>CM065119.1:46577717-49440217 GCA_033026305.1 Cirrhinus molitorella
CTCATCTTACAATATTTTTATATGTATGGATTTTTGTCCCTTGCACCACAGCATATTTACAAACCAATATGTCATAGCATTTCTGAACAAATTTTAACATGACAAGTGAGACACTGCAAATCACCAGCTCTCATTAAAAATGAATGATGACCATTTGCTTGGAATACTACTGGGGATCGCCATTGATTGAGACTGACAACCACATTTACTTAAAAGATAGAAAATGTTTGGTTCACACAGCAGCTACCGCAGGTGTAAGTCTGGCTATAGAATGCAGGTTTCACTCCTGTAAAAAACCGTATACAAAAACTGTATTGAGGCCTCAAACATAGGACTAGCAACCATATTCTACTGCTATTTTAATGTGGATACTGCTTTTTAAGATGTTAGTAAGTTTGTTTGTTTGTTTGTGTATTGACTAAAACAGATTAAAATCAATTATATTGCATATTCATTCCATTTTAATCCTAAAACTCTCATTCAAACAAATCACAAATCACATCAATTCAATTTTGAATTAACCAACATATGTTGAAACCATTGATGGGCAGTTTTCCAGCTCAGAAGGGTCAATTGTTGTGGCCTACAAGGTTTTATTCAACCACTCCTTTCTTCTAGAGCTATTACTGTCATGGCAGAATATCCATTTAAACGTTTACATTAATAGACTACATTTGGCAGGCACTTTATCCAAAGCAACAAACATTAAATTCATTGTACAGTTTGTGTGTTTTATCCATTCGTGCATTTTTTTCAGAATCAAAACAATGACCTATATTCAGAGCCTTTTTGGTAACTAAATTCCATTAAATAACCAACTGGCTGCCTATGACTACCCAATTAGGTTGTTTAACTTAAAAATGCCCTGTTTTGCATGAGTGGAAGAAACCTTTATGAACAAGTTCTTTTACATTCATGACAAAGCTATATATGTATATTAGAACTTTAAAATATGCCAGTATTTAAGTGATTAATTAATGAATTGTTTGAGATTAAAATTGCTCTAAAGATCACTCCAAAACAAATGTCTAGTGAGCACAGATTTATTTCAAAAGGAAAATTAAAAGTAAATCAACAGAACAGTCATATTATATGACTTCAGTAGAGGCTCCCATCAGGTCTGAGGGTTTCACTCTTCTTTGGCCTGAGACAAAAAAGGACACAGAAACGTCATGTAAATAATCAGTATCAATAGTAATTTTTCAAACATAAGCTGAATTCTAAGCTTCTTTTCATTAAATACAAGAAAGCATTTACTGTACTAAGTAAACATCCTGCTATTATGCAACTGACCTTTCCAGAATCACGGCTCTTGGCTCTGAGCTTGTTGACCTGAGACTCAGCAATGTCAGCACGCTCCTCAGCCTCCTCCAGCTCGTGCTGCACCTTCCTCAACTTGGACAGGTGAGTGTTGGCTTGCTCCTCCTAAAGAGTAAAATTATACCATGTTTATTAACTGTTTATTAACATGGACAACCAGTGATATCACACCATTAAATTAATGACTAATTAATAATAATTGATGTGTCAAATGTTCACATAAGTTGAACATACCGCCTCCTCAGACTGCCTCTTGTAGGCTTTGACCTTCAGCTGCAGCTTATCAACCAGATCCTGGAGTCTGTTGAGGTTCTTCTTATCCTCCTCAGTCTACAAACAATAAAATATTAATATTTCATATATTTGTATGGATAAATCTATGGATAAGGTTGGGTATAATCATACCTGATAAGACAGCTCTTTCACTCTCCTCTCATATTTACGGACACCCTTAACAGCATCAGCTCCACGTCTCTGCTCTGCTTCAACTTCAGACTCAAGCTCACGGACCTTTGATAGCAGATAAATAATTTCAGACAAATAAGTAGTTATCGCCTAGTAACTACTTTTGTAACCTGAAATGGTGCTTTCATTTTCGGAATAACTGTAAGCAACATAATCAAGAGATTATATCCTAAAAATATATTTTATATGGAAAAAAAAATCCTTGAAAAATGAATTACCCTGCTCTCCAGTTTCTGGAGTTGTTTCTTTCCTCCCTTCATGGCCAGATTCTCAGCCTCATCCAGACGGTGCTGCAGGTCCTTCACTGTGACCTCCAGATTCTTCTTCATCCTCTCAAGGTGAGCACTGGTGTCCTGCTCCTTCTTGAGCTCTTCTGCCATCATTGCAGCCTTTTGCAATAATATAGATACATATTAGATCCACATTTTAAATACACAAGTGTTTTGTGAAACTTTTGGCAGCTACTGTTTCTCACATCAGTGATGGCCTTCTTTGCCTTCTCCTCTGCATTTCTGGCTTCCTGTACAGTGTCTTCAACTTCACTCTGAATCTGAACAAGGTCAGCCTCAAGCTTCTTTTTGGTGTTCAGGAGACTTGTGTTCTGCAGCATGGAAACGAATTTCAATTTTAAATGACGCTCTCAAATTCCTTAATTTCATTATAAAACCAATATGGCCGTACCTGAGAGTGCAGCAGTCCAACACGCTCACTGGCGTCCACCAGCTCTTGTTCAGCCACTTTGCGGCCTCTCTCTGTCTGCTCCAGAGCAGCTCTCAGCTCCTCAATCTCAGCTTGCATCAGAGTGTTTCTGCGCTCCACCATGGCCACCTGCTCCTTCATGTCTTCCTGTCCTCTCACAGCATCATCAAGGTGCAGTTGGGCGTCCTGAACATAACAATAGCATTACAATAAGCTTTTGATCTACTTTCTGTTGGTCTTTTCTTAACATAATTTAGATTATACAGACATTGACTCCTAATGCACCCCAAAGCAAAAGAGAAGTCATATACCTTGAGTTGTCCCTGAACGTTCCTGAGCTGTTTCTGGGCCTCAGAAGCCTGGCGATTGGCGTGACTCAGCTGAATCTCCATCTCATTAAGGTCTCCCTCCATCTTCTTCTTGATTCTCAGGGCATCATTCCTGCTCCTGACCTCAGAGTCCAGAGTGCTCTGCATGGACTCAATGACTCTCTGGCTGTTCCTCTTGATCTGCTCCATCTCCTCATCCTTCTCTGCAAGCTTCCTGTCAATCTCACTCTTGACCTGGTTAAGCTCAAGCTGGACACGGAGAATCTTGGACTCCTCGTGCTCCAGGGTGCCCTAAAAATTATAAAAACAACATTTAAAATGTGAAATACGAATTTATGCATTATCAGCACAGTATAGTGGTTCTAGCAAGAATTACATATTGATCTTAGGATACTCACTTCAGCCTCCTCCAGGGCGGTCTGAATCTCTGATTTCTCAGTCTCTACTGCCTTCTTGGCTTTTTCCAGCTCATGGATGCTCTTACCAGTCTCACCCAACTGCTCTGTCAGTTCTGAAATCTCCTCTACAAGTTGGAAAAAGATAATATTATCAAAATAAATATGTGAAGAATAAAAAAGATTTGACCCTGTAACACATTCAATAAATTCATGAATTTAGTAAAGGCATTCATACGCTGCAGATTTTTGTTCTCTCTCTTGAGGGTCTCCAGCTGATCCAGAGTCTCCTCATAGGAGTTCTTCATCTTGAACAACTCAGTGCTGAGTGAACGAGCCTCTTTCTGGGCACCTTCCAGCTCTGCCTGACCTTCCTCATATTTCTGCTTCCATTCTGCCAAGACCTTTAGTGGCAAAAATTTAAGGGTCAATTTTGTTTGTAACATGTTGAACAAAGCTCATTGCAGCCTATTTTAAAGAGAAACTGTACCTTGTCAAAGTTCTTCTGCTTCTTGTCAAGGTTGGCAGCCAAAGCATTGGCCCTCTCCACATCAATCATGAGGTCCTCTACCTCACCCTGGAGTCTCTGTTTGGTCTTCTCCAGAGATGCACATTTGGAGTTCACAGCCTCAATTTGTTCCTCTGCCTCTTGCAGACGCTGAGCCAGCTTCTTCCTGTTAAGTATTACACATTATTTTGTATTCAAAGCTATAAAAAAACACTGAGAACCTGGAATATTATTGAGTAATCTGCATACTTGGACTCTTCAAGTTCCTCAGTGCGCTGGATGGCGTCAGTTTCATATTTGGTTCTCCACTGAGCAACTTCACTGTTGGCCTTTGACATTCCCCTCTGCAGCTCAGCCTTCGCCTCCTGCTCTTCCTCAAACTGCTCACGAAGCAGATCGCAGTCATGACGGGCTGATTGCACAGCATGGGCCAGTGCGTTCTTGGCCTAAGAGACAAAGTCAGATAATATTAGCTTTGTTGTATAGTAAGTGAAAAATATGTGTTTGTTTTAATTATGCAATATTACCTTAACCTCCTCTTCAATCTGTCTCTTAAGCTCCTCAATTTGCTGAGTGAAAGCTTGTTTGCCTCTGGTGAGCTGAGAAACCAGAGCCTCCTTCTCCTCCAGCTGACGGCCAAACTCACCTGTTTAGATTTAGATTCACTGTGTCAGATTGTACTGTTGTCTCTATTAGTTCATATCAAAACAAACTCTATGAAAGCAAAATTTAAATGTGTGCTTGCTTTAATAAGACTTTGTCAGATATTCAGTATGAAATAATCTTAATACACATACTATTAAATGCTCATACTATTAAAGTGCTTTTAATTTCTTCATGATTGTCATTGGGTTACCATTTTCAGTTTGAAGTCTTGCTCTTTGAGCACTGAGGTCATTTATCTGGCGAAGGTTCTCGTCATTCTTGGCCTTAATTTCACTAAGTTGGTCCTCAAGTGTGCGGCACATCTTCTCTAGATTAGACTGCAAATACAGAAGTCATTAGATGTATGAAAAACTTTATTATTTTATATTCTTTAAAAAAATAAATTCCCAACCTTTGCTTTGGCAACAGCCTCCATGTTGCTGGAGAGATCATCAATCTCCATTTTGTATTCACTCTTCTCTTTCTCAAGCTTCTGCTTGACACGCTGGAGGTTGTCGATTTGCTCTCCCAGCTCGGCCACACTGTCTGCCTGCTTCTTACGGAGGGCAGCAGCAGTAGCTTCATGCTGGAGGGTGGACTCCTCAAGATCACGACGCAGCTTCTGGAATTCAGCTTCACGCTTCTTATTCATCTCGATCTGAGCAGCAGTGGCTCCTCCAGCCTCCTCAAGCCTCTCACTGATCTCCTCAAGCTCCCTGGAGAGATCAGCTCTCTGCTTCTCAACCTTGGCACGAGCAGCACGCTCAGCCTCAATCTCTTCCTCCAGTTCCTCAATGCGAGCCTACAGGGGCAAGTAATTAATACAACCTTATTAGTCTATTTTACTTTCGCAACAGCGTTAAAAAAACCCTCAAGAAATACCTGAAGCTCCTTGATCTTCTTCTGGAGTTGAGCACCCAGTGATTGTTCATCTTCAATCTTGCTGAGCAGCTGGCTTGTTTCAAAGTCTTTCCTGTGGATATTCAATAATAAATAGATTGTAAAACAATAAGACAAATTTGTTTTCAATAAAAGATTTAAAAGATTTGATTTAATTACTTTTTAATTTTCTCCTCAGATTGCTGCTTGTCATTCTCCAGGTCCATGATGGACTCTTGAGCTAATTTCAGGTCGCCTTCAAGCTTTCTCTTGGCTCTTTCCAGGTCCATGCGGAGCTTCTTCTCTTGTTCAAGGGAACCCTCCAGCTACGGGACAATGTGTAAAATGTCAAATGCAGGAAAAAAAACTACAAAAAAAGCAGTCAATTTTATGATTTAATGAAATGCCTAATTAATAACTCACATCATCAACTTGCTGCTCAAGTTTTGTCTTGGATTTGGTCAGGGTGTTGACTTTGTCCTCCTCTGCCTGGAGATCATCCAGGGTCTGCTGATGTGCCTCTTGGAGAGCTTTCTTTTCCTTTGTAAGTTTGGCAATGCTCTCATCCTGAGCTGCCATTTCCTCAGTCAAGTTCTTGACCTGTGTGATTTATTTTTTCAAATGAGTTTGTTTTTTTTACAATTCATATTCTATATCATATAACACAGAGATTAAATCTAATGTTAAACCAACTCGATCTCCAACCTTATTCTCAGTGGCATGTTTCTCCTTCTCCACTTTAGCCAAGGTGAGCTCCAGGTCATCAATGTCTTTCTTCAGCTCAGAGCACTCATCCTCCAGTTTCCTCTTCTTGGCTGTCAGTTCAGCATTGATTTCTTCCTCATCCTCCAGTCTCTCAGTTGTCTCCTTGAGTTTAGCTTCAAGTTGAATTTTGCTCTTGATCAGACCCTCACACCTCTCCTCAGCATCTGAGAGATTCTCAGATTCCTGTTAGAAAAATAGATTGCTATATCATTAAGAACCACATTGGTAATTTCAGTGGAGCTAAAATTCAAACAACATAATTAGATAAACTCACAGAAGCCACTTGCAGCTGCAGATCATTTTTCTCTTGCAGCAGTGCCACCATCTTCTCTTCAAGCTCCTTCTTTTTGGCTTCAGCCTTGACAAGATCTTCTTTGCATTTTGCAAAGTCCTCTTTCATGGTTGCCAGCTCCTTCTCAGTCTCAGCACTCTTCAGCAGAGGCTTAATCTTGTAGTAAACCTTCATCCATGGCCAGTGTTTGACATTCATGAATGAGCGGATGTTGTATTGGATGGTGTAAATGGACTCCCTGTGAATAATTCATTATTAAATGCCATAACCATCATTATTTACCATTCACACAGTCATCTTTGTTTCTGACATTTCTCACCTCCTCTCCATCATCTTCACAAACTCCCTTCTCATCAGGTATCCACGGCAGACAGCCTGAGTCATTGTGACCAGAGCAGCCAGTTTCTCATCACGCATCTCCTCAAGAGTACCCAGAAGACCAGCTTTGAAGAACACCTGAATTTATATATAACAGTAAATTATAGGATATTGATTTACCTGTACAGGCTAAATGACAATGATCAACGCATCTTCGAATGGCTATAAAGAAGAATTTGAACCTTTGTGTGTCCAAATCTGTACTGGTCGTGATCGACATCGATGGATCCCAGGAGTTTCTCAGAGGCCTTCTTGTTGTCAATAAACTGTCCCTCTGGGATTACACTGGCATTCAGCACCTTGTATCTGTGATAAATTGATCAAAATGCTTCACATCCACTAATTAAGAGCCTCATACAGTAAATGTTTTTTCTTCCCATTTACCTCTGCTTGAAGTCACCATAGAGGATTCTGCTGGGGAAGCCCTTTCTGCAGATTCTGATGCCCTCCAGCACACCGTTACACCTCAGCTGGTGGATAACCAGGAAGTTCTCCATCAGACCTGCAGGAAACAGTTTAGACAATAATCTTAAATAACTTGATCCTTATTATATACATTGACATTATATATTGTATTAATGTCAGAATATCTGTAAGCTGTATATAATTTTACCTGGAGTCTTGGACTCATTAGGAATCAGACAACGCACAAAGTGAGGGTGAGTGCTCCTCAAGTTGGTCATGAGCTTGCCCAAGTTCTCCTGTGGAGAATAGAAAAGGAACTTCATGCTTTGTTTTCTTTTTTCCCCTCAAATACAGAAATATTGCTGTGACATCATACCCTAAACTGGGAAGACACAGTCTGCATGGAACCACCCTTCTTCTTGCCTCCCTTCTTGCCACCGCCAGTCTCTATTCAAATAAAGATACAAATGAGCACATATGAAAGAAATTGCACAACTGAATCAGTGGTTGGTTTAATGAATGTCCATAATTGAAACATTTTTTTTCCTCATTACCCTCAACAACAGGTGGGTAGAGAGTAGCCAGCAGTTTGACAGAAGACTTCTGGTAAAGCTGCACAACAGACTCATTCAGTGGATCCTTGTTCTTGTCCAACCAGCCAACAATGTTGTAGTCCACAGTTCCAGCGTAGTGGACCAGAGAGAAGTGGGCCTCAGCCTTGCCTTTGGCAGGCTTTGGTTTCTGGAAAGCATTGCACTTGCCAAGATGCTGATCATACAGCTTGTTCTTGAAGGAAGTGTCTGTGGCCTTGGGGAACATGCACTCCTCTTCAAGGATGGAGAAGATACCCATGGGCTGTTTATAAAAGAACATTGTTTATTGCTAGAAATATAAAATTTTGAGAATAAACAATGGAAATGAATTAGTTCATAAAACAGTAAGAACCTTCTCAATGAGCTCAATGCAAGCAGCCAAGTCCATGCCGAAGTCAATGAACTCCCAAACAATGCCCTCCTTCTTGTACTCCTCTTGTTCCAGCACAAACATGTGGTGGTTGAAAAACTGTTGCAGTTTCTCATTAGTGAAGTTGATGCACAGCTGCTCCATGCTGTTGTACTGCAGGAAGAAACAGAACCATTTACTCACTCCTGAATGTGACACAATTTGCCATGAAAAGAGATAAACATAAAAGATTCTTACATCAAAGATCTCAAAGCCAGCAATATCCAGCACACCAATGAAGAAATTTCTTTGTTGTTTTGTGTCCAACATCTGGTTGATACGAACAACCATCCACAAGAACATCCTCTCATAGATAGATTTGGACAAGGCGCTAACAGAGTTATACACCTGTAACAGAGTGAATTTTTATTAAAACTTTGATATTATTTGTCAGATTTGATCATGATTTTCAGGCTGGAAATATGTTACTACATACCTGTGGCACAGTCTGGCCTTTGGTCACAAACTCATTTCCGACCTTGACTCTGGGGTAGCACAAAGCCTTCAGCATATCAGCAGAGTTCAAACCCAGAAGGTAGGAGATTTTGTCAGCCTCTATGATTTAAAAGGTTACAAAATAATCCATACTTTTAATTTTTTCTAAAATGAAAATTGAAACATGGATCTCTCAGATCAAAGTACTGCATGTGATGACACACATTGGTATTATTTAGTCTCACCCTCTGTGCCATCAGGTTCAGCCTGCTCCTCACGCTGCTTCTGCTTGAACTTCATGTTACCATGATGGAGCACAGCTCCAGTGAACTTGTAGATGCCCATCTTCTCCTCAGCACTGAATCCCAGAATGTCAATAGCAGACTGGAAATTACAGAGAAGAATGAGATCTAGGTTCTGCCATATGTACAGGTCCTTCTCAAAAAATTAGCATATTGTGATAAAGTTCATTATTTTCTGTAATGTACTGATAAACATTAGACTTTCATATATTTTAGATTCATTACACACAACTCAAAGTAGTTCAAGCCTTTTATTGTTTTAATATTGATGATTTTGGCATACAGCTCATGAAAACCCAAAATTCCTATCTCAAAAAATTAGCATATTTCATCCGACCAATAAAAGAAAAGTGTTTTTAATACAAAAAAAAGTCAACCTTCAAATAATTATGTTCAGTTATGCACTCAATACTTGGTCGGGAATCCTTTTGCAGAAATAACTGCTTCAATGCGGCGTGGCATGGAGGCAATCAGCCTGTGGCACTGCTGAGGTGTTATGGAGGCCCAGGATGCTTCGATAGCAGCCTTAAGCTCATCCAGAGTGTTGGGTCTTGCGTCTCTCAACTTTCTCTTCACAATATCCCACAGATTCTCTATGGGGTTCAGGTCAGGAGAGTTGGCAGGCCAATTGAGCACAGTAATACCATGGTCAGTAAACCATTTACCAGTGGTTTTGGCACTGTGAGCAGGTGCCAGGTCGTGCTGAAAAATGAAATCTTCATCTCCATAAAGCTTTTCAGCAGATGGAAGCATGAAGTGCTCCAAAATCTCCTGATAGCTAGCTGCATTGACCCTGCCCTTGATAAAACACAGTGGACCAACACCAGCAGCTGACATGGCACCCCAGACCATCACTGACTGTGGGTACTTGACACTGGACTTCAGGCATTTTGGCATTTCCCTCTCCCCAGTCTTCCTCCAGACTCTGGCACCTTGATTTCCGAATGACATGCAAAATTTGCTTTCATCCGAAAAAAGTACTTTGGACCACTGAGCAACAGTCCAGTGCTGCTTCTCTGTAGCCCAGGTCAGGCGCTTCTGCCGCTGTTTCTGGTTCAAAAGTGGCTTGACCTGGGGAATGCGGCACCTGTAGCCCATTTCCTGCACACGCCTGTACACGGTGGCTCTGGATGTTTCTACTCCAGACTCAGTCCACTGCTTCCGCAGGTCCCCCAAGGTCTGGAATCGGTCCTTCTCCACAATCTTCCTCAGGGTCCGGTCACCTCTTCTCGTTGTGCAGCGTTTTCTGCCACACTTTTTCCTTCCCACAGACCTCCTGCTTGAGGGTGTCAATGATGGCCTTCTGGACAGCAGTCAGGTCGGCAGTCTTACCCATGATTGCGGTTTTGAGTAATGAACCAGGCTGGGAGTTTTTAAAAGCCTCAGGAATCTTTTGCAGGTGTTTAGAGTTAATTAGTTGATTCAGATGATTAGGTTAATAGCTCGTTTAGAGAACCTTTTCATGATATGCTAATTTTTTGAGATAGGAATTTTGGGTTTTCATGAGCTGTATGCCAAAATCATCAATATTAAAACAATAAAAGGCTTGAACTACTTCGAGTTGTGTGTAATGAATCTAAAATATATGAAAGTCTAATGTTTATCAGTACATTACAGAAAATAATGAACTTTATCACAATATGCTAATTTTTTGAGAAGGACCTGTATATAGAATATGTCAATAATCAAACAGCATTGACTCACATCAGTAGCCATCAGCTCCTCTTTATCATCAATGCTTGCCACTGTGATCTGACCCTGACTGCACATGGGGAAGTCATAGGGGTTGGTGGTGATGAGCGTCATTTCTATAAAACACAAAGAGCACTCCTGAGTATTAAAAATATCATACGATATTATACAGCATTGAATCATTTAATGAAATATGTGCATCTACCAATCAGCTCAGGCTTGTGGTTGGTCATCATCTGGTAGAAGATGTGGTAGCCTCTCTCATCTGGAAGCTGGAATGTCACTCTAGACTTCTCCAGCAGATCTGTTGAGAGAATGTACTTGAGTCACAATCATCTGAAGAGTGAGAGACAAACACAAATGTGAAGGATGGATTTAAATTAAATCATGTCCACCTACATGTCTCAATGTCAGCACTAGCCAGTTTTCCAGATGTACCAAAGTGAATTCTAATGAATTTACCCTGTTTAAAACAAAATAAGATATACATAAATATATAATAATAAAAAAAGGACTTTACTGTTAATAAAAAGTGGTGAACTTACAAAACGAGAGGAGTTGTCATTTCTCACAGTCTTGGCATTACCATAAGCCTCAAGCAGAGGGTTGGCAGCAATAATCTGGTCCTCAAGAGAGCCCTGTGATGTTTGAAGGGGTTTTATTAATTTTCTGTTTCAGTTCAAAATGGTGTTTGTAGGCAGTTCAGAAGATAGCATATTATATAGTTTGTGAGATGTCTGCAATTTACTATCTTTTAGAATAATGGTTTATATCTCATACCTGCATTTTGCCAGGACTCTGCTCTTTCTTCTTGTCACCCTGAACTGCAACTGTGGCAAAGTACTGGATGACACGTTTGGTGTTCACAGTCTTTCCAGCACCAGATTCTCCACTGGTTTATAAGAAATGATAACACAGTCAACTTTTTAGACCATTTTAGCAGTATTTTCTTAAATTCTATTTTAGAAATATCTCCTGAAAAAAATATTAAACATACGTACGTAATCAAGACAGACTGGTTTTCTCTATCTGTTGATAGCAGAGTGTAAAAATTTCAGTAAATCTTTCTTGTATTAAAAGCAACATTTAATAAAATCTGTAGAATTAACTTTTGTAAGATCTTACCAGTCAGCATGAACTGATAGGCGTTGTCAGAGACAGAGAAGATGTGGGGTGGGGCCTCCATACGCTTTTTGCCTCTGTAGGCAGCCACCACTTCTGGATCATACACTGGGAGCCACTTGTAGGGGTTCACAGTTGCGCAGAACAGCCCAGAGTAGGTCTGAAATGAGCAGAGACGTGGTCAGATTTACAACAATACAGACAAAATGAACATAATGCTGTTTTACTTTGCTTCAGAACTTACGTAGATCATCCATGCGGCATAACGCTCTTTGAGGTTATACAGCACAGAGGGTTCATTGAGATGGGTCATCATGGCCATGTCTTCAATTTTGTCAAACTTGGGAGGATTCATTGGGTGGACATCCTCCTCCTTAGCTACTCTATCCTAGAAATTTGATCAAGTAGATATTAGATAGACCAGAAATATATGTAAAAGTACATATGTAAAAGGTTTTCATGGAATGTGAAAAATTCACCTCCTTAGTGTCAAGCACAGTAACAGTGACTTTGCCACCGTCTTTGCTCTTGATGGTTCCCTTGACGTACAGCTCTTTATCATCAACCACATAGCAGGCGGTCTTGGCATCAAAGGGTTTGTTCTGAGCCTCGATTCTCTCCTTCTCAGGCTTCCGGAGGTAAATGGCAGCCTTGCCATAAACAGCCATCTCCGCGTCCGTACTCATGGTGGCGGCTTACTGGTAATCAGAAAGGGAAATTTCAGTGTTTTTCATTAATAAAATTAAATACATCAAACTCATGATTCAGTGCAACTACATTATGATTCTCCAAAACTTCTGCATAATGTCAGACTGTTTCACAGTACTAGTCTTTAGTACTTAAACTACATTAAATACTTATGTAGTACATCACAAGCAAAGTCTCATCTGACATATAATAATGGGCTACATAAGCACAGATGAAAACAAACTGATCAATACAAGTAATGTAAGGGAAATCCACATACCTTCCCTTTCTATGAGACCAGATGAAATTTCTTCAGCCTGCAAGACAAGTTATTTACATTAAAAGTTGATTAATTTTATGCACAGCAGACAATTATAAATGATGCTGCTTTTTTACAAACTAAAACGGAACAGATGTTTTGCTTCCACTTCATGTTTACAGTGAAAATAATATAAATTTCAGAAAAAGCAACTTACCACCAACTGGAGCTCCTCTAGTCTCCTATAGAACTGATCACACTTTCCCCTACTCTTATATTGAGTTGAACTTGCACGCTAAGCAGACACTTAATATGGACAGGCATTACAGTTTTAATATAGAAGCTGTCCATCCACAGTAAGGAAAGCATACAACAGCCTTATCAGAAATCAGTTACTAAATATATAAATATTACATATATACAACTTAGTCCTAAATATGTGCATAAATTATTATTAATTATACTTACATTTATATTCAGACATTTAACAGACCGTTTTATCCAAAGAGACTTACAAAGAAAGACAACAGAAGCAATCAAAATCAATAAAAGAGCAATAACATGCAAGTGCTATGTCAAGTCTCATTTAGCCTAACGCAGTACACGTAGCAAGGGATTTTTTTTTAGATTATATAATATATAAATAGAAAATAGAATAAAAAAGAAAAAACAAGCTAGTGTTAGATTCTTCTTTTACGCTTTTTTTTTTTTTTTTTTTTTTTTTTGTTAAAATTATAGAGAGAAGCTAGTATTAATATTATCTTTGGCATTTATATAGGCCATATATTTTAAATATGTCAATATGTCCTACATTATCTTGATAATGGTATCAGGGGCTTTAAATTTAAGTTGAACTGCTATAATTAAGAAATACAAGAGACAAACATACAAAAAATTCCATATATTTACGATCAGTCCATATCTATCATAGATGTCTTGTGTTAAATTTACGACAAGCTCAACACCACATATTGCATACTTGCTTTATAGCGTTTCTATTTATAGCGCTTCACGCTGATGCTTTAGGTGATGTGATAGCCAGATGGAGACGGACTGACTCTATCTTGAACATCTGTTCTGATGAATTATATTTGTCTCCCATTCTAAAATGAATCCGTCATTCATGAAGGATTTATCACTCCCGAAACTTCGCTGCTTTTACAGGGTATCTATCCAAAAAAAAACTTTTATTCAAATTCTGAACGGATTATACGTAGCCTAGAAGTGCGCAAATAGCCCTTCCTGGATAATCACTAAAAAGGTGTCGCCTCTTATTTACAGTGAGAGGACTGGCAAGTGTACAGGCAAGTGTGTCGTACGAATAGTGATGGGTCGTTTCTTAACGATTCATTCATTTTGAATCGAGTCTTTTGACTTTTGTCTAATTTGACTCGGGAAGAGCGAGTCGTCTCGGGGAGTGATTCGTTCAGTCGCGCATGCGCAACCATAGGCGCCGATTTATGTTTAGGTGAGCTAAGCAGACTAAATACCCAGGTAAACAATATATTTGTGTACTGTGTATATTTATTATGTATATGTGACCCTGGACCACAAAACCAGTCTTAAGTGTCAATTTTTCAAAACTGAGATTTATACATCATCTGAAAGCTGAATTAATAAGCTTTCCCTCAATGTATGTTTTGTTAGGATATGACAATATTTGGCCGATATAACAACTATTTGAAAATCTGGAATCTGAGGGCACAAAAAAAATCGAAATATAAAGTTTAAAGTTGTCCAAATTAAGTTTTTAGCAATGCATATTACAATCAAAAATGTAAGTTATGATTTGAATTTACAAAATATCATCATGGAACATGAACTATACTTAACATCCTAATAATCTTTGGCATAATAATTTTGACCTGTACAATGTATTTTTGGCTATTGCTACAAATGTACCTATGCAACTTAAGACTGGTTTTGTCATCCAGGGTCACATATGTTAGTGCTGTCCAAATTAAAGGTTTATGTTTACATACTATATATTTGTGTACTGTGTATATTTATTATGTATACATTAGTGCTGTCAAACGATTAATCGCATCCAAAATAAAAGTTTGTTTACATACTTTATATTTGTGTACTGTGTAAATTAATTATGTGTATATAAATAAACACTCATGCATGTATATATTAAGGAAAAATATTTTAGATTTATATCTAAAATATTTATATTTATTTATAATATAAATTGTATACAGGTATAAATATATATATACATATAAATATTTTGTTTTAATATATACATGTATGTGTGTGTATTTATATGTAAATAATAAATATACAAAGTAAACACACAGATAGTATCTAAACAAACTTTTATTTTGGATGCGATTAATCTCAATTAATTGTTTGACAGCCCTAGTATATATAAATACAAACACATGCATGTATATATATTAAGGATATATGGATATATTAAATATTTATATTTATTTATAATCTAAATTCTATACAGGTATAAATATATATTTTTAATATATACATGTATGTGTGTGTATTTATATGTACTTAATAAATATACAAATTAAACACACATATAGTATGTAAACATAAACTTATTCTGGATGCGATTAATCGCGATTAATCGTTTGACAGCCCTAATTTTAAGTATATTTTGCTAAAATGAACGAAATGACTCGAAAAAAGATTCGTTCGTTTTGCTGAACAAGACTCAAAGGTCCAAGTCGGTAAAATGATCCGAACTTCCCACCACTAGTCCTTAAAAAAAGTGAAGCCAAAGCGTCTCGATTGCCCCCAGGCAGCCAGCTGCGCTATAGGTCATAAACCCCGCCCTCTCCATGTAATCTAATGGGACATGAGACGAACTAAATAATCAAATTAACCCTAAGTTAAATTGAGAAAATGGAAGTGCGGTGTGAGAGCGTGAGAAAAGTGTCACTTGCGTGAGTGGAGCATTTGCAGGCTAATTAGTTCCTCTTTACCCCAAACTTGCCTGGGTATGAAGTTCAAGGACATGAATTCTATTCAAGCGCAAAGTGGAAGTGTAGTTGTTCATTCAGTTGTTGTTCACTTTTTTGATAATAAACGATGACAAATAAATGATTTATTTCATACTTTCAACAGGCTTATTTTGTGCACAAAACTGCACATCAGTAGTGCTCCTGACTTAGCATTAAATAATCCACCGCATTTCTGCAGATGACACAAATGTACAGTCATACTACACTTTTTGTCTAATTGACCTCCTTTCAAACACGTAAATGTGGAAAACCAGAATAAATATCACATGCCGCTGCGTTACCTCTAGGTTTACCCACATAATAATAATTTCTTTCGTTTTTGTACCTGAGAAAGAGTGTTAAATTAAACAATCAAAAAGGATATGACAAATTATGAAATAAAACAGACATCACACACTACGTACCAAAGCATTTGTTCTTCATGAACAAATATAATGTCTGATGTTTGCATATGTGCACACCACCTTTTTACCTGTTATTTCTAAAGAGTTTTGGCCCGGTGCCTGCCTAAATAAAGAGAACTGCAGTGTACCAATAAACATCTCAAAAACATGGTTTGAAACCAGGCTATTTAGTTTTTTGGTCAGGAGAGCCGGTGTTGTCATGCCACTGGGTTGAAATATAGATGCTGTCCCTAGGTTTCCTGCACTCACAGCAGCTTTCTCTTTTTATTTATTATATTCTTGCAGCCCCACTTGAGTGCAGCCTGTAGGTTAATGATGACGTAGTTATCTTCTGACTCCCCCGACAGTGGCAAGTGCACAAAAAAAGTCAGCTGTTGGAGATATGTGAGGAAAAAATAAGAGATAAAAATGAATAATATAAAGTGCAAGGGCAGTGCTGAAAAGGCCAGAATAAAAATAAAGAAAGCTCTAGACAAATTACAAGGGTGTACAGAACAGAGCACTGTTGCACACTTATATGTTTATTAAATTGCATTATTTTAATATAGTGTGTTGTGAACTGAAGTGGCTGGTCTAAGGCATGAAACTCCAGGGCTAAAAATGAGGACTGAACAAAAACTCTGGCATTTTGAGTGGTGAGTGGATTCTGGCTAACTTAAACACCTCTGACTGTGTTCCAGAAATCAACAGAAACCTTTGAAACAAGCTTTTTACATTCTCGACAAGGCTATTATGTGTATTAGAACATTACAATATTTTAGTATTTAAGTAATAATGTCATTTTTAAAAAATAATTCAATAATTAATTTGAGAAGAAAAATTACTCTAAAGATCACTCCAAAACAAATGTCTAGTGAGCACAGATTTATTTCAAAAGGAATATTAACAGAAAATCTACAGAACAATCATATTATATGACTTCAGTAGAGGCTCCCATCAGGTCTGAGGGTTTCACTCTTCTTTGGCCTGAAAAAAAAAACAAAGACATAAAAAAATCATGTAAATGAGCAGTACACTTTTCAAGCATAAGCTGAATACTGTTTGTTTCTTTTCAGTAACTGCAAGAAAGCATTTACTGTACTGAGTAAAGATCCTGCTATTATGCAACTGACCTTTCCAGCATCACGGCTCTTGGCTCTGAGCTTGTTGACCTGAGACTCAGCAATGTCAGCACGCTCCTCAGCCTCCTCCAGCTCATGCTGCACCTTCCTCAATTTGGACAGGTGAGTGTTGGCTTGCTCCTCCTAAAGAGTAAAATTATACCATGTTTATTAACTAAGTCGTGGACAACCAGTGATATCACACAAGTAAATAAATGACTGATTAATAATAATCAATGTGTCAAATGTTCATATAAATTGAACATACCGCCTCCTCAGACTGCCTCTTGTAGGCTTTGACCTTCAGCTGCAGCTTATCAACCAGATCCTGGAGTCTGTTGAGGTTCTTCTTATCCTCCTCAGTCTATAAACAATAAAATATTAATATTTCATATAATTGTATGGATAAATGTATAGATAAGCTTGGGTATGATCATACCTGATAAGACAGCTCTTTCACTCTCCTCTCATATTTACGGACACCCTTAACAGCATCAGCTCCACGTCTCTGCTCTGCTTCAACTTCAGACTCAAGCTCACGGACCTTTGATAGCACATAAATAATTTCAGACAAATGCACAACTAGGTAGTTATTGCCTGGTAACTACTTTTGGAACCTGAGATGGTGCTTTAAGTTTAGGAATAAGTGTAAGCAACATTGTCAAGAGATTATATCCTAAAAATAGATTTTATATTTAAAAAACCCTTTAACTAATTACCCTGCTCTCCAGTTTCTGGAGTTGTTTCTTTCCTCCCTTCATGGCCAGATTCTCAGCCTCATCCAGACGGTGCTGCAGGTCCTTCACTGTGACCTCCAGATTCTTCTTCATCCTCTCAAGGTGAGCACTGGTGTCCTGCTCCTTCTTGAGCTCTTCTGCCATCATTGCAGCCTTTTGCAATAATATTCATATATATTAGATCCACATTTTAAGCACACAAGTGTTTTGTGAATCATTTGGCAGCTACTGTTTCTCACATCAGTGATGGCCTTCTTGGCCTTCTCCTCTGCATTTCTGGCTTCCTGTACAGTGTCTTCAACTTCACTTTGGATCTGAACAAGGTCAGACTCAAGCTTCTTCTTGGTGTTCAGAAGACTTGTGTTCTGCAACATATAAATGAGCAGTACAAACATTTTAAAAGATGCTCTCAGTTTCCTTAATTTCAATGTAAAAACAATACGCCCGTACCTGAGAGTGCAGCAGTCCAACACGCTCACTGGCGTCCACCAGCTCTTGTTCAGCCACTTTGCGGCCTCTCTCTGTCTGCTCCAGAGCAGCTCTCAGCTCCTCAATCTCAGCTTGCATCAGAGTGTTTCTGCGCTCCACCATGGCCACCTGCTCCTTCATGTCTTCCTGTCCTCTCACAGCATCATCAAGGTGCAGTTGGGCGTCCTAAACATAGCAATAACATTACAATAAGCTTTCAGTGTGCTTTCTGTTGGTCTTTACTTAAAATAGGTTGATTATACAAATATATTAATGCACCCCAAAGCTAAAGAGAAGTCATATACCTTGAGTTGTCCCTGAACATTCCTGAGCTGTTTCTGGGCCTCAGAAGCCTGGCGATTGGCGTGGCTCAGCTGAATCTCCATCTCATTAAGGTCTCCCTCCATCTTCTTCTTGATTCTCAGGGCATCATTCCTGCTCCTGACCTCAGAGTCCAGAGTGCTCTGCATGGACTCAATGACTCTCTGGCTGTTCCTCTTGATCTGCTCCATCTCCTCATCCTTCTCTGCAAGCTTCCTGTCAATCTCACTCTTGACCTGATTAAGCTCAAGCTGGACACGGAGAATCTTGGACTCCTCATGCTCCAGGGTGCCCTATCAATTATAAAAACAATATTTAAAATGTGAAATATGAATTTACTTTGAAAATATGCATTATCAGAACAGTATAGTGGTTCTAGGAAGAATTACATATTAATCTTTGGATACTCACTTCAGCCTCCTCCAGGGCGGTCTGAATCTCTGATTTCTCAGTCTCCACTGCCTTCTTGGCTTTTTCCAGCTCATGGATGCTCTTACCAGTCTCACCCAACTGCTCTGTCAGATCTGAAATCTCCTCTATAAGTTGGAAAAAGATAATATTATTAACATACATATGTGAAGAATAACAGATTTAACACTGTAACACATTCAATAAATTCAAGAATTTAGTATAGGCATTCATACGCTGCAGATTCTTGTTCTCTCTCTTGAGGGTCTCCAGCTGATCCAGAGTCTCCTCATAGGAGTTCTTCATCTTGAACAACTCAGTGCTGAGTGAACGAGCCTCTTTCTGGGCACCTTCCAGCTCTGCCTGACCTTCCTCATATTTCTGCTTCCATTCTGCCAGGACCTTTAGTGGAGAAAATTTAAGGGTCAATTTAGTTTGCAACATGTTAAACAAAGCCAATTGTAGCATATGTTAAAAGAGAAACTATACCTTGTCAAAGTTCCTCTGCTTCTTGTCAAGGTTGGCAGCCAAAGCGTTGGCTCTCTCCACATCAATCATGAGGTCCTCTACCTCACCCTGGAGTCTCTGTTTGGTCTTCTCCAGAGATGCACATTTGGAGTTCACAGCCTCAATTTGTTCCTCTGCCTCTTGCAGACGCTGAGCCAGCTTCTTCCTGTTAAGTATTACACATTGTTTTGTATTCAAAGCTATAAAATACCTGTGAGAATCTGGAATATTATTCAATAATCTGCATACTTGGACTCCTCAAGTTCCTCAGTGCGCTGGATGGCGTCAGTTTCATATTTGGTTCTCCATTGAGCAACTTCACTGTTGGCCTTTGACATTCCCCTCTGCAGCTCAGCCTTTGCCTCCTGCTCTTCCTCAAACTGCTCACGGAGCAGATCGCAGTCATGACGGGCTGATTGCACAGCATGGGCCAGTGCGTTCTTGGCCTAAAGACAAAGTCAGATAATATTAGCTTTGTTGTATAGTAAGTGGAAAATATGTGTTTGTTTTGATTATGCAATATTACCTTAACCTCCTCTTCAATCTGTCTCTTCAGCTCCTCAATTTGCTGAGTGAAAGCTTGTTTGCCTCTGGTGAGCTGAGAAACCAGAGCCTCCTTCTCCTCCAGCTGACGGCCAAACTCACCTGTTTAGATTTAGATTCACTGTGTCAGATTGTACTGTTGTCTCAATTAGTTAACATAAAACAAGCTCAATGAAAGCAACATTTAAATGTGTCTTTAAGCTTATAATAATCTTAATAAACATACTATTAAATAATAATACTATTAAACTACTATTCATTCCTTCATGATTGTCATTGGGTTACCATTTTCAGTTTGAAGTCTTGCTCTTTGAGCACTGAGGTCATTTATCTGGCGAAGGTTCTCATCATTCTTGGCCTTAATTTCACTAAGTTGGTCCTCAAGTGTGCGGCACATCTTCTCTAGATTAGACTGCAAATACAGAAGTCATTAGATGTATGAAAAACGTTGTTTTATATTCTCTAAAAAATAAAATTCCCAACCTTTGCTTTGGCAACAGCCTCCATGTTGCTGGAGAGATCATCAATCTCCATTTTGTATTCACTCTTCTCTTTCTCAAGCTTCTGCTTGACACGCTGGAGGTTGTCGATTTGCTCTCCCAGCTCGGCCACACTGTCTGCCTGCTTCTTACGGAGGGCAGCAGCAGTAGCTTCATGCTGGAGGGTGGACTCCTCAAGATCACGACGCAGCTTCTGGAATTCAGCTTCGCGCTTCTTATTCATCTCGATCTGAGCAGCAGTGGCTCCTCCAGCCTCCTCAAGCCTCTCACTGATCTCCTCAAGTTCCCTGGAGAGATCAGCTCTCTGCTTCTCAACCTTGGCACGAGCAGCACGCTCAGCCTCAATCTCTTCCTCCAGTTCCTCAATGCGAGCCTACAGGTGCAAGTAATTAATAAATCCTTATTAGTCTTTATTTTACTTTTGCAACAGCGTTAAAAAAAAAACTCAAGAAATACCTGAAGCTCCTTGATCTTCTTCTGGAGTTGAGCACCCAGTGATTGTTCATCTTCAATCTTGCTGAGCAGCTGGCTTGTTTCAAAGTCCTTCCTGTGGGTATTCAATAATTCATAGATTGTAAAATGTTAAGACAAATTTGTTTTCAGATTTGTTTTCAATTAAAGTTTTAAAAGATTTCATTCAGGTACTTTTTAATTTTCTCCTCAGATTGCTGCTTGTCATTCTCCAGGTCCATGATGGACTCTTGAGCTAATTTCAAGTCGCCTTCAAGCTTTCTCTTGGCTCTTTCCAGATCCATGCGGAGCTTCTTCTCTTGTTCAAGGGAACCCTCAAGCTACAGGACAATGATGTGTAAAATGTCAAATTTATGAATAAAAGTTTTATGACTTAATAACATGCTTAATTAATAACTCACATCATCAACTTGCTGCTCAAGTTTTGTCTTGGATTTGGTCAGGGTGTTGACTTTGTCCTCCTCTGCCTGGAGATCATCCAGGGTCTGCTGATGTGCCTCTTGGAGAGCTTTCTTTTCCTTTGTAAGTTTGCCAATGCTCTCATCCTGAGCTGCCATTTCCTCAGTCAAGTTCTTGACCTGTGTGATTTTTTATTTTTTTCAGATTAGGTTTTTTTTTTTTTTTTACAATGTATATTCTATATCATATAAAACAGATATTAAATCTAATCTTAAACCAACTCAATCTCTAACCTTATTCTCAGTGGCATGTTTCTCCTTCTCCACTTTAGCCAAGGTGAGCTCCAGGTCATCAATGTCTTTCTTCAGCTCAGAGCACTCATCCTCCAGTTTCCTCTTCTTGGCTGTCAGTTCAGCATTGATTTCTTCCTCATCCTCCAATCTCTCAGTTGTCTCCTTGAGTTTAGCTTCAAGCTGAATTTTGCTCTTGATCAGACCCTCACACCTCTCCTCAGCATCTGAGAGATTCTCAGATTCCTGTTAGGAAAATAGATCACAATATATCACTAAGAAACCACATTGGTAATTTCAGTGGTTCAATTAATTAAATTAATTAATTTGATTAATTCAATCAAAATTCAATTAATTTAATTAGGTAAACTCACAGAAGCCACTTGCAGCTGCAGATCATTTTTCTCTTGCAGCAGTGCCACCATCTTCTCTTCAAGTTCCTTCTTTTTGGCTTCTGCCTTGGCAAGATCTTCTTTGCATTTTGCAAAGTCCTCCTTCATTGTTGCAAGCTCCTTCTCAGTCTCAGCACTCTTCAGCAGAGGCTTAATCTTGTAGTAAACCTTCATCCATGGCCAGTGTTTGACATTCATGAATGAGCGGATGTTGTATTGAATGGTATAAATGGACTCCCTGTGAATAATTAATTATTAAATGCCATAATCATCATTATTTACCATTCACAGTGTCATCTTTGTTTGACATTTCTCACCTCCTCTCCATCATCTTCACAAACTCCCTTCTCATCAGGTATCCACGGCAGACAGCCTGAGTCATTGTGACCAGAGCAGCCAGTTTCTCATCACGCATCTCCTCAAGAGTACCCAGAAGACCAGCTTTGAAGAACACCTGAATTTATATATAACAGTAAATTAAAGGGTATTAATTTCCCTGTACAAGCTACCTGCCCAGGATCAATGTGTCTTCGAATGGCTAAAAAGATGAATATGAACCTTTGTGTGTCCAAATCTGTACTGGTCGTGATCGACATCGATGGATCCCAGGAGTTTCTCAGAGGCCTTCTTGTTGTCAATAAACTGTCCCTCTGGGATTACACTGGCATTCAGCACCTTGTATCTGTGATAAATTGA
Organism: Cirrhinus molitorella; assembly: GCA_033026305.1. NCBI lineage: Eukaryota > Metazoa > Chordata > Actinopteri > Cypriniformes > Cyprinidae > Cirrhinus > Cirrhinus molitorella. The sequence goes on from CM065119.1 coordinate 46,600,520, forward strand.
TCAAAATGCTTCATAGCCTCTAATTAAGAGCCTCATACAGTAATTTTTTTTTCTTCCCATTTACCTTTGCTTGAAGTCACCATAGAGGATTCTGCTGGGGAAGCCCTTTCTGCAGATTCTGATGCCCTCCAGCACACCGTTACACCTCAGCTGGTGGATAACCAGGAAGTTCTCCATCAGGCCTGTAGGAAACAGTTTATATCGTGATCTGTGTAGATTACAATTAACATTAAATATTGCATTCATGTCAGTGTACCTGTAAACCATATATAACTTTACCTGGAGTCTTGGACTCATTGGGAATCAGACAACGCACAAAGTGAGGATGAGTGCTCCTCAAGTTGGTCATGAGTTTGCCCAAATTCTCCTGTTTAATCATGAAAAGTTACAGCTTTCTTAGTCACATTCTCTCAGTTGTTGTTGTATTATTTATCTGATCTACAGTTAAACAAGCTCATATACAGACACTGCTTTTAGTTGCATCATTATTCACATTCGTTCTCAAACAAAGACGTACCCTGAACTGGGAGGACACAGTCTGCATGGAACCACCCTTCTTCTTGCCTCCCTTCTTTCCACCGCCAGTCTCTATTCAGATAAAGATACATATGAATACATGTAAATGTAAAAATGCATTTAAAATGAAAAACTTAATCAAAGTTTGGTTAAATGAATGTCTATAATCATAGCGCTTTTTTCCTCATTACCCTCAACAACAGGTGGGTAGAGAGTAGCCAGCAGTTTGACAGAAGACTTCTGGTAAAGCTGCACAACAGACTCATTCAGTGGATCCTTGTTCTTGTCCAACCAGCCAGCAATGTTGTAGTCCACAGTTCCAGCGTAGTGGACCAGAGAGAAGTGGGCCTCAGCCTTGCCTTTGGCGGGCTTTGGTTTCTGGAAAGCATTGCACTTGCCAAGATGCTGATCATACAGCTTGTTCTTGAAGGAAGTGTCTGTGGCCTTGGGGAACATGCACTCCTCTTCAAGGATGGAGAAGATACCCATGGGCTGTTTATAAAAGAAAATAGCTTATCACTACAAACATAACATTTTAAGAATAGACAATGAAAATGAATTAGTTCATAAAACAGTAAGAACCTTCTCAATGAGCTCAATGCAAGCAGCCAAGTCCATGCCGAAGTCAATGAACTCCCAAACAATGCCCTCCTTCTTGTACTCCTCTTGTTCCAGCACAAACATGTGGTGGTTGAAAAACTGTTGCAGTTTCTCATTAGTGAAGTTGATGCACAGCTGCTCCATGCTGTTGAACTGCAGGAAGAAACAGAACCATTTACTCACTCCTGAATGTGACACAATTTGCCATGAAAAGAGATAAACATAAAAGATTCTTACATCAAAGATCTCAAAGCCAGCAATATCCAGCACACCAATGAAGAAATTTCTTTGTTGTTTTGTGTCCAACATCTGGTTGATACGAACGACCATCCACAAGAACATCCTCTCATAGATAGATTTGGACAAGGCGCTAACAGAGTTATACACCTGTAACAGAGTGAATTTTTATTAAAACTTTGATATAATTTGTCAAATTTAATCATGACTTTCAGGCTGGAAATATGTTACTACATACCTGTGGCACAGTCTGACCTTTGGTCACAAACTCATTTCCGACCTTGACTCTGGGGTAGCACAAAGCCTTCAGCATATCAGCAGAGTTCAAACCCAGAAGGTAGGAGATTTTGTCAGCCTCTATGATTTAAAAGGTTACAAAATAATCCATACTTTTAATTTTTTCTAAAATGAAAATATAAACATGGATCTTTCAGATCAAAGCATTGCATGTGATGACACACATTGGTATTATTTAGTCTCACCCTCTGTGCCATCAGGTTCAGCCTGCTCCTCACGCTGCTTCTGCTTGAACTTCATGTTACCATGATGGAGCACAGCTCCAGTGAACTTGTAGATGCCCATCTTCTCCTCAGCACTGAAGCCCAGAATGTCAATAGCAGACTGGAAATTACAGAGAAGAATGAGATCTAGGTTCTGCCATATGTATATAGAATATGTCAATAATCAAACAGCATTGTCTCACATCAGTAGCCATCAGCTCCTCTTTATCATCAATGCTTGCCACTGTGATCTGACCCTGACTGCACATGGGGAAGTCATAGGGGTTGGTGGTGATGAGTGTCATTTCTGTAAAATACAAAGAGCACTCCTGAGTATTAAAAATATCATATGATATTATACAGCATTGAATCATTTCATGAAATATGTGCATCTACCAATCAGCTCAGGCTTGTGGTTGGTCATCATCTGGTAGAAGATGTGGTAGCCTCTCTCATCTGGAAGCTGGAATGTCACTCTAGACTTCTCCAGCAGATCTGTTGAGAGAATGTACTTGAGTCACAATCATCTGAAGAGTGACAGACAAAGACAAATATGAAGGATGGATTCGAATTAAATCATGTCCACCTACATGTCTCAATGTCAGCACTAGCCAGTTTTCCTGATGTGCCAAAGTGAATTCTGATGAATTTACCCTGTTTAAAAACAATAATAAGAAGAATATCAATAATAGAATAGTTTTATAGAAAAATCCAACACTGTGAATAAAAAGTGGTGAACTTACAAAACGAGAGGAGTTGTCATTTCTCACAGTCTTGGCATTACCATAAGCCTCCAGCAGAGGGTTTGCAGCAATAATCTGGTCCTCAAGAGAGCCCTGTGATGTTTGAAGGGGTTTCATTAATTTCAGTGTAAAGTTTATAAATTAAATTTCATTTCAGGTATTTCAGAAGTTCACATATAATATATTGTGTGAGATGATTGTAATTTTCTATCTTTCAGAATAATGTTTCATATCTCATACCTGCATTTTGCCAGGAGTCTGCTCTTTCTTCTTGTCACCCTGAACTGCAACTGTGGCAAAGTACTGGATGACACGTTTGGTGTTCACAGTCTTTCCAGCACCAGATTCTCCACTGGTTTATAAGAAATGATAACACAGAATTTTTTTTAGATGACAGAAGTATTTTCTGAATTTTTTAAAAACTTTTCATTAACTATTAACTATGACAAAAATATTAAAATATACTTACGTAATCAGGACAGACTGGTTTTCTCTATCTGTTGATTGCAGAGTGTATAATTTTCATTAAATCCTTCATGTATTAAAATCAACATTTAATAAAATCTATATATAGATTTAATTATATAATTTATATAATTTATAATTTAATTAATTCTATAGAATTAACTTCTGTAAGATCTTACCAGTCAGCATGAACTGATAGGCGTTGTCAGAGACAGAGAAGATGTGGGGTGGGGCCTCCATACGCTTTTTGCCTCTGTAGGCAGCCACCACTTCTGGATCATACACTGGGAGCCACTTGTAGGGGTTCACAGTTGCACAGAACAGCCCAGAGTAGGTCTGAAATGAGCAGAGACGTGGTCAGATTTGCAGCAATACAGACAAAATGAATATAATGCTGTTTTTCTTTGCTTCAGAACTTACGTAGATCATCCATGCGGCATAACGCTCTTTGAGGTTATACAGCACAGAGGGTTCATTGAGATGGGTCATCATGGCCATGTCCTCAATCTTGTCAAACTTGGGAGGATTCATTGGGTGGACATCCTCCTCCTTTGCAACTCTATCCTAGAAATTTGATCAAATAGATATTAGACAGACCAGAAATATATGTAAAATTATGTAAAAGATTTTCATGGAATGTTAAAAATTCACCTCCTTAGTGTCAAGCACAGTAACAGTGACTTTGCCACCGTCTTTGCTCTTGATTGTTCCCTTGACGTACAGCTCTTTATCATCAACCACATAGCAGGCGGTCTTGGCATCGAAGGGTTTGTTCTGAGCCTCGATTCTCTCCTTCTCAGGCTTCCGGAGGTAAATGGCAGCCTTGCCATAAACGGCCATCTCCGCGTCCGTACTCATGGTGGCGGCTTACTGGTAATTAGAAAGGAAAATTTCAGTGTTTTACATGAATAAAATGAAATACACCAAACTCAAGATTCAAATATATTTTACACTGCACCTACATTATGATTCTCCAAAACTCATGCATAATGTCACAGTGTTTCACAGTACTAGACTTAAGTACTTAAACTACATCAAACTCTCAATATCACAAGCAAAGTCTCATCTGACATATAATAATGGGCTACATAAGTACAGATGAAAACAAACTGATCAAAACAAGCAGTGTAAGGGAAATCCACATACTGTCCTTGTCCTTGAGTCCAGATGAAATTTCTTCAGCCTGCAATTCAATTTTTTTTATTTTTTTTTACATTAAAATTTAATACATTTTATGAACTGCAGACAATTATAACAGATGCTGCTTTCCTACAAACTAAACAGGAACAGATGCTCTGCATCCACTTCATTTTTAAAATGAAAATAATAACAATGTCAGTGTGCTAATATAAACTGCAAAGCAACTTACCACCAGCTGGAGCTCCTCTAGTCTCCTATAGAACTGATCATGCTCTCCCCTACGCTTATATTGAGTTGAACTTGCACACTAAGCAGACACTAAATATGGACAGGCATTACAGTTTTTATATAGAAGCTGTCCATCCACAGTAAAGAAAGCATACAACAGCCTTATTAGAAATCAATTACTAAAGAAATAAATGCAACTAAGGTCTAAATATGTGCATAAAATTAATATTAATTACTAGTATTAATATTATTATTAGCCTTTATATAGCCATATATTCAAATATGCAATACATTATCTTGATAAGGTATCAGGGGTTTTAAATTTAAATAAGTTACCATTTATCATAGTTGAACTGCTATACAGAAGACAAAACACATAAATTCCATATTTTTACGATCCATCCAGATCTATCATATATGTCTTGTGTTAAATTTACGACAAGCTCAACACCATACACTGCATATTTGCTTTATAGCCTTTCTATTTGAGTAACATGCAAGTGGGATGCTTATGTGATTTGATAGCCAAATGGAGAGGAACTGACTCTATCCCTAACCCCTACTGTGGTAGTCACTCATGTTTACTATCATGTTCCGAATGCGTTTATGGTGAAGCTATAGCTGTGTTGCCTCGTCGTCTGTGAACGGTAATCATATTGCTCTAGTGGATGTATTGTCCAATTGATAGGATATGCTAATAATATATTCAGGGTTTAAAATGAACAATCAGCTGTGGCAGGTAATGCTGTCAAATCACTAGCCAATTTGGCTGGTTACTATTCGTAAGTTATGTTCACTCATTAATTTCTTAGGGAAGTTCATGCAAGCCAAATCTGTGCAGGTTTAGTGCAAATACTTAACTAGTGAGACATCATGACATTATGGAGTATAATGTCAGGCAGTATGGATGAAGTCTGGTTAGACTAACTTGTGAGTTCTTTCACTGCATAATTGAGTCTATTAATATGCATTAAGAATGATCACATAATTCAAGATGCGGGGCAGAAAAAGTATGTATTTATATCATTTCATATAGTTAATCAATATCACACAAAATCACTATCAACAAAATTCATCTTTACAGAAGTTGCGTATGAAGTGGCATTATTTAGATGCATTTAGCCTACACGTTAATGCAGCTTAGAAGGACAAGTAATGCTTTTTAATTTTTTAATGCAGCTTAGAAGGACAAGTAATGCTTTTTAATTTTTTAATGCCTTTTTAATCAGCATGGTTACAAATGTGATATTGATTTCATATAGCAGTTTAATAAACAATAAGTTAGTATCAAGAGACTTGCGTTTTAGACACCATATTGACTGTTTTTGCTTTATTGCGCTAACAAAAACCATTCCAAACCACAGCATTGTTTTGCATCTCTATGACAGTGTTTCATTGCTAAATGTATCAGCGTTTAAACGATTCGGATCAATTGCAATGACTCACTTAAGAGCGACTTGCTGCCACCTACTGGTGGTTTAAATTTCACATTTAAAGTATCTTTTCATTTTTTTAATATAATTTCAACAGTACCCAATGTTTTGTTTAAAATATCAAAACATTATTTATGTATTTGTAACTGCAGGTTAAAGCATTCCATGTCCCTCTAAGCTGCATTAACATGTAAATACATCTAAATGACACTTCATATTCATCTTCTGCAAAGTTCTGTATTTACAACCTAAATGTATTAGTATTTTTATTGTTATTGACTGATTAAATGTATGAATTGTATTCAAAGGATGATGCACACTTTTAGAAGGAAAAATAAAATTATATATATATATATATATATATATATATATATATATATATATATTTATATATATATATAATGGTAAAAATGCCCATAAAAGGTAAAAATCCATTTAAGCTTAATGGAAAATATTAATTTATATCCTTGCTGTGAACTGACTACGCAGAATATATATGAAAAACTTTAGGAATCAGCTGTATACAGTAGTCCTTAAGATATTTGCACAATAACACACTCAGCAAAATAAATCTTTAGCAATACAATCTAAGAAAATATTGAAATATTGTTTTTTTTTCCAATTATGCACACTACTAGTACTGACACAAAATGATTGCTTTGTCACGTCCAGTGAAGACAGGCTCAAGCTGTTATTTTTATTTATTTATTTATTTTTGGCTAGTAGAAGTTATGAATGGTCGGTAACTTAAAAATTTAGTAGCCAAATTAGCTAGTGAGTGAAAAAGTTGATTTTAATCCCTGAATATATTAGTTGTTGCATGTATTGTAGGCTACTTTGTTCCACTTTCCCCAAAACTTGCCTCGTTTATGCTCAAACAGCAACATTTCACACCAACAAAAGTTTAAAAAAGTGAATTTACAACCAACGACCCCTTTAAGTACCCCTTGAGATTCTAAAATAAGATTCTAGAGCGGTACATCACTTCATAGATTTGTGTTCATAGAGCATTTTATTATTATACGACCGTCAGAACCTCAAATATAGTCGAACTCACGCCTTTACACTATCAGGATTCACAACCGCACCCTTGTATTTAAAATGCGCTGAATGAGTGGAACAGCACAGGACATCGAGTTGCCTACATAATCACGACGGGTTTAATTCACCCACAGAGACGGAGAAAAACAAATGATTCGCATTCATCCTAAGATCCACTAGAACTGCCACCATTGCCAGCTATAGGTCTCTGTCTGCAGTCTGCAGGAAAGTCATGGGAGTTACCAGTTGGGGGAGTTTTTAGACCGTTTTACCTGATTGGCTGACGTCATAGTGACTTAGGTTTAGGGGTGGGGTTAGGTAAGGGGGGGTCATTTTGATTGCATAATGTAGAACGTGTTGCCAGATTGGGCGTCTTGGGCACTGGGCGGGTAGACCAATAATTAAAAAATTAAAAGCAGCCCAATCAGCTTTTTTTCTTCGATTTCAGTCATTTATTTCAGTTATTTTAATATGTCCGAGCTCAGTATCTCAGTAAAACAATGTGTAATGCAGTCATCAAATCATTTTTTTCTTAACGCAACCATTGCTTCAGTTTAACAGAGACCTGTAAATCAATCTACCGTCTTTCATGTTAGTGAGATGTGATGACTCGTGAGTGACCGGTTTTTCTGCGCTATAAAGAGCAAGATTTTGAATGAGCAACTAAATATTCGTTCGTTCATTCATTCATTCATTTTATTAAAGTGATTACGATGGCAAAGTTGCCTAAATATGAGCTACACCATAAAATGCCTAAGTGGCTCAACTCTCACATAGGTGGATTACACGTGGTGAGAGATTAATAGAATACTTCTAAACATAACTGTAACTGGAATAAGAGAACAGTTGAATGAACAGAACTGAATATGAGACTATATACGATGCTGTGCTGCATCAGAACATCTTTTAAACCGTTCAGACTTGTTGTGGTATACTTGGCATTGACAGCGGCTGGACTTGAACAGTTTTGACTGTGCAAAGTACTATTATGTTCTAAAATGTGCACTTTGTGAAATATGTGTTGTAGTTTTGTCTGATGATAACTCACAAAACAAAGGTAAGCGCATTATTGCTGTTCATTTTTAATTATTATTATTTTATTTTTGCTGTCCGATTATCATACAGTATGTATCAATAAATAACACATTTCTGGCTGTCGTGATGTGTGCATGAACGATAGTAAATGCCAGCTAAATTACAGTGCTTTCTGATCACTTTACTGTGCGTTTTTTCAACAAAAAAATTGCTTATTTTTTACTGCGGACATTTGACTGTTGGTTAAAGTCATCGTCTAAATTCTTGATTGCCACTTTGAAAAGATTTCTGGACTTTTTCAGCATATTTTCTCTCTTCAATGTATTTTCCCTGTTTCGATCCATATTTCTGTGAAATGGATTATCTTTATTTTATTTTGTCATCACTATTTTTATGGGATTAAAATGGTCCTTATCAACCTTGATTGACATGGCAATAAAATTGTATCAAATTACTTAAAATTTTGCGCTGGTTTTTGTGAGCTTTGGGCTGAAAAATCGTCAACCACATCTGGCAACACTGGAAACACCAGTGTTGCCAAGTCCGCTGTTTTCCCGCAGAATTGGTCTACTTTCATACTATGGCGGCAGAATGTTTTTAATGTCTGCGGGTTGAAGCGACCCCAATAGCGTAATATTTAGCCTCTGGAATGCTCATTTTACCAGAGGAACCCCCATGACCCCTGAAACACGATTGGCCTACTTTTGGGCTAGTTTTGAGAAGGAATTTTGGGCGGGTTTTGTTTTGAAAACCTGGCAACCCTGGGAAACACCCTGCGGTTTGAAAATGCCCTCATTTGCTCTGCAGAGACTTTAATCTCGTCAGTGGCGTATCTGCAAACTCTGTTTAGCTGTGTGATGGATTGGACGAAGTCTCGACTGGGCTCATTTAAAAACGGGCTTAGAGGTCTTTTCACCCGTGAGATATTCACCCAGGCCTGGAATGGCTAATCGGGGGCACCGGTGGGCTGTTCGCTTTTTTGGTGTTGTCATGCCACTGGGTTTAAATGTAGATGCTGTCCCTAGGCTTCCTGCACCACTCACAGCAGCCTCGTCTTTTGATTTACTATTTTCTTGCAGCGTGCACCCTGCAGGTTAATGATTACAGTTATCTTTTGTCTCCCCCGACAGGCATATGCTCAAAGCGATGAGTGGAACTCAAACGCCTCAGATTACATTCCAGAATTTTTTTTTTTACATTCTTGACAAAGCTATTATGTGTATTAGAACATTCAGATATTTCAGTATTTAAGTAATAATGCCATTTTTTAAAATGTATTCAATAATTTATTTGAGAATGAAATTACTCTAAAGATCACTCCAAAACAAATGTCTAGTGAGCACAGATTTATTTCAAAGGGAATATTAAAAGAAAATCTACAGAACAATCATATTATATGACTTCAGTAGAGACTTCCATCAGGTCTGAGGGTTTCACTCTTCTTTGGCCTGAGACAAAAAGGACATAAAAAAAGTCATGTAAATGAACAGTACATTTTTCAAGCAAACACTGAATACTGTTTTTTTTCATTAAATGCAAGAAAGCATTTACTGTACTGAGTAAAGATCCTGCTAATATGCAACTGACCTTTCCAGCATCACGGCTCTTGGCTCTGAGCTTGTTGACCTGAGACTCAGCAATGTCAGCACGCTCCTCAGCCTCCTCCAGCTCATGCTGCACCTTCCTCAACTTGGACAGATGACTGTTGGCTTGCTCCTCCTAAAGAGTAAAATTATACCATGTTTATTAACTAAGCCATGGACAACCAGTGATATCATGCCAATAAATTAATGACTAATTAATAATAATCAATGTGTCAAATGTTCATATATATTTAACATACCGCCTCCTCAGACTGCCTCTTGTAGGCTTTGACCTTCAGCTGCAGCTTATCAACCAGATCCTGAAGTTTGGTGAGGTTCTTCTTATCCTCCTCAGTCTACAAACAATAAAATATTAACATTTCATATAATTGTATGGATAAATCTATGAATAAGGTTGGGTATAATCATACCTGATAAGAAAGCTCTTTCACTCTCCTCTCATATTTACGGACACCCTTAACAGCATCAGCTCCACGTCTCTGTTCTGCTTCAACTTCAGACTCAAGCTCACGGACCTTTGATAGCACATAAACAGTTTCAGACAAATAAGTAGTTATTGCTTGGTAACTACTTTTGGAACCTGACAGGGTGCTTCATTTTTAGGAATAAGTGTAGGCAACATTCTTCAAGGGATTTTATCCTAAAATGTTATTTTATATGAAAAAAAAATTCTTTTAAAAATAATTACCCTGCTCTCCAGTTTCTGGAGTTGTTTCTTTCCTCCCTTCATGGCCAGATTCTCAGCCTCATCCAGACGGTGCTGCAGGTCCTTCACTGTGACCTCCAGATTCTTCTTCATCCTCTCAAGGTGAGCACTGGTGTCCTGCTCCTTCTTGAGCTCTTCTGCCATCATTGCAGCCTTTTGTATTAATATAGATATATATTAGATCCACATTTTAAGTACATAAGTGTGCAGTCATTTGTCATTTGACGATTACTGTTTCTCACATCAGTGATGGCCTTCTTGGCCTTCTCCTCTGCATTTCTGGCTTCCTGTACAGTGTCTTCAACTTCACTCTGGATCTGAACAAGGTCAGCCTCAAGCTTCTTCTTAGTGTTCAGGAGACTTGTGTTCTGCAACATTGAAAGCAACAGTATGAACATTTTAAATGATGCTCTCAATTTCTTTAATTTAATTATAAAAACAATGCACCCGCACCTGAGAGTGCAGCAGTCCAACACGCTCACTGGCGTCCACCAGCTCTTGTTCAGCCACTTTGCGGCCTCTCTCTGTCTGCTCCAGAGCAGCTCTCAGCTCCTCAATCTCAGCTTGCATCAGAGTGTTTCTGCGCTCCACCATGGCCACCTGCTCCTTCATGTCTTCCTGTCCTCTCACAGCATCATCAAGGTGCAGTTGGGCGTCCTGAACGTAACAATAGCATTAGAATAAGCTTTCAGTGTGTTTTCTGTTGGTCTTTACTTAACATAGGTTGATTATACAAACATATTAATGCACCCCAAAGCTAAAGAGGAGTTATATACCTTGAGTTGTCCCTGAACGTTCCTGAGCTGTTTCTGGGCCTCAGAAGCCTGGCGATTGGCGTGGCTCAACTGAATCTCCATCTCATTAAGGTCTCCCTCCATCTTCTTCTTCACTCTCAGGGCATCATTCCTGCTCCTGACCTCAGAGTCCAGAGTGCCCTGCATAGACTCAATGACTCTCTGGCTGTTCCTCTTGATCTGCTCCATCTCCTCATCCTTCTCTGCAAGCTTCCTGTCAATCTCACTCTTGACCTGGTTAAGCTCAAGCTGGACACGAAGAATTTTGGACTCCTCGTGCTCCAGGGTGCCCTATCAATAATAAAACAACATTTAAAATGTGAAACATGAATTTATTTTGAAAATATGCTTTATCGGCACAGTATAGTGGTTCTAGCAAGAATTACATATTAATCTTAGGATACTCACTTCAGCCTCCTCCAGGGCGGTCTGAATCTCTGATTTCTCAGTCTCCACTGTCTTCTTGGCTTTTTCCAGCTCATGGATGCTCTTACCAGTCTCACCCAACTGCTCTGTCAGATCTGAAATCTCCTCTATAAGTTAGAAAAAGATAATATTATTAACATACATATGTGAAGAATAACAGATTTAACACTGTAACACATTCAACAAATTCATGAATCTAGTAAAGGCATTCATACGCTGCAGATTCTTATTCTCTCTCTTGAGGGTCTCCAGCTGATCAAGAGTCTCCTCATAGGAGTTCTTCATCTTAAACAACTCAGTGCTGAGTGAACGAGCCTCTTTCTGGGCACCTTCCAGCTCTGCCTGACCTTCCTCATATTTCTGCTTCCATTCTGCCAGGACCTTTAATGAATAAAATTTAAAGGTCAATTTAATTTGTAACATGTTGAACAAAGCCTATTGCAGCCTATATTAAAAGAGAAACTGTACCTTGTCAAAGTTCCTCTGCTTCTTGTCAAGGTTGGCAGCCAAAGCATTGGCTCTCTCCACATCAATCATGAGGTCCTCTACCTCACCCTGGAGTCTCTGTTTGGTCTTCTCCAGAGATGCACATTTGGAGTTCACAGCCTCAATTTGTTCCTCTGCCTCTTGCAGACGCTGAGCCAGCTTCTTCCTGTTAAGTATTACACAATGTTTTGTATTCAAAGCTATAAAATACCTGTGAGAATCTGGAATATTATTCAATAGTCTGCATACTTGGACTCTTCAAGTTCCTCAGTGCGCTGGATGGCATCAGTTTCATATTTGGTTCTCCATTGAGCAACTTCACTGTTGGCCTTTGACATTCCCCTCTGCAGCTCAGCCTTTGCCTCCTGCTCTTCCTCAAACTGCTCACGGAGCAGATCGCAGTCATGACGGGCTGATTGCACAGCATGGGCCAGTGCGTTCTTAGCCTAAGAGACAAGTCAGATAATATTAGCTTTGTTGTATAGTAAGTGGAAAATATGTGTTTGTTTTGATTATGCTATATTACCTTAACCTCCTCTTCAATCTGTCTCTTAAGCTCCTCAATTTGCTGAGTGAAAGCTTGTTTGCCTCTGGTGAGCTGAGAAACCAGAGCCTCCTTCTCCTCCAGCTGACGGCCAAACTCACCTGTTTAGATGTAGATTCACTGCGTCAGATTGTACTGTTGTCTCTATTAGTTAATATAAAACAAGCTCTATGAAACCAAAATTTAAATGTGTTTAATCTTAAATAATCTCAATACACATACTATTAAATGCTCTTACTATTAAAGTACTATTAATTTCTTCATGATTGTCATTGGGTTACCATTTTCAGTTTGAAGTCTTGCTCTTTGAGCACTGAGGTCATTTATCTGGCGAATGTTCTCATCATTCTTGGACTTAATTTCACTAAATTGGTCCTCAAGTGTGCGGCACATCTTCTCTAGATTAGACTGCAAATACAGAAGTCATTAGATGTATGAAAAACTTTATTGTTTTATATTCTCTAAAAAATAAAATTCCCAACCTTTGCTTTGGCAACAACCTCCATGTTGCTGGAGAGATCATCAATCTCCATTTTGTATTCACTCTTCTCTTTCTCAAGCTTCTGCTTGACACGCTGGAGGTTGTCGATTTGCTCTCCCAGCTCGGCCACACTGTCTGCCTGCTTCTTACGGAGGGCAGCAGCAGTAGCTTCATGCTGGAGGGTGGACTCCTCAAGATCACGACGCAGCTTCTGGAATTCAGCTTCACGCTTCTTATTCATCTCGATCTGAGCAGCAGTGGCTCCTCCAGCCTCCTCAAGCCTCTCACTGATCTCCTCAAGTTCCCTGGAGAGATCAGCTCTCTGCTTCTCAACCTTGGCACGAGCAGCACGCTCAGCCTCAATCTCTTCCTCCAGTTCCTCAATGCGAGCCTACAGGTGCAAGTAATTAATAAATCCTTATTAGTCTTTATTTTACTTTTGCAGCAGTGTTAAAAACTCAAACTCAAGAAATACCTGAAGCTCCTTGATCTTCTTCTGGAGTTGAGCACCCAGTGATTGTTCATCTTCAATCTTGCTGAGCAGCTGGCTTGTTTCAAAGTCCTTCCTGTGGGTATTCAATAATTCATAGATTGTAAAACGTTAAGACAAATTTGTTTTCAGATTTGTTTTCAATAAAAGTTTTAAAATATTTTATTTAATTACTTTTTAATTTTCTCCTCAGATTGCTGCTTGTCATTCTCCAGGTCCATGATGGACTCTTGAGCTAATTTCAAGTCGCCTTCAAGCTTTCTCTTGGCTCTTTCCAGGTCCATGCGGAGCTTCTTCTCTTGTTCAAGGGAACCCTCAAGCTACAGGACAATGATGTGTAAAATGTCAAATGCAAAAAAAGGCAGTCAATTTATGAATTAATGACATGCTTAATTAATAACTCACATCATCAACTTGCTGCTCAAGTTTTGTCTTGGATTTGGTCAGGGTGTTGACTTTGTCCTCCTCTGCCTGGAGATCATCCAGGGTCTGCTGATGTGCCTCTTGGAGAGCTTTCTTTTCCTTTGTAAGTTTGGCAATGCTCTCATCCTGAGCTGCCATTTCCTCTGTCAAGTTCTTGACCTGTGTGATTTTTTTTTTTTTCAGATGAGTTAGTTTTTTTTACAATTTATATTCTATATCATATAAAACTTATAAAACATATTAAATCTAACTTAATCTAACTCTATTAAACCAACTCAATTTCCAACCTTATTCTCAGTGGCATGTTTCTCCTTCTCCACTTTAGCCAAGGTGAGCTCCAGGTCATCAATGTCTTTCTTCAGCTCAGAGCACTCATCCTCCAGTTTCCTCTTTTTGGCTGTCAGTTCAGCATTGATTTCTTCTTCATCCTCCAGTCTCTCAGTTGTCTCCTTGAGTTTAGCTTCAAGCTGGATTTTGCTCTTGATCAGACCCTCACACCTCTCCTCAGCATCTGAGAGATTCTCAGATTCCTGTTAGGAAAGTACATCGCTATATCATTAAGAAACCACATTGGTAATTTCAATGAAGCCAAAATTCAATTAATTTAATTAGGTAAACTCACAGAAGCCACTTGCAGCTGCAGATCATTTTTCTCTTGCAGCAGTGCAACCATCTTCTCTTCAAGCTCCTTCTTTTTGGCTTCAGCCTTGGCAAGATCTTCTTTGCATTTTACAAAGTCTTCTTTCATGGTTGCCAGCTCCTTCTCAGTCTCAGCACTCTTCAGCAGAGGCTTAATCTTGTAGTAAACCTTCATCCATGGCCAGTGTTTGACATTCATGAATGAGCGGATGTTGTATTGGATGGTGTAAATGGACTCCCTGTGAATAATTCATTATTAAATGCCATAATCATCATTATTTATCATTCATACAGCTAGTTTGACATTTCACACCTCCTCTCCATCATCTTCACAAACTCCCTCCTCATCACATAACCACGGCAAAGAGCCTGAGTCATTGTGACCAGAGCAGCCAGTTTCTCATCACGCATCTCCTCAAGAGTACCCAGAAGACCAGCTTTGAAGAACACCTGAATTCACAATAAACCATAAGATATTTATTTAAACAGAATAAACTTAATACATCATAATCAATGAAAGCCTGTAAAACATAATATAAACCTTTGTGTGTCCAAATCTGTACTGGTCGTGATCGACATCGATGGATCCCAGGAGTTTCTCAGAGGCCTTCTTGTTGTCAATAAACTGTCCCTCTGGGATTACACTGGCATTCAGCACCTTGTATCTGTGACAAATTGATCAAAATGCTTCATAGCCTCTAATTAAGAGCCTCATACAGTAAATGTTTTTTCTTCCCATTTACCTCTGCTTGAAGTCACCATAGAGGATTCTGCTGGGGAAGCCCTTTCTGCAGATTCTGATGCCCTCCAGCACACCGTTACACCTCAGCTGGTGGATAACCAGGAAGTTCTGCATCAGACCTGTAGGAAACCATTTACACCATGATCTTTGTTGATTAAGATTAACATTAAATATTGCATTCATGTCAGTATATCTGTAAACCATATATAACTTTACCTGGAGTCTTGGACTCATTGGGAATCAGACAACGCACAAAGTGAGGATGAGTGCTCCTCAAGTTGGTCATGAGCTTGCCCAAGTTCTCCTGTTTAATCATGAAGATACAGCTTTCTTAGTCGCATTCTCTTAGTTGTTGATGTATTATTTATCTGATCTAGAGTCAAACAAGCTTATATACAGTCATTGTTTTCATATCAATCATTATTCATATTTGGTCGCAAACAATGACATACCCTGAACTGGGAGGACACAGTCTGCATGGAACCACCCTTCTTCTTGCCTCCCTTCTTTCCACCGCCAGTCTCTATTCAGATAAAGATACAAATGAACACATATAAATATAAAAATAATTAAAAAAATGCAAAACTTAATCAAAGGTTGGTTAAATGAATGTCTATAATCGTAACACTTTTTTCCTCATTACCCTCAACAACAGGTGGGTAGAGAGTAGCCAGCAGTTTGACAGAAGACTTCTGGTAAAGCTGCACAACAGACTCATTCAGTGGATCCTTGTTCTTGTCCAACCAGCCACTGATGTTGTAGTCCACAGTTCCAGCGTAGTGGACCAGAGAGAAGTGGGCCTCAGCCTTGCCTTTGGCGGGCTTTGGTTTCTGGAAAGCATTGCACTTGCCAAGATGCTGATCATACAGCTTGTTCTTGAAGGAAGTGTCTGTGGCCTTGGGGAACATGCACTCCTCTTCAAGGATGGAGAAGATACCCATGGGCTGTTTATGAAAGAATTTTGTTTATTGCTATAAATATAATATTTTGAAAATAAACAATGGAAATGAATTAGTTCATAAAATAGTAAGAACCTTCTCAATGAGCTCAATGCAAGCAGCCAAGTCCATGCCGAAGTCAATGAACTCCCAAACAATGCCCTCCTTCTTGTACTCCTCTTGTTCCAGCACAAACATGTGGTGGTTGAAAAACTGTTGCAGTTTCTCATTAGTGAAGTTGATGCACAGCTGCTCCATGCTGTTGAACTGCAGGAAGAAACAGAACCATTTACTCACTCCTGAATGTGACACAATTTGCCATGAAAAGAGATAAACATAAAAGATTCTTACATCAAAGATTTCAAAGCCAGCAATATCCAGCACACCAATGAAGAAGTTTCTTTGTTGTTTTGTGTCCAACATCTGGTTGATACGAATGACCATCCACAAGAACATCCTCTCATAGATAGATTTGGACAAGGCGCTAACAGAGTTATACACCTGTAACAGAGTGAATTTTTATTAAAACTTTGATATTATTTGTCAAATTTAATCATGATTTTTAGGCTGGAAATATGTTACTACATACCTGTGGCACAGTCTGGCCTTTGGTCACAAATTCATTTCCGACCTTGACTCTGGGGTAGCACAAAGCCTTCAGCATATCAGCAGAGTTCAAACCCAGAAGGTAGGCGATTTTGTCAGCCTCTACAATTAAAAAGGTTACAAAAAATACATACGTTTAATGCCCTGAAACTAGAAATAGAAACCTATTTGTTTTTAATGAAAATAGAAACATAAATCTCATGAATCAAAGCACTGCATGTGATGACACACATTGGTATTATTTAGTCTCACCCTCTGTGCCATCAGGTTCAGCCTGTTCCTCACGCTGCTTCTGCTTGAACTTCATGTTACCATGATGGAGCACAGCTCCAGTGAACTTGTAGATGCCCATCTTCTCCTCAGCACTGAAGCCCAGAATGTCAATAGCAGACTGGAAATTACAGAGAAGAATGAGATCTAGGTTCTGCCATAAGTATAAGGCATATGTCAATAATCAAACAGCATTGACTCACATCAGTAGCCATCAGCTCCTCTTTATCATCAATGCTTGCCACTGTGATCTGACCCTGACTGCACATGGGGAAGTCATAGGGGTTGGTGGTGATGAGCGTCATTTCTGTAAAACACAAAGAGCACTCCTGAGTATTAAAAATATCATATGATATTATACAGCATTGAATCATTTAATGAAATATGTGCATCTACCAATCAGCTCAGGCTTGTGGTTGGTCATCATCTGGTAGAAGATGTGGTAGCCTCTCTCATCTGGAAGCTGGAATGTCACTCTAGACTTCTCCAGCAGATCTGTTGAGAGAATGTACTTGAGTCACAATCATCTGAAGAGTGAGAGACAAAGACAAATGTGAAGAATGGTTTCAAATTAAATCATGTCCACCTACATGTCTCAATGTCAGCACTAGCCAGTTTTCCAGTTGTACCGAAGTGAATTCTGATGAATTTACCCTGTTTTAAACAAAATAATACATAAATAATAGTGGAAAATATATAGAAAAATTAGACACAACTAACCAATTGTACTGGACTGCACTGTAAATAAAAAGTGGTGAACTTACAAAACGAGAGGAGTTGTCATTTCTCACAGTCTTGGCATTACCATAAGCCTCAAGCAGAGGGTTGGCAGCAATAATCTGGTCCTCAAGAGAGCCCTGTGATGTTTGAATGGTTTTCATTAATTTTGTTTCATTTCAGGTATTTCAGAAGTTCACATATAATAGATTGTGTGAGATGATTGTAATTTACTATCTTTCAGAGTAATGTTTTATATCTCATACCTGCATTTTGCCAGGAGTCTGCTCTTTCTTCTTGTCACCCTGAACTGCAACTGTGGCAAAGTACTGGATGACACGTTTGGTGTTCACAGTCTTTCCAGCACCAGATTCTCCACTGGTTTATAAGAAATGATAACACAGACATTTTTGTACAGACAGAAGTTTTTTTTTTTTTTAATTTTCTTAAACTTTCATTTCATTAACTATGACAAAAATATTAATATATACTTACGTAATCAAGACAGACTGGTTTTCTCTATCTGTTGATTGCAGAGTGTACAATTTTCAGTAAATCTCTTTTTTTTTTTATTAAAAGCAACATTTAATAAAATCTATAGAATTAACTTCTGTAAGATCTTACCAGTCAGCATGAACTGATAGGCGTTGTCAGAGACAGAGAAGATGTGGGGTGGGGCCTCCATACGCTTTTTGCCTCTGTAGGCAGCCACCACTTCTGGATCATACACTGGGAGCCACTTGTAGGGGTTCACAGTTGCACAGAACAGCCCAGAGTAGGTCTGAAATGAGCAGAGACATGGTCAGATTTGCAGCAATACAGACAAAATGAACATAATGCTGTTTTTCTTTGCTTCAGAACTTACGTAGATCATCCATGCGGCATAACGCTCTTTGAGGTTATACAGCACAGAGGGTTCATTGAGATGGGTCATCATGGCCATGTCCTCAATCTTGTCAAACTTGGGAGGATTCATTGGGTGGACGTCATCCTCCTTAGCAACTCTCTCCTAGAAATTTGATTCAGTAGATATTAGACCAGAAATATATGTAAAATTACATATGTAAAAGGTTTTCATGGAATGTGAAAAATTCACCTCCTTAGTGTCAAGCACAGTAACAGTGACTTTGCCACCGTCTTTGCTCTTGATTGTTCCCTTGACGTATAGCTCTTTATCATCAACCACATAGCAGGCGGTCTTGGCGTCGAAGGGCTTGTTCTGAGCCTCGATTCTCTCCTTCTCAGGCTTCCGGAGGTAAATGGCAGCCTTGCCATAAACAGCCATCTCCGCGTCCGTACTCATGGTGGCAGCTTACTGGTAATTAGAAAGGAAAATTGCAGTGTTTTAATTAATAAAATGACATACACCAAACACAAGATTCAAAGATATTTTACACTGCACCTACATTATGATTTCCCAAAACTCCTGCATAATGTCACACTGTTTCAAAGTACTAGCCTTGAGGAAATAAACTACATTAAACTCTTAACTAATATATCACAAGCAAAGTCTCATCTGACATATAATAACAGGCTACATAAGTAGAAATGAAAACAAACTGATCAATACAAGCATTGCAAGGGAAATCCAGATACCTTTCCTTTCCTTGAGACCAGATGAAATTTCTTCAGCCCTGCAAGACAGTTTATTTACATTAAAAGTTGATTCATTTTATGAACAGCAGCAGACAATTTTAACTGATGCTGCTTTATTACAAACTAAAAAGGAACAGATGATTCCACTTCATGTTTAAAATGAAAATAATAACAATTTCAGTGTGCTAATATAAACTGCAAAGAAACTTACCACCAACTGGAGCTCCTCTAGTCCCCTACAGAACTGATCATGCTCTCCCCTACGCTTATATTGAGTTGAACTTGCACACTAAGCAGAAACTAAATATGGACAGGCATTACAGTTTTAATTACTGTGTATAGAATCTGTCCATCCACAGCATACAAGCATACAGCAGCCTAAAAATAAATAAAAGGGCAAAACATGAGCATAAAAAAGTATTATTATTATTATTATTATTAATTATTAGTACTAATATATTGGCATATAATTATATCCATATTAATATAGAATTCGCATTTATATAGGCCATATATTCAAATATGTCACACATTACCTTGATAATGGTATCGGGGTTTACAATTTTAAAAAGTTACCGGTTATCATAGTTGAACTCCTATAACTAAGAAATACAGAAGACAAATATACATAAATTCCATATATTTACGATCAGTCCATATCTATCATATATGTCTTGTGTTAAATTTACGCCAAGCTCAATGCCATAAATTGCATATTTGGTTTTATAGAGTTTCTATTTGCGTAACACACAAGCTGCTGCTTTATGTGATGTGATCCCTAACACTTACTGTGGTAATCACTCATGTTTACTATCACTTTCCAAATGCGTTTATGGTAAAGATAGTAGTGCTGTGGCTTCGTCATCTGTAATCATATTGTCCTAGATGTATTGTCCAATTGCTAGGATATGCTAATAATATATTAGTTATATTATATTAAAATAGTCTACCACTTATACATACACTCAGAGTACACTCAAGTCCAGTTTTGTGGACTTTCACACATAGACTAGTCATTAATCAGGTGGTGACAGCATTTGACCAACAGATATACAAAGCTCATTTCAGGTTTAAGAAGTGTTTTAAACATTGCATCAATGAGCACATTCATTTTTATTTGAATTATTACTCAGTAGGTTATTTAACCATGCATTATTATATGTTATTGAAAGGCTTTTGTCTTTCAAACTCAGTAAAATGCACAAATTCTCATTATTCTGTATTTACAGACATTCTCAAACTTTTTGTCATCCGAACCGCTTTCACCTAATATATTTACTAACTTTTAGCGTCATAACTTTGCAAGTGTTGTTTATGCTCAAACAGCAACATTAAACACCAACTAATGTTTAAAAAAGTTAAATTATAATTAATGACCCCCTGAGATTTAAAAAAATATATATATTTTGATTATTAAGTATCACATTTGCAAGTTCACGGTTCTCTGACATTGATTAATGGTCATATGGAGGTAAACATAAAATATTTCTTCTTTTTTAGTGAGTGAATAATTTTAATTGCTATTTTAAAATGATTTATTTAAATTTGTATTATTTAATTACTTGTCAGCCTTTCATTAAACTCACAAACCCCCTGCAGTTCCTTTACGAAAACCCAGTTTGGGAAACCTTGATGTAATATCCTGTTTAATGCACTTCATGTTGTTAATTACAATAAAAGAAATATATTTTCACACTTTTTATATTTTTACATCATTATGGTACATCATTATAGAAAGGAAAGGAAAGGACAGGGAAGGAAAGGCCGTGACATGTGGCCAAGTATGGTGACCCATACTAGGAATTTGTGCTCTGCATTTAACCCATCCAAGTGCGCACACACACACACACACACCCAGAGCAGTGGGCAGCCATATTGCTATCGTTGCGGCGCTCGGGGAGCAGTTAGGGGTTCCGTGCCTTGCTCAAGGGTCTCACCTCAGTCGTGGTATTGTCTTCTGTTTAAAAAAATGTAATAAACAAGTTAGGTCAAAAGTAATCTAAATGTAATCAAAAATGTGTCTGATTATATTACCTAATATAATCAGATTAATTTTTGATTACTTTTAGTAAAATGTGTAATGTAATGGGTTATGTTACTGACAACAATGTTTGTCATGTAATTTGGAATCAGTAACGGATTTCAATTTGAAAGTAATACTCAGCTCTGTCAGGCATACTTGCTCCCTCCGAATTAGCATAAACTCATCCACTACACTCATACTACACTGTTTAACTGACTTCCTGTCATACACATGTGAATGCGGAAAACCGGAAACACAAGCTCATGCAAAAAATATTGCATTCCGCTGCATTCCAGAGTTCAAGTTTGGTGAACTCTACGAATACGCATCACATGAACGTTAGTTTATAGCTGAATTAAAAGGCAAACTTTAAATCTGCGGGATTGCAGTAAAGTAATAAATAAAAAAATATGTATATAGCCAAACTGAAACCTTTACATTGTAAGGATTCACAGAATCAGAGAACAGAGAGAAGGAGAAATGATTCGTGTTCATCTTAAGATCAGTGTTGGAAATGGCCGAAATTTACTGGGGGGACTCTTGGTTGGATGGGGGAGTCCCCCCAGTAAATTTGAATTAGATTTTGTTGGAAATGGCCAAAACGGTTAAAATGGTAATTTTAGATGACCTTTCGGATCTATTTATAATCTATAATAACATTTATTAACAACTTATTTCATATATTTTTTTAAATCTTCTTGTATATTAAGACAGGCACCTGCAATTCAGGCCAAATTAAAGATAAGTTGCGTGTGAATTTGCATGTGAGCATCATAATGACCCCCTGTGTTTAATAAAAAAAATGTCTCTAATTGGCCAGTATTGCATGATTTGTAAATTATATTTAATATTTTACATTTGCACCTAGTTTTTTAACATTACATTCTTAAGGACATTACATTTCTAAGGCTTAGATTTCTTTTCAGGAGCACTAGTGCTTTTACTTTAAAAAAACAAAACAAAAAAACTTCCTATTATAAGGTGATATCTGACTCCGTAAAGATTTTTGTTTTTTACCTTTGTAATGTCGTTTTTCTAACTTTGTGTGTCATCTTTTGTGCTGCCAAAAAAAAAAAAAAAAAAAAGATTTATAAACTTTTATCAAAATGTTTAATTAAACAATAAATTCAATTAAAATAATAAGATACAACCAGGCTGAATAAGCTACCAAGGCACAGAAGAGCTCAAATGTGACATTATGGAATATTTACAGAATTTTTGACATGACTCAGAGGTAGAATTAATGCATTTCATAATAACAATGTTATGGGATTGTTTTAAATATTAAGTTTTGAATATAGAATTTTTAATAATTTAAATGACAAAAAAAATTAAACCTCCTGTAGGTGGCAGTAAGCCAAAGTCTTCGTTACTGTATAATTCATTAAATCATTTCGTTCAAAAGCGCAGTTTCATTCACTCAGCTGTGGCTTTGTTTATACCTATTTTAGTTGACGATATAGAGCACAATCAGACAACAGTAGTTCTAAAATGTAAGTCACTTATATATGTATAAAATCCAAAAATTATAAAACTGTTGTATAAATTCAATTTCACATTTGCAAACTTCCTTTATAATTATTAAAAAGCTGTCTAAAAAGTCTTAATAAAGCTCTCTACACTGCACACTGAATCGATTATTTGCATCGTCTCTACACTTTGTTATAATGAATGGCAAAAACCGCAGTCTGCTTTCACGATCTGTGCTGCGAGGAGCAGGATGCGCATCGATAAAGAAGCATTTCTATTGGCTGCAGCGCGCTGATTTATGTTTTTGCCGGTGGGTGCTCAACACCGTATCTCTGTTTACAATAAGCACTTATTCGCGCATACACTGGACAAAGTTTGAGGGCGCACATGTAATATCTGAGAGAGCGCACAGCCACGATTTCAATTTAGGAGAGCAAGAGAAAATGTAATACGCGCACCCTTTTTCGTATTACAATAATGCACTCTTGACATTTGCCATTAAAATAACGGCAAAATCGGCCTCAAATAAAATATGAAAACGAGAATAAAGTCTTACAAGCCACAATACACTTTTAATTGGTTAAATTGAACCGAGAATATCTCGCGTTTTTCCGTGGATGCTCGATCATTTCCGTGGGTGCTCGGCGTCTATGGTGCGGTCTATTATGGCAAAAGACGGCATTGCGCAGCGAACTATAGACACAAATATCCCGTTTTTAGCTTTTATTTCGCTGTATGCAGAACTGGGATCGCTTTCGTAGTCTTTTGAATGGGTAAATATAGAAATCACTTTAATAAAAAAAAAAAAAAAAAAAAAAAAAGCCTAACCAGTTGTAAGTGCAACGACCTCCCCTCTCGAAATTCACTCCCCAAACTCCGTCCCCCATTCCCAGCCCAGCTTGAGTTCCACTGGAGCTGCCTTCAGTGCGATCCAAGATCGGGCGAGCTCTGAGACGCGCGTTCTGCACTGGCCAACAAAGCAATTAAAGACATTGTTAGTTGTTTACCTGTGTGATGGATTGGACAAGTCTCGACTACGCTCATTTATTTACAAATAGGCTGTCAGCGGTGATAAAACTTTCCGGTGTTATGACGCACTTTCATAAGGTCGGGTTGGTTCATTCAAACAGATAAGTATTCAAGCAGATATTTTAATCTGCTGAATAATTAAAATATTTCAATCATTGTATCACTGCCCAGTAATTCATTTGTTATTATTATTATTTATTTCTTGCTTCCTTGCTTTTTTTTTTCTTATTGTAAAAATATATATATATTTCTTTTTCTCTCTTCTTCTTATTTTTTTTATTTATTGTTATTTTCTTTCTTTCTTATATTTTATTTGATTTTATTTTGTATTAATTATATCTTGTTATTATTTTCTTTTTTCTTTTTATTATTTTTCTTAATTGTTTGTTACTGGTTTCTATTTATTTTTTTGTAAATAAAGTTTATTTAAGAAAACGTTTGAATAAAATATTAACATATATTAAAAACACATATTTTTTAAAGCAGATTTACCTCAAGATTTTCCCACATAATAATCCTTCCTTTAGTTTTTGTACCTAAGAACCTTAAACCAAACAATCAAAAAGGATATAACAAATCATGACATAACAGACATCACACGCTACCTGCCAAGGCATTTAATCTTCATGAACAAATATAATGTCTGATGTTTGCATATGTGCACACCATCTTGCTACATATGCAAATATAGTCTCAAATTTCATAATTTCATTTTTCACTATTTCATTGGCTGCTGTGCTTGCAGTGCAGGGTCAAATTTCATGTGTTAGGTTTTGGCCCTGCCCACCTTTTTACATAAAGAGAACTGCAGTGTACCAAAGACCATCTCAAAAACATGGTGTGAAACCACTCCATTTAGAATAAAAGTTTTTAAGCAATTCAGTTTAACGTACAAAAGCTTATAGTTGTATAACATATTAAGTTATGAAACTTTACTCTTAGCCAAAACTGTTTGTTCTGGTAAAATTAATAGATTAATGAAAACAAAGATTGCCTGTTAGATTTACCCCAAACAAATTACATCTCCTATATTTTATACAACATTTCTTTCTTGCTCTAGAATCTGATTGGCTGAGAGGTCTTTCCACCCATGAGATATTTACCCTGACCTGGAATGGCTAATCAGGAGCACGGGTGAGCTATTCAGTATTTTGCCCATGAGGGTCGGTGTTGTCATGCCACTGGGTTGAAATATAGATGCTGTCCCTAGGCTTTCTGGAAATGGCAGTGCTGAAAAGGCCAGGAAAAAAAAAAACTCTAGAAAAATTACAAGACTGAAGAGAACAGTGCTCTAATGCACACTTATATATTTATTAAATTGCATTATTTTAATATAGTGTGTTGTGAACTGAAGTGGCTGATCTAAGGCATGAAACTCCAGAACTAAAAATGAGGACTGTACAGAAACTTTGCCATTTTGAGCGGTGAGTGGATTCTGATTAACTCAAACACCTCGGATTGCATTCCAGAAATCAACAGAAACTTTTATATTCTTGACAAAGCTATTATGTGTATCAGAACATTAAAATATTTCAGTATTTAAGTAATAATGTCATTTTAAAACAAATATTCAATCATTTATTTGAGAATGAAATTACTCTAAAGATCACTCCAAAACAAATGTCTAGTGAGCACAAATTTATTTCAAAAGAAAATCTACAGAACAATCATATTATATGACTTCAGTAGAGGCTTCCATCAGGTCTGAGGGTTTCACTCTTCTTTGGCCTGAGACAAAAAACGACATAAAAAAAGTCATGTAAATGAAGAGTACATTTTTCAAGCATAAGCTGAATGCTGTTTGTTTTGTTTTTGTTTTTCAGTAAATGCAAGAAAGCATTTACTGTACTGAGTAAAGATCCTGCTAATATGCAACTGACCTTTCCAGCATCACGGCTCTTGGCTCTGAGCTTGTTGACCTGAGACTCAGCAATGTCAGCACGCTCCTCAGCCTCCTCCAGCTCATGCTGCACCTTCCTCAACTTGGACAGATGACTGTTGGCTTGCTCCTCCTAAAGAGTAAAATTATACCATGTTTATTAACTAAGCCATGGACAATCAGTGATATCACACCACTAAATAAATGACTAATTAATAATAATTGATGTGTCAAATGTTCATATAAATTGAACATACCGCCTCCTCAGACTGCCTCTTGTAGGCTTTGACCTTCAGCTGCAGCTTATCAACCAGATCCTGGAGTCTGGTGAGGTTCTTCTTATCCTCCTCAGTCTATAAACAATAAAATATTAATATTTCATATATTTGTATGGATAAATCTATGGATAAGGTTGGGTATGATCATACCTGATAAGACAGCTCTTTCACTCTCCTCTCATATTTACGGACACCCTTAACAGCATCAGCTCCACGTCTCTGCTCTGCTTCAACTTCAGACTCAAGCTCACGGACCTTTGATAGCACATAAATAATTTCAGACAAATGCACAACTAAGTAGTTATTGCCTGGTAACCTCTGGAACCTGAGATGGTGTTTTAAGTTTAGAAACAAGTGTAAGCAACATCTTCAAGGGATTTTATCATAAAATGTTATTTTATATGAAAAAAAAATCCTTTAAAAATAATTACCCTGCTCTCCAGTTTCTGGAGTTGTTTCTTTCCTCCCTTCATGGCCAGATTCTCAGCCTCATCCAGACGGTGCTGCAGGTCCTTCACTGTGACCTCCAGATTCTTCTTCATCCTCTCAAGGTGAGCACTGGTGTCCTGCTCCTTCTTGAGCTCTTCTGCCATCATTGCAGCCTTTTGCAACAATATAGATATATATTAGATCCACATTTTAAGCACACAAGTGTTTTGTGAAACTTTTGGCAGCTACTGTTTCTCACATCAGTGATGGCCTTCTTGGCCTTCTCCTCTGCATTTCTGGCTTCCTGTACAGTGTCTTCAACTTCACTCTGGATCTGAACAAGGTCAGCCTCAAGCTTCTTCTTGGTGTTTATGAGACTTGTGTTCTGCAACATGGAAAGCAACAGTATGAACATTTTAAATGATGCTCTTAAAGTCTTTGATTTCATTATAAAAAAAAGTTCCTTACCTGAGAGTGCAGCAGTCCAACACGCTCACTGGCGTCCACCAGCTCTTGTTCAGCCACTTTGCGGCCTCTCTCTGTCTGCTCCAGAGCAGCTCTCAGCTCCTCAATCTCAGCTTGCATCAGAGTGTTTCTGCGCTCCACCATGGCCACCTGCTCCTTCATGTCTTCCTGTCCTCTCACAGCATCATCAAGGTGCAGTTGGGCGTCCTGAACATAACAATAACATTACAATAAGCTTTCAGTGTGCTTTCTGTTGGTCTTTACTTAACATAGGTTGATTATACAAATATATTAATGCACCCCAAAGCTAAAGAGAAGTCATATACCTTGAGTTGTCCCTGAACATTCCTGAGCTGTTTCAGGGCCTCAGAAGCCTGGCGATTGGCGTGGCTCAGCTGAATCTCCATCTCATTAAGGTCTCCCTCCATCTTCTTCTTGATTCTCAGGGCATCATTCCTGCTCCTGACCTCAGAATCCAGAGTGCTCTGCATGGACTCAATGACTCTCTGGCTGTTCCTCTTGATCTGCTCCATCTCCTCATCTTTCTCTGCAAGCTTCCTGTCAATCTCACTCTTGACCTGGTTAAGCTCAAGCTGGACACGGAGAATCTTGGACTCCTCGTGTTCCAGGGTGCCCTATAAATAATAAAACAACATTTAAAATGTGAAATATGAATCTGCATTATTGGCACAGTATAGTGGTTCTAGCAAGAATTACATATTAATCTTAAGATACTCACTTCAGCCTCCTCCAGGGCGGTCTGAATCTCTGATTTCTCAGTCTCCACTGTCTTCTTGGCTTTTTCCAGCTCATGGATGCTCTTACCAGTCTCACCCAACTGCTCTGTCAGATCTGAAATCTCCTCTACAAGTTAGAAAGAAAATGTTATCAACATGATTATATTTTAAAGCATAACAGATTTAACACTGAAAAACGTTGAACTAATTTATGAATTTAGTAAAGGCATTCATACGCTGCAGATTCTTGTTCTCTCTCTTGAGGGTCTCCAGCTGATCCAGAGTCTCCTCATAGGAGTTCTTCATCTTGAACAGCTCAGTGCTGAGTGAACGAGCCTCTTTCTGGGCACCTTCCAGCTCTGCCTGACCCTCCTCATATTTCTGCTTCCATTCTGCCAGGACCTTTAGTGAAGAAAAGTTAAGGGTCAATTTTGTTTGTAACATGTTAAACAAAGCCCATTGCAGCCTATTTTAAAGAGAAACTGTACCTTGTCAAAGTTCTTCTGCTTCTTGTCAAGGTTGGCAGCCAAAGAATTGGCTCTCTCCACATCAATCATGAGGTCCTCTACCTCACCCTGGAGTCTCTGTTTGGTCTTCTCCAGAGATGCACATTTGGAGTTCACAGCCTCAATTTGTTCCTCTGCCTCTTGCAGACGCTGAGCCAGCTTCTTCCTGTTAAGTATTAAACATTGTTTTTTTATTCAAAGCTATAAAATACCTGTGAGAATCTGGAATATTATTCAATAGTCTGCATACTTGGACTCTTCAAGTTCCTCAGTGCGCTGGATGGCGTCAGTTTCATATTTGGTTCTCCATTGAGCAACTTCACTGTTGGCCTTTGACATTCCCCTCTGCAGCTCAGCCTTTGCCTCCTGCTCTTCCTCAAACTGCTCACGGAGCAGATCGCAGTCATGACGGGCTGATTGCACAGCATGGGCCAATGCGTTCTTAGCCTAAGAGACAAGTCAGATAATATTATATTATTGTTGTATAGTAATTGGAAAATATGTGTTTGTTTTGATTATGCAATATTACCTTAACCTCCTCTTCAATCTGTCTCTTAAGCTCCTCAATTTGCTGAGTGAAAGCTTGTTTGCCTCTGGTGAGCTGAGAAACCAGAGCCTCCTTCTCCTCCAGCTGACGGCCAAACTCACCTGTTTAGATTTACATTTACAAAAATATTTGTAAGACACAATGATGGTGGAGAAAATGATCATATTAATTGAGTTTTTTACTATAGTGGTAGTTATTTACAGTGGAAAAACTATTTGGAGAGGGTGCCTCGTTTTATATAAACAATTTTGTAAATTTGTATTTAAATTTGTGTTTATATGGCATTTGATAGTGAAGGATATTTTTTTGTATTTTTTGTGAGACATTGTTCCCACTGTGTTACCATTTTCAGTTTGAAGTCTTGCTCTTTGAGCACTGAGGTCATTTATCTGGCGAAGGTTCTCGTCATTCTTGGCCTTAATTTCACTAAGTTGGTCCTCAAGGGTGCGGCACATCTTCTCTAGATTAGACTGCAAATACAGAAGTCATTAGATGTTTGAAATACTTTTTTCCTTCATATTCGTTTTGTATATTCTTTAAACATAAAATTCCCAACCTTTGCTTTGGCAACAGCCTCCATGTTGCTGGAGAGATCATCAATCTCCATTTTGTATTCACTCTTCTCTTTCTCAAGCTTCTGCTTGACACGCTGGAGGTTGTCGATTTGCTCTCCCAGCTCGGCCACACTGTCTGCCTGCTTCTTACGGAGGGCAGCAGCAGTAGCTTCATGCTGGAGGGTGGACTCCTCAAGATCACGACGCAGCTTCTGGAATTCAGCTTCACGCTTCTTATTCATCTCGATCTGAGCAGCAGTGGCTCCTCCAGCCTCCTCAAGCCTCTCACTGATCTCCTCAAGTTCCCTGGAGAGATCAGCTCTCTGCTTCTCAACCTTGGCACGAGCAGCACGCTCAGCCTCAATCTCTTCCTCCAGTTCCTCAATGCGAGCCTACAGGTGCAAGTAATTAATAAAACCTTAATTAGTCTTTATTCTACATTTGCAGCAGTGCTAAAAACTCAAAAACTCAACACAAACTCAAGAAATACCTGAAGCTCCTTGATCTTTTTCTGGAGTTGAGCACCCAGTGATTGTTCATCTTCAATCTTGCTGAGCAGCTGGCTTGTTTCAAAGTCCTTCCTGTGGGTATTCAATAATTAATAGATTGTAAAACAATAAGACAAATTTGTTTTCAGTTTTCAATAAAAGTTTTAAAAGATTTCATTCAGTTACTTTTTAATTTTCTCCTCAGATTGCTGCTTGTCATTCTCCAGGTCCATGATGGACTCTTGAGCTAATTTCAAGTCGCCTTCAAGCTTTCTCTTGGCTCTTTCCAGGTCCATGCGGAGTTTCTTCTCTTGTTCAAGGGAACCCTCAAGCTATGGGACAATGATGTGTAAAATGTCAAATGCAGGAAAAAAGAAGTCAATTTTATGACTTAATGACATGCTTAATTAATAACTCACATCATCAACTTGCTGCTCAAGTTTTGTCTTGGATTTGGTCAGGGTGTTGACTTTGTCCTCCTCTGCCTGGAGATCATCCAGGGTCTGCTGATGTGCCTCTTGGAGAGCTTTCTTCTCCTTTGTAAGTTTGGCAATGCTCTCATCCTGAGCTGCCATTTCCTCAGTCAAGTTCTTGACCTGTGTGTGTGTTTTTTTTTTGTTTGTTTTTTTTTTACAATTCATATTCTGTATTATATAAAACAGATTAAATCTAAGATTAAACCAACTCAATCTCCAACCTTATTCTCAGTGGCATGTTTCTCCTTCTCCACTTTAGCCAAGGTGAGCTCCAGGTCATCAATGTCTTTCTTCAGCTCAGAGCACTCATCCTCCAGTTTCCTCTTCTTGGCTGTCAGTTCAGCATTGATTTCTTCCTCATCCTCCAGTCTCTCAGTTGTCTCCTTGAGTTTAGCTTCAAGCTGAATTTTGCTCTTGATCAGACCCTCACACCTCTCCTCAGCATCTGAGAGATTCTCAGATTCCTGTTAGGAAAATAGATTGCTTTATCACTGGAAACCACATTGGTAATTTTAAAGGAGCCAAAGTTTAATTAATTTAATTAGGTAAACTCACAGAAGCCACTTGCAGCTGCAGATCATTTTTCTCTTGCAGCAGTGCCACCATCTTCTCTTCAAGCTCTTTCTTTTTGGCTTCAGCCTTGGCAAGATCTTCTTTGCATTTTACAAAGTCCTCTTTCATGGTTGCCAGCTCCTTCTCAGTCTCAGCACTCTTCAGCAGAGGCTTAATCTTGTAGTAAACCTTCATCCATGGCCAGTGTTTGACATTCATGAATGAACGGATGTTGTATTGGATGGTGTAAATGGACTCCCTGTGAATAATTCATTATTAAATGCCATAATCATCATTATTTATCATTCATAAAGCCAGTTTGACATTTCTTACCTCCTCTCCATCATCTTCACAAACTCCCTTCTCATCACGTATCCACGGCAAAGAGCCTGAGTCATTGTGACCAGAGCAGCCAGTTTCTCATCACGCATCTCCTCAAGAGTACCCAGAAGACCAGCTTTGAAGAACACCTGAATTCACAATAAACCATAAGATACTGATTTAAACAGAAAAAAACTTCATGATTAATGAAAGTCTGCAAAACTGAATATGAACCTTTGTGTGTCCAAATCTGTACTGGTCGTGATCAACATCGATGGATCCCAGGAGTTTCTCAGAGGCCTTCTTGTTGTCAATAAACTGTCCCTCTGGGATTACACTGGCATTCAGCACCTTGTATCTGTGATAAATTGATCAAAATGCTTCATATCCTCTAATTAAGAGCCTCATATATTAAATGTTTTTTTCTTCCCATTTACCTCTGCTTGAAGTCACCATAGAGGATTCTGCTGGGGAAGCCCTTTCTGCAGATTCTGATGCCCTCCAGCACACCGTTACACCTCAGCTGGTGGATAACCAGGAAGTTCTGCATCAGACCTGTAGGAAACCATTTACATCATGATCTTTGTTGATTAAGATTAACATTAAATATTGTATTCATGTCAGAATACCTGTAAACCATATATAACTTTACCTGGAGTCTTGGACTCGTTGGGAATCAGGCAACGCACAAAGTGAGGATGAGTGCTCCTCAAGTTGGTCATTAGCTTGCCCAAATTCTCCTGTTTAATCATCAAATGTTATAGCTTTCTTACTCACATTCTCTCAGTTGTTGTTGTATTATTTATCTGATCTACAGTCAAACAAGCTCATATACAGACACTGCTTTTAGTTGCATCATTATTCACATTTGTTCTCAAACAAAGACGTACCCTGAACTGGGAGGACACAGTCTGCATGGAACCACCCTTCTTCTTGCCTCCCTTCTTTCCACCGCCAGTCTCTATTCAAATAAAGAGACAAATGAACACATATAAATAGAAAAACAAGAAAGAAAGTGCCAAACTTAACCAATGGGTGGTTAAATGAATGTCTATAATCAGTTTTTTCCTCATTACCCTCAACAACAGGTGGGTAGAGAGTAGCCAGCAGTTTGACAGAAGACTTCTGGTAAAGCTGCACAACAGACTCATTCAGTGGATCCTTGTTCTTGTCCAACCAGCCACTGATGTTGTAGTCCACAGTTCCAGCGTAGTGGACCAGAGAGAAGTGGGCCTCAGCCTTGCCTTTGGCAGGCTTTGGTTTCTGGAAAGCATTGCACTTGCCAAGATGCTGATCATACAGCTTGTTCTTGAAGGAAGTGTCTGTGGCCTTGGGGAACATGCACTCCTCTTCAAGGATGGAGAAGATACCCATGGGCTGTTTATAAAAGAATGTTGTTTAATAAATATAATAAATATAATATTTTGAGAATAAAAAATGGAAATTAATTAGTTCATAACACAGTAAGAACCTTCTCAATGAGCTCAATGCAAGCAGCCAAGTCCATGCCGAAGTCAATGAACTCCCAAACAATGCCCTCCTTCTTGTACTCCTCTTGTTCAAGCACAAACATGTGGTGGTTGAAAAACTGTTGCAGTTTCTCATTAGTGAAGTTGATGCACAGCTGCTCCATGCTGTTGAACTGCAGGAAGAAAAATAACCATTTACTCACTCCTGAATGTGACACAATTTACCATGAAAAGAGATAAACATAAAAGATTCTTACATCAAAGATCTCAAAGCCAGCAATATCCAGCACACCAATGAAGAAATTTCTTTGTTGTTTTGTGTCCAACATCTGGTTGATACGAATGACCATCCACAAGAACATCCTCTCATAGATAGATTTGGACAAGGCGCTAACAGAGTTGTACACCTGTAACAGAGTGAATTTTTATGAAAACTTTGATATTATTTGTCAAATTTAATCATGATTTTCAGGCTGGAAATATGTTACTACATACCTGTGGCACAGTCTGGCCTTTAGTCACAAACTCATTTCCGACCTTGACTCTGGGGTAGCACAAAGCCTTCAGCATATCAGCAGAGTTCAAACCCAAAAGGTAGGCGATTTTGTCAGCCTCTATGATTTAAAATGTAAAAAAAAAAAATCCATACTTTTCATGCTCTGAAAAACCTATTTGTTTTTAATGAAAATAGAAACATGGATTTCTCAGATCAAAGCATTGCATGTGATGACACACATTGGCATTATTTAGTCTCACCCTCTGTGCCATCAGGTTCAGCCTGCTCCTCACGCTGCTTCTGCTTGAACTTCATGTTACCATGATGGAGCACAGCTCCAGTGAACTTGTAGATGCCCATCTTCTCCTCAGCACTGAAGCCCAGAATGTCAATAGCAGACTGGAAATTACAGAGAAGAATGAGATCCAGGTTCTGCCATAAGTATAAAGCATATGTCAATAATCAAACAGCACTGACTCACATCAGTAGCCATCAGCTCCTCTTTATCATCAATGCTTGCCACTGTGATCTGACCCTGACTGCACATGGGGAAGTCATAGGGGTTGGTGGTGATGAGCGTCATTTCTGTAAAATACAAAGAGCACTCCTGAGTATTAAAAATATCATATGATATTATACAGCATTGAACCATTTAATGAAATATGTGCATCTACCAATCAGCTCAGGCTTGTGGTTGGTCATCATCTGGTAGAAGATGTGGTAGCCTCTCTCATCTGGAAGCTGGAATGTCACTCTAGACTTCTCCAGCAGATCTGTTGAGAGAATGTACTTGAGTCACAATCATCTGAAGAGTGATAGATAAAGACAAATGTGAAGGATGGATTCAAATTAAATCATGTCCACCTACATGTCTCAATGTCAGCACTAGCCAGTTTTCCAGTTGTACCGAAGTGAATTCTGATGAATTTACCCTGTTTTAAACAAAATAATTCATAAATAATAGTGTAAAATGTATAGAAAAATTAAGCACAACTAACCAATTGCACTGGACTGCGCTGCAAAATAAAAAGTGGTGAACTTACAAAACGAGAGGAGTTGTCATTTCTCACAGTCTTGGCATTACCATAAGCCTCAAGCAGAGGGTTGGCAGCAATAATCTGGTCCTCAAGAGAGCCCTGTGATGTTTGAAGGGTTTTATTAATTTTCTGTTTCATTTCAGGTATTTCAGAAGTTCACATATAATATATTGTGTGAGATGATTGTAATTTACTGTCTCAGAATAATGTTTCATATCTCGTACCTGCATTTTGCCAGGAGTCTGCTCTTTCTTCTTGTCACCCTGAACTGCAACTGTGGCAAAGTACTGGATGACACGTTTGGTGTTCACAGTCTTTCCAGCACCAGATTCTCCACTGGTTTATAAGAAATGATAACACAGAAATTTTTTTAGATGACAGAAGTATTTTCTGAATTTTTTAAAAACTTTTCATTAACTATTAACTATGACAAAAATATTAAAATATACTTACGTAATCAGGACAGACTGGTTTTCTCTATCTGTTGATTGCAGAGTGTATAATTTTCATTAAATCCTTCATGTATTAAAAGCAACATTTAATAAAATCTATAGAATTAACTTCTGTAAGATCTTACCAGTCAGCATGAACTGATAGGCATTGTCAGAGACAGAGAAGATGTGGGGTGGGGCCTCCATACGCTTTTTGCCTCTGTAGGCAGCCACCACTTCTGGATCATACACTGGGAGCCACTTGTAGGGGTTCACAGTTGCGCAGAACAGCCCAGAGTAGGTCTGAAATGAGCATAGACACAGATTTACAACAACACAGACCAAATGAATATAAATGCTATTTTACTTTGCTTCAGAACTTACGTAGATCATCCATGCGGCATAACGCTCTTTGAGGTTATACAGCACAGAGGGTTCATTGAGATGGGTCATCATGGCCATGTCCTCAATCTTGTCAAACTTGGGAGGATTCATTGGGTGGACATCATCCTCCTTAGCAACTCTTTCCTAGAAATTTAATTCAGTAGATATTAGACCAGAAATATATGTAAAATTACATATGTAAAAGGTTTTCAAAGGAATGTTAAAAATTCACCTCCTTAGTGTCAAGCACAATAACAGTGACTTTGCCACCGTCTTTGCTCTTGATTGTTCCCTTGACATACAGCTCTTTATCATCAACCACATAGCAGGCGGTCTTGGCGTCGAAGGGCTTGTTCTGAGCCTCGATTCTCTCCTTCTCAGGCTTCCGGAGGTAAATGGCAGCCTTGCCATAAACGGCCATCTCCGCGTCCGTACTCATGATGGCGGCTTACTGGTAATCAGAAAGGAAAATTTCAGTGTTTTAATTAATAAAATGACATACACCAAACACAAGATTCAAAGATATTTTACACTGCACCTACATTATGATTCCCCAAAACTCCTGCATAATGTCACACTGTTTCACAGTACTAGCCTTAAGTACTTAAACTACATTAAACTCTTAACTAATATATCACAAGCAAAGTCTCATCTGACATATAATAACAGGCTACATAAGCAGAAATGAAAACAAACTGATCAATACAAGCAATGTAAGGGAAATCCAGATACCTTTCCTTGAGACCAGATGAAATTTCTTTAGCCCTGCAAGACAATTTATTTACATTAAAAGTTGATTAATTTTATGAACAGCAGCAGACCATTTTAACTGTTGCTGCTTTTCTACAAACTAAAAAGGAACAGATGATTCCACTTCATGTTTAAAATGAAAATAATAACAATTTCAGCGTGCTAATATAAACTGCAAAGAAACTTACCACCAACTGGAGCTCCTCTAGTCCCCTACAGAACTGATCATGCTCTCCCCTACGCTTATATTGAGTTGAACTTGCACACTAAGCAGAAACTAAATATGGACAGGCATTACAGTTTTAATTACTGTGTATAGAATCTGTCCATCCACAGCATACAAGCATACAGCAGCCTAAAAATAAATAAAAGGGCAAAACATGAGCATAAAAAAGTATTATTATTATTATTATTATTAATTATTAGTACTAATATATTGGCATATAATTATATCCATATTAATATAGAATTCGCATTTATATAGGCCATATATTCAAATATGTCACACATTACCTTGATAATGGTATCGGGGTTTACAATTTTAAAAAGTTACCGGTTATCATAGTTGAACTCCTATAACTAAGAAATACAGAAGACAAATATACATAAATTCCATATATTTACGATCAGTCCATATCTATCATATATGTCTTGTGTTAAATTTACGCCAAGCTCAATGCCATAAATTGCATATTTGGTTTTATAGAGTTTCTATTTGCGTAACACACAAGCTGCTGCTTTATGTGATGTGATCCCTAACACTTACTGTGGTAATCACTCATGTTTACTATCACTTTCCAAATGCGTTTATGGTAAAGATAGTAGTGCTGTGGCTTCGTCATCTGTAATCATATTGTCCTAGATGTATTGTCCAATTGCTAGGATATGCTAATAATATATTAGTTATATTATATTAAAATAGTCTACCACTTATACATACACTCAGAGTACACTCAAGTCCAGTTTTGTGGACTTTCACACATAGACTAGTCATTAATCAGGTGGTGACAGCATTTGACCAACAGATATACAAAGCTCATTTCAGGTTTAAGAAGTGTTTTAAACATTGCATCAATGAGCACATTCATTTTTATTTGAATTATTACTCAGTAGGTTATTTAACCATGCATTATTATATGTTATTGAAAGGCTTTTGTCTTTCAAACTCAGTAAAATGCACAAATTCTCATTATTCTGTATTTACAGACATTCTCAAACTTTTTGTCATCCGAACCGCTTTCACCTAATATATTTACTAACTTTTAGCGTCATAACTTTGCAAGTGTTGTTTATGCTCAAACAGCAACATTAAACACCAACTAATGTTTAAAAAAGTTAAATTATAATTAATGACCCCCTGAGATTTAAAAAAATATATATATTTTGATTATTAAGTATCACATTTGCAAGTTCACGGTTCTCTGACATTGATTAATGGTCATATGGAGGTAAACATAAAATATTTCTTCTTTTTTAGTGAGTGAATAATTTTAATTGCTATTTTAAAATGATTTATTTAAATTTGTATTATTTAATTACTTGTCAGCCTTTCATTAAACTCACAAACCCCCTGCAGTTCCTTTACGAAAACCCAGTTTGGGAAACCTTGATGTAATATCCTGTTTAATGCACTTCATGTTGTTAATTACAATAAAAGAAATATATTTTCACACTTTTTATATTTTTACATCATTATGGTACATCATTATAGAAAGGAAAGGAAAGGACAGGGAAGGAAAGGCCGTGACATGTGGCCAAGTATGGTGACCCATACTAGGAATTTGTGCTCTGCATTTAACCCATCCAAGTGCGCACACACACACACACACACCCAGAGCAGTGGGCAGCCATATTGCTATCGTTGCGGCGCTCGGGGAGCAGTTAGGGGTTCCGTGCCTTGCTCAAGGGTCTCACCTCAGTCGTGGTATTGTCTTCTGTTTAAAAAAATGTAATAAACAAGTTAGGTCAAAAGTAATCTAAATGTAATCAAAAATGTGTCTGATTATATTACCTAATATAATCAGATTAATTTTTGATTACTTTTAGTAAAATGTGTAATGTAATGGGTTATGTTACTGACAACAATGTTTGTCATGTAATTTGGAATCAGTAACGGATTTCAATTTGAAAGTAATACTCAGCTCTGTCAGGCATACTTGCTCCCTCCGAATTAGCATAAACTCATCCACTACACTCATACTACACTGTTTAACTGACTTCCTGTCATACACATGTGAATGCGGAAAACCGGAAACACAAGCTCATGCAAAAAATATTGCATTCCGCTGCATTCCAGAGTTCAAGTTTGGTGAACTCTACGAATACGCATCACATGAACGTTAGTTTATAGCTGAATTAAAAGGCAAACTTTAAATCTGCGGGATTGCAGTAAAGTAATAAATAAAAAAATATGTATATAGCCAAACTGAAACCTTTACATTGTAAGGATTCACAGAATCAGAGAACAGAGAGAAGGAGAAATGATTCGTGTTCATCTTAAGATCAGTGTTGGAAATGGCCGAAATTTACTGGGGGGACTCTTGGTTGGATGGGGGAGTCCCCCCAGTAAATTTGAATTAGATTTTGTTGGAAATGGCCAAAACGGTTAAAATGGTAATTTTAGATGACCTTTCGGATCTATTTATAATCTATAATAACATTTATTAACAACTTATTTCATATATTTTTTTAAATCTTCTTGTATATTAAGACAGGCACCTGCAATTCAGGCCAAATTAAAGATAAGTTGCGTGTGAATTTGCATGTGAGCATCATAATGACCCCCTGTGTTTAATAAAAAAAATGTCTCTAATTGGCCAGTAGTGCATGATTTGTAAATTATATTTAATATTTTACATTTGCACCTAGTTTTTTAACATTACATTCTTAAGGACATTACATTTCTAAGGCTTAGATTTCTTTTCAGGAGCACTAGTGCTTTTACTTTAAAAAAACAAAACAAAAAAACTTCCTATTATAAGGTGATATCTGACTCCGTAAAGATTTTTGTTTTTTACCTTTGTAATGTCGTTTTTCTAACTTTGTGTGTCATCTTTTGTGCTGCCAAAAAAAAAAAAAAAAAAAAGATTTATAAACTTTTATCAAAATGTTTAATTAAACAATAAATTCAATTAAAATAATAAGATACAACCAGGCTGAATAAGCTACCAAGGCACAGAAGAGCTCAAATGTGACATTATGGAATATTTACAGAATTTTTGACATGACTCAGAGGTAGAATTAATGCATTTCATAATAACAATGTTATGGGATTGTTTTAAATATTAAGTTTTGAATATAGAATTTTTAATAATTTAAATGACAAAAAAAATTAAACCTCCTGTAGGTGGCAGTAAGCCAAAGTCTTCGTTACTGTATAATTCATTAAATCATTTCGTTCAAAAGCGCAGTTTCATTCACTCAGCTGTGGCTTTGTTTATACCTATTTTAGTTGACGATATAGAGCACAATCAGACAACAGTAGTTCTAAAATGTAAGTCACTTATATATGTATAAAATCCAAAAATTATAAAACTGTTGTATAAATTCAATTTCACATTTGCAAACTTCCTTTATAATTATTAAAAAGCTGTCTAAAAAGTCTTAATAAAGCTCTCTACACTGCACACTGAATCGATTATTTGCATCGTCTCTACACTTTGTTATAATGAATGGCAAAAACCGCAGTCTGCTTTCACGATCTGTGCTGCGAGGAGCAGGATGCGCATCGATAAAGAAGCATTTCTATTGGCTGCAGCGCGCTGATTTATGTTTTTGCCGGTGGGTGCTCAACACCGTATCTCTGTTTACAATAAGCACTTATTCGCGCATACACTGGACAAAGTTTGAGGGCGCACATGTAATATCTGAGAGAGCGCACAGCCACGATTTCAATTTAGGAGAGCAAGAGAAAATGTAATACGCGCACCCTTTTTCGTATTACAATAATGCACTCTTGACATTTGCCATTAAAATAACGGCAAAATCGGCCTCAAATAAAATATGAAAACGAGAATAAAGTCTTACAAGCCACAATACACTTTTAATTGGTTAAATTGAACCGAGAATATCTCGCGTTTTTCCGTGGATGCTCGATCATTTCCGTGGGTGCTCGGCGTCTATGGTGCGGTCTATTATGGCAAAAGACGGCATTGCGCAGCGAACTATAGACACAAATATCCCGTTTTTAGCTTTTATTTCGCTGTATGCAGAACTGGGATCGCTTTCGTAGTCTTTTGAATGGGTAAATATAGAAATCACTTTAATAAAAAAAAAAAAAAAAAAAAAAAAGCCTAACCAGTTGTAAGTGCAACGACCTCCCCTCTCGAAATTCACTCCCCAAACTCCGTCCCCCATTCCCAGCCCAGCTTGAGTTCCACTGGAGCTGCCTTCAGTGCGATCCAAGATCGGGCGAGCTCTGAGACGCGCGTTCTGCACTGGCCAACAAAGCAATTAAAGACATTGTTAGTTGTTTACCTGTGTGATGGATTGGACAAGTCTCGACTACGCTCATTTATTTACAAATAGGCTGTCAGCGGTGATAAAACTTTCCGGTGTTATGACGCACTTTCATAAGGTCGGGTTGGTTCATTCAAACAGATAAGTATTCAAGCAGATATTTTAATCTGCTGAATAATTAAAATATTTCAATCATTGTATCACTGCCCAGTAATTCATTTGTTATTATTATTATTTATTTCTTGCTTCCTTGCTTTTTTTTTTCTTATTGTAAAAATATATATATATTTCTTTTTCTCTCTTCTTCTTATTTTTTTTATTTATTGTTATTTTCTTTCTTTCTTATATTTTATTTGATTTTATTTTGTATTAATTATATCTTGTTATTATTTTCTTTTTTCTTTTTATTATTTTTCTTAATTGTTTGTTACTGGTTTCTATTTATTTTTTTGTAAATAAAGTTTATTTAAGAAAACGTTTGAATAAAATATTAACATATATTAAAAACACATATTTTTTAAAGCAGATTTACCTCAAGATTTTCCCACATAATAATCCTTCCTTTAGTTTTTGTACCTAAGAACCTTAAACCAAACAATCAAAAAGGATATAACAAATCATGACATAACAGACATCACACGCTACCTGCCAAGGCATTTAATCTTCATGAACAAATATAATGTCTGATGTTTGCATATGTGCACACCATCTTGCTACATATGCAAATATAGTCTCAAATTTCATAATTTCATTTTTCACTATTTCATTGGCTGCTGTGCTTGCAGTGCAGGGTCAAATTTCATGTGTTAGGTTTTGGCCCTGCCCACCTTTTTACATAAAGAGAACTGCAGTGTACCAAAGACCATCTCAAAAACATGGTGTGAAACCACTCCATTTAGAATAAAAGTTTTTAAGCAATTCAGTTTAACGTACAAAAGCTTATAGTTGTATAACATATTAAGTTATGAAACTTTACTCTTAGCCAAAACTGTTTGTTCTGGTAAAATTAATAGATTAATGAAAACAAAGATTGCCTGTTAGATTTACCCCAAACAAATTACATCTCCTATATTTTATACAACATTTCTTTCTTGCTCTAGAATCTGATTGGCTGAGAGGTCTTTCCACCCATGAGATATTTACCCTGACCTGGAATGGCTAATCAGGAGCACGGGTGAGCTATTCAGTATTTTGCCCATGAGGGTCGGTGTTGTCATGCCACTGGGTTGAAATATAGATGCTGTCCCTAGGCTTTCTGGAAATGGCAGTGCTGAAAAGGCCAGGAAAAAAAAAAAACTCTAGAAAAATTACAAGACTGAAGAGAACAGTGCTCTAATGCACACTTATATATTTATTAAATTGCATTATTTTAATATAGTGTGTTGTGAACTGAAGTGGCTGATCTAAGGCATGAAACTCCAGAACTAAAAATGAGGACTGTACAGAAACTTTGCCATTTTGAGCGGTGAGTGGATTCTGATTAACTCAAACACCTCGGATTGCATTCCAGAAATCAACAGAAACTTTTATATTCTTGACAAAGCTATTATGTGTATCAGAACATTAAAATATTTCAGTATTTAAGTAATAATGTCATTTTAAAACAAATATTCAATCATTTATTTGAGAATGAAATTACTCTAAAGATCACTCCAAAACAAATGTCTAGTGAGCACAAATTTATTTCAAAAGAAAATCTACAGAACAATCATATTATATGACTTCAGTAGAGGCTTCCATCAGGTCTGAGGGTTTCACTCTTCTTTGGCCTGAGACAAAAAAGGACATAAAAAAAGTCATGTAAATGAAGAGTACATTTTTCAAGCATAAGCTGAATGCTGTTTGTTTTGTTTTTGTTTTTCAGTAAATGCAAGAAAGCATTTACTGTACTGAGTAAAGATCCTGCTAATATGCAACTGACCTTTCCAGCATCACGGCTCTTGGCTCTGAGCTTGTTGACCTGAGACTCAGCAATGTCAGCACGCTCCTCAGCCTCCTCCAGCTCATGCTGCACCTTCCTCAACTTGGACAGATGACTGTTGGCTTGCTCCTCCTAAAGAGTAAAATTATACCATGTTTATTAACTAAGCCATGGACAATCAGTGATATCACACCACTAAATAAATGACTAATTAATAATAATTGATGTGTCAAATGTTCATATAAATTGAACATACCGCCTCCTCAGACTGCCTCTTGTAGGCTTTGACCTTCAGCTGCAGCTTATCAACCAGATCCTGGAGTCTGGTGAGGTTCTTCTTATCCTCCTCAGTCTATAAACAATAAAATATTAATATTTCATATATTTGTATGGATAAATCTATGGATAAGGTTGGGTATGATCATACCTGATAAGACAGCTCTTTCACTCTCCTCTCATATTTACGGACACCCTTAACAGCATCAGCTCCACGTCTCTGCTCTGCTTCAACTTCAGACTCAAGCTCACGGACCTTTGATAGCACATAAATAATTTCAGACAAATGCACAACTAAGTAGTTATTGCCTGGTAACCTCTGGAACCTGAGATGGTGTTTTAAGTTTAGAAACAAGTGTAAGCAACATCTTCAAGGGATTTTATCATAAAATGTTATTTTATATGAAAAAAAAATCCTTTAAAAATAATTACCCTGCTCTCCAGTTTCTGGAGTTGTTTCTTTCCTCCCTTCATGGCCAGATTCTCAGCCTCATCCAGACGGTGCTGCAGGTCCTTCACTGTGACCTCCAGATTCTTCTTCATCCTCTCAAGGTGAGCACTGGTGTCCTGCTCCTTCTTGAGCTCTTCTGCCATCATTGCAGCCTTTTGCAACAATATAGATATATATTAGATCCACATTTTAAGCACACAAGTGTTTTGTGAAACTTTTGGCAGCTACTGTTTCTCACATCAGTGATGGCCTTCTTGGCCTTCTCCTCTGCATTTCTGGCTTCCTGTACAGTGTCTTCAACTTCACTCTGGATCTGAACAAGGTCAGCCTCAAGCTTCTTCTTGGTGTTTATGAGACTTGTGTTCTGCAACATGGAAAGCAACAGTATGAACATTTTAAATGATGCTCTTAAAGTCTTTGATTTCATTATAAAAAAAAGTTCCTTACCTGAGAGTGCAGCAGTCCAACACGCTCACTGGCGTCCACCAGCTCTTGTTCAGCCACTTTGCGGCCTCTCTCTGTCTGCTCCAGAGCAGCTCTCAGCTCCTCAATCTCAGCTTGCATCAGAGTGTTTCTGCGCTCCACCATGGCCACCTGCTCCTTCATGTCTTCCTGTCCTCTCACAGCATCATCAAGGTGCAGTTGGGCGTCCTGAACATAACAATAACATTACAATAAGCTTTCAGTGTGCTTTCTGTTGGTCTTTACTTAACATAGGTTGATTATACAAATATATTAATGCACCCCAAAGCTAAAGAGAAGTCATATACCTTGAGTTGTCCCTGAACATTCCTGAGCTGTTTCAGGGCCTCAGAAGCCTGGCGATTGGCGTGGCTCAGCTGAATCTCCATCTCATTAAGGTCTCCCTCCATCTTCTTCTTGATTCTCAGGGCATCATTCCTGCTCCTGACCTCAGAATCCAGAGTGCTCTGCATGGACTCAATGACTCTCTGGCTGTTCCTCTTGATCTGCTCCATCTCCTCATCTTTCTCTGCAAGCTTCCTGTCAATCTCACTCTTGACCTGGTTAAGCTCAAGCTGGACACGGAGAATCTTGGACTCCTCGTGTTCCAGGGTGCCCTATAAATAATAAAACAACATTTAAAATGTGAAATATGAATCTGCATTATTGGCACAGTATAGTGGTTCTAGCAAGAATTACATATTAATCTTAAGATACTCACTTCAGCCTCCTCCAGGGCGGTCTGAATCTCTGATTTCTCAGTCTCCACTGTCTTCTTGGCTTTTTCCAGCTCATGGATGCTCTTACCAGTCTCACCCAACTGCTCTGTCAGATCTGAAATCTCCTCTACAAGTTAGAAAGAAAATGTTATCAACATGATTATATTTTGAAGCATAACAGATTTAACACTGAAAAACGTTGAACTAATTTATGAATTTAGTAAAGGCATTCATACGCTGCAGATTCTTGTTCTCTCTCTTGAGGGTCTCCAGCTGATCCAGAGTCTCCTCATAGGAGTTCTTCATCTTGAACAGCTCAGTGCTGAGTGAACGAGCCTCTTTCTGGGCACCTTCCAGCTCTGCCTGACCCTCCTCATATTTCTGCTTCCATTCTGCCAGGACCTTTA
The DNA here is from genome assembly GCA_033026305.1 of Cirrhinus molitorella. Taxonomy (NCBI): domain Eukaryota; kingdom Metazoa; phylum Chordata; class Actinopteri; order Cypriniformes; family Cyprinidae; genus Cirrhinus; species Cirrhinus molitorella. The sequence continues at coordinate 46,644,935 of CM065119.1, forward strand.
GTGAAGAAAAGTTAAGGGTCAATTTTGTTTGTAACATGTTAAACAAAGCCCATTGCAGCCTATTTTAAAGAGAAACTGTACCTTGTCAAAGTTCTTCTGCTTCTTGTCAAGGTTGGCAGCCAAAGAATTGGCTCTCTCCACATCAATCATGAGGTCCTCTACCTCACCCTGGAGTCTCTGTTTGGTCTTCTCCAGAGATGCACATTTGGAGTTCACAGCCTCAATTTGTTCCTCTGCCTCTTGCAGACGCTGAGCCAGCTTCTTCCTGTTAAGTATTAAACATTGTTTTTTTATTCAAAGCTATAAAATACCTGTGAGAATCTGGAATATTATTCAATAGTCTGCATACTTGGACTCTTCAAGTTCCTCAGTGCGCTGGATGGCGTCAGTTTCATATTTGGTTCTCCATTGAGCAACTTCACTGTTGGCCTTTGACATTCCCCTCTGCAGCTCAGCCTTTGCCTCCTGCTCTTCCTCAAACTGCTCACGGAGCAGATCGCAGTCATGACGGGCTGATTGCACAGCATGGGCCAATGCGTTCTTAGCCTAAGAGACAAGTCAGATAATATTATATTATTGTTGTATAGTAATTGGAAAATATGTGTTTGTTTTGATTATGCAATATTACCTTAACCTCCTCTTCAATCTGTCTCTTAAGCTCCTCAATTTGCTGAGTGAAAGCTTGTTTGCCTCTGGTGAGCTGAGAAACCAGAGCCTCCTTCTCCTCCAGCTGACGGCCAAACTCACCTGTTTAGATTTACATTTACAAAAATATTTGTAAGACACAATGATGGTGGAGAAAATGATCATATTAATTGAGTTTTTTACTATAGTGGTAGTTATTTACAGTGGAAAAACTATTTGGAGAGGGTGCCTCGTTTTATATAAACAATTTTGTAAATTTGTATTTAAATTTGTGTTTATATGGCATTTGATAGTGAAGGATATTTTTTTGTATTTTTTGTGAGACATTGTTCCCACTGTGTTACCATTTTCAGTTTGAAGTCTTGCTCTTTGAGCACTGAGGTCATTTATCTGGCGAAGGTTCTCGTCATTCTTGGCCTTAATTTCACTAAGTTGGTCCTCAAGGGTGCGGCACATCTTCTCTAGATTAGACTGCAAATACAGAAGTCATTAGATGTTTGAAATACTTTTTTCCTTCATATTCGTTTTGTATATTCTTTAAACATAAAATTCCCAACCTTTGCTTTGGCAACAGCCTCCATGTTGCTGGAGAGATCATCAATCTCCATTTTGTATTCACTCTTCTCTTTCTCAAGCTTCTGCTTGACACGCTGGAGGTTGTCGATTTGCTCTCCCAGCTCGGCCACACTGTCTGCCTGCTTCTTACGGAGGGCAGCAGCAGTAGCTTCATGCTGGAGGGTGGACTCCTCAAGATCACGACGCAGCTTCTGGAATTCAGCTTCACGCTTCTTATTCATCTCGATCTGAGCAGCAGTGGCTCCTCCAGCCTCCTCAAGCCTCTCACTGATCTCCTCAAGTTCCCTGGAGAGATCAGCTCTCTGCTTCTCAACCTTGGCACGAGCAGCACGCTCAGCCTCAATCTCTTCCTCCAGTTCCTCAATGCGAGCCTACAGGTGCAAGTAATTAATAAAACCTTAATTAGTCTTTATTCTACATTTGCAGCAGTGCTAAAAACTCAAAAACTCAACACAAACTCAAGAAATACCTGAAGCTCCTTGATCTTCTTCTGGAGTTGAGCACCCAGTGATTGTTCATCTTCAATCTTGCTGAGCAGCTGGCTTGTTTCAAAGTCCTTCCTGTGGGTATTCAATAATTAATAGATTGTAAAACAATAAGACAAATTTGTTTTCAGTTTTCAATAAAAGTTTTAAAAGATTTCATTCAGTTACTTTTTAATTTTCTCCTCAGATTGCTGCTTGTCATTCTCCAGGTCCATGATGGACTCTTGAGCTAATTTCAAGTCGCCTTCAAGCTTTCTCTTGGCTCTTTCCAGGTCCATGCGGAGTTTCTTCTCTTGTTCAAGGGAACCCTCAAGCTATGGGACAATGATGTGTAAAATGTCAAATGCAGGAAAAAAGAAGTCAATTTTATGACTTAATGACATGCTTAATTAATAACTCACATCATCAACTTGCTGCTCAAGTTTTGTCTTGGATTTGGTCAGGGTGTTGACTTTGTCCTCCTCTGCCTGGAGATCATCCAGGGTCTGCTGATGTGCCTCTTGGAGAGCTTTCTTCTCCTTTGTAAGTTTGGCAATGCTCTCATCCTGAGCTGCCATTTCCTCAGTCAAGTTCTTGACCTGTGTGTGTGTTTTTTTTTTTTTTGTTTTTTTTTTACAATTCATATTCTGTATTATATAAAACAGATTAAATCTAAGATTAAACCAACTCAATCTCCAACCTTATTCTCAGTGGCATGTTTCTCCTTCTCCACTTTAGCCAAGGTGAGCTCCAGGTCATCAATGTCTTTCTTCAGCTCAGAGCACTCATCCTCCAGTTTCCTCTTCTTGGCTGTCAGTTCAGCATTGATTTCTTCCTCATCCTCCAGTCTCTCAGTTGTCTCCTTGAGTTTAGCTTCAAGCTGAATTTTGCTCTTGATCAGACCCTCACACCTCTCCTCAGCATCTGAGAGATTCTCAGATTCCTGTTAGGAAAATAGATTGCTTTATCACTGGAAACCACATTGGTAATTTTAAAGGAGCCAAAGTTTAATTAATTTAATTAGGTAAACTCACAGAAGCCACTTGCAGCTGCAGATCATTTTTCTCTTGCAGCAGTGCCACCATCTTCTCTTCAAGCTCTTTCTTTTTGGCTTCAGCCTTGGCAAGATCTTCTTTGCATTTTACAAAGTCCTCTTTCATGGTTGCCAGCTCCTTCTCAGTCTCAGCACTCTTCAGCAGAGGCTTAATCTTGTAGTAAACCTTCATCCATGGCCAGTGTTTGACATTCATGAATGAACGGATGTTGTATTGGATGGTGTAAATGGACTCCCTGTGAATAATTCATTATTAAATGCCATAATCATCATTATTTATCATTCATAAAGCCAGTTTGACATTTCTTACCTCCTCTCCATCATCTTCACAAACTCCCTTCTCATCACGTATCCACGGCAAAGAGCCTGAGTCATTGTGACCAGAGCAGCCAGTTTCTCATCACGCATCTCCTCAAGAGTACCCAGAAGACCAGCTTTGAAGAACACCTGAATTCACAATAAACCATAAGATACTGATTTAAACAGAAAAAAACTTCATGATTAATGAAAGTCTGCAAAACTGAATATGAACCTTTGTGTGTCCAAATCTGTACTGGTCGTGATCAACATCGATGGATCCCAGGAGTTTCTCAGAGGCCTTCTTGTTGTCAATAAACTGTCCCTCTGGGATTACACTGGCATTCAGCACCTTGTATCTGTGATAAATTGATCAAAATGCTTCATATCCTCTAATTAAGAGCCTCATATATTAAATGTTTTTTTCTTCCCATTTACCTCTGCTTGAAGTCACCATAGAGGATTCTGCTGGGGAAGCCCTTTCTGCAGATTCTGATGCCCTCCAGCACACCGTTACACCTCAGCTGGTGGATAACCAGGAAGTTCTGCATCAGACCTGTAGGAAACCATTTACATCATGATCTTTGTTGATTAAGATTAACATTAAATATTGTATTCATGTCAGAATACCTGTAAACCATATATAACTTTACCTGGAGTCTTGGACTCATTGGGAATCAGGCAACGCACAAAGTGAGGATGAGTGCTCCTCAAGTTGGTCATTAGCTTGCCCAAATTCTCCTGTTTAATCATCAAATGTTATAGCTTTCTTACTCACATTCTCTCAGTTGTTGTTGTATTATTTATCTGATCTACAGTCAAACAAGCTCATATACAGACACTGCTTTTAGTTGCATCATTATTCACATTTGTTCTCAAACAAAGACGTACCCTGAACTGGGAGGACACAGTCTGCATGGAACCACCCTTCTTCTTGCCTCCCTTCTTTCCACCGCCAGTCTCTATTCAAATAAAGAGACAAATGAACACATATAAATAGAAAAACAAGAAAGAAAGTGCCAAACTTAACCAATGGGTGGTTAAATGAATGTCTATAATCAGTTTTTTCCTCATTACCCTCAACAACAGGTGGGTAGAGAGTAGCCAGCAGTTTGACAGAAGACTTCTGGTAAAGCTGCACAACAGACTCATTCAGTGGATCCTTGTTCTTGTCCAACCAGCCACTGATGTTGTAGTCCACAGTTCCAGCGTAGTGGACCAGAGAGAAGTGGGCCTCAGCCTTGCCTTTGGCAGGCTTTGGTTTCTGGAAAGCATTGCACTTGCCAAGATGCTGATCATACAGCTTGTTCTTGAAGGAAGTGTCTGTGGCCTTGGGGAACATGCACTCCTCTTCAAGGATGGAGAAGATACCCATGGGCTGTTTATAAAAGAATGTTGTTTAATAAATATAATAAATATAATATTTTGAGAATAAAAAATGGAAATTAATTAGTTCATAACACAGTAAGAACCTTCTCAATGAGCTCAATGCAAGCAGCCAAGTCCATGCCGAAGTCAATGAACTCCCAAACAATGCCCTCCTTCTTGTACTCCTCTTGTTCAAGCACAAACATGTGGTGGTTGAAAAACTGTTGCAGTTTCTCATTAGTGAAGTTGATGCACAGCTGCTCCATGCTGTTGAACTGCAGGAAGAAAAATAACCATTTACTCACTCCTGAATGTGACACAATTTACCATGAAAAGAGATAAACATAAAAGATTCTTACATCAAAGATCTCAAAGCCAGCAATATCCAGCACACCAATGAAGAAATTTCTTTGTTGTTTTGTGTCCAACATCTGGTTGATACGAATGACCATCCACAAGAACATCCTCTCATAGATAGATTTGGACAAGGCGCTAACAGAGTTGTACACCTGTAACAGAGTGAATTTTTATGAAAACTTTGATATTATTTGTCAAATTTAATCATGATTTTCAGGCTGGAAATATGTTACTACATACCTGTGGCACAGTCTGGCCTTTAGTCACAAACTCATTTCCGACCTTGACTCTGGGGTAGCACAAAGCCTTCAGCATATCAGCAGAGTTCAAACCCAAAAGGTAGGCGATTTTGTCAGCCTCTATGATTTAAAATGTAAAAAAAAAAAATCCATACTTTTCATGCTCTGAAAAACCTATTTGTTTTTAATGAAAATAGAAACATGGATTTCTCAGATCAAAGCATTGCATGTGATGACACACATTGGCATTATTTAGTCTCACCCTCTGTGCCATCAGGTTCAGCCTGCTCCTCACGCTGCTTCTGCTTGAACTTCATGTTACCATGATGGAGCACAGCTCCAGTGAACTTGTAGATGCCCATCTTCTCCTCAGCACTGAAGCCCAGAATGTCAATAGCAGACTGGAAATTACAGAGAAGAATGAGATCCAGGTTCTGCCATAAGTATAAAGCATATGTCAATAATCAAACAGCACTGACTCACATCAGTAGCCATCAGCTCCTCTTTATCATCAATGCTTGCCACTGTGATCTGACCCTGACTGCACATGGGGAAGTCATAGGGGTTGGTGGTGATGAGCGTCATTTCTGTAAAATACAAAGAGCACTCCTGAGTATTAAAAATATCATATGATATTATACAGCATTGAACCATTTAATGAAATATGTGCATCTACCAATCAGCTCAGGCTTGTGGTTGGTCATCATCTGGTAGAAGATGTGGTAGCCTCTCTCATCTGGAAGCTGGAATGTCACTCTAGACTTCTCCAGCAGATCTGTTGAGAGAATGTACTTGAGTCACAATCATCTGAAGAGTGATAGATAAAGACAAATGTGAAGGATGGATTCAAATTAAATCATGTCCACCTACATGTCTCAATGTCAGCACTAGCCAGTTTTCCAGTTGTACCGAAGTGAATTCTGATGAATTTACCCTGTTTTAAACAAAATAATTCATAAATAATAGTGTAAAATGTATAGAAAAATTAAGCACAACTAACCAATTGCACTGGACTGCGCTGCAAAATAAAAAGTGGTGAACTTACAAAACGAGAGGAGTTGTCATTTCTCACAGTCTTGGCATTACCATAAGCCTCAAGCAGAGGGTTGGCAGCAATAATCTGGTCCTCAAGAGAGCCCTGTGATGTTTGAAGGGTTTTATTAATTTTCTGTTTCATTTCAGGTATTTCAGAAGTTCACATATAATATATTGTGTGAGATGATTGTAATTTACTGTCTCAGAATAATGTTTCATATCTCGTACCTGCATTTTGCCAGGAGTCTGCTCTTTCTTCTTGTCACCCTGAACTGCAACTGTGGCAAAGTACTGGATGACACGTTTGGTGTTCACAGTCTTTCCAGCACCAGATTCTCCACTGGTTTATAAGAAATGATAACACAGAAATTTTTTTAGATGACAGAAGTATTTTCTGAATTTTTTAAAAACTTTTCATTAACTATTAACTATGACAAAAATATTAAAATATACTTACGTAATCAGGACAGACTGGTTTTCTCTATCTGTTGATTGCAGAGTGTATAATTTTCATTAAATCCTTCATGTATTAAAAGCAACATTTAATAAAATCTATAGAATTAACTTCTGTAAGATCTTACCAGTCAGCATGAACTGATAGGCGTTGTCAGAGACAGAGAAGATGTGGGGTGGGGCCTCCATACGCTTTTTGCCTCTGTAGGCAGCCACCACTTCTGGATCATACACTGGGAGCCACTTGTAGGGGTTCACAGTTGCGCAGAACAGCCCAGAGTAGGTCTGAAATGAGCATAGACACAGATTTACAACAACACAGACCAAATGAATATAAATGCTATTTTACTTTGCTTCAGAACTTACGTAGATCATCCATGCGGCATAACGCTCTTTGAGGTTATACAGCACAGAGGGTTCATTGAGATGGGTCATCATGGCCATGTCCTCAATCTTGTCAAACTTGGGAGGATTCATTGGGTGGACATCATCCTCCTTAGCAACTCTTTCCTAGAAATTTAATTCAGTAGATATTAGACCAGAAATATATGTAAAATTACATATGTAAAAGGTTTTCAAAGGAATGTTAAAAATTCACCTCCTTAGTGTCAAGCACAATAACAGTGACTTTGCCACCGTCTTTGCTCTTGATTGTTCCCTTGACATACAGCTCTTTATCATCAACCACATAGCAGGCGGTCTTGGCGTCGAAGGGCTTGTTCTGAGCCTCGATTCTCTCCTTCTCAGGCTTCCGGAGGTAAATGGCAGCCTTGCCATAAACGGCCATCTCCGCGTCCGTACTCATGATGGCGGCTTACTGGTAATCAGAAAGGAAAATTTCAGTGTTTTAATTAATAAAATGACATACACCAAACACAAGATTCAAAGATATTTTACACTGCACCTACATTATGATTCCCCAAAACTCCTGCATAATGTCACACTGTTTCACAGTACTAGCCTTAAGTACTTAAACTACATTAAACTCTTAACTAATATATCACAAGCAAAGTCTCATCTGACATATAATAACAGGCTACATAAGCAGAAATGAAAACAAACTGATCAATACAAGCAATGTAAGGGAAATCCAGATACCTTTCCTTGAGACCAGATGAAATTTCTTTAGCCCTGCAAGACAATTTATTTACATTAAAAGTTGATTAATTTTATGAACAGCAGCAGACCATTTTAACTGTTGCTGCTTTTCTACAAACTAAAAAGGAACAGATGATTCCACTTCATGTTTAAAATGAAAATAATAACAATTTCAGCGTGCTAATATAAACTGCAAAGAAACTTACCACCAACTGGAGCTCCTCTAGTCCCCTACAGAACTGATCATGCTCTCCCCTACGCTTATATTGAGTTGAACTTGCACACTAAGCAGAAACTAAATATGGACAGGCATTGCAGTTTTAATTACTGTGTATAGAATCTGTCCATCCACAGCATACAAGCATACAGCAGCCTAAAAATAAATAAAAGGGCAAAACATGAGCATAAAAAAGTATTATTATTATTATTATTATTAATTATTAGTACTAATATATTGGCATATAATTATATCCATATTAATATAGAATTCGCATTTATATAGGCCATATATTCAAATATGTCACACATTACCTTGATAATGGTATCGGGGTTTACAATTTTAAAAAGTTACCGGTTATCATAGTTGAACTCCTATAACTAAGAAATACAGAAGACAAATATACATAAATTCCATATATTTACGATCAGTCCATATCTATCATATATGTCTTGTGTTAAATTTACGCCAAGCTCAATGCCATAAATTGCATATTTGGTTTTATAGAGTTTCTATTTGCGTAACACGCAAGCTGCTGCTTAATGTGATATGATCCCTAACACTTACTGTGGTAATCAGTCATGTTTACTATCACTTTCCAAATGTGTTTATGGTAAAGATAGTAGCTATGTGGCTTCGTCGTCTGTAATCATATTGTCCTAGTAGATGTATTGTCTGATTGCTAGGATATGCTAATAATATATTAGTTATATTGCATGTGTTTTAGGCTACTTAGTTCCACTTTACACAAAACTTACCTCGGTATGAAGTTGAAGGACATGACTAGTTGTTCATTCAACTTTTGTTCACTCAAGTTTATTTTTGATAATAATGATTCATGTCATACTTTCAACAGGCTTATTTTGAGCGCAAAAAAAAGAACATCAGTAGGCAGAGCTGAGTGGTAATTGATTACATGTAATGTGGATTACGCAATCAGATTCCAAAAGTACTTAATTAGAGTAAATTACATTTAAAAATATTCGTAATATGATGTTTTTATTGATTACATGATTACATATTCACACAATAGCAATACATACAGGTCCAGTGCCAGGTGGGGGCATTGCCCCCTCAGAAAGAATTTGTGCCCCCTCAGTTTTCTTAACAAACTTATTTATTTAAACCATTAATAGATAATTAATTGGAGCGCAGCTGGCTGCACAAGCTTAGATTATGACAGCTAATTCATGATTTACCAGACTCACTTATAGACTCACTGAGTCTCTCTTTCACACATAGACTAGTCATTAATCAGGTGGTGACACAGCATTTGACCAACAGATTTACAAAGCTCATTTCAGGTTTAAGAAGTGTTTTAAACATTGCATCAATGAACACATTCATTTTTATTTGAATTATTACACAGTAGGTTATTTAACCATGCATTATTATATGTTATTGAAAGGCTTTTGTCTTTCAAAATCATTAAAATGCACAAATTCACGTTATTCTGTATTTACAGACATTATCAAACTTTTTGTCATCTGAACCGCTTTCACTTAATATATTTACTAACTTTTAGCGTCTGTAACAAGGATGGGACGTGGACAGGTGGATCCAAGTGCTAGCTTTATTAACAGAACTCGTAGTCGTACAAACAGGGTCAGGCAGGAACAAACATGGGCAACGTAGGACAAAACAAAGAAGCATCAGTATCCAAGAGTGAAGGTCTGGGGCCGGCAGTGAGCAGGGTAATCCAAGGGGCAGGCAAGGGGCCGATAGGCGGGCGGAGAACAGTCACGGGAACCAGGAACAAAGGAGCTCGGCAACGGGAGGGCAACCAGGAAATAACGCTCGGAATTGACAGTATTAACTATTCAAAACTTCGTGAGGAAACAGTGGGAGAACCGGTCTATTTATACTGAGAGTGGGTGAACTAAGATGGCCGACTAAGGTGAAAGGTGACAACAGAGGGGTTATGGGAAATGTAGTGAGTTAAATGTCCATAGTGAAATGAAGGCTCCCTCAAGGGGTGAAGGAGGGAGCCATAATGGCACAGTTCATGACAGCGTCATAACTTCGCAAGTGTTGTTTATGCTCAAACAGCAATATTAAACACCAACTAAAGTTTAAAAAAGTGAAATTATAATTAATGACCCCCTGAGAATATATATATTTTGATTATGAAGTATCACATTTCACGGTTCTCTGACATTTGGTTAATGGTCATATGGAGGTAAACATAAAATATTTCTTCTTTTTTCAGTTCCCTCACGAAAACCCAGTTTGGGAAACCTTGATGTAATATCCCGTTTAATGCACTTCATGTTGTTAATTACAATGAAAGGAATATATTTTCACACTCTTTACATTTTTACATCATTATGGTACATCATTATAGAAAGGAAAGGAAAGGACAGGGAAGGAAAGGCCGTGACGTGTGGCCAAGTATGGTGACCCATACTAGGAATTTGTGCTCTGCATTTAACCCATCCAAGTGCGCGCACGCACGCACGCACGCACGCACGCACGCACGCACACACCATGAACACACACACAGAGCAGTGGGCAGCCATATTGCTATCACTGCGGCGCCCAGGGAGCAGTTAGGGGTTCGGTGCCTTGCTCAAGGGTCTCACCTCAGTCGTGGTATTGTCTTCTGTTTAAAACAATGTAATAAACAAGTTAGGTCAAAAGTAATCTAAATGTAATCAAACATTTATCTAATTATATTACCTAATATAATCAGAATAATTTTTGATTACTTTTAGTAAAATGTGTAATGTAATGGGTTATGTTACTGACAACAATGTTTGTCATGTAATTTGGAATCAGTAATGGATTTCAGTTTGAAAGTAATACTCAGCTCTGTCAGGCCTACTTGCTCCCTCTGAATTAGCATAAACTCATCCACTACACTCATACTACACTACTACACTGTTTAATTGACTTCCTGTCATACACATTTCATAATAACAATGTTATGGGATTGTTTTAAATATTAAGTTTTGAATATAGAATTTTTAATAATTTAAATGACAAAAAAAAAAAAAAAAATTAAACCTCCTGTAGGTGGCAGTAAGTCAAAGTCTTCGTTACTGGATAATTCATTAAATCATTTCGATCAAAAGCGCAGTTTCATTCACTCAGCTCAGCTGTGGCTTTGTTTAGACCTTTTTTAGTTGACCATATAGAGCACAATCAGACAACAGTAGTTCTAAAATGTAAGTCACTTATATATGTATAAAATCTAAAAAATTATAAAACTGTTGTATAAATTCAATTTCACATTTGCAAACTTCCTTTATAATTATTAAAAAGCTGTCTAAAAAGTCTTAATAAAGCTCTCTACACTGCACACTGAATCGATTATTTGCATCGTCTCTACGGCATTGCGCAGCGAACCATAGACACAAATATCCCGTTTTTAGCTTTTATTTCGCTGTATGCAGAACTGGGATCGCTTTCGTAGTCTTTTGAATGGGTAAATATAGAAATCACTTAAATTTTCAAAAAAGCCTAACCAGTTGGAAGTGCAACGCCCTCCCCTCTCGAAATTCACTCCTCAAACTCCGTCCCCCACTTCCAGCCCTGCTTAAGATCCACTGGAGCTGCCTTCAGTGCGATCCAAGATCGGGCGAGCTCTGAGACGCGCGCTCCGCACTCGCCAACAAAGCAATTAAAGCCATGGTTAGTTGTTTACCTGTGTGATAGATTGGACAAGTCTCGACTACGTTCATTTATTTACAAACAGGCTGTCAACTGTGATAAAACTTTCCGGTGTTATGACGCACTTTCATGAGATCGGGTTGGTTCATTCAAACAGTTAAGTATTCAAGCAGATATTTTAATCTGCTGAATAATTAAAATATTTCAATCATTGTATCACTGCCCAGTAATTCATTTTTTGTTATTATTATTTATTTCTTGCTTCCTTGCTTTTTTTGTTGTAAAAATATATATTTTTTCTTTTTCTCTCTTCATCTTGTTTTTTCTTTATTGATATTTTCTTTCTTTCTTATATTGTATTTGATTTTATTTTTTATTAATTATATCTTATTATTATTATTATTTCTTTCTTTTTTATTGTTTGTTACTGTTTTCTTTCTTTCTTGTTATTAATATTTAATTTTTTGTAAATAAAGTTATTTGAGAAAACGTTTGAATAAAATGTTAACATATATTAATATAAACACATATATATTTTTTTAAAGCAGATTTACCTCTAGATTTGCCCACATAATAATCCTTCCCAGAGCCCATCCTGGCCTCCCTGGGGCCCTAATCAAAATTCTCCTAAGGGGAACTTCTACCTAAGCCAGTGGTTTTCAATCCAGTAACTGCACTGTTACTTGCAAAAATCACTCTTATTATCAAGACATTATAAATAGTGACAACTAAATTCCTGATATCATATAAATGCATATCCTGTTAAAGAATAACCTGGTTTATGCATGTAGAGCAATTCTTCATAGTGTACTTGATGGTGATGAATGTACATTCATGACCAGTCAGTATAACCAGCTAATCAACATTTTAAAATCAATAAATTCATTCAACAAAAGTCAATTCATTGCTGTCATATCACATTTTAACCTTGACTGAGAGTGAGAGACTAAAAAAATATATATATTGTCTTGTTTGTTTTAAACTTCGGGCTATTCGAGCGCTATTAATACTGGTCCCCAGTCAGATAGCCTACTGCTGCTGGAAAGACAGCATTATGTTTTGTGCACTGCTGCATGCGCATAAACGCAAGCTGCGGTCACGCGTTTATCCGAATGGCAAATTAGAAAACACAGTTGTGTTTATGAACGTTACGTTTACCTGATTGCTGTTCTCGCATTTCACTCTCATGGTGTTTTTTTTTTTTTTTTTTTCTCTCTCGTTTTTCATGTCCGGATGGATAATTCCGCTTCATATTGTCATCAATCTTATGTACGCGGTAAGGTGTAAACATTGACCAGTGCGCTGACAGGGAGGAGGAGGCGGGGGCGGGGCCTTGCATAATTTGCGGGGCCCTACGCACCTTGCGTAGTGAGCGTATAGGGCAGATCGGTACTGATCCTTCCTTTAGTTTTTGTACCCAAGAATGTTAAACTAAACAGTCAAAAAGGATATAACAAATCATGACATAACAGACATCACACACTACCTACCAAGGCATTTAATCTTCATGAACAAATATAATGTCTGATGTTTGCATAAGTGCACACCATCTTGCTACATATGCAAATATAGTCTCATATTTCATTTTTCACTATTTCATTGGCTGCTTGCAGTGCAGGGTCAAATTTCATGTTACGTTTTGGCCCTGCCCACCTTTTTACATAAAGAGAACTGCAGTGTACCAAAGACCATCTCAAAAACATGGTGTGAAACCACTCCATTTAGAATAAAAGTTTTTAAGCAGTTCAGTTTAACGTACAAAAGCTTATAGTTGTATAAAATATTAAGTTATGGAACTTTGCTCTTAGCCAAAACTGTTTGTTCTGGGAAAATTAATAGATTAATAAAAACAAAGATTGCTTGTTAGATTTACCCCAAACAAATTACATCTCCTATATTTTATACAACAGTTCTTGCTTGCTCTAGAATCTGATTGGCTGAGAGGTATTTCCACCCATGAGATATTCACCCTGACCTGGAATGGCTAAACGGGAGCACGGGTATAGATATATAGATGTTGTCCCTAGACTTTCTGGAAATGGCAGTGCTGAAAAAGGCCAGAAAAAAAAAAAAAAAAAATAGAAAAATTACAAGACTGAAGAGAACAGTGCTCTAATGCAGACTTATATATTTATTAAATTGCATTATTTTAATATAGTGAGTTGTGAACTGAAGTGGCTGATCTAAGGCATGAAACTCCAGATCTAAAAATGAGGACTGAACAAAAACTGCCATTTTGAGTGGTGAGTGGATTCTGAATAACTCAAACACCTCTTTGCATTCCAGAAATCAACAAAAACTTTTATATTCTTGACAAAGCTATTATGTGTATCAGAACATTAAAATATTTCAGTATTTAAGTAATAATGTCATTTTTTAAAATTAATTTAATAATTTATTTGAGAATGAAATTACTCTAAAGATCACTCCAAAACAAATGTCTAGTGAGCACAGATTTATTTCAAAAGGAATATTAAAAGAAAATCTACAGAACAATCATATTATATGACTTCAGTAGAGGCTTCCATCAGGTCTGAGAGTTTCACTCTTCTTTGGCCTGAGACAAAAAAGGACATAAATAGTATAAAGTCATGTAAATGAACAGTACATTTTTCAAGCATAAGCTGAATACTGTTTGTTTCTTTTCATTAAATGCAGTACTGAGTAAAGATCCTGATATTATGCAACTGACCTTTCCAGCATCACGGCTCTTGGCTCTGAGCTTGTTGACCTGAGACTCAGCAATGTCAGCACGCTCCTCAGCCTCCTCCAGCTCATGCTGCACCTTCCTCAACTTGGACAGATGAGTGTTGGCTTGCTCCTCCTAAAGAGTAAAATTATACCATGTTTAATAACTAAGCCATTTACAACCAGTTATATCACACCAGTAAATAAATTACTAATAATAATAATCATTAATGTGTCAAATGTAAATTTAACATACCGCCTCCTCAGACTGCCTCTTGTAGGCTTTGACCTTCAGCTGCAGCTTATCAACCAGATCCTGGAGTCTGTTGAGGTTCTTCTTATCCTCCTCAGTCTACAAACAATAAAATATTAATATTTCATATATTTGTATGGATAAATCTATAGATAAGGTTGGGTATGATCATACCTGATAAGACAGCTCTTTCACTCTCCTCTCATATTTACGGACACCCTTAACAGCATCAGCTCCACGTCTCTGTTCTGCTTCAACTTCAGACTCAAGCTCACGGACCTTTCATAGCACATAAATAATTTCAGACAACTAAGTAGTTATTGCCTGGTAATTACTTTTGGAACCTTAGATGGTGCTTTATGTATCTTCTCTAGATAAGTGTAAGCAACATCTTCAAGGGATTTTATCCCAAAATTTTATTTTATATGAAAAAATTCCTTTAAAAATAATTACCCTGCTCTCCAGTTTCTGGAGTTGTTTCTTTCCTCCCTTCATGGCCAGATTCTCAGCTTCATCCAGACGGTGCTGCAGGTCCTTCACTGTGACCTCCAGATTCTTCTTCATCCTCTCAAGGTGAGCACTGGTGTCCTGCTCCTTCTTGAGCTCTTCTGCCATCATTGCAGCCTTTTGTATTAATATAGATATATATTAGATCCACATTTTAAGTACATAAGTATGCAGTCATTTGTCATTTGACGGTTACTGTTTCTCACATCAGTGATGGCCTTCTTGGCCTTCTCCTCTGCATTTCTGGCTTCCTGTACAGTGTCTTCAACTTCACTCTGGATCTGAACAAGGTCAGCCTCAAGCTTCTTCTTGGTGTTTATGAGACTTGTGTTCTGCAACATAGAAGGCAACAGTATGAACATTTTAAATGATGCTCTCAAATTCCTTCATTTCAATGTAAAAACAATGCACCCTTACCTGAGAGTGCAGCAGTCCAACACGCTCACTGGCGTCCACCAGCTCTTGTTCAGCCACTTTGCGGCCTCTCTCTGTCTGCTCCAGAGCAGCTCTCAGCTCCTCAATCTCAGCTTGCATCAGAGTGTTTCTGCGCTCCACCATGACCACCTGCTCCTTCATGTCTTCCTGTCCTCTCACAGCATCATCAAGGTGCAGCTGGGCATCCTGAACATAACAATAGCATTACAGTAAGCTTTCAAACTACTTTCTGTTGGGCTTTTCTTAACATAGGTTAGATTTTACAAACATATTAATGCACCCCAAAGCTAAAGAGAAGTCATATACCTTGAGCTGTCCCTGAACATTCCTGAGCTGTTTCTGGGCCTCAGAAGCCTGGCGATTGGCGTGGCTCAGCTGAATCTCCATCTCATTAAGGTCTCCCTCCATCTTCTTCTTGATTCTTAGGGCATCATTCCTGCTCCTGACCTCAGAGTCCAGAGTGCTCTGCATGGACTCAATGACTCTCTGGCTGTTCCTCTTGATCTGCTCCATCTCCTCATCCTTCTCTGCAAGCTTCCTGTCAATCTCACTCTTGACCTGGTTAAGCTCAAGCTGGACACGGAGAATCTTGGACTCCTCATGCTCCAGGGTGCCCTAAAAATGATAAAAACAATATTTAAAATGTGAAATATGAATTTACTTTGAAAATATGCATTGTCAGCACAGTATAGTGGTTCTAGCAAGAATTACATATTAATCTTCGGATACTCACTTCAGCCTCCTCCAGGGCGGTCTGAATCTCTGATTTCTCAGTCTCCACTGTCTTCTTGGCTTTTTCCAGCTCATGGATGCTCTTACCAGTCTCACCCAACTGCTCGGTCAGATCTGAAATCTCCTCTACAAAGATAATATTATCAACATAAATATGTTAAGAATAAAACAGATCTGACACTGTAAAACATTCAATAAATTCTTTAATTTAATAAAGGCATTCATACGCTGCAGATTCTTGTTCTCTCTCTTGAGGGTCTCCAGCTGATCCAGAGTCTCCTCATAGGAGTTCTTCATCTTGAACAACTCAGTGCTGAGTGAACGAGCCTCTTTCTGGGCACCTTCCAGCTCTGCCTGACCTTCCTCATATTTCTGCTTCCATTCTGCCAGGACCTTTAGTGGAGGTCAGTTTAGTTTGTAACATGTTAAACAAATCCCATTGCAGCCTATTTTAAAAGATAAACTGTACCTTGTCGAAGTTCTTCTGCTTCTTGTCAAGGTTTGCAGCCAAAGAATTGGCTCTCTCCACATCAATCATGAGGTCCTCTACCTCACCCTGGAGTCTCTGTTTGGTCTTCTCCAGAGATGCACATTTGGAATTCACAGCCTCAATTTGTTCCTCTGCCTCTTGCAGACGCTGAGCCAGCTTCTTCCTGTTAAATATTACACATTGTTTTGTATTCAAAGCTATAAAATACTTGTGGGAATCTGGAATATTATTCAATAATCTGCATACTTGGACTCCTCAAGTTCCTCAGTGCGCTGGATGGCATCAGTTTCATATTTGGTTCTCCATTGAGCAACTTCACTGTTGGCCTTTGACATTCCCCTCTGCAGCTCAGCCTTTGCCTCCTGCTCTTCCTCAAACTGCTCACGGAGCAGATCGCAGTCATGACGGGCTGATTGCACAGCATGGGCCAGTGCGTTCTTAGCCTAGAAGACAAAGTCAGATAATAGTAGCTTTGTTGTATAGTAAGTGGAAAATATCTGTTTGTTTTGATTATGCAATATTACCTTAACCTCCTCCTCAATCTGTCTCTTAAGCTCCTCAATTTGCTGAGTGAAAGCTTGTTTGCCTCTGGTGAGCTGAGAAACCAGAGCCTCCTTCTCCTCCAGCTGACGGCCAAACTCACCTGTTTAGATTTAGATTCACTGTGTCAGATTGTACTGTTGTCTCTATTAGTTAATATCAAAACAAACTCTACGAAAGCAAAATTTAAATGTGTGCTTGCTTTAGTAAGACTTTGTCAGATATTCCATATTAAATAATCTTAAAACACAAACTATTAATTACTAATACTATTAAACTATTCTTTTCTTCATGATTGTCATTGGGTTACCATTTTCAGTTTGAAGTCTTGCTCTTTGAGCACTGAGGTCATTTATCTGGCGAAGGTTCTCATCATTCTTGGCCTTAATTTCACTAAGTTGGTCCTCAAGTGTGCGGCACATCTTCTCTAGATTAGACTACAAATACAGAAGTCATTAGATGATTGAAAAACTTTATTATTTTATATTCTTGTTTTATTTTCTTTAAACATAAAGTTCCCAACCTTTGCTTTGGCAACAGCCTCCATGTTGCTGGAGAGATCATCAATCTCCATTTTGTATTCACTCTTCTCTTTCTCAAGCTTCTGCTTGACACGCTGGAGGTTGTCGATTTGCTCTCCCAGCTCGGCCACACTGTCTGCCTGCTTCTTACGGAGGGCAGCAGCAGTAGCTTCATGCTGGAGGGTGGACTCCTCAAGATCACGACGCAGCTTCTGGAATTCAGCTTCACGCTTCTTATTCATCTCGATCTGAGCAGCAGTGGCTCCTCCAGCCTCCTCAAGCCTCTCACTGATCTCCTCAAGTTCCCTGGAGAGATCAGCTCTCTGCTTCTCAACCTTGGCACGAGCAGCACGCTCAGCCTCAATCTCTTCCTCCAGTTCCTCAATGCGAGCCTACAGGGGCAAGTAATTAACAAAACCTTATTAGTCTTTATTTTACTTTTACAACAGTGTTTAAAAAAAAAACTCAAGAAATACCTGAAGCTCCTTGATCTTCTTCTGGAGTTGAGCACCCAGTGATTGTTCATCTTCAATCTTGCTGAGGAGCTGGCTTGTTTCAAAGTCTTTCCTGTGGATATTCAATAATAAATAGATTGTAAAACAATAAGACAAATTTGTTTTCAATAAAAGATTTAAAAGATTTGATTTGGTTACTTTTTAATTTTCTCCTCAGATTGCTGCTTGTCATTCTCCAGGTCCATGATGGACTCTTGAGCTAATTTCAGGTCGCCTTCAAGCTTTCTCTTGGCTCTTTCCAGGTCCATGCGGAGCTTCTTCTCTTGTTCAAGGGAACCCTCAAGCTACAGGACAATGATGTGTAAAATGTTCAAAAGCAGAAAAAAAAACAGCTGATTTTAATAATGTAATACCATGTTTAATTATTATCTCACATCATCAACTTGCTGCTCAAGTTTTGTCTTGGATTTGGTCAGGGTGTTGACTTTGTCCTCCTCTGCCTGGAGATCATCCAGGGTCTGCTGATGTGCCTCTTGGAGAGCTTTCTTCTCCTTTGTAAGTTTGGCAATGCTCTCATCCTGAGCTGCCATTTCCTCAGTCAAGTTCTTGACCTGTGTAATTTTTTTTGTTTCAAATGAGTTTTTTTTACAATTCATATTCTATATTATATAAATTAGAGATTAAATCTAATCTTAAACCAACTCAATCTCCAACCTTATTCTCAGTGGCATGTTTCTCCTTCTCCACTTTAGCCAAGGTGAGCTCCAGGTCATCAATGTCTTTCTTCAGCTCAGAGCACTCATCCTCCAGTTTCCTCTTCTTGGCTGTCAGTTCAGCATTGATTTCTTCCTCATCCTCCAGTCTCTCAGTTGTCTCCTTGAGTTTAGCTTCAAGTTGAATTTTGCTCTTGATCAGACCCTCACACCTCTCCTCAGCATCTGAGAGATTCTCAGATTCCTGTTAGAAAAATAGATTGCTACATCATTAAGAAACCACATTGGTAATTTCAGTGGAGCCAAAATTCAATTAATTTAATTAGATAAACTCACAGAAGCCACTTGCAACTGCAGATCATTTTTCTCTTGCAGCAGTGCCACCATCTTCTCTTCAAGCTCCTTCTTTTTGGCTTCAGCCTTAGCAAGATCTTCTTTGCATTTTATAAAGTCCTCTTTCATGGTTGCCAGCTCCTTCTCAGTCTCAGCACTCTTCAGCAGAGGCTTAATCTTGTAGTAAACCTTCATCCATGGCCAGTGTTTGACATTCATGAATGAGCGGATGTTGTATTGGATGGTGTAAATGGACTCCCTGTGAATAATTCATTATTAAATGCCATAACCATCATTATTTACCATTCACACAGTCATCTTTGTTTGACATTTCTCACCTCCTCTCCATCATCTTCACAAATTCCCTCCTCATCACATAACCACGGCAAAGAGCCTGAGTCATTGTGACCAGAGCAGCCAGTTTCTCATCACGCATCTCCTCAAGAGTACCCAGAAGACCAGCTTTGAAGAACACCTGAATTTATATATATAATATATAAATATATATATATATATATATATATATATATATATATATCAGTAATTAAAAGGGTATTGATTTACCTTTACAGGCTAAATGATCATGATCAACGTGTCTTCAAAATACTTTAAAGAAGAATATTAACCTTTGTGTGTCCAAATCTGTACTGGTCGTGATCGACATCGATGGATCCCAGGAGTTTTTCAGAGGCCTTCTTGTTGTCAATAAACTGTCCCTCTGGGATTACACTGGCATTCAGCACCTTGTATCTGTCATAAATTGATCAAAATGCTTTATATCCTCTAGTTAAGAGCCTCATACAGTGAATGTTTTTTCTTCCCATTTACCTCTGCTTGAAGTCACCATAGAGGATTCTGCTGGGGAAGCCCTTTCTGCAGATTCTGATGCCCTCCAGCACACCGTTACACCTCAGCTGGTGGATAACCAGGAAGTTCTGCATCAGACCTGTAGGAAACAGTTTACATCAGGATCTTTGTAGATTAAGATTAACATTAAATATTGCATTCATGTCAGTAAACCTGTAAACCATATATAACTTTACCTGGAGTCTTGGACTCATTGGGAATCAGACAACGCACAAAGTGAGGATGAGTGCTCCTCAAGTTGGTCATGAGCTTGCCCAAGTTCTCCTGTTTAATCATGAAAAGTTACAGCTTTCTTAGTCACATTCTCTCAGTTTTTTATGTATTATTTATCTGATCTAGAGTCAAACAAGCTCATATACAGACACTGCTTTTAGTTGCATTATTATTCACATTCGGCCTCAAACAATGACATACCCTGAACTGGGAGGACACAGTCTGCATGGAACCACCCTTCTTCTTGCCTCCCTTCTTGCCACCGCCAGTCTCTATTCAGATAAAGACAGAAATGAACATATATAAATGCAAAAAAAAAAAAAAAGAACTGAATCAAAAGTTGGTAAAAATAATGTCCATAATTGTAACACTATATTCCTAATTACCCTCAACAACAGGTGGGTAGAGCGTAGCCAGCAGTTTGACAGAAGACTTCTGGTAAAGCTGAACAACAGACTCATTCAGTGGATCCTTGTTCTTGTCCAACCAGCCAACAATGTTGTAGTCCACAGTTCCAGCGTAGTGGACCAGAGAGAAGTGGGCCTCAGCCTTGCCTTTGGCAGGCTTTGGTTTCTGGAAAGCATTGCACTTGCCAAGATGCTGATCATACAGCTTGTTCTTGAAGGAAGTGTCTGTGGCCTTGGGGAACATGCACTCCTCTTCAAGGATGGAGAAGATACCCATGGGCTGTTTATAAAAAAATAATAATAAATAATAATAAAAAAATAGCTTATTACTACAAACATAAAATTTTGAGAATAAACAATGGAAATTAATTAGTTCATAAAACAGTAAGAACCTTCTCAATGAGCTCAATGCAAGCAGCCAAGTCCATGCCGAAGTCAATGAACTCCCAAATAATGCCCTCCTTCTTGTACTCCTCTTGTTCCAGCACAAACATGTGGTGGTTGAAAAACTGTTGCAGTTTCTCATTAGTGAAGTTGATGCACAGCTGCTCCATGCTGTTGTACTGCAGGAAGAAAAATAACCATTTACTCACTCCTGAATGTGACACAATTTGCCATGAAAAGAGATAAACATAAATGATTCTTACATCAAAGATCTCAAAGCCAGCAATATCCAGCACACCAATGAAGAAATTTCTTTGTTGTTTTGTGTCCAACATCTGGTTGATACGAATGACCATCCACAAGAACATCCTCTCATAGATAGATTTGGACAAGGCGCTAACAGAGTTATACACCTGTAACAGAGTGAATTTTTATTAAAACTTTGATAATATTTGCCAAATTTAATCATGATTTTCAGGCTGGAAATATGTTACTACATACCTGTGGCACAGTCTGGCCTTTGGTCACAAACTCATTTCCGACCTTGACTCTGGGGTAGCACAAAGCCTTCAGCATATCAGCAGAGTTCAAACCCAAAAGGTAGGCGATTTTGTCAGCCTCTACAATTTAAAAGGTTACAAAATAATCCATACTTTTAATGCCCTGAAACTAAAACCTTTTTTCTTCATGAAAATAGAAACATAGATCTCTCAGATCAAAGCACTGCATGTGATGACACACATTGGTATTATTTAGTCTCACCCTCTGTGCCATCAGGTTCAGCCTGCTCCTCACGCTGCTTCTGCTTGAACTTCATGTTACCATGATGGAGCACAGCTCCAGTGAACTTGTAGATGCCCATCTTCTCCTCAGCACTGAAGCCCAGAATGTCAATAGCAGACTGGAAATTACAGAGAAGAATGAGATCCAGGTTCTGCCATATGTATATAGAATATGTCAATAATCAAACAGCATTGACTCACATCAGTAGCCATCAGCTCCTCTTTATCATCAATGCTTGCCACTGTGATCTGACCCTGACTGCACATGGGGAAGTCATAGGGGTTGGTGGTGATGAGCGTCATTTCTGTAAAATACAAAGAGCACTCCTGAGTATTAAAAATATCATATGATATATCATACAACATTGAATCATTTCATGAAATATGTGCATCTACCAATCAGCTCAGGCTTGTGGTTGGTCATCATCTGGTAGAAGATGTGGTAGCCTCTCTCATCTGGAAGCTGGAATGTCACTCTAGACTTCTCCAGCAGATCTGTTGAGAGAATGTACTTGAGTTACAATCATCTGAAGAGTGACAGACAAATGTGAAGGATGGATTCAAATTAAACATTGTCCACCTACATGTCTCAATGTCAGCACTAGCCAGTTTTCCAGATGTGCCAAAGTGAATTCTGATGAATTTACCCTGTTTAAAAACAATAAGAAGAGGAATGCCAATAACAATAAATAGTTTTATAGAAAAGTCAACACAACTGACAAATTATACTGCACTGTAAATAAAAAGTGGTGAACTTACAAAACGAGAGGAGTTGTCATTTCTCACAGTCTTGGCATTACCATAAGCCTCAAGCAGAGGGTTGGCAGCAATAATCTGGTCCTCAAGAGAGCCCTGTGATGTTTGAAGGGGTTTCATTATTTTTCTGTTTCATTTTAGGTATTTCAGAAGTTCACATATAATATATTGTGTGAGATGATTGTAATTTACTATCTTTCAGAATTATGTTTCATATCTTATACCTGCATTTTGCCAGGAGTCTGCTCTTTCTTCTTGTCACCCTGAACTGCAACTGTGGCAAAGTACTGGATGACACGTTTGGTGTTCACAGTCTTTCCAGCACCAGATTCTCCACTAGTTTATAAGAAATTATGTTATTTTTTTAGATGACAGAAGTATTTTCTGAAATTTTCATAAACTTTCATTTCATTAACTATGACAAAAATTATAAAATATACTTACGTAATCAGGACAGACTGATTTTCTCTATCTGTTGATTGCAGAGTGTACAATTGTCAGTAATTTTTTTTTTTTTTTTTTTTTTTGTATAAAAGCAACATTTAATGAAATCTATAGAATTAACTTCTGTGAGATCTTACCAGTCAGCATGGACTGATAGGCGTTGTCAGAGACAGAGAAGATGTGGGGTGGGGCCTCCATACGCTTTTTGCCTCTGTAGGCAGCCACCACTTCTGGATCATACACTGGGAGCCACTTGTAGGGGTTCACAGTTGCACAGAACAGCCCAGAGTAGGTCTGAAATGAGCAGAGATGTGGTCAGATTTACAACAACACAGACAAAATGAATATAAATGCTATTTTACTTTGCGTCAGAACTTACGTAGATCATCCATGCGGCATAACGCTCTTTGAGGTTATACAGCACAGAGGGTTCATTGAGATGGGTCATCATGGCCATGTCCTCAATCTTGTCAAACTTGGGAGGATTCATTGGGTGGACATCATCCTCCTTAGCAACTCTATCCTAGAAATTTGATCAAGTAGCTATTAGACACCAGAAATATGTATGTAAAATCACATATGTAAAAGGTTTTCAAGGAATGTGAAAAATTCACCTCCTTAGTGTCAAGTACAGTAACAGTGACTTTGCCACCGTCTCTGCTCTTGATTGTTCCCTTGACGTACAGCTCTTTATCATCAACCACATAGCAGGCGGTCTTGGCATCGAAAGGTTTGTTCTGAGCCTCGATTCTCTCCTTCTCAGGCTTCCGGAGGTAAATGGCAGCCTTGCCATAAATGGCCATCTCTGCGTCCGTACTCATGATGGCGGCTTACTGGTAATCAGAAAGGAAAATTTCAGTGTTTTGAATTAATAAATTACATACACCAAGTCTTAAGTACTGAAATCACATTAAACTCTTAACTGATCAATACAAGCAATACAATACAAGGCAAATCCACATACCTTCCCTTTCCTTGAGACCAGATGAAATTTCTTCAGTCCTGCAAGGCAATTTATTTATTTTTAAAGTTGATGAATTTTATAAACAGCAGACAATTTTAACTGATGCTGCTTTATTACAAACTAAAAAGGAACAGATGCTTCCACTTCATGTTTAAAATGAAAATAATAACAATTTCAGTGTGCTAATATAAACTGCAAAGCAACTTACCACCCAACTGGAGCTCCTCTAGTCTCCTATTAAACTGATCATGCTCTTCCCTACTCTTATATTGAGTTGAACTTGCACACTAAGCAGACACTAAATATGGACAGGCATTACAGTTTTAATTACTGTATATAGAAGCTGTCCATCCACAGTAAGGAAGGCATACAACAGCCTTATCAGAAATCAGTTAATAAATAAATAAATAAAACTAAGGCAAAAACATGAGCATAAAAGTAACATTATTATTATTAATTATTAGTACTAATATTATTATTGGCATTTATACATAAACCTATATAGGTCATATATTCAAATATGCCATATGCTATCTCAATAATGGTATAATATAATGGGTTTTAAATTTAAAAAAGTTGCCAGTTATAATAGTTGAACTGCCATAATTACAAAACACAGAAGACAAATATACATAAATTCCATATATTTATGATCAGTCCATACCTATCATATATGTCTTGTGTTAAATTTACGACAAGCTCAACACCATATATTGCATATTTGCTGTATAGCAATTCTATTTGTGTAACACGCAAGCTGGTGCTTTATGTGATGTGATAGCCAGATGGAAAGGAACAGACTCTATCCCTAACACTTACTGTGGTAATCACTCATGTTTACCACTTTCTGAATGTGTTTATGGTAAAGATAGTAGCTGTGTGGCTTCGTCGTCTGTAATCATATTGTCCTAGTAGATGTATTGTCTGATTGCTAGGATATGCTAATAATATATTAGTTATATTGCATGTGTTTTAGGTTACTTAGTTCCACTTTCCACAAAACTTGCCTCAGTATGAAGTTGAAGGACGACGACAAGTTTGTTAATTCAACTTTTGTTCACTCAAGTATATTTTTGATAATAAACAATGATTCATGTCATATGCCAACAGGCTTATTTTGAGCGCAAAAAAAAAGCACATCAGTAGGCAGAGCTGAGTGGTAACTGATTACATGTAATCTGGATCACGCAATCAGATTCCAAAAGTACATGTAATTAGAGTAAATTACATTTTAAAATATTCGTAATCTGACTATAGTTACTTTTTTATTGATTACATGATTACATATTATTCACAAAATAGCAATAAATACAGGTCCAATGCCAGGTGGGGGCATTGCCCCCTCAGAAAGAATTTGTGCCCCCTCAGTTTTTTTTTTCTTATTTATTTAAACCATTAATAGATAATTAATTGGAGTGCAGCTGGCTGCACAAGCTTAGATTATGACAGCTAATTCATGATTTACCAGACCCACTTATAGACTCACTGATTCTCTCTTTCACACATAGACTAGTCATTAGTCAGGTGGTGACACAGCATTTGACCAACAGATTTACAAAGTTCATTTCAGGTTTAAGAAGTGTTTTAAACATTGCATCAATGAACACATTCATTTTTATTAAAATTATTACTCAGTAGGTTATTTTATCATGCATTATTATATGTTATTTAAAGGCTTTTGTCTTTCAAACTCATTAAAATGCACAAATTCTCGTTATTCTGTATTTACAGACATTCTCACCCTTTTTGTCATCTGAACCACTTTCACCTAATATATTTACTTTAAAGGGGTGGTCAATCAGCAATTCTGTAAAAGACAATATCTCCCTTTGCATCTTTTAGCGTCACAACTTTGCAAGTGTTGTTTATGCTCAAACAGCAACATTACACACCAACTAAAGTTAAAAAAAGTTAAATAATAAATAATGACCCCTTTAAGTGCCCCCTTAAAAAAAAAAGAGATTAGTAAGTCACATTTGCATGTTCACGGTTCTCTCACATTGGTTAATGGTTATATGGAGGTAAACATAAAATATTTCTTCTTTTTTAGTAAATGAATAATTTTAATTGCTATTTTAAAATGATTTGTATTATTTAATTACTTGTCAGCCTTTCATTAAACTCACAAACCCCTGGCAGTTCCTCTACGAAAACCCAGTTTGGGAAACCTTGATGTAATATCCTGTTTAATGCACTAATTATCTAAATAATTTTCACACTCGTTACATTTTTACATCATGGTATTATTCATTTTTTTGTAAAGTATTATTTGAGATCCTTTGAATAAAATATTAAAAGATTAATAGCAGAAGTTACTGTTCCCCTTCTGTCGTTCACGTTCGATGTTGTGTCAAAGTGACAACATTAGGGTTGCTCTAGGGAGCCTGAACACCTCTGACAGCTTTGAGAAAAGGCCAATGGGAATTGGTGTGCAGAATTTGCATAGCCAGCTCCGCCCTGGCCATCCGGGTATAAGAGGAGGTGACTAAGCTCTGCTCATTCGTTCTATTTCTTCAGAGCCGAATGCAGCGTCTCTTTGTTGAGAAGCAGCATTACTCATCTCTTCGTCGTTGGATCTACGGCACGGGCAGCGGTCTCTTCCTTCTCAGACTCAGCAGCAGTGAGAGTCCCCTGGGTGCTTCAACAGCGAATTTTGAAGAGCAGATTTCCTCTTGTCAAAACTAAAAGAGCAAATTTCTCTAAAAGAGTCAGGCTGCTAAGAACCCTCATCAGGCTTCAAAGTGCTCCTGAAATGAGCAGCCCGGGGGAGAGAGATCTGCTGACCTGCCTCGGCGAGGGGATGAGTGTGGGGTCCGGCTCCACCCCGGCTGTCACCACCACATGGTCCATGAAAGAGCAATTTCTTTCTTCTCTGGGCTTAATTCCCAGTGTACTCGGGTCTCTCTGGGGTTCCCAGCCACTGAAACACGTCGAAGCATGCTCAACCGCACGCTCTATGCTTCCACATGCTTTGACAAACCAAGTGCATCCTTCAGCTGATCTCCTGAGCTCAGGCGATCTCCTGTTGGAGCCTTACCTGTCGGTTATGTCGATCACCTTGTGCCCTCCGGGGCAGCACTTCTCCGAACACAGGCCTTTCCTTACCAACCAGTCACACTGTACCCACCTGAGGTACGTCGGTTGTCCCCCTGAAACCGTTAGCAGAGAGTCTTACAGCTGGGCTTGAGTAACCCAACCTCTCTCGCTGGCTTCTCAGAACCATCTGACTCGGCTATGCTATCCAATTCACACGGAACTCGCCCAAGTTCAGGATCATCCTCTCTACCGTGGTTTGGGATGAGAGTGCCACTGTTCTTCTGGCGGAAATCGCAACCCTTCTGGCGAAGGGCACGATAGAACTGGTCCCCTCGGCCAATATGAGGAAAGGGTTTTATAGCCCATACTTCATTATACTCAAGAAAGGTGGCGGTCCTGGATCTGAGGATTCTGAACCGGGCCCTTCACAAGCTCCCCTTCAGAATGCTAACCCTCAAACACATTGTCATGTGCATCAGTGCATCAATTTGTGAGGCTCCTGGGGCACCGCGACTGTAGCATATATCAACCACCAGGGCGGTGTTCGCTCCTTTCGCATGTCACAGCTAGCCCGCCATCTCCTTCTTTGGTGTCAAAACAAACTCAAGTTTCTACGAGCCACCTACATACCGGGCGAACTCAATCAGGTAGCGGACGCGCTCTCCTGACAGACTTCGCTCCGGGGCAAGTGGAGACTTCACCCTCAGACGGTTCAGCTGATTTGGAGTCTTTTCGGTCAGGCTCAGATCGACCTGTTTGCCTCGCTAGAAACCACTCACTGCCAGTTGTGGTACAGTCTCTCCTAGGCGCCCCTCGGCACAGATGCATTGGCACACAGCTGGGCCCAGGGCCTACTCAAGTATGTGTTTCCCCCAGTGAGCCTCATTGCACAAACCCTGTGCAAAGTCAGAGAGGACAGAGAACGGATCCTGTTGGTGGCCCCCTACTGGCCCAACAGGGTTTGGTTCTCAGAGCTGGTGCTCCCCTTTCCTTCCCAGGGGGAGGACCCACGGAGATGTGGCATCCAAGCAGTGCTTTCCTTCCTCCAAGGAGGACTGGATAGGCACCTTTCTGCTTCAACTCTCAAGGTTCAGGTGGCCACTATATCCGCTAACCACGACCTGGTGGAAAGCAGATCGGTTGGGAAGCACGACTTGGTTATACGATTCCATAAAGGTGCCTGTAGGCTGAATCAGAGGTCAGACCACACCTTGTCCCCTCTTGGGATCTACCTGTGGTCCTCCGGGGCCTGCAGCTAGATCCCTTTGAGCCTCCTCAGTCGGTCGAACTCAGTGCTCTCTCCCAAAAGAAGGCTCTCCTGACTGCGCTCACTTCTATCAAAAGAGTGGAAGCCCTCTCCGTCAGTGACTCGTGCCTCGAATTCAGGCCGGCTAATTCTCACGTTACCCTGGTTACTTGCCCAAAGTGCCACCACTCCCTTCAGGGACCGGTGGTCACTTTGCAAGCTATCCCTTCTCAGGAAGTCGACCCCAACCTCTCCTTGTTATGCCCAGTCTGTGCCCTGAGCTTTTACTTGGAACGTACTGAAAGCTTCAGACGGTCGGATCAGCTCTTGGATTGTGGATGTAATTCGTACGGCCTACCAGGCTGGAGGTGTGACCTGCCCACTGGGGATGCACGCCCACTCCACCAGGGGCATCGCAGCGTCGGCATCGCAGCATCGGCAGTGCTAGCAAACAGGACCTCTCTAACAGACATTTGCAGAGCTGCAGGTTGGGCTACACCTAACACGTTTGCCAGATTCTACAATCTGCACATGGAACCAGTCTCTCAGGCCTGGCCGCTCCTGAAGAATAAAATAGAATAGAATAGAATAGAATAGAATGCCTTTTATTGTCACTGTACACATATACAATGTACATTATATACATGTACGATGAGATTAGGAGCATCTCATTACTCAGTGCAAACATGTATAAGATATATTTACAATACAAAATAACAATAAACAACAAAATTACAGTAAAATAAAAAAAATTACAATAAATAGTAATGCAGATAGGGGATGAAAGGGGGGTAGGGTGACGTGGGGTAAACAGTTCTATGGTAGAATGAGAGTTAAATAAACAAGTGGAATTACACAACAATTGTAAAAAAAAGTTATTACACGTTGAGTAATATATACAAGATGGATTTTCACATTCAGTTGTCGCGGTATTGCACATTAAGAAAAAAAATATATATATATTGCACATTGAAATGTGTATTGAATAAAGTGCAGTGAAATTTAAGCCAGTCCATCTGTGTGCATGTGTGGGGTCAGTGCACGTGTGAATTAAGGGTGATAATGACTTTTGGGAAAAAGCTGTTCTTAAATCTATTTGTCCTCATTCTGATGCACCTGTAGCGCCTTCCTGAGGGCAACAAGTTGAACAGTTCAAAAGCAGTATGGGAGCAGTCCTTAATGATGTTCTCAGCTCTACTAAGGCAGCGGGAGGTGTAAATGTCCAGCTGGGAGGGGAGAGGGCAACCAATGATCATTTGTGCTGCTTTGACTACCTTCTGAAGCCTCTCCCTGTCTGCCATGGTGCAGCTACCATACCATACTGTGATGCAGTATGTCAGCAAACTCTCAATGGATGCGTGGTAGAAGGTCATCAACAGGCTGGGGTCCAGACTGTGCTTCCTGAGGACTCTCAGGAAGTGAAGTCTCTGCAGGGCCTTCTTGATGATCGCTGTGATGTTCTCTGCCCATGAGATGTCGTCTGAGATGAGGACGTTGAGAAACCGGAAAGTGTGGACCCTCTCCACACGTTCGCCATTGATGTAAAGAGGGACTAAATCAGTGCTGTGCCTCCTGAAGTCAACAATGATCTCTTTGGTTTTCTTGGTGTTCAGAGCTAGGTTATTCTCTGAGCACCAGGTTGCCAGCTTCAGGACCTCCTCTCTGTACGCTGCTTCATCACCCCTCAAGATGAGTCCGACCACTCATCAGCAAACTTCACAGTAAGGTTTCTGTCATGGGACGGACTACAATCATGGGTGAAGAGACAGTACAGGAAGGGGCTCAGCACACAGCCCTGTGGAGAGCCGACACTCAGTGTGCTGGTGGAGGACAAGTGGGGGCCAAGTCTCACAATCAGCAAACTTCACAGTAAGGTTTCTGTCATGGGACGGACTACAATCATGGGT
Organism: Cirrhinus molitorella; assembly: GCA_033026305.1. Lineage (NCBI taxonomy): Eukaryota > Metazoa > Chordata > Actinopteri > Cypriniformes > Cyprinidae > Cirrhinus > Cirrhinus molitorella. The sequence continues at coordinate 46,675,023 of CM065119.1, forward strand.
GAAGAGACAGTACAGGAAGGGGCTCAGCACACAGCCCTGTGGAGAGCCGACACTCAGTGTGCTGGTGGAGGACAAGTGGGGGCCAAGTCTCACAATCTGGGGCCGGTTAGTGAGGAAGTTTTTTATCCAGGCACATGTGAGAGGGGGGAGGCCAAGAATGTCTAGTTTTCTAATAAGTATGTCGGGAATGATTGTATTGAAAGCTGAGCTGTAATCCACAAAGAGCATCAGAACATAGCTCTGCTGCTGCTCCAGGTGGCCTAGCACAGCGTGGAGGGCTAATGCGATGGCATCCTCTGTGGATCGGTTCGTACGATATGCAAACTGGTGAGGGTCGAAGGCTGGGGGAAGGCAATCCTTAATGTGACGGAGAACCAGTCTCTCAAAACACTTCATGATTACCGGAGTGAGTACCACAGGATGATAATCGTTCAGGCTGGTGATGGGAGACTTCTTCGGTACTGGAATAATTATTGCAGATTTTAGACAAGACGGGATGACTGTCTGGCACATGCTCTTAGCACCTTGCCAGGTACTCCATCTGGGCCAGCTGCCTTCCTAGGAATCACTGCTAGGAGCACCCGTCTGACATTTTGCTCCATTACAGATGGGGGTAAGGGTGGGAGTAGGGCTGGAGCAGATGAGTACTGCTGTTGTTCTGTTTCGAAGCGGGCAAAGAAGCTATTCATCTCCTCTGCCAGTGGCGCACTCAGGTCTCCTGCTGTCACGTCACAACCTCTGTAGTTAGTGATGTTACGAATGCCCCGCCACACCACATGTGCATTATTATTGCTGGACAGATGGTACTCTAATCTCCTCTTATGGTCCGTCTTGGCCTTTTTAATTCCTTTTTTCAAGTTGGCTCGGGCAGCTCTGTACAGGGCTCTGTCGCCTGACCTGAAGGCAGCATTGCGGGCTTTGAGGAGTCTGCGGACCTGGCTGGTCATCCAGGGTTTCTGGTTTGGAAAAACCCAGATGTTTTTGTCCACAGTCATATTCCCAATGCAGAACTTGATGTAGTCTAGCACCGTTCCTGTGCATATTTCCAGCTCCTGGTGTTTAAACATGTCCCAATCTGTCTGTTCGAAGCAGTCCTGCAGTCTGGAGAGTGCATTGTCAGGCCAGGTATGAAGCTGGTACGGTGTAGAAGCTTGCTACAGCGCCTTCCCCTAAGGGCGTCAACGCTACCTCAGTTCAGTAAGTTTCCTGGCGAGAACCCTGAATGACACTTCCATCATGCTGCACCTGCTACGTAGCTATGTTTGGCGGAGGAAGTAGCTATCAGAATCTAATGTGAGGTTAGGTTACCTCTTGTGAACTCTCATATTAGGTTGGTGCTCCACAAGTAGTGGCTCCTAACGTGGCCCCATGTGTGTATTTCCACCTATATTCCCCAGAGATGCATTGTTTCCCTTACAAGACAAACTTGTCACTGATCCTGAGCCCAGCAGTCTCTCCTTATGTGGAGCCTGCCTCAGGATCTTCCCTTTGTAGCACTCCCCTAGTGTCCTCAGGTGTACTCTCCACACAACACCTCCCCTTCGGGCAGGGTGTGGTCTCCGTAGTGCCCTTTCCCCCCTCGCAGTCACTGGCCCAATGTCTTCCTAAATGTTCAACCAAAGTTGAGGAAAAGCTGGCTGAAGCTCTTGGGCATTGGAAGGTCATGCAGTGGTGAGTTGCACTTATTTAACACGTAGACCTGTTATGACTTGCACTCCATACACTCGTGACACAGTCCGCTAGTTGTGGCGTTTTCAACTGGGACCCCTAGTGTCCTCACTTCGACACAACGTTGAACGTGAACAACAGAAGGGGAACGTCTTGGTTACATATGGTAACCCTCGTTCCCTGATGGAGGGAATGGAGACATTGTGTTCCCTAGCCACAACTTCGGACTGCCTCTGAGTGTAGCCGAGTTGCTATTCGGCTCCTCAGAACAGAACGAATGAGCAGAGCTTAGTCACCTCCTCTTATACCCGGATGGCCGGGGCGGAGCTGGCTATGCAAATTCTGTACACCAATTCCCATTGGCCTTTTCTCAAAGCTGTCAGAGGTGTTTGGGCTCCCTAGAGTGACCCCTAGTGTCATCAGTTTGACACAACATCTCTGTTCCCTCCATCAGGGAACAAGAGTTACCATACGTAACCAAGACATTATTATTTATTGATAGTTTAAATAAAGAATTAATCAACTGAAAAGAAAATAATAACATGAAGACATGAATTGAAAAATAATCAATAGATTAGTCGACAATAAAAAATAATCGTTAGCTGTAGCCCTAATCTAGTGTGACTGCATCTTAATGGTATGGAAGGCAGATGGGGCTAAAACTGGGAAAAGAATCTGTAAAATGTGACCGTGTTAACACATATTTTTTTTTAAGGCAGATTTACCTCTAGATTTGCCCACATAATAATCCTTCCTTTAGTTTTTGTACCTAAGAACGTTAAACTAAACAATCAAAAAGGACATGACAAATCATGACATCTGATTGGCTGAGAGGCCTTTCCACCCATGAGATATTCACCCAGGCCTGAAATGGCTAATCGGGAGCACCGGTGGGCTGTTCAGTTTTTTTGGTCACGAGGGCCGTTGTTGTCATGCCCCTGAGTTGAAATATAGATGCTGTCCCTAGGCTTCCTACTCTCACAGCAGCCTCCTTTTTTAATTTATTTTTTCATAGTGTGCAACCTACAGGTTAATGATGACATAGTTATCTTATGACACCCCCGACAGTGGCAAGTGCACAAAAAAAGTCAGTTGTTGGAGATATGTGAGCAAAAAATAAGAGATCGAAATGGATAATAGAAAGAGCAAAGGCAGTGCTGAAAAGCCCAGAAAAATAAAAAAGAAAGCTCTAGAAAAATTACAAGGCTACAGAGAACAGTGCTCTATTGCAGATTATATATTTATTAAACTGCATTGTTTTAATATACTGAGTCATGAACTGAAGTGGCTGGTCTAAGGCATGAAACTCCAGAGCTAAAAATGAGGACTTAACAAAAACTCATTTTGAGCAGTGAGTGGATTCTGACTAACTCGAACGCCTCTGATCGCATTCCAGAGATCAATAGAAACCTTTACACTCTTAAAAATAAAGATGCTTTAAAAGGTTATTCACAGCAATGACATAGAAGAACCATTTTTGGTTCTACAAAAAAATATTCACTAAAAGGTTCTTTAAAGAACCATCTCTTTCTACCGTTTTCTAATCTGAAGAACCTTATTTTGCCACAAAGAACCTTTTGTGAAAGGTCCTTCAGATGTTAAAGGTTGTTTATGGAACCATTTAGAAAAAAAAAGATCTTCTATGGCATTGTGAAGCATCTTTAAGTGTGTAGGAACAAGCTTTTTACATTCTTGACAAAGCTGTTATGTGTATTAGAATGTTAAAATATTTCAGTATTTAAGTAGTAATGTCATTTTTAAAAATGTATTCAATAATTTATTTGAGAATGAAATTACTCTAAAGATCACTCCAAAACAGTTGTCTAGTGAGCACATATTTATTTCAAAAGGAATATTAAAAGAAAATCTACAGAACAATCATATTATATGACTTCAGTAGAGGCTTCCATCAGGTCTGAGAGTTTCACTCTTCTTTGGCCTGAGACAAAGAAAGGACATAAAGTAATGTAAATGAACAGTACATTTTTCAAGCATAAGCTGAATACTATTTGTTTCTTTTCATTAAATGCAAGAAAGCATTTACTGTACTGAGTAAAGATCCTGCTATTATGCAACTGACCTTTCCAGCATCACGGCTCTTGGCTCTGAGCTTGTTGACCTGAGACTCAGCAATGTCAGCACGCTCCTCAGCCTCCTCCAGCTCATGCTGCACCTTCCTCAACTTGGACAGATGACTGTTGGCTTGCTCCTCCTAAAGAGTACAATTTTACCATGTTTATTAACTAAGCCATGGACAACCAGTGATATCACACCAGTAAATAAATGACTAATTAATAATAATCAATGTGTCAAATGTTTGTATAAATTGAACATACCGCCTCCTCAGACTGCCTCTTGTAGGCTTTGACCTTCAGCTGCAGCTTATCAACCAGATCCTGGAGTCTGGTGAGGTTCTTCTTATCCTCCTCAGTCTACAAACAATAAAATATTAATATTTCATATATTTTTATGGATAAATCTATAGATAAGGTTGGGTATGATCATACCTGATAAGACAGCTCTTTCACTCTCCTCTCATATTTACGGACACCCTTAACAGCATCAGCTCCACGTCTCTGCTCTGCTTCAACTTCAGACTCAAGCTCACGGACCTTTGATAGCACATAAATAATTTCAGACAAATTCAGACTTGTAGTTATTGCCTGGTAACTACTTTTGTAACCTGAAATGGTGCTTTATTTTTAGGAATAAGTGTAAGCAATATCTTCAAGGGATTTTATCCTAAAATTTTGTTTTATATGAAAAAATTCCTTTAAAAATAATTACCCTGCTCTCCAGTTTCTGGAGTTGTTTCTTTCCTCCCTTCATGGCCAGATTCTCAGCTTCATCCAGACGGTGCTGCAGGTCCTTTACTGTGACCTCCAGATTCTTCTTCATCCTCTCAAGGTGAGCACTGGTGTCCTGCTCCTTCTTGAGCTCTTCTGCCATCATTGCAGCCTTTGCATTAATATAGATATGTATTAGATCCACATTTTAAGTACGCAAGTGTGTAGTCATTTGTCATTTGGCAGCTACTGTTTCTCACATCAGTGATGGCCTTCTTGGCCTTCTCCTCTGCATTTCTGGCTTCCTGTACAGTGTCTTCAACTTCACTCTGGATCTGAACAAGGTCAGCCTCAAGCTTCTTCTTGGTGTTTATGAGACTTGTGTTCTGCAACATAGAAAGCAACAGTATGGACATTTTAAATGATGCTCTCAATTTCTTTAAATTTTATTATAAAAACAATGCGCCCGTACCTGAGAGTGCAGCAGTCCAACACGCTCACTGGCGTCCACCAGCTCTTGTTCAGCCACTTTGCGGCCTCTCTCTGTCTGCTCCAGAGCAGCTCTCAGCTCCTCAATCTCAGCTTGCATCAGAGTGTTTCTGCGCTCCACCATGGCCACCTGCTCCTTCATGTCTTCCTGTCCTCTCACAGCATCATCAAGGTGCAGCTGGGCATCCTGAATGTAAAAATAGCATTACAATAAGCTTTCAAACTACTTTCTGTTGGGCTTTTCTTAACATAGGTTAGATTTTACAAACATATTAATGCACCCCAAAGCTAAAGAGAAGTCATATACCTTGAGTTGTCCCTGAACATTCCTGAGCTGTTTCTGGGCCTCAGAAGCCTGGCGATTGGCGTGACTCAGCTGAATCTCCATCTCATTAAGGTCTCCCTCCATCTTCTTCTTGATTCTCAGGGCATCATTCCTGCTCCTGACCTCAGAGTCCAGAGTGCTCTGCATGGACTCAATGACTCTCTGGCTGTTCCTCTTGATCTGCTCCATCTCCTCATCCTTCTCTGCAAGCTTCCTGTCAATCTCACTCTTGACCTGGTTAAGCTCAAGCTGGACACGAAGAATCTTGGACTCCTCATGCTCCAGGGTGCCCTAAAATTGAAAAAAAAAAAAACATTTAAAATGTGAAATATGAATTTATTTTGAAAATATGCATTATCGGCACAGTATAGTGGTTCTAGCAGGAGTTACATATTAATCTTCGGATACGTACTTCAGCCTCCTCCAGGGCGGTCTGAATCTCTGATTTCTCAGTCTCCACTGTCTTCTTGGCTTTTTCCAGTTCATGGATGCTCTTACCAGTCTCACCCAACTGCTCTGTCAGATCTGAAATCTCCTCTACAAGTTGGAAAAAGATAATATTATCAACATAAATATGTTAAAAATAAAACAGATTTGACACTGTAACACATTCAATAAATTCATGAATTTAGTAAAGGCATTCATACGCTGCAGATTCTTGTTTTCTCTCTTGAGTGTCTCCAGTTGATCCAGAGTCTCCTCATAGGAGTTCTTCATCTTGAACAACTCAGTGCTGAGTGAACGAGCCTCTTTCTGGGCACCTTCCAGCTCTGCCTGACCTTCCTCATATTTCTGCTTCCATTCTGCCAAGACCTTTAGTGGAGAAAATGTAAAGGTCAATTTCGTTTGTAACATGTTAAACAAAGCCCATTACAGCCTATTTTAAAAGATAAACTGTACCTTGTCGAAGTTCTTCTGCTTCTTGTCAAGGTTGGCAGCCAAAGCGTTGGCTCTCTCCACATCAATCATGAGGTCCTCTACCTCACCCTGGAGTCTCTGTTTGGTCTTCTCCAGAGATGCACATTTGGAGTTCACAGCCTCAATTTGTTCCTCTGCCTCTTGCAGACGCTGAGCCAGCTTCTTCCTGTTAAGTATTACACATTGTTTTGTATTCAAAGCTATAAAATACCTGTGAGAACCTGGAATATTATTCAATAATCTGCATACTTGGACTCTTCAAGTTCCTCAGTGCGCTGGATGGCGTCAGTCTCATATTTGGTTCTCCATTGAGCAACTTCACTGTTGGCCTTTGACATTCCCCTCTGCAGCTCAGCCTTTGCCTCCTGCTCTTCCTCAAACTGCTCACGGAGCAGATCGCAGTCATGACGGGCTGATTGCACAGCATGGGCCAGTGCGTTCTTAGCCTAGAAGAAAAAGTCAGATAATATTAGCTTTGTTGTATAGTAAGTGGAAAATATGTGTTTGTTTTGATTATGCAGTATTACCTTAACCTCCTCTTCAATCTGTCTCTTAAGCTCCTCAATTTGCTGAGTGAAAGCTTGTTTGCCTCTGGTGAGCTGAGAAACCAGAGCCTCCTTCTCCTCCAGCTGACGGCCAAACTCACCTGTTTAGATTTAGATTCACTGTGTCAGATTGTACTGTTGTCTCTATTAGTTAATATTAAAACAAACTCTATGAAAGCAACATTTAAATGTGTGCTTGCTTTAATGAGACTTTCAGTGTTGAATAATCTTAATACACATACTAATAAATACTCATACTATTAAATTACTATTCATTTCTTCATGATTGTCATTGGGTTACCATTTTCAGTTTGAAGTCTTGCTCTTTGTGCACTGAGATCATTTATCTGGCGAAGGTTCTCGTCATTCTTGGCCTTAATTTCACTAAGTTGGTCCTCAAGTGTGCGGCACATCTTCTCTAGATTAGACTGCAAATACAGAAATCATTAGATGTATGAAAACTTTTTTGTTTTCTATTCTTGTTTTCTATTCTTTAAACATAAAATTCCCAACCTTTGCTTTGGCAACAGCCTCCATGTTGCTGGAGAGATCATCAATCTCCATTTTATATTCACTCTTCTCTTTCTCAAGCTTCTGCTTGACACGCTGGAGGTTGTCGATTTGCTCTCCCAGCTCGGCCACACTGTCTGCCTGCTTCTTACGGAGGGCAGCAGCAGTAGCTTCATGCTGGAGGGTGGACTCCTCAAGATCACGACGCAGCTTCTGGAATTCAGCTTCACGCTTCTTATTCATCTCGATCTGAGCAGCAGTGGCTCCTCCAGCCTCCTCAAGCCTCTCACTGATCTCCTCAAGTTCCCTGGAGAGATCAGCTCTCTGCTTCTCAACCTTGGCACGAGCAGCACGCTCAGCCTCAATCTCTTCCTCCAGTTCCTCAATGCGAGCCTACAGGGGCAAGTAATTAATACAACCTTTTTAGTCTTTATTTTACATTTGCAACAGTGTTTAAAAAAAAAAAAACTCAAGAAATACCTGAAGCTCCTTGATCTTCTTCTGGAGTTGAGCACCCAGTGATTGTTCATCTTCAATCTTGCTGAGGAGCTGGCTTGTTTCAAAGTCTTTCCTGTGGGTATTCAATAATAAATAGATTGTAAAACAATAAGACAAATTTGTTTTCAATAAAAGATTTAAAAGATATGATTTAATTACTTTTTAATTTTCTCCTCAGATTGCTGCTTGTCATTCTCCAGGTCCATGATGGACTCTTGAGCTAATTTCAGGTCGCCTTCAAGCTTTCTCTTGGCTCTTTCCAGGTCCATGCGAAGCTTCTTCTCTTGTTCAAGGGAACCCTCAAGCTACGGGACAATGATGTGTAAAATGTCAGAAAATGCAGAAAAAAAAAGTTCAATTTTATGATTTAATGACATGTTTAATTAATAACTCACATCATCAACTTGCTGCTCAAGTTTTGTCTTGGATTTGGTCAGGGTGTTGACTTTGTCCTCCTCTGCCTGGAGATCATCCAGGGTCTGCTGATGTGCCTCTTGGAGAGCTTTCTTCTCCTTTGTAAGTTTGGCAATGCTCTCATCCTGAGATGCCATTTCCTCAGTCAAGTTCTTGACCTGTGTGATTTTTTTTTTTTGTTTCAAATTAGTTTTTTGTTTTTTTTACTATTCATATTCTATATCATAGAAATCAAAGATTAAATCTAATTATAAACCAACTCAATCTCCAACCTTATTCTCAGTGGCATGTTTCTCCTTCTCCACTTTAGCCAAGGTGAGCTCCAGGTCATCAATGTCTTTCTTCAGCTCAGAGCACTCATCCTCCAGTTTCCTCTTCTTGGCTGTCAGTTCAGCATTGATTTCTTCCTCATCCTCCAGTCTCTCAGTTGTCTCCTTGAGTTTAGCTTCAAGTTGAATTTTGCTCTTGATCAGACCCTCACACCTCTCCTCAGCATCTGAGAGATTCTCAGATTCCTGTTAGGAAAATAGATCGCTATATCATTAAGAAATCACATTGATAATTTCAATGGAGAAAAAATTCAATTAATTTAATAAGATAAACTCACAGAAGCCACTTGCAGCTGCAGATCATTTTTCTCTTGCAGCAGTGCCACCATCTTCTCTTCAAGCTCCTTCTTTTTGGCTTCAGCCTTGGCAAGATCTTCTTTGCATTTTACAAAGTCCTCTTTCATGGTTGCCAGCTCCTTCTCAGTCTCAGCACTCTTCAGCAGAGGCTTAATCTTGTAGTAAACCTTCATCCATGGCCAGTGTTTGACATTCATGAATGAGCGGATGTTGTATTGGATGGTGTAAATGGACTCCCTATGAATAATTCATTATTAAATGTCATAATCATCTTTATTAACCATTCACACAGTCATCTTTGTTTGACATTTCTCACCTCCTCTCCATCATCTTCACAAATTCCCTCCTCATCACATAACCACGGCAAAGAGCCTGAGTCATTGTGACCAGAGCAGCCAGTTTCTCATCACGCATCTCCTCAAGAGTACCCAGAAGACCAGCTTTGAAGAACACCTGAATTCACAATAAACCAAAAGATATTGATTTAAACAGAAAAAGCTTAATACATCATGATCAATCAAAGCCTATAATAAAGAATATGAACCTTTGTGTGTCCAAATCTGTACTGGTCGTGATCAACATCGATGGATCCCAGGAGTTTCTCAGAGGCCTTCTTGTTGTCAATAAACTGTCCCTCTGGGATTACACTGGCATTCAGCACCTTGTATCTGTGATAAATTGATCAAAATGCATTATATGCTCTAATTAAGAGCCTCATACAGTAAATGTTTTTTCTTCTCATTTACCTCTGCTTGAAGTCACCATAGAGGATTCTGCTGGGGAAGCCCTTTCTGCAGATTCTGATGCCCTCCAGCACACCGTTACACCTCAGCTGGTGGATAACCAGGAAGTTCTGCATCAGACCTGTAGGCAACAGTTTACATCAGGATCTTTGTAGATTAAGATTAACATTAAATATTGCATTCATGTCAATATACCTGTAAACCATATATAACTTTACCTGGAGTCTTGGACTCATTAGGAATCAGACAACGCACAAAGTGAGGATGAGTGCTCCTCAAGTTGGTCATGAGCTTGCCCAAATTCTCCTGTTTAATCATGAAAAGTTACAGCTTTCTTAGTCACATTCTCTTAGTTGTTGATGTATTATTATCTGATCTACAGTCAAACAAGCTCATACAGACACTGCTTTTAGTTGCATTATTATTCACATTCGGCCTCAAACAATGACATACCCTGAACTGGGAGGACACAGTCTGCATGGAACCACCCTTCTTCTTGCCTCCCTTCTTGCCACCAGTCTCTATTCAGATAAATTAACACATATACATATAAAAACAATAAAGAAAATGCAAAACTTAAAGGTTAGTTAAATTAATATCATAATTGCAACACTTTTTTTCCTCATTACCCTCAACAACAGGTGGGTAGAGAGTAGCCAGCAGTTTGACAGAAGACTTCTGGTAAAGCTGCACAACAGACTCATTCAGTGGATCCTTGTTCTTGTCCAACCAGCCACTGATGTTGTAGTCCACGGTTCCAGCGTAGTGGACCAGAGAGAAGTGGGCCTCAGCCTTGCCTTTGGCAGGCTTTGGTTTCTGGAAAGCATTGCACTTGCCAAGATGCTGATCATACAGCTTGTTCTTGAAGGAAGTGTCTGTGGCCTTGGGGAACATGCACTCCTCTTCAAGGATGGAGAAGATACCCATGGGCTGTTTATAAAAGAATATTGTTTATTGCTACAAATATAATATTTTGAGAATAAACAATGGAAATGAATTAGTTCATAAAAGAGTAAGAACCTTCTCAATGAGCTCAATGCAAGCAGCCAAGTCCATGCCGAAGTCAATGAACTCCCAAACAATGCCCTCCTTCTTGTACTCCTCTTGTTCCAGCACAAACATGTGGTGGTTGAAAAACTGTTGCAGTTTCTCATTAGTGAAGTTGATGCACAGCTGCTCCATGCTGTTGTACTGCAGGAAGAAACAGAACCATTTACTCACTCCTGAATGTGACACAATTTGCCATGAAAAGAGATAAACATAAAAGATTCTTACATCAAAGATCTCAAAGCCAGCAATATCCAGCACACCAATGAAGAAATTTCTTTGTTGTTTTGTGTCCAACATCTGGTTGATACGAATGACCATCCACAAGAACATCCTCTCATAGATAGATTTGGACAAAGCGCTAACAGAGTTATACACCTGTAAGCAGAACAGAGCGAATTTTTACTTTTTGATTTTGCTATTATTTTTTCAAATTCAGTCATGATTTTAGGCTGGATATATGTTACTACATACCTGCGGCACAGTCTGACCTTTGGTCACAAACTCATTTCCGACCTTGACTCTGGGGTAGCACAAAGCCTTCAGCATATCAGCAGAGTTCAAACCCAGAAGGTAGGAGATTTTGTCAGCCTCTACAATTTAAAAGGTTACAAAATAATCCATACTTTTAATGCCCTGAAACTAAAACCTTTTTTTTATGAAAATAGAAACATGGATCTCTCAGATCAAAGCACTGCATGTGATGACACACATTGGTATTATTTAGTCTCACCCTCTGTGCCATCAGGTTCAGCCTGCTCCTCACGCTGCTTCTGCTTGAACTTCATGTTACCATGATGGAGCACAGCTCCAGTGAACTTGTAGATGCCCATCTTCTCCTCAGCACTGAAGCCCAGAATGTCAATAGCAGACTGGAAATTACAGAGAAGAATGAGATCCAGGTTCTGCCATATGTATATAGAATATGTCAATAATCAAACAGCATTGACTCACATCAGTAGCCATCAGCTCCTCTTTATCATCAATGCTTGCCACTGTGATCTGACCCTGACTGCACATGGGGAAGTCATAGGGGTTGGTGGTGATGAGTGTCATTTCTGTAAAATACAAAGAGCACTCCTGAGTATTAAAAATATCATATGATATTATACAGCATTGAATCATTTAATGAAATATGTGCATCTACCAATCAGCTCAGGCTTGTGGTTGGTCATCATCTGGTAGAAGATGTGGTAGCCTCTCTCATCTGGAAGCTGGAATGTCACTCTAGACTTCTCCAGCAGATCTGTTGAGAGAATGTACTTGAGTTACAATCATCTGAAGAGTGACAGACAAAGACAAATGTGAAGGATGGATTCAAATTAAATCATGTCCACCTACATGTCTCAATGTCAGCACTAGCCAGTTTTCCAGTTGTACCGAAGTGAATTCTGATGAATTTACCCTGTTTTAAACAAAATAATACATGAATAATAGTGGAAAAATGTATAGAAAAATTCAACACAACTAACCAATTGTACTGGACAGTAAATAAAAAGTGGTGAACTTACAAAACGAGAGGAGTTGTCATTTCTCACAGTCTTGGCATTACCATAAGCCTCAAGCAGAGGGTTGGCAGCAATAATCTGGTCCTCAAGAGAGCCCTGTGATGTTTGAAGGGGTTTCATTCATTTTCTGTTTTATTTCAGGTATTTCAGAAGTTCACATATAATATATTGTGTGAGATGATTGTAATTTACTGTCTCAGAATAATGTTTCATATCTCGTACCTGCATTTTGCCAGGAGTCTGCTCTTTCTTCTTGTCACCCTGAACTGCAACTGTGGCAAAGTACTGGATGACACGTTTGGTGTTCACAGTCTTTCCAGCACCAGATTCTCCACTGGTTTATAAGAAATGATAACACAGACATTGATAAAACATGTAAATTTTTTTATATAGCAGAAGTATTTTCTTAAATTCTATTATGCAAATATCTCCTTATGTATAATAAATATTTGCCATTCATCTACTTTATTTTCATTTCATTACCTATGACAAAAATATTCAAATATACTTACGTAATCAGGACAGACTGGTTTTCTCTATCTGTTGATTGCAGAATGGACAATTTTCAGTAAATCTTTTTTTTATTAAAAGCAACATTTAATAAAATCTGTAGAATTAACTTCTGTAAGATCTTACCAGTCAGCATGAACTGATAGGCGTTGTCAGAGACAGAGAAGATGTGGGGTGGGGCCTCCATACGCTTTTTGCCTCTGTAGGCAGCCACCACTTCTGGATCATACACTGGGAGCCACTTGTAGGGGTTCACAGTTGCGCAGAACAGCCCAGAGTAGGTCTGAAATGAGCAGAGATGTGGTCAGATTTACAACAACACAGACAAAATGAATATAATGCTGTTATACTTTGCTTCAGAACTTACGTAGATCATCCATGCGGCATAACGCTCTTTGAGGTTATACAGCACAGAGGGTTCATTGAGATGGGTCATCATGGCCATGTCCTCAATCTTGTCAAACTTGGGAGGATTCATTGGGTGGACATCCTCCTCCTTTGCAACTCTATCCTAGAAATTTGATCCAGTAGATATTAGACAGACCAGAAATATATGTAAAATTACATATGTAAAAGGTTTTCAAGGAATGTGAAAAATTCACCTCCTTAGTGTCAAGTACAGTAACAGTGACTTTGCCACCGTCTTTGCTCTTGATTGTTCCCTTGACGTACAGCTCTTTATCATCAACCACATAGCAGGCGGTCTTGGCATCGAAAGGTTTGTTCTGAGCCTCGATTCTCTCCTTCTCAGGCTTCCGGAGGTAAATGGCAGCCTTGCCATAAATGGCCATCTCCGCGTCCGTACTCATGATGGCGGCTTACTGGTAATTAGAAAGGGAAGTTGCAGTGTTTTCAATTAATAAAATGACATACACCAAGTCACTCCCTATTGTGAACATAGACATGAAAATGCACTATCCAAATTTAATTTTTTATAATTCATGAACAAGAACATTTTGTAATATGATTTTCATGTACAATTTCCATGATAATGCAATGTCTGATTTTAAAATGGTTTCCAAAGGATGAATTTTGAAATTTTAAGTCTTCAAGTGATATATAATTTCTTATGATTTTTAAAGCATGATAGAAAAAAAGGCAACAAAGAAAGTATTTTTGTGAAAAAGGTCTGAACTCCTGTTATGATGTACATTTTTTGAGGTGCACTCTTGTCATAAATTAATCTATTACTTTTCCTACATAATTTGTAACACAAAACAGTGGTAAAATATAAATTTAGGAGTCTTAGACCTTTCCAACGATTTATAGTTTGTCATGATTAGATTAGGATTTATTTGAAATATGGTGAAGTAAACGTAGGCGTCCCGGTGACTGGACGGTGACAGTTAAAGGGTTAAGTACTTAAATCACATTAAAATCTTAACTAATATATATAAAAGCAAACTCTCATCTGACATATAATAATGGGCTACATAAGCACAGATGAAAACAAACTGATCAATACAAGCAATGTAAGGCAAATCCACATACCTTCCCTTTCCTTGAGACCAGATAAAACTTCTTCAGCCCTGCAAGGCAATTTATTTAATTAATTAATTTATTTATTTTAAGTGGATGAATTTTATAAACAGCAGACCATTTTAACTGATGTTGCTTTATTACAAACTAAAAAGGAACAGATGCTTCCACTTCATGTTTAAAATGAAAATAATAACAATTTCAGTGTGCTAATATAAACTGCAAAGCAACTTACCACCAACTGGAGCTCCTACAGAACTGATCATGCTCTCCCCTACGCTTATATTCAGTTGAACTTGCACACTAAGCAGACACTAAATATGGACAGGCATTACCGTTTTAATTACTGTATATAGAAGCTGTCCATCCACAGTAAGGAAAGCATACAGCAGCCTAAAAATAAATAAAAGGCCAAAACATGAGCATAAAAAAGTATTATTATTATTATTATTAATTTTAATTATTAGTACTAATATATTGGCATATAATTATATCCATATTAATATAGAATTAGCATTTATATAGGACATATATTCAAATATGTTATACATTATGTTGATAATGGTATCAGGGGTTTTAAATTGAAATAAGTTACCACTTATCATAGTTGAACTGCTATAACTAAGAAATACAGAAGACAAATATACATAAATTCCATATATTTACGTTCAGTCTATATCTATCATATATGTCTTGTGTTAAATTTACGACAAGCTTAACGCCATAAGTTGCATATTTGGTTTTATAGAGTTTCTATTTGTGTAATATGCAAGCTGATGCTGCATGTGATGTGATAGCCAGATGGAAAGGAACAGACTATCTCTCTAACGCTTACTGTGGTAATCACTCATGTTTACTATCACTTTCCATAAAATGCGTTTATGGTGAAGAAGTAGCTATGTGGCTTCGTCGTCTGTAATCATATTGTCCTAGTAGATTGTCCAGTTGCTAGGATATGCTAATAATACATTAGTTATATTGCATGTGTTTTAAGTTACTTAGTTCCACTTTCCACAAAAAATGAAGTTTCCAAGGCATTAAGTTGAAGGACATGACTAGTTGTTTATTCAACTTTTGTTCACTCAAGTTTATTTTTGATAATAAACAATGATTTATGTCATACTTTTAACAGGCTTATTTTGGGCACAAAAAAAATGCACATCAGTAGGCAGATCTGAGTATTAATCTGAATTATGTAATCAGATTCCAAAAGTACTTGTAATTAGAGTAAATTATATTTTAAAATATTTGTAATCTGACTACAGTTACTTTTTTATTGATTACATGATTACACATTATTCACACAATAGCAATAAATTATTCATAATTTATTGATTCTCTCTAATTCCTCTTTTTTATCTTTTAAATGCTCCTTTCTAAAATAGTCTACCGCTTATATATACACTCAGAGTACACTCAAGTCCAGTTTTGTGGACTTTCACACATAGACTAGTTAGTACTCAGGTGGTGACACAGCATTTGACCAATGAATTTACAAACTCATTTCAGGTTTAAGAAGTGTTTCTTTCTTTCTTTCTTTTTTTTTTTTTATTACTCAGTAGGTTATTTAACCACACATTACTATGCATCATTGAAAGGCTTTTGTCTTTTTAAACTCATTAAAATCAGCAATCATCTCCCTTTGCAGCAAACTTTTAGCGTCATAACTTTGCAGGTGTTTTTTTTTTATGCTCAAACAGCAACATCACTCACTTAAAAAGGTGAAATTATAATCAATAACCCTTTTAAGTACCCCCTGAGATTTTAAAATAAATATTTAAGTATCACATTTGCATGTTCATGGTTCTCTGACATTGGTTCGTGTTCATATGGGATGGAGGTAAACATAAAATATTTACTTCTTTTTTTAGTGAAGGAATTATTTTAATTTCTATTGTAAAATGATTTATTTAAATTTGTATTATTTAATTACTTGTCAGCCTTTCATTAAACTCACAAACCTCCTGCAGTTCCTTAAAACCCAGTTTGGGAAAACTTGATGTAATATAAGGTTTAATGTACTTCATGTTGTTAATTACAATTAAAGGAATATATTTTCTCACTCTTTGCATTTTTTTGGGTTTTTAATGATCATATTAAGAAAACGTGGGTGCGTTCTTTTGCCTTTTTAAGAAAGCTTTTTCTTTTTGCGGCCTAGTTTCACAGCAAAAGATGTGCAGACCTCATGGAATGATCTAGCACCACCGGCGGAAATGGTCGAGCGTAGACGGAAAAACACGATATTCTCCATTAATTTTAACCAATTTTTTTTTTAACCAAAAAAAAAAAAAAATCGATGCAGCTGTCAGACGTGACATTCTTCTTATTTTAATAGCTAGTTCGTTTGATGCGATTTCTGTGGCGTTCATTTAAATGACAAATGTCTAGAGCGCATTATTGTAATGCGAGGGCACAAATCTATTCTCTCGCAGGTGGATTCTCTTCACTCTCACATAAAACGGATGCGCTTTCTCTCGCTTACATGTGCGCGCTCAGAAACATAAACAAGCGCATATGACAACGGATGTAAATCAGTATTTACAGAACAGAACAGTGGAAAATGTATCTGTCTCACACGTGTCTCGCAATGTCCCGCAAAATCTACTATTGCCAGGTGGTTACCCTATTTTTTTTTTTTTTTATTACCAAGGTATCAAAAGCACATAGAGTTCCAACATAACATAATGTGTAAAGAAAAGACAATAGCAAAGCATTGCATACATATATGTATATCATTGGATAAATAACTGAAAACAAAACAAAAAACAAAATATTATGTAAAATTATTATGTATTTCAAAGGTCCATACTTTTTTCCAGTCAATATGGTCATACAAATTCTTCCAATAAGACATCACATATGGAATTGTTACATACAGGTTACCCTATTTTAAGAGCCACTGGAGCTGCAGTCAGTGATGTCAGACACGCGCTCTTTTTCTTGTTATTATTTTTCTTTATTGTTTGTTACTATTTTCTTTCTTTCTTGTTATTATTATTATTATTTTTTGTAAAGTAATAATTATGAGAAAACGTTTAAATAAAATATTAAAAGAAGCTACTGTTATTATTTATTGATAGTTTAACAAAATAATTAATCAACTGATACGATAATAATAAATAGATTCATAGAAAAATAATCAACGGTCGACAATAAAAATAATCGTTAACTGCAGCCCTAATGGTGTGGAAAAATCACAAGACTAAAGAGAACAGTGCTCTGTTGCAGATCTATCTATTATCTATATCTATTAAACTGCATTGTTTTAATATAGTCAGTGAACTGAAGTGGCTGGTCTAAGGCATGAAACTCCAGAGCTAAAAATGAGGACTTAACAAAAACTCATTTTGATTGGTGAGTGGATTCTGACTAACTCGAACGCCTCTGATTGCATTCCAGAAGTCAACAGCCAACATTTTTGGTTCTACAAAAAAAAAAAAAAAAAAACATTCACTAAAAGGTTCTTTAAAGAACCATCTCTTTCTACCCTTTTCTAATCTGAAGAACCTTCTTTTGCCACAAAGAACCTTTTGTGAAACAGAAAAGTCCTTTAGATGTTAAAGGTTCTTTATGGAACCATTTAGAAAAAAAAAAGTTCTTCAATGGCATCGTGAAGCACCTTTAAGTGTATAGAAACAAGCTTTTTACATTCTTGACAAAGCTATTATGTGTATTAGAATGTTAAAATATTTTTAATAATGTATTCAATCATTTATTTGAGAATGAAATTACTCTAAAGATCACTCCAAAACAATTGTCTAGTGAGCACATATTTATTTCAAAAGGAATATTAAAAGAAAATCTACAGAACAATCATATTATATGACTTCAGTAGAGGCTTCCATCAGGTCTGAGAGTTTCACTCTTCTTTGGCCTGAGACAAAAAAAGAACATAAAAAAGTCATGTAAATGAATGGTACATTTTTCAAACATAAGCTGAATGCTGTTTGTTTTTTGTTTTTTTTTGTTTGTTTTTCAGTAAATGCAAGAAAGCATTTACTGTACTGAGTAAAGATCCTGCTATTATGCAACTGACCTTTCCAGCATCACGGCTCTTGGCTCTGAGCTTGTTGACCTGAGACTCAGCAATGTCAGCACGCTCCTCAGCCTCCTCCAGCTCATGCTGCACCTTCCTCAACTTGGACAGATGACTGTTGGCTTGCTCCTCCTAAAGAGTAAAATTATACCATGTTTATTAACTAAGCCGTGGAACATCAGTGATACCACACCAGTAAATATATGACTAATTAATAATAATCAATGTGTCAAATGTTTGTATAAATTGAACATACCGCCTCCTCACACTGCCTCTTGTAGGCTTTGACCTTCAGCTGCAGCTTATCAACCAGATCCTGGAGTCTGGTGAGGTTTTTCTTATCCTCCTCAGTCTACAAACAATAAAATATTAATATTTCATATATTTTTATGGATTTCTATGGATAAGGTTGGGTATGATCATACCTGATAAGACAGCTCTTTCACTCTCCTCTCATATTTACGGACACCCTTAACAGCATCAGCTCCACGTCTCTGCTCTGCTTCAACTTCAGACTCAAGCTCACGGACCTTTGATAGCACATAAATAATTTCAGACAAATTCAGACTTGTAGTTATTGCCTGGTAACTACTTTTGTAACCTGAAATGGTGCTTTATTTTTAGGAATAAGTGTAAGCAACATCTTCAAGGGATTTTATCCTAAAATGTTATTTTATATTTTAAAAAATCTTATCACCCTGCTCTCCAGTTTCTGGAGTTGTTTCTTTCCTCCCTTCATGGCCAGATTCTCAGCCTCATCCAGACGGTGCTGCAGGTCCTTCACTGTGACCTCCAGATTCTTCTTCATCCTCTCAAGGTGAGCACTGGTGTCCTGCTCCTTCTTGAGCTCTTCTGCCATCATTGCAGCCTTTTGCATTAATATAAATATTTATTAGATCCATATTTTCAGTACATAAGAGTGTAGTCATTTGTCATTTGGCAGCTACTGTTTCTCACATCAGTGATGGCCTTCTTGGCCTTCTCCTCTGCATTTCTGGCTTCCTGTACAGTGTCTTCAACTTCACTCTGGATCTGAACAAGGTCAGCCTCAAGCTTCTTCTTGGTGTTTATGAGACTTGTGTTCTGCGACATAAAAAGCAACAGTATGAACATTTTAAATGAGGATCTCAATTTCCTAAATTTCATTGTAAATAAACAATGTGCCCGTACCTGAGAGTGCAGCAGTCCAACACGCTCACTGGCATCCACCAGCTCTTGTTCAGCCACTTTGCGGCCTCTCTCTGTCTGCTCCAGAGCAGCTCTCAGCTCCTCAATCTCAGCTTGCATCAGAGTGTTTCTGCGCTCCACCATGGCCACCTGCTCCTTCATGTCTTCCTGTCCTCTCACAGCATCATCAAGGTGTAGTTGGGCATCCTGAACATAAAAATAGCATTACAATAAGCTTTCAGTGTGCTTTCAGTTGGTCTTTACTTAACATAGGTTGATTATACAAATATATTAATGCACCCCAAAGCTAAAGAGAAGTCATATACCTTGAGTTGTCCCTGAACATTCCTGAGCTGTTTCTGGGCCTCAGAAGCCTGGCGATTGGCGTGGCTCAGCTGAATCTCCATCTCATTAAGGTCTCCCTCCATCTTCTTCTTGATTCTCAGGGCATCATTCCTGCTCCTGACCTCAGAGTCCAGAGTGCTCTGCATGGACTCAATGACTCTCTGGCTGTTCCTCTTGATCTGCTCCATCTCCTCATCCTTCTCTGCAAGCTTCCTGTCAATCTCACTCTTGACCTGGTTAAGCTCAAGCTGGACACGAAGAATCTTGGACTCCTCATGCTCCAGGGTGCCCTAAAAAATAAAAACAACATTTAAAATGTGAAATATTAATTTATTTTGAAAATATGCATTATCGGCGCAGTATAGTGGTTCTAGCAGGAGTTACATATTAATCTTCGGATACTCACTTCAGCCTCCTCCAGGGCGGTCTGAATCTCTGATTTCTCAGTCTCCACTGTCTTCTTGGCTTTTTCCAGCTCATGGATGCTCTTACCAGTCTCACCCAACTGCTCTGTCAGATCTGAAATCTCCTCTACAAGTTAAAAAAGAAAATATTATCAACATGAATATACTTTGAAGCACAACAGATATAACACTGTAAAACATTGAACTAATTCATGAATTTAGTAAAGGCATTCATACGCTGCAGATTCTTGTTCTCTCTCTTGAGGGTCTCCAGCTGATCCAGAGTCTCCTCATAGGAGTTCTTCATCTTGAACAACTCAGTGCTGAGTGAACGAGCCTCTTTCTGGGCACCTTCCAGCTCTGCCTGACCTTCCTCATATTTCTGCTTCCATTCTGCCAAGACCTTTAGTGGAGAAAATGTAAAGGTCAATTTCGTTTGTAACATGTTAAACAAAGCCCATTGCAGCCTATGTTTAGAAGAGAAACTGTACCTTGTCGAAGTTCTTCTGCTTCTTGTCAAGGTTGGCAGCCAAAGAATTGGCTCTCTCCACATCAATCATGAGGTCCTCTACCTCACCCTGGAGTCTCTGTTTGGTCTTCTCCAGAGATGCACATTTGGAGTTCACAGCCTCAATTTGTTCCTCTGCCTCTTGCAGACGCTGAGCCAGCTTCTTCCTGTTAAGTATTACACATTGTTTTGTATTCAAAGCTGTAAAATACCTGCAAGAACCTGGAATATTACTCAATAATCTGCATACTTGGACTCTTCAAGTTCCTCAGTGCGCTGGATGGCGTCAGTTTCATATTTGGTTCTCCATTGAGCAACTTCACTGTTGGCCTTTGACATTCCCCTCTGCAGCTCAGCCTTTGCCTCCTGCTCTTCCTCAAACTGCTCACGGAGCAGATCACAGTCATGACGGGCTGATTGCACAGCATGGGCCAGTGCGTTCTTAGCCTAGAAGAAAAAGTCAGATAATATTAGCTTTGTTGTATAGTAAGTGGAAAAAATGTGTTTGTTTTGATTATGCAACATTACCTTAACCTCCTCTTCAATCTGTCTCTTAAGCTCCTCAATTTGCTGAGTGAAAGCTTGTTTGCCTCTGGTGAGCTGAGAAACCAGAGCCTCCTTCTCCTCCAGCTGACGGCCAAACTCACCTGTTTAGATTTAGATTCACTGTGTCAGACTGCACTGTTGTCTCTATTAGTTAATATTAAAACAAACTCTATGAAAGCAACATTTAAATGCGTGCTTGCTTTAATAAGACTTTCAGTGTTGAATAATACACATAGTAATAAATACTCATACTCATAAAGTACTATTAATTTCTTCATGATTGTCATTGCGTTACCATTTTCAGTTTGAAGTCTTGCTCTTTGAGCACTGAGGTCATTTATCTGGCGAAGGTTCTCATCATTCTTGGACTTAATTTCACTAAGTTGGTCCTCAAGTGTGCGGCACATCTTCTCTAAATTACCCTGCAAATACAGAAATCATTAGACATATGAAAAACTTTATTGTTTTATATTCTCAAAAAAATTAATTTCCCAACCTTTGCTTTGGCAACAGCCTCCATGTTGCTGGAGAGATCATCAATCTCCATTTTGTATTCACTCTTCTCTTTCTCAAGCTTCTGCTTGACACGCTGGAGGTTGTCGATTTGCTCTCCCAGCTCGGCCACACTGTCTGCCTGCTTCTTACGGAGGGCAGCAGCAGTAGCTTCATGCTGGAGGGTGGACTCCTCAAGATCACGACGCAGCTTCTGGAATTCAGCTTCACGCTTCTTATTCATCTCGATCTGAGCAGCAGTGGCTCCTCCAGCCTCCTCAAGCCTCTCACTGATCTCCTCAAGTTCCCTGGAGAGATCAGCTCTCTGCTTCTCAACCTTGGCACGAGCAGCACGCTCAGCCTCAATCTCTTCCTCCAGTTCCTCAATGCGAGCCTACAGGGGCAAGTAATTAATAAAAACGTATTAGTCTTTATTTTACATTTGCAACAGTGTTTTAAAAAAATTCAAGAAATACCTGAAGCTCCTTGATCTTCTTCTGGAGTTGAGCACCCAATGATTGTTCATCTTCAATCTTGCTGAGCAGCTGGCTTGTTTCAAAGTCTTTCCTGTGGGTATTCAATAATAAATGGATTGTAAAACAATAAGACAACTTTGTTTTCAATAAAAGATTTAAAAGATTTGATTTAATTACTTTTTAATTTTCTCCTCAGATTGCTGCTTGTCATTCTCCAGGTCCATGATGGACTCTTGAGCTAATTTCAAGTCGCCTTCAAGCTTTCTCTTGGCTCTTTCCAGATCCATGCGGAGCTTCTTCTCTTGCTCAAGGGAACCCTCAAGCTACGGGACATAATGTGTAAAATGTCAAATGCAGAAAAAAGTTCAATTTTATGATTTAATGACAAGTTTAATTAATAACTCACATCATCAACTTGCTGCTCAAGTTTTGTCTTGGATTTGGTCAGGGTGTTGACTTTGTCCTCCTCTGCCTGGAGATCATCCAGGGTCTGCTGATGTGCCTCTTGGAGAGCTTTCTTTTCCTTTGTAAGTTTGGCAATGCTCTCATCCTGAGATGCCATTTCCTCAGTCAAGTTCTTGACCTGTGTAATTTTGTTTTGTTTCAAATTAGTTTTTTTACAATTCATATTCTATATTATATAAATTAGAGATTAAATCTAATCTTAAACCAACTCAATCTCCAACCTTATTCTCAGTGGCATGTTTCTCCTTCTCCACTTTAGCCAAGGTGAGCTCCAGGTCATCAATGTCTTTCTTCAGCTCAGAGCACTCATCCTCCAGTTTCCTCTTCTTGGCTGTCAGTTCAGCGTTGATTTCTTCCTCATCCTCCAGTCTCTCAGTTGTCTCCTTGAGTTTAGCTTCAAGCTGGATTTTGCTCTTGATCAGACCCTCACACCTCTCCTCAGCATCTGAGAGATTCTCAGATTCCTGTTAGGAAAATAGATTGCTTTATCGCTGGAAACCACATTGGTAATGTTAATGGAGCCAAAGTTTAATTAATTTAATAAGATAAACTCACAGAAGCCACTTGCAGCTGCAGATCATTTTTCTCTTGCAGCAGTGCCACCATCTTCTCTTCAAGCTCCTTCTTTTTGGCTTCAGCCTTGACAAGATCTTCTTTGCATTTTACAAAGTCCTCTTTCATGTTTGCCAGCTCCTTCTCAGTCTCAGCACTCTTCAGCAGAGGCTTAATCTTGTAGTAAACCTTCATCCATGGCCAGTGTTTGACATTCATGAATGAACGGATGTTGTATTGGATGGTGTAAATGGACTCCCTATGAATAATTCATTATTAATTATTATTATGTCATAATCATCATTATTAACCATTCACACAGTCATCTTTGTTTGACATTTCTCACCTCCTCTCCATCATCTTCACAAATTCCCTCCTCATCACATAACCACGGCAAAGAGCCTGTGTCATTGTGACCAGAGCAGCCAGTTTCTCATCACGCATCTCCTCAAGAGTACCCAGAAGACCAGCTTTGAAGAACACCTGAATTTACAATTAAATCAAAGGATATTGATTTAAACAGAAAAAGCTTAATACATCATGATCAATCAAAGCCTATAATAAAGAATATGAACCTTTGTGTGTCCAAATCTGTACTGGTCGTGATCAACATCGATGGATCCCAGGAGTTTCTCAGAGGCCTTCTTGTTGTCAATAAACTGTCCCTCTGGGATTACACTGGCATTCAGTACCTTGTATCTGTGATAAATTGATCAAAATGCATTATATGCTCTAATTAAGAGCCTCATACAGTAAATGTTTTTTCTTCTCATTTACCTCTGCTTGAAGTCACCATAGAGGATTCTGCTGGGGAAGCCCTTTCTGCAGATTCTGATGCCCTCCAGCACACCGTTACACCTCAGCTGGTGGATAACCAGGAAGTTCTGCATCAGACCTGTAGGAAAGAGTTTACATCAGGATCTTTGTAGATTAAGATTAACATTAAATATTGCATTCATGTCAATATACCTGTAAACCATATATAACTTTACCTGGAGTCTTGGACTCATTGGGAATCAGACAACGCACAAAGTGAGGATGAGTGCTCCTCAAGTTGGTCATGAGCTTGCCCAAATTCTCCTGTTTAATCATGAAAAGTTACAGCTTTCTTAGTCACATTCTCTTAGTTGTTGATGTATTATTTATCTGATCTACAGTCAAACAAGCTCATATACAGACACTGCTTTCAGTTGCATCATTATTCACATTCGGCCTCAAACAGTGACATACCCTGAACTGGGAGGACACAGTCTGCATGGAACCACCCTTCTTCTTGCCTCCCTTCTTGCCACCGCCAGTCTCTATTCAGATAAAGATAGAAATGAACACATATAAATATAAAAACAATAAAGAAAATGTGAAACTTAATCAAAGGTTGGTTAAATAAATGTCCATAATTGCAACACTTTTTTTCCTAATTACCCTCAACAACAGGTGGGTAGAGAGTAGCCAGCAGTTTGACAGAAGACTTCTGGTAAAGCTGCAAAACAGACTCATTCAGTGGATCCTTGTTCTTGTCCAACCAGCCACTGACGTTGTAGTCCACAGTTCCAGCGTAGTGGACCAGAGAGAAGTGGGCCTCAGCCTTGCCTTTGGCAGGCTTTGGTTTCTGGAAAGCATTGCACTTGCCAAGATGCTGATCATACAGCTTGTTCTTGAAGGAAGTGTCTGTGGCCTTGGGGAACATGCACTCCTCTTCAAGGATGGAGAAGATACCCATGGGCTGTTTATAAAAGAATATTGTTTATTGCTACAAATATAATATTTTGAGAATAAACAATGGAAATGAATTAGTTCATAAAAGAGTAAGAACCTTCTCAATGAGCTCAATGCAAGCAGCCAAGTCCATGCCGAAGTCAATGAACTCCCAAACAATGCCCTCCTTCTTGTACTCCTCTTGTTCCAGCACAAACATATGGTGGTTGAAAAACTGTTGCAGTTTCTCATTAGTGAAGTTGATGCACAGCTGCTCCATGCTGTTGAACTGCAGGAAGAAAAATGACCATTTACTCACTCCTGAATGTGACACAATTTGCCATGAAAAGAGATAAACATAAATGATTCTTACATCAAAGATCTCAAAGCCAGCAATATCCAGCACACCAATGAAGAAATTTCTTTGTTGTTTTGTGTCCAACATCTGGTTGATACGAATGACCATCCACAAGAACATCCTCTCATAGATAGATTTGGACAAGGCGCTAACAGAGTTATACACCTGTAACAGAGTGAATTTTTATTAAAACTTTGATAATATTTGTCAAATTTAATCATGATTTTCAGGCTGGAAATATGTTACTACATACCTGTGGCACAGTCTGGCCTTTGGTCACAAACTCATTTCCGACCTTGACTCTGGGGTAGCACAAAGCCTTCAGCATATCAGCAGAGTTCAAACCCAGAAGGTAGGCGATTTTGTCAGCCTCTACAATTTAAAAGGTTACAAAATAATCCATACTTTTAATGCCCTGAAACTAAAACCTTTTTTCTTTATGAAATAGAAACATGGATTTCTCAGATCAAAGCACTGCATGTGATGACACACATTGGTATTATTTAGTCTCACCCTCTGTGCCATCAGGTTCAGCCTGCTCCTCACGCTGCTTCTGCTTGAACTTCATGTTACCATGATGGAGCACAGCTCCAGTGAACTTGTAGATGCCCATCTTCTCCTCAGCACTGAAGCCCAGAATGTCAATAGCAGACTGGAAATTACAGAGAAGAATGAGATCCAGGTTCTGCCATATGTATATAGAATATGTCAATAATCAAACAGCATTGATTCACATCAGTAGCCATCAGCTCCTCTTTATCATCAATGCTTGCCACTGTGATCTGACCCATACTGCACATGGGGAAGTCATAGGGGTTGGTGGTGATGAGCGTCATTTCTGTAAAACACAAAGAGCACTCCTGAGTTTTAAAAATATCATATGATATTATACAGCATTGAATCATTTCATGAAATATGTGCATCTACCAATCAGCTCAGGCTTGTGGTTGGTCATCATCTGGTAGAAGATGTGGTAGCCTCTCTCATCTGGAAGCTGGAATGTCACTCTAGACTTCTCCAGCAGATCTGTTGAGAGAATGTACTTGAGTCACAATCATCTGAAGAGTGACAGATAAAGACAAATGTGAAGAATGGATTCAAATTAAATCATGTCCACCTACATGTCTCAATGTCAGCACTAGCCAGTTTTCCAGTTGTACCGAAGTGAATTCTGATGAATTTACCCTGTTTTAAACAAAATAATACATGAATAATAGTGGAAAATGTATAGAAAAATTCAACACAACTACTGTGTCTAATTGCACTGGACTGCGCTGTAAATAAAAAGTGGTGAACTTACAAAACGAGAGGAGTTGTCATTTCTCACAGTCTTGGCATTACCATAAGCCTCAAGCAGAGGGTTGGCAGCAATAATCTGGTCCTCAAGAGAGCCCTGTGATGTTTGAAGGGGTTTCATTAATTTTCTACTTCATTTCAGGTATTCCAGAACTTCACATATAATATATTGTGTGAGATGATTGTAATGTAAAATCTTTCAGAATAATGTTTCATATCTCATACCTGCATTTTGCCAGGAGTCTGCTCTTTCTTCTTGTCACCCTGAACTGCAACTGTGGCAAAGTACTGGATGACACGTTTGGTGTTCACAGTCTTTCCAGCACCAGATTCTCCACTGGTTTATGAGAAATGATAACAGTTATTTTTTAGATGACAGAAGTATTTTCTGAAATTTTCTTTTCTTTCATTTCATTACTTTCATTTCATTAACTATGACAAAAATATTAAAATATACTTACGTAATCAGGACAGACTGGTTTTCTCTATCTGTTGATTGCAGAGTGTACAATTTTCAGTATTTTTTTTTCTTTTATTAAAAGCAACATTTAATGAAATCTATAGAATTAACTTCTGTAAGATCTTACCAGTCAGCATGAACTGATAGGCATTGTCAGAGACAGAGAAGATGTGGGGTGGGGCCTCCATACGCTTTTTGCCTCTGTAGGCAGCCACCACTTCTGGATCATACACTGGGAGCCACTTGTAGGGGTTCACAGTTGCACAGAACAGCCCAGAGTAGGTCTGAAATGAGCAGAGATGTGGTTAGATTTACAACAACACAGAAAAATGAATATAAATGCTGTTTTACTTTGCTTCAGAACTTACGTAGATCATCCATGCGGCATAACGCTCTTTGAGGTTATACAGCACAGAGGGTTCATTGAGATGGGTCATCATGGCCATGTCCTCAATCTTGTCAAACTTGGGAGGATTCATTGGGTGGACATCATCCTCCTTAGCAACTCTGTCCTAAAAATTTGATCCAGTAGATATTAGACAGTCCAGAAATATATGTAAAATTACATATGTAAAAGGTTTTCAAGGAATGTGAAAAATTCACCTCCTTAGTGTCAAGCACAGTAACAGTGACTTTGCCACCGTCTTTGCTCTTGATTGTTCCCTTGACGTACAGCTCTTTATCATCAACCACATAGCAGGCAGTCTTGGCATCGAAGGGTTTGTTCTGAGCCTCGATTCTCTCCTTCTCAGGCTTCCGGAGGTAAATGGCAGCCTTGCCATAAATGGCCATCTCCGCGTCCGTACTCATGATGGCGGCTTACTGGTAATTAGAAAGGGAAGTTGCAGTGTTTTTAATTAATAACCCTGACAGCAAATTTCATCCGGCCTGATTCAGGCCCACACTCCTGCAAATCCGCAAAACGGACTTGGGCCAGTGTCTTTTGGCACAACGGGCCAATACCGGCACGCATCTGGTTTTCCGCTCATCTGTACCAGACTCGGCCCGGATCCGCTCTGCGATAGTAGACCGTGCCCACTGAAACCAGACCCGGGCCGGATCCGTCTAGGACTGTGATACAGCACTGAAACGGATGTGACTGTAACGCGGATTTGCCGGTTGAAAACGAATCTGGCACAGAGTCAGATGCTGTCTGGGAAATTACATACACCATAAGTATTAAGTACTTAAATCACATTAAACTCTTAACTAATATATCAAAAGCAAACTCTCATCTGACGTATAATAATGGGCTACATAAGCACAGATGAAAACAAACTGATCAATACAAGCAATGTAAGGCAAATCCACATACCTTCCCTTTCCTTGAGACCAGATGAAATTTCTTCAGCCCTGCAAGGCAATTTTTTATATATTTAAAGTTGATGAATTTTATAAACAAAAATTTTTATAAACAAATGTTATGAACAGATGCTTCCACTTCATGTTTAAAATGAAAATAATAACAATTTCAGTGTGCTAATATAAACTGCAAAGCAACTTACCACCAACTGGAGCTCCTCTAGTCTCCTATTAAACTGATCATGCTCTTCCCTACGCTTATATTGAGTTGAATTTGCACACTAAGCAGACACTAAATATGGACAGGCATTACAGTTTTAATTACTGTATATAGAAGCTGTAAGGAAAGCATACAACATCCTTATCAGAAATCAGTTAATTATTAGTACTAATATTATTATTGGCATTTATACATAAACCTATATAGGTCACATATTCAAATATGTCATACATTATGTTGATAATGGTATCAGGGGTTTTAAATTGAAATAAGTTACCACTTATCATAGTTGAACTGCTATAACTAAGAATACAGAAGACAAATATACATAAATTCCATATATTTACGTTCAGTCTATATCTATCATATATGTCTTGTGTTAAATTTATGACAAGCTCAATGCCATATATTGCATATTTGGTTTCTATTTGTGTAATATGCAAGCTGGTGCTTTATGTGATGTGATAGCCAGATGGAAAGGAACAGACTCTATCTCTAACGCTTACTGTGGTAATCACTCATGTTTACTATCACTTTCTGAATGCGTTTATGGTGAAGATAGTAGCTGTATAGTGTGGCTTTGTCGTCTGTAATCATATTGTCCTAGTAGATGTATTGTCCAGTTGCTAGGATATGCTAATAATATATTGGTTATATTGCACGTGCTTTAGGCTACTTAGTTCCACTTTCCACAAAAGTGCCTCAGTATGAAGTTGAAGGACATGACTAGTTGTTCATTTTGTTCACTCAAGTTTATTTTTGATAATAAACAATTATTTATGTCATACTTTCAACAGGCTTATTTTGGGTGCAAAAAATCAGTAGACAGATCTGAGTATTAATCTGGATTACATAATCAGATTCCAAAAGTACTCTAAAAGTGTAATTAGAGTAAATTATATTTTAAAATATTTGTAATCTGACTACAGTTACTTTTGTATTGATTACATGATTACATATTATTCACACAATAGCAATAAATTATTCATAATTTATTGATTCTCTCTAATTCCTCTTCTTTATCTTTTAAATGTTCCTTTCTAAAATAGTCTACCACTTATATATACACTCAGAGTACACTCAAGTCCAGTTTTGTGGACTTTCACACATAGACTAGTTAGTAGTCTGGTGGTGACACAGCATTTGACCAATGGATTTACAAACTCATTTCAGGTTTAAGAAGTGTTTCTTTCAACATTGCATCAATGAACACATTCTTTTTTTTCTTTTTCTTTTTATTATTACTCAGTAGGTTATTTAACCATGCATTATTATGCATTATTGAAAGGCTTTTGTCTTTTTAAACTCATTAAAATGCACAAATTCTCATTATTTCTTATTTGCAGACATACTCGACTTTTTGTCATCTGAACCGCTTTCACCTGATATATTTACTTTAAAGGGGTGGTCAACCAGCAATCATCTCCCTTTGCATCATAACTTTGCAGGTGTTTTTTTTTTTATGCTCAAACAGCAACATCACTCACTTAAAAAAGTGAAATTATAATCAATGACCCTACCACCTGAGATTTTAACATAAATATTTTTTTTTATTAAGTATCACATTTGCATGTTCATGGTTCTCTGACGTTGGTTAATGTTCATATGGCATGGAGGTAAAAATAAAATATTTATTCTTTTTTAGTGAGTGAATAATTTTAATTGCTATTTTAAATGATTTATTTAAATTTTTATTATTTAATTACTTGTCAGCCTTTCATTAAACTCACCAACCCCCTACAGTTCCTTTACGAGTTTACGAGTCCCCAGTTTGGGAAACCTTGATGTAATATAAGGTTTAATGTACTTCATGTTGTTAATTACAATGATAGGAATATATTTTCTCACGCTTTGCATTTTTACATCATTATGGCTTTTAATGATCATATTAAGAAAACGTGCATGCGTTCTTTTGCCTTTTTAAGAAAGCTTTTTCTTTTTGCGGCGTAGTTTCACAGCAAAAGATATGCAGACCTCATGGAATGATCTAGCGCCACCGACGGAAATGGTCGATCGCAGACGGAAAAACACGATATTCTCCATTAATTTTTACCAATTAAAAAAAAACATCGATGCAGATGTCAGACGTGACTTTCTTCTTATTTTAATAGTTCGTTTGATGCGGTTTCTGTGGCGTTTGTTTAAATGACAAATGTCTATTGTAATGCGAGGGCACAAATCTATTCTCTCGCAGGTGGATTCTCTTCACTCACATAAAACGGATGCGCTTTCTCTCGCTTACATGTGCGCGCTCAGAAACATAAACAAGCGCATATGACAACGGATGTAAATCAGTATTTACATAACAGAACAGTGGAAAATGTATCTGTCTCACACGTGTCCCGCAAAATCACATCTATGTCCCGCAACAGAACTATTGCCAGGTGGTTACCCTATTTTAAGAGCCACTGGAGCTGCAGTCGGTGCAGTCAGTGCGATCCAAGATCGGGCGAGCTCTGAGACGCGCGCTCTGCACTCACTAACAAAGCAATTAAAGTCATTGTTAGTTGTTTAACTGTGTGATGGATTGGACAAGACTGGGCTCATTTATTTAAAATCGGGCTATCAACCGTGATAAAACTTACCGGTGTTATGACGCACTTTCATGAGATCGGGTTAGTTCATTCATATTTTAATCTGCTGTATAAGTAAAACATTTCAATCATTGTATCACTGCCTAGTAATTGTACCCTGTCTTATTTACATTGTCTTCTTCTTCTTATTTATTTCTTGCTTCCTTCTTTTTTATTTTAAAAAGAAATATTTTTTTCTCTCTTCTTCTTATATTTTTATTTATTGTTATTTTCTTTTTTTCTTTTATTTTTATTTTTTTATTAATTATATCTTGTTATTGTTATTTCTATAATATTATTTTCTATAATTATATAATATTTTTGTTTGTTACCATTTTCTTTCTTTCTTGTTATTATTATTTATTTTTTTGTAAAGTAATGATTATGAGAAAACGTTTGAATAAAATATTAAAAGATTAATGGCAGAATTTACTGTTATTATTTACTGATAGTGTAACAAAATAATTAATCAACTGAAAAGAAAATAATAAATAGATTAATTGAGAAATAATAAATAGATTAGTCGACAATAAAAATAATCATTAGCTGTAGCCCTAATCTAGTGTGACCGCATCTTAATGGTATGGAAGGCGGATGGGGTCAAAACTGGGAACAGAACCTGTGAAATATGACCGTGTCAGCACTTTTTTTTTTTTTTTAAGCATATTTACTTCAAGATTTGCCCACATAATAATCCTTTCTTTAGTTTTTGTATCTAAAAATGTTAAACTAAACAATCAAAAAGGATATAACAAATCATGACATAACAGGCATCACACACTAGGTACTATGGCATTTGATCTTCATGAACAAATATAATGTCTAATATTTGCATTTGCCAACATGTCCTCCAACTTGTACACCCGATGTAAGTTGTTTTCACAAATCCTCAAAATACGTCTCCGTAGAGCATAGCCTGTACAACAATTGCTCCCCTATCAACAAGTATCCAGTATCCAAGTATCCAATGCACTTTCAGGATTACGAGTAGCTCAGTTGGTAGAGCACTACAAAGTGGTGTAATCATATGAACACAGGTTCCATACCAGAGAATGTACACGTTCTCATAGCATGTTTTTTTTTTTTTTTTGGAATATGCACTATAAATCATGATTTTGCACTATTTCTGTAAGGGGTTTAGGGTGGGGTTAGGTGTGGTCATTCATATGAATTACACCGAGTAAAATATGTTTGAATTACTGTGAGATCGGTGTAAAAACTTATACGTCATTTCATGACGTAAGATCCAACGTGACACTATCATTATTTTTATGCCTGCTAGAGGGCACTTAACTTTAAAATGTAAAAATGGGTCACAAAAGGTGAATAAAGAAACATAAAATTGGGTCGTATTTTCTTTGAGGACAGTCTGCATTTGCACATAATGTCTGATATTTGCATATCTTGCTACATATGCAAATATAGTCTCAAATTTCATAATTTCATTTTTCACAATTTCATTGGCTGCTGTGCTTGCAGTGCAGGGTCAAATTTCATGTTATGTTTTGGCCCCGCCCACCTTCCACAGAAAGAGAACTGCAGTGTACCAAAGACCGTCTCTAAAACACGTTGTGAAACCACTCCATTTAGAATAAACGTTTCTAAGCAATTCAGTCTAAAGTACAAAAGCTTATAGTTGTATAAAATATTGAGTTATGAAACTTTGCTCCTAGCCAAAACTATTTGTTCTGGAAAAATTAATAGATTAATGAAAACAGATTGCCTGTTAGATTTATCCAAAACAAATTACATCTCCTATATTTTATACAACAGTTCTTTCTTGCCTTTCACCCTTTCACCAAAGCCTGGAATGGCTAATCGGGAGCACCGGTGGCCACGAGGGCCGGTGTTGTCATGTCACTGAGTTGAAATATAGATACTCTCACAGCAGCTCTAGAAAAATTACAAGGCTGAAGAGAACAGTGCTCTATTGCAGACTTATATATTTATTAAACTGCATTGTTTTAATATAGTGAGTCGTGAACTGAAGTGGCTGACCTAAGGCATGAAACTCCAGAACTAAAAATGAGGACTTAACAAAAACTGGCATTTTGAGCAGTGAGTGGATTCTGACTAACTCAAACACTTCTGATTGCATTCCAGAAATCAACAGAAACCTTTACACTCTTACAAATAAAGGTTCTTTAAAAGGTTCTCAACAGCAATGCCATAGAAGAACAATTTTTGGTTCCACAAAAAAAAAAAAACATTCACTAAAAGGTTCTTTAAGGAACCATCTCTTTCTACCTTTTTCTAATCTGAAGAACCTTCTTTCGCCACAAAGAACCTTTTGTGAAACAGAAAAGTCCTTCAGATGTTAAAGGTTCTTAATGGAACCATTTAGACGAAAAAAGGTTCTTCTATGGCATCGTGAAGCAACTTTATTTTTAAGTGTGTAGAAACAAGCTTTTTACATTCTTGACAAAGCTATTATGTGTATTAGAATGTTACAATATTTCAATATTTAAGTAATAATGTAATTTTTTTAAACTAATTTAATAATTTATTTGAGAATGAAATTACTCTAAAGATCACTCCAAAACAAATGTCTAGTGAGCACAGATTTATTTCAAAAGGAATATTAAAAGAAAATCTACAGAACAGTCATATTATATGACTTCAGTAGAGGCTTCCATCAGGTCTGAGAGTTTCACTCTTCTTTGGTCTGAGACAAAAAAGGACATAAAAAAAATCATGTAAATGAATGGTACATTTTTCAAGCATAAGCTGAATACTGTTTGTTATGTTTTTTTGTTTTTCAGTAAATGCAAGAAAGCATTTACTGTGCTGAGTAAAGATCCTGCTATTATGCAACTGACCTTTCCAGCATCACGGCTCTTGGCTCTGAGCTTGTTGACCTGAGACTCAGCAATGTCAGCACGCTCCTCAGCCTCCTCCAGCTCATGCTGCACCTTCCTCAACTTGGACAGATGACTGTTGGCTTGCTCGTCCTACAGAGTAAAATTTTACCATGTTCATTAACTAAGCTGTGGAACATCAGTGATATCACACCAGTAAATAAATTACTAATTAATAATAATCAATGTGTCAAATGTTTGTATAAATTTAACATACCGCCTCCTCAGACTGCCTCTTGTAGGCTTTGACCTTCAGCTGCAGCTTATCAACCAGATCCTGGAGTCTGGTGAGGTTCTTCTTATCCTCCTCAGTCTACAAACAATAAAATATTAATATTTCATATATTTTTATGGATAAATCTATGGATAAGGTTGGGTATGATCATACCTGATAAGACAGCTCTTTCACTCTCCTCTCATATTTACGGACACCCTTAACAGCATCAGCTCCACGTCTCTGTTCTGCTTCAACTTCAGACTCAAGCTCACGGACCTTTGATAGCACATAAATAATTTCAGACAAATGCACAACTAAGTAGTTATTGACTGGTAACTACTGGAACCTGAGATGGTGCTTTATTTTTAGGAATAAGTGTAAGCAACATCTTCAAGGGATTTTATCCTAAAATTTTATTATAGATTTTAAAAAATCTTATTACCCTGCTCTCCAGTTTCTGGAGTTGTTTCTTTCCTCCCTTCATGGCCAGATTCTCAGCCTCATCCAGACGGTGCTGCAGGTCCTTCACTGTGACCTCCAGATTCTTCTTCATCCTCTCAAGGTGAGCACTGGTGTCCTGCTCCTTCTTGAGCTCTTCTGCCATCATTGCAGCCTTTTGCATTAATATAAATATTTATTAGATCCATATTTTCAGTACATAAGAGTGTAGTCATTTGTCATTTGGCAGCTACTGTTTCTCACATCAGTGATGGCCTTCTTGGCCTTCTCCTCTGCATTTCTGGCTTCCTGTACAGTGTCTTCAACTTCACTCTGGATCTGAACAAGGTCAGCCTCAAGCTTCTTCTTGGTGTTTATGAGACTTGTGTTCTGCAACATGGAAAGCAACAGTATGGACATTTTAAATGCTGCTCTCAATTTCTTTAAATTTTATTATAAAAACAATGCGTCCGTACCTGAGAGTGCAGCAGTCCAACACGCTCACTGGCGTCCACCAGCTCTTGTTCAGCCACTTTGCGGCCTCTCTCTGTCTGCTCCAGAGCAGCTCTCAGCTCCTCAACCTCAGCTTGCATCAGAGTGTTTCTGCGCTCCACCATGGCCACCTGCTCCTTCATGTCTTCCTGTCCTCTCACAGCATCATCAAGGTGCAGTTGGGCGTCCTGAATGTAAAAATTAGCATTACAATAAGCTTTCGATCTACTTTCTGTTGGTCTTTTCTTAACATAATTTAGATTATACAGACATTGACTCCTAATGCACCCCAAAGCTAAAGAGAAGTCATATACCTTGAGTTGTCCCTGAACGTTCCTGAGCTGTTTCTGGGCCTCAGAAGCCTGGCGATTGGCGTGACTCAGCTGAATCTCCATCTCATTAAGGTCTCCCTCCATCTTCTTCTTGACTCTGAGGGCATCATTCCTGCTCCTGACCTCAGAGTCCAGAGTGCTCTGCATGGACTCAATGACTCTCTGGCTGTTCCTCTTGATCTGCTCCATCTCCTCATCCTTCTCTGCAAGCTTCCTGTCAATCTCACTCTTGACCTGGTTAAGCTCAAGCTGGACACGGAGAATCTTGGACTCCTCGTGCTCCAGGGTGCCCTAAAAATGATAAAAACAACATTTAAAATGTGAAATATGAATTTTGAAAATATGCATTATCAGCACAGTATAGTGGTTCTAGCAAGAATTACATATTAATCTTAGGATACTCACTTCAGCCTCCTCCAGGGCGGTCTGAATCTCTGATTTCTCAGTCTCCACTGTCTTCTTGGCTTTTTCCAGCTCATGGATGCTCTTACCAGTCTCACCCAACTGCTCTGTCAGATCTGAAATCTCCTCTACAAAGATAATATTATCAACATAAATATGTTAAGAATAAAACAGATTTGACACTGTAAAACATTCAATAAATTCTTTAATTTAATAAAGGCATTCATACGCTGCAGATTCTTGTTCTCTCTCTTGAGGGTCTCCAGTTGATCCAGAGCCTCCTCATAGGAGTTCTTCATCTTGAACAGCTCAGTGCTGAGTGAACGAGCCTCTTTCTGGGCACCTTCCAGCTCTGCCTGACCTTCCTCATATTTCTGCTTCCATTCTGCCAAGACCTTTAGTGGAGAAAACGTAAAGCTCAATTTAGTTTGTAACATGTTAAACAAAGTCAATTGTAGCCTACTTTAAAAGAGAAACTGTACCTTGTCGAAGTTCTTCTGCTTCTTGTCAAGGTTGGCAGCCAAAGAATTGGCTCTCTCCACATCAATCATGAGGTCCTCTACCTCACCCTGGAGTCTCTGTTTGGTCTTCTCCAGAGATGCACATTTGGAGTTCACAGCCTCAATTTGTTCCTCTGCCTCTTGCAGACGCTGAGCCAGCTTCTTTCTGTTAAGTATTACACATTGTTTTGTATTCAAAGCTATAAAATACCTGTGAGAATCTGGAATATTATTCAATAATCTGCATACTTGGACTCTTCAAGTTCCTCAGTGCGCTGGATGGCGTCAGTTTCATATTTGGTTCTCCATTGAGCAACTTCACTGTTGGCCTTTGACATTCCCCTCTGCAGCTCAGCCTTTGCCTCCTGCTCTTCCTCAAACTGCTCACGGAGCAGATCACAGTCATGACGGGCTGATTGCACAGCATGGGCCAGTGCGTTCTTAGCCTAAGAGACAAAGTCAGATAATATTAGCTTTGTTGTATAGTAAGTGGAAAATATCTGTTTTTTTTTATTATTATTCCATATTACCTTAACCTCCTCTTCAATCTGTCTCTTAAGCTCCTCAGTTTGCTGAGTGAAAGCTTGTTTGCCTCTGGTGAGCTGAGAAACCAGAGCCTCCTTCTCCTCCAGCTGACGGCCAAACTCACCTGTTTAGATTTAGATTCACTGTGTCAGACTGCACTGTTGTCTCTATTAGTTAATATCAAAACAAACTCTATGAAAGCATCATTTAAATGTGTACTTGCTTTAATAAGACTTTCAATGTTGAATAATCCTAATACACATACTATTAAATACTCATACTCTTAAAGTACTATTCATTTCTTCATGATTGTCATTGGGTTACCATTTTCAGTTTGAAGTCTTGCTCTTTGAGCACTGAGGTCATTTATCTGGCGAAGGTTCTCATCATTCTTGGACTTAATTTCACTGAGTTGATCCTCAAGTGTGCGGCACATCTTCTCTAGATTACCCTGCAAATACAGAAGTCATTAGATGTTTGAAAAACTTTTTGTTTTATATTCTTGTTTTATATTCTTTAAATATAAAATTCCCAACCTTTGCTTTGGCAACAGCCTCCATGTTGCTGGAGAGATCATCAATCTCCATTTTGTATTCACTCTTCTCTTTCTCCAGCTTCTGCTTGACACGCTGGAGGTTGTCGATTTGCTCTCCCAGCTCGGCCACACTGTCTGCCTGCTTCTTACGGAGGGCAGCAGCAGTAGCTTCATGCTGGAGGGTGGACTCCTCAAGATCACGACGCAGCTTCTGGAATTCAGCTTCACGCTTCTTATTCATCTCGATCTGAGCAGCAGTGGCTCCTCCAGCCTCCTCAAGCCTCTCACTGATCTCCTCAAGTTCCCTGGAGAGATCAGCTCTCTGCTTCTCAACCTTGGCACGAGCAGCACGCTCAGCCTCAATCTCTTCCTCCAGTTCCTCAATGCGAGCCTACAGGGGCAAGTAATTAATAAAACCTTTTTAGTCTTTATTTTACTTTTGCAACAGTGTTTTAAAAAAAGCTCAAGAAATACCTGAAGCTCCTTGATCTTCTTCTGGAGTTGAGCACCCAGTGATTGTTCATCTTCAATCTTGCTGAGCAGCTGGCTTGTTTCAAAGTCTTTCCTGTGGGTATTCAATAATAAATGGATTGTAAAACAATAAGACAACTTTGTTTTCAATAAAAGATTTAAAAGATTTGATTTAATTACTTTTTAATTTTCTCCTCAGATTGCTGCTTGTCATTCTCCAGGTCCATGATGGACTCTTGAGCTAATTTCAGGTCGCCTTCAAGCTTTCTCTTGGCTCTTTCCAGGTCCATGCGGAGCTTCTTCTCTTGTTCAAGGGAACCCTCAAGCTACGGGACAATGATGTGTAAAATGTCAAATGCAGAAAAAAAGCAGTCAATTTTATGATTTAATGACATGCTTAATTAATAACTCACATCATCAACTTGCTGCTCAAGTTTTGTCTTCGATTTGGTCAGGGTGTTGACTTTGTCCTCCTCTGCCTGGAGATCATCCAGGGTCTGCTGATGTGCCTCTTGGAGAGCTTTCTTTTCCTTTGTAAGTTTGGCAATGCTCTCATCCTGAGATGCCATTTCCTCAGTCAAGTTCTTGACCTGTGTAATTTTTTTTGTTTCAAATGAGTTTTTTTTACAATTCATATTCTATATTATATAAATTAGAGATTAAATCTAATCTTATACCAACTCAATCTCCAACCTTATTTTCAGTGGCATGTTTCTCCTTCTCCACTTTAGCCAAGGTGAGCTCCAGGTCATCAATATCTTTCTTCAGCTCAGAGCACTCATCCTCCAGTTTCCTCTTCTTGGCTGTCAGTTCAGCATTAATTTCTTCCTCATCCTCCAGTCTCTCAACTGTCTCCTTGAGTTTAGCTTCAAGTTGAATTTTGCTCTTGATCAGACCCTCACATCTCTCCTCAGCATCTGAGAGGTTCTCAGATTCCTGTTAGGAAAACAGATCGCTATATCATTAAGAAACCACATTAATAATTTCAATGGAGCCAAAGTTTAATTAAATTAATTAGATAAACTCACAGAAGCCACTTGCAGCTGCAGATCATTTTTCTCTTGCAGCAGTGACACCATCTTCTCTTCAAGCTCCTTCTTTTTGGCTTCAGCCTTGGCAAGATCTTCTTTGCATTTTATAAAGTCTTCTTTCATGGTTGCCAGCTCCTTCTCAGTCTCAGCACTCTTCAGCATAGGCTTAATCTTGTAGTAAACCTTCATCCATGGCCAGTGTTTGACATTCATGAATGAGCGGATGTTGTATTGGATGGTGTAAATGGACTCCCTGTGAATAATTCATTATTAAATGCCATAATCATCATTATTTACCATTCACAGTGTCATCTTTCTTTGACATTTCTCACCTCCTCTCCATCATCTTCACAAATTCCCTCCTCATCACATAACCACGGCAAAGAGCCTGAGTCATTGTGACCAGAGCAGCCAGTTTCTCATCACGCATCTCCTCAAGAGTACCCAGAAGACCAGCTTTGAAGAACACCTGAATTCACAATAAATCAAAAGATATTGATTTAAACAGAAAAAGCTTAATACCTCATGATCAATCAAAGCCTATAATAAAGAATATGAACCTTTGTGTGTCCAAATCTGTACTGGTCGTGATCAACATCGATGGATCCCAGGAGTTTCTCAGAGGCCTTCTTGTTGTCAATAAACTGTCCTTCTGGGATTACACTGGCATTCAGCACCTTGTATCTGTGATAAATTGATCAAAATGCTTCATATCCTCTAATTAAGAGCCTCATACAGTAAATGTTTTTTCTTCCCATTTACCTCTGCTTGAAGTCACCATAGAGGATTCTGCTGGGGAAGCCCTTTCTGCAGATTCTGATGCCCTCCAGCACACCGTTACACCTCAGCTGGTGGATAACCAGGAAGTTCTGCATCAGACCTGTAGGAAACAGTTTACATCAGGTTCGTTGTAGATTAAGATTAACATTAAATATTGTATTCATGTCAGTAAACCTGTAAACCACATATAACTTTACCTGGAGTCTTGGACTCATTGGGAATCAGACAACGCACAAAGTGAGGATGAGTGCTCCTCAAGTTGGTCATGAGCTTGCCCAAGTTCTCCTGTTTAATCATGAAGTTACAGCTTTCTTAGTCACATTCTCTTAGTTGTTGATGTATTATTTATCTGATCTAGAGTCAAACAAGCTCATATACAGACACTGTTTTCAGTTGCATCATTATTCATATTCGGTCTCAAACAATGACATACCCTGAACTGGGAGGACACAGTCTGCATGGAACCACCCTTCTTCTTGCCTCCCTTCTTTCCACCGCCAGTCTCTATTCAGATAAAGATACAAATGAACACATATAAATATAAAAACAATAAAGAAAATGCAAAACTTAAATTAAGTTAAATTAATATCACAATTGTAACACTTTTTTCCTCATTACCCTCAACAACAGGTGGGTAGAGAGTAGCCAGCAGTTTGACAGAAGACTTCTGGTAAAGCTGCACAACAGACTCATTCAGTGGATCCTTGTTCTTGTCCAACCAGCCATTGACGTTGTAGTCCACAGTTCCAGCGTAGTGGACCAGAGAGAAGTGGGCCTCAGCCTTGCCTTTGGTAGGCTTTGGTTTCTGGAAAGCATTGCACTTGCCAAGATGCTGATCATACAGCTTGTTCTTGAAGGAAGTGTCTGTGGCCTTGGGGAACATGCACTCCTCTTCAAGGATGGAGAAGATACCCATGGGCTGTTTATAAAAGAATGTTGTTTATTGCTACAAATATAATATTTTGAGAATAAACAATGGAAATGAATTAGTTCATAAAACAGTAAGAACCTTCTCAATGAGCTCAATGCAAGCAGCCAAGTCCATGCCGAAGTCAATGAACTCCCAAACAATGCCCTCCTTCTTGTACTCCTCTTGTTCCAGCACAAACATGTGGTGGTTGAAAAACTGTTGCAGTTTCTCATTAGTGAAGTTGATGCACAGCTGCTCCATGCTGTTGAACTGCAGGAAGAAAAACGACCATTTACTCACTCCTGAATGTGACACAATTTGCCATGAAAAGAAATAAACATAAAAGATTCTTACATCAAAGATCTCAAAACCAGCAATATCCAGCACACCAATGAAGAAATTTCTTTGTTGTTTTGTGTCCAACATCTGGTTGATACGAATGACCATCCACAAGAACATCTTCTCATAGATAGATTTGGACAAGGCGCTAACAGAGTTGTACACCTGTAACAGAGTGAATTTTTATTAAAACTTTGATATTATTTGTCAAATTTAATCATGATTTTCAGGCTGGAAATATGTTACTACATACCTGTGGCACAGTCTGACCTTTGGTCACAAACTCATTTCCGACCTTGACTCTGGGGTAGCACAAAGACTTCAGCATATCAGCAGAGTTCAAACCCAGAAGGTAGGCGATTTTGTCAGCCTCTACAATTTAAAAGGTTACAAAATAATCCATACTTTTAATGCCCTGAAACTAAAACCTTTTTTCTTTATGAAATAGAAACATGGATCTCTCAGATCAAAGCACTGCATGTGATGACACACATTGGTATTATTTAGTCTCACCCTCTGTGCCATCAGGTTCAGCCTGCTCCTCACGCTGCTTCTGCTTGAACTTCATGTTACCATGATGGAGCACAGCTCCAGTGAACTTGTAGATGCCCATCTTCTCCTCAGCACTGAAGCCCAGAATGTCAATAGCAGACTGGAAATTACAGAGAAGAATGAGATCCAACTTCTGCCATATGTATATAGAATATGTCAATAATCAAACAGCATTGACTCACATCAGTAGCCATCAGCTCCTCTTTATCATCAATGCTTGCCACTGTGATCTGACCCATACTGCACATGGGGAAGTCATAGGGGTTGGTGGTGATGAGCGTCATTTCTGTAAAACACAAAGACCATTCCTGAGTATTAAAAATATCATATGATATTATACAGCATTGAATCATTTACTGAAATATGTGCATCTACCAATCAGCTCAGGCTTGTGGTTGGTCATCATCTGGTAGAAGATGTGGTAGCCTCTCTCATCTGGAAGCTGGAATGTCACTCTAGACTTCTCCAGCAGATCTGTTGAGAGAATGTACTTGAGTCACAATCATCTGAAGAGTGACAGACAAAGACAAATGTGAAGGATGGATTCAAATTAAATCATGTCCACCTACATGTCTCAATGTCAGCACTAGCCAGTTTTCCAGTTGTACCGAAGTGAATTCTGATGAATTTACCCTGTTTTAAACAAAATAATACATAAATAATAGTGGAAAATGTATAGAAAAATTGAACACAACTAACCAATTGTACTGGACTGTAGTGTAAATAAGAAGTGGTGAACTTACAAAACGAGAGGAGTTGTCATTTCTCACAGTCTTGGCATTACCATAAGCCTCAAGCAGAGGGTTGGCAGCAATAATCTGGTCCTCAAGAGAGCCCTGTGATGTTTGAAGGGGTTTCATTAATCTTGTTTTTCATTTTTAGGTATTTCAGAAGTTCACATATAATATATTGTGTGAAATAATTGTAATTTACTGTCTTTCAGAATAGCGCTTCATATCTCATACCTGCATTTTGCCTGCAGCCTGCTCTTTCTTCTTGTCACCATGAACTGCAACTGTGGCAAAGTACTGGATGACACGTTTGGTGTTCACAGTCTTTCCAGCACCAGATTCTCCACTGGTTTATAAGAAATGATAATACAGACATTGATAAAACATGTTAACTTTTTTAGACAACAGAAGTATTTTCTTAAAATCTATTTTGCAAATATCTCCTTATGTATAATAAATATTTGCCATTCATCTACTTTATTTTCATTTCATTAGCTATGACAAAAATATTCAAATATACTTACGTAATCAGGACAGACTGGTTTTCTCTATCTGTTGATTGCAGAATGTACAATTTTCAGTAAATCTTTCTTTTATTAAAAGCAACATTTAATAAAATCTATAGAATTAACTTCTGTAAGATCTTACCAGTCAGCATGAACTGATAGGCGTTGTCAGAGACAGAGAAGATGTGGGGTGGGGCCTCCATACGCTTTTTGCCTCTGTAGGCAGCCACCACTTCTGGATCATACACTGGGAGCCACTTGTAGGGGTTCACAGTTGCGCAGAACAGCCCAGAGTAGGTCTGAAATGAGCATAGACACAGATTTACAACAACACAGACAAAATGAACATAAATGCTGTTTTACTTTGCTTCAGAACTTACGTAGATCATCCATGCGGCATAACGCTCTTTGAGGTTATACAGCACAGAGGGTTCATTGAGATGGGTCATCATGGCCATGTCCTCAATCTTGTCAAACTTGGGAGGATTCATTGGGTGAACGTCATCCTCCTTAGCAACTCTCTCCTATAAAGTTGATATCATTAGATATTAGATAGACCAGAAATATATAAAAAAAATTACATATGTAAAAGGTTTTCATGGAATGTTAAAATTCACCTCCTTTGTGTCAAGCACAGTAACAGTGACTTTGCCACCGTCTTTGCTCTTGATTGTTCCCTTGACGTACAGCTCTTTATCATCAACCACATAGCAGGCAGTCTTAGCATCGAAGGGTTTGCTCTGAGCCTCGATTCTCTCCTTCTCAGGCTTCCGGAGGTAAATGGCAGCCTTGCCATAAACGGCCATCTCCGCGTCCGTACTCATGGTGGCGGCTTACTAAAATTTAGAAAAGAAACATTGTAGTGCTTTTTGGATCAATAAAGTAACTAGGGTCTCATGTAAGGCAGGTCTTTAGAGAATTAAAAAGTGAAAAATCTATTCAAATAATAAAAAGAATAATTGAGTCCTTGATCAGATCATATCACAAATTAAACAGAATTGTACCACTGTGCACATACACTATACGTTAAAACCCTCAAAACTCATTTATCAAAATAAACATTACCACATCTACAATAACAGTAACCTGCTAATATGCAACCAAATCTTTAGTGCAGTAAAAGTTTAGCACCTACCTTCTTTCTCCTTGAGACCAGATGAAATTTTTACAGCCCTGCCAAGAAAGTCAGTTTAACACAAACTACATTTAGACACAGACGTTTTTGTGAATGTGGATGTAATATAAATGTTTTTTTTTTTTAAATTACATCTTTAAAGACTTTTTTCCTCTGTTGTATCAGCTGGTTTAATACAATTTCACACAAATAACAACATCAAATGCAAACTACTTCAGCCTCTCACCACAAGTTGGAACTCCTCTAGTCTCCTCTGAGCCTGGTCATGCTCTCCCCCACGTTTATATTGAGGTCAGTTTGCACACTAAGCAGAGTCTATATATGGACAAGCTTTACTGAGTCTTATTTAATGAGAAGATGCTACATCAATCTTCAGTCATCAGTCATCAACATATATGACAGCCTTTTACAAAGTTATAGTTATCGCATAAATATGACAATGCAATACTTCAAAAAATGTTCACATTTGGATTAAATGACGTGATATATTTCAATAGTTAGCGTCTAGTTATCTTATACTCTATATATATCTTATAAATAATTTCCTTTTTGAATAGGCATAGGTCTGTCATCAATTTTAAATACTTTCGTTGGAAAATGAAATCATTTAATTATTTATTGGGGGATTATTTTTGTTGCAGCTTTAATTTGAATAGTATTAAAATGTATAAATTACACATTTAAGATCTCGTCATTTGTATTCAATGTTATACAAGCCTGTAGAAGTAAGTATAATTTGACTGACAGATTGATACCCAATCTCTCTCATAAAAAAAATACCATGTTGTTTTACTGCCAGAGCATGAGTAC
This sequence comes from Cirrhinus molitorella, assembly GCA_033026305.1. NCBI lineage: Eukaryota > Metazoa > Chordata > Actinopteri > Cypriniformes > Cyprinidae > Cirrhinus > Cirrhinus molitorella. The sequence goes on from CM065119.1 coordinate 46,719,548, forward strand.
TAAAGTGTCTATTTATACCTAATGCAAACTGATCCTTTTTATGATTGGGATGGGTAAATAATTTTATTTGACGAGGGGGAAAGATTCAGTGATTCATTCATTTGCTTCATCGTGAACACTGCAGTGTCTCTATATTTTAATGTTATTTCCAGTGCTTATTTTAAAGTTGTAAAGATTCTTCTTTGGCTTGGGAAATGAGGAAGAGGTGAATTAGACCCAAAGTGTGAATTTGTTTACATAAGCTGCACTTTGTATAATAAATATATCACATTTGTATAAAACAAATCATATAGTAAATGTAACAGGCAAAATTGTATTATTCATAGTTCTGCTAAGGAAAAATGTTTTTGGAAAAACTACATTCATGAATTCAGTCTTACAGCTGCAGCATCATAGCCAGAGGTTTCACTAATGGCAGGAACTGAGCGCAGTGGGCCCAAAGTTAGAAAACAGCGACTGCACTGACCACAGCTCTTGGTTTGTTGGCAAATAGGCTAAGTGTAAATATAAATGCAGCAAAGAGATTTTAGGAGATTTTGTGTCTATAGTCTTTAATCACATGGCATTTATTACCAGATTTCATTTGCATGCATTGCTGAAGCAACTGCTATTGAAAATGGGAATGCTAACATAGATAGCTTTATCCTGATGATATATTGACCTCATAAAATCTCTGGATCATCTGCAGAGGCTTAATTGTGCTAACTGGAAGGCTAGGTAACAGACCACTGCAGTAGTCCAGTTTTAAGCTTTACAGTATATACAGACATGCAGGGGCGTAATCTCCACTGGGGACTTAGTTTTGCGCAATCGTTAAAACGGAACCGAAAGGAAAATGTGCATGTGCATTCAAAAGCAAATTGTGTATGCCTCGTTAAATATGAAGATGATTTACTCAAAATGCCTTCAGATTAGACACTAAAGTTGATCATAACCAATGTCCATCACATATGTGGATTGATATATAACAGTTTTTTATTTATATTCTTTTCACTAACATTTATATCTAAATATCAAATAAAATGTCCACAATAAAAATAGCTAGCTCATTTAACTGATTACCTTAAAAGTCAATTGATATCGGCATTATTTATTATGGCTATTAACACATTCTTCGACAAGCGAAAGAGATGAGACCTGTTTTCCAGGTTTGGTCAGGTGATGTTCGACATACACCCCATAACCACGTATTTAGAGAACGACTCCCCAATGCGCACAAATTAGGCTACATAACATATCTTGGCTGTTAGTAGTATGTAGACTATAATAGGTTGTGTAATTGTCTATAGCTCTGTATCATGCTTGAAAAATTCGGTCTCTATTTGCACTTTAAATATAGAGAGAGTAGCCTACAAGATAAGTTTTAACAATTCAAAATGCATGTCATTGAGAATAAAAAAAAAAAAAAAATATGTAAAAATCTCGACCTCCTCTCTCTCTCTTATAAACTCGATCGTGTCTCATTTTGTATCTTGTATTTAATGTCAGAGTTGATAATCCACCAACAAAAGACGAGGAGAAAGTCACTCCCTGTGCTTGACAGAATAGCATTTGTAGCTTTTTAAGAATGTATGTAGTGAAAATTGTACCCAATCATCACATTCACATCTATGCAACCAATAAATAAATTACTATAGAGCACAAAATTGTTTACATGAGCAAACAATTTTCATTTGATTTAGTCACTTGATTCTTGCATAAAAGGTTTTTGCAATTAAATTTGAAATGAACAAAATTTTCTTTTGGGGGCATACCCCTGAACCCAATGTGCACCCACTACAGTCTCAGAAAATCCTGTGGGGACACTGGGAATGTAGAGGAAACACTGTAGGATTGGCTCTAAATATATGCCACTAAATACATTTCTCCAGTAAATCATAATGATTAAGGGTGAGGCCTCACACAAAGAGCAGCCTAGGGCCCCTGACCACCTTAATCTGCCCCTGGGTGTATGTGTGTGTGTGTGTGTGTGTGTGTGTGTGTGTGTGTGTGTATGTAATGTATGTAAATGCATAACATTCAACACACTCTTGATAATCAGATGTGAATGATTAAAGGCGAATAACATGGATTAATAATTTACACCATATATTGTGTTTTGATAGTGTACCTTTCTGCAAAATCACATACAAGATATTTATATGCTCATACAGGTTTATTTCTTAAGGGCAGGAAACTTCTGCAAAAAAAATCATATTATATGACTTTAGTAGATGTTCCTTTTAGGTTTTAGATTCACTCTTCTTTGGCCTGGGAAAGAAGGAAGAGGCTAATTAGATATTAGCTTAGCCATTATTTGGAATAATCGATTTAAAAACGCATCTATTTAGTCTGACCTTTCCAGCATCACGGCTCTTGGCTTTGAGCTTGCTGGCCTGAGACTCAGCAATGTCAGCACGTTCTTCAGCCTGCTCCAGCTCATGCTGCACCTTCCTCAACTTGGACAGGTTAATATTGGCTTGTTCCTCCTAAAGGTGTATTTTGTGGTAGGTTCCATAACTATGCTTTAGTCATTATGACAACCATTGGTATCAACAAATTAGCAATGGAATATTAATAATTACAGTGTCAAAATGTTCTATTAGATTTACATACCGCCTCCTCAGACTGCCTCTTGTAAGATTTGACCTTCAGCTGCAGCTTGTCAACCAGATCCTGGAGTCTGTTGAGGTTCTTCTTATCCTCCTCAGTCTTCAAACAATGCACAAATTACTAAACTAATTCTTGATCCTTTACTACAAATAGTTATTGCCAGTGCAGTAGTTATGCAGACTCATTTGTCTGAAAAAAATGGTCATACCTGATAAGACAGCTCTTTCACTCTCCTCTCATATTTGCGGATGCCTTTAACAGCATCAGCTCCACGTCTCTGCTCTGCATCAACTTCAGTCTCAAGCTCACGGACCTAAAGAAAAGATTATTAAACTTTTAACACAAAATGAAAACAAAACACAATCCCCTGGTTTCATAGACAAGGCTTAAGCCTAGTTCTAGACTAAAATGTAATTCCTGAGCTGTTACAACTGAAAGAAACTTGCACTAACTTACCTTAAAATATATCAGTGCCTTTGTTTTGTCTCAAGATGCACCCCAGTAATGTTTTTTTCTATGGCATGTTTATGAAAATTGTCTTTATTGACTTACAGCCCAATCCTTGCCTAATCTAAGCCCTGTCTGTGAAACCAGGCCAAAATATTGATAGTTATGCCATAACTATGAACATTCTTACTCTGCTCTCCAGTTTCTGGAGTTGTTTCTTTCCTCCCTTCATGGCCAGATTCTCAGCCTCATCCAGACGGTGCTGCAGGTCCTTCACTGTGACCTCCAGATTCTTCTTCATCCTCTCAAGGTGAGCACTGGTGTCCTGCTCCTTCTTGAGCTCTTCTGCCATCATTGCAGCCTTTTGCAATAATATAGATATTTATTAGATCCACATTCTAAGCACACAAGTGTTTTGTGAATCATTTGGCAGCTACTGTTTCTCACATCAGTGATGGCCTTCTTGGCCTTCTCCTCTGCATTTCTGGCTTCCTGTACAGTGTCTTCAACTTCACTCTGGATCTGAACAAGGTCAGCCTCAAGCTTCTTCTTGGTGTTCAGGAGACTTATGTTCTGCAACATGAAAAGCAACAGTATGAACATTTTAAATGATGCTCTCAATTTCATTATAAAAACAATGCGCGAATACCTGAGAGTGCAGCAGTCCAACACGCTCACTGGCGTCCACCAGCTCTTGTTCAGCCACTTTGCGGCCTCTCTCTGTCTGCTCCAGAGCAGCTCTCAGCTCCTCAATCTCAGCTTGCATCAGAGTGTTTCTGCGCTCCACCATGGCCACCTGCTCCTTCATGTCTTCCTGTCCTCTCACAGCATCATCAAGGTGCAGTTGGGCGTCCTGAACGTAACAATAGCATTAGAATAAGCTTTCAGTGTGCTTTCTGTTGGTCTTTACTTAACATAGGTTAGATTTTAAAAACATATTAATGCACCCCAAAGCTAAATAGAAGTCATATACCTTAAGTTGTCCCTGAACGTTCCTGAGCTGTTTCTGGGCCTCAGCAGCCTGGCGATTGGCGTGGCTCAGCTGAATCTCCATCTCATTAAGGTCTCCCTCCATCTTCTTCTTGATTCTCAGGGCATCATTTCTGCCCTTGACCTCAGAGTCCAGGGCACTCTGCAAGGATTCAATGAGTTTCTGGCTGTTCCTCTTGATCTGCTCGATCTCCTCATCCTTCTCTGCAAGCTTCCTGTCAATCTCACTCTTGACCTGGTTAAGCTCAAGCTGGACACGGAGAATCTTGGACTCCTCATGCTCCAGGGTGCCCTATGAAAAAAAAAAAAAACATTTACTTTTCAGACTGAACAACACAGTATAATAGTTTTAGACAGATTTACATATTAATCTTCAGATACTCACTTCAGCCTCATCCAAGGCGGTCTGAATATCTGTTTTTTCAATCTCTGCTGCCTTCTTGGCCTTTTCCAGCTCATGGATGCTCTTACCAGTCTCGCCCAACTGCTCTGTCAGATCTGAAATCTCCTCTGTGGAAAGAAAAAATATAACCTGTATCATTATTAACAGTCAGTATTCATATATGTTTATTTAAAAAAATTTCATTCATACGCTGCAGATTCTTGTTCTCTCTCTTGAGGGTCTCCAGTTGATCCAGAGTCTCCTCATAGGAGTTCTTCATCTTGAACAAATCAGTGCTGAGTGAACGAGCCTCTTTCTGGGCACCTTCCAGCTCTGCCTGACCTTCCTCATATTTCTGCTTCCATTCTGCCAGGACCTTTGATGAAGATATTTCAAGGTCAAGTTTGTTTGCAACATGTTGTACAAAGTCCATTCCAGCAATACTTTAGAAAAAGAATATAAAAAAGTGACTCAAATTGTTTACCTTGTCAAAGTTTCTCTGCTTCTTGTCAAGGTTGGCAGCCAAAGCATTGGCTCTCTCCACATCAATCATGAGGTCCTCTACCTCACCCTGGTGTCTCTGTTTGGTCTTCTCCAGAGATGCACATTTGGAGTTCACAGCCTCAATTTGTTCCTCTGCCTCTTGCAGACGCTGAGTCAGCTTCTTTCTATTAAGTATTACACATTGTTTTGTATTCAAAGCTATAAAATACCTGTGAGAATCTGGAATATTATTCAATAATCTGCATACTTGGACTCTTCAAGTTCCTCAGTGCGCTGGATGGCATCAGTTTCATATTTGGTTCTCCATTGAGCAACTTCACTGTTGGCCTTTGACATTCCCCTCTGCAGCTCAGCCTTTGCCTCCTGCTCTTCCTCAAACTGCTCACGGAGCAGATCGCAGTCATGACGGGCAGATTGCACAGCATGGGCCAGTGCATTCTTGGCCTAAGAGACAAAGTCAGATAATATTAACTTTGTTGTATAGTAAATAAAAAATATGTTTGTTTGTTTTTTTGTTTTTTTTTTGATTATGCAATATTACCTTAACTTCCTCTTCAATCTGCCTTTTAAGCTCCTCAATTTGCTGAGTGAAAGCTTGTTTGCCTCTGGTGAGCTGAGAAACCAGAGACTCCTTCTCCTCCAGCTGACGGCCAAACTCACCTGTTTAGATTCAGACAACATAATTATTTTCTTAGAAGACTAAGGTCATTTAGAGCAAATAAGCAGATCTTGCTGCTGTTTTAATACAGAGTGTTGTGCAATATGGAATGTGTGTATGGTATAGATGTCTCTCTGTGCAGCTCAAAACTTGACTGGCTAGATTGCTATCTATTTGTATATGAAAGATAAGAAAATTCTGACCCTGTCAGGAAAAATTGTCTCTGACCCTTCTTAAATTTTGTATTAGCATTTGCAATTCTTGCCATTCTAGCTGTTTGTTTATGTATTAAATATGTTGTTTTTGTATTAAGGTGTGTTAATTATATTGTTTGTTTAGTTATTGGTGTGAAAGTGTATTGATGTGAATTGATGTGAGACAGCACAAAAAAGAATTCCAACAATAAAGTGTAATAATTGAACTGAATTAAATGTACTGTATATTTTTCATGATTATCATTAATTACCATTTTCAGTTTGAAGTCTTGCTCTTTGAGCGCTGAGGTCATTTATCTGGCGAATGTTCTCATCATTCTTGGACTTCATTTCACTAAGTTGGTCCTCAAGTGTACGGCACATTTTCTCTAGATTACCCTGCAAATACAGAAGTCATTAGATGTATGAAAAACTTTATTGTTTTATATTATTTAAACATAAAATTCCCAACCTTTGCTTTGGCAACAGCCTCCATGTTGCTGGAGAGATCATCAATCTCCATTTTATATTCACTCTTCTCTTTCTCAAGCTTCTGCTTGACACGCTGGAGGTTGTCGATTTGCTCTCCCAGCTCGGCCACACTGTCTGCCTGCTTCTTACGGAGGGCAGCAGCAGTAGCTTCATGCTGGAGGGTGGACTCCTCAAGATCACAACGCAGCTTCTGGAATTCAGCTTCACGCTTCTTATTCATCTCGATCTGAGCAGCAGTGGCTCCTCCAGCCTCCTCAAGCCTCTCACTGATCTCCTCAAGTTCCCTGGAGAGATCAGCTCTCTGCTTCTCAACCTTGGCACGAGCAGTACGCTCAGCCTCAATCTCTTCCTCCAGTTCCTCCATGCGAGCCTACAGGGGTAATTATTGAAACCTTATTGGTCTTCATATTAGTTTTGCTGTTAAAAGATTTTTTTTTTTTTTCAAACAATACCTGAAGCTCCTTAATCTTCTTCTGGAGCTGGGCACCAAGAGATTGTTCATCCTCAATCCTGCTGAGCAGCTGGCTTGTTTCAAAGTCTTTCCTTTGGGTGTTGAACAATAAGTAGATTGTAAAATAATAACAAAATAATCAAAAAGTTTTCAATAAAAGATTTCATGGTTCAGTTACTTTTTAAGTTTTTCCTCAGATTGCTGCTTGTCATTCTCCAGGTCCATGATGGACTCTTGAGCTAATTTCAAGTCGCCTTCAAGCTTTCTCTTGGCTCTTTCCAGGTCCATGCGGAGCTTCTTCTCTTGTTCAAGGGAACCCTCAAGCTACAGGACAATGATGTGTAAAATGTCAAATGCAAAAAAAAAGGCAGTCAATTTTATGATTTAATGACATGCTTAATTAATAACTCACATCATCAACTTGCTGCTCAAGTTTTGTCTTCGATTTGGTCAGGGTGTTGACTTTGTCCTCCTCTGCCTGGAGATCATCCAGGCTCTGCTGATGTGCCTCTTGGAGAGCTTTCTTTTCTTTTGTAAGTTTGGCAATGCTCTCATCCTGAGCTGCCATTTCCTCAGTCAAGTTCTTGACCTGTGTGATTTTTTTGTTGAAATGAGCTTGTTGTTTACAATTAATATTGCATAAAATCAAATAAAACTACCCCATTTTAAATCTAATATTAAATCTAACCTTATTCTCAGTGGCATGTTTCTCCTTCTCCACTTTAGCCAAGGTGAGCTCCAGGTCATCAATGTCTTTCTTCAGCTCAGAGCACTCATCCTCCAGTTTCCTCTTCTTGGCTGTCAGTTCAGCATTGATTTCTTCTTCATCCTCCAGTCTCTCAGCTGTCTCCTTGAGTTTAGCTTCAAGCTGAATTTTGCTCTTGATCAGACCCTCACATTTCTCCTCAGCATCTGAGAGATTCTCAGATTCCTGTTAACAAAATAGATCACTATATCATTAAGAAACTACATTGGTAATTTAAATGGAGCCAAAATTCAATTAATTTAATTAGATAAACTCACAGAAGCCACTTGCAGCTGCAGATCATTTTTCTCTTGCAGCAATGTCACCATCTTCTCTTCAAGCTCCTTCTTTTTGGCTTCAGCCTTGGCAAGATCTTCTTTGCATTTTGTAAAGTCCTCTTTCATGGTTGCCAGCTCCTTCTCAGTCTCAGCACTCTTCAGTAGAGGCTTAATCTTGTAATAAACCTTCATCCATGGCCAGTGTTTGACATTCATGAATGAGCGGATGTTGTATTGGATGGTGTAAATGGACTCCCTGTGAACAATTCATTATTAAATCATTATTTACCATTCATACAGTTTTTACTGATGTCATCCTTATTCATGACATTCCTCACCTCCTCTCCATCATCTTTACAAATTCCCTCCTCATAAGGAAACCACGGAAAAGAGCCTGAGTCATTGTGACCAGAGCAGCCAGTTTCTCATCACGCATCTCCTCAAGAGTACCCAGAAGACCAGCTTTGAAGAACACCTGAATTCACAATAAATCAAAAGATATTGATTTAAACAGAATAGGCCTAATACATCATAATCAATGAAAGTTTGCAAAACAGAATATGAACCTTTGTGTGTCCAAATCTGTACTGGTCGTGATCAACATCAATCGATCCCAGGAGTTTCTCAGAGGCCTTCTTGTTGTCAATAAACTGTCCCTCTGGGATTACACTGGCATTCAGCACCTTGTATCTGTGATAAATTGATCAAAATGCTTCATATCCTCTAATTAAGAGCCCCATACAGTGAATATTTTTTTCTTCCCATTTACCTCTGCTTGAAGTCACCATAGAGGATTCTGCTGGGGAAGCCCTTTCTGCAGATTCTGATGCCCTCCAGCACACCGTTACACCTCAGCTGGTGGATAACCAGGAAGTTCTCCATTAATCCTATAGGGAACAGTAAGGGTAAAGTAAGCTTAACATTAAATACTGTATTATCATCAGAATATATGTATGTCCTTTATAACTTTACCTGGAGTCTTGGTCTCATTAGGAATCAGACAACGCACAAAGTGAGGGTGAGTGCTCCTCAAGTTGGTCATGAGCTTGCCCAAGTTCTCCTGCGAAGAAAATAAAAGGGACATCATGCTTTGTTTTTCTTTTTTCCCCTCAAATACAGAAATATCACTGTGACATTATACCCTGAACTGGGAGGACACAGTCTGCATGGAACCACCCTTCTTCTTGCCTCCTTTCTTGCCACCGCCAGTCTCTATAGAGATAAAGATACAAATTAACACATATAAATGCAAAAACAAGAAAGAAAGTGCAAAACTGAATCACACATTGGTTACATTAATGTCCATAATTCAATTAAGAACACTTTTTCCTTATTACCCTCAACAACAGGTGGGTAGAGAGTAGCCAGCAGTTTGACAGAAGACTTCTGGTAAAGCTGCACAACAGACTCATTCAGTGGATCCTTGTTCTTGTCCAACCAGCCAACAATGTTGTAGTTCACAGTTCCAGCGTAGTGGACCAGAGAGAAGTGGGCCTCAGCCTTGCCTTTGGCAACCTTTGGTTTCTGGAAAGCATTTGACTTGCCAAGATGCTGATCATACAGCTTGTTCTTGAAGGAAGTGTCTGTGGCCTTGGGGAACATGCACTCCTCTTCAAGGATGGAGAAGATACCCATGGGCTGTTTATAAAAGAATGTTGTTTATTGGTATAAATATAATATTTTGAGAATGAACAATGGAAATGAATTAGTTCATAACACAGTAAGAACCTTCTCAATGAGCTCAATGCAAGCAGCCAAGTCCATGCCGAAGTCAATGAACTCCCAAACAATGCCCTCCTTCTTGTACTCCTCTTGTTCCAGCACAAACATGTGGTGGTTGAAAAACTGTTGCAGTTTCTCATTAGTGAAGTTGATGCACAGCTGCTCCATGCTGTTGTACTGCAGGAAGAAACAGAACCATTTACTCACTCCTGAATGTGACACAATTTGCCATGAAAAGAGATAAACATAAAAGATTCTTACATCAAAGATCTCAAAGCCAGCAATATCCAGCACACCAATGAAGAAATTTCTTTGTTGTTTTGTGTCCAACATCTGGTTGATACGAATGACCATCCACAAGAACATCCTCTCATAGATAGATTTGGCTAAGGCATTAACAGAATTGTACACCTGTAAGTAGAACAGAGTGAATTTTTATTAAAAATGTTTTGATTTGGCTATAATTTGTCAGATTAAATGAAGATTTTCAGGTTGAACACATGGACAATCTGGAAATATGTTACTACATACCTGTGACACGGTCTGTCCTTTAGTCACAAACTCATTTCCGACCTTGACTCTGGGGTAGCACAAAGCCTTAAGCATATCAGCAGAGTTCAAACCCAGAAGGTAGGCGATTTTGTCAGCATCTGTTAAATATATTTGTTGTAAAAACTTGTTTTTGCACCTTAGAGTCTTTTGTGCATGTGTAAACTTATACTAAACAATGCACCGTGTACTTTTACTTTTCTTAGATTTCTTAGATTAGATTTATTAATATGCACACAAATGCATATTAATGCATCACATTCAAACAAACTGATCCTTAATTTAAGTGCAATTTTTATTTACACTAAACATTTTGCGTAGTTTCAGTAATTTATCAGGCAAGGTAGATGTAACTGTTAAATGTATTAGGATTAGCACACAAATCTCACCCTCTGTGCCATCAGGTTCAGCCTGCTCCTCACGCTGCTTCTGCTTGAACTTCATGTTACCATGATGGAGCACAGCTCCAGTGAACTTGTAGATGCCCATCTTCTCCTCAGCACTGAAGCCCAGAATGTCAATAGCAGACTGGAAATTACAGAGAAGAATAAGATCCAGGTTCTGCCATATGTATATAGAATATGTCAATAATCAAACAGCATTGATTCACATCAGTAGCCATCAGCTCCTCTTTATCATCAATGCTTGCCACTGTGATCTGACCCTGACTGCACATGGGGAAGTCATAGGGGTTGGTGGTGATGAGCGTCATTTCTGGAAAACGAAAAGAGCATTCCTGAGTATTGAAAATATCATATGATATTATACAGCTTTGAATCATTTAATGAAATATGTGCATCTACCAATCAGCTCAGGCTTGTGGTTGGTCATCATCTGGTAGAAGATGTGGTAGCCTCTCTCATCTGGAAGCTGGAATGTCACTCTAGACTTCTCCAGCAGATCTGTTGAGAGAATGTACTTGAGTTACAATCATCTGAAGAGTGAGAGACAAACACAAATGTGAAGGATGGATTCAAATTAAATCATGTCCACCTACATGTCTCAATGTCAGCACTAGCCAGTTTTCCAGATGTACCGAAGTGAATTCTGATGAATTTACCCTGTTTAAAAACAATAATAAGAAGAATGACAATAAAAATAGTTTTATAAAAAAATCCAACACAACTGACAAATTATACTGCACTGTAAATAAAAAGTGGTGAACTTACAAAACGAGAGGAGTTGTCATTTCTCACAGTCTTGGCATTACCATAAGCCTCAAGCAGAGGGTTGGCAGCAATAATCTGGTCCTCAAGAGAGCCCTGTGATGTTTGAAGATTTTTATTAAGTTTCTGTTTCATGTCCAAACACTGTTTGCAGACATTTCACAAACTCACATATCATATATTATGTGAGACTACTGTAATTATTGTAAATCTTTCAAAAAAATGTTTCATATTTCATACCTGCATTTTGCCAGGAGTCTGCTCTTTCTTCTTGTCACCCTGAACTGCAACTGTGGCAAAGTACTGGATGACACGTTTGGTGTTCACAGTCTTTCCAGCACCGGATTCTCCACTGGTTTATGAGAGATTTAAAGACAGAAGATGATAAGACATGTAGAAGTTACACAAGGAAAATAAAACTGTTCTCAACATCTCTAACAGTAGGCTAGATACATACGTAATCAGGACAGACTGGTTCTCTCTGTCTGTATATTCAAAGATAATAATATTTCAGCAATTGTATTATATGAATCTGACATAATCAAATCAACTTAGAAATAATTCAGATCTCATAAATCAGATCTTACCAGTCAGCATGAACTGATAGGCGTTGTCAGAGACAGAGAAGATGTGGGGTGGGGCCTCCATACGCTTTTTGCCTCTGTAGCCAGCCACCACTTCTGGATCATACACTGGGAGCCACTTGTAGGGGTTCACAGTTGCGCAGAACAGCCCAGAGTAGGTCTGAAATGAGCAGAGACGTGGTCAGATTTACAACAACACAGACAAAATGAACATAATGCTGTTTTACTTTGCTTCAGAACTTACGTAGATCATCCATGCGGCATAACGCTCTTTGAGGTTATACAGCACAGAGGGTTCATTGAGATGGGTCATCATGGCCATGTCCTCAATCTTGTCAAACTTGGGAGGATTCATTGGGTGGACATCATCCTCCTTAACAACTCTTTCCTATAAATTTGATCCATTAGATATTAGAAATATATATATAAAAAAAAAAATTGTGTTAAAATACGTTATTTAATGAGCCTCTACATGAAATGAAAGACAAAATTCACCTCCTTAGTGTCAAGCACAGTAACAGTGACTTTGCCACCGTCTTTGCTCTTGATTGTTCCCTTGACGTACAGTTCTTTAGAATCAACCACATAGCAGGCAGACTTGGCATCAAATGGTTTGTTCTGAGCCTCGATTCTCTCCTTCTCAGGCTTACGGAGGTAAATGGCAGCCTTGCCATAAACGGCCATCTCCGCGTCCGTACTCATGGTGGCGGACTACTAAAAAGAGAACAAACATATTCATTAAAGATATCATGAATATTCCATGTAACAATAAATACAGCCTCAGATAATTTCTGGCATCTTGCCTTTAAAAAGCGACCATGTTTTTCGAAATATGCAATATGTGACAGCAACACTGTTTGCCAATTTTGAAGTCAATCACACTAACCACCAAAGTCTTTCTGTATCCTCACACTGATTCAGTACAGAATTTTGTAAAAATACGTTATTTTCATTTATAATTATTTGCATACAAATAGATGACCATCCCACACAGAATCAACATTTGCCTTATATAATGATTAAGATCACCAGGTCATCCAAGTAATTATTTCAGTGGTTTCACCTCGATTGGACAAACAGCAGATCTCTAAAGCTGGTTAAGCAGTAAATCAAAATGGCAGACACTAATGATATGCCAATGTGTTTGTAAAATACAGCATTCAGTGACAAAACTGAATCATAAACTTGCTTACCTTTTGATCTGTGAGACCAGATGAGCTTCACTACCCTTCAATTAAAACATACAATTCATTATAATGTAATAATACAAATAAAAACTAAATTACTTAAAGTATATAAATGATGATTACAATCTAAAATAATCATGTAATTTTGTAAATTTGTATGTTGCAAGAGTATTTTGTGAGTGGGATGCCTCATACGGGCATACAATTCATTGTGTGTTATGCATACCTGGCCAATAAATGTTGTTTGTTAAATCCTTTCAGTCCAAGTCGGCGCAGGCTCTTACCAGTGGCAGGAACTTCTGAGGTCTCCTCTTCATCTCTTCTGCGCTCTCCATTCGGCTTTTATTGAAGTTGATCATGCACACTAAGCAAAATCTATACATGGGCAATGCTTTGTGAGAAAGTTATGGACAGACTCACAAGAAAGCCTACCTGATGGAATTAGTCGTGAGTTAAACTTTATTGGTCAAAAATACTCTTCTAATTATTAAAGGTCACAGCTTCCACCTCAGTTTGTTTATAATCTTTTCATTCTTTATTTTAAAAGAGCATCATTGCAATATTAATGACATTTATTTTTAGTCTATTAATATCATACTATGACATCTGACATTCACTGAAGTCCATATGAAATTTAATGTTAACATTGTGAACTCACTAGTGTTCATTCATTAATCACACTTAGCATATTCTTGGCTGTTATGTTCTGTATTAGACACGTCCTGGCTTTAAAAAGAGCTTAATTTAACCTTACAGCATTTACAGTAAAGTACAGAGGTAAAGTGACTCATAAATCTTAAATAAATCTCAAACAGCATTAGGTTTATTTCTGTTTATTTGAATTATAAGACTTTTTACTTTTTTCACTGTGAAATCCAGTGTGGCTGCAATAGGGCAAATAAACAAAATATGATACAAATCAAGTTATACTTAAAGGATATATGTATAGAAGAATACAAGCATTTTTATTAAAAAATCTATTATGTATCTTTATATAAGCTTGGTCAGTTGGAAGAACATAGAAACTACATGCAAAGAGGCCATATTAAATAATGACAACATACAACAAATGGCATCATTTTCCTTTGTAAAGCTCCAATTATTCCCATCCTGTAAAATGTATCACGGCTTACCCACTGGCACATCCTACCCTAAGCATAATAAGCTTAACTATAATACTTCTGCAGAGAAACTGTACATAATTAACCAAATAGTAAAATAGTACATATAGGATATTTAATTAAAGCACATATGTTGCGGTAAGGGGCCTAGGTTGGCACATGGCTATCGCCACCGACTTAAATGTCTGTTCTTGTACATTTAAAAGTACCAAGGGTCAGAGGATGACCACAACCTTCCTCTCATTGACCCATTCAAACAGTCAATCCAGGTAAATGACTGTTTTACTCAAGCAACAGTGTTCTTGCATTTTACCAGTAAGAGAATATTCACACATCTGCATCAAAATAGGTAAATGCTCTGACGTCAGTCATCAAAAATGGTCGTTAAAACCTGACTCAGTGTGTATTTAGCAAATGTCTTTTTTGTTATTAAATGACTGAAACATATTTGGTTGAAAACACGGAATATAGACTAAAAGCAATGAGCGCGCCTCTCTGGCTCACATACACCGGTCATCGTCCGAAACGAATCGAAATGGAAATCGACGAGTTTCGGGGGGTTGGAGCATGGATCTATGGGTTGGAGTGGGTCAAATTGAATCAAACTGAGGTAGCACAAATCAGATCGGAGGAGTACCCCTCGGTTGAAATCGCATTTGGTCTGATTGGGGCCACATAATAGACACACATAATAGTATCAAACTAGCATGTCTCAAGTACAGCATTTTAAGTGGAATTTACTGTAAACAGCCCAGAATAATTACAGTTTAGTGCATAATTATTAGGCATGTTGATATTCTGGTCATATTTTTCTTCTCCAAGCACGTTTTACCAATTCCAAACCACATCAATCTTAATAACTACTATTAACTTTGTATTTAATCATTTATAAGTGATATATAATTGTCTGAATATAACTCCTTATATTCAGGTGTGCATAACTATTGGCCACGTTTTCTTTTACAATTAATCAGACTGAGAAGTCAAAAATTATTAAATGCCCATGAGAAGGATACAATACTAATGCAATACAAGAATTTGCAAAGTTAAGGCATGACCACTGGACAGCGACATGCTCATTGGGTAAGCACGGTCAGAAAAACCAGTGGAGAAGAAAAGACACGTTAACTGCAAAATTAAGGCAAAGTATTATTTGTGAACCATCAGGAACCATTAAGTCTACAGTGCCATACTTTTCAAGAACTACAACCTACCTGAAGTCTCTAGAAGTGTCATTTGTCAGGTTCTCAGAGACTTTGCTTGAGTAAAAAATCCTAAAAAATGACCCTCACTTAACAAGAATAACATGCTAAAGTGTTGTGAAATACATTAAGATTTTTATAGACAGATAAGTTGAGAGTGACTCTTGTAGGACCAGTGCAATTCGTCTGCATTAGGGTGGCCCTTATTAAAGGAGTATTTTTGGGCTAGTTTTGAGTAGCAATTGGGTGGGTTTTGTTGAGAAACCCTGGCAACCCTGTCTTCCACCCTCAATACCACGACTGAGGTGCCCTTGAGCAAGACACCTAATGCCAAACTGCTCCAGTTGGTGCTGGAGCAAATGGTTGCCCACTGCTCCGGGTGTGTGCTGTATGTGCGCACTTGTATGGGAACATGTCAACTCTCCATTACGAGTGTTCGTTCCTAGGTCCGTGAGCTGAGACTTGAACTCGGGACACGTGAACGACAGGGCGCTGCCACAAAGCAATCGGCTCTAATGTATTTTAAGACTAACAACACAGTTCTGTGTTCTCGTTTTTGAAATAATTCAGAGTTTACTAATGGTTTTGTTTTTTACTTTCTTAAATAAATGTTTACACCAGCAGCTACCATTTCCTGATCTTGCTGGCAAGCTTGTCTCATACAAATACTCAGAAACATTTCACCCGCTGACCTTTCAGCTAGCCAAGCTGTAATTTCAGCCTTCTCAGTGTGCTTTTCAAGATTCATAACTGGTGATCATGTCTACTTAATCACTGTGTATTTGCACTTTCTTAAATGCCAACATGAGATTAAATACTAGAATATCCAATTTCCATTCCAGCCAGTGAAACACACATGGTCCTTTCAGATTGCTTTAACCTTGCATAAATTCTATAGAGATTAACTCTGCTTTAACATTGTAATCAGCCGTTTACCCTGCATTTGTATGCCATATATATTGTGGTTTATTTCTTTTTACACCTAAATCCCATAATTTTATCTCAAATTGAATGTTGTTAAACAATGTGTATATGGAAGGTATTTATGAGCAAGGAAGACATCTGGGTGTCATCAAGTAGTCACCTAGCTAGGGAGAGTCTGTGCTGACATTTTCTCTTTGGCAGTTCTCTTGAGTAAAATAAGTATTGCCTTTCATGTGTGTCTGGGTCATGCCCTTGTACCCTACGAAAAAGACGTTCATTCAATTGTGCTATTAGTGTAGACCAATGAGTTTGTAAACATTCGGGATGCGTCTGCAGCATAGTTGCAGAAAACCAGGGAGAGAATTACACAGATACGGTACAAAATACTTTGATTTAAAAAGATTATAGATTATATTGGTTAGATGTCATTTTCAAAATGTTCTCGGCTTATTACAAGAGCTTGTCAACCAGCGATAAGCACCGTTATTCAACAAAATTGACATTAGATAGTGAGATAATCTTGCAGATCTGAAACAGGGATGAGTTTTTTGTGGGCGGTTCCAGTGGCAATCTATGGAGCCATGGAATAAATGAATAAAAAAGGTCAATTTTCATCTATATTTAAAAATTCGGACTACTTTCGCAATTGCAAGATTAAATCTCACAACTCTAATAAGGAAAAACAACTCTTTTGCTCTCAGTTCAGAGTTTATATCCCACACTTCTGGCTTTTACTCCCTCAGAATTAACAAACTCACTATTTCTTAATTTATAAATTGAGTTATAAAGTCCGAATTAGGAGAGAAAGTCAGAATTGTGAGATAAAATAAATAAATGTAATGTAAATAGGTTAATAATAATAGGTTTAAATAATATTTCATGCTGTAACTGTAGGGCTAATACAATACATTCCATACGAACAGCATATGTGAATATTATGTAGACCTATCGTTTAAATCAAATGTATGCTTTAAAAGTAGAGTAATCATAGCAGTTTTCATTTAAACATCTGCGATAATGGCGTCTTTGACAGTCAGCTGTTGTAAGAACAGGTTCAAAGTGCAAGTGAAAAAAAGCCTTTCTCCTGCCTAATCTAAAAAACAGGTGCAGACTCAGTGACCAGAAACAGATATAAAACACTGCATGAATAAAATGGAATACAAAAGTCTATCAGTAACAACAATCATTCCGAATAGGTTTGTAAGCAGTCTGGTGCACATATACAGTGCCTTGCAAAAGTTTTTTTCACGATTTGTTATGTTGCAGCCTTATGTTAAACTGCTTTAAATAACTTTTTTCCCACACCAATTTGCAAAAGTCTGCTGCATTGATGGTTCACAGAAACATGTAGCCACCATTATCCATAATGGAACAGGTTTGGAACAACTAGGACTTTTCCATCTTCCTTTGGAGTCCTGGCCAAACTGTGCAATTGGTGGAGAAGGGCCTTGGTTAGGCGGGTGATCAAGAAGATAATGGTCACTCTGGCTGAGCTCCATGATTATACAGGAGTTGGACAATGAAATTGAAACACTGGCCAATATAGTGTTGGAGGTTTCATGGCTATATTTGCACAGCCTGGTGGCCAATCTTCACTTATTGCACATTCCACCAGTAAGAGCAAAGTGTGAAGGTTGATTATGTGCACCCAATGGTTCAGACATTGTACCTTAAAGGTGGTGCCATGTATAAGGATGATAATGCACTAATTCACACAGCAAGACTGGTGACAGAGAGGTTTGATGAACATGAAAGTAAAGTTAAACATCTCCCATTACCTGCACAATCACCAGATCTGAATATTATTGAGGCACTTTGGGATGTTTTGGAGGAGCAAGTCAGGAAACGTTTTCCTACACCAGAATCACATAGTGACCGGGCCACTGTTCTAGAAAAGGAATGGCTCAAAATCACTCTGGCTACTGTGCATGACATGTATTTGTCAATCCCAAGACGAAATGATGCTGTATTGGCCACAAAAGGAGGCCCAACACCGTACTAATTGTGGGCTAAAACCAAGTGTTTCAGTTTCATTGTCAAACCCCTGTATATGTAGATGAGAGAAACTTACATAAGGACAAACATCACTGCAAGACTCCACCAATCTGGACTTAATGGCGGCGTGGCCAAAACTCAATGTGAAAAAACAAAAAACACTTGGAATTTACAACAGAGCACCTAAAGAACTCTCAGATTGTGAGAAACAAGATTTATGCAATGTACCTATTTGATTTATATATATATATATATATATATACATTTGCAAAGTTATCACAGATCTGGTTTTTGCTTTGTCATTAGTGTATGCAGTCAAGATTGATGTTGGGGGGAAAATGCATGTAGGAAAAAAGCTATTTTAATCAGTTTTACACAAGGCTGCAACAACAAAAAGTGGAAAAATTGGGGGTATGAATACTTTCGCAAGGCACTGTAGATGTTTCACGTCCTTTGGAAATGGAAGACACACAAAACAAACAAAATAATGACCTGAAAGGTATACTGAAAAACATCTGCACTAACGTGGAATTATTTGGGATTCAACAGTTCTTGCACTGAACTTCTGCAATGTAGACCCTGAGTTTGCACTAAAGTATTTTAATATAAGTTAAGTTAATGATTGTAATAACAATATCAAGGGTCTCATACTCAACCATTTTTCTAATACAGTAGCAAAATCCAACCAGTGCCTGTCATCACAGTAGGACTATTCAGGGCACATTGGACTTAGGTGATGGTAAAAATGGCTTGAAGTTACTTGAGGCAAGGGTACCAGGACATTGCCTTTTAGAGTTTTAGCTATAAAAGAAAATGATTTGAAAGATATATCTAGTTCACTCCTTTTGAAACTTCAGCTGCTGGAAACTGACAGACGGTTTTATGATCCATGGGGTACCATGCTAGTCATGGGGGGTAAAATGCTGTACCACTCGAGCAAAACCATGTGCTTGAAAAACACATTTGTAATTCAGACACATGCAGGGATACACTTATGTTGGTGGTTTCTGTTCCTGATACTTAACCTGCTGAATGAGTGGCTTGGTGTTTCTTGTACCTTGTTGAAAACTCTTTAGCTTATAACCCATGAGAATTTGATATAACCCATGAGAATGTGGAAGACATTGGCAAAAAAAATAGGTATGATTTGCATGGAATAATACAATAATCATTTGTACCATGTCATCAGTTTAATCATGTTATTAGCCAAGATTGATCAAATAGCTGATATTTGCATCAATTTCAGCAGTAAGTATACTGGTCAAATAAAATGCAATAGAATCCTAAAACATGTTAAAACACAAATTCTTTCCACAGCCCCCTTTCTGATCTGACTGGGTTTAGCAGTTGCTGGGAAGGATGATGATTCTTCAGCTGAACTCAGTAAACTTTCTGTCTGGCTGGCTGGCTGGCTGGTTGGCTGGCTGGTTGATATATAAATAGAACTCAAGCATATGTACCTCTGTTAATAAAGATGAGGTTAAAATAAAGCATAATAATATAAAACACACTTTATTTGGAAGTGTGTATGTTCAGCTTTACGCATCTATAGGCCAATTCACCAACAAGCAGATTATTTTGCTTGTTTCAAGCAAAAACACCTAATTTGTTCTATTTTTTTTTTCTGAAAACAAGACAATCATTTTGACTTGTCTAGAAAATCATTTTTGATTTAAGAATTTGTAGATATTTTGGCTGGAAACAAGACAAAAAATCTAAGTAAGAAAAGCATGTTTTGCAGTGCAGACACCAACAGGGGTAACACATAAAACCCGACAAATGTTGTCTGTTGCTGTTACACATACATATATATAATAATTATAGTAAAAAGTCATAATAATAAACAAAATAAATAAATTAAAAAAAAAATGCAAATTTGAATATTGCAATAAAAGAACATTCTAGTGAATTTTGGGTTTTCAAGTTTGAGGCAACTATTTAGTTCCATATACAATAAAAATTATTTAATAAGTCTAGAAAGCCCTTTGGGTTGACTGGGTTTAATGTTTTCGCCGTGTTTGAAATGAAATGTTTAACAAGAAATAAGAATATCAGGAAGATCTTTTTTTTTATTATTATTTATGATCATTTATTATGCATAAACACACCCAGTCACAAAGCTTTCCCATTACTTTATATTATAATTTTTAAAAAGTTCACATACTGTCCATTCACAGTGGCTACTTTTGGCCTTCATAACAACAACCACCAGCTTTTACTTAAGCAAATGTAATAAGAGACAAAGTGTGACTCAAAAAAAATGTGTATTTCTACCCAGACAGATGTCAGTTACATCTAACAAGGCTGACTGAAATGTGCATTATAAAGAGTTATTTTGAGGGCAGTCAATCTGTTTACTTAATTGAGATATAGTTTATTTTGCCGAGACATGATTTATTTTGTTGCACATTATTAACATTGTAAAACATTTAGAATATTGTGGATAAACTACAGCTGTTTAAGCAAATAATGATTACAAAAAAAGTGTTACAGAACTTCTGAGACGCAAATGAGTAAAAAAAGTAAAAACGCTGATCAGTTTGTGCTGTGGTATCATAATTGGTACTGATTTTTATAAGTGCATTTTTGGTGCCATGAAACATCCTAGAACCTCACTGAAAACTGCCATCACTTTAAATGATTAGTTTAGGGCTATATTAATGGCACAAGGTAGCCTGGTATGAGAATGATCTGTAAACTGTGCTTGTGCATGTTGATTTGTCTGCCTTGTTTGCTCTGCGTTAAGATCTTCCTCCAGATTTGGGGTCAGAGGCTTAAAACAACCAAAAGAGAGAGATACACATACACCCACACACATTATTGCCACTCATTTACACCAAAATACACACAAAATGATGGGTTTCATAGAGGATTGTGAAAATATTTCACTTGAACTTGGCCTTGATTACATCTATTTTGAGTTTCTATCTTGTTTTATTTCATGTTAAATGTCAATTCATTTGTATTGACAGTTCATCTAATAGCTGTTGTTAGACCTAACTGACATGACTTTTATTTTATTTTAAGTAAAAACCTAAACATAGACTATCCACCTTATTTTTCCTGTAAGAGCGGGCACGGCCATTTATACATTTTATGTGTCTGACCTCTCATCCGCATCCAGCTACTTTTAGCTGTACAAAACAGCTTGTTTTGCTGCTTGATATTGCAAATTGCTGTGTCTTACCATAGAGTCATTCAGTGTCAAATCATCCAAATTTCAAATGCTGCTCCAAATTTTGCTAATACTTTTTCTGAGGAAAGACAGACATAATGTCTACACATTTGGTTTTTGACCACTGAAAATGTGTACATTTTAGCAATTTACTCCCAGAGCCATATTGAAATTCCAATATCTCTGGAACCAAATCTCTTAGGGAATTAAAAATAAAGATACCAAAAGAAAAGTGTGTTAAGACCCAATATCTAAAAGGGCATTCAAATATCTTTAATACTTCAGGCATGCAAACTTTGGAGAAAAACTTGAAAAGTGCTGTTTCCCCATTTTTGAATGGTCACCACTGACACATAATGCAACAAAGATTGCTAAAGTCAACCAATTTTACTAACAGAACTACCAATCTCTGTGTAAAACAAATATAAGGATGCTGCCATCTTTCTGAAGCCATTTTTACCCCCCTGTAACTTGACACTGAATTTAAGGTGAAAATTGCCATTTTGATCTCCCTCTACAAAACAGTGGATTACTCAGTAACTATTCATCCATGACATTTAATATTTTGGCTTTCATCACTATACATGTCTATCTTTCTTCAGAATAAATATTAGCCAAATCAAAAATTTGAGACCTCTGGTTGAGTTGACACAGAATGAATATTTTAATGTATTAACTTAATTTCAGTTAATACATTCAGTTTCACCGATTACTGTACTTCGTTATTCTTCTGCTTATTTCCACAAAAAACCAGAAGTCTCACACGTTCTTACAAAATATCTGTCTTATAAAACCAAGCAGACAGAGGGGTTAAAAACACTCAAAAATCTGTTATTAAAAAGGTTCTCCATCACACCATTAAGGTCATATAACAGTTTCAAAGCATGATTCTTTATGGACCCTTATAAAAAGGTGTATTAGCTTGTTGCTAGTGCAACAAGCTGAAAAAACCTAACCTGGTGCTGTTTAGAACCATTTGTTTTAAAAGTGAACATACTTGAGACCACATATCCTAGTAGTGCATGCATATGTGTGCATTCCTATGAGACGAGTCTATAAACTTGAGTCCAAACCCTACTGCATAAATGCTTTTTGTCTAGCAACTGGACAGCATCTCTTTGGCAAGCACCCAGAACAGTATGATTCACAAAGGCATGCAAGTTTCTTTCCAAAATCCTAGTTGTACAGTGTATTACAGTACATTTCCACTTTTGCACTTTTACAGATAGTATTTTGCAACAGATATACTTACTGTAAAATTAAACGAAACAGAGTCATGAAAAGACATTAAATATTTCAAAACAATATTTTCTTTCTCTCAATGTTCCCCATAGATTCCACTTAAAGACAAACAATAACAAATGGTCACAGTGTTTTTAATGAAATGCATTTGTTTCTGTTAATAATGTATGTTGCTATACATAAAAAAAAAATTACGCATATATATATATATATATATATACGCAAACATGCACTGCTAATTAGTATGATCAAATAAAAATATTATTGTTTTAATAATATTTTTTTCTCATGCATTCAGTTCTAACTGGCTTTTAAGTAATAAATTGCATTTGTCATTCCATGCAAAAAAAAATGGATGTTATTCAAGAAACGAATGCTGCTATGCTTTAAGCTCTTTACCGCATTAAAAAGCTATTTCCTGAATGTTTCAAAACTTGCTTGGCATCCTATTTGCATGTTCCTGCAAATGTTGCCAAAATGCCAACCGTGACGACCGCCCTGCTGTGCCCTGCAGCTCAGTCTTGTCTGAGCCAAACAGTCTACAGAAACATGAACTATATATATACTTGCTCACACGTCCATATCTCTTACAGGACATGTTACATATGTTTGTGTGATGCAAGTGACTGAAAAAAAAAGTCAGAGGGTGGAGTCAGTCCTTGCTCATTCACGGTAAACAATCCTGTGGAAACATATAAGAAACATATGCTTAGGTATCAACCAATATTCTGGGCTGCGTTTCTCAAAAGCAGTGTGAGCTCAGTTGATCGTAGAGACCATTGGTTGCAATGGTTCTACGATGGAGCCTTGAATGTTGTTAAAGTTAAATTTAAAAAATACATTTCGTAGTAGTTCTTTCTTTATTTGAGGCAAAGAGTGGGTACATAATTCTGAAAGACATTTTCATGGCATGTTAGCAATGATCTTTTGTAAGGCACAATAGTGTGAATGACCTGTACATGGTTGTGTGTCATGTAGAGTATATTAAGGCCTGAACTGCAATGCCCTCAGAGCGTGTTCACACGGTCTGCTGCAAAGCACCCTGCATATAAAAGTACTGTCAGTAATGTGGCAAACCTCTTTGGAGAAGCATGCAGTCGCAGCTTGGCATCATAGGCTCTTTAAATATAAAACACGTTAGGATGAAGTTGACAACTTCACACCTGCTGTGTTCT
Source organism: Cirrhinus molitorella (assembly GCA_033026305.1). Lineage (NCBI taxonomy): Eukaryota > Metazoa > Chordata > Actinopteri > Cypriniformes > Cyprinidae > Cirrhinus > Cirrhinus molitorella. The sequence goes on from CM065119.1 coordinate 46,743,323, forward strand.
TACTGCTTTGGGATAGCTGTAAATAGTTTGAGATCAGCAGCTCATCAAGGCTTCCCTACAGCAATAATTGATAGCCACAAACCAGCCAAACACTATCAAGCTTCTCATCACTTATGTTCTTAAATACCCTCAGTGGGATTTAGTACTTAGCTCAGACATAAACAGCTAAATCAAAACATGATTAATAGATAGAATATAGTGTTTTGAGTTCTAAACTAAAAGAAAGAAGATGTCCTAACAATGTACCCATGGAACTCCCTTCATTTAGAGCTGCTTTGTATAACTATCTTATTCAAACTCAATATTTTAAATGATTGAACAACAGACAGAATAATCTTTTCATTCTACACTTTCATTAAGCTTTAAATGTTTCCTTTTTATTTATACCACAGCGGTGCATGCTTAAAGGAAAAAGGTCTAAAAAAAATTTATCTCCAGTCATCAAGACCGCCAGGGTTTGCTTTTAGACCATGATCCATACAAGGTCCTGAATTATGATACAGTGCAGTGCCTCTAATCAAATGCCTCCTGACACATGAAGGGCCTCTGAGCCTGATGTATCTTTCCCTATCCGGTTTCCGCTGTCAAAGCTACATTTATTTCCGACCGCACCAACTGTTAACATGAAGTTCGAACAGACAGCTGCAAGCTTAGCTCAGCGTCAACTCATTACCTTTCATAGACGTGCCTTAATTTAGTTTACTGCAGTCCTAAGCTTTGTATATTTGCACACTAAATCATCCATTTAATATACATTATTAATAACAGATAATAAAGTCTGAGGACCTTTACACATTCAATGTATTTATAATACACCATGGAGTTTAATTGAATGGTAGCTTGTTGTATTGAACAAATACTCTAATGCTGATGATACACTGGGCAACTTTTTGAGCAATGTTGCCGGGCAACATTGTTGCTCTGGCAAATGTTACCATCAACTGGCAGCCAGATAAAATACAGGGCCCACGACTGATCTAAATTATCCAGATGGAAATTTGTTACCCATTCTCAATGGAAAATTGCTCAAACAACATTGCTAAAAAAAAAGTTGCCCGGCAACATTGCTCAAAAAGTTGCCCAGTGTATCATCAGCATAAAATTAATCTGATTAATCAGTCTAATTTGTTGTGCAATTGCTTATGAGTGAACCTCTAATACTTTATAGAGGTATTAAGTGGACTGCCACAGTGTTATTGCATTCAATATTTTTATTTAACAACGTAATGTAATAAAAATTATTTCATCCCTGTAATAAGAAAATTAAATGGAGATTTCGATAGGGAAACTGAAATCTGTCATCAAGATTTTTTTTTTTTTTTTTTTTTTTTTGGAGGGATAACAAGTTTATTTGCAGATATTGGTTTGGTTAGTGAAAAATTTGGATGCACCAGCTTACTGACCTCATTTTAAATAATAGTAAATACAAATAATAGAATTGTAATAGTAACTTAAAATAATTAATTAATTAAATAATAATTAAATCCATTATTAAATGGTTAAATTCATTTTTATTTATACAGTATAGAATTAAGTATAAATATTTATCATATTTAACATATTTAGTCAAGTGTATCACAACTTTTGGCTTTGGCTTTTTTAGAAACCTGCGCTCTCGTGTGGTCAACTGGTGTAACTGTGAGAAGGGAAACATTACATTGAATGTAATGCAAATACTACCCGCTTGCAAACATTTCTAATGGAAAAAGAAAGCTGTTTTACGCCAGGTGGCGCAATGGAGGCTCAGAAAGCCACATCATTGCTCAAAATATCTAAACGTTGTTAGAAACATTACTATTTTTTAATTTTTATACAGTGTCTACAACCAGTTAAAGGACACGTACGTGACATGTTATTGGGAGTCCATGAAAAAAGTTAATTATGAGCAGCTCTGAGAATGTACTAGCAGCCATACACTGCCCGATTTGCAGCTGAACCATTATATTGACCTAAATAATTGCGTTGATAAACTTTAATAACCTATAAAGTGAAGAGAACCATCGCTAACCATCGTACCTGATCCACATGTGACAACTTCCAGACTGCTAAACTCCTGAGCTAAGTTTAGCCCTTCTTTTACGGTCTATGGTTTAGCCCTCCCTTGAGCTAAACACCGCCATTTGTTCTATTGCGGCCCCATATGTTCAAATTAACATGAAACTATTTGGATTTTTAAAAATAGTATAAAAGCAATTGTAGGGTGAATTAAGGCGAGACACTGCAGGTAAAAAGGGTATACATTTTGTCACTCCAAAATTCAGTAAATACATAAAGAGACAGAAAACGATACTATTTTTTTTTTTAATGTTGTATATAATCAAGCAAATTATATATGAACAAATCCCTCTGCAAAAACCTAGAGGATACAGACCGTGTATGTGGTACTGAAGTGGAGATTTATGGCTCAGTGTAGGAGAAAAAACTCATTTTGAGAAAATGGAGAAACACTTAACAGTGTCTTTAAGATGTTTTCTTTCCACTAGTCTGAAAAAATACTTTATGAAAAAGCAAAAAGTCCAAAATCTCAATTTGAGAGGTTTATGAAATAGGCCAGCAGTGTCTCGCCTTAAGGGTGATACTGGTATTACTGGACATAAGGTAAAATGGGACAGTACAGAATACAGAATTTATTTTCTCACCTAATGAGTTCAAATAAAAAACTTTTTTGCTGAGCCCTAGCTGTAAGACCATGTAATTAAACTGGGATGCCCTCATTGGTGTGACATCATGTAGGTGGGCGGGCCGGCATCAAACCGGAAGTTGACTGTGAAATGTATGAACTGAGGAAAATGACATAAGCTTTTGCTAGTTTTCATGATAAGGTCCTAGAATTGTCATAGCTACTATATTATACAAAATTTTGAACAGAAAAAAATGATGCACTACTTCTACAAAATCAGTAAAAAGTGTGTTAATATCATATTTCTATTTTCCGAATTAGGTTGTTTTTTATTTTGTCCCATCCACCCAAACACAATTTGGGTGGATGGGACAGTGCTTAAGGCTTTGCTAATTAAGAAAATAATTGACCTTGCAATAAAGAACTATTGTATATGCTCTGTATACCCTAAATCAGTGGTTTCCAAACTTTTTATTTGTGCAAGCTCTAATCAACCACAAAAATATTCATGAATTAGATAGATTTTTTTAATAAAATAAAAATTCTGAAACAGAAGCATTTAAAAAATATAGAAGCATATATAGAAACCTTTTTCCTTTTTTTGTTGCAGTAATAAACCCCATTAATGTTTCTTTTAAAGGTTTGTGCAGGTTAAATGTCTTTGTCAAAGTTAACTGGTGATGGGGCCACCCAACTTTTGGACTTCAAGCCTTCTTTTACCTCAGTTACATGTGTTGTGATGTACAATTTTTGAATTAAGAAATGAAGTCGAACAGAAAGAAACATGATGAAACTTAATGATAATGAACATAAAAGGAAATGTTGCATATAAAATTATATTCAAGTATGAAATAACTTGTGCAATACAATAAATATTCTTACACTACCTTACATCACCCAGACGTTGTGTCCCATTCACCCAAAAGTTACCAAAAATATTTTTGGCTCAATTCACAGAAAAGTGTACGTCACGCATGCTTTCATTATAATATAACATTGTTTACTCTTTAAATGGGTAGTTGACATCTTAAGTTTTACAGAAATATATCATGTGTTGGGCTAATGTTTTTAATTCATTGCAAGTACCTTGCCCAAGGCGGAAATTCAAAAACTGTCCCAATCACCTTTAATTCACCCTACTATACCCGTCTAATTGCAATTTGTATTTGTAAATACAAGTTTAATTTGAATGAAACTGAATGTTTTCTTAAAAAGGTTTGAATGTTTCTATTTCTGCAATCATTGAACCAAGTGCAATCATTGGCGAGTGTTTCTGTAAGGAATGTCGCCATCTTGTGGTCAGTGGAGGGATTGCATATTTGAATAAATAATATGAACCCTTGTTATTATAGGGGTGGGATGCAGTGAGAAAAAAACACGTTGCACATAACACAGAACTGCTGCAGCAAGAGTGACAGCAAATTTCAGCATTCACATTGAAGACCCTGTTTCCACAAAAAAAAACGACCACAGAGAGCTTCACATCCATGAAACAGCAACAATGGCTAAAACGTGAATCACAGACACCAGTACTAAAGTGCAAAAAAAGGTTCATAAAACCTGAACAGTTGGACTACCAACATCTGCCCTGGCCAGATGAATCACCTGACATAAAATGATCAAACCACTGGGCAGTTTTGGAGAGTAAGAAGCAAATTCTCTCCTTTAGCATCTCTGAAGCAATTAGTGGATTTTCCGATGTGCAAATGTTGTATAAATGTATATTGGAAGTTGTATTAAAGGCAAATGGAGGTAAAACACCTTAACAATGAAATATTGCCCTTAATATTTCCCACTTTCAACCCCTGCATGTATATATAATATAAACAATAGGCTTATTACTAGCAAACATTAATCATGCACTAAAAGGGGGCTGAGATGAGGTGCTAAAGCTACAGACAAAAAGGCAAATCAAAGGTGATTATCTGATCAGAATATAAAGCCAAAAGTACCCTGAACTGACAGTGAGGATAGGGCATCAATTGCACAATGTCTTCTGTCACATTTACAGTGGTTTTAGGGGATAAAGCACTGAACTACTGAACATTATGCACTAGAAAATGCACAGAAACGCAGATCTCGTTTCATTAACATCAGCAACCACAATAAATAAGTAAACACATATATAGCTTTGGTCTGTAACTTTTAAGAAATCGCTTAGCATTTCTCAGCATGCCGATCAAAACTTCATTGAGTTTATTTGTTAAAACATCACTTCATTTGTGCAACGGCAGTTTAAACAATGGCTTTGTCGGAGAAGAGGCCCTAAATGACAGTAGCAGGAGACCATCCCGATGATCACTGGTAAAAACATTATGAGACGCTCATGAATAATGAGGGTAAAGGTCAGAGTTTATAAAAGATAGTAGTTGGTCAGGCCCAAAGAATCTTTTATTACACACCACAAATCTGCCTATAAAGTACATGTTGTTGTAAATTAAGAGTCAACTGAACCCCTTCTACTAGTTGCTGGAGTGGTGTCTTCCTTAAATGACAGCAAGCCATGAACTCTGTTACACAGAGGTGTTCGCAATTCTAGCTCCACCAGACACGCAGGAGGCCGTCACATGATGCACGAGAATATAAGGTACTTTCTATTTGACTTACAAAAATAAGTTTGCATTCCTCTGCCTTCACTGAACAAGAGTTCCATAGATCTTTGTTGGCAATGATTGATCAATACATATGTAAACCCTATGTAGGTTATCATATACAAATATTTATATAAAATTTGTACAACACAAATTGCAACATTTTCCCTGTACAAGAGCAGTGATAAGTCCACATTGAATGAATCACAATTCAACAAATTGTGCAAAGTAAGGAAAACAAAAACATTCATCAACATAACTTAAAGGCATTTGGCAATTTTGGCGGGTATTTATATCAAAGATAAAGCTTATGTTCAGTATCAATAGCCATGAAAACAAAACTGCTATGACCACTTTTATTTGTACACGGCTAAAATCTCTGACAGATTCATGCTCCACTTCACAACCTGAATTTGTCTTTTAAAGTGCATGCAATAATACCAGTAACTCTGACAGAACTGATTCAATGTAATAAATCCACATCCTGATAAAACTAATGCCAATTAATTTAGGATACTGAACAATGAATACATTTTCTGTTTTTTGTTCTTTTTTTTTCTCTTCTGCTCCTTTTTCTAAGTAAAAAGAAATAAAGCGTGGGTTCCACAATATGAAATCGATTCAATGCTCTTAATGTATTCACCATAATATTTTAAAATCAGACACTGCTTCAAAATCTGCTTCTGCTTCGTAAAGTTTTCGTCAACAGTTGTCACATTCTCTGTGATACATACAAAACAGCTAATAGCCACGGTGAAGACGCAGGACACATTCTACAGTCGCAATGTCCTTTGATGACACCAAAGGCATTTCACGCTTCATATCCACCTTACATGATGGGATCGTACTTAACATATCAAAGTGCTTACTTGTACTAAAATATCCTGAATTACTAATTTAATACCAAAAAGTGGGACAATGGCATGGAGAAAAAGGTCAGTTTGTCTAGATATTTCTTCTTGGTTTATGAGCTCAATGATCCATCACCGAACCGCTTTTGTGTCTGTGGCTGTTTCGTTCCTCCTCTCAGAATTTCAGAAAAGTTCTCACAGCCGATATGAGTTCTAAGATATTGATATCCAGCATTGTCACTGTTTGGGTGATCTTGGTAAATCCAACAATCAGGGACAGTGCAGGCACAATGTGTCCAAAGACATCAGTGTTGAACAGTCCCCTTGACCTCCGCTGGATCATCTGGCCTCGTCCTTGGGAAAGTCAAACGAGGCCAGGCTTCCGAACCCTAGTCGCGCACTCTCCGAATCGAACATCTCCAGTTCTCGCTCCTGACGGTCAAATAAATGCTTGATTTTTTCAGTCCGTTCCTTATGAAGCGAGGCCAGCTCTTCTTCAATCTGTGGACGGAGGTGCGGGCAGACTATTTACTAGGTATTTCAGGTATTACTTATTTCTCTATTTGCAGACAGAGCTTCGTTTACGGCAAAATAAAACAGCTCACCTTCTGTTCCAAGTGAGCCCGGCGCAAGGACGCCTTCTGTTCCAACTTCTGCACCTCGCGCTCATGTTGGGCCTCCATCTGCGCCTTCGTTTTGTTCTGGTAGGCATCGAGGAGCTCCATCTCCTGATGTAGCTGCTGCCTTAAAGCCTGACATTCAGCCTCCTGCTCTTCATCTAAACGTAACTGAGAGAGTTACATGCTGCAATTATTATCTCAAACACTGAGGGGGTTTATTGCAGGGTTATGATCGCTAGCAAAAATAACTAAAACTGAAGAGTTCAGATGCAAAAGCCTCTAGACATCTTTCTTTAAAAAATGCATTTTTATCAGGCTCCGATGTATAGGTTTCTATGTAAGTACTGGTACTTCTGATTTGGCTGAGGGTGAGATTTTACCGAGTTTGAAGTAAAAGTATTTGATGGATGCCAAGATGGCCTTTAGATGGTTTTGCATCTGAACTCTTCAACTACATAAACTAAACCTAAAAGTAAAAAAAAGGACAAAATGCAACAGAAGTACTGAAACGTTAAAGATGCAGTCCGTAAATGTGCCTCTTTGTCGCCATCTCTGTGTTGAAGCCTGCAACTGCAGTTATTTATATATTAGCGTTACCCGTACATTCAATTTCTAATCGTCATACCATTCAAATTTCATACAAAGAAATTGTTGTTTTAACCCATATCTGTAATCAGATACACATTTAAAAGTGGAGTATAATCTAATTTCAGTCACTGAAATAGGTTTACTAGCCGGGACTCCTTCTTTATGTTGACAGAGGTGAGTAATAACGCATAGATGAGTGGCAACATGCTATTTCCCGTGAAAATCTACCAGTACCAGTACCACTCAAATTAGAAAACATAATTACAAGCTTACTGTTTAGTTTTGAACACTGGCTGTTTATGCACTTGCTCAAAAATTGATTTCAGATCATTTTTAACCAAAAAACAGTTGCAGCTTTAACACTGCAAAAAATGCTTTTCTTACCTAGACTTTTTGTGTTGTTTCCAGCTAAAATGTCTAAAAATTCTTAAATTAAGAAGGATTTTCTTGACAAAAAAAAATTATTGTCTTGTTTTCAGAAAAAAAAAGTCATAATTAAGTGAGCTTTTGCTTAAAACAAGCAAAATAATCTGCCAATGGGGTAAGAAAAATAATCTTATTTCAAGATGAAAACTAGATTATTTTGCTTACCCCATTGGCAGATTATTTAGCTTGTTTTAGCAAAAACTCACTTAATTGTGACTTCTTTTTTCTGAAAACAAGATCATTTTTACTTGTCTAGAAAATCCTCCTCGGTTTAAGAATTTTTTTTTTTTATATTTTGGCTGGAAACAAGACAAAAAATTCTAAGTAAGAAAAGCTTTTTTGCAATGTAAAATTAAAACGAAAACAGAAAACATAGAAATAAAGTCAAATTAAAATATCAACAAAAACTATAATTGTATATATGGTTTGATGTAGATAATATTGAGTAATGCCTCTTTGCATCTTATAAAGTAGTCAGTAGTGAATAAAAACAACATTGCATAAATAAACAGCAACACTGCAAAAAATGCTTTTCTTACTTAGATTTTTTGTCTTGTTTCCAGCCAAAATATCTAAATATTCTTAAAACAAGAAGGATTTTCTAGAAAAGTCAAAATTATTGTCTTGTTTTCAGAAAACAGAAGTCATAAATAGGTGAGTTTTTGCTTAAAACAAGCAAAATAATCTGCCAACGGGGTAAGCAAAACAATCTTATTTCAAGCAGAATACTAGATTATTTTGCTTACCCCATTGGCAGATTATTTGCTTGTTTTAAGCAAAAACTTGCTTAAAAGGGTTTTTTCTGAAAACAAAACAACCGTTTTGACTAGTCTAGAAAATCCTTCTTGATTTAAGAATTTTTGGATATTTTGGCTGGAAACAAGACAAAAACTCTAAGTAAGAAAAGCATTTTTTGCAGTGAATATAATCAGTTTTCATTTGGAATTTTTGGCTTGGTTGTGGAAATTTCATTTCCCCCTATAGCCACTAGAGGGAAACCTCTCAAACGGTTTAGGCCAGTAGCTGCCTTTTGAAACGTTTCTCTCTGACTTTATATGGAAACCATCTAAATTGTATCAGGTTCTATCTGGTTTCAAAGAAGCAATGTGAACAATTTTCTTGTATAAACCCTAAACTAACTTACTCAGTGAGTACTGTGTTTCAACACATTCATCAGGTGAAGGGTCTCAGATTCATAACCTAAAATACAGGCACAAAATGAAGGGTTGTTTTCCTCCGGTGCCTGTGTACTTTACCGATTGCGAGGCCATCATCTCATTAATGCTTTGCTCATATTGTTCTGCCAGCTGTGCGAGCTTTCGTGTCTGTTCCTCCTTCAGAGACTTCAGGATGGCTTTGTGGTCACTCTTGGGGGAGACCTCCAGCTGATGGTTCCTCAGAGCTTTGTACTGCTTGTTTTGCACCTTACAAGTATCTTGGAATTGCTTCTTGATCTGCATTTCCAATGTCTATAATGAGAGGACATTCCTTAGGTTAATTTTCACAGCGCATCATAGAAAGACTAAGCACAATTATGCTTTTCACTTTTCTATTGTTATCTCTACCTCATGTCCATTTTCATGTCATGTCCTGTACATTTTTCATTACCATTTACCTTAAGGTTCCTGGGCTGCTGTCGGCGTTCCAGTGCATGCTTCCTGTGTAGCTCCCTCTGCCGTCGACTGTTGTACTCCTCCTGGTTCTCCAATTCGGTTTGATGCTGGTGGCGCATCAGCTCAAAGCGTAGCCTTTGTAAGGTTTGTAGTTGCCGCTGTTCCAGCTCTTGGGTGGACTCATCCTGCCTGATCATCAACGCATGCTCCATTTCTTTTTGTGTCTTCTTCTTGTTAAGCTCCTTTAACACGAAGAGCAATAATATTTAAATAGCTTGTACGACATCAGCAAAAAATGGATAAGGCTTTTTAAAAAAAAAAAAAAAAAAAAAAATGAGTGTAAAAATTAAGAACTTTGTGTTTTGGGGGGATTTTTTGTGATTTTGTAAAGATTTTAGACTTGATCAACACTATATGTGACCCTGGACCACAAAACCTATCTTAGGTAGCACGAAATACATTTTCTTTTATGCCAAAAATCATTAGGATATTAAGTAAAGATGATGTTCTATGAAGGTATTTCGTACATTTCCTACCATAAATATTTTAAAATTTTAGATTAGTTATATGCATTGCTAAGAACTTCATTTGAACAACTTTAAAGGTGATTTTCTCAATATTTAGATTTTTTGCAACCCTTAGATTCCAGATTTTCAAATAGTATCTTGGCCGAATATTATCAAACCATACATCAATGTGGTCTAGGGTCACATATATCACTATATATATTATATACACACACTACCATTCAGTAGTTTGCAGAAATTAATACTTTTGTGCAGCAAGGATGCATTAAATGAATTCAAACTGATGGTGAAGACTTTTACATTGTTACAAATAAATGCTGTTCTGTTGAACTTTCTGTTCATTCATGAATCCTGAGAAAATATTTCACAAGAAGCACAGTTCCTCAAAGATTTTAAGCAGAGCAACTGTTTTCAGCGTTGATAATATTAAGAAATGTGAAGCACCAAATCAGCATATTAGAATGATTTTTGAAGAATCATGTGACAATGAGGACTGTAGTAATGGCTGTTGAAAATTCAGCTTTACCATCACAGGAATAAATTACATTTTAAAAAATATATTAAAATAAAAAGCTATATACATAAAATAGAAAAGTATATACACTACCAGTCAAAGGTTTGGACACACCCTCTTATTTAATGTTTTAAAGTCTCTTATGCTCATCAAGGCTGCATTCATTTGATCAAAAATACAGAAAACAGTAATATTGCAAAATGTTATTACAATATAAAATAATTGTTTTTATTGTAATATACTTTACAATATAATTTATTCCTGTGATGCAAAGCTGAATTTTCATCAGCTGTTACTCCAGTCTTAAGTGTCATGCGATCCTTCAGAAATCATTCTAATATGCTGATTTATTATTAGATGTTAACATATTATTAGTTAGCAATAATTAGCAACCTTTGATGAATAACAAGTTAAAAAGAACAGCATTTATTCAAAATATAAATCTTTTCTAACAATGTCAATCTATGCTGTCACTTTTTATTAATTTAACACATCATTGGTGAATAAAAGTATTAATTTATTTAAAAAAAGAAAGAATAAAAATGTACCGACCCCAAACTTTTAAACAGTAGTGTATATTGTTAGAAAACCTTTCTATTTTAAATAAATGCTGTTCTTTTTTAACCTTTTATTGATCAAAAAATCCTGAAAAAAATATCACAGGTTCCAAAAAAATATTAAGCAGTGCAACTGTTTCCCGCACTGATAATAAATCAGGATATTAGAATGATTTTTGAAGGATCATGTGACACTGAAGACTGGAGTAATGATTCAACTTTAATTACAGATATAAATTACATTTTAATGTATATTAATATAGAAAAACATTTTCTACGTCGTAATAATATTTCACAATATTAAAAAAAAAAATGCTGTATTTTTGATCAAGTGAAAACAGCGTTGATAAGCATAAGAAACACCTTTGAAAACCATTAAATGAGAGGGTGTGTCCAAGCATTTGACTGGTAGTGTATGTATATTGTTTCTTCAAACAATATAGATATCACTCAGACGTCTGAATGATACCTAAACATTCACAAAAACAAAACAAAGTGCTTGAGACATTCTTTGTTGTGACTCATATTATTTCTTGCCTCCCGCATTTGCTCTTGTTCAAACTCGTGCTTCTTGATAAGGCTTCTTCTTTTTAAAGCACGGCAGCTCCTTTCGTAAACCAGTCTTTGCTGGTTCAACAGCTGGGCCTCCTCCTCTGCCTGGGAGCGCTGCATTGTTTCCTTATGCCGTGACAAGCGCTCCTGTTTCTCCTCTTTCGGTGTATCAGAGTCTTCGTTCATTTCCTATTGAACACAGAACAAATGAAATGAATTTGACTGCAAAAATGTGTCAATAGAATATAGCCATTTACATGTACAATTAGTCTTATGTTGTTCTAGGCCTTGTGACAAAAGGAGGCCCACTAAAAATTTCACAGTGGGCCCAGAAGAGTGGGGCCAATACATAAAAAGCTGTCCTGTGGATTTATTAACTGTCCTAACCTCACCTCTTTCATTCTTTCTCTGCATAGTCTGTACTGCTTTTTCTGCGTGTCCAAGAAGGTGGTCAGTTCCTTCTTCTGCTGGACCAAGATCTGTTGCTGGATTCTTTTTTCCTCAGCTGCCGAGGCTTTCATCTTTTGAGAGACAAAATAACATCTGATTTTGCCATATTAATCATTTACAAATTAATCATCTAGACCTGAAGGAGGATAAGTGTCACAAAAAGTTCACTGTGGTCAGCTGTGCTTCAGTAAACGGACAATATTTCGTCATCATGGTGATTTGAGTCATTTCATGAACTCGTTTAATCCTAAATTTTTCCCAGACATAAAAATATCCAAATATCCATATATATATATATATATATATATATAATTTTATTTATTTTTTTATTTTTTTGAAAATGTGTATTCGGAATTAACATATTTATGCACTCATAAAAATGGTTATATATCTTAGCCCAGCTATTTTGATCACATTCTAGGTTTACTATTATGCATAAAAAACCCTTGTACAACACTGATAAGAATACTGAGACAAAAGACAAAAAAATATAATCATCAACGTATTTCAAAATTGTTACTTTATTGTAACATATCATCAAATTGTTATATTAGTGCTACCAGTATTACAACATCAATATTGTAACTTATTTGTAACTTTTAAACTTTTGATTTAGTGCAATATTTTGTCACTGCAACATTTTGGTGCAGCTTCACTAACAACTGCAAGTGGATTGATATTGTATACCTAAGTTCACTGTTATCCCACCAGTCACAATTGTGACTGTGAACATGTTTACTCATTCTATGACAACAGTCAACAAAACTGAATATATGTGAATTTATATATTAATACTAGACACCTTAGAGATAATGTGTACCAAAAATCTTTATGTTAACATACTTTACTAGCCTTATGTTTTGGAGCTTTGATGCAACCTTCATCAGGAAATAAACTGCTCTGGTCATGTGACAATTTGCACTAACCATTTGAAACTGCACATATTTATTTGAGACCCTTTATTTTTTCCATATTTGCAGGAAGTGCACTAAAAAAATCATTTAGAAAAGCGTTTAGAGCTTTTAAAATTAAAAACATTTTTACAGTCACAATTCTGACCGGCAGGAATCCATTTATAATCATTTATTGATCCAAACACAGCAGGGTTCAAAAGTCTGAGACTACTAGTAAAATCTCTGTTTATTTTATTTTTTATTATGAAAATGAATTGCAGAATTTCTTTCACCTTCACCGCATGAACTACATAAGATTGTGTAAACCTTATGTTCACATTCTTCAGCCAGATTCGAGATGATCCAAAGAGCATCTTGAGCTTCAATTGTCAAAAGAGTACAAAGGAGTTCATGTGTTCAAGTGTCACAAATGTGCTTGTTCGATACTAAATACTGGAACTTAAATATTTCATAATGACTTTTCTTTGTTCTACATCTTTCAAAATGTTACCTTTCTGTTTATTTCTAAGATCAAATTCGATTAAAAACTATTTCAGGGTTTTAATGTGGTCTTCAACTTTTATACCCCAACTGCAGGGGCGTAGCCATTATTTTAGAAGTGTTATATATATTACATTTCTGTAATATATACACTACCAGTCAAAATTAGTTTTTTTTATTTTAAGAATTCTCTACTGCTCACCAAGCCTGCATTTATTTGATCCAAATTACAGCAAATTTATAGAAAGTAATACTTTTATTTGGCAAGGATGCTTTCAAAAGTGGTGATAAATACATTTGTAATGTTACAAAAGGATTTAAAATCAATGAAATTCTACTCAGCTGTTTTCAACCTAATAATAATAATAATAAATGTTTTTTGAGCAGCAATCAGAATATTAGAATGATTTCTACACTCAAGACTGGAGTAATGATGCTAAAAATGTAGCTTTAAAATCAGAATAAATTACATTTTGAAACAGGATATTCAAATAGAAAACACTTATTTTAAATAGTAATACATTTCACAATATTGCTGCTTTTGCTGTACTTTGGATCACATAAATGCTAGAAGATAATTCTATATATAAAAAAAAAAAAAGAAAAATCTTACTGTTCAAAAACTTTTGCCTGGTAGTGCAACTTAATTAGCTAAGAAATCAGATACACTGCTGGACAATACCAATAATAATGATTTGTATCACATAATACGGCAGAATATTTTCTATACTGTAATAAATGCTATGTCAGTTAGCACTGCATTGTTTATATACTTTTTTTACTACCTGAAAAGGACTTGAAAAACACAAATAAACCATATATTGTCGCAATCGTGTGTTTAATGTCTTCACGTTTCCAAATGTTTCTGTTTTTCTGTGAAAACAACTGTTTTCATACAGGGATAGATGGACGCTTTTTACCATATTAGGGATTTCCTTGAACAACTTTCTGCGTGAGAGCGCCCTCCGGCTTCGAGTATGAATGAAACACAGTGCATGGAGTGTTTAGCGCTCCTTGATGTTCATATCGCATCATTCTGAGTACAAATGAAACAACAGGTCATGCACAGACTATCCTGTCTCTTTGAATTTAAATCTATATTTATTCAGATCGGCCCTTGAAAGCCTCTATGTGAACACACTTGCCCTGTGTAATCTACGCCCTTGCCCTTTTGCATGTTCACCATATACTGTATATCGAATAACAGGTAAAAATGTGACATCTTGTAAACTTTTCATGACTCCACAATGTGTAAAGTAAGAGCGCACACCTCTTTGTCCAGTTGTGCAGCTTGCTTCTTGGCCAGCCGCTCCAGTTCAATGTAGGTGTTATTGGCCTGGGTCTCCACTTCCTTCTGCAGCCGGAGCTTGTGCTCATCCATCTCGGCCTTTAGCCTGTTCTCCAGGGCGATCAGCTGCTTCTGGTGCTGCCGCCGCATGCGCTTATACCCTGACATCTGCTCGCGCCACACAACTTCCTGCTCATGCTCCTGGATCTGCTCACTGACCTGCAAACACACAGTATGTTGGGGGTCAAAGGTCAGGTAAGCCAAGCAAGAAAATGTAGGTTTGTTTTCTCTATTCAATCTTTTAAACCATAAGATGTGGGATATCTGCAAGTTAGAAGTTTTACTAGCTTTGTAAAGTAAGTTTCTTTAATATTATGATTTATTCATAATTTATGTTAACGATGAAAAATTATGTAAAAATTACTAATGAAAATGAGTGTATACCTCATCTTGTTGATGGTGATGATCTGAATTGCTTGATATATTAGGCCTTAAAATTTTCTATAAAATGTGATGTTAGAATGGATCAACTAAAAAAAAATCTCCATGTGTTTTTTTAGAAACATCCGTGTGCAAAACTTCGGACAACAGGAGATACTGAATACATGAAAAGTTGTTGAAATACATTTATCAATACCAAAATTGTAGGTTAAAATTGATGTGCACGCATTAAGAAAAGTAAATTATATATTGTGATTTCCCTGTTTGGTGTCTCATTGTTTTTAATCACATGATAATTATGATTAGTTCATTATAAATTATCCTGTGGTGTGGCAAATTAATGCTGATAGTAAATAATATTCCATGTACTTTGTCATTTAATATGAGATCATAAAAAACCTTTTTTGAAAATGGGATTTATACTTCATGAATAAGTAGACTTTCTATTGATGTATGGTTTGTTAGGATAGGATAATATTTGGACTATTTGAACATCTGGAATCTGAGGTTGCAAAAAATCTAAATATTGAGAAAATCGCCTTTAAAGTTGTCCAAATGAAGTTCTTAGCAAGGTATATTACTAATACAAAAAATGTATATTTACAGTAGGAAATTGACAAAATATGTTCATAGAACATAAAAAAAATGATAGTTTTGATGCATATACTGTATTGTTGGCTATTGCTACAAATATAAATGTGCTACTTCTGACTGGTTTTGTGGCCCAGGGTCACAAATGATTAAAAAATTGCACAAATCTAAATAAAATCATTTTAGATGTTGGGTTTCAGCACATGTCAGCTACCAGGTATTATGAAGCCTGCCTTACACATATCATTGAGCAAAACAGGTATTAAACATGCATGGAGGCTGTGTCAGGTTAGATCTCATAAATGGGTAAGACCTCATAATTTTTTTTTTTTTACCAGGGGCATCTATTATACCTTTCACTATTCTTATTTAGCTTCATATGAATTTACGTTGAAGAAAAAAATCATTTCAGAGCTAATCAGCTTCATCTTGATGGGTTGAACACACTGTACCTGAGTGAAATATAATAGCTATAATAGTGTGCCTAACTGAATCAAAATGCAGATATGAAAGCAAATATGTGGTTATGTTGATGAACTAAAACTCTATATATACAGTAGGCTACAAAATAAAACGCCTGACTTAGTTTGCATTCTAGAAAGGGTCTATATATGTAGAGAGAGATAGAGGGAAAAAACACTGTACATCATGTACAGCTCCAGAAAAAAGCTCCGAATCACAGCAAAATGAATATCTTTACTACAGCAAAAATGAAGCGTAAAATAAGCCTGCGCTCCGGAGACAGAAAGACATAGGGGGGATGAAAAAGCGCTTATTAACAGGATGTGGTTGCCATGGCTACTGATGTGGGGTTGAGTGGATGACCATGGCAGGCCTGCATTTCTTATGCAAAAACGGCGAGCGGAAGAGGAGAGATAGGCTGCCTACCAAAGATGCTGGTGTGATGATGGCAAAGCGTTGGCGGATGCTGCTGCTGCGATGATGGCGAGCCCGGCTCTTGTGAAAAGAAGAAGGCCGCAGCTCTGGCCTGATGTCCCTGTCTCCAGCCTCATCCCTCACGCAAGCATGCTTCTGCAGGGGGGGAGGAAAAGACGAAGTGAGTGGGGGTGGGCGCTAACCGAGCGCCCTGCTGCTGATGCTGAGGATGAGGATGATGCCGCTGCTGCGTCTCCCTGCTGCCCGCATACAGCCTGCTGCTTCCAGCGCATCCTCTTCACCCTTCATCTGTTACTGGCGTGTGTCGCTCACGGGCGCCTGCAAAAGCAGGCAGGGCATCGCGATGGATGACGCGCGAGTCGCTCGGTACGGCGAGAGCGGGAGTCCGGAGCCTCTCTTCAGACTAGCGGCTGCACTTCCTGAGCAGAAGAAGCAGGAGGAGGAGGAGGAGAAGGAGGAGGAGGAGGAGGAAGCAAACAGATCCGGTGGGATAGAGTGAGTTACGCAATGCCTACCACGGGCAATCAGCGGAAAGAACGTGTGCGCGTGCACGCGCCTTAAACTTTTAACGTCGCCAACTCTACACACTTAAAGGTGCACTTGGTGAATTTTTGTGCGAATTAAAAAAGTTTCACATGTAAAGAAATCAAACGCGCCTTTAAGAACTGTGATGCAAAATAATGCACGCTTACAATTAGTGGCTTTTGAGTCTTCTGGAAGCTACTGTACATAGAGCAAGTTGTATGAAATATGTCAATCATAATCAGTGTTGGGGGTAACCAGGGGCGGTTCTAGGGTGAGTTGATATCCGGGGCTTAGCCCAGATCTCCTTCAAATAAAACGTTTAAAAGTTATATCAGTTAATTGGCTTTATACAGTATAGTATAATTAAACACGCATGGCTCTATAGACACATATTTTTAAGGAGCTCCTGCATGCATTTAAAAATTGCATAAATAATATAATGAGATTAATGTTTTAAACAGAAAATATAGAACACAGAAATATGAAATTACAGAAAGAAATAGAATGACACTTTTAAATGTAGTTGAGGCAGTAGGTGGCAGTAAGACTGTCTTAATGACTGATAGCTGTCATTTATGCAATCGATTCAAAACGATGATTCATTCAAAAACGAAGAAAGAATCTAGGAATTGGTCAGTGAATCATTGATTAAAAAAACGCGTTCTAAAAACGCAAATTCATTTAGTACCGAAACACCGCAGTACATAGAGTCATGACATGGCTTTGCTTAGAACTAGAGCAAAAAGACCGTTTTCTCTAAGATTTAAATGACTTAATAATAGCTTATTTTTTTATTGAATTGTTGCCCTGACACTTAGTAAAGTCTGCCACTGACTATGCAAAATGCTAACCATGCATATAATCGCTCTAAATGCGTGTGTGTGTCCTAGAAAGTCTGCGATTTGTTGCTATAATAACTATAACCAAATTTAGACAGATTATGAGATCCGTATTATGAAGTTATACAGTAAGACTCCTGAAGCAGCCGCATTTTGCTGTTTAAGAGCAGGTTAATAGAAATGATTTTGAAGCGCATGAAAACTCTTGATGGGCAAAATACATGGCAATAAAAACATTTGGGGCTTTACTGAAAACTTTCAACAAAAACTGATTCAGTATTCCTTAAAATGAATAAAAATCCCATTTTATTAACCACTGTTGTTGCTGCCGACATTCGGTGATCCATTTCATCCATACTAATAAGCAAAAATTACTCAAATTAATCTAACATTTGTTTTCCTTTTTTATTGCTGTCATTTACTGCACAGACGTGAATTTACTTTTCTCTAAGCCTGAGGCTTTTGGAGTGAAAAGGCTTTTACATTTGCC
Source organism: Cirrhinus molitorella (assembly GCA_033026305.1). Classification (NCBI taxonomy): domain Eukaryota; kingdom Metazoa; phylum Chordata; class Actinopteri; order Cypriniformes; family Cyprinidae; genus Cirrhinus; species Cirrhinus molitorella. The sequence continues at coordinate 46,761,697 of CM065119.1, forward strand.
AAAAATAGAACTTTTTATTTTAAAAACAAGCAAGCAAGCCCTGCCAGGATTTAAAGAGTAACGCAAAAGTAACGTATCGCATTACTTTCCATAAAAAGTAACATATTTAGTTACTTTTTTAGGGAGTAACTCAATATTGTAATGCATTACTTTTAAAAGTAACTTTCCCCAACACTGATCATAATTATATAAAATATCATAAACCAACAGCGATAACCTGCACCTCTCATAACACTTTTTTTTACATTTTGTATATACAGTTTATGGGTCATTCCTGGGATTTGGTAATATTTCAGTCTTGAAAAGCATGACAACTCATATTTTTATTGTAAATAGAATTTTTGATGCAATATGTTCATTTAAACTTTCCTCCATCCTACATCAGAAATTGCACCCACATTTGCATCAGAAAGACATTTATGGGCATCTAGATGTGTTGACCCAGAAAAAAGGGGACAATATGAGAAAGAATGAAAGCATTTCTTAATGACTAAAACAATAAAATTGTCTAAATTAAAAATATGTTTTACAAAAATAAAGAGACCATAGACACAATTTTTAAAAATATGATAAAGGTTACATTTGTTATCATTAAATTGTGATCAGGGATGCATGAGCAGTAAGTAGATGGTTGTTTTATAACAGGTTCTGTGTAAAATCCCTTTTAAACCAATCCCATTTTTGGGAAAATGAAAAAATAAATAAATAAAAAATAAAATAAAATAAAAGGTCATTAATGCCTGAGGTGGGAAAATATGATGATTTTTTTTTTTTTTTTTTTTTTTTTGATATGTGCCAAATTATGAAATGTATCATATGTTGTTGAAAAATATGTATATTCCAAGTTGAAATGTTACCAAATCCCAGGAATGACTATAATTCAAATGTCAGCAAAATGTCCCAGTTAACACACCAGAACTAGCTAAGCTTTAATGGTTGCACTTTGGACACCCATATTAATAACATGACAACTGTTGTCATATTTTCAGCTCTTACACAATATCAAGATTCCCCTGCTGAGAAAAACAAAAAAAACAAAAAAAAAAAACAGTAGAAACCATTACAGAAATTCTAATGGTCTCCACTACAAATACCATTACTACAAACCATCAACTTTTAACCATTAAAAACATTCAAAATGATTCCCTGTAGTGTGTTTTGGGACATATTCCATTAGGATTTAGTGGCTTTAACAAGTCACCAATAGAAGGCGACCAATTACCAGTAGAGAACAATAGGCACCATTACAGCTTCCATTAAAACCAGTACAAATCCCATTATAACAAATTCTGTGTTGGTTTCTATTGTTTTTTTGTTTTTCAGCAGGGTTATAAGGGAGCTATGCTCCCTTGTTACGAATTATTGTTGTAACAAGGTCAGATTCTGTGTAGTTTTTTTTGAGGTGAGTTTAAACTAAAAAGCCTAAACAGGTAATTATGAGAAATACATACAGGATACTGGGGGATTTCCTCAGGCTGTCAAGTAAAGCATTTCCTGTGTGGTTTAGAGGTTTTAAAAATTGTCTTTGATCTTTTTGTCCCAAATATAAAATGCAGACCTCTCTGCGCAAATACTGCAGAATTTTCACAGTCGCACTTCCAACAAGTTGGCTGAAGTTGATAAACACTAAAAGGGGGTAGAAAGTACCTCTACACTGTTCTGAAGACTGGGCCACCACACCCACATCCAAAACCCAGGATGTTAAAACAACAATATGAACAAGGGGGAAAGTGACCACAGTCAGAATAAAAGGGCTAATCCAGCACTTCCAGATTATCCTTATTCCCACGACACTTATACCATGCCTATAGTGCATGCTTTTTGGTAAGAACTGTGGAAAGTACCAGGTACTGGGCGACTACTACCTGTGTTTTGCTGAGAAGACACTGATTTCCCCTGTGCCTACCACATCAGTGTCATGCTTATGCATGAACAGTCAGACTTCTTACCCAAGAAATGACATCTATTTGTCTAAGCATATAAATATATTTTTACAGATGTGGTTGTGAGATCAGCCTTTAATTGGGGGACCATAGTGTATTTGTGCAAGTTCTTAATTTTTGGCTCTGGGATTTCCCTTGTAGGCCTGAGTCATAAGGGCTCAAAACAAAGCTTAGCTCAGTTAACATCGTGTGCATGTTTTTGTCCACTTCATTCGTCATTCTGCATGCAATAAAAATGCATTGCATCACAAAGAAGTTGAATAAAAGTGCAGCAAATCAAATCACAGCAAAGTTTTTGTCATCTTCCTTCCTTTTGTGAAGTTGATAGGTGACTGAAATTCCCAACTTCGTGATCTTACGTCAAAAGATCGAAGGTATCAGCGAAATCTGGTGTTGAGAAACCTTCCTATTACAAGACCACTTCCTGCTGAACCAACGGGCACAGAGTTCAAAGCAAGGGTGGAAGAGCACTTTTAGAGCAATTTTATTGACTGAACATGATGATTCAAAAAAAGTGTGATCTCAAAATCCAAGGTTATACCTGCATAAATGTAAAAGTAATCTACTTATTTAACGTAATCCCAAACACACTGATAAAATGAGAGATGTATGGGTCATGTGACATTGTGCAACATAAAAATCTTTTTAAGATATGAAAGGTAAGAATAAAATCTCTTGACATTTGTACTTGTCTGACATCAGACGTGTGACAAACGGACATGATTGTTCAACCTATCCAGACTCTGCATCACGTAAGGAGATACAGCTATACGAAAACTGGGTGGTAACTAAAGAAGGAGGGAACATTACACATAGTACATGTGATAATGAAGACGCAAAAAGAAAAAAAAATTCTGGGAACTCTTGTTGCCTCAGAAAGCTGGCCGCGTCATTTCCTTCCAATGACAAATGTGTGGTTTTCAGTCTTTAAAAACTTTTTCAGAGTTGTGATCATGACCAGTTTGAAACTTTGTCTGTGAACGGAGAATGAATTGTCATGTTAGGAACATGGTCTGCCTATCTCAGAGATCACAAGCAAAATTCAGTAAGTATTACAGCCATGCTGCACACATAACAACATGCTTACAGTCAGTGGTCAAACATGTAACATTGTTAATACTGTGATTCAATTAGTATCTCACTTGCAATATACATAAACAAAACATGCATGTTTTTTCAAGTATGTTGCATTTGATTGTTTTACATGTGTATTGATTATATATATATATGTGTGTGTGCACTTGTAAGATGGACATCTGGTCATTCTAACTCTAGTGAATGTAAAACTAAAGATCTACTATTGGGTGCACCATATGCTTTGACTTGAGCTTAGGTGATTTGTGAAATGTGACTTCAGTGTTTTTCTTTTTTTATTTAGCAATAATCCTCCCTATCCTCATCTTGATTGCTGTTGAGTTTGTGCATCCAGCAATGTCGTGCAAGAACGAAAACTGCAGCCAGCTTCTTCACCATAGTCTGAAGCTCACAAGGTTAATGAGCAGGAGGACGGCAGAGCTCTTAGAAATATACGTAAGTATTTTCTTTCTATAGATACTCTTTTGAAAATATGATCGTTAACCTTGCAAAATGACGTTTGCGTCAGTGGTCCTAAATCAGTTGTGATTGGTACGACAAAGAAGAGATGCTCTGACAATGTAAGCCTAATATGGTCAATAACAGTTGCTTTGGTGGTTTCCACATACAGTGAGGTGACTCCTTCCATTGACAAAACTGGGCTGTTTTGAGAGTGGGTGGGAGTATGTGGGAACTGTAAATTTAGCTGTTTGACAGTATATACTGTACATGAACAGACATAAAATGTGGAAATGAGTGTTTCAGAAGAATATCTAAATTTAGATATGGGTCATACACTGGTTATGCAAAAGACAGTCATGGTGCTGAATTTGGCTAGGTGTCACTGAGTGGGTTTATTTTTAAAAATCAGTATCAGTCTAGGTCACTGGTTCTCAACCAGGCCCACTAGGGGGCCTCAATATGACTTAAAGGAGAAGTTCACTGCCAGAATAAAAAAATCCTGATAATTTATTCATCCCCATGTCATTCAAGATGCTCATGTCTTTCTTTCTTGAGTCGAAAATAAGGTTTTTGAGGAAAACATTCCATATAGTTGACTTTAATGGTGGTCAACAGGCTGAAGGTTCAAATTGCAGTTTCAGTGCAGCTTCAAAGGGCTCTACACGATCTCAGCTGAGGAATAAGGGTCTTATCTAGCGAAACGATCTGTCATTTTCGAAGAAAGATGCTAATTTGTATACTTTTTAACCACAAATGCTTGTTTTGCACTGGGATCGACTTCACACATTTGCATAATCAGTGTTTACAAAGCGATCTGAGGTTAAAAACTTTTTTTTTTAAAGAAATGACAGATTGTTTCGCTAGATAAGACCCTTATTTCTTGACTGGGATTGTGTAGAGCCCTTTGAAGCTCCATTCAAACTGCAATTTGGAGCTTCAACCCATTGGCCACCACTAAGGTCCACTATATAGAGAAAATTCCTGGAATGTTTTCCTCAACAAACGTAATTTCTTTTCCTGGATGATATGCGGGGTTGAGTTAATTTTCATTCTGGAAGTTCTACTTTAAAAAGATGCATCATAAGACAAAACAACTAAAAATCAAGATATTTATTCATTTTTGAAGAAATAGGGCTCTTATAGACTTGTCTTCTCTCATTCAGAAAAAAAGTCAAGGAGATTCTGCAGACCTTATCTGTGATATGCAGATGGACAATGTTCCAGTATCTACAGTCACTGGCCAGACCGCATCGGAGCGCATCTTGAGCATTTACACTCACCTGAAAGAGTTTCTACCACACATGAGGACAGTGATGGAGCAGCAGAAAGACTTGAATCCTCCAACCAACCCTGTGGCGGAGGGGCTTAACGGGGCGATTACACGTGTTCGCCACATTACTCTGAGGGTGAACTGTATCTTACAAATCCTGCAGCCAAATATACCCATTCCTGAGCCAGCTGAAAGGCCAACAGGAATTCCCCCTGCGCAAAATATTTTCCAGCAGAAAGCCTATGGATGCGTTGTCCTGTCTCGGCTTCAGGAGCTCCTTAGTCGAGCAGTGCAAGAACAAAAGTCCCTTAAAGGGAAACTGTGCAGAAAAAGGAGCAAAAAGAGTTCTTTATGAACTGTTTCCGTTGGCATAAAACAATATTGCGTAATTTATGAATATTTATTTTTGTACATCTATAGCTGTTGAAAAGATTTTTTGATTATATATTTATTAATATAATTTATTTTGATCCTGTCTTTTCTTTTTTTTTACTTCCAATAATCTTATCTGGCTGACTGTCTATTTTCAATTTGATTTAGTTATGAAGCAACAACTGTCATCAAAACCATATACAGTATGACTGGATGTGATGCCTTTTGCCCTGCAAGTAAGAAGGTTCAAAACCACTCTGGTTACTCAGGATTTCTTAACAACACTCTATGATGTTATGTATGTCGTCACAGGCAATTGTTTTGATTACAAAGAAATTTGCAGCGATTAGCTGTGATGTCACACGTCAGCCATATTGGCTTTTGTGGTCGATGCTAACGTCTATAGCATGACCTGAATAACCTAGTAAGATGTATATGTGCCGTCTGAGACATAGCCTTCAGTTGAGACCATTTTAGAAGACAGGAAGTGCAAGAGACTGATATCAGCCCATAATGACGCATTTATTTCACCACATCAGAAAGGGGAAAAAAACTGACTAGCCGTCTCCCCTGTCACAAGGTATGAGTGTGTGTTTGTGTCCATGTGAGTGAATCTCAAAGCCAATCTTCTTTGTAATTAACAGACTGTGGTCTGTGCATTTCACTCAGCACAACTATGAATGCTTTCTGAGAATGTTGTGATTATGAATGTATGTATATATTTTGATACTTATTTATATTACACCAGTGTGTCATGATGTAAATTACTTTCCATGAATACCTATAATAAATGAAAATGAAACTTATGTTCTTGTTCTTATACTCTGTACAAATGTCGCGAAGTTGCACACATGGAAATTCAAAAGTGCTTCTTCCTTTCTTTCCATCGAGTATATTGCTGACACTTTAAATAGCAATGAAATCATAGCAGAAACAGTAATGTTTATCATAATGCTAATATCATAGTGGTGTATTATACTAAACAACAATGCAAAACAACATGGTATTAATACATAATATGATAATAACTGATTTATTAATTAGATGTTGTCAGTGGGTGATTGCAGTTAAAAAAAAAAGCCAAATCAGGCACTTTGCCCTAGTCACACGCTTCTGTGGAAATAGAAGTAGGAAGATTCATTATAGGTCAAGTTCTGCATGGCAACATTTTTCAGGAAAAACAGGGACAAGAAAAAAATGCTTTGTCAGCATTTTGTTAAACATGTTTTATTGTGCTATTATAATATTCAACTGGAAAACTCTTTTAGACTATTTTCAGCAAAACATTTAGAGGTTTTGTCATACTGGATCAGTGGAGACCGTTCCTGCCACAACACTCAGAAGGTTAGCAATGACAGAAGAGTCAATAAATGCTGCAGAAAATTCATTACGTGATTCAAGTCAAAAAATGAAAGTTTGGAGATGAAAGCACTGATTTAAAAGCATTGTCCACTGGGAGACTACAGATAATTGTTATTAAAAGATTTTTAATATAAAGTGTTTTTGCTCAACAAAACCACTGCAATGCAATTCTCTGGACTCTCTAAATCAATAATTATCCCCCCAAAAAATGTTGAACTTTACACTTAGCTTGGTTAGCTACAACAAGATCATTTTTAAAGGGGCATGGCCAATTAGACCCCAAAAGCCTTTAAATCCGACACAAAAACTCAGAACTTCATGAAACTATGTGAGCTTTATGATTCTAAACAAGCATGCAAAGTTTCATGAAAATCTGCCCATAAGTCATAAATATTAAAAATCATTTTTCTATGGTAAATTACCTGGATTTGCCAAAAATACTTCTTTAAATCATTGATTTAGGTGGTTAGGGGCTTGCTAAATAATATGTAATGTCTTTTTTCATATGTGCTTAAAGGATTAGTTCACTTCCAGAATAAACATTTCCTGATAATTTACACACCCAAATGTCATCTAAGATGTTCATGTCTTTCATTCTTCAGTCGAAAAGAAATTTTGGTTTTTGAGGCGAAAGTTCTCGGACTTCAATGGAACCCAAAGGGTTGAAGGTCCAAATTGCAGTTTCAAAAGGCTCTACATGATCCCAGCTGAGGAATAAGGGTCTTATTTAGTCATTTTCTAAAAATATAATGTATATGCTTTTTAACCAGAAATGCCTATGTCTTTATTCACGTTTGAAAGGCATAGGTGAAAGGATGTGCAAAGTCAAGTCAAGTCAAGTCAAAAACAAAGGTAAAACAACGTTGCACAATTTGGAAGTTTTTTTTTAGAATATGTCAGATTGTTTTGCTAGATAAGACCCTTATTCTTCAGCTGGGATCACATAGAGCCCTTTTGAAGCTGCACTGAAACTGCAGTTTGGACCTTAAACCCACTGGCCACTATTGAAGTCCACTATATGGAGAAAAAATCCTGGAAAGTTTTCGACTGAAGAAAGTGGTGAGTAAATTATAATAATTTTTTGGTTCTGGAAGTGAACTAACCCTTTAAATGTCTTATGAAAAAATGCATTTGAACTCTGATAATTGCTGCTTGCAGCTATATTTTTTTGCTAAGACTTTTGTGTCAACACACATTTTATCACCAGTGTCTACACTGATAATACACTGTATGGGCTTTCATGCTGTCTTACTATTCAGGCAGGTAACATTCCCTCCAAACCCATATTCATACTTCAAACCGCCAGATGGTAAAATGCCTGAAAATTGCTGTTCAGCTATTCTCTCATATAACTTGGCAGGGAGAAAATGTGTTGAAAAAGTAAATTGAAAGTTTTATTAAAATGATCTTCCATTCTGGACAAGTTACATTCCACAATACCTTTTGGTAGAATACTTGTTTATCCACATCATCCACAGAGTATTTTTCACTAGTTCTAAGTCTACACACTTAAAAAATAAAGGTGCTTCATGATGCCACAGAAGAACTTCTTTGTCTAAATGGTTCCCTAAAGAACCTTTAACATTTTTTACAAAAGGTTCTTTGTGGTGAAAGAAGGTTCTTCAGATTATGAAAAGGTAAGAAAGAGACCAAAATGGTTTGTCTATGGCATCACTGTGAAGTACCTTTTAAAGTACCTTTATTTTTAAGAGTGTAATGTCAGGAGTTTTTAAACTTCTCCAATCAGCACATTTTGATCTCTAGTACTTGAAAAGCCCTGGAAATTTCTGTCCTGCAAGTTGTGCAAAACAAAAGCTGCAAAACACCGGTAAGCAAACAACACCAGTCATATTTAATATGAAACACTGAATCAAACTTCCTGGTGTCTGAAAAGTTGATTTCTACAGAAACACAGATGGGGGTTTTGTAGCGGTGCCCTGCTTACTAGCAAACCAAGGGAGTGGCACATCTTTTCATGAAACAGAAAAAAATGAGGGTAGTGGGTCGAAGAGGCTTTCAGTGGCAGCTTGTGGTGGGGAAGACCCCCTAATCAAATAACATACAATCAAAACAAGTGCTTGTGTGAGAACTTCTTTCCTGTCTAGTGCTGGCAACCTCACTTGACACTTTCACATGAAATATGAAAGCGATCATCGTCTTTTTACCGTCAAATACTGAAGAGATCTGAGAAATGCTTTGAATTTTTCAAGGGAAAAAAAAAAACAGAAGTGCATCACGAAAATGTTTTCAGTGTTGCAAGATACCGTTTTATTGTGGTAAATGCAGGTTGCAAGTTGATTCAATACACAGTTGGTGCATATACAGTCTTTTTTTCCTTTTTAAGGTTAGCAGAAGAAACAATCATTCATTTTGAGACATTTTTGCACTAAATGCCAGTTTCATTTTTGGAATTAAAATGCTTTACACAAAGTTAAATTCTACTGTTACACCTACATGTGTACAATCCAGGGTTCCCACACCTTGGTTTAACTTCAAACTCAAGGACTTTTCAGGTCAAAGACTTAATGTGGAGACACATTTCAAGTGAGAGCAAGTTTACATCATGTTACCTTGTAAGATACATTGCTACCATTTTCATGCAAAAAAGCATTTTACAAAGTACCTCACTCGGGAATAGGGTTGCCAAATTTTCATAACAAAACCCGCACAATTGCTACTCAAAACTAGCCAAAAACTAGCAAATTGCATTTAGGGGGATGATATACATGTTTTTTCAAGGTTTCCCTGGTAAATTCGCATTTCAGGGGCTAAATATGACGTTATTGTGGTCGATTCAACCCGTGGACATCAAAAACAACCCGTGGAGACAGTGTTAAAGTATCCCAATTCTGTGGAAAAACCACAGACTTGGCAACACTGCTTGGAAAACACTTAACACGACGCGTAAATGTGCATAACTAATGTAAATCAAACAAGCTAGTATGCACAGGCCACGAAGTGAAAACTTCTTGCACAAATAAAATTCAAGCACTTTCAAGGGCCTGTATCTTTGTTTATTTTCAAAACCTTTCCAGGGCCTTGAATTTTTTTTCAGATTCACAAACTTTCAAGGATTTCAAAAACCTGTGGGAACCCTGACAATCCATGCACAACTTCAGCTATATGTCTCAAAGTCTGTTGACTATACGTGGCTGCTGATATTGACTAAAGGTCTTTGGTGTCCTCTAGCAGGTACAGTTTATCATTATCATGGTGTCATTAAATGTTTTAGAATACTTTGTATTATTTGTAATGTATGTTTTTTGATACACTTCTAGTTGCCCTTGCAAGAACATGCTGGAACATGCTTGCTGGTTATAGAAGTACCTGAGAATGTCTAGATCAACTGACATAAACAAAGCTGTGACATTAGCAATATCTGCTGGTTGATACGAGTAACTGCAGTTCTTTTTTGAGGCTATGAATTCAAGTACTTTTCTAATTTATCAGTATTGCACATAAAAAAAGCACACAAAATCTTGCTATTGCTATATCACAGTGTTAATAATATGATTAATCTATTCAGTATTATTATATTTAAGTGAAAATATATTATGATTGCATTTGGTTATAAGCGTTTAACTTTTTTTTTTTTAGAATAGAAGGGCATATAAGTTATTTTATTTTAATAAAGATATAGATATAATTACAAAAATTGCGTAAAATTAATAAATAAATGCCTGCATAGTTTTAATTCTGTCATTCCATAATTATATGATATGTGCATGCAAAGCAAAGACTTTCAAATATCAATGTATGCTTTTCCAACTTTCTGAGCATCCTACAAATAGTTCATAGAACTAGAGATCTATCCAAACTATCCTAAACCCGCCTCATCTATTAAAGTGCTTGTTTCACTGGAAAATTCACATTATCCGGCAGGATTTAGATAGAACGTTACTTGCACAAAACAGTTGTGTCCATGTTTAAGAAGCGAATGTGCATTCTCGTCTCGATCTCAATTCCTTTAAGAATCTGTTGAGCAGCAAAGCAAGAAAGAAAGCGAAGGTAAGCGAACAGTAAGGCAGGTCTTATGTGGTCAAACCATACAAAGTTTACACATGTTGCATGTGATACTATTAATATTTGCCTAAATAATAATAGCCAAATACTAATATGGCTTGTGCATATAAATAGGGAAATTGACAAACCTTCAAAAAATGCTCAAATGTTATTCCTTCATAGAACTCATCAGGTGCCTAAAAAACAAGAAGCAAACAGACAGATCAGCAAGAGATTACGTACCTACTGAACTATTTTTTGGGGACAAATTTGTACCCAACAAAATCACCAAAAACATCCCTTTAGGGACACCTTTATTTAAAAAATAAAAAATAAGTATTACATTTTTTTTTTTTTTTTTTTGAGGGTTAGATTTAGGTCTTTTGTCCTCATTTAGATAAGAAAAGCCAAGAAAATGTGTGTGTGTGTGTGTGTGTGTGTGTGTGTGTGTGTGTGTGCGTACATATCAAAAAAGTGAACTAAATCTTCCATATGGGGATATCCAACCAAGGACAAAATTATATCATTATAAATGGATGAATGGATGGATCCATAGATAACCTATATATATTTGTATATATATACATATATGTATATGTATATATGCTTGTATTTATATATGTATGTATTTATTTATTTTTCTCTAGTTCTAAAAATGCAAAAATGTGAGTGTCTCACTTAAAATAAAATCTGCTTCCTGTGGTACCATTTACACAGTTTTTATTATTATTTTACTAAACTGACTAAAATATTAATTAATATTAATAAGCTAACCTGATAACATGAGGTAACATCAACAAAGGTCAAGTGATTAGGGGTTCGATCAGGTGGGAAAAGTTCTTTTTACAGATATATGTGATCCTGGACCACAAAACCAGTCATAAGGGATATTTTTTTCATTGAGATTTATAAATCAATAATTTATAAGCTTTCTTTTGATGTGCGGCTTGATAGAATAGGACAATATTTGGCCGAGATACAACTATTTGTAAATCTGGAATCTGAGGGTGCAAAAAAAATCTAAATATTGAGGAAAGCACCTTTAAAGTTGTCCAAATGAAGTTCTTAGCAATGCATATTACTAATCTAAAAATAGGTTTTGATATATTTATGGAAAAATACCTTCATGGAATATGATCTTTGCTTAATATCCTAATGATTTTTAGAATAAAAAAAGATATAATTTTCACCCATACAATGTATTTTTGGCTATTACTACAAATACACCCCTGCTACTTAATACTGGTTTTGTGGTCCAGGGTCACAAATTGATAAAATACTGATATATTGTCTAAGTTACTCCATACAGCCTCTAAATAACATACCATATGACCAACTGAGATACTGGCAACCTCCAGCATTGCAGCATCTGCAATGCCCTTAGCTGTCTCTCGTCCAAGAGCTCCACTACGGGACAACAACTCCTCTACTACCTAGAAAACAGAGACCACAACACTGCTGATAATCTGTGAAGATAATCATGAATAACCCACATGTAGACACATATTTTTTTTTATGATTTAGTTACACCAAAATTGGTAATTTCTTACATGTCTGTATTCCTCCAGAGTTATAGTTCCATCATTGTCGGTGTCATGCATGTTGAAGAGGACTATTGAGAAAGAGACAGCATTGTATCAGTACTGTTGTGACTTTACGGCTAAGTTGACTGGTATTTTATCTCAAAGTGACCTAGTTTCCAGAGAACGTTTTGAATATCATTTCCGCATGCCCTTACAGCGCAGTTTGGCTCTTCTCATTTCTTCTCTCTGTTCCTCTGTGATATGATGGGGTGGTGCTCTGAAGTACGACATGATGGTTAGGAATTCCTCAAAACCAATTTCTTCCACAGATCCCACACCATCCTTCTGGAAGTTCCTGTAAAGGACGAGTGGAAATAGTAATGTGTTATTGCTCTATATCAACAGTTTGCTGAGCCATGTATGCTAAACTTCACTATTAATCCTCAGGTTTGTGGTTTGCAAATGATTTTGACCTATTGGACTTGGAAAAAACACACACTTAACAAAAACTACACAATGTTGTAGCTTGCAAATCTACATATTGAAAATGTTTTTTTTTTCTAAATGAATGACTGAATTACACACCACCAGTCAAAAGTTTTTGAACAGTAAGATTTTTAATGTATTTTTAAAAAGTCTCTTCTGCTCACCAAGCTTGCATTTATTTGATCTAAAGTACAGAAAAAAATTGTACAATTTTGAAATATTTTTACTATTTTTACTAACTGTTTTGTATTTGAATATATTTTAAAATGTAATTTATTCCTGTGATTTCAAAGCTGAATTTTTAGCACCACATGATCTTTCAGAAATCATTATAATATTCGGATTTGCTGCTTAAAAATAATTTATTATTATTATGTTCTGAAAACAGGCGCTATTTTCTGTATCTGAAATAATAATTTTTGTAACATTATAAATTATCATTATCATTACTTCTGATCAATTTAAAGCATCCTTGCTAAATAAAAGTATTACTTTCTATAATTTATTTCCCATACTGACTCCAAGCTTTTTGGTATAGTATATAATGTTACAAAAGCATTTTGTTTCAGATAAATGCTGATTTTTTGGATCTTTCTATTCATCAAAGAATCCTAGAATGATTTCTGAAGAATCACATGACAGAAGACTGGAGTAACGATGCTGAAAATGTAGCTTTGATCACAGGAATAAATTACATTTTAAAATATATTTGAACAGAAAGCAGTTATTTTAAATAGTAATAATATTTCACAATATTACTGCTTTTGCTGTATTTTGGATCAAATAAATGCAGGCTTGGCGAGCAAAAGAGACTTCTTTAAAAACATTTAAAATCTAAAAAGACTGGTAATGTATATATATTAAACTAATTGGCATGAAAACTTCTTAAGCTACAAAAGCCGCCTTTCCAAAGATGCTAGCCATATAAATAAGTAAAAGCCACACAGAGAAACAAGACTTCCCTTTACTATAAAGGTGCTGTTTCACAACCATTTTAAATGAAGACAGTACCACTCACATTTGTACTGTTTCTAATGAAAATGTAAAAATGTGGCTTAGTACTCAAATGCAATCTTAAATTGCAAGTTTCTGAGGTAGTAGAGTATGATTTAAAGCATCACATAAGTCTTGTCGCTATTAGTTCCAAGCATATGCAATATATAATCATGCAAAACAAACCTTCTATCAAAGAAAGCTTCTATAATCTCAGAGCGAATTGGGTTGCTTTCCAGGTCTTGGATTGTTTTAAGGTCATCTCTCCTTTAAATGAAAAAACAATTATGTTTGACAAGTAAATGGCAGGTATTATGGTTTGTATGTACTGTGTACACTTGTGTATGAAGATATGTTGTGGAACCAACCAAACCACCTAAGCAGACAGATGAATCAAGCATTAAAATAATTTTTCTAAGAATCAACACCAGCGTAACTGGTTTGTATTTTTGAAAGGCATTCTGAATAGCCATTCTGATCCAATACTCAGGCAGGAACAATTCTGCAGAGCGATTACCCACACAAAACAACCACTTGCAGATTACCGTAATGTCTCCTCGTTTTGGCTCAGCTGCTTAAAACGATTGTGGAGAATTGCGATCTGGTCCAGTGAAACTGAAAGAGAACGAAAATAATGGAGGTGATGACTCAACAACTGGCACCACGCACTATGTGTGAAGTTAACACAACTACTGAAACTTCTCTAAGATGCCTCACACACCGAGCTGTTGTTAGACTGACTCTCTTTAACTGAATTATGAATGATCACATGAGTCACGCAGTAACCTTACAGAGATCGGTCAACCAAAAATACTAAATTCTGTCATCATTTACTCACCATTTTGCTCCAAACCCATATGACTTTATTTCTTCTGTAGATGTCAGTTACGGATAGCATTACATGGAAGAATATGAAAGGGAGTGGTGATTGAGACTGTCATTAAGACTGCCAGAAAACATCTCCATCTGTCATATGGCTTTGGAACAATGTGTGTGTGTGTGTGTGTGTGTGTGTGTGTGTGTGTGTGTGTGTGTGTGTGTGTAAACAATGACAGGGCTAAATTATCACATTTTTAGAGTAGGCCTACATAGTTTATTTTTTAAGTCCCTATTTATTATCTGCAGAGGTATTGTTAAAACAGATGCACTCATGTAATCATACAGATTTGTCATCCTCTGTCCAAACAAGTATTTCTGATTAAAAATCACTATTACGTAGGCCACCTTCATAGTTTCCAACAGGTAGGCTAAATATTACAGTAAATACATATGCATTACAGTAGATTACAGCACATCAATGTTTAATTTGTTAAAAAAACATATATATAATGACTTATCATTTATATCACTATACGTTTCCTGTGTATGTGCTGCTGCGTTGGTCAAATATTAAATAATGGGTTGTTAATTACATGATACATAAACCCTTCGTAATAGTTATACTCACAGCCTGTCTTCTGTGACAGGGTTCGATATTGATGGTCATCCGGCAAAGACTGAAAGCTTCCCATCACGAAAGCGATCCTACACCAATACGTGTGTCTGCGAGTCTGTTCCTCGATCTTCCGGTGGTTTAGGTTTCACTCGTACACCCGTGTTTGCCTTGCAGAACCAACGCATGCAAATTGCATTGTGACTTGTGAGAATGAGAACATGTCCCCTGGGTCCTAGCGCCGCCTTCTGTTCTAAGAATTCACGCCTGCTTTGCTAATCCAGTTTCTGAACGTTGATCACGCCCAACCCAGATATTAAAATATAATCAAATATTGTGTCTACACAATGATGACTGAAGACAGATCGAGCCATCTCGACCGCATTCATTCATAATGCATGTCACCGTGACAGCAGCTGCCTTACGGCTCTTTCTGGAAAAGAGAAATGAAACATTTCTGGGAAGGCCAGAGAAAAGCAGCCTTCGATAAATTGACGGGATAATAGCAAGAGAAGGGAGATGCATATTTATTTTGTCACGTCAATTATTCTAAATTATTATTGCCCAGAGCAGTTTATATTAGCGTCCTCAGCACTTCTCTTGGAAAAACAAACGCAAATTGGTACAGTCCTTCTCTCTGATGCCATTATTTATTTGTATTCTGTTTCAGGCAGTGATGGATAAGCACAAAACTAATCTATAAACTAGATTAGCTTGACAAAAGCTTATAAAGGAGGAGCAGTAAAAAGAAAAAAAAAAAGATGCCATTAGCTAATACCACACTGCAAAAAAAAATATTTTTGTCTTGTTTTTCACCCTGCAGAAAAAAAAAAAAAAAAAACCAATAGAAACCATAAGAGAATTTGTAATGGGTTTAATGGTTATAATGGGAATTATACTGGTTTTAATGGAAACTGTAATGGTGCCTATTGGTCTCTACTGGTAATTGGTTGCCATTTATTGGTTTATACGTCCCTAAACACACTACATGAAACCATTTGTAATGGTTTTAATGGTTAAAAGTTGATGGTTTGTAATGTTTGTAATGATTTGTAGTGAAAACCATTAGAATTACTGTGATGCTTTCTATTGTTTTGTTTTGTTTTGTTTTTTTCAGCAGGGAGTGATTTTAAGAATGATTTTAAGAACAAAAAATAAAAGAAAAGAAAATATTTTTGACCAGTGGCAATGATAAGTTATAAGCTATCTACTTTTTTAACCCCAGTGGGAAAAAAATGATGTAACCTTAATGCTAAATATATATATAGTTTAAAGCTACTGGGTCCACAAGACTTGATTTAAAAGTCATGTGGCCTATTTGATATACAAGCCTATTGGAAAAGTGCGTTATTAAATCTATTTATTTTTGTAATGCATCAATATACCACACGATGGCAGTAAAGGTCATAATATCAATTAGATAGCTAGACCTTTTTTCAATTTGAAGGTACATAATGTGCATTAAATGACAGTAAAATTGATAATGAAGCAATAAACCAATAAAACGTATTACGTAACTTGTGTTAAGATGCTTTTCTGGCCTTGTGGGGGTGTGGAGCAGTAACTGTCAAACACATTGGCTACTTACTGATCCAGGAAGCACTTAAATTTTTTGTTTTGTTAAACCTATAAAATAGAAACAGATTAATCATTATTATTTGAGTACTTTTTCTGTTACCTTTTAGTTGAGGCAAACAGTATTAAAATAATAATATAAAATTTTAGTCTCTTAGATCAACTATTTGTAATACTGAATACTGAAATACATAAAAAATTCTAAAATGTTTGTTTATATTCATTGTCACACAAGTCTCCAATCTCCACCCAAACGTAAAAAATTTAGACATCTAAGGTAAGTGTATGATAAACTGTCAAATACTGATAAATAAAATAAAAGTGCATAATTTGTCATTGTGTAATGAGACCTTAAAATATAGCTGACAGTCTGTCCCAGTTCAGATCCAAAGTTTGGAGAATAGTCTGTAAAAACACTTAAAAACTGCCTTGATCTGGTCTAGCTGAGCTGTACATTTACATCCACTTGAGACAGAACACACCAACAGCCAAAAACAGAACAAGTGGTTGTCTCTTTTGTCTTTTGAGTCACTTCATCCAATGCATTGAAGATCTGACATTCTCTGTAAGACCAGCACAGGCCATGATGGTCTGGAACAGTAACAGAATTCAAGGAAAATCAACAAGATAATTTATTGTTAATAATTTACATCAAACTAATTATAGGCCCAAGTAGATTTTTCCTGTTTTCAATTTCCATATGAAGTGTTTTGGAATGGATCACCATAGCTCTAGGACATTTTGAATGCAGCTGACCAAAGGCTGCCACCGGATCCACATTCCCTGCAGAGAAATTGTCAGTGATGTGCTGAATATTTTTGCAGAAGAACAATATTGGTTCACATAATACCTACATGACCTGGCAAGACTAGAATTTATCATCTTTATTTGTTGACTATAGTGCTGGTAAAATTTTCTTTGAATTTCATTGTGATATTCCTACAGTGAAACAGAGAAATACTTATCTTTAAACTTTAGAGTAGTTAAGTTAAGGTGTTAAATATACAGTCATGGCCAAAAATATCGGCACCCTTGCAATTCTGTCACAAAATGCAACCCTTCTCTCAGAAAACTGTTGCAGTTGAAAAAAAAAAAAAAAAAAACAGAAAAGAAAAGTCAAATCTGATACAATTCCACACAGAACCCAAAAAATGCACTGGACAAAATTATTAGCACGCTTAATTTAATATTTGAAATTAACTGAAATCCATTGCTTCCTGTAACCATGAATGAGTTTCTTACACCTCTCTACTGGGATTTTGGACCACTTTTCTTCTACAAACTTCATTCTACTACACATTCAGATTTGAGGGTACCTTCTCCCAACTATTGTTTTGAGATCTCTCCACAGGTGTTCTGAGGGATTCAGATGTGGACTCATTGCTGGCCATTTCAGAATCTCCAGCCCTTTGTTTGTAACCATTTCTAAATGCTTTTTGAAGTGTGTTTTGGGTCATTGTCCTGCTGGAAGGCCCATGACCTCTGGTGGAGACGCAGGTTTCTGACACTGGCCAATACGTTGCGCCCCTTAATTCTTTGGTAATCATCAGATTTTATGATACTGTTCACACAGTCAAGGCATCCAGTGCCAGAAGCAGCAATGCAACCCCAAAACATCATTCTCATGTTTTTCCAAACCCATAAAAAAAAATAATTCATCTTCAGAACACAAATTAAGATAATTCTGATGAAATCGGAGAGCTTTTTGACCCTGACAGCAACGCAACTGACACGTTCAAGACCCGGAAAGGTAGGGCATCAATAAAATAGTATCATTATTTGACACCAGTGGTTCAACCTTAATTTTATGAAGCTACTAGAATACTTTTTGTACAAAAAGACGACAAAAAAAAATTTATTCAAGAACTTCATCTCTTCCTTGTCAGTCTTCGACAAGCTTGCACAAGAGAGTATCACACACATGTGTAACACATGGAAGAAATTGTTGAATAAAATCAATCTAGAAAACTGAATCTAGAAAACCTAAAATGCTGCTACCATATTTTTTATGGTAAAGTTCTGGTACCATAAAAACTGAACACAACTAAACTGTACATTCTTGGTATTTTGTTTATAATAGTGCCCACAGGGGCGGAATGGCCATCAGGAGCACCAGGAGGATCCCCAACGGCCTGGCAGCCAATTTGGCCCGCTGCCCTACTTTTTTTTCCTATATTGTTGTTGTTGCCTGCCTAATGTACTAAATGGATTATTTCCAAATTCAGTTATCAATAATAAAATTTGAATAAATCATTAGGCTAATTGGTTAGTCTTGACTGGCAACGCGATTCGCCGCACACAAGCTCCGCGCATCCGCCAAATTGATGCGAGACTCCAGAATGGAGTGAAAGTGCCCAGGTGTAGCAGAGAGGCAAAACTGTCCTGTTCAGGACTTCAGTTGCAGGACAGATACATCTGTACATATGCTATTGTAAGCATTAAACTGCTAGCAAATGTTATCAGTAGCAGTCAATTACGGCAAAATTAACAAAATTACATAATTACTATTGTAAAAAGTGGGAATTTAGCAGACAAATATTCACATAATTGTAAAAGTGGTTTAGAGGGAGCTAAGGCAGACAACAACACAACCCTTACAAAAATTAACCATAGTTAACTAATTTGTAACCACAAATTAGCAACTATATGGTTTCACTGTGGAATTTGTAGTAAAACTTTGGTTAAACAAATAGTTATCAATCTGCCAAAAAACATAGTTACTATACTTTTACCAGAGGCCTAATTATACCATGCTTAATTTTCCTTAGGACAAAACATGATGACTCATGATAATGCAAAAACAAGACATATTCAAAATGTAGTTATTATGGTACTAATTTTGACATTTGTGAATATGGACCATAAAACTAGTCATATGGGTCAATTTAAATAAATTGAGATTTATAAATCACATGAAAGCTGAATAAATAAGCTTTCCATTGGTGTATGGTTTGTTAGGATAGGGCAATATTTGGCCGAGATACAACTATTTGAAAATCTGGAATCCGAGGGTGCAAAAAAAAAAAAAAAATTGAGAAAATCACCTTTAAAGTTGTTCAAAAGAAGTTCTTAGCAATGCATATTACTAATCAAAAATTAAGTTTGATATATTTGCAGTAGGAAATGTACAAAATATCTTCATGGAACATGATCTTTACTTAATATCCTAATGATTTTTGGCATAAAAGAAAAATCAATCATTATTTTATTTTTATTTTTTATTGTTATTTTTAGCTATGTAGTTATGACTGGTTTTGTGGTCAAGGTTACATTTAGGCAAGATAAAACTATAACACATGGTCCTAATGTAATATTTTGCACTGCCCCAGCCTAGGTATTTAAACTCTTTTTTATGTGATGATGATGCTGGCCATAAAAAAATATTGCTGTCTGTGGTTTCAAAATTTGTTGTGGTTATATGGGCTGGCCTGGATGAGTGTAAGATTTCCCAGCCTGAAATTTTGTCCCAGTCCACTCCTGAGTGCCCATAATACTAGTATTAAGCAACAAACCCTCTACCCATAACAGAATTCACATGCATCTCTGAACAAACAAGTGTTTGAAGTCAAGACAAGTGTATCCCACCTTAAAGAACAAACATTAATATTGGTTTAGGGAAATACAGGGAAAACAAACGGAATAATTCCAGTGCAAATCCCGGCTCTGGCTCTAAGCCAACTTCTGATGCTCCTCACGCTTCGGCCGCCCCCACCAGCGGAGAGAGTCGCTGTCTGTGTCTCAGTACCCCCAGGACGCCCTCTCATTCAGAGCAGCTGTTGTCTGAGAGCTAGAGGCAGCTCTCTGACACTCTGTCAGACTCTCCTCGTAGAGCCCCTCCTCTGCATGCCAAACAGGCAGCGTGTCCTCACGTTCTCGTGATGGTACTTTCATTAAAAGCAAATATCTTCAATTAAATCACCATAAAAGTGTACTGAAGGCACGGGATTGTGCGATGACCCCCGCTGTTTGATCTGTCAGCCCGTATTAGGTATGCGACATCTAAAAATTGGAATTGTTTTTATTCGAAGCTTTGTTATTATTCGGGAAGCAGAGAGCTGCCTTCTTTCATTGTCAGTTATGTCAACTTTTACCGGATAGGAGTGGACATCATGTCCTTGAGCTTTATAGCAAAGCCGCAGTCCAAAGAAAAGAAATTCATTACACCTTAGAGCAGACAGCCTACTCCTTTGGTAAACAGCGTAATGTTTTAAAGCCCATGAGAGGGGCTTACTGATCCACCTATACGTATTCCATCATACAATCATATTGGAGTCGTAACCTCCTACGAAGCATTCAGAGAGGACCAAAAACACATTTTCTATGATTTCATTTGCACAAATAAGTTTAAAAACCTATTTAAAAATAAAAATGTTTAACTCTACCCATATATTGAATGAATCTCTGGCTATAGGTGGAAAATATTGATCAAAAACCAACTGGTTGCAGTACAGACTGTAGTCAGTGTGTTTATTTTCCCTGCTGTGTCAGTGCTAAGCCTCTGTGTACATGCAGAAGAGCGTACTTCCATACTGCAATGCAAACTTTGGGGTCTGACATTCAATGCAAGTCAAGCATAGTTTGATTAAATAAATCACAAGTTCAATCTTCACTGTAAAAAACAAAAAACAATTTGTTGAGTGAACTTAAAATAATTAATTACACTGCTACCTTAAAATGTTAAGTTTAGTCAACTCAAATGAGTTTATTCAATTTGAAATGTTAAGTAATACTAAATGACAACTTAGATATTCAAGTTGACTAAACTAAAAAATTGTTTGTTAAATTTAACAGCTGTGTTTGTTACTCGGCTTCCTTAAAATTTTAAGTTGAATCAACTCAAATATCTAAGTTGTCACTTTTTTGGAGTTAACTGAGCTTAATTTTAAGGCAGCCAGGTAACAAATTATTTTAAGTTGACTCAACAAATTGTTTATTTACAGTTTACAGAACAAAAATTATGGCCAGATAACTAAAGGCTGGAATGCACGAGACAACTTTTGCCAAGATTTTTTTATTTATTTTTTTTATTTTCAGTCTGGAGAAGGTGAGGCTAGTGCTGAAAGTCAGAGCCAGTCTGCAAATTTGAGTTGATGGATTTCTTAGAAAATCGTGTTGTGTATTATGGTCACAGACAGCTTTTTGACGCTTAACGAGATAATGATTTTATCTAGTCAGAGGATATCACACATGTTAGATATTTTGATCTCATTTTAGAACACATTCCTGCAAACAAGCTTGTGCTGGCCCACTTGGGGCTAGCCTAGTCTATGAAAAATAAAATAGGCTATGGTCTCATGTCAAAAAGAGCATTTAATCCATATTTACACTGGACCATGATGTCGTGACCTCACCAGTAAAGAGTCCTTCTAAATGCAAAAAGATCACTGTCCACTTAAAAAAAAAAAAAAATTCTTTAGACTGACTTGAAATGAAACATTTCCAAACCTGGACACAGCACAGTGTGTTCAGCAGATGAGCCATACTGGCATAAAGCTGCTTGTTATTGCTAACTCCCTCTACCCACATGGCTTTACTTAAAGCTGCAGTCCGTAAGTTTTGCCTCTTTGTCGCCATCTCTGTCTGAAAACCTGCAATTGCAGATAAGTGCAGAATTATCTCCCATGCGTGGGTTGTGCTCCAGCGCGGATGAATCTAATGTTTTGGTAGCTGTCAGTCACCGCACCGTTGTGGATATTCACTGTACTCAGGAATCACAGATTAACAGATTCAAATATATGTCCCAAATAAGAATTTTTTACCGGATATTGTCATCTAAGAGTAAGTAGCAAGTCTAAAACTTTTGTTCTGACCAACTGAGGAAAAATGCGACAGGTGTTTAAATTTAACGATCGGTTATCTCATATTACATCAAACTAGCAAGATATTATTACTGTTATACTTTGTTCTCAAATTGTTCATGTTAACAACATCAGCATTGCGTAAATACGTGTATGTAGTGTGTAGGCCTATTAGTGTTTCTGTTTCTGTACAGTCTAATCTCTGATTGACATAAAATTCAAATTTCATATGAAGAAATTCTGAAATTCAGATGAAGAAAATCATTCTTCCTTAGGACCAGTTCTCTTTAAAATACAAAACTTGTGTAATCCCACGTAGGCTATCTACAATGAAATGCACATTTAAAACTGGAGTAATCTAATTTCAGTCACTTATGTTTCATAAACACAAACTTTTTGGATTACATTCCACAATCAAAATTTTAAGTTTAATTATTTCAGCCGCTGTGAGAAAAGGCTATTAACTATCCGGCACCTGCAGCATTCTCACATGCGATAAAGCTACTAGCCAGGACACCTTCTTTATGTTTACAGATGTGACGTAATGATGCAGTGGCATGCTTGAATTTCCCGCAAAAAACCTACCCGTACCACTCAATTTAAAAAACATTATTATAAACTAACCGCTGTGAATCGGGCTAAAGGTGATAGTTTTGAACACTGGCTGGTTATGCACTTGCTCAAAAATTTATTTTGTATAATTTTTAACCAAAAAAGTTACGGACTGCAGCTTTAAGGAAACCCAAAACACCCTAGCGCCCCTAGTGGTAAGAAAGAAAACTGCCCACAAAACTCTTACTAACAGGCTCATGTTACACCCCAAATATGGCTTGTGATATCCACTTTCCCGCAGAGTTTAGATCCAACTTTTATCAAACTCACCCACCTGAGTTTCTTATGATCCTGAAGACACGCTCAGGTGTGTTTGATTAAGGTTAGAACTAAACTCTGCAGGAAAGTGGATGTCACATCTTGTGAGCTAGATTTGAGGATACCTGGCCAATTTGAAACAACAGGTTCTGAAAAGATCTCTTTTGGTTTGAGCCATTCCAGTTCAACTGAGTGGCTAAAGAATGGCCAGTCAATGTTATTTGTATTCACTTTGTTGCATTAGGCCCCGATCAGACAGAACGTATTTTTTGCAGTGAGAGGCGCCTTTTTGAAATTGTTTTCTATTGGCAGTGAGTGTTTTGCACGCTGTTTATGCGCCCCGGGCGCTCGCGTTTTTGCAGGAGCGCTCTGAGTGCCTGAAATAAAAAAAAAAGCAACTCTGAGCAGAAAAGCGCTCTACATCATCACATTTTTTTTTTTGTTTTCATTGTCCAATCGAAAGAATGGAGAGGTGGGACTTCCGTTGTGGTAACGAAAGTTTACTGTTGCGTAGAAAGTCCGGAGACTGCAATAATGGAGGAGAAACTTTTGGTGTCTGTCGCAGGGTTACCCGGAGCTGTATTTTTTTTTTTAAGGTTTTTGCAAATTTGACAGTTTACTTAACAGCAAAAGACAAATGCTGCATCCCAATTCGCCTACTTATACTATGTCCTAAAAGTATGTATTCTTTTTATGAAGAAAAAGTACATACTAGCAGAAGTATCTAGCAGAATAGTAGGCAAGCTTTGGGACATACTACTTCATCATGCTCTGTTGCTTAGTTAGGTAGCCTATATCTTGTCACTGTTTAAACTGCCCTTTCAATTATCTTGTCAAACCGCTAACATAATCCACATTTAGATTAATTTGATTTCCTACCATATTGGAGAGAAATTAAGAGGCATGTTGATCTTTCATGTGGGTCTTTCATGGCGAGAACTCTGCTCATGTGTTGGCATAATGATGCATTTAAAAAGTAATGACCAAACGTATCATTATAAAAGTTCACAATGTTGCTGTAGATTAAACATAATGCGGATAACATTAAATAAATATTTTTTATCCTGTTAGACATTGATTATTTATCACTCAAACCCCTTTCTCTACCTGTCTGTCGTCACACATATCCGCCATGTTTGTAGTTTTTAACACTTTTTATACGTGTTTGTAGTTCTTCCTCGTCCACCGTGCAGTGTGTTGTGGGCAATATTAGCAGTGGAGTGTGGATCGATCTGTACTTCGAATTCTAAACGGAAGTAGTAGACCATCCGGGAATCTTTGGAAAACTTTTTTAAACATACTACAATTTCGAATACAATTTAGGATGGATAGTAGGCGAATTGGGATGCAGCAAAAGAATTTAGAGTGCTCACGCTATAATCCTTCGATTAGACTGACAGGACTGCTGTTTTGATGGTTTCCTAGCAACATTAAAAAAATCGTTGCACACTGCTCTTCTTTAAAGTCACCAAAAAAAGGCAGTGCGGTGCGCCTCGCGTTTTCAGACATAAAAAGCGCGTTCGGTTTGATCGCCTACACAAAACCTGCATGTGCCCAAAGCATACAAAAGTTGCTCTTGGCCCAAACAGACTGGCCCACACTGGGACTTCATGAGATTAATGTGGACAGTCCGCTAGTGTGGCCTGCTCACAGAGATCCTGCGGTGAGCCCAAAAAAATTGGGCCTCGCCTAGGCAAGCCCGCACAGGGCCTGTTTAGGTTTGGTGTAGCCTGGCCCTAGCCCACTGTGTCCACAAAAAGCCAGCGTGGGCCCTGCAAGGACTTTTTTTTTTTTTTTTGATGCAGGGCATCTCCTAGGACCAATGCATTTGTTTCTGCATGAGTATGCTGTCATTTGAACAAACTTTAAAATCTGGTAGTGTGTGATCCTCAGTTGTTTAGTGTATGCCCGGTCTTTCCTCTGTAGCTATTTACAAAATCTGTAAATGCATGATGCCTAGAGTTTTAAAATCTGTTCAGACTTTCAAAGCCTTAAAGGGAACCCTGGGTATTAAGACTTGTGTTGCCTTATATGATGTCTATTACTGAAATATGTAGTAGAAAACCCATGAAAGATTTACTTTATTTAAAAAATCCACATTGTTTTATACATATTTTGGGCTATGGGGGGCGCCATTATTTTCGATGACGTGAGCTATTTGCACTTTCTGTTGCTATTGTTACCACAGCACAACTCGGAAAATAAAATACTGATAAAATGGCCACAGCTACTGAAATAGGTTGCAATACAGGTTGCAATGGATATAAGCGTAGGCTTAAACCAAATGCTGTACAATCGATTTTTTTCCCCACAAGGAGTCTGGATCATAACTGCTTGATATTGGATATGGGAAACCCGTGCAGGGTTTTATTCTAAGCACGCCGAGGCATATCTCCTCTACACATTTAATTTCACTCTTCAAACTTCCACTTAAAAAAAATACAAAGTTTGACCAAATTTTACATTAAGGTACAAAACACTTTGCAAGGCATTTAGAAAAGTTATAGAAATGACCTTGTAATGCATTTTTGTTTGTAAAGAAGTTCCATGGGAATTGTGAGAGCCATTATAGGACAGATCTAAATGAGCTGTTTCAGAGGCTGCCTACGGTGACAGCTCTCACCAGATAAATATTTAAATGACTCATGGTAGAAAATATAAAAACTAAGAGCACTGCAGAACAGGATAAGAGAGAAATATGCCACTGACAGCACCAAACGAACCTCTTCTACAATAGCTTTTTTAGGAGTCAAAATGTAATATTTATTATATATTGACAAAAACATAACGCCCTGGAACCAGTGTATTAGAACATCAGTGTTGGGAGTAACGCATTACAAGTAACGCCAGTTACATAATCTGATTACTTTTTTCAAGTATCTAGTAAGGTAACGCATTACTTTTTTTTATCCTTTATGTATTTAATCCCATTTTATTAACCAATGTCATTGCTGCTGATTTTGTTGATTCAATTCAACCACACTAATAAGCAAAACTTACTTTAATATTTGTGCTTCATTTTTCTCATTGCTGAAAAGAGTTGAACTTCCTTTTCCTACAGTTTTACTGTACAAACGTGAATTTACTTTTCCTTCAACCTTAGGCTTATTCATTGCAGTTTTTAGTATGAAAGGGTTTTTACAACTACTAAAAATTAAACTTTTTATATTAAAAACAAACACGCAAGCCCTGCCCACACTTATAAAGTAATGCAAAAGTAATGTAATGCATTACTTTCCATAAAAAGTAAAGTAATTAGTTACTTTTTTAGGGAGTAATGCAATATTGTAATGCATTACTTTTAAAAGTAACTTTTCAACACTGGTGGGAAGTAATACAGATCATGATGATATCACTAACAATTTGGATTTAAGTGTAATTGAATGCAGCTTGCAGTGTTATTTTAAATGCAACAATGACAATTCTAAAATATACAAAACATAAAAACACACAGTAAAAATACTCATAACCTGACATTACAAAATAAATGCAATTTGTTACAGTTACTGAGGAAAAAATGTGTAATTACATTATCTCAAAGTAAAAAGAGGTGCTAAAGTCTGACTTTGGCTGTGCTTTAAAATAAATTAATATGATCTCCTTCAAGAGGTGAAGAATTTGGTTTGATTGCTTCTATTGTCTCCATTTGTAATTCGCTTTAGATAAAAGCATCTGCTTAATGACTAAATGCAAGTGAACATTTAGAAAAGTAATCAAATGTAAACAGTTACAGTGAAGCAATTGAAATAGTTACACTACTTATTACATTTTAAATAGGGTCACCTGATTTCCAAAGTAACCTTCTCAACACTGCTGGTATATATTCATGGTAACTGCATTGTAAGCTGTTTAACTGTGACATTTTGAATTTTTTTTTAAAACGTGTGCTTACACTAAAGGTCAAATGCAGGCTTGAGATAAGGACATGTCACACATTTTTGTATTAAGTGGAGTTTTAGACAGGAGCTCCTCTGTAAATCCCATTAGCTTGCCACAGGGGACAAGCATACTCCAAATTTCATAAATTTTCAAGACCAGATTGTGCTGGGTCATAGGAGAGGAAGCAAAATTATTAATCAGATTCAACACTGCGACTGCAGTTAACTGTAGAGATGATTATTCATTTGACATGACTTTATAATTGGCAGAATTATACTCAAGTTAATATTGTAAACTGTTAAAAATGCAAATATGAATAAATGTAAATGTAACTATTATGATACTATACATTTTCATACATTCAGAATTTAGATATTTGATGTTTTCATATGGCCAAGTTCTTCATGTTTATACATTAAAGAAAAGCTGTAGTTATGGCACACGAACAGCATACAAATTCATATATTTCAATGTTTAATTTTAAAAATTCATATTAATTTGTACATAATTTATATGATCGTTTCTTTCTCTCTTCCTCGGTTTGTGTGTGCAGACATCAGGCAGCCGTTAAACGGCAATCGCTTCTCTAAAACGTTTCCGGCCACCTCACATATTCATGAGTACAACACAAACACATTAAGTTACTTGCAGCAAGCAGAACATTTCCACCTTTCAACCTGAGGAAGTTCACATTCAACGCACGGCAATTAAAGTGTGACATTGTTTCACGGCGGCAACAAGATTAATCGTGCGACAGTAGCTTCCTGAATTAGATATATCGGGCCTCTTGAAATACCCCCTTCAAACTGGTCTTTCCTAAGGATTGCCATATTAATCTCCCCCCTCTTTTCATTCTTCGGCGGGAAGCTCATCTGCTCTGTCCCTGCGTGCCATGAATCAAGCATTTGTGACTTGCATACAGAGGAAGCTTCCTCAGGCTGTTCTCTCGTGGTAATCCCTGACAAACGTCTGCTTCCCAAAGAAACTCACATTTAGCCTGATTTTTTGGCGGGTTATGACGCACACAGCAGGAGACGAGTAACCTTGTCTGTGTTTTGAGAGCGGCCGACTGGACTACAGGGCTAACATTTGACCTTGGGGAATTCATTAGTGCATTTAAAGAGATAATAAAAGCACATCGGCCCACTGTTGCAGATCTTTCAGGGAAGCAGAGGTTTCTTTTTACGATGCCTTTGTGCCGATTGATCTGTCTTTTTGCTGTAACCTTTCCCCAACGGCCTCTTAAGAGAGACGATGAATGTAACAAGGAAGGTGGACGACAGGATGTTGAAACAGTTGTACAAACAAACAGCAATAAAGTCTGCCCTACATTGATATTATCAGAGCAATTATTCAGTGCGCACAGTCGTAGCGGAGAGCTTCCCCTTCTCTTGCTTAATTCAAGGTCAAAACCCGTAAATTATCAATGGATCACTTAATTAAATGCTCTGTGTTGTTCATTATATGCGTGAAGGGGCTTTAATAGAGACGCTCGTCTATAGCATAACCAGGAGAAATTAAATAGCCAATTTAAGGTTGCTTTTAGTAAAAGTGTATAATTGCTTCAACGCCGTATAACAACCCAAGGAGCTCAGTCCAGCTCCTTGTGAATAAACCATGAGGTCTGTCCCCAGGGTCACCTTGCAGGAAACAATAATGGTCCGACTGCCAGTATAAACTCCTCGTTGAGAAGGATGGGCTGAATCTACTCAGACAATGGCAGGCATAGTGGATCCTTGAGGACAATGAATTAGCCAAAAGTTTTAAAGCCACATAATAGAACAGCGCAGTGCAATTTACCTTCTGACGGACGAGAGTCTGAAGGGCTTCCTTTCTGTCCATTAGGTCAAGGTTTTATGTTGATATTGTCTCTGTATAAGAGCATCTGAAACGATGCACAATAGCCAGCCTGAAAGAAAGCATCTGAAAAATGTGGTCAATTACACACATAACCTTGCAATGGGAAATTGGCACAGTTAACATTGCATCTCAGGTATTGAAGTTCACACTGAAAATAATGCTGCACCCAGAATATTTAATTCATTTTGGGTGTTCTGTTCTGTGGTAAGCGTGGCAAGTATAGTACTGAATGGTTTTAAAAGGAATTTATATATATATATAAAAAAAAACACATTTAACAAGCAAATAATGTTATTATTCAATTAAAGACTTTGGATATTTTTAAAGGTGACATATCATGAAAATATTTTCCAGTGTTTAAGTGCTATAATTGGTTTTCCAGTGCATCTACCGACCCCCAAAAAACATGAAAAAGGACAACCCACTAACTTTGGTATGCCTTTTTCTGTTAGCATGTGAAAAAACAAGCCGCTCAGATTTTGCTCCCCCTATGACATAGGAAGGGGATTTTATTATAATATTACTGCCCCTTAATCTGCACATTTCCAGCTATGGAATTTTTTACCGTCATTGTGTATCATGTGCCAAGTTTTGAGGTCTCTGTGTTAATTTGGTTTGTAACTGCATTGTGTCAACATATAACCTTAGAAACAATAATAAGACGTCTACTTTCTTACATACATGTTTGTAAGTGAACCTTTTAAAAATGCTTTATTTTTTTCAGTGCTATGATGTTTGAGTAAAGTTTGTTTGTTTTGTTTTGTACTTGAGGACTGCAGGGTAAACGTAAAAAATGTATTCATTTCCTTTGCAAATTTTACTTAACTTAGTTAAATAGAATTTACTTAATTCCATACTTAAATTTCACTTAAAAAATGTGTATGGAAAAACTTGACAAACCAAACTTAAGTAAATTTACTTATTGTTTTTTTCAGACTGACATTCATGTACCAGTTCAGAACACTCTTTAGAGTCCCAGCCTCAGAGGAGACAAGTAATCACTGGATTCATTGATTTATTCACTGTATATTACGCTGCTGCCACACAGATCTAATATAAACATGCCATTTCTTTACAGACTTAACTGATTGTTTTTGTTACCAGTGTGTTTTTTTAACATAAACTTGAGTGTATTTGACCGTTTAAGCACAATAAGAGACGAAAACTTTTGATCACCCCTTGTATGTTTAAATAGCACAAATAATGTACTTTGTAGTTGTAGTTTACATTTAGAAACGCAAGCGCAGCACAACCCTAACCCTAATGCTGCACTAAACAAGTGAATTTTGGCAAGATATGTTCAGAGATGATAGACAAGATGTTATAGAATAATAATTTAATGAAAACCTAATTTTGACCAAAAAAATTGACATTCGACCTATTTTTCGAATTTCCTGAAAACATTCCAGCGTGACATCCGACGGGTTTTCCCAGATCGCATCACATATGATTTTAACACGATAGACGTGATAATCAAAACCAAACAGATGTTTTTTGGCAAAGTATCTGAGCTACGAGGTGTAAAGTCACAGCCCTTTTGGAAAAGGGGGCGGGGAGCAGCAGCTCGTTTGCATTTAAAGAGACATGCACAAAAACAGCATTTTTTGAAAATGATATAATAAATGATCTGTGGGGTATATTGAGCTGAAACTTTACAGACAAATTCTGGAGACACATATTGTATAAAGGGGCATAATAGGTCTCCTATAAGACTGGGGAGCTAAAGGATGTGCCTGAGTAAATGACAAAATTCAACATCAATCCATTCACAAAACTGCCTTACTAATCCACTAACGCATTAAACACAACATTGAAAAGAAGGAAGAAAGTCACCTTCTCTGAGGGTGACCTGCAGACACTGACGCTGACATAAATGTAACTAGTATTTCATAAAAACCATTTATCAATTTCAGTTGACCTAATCTGTCAACAAAGTCATCCGGAATCCTTTTAAAGGCGGGTAATTGAGTCTGTTTAAAGGGTAAAGTGTATTGAGGCATGTGGAGGCAGTACTTACACAGCATTCAATGTTTTCAGCATTCAACTGCAACAAATGTTCAATGTTTTGAAATTGTTTTCTCAGATGACCAGAGTGCCCGCTTAAAGCCTTAAGAAAATGATCTTTCTATTCTATTACATGCATGAATTTATAATTAACCAGCTTTGTGCAAGAATAGGTGAATGCAAGTAAATATAAATGTAAAACGTTCACTTGAAACCACAACTGGATATAGAGGATGTTAAATCTGGTTAATATCAGGTCAACTAAAATGAATGCATTTAACGTTTTCTTTTTTTTCTCTATGTTATTGTGCAAACACAAGTTAAATACAAAACATATATAATACACAATATAGCAAGACCCAAGCAAAAACTTTTTATGCTGGCCTTGGCTTGGAGTTACGGGGTCAAAGGAATTTGAAAAGGACATATTGTCAAGTCAGTCCTGCTACACAGCTCCCGTGGGTGAGCAAAGATATCACCTCTCTCACTACATGAGAGGCTTGGGAGAAACTCCCGTCAGGTTTTGGAAACCTCAGACAGGAACGAGAGCAGAATGTAAATGGCTTCTTTACTCTGGCTAGTGAGAATTTTCCATTATACCGGTAAGCCAAAAATGGATTTGTGCCAAAGATGTCTGCAAGAACAAACAAACAGAATTAGACAGATGCTGCTGAGCTTTTCTCAAAGACTGATGTTCAGTAAACTGCTACACCTCAATTTATTGTAATCTGTTTGTTCGTTTTTTTAAATGCAACTTTTAATGCAATATAGAACTTTTTTTTATATGGATACATACTGTGACGAGAAGGCTATAAAATGTAATAAAGGCTCTTCATTGGCATCTGTGGTTCAAGAATCTCTCAGAACTCTGCATTGCACAATAAGTTCTTTACAGTAAAAAAAAAAAAAAAAGACTTTGAAAATGTTCTTTGCACTAAGAAAAAACTGTTCTTTAAGAACTGACCACTTAAAGGGATACCAAAAATGGTTCTTCTATGGCATCACCACAAAAACTACCTTTTGGAACCTTTATTTTTGGAACACTCTTAAAAATAAAGGTTCCAAAACTGTTTTTGCCATAGAAGAACCATTTTTGGTTCCCCAAATAACCTTTCAGTGAACAGTTCCTAAATGAATCATTTTGAAGAACATTTTAAAAATCTAAAGGACCTTTTTGCATTTGAAAGGTTCTTCATAGAACGTTGATAAACAACTTTTTAAGAGTGTATCGAAAATGTTTGATCACAAAATTAAATTCATTATGGAATTTAGTTATATTTGAATAGCAAACAAAAGTTTTTACTGGACATGTAATTACTTGACACGTTATTTTATAAATAACAAACTACGGTTTTGATCACTAAGAACACAAGTTTCTGCTGCAGGTCTTCTGAGATGTCTGTTATGAACTTGTATCTGTTATGGCCTTTGAGCTTAATGTCACCACAGAGAATACTCTTGACCTTTTGTAGTTGGTAGCAGTTATGAGACAGCTATATTACTCTTTCCTTCTTTGTTCTTCTTTGTTCCATTTGGTGCCTATAAATATTTATAACTGGCATTTCTGCTATGCTTTTGTACAAATGCAATGAATATGAAACGGAATATCAATACATTTTATGATCCATATAAATCCTACAAATACAGAACCTTGAAAATAAAACTGTTTTACACTGTGCTCAAATTGTCTTCGAAATGATCGCTTGCCACTTCAGCGAGATGTGAGTAATCGGGTCAAACTGCAGTTGTCCTTTCCAGCCGGATCAGCAGCCCTCTCTCCTCAGACTCTAGGAATAGCGCCACTTCCCTTAAATGCCATTAGCAGACAGATACGACAAAATGGAGGAAGACTGATACAATTATTGTGCGATTCAGACCATCCACAGTCTCTTGGCCTTGGATGTTTACAGGTCAAATTCTGATGTGCACACACATGCACACAACAAATGGTTTGCGGTTTTCTGGTGTTTCGTATTATTTAGGCACACACACACAACAGTCAATATGTCCAGTCCTCTCTAGGGTGGTGCATATTGTGCCCTGGCAGGCACAGCTATCATCCAACATTAATTGAACTGAGGGACACTGAGGACTTTTAGGGCATGGTATTTCACGCCGTCCTGATAGGACACCAGGAGAGCTGGAGGAGAGAATTGCTTTGAAGTGATTCATTTGTGGAGGACACCGTGCCATACATCACCAATGCCACACAGAGTATATGAGTTTTCACTCTATAAACAATGGATCGCTTACACGGTGGCAGCTTTAAGCATCGATAATCTTTCGTGCCTTGCATCTTACAAATAAATGCTTGATTTATTTTACATGCTCGAATCAATGTCACATTTTGAAAAATATCTTACATTTAAATCTTTTCATCAGCAGTATTTAATCATAAAAATGCCACAAGTTTGATAACTAGAACGGCACAACCAATCCACCACAACAAACTGTAAATTTATCGATCATTGCACTGCACTTTATATTAGCTACAGGCTGTTCTCTGTCTTATAATATATGGGCCCTTTTCACAGACTGTGGTAAAGTTTTTTAGATTTATTCTAATTAATTCTTATATTAGTGTTTCTAAAACAATGGGAGGGAGTGACTCACGATTTGACAATCAATCTGCTGATTTTTATCTTTTCGAAAGCCATAAGCCTCTTTCGCACAGAGAGTCCGGAAAGTACACTGTGTCCCATGATTTGTCTGGGAATTGTTTGAATTAGTTCACTTCTAGAATGACGTCATCCAAGATGTTCATGTCTTTCTTTCTTCAGTCGAAATAAATTAAAGTTTTTGAGGAAAACATTCAAGGATTTTTCTCCACATAGTGGACTTCAGTGGGGGCCAATGAGTTGAAAGCCCAGATTGTAGTTTCAGTGCAGCTTCGAAGGGCTTTACACGATCCCAGTCGAGGAATAAGGGTGTTATCTAAAAAGCTCGACCTCACAAATTGTGTAATCACGTTGGAAAGGTCATGCATGACATAGGTGGAAGTACCGAAGTACCCAGTGTTTACAAAGCAAAAGTGCAAAGAAAGTCAAACACCGTTTACAAAAAAAGGTTAAAACAATGATAACAATGACAATGATGAGTTTTTCACCCTACCCTACTTTTTTGAACCTAAGTACACAGAATAAGAACTGACAGCATGTGACTTTTTCAATGTGATTACAAAAAGAAAAAATAAATAAATAAAAAGATAACAGAGCTAGTGCAAGATGAGCAATTGTGGTTCAAAAGTATATACTTTTGTTTTAATGACCAATTGTTTCACTAGATAAGACCCTTATTCCTCGGCTGGGATCATGCAGATTGCTTTGAAGCTGCATTGAAACTGCAATTTGTACTTTCAACCCGTTGACTCCCATTGAAGTCCAGAAAAATCCTGGAATGTTTTTCTCAAAAACCTTAATTTTTTATCGGCTGAAGAAAGAAAAACTTCTTGAATAAAATGGGGATAAGTAAATTATCAGGAATTTTTTATTCTGGAAGTGAACTAATCCTTTAAGATTCCATGTGTAATGTAATGTCAATTTAAGCACGGATTGTGAGGAGCTCCCTGGTCTCTACATTATTCCTCCTTGCATATATTTTTTCAGTGCCTTCAAAACACACAGTAAATGATTTCCACGTTAGTGTGCCTTTTGTTCAGACAGGGCTCTGATCCTGGGATCATTTCTGGGATCAATCCCGGGATGTGTTTGCGTTTACACAGAAGGCACTCTGGCAATTTCACAGCAAATTTTCCGGGATCAACGCTCTATGTGAAAGGGGCTATACAAACCAAATGCTTTTGTGGGTTTTTCCTTTTGCTTTAGAGGGTTTGCATTTATGTCACCGTTTGGTCAGTTACCTGGATGCGCGGCTATATTGCCGATACTCAGATGTAAACAACAGCATGGATTGCTGTAGAAGTTTAATGTACTACTGAATAAGTTGTTCTGCTAATTTATGCTGTGGACACCATGGAAAAAAAAATGTGTGGAAGCTGCTAAATCATATAGAGGACTAAGTAAGCAAGAAAGGGTGCAATATTTTGATCAACTAAATCTAACAGGTGGTAAAATACGTACGAGCAGTATTAACATATTAAGATATTAGCCTAATATATATCTCACCTACCGGAAATGATAAGAACAAACGCAAATGTTGTCAAGAGTCTTGCCCTGGAAATCCTGGTTCAGTTTGGCCAACCACAAACGCCTTTTGTTCCTCAGACAGTTTTTTGCACTCTCACCTTGATTTGTTATAACTTTTGCCGTCTATTAGTACGTCAAATGTTTTTCTCTGCCCAAAAGAATACTACAGCCCCCCCAAAAAAAGACAATAATTGACCATTTTAGCAATAATCAGCAAAACATGCAAGTTTCGTTCAGTTCAGTGGCATTGTTTACATTCAGTGATGCCAATATGGCAGACTGATGACAAGTTGTAAAAAAAAAAAACACTATTGGGACAAATGAGCAAAAAACATATATACAGTTTTTAAATGATTATAAGGAAATTTGTAAATGTGAAATTGAATTTATACAGCAATTTTATACATTTTGGATTTTATACAAAAGTTAATATTAAGGTGCTCTATTTTGTCAACAAAAATAGTTTCAAACAAAGCCTCAGTGAATGAAACTGCGCTTTGGAACGAATCGATTCAATTAATTATTCAGTCACAAAGATTTTGACTTAGTGCCACCTACTGGTGGTTTCAGTTTTTTTAATTTATTACAATTTCTATATTCAAAACTTTATATTTAAAACAATCCCATAACATTGATATTATGAAATGCATTAATTCCACCTCTGAGTCATGTCAAAAATTCGGTAAATATTCTATAATGTCGCATTTGAGCTCTTCTGTGCCATGAAAAGATGAATTGTTGATACTGATTTCTTTTCATTGGTAACTTATTCAGTCTGATTGTATCTTATTATTTGAATTGAATTTACTGTTTAAATAAAAAATTGAATAAAAGTTTATAAATCTTTTTTTGGTACAAAAGATGACATACATTCAATAAAAATGGGAAAAATGGCATTACAAAGGTAAAAAAAAAAAAATACCTGGAAATGTGAAAAGGGTCCATGAAAAAAATAATAATCAAGTCCAAATTACCAGAAGTGACAAGCGTATCTTAGGTGAATGTTTTCAATTAAGCTAAATAAATTATTAACTCAGTTGTAAAGGTTAGTTGCCCCCTTCCACATGTAAATGAGAGGGCTCTAATGAAGTCGAATAACGATGCCAGCAGTGAGTGGTTACACCAGATGTGTAAAGAGATTAGATGAGGCTGAATCAAAGTCAAGGCCAATCTGATCTGATCAGCTTGATGAGAACTGTGCAGCAGCTCGACGAACTCTAAATAAATTATTGTAACAGTTGAAGTCTTCTAATTGCATCATAAGGACATTTAGAGACTGTGGGGGTCCTGTAGGACCTCAGAACTCATGTGAGCAAAACACAGAGCCGACAGTAAACAAGGACGTTCAAGGACGACATCCAAGCTGTGATATCT
Organism: Cirrhinus molitorella; assembly: GCA_033026305.1. Lineage (NCBI taxonomy): Eukaryota > Metazoa > Chordata > Actinopteri > Cypriniformes > Cyprinidae > Cirrhinus > Cirrhinus molitorella. The sequence goes on from CM065119.1 coordinate 46,798,121, forward strand.
GCAATGAGGCAGCAGTGCTCGTGATGATGACAGAAACAATTTCACCCACCAACACAATCTTCTTATAGTTTACTTGATGTTGTCTCCAGTAAGGACTACAGGGCAGTTAATAGTGAATAATGAAAACCTCATAGAGAAATTCCTCTCGAGATTGAGATTAGTCAAGTCAACAGCGCCGTCGATGAGTATTTAGAATAAAGAGGCTGGAGGCATGTGTTTTTCTGCATTCTTATATGCAGCCACGGCATATTTATGTTGTTCTACAACAAACTAAACATAAAAGTTAAGTGTTTTCATAGCAAGAACCTCAAGTTACTATTTAGGAATGATGCCATTATTGTATGACCTGATTGACCTTTAATAATATATTCACAAAAAAGTCCTGAAGATAAGGAGACATGACGAACATTTCTTATTTCAATATGTCAGACTGATTTCATGCTATGACTGATTGGAGACTTATTTGCATTATGTCATAGTTCTGCTCTCCTGGGAGGCATAAATATCTTTAGCTGAGCACATTAGTTGGCAAGTTTATGCATTCACCAGGAATCTTATGCAAAGTACATTCTTAAATAAAACACCTCACTTCCTGAGCGATATCTGCATATTTAGGAGCATTTCAATGGCCTTATTACAGAGGTGGGCTGATGATATACAGTTGAAGTTGAAGTCAGCAGAATCTGCTAAATATTAATTATTTTACCAAAATAAGAGGGATCATAGAAAATGCATGTTATTCTTTATTTACTATGACCTGAGTAAGATATTTCACATAAAAGACGTTTACATATAGTCCACAAGAGAAAATAATAATTAAATTTATAAAAATGACCCTGTTCAAAAGTTTACATACACTTGATTCTTAATACTGTGTTGTTACCTGAATGACCCACAGCTGTGTTTTTTTGTTTAGTGATAGTTGTTCATGAGTCCCATGTTTGTTCTGAACAGTTAAACTTTCCATCTTTTTCACACTGAGGACAACTGAGGGACTCATATGCAACTATTACACTGTAAAAAATGACAGTGAATTTAACAGTAAAAAACTGTAAAAATGCTACAGTAGAAACCTGTTAAATGGTTAAAGGTAAAAAACTGTAAAATTTACTGTAAATAACCGTAAATTGACATTCCCAGAATTCCCTGCGTTACATTTTTAAAATTGAATGTGTTTTTGTTGAAACAACTCTTTCTTCTTAGTTTTTTTTTTTTTCTCGCAGGTTTGTACATTACGGTTGTATGCTACATCTGATGTTGTAAAATAAATGTTTATTGCATTATTTGAGTTTCATGTGTGTTACCATGATGGTGTTTAGCGTTTATGTGAATGACACTGTGCACCTTCTATATATGTTAATATTTAAAAGCTGCTTTAGTTTATCATGTGACTTTCTCATCACCACCTGGTTTTGGTGGCTATCAGTGTATTAAAAAGGTATAAAACAGATTTCAGTACTTCAATAGGTTGGTACATTACAATTATATCAGTTAATGAAATTACGGTATTTACTTGTAAATTTAACTGAAAACCGTAAACTGTAAATCATTGCTACTATATTTTTTTACGGTACATGTAAGTATCTTCTGTAGCTTCTGAAGGGCAGTACCAAATGAACAAAATACAATATTTACGCAAAATAAGAAAAATGTACACATCTTCATTCAAAAGTTTTCACCTCCTTCTGGAGCATCAGTGAGTGTTTGAACCTTCTGTAATAGTTGCAGATGAGTCCCTCAGCTGTCCTCAGTGTGAAAAGATGATGCTGAAAAACCAAAGAATTTATAGCACTTGAAGGATTTTTCTGAAGAACAGTGGGCAGTTTAACTGTTCAGAACATCATAATTGTTCATGAACAATTATCACTAAACAAAAAAAGACCATTCAGGTAACAACACAGTATTAAGAATACGTATGTAAACTTTTGAACAGGGTCATATTTATAAATTCAACTACTGTTTTCTCTTGTGGACTATATGTAAACATCTTTTATGTGAAATATCTTACGCGGGTCAGTAGTAAATAAAAAATAACATGCATTTTATATGATCCCTCTTATTTTGGAAAAATAATTAACATTTTCCAGATTCCGCAAGGTGTATGTAAACTTTTGACTTCAACTGCATGTGAACAGTTACAGAAACAGGTTGAAATTGATTTGTGAGTTTATTTTGGCTGCGTTCAATTGAGTACACAATTTTTAACATGTCTACTAATGCCAAACTCACCAGAGTCAAACCAGAAGAATCAGGTCAAACTGTCATAGAGCTTAAATTATTAGAGCTTATTTCATATTATCTAGACCTGCTGAGCCTCTTTAATGGGTTAATTTATCTGAGTCGCCTTTGTTTGATATAACCCAAATCATTACTGGCTTGAAATGAATCATTGCCCTCTACATGACACTATCTAAGTCATAAATCTCAAGCAAATATGCCTTAGTGGAAACGTTTGTGGTAGGAAATTTAATTTAGAGAAATACATTAAAATTTTGTTGACAAAAGACATTAGACCAGAATAGAACGCACAAGCGGAGACAAAAGACATTTTTATGCTCTTGAGGCAGTGCATGACATACAATGCTTATTTGTCTCTGGATGAAAATTTCAAGGTGACCGGTATAAAAGTGTCTGTATTTGATTCAAATGTAAAAATGAAGTTTATATTAAAATATACATGACGTAATAGCATGCAAGTGCCAACAGTCCAGTTTTATCATATATTATAGACACCTTCTGCTCAGTAGACCCTAAGCTGTTTTCTCTCTTGATGAACTGATTATATTCTGAACACATGTGGATTTCTATTAAAAAAAGAAAAAAGCGCCAATGAACAGCCATCCGTGTAAATGCCTCTCTAGGCAATTACAGAGGCAATCAATATTCCCAATAGCGTTTGGGACAGTAAACGGTTACAATGCGATACAGGTTGCATTTATGAGGTTTTGAAGTATCTCTCTCTGCTCTGTTAGTTTAACAGATTACATTTTTCATGCTGTGAAATGTGGTACTGCTTTGTTTTATCAATCAAGATTTTCTCTGATGCAAGCAAAATTGTCAACAAGTACCAATCTATCAGGCAAAGACATGAGCTAATGTTTTGCTACATCATTTTAGTACAATCAAAAGACGCTGAGGCCGATACAGAGCATCAGAACAGACTCTTCCATTCCAGTCAGGATGTTGTCTAGAACCAGACTAAAGTCTATCGGTTGAAAGAGTTTAGGAGATTTCAAAGAGGCTGTGAATTAAAACACAAACCACGGCACTTGCAATTAAACAAAATCAATACGTGCATCTCTACCAGGAGTGAAGAGGAATGCTCATGAAACTTTGTTTTTTCAAAGTTTTAGTCTTTCAACCACTAGAGACCAGATTAAATCAGTAATCCCACTGTTACTGCGCCCTTGGCCCAAGCATGTAACCTTAGGTCATTATAAGAAATTGATCTGGATTTAGTGTACTATAAATCAACTTGGATTAAAAAGGGACTGCTAAATGGCAGTTTCTAAGTTAGAGCAAGGAATAAAATCTGCGAACTGCTCTTAGACTTCCTGACGCCAATTGTCAGACGGACATTTGACTTGAGAGACATGGAGAAGGAGTCAGGTGCAGTAGAGAGAGACCAGTGCTGAGACAAGCTGTCAAACAATCCAACACCACAAGCTGATAGCTTAGACAGGGCGGCACATTCTGAATAATGAGCTGCTAAAGCCTTCAACACATGCAAAACAACATATACATATACAGTTGAAGTCAAAAGTTTACATACACCTCGCAGAATCTGCAAAATGTTAATTATTTTAGCAAAATAAGAGGGATCATGCAAAATGCATGTTCTTTTTTTTTTATCTGACCTGAATAAGATATTTCAAATAAAAGATGTTCACATATAGTCCACTAGAAAATGCAACAGCTGAATTTATAAAAATGACCCCGTTCAAAAGTTTACATACTCTTGATTCTTAATATTGTTACCTGAATGATCCACAGCTGTGTTTTTTTTGTTTAGTGATAGTTGTTCATGAGTCCCATGTTTGTCCTGAACAGTTAAACTACCCGCTGTTCTTCAGAAAAAACCTTCAGGTCCCACAAATTCTTTGGTTTTCCAGCATTTTTGTGTATTTGAACCCTTTCCAACAATGACTATATGATTTAGAAATCCATCTTTTCACACTGAGGACAACTGAGAGACTCATATGCAACTATTACAGTGGCTTCAATGGCTCACTGACACTCCAGAAGGAAAAAACATGCATTACTTTTTTAAATTTGAAGATCATGGTAAATTTAACTAATTTTGTCTTCTTGGAAACATGCAAGTATCTTCTGTAGCATCTGAAGGGCAGTGCTAAATGAAAAAAATATGATATTTAGGCAAAATGAGCAAAATGTACACATTTCCATTCTGTTCAAAAGTTTTCACCCCCAGCTCTTAATGCATGTTTTTTCCTTCTGGAGCATCAGTGAGCGTTTGAACGTTAAGCATACACAAACACACATCTTTTAATAATATCTGACCTTCTTGTACAGTTAAAAGAGAAGAAATACAGCACTTGTCATGTGCAGCGCCAGGAATGGGCGTTTATTGCCTATTTTCATGCCTGTTAATTTTACCTCAATTGAAATTATACAGAGCTGCAGTTCTGCTATATAAATCAAGTGTAGTTTTGCAAGCCACATTTTACCTATTTTTATAACTTTGACTGTTTTATTCTGCCCTAGAATAAAAGCTAATTTTACTTATGGAAAACGACATTGACAGTATGCTCACTTTGGGAACTTTGTTAACTTTGGTTCATCCAGCAATATGCAATAACTGTTGAATAACAGAGATGTAACTAAAAAACAAAGCTAAAGCATTGGCAAATCCAACCAATTTTTTTCTCAGAAGCACGCACTTTAACAACCTCATAACAAAAGATGAACACACTCACCTGTATGCAGTGTGAGTTAGACCACAAAAAGCCGAAAGTTTAAAACTTTGGGATCAGATATTTAATGAAGTCTCTTATGCTCATCAAGTTCCATTAAAGCAATATTATGAAATATTATTGCAATTTAAAATAAGATTTTTCTATTTTAAAATACTTTAAAATATAATTTATTTCTGTGATGCGAAGCTGAATTTTTATCAGCCATTACTTCAGTCACATGATCCTTCAGAAATCATTCTAATATGCTGATTTATTATTAATGTTGGAAACAGTTGTGATGTTACTTTTTTTTTTTTCTTTAGAACATGTAATAATTTTTTCAGGATTCTTTGATGAATAAAAAGTTAAAAAGAACCGCATTTGTTTACAATTGAAATCTTTTGTAATGTTATAATAGTTACAATAATTTTTTTTTAACATCCTTGCTGAACCTTATTTCAGTCCGAAAAAAATACTGACTCCAAACTTTGAATGGTAGCGTATATTGTTACACAAAATTTCTATTTTAAATAAATGCTGTTCTTTTTAACGTTTTATTCATTAAAGAATCCTAAAAAAAAAAAAAAAATCACATGTTCCAAAAAATATTAAGCAGCTGTTTCCAACATTGATAAAAAATAAAAAAAAAATCAACATATTAGAATGATTTCTAAAGGATCATGTGGCACTGAAGACTGAAGTAATGATGCTGAAAATTCAGCTTAGCCTTAGCTTCATATTTTTAATCAAATAAACACAGCCTTGATGAGCAGAAAACAATTGTTTAAAAAACATGAAAAATCTCACTGATCCCAAACTTTTGAAAGGCAGTGTATATTTTACCTATCGCGTTTTAAAATTCATAGGCGTTACAAAATGAGACTAGGTTATTACAACCGCTTTACAGTTTAGTAACATTTTTTACCGTAGACCTAATATTTAATGATTTTCTTAATATAAATTACACCTCGCACATGTAATATTTTAAAATCTATTATACAGTGTCTTATATTAGCCTAGAATACTTCTTTAAATGATGAGGCCCGAAATATGGAAATCATAAATACACATTGATCTAAGAACTACTTATTCGGTTCACAAACAACAAAATTGAAGATAAAAGCTTTTGGAAAAACTGAAAGTGTTTGATTGAAAGTGTTACGCGCGTTTGAGCGCGCGCATATAGTGTAGGCGAGTGACTTTGGCTGAAGGGACACGCATCAGGCGCTCACGCATTCGTGGATCAGACCTCACCGAGGACGCAGCGGAGCACTGATTTCTTGGATTTCTGCTTAGCATCTCGAGTTTGCGTAAACCAATTACCATGAGTCATTTCCAGTAAATGAACACGTTATTTGTCGTTCCGTAACGGAGGATCTTTGTTTCTCGTGTGCTTTGTCATTTATTTCAGAGCATGCCAGATTTTCTCCGATATGCCTACTGGACAAAAATAATTAAAATGTTAGAAATCTCCGTGATTGGAATGCTTCAGCATATCCTGATTTGTCCAACTCGAGACCGTTCGACTACCTGTAGGATTGCATCAAGCGCGTAAGGGAGGCGGTGATGCCCAGGAGGTAATGCGCATTAGTATAATGTGACACAATTCGGGGTTTTTGCACTCGAACGGAGCTTTCTGTGCACATCGTGCACATTTGTACCGGGTGAATAAAAGCTAATGGAACCACCGTAATCTCAAGGAGAGCCGAGGGCACGTTGTTTTCGAAGAGGCGTTGGGATGCTCCACGGTTATCCTTCAAATCCGTTTGAAGATGTGCAAAACACGGGGACGTTTCCAGCATTATACGCGAACCTCCACCACACAAGCTCAGTCTGAATGGCAATACTTGGATGTTTGATTTCCTGAACTCATATGGCAATAGTTTTTGCACCTGATGCAAAGCAATCTGCAATCGATCGAATGAATGATCAAGCCTGCATGAGTGACTAATCGCACCTGGACCACGAATGGATACGAATCAGACACGCGTTTTGATTGCTGGCTTTGAGCTAGCAGAAAGCGCTCTGTAGTAAAGTTGCAGTGGCCGAACTACAGGTGCTATATGAAGATCAGGACACAATCGTTAGTTTGCCCTCGCAGAAATGCCAGTGCGTGCTGTGACTTCCAGGTTCATGTACAGGGGACTTTGCTCAATTCCAGATATCCTCTCCTACAAGGCTCCCGTCAGCCTCCCCGAGGATGAAGTGGAGGGTAAGTGATATTTCATTGTAAGTTGAAGAGAGACGTTATCGCTGGCGATAGTGCTGCCAGTACTTTGTGAACGTGGGCTTTCAGCACCATGGAGAGCGCCCTGCGGCAGCCTCTACTGTCCACTAGGAAGATACTGCTTGTTTTTTCCTATACACTATTAACAATGGTCGACAAATCATTTGGAGAAAAAAAAGTATTGTGTTGGTTTAGAAACATGAACAAACGCCATCAGATTAAATCTATAGTGGTTTTCAAGATTATAATATGACGGGTAGAGGTGGGCGTTCATCTAATCTCACACGAATACAGCCGCAAATATATGTAGTATTTTAATATTTAAAATGCATTCAAAAATTACAAAAAATACAATTTAAGGACACATTTAAATAAATTACATGAATTGAACATTTTAATGCTTGCAAAATATAAAAAAAAAACGTCCCATTCTCTCCATTCAAGTCTTGAAGAAAACACATTTCGTCGAGCTACATAGATTAAATGCATAAACATAGATTTTTTTTATGCATACTGTTTTTGTATGCAGCCTTTTCAATATGTATGTGCATGCATGTGTCACACACATCTATCTGACACTGAGAGATTAGGCCTACCTCTTAGTGATGTGGGCGATTTCTATATCATAGTCTTTCTCTAATGAAAAGAGTTTAATTAAAATGGCCAAAAATACATTGCATGTGTCAAAATTATACATTTTTCTTTTATGCCTAGGATATTAAGTAACGATCATGTTCCATGAAAATATTGTGTAAATTTCCTACCCTAAATCTATATATATATATAATCTCAAAACTTAATTTTTGATTAGCAATATGCATTGCAAAGAACTTGATTTGGACAACTTTAAAGCAATTTTCAGAGTATTTAGATTTTTTTTTGCACCCTCAGATTCCAGATTTCCAAATATTGTCCTATCCTAAAAAAAAAAAAAAAAAAACATACATCGATGGAAACTGATGTATAAATCTCATTTCAATTTCAAAACATTGACCCTTATGACTGTTTTTGTTGTCCAGGGTCACATATGCAATGAAAATATTTTCAGAATGACATAACATTTCCTTGTGGCACTTGTTAATTACCTTTAATGACAGTTATTAATAACATTTTATTTGATTGTCTCCTGATATTTAAAGGGCAATCAATCATGGCACTTATTTATCCTAATTTTACTCACTCTAATTAATTGGGAGGAAGTCACAAAGCAGTCTAACTTTCCAATCAGGCATACCGATATAGATAATGTTGCCCTATTTAAGATTAAAAAAAGTTTGCGTCATCTTACGTTGTAACATGCCAATGCATCTGGCGCATCTGCAGAGATCCGTGAAGCCTTCAAGGTGTTTGACCGCGATGGGAACGGATTCATCTCAAAACAGGAGCTAGGAATCGCCATGCGGTCTCTTGGCTACATGCCAAATGAAGTGGAGCTGGAGGTGATCATTCAGAGACTGGACATGGATGGTAAATCAGCCCTCACAAAAACTACAGAAACATTTATGTTTTGGACACACATGCTCTGTGCATTGTTAGAACACTATTCGTTTGTCTTGTTTTGATTACGTAAGCCCTGCAATGGGAGCATTTATCAGAGAGGTATGGTGGAATTGCAAATTTAATATAAAACAACTGCAGCAGCAACTCAGTACTGTAATGTTATTGTGAATCACTGAACAAAGCACTGATGTTTCTGATAACGATTCAAAGATAAGACTGTTCTGCTGGATCAGCGTAAGATTGCAATCTCTCACAAGAAAAGGTTAGAGCGAAGCTGGCCTGTGTTTTCGTATCTTGTATTTCGCAGGTGACGGTCAGGTCGACTTTGAGGAGTTCGTAGCACTTCTTGGGCCAAAACTGTCTTCAGCCGGTATGCCTGACAGGTTCCACGGAGCCGAGTTTGACTCCATATTCTGGAAGGTGTGGAGGTTTCCTTTGAAATAATCTCAATTATTTCCCCCCATAGTCCCAATGATTAGTTCTGTCTGGCTTCAGCTTTACTTTGTCCCATTGTTCTGTGACTGGCTGTGATTACTGGTGGAAAAAAAGATTATTCATACATTATTCACACTCTGCAATTAACTTGCTGACATTTCTTTGGTAGTAATAGCAGAGAATTAAAATGAATGTTGAAAGTGCCGTTTCAGTCCATTAGAAGGCAATATTCTCTTAAATGTGCTATTTAGAATAAGTCATCTGTGCATTAGCGGCTGATCATTTATAGCAGTTATATCATCGTTTACAGGGATATTCGGCATTTTGAACATTGTTCCTTAAATGAAAATGTCGGTTTTACTCTCCTTTCTTTTTGTGTCATTAGTGTGACATTCAAAAGCTGACTGTGGATGAGCTGAAGAGACTCCTTTATGACACCTTCTGTGACCATTTGACTATGAAAGACATCGAGAACATCATCATGACTGAGGAGAGTCACTTAAACAGCCCCGAGTGCCAAGTAGATATTGACAGTAAGTCTTCGTACGCTAACAATTCTCAGCAGCAAAGGAAAAAACGATAACGAAATTGTGACAAACATGATACACTGACCTTGGCCGTTTGTCTGTAGAATATTCGCTCCCTGTGTGTGCCCACGCATCCGTTTCATTATGAAGTGTCTGGGCATTATCGTGTCAATCAAATTTGTCTGTCAACTCCATTAAAAACCCAAGACACAGAGGCCATTGCTGCAGTGAAGAAAAACACTCTATTTTTAGCTGAAACATATTCTGTTGATAGTCCTGGGGAAATAAAGGAGCTCATGAATCTGTTTGAAGCAGGACAGTGGGGAATGTATCTGCAATACTGATGAGCACTTGAACATCTCGTACTCTTGGGTAGAGAATATATTTTTACTGAATACCAGCCGCCGGCAAGTTTTTTTTTCCCCCTTTCATAAGAAGCTTATACACATATTGTGTACAATTGAAGCAGGAAAAAGTGATACACACTTGAGGAGAATGTTAATAAATATAACATTTGTCTTTCAAAAAAAAAAAAAAAAAAAAAAACAACATTACACAATATCACACAAGCACATGAGCAGATGGAAATATTAATATTAAAAAAAAAGCTAATATTGAGCCAATTTAAAAAAAAAAAAAAAACATTTCCAGATGGATCCACAACTGGACTGTGGCAGCACCCTTTTTTTTGTTCCTGAATGAATCAATGTTTTAAAATGAATGATTCAGTGACTCACTCATTAAACAGGTGCTTGTTTCATTACTGATTGAATCTGTGCTTTTGTGCAAATTGGTTGAATGAATGATTCAGTGACTCATTCGTAAGACAGGTGCTTGTTTCATTACTGATTGAATCTTTGTCTTTGTGTGAATCGGTTGAAAGAATGATTCAGTGACTCACTCATTAAACAGGCGCTTGTTTCATTACTGATTGAATCTGTACTTTTGGGCAAATTGGTTGAATGAATGATTCAGTGACTCATTCGTAAGACAGGTGCTTGTTTCATTACTGATTGAATCTTTGTCTTTGTGTGAATTGGTTGAATGAATGATTCAGTGACTCACTCATTACACAGGCGCTTGTTTCATTACTGATTGAATCTGTGCCTTTGTGCAAATTGGTTGAATGAATGATTAATTGACTCACTCTTAAGACAGGTGCTTGTTTCATTACTGATTGAATCTGTGCTTCTGTGTAAATGGGTTGAATGAATGATTCAGTGACTCACTCATAAGACAGGTGTTTGTTTCATTATTGTTTGAATCTGTGCTTTTGTGTGAATGGGTTGAATGAATGATTCAATGACTCACTCGTAAGACAGGTGCTTGTTTCATTGCTAATTGAATCTGTGTCTTTGTGTGAATCGGTTGAAAGAATGATTCAGTGACTCACTCATTAAACAGGTGTTTGTTTCATTATTGATTGAATCTGTGCTTTTGTGTGAATTGGTTGAAAGAATGATTCAGTGACTCACTCATTAAACAGATGCTTGTGTCATTAATGACTGAATCTGTGTCTTTGTGTGAATCGGTTGAATGATTCAGTGACTCACTCATTAAACAGGTGCTTGTTTCATTACTGATTGAATCTGTGCTTTTGTGTGAATCAGTTGAATGAATGATTCAGTGACTCACTCATAAGACAGGTGCATGTTTCATTACTGACTGAATCTGTGCTTTTGTGTGAATCGGTTGAATGAATGATTTACTGACTCGCTAATAAAAGGTGCTTGTTTCATTACTGATTGAATTGGTGCTTTTGAGCAAATCAGTTGAATGAACGATTCACTAAATCACTCATAGGACAGCTGCTTGATTGAATCTGTACTTCTGTGTGAATCGGATGAATGAACGATTCAGTGACTCACTCATACGACAGGTGCTTGTTTCATTGTGCAAATCTGTTGAATGAATAACTGATTCATTGACTCACTCGTAAGTCAGGTGCTAATTTTATTACTGTTTGAATCAGTGCTCTTGTGCAAATAACCTGAATTAATGATTCATTGATTGATTCATAAAACAGGTGCTTGTTTCATTGTGCAAATTGGTTGAATGAATGATTCACTGACTCACTCCTAAGGACACTCAGTTTTCGCCACCTACCGATTAAACCATGTAACCTACAGCAAGAGTCACTGTAAATAAAACGCACAAATGCAGACAAATGAAGTGATACAAACAGTGAAAAGTACTAGTTTCTTGATGCAGCCTGACCAATCAGAATTGAGGGCTAATATATTATAAATGTATGTCTAATAGAAAAATATTCAGTATTATCTATAATAACCTTTCTCTTCATTTTTTTTTCTTGAACTTGTCCTCAAAGCAAGTCCCATGCAACAAGTCAAGCACACCTGTGTGCGCAAGAGCTTGATTTGTGCCTTCGCCATAGCATTCATCATCAGCGTAATGCTCATCGCAGCCAATCAGATGCTTCGAAGAGGAATGAAATGAACAGTTCTGTTTCGAAGACAATGAATGACTGACAAGAGGAAACAAGGTAAAAATGCAAAAAAGTCCACTAATTTTGCTAGTTTCTAATGATCACAGTTTTACAGAAACACCAAAGGCTGCACTTACAACTCAAGGTAAAGACAGACTGTTGTTAGACAGACAGAAGAGCAATTTAGCCCAAAACAATATAGTTTAAAAGTGTCTTTATCATTATACTATAGTAATGATCATTGTCCTAAGAAATATACGATTTTTTCTTTGGCTTATGTTACAAAGTACACATCTATTATAACGTAGCACTTAAAGTATTGTATTGTATCGTTGTGATCCACTATCATGTCAGGGTTATTATATAACATGACACTATGACATTGACAAAACTATTTCCCCATTCTGTAACAACAATGTGTGACTGGGTCATGTGTTTTAGTTCCAGTAGATCCTACATTTATTTCACCAACATCATCTCAAACATCACCAATGTTTGATCTTTGGGGATTTTTGTGGATACAGAATGAAAAGAGGGAATAAACCAATTTGTCAACACCAAGTCTATGTCACCATGAATAGTTAGGTTTCGAGCTATTTAAAAAGAAAATGAATGTACTAAAAATTTCCCAGTAATAAACTGTGATGGAAAATAGAGTATACATTTGGTGACAATCCAAAGTGTTACTGAATCTAACCTGTGCAACTGTCTTGTTAACTTGCAAAAACAGTATTTCTTCCAGTCTTGACTCTCAGGATTGTTTGTTGACAGGTATTTTATTAAATCGTCTGCTGGTTGTGTGAGAAAAGGTGTTGTGAAAAATGACTGAATATTACAGGCTATTCGTATTGTGTGCCACGTGAGACTAAATGTTTTTTGTCGATATCTTGCAATATAACTGTTCTGAGTGTTAATACATATGATTACATATTTGCATGACGTGTTTCCTAGCATTTTGATAACATCAATGTTGTCAACGAAATAATCAGTCTGTATCAGTATATTATCATTTTTTTTTAACAAGTTCATTGTTCTGAGGTGTTGTGATCTGTATAATGGTCAGTTTTTAATTTAAGTCATGACATTAATGTTCTCTCATCTAACCGAATGTGTGTCCACATCTGGTAAACTGGAAAATTACAGGTTAAAACTGCATCCCGTAACTTTAACTCTTTAAAACAATCCAAATAAGTGCAATATTTTGGCAAAAACAAGATAATAGCCTAATGTTTCACCTACTGAAAATTATAAGGTCAAACACGATTGTTGTCAAGATTCTTGCCCTGGAAATCATGGTTCGGTTTGGACAACCACAAACGCCTTTTGTTCCTCAGACAGTTTTTTGCACTCTTCTCCTTGATTTGGTTTAACTTTTGGCAGTTTATAGCACTCCAAATGTTTTTCCTTGTCTGACCGATTAGTACAGCCCAAAACAGGATAATAAGTGAGCATTTTCAGCCGCAATAATCAGCAAAATATGGGTTTTATTTGGTTTAGCATCATGGTTTGGTCAAGCAATGTTGATTTTGTTAACATTAACAATGTGGAAATAACGTACAACAATGATAGTAATTTACATGTTTTGATGAGATCGGTGAGATCACCAATGGCAACCCACGTAAAGAAGATAATTCACAAATAACCGCAATTGCAAGTTTCAAACAGGGCCAAAACTTACGGAATGCAGCTTTACGTCTAAGGCTTTCATTGCTTTTAAAGCAACTGTATGCATTTTTGTTTTCCCTTTAAATATCCCTTTCAAAATCAGTAAGCAGGTACCAATTTTGCAGAAAGGACAGATTGCTTTACGGCAGTAACAAATGCAAGTATACAGCTTTCCAGTGTAATTATGAGAGTGAACTCCACACACTTAACTGCAGGGTGCCCCAAAGTTGCAAAAAAAAACCCACAAAACTACATGCAGTTGCTTTAAGTTTATGCATTCATAGCATAACTCAAAGGGAACGACCAGTGCACATAATTCAAAAAGTATTGTTTTGAAGTTTACTTAATAGCTTTAAGTTTGGTGCGAGTTAATGGTAACAAGCAATATTTGGCTTATGCATACTCTGAAACACAAGTATGCATCCAGCATCTATCTGTAATTTATGCATTTGTCAGTAATCTCAGTGCCTAAACAGTAAATTGGATGGTGTTGTTCTGTGTGTCTTAGGTTTGAAGTCCAAAGTCTACATTTTTTGCGCACTTTCCCAGTATTTAATTCACGTTTGTGCTTTATCACAGACACTTAGCCCTAACTGATATGAATTAATTAACATTTCTATAACTTAATTTGGAAAAACAATCATGCAAGTTAAGTCTGTTATGACTAATCATTTAAATTGATCTGCAACTGCATATGATTATAATGATAATGTAGAGTGAGACATATCAATATACAACTTAAGACTTGTTTCAGTGTAATATTATTGATATTATACATTACAGAAGGTATTTCTGTTATTTGTAGTCAGCGAACTTTCAGATCATGAAGCTAATGCTGACATGATGAGAAAACCTTTGCGCAAAATATATAAGCAATGATGAAAACCTGTTTCTTTGCAGTTGCATGCATTTGTAATTTTATGTTGTATTGTTGTGTAATGTCAAGGTCAGCCTCTGTTGTTAAAATATGCAATCTATGCTTATTTGATGACAATTTACTGTGAGTTACGATTTATATATCTATACATATACAAATTGAGATATACTGATTTCAGGACATCAGAAACATATCATGCTCTCGATTATCCAAAGCTCAAGCATGTGATCTGCTGTGCAAATTGTTTTACACACTTATACGGATGTTATTATTTAACATGGCAGCAATATGTTTTTTGTTTTTGTTTTGTTTTTTAGCCAGAGTAATAAATGAGTAAAAACTCCTAGGATAATATGAAAAAGAATTTTATTTTTGTATTTTTCAAATATTTCTTTATATAAATTCATCTTATTCCACGTGGAAATATTACAGCACATTTACTTTACATTCAACTGCATAATGGCTGATACACGTTGGCAGTTACAAATCAGCTCACTTAATTATATTAATGTAGTGATGTAACT
Organism: Cirrhinus molitorella; assembly: GCA_033026305.1. Classification (NCBI taxonomy): domain Eukaryota; kingdom Metazoa; phylum Chordata; class Actinopteri; order Cypriniformes; family Cyprinidae; genus Cirrhinus; species Cirrhinus molitorella. The sequence goes on from CM065119.1 coordinate 46,813,238, forward strand.
AATATATCCAACTGATGTATGTAACTTTATATTGCATCAATGTAGCCCTAGAAGACAACTTTGAATCTATGATGTGCCAACATGTGCTGATGTTACATTTAATTGTACCATGTGAACAAATGAATTAAAACAGTGGTGCTTCTTCTTTGGTCTCTTGCACTGATTCTTGTTTTCGTTTCTTGTTTATTTCATCTAACATTCTTGCACTTCAAAAAAACATGCTGGTTTGGCTAAATTTATTCCTTATATACTACCAGTCAGAATTTTTGAACCGTAACATTTTTAATGTTTTTAAAGTAGTGTCTTCCACTCACCAAGCATGAATTTCATATTTTTACTATTTATTCCTGTGATTTCAAAGCTGAAGTTTTAGCATCATTACTCCAGTCACATGATCCTTCAGAAATCTTTCTAACATTCTGATTTGCACCTTAAAAACATGTATTATTATGTTGAGTGTGAATTTTTCAGGTTTCTTTGGTTAGAAAGAACAGCACTTATCTAAAACAGTGATCTTTTGTAACATTATAAATGGCTTTATCATCACTTTTGATCAATTTAAAGCATCCTTGCTAAAAAAAAAAATAAAAAAATTCTATAATTTGGATTCCAAGCTTTTGAATGGTTTAGTGTATATTTAGCGTGTAATGCTTTTTATTTAGGTAAATCTCACCTGATCTTTGGATCTTTCTATTCATCAAAATGTAGTCAACTATTTTAAATACTGATGATAATGACAAAAACATTTTCTTGAACAGCAAATCAGAACATTTGAAATCAGAATGATTTCTGAAGGATCATGTGACTTGGTGCTTTGATCACAGGAATAAATTACATTTTAAAATATTTTCAAATAGAAAACAGTTATTTTAAATAGTAAAAGTATTTCAGAATTTTAGATCAAATAAATGAGCTTGGTGAGCAGAAGAGGCTTCTTTAAAAAACAAAATTAAAAATCTTACTTTTTAAATTCAATGAACTGTACATGATGATGGTATTACGTTACTAAACTCAACTAGACCACTTTATTACTTTAATACTTTTAATTTGCTTATCTTTGCTCTAACACACAGTCAATAAGACCTTTCATTACCAGGCCTGCAAATGTAATGCATCCCAGTCAAGTGTAACATTCATCAGTGCAGACAAGAGGAATCCACAAAGGCCATGCAAGCTAACAGCACAAAACATCCCCGCAACAAGCAATCAGGACTAAATTGAAAACACTTTCCTCATCTGAATTTCAATCGAAACCACTGACACACAAGGCAGACAAAAACAATAACTCTCTCCATAGACTGACATTCAGCTTGGGAACAGTGTCAACTTCTAGATTGACAGCAAATAAAAGCAATCAATAATGTTAACTCCTACCTTTTAAAGAAAAATCATAGTGGGGATGTAATGGTATCACCATAATAATTGTAATTTTTGTATTGTAATGATTGTATTGTAAGCAATGATTTCAATTCTTCTGTTATTCAAACAACATAAATTCTATAGAGAAAGCGAGGAAAGAGCATCAATGAAGCCATTTAAAACTCTGAATCAATTACCAAAAATTATTCACTGTTTCGAAGCGCTTCAATCGGTTCGCGTATTGGGAGAATTCAAAGCGTGTATAGCGAATCATTTGATTCAGAACAGGAATTCAAACACGTATCGCGAATCATTTGATTCAGAACGGTATTCAAAGCGTGTATCGCGAATCATTTGATTCAGAACGGGAATTCAAAGCGCGTATCGCAAATTATTTGATTCAGAACAGGAATTCAAACACGTATCGCGAATCATTTGATTCAGAACGGTATTCAAAGCGTGTATCGCGAATCATTTGATTCAGAACAGGAATTCAAAGCGCCTATCGCAAATCATTTGATTCAGAACGGGAATTCAAAGCGCGTATCGCAAGTCATTTGATTCAGAACGGGAATTCAAAGCGCGTATCGCAAACCATTTGATTCAGAACGGGAATTCAAAGCGCGTATCGCAAGTCATTTGATTCAGAACGGGAATTCAAAGCGCGTATCGCAAATCATTTGATTCAGAACAGGAATTCAAACACGTATCGCGAATCATTTGATTCAGAACGGTATTCAAAGCGTGTATCGCGAATCATTTGATTCAGAACAGGAATTCAAAGCGCCTATCGCAAATCATTTGATTCAGAACGGGAATTCAAAGCACGTATCGCAAACCATTTGATTCAGAGCGGGAATTCAAAGCGCGTATCGCAAACCATTTGATTCAGAACGGGAATTCAAAGCGCGTATCGCAAACCATTTGATTCAGAACGGGAATTCAAAGCGCGTATCGCAAACCATTTGATTCAGAACGGGAATTCAAAGCGCGTATCGCAAACCATTTGATTCAGAACGGGAATTCAAAGCGCGTATCGCAAACCATTTGATTCAGAGCGGGAATTCAAAGCGCGTATCGCAAACCATTTGATTCAGAGCGGGAATTCAAAGCGCGTATCGCAAACCATTTGATTCAGAGCGGGAATTCAAAGCGCGTATCGCAAGTCATTTGATTCAGAACGGGAATTCAAAGCGCGTATCGCAAACCATTTGATTCAGAACGGGAATTCAAAGCGCGTATCGCAAGTCATTTGATTCAGAACGGGAATTCAAAGCGCGTATCGCAAATCATTTGATTCAGAACAGGAATTCAAACACGTATCGCGAATCATTTGATTCAGAACGGTATTCAAAGCGTGTATCGCGAATCATTTGATTCAGAACAGGAATTCAAAGCGCCTATCGCAAATCATTTGATTCAGAACGGGAATTCAAAGCACGTATCGCAAACCATTTGATTCAGAGCGGGAATTCAAAGCGCGTATCGCAAACCATTTGATTCAGAACGGGAATTCAAAGCGCGTATCGCAAACCATTTGATTCAGAACGGGAATTCAAAGCGCGTATCGCAAACCATTTGATTCAGAACGGGAATTCAAAGCGCGTATCGCAAACCATTTGATTCAGAACGGGAATTCAAAGCGCGTATCGCAAACCATTTGATTCAGAACGGGAATTCAAAGCGCGTATCGCAAACCATTTGATTCAGAGCGGGAATTCAAAGCGCGTATCGCAAACCATTTGATTCAGAGCGGGAATTCAAAGCGCGTATCGCAAACCATTTGATTCAGAGCGGGAATTCAAAGCGCGTATCGCAAGTCATTTGATTCAGAACGGGAATTCAAAGCGCGTATCGCAAGTCATTTGATTCAGAACGGGAATTCAAAGCGCGTATCGCAAACCATTTGATTCAGAGCGGGAATTCAAAGCGCGTATCGCAAGTCATTTGATTCAGAATGGGAATTCAAAGCGCGTATCGCAAGTCATTTGATTCAGAACGGGAATTCAAAGCGCGTATCGCAAACCATTTGATTCAGAACGGGAATTCAAAGCGCGTATCGCAAACCATTTGATTCAGAACGGGAATTCAAAGCGCGTATCGCAAACCATTTGATTCAGAACGGGAATTCAAAGCGCGTATCGCAAACCATTTGATTCAGAACGGGAATTCAAAGCGCGTATCGCAAACCATTTGATTCAGAGCGGGAATTCAAAGCGCGTATCGCAAACCATTTGATTCAGAGCGGGAATTCAAAGCGCGTATCGCAAACCATTTGATTCAGAGCGGGAATTCAAAGCGCGTATCGCAAGTCATTTGATTCAGAACGGGAATTCAAAGCGCGTATCGCAAGTCATTTGATTCAGAACGGGAATTCAAAGCGCGTATCGCAAACCATTTGATTCAGAGCGGGAATTCAAAGCGCGTATCGCAAGTCATTTGATTCAGAATGGGAATTCAAAGCGCGTATCGCAAGTCATTTGATTCAGAACGGGAATTCAAAGCGCGTATCGCAAATCATTTGATTCAGAACAGGAATTCAAACACGTATCGCGAATCATTTGATTCAGAACGGTATTCAAAGCGTGTATCGCGAATCATTTGATTCAGAACAGGAATTCAAAGCGCCTATCGCAAATCATTTGATTCAGAACGGGAATTCAAAGCACGTATCGCAAACCATTTGATTCAGAGCGGGAATTCAAAGCGCGTATCGCAAACCATTTGATTCAGAACGGGAATTCAAAGCGCGTATCGCAAACCATTTGATTCAGAACGGGAATTCAAAGCGCGTATCGCAAACCATTTGATTCAGAACGGGAATTCAAAGCGCGTATCGCAAACCATTTGATTCAGAACGGGAATTCAAAGCGCGTATCGCAAACCATTTGATTCAGAACGGGAATTCAAAGCGCGTATCGCAAACCATTTGATTCAGAGCGGGAATTCAAAGCGCGTATCGCAAACCATTTGATTCAGAGCGGGAATTCAAAGCGCGTATCGCAAACCATTTGATTCAGAGCGGGAATTCAAAGCGCGTATCGCAAGTCATTTGATTCAGAACGGGAATTCAAAGCGCGTATCGCAAGTCATTTGATTCAGAACGGGAATTCAAAGCGCGTATCGCAAACCATTTGATTCAGAGCGGGAATTCAAAGCGCGTATCGCAAGTCATTTGATTCAGAATGGGAATTCAAAGCGCGTATCGCAAGTCATTTGATTCAGAACGGGAATTCAAAGCGCGTATCGCAAACCATTTGATTCAGAACGGGAATTCAAAGCGCGTATCGCAAACCATTTGATTCAGAACGGGAATTCAAAGCGCGTATCGCAAACCATTTGATTCAGAACGGGAATTCAAAGCGCGTATCGCAAACCATTTGATTCAGAACGGGAATTCAAAGCGCGTATCGCAAACCATTTGATTCAGAGCGGGAATTCAAAGCGCGTATCGCAAACCATTTGATTCAGAGCGGGAATTCAAAGCGCGTATCGCAAACCATTTGATTCAGAGCGGGAATTCAAAGCGCGTATCGCAAGTCATTTGATTCAGAACGGGAATTCAAAGCGCGTATCGCAAGTCATTTGATTCAGAACGGGAATTCAAAGCGCGTATCGCAAACCATTTGATTCAGAGCGGGAATTCAAAGCGCGTATCGCAAGTCATTTGATTCAGAATGGGAATTCAAAGCGCGTATCGCAAGTCATTTGATTCAGAACGGGAATTCAAAGCGCGTATCGCAAATCATTTGATTCAGAACAGGAATTCAAACACGTATCGCGAATCATTTGATTCAGAACGGTATTCAAAGCGTGTATCGCGAATCATTTGATTCAGAACAGGAATTCAAAGCGCGTATCGCAAGTCATTTGATTCAGAACGGGAATTCAAAGCGCGTATCGCAAGTCATTTGATTCAGAATGGGAATTCAAAGCGCGTATCGCAAGTCATTTGATTCAGAACAGGAATTCAAAGCGCGTATCGCAAGTCATTTGATTCAGAATGGGAATTCAAAGCGCGTATCGCAAGTCATTTGATTCAGAACGGGAATTCAAAGCGCGTATCGCAAATCATTTGATTCAGAACAGGAATTCAAACACGTATCGCGAATCATTTGATTCAGAACGGTATTCAAAGCGTGTATCGCGAATCATTTGATTCAGAACAGGAATTCAAAGCGCCTATCGCAAACCATTTGATTCAGAACGGGAATTCAAACACGTATCGCGAATCATTTGATTCAGAACGGTATTCAAAGCATGTATCGCGAATCATTTGATTCAGAACAGGAATTCAAAGCGCCTATCGCAAATCATTTGATTCAGAACGGGAATTCAAAGCACGTATCGCAAACCATTTGATTCAGAACGGGAATTCAAAACGCTTATCGTGATTCATTTGCTTCACATCAGGAATTCAAAGCGCGTATCGCGAATCATTTGATTCAGAGCAGGAATTCAAAGCGTGTATCGCAAATCATTTGATTCAGAGCAGGAATTCAAAGTCCTTATCGCGAATCATTTGATTCAGAATGGTAATTCAAAGCGTGTATCGCGAATCATTTGATTCAGAGCAGGAATTCAAAGCGCTTATCGCGAATCATTTGATTCAGAGCAGGAATTCAAAGTCCTTATCGCGAATCATTTGATTCAGAATGGTAATTCAAAGCGCGTATCGCGAATCATTTGATTCAGAGCAGGAATTCAAAGCGCGTATCGCGAATCATTTGATTCAGAGCAGGAATTCAAAGCGTGTATCGCGAATCATTTGATTCAGAGCAGGAATTCAAAGCGCTTATCGCGAATCATTTGATTCAGAACGGGAATTCAAGGCACGTATCGCAAATCATTTGATTCAGAGCAAGAATTCAAAGCGCTTATCACGAATCATTTGATTCAGAGCAGGAATTCAAAGCGCTTATCACGAATCATTTGATTCAGAACAAGAATTCAAAGCGTGTATCGTGAATTATTTGAATCAGAACAAGAATTCAAAGCGTGTATCGCGAATCATTTGATTTAGATCGGGTCTTTGGAGTGGGTTCGCAGGATGTTTTTACCACAGCTAAATGAGGGTTGAGTCCCTGACTTAAGTTTTCTTAGTTAAGAACATGGGTTGGAGCTCTTAATTTTGAACTCTCAAAGTGCTTTAGATAGAAGAATTTAACTTTGAAATGTACAAATGTCTTCATGTCTTTTTTTTTTTTTTTTTAATCACAATGTAACATTGTAGACATTTTTTGTAATCAAGATACTATTGTATCATGAGATTTTGATATTGTTACATCCTTAAAAATGTTTTTTTCCCCAGACACACAAACTATAACTCCACATTATGAAATTTAAAGCACTGGATTTATTTAAAATACTTTTATGAACTGTCTGCAATGCAAACTTGTTTTTTCATGCAAAACATGATTTTTAAGCCATACAAGTTCATTGCATTTTCTTTCACCACACACCTCGACTTGTATTGCATTACAATTTGATACAAATATGCACATTATTCTCCCTTTATGAAACAGTTCACGCAAAATGGAAAATTAGCTGAAAATTTACTTACCCTCAAGCTATACAAGAAGTAGATGTAGAACAAACTTGGAGAAATTTAGCATTACAAGGACCAAACTAAATTATCTTAGACAGCCTGAGGGTGAGTAAACGTTTAGCTTTTTTATTTTTGTGTAAAGTATTCCTTAAAAGAACTGCATAAAAATGCTTTGTAATAATACACTAACAGTCAAAAGCTTATGAACAGTAAGATTTGTAATGTTTTTTAAAGAAATGTCTTCTGCTTACCAAGCCTGCATTTATTTGTTCCAAAGTACAGCAAAAAGTGTCAAATTTTGAAATGTTTACTACTTAAAATAACTGTTTTCTATTTGAATATATTTTAAAATGTAATTTATTCCAGCGTCATTACTCCAGTCTTCAGTGTCACATGATGCTTCAGAAATTCATTCTATACATCTATTCTTTCTATTCATCAAAGAAACCTGAAAAAAAATCTACTCAGCTGTTTTCAACAAAAATAATAAATGTTTTCTGAGCAGCAAATCAGAATATTAGGACATTTGAAGGATCATGTGACTGGTGTACTGATGCTAAAAATGCAGCATTGAAATCACAGGAATAAATTGCATTTTAAAATATATTCAAAACAGTTATTTAAAAAGGTAAACATATTTCAAAATGTTACTGTTTTTGCTGTACTTTGGATAAAATAAATGCAGGGTTGGTGAGCAGAAGAGACTTCCTAAAGACTAGGAAACAGTTTTTAGAGACTAAAAAACAAATCTTACTGTGCAAAACTTGCCTGGTAGTGTAGATAGCAGCATGATCTTGAAAAAAAAAAAGAATTATTCAAAAGCTATATTTCAACCCCATTCATTGTGTAGTGTCACTCTCCAACCACCAGTTGGTGGTGGATGAAGAGACGGAGGAAGATCTGGAATAGACATCAAATATGGAGGTATCTCAATGTTTTCAGCACATTCTTCCTCTTCCATCTTTAAAACTCTGAAAATAAAAGGAGTAACAGGTCATGGCTGAGCTCAGGAGCATATGTATGTATTCTCTACCACTGGAACCTATGTGCAGGTAATTATGCAAATGACACAGCTGTAGGCTGCAGGCATCTCATTTTAATATGCGTCAGGGTGACCTCTAAAACAAGACTTTTCATGCATTTTGAATGCTCTGAAATACACTTGCGCCCAAGCAGCTGGAATTCCTCATCTGTTAAGTTAAGCAACATGTTTTAGACAAAAAAAAAAAAAAAGTGTATATGCAATTGATATAATACTAAATCCCAAACAATAGATAACATAAGCACCGTCATTCATGGTAGAATGTGGATTGTGAGTTCCATGCGAGTAAGAAAAGTGATCATTTGCCAACATCAAACCCATCTAAGTGCATTGGAAACATTCCAGCTTTTGCAAATCATTATTCTGTGCATTCTCCCGCATTAAGTACCTTCCTGATGTCAAAGCAGCCAGTTTCTTCTCTCTTCTGGAGAGCCATTCATCAATGCGGCGCTCAGCAGATGATCCATCTTGGTCAGGGTCTTCCTTCTGCCGCTTTTCATCTGACAGGAAATTGCCAAAATGCGCTCAGCTTAACAAACTGTGAAAATCTCCATGCGTATGCCAACAGCTCTCAGCATTAGGCTTGCCTTCTCAGAAAACTATGACTTAAAGATCAATGACACATCTAAATGACATAAGATGAAGGTCCAAGGAAGCAGCTGCTCACTGCTGTAGCATCTCACCATCAATCTTTTGCTCCAGCATCTTCATATGTCTCTCCGACATGTGTGAAAAACGACAGCTTGTACCAAATACACATTGTCCTGAAAGATAATAAGAGGAACAAGCAAACTTATCAGATTCATAATAGGAGATACATTACATTAAAGAGGAAACACAGCGTGTCGCTTCCTGTGTCAAATTTCTCACCTGTCTGGAGAAACTTTCTGCAGGGCTCCTTTGTCCGCTCTTCATTTAAAACTGCGGCAGCGTCTGAAAATACAAATTAAAAACGTGATTTTATTTCTCAAAGGAATTGTTTAATATCCTCCTACTGCTTTCTGTGAGTACCGTTACCTCTGAAGTTGTCGAACCAGGCTTTTTTCGACCGGTGGTGCTGGACGCCGTTTAGGTGCTTTTTTCTGTTGTGCAGGTTGTCTTGAAAACTGCGGTCACAGTAATCGCAGTAATACCTTTTCCCCATTGCTTTCTGTGCAGCAAACACTACAAATCAGTCTTAACTTAAAAACGGTAAGTAACTAAAAATATATATACATCAAAATGAATTTCACAACACGTCTTCGACTGAAGAAACGCTTCTTCTGTGAGCAGACAATTCAATATGGCGGACACTACACACCGGCTGCGCAGACTCAGAATTAGGTGACGTATAGCATCCTCTAGCGGTAAAACGTCACCCTACAACACGTTTACATTTGAGGCTAAAATGTATTTTGATTGTATTTTTCAGTTTTTAACTACACTATTAAAGTTTTTGACCAGTAACATTTTAAATATATATTTTTTTAAAGAAATCTCTTCTGCTCACCAAGCCTGCATTTATTTGACTCTAAAGTACAGCAAAAACAGTACAATTTTTAAATGTTTTTCTATTTAAAATAAGTTTTCTATTTAAATATATATTTGTGAAAATATTTTAAATGTAAAATTTAATCGTGTGATTTCAAAGCAGAATTTTTAACATCATTTACCCCAGTCAAAACTTCAGAAATCATTCTAATATTCTGATTTGCTGTTCAAGAAAACCACAAAACAGTCATAAGGGTCAATTTATCGAAACTGAGATTTATACATCATCTGAAAGCTCTGGAATCTGAGGGTGCAAAAAAATTAAAATATTGAGAAAATCGCCTTTAAAGTTGTCCAAATTATGTTCTTAGTAATGCATATTACTTATCAAAAATTATGTTTTGATATATTTACAGTAAGAAATTTACAAAATATCTTCATGGAACATGATCTTTACTTAATACACTAATGATTTTTGGCATAAAAGAAAAATGAATAATTTTGACCCATACAATGTATTTTTGGCTATTGCTACAAATATACCCCAGCGACTTAGGACTGGTTTTGTGGTCCAGGGTCACATTTATTATTATTATGTTAAAAACAGCTGAGTAGAATTTTTCCAGGTTTCTTTGATAAATAGAAAGTTCAGAAGAACTGCATTTATCTGAAATAGAAATCTTTTTTAACATTAGAAATGTCTTTATCATCACTTTTGATCGATGCATCCTAGCTAAATAAAAGTGATAATTTCTATAATTTCTTTCAAAAAAAAATAAAAAAATAAAAAATAAATAAATATACTGACTCTTTTGAATGGTATAGTGTTACAAAAGCTTTTTATTTCAGATAAATGCTGATCTTTAAATCATTCTATTCATCTAACAATCCTGGAAAAAAAAAATACTCAACTGTTTTAAATATTAATAATAATTAAACTAATAATAAATGTATTTAACAGCAATAATAAATTCTTTAACAGATCAGCATATTAGAATGATTTCTGAAGGATAATGTGACACTGAATGAGTAATGATGCTGAAAATGTAGCTTTGATCAGAAATAAATTAGATTTTACAATATATTCAAATTGAAAGCAAATAAATGCAGGCTTGGTGAGCAGAAGAGAATTCTTTAAAAAAAAAAAAATTTTTTTTTTTTGACTGGTAGGTTATAAATGTACATAAATGTGTATAAATGCACAGACTTTCATGCCTGTCTCAAATAAGCTCCAGCTAAAAAATGTCAAATACACATATAATTACCCTATTTGATAAATATAATATTTGAATGGATTTAAACAACTGCTCTGTCTGTGTCATAAAAGTAATTATTACTATATTAGTAGTCACAGTTGTGACCAGTGGGAAACCACGCAGACCCAATTTTCTTTTTAGAAGTTAATCAATTATACAATTTTGAAATTGTATGCAATGTTATGCAAAAGTTTTGTTTGCTTACCAACTAAAATGAACTTAAAAATAAATAAATGAATTCTTCACTGTGGAAAAGGGAGGTGAAATATAGCTATTTGCTTTACTTAAAGGGATAGCTCACCCAAAAATGAAAATTCTGTTATTAATTTCTCACCCTCATGACACGTTCTAGGCTCAGAAATGTAGTAAGGACATCATTAATAGTCCATGTGACATCAGTGGTTAAACCGTAATGTTAATAAACTACGAGAATGCTTTTTGTACACACTGAAAACAAAAATAACAACTTTATTCTACAATTTCTTCTCTTTTGTGTCGTGCGTTCACATAAGTAGGCCTAGCACAACGCACTAGGGACAGACTGACAGAATTAACTTTAATGCATGAAAAAAAATAAAGAAAGTAAACAATTTTGGTTGTGATTTTGACATGACATTGACAGAATTTCGTGTGAACTGTCACTTTAAGTGTAAAATCCTTTTATCCACTCCCACTCAGCAGGTGGCAGTACTACTCAAGCTTTGCTATCACACCTTTCGTATTAAATATGCGGCTGTGCATCGGTAACACTGAAATAGCTCATGTGCTGGTGTGTGTCGGTATAACACACTGAACGCAGCCCACTTTGACTAATCAACTCGTCCAGCTTTGCATGTGCCTCAATGTGGTGTCCCTGACGCCGACTATAACCAGAGACTGAAATCTCCCATAGGAGCACAGGAACTGTTACAGCACACGGGACCCGCTGCTGAGTGACACTGGCCCCGATGGCCAAGAACACGCTGTCTTCGCGCTTCAGAAAGGTGGACATTGATGAATTCGACGAGAATAAATTCGTGGACGATCACGACGAGGCTGCCGATCATCAAGGACCCGATGCGGTGGAAGTCGACAACCTTATCAGGCAATATCCTTTAATGTGAGCGCAGCTTTTAGTAGGGACTGAGACATGAGCGCGCCTGTGTACAGTAACAGGGCACGATGACGTGATGATTGTGCGGCTTTGTTTACAAGATTGTAACAGCGCTGCAGCGATACTTTAGTGTAGTTTATAAGTTGATAGAAATGTATCACTGTTTCCACAAAGATATTAAGCAGAATATGATGAGAATGAGTACAGCGAATGGTTATAGTTTAATTCCAAATGTTGCAGAGTCTTAAAAAAAGTTACTGAAGGTGTGTTTATTCTTGCTCACAACTAAATGCTGAAATTGCTCAGTAAGACCCAAGAGGACGTTGCGGTCAATAGTTTAACTTTGTTGACGGACAGCTGTGAGAGGAATAGTTTAATGTAGGAGTCATTGAAATGTAAAAATAAGTTACTTATTCACAATGTGACTTTTATGATTCCTTTGATCACGATTTATGCCATTTTAAATGCTTTTTATGGAGCTTTAAGACAGTAATGATCTTTTAGAGAGGTGAACTGGAAATAAACAGCTTGGTCATGTGAGAGTTTACAACAGCCATGTAAAAATGAAATCAAGACAGTCTGTGCTTTCATCTACAGCTGACAACTCTGGATGAAATGGTATATCAGAAATAGTTTTTAGACCACTGAGAAACTAAAAGCATTTTAATCGCAGATGTAACCACTGGGTTTAAAAGGGTTCATTTGCATTCAACACCTGATGGGGTTAAAAAAAAAAAGCAGCTTGGGCTTTTAGAAGAATTGAAACACATTTCTCCTTATTTGAAGTGACACTTTGCTTTGACAGAATTGAACTTTTATTTAATATAATGTGTCTTAAGTAGCATAATACATTGTAAAGGTCAAAAATATCTTTTTTTTTTCTTTTATGCCAAGTGAAGATATTTTGTAAATTTCCTAAATATAACAAAACTTGATATTCCATTAAATTTATTCAGCTTTCAGATGGAAAAAAAACTGACCTATATGTGGTCCAGGGTGACCGTAACTAGTAGTGTAACTAATTACTAATAAGATTTCAGTAATAATATTACAGTTACTATCCATAAAACAGCTTAGTTACTTTTGATGCCTCAACCCCACAAATTAAAAATCAACAATCAAATAATACCTAGATTTATTTTCATAATTTTCACGACTCACACATGTGATGTCCCCAGTGCAGCAGGCAAGCTCGGAATATAGTTAAGCTCACATTCAGCAGATACAAATATTGCATTATATTGATTCTGTCAAGAAAAAAAGAATATCTGAACACTGTTGTGTAAGTTGTGGCTTTACTTTACTCTGGTATTACATCTCACCCACAACCCTCTGATCAGCATGTGGTACAATACATTATTCTAATGAAAAATCTTTTTTGGAAAACTAAATAGTTTCTTAATTTATGTGATTTGACAAAATACATAATGAAATGTAATCGTATATGGGTAACGGGGAAATTACAGTTAGCTTCAAGCTACACATGACAATTAATGAGATTAATACAAGATTTATATAAGATGAATGTCACTATCAATCACTATTGAGTGTTTGTAATAACTTCTGACTGCGATGCAATGTAAATTTTGGTCAAATGATGAGGCAGAAATATGTTGTAACATTCTAGAAGAATTTTATATGGAAGACACTTAAAACAGTTACAACTTCTGTGGGGCGTGAAGAAAAAGTAGTGTAACTAAATACTGTTGCCAGAAAGTAATGAGTAAAGTAACAATATTAATTTTGAAAGGAGTAACTAGTAATGAGTAATATATTACATTCTTTGAGTAACTAGCCCAACAATGCATATAATGAACTCTTTCTCTTTTTTTTGTAAGAGCATTTTGCTGTCTCGCTGAGAACAAGAGCAATCTTACATTTCAGATACATCACTCTGTCAGTTTTCCAATTAGGTTTGACTCATAATAGGCATTCGAAGCAAACAGTCATCTACATTGTCTCAGCGTAATAAACCTGTTAAGGTTGTTGCGAATCCACACGCTATTGTCACGTTGCCATTCTCGCTTCCTTGTACTGTATAGGCTGAGGTTCACAATGGTGTGATTGTCTCTGTGACCTTTCTATTTGTTTATGATCTCCATGGTGCTAGTAATGCTCACAGGTGAAATATTCCTAAACGTACACTCCTTGAGTTTTTGGTTGATGAGCTGTTGCCAGTGATGTGATCATTCTGCTGTTATCACTCCCTTTGTGTTGTGTAACAGGTTGGGATTTGGCCCTGGCAGGATGTGAAATAAAATATTTGACTTTGACTTCTGAGGCCAGTCACTTCAGGACTTTCTACCCCCATTGTGCCCAGAGACCTCTGATTTGCATCAAGCTTCCTCTTCCTTTCTGCTCTACCGTGGTACCTGGCTTAGTAAGTTCCTGCCGATGGTATCTGTTGAAGCAGCTGAATCCAGTGAGGTCAAATCATTCTTGCAGAGTTCACTCTCACTTTTCGCCTCAAACCTGTAATAAGCACTCTTTAACCCTTTTTATGGACAGTAGTGCATACCTTATTCTTTAATGTGAGCTTTTGAGTTTGATGGATTGTCCAACTGTGGTAGGCATCAGGATTTGACTTGTTTAGCAGAACTTCTGTGCAGTGGAGCAGAATGCAAAGAGCTTGATCTTGCTGAACCGCAATGTTATTATAGAACACTGAGCTGCACTTTGAAAAACAAGAGGTCCCACAGGAGCCTTATGGTCCCTGTAGAGTTTGTTGATGTTTTGAATGAATCCCTAGTAGTACCACATTTGTGATATACTGGAAAAAAAGAAAAAACTTAAATATATCTATTTTAATATATTTCAGAATGTCATTTATGTCTGTGCTGGCAATGCTAAATGTTCAGCAGCCATTACTCCAGTCTTTAGTGTCATATGATCTTTCAGAAATCATTTTCAATATCAAGAAACATTTCTTATTATTATCAAGGTTGAACAGGGTTGAAAACAGCTGTTTTCCAATAACTAAAGAGTGATTATATTTTCGTAATGATTTTTTTTGACGAATAGAAAGTTCAAAAGAACAGCATTTATTTGAAACAGAAACATTTTGTAGCATTATAAATTACTTTACTGTCACTTTTAATAAGCTTAAAGGGTTAGTTCACCCAAAAATAATTACTCATCATTACAACTTTTGAACACTAATTAACATTTTTTTGATGAAATACTAGAGCTTTCTGACCCTCCAAAGACAGCAAGGGTACTACCATGTTCAAGTTCAAGGAAAGTAAGAACATTAATAAAATAGTCATCATGTGACTATTTCAGGGTTCAACCTTAATGTTATAAAGGAACAAGAACACTTTTTGTTCACAAAAAAACCCATCTTAATTCAACAATTCTTAAATACAACAACTCTTGTGAACGTGTCAAAAACTGACATGGAAAGAAATGAAAAAGAAAGAAAAGAAATTGTTAAAGTTGTTTTTTTTTTCTTAGTGTATCAAAGTACTCTTGTAGCTTCATAACATTACGGTTGAACCACTGATGTCACATTTTGACTATTTTATCGATGTTTTAACTACCTTTCTGGGCCTTGAACATGGTAATGCCATTGCTGTCTATGCAGGGTCAGAAAGCTTTCAGAATTCATCAAAAATATCTTAATTTGTGTTCTGAAGATGAAAGATCTGAGTAATTAATGACTGAATCTTCATTTTTGGGTGAACTATCCCTTTAATGTGTTCTTATAGAATAAAGGAATATATACATATATGTATATTGATGTATGTGTGGGCATGTGCTTTGTATAAACCCCCCATAGTAGAAAGTTCATTGGACATTTTCCTAATGCTCGTTTATAGTCATTTGAGATTTGAGGTTATTTTGGGACATGTTTGTCATCAAGCAGTGATGTAAGGGTATCTCTGACAGCTTAGTTCAAAACCTGGACATTCAACCTTTATACTGCAACCCAAATCGAGAAGTCCCGTATTGCAGTGTAAAGTGTCTTAAGTGGAACGTCCTTAGCGCAGCATGAGAAAAGGACATCTGGGGACAAGAAAGTTAAGGTTTTCTGGAACACTAGGACGCTGAAGATGAGCAACTGGAGACTTGGGAGTTTTCTCTGTTTTGCTTCTATGTTGAGGCCTTCTATTTTTAATATCAAGGTCACGGCGTCTAAAATTTGAACACTTCGATTAAAAGTTGATATTAATGTCTTGTCTCAAATTAATCTAGTTGGGATAGCCGTGCATGCGACAGTTGCAGTGGCAGGCAGCTGCTGCGTACCAAACAATCAATCATCCTCGTTCCCAAGGGTTTTGTCCCGTCTGAAAGATTCATTTGTTTTGAGAGAGTCCTGTGTTTGAGACAGCTTCATTTGAAGAACTTCTGTTGTCAGTTTATGCAAAGTTTAAAGCTTCCTTTCCAGTTCAGTGCAGGTATGATACGAGCTAGAGCTATTTATGTCTTCCTTGACCAGCTTTAATGCACAGGGGAGATGATGGCAGCTTTTCATATTGCTCTTAGGAACCCTCCAATCAACAGCAAGAACCCAGCAATAAAGGTACAGACCATTTCTTTTCAAAATGAAGCATATTGGGCGCAGACCGCACGATTGCATCTTTCCTGTCTTTCTTTCTCTCTCTCTCTCTCTCTCAGGAAAGAGCTCAGGCTGTGGTATTGAGGGTTCTGACATCATTTAGGAGCAGCGATATAGAGCCAGCTGTTAAATCTCTCGACAAGAATGGAGTCGATCTTCTCATGAAGTACATCTACAAAGGCTTTGAGAGACCCACAGAAAATAGCAGTGCCATATTGCTGCAGTGGCATGAAAAGGTAAACCCCTACTATTAAGAATGAGGTGAAGAGGCATTTTTTCGTTCTACGAAAACATTGGACAATACTTATTTCTTTCTGTCTTTTATAACAGGCATTTGCCATTGGAGGACTAGGCTCTATTGTTCGAGTTTTGACAGCCAGGAAGACTGTATGACTACCTGACTGAACCTGGAAACGCTAAGAAACGGCGAGAACACAAGGCAGGTTTGCCTGTTGCTTAAAGGAAAGAAGAAAAGACCATCGTTTTGAATGCTTCTGTCTTGATGAAGAAAAAAACTATGAACTGTAAATGGCAGAGAAATAATGGAAAAAATTTGCTTGTGTAAAAGTGAAGTAATGTTTATATGCCAATATATCATAAATTATTCTATGATATACTGCCATCAAAAAGATTAAGGATCCTAAATGGGTTTGACGGGGGGAAAAAATGTACTGTGGAAGACAAAACAATCCCGGTGTATGTGCTTTGAGTAACATGGTGACTATAGGATACTGCGTATTTAAGAGCAGGTGAGTGAAAGCAGCGAAAGTGATATAGTATATGAGGTTGTTATTGGATTTGAGGTGTTTTCTGTGCTAAAAAAGAAAAAAAAGGTTTTAATCGATGTTTTATTTTCTTATTTTATTTCACATCTTTGGTCCCACGCTCTTTTGTTTTGTTTTCGTGCAGAGATTTAATCATGGAACCAGTGATGTACACCAAAGGGGTAGAGTGGGGATCATTGTAAAGTGCCTGCTACAATAAAGTAAATGGATCTCCTTTATGTCGTCATCAGTTTTTGATTCACTTTTAATCCAGTATTCATGTAGACAGAGTATGAACATGTTACTTACCTCACTGGCCCTGTAATGAACAGATATGCATACCTACCCCGTTTGACAGCTCTATCAGGACTGTGACCTACAGAAGCAGGAAGGGCAGGCCAATTAAGATAATACATATCAGGAAATGAAGATAAAGGGTCTTTATAGTATTCTGAAGGATGTGCTACTGATAACATTACATCATGCCAAGACCGGTTCCTCTGGGATACCATTGAAGGAAAAGAGCGCTGTAATCTCACTGCTGGACGGCACAAGGGCCAGGAGCTGTATATATAGTGCATATAAAAATATCAATAATAAGGGATGCACTGATGTTAAAAAATCTGGCTGATTATTATTTGTATCTTATAGCTGATAAATGGTCTATTGAATCATATAGTATTCATTTAAATAAAATATTACAACTAAAATCAGTCATTTTAAATGCTACAAGCATTTGGATTACAAACATTCAGTAATTGTAATTCGATAAATTACACTGTGAAATACTCAAGACTTCAGTTGAAGAGCTCAGATGCAAAAGCCCCTAAATCCTTCTGACATCTTTCTTTAAAAAAAGCATTTTTATCAGGCTCCGATGTATAGGTTTCTATGTAAGTTGTGATACGTCTGATTGGGCTGAGGGTGGGATTTTAGCGAGTTTGAAGTAAAAGTATTTGATGTGAGAGCATTCTTTCAGTATCATCTCATTTTTGACCAAGACGTCTTTTAGAACTCCTTTTTATTGATTACCTGATTACATATTCACACAATAGCATTTTAAAGTAATATAGTATTACATTTGAATGTTCATGGGTCTTTGACGTTGGTTGATGATCACATGACATGTAGGCAAACGAAAATATTGAATTTTTTTTAGTAAGTGCTTTAATTTGATTAAAGTTATGTAATTTCACTTTTTTATGATTGGTTATTAGTTTTTATTAAACTTACAAACACCCTGCAGTTCCTTACAAACCCCAGTTTATGGAACCTTGGATTTCATCAAAAATATCTTAATTTGTATTTCGAATATGAATCAAGGTCTTGCAGGTTTGGAACGATGTGAGGCTGAACTATTCCTTTACATGCCATTTTTTAAATCAAATTTCAGAACTAATATTTATTTTTAAATCCAATATCCTTTACAGTGTTACAATCAGAACTTGGTAGATTACTTACAAATTGTAATTTGTTACTGATTCCAAATTACATGACAAAAATTGTAGTTAGTACCGTAATCCATTTCATTACATATTTTAGGTAATATAATCGGACTACTTTTTAATTACTATATATATATATATATATATATATATTAAATGCACTTATATAACATATGTTTAATGCACTTCATGTTGTTACAACATTTACAATTACAACAAATTGCATACATTTTCTTACCATTGTCCTAATTAAATTAATGTGATAAAAGAGTTAAGTCAAAGTAATCAAAAAGTAAAGTGATTATATTACCTAAAATTCGTAATGTAATGGATTTCGTTACTAAATACAATTTTTGTCATGTAATTTGGAATCAGTAACGGCTTACAATTTTGTAAGTAATCTACCCAGCTCTTATCGTAACACTATAAAGGATATTGGATTTTAAAATATATATTAGTTCTGAAATTTGATTAAAAAAAAATAGCATGTAAAGGGATAGTTCAGCCTCATATCGTTCGAAACCTGTAAGACCTTCAGTCATCTTCGGAACACAAATTAAGATATTTTTGATGAGAATATAGAAATCGCAATTCATTTGATTCTTTGAGTTTTAAATCGATTAACAGCTGAAATCAACGTTTCACGATTCAAAAATCCATGTTTCAAGATCCATGCATATGCATCGTTAAGTTTTGTAATCTATGCATCAAGAAAACGAGTGAATCGTTACACCCTTAGTTGTGACAGATCTCTGTATAGAGGGTGGACACATGATTGTCTTCTTATTTACTTAAAATATGTTCTGTTGTTCATTCATGTTTATTTTGTGTTTTATTTTAACCACACATGCTAAACAGAATCTGGTTTGAAGAAACTCTCTATAAAAATGAATTAACTATGGACCGGTTTGATGATGACCAAAATAATCCAAAAGAGGCACGGTGCGGAAGACATCCTTCAAAAGCCGTCAATACACACAATTTTAAAACCCTCCTAAATGAATGTACTCTCCTGTCTGATTTGTTTGTCTAAAGAAATGGCAAATTCAACATTCTGATTGGTCAGATCACCTGTCAATCAAGCTGTTTGCTAAGAGTCAATTGTGCACCCTCATTTGTAAACACTTCTGTATCAGTTGTAGTGCTATTAGTACATAAGGAACACCACAAATTAAGCAAAACAGTCATAAATTGTTTTAATGTTCTTAAATAGCATTCTTAAAAACAAAAAGCTTGCATGTTTTGGTATCATCACATTTTTTTTTCCTGTGTTCTTTTTTTTCTGCATTTAACAACAAACATCAAATATAACTTGGCAACAGATAAGACAAAACAGTTTAGTGATTAAAAACACATGACAACTGGACAATGCAAGTATGTTCAACTAGCAACTCTAGAACCCCTTAACTTATAAAGAAAGAGTATTCTGACCATTACATCACTTTTGAAAATGTTCCCTCCCACAACAGTAGGAACTGGTAGAAATCACCCGTACTACACCTTAGATCTGGCCCCGTGTTTGCAATAGAAAACAAATGCGGTTGGTTTTCTTTCCGTTCCTTTCCAATCGTGGATTTACAGATCGCATTTACAAATCGCATTAAAACGGAGCAGGGGGCAACAACATTTAACAGATCAGCTACTTAACATGCATCCAATACAGAAATCGGGCAATTGGTAAGAAAACACTTTGTTAAAATGATTTTAAAAAGGGTATTGCATTCCCCCCTAAATTTTAGGTCGGTAGGTTTGACGTATAAGTGCTTTAAGTCTGCATTCACCCCTGTGCTCTCAGCTTAATGGTGCGGTGTGAATACAGCACTATACCGGGACAGTCCGAGCGGGAACGTACAGGGTTAATTTATAGGTTCCTGGAAATTTACTAATACAAATGAAATAAGGCAAAAACATTTGACAGTCTACCAGTCAAGGTCACACAACTAGACAGAAAGGAAACAGTGACATCCACCATCTGTTTCCCTCTTCATCTCCATCCAGCCCTTCTCCTTTTGGCAAACGAAAACGACACAATAAAAAAAAAAAAAAAGCTAGGCCGTGAAACAATTTGTGCCTGCGAGAGCACAAACAACTCAGTTGTCTGCTTAATTCGGGCAGTGGATTTTCCATGTGAAGGTTGATTCTGTTTGGCAGTGATTTGTTCGATAGCAATAAACAAGAGGGTTGTTCAAAAAAAAAAAATAAGCGAGCAGAAGTAGCTATGTGGAAAAAAAGACCTAAACTAGAGACAGAAAGATGGGACATTGTGCTCTCCACATGCAAGAATCTTTTGGTCCCATTCAGTTGGCCACGATCAAACCTGCAGTTCGGGGAAAAGTCTGTAAACGCTGAAAAATCTGTGGCGTTTTCTAACACAGAACACAGACGGAGGAAGCGATAAGCTATTTGCCAAGCGCGCCATAACGGAATGATCAGACATGCCTCTTGCCAACAGCACAATAAATAACATCAGAATCAAACTTAAATAGTGCAAGTAAAGTGCAAGGCTATTATTGTAACCGTTATCAACATCATGGCGAAATGAAACGAACGGAACACTGATCACATCACTTCGCATTAGAATTAGACCGACACAGTGCACTTGTCCTTGAGACAGATGGGGTTGTGAAAGAGGGACGCTCTTATGCCGTGATCCTTGGAATGTCAGCTGACTGCACTCGTGGGAAGCAGCGGGAGGGAGGGCGCGCAGTTGAGACAGTGGCATGGTCCGCTCACAGGTTAGACAAAAGAACACTGCCCCTGTCACATGCAGAGGGTCATCTTTTCACAGATCTGCCACGACGAACGACCCAGACGGACACACTTCTCTGCATCACATTGACTTCTTATAGAACTATACATATATTTATATAGATTTATATATAGATATGTACACGAAATTTGTACTTATATACAGGAGTACGCCTGTACGTCTCTGTGACACTATAAAAGAGAACTCTGTTGGCTATTGGTGTCCACTGCACACATGGAATAAGACATCAGGTCATTACATCGGCTATGCGAGCATGGGCTTACCACACTATCGAGGCATGCTAAAAAGAATCTCTTTTGAAGGAACGCTCGATAAAAATGGAGATTCTGTTAATTAATTAAGGACCCAAAAGAGGCACGGCGCGGTGGGCCTCCTAAAAGTCGGCGGAATTTGAAAAACAAACACGTTTTAATGAACGAAAACAAACGACGGAGCAAGGAAATGCAAACATGCAGCACGCTCCCTATGGGGAAAAACTTGTGTAAACGTTGCAGAGGCAAAGTGTTGAGAAGGAAAGCAAACCTCCCTCTCCAAAATGTGTTTTGCCAAAGCCGTAGGCTCATCTCTCTTTTTTTTTTTTGGAAGAATCTCCTTGGAATTACACCAATTCGCATAAAAAATGTTTCCGAGTCTTCTCAATTGTCATCTTGTGCTCTCTTATCGTCGTCAGAAGCGGCGACAGCTGCCATCGTCAGGTCTGAGCGCCTTTGTGCCTGCGCTCGTACACTCACACGGTACATGCATGTAGTAAATTTTCCTGTATGTTGGGAGCAACGCTGGGTGTGTGTGGCTCCTTAAAATCTAAAAACACGTGACAAATCGTAAGCATCTGCCCACAAAGATGAGATCTTTTCTTTTGAGTAGTTATTAAACTATCTAGATCTAATGAGATTAGGTTAAACAACTAGCTTATTCAGAAGAAACTACCTACAACTCGTGTATGCATGTGGGCATGAGCGTGTGTGCGTGTGTCTGCGGGTTGGCATGGTGCCACCATGTGGTCAATAGTTATCCAGCATGCCATCGGAGAAGAGGTTTTGCACGTCCAACATGGCCGCCAGCTCCAGCACATGTTTCTGTAGAAGGCTGCTCTCCACCAGCTCCTGTTTCGGCAGCGGCGGGTACGATTCTGGAAAACTCCTCGCTTCCTGTAACACGCACAGAGAAACGTCTCATCCAGCTGCTTTGTGACAATATTTTGTAAATGTGCTTAGAGTTTTCAGAAAGTGGAGTGTGTAGAGCCACTAACAAGATTTTAAAAATATATATTTTAAATCAATTACCAATTTTCAATGTGTTATATCTGTTTGGAAGTTTATAGATGTAGCTTTGTATGTCTAATGCAAATATGTTATTTTAGTATTATTTGTATATTGACATTTGAATGCAAACATGTTATTTGAGTATTATTTGTATACCATCACAATATCTATTAATATCTTGAAGTAGCTTTTATATTTTCTGTTTTAACTGAATCAATTTAACATGCTTCTGTAATTTTTTCTATATTTAGCTTTTTTTTTAGTTTTAGGTTTAGTAGTAGCTGAACTTTTATATCAGTTTCCTATTTGTCTAATTTTCATTTCAAATACAGTAAAAACAGTCAAATTTAGAAATATATTTTACTATTTTTAAATATATTTTGAAATGTAATTTATTCCTGTTATCAAAGCTAAAATTTCAGCATCATTACTCCACTCTTCAGTGTCACATGATCCTTCAGAAACACAAAATCATACAGTCGTTATTTTTATTTTGTTCAAAACTTTTCACCCCCCGGCTCTGCATGCATCGTTTTTCCTTCTGAAGCATTAGTGAGTGTTTGAACCTTCTATAATAGTTGCATATGAGCCCCACAGTGTGAAACGATTGATCTCCAAATCATACAGTTATTGTTGGAAATGGTTCAAATACACAAAAATGCTAAAAAGTTTCTTCTGCTCACCAAGCCTGCATTTATTTGATCCAAAGTACAGTTTGTACTATTTAAAATAACTTGTTCTATTTAAATATATTTTAAAATGTAATTTATTCCTGTGATCAAAGCTAAAATTTCAGCATCATTACTCCACTCTTTAGTGTCACATGATCCTTCAGAAATCATTCTAATCTATGCTGATTTGCTGTTCAAGAAACATTTTTATTATTATTATTATCATCAATATTTAAAACAGTTGAGTAGAATTTTCATTTCATTTGTTTTAAATTAATGAAAGCACTATAGAAATAGTTGTAGTTTTAGTTAACACTAACAATAGTGAGAACAAATAACTTTTGATCAGTGTAAGTGCACTATCATTTTAGTCCACATATTAAAAAAAGAGGGCAGCAAGAACAAAAGGCATGACTGAAATGAATAAACACAATATTATTCTATTGAATCACTCAACTATAGCCAATGTCCTGAACTTTTAAGAAACACTAGATTAATTTTAAGAATAGTATCCTACAAATAACTAAAAACAGTTTGTTTCAAGAACTTTAAAGGTTAGGTTTTATATTCAAAAATATATTCAATATTTATTTATTATTTAATATTTATATATTCAGATTCTTAAGAAAACATGACTATTATCAATAAACATTATCATTATTAATCACATTGTGTTGTTTATTATATTATACATAGTTCAATTATGTAAGTGAGGATAGCAAGATAAAGTAAACAATCCGAACAGAGTTCTTCAGAGTTCTCCATCTTCCAGAATCGGCTAAAAACACATCTTTTCTATCTTTATTTGACCCTCTAAATCTAGCACTCTCTATTCTATTTCTATTCTTAAAAAATATCTCTACTCTATTATTTTTTGTCATCTATCTTTTCTATCTTTCTATCTTTTCTAAAAAAAAAAAAAAAAACACTTTTCTAACTTTCTATCTTTTCTTTTTTTTGTCAAAATAAAACACTACCTTGCTCTATTCTTTTTCTATTCTGTTCTGTTTTCTTTTTATTCATATATAATTAAAAAAAACCTTGCTACGTATACTGCACTAAGCTAATCTGAGACTTGTCAGAGCATTGCTCTTTTGTTGATTTGGATTGCTTCCATTGTCCTCATTTGTAAGTCGCTTTGGATAAAAGCATCTGCTAAATTACTAAATGTAAATGTAATGTAAAATGTAAATTATACCCAAAAATTCTTTATACAGTGGACCTACACTAAAATTTATAAAAATCTGGAACCAAAAATTGGATTTGACACTTTGACCTGACCATGTTTTGTTACATACCTTTCTAGCAAAGTTATCTGACATTATCAAGACGAATTTGTTCTGACACAGTGTAACTTTTGAGTTCTTGTCCTATTTTATTACCATTTTCTAAATTATAGCAAATAAATGGATAATGTGAGAAATGTTAAAGGTGTCTGTTAAATATTGGTTTGACTGTATAAAATTTATTCAGTTCAGACTCACCCGGAAGAGCTTGTGTAATCGGAGCGTGGTGCAGCAGAAGACGAAACGGATCATGAGCAAACGCAGAAATTCATCGCCATAAAACTGCAGATAGGCCTGATCTGGAAGATAGTCAACAGGAAAACGATGAAATATATATCTGTTGCACGCTATAATTTGCCATTAATGTATAAAAATGAATGAAAGCATAAAAAAGGGATGGCGGCACATATTGGCATTACCTATAACTCGGGAACTCGTGATCATCTGGCCGATGTCATGGAAAACCTTCCGTAGGAGTTCCTGGGCCTTATCCCACAATCCATAGCGCATGCTGCTCAGTCCACACACAGACAGGAAGCCCATGAGGGGGTTGTAAAGAAAAAGAGTAAACAGACTCCCACGCTGACACTGGTCTGCGAGTGAGCAAAGAACAAAACAAAACAACAGCATAAAAATACAATAGATTCTCAATATGTGACCCTGGACCACAAAACCTTAGTCTTAACTCTTAAGTCGCTGGGGTATATTTGTAGCAATAGTCAAAAATACATTGTATGGGTCAAAATTATTGATTTTTCTTTTATGTCAAAAATCATTAGGATATTACGTAAAGATTACGTTCCATGATGATATTTTGTACATTTCTTACTGTAAACATACCAAAACTGAATTTTTGATTAGTAATATGCATTGCTAAGAAATTAATTTGAACAATTTTAAAGGCAATTTTCTCAATATTTTTATTTTTTTGCACCCTCAGATCCAGATTTTTTAAATTGTTGTATCTTGGCCAAATATTGTCCTATTATAACAGACCAAAAATCAATGGAAAGCTTATTTATTCAACTTTCAGATTATGTATAAATCTCAATTTTTAAAAATTGACACTTATGACTGATTTTGTGGTCCAAGGTCACATATAAATAACAGACAATCCAACTAAATAGAAAAGACTGTTAGGCAAATATTAAAATATTAGGCAAATATTAAAAATGTTTCTCTTAACACAATGTCAAAACAACAAAAAAGGACACCTTGCATGCTCTTCGGATACGCCGTTGGAGAAAGCAGGCAAACAAGTGGCTGGCCAAACAGATTGGAGAAATTCTGTAGACAGACAGGAAGAAGTCAGCAAGCTAGAGTTACATGAGAAATCATTTTAACAGTAAATTTGCTCTACTAGCACACAATGTGAATGTGTTGCAAATGTACACAAGGGGGCGCTCCATTACTGAACTAAGCAGCCGAATAAAGAAAATCAGTCGAGGGGAAAAAAAAAACGAAAAAAGGGTGCTCAAATCAGTCTGTGAGTAAAAACAAAAAAACTATTACTATATGTCTATTCTCGTGTTCTTTCAGATTATTTATAGAGCAACCACATGGCTGCTGTTGAATAATAAATGGCCTCATGATGTCACAGAATGCTGCAATGATGGAGGACTTGTGAGCTTGTGACAAAGAAAGGGAAACTGTGAGTTGATGTCTCACCTTATAAGCTGTGCTGTTGGATGAGTCGACAATTATAAACAGAGGTTTCCTGGTGAAGGGGAAAAGGTCTCCTGGGTGGAGACTGAAAAACACGTTTGCGCATACATGCGTGTTCAAATAACACCTCAGTGTCTCAAACATGTAGTGAGCATGTTTCTATTTACAGTAGACTAGCACAGAATGGATGTTAATGAAAGCTCACCAGTGCATCTCTTTTTGTGCCTGGTTTCTCTTCTGCACCATCTCGCCGTTTACCACATCTCGATTAGTATTGGTCAGAACGCCTCCAAAGTCATATGGTCCTGTAAATAAAGAAATGGTGATGTTAAATAATAACAACCATAAGGCAGATCTGACTCCTTCCTGTATGGATCATTCATCAAAATGAAGCACAGTGCAAGTCTAAATCTTCCTTTTGCACTGGGACTACTTTTCTAGGTGGATCAACTTATGTTTTCAACTAATTGGCTAAAAAGCTTTTTTAAAAGTGTTTACACTGCTATTCAAAAGTTTTTGAACAGTAAGATTTTTTAAGTTTTTAAAGAAGTCTCTTCTGCTCACCAAGCCTGTATTTATTTGATCCAAAGTACATCAAAAACAGTAAAATTGTAAAATATTTTTACTATTTGAAATAACTATTTCTATTTAAATATATTTTAAAATGTAATTTATTCCTGTGATCAAAGCTAAAATTTCAGCATCATTACTCCAGTCTTCAGTGTCACATGATCCTTCAGAAATCATTCCAGTATGCAGATTTTCTGTTCAAGAAACATCATTGTTATTATTATTATTATTATTAATAATATTTAACAGTTCAGTAGATTTTTTTCAGGATTCTTTGATGAATAGATGATGCATTTATCTAAAATAAAAAACTTTTGTAACATACACTATACCATTCAAAAGCTTGGAGTCAGTCCAATTCTTTTTGGGAAGAAATTACAGAAATTAATACTTTTATTTAGCAAGGATGCGTTAAATTGATCAAAAACATTGATGATAAAACATTTATAATGTTACAAAAGATTTCTATTACAGATAAATGCTGTTCTTCTGATCTTTCTATTCAAAGAAACCTAAAAAAAATCTCAACTACTCTACTCAATCTAATAATAATAATTATTATTATTATTATTGTTTTTGAGCAGCAAATCAGAATATTAGAATGATTTCTGAAGGATCATGTGACTTAAGTAATGACGCAAAAAAATCAGCTTTGAAATAAATTACATTTTAAAATATATTCAAATAGAAAACAGTTATTTTAAATAGTACAAATATTTCAGAATTTTGCAGGCTTGGTGAGCCAAAACATTAAAAATCTCACTGTTCAAAAACTTTGCAAATATTTAGAAGATGTAAATATTATGTAAAGACATTGGCATACCTTCACACTCCGAGCGTCCATTAGGAAACACTCCAGTGGCAGAGAGATACACCAGCAGGACACTATTGGCTGGCAGCTCCTAGCAATAAAACAATCAGAGAAAGAAAAGAAAACTTTCAGTGACTAGAACAGAAAAATGAATCCATTAAATGGGCTAATTAAATCAGAACATTCACAATAGTACAAATGGTAAAGCAGTGTCATAGCAAGCTAATTATTAAGTTCAGTGGCACGCTAAGTGCTACGCAGCCAGAGCATCTCAGTAACGCCCTTAAGACTAATAACACATTTCAAAATATAACAGGAGGTAGTATTCATCTGTGCAAATTGAGAAACGCACATGCAGAACAGCTAATGACAGGAAACGGTTAAAAAGTGCCTGTGCCAATTACTTGTCATTATTTATCTAAACAAAACACGAAGCAAGATGGAAAACAGCCTAAAAATAGGTGCGTCTGAGAGTTAAAAATGAACTGCTGCATAGCAAACGCACGCAAGTATCTGAGTCATGTGTGCGTGTGGGTTTTCCCTCACACTCTTGAGGTGCTACGCTACAGCAGAGCAGATAGTAACACGCTAACACCCGGGGTGTGTAGCATGCCATTCTGCTACACGCACGCTCACACATGAGGCGTCACTCGAGACAACAGAACCCAAACTAGTATACAGGGGAGATCAGCAGAATGCAATAATTGTACAGAAATACAGCAGTTTTGTTTATCTTTGCCCTTGATTTATAATGAGAACCTGAGCTTGAGCCCCATGAAATCATTTGATGAGCTGTGTTAACGTGTTTCCTATTAAAACAGGTTTGGGTAAGGAATATGGAGGGGCTCTTTTCTATTTTAAATAGCCAAAAGGATTTAGTCTAGCTATTAGTTGTACATTTCAGAAGGAGGAACATTCTCATTCTAGTGAGCTTTCGATTGGAGATAAATCTGTGTAGTACATACACCAGAATTTCCATAATGTTTATTATTTGACCAAAATAAGAGGGATGCAACTATTACAGAAGGTTCAAACGCTCACTGATGTTTCAGAAAGAAACACGATGAATTAAGAGCTAGGAGGTGAAAACTTTTTTGAATTTGAAGAAAATGCAACTTATTTTGACTTCTAGGAAACATGCAAGTATCTTCTGTAGCTTCTGAAGGGCAGTACTAAAAGAAAAAATGTGATACTTAGGCTAAATAGGAATAATATACACATCTTAATTTTGTTCAAAAGTTTTCACCCCCGGCTCTGCATGCATCGTTTTTCCTTCTGAAGCATTAGCGAGCATTTGAACCTTCTGTAATAGTTGCATATGAGTCCCTCAGTGCAAAAAGATGGATCTCAAAATCATACAGTCATTGTTGGAAAGAGTTCAAAATACACAAAAATGCTGAAAAACCAAAGAATTTGTGGGACCTGAAGGATTTTTTTAAAGAACAGCAGGCAGTTTAACTGTTCAGGACAAACAAGGGACTCATGAAGAACTATCACTAAACAAAAAACACACAGCTGTGGATCATACAGGTAACAACACAGTTTTAAGAATCAAGCATATGTAAAGTTTTCATAAATTCAACTATTATTTTCTCTTGTGGACTATATATGTAAACATCTTTTATGTGAAATATCTTGTGAATATAACATGCATTTTGTATGATCCCTCTTATTTTGGTAGGATAATTAACATTTTGCAGATTCTACAAGGTGTATATAAACTTTTGACTTCAACTGTAGTATTGTAAAATATTATTACCATTTACCATCAAATAACCATTTCAAAAGTAATTTATTCCTGTGATGATTTTTAGCAGTCTTCAGAAATTAATATGCTAATTTGGCGCTGAGAAAAGATTTCTTATTATTAATAAATAAACAAACTTTACTGATCAATCTAGTGAATATAAGTAAACATTTCTTTTTTTTTTAATCATCTTGCCGACCCCAAACTTCTGAACGTTAGTGAGTGTTTGCTAAAAGCAAAATTTGTCATTTAGGAGTACATTAGCTCTGAATATATGGCACATTGCATTTGAGATTAATCATTGTGTCTGCTACAAGGTCTTGATGCAATATAGAGTCGAACCAGGATGTAAATGACAGGCTGGAGTGACAATAAATTGACAGGTGCTAAAAACTGCAATGACATCAGCCAAACCTTGAAGGAGGCAGACAGGAAAGTGTAGAGCTGGCTGAAGGTTGGTTTGTAGAGGAGATATTTATGAGGGTTCTCTCTCTTGGCCGGCTTTTCATTGGGCTCCTATAATGAGAGAGATAAATGAGTGAGAGAGGAATAGAGAGACACCGAGAGCAGGCGGAGTGAGAAAGAACAGTGAGAGAGCCACTGGAAGAAAGGTGAAGTACTGAAATAGCAAGGGAGGAAGGGTGGAAATACTCAGAAACACTCAACATAGAGAGTGACTGGGAGAGTGTAAGAGTCTTCTCTTACAAGTGTCCCTGGCTTGGAGCTTTGTGTGGCCAGGTTCACTGGTTCCCTCTCGAGCGCTTGAAGCATGCGAAACATATCGATGGTCAGCTCGCTAAACTTCACCTGTGAACCAGATAAAATCCATCAGTTACAAAAACCTGACTACAAAAAAACACTTTAGTTATTATAACCTACATGACAGGTTTGAAGTGCCTAATCATTTACATAAGAAAGCACGGCTTGAATTTGACACATTATGTAAGTTGTTCAGCCTGCTAGGTGTTTTGCTCTACTGTACTCCCACCTGATTGTTACAGTTGCCAACGATGAGCGCATCTGCCAAGGTGAGCTGGCCAACCACCATGCCCTGTTCAAGAGAGGGCACACCGCCCTCCTGCAACCGATTGGATATGACCACCACGCCGTTGTCATCATTTAGGATCATAAGTGGATCTGCCTGTGTAGGTAGAGAAAGTAGTACCAAAAAGAAAGACACAAATGTCAAGATAATATAAATATCCATTATAAACAGTGTCAAAATCTGAAAGGGAGAACTAAACCTGTCCTGTACGTAACACTAAAGGTTATGTAGAAAGATACATTTACAGTTGAATTCAAAAGTTTGTATACACCTTGCAGAATCTGCAAAATATTTTCATCAAAATAAGAGCGAACATGCAAAATGCATGTTATTTTTTGTTAGAACTGACCTGAATAAGGTATTTTATATAAATTTACATATAGTCCGCAAGAGAAAATAGTTAAATTTATAAAAATGAGTCTGTTCAAAAGTTTACACACACTTGACTTTTATTACTGTGTTGTTACCTGCATGATCCACAGCTGTTTTTTGTTTAGTAATAGTTGTTCATGAGTTTCTTGTTTGTCCCGAACAGTTAAACTGCCCACTTTTTCAGAAAAATCCTTCAGGTCCAACACATTCTCTTGTTTCTCAGCATTTTTGTGTGTTTAAACCCTTTCCAAAATGACTTTATGATTTTGAGATCCATCTTTTCACACTGCTGGATCATTCAGGTAACAACACAGCATTAGGAAACAAGCGTATGTAAACTTTTGAATGGGGTAATTTTTATTTTATGTGAAATATCTTATTCAGGTCAGTACTAAACAAAAAAATAACATGCATTTTGCATGATCTCTCTAATTTTGGTAAAATAATTAACATTTTGCAGATTCTCAAGGTGTATGTAAACTTTTGACTTCAACTGTATAACTGCGTAATAATAA
Organism: Cirrhinus molitorella; assembly: GCA_033026305.1. NCBI lineage: Eukaryota > Metazoa > Chordata > Actinopteri > Cypriniformes > Cyprinidae > Cirrhinus > Cirrhinus molitorella. The sequence goes on from CM065119.1 coordinate 46,844,487, forward strand.
TTGTGCTTTTGAGAGCGTACATTTAAAAAAAAAATCTCTAATAAAGTAATAAATATGAACTTGATTTACTGTACACTAAACAATATTTAGCAAGGATCCACATACAGTATTAAGCAAAAGTGACAGTAAAGACATATATGTTACAGAAGATTTTATATAAATTATGTTCTTTTGAACTTTGATCACAATTTTAAATGTTAATAATATGTAACGTACAGTTGTAACTGTTCGGATCGGAAGATATACCAATAGACTTGATTAACCGGGAGAAATCTGTCAACTGGTGGAGATTTTGGACTATCGTCTCTATCGCGGTTACAGGCTCACGTAATATCGTTGTGCTAGGCGGTCACAAAAAGGTATCTTTTGCACTCAGTTTTAAGCACTGCAGTTTAAAAACTAGTGATTTTAAGCCGCTGAAACACAATCAAGTGACAGCAGTCTAATATTCCTGCTGTCTGTCATTCGTGTTAATCAAACATCAAAAGAGAGAAAAAAAAAGAGAAGAAATGTGTGTTTGATTTACAGTGTTTTTTTTTGTTTTTTTTTACATTTGATTACTTTATACAATGCAATACTTGAAACTGGTGACAAGAATTATAAAATTTCTATGGTGTCCAAAACGTTGATATCATAAAGACCTTATTTAAAGCGAAAAATAACTATATTGTGATATATAATGTCACAGTGAAATAAAATTACTTATCGTGATATATACGATTTTGGTCGTATCACCCACCCCTTTTATAGTCTTTGTGAGCATAAGAGACTTTCAAAAACATAAAAAAAAAAAACATACTGATCCCAAACTTTTGAGCAGTGGTGTAATATATGAATTGGCGTATATTATAATAGTATAATAGTTAATAATATATATATATATATATATATATATATATATTTATTAACTATTGTTTTGCCATAAAAAAAACACTATCTTGCTCTATTCTTTTTCTATTCTATCTGTTTTCTTTTTATTTACTATATAATAAAAAAAAAAACTTGCCATGTATACTGCACTGAGCTAATCTGAGACTTAGAATAACACTCTGACATCACTTGTCAGAGCATTGCTCTTTTGTTGATTTGGATTGCTTCCATTGTCCTCATTTGTAAGTCGCTTTGGATAAAAACGTCTGCTAAATAACTAAATGCAAATTCCAATGAAAAAAAAAAAAATCAAAATCATAACTTGCTTCACCTTATGTGCCCTCATAAGCTTCAGCCCACTGCACTGCAAGAGACTTAAAAAAATAATAATGATCTCACCTCCACAAAAGCAGCAACTTCCTGCAGCACCAGGTTCCACTCTAACTGGTCCTCTGTGTTGAAGCGTTGGGTGTAGTCCTCAATCTCTTCAGACAGCTCCTGCAGAAAAAGACACCACAGATGGTCTGAGACACACCCATATATACCCTACTGTGTTTTTCTTCTCATAAACAGTGCATTGTTGGCAGTACAGGGATTAGTCCTGTGTAAAACCAAATATAACATTAAAAAAAACTACAAAATGTATATGAGTAATGGCTGACGGTGTGTAATTTTACTTAAACGTTGCCAAAATTGATGAGGCATGAATTTTATCTTAATTTCAGCTGCATAAGTGGCCAACAGACTGTCTGTGCTGACTGATCTTTTGGCAAGAACATCTGTCCAACTGAATATCAAGAAAGAGCCATGGACTAAAAATGTTTTACTGGTCTGTTTGGTCTGCTGTGCATGACTTACCTTGACCAACACTTTAACCAGGTCCATCTTGTTGAGCAACAGACAAACAACGATAAACCGAGCATAATACCTCAGCTTTTTTACAACCAGCTCTGGCCTGCGCAAAAAGGACACAGGCAAAGATTAATACAAATTTGAGATCTGTTACTCATAAGTATGTTACTTTTGTAAATAAAAACAAGTATGTATAAGTAAGTGTAGCTTGTTTTCACCTGTCTTCTTTGTTGACTTGGTGGTAATATGATCGTTGGCGAATGGCCGAATAAAAGGAAAAGGCTTCATTTAGGTAGCTTGTTTCTGAAGTGCGGAGGCTGAAGAAGATCAAATAAAAATATTAATGTGTAAAAAACTACCTAGAATGCACTGTTTGAAGCTGAATAAAGAGTACTAGTACTTACTAGTAATGGTAGTACAGCTGGCCAATTTTTGAGGCCACTTCACCTATCTGCCACCTCTTGAGACCATACCGGTTGTCCAGGACTTGTCTATTTTCCAGGAATGCAAAACCAAATGAGAAATCATCTGTCATTAATGTGGACATCATTGGTGCAGAGGAGATATCAGAGGGAACTTTGATCAAGCATGTTCAATCTTCAGTCTTATGTAGTTCTAAGCCAAAGAACCTGCTTTATTTCCGTGCTTTTGGTAAAAACAGACCTTTCAGTTTCAAAAATAGATCCATCTAGAGGGCTGACCTGTGCTGCTGCTGAAACTTCCACAGCTTGGTGTATACGTCAAATGTTCGGCCAAAATAGGACTGCCACTGCTTGTGTCCATATTGAGGCAGATCCCTGCAGGAGTGTGAGAGAACAAACAAGAGAAACGCAGCCAAATTCAGTTTATTAATGCATTCTCCCCATTCATTGTTACTCAGGCGTCAATTTATCAGTTTAGGAATCAAAACTGTTAAATTTCGAGCAAAATCAATGAATGTTTGCATTCATACAGTCAGTATTTGGGACATAAAACGTATGTACAACAGGTGAGACTCCAGAAATGTCTTGATCATATGACAAGTCACAATGTAATCTGAGGGAAAATCAGAAAATGGTTCTTTCCATCGGATGTTGATTGGATAGAGGCAGATTGGCTAAATGTGAGCTAAAAGCTAATTGAAGATAAATAACAAGCATTAAAAAAACACACTTTGGAAAATGTAATTTAAAGCCACATATGACAGCCACAATCTTACCCATATCTCATTATCTATATATAAAATAGTATTCTGTGTAGATCTGCGCTGAATTCAGATGCTTCAGATTCACAGAGCATTTGATTGGACAGAAGGTTTGATGAGAAGCTGAAGTGCAGGATGATGACATCAAAATCAATGATCCACATTGGTTGAACTTAGAGACTGTAAGTTTTGAATGCTTATCTCTTCTAAATGCAAATTTTGTCATTGTTTTTGAGTACACTAGCTTATAGATCACCTTAAGGCTAACATATTCATATTAAAAGCCCAAAAAAATCTATTTTGATTTAATGAGGACAATAAAGGAGTGTCTCAAACAAAGACTGAAAACAAGACCCTCGTGATAGCTGAATAACCATAATGTCATTTTTTTATATAATTAAAGAACTTTGCAACCTTAATACTGTTATTTTCTTGTGTATTTGTTGAAACAATTTGTATTTTATGAAGTGCTATATAAAAGAATGTGACTTGACATTATTAAATAGTTCACCCAAAAATGAAAATTCTGTCATTAATTATTCACCCTCATGTCGTTCCAAATCTACAAGACCTTCATTCATTTTCTGAACACAAATTAAGATATTTTTGATGAAATCCGAGAGCTTTCTGACCCTGCATAGACAGCAGTGTAACTGACCAAGAATATTAGTAAGAACATCGATGAAACAGTTCATGTGACAGTGGTTCAACCACAATTTTATGAAGCTACAAGAAAACATTTTGTCTGCAAAGAAAACAACTTATTCTCTTAAGTGTCATTCTTCAATGTACATTCACGAGAGTACCACAACACATGTCTCTGCTTCCAAACAAGCATGCATCGTGGTACTCTCGTGAATGCGTGTCAAAGACTGACAGAGAAGAGGAGAATTTGTTGAATAAAGTCATCATTTTTGTTTTCTTTGCGCACAAACGCAAATACTTGTAGCTTCATAAAATTAAGGTTGAACCACTGATGTCACATAGACTATTTTATCGATGTCCTTACTACCTTTCTGGACCTTGAATGTGTCAGTTGCATTGCTGTCTATGCAGGGTCAGAAAACACATCTTAATTTGTGAACCGAAGATAACCGAAGATGAACGAAGGTCTTGCAGGTTTGTAAACGACATGAGGGTGAGTAATTAACAGAATTTTGGGTGAACTAGCCCTTTAACAATAAAAAAAAATCTGATCACAAGTAATTTGACACTAAAATCGATGTACTAAACAATTTTGGTGATCACTGACTTCCATTGTAGAGTCAATATATATATATATATATATATATATATATAATTTTTTTATTTTTATTTTTTCAGAGTTTTTCAAAATATCTTCTTTTATGTTCCACAGAACAAAGCAAGTCATTCAGGTTTGGAAGAACATAAACTTTCTTTTTAAAAGTTTTGTTAAAAAAATAATAATAATTCCATGACCTATAATGAACAGATCCATCCATTTGCCAGTTTTATTTACTTGTTTACAGATGTTTTTAGTACAAAACACACACAATGGTAATTTTTTTGCCTAAGGTCTTGAAATCTACATTTTCCTGGCATGTTTGCCTTAGTGATAAGGTACAGCCTGGTGACTGCATTTGACTTAAAGTGATTGCCATTTGATGTGCGGGAAGGGAATAAAATAGTGCTGAACCATAAAAACAGGCAAAACGTGTAAAACAATGCAATAAAAAAAATATATGGTATACAGTTTTTTTTTTTAATAAATGAAAAATAAAATTTAAAAAAGCAAAAAAAAAAAAAAAATTAAAATGAAAAACTCCCTGACTTTCAATGTCTGGAATAGACCTTTTAAAATTCCATGATATTCCAGAAATTCCATGACCCGTGGGAACCCTGCAAATGCTATTTTCCCCATATTACCAGACTTACTTCTATGCAGTTCAGTTTGCTTTGTGAATATGATCAAGGTCCTGTGACTCATTGCTTTAAATCACCGGTTTGTTTTAATAACTGTAATATCAAGTTTGTGTTCAAACCAACCCTACAACCTTGATACCCACATACCATTACATAAGCCATTTCTGCATAGACGCTCCCATTGCAGGACGTCATGTGGACAATAGCAGATGAGCCTTCCAAATATACAAGTGGTCATGGTTGTCATGCACTTAATTAGCATCATCGCAGCGATGATGTGAAGACATCGGTGGTGGGAGAGAGCAAAAACAGAGCAATCAGAGAGAGTCAGAAAGTGCGAGTGGGTGAGAGCGTTTGGGCAGGGCTGTGGTGAGTCATAGTGCCGATGATGTGAAGGAATTTGATGAGCTATGGCAATCAGCTGGAGAAGTAGCTCTTTTGCCTCCTCCGCCTCTACTCGCTTTTCTCTCTTTATTCCTTTCCCGTCCTTTCCTCCCCCCCCAGAACCCTCCCAAAACACCTCTAGGCCCTATTGTTATCATCAGAGGGTTGCTATGACAACAGAAGCAGGGACCGAGGAAGGAAGAGAGGTTGCGAATACAGCAGGTAAATGCAAAAGCCCTCATTTACACATGCTCACACATGATTACAGTAGATGATGCATCTTTTATGAACCTGTAACGGCCCATTCAGAGAAAGGCGAGGGGACAAAAATGAATGCCGAAAAAATAAATCATGTCCAGGCATAACCTTGAGTTAGCGAACACACATATGCACGCACACACACACATCAGGCAACACCCGCGCACAGACACACCTCCTTTCATTCATGCAGATTCGGTTAAACCCAGCGCTGTAGCGTTAGCACGCTTTTATTTCCACAGCTTCCATTGATAAAGTGCATTCACACATACACTGTAAAGGTTATAGAGATGGATATGTGAGATTTACAGTTCACCCCGGTGCTCTTGTGGGCTGTGAGAGACAAGGTCAGGAAGGAGATAGGTGCAGTCATTAGGCAGGGCTTTAATTTCACTACATGCACCATTAATTTCCCATCCTCTCTGACAGTATTAATACCCACAAGACAGATTCACTGGCGGAGCACAGCCAGGGACAGACCTGTAAATTAGGGAAGGCAGGAATGGTGGGAGTTTGGATGGAGTGTGCAGATGGGGTCAGATGTGATGTAGTTGAGTAACATAGTAATATTACATTTGTGAGCCTCAACCACAAAACCAGTAAATTTGTAGCAATAGCCAAAAATACATTGTATGGGTCTTTTATGCAAAAAAACATTCGGATATTAAGTAAAGATCACGTTCCATGAAGATGCATTGCTAAGAACTTCATTTGGACAACTTTAAATATGATTTTCTCAATAGTTTGATACTTGGTACTGCCAAAGCATATGGCGATACAGTGCTGTGAATATTTAAGACATACTGTTGCTGCACAAATAGCATATAAAAATAACCTGTAGCAGATCTAAACAGGTGGAGCTGGGGAAGGAGGAGGGTTTCAGAGGTACTCTGAAAGTGCGCTGCCAAATGCCCAAGTGAATTCTACCAGCCATTTAAATGTTAAGCTGCAAGCTCATTGGTTGCTTACGCAACATGAATCAATCAGCTTGTGCCAAGCTGTATACTCTGTGAATATCATTAGTTACGTTAACAAGCCATCATTCACTCCAGAACTAAAATTTCCTGATAATTTACTCACCCCCATGTTATCCAAGATGGCCCATGTCTATCTTTCTTCAGTTGAAAAGAAATTTAGGTTTTTGAGGAAAACATTACAAATTTAGAAATGCAAGTTTATACACTTTTTAACCACAAATGCTCATCTTGCACGAGCTCTGCAACCACAACTTCAAACATTATGTAGTCACGGTGGAAAGGTCATGTGTGAAGCAGGCAGAAGTACCAATCCAGTGTTTACATAGTCTGACGATGAAGTTGGAGGAGAAAATGAGATTTTTAAACCAAAGTACAGATGAAGAACTAACCAATTGTGATCTTTCCAACGTGATTATATAATGTGTATATTCGTAGATGTGCATCTATAGTTTTTATTTTTTTTTTTTAGAAAATGACTAATCATTTTGCTAGATAAGACCCTTATTCCTCAGGTGGGATTGTGTAGAGGCATTTGAAGCTGTACTGAAACTGCAGTTTGGATCTTCATCCATTTGATCCCCATTGAAGTCCACTATATAGAGAAAGATCCTGGAATGTTTTCCTCAAAAACCTTAATTTCCTTTTGGCTAAAGAAAGAAAAACATGAACAACTCGAATGACATGGGGGCAAGTGAATTATCAGCCATTTTTATTCAGGAGTGAACTAATCCTTTAAAAGAAGTCTTCATAAACACAGTAAAAACAGCTATATTGTAAACTACTATTACAGCTTAAAATGACTACTTTGTACTGTAATATATTTTAAAATGTGAACTATTTCTGTGATGCAATGCTGAATTTTCAGCAGCCGTTACTCCAGTCTTCACTGTCAGCTGATCCTTCAGAAATCATTCTGATTTGATGCTCAAGAAATATTTCTTATCAATGATAAAGACAGTTGTGCTGCTGAATATTTTTGTGGAAACTGTGATATGGGTGTGATATATGAATGTGAATATGAATATGAAAATGTCAAGCCGCTATTAATGTCTTTTCCGAACTGATTGCACTGTTTTTAAGTGTAATCCTTTTTATTCCTGTTTTAATTAATTTTAAATTATTTTAAATGTTTTTATTGTTGTGATTATTACTTTTTTACGATTATTTTAGCTCTTCTTATATTTTTATGATTTTATTATTTCCTTTTATGTAAAACACTTTGAATTACCATTGTGTATGAAATGTGCTATATAAACAAACTTGCCTTGCCTACCGAGTCAAGCTGGCTTAATAAAGAGATACCAAAGAGGTGAAAGATAGTGAGAGCTATCAAGTAGTGAAAGTATTAGGTAAGGAAATGAGACCAATTAATAATAGCCGTTTCATTACTGAACTCTACAGGGTGTTGCTAAGCGTCAAAAGCAGAAGTAGGCCGCTACTGGTTAGACAGCCTAATTAGCATGGAGAAACAGGGCATGGGGGCGTGGCCTCATAACAAGCATCTAGTCCTGTATTTGAGGAGACACAAGCAATCATTAAAGGTATGAAACACATAAATGCATCTTTATATGGACTGAGCATCATAAGAAATCATTCATCCAGGAGTAAATAGCTTGGACTAATGCTATAATACTAATGTATCTTATTGGTTGACTTTTTATCAATGCGGTATACAAACGATATATTTTAAGTGTGTAATGCTTATTAATTTTGAGGGTTTCAAATAAATTTAAATGCCTTAAGGCTAGGAAATACTTGATTTAATATAGTGTGATTAATTATGGAAAAAATAATTTAAAAATGAAAAAATAAAATCTTACTTTGCATGCATTTGCTGACAAACATGATGCAAAATGATGAACTGATGTAACGTAGCTTATGAATGTAGTTTTATTTCCCTAATATTCAATATATGGAGGCAAAAACGCCCCTGCATGGGTTTTTGTCTTATATGTATATCATAAAATTTAAGAATATCATTGAAGCAAGAGTGCCGTTTCTTCCTGTTTTGCTACAGATGACTTTAAGAAACAAATTTCCCTGATGCGCAAACAACCTACTGCATGAATATATGAATGTCAGAACGTGGGTTAGTCTATGAACCAAGCTCATGGACTGTAGCAGTCTCAGTTGCTTATCCAATATAAATGTAACAAACACACACCCTGTACATAAGGACAGGGCATGGAAACAGATAAGAGACGAGGGAAGGAATACAGATTGTGAAGACAAGAAGAAAAGAGAGAAAAAAGAATGGGGAAAGAAAGAGAGAAAAAGAGAGAGAAGAGATAGAGCCCACAGCTACTGACATACTTGTCCTATAAATAGTCTTAGCTAAAAATGACTGATTAACTCAAACGCAACCTACTGGCCACTGAGAAATGGTGATAAACACGGAGTGACGTGATTCATTTTTTTAAGAGTGTGTGTAATGCGGAGACAAACGCTGGCAGATATGAGGGGGTGGAAGAGGAGCGCTGGAGATTCATTCAGATGTAAAACTGAGCTCACTTCACCCAGACACTGGAAAATATAAAGGGCTCTCAGCTCCCTACGGATGAACAGGCAAACATCAACACGTACATACAGCACAGCGCAGATGAGACGTTAGAACCTGCTCATTTATAGATACAGAGGGAATCAACCACACCTACAAAATAGGCTACGCTCATACAGTCAGCCCTGTTTTAGAGGGCTAAAAACGGTTACGTTCACACACAGTTCAGCTGTAAAAGAGAGTGACACCCATATTCTACTAACTGCACTGATTTAAAGGAATAGTTCACCCAAAAATAAAAATTGTCTACTATTTGTTTGTCTATACACTTTCACTGTATAGAACAACATGAGGTGAACAAATAGTAAATTACAGTGATGGCAGCTAAAGGTTTTAGACTCTGTCCCTGTGTTTCGTGGTCTGAGAGCAACCCAAGCGATGTGCTTAATGCTGTCATAAATTTAAAAAGCATTTGAAGCTGCTGTCGGTCAATTAAGATTTGGCCGACTCCACTAGACTTGGTTATTAAATAACGTTGCCTCAGCTGTGATAAGACATTACAGTGTTACGTAAGTCACCATATTCGATACTTACATTAGTCACTGTCACTATATGGTTAAAGGCATAATTTACGGCTATTTCAAGGATAGAAAACAAGGTTGAATTTGGTATTCAAATGAACTCCTCATGGGTCATACCCAAACACAACTGAATAAATGAACAAACAAATGAAAGAAAGAATGAATGAGAAAAAAATATATAAGGAAAGAATTACAACAGGAACCAATGAACAATGCATGAGCAAAAAAAAAAGAAAAACAAAAGCAAGAACGAAAACAGGAAAAAAACAAGGGACAAATAAACAAGTGAAAGAATGAAAAAAAAATTAAAACAAAAAGAAATCGAAAACAAGTATGAAACAAAGAAGCAAACAATGAATGAGCAAAAAATTAAACTAGGAAATTCAAAACAGAAGCAAGATGGAAAACAAAAGAGAAAGAAAGAAAGAAAGAAAGAAAGAAAGAAACTAAAGAAAAGAAAGAAAAAAGAGAAAAGAAAGAAAAAAGAAATAAAGAAGAGAACAAAGAAAGAAAGAAAGAAAGAAAGAAAGAAAGAAAGAAAGAAAAGAAAAAATAAAAGAAAAAAAGAAAAAAGGAAAGAAAAAAGAAAAAAGAAAGAAAAAAAACGAAAGAAAGAGAGAGAAAAAAGAAAAGAAAAGAAAGAAAAAAAAAGAAAGATTGAGCTGAGCGTAAGTGTACATAAGGTCACTGCAGGATTGGACCCAGACAGCAATCTGGAAGGCAAACAAGACCACAAATAAACAGCAAAATGCTCAGACACTGAGAAGAGACTGACCTTAAGCCATTGAAAAGCTGTTTGGACTTGTCCAGGAGATAGCAGAAGTCAGTGACAGTTTTCCTCTCACAGAGAGGGATGTCATCCTCTGCCCCCACCCCTGTCATGGCAGCTGCTAGAAACAAAACAAAACAAAAAAAGTCAATTCAAAACAGACTGTCGGCAGAGTTATGCAAACTGAAGTCGTTAGCACAAGCACGCCGTTGAAGCAGGCATCAGTGGCGGAAGCAAGTTTTATGAATCACAGTTAAAAGAGCACAACAGAAGTCTGAACTGACATATTGTGAGTATAAGAATCTGCATCAGTGACGTGGGCAGATGTTGAATCAGCTTTGACGAAAACTGACTAATTCCACCTCCAAACCAACTGACACACTCTGACGAATTTGCATCCGAGTTGAAACAAAATTGAAGCCTTCAAAACAATCCATTTATCCATGTATGAACTTCATGGAGATGATTAAACCAAGATATATTTAGCTGGAAGTTATATATATATATATATATATATATATATATATATGTACATTTTAATATAAACTTCTAATTTAATGAATTATATGCAGTAATAAACAAGTAAACTAAAGCGGCATGATTCTGGATGAACTGAAAATCAAATCAAAAACATTTTTTTTTTTTTTAAGAAATTGGAGATCATGATTCTCTCATGATTCTGAAAGGGGAAAAAAGATTAGGAATCTAAACAAAATAATGTAATTTACTAGTGGTTCTGACACAATGACACTTAAGTCTTTTAAAAAATATATTTGATCAAAAATTGAAAAAATGAAGTCAGTGTTAATAAAGACTTGAAATCTCCTAAATTGAAATCTCCTGATACAGTGAATACTTTTTTAAACCTGCAGTTGTTGCCACCTCCTGGCGGAAGAGGATAAGCGTTAAAATACATACAAGTGTTAAAATACTTTCGTTTTGATCGTTTTGATGCAAGTCTAAATTTTCTGGTTTTAATTCATCTACAGATCATATTTGGGGGATGACTGCAAAAATGTCTATGTGGTGTAACCGTAAAAATTGGAAGCAAATAATTGATCTTGTTTAAAAAAGGTGAAATTCTCAGTAAAACACCGGATCAGCTATTTGGCATAATCTTACATTAGTACTATTTAATAGTAAATAAAAATAAATGGAGCACCATTGTTCTGAATATTATAATTAATTTGGGGAATTATGTGAGCGAAGTCAAATTCCTGAAATGTCAAGGTGTAACCACCATAAGGAGCCATTTTGTTAATATTTTGCAAGAAGATCATGTGACAGGACATTATAATCACAGAGAAGGACCTCTGGTGATACTAACTTCTGCATGCAAAAGTTAGTAACTCTTTAAAATGTGAGATAATTTGTCGTTTTAGGGTATGGTAAGGTATTTTTAGGTATACATGTCAAATGTTATGACCTCAGGAATACATTGATAATGCATCAATATTATAAAAATGAGTATTAACTTCAATTTCATTTGAAATGTTTCCACCAAGGCCATGTACTTACATAGGTGTCCATGATAATGCCTGTCAAATTTGATTTTAAATTGAAATGTCAAGTGGTGTAACCAGTTACACCATTTGACTCCTATTACAAGCCTTTCTGTTAGGGGCCAATTTAGTCAAATAACACTAATTTATGATGCTGATTAAAGATGCAGTTTAAATGAACCTACTATCTGAAACTATTTTGAAGTGTTTAATGTTTAATTTTTGAGAAAGTGGTTCTTTATCTACAGCTTTATTATTGAAGCTCTGTAAGTCTAGGATAAAATAATTAAGTTGCACAGCATTTGGGTTTTTGAAATGTTTAGATTTAATGCATATTTCTATTCCATTCACTTTTAAAGGAATAGTTCACCCAAGACTGAAAAGTACCACCTGATTTACGCACCTTCAAGCCATCAAAGGTGCATATGACTTTCTTCTTTCAGACAAATACAATCAGCGTTATATATATATATAATTTGTTTTCGGCTCATATTTTCAGCCGAAAATTCAGTGCATCCCTAATTACAATGAATCATGCATTGCGATTTAATAATGTTCACGCTTGTCAAATTACTAGTATTTGCACCATTATTTAATGGCCAAAAAAAGCACATCTTAAAGCAGGAGGTCATTTGCGCTGCTCTTGGTAGACTGCGCTGGTCATTATTACATGCAGAATTTTTCCCTCCCATCAGCGCTTTTATGGAATTGTCCTCTAATGCTAATTTGGCCTGTTATAGCCATTTTTCTTATTGTACATTGCAGCATATAAATTCACTAGTAGCACTGATTTAAAGACCAAGATTGTATAGAAAGCAAGGTCCCATTTTGATTTCATGCTGACTTTAAAGTCTTCATTTCATTTGCTTACCGCTATAAATAAATAAACCGCTAAAGGACAGAGGAGGTTCAGGTCCTGCCAACTGCCTGCTACATATGCCATCACCCACTGATCTGAAGAATGGGATATCTCAAAGGCTTTTCCTCTTCAGAAACCAGCTCAAAGCTTTAATGGACTATAAAGACAGTCTACTCTGTCTCTGTGCGAACAGTAGAAGGTCGGCTTTTACAGAGCGCCAATTAATCTGAATGTTTTCACAATAAGAAAAATATGAATTCACTACTCTTAACGGCTAAACATCATAGCACAACTTCCATTTGTGTATTTACACATTATTTTGTGAAAATGGCTTAGCTTGTGTGTTTGTGTGAGACTATATGGTGTCAACCAAACCAAACAACACCACACATGGCCTCTCTGTGGTGGCAGGAGATAAACTCGTGTGGTGTAGATGTGTCATAGGGAGGACATGTGCACCTCTTCTGGCTACCCCAAGAGGAACCAGGCACTGTGTGTGTGTGTGTGTGTGTGGGATTGGGGGAAAAAGACAGCAAGGGATGTCAAAGGCACAGAGGAAAGTAAGAAAGCAGGAGTGTGACAAACACATGCCTAAGGCTGAATGTGCAGTGCTTACTGCTCGGATCAGATGTTAAATCGGACCAGCTGAGGACAGAGTGGGGGAGAGACCCAAATGAGAGGATGAACGTTGAAAAATATCCATAATGTATATGAAAAGCATGAATTTATTTGTGCAAATCTAGCAGGTGCAGGTTTGTGTTTTAACTGTTAAGTAACTCGAATAGCCTTGACTCATGTAGCGAACAATTCAACTTTACAGATAAATGCTCTACAGCTCCACATCTGTGAGAATAAATGGAAAATTGATATGTTGAAGGCCTATTCTCATCAATAAGAGAAATGCTGGATGTATTGTTCTGACATTGGAAGCCACTAAAGGGAAAAACGTCATTTATTGCCTGAAACGGTGTACAATGTCAGCTTGTGTGTGTGTGTGTGTGTGTGCATGCATGTGGTCAGGCCCAGCGGGTAGTAAGACAAACATTCAGCTGTCAGTCCAAGGTGGCCTGAATGGAAAAGACCTGAGCATGTCCATCACCCCTGCTCAGCCTCCAGATGGCTCACCATGGTCCACGTATGGACCATTTCAGCCCACCTTTCAAGCGCTGTCAACAGATTCAGAGCATACTTGGGGACATTTCACCAAAAGAAGAATGTCCCATTTAAAACAACTACTGATTAAATTATTAGCATAGCAGCAACCCCTTATCTATCTAAGATTTGACAAGATACCAAAAATAAGTTTGGACAATCCACCTTTAAACGCCTTTAGACTTCCAGTTTATTAGCTGCTATAGGGATTTTATCACAATTTTATCACAATTCCTTGTCATGTTGGCTTTACTATTTTGCAAGTTGTCTGAGCAGTACAGCCAAACTAATTTCCTTTTTTTAAAAGAAACAAAGCCTTTCAAGGTAGCAAAGTATACATTAAAAAAGAATGCCAGATATTTAGGTGAAAGTTAGCGAAGATAAAAAGCTTTGTCATTATTTTATTTTTGTTATTAAAAGATAAGAACAAAGAAACACATTACAAATAAAACAAAGTGCATTATTTTTCAGGTACAGTAGGTGTATTTAGCAGTAGCATTCAAGAATTTGAATTAATTATAAAAAGTGAAACACTATATACTTATACACTATATCCATCAATTGTACACTGATTCTTATTAAATCAACTGTGTTAAAGCTCTGCAGTCAAAAGGAGTGAGTGATTTTTCTCTTTCTGTTGTTTTATTAACATTAAAAGAATAGTTCACCCAAAAATGAAAATTCTGTATGTCAGTTCTGTCCTTGTGTTTTATTTTTATACCATTATTTACTCACTCTCAGGTTGTTTTAAACCTAAATCAGTTTCTTTTTTCTGTTGAACTCTATTTGATCATTTCTATTATTAAAATTAATGGGGAGCAGATATTGTTTGGTTACCCACATTTTTCTAAATATATTATTTTGTGTTTAATCACAAGAAATAAAATGAAGTTTGGGACAACATGTAAGTGAGTAAATAATGATTTGGGGTAAACTATCCCTTTAATGAAAAGCGGCAGCATGTTTATTATCACTTTAAGAGCTGCACGCATGTAATAATACAGGCACGTCTCTGTTTTTCTCTCAATCGTTTACTTTCACTTTAGACATAAGCAGCTGTGTTTATATGTAAACCTTGTGTGTTTTAATAGTATTAGCGTAATCAGACATGAAACATAACTTAGTTCAGTAATCAGGCTTGTAGTGTGCGCGTGCTTCATGTGTGGTCGCGCTCTGGAAAAGCGCATGCATGTCAGAACAGCACGCATATGAAATGTTTAACCGCAAAAGACGCAAATAATGTACTTTTGTGATTGTGAATAAGCGCAGTGTCCTGTGAGTTAATTCTGTTGCGAAAGTATGTCACGCTGTACAGTATATTGAGACAGACACGCCAGAACTGCAGACAGAATAGCACAATACTACGATATTTCTCCAAAAGTAGAAATCTTTATCATCCACAATCGATTAAAAACTGTCATATCGCACACCCCTATAGGGAAATAAGGGGAAAAATAACAATGTGCAGTAAATGGTAAAACTGTTTGCACTACAAACCAGTGTGTTCATAACTGAGATAAAACATTAAAATAATATGGTAAGACACACCAATTTGCAATATCAAACAGCAAAACAAGCTGTTTTGTGTAGGTAAAAATAACCGGACGCCAGACCCATATACTTTACAAATGGCTGCGCCCTCTCTTACGGGACGAAAAAGGTGTATATACTGCAGAAAACACCGGATCATGAGCTGATCGCCTTAATGAAAACCGACTGGATGAAGGGAATAAGCCATATTGTGCTTTCGGTTTTAGTTAATTTGACAGATACTGTGTCAAAGCATAATGGCCCAAAACACAATAGACCTTGTATGTTAGAATAAAAAGTTTACATACACTACTGTTCAGAAGTTTGGGGTCAGTAAGACTTGCAATTTTTTTTTAATGAAGTCAAGGCTGCATTTATTTGATCAAAAATACAGAAAATAAACTGTAATATTACAAAATGTTATTACAATAGAAAATAATGTTTTTTATTTTCATATACTTTAAAATATAATTTATTCCTGTGATGCAATGCTGATTTTTCATCAGCTGTTACTCAGTTTCCCAGGCTTAAGTGTCACATGATCTCTCAGAAATCATTCTGATATTCTGAATTATTAGTAGAATTATCAGTTTTGGAAACACTTGTGCCGCCAATGTTTTTTTTTTTTTTTTTTGAACCTGTATGTTTTTCTTTCAAGAACAACATTTATTCAAACTATAAATCTTTTCTAGCAATGTAAATCTATGATGTCACTTTTTATTAATGTAACAATTTATTCATTTCTTTCAAAAAAAAAAAAAAAAGAATGAATAAACATTTACTGACCCCAAACTTTTGAACGGTAGTGTATATTTAAAAAACTAACAACATGTGATCACGATAATATTAAGGCAGTTTTACTGTTGCAATCTCACAATATTGATCATATCATTACATCCCTACTTATTAATAGCTTACTTTATTAGCTTTTGGGGCTCGTGGGCTTTCTGTAGTTTTCTACAGGTATTATAATCCTCCTTGATTCCACCATAGTCCAAATGATATAATTGTCAATTGTCAACAAGCATTTCTCATTAGATAAAACAGAATGATAGACTAGGAATGTGAGAAGCTTCATAAACATTCACATTGTGCACACATATGTTACAAGAATGTGTACATCTTCTCTGCATTGTTCACCTTACATCATGTCTATCTTTTAAACAGGGTTGTATTAAGGAAGCACATTCAACATTTTATTGTGTTTTCTTGCTGCTATACAGCCTCTGCATACCAAATGGAAATTTGTTGAATGGAAAAGCTGTCTGTCGTACGCATTGTTTTACAAGAGACTGCCATTCATTCAAGTCTGCAGTGATTCTCAGTTGAATTCATCCTCTTTTTTCCGCATGAGACAGATACTACTAGAACATCCAGTCAAATTTTCTATTGCTGTTTAACATTAAAATGTATAAGCTTATGCAATGTTTTTGATAGCAAAATATAAAAATATTAACTGTATTAATACAATGGTATTAAAATAATTTATAACTTGATTTGTAGTTGGGCAAACAAACATGTTTTTAACATAACATTTTAACTTTATGTGTTTTTATAAATTAGTACAAACTAATTACCCACTAAAATCTTAATTTTAATTGATTAATGATTTTAAATGAGTGTGCGACGTGTTCATTTAAGAAAAAAGAAAATGTCACATTTTAATTGTCAAAGTTTTTTTTTCAGCAAGGGTGCATTAAATTGACATTTCCATTTAAAATACATGCTATTCTCTCGAACTTCCTTTTAATCAAAGAATACTGAAAAGATCACAGTTTTCACAAGAATATTAAGCAGCAGCATAACTGATTTCAACATAATAATAAAAAAATGTTTCCTGAGCAGCAAATCAGCATATTAGAATGATTTCTGAAGGATCATGTGATACTGTAATGGGTGCTGAAAATTTGCCATAACAGGAATAAATTACATTTTAAAACATTGATTTTTTTTTTTTTTTTTTTTTTCAAATGCAAAATGTATTCTAGAATCTGTAGGGCTCATTATAAAAATGAACCACAAATCCAAGTATTCATTTAACAAAGGTATACTAAAATCTAAATTAAACATTTAATATGCCTTTATCTTGGTCAGATGATGCTCAATAGCAGCACTACATTCAAATAACACACAAGCAACAACTGGCACCCATTGAGAATAAGCAAGTATATTAAAATAACTGTTGTTGATCAATAGTCAGATCAATATTGACACAGAGCTTGAAGGAGCTCTTCTTTCTGGTTGTAACAAGTGGTAATTGAAATGACCAGGATGTACATATATAGTCACAGAGCTGCGGAACAGAATCAGAATTATGCTGAACCAAACAACTTGTCCACTAAAAGACCCTATGGATACAATTTAGGAATGAATGGAAGATGGGCTTTGGAGAATTGATGACAAGAGGATGTGAAAACGAGGCATGTATAAGAAAGATCTCCTAGTCTCATGAAGGAAACGCATGCCTGCTTTTTCTGTAAAGCCAGCAGTGGTAACAGAGATGTGTGCTTGACCCACATATCCTTTCCTTCCATAAAAATGCATGAGCTATGCATCTGCAGCAAAAGAACTGCAGGATGAGGCAGTATGTGTATGTATGTCCTGTATGTAACCTACACATGTGACTGAAAATTTATGCCAAATCAATATCCTATTATATATCACTTTTTGCAGTCACTGCATCACCAAACACATTCTATTAATAGTACTGAAAATGACTTTCACTGACATCCAGGCATATACCAAATATTACGTTGAAAGTAGTATTAAAAACCAGCCTACTTAGATACACAAAGTCCAAATAAAATCAAATAATACCTCAAAAGATCAGTCATTACATGAAATTAAAGCTGCAACCTGCAATCTCCCTCTCAGTTGAAGAGGTCATGCAAACACATACGCTGACTAATGCATCTAACCTTAGCGCAAAGGCCTACATGACTGCTCATGTTAATGGAACCCAGTCACTGCGAAACGTCAGGACTCAAACGAGAGACAAAGTGAGTGGCTAAAGAACCCAAGTCTCTCTAACGGTATTCAGATCCTCACAGGAATGAGGTAAGAAGCAAACGCAGAGGAAAATAGGACAGGTGTCCTATATAACACAGGACACAAACAGAGGGAGCGAGAGCCTTTGCTATGCTTATGAACTAGCTTGCAGTCTTCCCCTAGCGAAAAAAAAAACAAAATAACTTAAATTGTGCAATAGTTCCATTCCACAAATTTGATTTGCTGACAGAATCAGTGGTTCCTCACACTCTATGATCGTTCTGAGCAGGGTTTCTCTCACTACTAGGCAGAGTGCCACTTTGGGTATTTATTCCCCTTTCCTTCTCTAACTTCCCTCCGTCTCTTTGGGTGCATTTCCATTACAGATTTACGCAAAACATTGGCGATATTTTATAAATGTTGATGAAAAACTATTACAAAATAGTGACTAAACCATCATTTTTTCTTGCGCTGTAAGTTTTGACGGCTGACGTTTGTATAAACACAAGCATTGACTACAGTGACCTCTGACGGCAGTGTTGGAGCCGTAATGCGCTGTAGACGTGTGTTGCCAAACTGAATTGTGGATTTGTGGCATCACAAACATTTCAAGCATCGGCGAAGGCATCAGCTAATCAGATTGCCTTATGCAAATACTCTAGCGCAGACACTAGCCATTCATGTTTATGCAACACCAGTCAAGTAATGCGACTGACTATTGTCACCATGACGGTCGCGTCAGCACCAAGCTTCAGAAACGCTCTCCATCAAACGTTAAAGGAATAGTTCACCCAAAACTGAAAATTTCCGCATGACTTACTCATCCTCAAGCCATCCAAGGTGTGTATGACTTTCTTCTTCCAGATGAACACAGTCGGAGTTGTTTTAAAATTTATCCTGGCTCTTCCACACTTTATAATGGTGGTGGATAGTGGCTGTTATTTTGAAGCTATAAAAAGTGCATATATCCATCGTAAACTAACCCATACGCCTCCAGAGGGTTAACACATGTCTTTTGAAGGGGATCCATGGATTTTTGTAACAAAAATATTCATATTTTTAAAGGGGGGTAACAATGGTGTTTCATATATTCAGAGTTGTTTACAGTGTTAAAGAGTTGGATTCTCATGCTAAACATGGCCAAAGTTTAAAAAAATAATTTGGACAAATGACAGAGAATTTCTCTGCCGAAAATCTTACTTCCGGGTTGGTACAAGTTTCGGCTGTTTTTTTCTTTATCGTGGCATTAATGACGTAATCGTCGCAAGTTTTATGACAGATATATGCACTTTTTGGAGCTTCAAAATAACAGCCACTATCCACCACAATTATAAAACTTGGAAAAGCCAGGATTCATTTGGAACTCCTTATATAAGCATTTCTCCCGGAAAAGCGCGCCTGCGATCACGTCGGCTAGACCGTGAGAAAGACCAACCACATTCATTCGGCTGCACTCTGCAAGAGATTCACTCGGGAAGAATGTCTCTAAAGAAGTGTGGTGTTGGTTGTAAGGCAAAAATAACTTCGCACAGCTTCCCGAAGAACCCAGCATTACGTGAACAGTGGATGCAGTTCCTTTTTCCGGGGCAGCAATGGAGTTTAGCAAGTGTGTGTTTGTTGATGAATGTTTCATATACGAGGGAAAGTTCGACGCTGGATTTGCACATTGTACTGAAAGACGGATCGGTCTCAGCTATAAAAGATCCCGTTAATGATTCAGAACTGCAGATGGTAAGTGAAACGCCATCAAATGTCTGTTTTACTGGCAATCCTAACGCAAGTGATCGTCGAATTTAGCTCCACCCACGGCGCACCTCCAGAAGTTCGGCTTTTTCAGGAGAAAATCGGAAAGCTGTATTTTTCTTTTATAAATATAAGAAATCTAAAGACTTTTTGGAGATATTAACGATACATTACTACTCTATAGGTACTCAGGATTAACATGAGATTAGATGAAAGTGTGTATGTTATGTACCCTTTAAATTCAATAATAAACTCAAATCACTGACTTCCGGCAATGGCCAAATGCGCGTTCGCCGAGTCAAGTTCCTGATCGGTGTAATGTTACTTTGGTTCAAAAACAATTAAGGCTGTGCAAAAAACTTTTTAATTTTAATTTGTTACCTGTGTTTAGTATTGCTCCATCCTCGTTGGTTTATTCTCACCTGAGCTTACACTGTGAATACTTGACTATCTCGTGAACACGCATATATCCGTTGCCCGAAGTCAGTGATTTGAGTTTATAATTAGGGCTGCTTGATTAATCGATTAATGCACATTTTGTCAGTAAAGCCGGTTGTGTAATCAGTAGTAAATCTCCAGCACCTGCTTTTATTTGTAGCAGCATATACTACACAGAGCCGTAGTTTACAGAAAAGCTACGCTTAATCATGTTCATTATAGCAGACAATTTAATCGAGCGATTATAGAATTGAAAGAAATTGTTCACAATTCCGTAATGACAGCTGTTTGCGTAGCTTCTCCATGAACTACGGCTCTGTGTAGAAATGCTGCTACATCTTAAAGCACATGAAAATATCACATTTAGCATATTTTTACTCCAAACTCACTTCATAACATCAGTCGAAATAATTCCTTCTGTGAGATGGTGTGGCTTTTTATACAGAAATAAGGCACGCATAGTATTCTAAGCAGTAATAAAAAAAACATTGCATTACTATATACTGTATTATAAGGAAAGTTCTAATAATAAGAACTCAGATAAATCATATATTGTCATAGTCGTGTGTTTATTAGTCACGTTGAATCAATGAAAGCCGTTAAATATTGTATATTCAGCTGCAGTGATAGCAAAGAGGCAAAAGACAACGCTTCAAAAGACATGCGTTAACCCCCCGGGAGGTATATGGGTCAGTTTTATGACAGATATATGCACTTTTTGGAGCTTCAAAATAACAGCCACTATCCACCACAATTATAAAACTTGGAAAAGCCAGGATTCATTTTAAAACAACTCTGACTGTGTTCATCTGGAAGAAGAAAGTCATATACACCTAGGATGACTTGAGGGTGAGTAAATCATGGGGTAATTTTTTATTTTTGGGTGAACTATTCCTTTAACGCTGACACCCTGTTTAAATGCATCGTAATGGCAAGGAAATCCCCTTATACTTATGAGCGACGATGTATGAGGTATTTCTTGGAAGTTATAGTACAATATTATGTTTTGAGAAATTGCTTTTTTGGAATTGCCTGAAAAACCACCTCATTGTGAGCATAAAAACTTTTTTGTGCTTTGCTAAATTGACGCGTTTCCTTTTTCAATTCGCAATTTCAATTTTGTGCAATTTGAAGGTTGATGGAAACACAGCTATTGACTCGGATGTATGTCATTGCTTATGCTGCATACGACTGGTGGAAGTCCTGCATTGGGTTTAAATAAAATGCCCAAAGCCCTTGATCCAATAAGGAATCCACTATGGAGCCTAGGGCTGCATGATTATGACAAAAATCATAAGTGAACATTATTCCCTTGAAATTGTAATTGCGATTATTAATGATGATTATCAATATTTACATTGACTGATGTTTTAAATACCTTTATATCATTAAAGCAACTACATGACATAATTATATTACATATATATATATAAAGCTAAAAACACTGTACACAAATTAATATAATATCAATAAAAAAAAAAAGTGCGCTATTTCAGCATTAGAAACAACATTCATGGGAGAGTTCTTTTCAGATTGTGTTGCTGGTTTAAAATATGTCATTTAATTGTGAGTTCAGCGAGCAGATTACAAGATTTTGAGATTACAGGATTCCCCTCTTCATTTAGATAGGACCTGGTCTTGTATGAGCTGCCCGGAGGCGTTGCAAATATGGCTGCCGAGTGAACAGACAATTTCCTCAGCTAAGGGGGACAAAGGGACTTTGATATTATATGGTTAAATCCCAAAATAATTTTTTGTCTGCTGTGACATCACAGTTGTTCTGAGATATATCAGGCTACCTGAAGTTTACATACGAGTTCATATAAACTTACATCAACCACCTGACAAAGTGGAACGCGCAACAAAAAGTACTGTCATAGCTGATGTCACATGTACTATTTTGTCGATGTTCTTGGTACCTTTCTGGACCTGGAACGTGGTAGGACCCTTACTGGTTTCAACATGAGGGTGAGTAATTAATGACAGAATTTTCATTTTTGGGTGAACCATCCCTTTAAGGATGTTGTGTCCAATGCCTAATAACGTAAACAGGGCCAATTTTGATTTCATGTGGACTTCGAGAGATATCGAACTCACAATGTTGTACTGAATGTCAGCACAATCTAAAATACTAAAATCAGTTCAAATAAAATGAAGATTTCAAGACAAGCTACACCCATAATTGTCAATAACTAAATGAGAAAACACTCATATTCTAGTATACTCTATAGTAACAGAAGAAGAATTCTCTTCCACAAGCTCATTCTTCCATAACAAGGCAGTCTACATGACGTCATTTCAGCTAAGCAACCTGGTGGCTCTTTTCACAGATGATGTGTGTGTGAGAGCTGCTGCCGAGAAAACATACTTGCCTGCAACAAATCTCTTTTTGTCCTCGGTTCCAGCCAACTGATGTAATTTATCTTCACATGATTATTATAGGACCTGATTTGAAGTTCAATGCATATTCATAACGCAGCCATTATATGCATGAATATTATACAATTCGCACTTGCCCTTACAGTTAGACTATGCACGCACGGCCGATGCAGCCTGATGGTGAACAATGAAAAAAAAAAAAAGAGCAGACACAGAGCGCTCTGCAAAATTCAATCCCGTGCTGTAGGACAGAATGAACCCGGGCTGCACATACAGTAATTCTTGCGACAGCCAATGATTTTTCAACTGTCTTCATTCAATAATAATACAGGGGTGCTTATTGGCTCGGGTTCCATTCACAATATCACTCCCGACTCGAATATCTGGGTGGACTAAAATGAACAAGACAAAGGGCTTGAAAATCCGAACTAAACGTAAAGCTCTCGGCAGCGTGCATCTCTGCGTAATAGCGCGCGTTCCGTTCATTGACCAGGAACGCGGACTGATTGACTGATCGCTGTTGTTCTACATCAATTAACGTTACCGGTGTGAACAGCAACAACGGTCGTTTGTCTACCACCTCACACCATTAAGCCACCTAGCACATCTAAATGCATTTACTCAAGTGCATCTCATCTAGAATGACTTACCTCTTGCGCGACGGCTGTCTCTCTCTCTCTCTCTCTTTCTCAAATCAGGATGCGGTAACACACGACAACTCTGTGTGACTCTGTCAAAGATGAAACTGTAGGTTGGATGGTGTAAAGGCAATAGAGGCGAGGCGACAGACCTCTGGTAACATGCTTTCAGTGCGTTTGGAGAGCAGAAGCGCTCTTGTCCTCAAAATGACCATCAGAGTTGACAAAACTGGCTTTAGCAGAAGATGTGACTGAATGCGCTCTGTTAGGCTTATTTTACAATTATAAATATATAACGTTACACATATATGGGGGTGCAATACGCACGCGTTTCTTTAAAAAACACTACGCTTTTGACTGAAAGCTACAGAATTTAAATCAGTGATGGAGTGTCTGATGCTTGACTATCTAAGACGTGTTTCTCTTTTGCCTAACGCGTACACCGCCGTGCATATCTGTCAAAAAGTCACTGATTTGAGACCCAACCTGAGCACTGCTGTAGTTTAGTGCAGCTATCTTCTGTTTCCAGCGTTTCCAGGTAGCGCTCGCCTGCGAATCTCGCCCCGACACAAATCTAGACATCCAGTGCGGTGGCGCACCGTCATTTACATCCAGCTCATTCAAATCACCCTCCCAGGGAAGAGCAGGGAGTATCTGCCATTCGGCATCTACTGCGGTCGACGGTTCAGTCTGGCCAGTTGAATTTTCATTGACTGTTGTGGCAACCCGCTCAAACTAACCTGCTTGTCAGCTCCCCACCGGTCTGTTGGTGACGTTCGATAATTCCATTGGTTGGCTGCTGTGTCAGTCACACTACAACTTACTCATAGAGGCGGGACTAGCGTTGGATTTAAAAGCGACGTGCGCCGCTTTGCGGTGTTTTATTGTAGTGGTCTTGTGCACAGAATAAATATCCTCAAGCTTTCATTGATTAGGAGACAACACCAGAAATGTAACTTAATAATAAAGGAGTTTATTTTCAATATTTAATTGGTAAATGGGCTGCCGTTTTCTACAATAATAAAATACAACAAATCTGAGAAAAAAAAGAAGATTAAAATCAATACAATTATATTAATGTACAAAATAATCACAGCCTTCTCTGTCCAGTTGTCTGGTCATCGCCTCAACCCTTTTCTATGACTCAAAAGCAACGGAAAAAAAAGTGTCTTTGTTTTGCAGAAATTAGGAGCAGACTGACCAGCACATAGTTGTGACTCTCACTGAACTGTTCTCCGAAAAACACGAAACACCACATTGATCTGATCAGGCGAGTTGTTACACCATAAACTTATCATTAAATGGTCAATGGCTGTTAGATCTACATTTAAAGCCCTGTATGAAGAGTGGCTTTGAGAACAGCATGAGGATGTCCACTTATTACGGTCACATGCTCACATTAACAAGATTGTACTGACCAACTTAAACATAGTCAAAAGAGTTCTTAATCCTGACCATAGTTTATGAGTAGTCGTTTGGAGAGCACTTTGATCTTTACAAAAATATTTGTTTAAAAAAAAAAATGCAACACAGAGAAATTAAAGACCATAAAAGAGCGCTTGACAGAACAATGAAAAGGAGAGGACTGGACGCAGGCGACAGTGAAGACCTCAGAGGAAGTAAGGTGTTGTCGTTCTAGGCGGTATGACCCGTTCCGAGTCAGGAACGGCCCGGAATAGCTTGGGCTCCCGTGTGTTCACGTCTTTGAAGACCATGATGGAGGCAATGTTACCGCAGCGGTAGCAGTAGTTCGGGGCCGACCAGACGGTCACCAGCTTCTCATCGAACATGAATTTGTAGCCCTCGTGAACCAGCTGATGTGCACGGCAAATCAGCTTCAAGTTGTTGATGTGAACAAACTTTAATAGAAAGAGAGAGGAAATTAACTATTCAGGTTTTGCATGAACAGGAACATTTTACTTTAACTAGTATGTCACACT
This sequence comes from Cirrhinus molitorella, assembly GCA_033026305.1. NCBI lineage: Eukaryota > Metazoa > Chordata > Actinopteri > Cypriniformes > Cyprinidae > Cirrhinus > Cirrhinus molitorella. Next base: position 46,869,911 of record CM065119.1, read on the forward strand.
TTTATCAAACAGCCAATATTCTGAAATAAATATTTTAATTCATTATTTTCACAAATTTCTTTGCCTGACTGTGTATGTAATATATAGATCACAGCATGTTTTATCAAAATGCAACTCATCCAAAAAAAATCCAGAGGCCTCAAAACTAAATACAATTATATTATAATTATATATCATAAGGGTTAATTTTTTAAAATTGATATTTTTTTATATATATATATATATATATATATCTTAGATTCCAGATATATAATACATATATTGTATTATATATATATATATATATATATATATATATATATATATATATATATATATATATATATATATATATATATATATATATATATATATATAGTTGATATATTTACAGTAGGAAATTTACAAAATATCTTCATGGAATATGGTCTTTACTTAATATCATAATACTTTTTGGCATATAAGAAAAAAAAAATTAATTTTGACCCATGCAATATATTATATTTTTACCCATTGCTACAAATATACCCATGCTACTTATGACTTAATATTTTCACTACATTTGTAAAGTATACAAGGATGCCATCAACTACACTGCTTTTTCAACTCACACAGTATAAAGATTTCCACTTGTAATTACAGAAATGCCTCAATTGTTGTTTACACATTAATAATAAGCATACTACCTACACAAAACTGACTGTACACTGAGAGAATGCTCTTACCTCATTGGTAACCTTAGCACCAAACAGCCAGCCAGCACCCCTTGGGCTGATAGCCCAGGTGTCCACATCCTCTGGATCGGACCAGACAAGATCACAAAATGCTCCCTTGTGAGGGATTTCCTGATTGCGTTCGATGGTGCGTATCTGGTCCAGAGTTTTGATATCAGGTGAAAGGCCACCATGTACGCAAAGGATCTGCTCATCTATCAACTGCGGAAGAAATCACAACATCACAATCAGTCCAGCAGAAGGTCTTTCAGACAGTTATATAGTGCAAAATGGCATGCAAGTGACAGTATAGTGTTTAAGCATTATATGGAGTTGAAGTCAAAAGGTTACATACACCTTGCAGAATCTGAAAAATGTTATTCTACCAAAATAAGAGAGATCATACATAATGCATGTTTTTTTTTTATTTAGTACCTGAATAAAATATTTAAAATAAAAGATGTTTACATATAGTCCACAATAGAAAATAATTATCAAATTTAGAAAAATGACCCATACGCTTGATTCTTAATATGGTGTTGTTACCTGATTGATCCACAGCTGGGGTTTTTTTTGGGGGGGGGGGGGGGGGTGCCCTGTTTGCCCTGTTAAACTGCCCACTGTTCTTCAGGAAAATCCATCAGGCCCAACAAATTCTTTGGTTTTTCAGCAATTGTGTATTTGAACCCTTTCCAACAATGACTGTATGATTTTCATATTTATCTTTTAACACCGAGTACAACTGAGGGACTCATATGCAACCCTTACAAAACACTCACTGATGCTTCAGAATGAAACAATGCATTAAAAGCTTTTTGAATTAGAAGATCAGGGTAAATTTAACTTACTTTGTCTTCTAGGGAAAATGTAAGTATCTTCTTTAGCTACTAAAGGGCAGTACTAATGAAAAAAAATGCATTCTGGAGTATCAGTGAGCATTTGAAACTTCTGTAATAGTTGCACATGTGTCCCTCAAAAATGCTGAAAGACCAAGGAATTTGTGGGACCTAAAAGATTTTTCTGAAGAACAGTGGGCAGTTTAACTGTTCAGGACAAACAAGGGTATTAACAACACAGTATTAAGTATCATAAATAAATGAAACTATTATTTTCTCTTGTGAACTATATATAAACATATTTTATGTGAAATATAAAGAATAATATATAGAGAATAAATAAAAATAACATGCATTATGTATGATCCCATTATTTTGTTAAAATAATAAAGATTTTGGAGATTCTGCAAGGTCCATGTAAACTTTTGACTTCAACTGTATTTTATGTTTTTTTTTTGTGTACTAAGTACACCATTTTATTATCAACACAATGGATGGACCATTAAAAATACATATAAATTGTATTGTAATGACAATACTTACGGCAGCAACAGTCAGCATGTCAAATACTTTTGTGCAGTATCGCCAGGCATTAGCATTTCCATATTTCGTTTGGCACTCATCTATACATGAAAGGAAAGAATGGAAATGAAAACCAAAAAACAATGCATAATATACCCATGCAAAAACTACATTATGTTGGCATGCATTCGATTTTTGCCATCTCACCATAAAAGCCATAGACTTGTGTGATCTGCCTGCTCTCGTGATTGCCACGCAACAGTGTGATGCGGTCAGGCCACTTTGCTTTAAGTGCTAGCAAATATGTGAACGTTTCTAAGCTGTAGTATCCTCGGTCAACAAAGTCACCCTAAAGGAAAGAAAACATGCCGACGTCGCTTCAATATACACTTGGGAGGAAAACATTTTGTTTCCAGTGTTATGAATTAGAAAATATTTATTATGTATAATTATCATCTTATAGATACAATACCATGAAAATGTAATTTGTGTCTGGTACTTGGCCCCCAGTTCTGAAGAGTTCACATAAGTCATAAAACTAGAGATAAAGAAAAGGTTTAGGGTCAGTATGCATGTTGTTATATCAAAAAAGGACATTGTCACAACATCTGTACATAACAGAGATGCATTCATAGGGCTTGTTCACACCTGTCCATGAATATCCCCGCATACGGTGACTGGAGTGGATACTGGTTGTACATTTGATTCTTCAAGCAGCAAATCGCATACATAGTCACACAATCTCTGTCAAAGTAATAGAAGAGAAAACAGCAGGTTTGATCAAGCTCCTAAAGAAAATTGTACCACTGAATGTGACAGATCTAAAGTCACATTAATTCATAAAAAAAATATCACATTGTTCAATATAATACATTAGATGATACTGCTATGAACTGCATTGCGGGCTAACTCAGAAGCATAGTTATTTACGCAAATGAGATCTATTTTAAGACGAGAATTGCGGATGTTACAATCAAGACTAAAAACTGTTAATATGCACAAATCATAAAATGAGATTAACTTAAAGGTTGATGATGGAAAGTAGATGGGCGTTTCAAATTAGTGCTTGATAGCAACAATACAAGTTAGCCACCCCAGGTAACTCATCTTAAACGTTACGTGAAATATATGCCTGTTCTACACCTTTATTCGGACTAACTGCTTTATGCTCGTATATCTTGTTATCCCTGATACGTGTATGAAATAAATCCCGGAACACAGTGATTGAATTCATACGCAGCGCTAACGACTGCATTGCACTGACATACAGCTATTACACCAGCCTTTACCGCGACCCACATGACTTTATAAAAATAGTCTGATCTTTATAATTCATATTCTGAGAGAAAAATAGAATTGCTTATAGTAGTTACCTTTAAGTCGTTCTCTGGAAGGTATTTGCACTGTCTCGCAATTTCAACATACTTATCTAAGTCCAACGGCGCCATTTTAAGAACAACAGTCGACAGAAGAAGCGAAGAGGAAGTCTGTCTACGTCATGCAGAGAGGCAATGATTGACATGTGGATCGGCCAATCAGGACTTTGCTACGCTACTGAGCGCCACTTGCAGAGGCAATAGTTTCGGTGGTCATCTCTCGAAATAACTTTGAAAAACCCACTGAGCAATAAATAGATGTTTTTTTAAAAAAAATAAATAAATAAAAATAAAAATAAAAACTTTGTTAAGTGATTAAATAGTTAGCGCTTTGATATCCAAGTCCCTTATTGAAAGCATTCTTTCATTCACCACGAGGTGGCAACATAAAGTTGAAAAATTAAATTCTAAATAAGTTCATGACATGCACTTAAAAAATTGTAAATATAAACCATCATATATTCGTTTATTTTATTAAGGTTTTATAAGAAACGTCGGGAAGTCATATTAAATGTCCACAAAAATACTCAATGATGAATCACTTTATTTCTTTCTGATTACTCTCACTGCAGTCATGATACAAATATAGTTTATACAATGGCTGAACTGAATTTGCAAGAGAAAAAAAAACACATTTTAAGAAAGTAGACTACATATTACATATTTTAACACCACAACAGCTATACACACAAAGGGCAACAATTAAACATCAAGAAAGTATGATTATTTGAGCTTTATACATATTTTACATATGTGTCGCATATCAAATGGCATTTTATATTTGAATGTATATACAAATGTTGTGTAGGTCTACATGCATACACTGTTTTGCTAATGTGTTCTGGGCATATACAGTCAAACCAAAAATTATTCAGACACCAGATATATATATATATATATATATATATATTTTTTTTTTTTTACTAGTGGGTGCAAGACACCATAGCTCAATTATGTGAGGACAGCAAAATAAAGTAAACTTTGAAATATTATACCCAACAAATCTACTTACAGTGGACTACCAGTAAACTTTGTGACCAAAAATTTTGCACTGCCCTTGTTTTGCTTAAGTGTTTTTTCTTAAATTGCTAATGCAACCTTTTTACATCACAGACTGAACAAAATTAAGCTTGGTTTGGTAATTGGTCAACAAAGTATTGATAGTTGTAAATATTGTCATACTAACAGTTGTCTGGATTTTTGGTTAATTGTAATCCATTACATACTTTCTATCAAAGTTATCTGACATTATCAAGATGAATTTGTTCACAGTTTAACTCTTGGGTTCTTGTCATATATTATTACTATTTTCTAAACTATATTGAATAAACTGTGATAATGTGAGAAATGTTGAAGGTGTCTGAATAAATTTTGTTTTGACTGTATATTGCCATCTTCAGTGTTCATCAGTGCAAAGCAAAAGATGGCATGCAGTTTGTAGTCAGTTTTTGGCAGAATGGGAGAAAGACAGAACAAAATTTCCATTTGTTTGTCTGAGCAACTGATGCACATGAGTTTAAGATGTTCAAGGATTAAAAAAAGGACAATTAACAAGTTTCAAAACACTCATTTTCATGACGTGGATATTTATAATACAACAGGTTTTTGAAACACACAAAGACAATATACAGTATGCGACTAAAATACAGATTTTAATACAAAAAACAATCATAATAAAATTCCAACTTTAATACACCAATTGGACTTGTTTTCCTTTCATCTTAGTAAATAAATTACAGTGATATTTCATGAATTGTCTGTTGAATTCACACTGTAATATGCTAGAGCAATATTTTCCAACCCTGGTTCTGGAGTTTCCTAAAAGTATACTTTTTCACTCATTTCAGATCTTCTCTACTAATCTTAGTCTTAGTCTCTCTAGCCGATGAGTTGAATGAGGCGTGTTTAAAGCGGGATCCCATCAGAAAACACTGTTCTGTAGGTTATTTTAGGGCAAGTTATGGTGTTTAATAAAACTTGACAGAAATGCATTAATTGGGCCATTGTGGAGAAAATTTGTGAGGTAAAACTTCATCATCGGGATTTTGTCCGTGCAGATTCCTGCAAAATAAAAATGTAAATGGATTCAAAATAATAATGTAAATAAGTTACATCAGTATCATTTTGATAGTAATACAGACATAACAGTGGTCTACTATTATATACATTCTACTAATGTCACATAATATATTTTGTTTCCAGTTGTATCGTGTGAACCCACCACCATCAAGTGTCCATTCTTGGCTCTGTAGACCATAGATTCGCTGCTGCTCTTAAAATCAACAAAGCCCTCTTTCCCAGGCTGGATGTCAAACCTCACACTACAAAATGACAACAATCCAGTGTATGTATAATGCATTCTTGATAAATACAATAAACAGTCTATCTCTGAGAGCAGGACTGAGTATCCAAGGCCGTTCAGATAGATTTATGCCTCACCTTCCTTGAACAACTTTGATGAGGTTGTGGTTTTTTGTCACTACACAGATTTTTGTCAATGCCTCAAATAGAGGGCTGCACTGCAAGACCAGGTCCCCCTAAAACAGAATATTTAACAGTCATATATGTATGTACTTCAGCGACAGGTTGTTCAAATATAGGTTAAAAGAACCTTTTTTATGTATGTAAACAAAAGTTCTTCCAATTTACCATGTGACAGTAATTATATAGAAACTCCCTGACAAAAATATTTGTTCAACACCTACTTTTTGCTTTGTGTCTTCACAGGTGACATGGAGAATCAGGAAGTCGTCACTTAAATTGCTGACAGACACCCCTGTAAAAAAGCAAATATTGCTCATGTAAACAAGGCATGGTTTTATATGGAACTAGATTCAAATTGACTAATTTAGTAATACTCTGTAACAAGTGGGTAAAAAAGATAACTGTTTTTAATAAAACAGGATCATTTCTAGTAGTTATATTTATCTTAAAGTGCATAGACTAGATATAATACATATATATTTTTTAAATAAAAATGCCTGTGGAAATCTAAATTGATGGCAATTTTTAACTTTTAATTACTGAGCATTGAGATTTCACCTTTCAGTGAGCTGTAATTCACCCTCTGTTTGATTTTGGCCTCTTCCACCAGATACGCAGCAGCCTGAGTGAAGATCAGCTGTCTGAAACGTGGACGAAAGCCATTCCTGTCATACTTAATCACTGGAACACTGTACTGTACAGAGGGAGAGATCACATCAGTTTCCCATGCATGTCAGTGATATAAACATCTGTCTGAATGAAAAATAAAGCTGGCCAAAAATACTGGCACCCTTGCAATTCTGTCGGAAATTTCAACACTTCTCAATTGTTCCAATTGCAAATGTTTTGGTATTCACATGCTTATTGTTTTTGTTTGCACTGGAACAACACACAAAAAAAAAAACAGAAGTAAAGTCAAACTCAAACTCAAAAATGGAAAGGACAAAATTATTGGCACCTTGTCAAAATTGCAAGAAATAACTGCTGTTCAAGCATGTGATGCTCCTGTAATTTGTGTTTAGACACACATTTGGCAAGTAACAGGTGTGGGCAATATAGTAATCACACTTGCAACCAGTTAAAATGGAGAAAAGTTGACTCAAGGTGTAAGAAACTCATTCATGGTTAGGAAGTGATTGATTTTAGTTATTTTTTCCCAAAGGGGATGCTACCAAATATTAAGTTAAGGGTGCCAATAATTTTGTCCAGTGCATTTTTTTGTTTTTTTTGTGGAATTGTATCAGATTTGACTTCTCTGTTTATTTGTGTTGTTCCAATGCAAACAAAAAAAAATAAACATGTGAGTACCAAAACATTTGCAACTGCAACAATTTTTTTTCTGACAGAATTGCAAAGGTGCCGGTATCATTGACCATATATACACACACACATATATATATGGCCTTTAATGTTTGGGATTAAAGTTTCATGTACCTTAATGCCCTCAGGACAAATCAGCTGCAAGACTTTGATGTTTATGTCTTGTTCACCTGAACAGATAAAGAATAAACAAAGTGCAATAATGTTTACTCATCTTTGCATTCACACACTTAAAGATTTACAGAAACAGCAGCACATCAAAAAAAAATCGTACTTATCCTAGTGTCAGCAAAGGGTTGGCATACGCTCTGAGGGTAGTTCTCTTTTCTGCCTTTGAATATGTCACTGGTCAGTGCTTTAATTTGCAGCTGAAAATAAATTTGAACTGTAAATGGATTCCAGCTAGCGAATGAACTGTGAAAGTAAACATTCAGATAAATGAGAAGGTAAAATAACATTTTTTACCTGCATCTTCTTTTGTGCAGTGATCCCTCGGACATACTTCCGTACGAGGAGACGTGTGTGCAATTTACGCAAGAGCAACGAGGCCTATAAAATTACAGTGAAAAATCATTTTCATTTCAGCTATATAAAGCAAAACTTCGCATGGTTTTAATGGTAAAGGATCCAATAATGTATAGACTACCTCTTGCATTATGGGTGGAGGAGTTAGCCAGGTGGTTTTGTCCAGTACCGATTTTGGCAGATTCTCTTTGAGTCGATTGAGGTAGCTCTGCCTGACAAAGGCCAGATATTCAGAGTTGTCCATGCTGACAGGCTGATTCCTGTTCATGAAGCCCTTAATAAACCTGTAGAATAGAGAAAAAAATTCTTACAACTCAAATATCATACAATTTGACCTTGACCTGCTCCAAAAATACAGTTAAATTCAGTACTATTGTGAAAAAGTGTTCTTTTATTTTAATGTATTTATAAATAAATAAAAAAATTACTGTGATATCAAAGCTGTAATTTCAGCAGTGTCACATGATCCTTCAAAAATCATTTAAATATGCTGATTTGCTGCTCAAGAATTTCTTACTGTTATCAATGTTGAAAACCAATCCTCAAGTTGTTCCAAACCTGTTTGACTTTATTTATTCTGCTGAACACAAAATATATTTTGAACAATGTGGACAACCACATTTTTGGGTGAACTATTCCTTTAAAAAAATTGTGGACTGAAGTGGAAATCTGTTTAACATTATAAATGTCTTCACTGTCACTTTTGATCAAATCAATGCATCCTTTCTAAATAAAAATACTTACTGATCCCAAACTTTTGAATGATAGTGTACATTTACATCAAATATTGAGATCAATAAAACTTTAATTCCATTTCAATTCGGTGTCTATATGAAAAGCTTTTCCTACATCACTTTGATCATGTAAAAGTAGACTGACAGTGAAGTATTTGACACAATAATGATGTCTCACTTCTTGATGACTTTGACAGCCCAGGCTCTTCTTTCCCTCTCTTTTCTGGCTTGAAGGCCCCGCCAACATGTCTCAATCTTGGTAGCTGTTAAAAAAGAATTAAAGGACTAGTTCACTTTAGAACAAAAAATTACAGATAATGTACTCACCCCCTTGTCATCCAAGATGTTCATGTCTTTCTTTCTTCAGTCATAAGGAAATATAATGGACTTCTATGGTGCCCCCGAGTTTGAACTTCCAAAATGCAGTGTAAATGCAGCTTTAAAGCGCTCTAAAAGATCCCAGCCAATGAAGAAGTGTCTTATCTAGCAAAGCTATTATTTATTTTTATTTAATTTATTTATTTTTAAAACAAATTGATGATTTATATACTTTTTAACCTCAAATGCTCATCTTGTCTCGTCTCTGTGATTCGCATGCGTAGTCTGTGTGATCCGGGTCAATACGCATGTGCATAATTTCTTTACGACTGAAGAAAGAAAGTCACGAACATCTTGGATGACAAGGGGGTGAGTACATTATCTGTACATTTTTGTCCTGAAAGTGAACTAATCCTTTAAGAGCGATATTATATATATGGTTTTCCATAACTCTAGTATTTTAAACCAAAAAAAGATGAATACCTGCTTCCCTCTGCCTCTGGTATTCTCCTTTCACCCTATAGCCCTTGTATTTGGCCTGGATTCTTGTGGCTGTAACAGAAAAGACCAGCCACTCAGGTCAAAGCTGGCACTGCAAGAATCATCATGACACCTTCAGGGAATGCCAGCCCTTCCATTGTCAGATGTTACTAGTGCCTTACCCAATTCATGCTTGCAGATCTCAAACGCATCTTCAGTGGCAAAAAGAGTCCTGGGATGGCGAATGAAGATTTTCGTCCTTGAGAAATAAGAGGAAAATGAAAAATACATATTTCGGTAAAACACTAGGAGTAAAGAGGTATTTTTTGGTCTTAGCCTGTACAGTTTGTACCTTCCCATCTTGTACTCATCTGACTTGTAGCCAAGGTGTTTGATGAGCCGCTGCACTCCCTCTGCCGGTGTCCCCTTCCAATGTGGCCATGTGTCAGGACATAGAGGCTTATATCTGCAAAGATAAGCATCAAGGCTTGTCAGATGTTCGCAGGTGAGAAGTAGTGAGAAGAAGAGCCTGACAGAGAAGATCAAGTTCAAAGAAACACAAACTGAATGCATTGTAACTTTAGATCTGGCAAATGCATGAAACTAACTAAGGTGCAAACACACCTTTTCAGGAAGACCTCATATCTTCTCCTATATGCAAACCCAGCACGCCTGACTCTCAGGTGCTCCATTAACCCCAGGTACTTGACTTGGTGTCTCACCATGACATCATCAAAGCGGTCTGAGGTTAGGCGAATGAGAGAGAGGTCACTGGCACAGTCTTGTAAAACATTCAGCAGACAAAACCTCTAACCAGAGGTGTGAAGTGAAAGGCTCACCTGGCTGCTTGCAGTGGTTGGGTTTCAGGCACCGCACATACCATGGCTCCTTGGTCATGAGGATTTCAGTGAGGCCTGCAAGGCTGCTCTTAAACTGGGTGGCTACCTGTTACAGAAAAAACGTGAGACATGAGTTGCTCACAGGTTATTAGCTATATTAATAATATACTAAAACTATAATCAGTCTGCAAATTGGTTTTCTTATAGGCAAAACAAAAATAGCATTGGAAATACATTATAGAATACATTAGAAGTCTCTCTCCTGCATTTATTTGATCCAAAGTACAGCAAAAACAGTACAATTTTAAAATATTTTTAATATGTAAAAACTGTTTTCTGTTTGAACTTTTTAATCAACAATATTCCAAACACATGATCCTTCAGAAATCATTCTAATATTCTGATTTAATGCTCAAAAAACATTTATTATTATTATTATTATTATTTTTAAAACAGCTGAGTAGATTTTTTTCAGGTTTCTTTGATGAATAGAACGTTCAGAAGAACAAGCATTTATCTGAAATAGAACAAAATAATCTTTTGTAACATTATAAATGTCTTTAGCATCACTTTTGTTCAATTTAAAGCATCCTTGCTAAATAAAAATAGTAATTTCTATAATTTCTTTCCCCCCAAAAATAAAAAAAATATATATACTGACTCCAAGCTTTTGAATGGAATAGTGTATATTGTTACAAAAGCTTTTTATTTCAGATAAATGCTTATCTTTGGATCTTTCTATTCATCAAAGAATCCTAATTTTTTTTTACTGTTTTAAATATTGATAATAATAATAAAAATGTTTCTTGAACAGCAAATCAGCATATTAGAAAGATTTCTGATGGATCATGTGACACTGAAGACTGGAGTAATGATGCTACAATTCAGCTTTGATCAGAAGAATAAATTACATTTAAAAATATATTCAAATAGAAAGCAGTTCATTTATATAGTAAAAATATTTTGCAATATTATGACTTTTGCTGTATTTTGGATCAAATAAATGCAGGCTTGATGAGCAGAAGAGAATTCTTTAAAAACATTTAAAAATCTTTTGACTGGCAGTGTATATGAAGAGTTCAGATGCAAAACCAGCTAAAAGCCATCTCGGTCAAAAATGAGATATTGATACTGAGTGAATGCTCTCGACACATAATACATCCATCAAATACTTTTACGTCAAACTCACTAAAATTCCACCCTCAGCCCAATCAGAAGTATCAGTACTTACATAGAAATCTATACATCAGAAATAAAAATGCATTTTTAAAGAAAGATGCTTTTTGAGGCATCTGAACTCTTCATATATATATATATAGAGAGAGAGAGAGACAGAGAGAGGCTGTTATGATTATTTGCTTTAATTGTCCATATAAATGTCTTTCACTGTACCGTCTCAGGTCTTTTCTTGCCGTCAGGTTCGATGGTATGAAAGCAATGCTGTATAATACTGTTCTTAGACTGCCGCATGACCTTGAACAATAACAAAGAACTTTTTAGCTACGGCTATTTCATAATTATTTTTTAGAGATGACAGGTGAAGGGAATGCATGTTGTGGCAAAACTTCCTACCTCTTTAATGTTTCTGTACAGAAGATCATTATTTTTGTCGAGAAATCCTGACATGAGAAAATCATACAGGTCAAGATAAGGAAATGTTTTAAACACATTGTTTGCATTTAGTAACTTACCAACAACTGAGTAAGTAACCTCTCCGGCATAGTGTAGGAGTCGAAAATCCCCTCGTTTGAGGGTTTTGCGTGTTTTCTGGTCTGCCAATTTGTGCCTGAAATATAAAAAAGTATAAAGCATAAATTGAATAAAATCACCTAGTAGAGGTGGGCGATACTGTAAAATTTGGTATCGTTTCGATACCAAGTAAATACAGGGTCAATATCGTCGATACCGATACCAATATTTAAAAAAACACCAACACACAATATAAATTACATTTACTTTCTTGTATAGTAGATATCAGTGTGTCACAATTTATGAAGTGATTGCATAATTATTATGCTAAATCTGAATACATTTTCATAACCACTAAAAGATGTTGTGATTTGCTCTTAATGTGCTTGTAATTAGTCATGTGTCAGGTAAAAAAAAAAAAAAAACAGGACCTATTTCAAATATGAAAAAAATATATATTATTGTAATAAACTCAATTTGCAAACATGAACTGTGCATGAAATTATTGAGAATAGTAATAACATTAAGAACAGAAAAACAGAATAATACTATAAAATATAATACATTAAACAATAATATTGTAACAAAAAAATACTCTCCCTTTAACAGTATTTATCTGGCTTTAACAAAAAATTAAATGCACAAAATAATTACTAGAAAGATTCATAAATATTGTAACAAACAAACAAACACAGAGAGGCTTCATCTCATAGCTTCACAAAATTAAAGTTGAACCACTGAAGTCACATAGACTATTTTAACAATGCTTACTACCTGTCTAGGCCTTGAATGTTTTCCGAGGTAGTTTTGTTGCTGTCTATGCAGGGTCAGAAAGCTCCTGGACTTCATCAAAAATATCTTAATTTGTGTTCAGAAGATGAACAAAGGTCTTACAGGTTTAGAACGACATGAAGGTGATTAATTAATGACTGAATTTGCTTTTTTGGGATAAAGTCAGTTTAGAGTGAAAAGCTACCCACGTGACAAAATGAGGGTGACCGGACATCTTCCCTTCTAGTTTCTCCAGGAATGTAAAATCTGTGGCTTCTCCAGGACGCAAACATTCTTCATCCTTTAATTACGAAATTCACAACGTAAAGACTCTGACTTTATCATGTCTTGATGTGTATGTCAGCTTGAATCAGCTCCACTCACCAGTACTGATATGATGCCTCTATGTTTTTCCTCCACCAGGTCACAGATGATCTTGTTGTTGAAGTATGGCACTGGCTCCCACTAAAAAAATGTCAACATGAAAAAAATGTTTATCAATGAAAATATGCAAAAACACAAGGTGAGGCAGATCTATGTCCCAAAGCATTTACATAACATTACTATCTGAAGCCATCTCAAAGTGAGGGGATCTTGTTGATAAATGCTGTATGTACTGAAAATATTCACCTCGATTCCCTCCATCTCATACTCCTCCTGCTCTGATTTGAGGGTGAGCTGGATGAAAAGCTGCTGAAGCTTCTCATTGCAGAAGTTTATGCAGAACTGTTCAAAACTGAGGAGCAAAACACCATGGTAAAATATCAATCCATCAAAACATACATCTGTCTAGTACTTCACAAATAAGTGACCCTGAACCACAAAACCAGTCATAAGTAGCATGAAACTGTTAAATCAAGAATGATTGCCTTGTTTTCAGAAAAAAATCAGTTAAGATTGTGTTTTTACTTGAAACAAGAAAAATAATCTGCCAATGGGTTAGCAAAGTTATCTAGTTTTCTGCTTGAAATAATAGTATTTTGCTTACCCCATTGGCAGATTGTTTTGCTTGTTTTAAGCAAAAACTTTGACTTCTTTTTTCTGAAAACAAGACAATAATTTTTACTTGTCTAAAAATCCTTCTTGATTTAAGAAATTTTAGATATTTTGCCTGGAAATAAGATGAAAAATCTAAGTAAGAAAAGCATTTTTGCAGTGCAGCAATACACTATATGGGTAAAAATGATTTTTCTTTTATGCCAAAAATCATTAGGATGTTAAGCAAAGATTATGTTCCATGAAGAGATTTTGTAAATTTCCTACCGCAAATATATTAAAATTTAATTTTTGATTAGTAATATGCATTGCTAAGGACTTCATTTGGACAACTTTAAAGGCAATTTTCTTAATATTTTGATTTTTTTTTTTTTTTTTGCACCCTCAGATTCTAGATTTTCAAACAGTTGTATCTCAGGCAATTATTGTCCTATCCTAACAAACCACACATCAATGGAAAGTTTATTTATATATAAATTGTATATATTTATCTTTCATGCAATATATAAATCTCAGTTTCAAAAAATTGACCATTAGAACTGGTTTTCTGGTACATGGACACATAAAATAAAATTTACATGAAACAGAAATTATTTATTTACATTTTTTAAAGACCTGTTCTCAGCATTTATTTTCCCACAAATAAAAGTAAACACAGTATTATTCTAAAAGAGTAATGAAAAATTATGTCTTTACTGTCACAATCAAATGAATGCATCCTTGCTAAACCTTTCTGACCCCTTTTAAATGATAGATGGCCCATTTATTTGTGTCTAAATGTGTCTAGAGGGCTTGTTCTGACACGAAATTGATAAAAAGGTTACTAATAGGTTTTGTTAACTCATTAACCTCTTTTAACAGTTTTCTAAATAGGAAACTATTACAATAAATGTATCCAATGAGTGTGTAAGACTGCAATGCTGTAGGATCACCTGTTCACATCAAACACTTCAAAGCCATAGATGTCAAGCAGTCCAATCACCGTCTTTCTGGTTGAATCCTGGATTGATAATATAAAGAGACTGATATTGATCATGTATTTTTATAAACCACTATTAAAGTCAGATTTAGTAAATTCAACGTAACCATGCATACCTTATTTGCCAATGATTCATTAATCTTATTAACAAGCCAGGAGAATGTGCGGCCATAGATGGCTTTGGCTAGTGCATCCCTGGCGTACTTTGCATGTTCAGCGGTGAAAGGGCTTAGAACCTGAAAATTATAAATACTACATGATCATGGATTTCTAAAGTATGAACATTTTTAAGAAAATCATACTTAGTCTTAAATCTTTAAAACAACTCTTTAAAACAATTTTAAATGTAAAGGCATAGTTCTCCCAAAAATAAAAATTCTTCTTTGATGAAATCTGACCCTCAAATAACAACTTTACTTAATTTTTTCTCTTCCGTCTTCACATTTACGAGAGTTGTTATTTTTTTCTTTGCACACAAAAAGTATTCTAATAGCTTTATAACATTACAGTTAAACCACTGATGTCACATGGACTATTTTAATGATATCCTTACTACCTTTCTCTCGGATTTCATCAAAAATATCTTAATTTGTGTTCCAAAGATGAACAAAGGTCTTGAAGGTGTTCAAAAAATTAGAATTTTTGGGTGAACTAGCCCGTTCAAAAATAAGTTTATTTACCATTTAATACTACTTGTCCAAAATAACTTTGCATAGCAACATGAATGTAAAACATGCTTTTTATGCATGCCATACAAGTCTCACCTCTTCAGCTTTGGCTTCAATCTTTCTGTGAGTTAAACCCTCCTGTAACATGTTTGAGGGGATGCCCAATAACTAGCAAGAACAAGAATAAAGCAAGGACAGAGAGTAGAAATGGATTGTGGAAAAAAAGATCAAATAAGACAAAGAGATCAATATTTGCATTACAGCATAAACCTTAAAATGTCTAATACTTACAGGTGCATCTAAATAATGAAGAATGTTGTGGAAAAGTTCATTTATTTCAGTAATTCAACTCAAATTGTGAAACTCGTGTATTAAATAAATTCAATGCACACCGACTGAAGTTGTTTAAGTCTTATTTTTTTAATTATGATGATGGTTATTTTAAATGTGATGATTTTGGCTCACATTTGAACAAAAACCCTCCAATTTACTATCTCAACAAATTATATGGTGACATGCCAATCAGCTAATCAACTCAAAACACCTGCAAACGTTTTCCTGAGCCTTCAAAATGGTCTCTCAGTTTGGTTCACTAGGCTACACAATCATGGGCAAGACTGCTGATCTGACAGTTGTCCAGAAGACAATCATTGACACCCTTCAAAGGAGGGTAGCCTACTGTTCACAGAGTGCTGTATCCAAGCATGTTAACAGAAAGTTGAGTGGAAGAAAAAGATGCACAACCAAACCAAGAGAACCGCAGCCTTGAGAGGATTGTCAAGCAAAATCGATTCAAGAATTTGGGTGAACTTCACAAGGAATGGACTGAGGCTGGGGTCAAGGCATCAAGAGCCAAGGAATGTGGCTACAGTTGTCGTATTCCTGTTGTTAAGCCACTACTGAACCACAGATAACGTCAGAGGCGTCTTACCTGGGCTAAGGAGAAGAAGAACTGGACTGTTGCCCAGTTCTCCAAAGTCCTCTTTTCAGATGAGAGCCAGTTTTGTATTTCAATTGGAAACCAAGGTCCTAGAGTCTGGAGGAAAGGTGGAGAAGCTCATAGCCCAAGTTGCTTGAAGTCCAGTGTTAAGTTTCCACAGTCTGTGATGATTTGGGGTGCAATGTCATTTGCTGGTGTTGGTCCAAAACCAAAGTCACTGCACCCGTTTACCAAGGAATTTTAGAGCACTTCATTCTTCCTTCTGCAGACCAGCTTTTTAAAGATGCTGATTTCATTTTCCAGCAGGATTTGGCACCTGCCCACACTGCCAAAATCACCAAAAGTTGGTTAAATGACCATGGTGTTGGTGTGCAAACTCACCAATACCCCATAGAGAATCTATTGTCAAGAGGAAAATGAGAAACAAGAGACCAATAAATGCAGATGAGCTGAAGGCTAGTGTCAAAGAAACCTGGGCTTCCATACCACCTCAGCAGTGCCACAGACTGATCACCTCCATGCCATGCTGAATTGAGGCAGTAATTAAAGTAAAAGCAGCCCCTACCAAGTATTGAGTACATATAGAGTAAATGAACATACTTTCCAGAAGGCCAACAATTCACTAAAAATGTTTTTTATTGTTCTTATGAAGTATTCTAATTTGTTGAGATCGTGAATTGGTGGCTTTTTGTTAAATGTGAGCCAAAATCATCATAATTAAAGAAATCAAAGACCTAAACTACTTCAGTCTGTGTGCATTGAATTTATTTAATACACGAATTTCACAATTTGAGTTGAATTACTGAAATAAATGTCTTCCACAACATTCTAATTTACTGAGATGCACCTGTAATTATTCGAAAACTTGATAGAAGTGTCAGTGAAAAGTACCTTTGACAGCCAGTGTACTTCCGCACTGCTGTTTAGTGTGGCATAACCCTTAGAACTGGCCTCAAAGTGAACATTACCAAGATGAAGGACACTGGCAATGATCGCAAACAGATGCTAAAAAAGACCAAACGTTTCAAACAATGACCTCTCTTTCTAAAAAGCAGCTTTCTACATTGACTCAGTGATCCTAATGGACAAAAACTCCTCAAAAATCAACATCCTGAGAGTGTCTTACCTCTATATCCTTTTCACTAAACTCAATGATAGTAAGAGCTTTCTGTACAGTTTTCCAGTCACTCTTGTCATTAATGGAGCTCACTTTGGCACATTCTCCCTGTCCAGAAAATAGATTTAAATATGCGTTATCTCTATGCATCTATTTTATTTTAAAAAATATGAAATATCAGCGCTTCTCACCTGAATAAGATAGCGGTAGTTCTGACAGTTTCGCTCCAAACCTAACCAGCGAAGAAGCTCATCCTCCCCTCCCTCAACTAACTGATAAAAGATGTGAAAGTTCCTCTCTCCATGGTTTTGATGAACCACCCTTGACTTCTCCAGTAAGTAGCTTAAGATGTGGCCACCAACTGCTGCTCCCTGAAAGAAAAAACATTTATTTACATTTGTAATGAATGCTTTCCGCTCTTCTACTTCTGTTCAAATCTGACTTTACCTGATGGTCAAACTGTATGTCCATGTACTTTCCAAATCGACTCGAGTTGTCATTTTTCAGGGTTTTGGCATTTCCAAAAGCCTGTAGATATAATTCGCTCAGCATTAACATTCTTTTATTTGATACTGTGCTACACTTCAAACATGTGCATTCAGAAGGTCCCAATGGCTCATTTCAGACAAAACGCTTGAATTCTGACCTCCAGCACCGGATTGGAAAGGAGGAGCCGATCTCTCACACTGTCCAGGAGTCTAGTGCTAGGACAGCACACTGCATAAAACTGCAAGACTTTCTTAGAGGCCTCTGTCTTGCCAGCACCACTTTCGCCAGAGATGAGGATGAAGTGGTTGTTGGTTTCACTAATCATTGTCCGGTAAACATTGTCAGCAAGTGCAAAGCTGAGAGGGCAGAAAAATAATGCATAGATTACATGTAAAGTAAACAATTTTCCACATCAATGTTATTTAAAAAAGAACATAAATAAGAAATAATAAAGTAAATGGTATATAAATAGCAAATGTATGTATATGGCATTTAAAAATGTTTGTGTCAGTAGGATTTTTTTATGTTTTTAAAAGAAGACTCTTGTGTTCACAAATGTTGAATTTGAAAAACATGGAAAAACAGTCATTTTATGATCAGTGTTCAGGGGTAACGCGAGTAATGTAATCAGATTACTTTTTTCAAGTAACTAGTAAAGTAACGCATTACTTTTTAATTTACAAGAAAATATCTGAGTTACTTTTTCAAAAAAGTAACGCCAGTTACTTTTTGTTCCCTTTGTGTATTTAATCCCATTTTATTAACCAATGTCTTTGCTGTTGACTTTTGTTGATCCAATTCAACCGTACTAATAAGCAAAACTTACTTTAGATCAGTATATAATAGATCAATAATTTGCTTAATTTTTCTCATTGCTGAAGAGTGTTGAACTTTGTTTTCCTACAGTTCTACTGTACAGAAGTGAATTTACTTTTCCTTCAGCCTTAGTCTTACTTATTTCACTTTTTGGTGTGAAAGGGCTTTTACACAGTGCCAAAAATGTTTTCTTACTTAGTATTTTTGTCTTATTTTCTATGATAAATATCTAAAAATTCTTGAATCAAGATGAATTTACTTTACAAGTAAAATGTTATAAGATATTACGTCTTGTTTTCCAAAAAAAATAAGCTTTCAAAAAAGCTTAAAACAAGCAAAAATACCTGTTAATGGCGCAAGAAAAAAAAAATCTTGTTTAGCCTCTGAATTAAGAATTTGCTAGTTTTAAGTAAAAACTAACAATGTTTTGATACATTTTTTTGAAAAGAAGACTTAATGTCTTAATGACTTAATGACTTTACTTGTCAAGTAAATGCATCTTGTTTCAAAAATGTTTCGATATTTATACTAGAAAACAAGACAATAATGCTAAGTAAGAAAACAATTTTTGCAGTGCATTTGCTAAAAACCTGCCTTTTTATATTAAAAACAAACAAGCAAGCCCTGCCCAGATTTAAAAAGTAACGCAAAAGTAATATTGTAATTATTGTAATTACTATTGTAATTAGTTACTTTTTTAGGGAATAATGCAATATTGTAATGCATTACTTTTAAACGTAACTTTCCTCAACACAGATTATGATATATAATTATAATTAAAAGTAGGGCTGTCAAACGATTAATCGCAAATAAATCGCATCCAAAATAAAAGTTTATGTTTACATACTATATGTGTGTTTGCTTTGTATATTTATTATGTACATATAAATACATACACATACATGTACATATTAAAGCAAAATATTTGTACGTATATATATTTATACCTGTATACAATTTAGATTATAAATAAATATAAATATTTTAGATATAAATCTAAAATATTTTTCCTTAATATATACATGCATGTGTTTGTATTTATTTATACATAATAAATATACACAGTACACAAATATACAGTATGTAAACATAAACTTTTATTTTGGATGCAATTAATCACGATTAATCGTTTGACAGCACTAATTAAAAGTAAAAACTTTACTATATTAGAAAACAGCATTTATTTGAAATTGAATTATTTTGTAACATTATAAATGTTGCTGTTGTCACTTTTGATCAATTTAATGCATCTTTGCTGAACAAAAGTAATTTTGTATTTCTTTTTAACAGTGTATATTTTCCATGTACATAAAAGTTTTTATTTTTTTTTAAATTAATACTTTTATTTAGCAAGGATGCTTTGAATTGATCAAAAGTGATGCTAAAGGTATTTTTAAATGCTACAAAAGATTTCTATTTCAGATCAATTCTGTTATTCTGAACAAGAAACCTGAAAATAAATCTACTGTTTTTAACATAATAATAATAAAAAATAATAATAAATTGAGCATGTGACTGGAGTAATGATGCTAAAAATTCAGCTTTAAAATCACAGGAATGAAATAATCTTTAAAAAAAAAGTTTGAAATTGAAAGAAAATTAAAAAAAATCAAATTTTCTAAATTTGTTTTTGCTTTATCTTTCGAATCAAATAAATGCACGCTTGGTGAGCAGAAGAGACTTATTTAAAAAACATTAAAAATCATATTGTTCAAAAACTATTGACTGGTAGTGTACATATGCAAACTTACATATGCGGAGGCAGCTCGAAAAAGTTGACTCCCATATAAAGGTCCATTTGTTTCTTGGTATAGATACCCAACTCTTTATAAGGATTAACTGACACCAGGAGGGTCCCAATGTAGGTCTAATAAAAATAACAAAGATAAGGAGACTTCAGGAAAAAAGTTCAAAGCCAGTATTTTCCCTCAACAGAGCATTGAGTTGCAAATATGAACTTATCACGGGTTAAAGAAGGATCATAAGGAAATATGACTGTCTCAGCAGTTTCACTTAGGAGGCTTATTCTTGTAAGGTGCCCTTGATAACCTTTAACAAAAAAATTCTCTGTGCTGAATCATCAGCAAAGTGAGTTTCCAGTCGCCGCGACAAGGCAAATTAGATGTATAGAGAACGCTTTTAGCAGTCTACCTGTGTGCACTGACCTGTGTTCGGCATGAGAGTCCACATTATTCTCTCCCCCATCTCAATAATGAAAGTAACAGTGATACTGGATATTGCATTGCCTGCCTTTTTCAAAGTCTATTCGGAGAGGTCATATGAGTGGGTGCAGGACTCACATATATGAGGTTCTCATTAAACCTCTTCCTGAGGTTGTCCATAAATGCTGTCTCACTGGTGTAGGCGTCCAGGAGAACAAAGTCCTGAATGCCCACCCGGTCTCGAGCCGTCAAAGACCCCTCCATCCCCTGCAGGATCCGCTGACAGCGCTCCTCCAAACTCTGTTAATCACAAACATGAAAAATAAGTTAATTTTTTTTCCCTTTTTTTTCAGAAGTGGCTTGAAATGAGTTATCTGTATTTTAAAAAATATACACTTATTAGTTTTACTTATTTTATTTTTATATTCTTCAAGATAATACTAAAACAGTAATCGCTCACAAACAGTGTTGGGGGTAACGCATTACAAGTAACGCAAGTTACGTAATAATATTACTTTTTTCAAGTAACTAGTAAAGTAATGCATTACTTTTTCATTTCCAAGAAAATATCTGAGTTAGTTTTTCAAAAAAGTAACGCCAGTTACTTTTTGTTTCCTTTATGTATTTAATCCCATTTTATTAACCAATGACTTTGCTGCTGACCTTTGTTGATCCAATTCAACCGTACACTGAAAAAATACTTTTTTTACTTAAAAAAAAAAAAAATTCTTAAATCAAGAAGGATTTCTAGACAAGTAAATAATTGAGTTTTTGCTTAGAACAAGCAAAATAATCTGCCAATGGGGTAAGCAAAAAAATCTTATTTCAAACAGAAAACAAGATTATTTTGCTTACCCCACTGGGAGATTATTTTGCTTGTTTCAAGCAAAAACACACTTACAAGACAAACAAGACAATAATTAAAATTTAAGAATTTTTTTAGATATTTGGGCTAGAAACAAGACAAAAAATATAAGTAAGAAAAGCATTTTTTGCAGTGTACTAATAAGCAAATCTTACTTTACATTTGTGCTTTTTTCTCATTGTTAAAGAGTGTTGAACTTTCTTTTCCTACAGGTCTACTGTACAGATGTGAATTTAATTTTCCTTTAGCCTTAGCCTTATTCACTTCATTTCATTTTGGTGTGAAAGGGCTTTTACATTTGCTAAGAATCAAACTTTTTTATATTAAAAAAAACAAACAAGAAAGCCCTGCCCAGATTTAAAAAGTAACGCAGAAGTAATGTAACACATTACTTTCCATTAAAAATAGTGTAGTATAAGTAACGTAAATAGTTACTTTTTTAGGGAGTAACACAATATTGTAATGCATTACTTTTAAAAGTAACTTCCCCAACACTGATTACAAATGACCAACATCACCAACTTTCTTTCACTCTGGCTTTATGACATCAATCTACATCCAGTAACATAATTTCAGATGTGGCCTTGAGCAAATCCTGTCAACAATATGTCATGAACTGTCTGAGCACAGCCTTACTTATCTAAAATGTTTTTCTGTCTGCACAGTTTATCGAAAGGAACATTCATCAATCAACACGGAGAATGGCTGAGTCCACCCTGGTCTTGACAAACAGGAAGGATATTGTTTTTGTATGTTGATAAAATCATATGTCCTCTGAAAAGTTCAAATTTGAAAGATGTAAATGGCCATATGCATGTCTATATATATATATATATATATAAAAAAATCACTGTTAAACAAGAAAGTTGTTTTTAAAAGAAGTCAAGAAGTTTTTAAAATCATACGTCCTCTCAAAAGTTCGAATTTAAAAGAAGTAAATGGCCATATACATGTATATACAGTCATGTGAAAAAATTATGACACCCTATTGAATTCCCTATTGGCTTTCTGTATCAGGACATAACAAAAAATATCTGTTCCTTTGGAAAATAAAACCTCTGATGAACAACAATACATGACATATTGCACCATGTCATTATTTATTTAATAAAAATAAAGCCCGAATGGACAAGCCATGTGTGACAAAGTTACTCTCAACATAGGATTTAAAAATAGCAGTTAGGCGCTGCTAATCAAATGCCTTTGATTAACTGATCATCAGCAAGAGTTAGCGCTTCTATAAAAGCAGACACTTTGGCAGTTTGCTGCTCTGGAGCTTTCAGGTGTGTGTTAACACAATGCCAAAGAGAAAAGACATCAGCAATGATCTTGGAGAAGCAATTGTTGCTGCCATCTATCTGGGAAGAGCAACACGACCATTTCCAAACTATCTGAAGTCCATCTTTCCACAGAGAGGAAGATTACTCACAAGACAGACACCAATCCTCCCAGAAGTGGACGTCCCAGGAAGGTCACCCCAAGATCAGACCATGTAATACTCGAAGAATTGGCAGACAACCCAAGAACTTCACCACAGACTCGACAGGCCTCAGTTAACATTTTAAATGAAAAAGTTCATGATAGTACAATTAGAAAAATATGGGACAAGTATGGCATTTTTGGAAGGCTTGCCAGAAGAAAACCATGAAAAGCATGGCAGCATGGTTTAGGTTTGCAAAGTTGCATCTGAACAAATCATAAGACTTCTAGAACAATGTCCTTTGAACAGATGAGACCAGAATGCAGATGTTTGGCCATAATGCACTGCGCCAGGTTTGGTGAAATCCTGTAGAGCATATCAGCACAAACACCTCATATCAAAAGTCACACATGCAGGTGGAGGGCTGATGACTTTGGGCTTGTTTTGTAGCCACAGGACCTGGAGACCTCACAGTCATTGAGGCGACCATGAACATCTGTATACCAGAGTATCCATAATCAAATGTGAGGCCATCCGTCCGACAGCTAAAGCTTGACCAAACTATGAGGCAGGACAATGATCCCAAGCACACCAGCAAATCTACAACAGAATGGCTGAAAAGAAAAGATTCAAGGTGTTGCAGTGGCCCAGACCTCATCCTGACTCAAATACCAAAGAAACCTCAATAATCTACAGCAACATTGTAAAGAAGAGTGAGCCAAAATTCCCCCAGAATGATGTGAGAGACTTATAAAGTCATACAGGAAATTATTACTTCAAGTTATTACTGTAAAAGTGGATCTACAAGCAATTGAATCATGGAGTGTCCTAACTTTGTCACACATGGCTTTTCCATCTTGGCTTTATTTTTGTTAAATAAATAATGACACAGTGTGATTAGTCATGTAATGTTGTTTATCTGAGGATTTATGTTTCCAAATGTTAAGACCTGCCAAGGACCATATCATTTTTTATTATGGCCACTTCAAAAAATGCTTTTCTTACTTAGATTTTCTGTCTTGTTTCCAGCCAAAATATCTAAAAATTCTTAAATTAACAAGGATTTTCTAGACAAGTAAAAATTATCGTCTTGTTTTCACAAAAAATAAGCCATAATTAAGTGAGTTTTTGCTTAAAACAAGCAAAATAATCTGCCAATGGGGTAAGCAAAATAATCTTATTTCAAGCAAAAAAATAGATTATTTTGTTTACCCCATTGGGAGATTTGCTTAAAACAAGTAACATTATATGTCAGGGTTCAGTAAGAAAAATAATCTTGTTTTAAGAGTATTTTTTGCTTATGTAGTAAATGCATCTTGATTTTAGAAATTTTAGATGTTTTGACTAGAAACAAAACAAAAAATATTAAGTAGGATAATCCTTTTTTGCAGTCTAACAATATACTGTTAATGTTTTTTTGACCAAAAAAAAGTTTTGTTAAAGAAAAGTATATATTTTAATTGCTGAACCAATGCAATTCTCAGTTTGACATACTATTCCTGAGTCATTCTACTTCTAAACTGTTACATAACAATAATGAGACACAGTTACGCAGTTAATTTGCTCAGAGACTTGTCACAGTGAGCTATATTTCACCAGCTACACTGACATGCTATAATCAGTATTTAGTACAAGAATAAATGTATGTCAACATCTGTGTAATATTTTACACAAACAAAATGTATACATTTTTGGTTTTGTTATGTTACAGGCCTTGGACCTGTAACATTTTGGAAGTTTATCTAACAAATTCATATGCAACAGATAGTTAACACAAAGTGAAGTGAAGCCCTTACCTTCAATGCAGTGAAATGTTTCTTTGAGTACTGATGTGGGAACTGTGTGTGTGAGCTTATCCAGTTTTGTAAAGAGCATCTGTGATTATTTCAAGTACAACAGGAAGCAATGTCATATCACACTCACCACTTCCACCATGGGAAGTCATTAATAAAACGTTTGCTAAGGAAGCGGGGATCTGTGTGCATGCGTGTGTCGAGAAACATCTGTCTGAAACAGAAATCGTTATGGATTTATTGTCTAGCATCCTGAAAAGCTCGGCTCAGCATAGGTTTGTCCTATCTTCGCTCCCTTAAACCTGAGGGCAAATCTATTTCTATCTGAGATTACAGGGTTCCTCTCTGTTCCTGTCATGGGATGGAATTTAGGCCAAGGTCACGGACATACAAAAACTCTCGATAAATGAACTATTCCTGTCTGGTGCTACTGATGCTTGATTTACCTCTAAGAACAGATGGCACACTCACACACACACTCTCCTGCTCTCTTTCTTCCTCACACACAAATACCTCTAATAATAACTTATTTCAAGAAGCCTACCATTAGAAAACACAAGAGCGAGTTACACATCCTTTTCAGAACTGTCCAGTTGTGATTACTTGTACCCTATAAAGCCATATCATGATGAATCATATTTGACACAGAAATTAGCCTACTAGAGCCCCTTAATTATCAACATAATCAATACTTTAATGAAAAACCTTCTGTCACATCTAAATTATAGCTTATCCACCTTATTTCTTCTGTGGGAATGGGTGCAACCATTTGTAAATTGCACGGGTGTGGCTTTCGGTCTCTGCGTCTAGCTATTTTTAGCTGTATAAAACTCGTTTTGCTGCTTGATGTTGCAAATTGGTGTATTTTACCCAATGTTGGGGGTAACGCATTACAAGTAAGGCAAGTTACGCAATATTATTACTTTTTTCAAGTAACAATAAAGTAATGCATTACTTTTTCATTTCCAAGAAAATTACTTTTCTTTACTTTACTAGTTACTTTAAATATTTAATCCAGTTTTATTAACCAAAGACTTTGCTGCTGACCTTTGTTAATCAAATTCAAAAATATTTTTCTTACTTTGATTTTTAGTCTTGTTTCCAGCCAAAATATTAAACAAATCTTAAATCAGGAAGGATTTTCTAGACAAGTAAATAATTATTTTCTTGTTTTCAGAAAAAAAAAAACAAGTCAAAATTGTTTAAGTGACCCTGCCAATGGGGTAAGAAAAAAAATATTTCAAAAAACACGATTATTTATCTTACCGTTTTGGGAGATTATTTTGCTTGTTTCGAGCAAAAACACTTAATTTTGACTTGTTTTCAGAAAAAAAACAAGACAATAATTTTTACTTGTCTAGAAAATCCTTCTTGATTTAAGAATTGTTGGATATTTTGGCTAGAAACAAGACAAAAAAATCTAAGTAAGAAAAGCATTTTTTGCAGTGTACTAATAAGCAAAACTTACTTTAGATTAACTAACATTTCTGCTTTTTTTCTCATTGCTGAAGAGTGTTGAACGTTCTTTTCCTACAGTTCTACTGTACAGACATGAATTTAATTTTTCTTTACCCTTAGGTTTATTCACTTCATTTCATTTTGGTGCGAAAGGGCTTTTACATTTGCTGAGAATCGTTTTTATATTATTATATTTATTATATTATATTTAAAAACAAACAAGCAAGCCCTGCCCAGATTTAAAAAGTAATGCAAAAGTAACGCAAAAGTAATGTAATGCACTACTTTCCATAAGAAGTAACTAAGTAACTAAGTTTGTTAGTAATAAATCAAGATGAACACTTACTGGACTGAGGTAACTAAAACATGAGTAACAAATATGATAAATGAGGCTTTTGGGGAATGTTTGTTTGTACATTTCTAAATCGTCATTGTATTGCATTGCATTATATGCGTTTTCCTCACAATAAAAACTACAGAGCTTTAAATATAATTTTACTAAGACATATTATTGGGAGATATAGACTGAAATCTCATTAACTTGAACTGTAAACAACAATTTGTTGAGTCAACTTAAAATAAATTGTTACCTGGCTGCCTTACAATTGTAAGTTCAGTCAACTCAAAAAAAGTTTAGTCAACTTGAAATGTTGCGTTTTACTAAGTAACAACTTAGATATTTGAGTTAACTCAATAAATTGTGTTTTTTGTGTTTTACAGTGTCTAAGTAAGTAATCTTACTTTTTGGCCACAAACATTAGCAATTTTTTTTTTAAAGAAGTCTCTTTTGCTCACCAAGCCTGCATTTATATGATCCAAAATACAACGAAAGCAGTAATATTTTTTACTATTTTAAGTAACTGCTTTCTATTTTAATAGATTTTAAAATGCAATTTATTCCTGTGATCGAAGCTACATTTTCAGTATCATTCCAGTCTTCAGTGCCATATGATCCTTCAGAAATCATTGTAATATGTCACCCTGGACCACAAAACCAGTCATAAGAGTCAGTTTTTTAAAATTGAGATTTATACATTATCTGAACGCTGAATATGGTTGATGTATGGTTGGTTAGAATAGGACAATATTTGGCCGAGATACAACTATTTGAAAATCTGAAATCTGAGGGTGCAAAAAAATTTAATATTGAAAAAAGTCGTCTAAATTAAGTTCTTAGCAATGCATATTACTAATCAAAAATTAAGTTTTGATATATTTATGGTAGGAAATTTACATAATATCTTCATGGAACATGGTCTTTACTTAATATCCTAATGATTTTTGGCATAAAAGAAAAATCTATAATTTTGACACATACAATGTATTTTTGGCTATTTCTACACATTTAAGCATGGTTTTGTGGTACAGGGTCACATATGCTGATATGTCTTATTATTATTATCAATATTAAAAACAGTAAAAATGTTTCAGTATTCTTTGATGAATAGAAAGATTCAAAGATAAGTATTTATCTGCAATAAAAAACACTTATATATACACAATATATAATATACAATATATACACTATTCCATTCAAAAGCTTGGGGTCAGAATATATATATAATATATATATATATTATTATTATTAATTTTTTTTTACTAAATAAAATAACTTTTATTTAGTAAGAATGCTTTAAATTGATCAACAGTGAAGAAGATTTCTATTTCAGATGAATTTTCTGAATTTTCTGTTCATCAAAGAAACCTGAAAAAAAAAAATCTACTCAGCTGTTTACAATAATAAATGTGTCTTAAGCATAAAATCTGATTGATTTCTGAAGGATTATGTGACTGGTGTCATGATGCTTTGAAATCACAGAAATAAATTACATTTTAAAATATATTCAAATAGAAATTTAATCATAACAAAATCTATATTGTTGGAAAGGTCTATGACTCCTAAATAGATATTTTACCATTTTTTTGTGTTACAAATTTTGTAGGAAAAGTAATATATTAATTTATGAAAAGAGTGCACCCTTAAAAATCTACTTCATAACAGGAGTTCTGACCTTTGTCATAAAAAGACTTTCTTCGTTGCCTTTTTCTCTATCATGCTTTAGAAATCATAAGAAATTATATATCACTTGAAAACTTAAAATCTCATAATTCATCCTTTGAAAACCATTTTAAAATCAGACATTGCACTATGATGGAAAATGCACATTAAAATCATATCACAAAATGTTTTTGTTCATGAAATATAAAAAAATAAGTTTAAATAATGCATTTTCATGTCTATGTTCAAAAATGAAAGTGACAGTTAAAGGGTTAAATAGTAGAAATATTTAAAAAATATTACTGGTTTTGCTTTACTTTGGATCAAATAAATGCAGGCTTGGTGTGCAGAAGAGACCTCTTAAAAAAAAAAAAAAACTTCTTTTGACTGATAGTGTAAATATAGATGCACCAAATTGCACATTTTTGGCACTATGAATAAAACAGAGGTGTTTTATTTATTTATTTATTTAATATTTTGTCTACACGCTCAACAAACTGTCCATTAAAAACAAAAATTACTGAGATAAATTGCATTAAGTTAGCTGTCAGTCAGTCGAGTACCACAAAAGCGAAAGTGCAGAGACTAGGAAATGCTCTGAAAGATAAAGCTGGCATCATACTTGAGTCCTGTCTATCAGCTGGCAAAGAGCACTCAAACTAAAGCCAAGAGGGGATGCCAAGCCTCTGGCAGCCTGTCAATGTTCTTCTCTCATTACACACAGTATGTCATGTAGTGCATCCATTTAAAAGACAATCATGATCTTCAATTTAAACTCTAGGACATTTCTTATTACAGATAGCCATCTGAAACACTTCTTTATTTAACTTTATCATTACTTGGTTGGTTGCAACATCTGAATATTCATATAAAACTGCTCAAACTACAACATATCATAATAATTGAATATTATACACAAGCAATATGTACTGTATAATATCATGCATACACATATTATTCATACTTTCGTTGTGTAGAGTTAAGCCTGCTAGCTTCTTATAATCAAAACTGATCAGGTCTGAATTGGAAAAACAACAAAAGGGTAATTTCCATGATGACTTAGGATTTCCACTTTGGTGTCAGTGTTATTAGATACATCCTGCTGTATTTCCGAGTCACTGAGACATTAAAGCTGATTTTAACCGAGAAGGAAAGTCTATCTGGCTAACTGGCCATCATCTGAGAGGCCATTCTATTGTCCCAAAACTCCAGTATGTCACAGGATCCCAGTGCTCAGCTCACAATATGGCTTGAGACTTCGGAAAGAGCTAGAGCTCATCATTGGTCACTGGCCCACATTCTTTTTTAACAGCCGCTACACAAAGACTTGACAAATATTTGCCGCTTCGAAATCAGTCTAAACCTTCTTGAACCTGTACTATTTACGACTTTTATCTTTATTTCTCTGTTTCAATTTTAATATTTTATGTCCTTATAAGTATTAATGCGAATTCAAATTTTCAACTTTTTTTTTTTTTCTAAAAAGGAAAATAAATAAATTAAATCTGTACAATCGCAGTCATTTTGTAATCCCATTTTCATAAATTTCATAATAAAAAATTTCATTTCATAAATCTAGTTAATAAAGATTTTTTAATAAAGAGAACTTAAATAGAATATTTTTTGTCAGTTTGTGTAATATTAATTTCTAAGTAATAGAGTATGCTTCTGATATTATGCAATTTTTTATTTGTTTGTTATGATTCAAACAATCTTGAGAGAAAAGCTTATATATATATATATATATATATATATATATATATATATATATATATATATATATAGGAAGAGTTCAGATGCAAAACCCCCTAAAATCCATCTTGGTCAAAAATGAGATAATGACACCTAGTGAATGCTCTTGCACATATTATACATCCATCAAATGCTTTTACTTCAAACTCGCTAAAATCCCAGCCTCAGCCCAATCAGAAGTACCAGTACTTACATAGAAACCTATACATTGGAGCCTGATAAAAATGCATTTTTTAAAGAAAGATGTCAGATGGATTTAGAGGCTTTTGCATCTGAAATCTTCATATATATATATATATATTAGGCCAACTCAGACAAAAAAAAAATTGCACAGCTTATGAGTATTTAAATTTTACACACATTATTTTAGCTGCAAACAAATGCAGAGGTATATGAAAAAGAATTTCCTGAATTACCTCAGCATCCATTGCTTTTTCCAGAAGAGATGAATCTCCTAATTCTCCTAATATTTGTCCAGGGCTCAGAAGTTTAAAGGGCTTTAGTTTGCCCTGGCATGACGGAAACGCATCTAGAGTGATCCACTTCACATTCGGTCCTGATCAAGTCAACTCTCTTTTTCTCTCTCACTATTCTTCTCTACCTTACATGTTTCTATCCCTTTTTCCTCATGAATTTATTTCAGTTTAAGCACCACTACTAAACTCGGCTCATGGTCTGCTCCAACATGCTGAATGATTCATGGAGGGGCAGCAAGAGAAGATCTCATTCAGCGCCTCTCCTTAGAGGCCGCTGCCCCACCATGTGTAACACAAGGCTGTGGAAACCTGAGCTAACACCCTACTCCCTCCCCTCCTACCTGTCTTCTTCTGCACAAAATTACATTGTTGGGGTCTAGTTACTGATCTTTGATTAGGTGGATCCGTTTTCTGCTAATTACTACCCACTCACCAACACGAGGCCCGTGGCTCTTAGCCCATTTGGTGTAAAATTGCCTCTATTTTATTTTTACAAACTGATGGATGTGTAATCACTTTGACTGCTGGGATGATCAGCTGAGGCTCCGATGGAACCTGAGTCAGTGAATGTTTACCTCATTACTGTAAAGGTGTGTACTACCCTTCCTCAGGTGATGCATAGGTTCACTTGACCCACTTTCTTCACTCATGTAATTTCAGTTTCAACTTTCATGTCTTGTGATTATACATTTCCATTAGGAAATCATGTGTAACTGAGTGTTCTCACGACGCGTCATCCAGGGGAGTACTTAGTGATTAGCGATTTTATGGGGCCCCAACACATTAAGTATGTGCTCTTTTATGCCTAACACTTATTTTGCCCGCTCACTCTTATAGTTCATTTATCCCTTCACAACCAGTAATTAGTCAACCTGATGCTAAAGCCATATTATGCTAGCTTTTTTCCAATCACAAAAGAAAATAGGCATACGAAAGCGAAAATCTCCAGTCATCGCATTTGTGCATTTATATGTGCATTTTATACACAAGAGAGTCATTTTGAAACATCAAGACAAATAAAATGACTTGAGATGCAATACTTTAAGAATATCTCTGTTCTGAGACAGTAATATATCGCAGAATGCATGCAAAGAGCGCTCCCTCATATCACTAAAAGCTGTCACTTACTTTCACTTTCGATCTCAGGACGTTATGTTAATAAGCTCTCTGCACTGCAAAATGAATCTCTTATTTACATGTATCTACACTTTGTTATAATGAGAGGATTCCCAAGCCTGCAGAACTCTGCAAACTCGGCATTTTGAGCGGTGAGTGGACTCTAACTTGAACAATTCTGGTCATTGCGTTCAAGAAATTATAGATTCAGATATGTCTGTAATTGGCTGCATTGTTGAACGCTGCAAATATGTTTCAGCAATATCAGATGGGGCCCTCTGATTCCCCGGGGCCCTAAACGGCTGATTACCTCGCCCAATGGTTAAGTCCGCCCCTGACATCATCAATCAGCCATATTGGCTGCACTGAATGTAAACAATGCAACTGAACCGAATGAAACCTGCTAATTTTTCTGATTATTGCTGCTGAAAATTGTCAATTATTGTCACGTTTTGGGCTGTACTAATCGGTCAGACCAGGAAAAACATTTGGAGTAATATAGACTGCCAAAAGTTATACCAAACCGCATTTCTGTGGTTTAGACAGAGTAAATTAGTAGGACAACATATTCAGTAGTACATTAACCGTGCAATCCATGATGATAAACACAAGTCTGTTTCGTGAACTAACTGTTCTTTTGAAATTATTATTTTCAGTGAACCGGTTAAACCAGTTGACCAAAGCAGACTGAATCGTTTAAAACAGTTCGAACTTAGTGCACAGATACACTGGGAATTTTAATGATGAATGTTTGTCAGAACTGCGTGATCACATAAACATAAATGATAAATGAACCATTTTTTGGTTCAAGTTTTGCTGAAATAACCTGTCTAAAGAACCATTTAAAGACATTAATCAGACTTCCATTTGTTACATGTATAGTACGTGTTTTTGCAATGATGCCACAGAAGAACCATTTTTGGTTCCCCAAAGAACCTTTTAGTGAACAGTTCTTAAAAAAACATTTTGAAGAACGTTTTAAGAATCTAAAGAACCATTTTGAAGAATATTTTTTAAGAATGTAAAGAACCTTTTTCGACTATAAAGAACATTTGAAAGGTTCTATGGATGTTCAAGGTTATTTTTAAAAGTGTACACTTGAGGTAAATCATATTTACTTACGAAGCGCCATGTTGCCTTTTATTGTGAATTCCAAAAAAAAAAAAAAAAAATGCAGTAGTTTGTAGTTTCCGTGTCAATATAGCACAACAAAACGAATACCTCCCTGTTTCCAAACATGTTTCCTTGTCGAATTTTTTTTTTTTTTCCTGATCATCTCCCACTGGGCAGGGCAATAGATAGTCCCGCCCCAGAACTCACATCATTGTCGAACTAACGTTGCTACATGGGGACGATTAATACAAACACAGTGTTTGTTATTTTAAATTCATTATTTTGTTCGGAGTTTTATGCAAGACTTCTCCACACTTCGCGATAGACACGATTCCAAAGGTAAGTGAACTATCCCACAATCTTTGTCTGATTACTAGTCATTTACCTTTTGACAACGCTGACTAGTTCATTTCCTTTGACTAAATATAATAAAAGAAAAAATAAAACAGGAACAAATGCCGTGAAAAGACACTAATAAATGGAATAGCTATAATATATATATATATATATATATATATATATAAATTCTGCAATGTATATCATAGTGTAAAATGATTCGTGGAATCACAGCACAGGAGAAGAGATCGGAAATTCCACAGAAGCACAAAATGGCCATGTTAATATTCATAGCCCTAATTAGTGTCCCCGGCTACACCTTTGACCTAATTTATCTAGCGGTGCAAGTCGATACAGTGGTGAAACAGAGGCTCTCTTGTAACTAAACACAACACACTTTAGATAAAAAGGAAGTAAACTGACCGTGATGGAAGACCCTCAGTCTTAAAACAGTTTTAAAATTTATTAGACTATAATATAAACATTGGACGAAATTTTTTAGTTGCCAAGAATGATATTGCCTCCACGACTTTAAAAACTGTACATTTGTATTTTACATTTGTAAAATGCCATGCTGTGTTCAGCAATAATTAAAATTATATTAGTTTGTTAGTATATAGATAGACAGATACAGACAAACCAATAAAATTTTGATTATGCATTGCTGAACAAATGATGTACGATTAATCTAATATAGGTTAAGGTCAATAGTCCAGAGTCAAGAAATAAGCTGCAAACTCTTTCCAGAGCAAAAGCATTACTATGCATAGTTGGTAGATCTTACCTTAGAGTTGAGGCAGTACATGTTTTGATGAGAGCAAGACGAAATTTGCGTCCTGTTTGGTTTGTTTCAATTGAGAGTCCCGAGAGAGAATGGGGCAGTGCCAGTGGTGCAGAGAGGTGTGGAGCACTGTATGAGCGCTGGTGTCCAGCATAAGAAAAAAAGGCAAGGTCCAAGAAGAGTTGAAGTGGGACACTGCTTATTATGGCTGCATCACCTGGATTTATGGACATCCCACTATGAAACATGCTCTACATGGGCTGTCGTAGTGTCCTATTTTTCTTTTCTTTTCTTTTTTTTAGTTTGAGACTGGCCTCATTCCCAATGCTCAAGGCAGACTACACAGTGTCGTGATCTAAATATACTGTGTGATTATTTTTTTTTACATTTTAATTTATTTTATTAATTATTTTTGTAAAAGTCGAATGAAGTAATTGAAAATCAGTATTGCACTGTCACTTTCCTATTTATGGAAATGTTAAGATTTGTCATCAAAATTACTAACTTTACTCGAGTGTTGTGATTAATAATATTATATATGTGACCCTGGACCACAAAACCAGTCTTGGTTGCTAGGGTTTATTTGTAGCAATAGCCAAAAATACATTGTATGGGTCAAAATGATTGATTTTTCCATTTATGCCAAAAATCATTAGGATATTAAGTAAAGATCATGTTCCATTAAGATATTTTGTACATTTCCTAGTGTAAATATTTAAAAACTTAATTTTTAATAAGTAATACGCACTGCTAAGAACTTATTTGGACAACTTTAAAGGGCGATTTTCTCAATATTTGTATTTTTTTTGCACCCTCAGATTCCAGATTTTCAAATATTGTCCTATAATAACAGACCACACATCAATGGAAAGCTTATTTATTCAACTTTCAGATGATATGTAGTTCTCAATTTCGAAAAATTGACACTTATGACTGGTTTTGTGGTCCAGGGTCACATATGTCTCTATACTGTACTTCTATCTGTCCAAAATGACCTTTTAAAATCACATTCACATTTTTGGTGCATTTAATATCTTTCATGTCTTAGAGTAGTCTAAAGCTTTTTAAAGAAATGAATGTCACTAGTTTTTAACCTATAGTTATAAAATGATCAAACAACACTTTTAAGTTTTTAACTTTTACCTGAAATATGTGGTATACAATGAATGAATATGAATAGTGTTAATGAATACAAAATGTTTATAAGGTCAACATGTAGATATAAAAACATAGATGATTTCAATTTCAACAGGGCAGCTGTGACACATTTGCAGCATAACTGTACTACACAATACAAAACATTTAACTGTACTCTTTGTTTTACTTAAAAGAGTTGTAAAAAAAAACAAAAAACCGTAATGTCATTTCAGAGAGCTGTCCAATCAACCGGCTTCTTTCCTGATGTTTTAAGTAGCATGTTAGTTTTAGAGAAGTGCCTACATCCAAAGAAGCCTAAATGTGCTGAGTACGGTGATGGATGTGAAGTCTCAAGAACATGATGACGTTTCTGGAAAAGAAAAAAACATAGATGTTACCCTGGATCACAAAACCATTCATAAGGGTAATTTTTTTGAAACTGAGATGTATACATCATCTGAAAGCTGAATAAATTAGCTTTCAGTTGATGTATAATTGTTGAAATGTCAATATTTGGCCAAGATACAGCTATCTGAAAATCTGAAATCTGAGGGTGCAAAAAAATTAGATTATGAAATTAATTCACCTTTAAAGTTGTCCAAATGAAGTTCTTAGCAATGCATATTACTTATCAAAAATTAAGTTTTGATATATTTACAGTAGAAAATTTACAAAATGTCTTTATGGAACATGATTTTTACTTAATATCCTAATGATTTTTGGCATAGAAGAAAAATCTATAATTTTGACCTATACGATTTTTGGCTATTGCTACAAATATATCTGTGCTACTTAAGAGTGGTTTTGTGGTCCAGGGTCTCCTATTTTTTTAACTATTGTGTCATAAGGTGCATTTTTTATTTACTGTAATCATGATTATTTATACCACTAGCTAAAGTGCTGTTACAGTAACGTTCTGGATAAAAACACATTGGCCCTTACACAAAATCTACTCTATGTAAAATAAAAATGCTTTAACATTTCAACGAGTCTACATGATTTTTAACATGTTCTATTTATGTCTTTGTGTGTGCTAATGCTAAGTGCACCTTTATTCGTATTTCATAATTCTGTCTCCATTAACTTACTCTGTCGATCACTTTGCCTTTCCTCTGAGCATAAGAGCCCCAAAGCAGAAAGACCAAGCCATTGAGGTTCCTGCTGAGCCACAGGACCACAGCATCTGTGAAGATCTCCCAGCCTTGACCCTCATGAGAGGTGGGTTGAAGAGCCCTCACTGTCAACACAGAATTCAGCAGCAGAACACCTGACAATGGAAAGAACATTGACATTAAACATCATATAATATAAAATATATTAGAACTCATAAAACCTTGATGGATCATATACAGGCACATACGCTTCTGTTGAATAGTTTGGGGTCAGTAGGATTTTTAAATGTTTTTGTAATAATTTATTTGATCAAAAATAATAAATAGATACATTGTGAAATATTACAGGTTAAAACAACTAAACTACCAGTCAAAAGTCTCTGAACAGTAAGATGTTTAATGTTTTTAAAGAAAGTACAGCAAAAGCAGCACAAATGTGAAATATGTTTACTATTTAAAATAACCGCTTTGTATTTGAATATATTTAAATTGCAAATTTTATAATAATTTAAATGAACGCCGTTCTTCTAAACTTTCTATTCATCAAAGACACCTGAAAAATTCTACTCAGCTGTTTTCAACATAAAAAGAATAATACATGTTTTTTTGATTAATAGACTGGAGTAATGATGCTAAATATTAAGCTTTAAAATCACAATAAATTACATTTCAAAATATATTCAAATAGAAAAGTTATTTAAAATAGTAAAAAAAATTCAACATGTTACTGTTTTTGCTGTACTTTGGATAAAAAAAATGCACGTTGGTGAGCAGAAGAGACTTAAGAGAAAACATTACAAATCTTACTGTTCAAAAACTTTTGGCTTGTAGTGTATATTCTATTTTAATATATTTTAAAATTACATTTATTTCTGTGATTAAAGGTGATTCGTCATTACTTGAATCTTCAGTGTCACATCATTTTAATTTGCTGATTACTGATTATATACATAAAAGTTGAGCTGCAGTGTGACACCTTGCAAGATTATTTTATGCAGTAGAAAGTTCAAAAGAACAGCATTTATTTTAAATGTAATTTCTTGTAATATTAAAAATGCATTGCTGAATAAAAGTATTAATTTATTTTCTTACTGTCCCCAAACTTTTGAGTAGTGTTGATTAACTACCCTGTTTAGCCCATCCTGTGAGGTCTCCATGTCCTGGGTCCTGGAAGCCAGCAATATCTTCTTTCAGCTCCATAAATATGTTTTCCAAACTGCAAACGTCAACATACAGAATTGTTATTAGAGATGTTCTGTCAGATATCACTGTGGTGAGATGATCACTAGTTAGTTATTTCCACAGTTCAGTATAATGCAATACCTAGGAGGAGTAGGTTTAGGCCTCAGTACACTGAAGGCCAAACCATGAGCCTGTCCTGGATGGTGATAGGGGTCTTGCCCAAGAATGACCACTTTTACCTGTCAGCACAAATACAAACTGTAGTCAATTTAAATGCACTAACCTTTTTTTTCTACCTCTTCCTTTTTACATATTAAGGAACTTACATCTTCAATTGCACACAAAGTTGTACAATGAAACACTTGCTCAGGGCTGGGATACACAGTGTAGCATTTCCTCTCCATTGTAACAAAAGACATCAGCTGGAAAAAAGACCCAATACAGGATGTTTTTTTTACTTCATCTTTTTAATGTCAATTTGATGATGTTTCATACTGAGTATCACTTACTTTTGTAAAATAGGGTTTTGTAAATTCAGCCCCGATTTGTTTTCGCCAGCTTTCACCAATGGGAACAGGTACATTTCGGCTGGCCAGCCGTTCCAGTGCGGCGCGTCTGTTCTGCTCTATCTGATGCAGCTGTTCCTCACTGAGCTGCATGTTTTTACCACTAACTTGCTTTTTGCAGGATGCATTATCATTTAAGAGAAGAAATTATTGGAATAGCATACACTTACATATTTAGGATTGTTTATGAAATGACTTCTTAGATATGGCACACAATGAAAGACCAGGAAATGCAAGAAAAGTCTAAATATATATATATATATTTTTTTATTTACAGTAATTCCCTAAAGGAGTCAGATAAAGCTTGCAGAGCTTGACCTACCTTTTGACCCGTCCAAAGTAAGAAAAGTTGTGTATGCAATGGTTGTTGTTTCACTAATAGTGCTGCATCACCGTTATCCTGCCATGTCATGCAAATGCAGCTTTGCTCAACTATTAGCAAAACTGAAAGTGAAACTTCAACTCCTAAACCATGACTGTAACTGTTAACCGTTAACCAGAGACATGACCTTGTGTTGATTACTATATTTCAAATAGTGGTATTTCCTTGTTGATGTTTTTTTAATAGCTACAGCTATTATTTTTTAAAGAAACTAATATTCCTAACATAATAACATTACATGGGCAAGGCTTTGCTTGGTACAAAAAAAAGTACTTCACCTTTGACCCTAGTTTAGCCTTTTTGACTTAAAGGCCTATTATCCAGGATAATTTTTGAAGGCCCCCTTCCTTGAAAAAAATTCTAAGAGATAGAGAGAGAGAAAAAATTGGATTTAGGATCTAAATCTGTTGGGAAAAAACAGCATACACTACCAGTCAGTTAGATTTGTAATGTTCTGCTTACCAAGCCTACATTTATTTGATCCAAAGTACAGCAAAAACTTAAAATAACTGTTTTCTTTTTGAATACATTTTAAAATGTAATTTATTCCTGTGATTTCAGTGCTGAATTTTTAGCATCATTACTTCTTATTTGCTGCTCCAAAAATATTTATTATTATTATGTTGAAAACAGCTGAGTAGACTTTTTTCAGGTTTCTTTGATGCATAGAAAGCTCAAACGCACAGCATTTATCTGAAATAGAAATCTTTTGTAACATTATAAATGTCTTTAACATCACTTTTGATCAATTTAAAGCATCCTTGCTAAATAAAAAATATTATCATTTAATCTAGAAACATTTACACTGACTGCAAGCTTTTGAATGGTATAGTGCATAATGCTGCAAAAGCTTTTTATTTCTGATAAATGCAGATCTTTGGATCTCTCAATTTATCAAAGAATCCTGAAATGGATGATTTCTGAAGGATCATGTGACATTGAAGATAGGAGTAATGATGCTGAAAATGTAGCTTTGATTACAGGAATAAATTACATTTTAAAATATATTCAAATAGAAAGCAATCACCCACCATGACATTTTTTGTTCACGTTGCGGTTCTTCCATGCAGAACTACTGACAGTTGTTTAATGCTACTTCTGTAAATCATCTCATCTATTTAACTTTGCTGTTCAGAAATAGAATAACTAGGGTGAAGTGTGCATATACTGTACCTGCGTTTAACTTCTTTGTATGAATTAACATTTTTAATAACTTGATAGAATTTAAAGTAAAACATAGAATTACTGCTTAGTTATTGTCACCTGGAGAAAAAGAATACAAAGAAAGAGTGTTTATCAAGAAAAAGAGGAAGTGGGGGGGAGAAAAACGTACACGTCTAGTGTATGAAACCCAATAGTTCCCTCTTTTCTGAATACTTCTATTTAACAAACTTTTCCAATGGTAATGAATAAGACTTTATGAAAGAACCCCACTTTGACTTGACTTGGATTTCTTCCTCTTTGTTGTTTAGGGATGACCTGATGCCTTGTGGGTTGTTCTCTGGAGGACTGTGTGACTGCTTGAGGCCCATCCCACTCTCTTAGTTTACCATCTTTGAGTTTGTGTTAATGTAATCAGAGACGCACGCTGGTCTAACCCGTTCTATAGCCAAGTAGACTGTTGTGGTTCAGCGTCCCATCATAGCCGAGTGAAATGAATGCGCTGAAAAGATCATCGCAAGTGGCTTATAAACGCTGGAAAGACAGAAATATCAGGTAATACATGTGTGTTTTGTGTTTACATGTAAAATGATGGCTGGCAGGTATGATTTACACCTGTGCTGGTTTTGTAAAACTTCTAATTGAGTGCAAATAAAAACCATAGCCTAGAAATGTCACACAAAGGACACAGTTTTAAATTATGTTTAGTTTGTGGAATGAAAAGCTGACTACAATAGTGACTTTAAATATTTAATCAGTTTCAGATTTGCATTGTAAACCGTACAAAGGCTAAAGTCTGTATTTTTGTTTAGTTTTGTGACACCCCAGACAGATGATAAAAGCGTCCTCACTGTTCATGAGGAGCAGCCTGGGATAGATGAGCCTAGCGATGAAGGGGTTCACACTATTCAGGAGCAAGTGGATTTGGAGGACAGCAAGAACAGAAGCTCTGGAATCTCAGGTTGGTCTCTATATCCAACACCTACTTTAGTAGATGCATGCTCTGTGTAAACGTTTTCTCTTTAAAGACTAAAATGGTGATTTCAGTGAGGTCAGTTTAGAATGCAAAAAAATTATTTTTCAAGAAAAACATGTCTTCTCAAGTAGGCTACTGGATATTATTAAAGAGAGCATCAGGCTTTTAAACAGTCTATAGATAGAGCATAACAAAAAGTATGTTTTGATGCTCAAATAAAAAATGTGACTTATATACAGTTGAGGTTAAAAGTTTACATACACCTAGCGGAATCTGCAAAATGCAATATTTTACCAAAATAAGAGGGATAATACAAAATGCATGTTATTTCTATTAAGTACTGACCTGAATGAAATATTTCACATAAAAGACGTTTACATGTGTTGTTACCTGATTGATCCACATCTGTTGTTTTTTGTTGTCCTTGTATTTGTATTTGAACCCTTTCAACAATGACTGTATGATTTTGAGATCCATCCTTTCACACCGAGACAACTGAGAGACTCATATGCAACTATTACAGAAGGTTCAAACACTCACTGATGCTCCAGAAGGAAAAACGATTAAGGTTAAGGGCCAGGGGTGTAAACTTTTGAATAAAATGAAGATGTGTACATTTTTCTTATTTTTGCCTAAATGTCATAACTTTTTTTTCATTTAGTACTGCCCTTCAGAAGCTACAGAAGATACTTACATGTTTCCTAGAAGACAAAATATTTTAAATTTACCCTGATCTTCCAATTCAAAAGTTTGCACCCCTGGCTCTTAATGCATAATTTTCCCATCTGAAGCAATAGTTGCATATGAGTCCCTCAGTTGTCCTCAGTGTGAAAAGATGGATCTCAAAATCATACAGTCATTGTTGGAAAGGGTTCAAATACACAAAAATGATAAAAAAAAACAAAAACAAAGAATTTGTGGGACCTGAAGGATCTGAAGAACAGCAGGCAGTTTAACTGTTCAGAACAAACGAGAGACTCATGAACAACTATAAACCATAAAAAAGCACAGATGTGG
Source organism: Cirrhinus molitorella (assembly GCA_033026305.1). Taxonomy (NCBI): domain Eukaryota; kingdom Metazoa; phylum Chordata; class Actinopteri; order Cypriniformes; family Cyprinidae; genus Cirrhinus; species Cirrhinus molitorella. The sequence goes on from CM065119.1 coordinate 46,911,306, forward strand.
ATAATTCAGGAAACAATGCAGTATTAAAAATCAAGTGTGTGTAAACTTTTATAAATTCAGCTATTATTTTCTCTTGTGGACTCTTATGTAAATGCATTTTATGTGAAATATCTTATTCAGGTCAGTACTAAATTAAAAACAACATGCATTTTGTATGATCCCTCTTATTTTGGTTAAATAATATTGCAGATTCCGCAAGGTGTATGTAAACTTTTGACCTCAACTGTAATTAGGCACAAATAGGGCTGATGGAAAGTAGCATTTTAGACTTTTTTGCATGGTACCATTTTTTAATGCACTCAAAATTATTTAATGTAGTTTAAGATACTTTGTCAGCAAAATTAAATTCTGAATGCATACTTAGTTTACTTTAAACATGCGTTGTTTAGCCTTAAGGAGATCTACGCTGTTTTGTGCGTGGCTTGTATACAATATCTTCTCATCATTCAGTAAACATGAATTTCTCCAGAAACCTTTACAGTGGAAGAAGCAGTTGAGGCTATTGGTTTTGGAAGCTTTCAGTGGAAGCTCTCTATGCTAACAGGAGTTGCGTGGGTAAGAAATTCAGCAATAGTATTTTAAATGCAAGTGATGTTTACTGAACAAATAGCTAACATGTTCAGTTTGTTTTAAAACTTGTTTACTGATAATTCTAGCTCTTATGTTTCATATTTGCGTGCTAAGATGGCCGATGCTATGGAAATGATGCTCCTTAGTATTGCAACTCCTCAACTGCGCTGTGACTGGAGGCTCTCGAGCTGGAGAGTGGCATTCATAACAGCGGTCAGTATGTTCACACTTCCTGGGGTTACATTTGATTATAGATGGTACAATCATCTTTTGAATCTTAAATGGATCATTGTACCTTGTCAGATAGTGTTCATTGGAATGATGATCAGCTCCTCACTTTGGGGGAACATTTCTGACAAATATGGCCGGAAAGTGGTATGTTTGGATTATATCCTGCTCAAGTGAAATTAGTGAATAAATACTGTCAATACATACTTTCTTTATATGACTAAGAGCATAAATCATTCATTTTTGCCTCACTGACAGCTTTGCCATCTCCTTCTTTTAGTGTTTAATACTGTGCATGATGTGGACATTGCACTATGGGCTTCTCAGTGCTTTCGCACCTGTTTACAGCTGGATCTTAATCTTGCGAGGCCTTGTGGGATTTGGCCTGGGAGGAGCCCCTCAGTCGTGAGTTTTTCCATCAATGAACAAACAATGAAGTAATATTATATAGTGATATTAAACCTGTGAAGTGTTACACTCTTTCCTGCTCATCAAGGCTGTGTTTATTTAATTAAAAATACAGAAAAAAACGGTTATATTGTAAAATATTATTGCAAATTAAAATAGTGGCTTTCTATTTTAATGTACTTAAAAACAGAATTTATTCCTGTGATGTAAATATTTATTTAAAATAAAAAAAAATGATAACAATATACTTTTTTTAAAGTCAGTGAATGTTTTCTTTGTTTGTTTGTTTGAAAGAAATGAATACTGGATAATACGTGGATTATAAAATATTTGTATTTTAAATAAATGCTTTTAATTTTTTATTCATCAAACAATCCTGAAAAAAGTATCACAGGTTCCAAAAAAATATGAAACAGCACAACTGTTCCCAATATTGATAATTAATTAGACTATTAGAATGATTTCTGAAGGATCATGTGACATGAAGACTAGAGTGATGGCTGGTAAAAATTCAGCTTTACATCACAGTAAAAGTAAAAGATTAAAAGTCTTCCCAAAGATATAGTTTTCTTTAAACTTTCACTCAATATGCGCAAATGAAAAATCACAGTAAAGATAAATTAATGTTAAAAAGCATTATATATTTAATACACATCCTAGCAAACACCCTGAGTACCTAGCAACTGCATAGCAACGCCTAGGCAACCACCCTGGGTACCCTAGCAACTGCATGGCAACACCCTAGCAACCACCCCAAATACCCTAGCAACCACTTAGAGTACCTTAGCAACCACATACCAACACCCTAGCAACCACCCCGGGCACCCCTAGCAACCGCCTTAGCAATCACCTCAGGTACCCTAGCAACCACACAGAAACATCTTAGCATGCACCCTGGGTACCCTAGCAGTCGCATAGCAACACACTAGCAACCACCCAGGGAACCCTAGCAACTACATAACAGCACCCTAGCAACCACTCTGAGTACCCTAGTAACTGCATAGCAACACTCTAGCAACCACCCAGAGTACCCTAGAACCGCATCTATCTATCTGACTGTATTGCCTTCAAAACATTCATGCTTTAAGATTTAAAACTACTTTAAACTTAAAACTAACTTAAAACCGTCAAACTTTTAAAAACTTTTTCAAACTTTCTGGTCAGGCTTTCTCAAGCCAACCTAAAGTTTGTCTTGAGAAATAAATAAATGGAACCGATGAGCATGAGATTTCTTTTTAAAAACATTACAAATTTTACTAATGCCATATATATAGTTTTCTTTAAACTTTTCACAGTAAAGATAAATTAATGTTACAAAACATTATATATTTAATACATTTCAAATAAAGCATTCTATTTACAATCCGGAATGTAGCACTGTCACACAAAAAATATGAAGCAGCACAACTGTTTCAACAAAAATTATAATATCAGAATATATTAATTATTTCTGAAGGAAATATATATTATTTTAATATAATATTTCATTTCTTCCCTTACAGAGTGACATTATATACTGAATTCTTACCGGTGAAATCTAGAGGGATATCCATAATCCTGTTAGGGGTAATTCAGATTTTCCAATTTTTCAGTATACTATACATTTTACTGACTGTAAGCAATGTATATTAGGTTAAATATAACATAAACACGCCTTAAATATGAATAAATATGAATCAATCTTCTGTTGTAGGTGTTCTGGGCCTTGGGTGCTGTGTTTGAAGTGTTACTGGCTATGGTTGTCATGCCCACATTAGGCTGGAAATGGCTGCTAGCTTTCTCTACATTTCCTCTTGTTGTCTTTGCTGCCTCCTGCTGTGTATGTATGGCTCTAACAATGTTTAAACTGGTACTAGACACAAGGCTCATGTTCATGTGCCTGAAATTCCAATAGAATCCATATGAATTCTACTGTTTGGTTGTGAATTCTGTGTAGTGGTTACCAGAGAGTGCTAGATTTGATGTACTGAGAGGCAGAGAAGACAAGGCCCTGGACACTTTGAAATATATAGCAGCAGTTAATGGGAGCTCTGTGCCTACTGGAAGACTTATAGTCAACACACAGGTATGTGGGCCTACCAGTCCTACATCTTTTCTCAAAATCTCCTACTCATACCTTATTGAAGAATTTCTAATTTGGGGTTGTATGATTATTTTGTACACCAGAGTAGCAAATGTTTTGTGTTGATGTGTTCTAGACTGAACGTGGGAGAATTAAAGATCTTTTCCTTCCAGAATACCGCAAAACTACACTTTTGGTCTGGTTTATCTGGTATGCAGATTGTCAGAAATAGTAAAAAAAAAAAAAAAAAACATAAAATCCAAAACCTGACCTATGTTTGTTTTACACACACAGGTTTTGTAATGCTTTTTCATATTATGGTCTTGTGCTGCTGACCACTGAGATGTTCCAAGCAGGATCTCCATGTAGTGGTGAGTACTTTGTAAGTACTTTTTGTGACCAAACTGATCATATATCATGCACAAACTTTTGTGTTTAACTCTGACTACTAACACAAATCTAAACTATGCAATAGTTCAGAAATGTTTTTAAAGAGGTCTTTTCTGCACAGCAAAGCTGTATTTATTTGATTTAAAAATACAGAAAAAATTGAAATATTGTGAAATATTATTGCAGATTAAAATAGTGGTTTTCTATTTTAATATACTGTAAAATAGAATTTATTCCTTTGATGCAATGCTGAATTTCCAGCATCATTACACATGATCCTTCAGAAATCATTGTAATTTGAGAATTATTATTCATGTTGAAAACAGCTGTGCTGCTTTTTTTAGGATTCTTTGACAAATAAAAAATAAAGAACAGCTTTTATTTAAAATAGAAATATTTTGTAATGATATACTGTACACTACCATTCATTTTGGGTTTAGTAAATGTTTTCTTTCTTTCTTTCTTTGAAAGAAATGAATACTTTTATTCAGCAATGATGTGATAAAATTGATTACAAGTGTTACAAAAGATTTATATTTTGAATGCTATTAAAAATAGTGTAACATTTTCATACAACATGCACAAACTTTTGTGATTAACTCAGACTACAACCAGAAATCTAAACTATGCAATAGTTCAAAAATCTTGTTTTTAAAGAGGTCTTTTCTGCTTTATTTTGTAACAATATATGCTACCATTCAAAGTTTGGGGTACATTTTTTTTCTTTCTTTGAAAGAAATGAACAGTTTTATTCAGCAAGGATGTGTTAAAATAATTAAAAGTGTTAGTAAAGACTTATATTGTTAGAAAAGATTTATATTTTGAATAAATGCTGTTAAAATTTGTACTCGCCACAGAAAGTGATATCTTTTTTTACTATAGCTAGCACACGCAACAATAGTAATGACAGTCTGAATATGAATGACGTCATTTCTTTCATATTCTTTAAAATATTAAATAGCACAATGTGTTGTAAATTTAATTAAAAATGTGTCTAATTCCAGGCTCTGGCAACTCAAATTCGGAACCGCGGTGCAGTTTGGAGTGCAATGATCTGACTTTTCCTGATTATTTAGACCTTCTGTGGACCACCTTAGCAGAATTTCCAGGTGACGTGACAACATTAGCCATTCTCTCCTCTCATGTTGTTTTTAGTCAGTCAGCTTAAATGCAAACTATATGATCTACATAAACTAACAGACAACTGTGTGATTTGTGTCTTGATGTCCGAATAGGTATTCTGGTTACCCTGTGGATGATTGATCGAATTGGCCGGAGAAAAAGCATGGCAATTTGTTTTGTGCTGTTCTCTGTGTCTATTTTGCCACTGTATGCCTGTACACAAAGGTACAATCATAAAGCCATCAAAAAACCTGTACGGATTCTTTATAAATAACTAAACGTGGTTATCTTTTACTTTACTATTTCCAGGACAGTTCTCATAGTCTTTATTTTCATTGCTCGAGCCTGTATAACTGGGGGCTGGCAGGTTGCATATGTTTATACACCTGAGGTGAGGCTTCATTCTAAAGCGCCTTATCTCAAAGTCAATCCCAGTAGAATTTGCTTTTAAAATACAATTTCCGCTTCTTCTTTTTTTTTTTTTGGCTTTCTCAGATTTTCCCCACAGCAACCAGAGCTATTGGTATTGGTACAGGCAGTGGGATGGCTCGTGTTGGAGCTCTCATCACACCATTTATTGCTCAGGTAAAGCATTCCTCTGGTCATAAGAAGATTAAGGTGTATTGAACATGCATTGAAGCCTTCTTGTATGTATGTTTGTGTCTCCCTTTAGGTCCTTCTGAAGTCATCCGTTTACCTGACTCTGTCTGTGTACTTAATATGTTGCTTGCTGGGCGCAGTAGCATCTTGGTTTTTGCCCATGGAAACAACAGGGCGGAGCCTTCAGGAATCAACGCAAAGCACCATGGAACAAAAAAACATGGAAAGACCGCATGACTCTGAGACAACCAGCAATTGAATCTGTTAGATCTCAGGATTAATAGTGGAGAAGGCCATAATGTATAATCTTGCCATAGTGGTATATACCAAATGTTATGTAAATGCATTCTAATTTAAAAATATATATTTGTAAATAAATGGTGATTAATTTCTATGTACCGTGTCTTTGCAAAAGTATTCATACCCCTTCATTTTTTCATGTTGCTGCCTTATGTTAAACTGCTTTAAATTACTTTTTTCCCCACATCAGTACACTCCATACACCATAATGACAAAGCAAAAACAGAGTTCACAACTTCATAAATTTATTGCAAATAAAAAACTAAAAGTACACTGCATAAGTATTCATACCCTTAACTCAGTACTTAGCTGAGCTGTTTTTTTGGGGTATGATGCGACATCACTATTTGGCAATTATCTGTCATTCTTTTCCTCGCCTCTTCACTTCTCAAGCTATGTCAGCTTGGATCGGGACAGACGCACATTTTCAGGTTTCTTCATAAATATTTGATTGGGTTCAAGCCTAGGCTGTGGCTGGGCCACTCGAGGACATTCACAGAGTTGTCTATAAGCCACTCTTGCTGTTTGCTTAGGGTCATTGTTCTGTTGGAAGGTGAATCACCTGCCCAGTCTGAGGTTCCTCAGTCCATGCCTCTGGAAAAACAGCACCACAGCATGAGGCTGGTTTCCTCCATACATGATGCTTGGAATTCAGATTCATCAGAACAGAGATTCTTTTTTCTCACAGTCTGAGTGTTTTTTTAGGTGTTTTTCCAAGTGTTTTCATGTGTCTTTGCTGAAGAGAGGATTGAGTCTTGCCACACTGCCATAAAGCCCAGATTGGTGGAGTGTTGCAGTGATCTTTGTCCTTCAGTAGGTTTCTCCTATCTCCACATATGATCATGGAGCTCAACTTAAGTGACCACCAGATTCTTGGTCACCACTCTACTCAAATATCTTCTCCATTACTTGCTCAGTTTGGCCAGGAGGCCAGCTCTAGGAAGAGTCCTGGTTGCTTCTTCCATTAAGGGTTACAGAGCCTACATGCTTCTGTGAACCTTCAGTACAGCAGAATTTCTTCTGAACTCTTCCCCAGATGTGTAACTTGATGCAATCCTGTCACTAAGCTCTACAGGCAGTTTTTTATATCAGGGCTTGGTTTTTGCTCTGATATGCAATTTCAGCTGTTAGACCTTTCATTGAGATGTGTGTGCCTTTCCAAATCATACCCATTCAATTGAATTTGCCACAGGTTAACTCCACTTGACAAGTAGTAGCATCTACAAGCAATATGACTGCTCCAGAGCTAAATTTCAACTGTCCCAGATAAGGGTATGAATACTTATGCATCAGAATGATTTAAATAAATAAAAAAAACTGCTTTGCTATTATGGTGTATGGAGTGTAGACTAATGTGGAAAAAAGTAATCTAACGCAGTTTTAACATAGGACAGCAATATAACAAAACGTGAAAAAACTGAAGGTGTATGAATACTTTCACAAGGCACTGTATATATTATGTCCATAAAATGCTAATAAAATCATGATTTTGGTCTTTTTCTTTAGAAATGTTACACTAAGCTGTTTACGATGCCAGGAACTTCTGAAACAATTTTGCTGGGTCTTTTAGTTACACAAGTGCCAATTTCTCTCGTTTTGATATTTTCCAGTAGACTCTACAAACACGCCTGTTACCTGAATTTCCCCGCTAAAATCTCAATACTACAGAAGCATCTAGTGTAGTACTGGACCAATAGCAAAAATAGTAGTAGTCTCTTTCTGACATATTTCTAATAACTGTCAAGCACAAAAAATTATATTAACTATAGTAAACATAATATTTATGTATATTAAAACAAAATTTTAACACGTTCCAGTATCTCTACATACATTTAGCATACAGTTACAGCATTAACTACTATTCAAACCTGTTTTTATTTCACAATTCTGACTTTTTTCTCACAAATCTAAATTTGTATCTCATGTTTTGGACTTTATGACTTGATTCAACTCAACAATAGTGAGTTGGTCAATTCTGAGGGAAAAAAAACTTGGATTTTTAAGTGTTGGATATAATTTTGAAATATAAACTAAAATTTACCCTAACATTGACTGCTACTTGAAAACTGTACTTTTCTGCCACCAGATGAAACTTCATCACTGTTTGCAAACTGAATTGTTCTATTAATATTGTCCTGCCAAGTTGTGTGACTGCACTTTTGTGCTTTATTTCTCGCAATTCCATACACCAACAGGCTTTAGTTGTGACAGCAGTCATGAGCCATGATTTGCCACTTGCTGATTGACAGCAAAGGGAGGGACATTTTTGTTCTAGGGAGAATATGATTTGACAAAAATGTACCTAGAGCAAGATTAGTCATCAATATTTGTAGTATTTTCTAGGAAGTCTGCGCCGATAGCCTTATGGGCAGTGCACCGACATACAGCGCCTTTGCGCTACAGGCGTCCCGAGTTCGAATCCCGACTCCAGGACCTTTCCCGATCCTACCCCCTTCTCTCTCTTCCACTTCACTTCCTGTCAGCAAGGATCTGTCCTATAATAATAAGGCCAAAAATAAATCTTAAAAAAAAAATTTTTAGGGAGAGAAAATTTGAGCATACTACAGAATAAACCCACATTAATTGAAAACAATTTAAAATTTGTCATCATTTCAGTAGCTAACAAGGGTGGATCGCGTAACACGTTTTTTATTGTAATTTATTTTTTATTTTCAATCATTTTTTAATGGGGTATTTAAACATAGGCTCAATTTGCATTACAAAACACACACTCAGCTGCATTTCTGGTTGCTGAACCATACAGATTTCTCGTCGTCATAGGGAGGAAAAACCTGGCGATGAAGCATCACGTTAGTTTCGAGATGGTCTACATCATAAGGGCTCTGGTAGTATGTGGATGATTGGGTGTTGAGTCTGCATAGGATGCACTGTTGTCAGGGAGAAGTGCAAGTCACCTTCACGCGGTTGGCCCAGAAGCCCATATCTAACGCAGACGATCACAGAACTACACCAACCACGGACGGCGGTCCCGAAACAAGGTCCATTATGTCTGGCCACTAAATCAACGGTCCGGCCGGGAAGATAGAGCACAGACCGTTGTTTATTGGCATCGTTGGCGTGAATGAGAATTTGCAGAATCGCCGAGTTGGATGACAAAGCCGATGATGGGTTTATCGCTCCGCTAAATAGATTTAATGCGCCTCTGAATGCATTAACCCCGTCACTGGCGGGTGCAGAACAGGATATCTCGGCGTGTCCTATTCGGACCGGAGCGCCTGTGCGCTTTCCCTGAACGCTTTGCAGCGCAGCCATGGCTCTGGTGACTCTGCAGCGCTCCCCTACACCCAGCGCCGCATCCTCTGCCAGCACCAACGCGGGGGAGGTGAGTGGAGGCTGACCGGCGGAGGAAATGCCGGGGATGCATGTGTAAATAGCGCCTAAACAGCTAATGTTAGCCGGGCCTGTTGCTCGGGGATCGTTTTCCCTTTCTAATGATGTGCAAAGGCGATACTACAAGGAGTCACCGAGTTCAACCTGCCGCGTAGACGAGCGCATGCTGAAGTTTTCACATTAGCGAGGAGGAGGTTGTTTTCAGGCAGCGTGTATGAGAGAGCAAACGTGATGATGGGGATTAACTTGACTTGGCCAAACACAGCAAAGCATGCCAGTGTGTTCAATTACGCTTCTCTTGTTGAAATAGTCAAATATATGTGTGTATATGAGAATTATTTTCGTTTAGTGGCTGTAGGTGCCTGGTGCATTTATTATTTCACTGATTATCCTACCCTAGATTCAATAACATTATCTTTTTTGAGTGTTCTGGGGATAAAGTGGTAATAAATCGACTTCCTTACATATTTAACGCAGTGTCAATTCAACCATACCAGAAATACGCTTTACACCAGTTTCTTAGCAATATGATACTTCTGACCAATTGAGCGTTTGGCACTTCGTGAACGAACCTCATTAGCATTTGCTCACTGAGTCGAATCTTTTCAAAGAATCCGTTGAACTGATTTATAAAACCTACCTAAAATTAAGATTTTTGGAGTAAACGCCTCAACTGCGAATACTCTGTTCAGGCATGTGCAATGGACAACGAGCTGAAAGTTATGTAATATTAAGTGCATTTGTAGTGGAAAGTTATGTTACATTATTTATGTGGAGAATTAAGAAACTGGAATGTTTACGATTTATGAGGGCTTTATTATTAGCACCCATAGATGGGATATTCTTAAACTCGTGCAAAAACTTCATACAAAAGAGAGGTAAACTTGCATACTGTTTAATATACAAATTACATCTCGTTTCTAAATGACTGCGTTAGCAAAATCACCTTTACCTGACTGAACAAGGGCTCGTTAAATTACAATAAACATCCTTGTTAATCAATGCCATGCTTGTTAGGGACCACGTGATGACGCAATTACTCCATGACCTAATAGAATAGCTGAATCACTTTTTGAACCGGTTCTTTAGAACGAACTGTTCGAAAGAACCGAGTCTTCCCCTCACTACTCTCAGCACACTCACTGCAATGATGTCATTGAATAGATACTCTGCCTGGTGACCAATCATGGGACCCAGAATATTGTCATGTCTCCCCCCCCAGATTTTGCTGTTCAGGCTTCTTGGAGACAGCCCACTAATGAGCTAGCCTACTATAACATAAGCCCACACTAATGTACATCCCTGAGGCTCTTGTTTTTTTTACATGCCCCAAATCTATCCAAAGTGTTTTTGTTTTGCTTAAATCATAAAACGTTTCTGTGTGCTATTTAAAGAATTCCGTTTAGGGCTTGCATTTCATCCATCTCATCAAACATTCTGATGTTAATGGCTTTGTATATCTAAACCATAATTAGAAACATTCAGAATTGATTGGGAAAGTACAGTATAGTGCCTTTGTTTAATTCCACTTCTGCTGTTTTATTTGTCAGGATTTAGGCAGTGATGATGATCGAAAGGCGAACCTAAGGTCAGCGCTATTTTTATTCATCTTATTTAATCCATTCATCCTTTTTTAACGCTGATAATTAATCTTTATTTCGGAGTGTCTGCATAATTGTGTGTGTGGCCTATTTCAGCCTGAGTGAAAGTTTCTTCATGGTAAAAGGGGCAGCTCTGTTTTTACAGCAAGGCAGCAGTGCACAAGGGCCCAGAACACCCACCCATCATAAAAATGCAGGTAAACCACAACAACATCGTGACCACGATCGATTTTAAGTAATAAAAAATTAAGGATTTGGGGGAATAAATAAATAATCAGTTTTTAAATCTTAAATGTCGGGATGCTTTCATCTTACCTTGCACTTTTTCACAGTTAAAGGGATAGTTCATCCAAAAATAAAAATTTTGTCAATAATTACTCACCCTCATGTCGTTCCAAACTGTAATTTTTTATGAAATCTGAGAGCTTTCTGAATTTGCATAGACAGTAACACACCTGACACACATGGAAGTAAGAACATCATCCATGTGTCATCAGTGGTTCAACCTGAAGCTATGAGAATACTTTCTGTGGAGAGTACCATGTTCAGGAGAGTACTGCGACAATTTTAACATTGTCTTAACTATCTTTCTGGGCCTAGAACGTGTCGGTTGTGTTGCTGTCTATTCAGGGTCCGAAAGTTCTCATATTTAATCAAAAATATCTTAATTTGCGTTAAGATGAATGATAGTCTGACAGATTTGGAACGACATGAAGGTGACTAATTAATGACAAAACTTTCATTTTTGGGTGAACTAGCCCTTTAAAAGTGACGTTTTTGTTTTCTGTGAACGGCCAAGTCTTCCTTTTTAATTTGATTAGCCATCTAAGTCGTTCAGACAAATCACTAGTGTATTGTCCATTTAATGATCTGATTTTAGTTCTTTAATTGCTTCTTTTTTGTCGTTGCTGTTAAAGGGGATCTACCACAGCATCTACAAGTAATGATAAACACTCTCCGTGCCGAGGATAGAATTAAATTAGTAAGTGACGTCCATCGTGTCTAGGACAATGTAGGAATGGCTACTGCTCACAATGTGGATACACCAATGTTCACTGTCTTCATCAACAGGTTGTTAGGTTAGAAAGTGGTTGGACGGACCATGTGCGGTACATGGTGGTTGTCTACACAAATGGCCGACAGGACACTGAAGAAAACATAGTGCTTGGGATGGATTTCACAGATAAGGACAGGTAGGAATCTGATTATGCATTCACTGTATTCTTTATGCCACATTTATTGGTTGACACAAATGTTTGTTTGTTGTAGTAAAAGTTGCTCTATTGGGATGACTCTTCCACTTTGGAGTGATACAAAGATTCACTTGGATGGAGATGGGTAAATATTTAAATTCACTTTCTCGTGTCTTGTCCTTAATTAACGGACACATTTTTTGTTTCAGTAAAGTGTTTTCTTCTTTATCTCAGTTCATTGATACCATAAACACAGAAATACACTGGATTTGTTATCTGTCAGCTTGTCTGTGTTTGTTCACATTTAAAATCACTTATGTGTGTACGGAGAATGACCTCTACAGGTTTAGTAGGAAATAGCATGTTTATGTTTTGTGCATGTGACCTGAGGGCTATTGGCAGATGCATTATGTAGAGAGAATTTTCCACTGGTTTGTGGTGTAAAATTGTTCCACTGACCAACCCAGGAAAGCAGCGTCGTCCTGCTGCCTGCTTATGCATTTCTGTATAATCACAAATGATGTCATAGTTTATAATTGACGTACCTGAACTTTTCGATCTCATCCCCCAGAGGTTTCAGTGTGAGCACAGCAGGAAGACTACATGTTTTTAAACCCGTTTCAGTCCAGGCCATGTGGTACGTTAACCATTACAGATCCTCTTATAATGTGTGTTTTTTCTCTTGATATTTTCAGTGTGTTCTCACACACTTCCTAAATCGTTTATGTTTAATTTGCTGTATTTTGCAGGTCTGCCCTCCAGGTGTTGCACAAAGCATGTGAGGTGTCCCGCAGATACAACTATTTCCCAGGAGGGATGGCCCTTACATGGGTTGGCTATTATGAGAGCTGCATCTCCTCAGAGCAAAGCTGTATCAATGAGTGGAATGCTATGACAGATCTGGAGACCACACGGCCTGACTCACCAGTCATGTTTTCTGATCAGTGAGTTCATATGTCAGCAGATAGGAAAAAGTAGTATCAATTGTCAATGCTAGACTGATAAACCGATTATTCTGGGGGCTAATCAGTTATATTAACATAGTTTTTTCATGTCATGCACAGGCCAACAGAGAGAGAAAGAACAGAGTGTATGATCAAAGCCAAACTCCGAAACATAATGATGTTTCAGGACCTGGAAAATATTACTTCTAAGGAGGTATATGTAATGAGGCTTTTGTACCATGCATGTTGTGGAAGGCGCATTAAACTGAATCCTTTCACTTCTGTAGATCCGAAATGAACTGGAACAACATATGAGCTGCAACCTGAGGGAGTATAAAGAGTTTATTGACAATGAGATGCTGCTTATCCTGGGCCAGATGGACAAGGCTACACTCATATTTGACCATCTGTACCTGGTAAAGCTTCCTCCAAGATTTCTCCATCATCCATGTTTGATTCTTGTTTGCTTAAGATGTTTGCTTACCTAAAAAGCAGAGCACATAGTGTTAGTTCAGTGATAGGGCTGAGGGGGAAAAACCTGCATGCATGCACTAATGCATTGCCCTGATTTCTCAAACAATTCTGGATCAGCGAAAACAATAATCCTTCTGTTTTTTTAAGAAAAAGTTTACAAATCGTAATAAGGGCCAATCTGCATTATTTACACTAGCATACACAAGAGCCAGCAGAAAGGATTAACTGTCAAGTTCAACAAGGCTGGATAAAAATGAATTTATTAATACCTAAATCATTATTGTTGTACACATGCCCAAAATGTGATCATTCTTAGTTGCCCTTTAAGTTTACAACAAAATCAACAGGAGCTTTAAGAATCTAAAACTAATAAAGCTGTGGTTGTTGTACATCTCATTAATTTCAGGGCTCAGAATGGAATGCATCCAACTTGGAGGAGCTTCAAGACTCTGGGTTAGTGCTGATATACGTCGACAGACTGTGCGTCGAGTTATAATTATAAGTGTGTTTAACATAACATAAATCAACAGTCTAACATCAGTCTATTTCTATGCAGGGTTGGGTTTATCCTCAATGTCACGAGAGAGATCGACAACTTTTTCCCAGGTACTTTTTGTTATTGTAATATCCGAGTTTACGATGATGAGACTACAGATCTGCTGGCACACTGGAACGAAACCTACAACTTCATAGTTAAAGCCAAGTGAGTTACTACTTTAGTGTGTTATTGTTGCTGCTGCATTTAATAAAGTTTCTGACAAAAGCTTTTTTTGACATGGATGCCCTGTATGTCTTTCATATAGGAAAAACAACTCTAAATGCCTTGTACATTGCAAGATGGGAGTGAGTCGCTCTGCATCCACCGTCATTGCTTATGCTATGAAGGAGTATGGATGGTCGCTTGAGAAGGCGTACAGTTTTGTCAAACAGAAGAGGAATATAGCACAACCCAATCCAGCTTTTATGAAACAGCTTGCCGAATACGAGGGGATTTTAGACGCCAGGTGGGAAAAGCCAAGATATTTAGACATGTTCTTTTTAACATAGATGGCTTATTGCATTTGCATTCACATATGTATTTATTCGTTTACCACACACATTTTATTCTAACATCTTACATTTGTGAATTTAATCATTGTGACTGTCCAACTTGAGTACGGCATGCATTTCAGTGTTGGTCCAGCCTGGTTTATACTGGTCTGGTGCTAAAGAAACGGGTCAACAAATATTGTCTTAAGATGTGTTAGTTAAGCAGCCTGCTGGGAAAACAAGTATCCAAAACTCTTTTTAAACATGGACTAAAAGGACCAAACCTAGCTTTTTTTTGTCTTCTTTGACTGCATTTAGTTTTTTTCACACTTTCAAGAGGTGACTGCTACCTTTGTTTCCTGTCATTGTAGCAAGCAGAGGCACAACAAACTCTGGCAACCGGACGGTGATGAGTATTCGCTGGAGGGCCTTCAGGCTTCAGCTGCCAGCGGTGACCAGACTCCATTTTCGTCACTGCACCCCGGTCAAGAGGAGACGGCTTGGGGCCACGGTGGAGCAAGTGCTTCCCCCTGCTGTGGAGAAGAGCCGACAGACCATCTCAATTACAACTACTACTTCCGCCGACTATCAGACACCGCTCTGGACAGCGAACCCTCCACGCCAGTTCGAGGTCCTCCACTTTTAGGCATGGAACGAGTCTTTATTGAGATTGAGGACGTAGAGAGGGATGCGTTGTTGGACGATGAAGGTTTCCCCATGGCTCACTTGGGCCTTCCGGGGGAGGGCACAGCGGCCCAGACCTGCGGCCGCCTGGAGCCTATAGAGGACATGCGCTTGAGGCTGGAGTTTAGCACGGTGGAGGAGGAGGATGAGGAGGAAGCACAAAAGGAGGAGGCGGAGATGGCCGCCTTAGCACGTGGCGAGGAGACGCCGAGGGAAGACGAGAGCCTGGCGAACTCGAACCGCTTTAACAACGAGAACGCCAACAACAGCAACAGGCTGGCCGGGAAACGCAGCTGCCCTTCTGGCTTTGACGTGAGTATGACGTCTTAGCTGTAGCGGCAGCTCTCCTGGCTTGTATGCAAGCTTATAGCTCAAAGAGCTCTTTTCTGTGAATCCATCCTAAACGCTTTACTTTCTCTAAAGCATCCCGTACTCTTACACCTTTAAAAAACCTAACCATGCATTCTCCCTGCCTGTGTGTATTCATCGGTTTAGGACAGTGCTAGCATTGGAAACCCCTACAAAGTGAAGCCCTCATATCAGTCGTGCCGAGACTGCCTGCGCCTGCCCAGCGGCCGCCGCTGCGAACGTCGCACCCATCGCCTTAACCTGCCACGTCACACTGGCCTGCCCAGTATGTCCATCCAGGCCCCCAGAGGACACAAATTCAGTCCTGTCTCCGCCAATAAGGTGCCTCCTCCTGCCCCTCTGCATCACATGAGCAGCGGGCACTGCCAGTGCATTCGTTGCTTCGGTCGAGCCAACTCGGACCCTTACCACAAGCAACCGAGCTCCGAAGACCTTCCTCAGGATTTGCGTTATTCCTCGGAGACTGAGGACAGAATGGAAGGGGAGGACGAGGGGAGCAAGGAAAGCTCCAGCAGTCCTACGACCGAGCTCACTCTCCTGAGGCTCAGTCTGGGTGGTGAGAGGCCCACGGCGGAGCTCAGTCAGGGGGCCCAGCTGGTGCACCATAGACTGGAGCAAACGTCCGGTCCTCAGTCGGAACAGATGGACTTGAGCGTAGAGGACACTGCCACAGAGGACATGGAAGTGGACGAGGAGGGCGTCCCCAACTTGCACCCTGACTCCAGTGAACTCCAGCAAACGCACGCACCAGGCTCGGCCCTGACGCGCAGCTCCAGCAGCGACAGTCTGCAGAGAATTCGCAGAGGCCAACCGGGCTTGGTACGTCAGCGAGCTCGAGAGATCGAGACCCGCATGCGGCTCGCCGGACTGACCGTGTCCTCCCAACTCAAAAGGTCTAACTCGCTGGCCAAGCTAGGCGACTTGGCCATCTCCACAGAGGACCTCACGCTTTCCGCCACAGTCTCCGTCGACTGCGACGACCAAGAGCCTGCTCTTTGCGTGCAATCCTCTTGCTCCCCCAAGCTCTCTTTAACTCCAACTGTGTTGCAGAGTTTGAAAAGCTGACTCCAAGATGTCAGAACTGCTTTCTCAGTGAACAGGGACCGAACCAGTCCTACAGCCATCGAGAGCGACCGTGGAGGCTGATGCTGCAAGACACCTCATGAGAACAATCAGGCCAGGCTTGGACGTCCTTCCAGCAGCCCTTTACATAACTGCACTGCATTCTCCATGTGTCTGTCTGTGCTTTAACTAAGATATATATTAAAGCATGCTCTGGCTTGGACCTTCATTAAACGGCTTTGTTGGTACCGCTTTTCTTTGTCTTGCTAAAGGAAGCCCTACCTGTTAAGGATTTAATATACATGTGGCCCATCTATAAGGTGGCATAATCTGGTTAAATTAGCAATGATCTCTATCATTTAAACTTTGTCACGCTTTAAAGCCCCATTTTTGTGCCATTTGGTTGATATTTTAACACCGTCCATGACATTTTGCCTCCCAGTTTGTTCACCAGCAAATTTATGTGCTACAGCAAATGAACCAATCGTACAATTGCGATGATCTGATAGCAAAAAGAGACAATTTTATCTGATACAGATAATCATTACAAACCATAAAGGTGCACATAAATGTGAAAATGAAAAGGGTGCTATTGAATAACTAATCAGAACACTTATGTACTATTGGTAATAGAAATTTTCAGTCCATAGAAATTGCTGGTTGGAGCAAATAAGGCGGTAGGCAAGTATTTATAAGTTATTTAAAAACTGAAGCAGATTTAGATGTAGGTATTGATATATATCCATGATACCATTTGAGCTATGGCTTTATTAAAACATTATCAAAAACTGAGCCTTCTGAGAAATCCGAGAAATCCATAACTAATTGGCTATTAAATTTAAACATAGCAGTATATAGTTCCACAAACCTTTGTGAGGAAACTTTAATCAAAATGTCACACTACAAAAGTGATTTAAGACTAAAGTTTAGCCTGAAATGTATGAATATGATTGTTTTTGAAGTCACAGTGTTATTCCACCCTGACAGTTACTTGAATGACATCAACAAAGCCACATAATTATTGTCTATTTCCAGAGAAAAATGCAACATGAATGTGGTTGACTATTTGTCTCTAATTTGCTTCTCAGCTGGTGTTTATAAGATCAGCTACATCTGAAATGTGCTACTAGAGTAGCTCCTGTTCTGTAATTTAGCTTAAGCTGTTTATTGTACAAATTGTAGCCTGTGATGTGCAAAAGGCTTTAGCAGCAACACATTAGTACAATACAGTCTTCAAGTTGATCAGAGGATGTTCAAATGTGTCACTATCGTCCTTTAAAAGGTCCTTTTAAAGTGTCTCCTATATGAAATGACATCATGGCATCTGATAATGACAGTCATGTACGTTATGTATTAACAGGTATGAACAGTGTGTTATGATATTGTGGGCATAGGGACTTGCTTGAGCTCGTCAATTTAATACCATGATGGTGTATGATATTTGTAAAAGAACACACAAAGTTTGATTAGTGCTCCAAGATAACTAGTAAATTTGCAAGTATTGGTTAAACTTGACTTTAATTATTTTTTCATATGTATATGTAATTTAATAATTAATGTTATTTGTTGTTATTTGTCTTTATGTTGCCTATTATGCTTTTTTTTTTTTGGAAAAAAATATGCAAAGTGGCCTGTGCAATAAGTGTAAGCAAGAATTTGAAGAGAATCATTTTTATTTGTACAATAATGTAAAAAATAACTAGTTTTTGCTTAGAAGAATGAAAATTGGAGAGAAAAGCACCTTGAGTTTTGAATGAAAGTTGTTTTCTTTTTTTTCCACTGCTGTATGAAACTATTATGTTCTTATTTTTATTTTAAAGCTGTGAGATCTACTTCATATTGTTTTTGAAAATTCCTAATAATTTGGAATGTAATATTGGCCTTTTATGTATTCATTTAACTATTTATTTTAAAAAATACACATATAAAGGACGTTCCCATTTCAAACTGTATAGTTTTAGGAAAATTATGTCTGCAAATCAAAATTATTACGATTGCCAAAAAAACAGGGCCTCCCAAAGAGAGTAAAGTTGTAGTTTTGCTTTCCGCTCATGACTCGTCGTACCTCCTCCCAGCTGCTGCTGATATGAGTACTAGACATTTTTTTTCTTCAGACATGCAAGTGCCTTACCTGTTGCCATCTGCAATCAGTTGTCTAATGGTTCTTTGGTAAAAAAAAAAAACAACGCTCTTTGTTTCGCAGAGGTTTTGTCTCCACCTGTTTGCGGTCTTTGTAGAGCGAAGTTTATTTTGAAAAAAAATGCATATTTTGTGGCTTATTCAAGTCTGTTGATCTTTCGTTTTGATACTACATTTCATATTTGAATAGAGGAGACCAAAGTCATTATTTATTGTCATGTTTTAGCATGGTTGAACACACTAATCTAACAATAAAATCAACTCGAGAAACTGGAAGATTGCCTTTAGCCCTACTTAAACAGCTCTTAAAAGTGACTTGGAACACACACTGTACTTCATTTTGACCATTTTAAGTTATGCTGCACTGTTTTATAATGTAATGTACAGTTAATTATAGAAATAAATTGTTTATTGTCTGCATCAGAAATGGACCATTGTGTTTTTTATATGTCTGAGAGAGAACTGTGTTGAGGATTAATAAAATAAATGCACCACACATCATAATTCACATCACATTTTCTACAAAACGACAGTAAAGTAAATGAGATGTAAATGAAGAAAAACTGTTGCTTTTCCTGACCTTTGAGTGCCGCACAGAAGGAACTCTTATTGAATTAGGCAAATGTGATTCTGACATCACAAGACCAGACACAGGAGAAGCCCAGACACTGAAGCTGGAGTCAGTTAAACAGACTAAAATAACTTTTTAGTCCAGTCCGAAGATGTATCTGCATCACCGCTGAGGATTTTTCTCCCTCTGTAGGAATACATGAACACGGTGAGACTGTGAGCTGTATTTATATTTCATATGCTACATGTGTATTTGCCAGTAATGCGATTTCTGTTGTAGTGTAAATCTCCCTTGGCAGAAAGCATCTGCTAGAGACATACATTTAAAGCCTGTGTAAAGGCAATTCAGAGAACACATTATAAATGTTATACTGAACTGAACTGAACAAAACTTGCATATTTCGATGATTTTTGCTGCTGAAGAGGTCAATTATTGTCATGTTTTGGGCTGTACTAATCGGTCAGACCGGCCGACAGCCAAAAGTTATAACAAATCAAGGAGAGGTGTGCAAAAAAATGTCTGAGAAACAAAAGGCGCTTGTGGTTGGCCAAACTGAACCAGGATTTCCAGAGCAAGAATCTTGACAACATTTGTGTTTGGTCTTATCATTTCCAGTCTGGTAGGTGAAATATTAGGCTAATATCTTAATTAGTACTGCTTGTACGTATCTTTACCATCAATTAACTTTAGTTACTAAGTTTACTAAGTCCTTCTCTATGATTTAGCAGCTTCCACGCATTTCTTATGTGGTTTAGACAGCGTAAATTAGCAGAATAATGCATTTAGTAGTACAACAAAAGTGCAATCCGTGCTGTTATTTACATTTGAGTATGCTAATACGGCCGAGCATCTCATGCAAACCCTCTGTAATAACTAGAGCCATTAGCATCGGTCATTACCATTAGTTACTACAGTTTGCTAGCTAGAAGCCTTCGTCACGTAAATGCATATTACCAGCTTTTACTTGTAAAAACTTACATAACAGCTCTCAGTCTTCCATTAAAGTTGTAGCGGTATTTGACAGTTGAGAGAAACGGAGAAACGGCAGCTTTCTCGCGAGTGGGCGTGGCTTCGCGTCGCCAGCGGACACGCCCCCAGAGAATACTGCTTATTTTTTCAAGGTTTTGATAACTTATTTTTTTACTTGGAGATGTTTTATCATTCCAGTTGGGCTGGGTGGTAATTACACAAATTGTTCTGTGGTGTGACAAACTTCGAACACAAATTTAATAGAGGATTTGCACTTACGTCACGATTTGGTCAGTTACCCGGATGCATGGCCATATCGGCTATACTCGGATGTAAACAACAGCATGGATTGCAGGTTAATGTACTCCTGAATACATTGTTTTGCTAATTCATGCTGTCTAAACCATGGAATAAATGTGTGGAAGCTGCTAAATCATATAGAGAAGGACTTAGTAAGCAGAAAAGGGCACAATATTTTTACAAACTAAAGTTAATAGGTGGTAAACAGAGTTCGAAATTAAGACCCGCCAACCCGCCAAATGCAGGTAAAAATCAGCTGTGGCGGGTAATGCTGTCAAATCACTAGCCAATTTGGCGGATTACGTTTCGTAAGTTATGTTCACCATTAATTTCTTGGGGAAGTTCATGCAAGCCAAATAAAAAGGGGCAGAAAATGTATATGGTTATAGCATTTCATATACTTAATATTACATGAAGAGTGACATTTTCTCTTAAAAAAATCAGCATGGTTACAAATGTGGTATTGATATTTTATACAACAGTTCAACAAACAAAAAGAGACTTACGTTTTAGACACCGTATCGGCTGTTTTTGCTCTATTTCGCCAACAAAAATCATTCCAAACACAGCCACAGCACTGTTACGCATCTCTGAGCAATATGGCGATATTTTGTTCCCGAATTAATCCACCGGTAAAATGATAAGGGTTAAATCGCAATGACTCACTTATTAACAGCGATTTACTGCCACCTACTGGTGGCTTTAATTTCACATTTGAAGTTAAGTAGCCTATCTTTTAATTTTTAAAATTATTTCAAATATCAGTAGGCCTGTTCAGCATTACATGTGCAGGTTAAAGCATTAAATGTCCCTTTAAGCTGCATTAATATGTGTAAATACATCTAAATGCCACTTCATATACAACTAATTTTGTTTAATAACAGCCTACATGTATTATTATTATAATTAACTGATTCAATTTTAGAATTTGATTCAAAGGATGATAAACACTTTTAGAAAAAATTACCCCCAAAATGGTAAAAAATCTATTTAAACTTATTGGAAAAGATTAATGTCTATCACTGCTGTGAACTGACCACAGAGAATATCAAGAATATCAAAAACTTTGAGTCAGCTGTCCACAGTCGTCCTTAAGATATCAACACATTAACACACTCGCAAAATATTGTCTAATTTTTTATTTTGTATTTTTTTGGCTAGTGGAAATTATGAATGGCCGGTAACTTAAAAATTTAGTAGCCAAATTGGCTGGTGAGTGAAAAAGTTAATTTCAATCTCTGGTGGTAAAGATACATACAAGCAGTATTAATTAAATATTAGCCTAATATTTCACCTACCTCACTGGAACTGATAAGATCAGACACGAATGTTGTCAAGATACTTGCCCCCGAAATCCTGGTTCAGTTTGGCCAACCACAAATGCCTTTTGTTCCTTAGACAGTTTTTTGCACTCTTCTCCTCATTCAGTCTGTAGTTTGCCAAATGTTTTTCCTGGTCCAACCAATTAGTACAGCCCGAAACATGACAATAATTGACCATTTTCCGCAGCAATGATCAGCAAAATATGCAAGTTTCATTCGGTTCAGTGGCATTATTTACATCAAGTGCCACCAATATGACCAGCTGATGATGTGTCATGAAAACACTCCATATTGCTTTACATGTAAATGTAAATGTATTTATGAATTAGTTGTCTGGGGGAGATTTATTTTGAAAGTCATCTTGAAAAAAAATAATAATTTCGGAACACTATTTTAAACTGATCACTGAACTTTAAAAAATGCTTGACTGCATTTAGTTAAAATCGTTTTGCATATAGTAGATAATAAAAACATTGGCTACTGATAGTTGTCATTTGAATAACGGGTGAGCAATTTCAACAAGAGTCTTGAAGCTCAAAGACAACCAGTAGGACAACCAGTTTAATTTATTTTTTCATCTGCTCCCAAAAGTCACATGAAGCAAATTACTGTATGTGCAATTATGTGCATCCTGTTTATTTAAGTGTTACATTTTATGTTCAACCTGCAAATTCACTCAACTCCTTTGGGTCGGGCAATGGTGGAGCTAAACTGAAAGAGTTTTACAGATGGCCCTTCCCCTCTGCTTGGGATACTGCAAGCTGAGGCCATCAACCTCAAAATAACCTATAAGATTTACTGCGCAGTGCTTGTGCAATGACATAACCATAATATAAGATTCCCATTCATCCAGCAGGAGAGCCAGTTGAGCTTCACCTCTACAGCTGACATTCTCAGACAGAGTAAAGTGTCAACACAGAGCGCTGGACCCTTAAAATATCCCATCATGCTGAGAGGCACAAATGAGATGACATTTACTGATCATTCATGTCTACACAGACAAACCCACATTCACAAGCTGTGTCATGCACCTCAGTATATGCTAATGACTAGTCTATTTAAAACAGGCCTCCTCGATGGCATGACTTCATAATCATTTTTACTGAAGTGAAGTAAAACATCGTGTTTTTAGTTTTGATATCATGAGGGCAGAGGACAAAGGACATGCTTACACACATACTTACACCTTATCATGTGCTTATATTTGGGTGGCTATTTTAGACTATTCTTCCCACAAGACCCACATTGTGAAACTGCAGTCAGCTGAGCATTATGGTTTGCTGCTTACTTTCAAACCACTGGCCAATGGAAGATTCAGAAGGTCACTGATAAAGCCATGACCCTTATAGCCAGAGGTCACAGAGTTCATATGACCCTGAGATGGAGCCAGTGTGGTAGATGTGTCTATTTTATGGCAAAAGGTCACGTTCTAAAATAACGTATTGTTTTAATATATCAAAGTCAAAATAACTACATTATAAACTATTAATGAGAAGTAATTATTAAGTAATACATAATTAATAAATAATAAATTGTTACTAAAATGTATCAGAAAATGATCCTGTGCTGCTGGTCCGTAAGCTGCTCTATGAATCAATTTACATAATTGTATGCACATTTTAGGATATTATACACACACACACTACCATTTGGGGCCATTTACTGTTTATACATATAGTGACTTGGAATTTTACAGTTAAATTATTCTATCTAATGCTCTTCAAAATTAAGAGCTCAACCCATGTTTAGAATAAGGTCAGAACAAAAAAGTCAGTAAATTGACTTGTACCTGAACTTTAACCCCTTAATTGTCCTATCTGTGGGACGCCTAAGTTTACTTCACCATTTTGCAAATAAATCCTAATTTAATCATGACAAAATATCATTGAAGTTCTGACCTTTGTCACAAAAGGTCTTTTCTTCATGTCGGTGCTGATAGCCTCGTGGGCAGTGCACCGACATATAGTGCTGTTGCGCTACGGGCGTCCCGAGTTCGAATCCCGGCTTGAGGACCTTTCCTGACCCTACCCCCTTCTCTCTCTCCCACTTCACTTCCTGTCAATAATGATCTGTCCTATCTTAATAAGGCCAAAAATAAATCTTTAAAAAAAAAAAAAGGTCTTTTCTTCGCTGCCTTTTTTCCTATCACGCTTTAGAAATTATAAGAAATCAGTAGAAAACTCAAAATCTCCAAAATTCATCCTTTGAAAACCATTTTAAAATCAGACATTGCATTACCATGGAACATGTACACCAAAATCATATAACAAAATGCTTTACACTAAGAAAATTACACTACTTATTTCATCATTTCTACACTTGAAAGAGAGACAGTAGGGCTTTCATTTTGATGAAAAACTTTAGTTTCATTGAAAAGAGGGTTACAAAAACGCATCTTACTACAAATCCAGTGAAATGCTGTACTCATCTACAGTGAAAGTAAAGCATAACTGGTGGCCGCTGCGTTCCCAAATGCTAAACTCACAGTGCATGCAAAAAATGAGTTCACTGCATTCACTGTGAACTGAGCTGTTCTGAGGCACGGAAAACACTGGTTCACAAGCTGACCGCCTGAACGAACTGCACACTTCATTTTGAAACATGCAGACTTAATAAAGGGATTAAGCCATATTGTGCTTGTGGTTTTAGTTCATTTGACAGATACTGTGCCAAAGCATAAGGGCACAAAACACAACTTTAAAGATCTTTTATGTTAGAATAAGAAGTTTGTTACCTCCCAAATATACACTACCAGTCAAAAGTTTGGACACACCCTCTCATTTAATGTTTTTTAAAGAAGTCTCTTATGTTCATCAAGGCTGCATTTATTTGATCAAAAATACAGAAAAAAATCAGTAATATTGCAAAATGTTATTACAATATAAAATAATGGTTTTTATTTTAATATACTTATACAATATATATAATACTAATATACTTATACAATATATAATATACAATATAATTTATTCCTGTGATGCAAAGCTGAATTTTCATCAGCTGTTACTCCAGTCTTAAGTGTCACGTGATCCTTCAGAAATCATATGCTGATTTATTTAACAGTTGTGCTGCCAATTTTTTTTTTTTTCAGGATTCTTTGATGAATAACAAGTTAAAAAGAACAGCATTTATTCAAAATATAAATCTTTTCTAACAATGTAAATCTATGCTATCACTTTTTATTAATTTAACACATCCTTGGTGAATAAAAGTATTTCGTTCAAAAAAAGAAAGAATACAAATTTACTGACCACAAACTTTTGAACAGTAGTGTATATTGTTAGAAAACCTTTCTATTTAAAAAAAATGCTGTTCTTTTTTAACCTTTTATTGATCAAAAGTATCACAGGTTCCAAAAAATTAAGCAGCACAACTGTTTCCAGCACTGATCATAAATCAGTATATTAGAATGATTTTTGAAGGATCATGTGACACTGAAGACTGAAATAATGATTCTGGAAATTCAACTTCAATTACAGATATAAATTACATTTTAATGTATATTAATATAGAAAAACATTGATTCACATCGTAATAATATTTCACAATATTACTTTTCTTTTTTTCTTTTTTTTTTTGATCAAGTGAAAACAGCCTTGATAAGCATAAGAAACATCTTTAAAAAACATTACATGAGAGGGTGTGTCCAAACTTTTGACTGGTAGTGTATATAATAAGGTCCTTTTGAACAGTCCTGTACATTTTTTTGTTATTTTTAATATATTAATAGTTAATTTTAATATACACATTATTTATTTTACTGTATTAAAGTAACTGATAAACTAAATTTCCAGCATGGATGGAAACATATCTGCGGAGGCCAGAAGGTCTGGAGTGTTGTTGTCAAGAGCTGTAGGATATGTTTGGAGTCTGTGGGTTTTCCCCTTTCATGTCTGATGTGACCTTCGCACCTGGTAACTGATCTACTCTGCCAGTTGTCCGGCTCCCATTTTGGTTCTGTGACTCAGTAGCCACATTCAGAGTCATTTAATTTTAGGCATTGCAACATTCCAGTCAGGAGTGATGTGAGAGGAACAAGAGAGAGCTTGAAATGGGAGGGAGCTTGTTATAGATAAAGATATGCAGTCTGTTCATAAACTGATGGGTGGGGATATGTGTTTCCTTAACAGGGGTGATGGGACAAAAACAGGACAAGGAGCTAGGAAAAGAAGACGTACAGCCCGGCGGCATTAGTGACTATGAGATCTTAAACCAAATTGAGGAGGAAGCACATTCCAACAGGCCAGAAAAAGCAGACCAGAATTTTGTTCACTTGGACACCTCCATGCTGGAGCCCTGTCCTGATCAGGAACCAACAAGACCTAATGACAACACCACTGAGCCCTCTTTCAACCAGGGAGGAAAAAAGATCAGACAGAGTTATGACACGGATGTTTCGCAGAAATCCAGGACACCAAATCCTCAACTGAGCCTGGCAGGAGATCCATGTGCCTCAGAATTCAAAACAGTCACGAGCGACGCAACCACCACAGATATATCTACTGCTCCGGACCAGCGACGAGCTGAGAAAACAGACGGAATGACTAACAAAACTCACCTCAAGGAGACTCCAAACATGTTAGAAGGTTCTCGTCAAGGGGACTCAACAGATGATGGCGCGAGCGCTGAGAAGAACGACAGACACAATGGGGTGTTAGACGCAAAGATACGTGGAGATCTTGAAATGAAAAGGAAATTTTCGTTGGAAGCAGAGAACGCTAGTTTACTTGAAAGACAGCCATTCCATGAAACAGTTTCAGAGAAGAAAGATAAACATGAAATGCAGACTCTAAGTAGTAGGAGAAGTTGTGAAAAAGTGCGACATGAAGAAAGTCCTGATGAGGACAGGTTTGAGTATTTGGACAGAGCGGATTCTCTACATCCGGACACTACGACTACATGTCCGCCAGTCACTGGACTCCATTCAAAATCAAGTCGCCCGTGGCTTCGGAGTGCTAATAAGCGGGATAGTTTACAGGGAGACAAAAATATCAAAGACCTATCACTATGTGTTTCACAAGAACCCAATGATGCCTCACAGACACCCAAAGACAGCTTCGGAAACGACCAAAGAAACCCAACTTTCCGTACGCCATTGCTGGGAAACCAAGACACTGAATGGGGCGCACTTGAAGGTAAGGACAAAATCTTGTATAGTCACTCTGACGAACCTTGTTTATTCGACTCTTTCGACTCTGACGCCGAGAGTGTTACTGAACCCACAATTGCAGACACTGCTCTAGTCCCGTTGAGGATTGAGGAGGACTTTGAACAAAAGGTATTAAGTGCATTCCATCCAGATTTTAGCCAAAGCGATACTTTGTTTCACACCGAGAAGCCAAACGATGACAAAGGGGCATTCGCTGTCATGGAAAAACACTCAACGGTCATGTCATCTGAGCGTTTAACTGAATCCAGGGCTAAAAACATCCCTGTTAGCAATGTGCCTCACCCAGCCAAAAGGGGCGTGTGGGGAGCTGTGAAAAGAGACACTGAATGTGTTTATCAGTCGAAGTCCACAGAAAGCAGAAAAGACTGTGATGGTAATCTTTATGGAAGACATAACACTTCTTCTTTACTTGAATTATCAGAAAATGGCTCATTTCTGCAAGTCTGTAATCCAAAGATCTACAAACCAGATGACATAAACCATTTAAATTCTTTTTCTCACTCAGATCTCAACGCCGAAGGAATCACACATACGGCTTCCTTGCAACGGGAGAAAGAGCCTCTCTATTTCACAGCTGTGATCACGCCACCACTTCAGATTCGTACATTTCCTGATCAGGAGGCGAGGGAGTCATCTGACGTCTCTCATTTGTACGTTCCTCACGCTGAAATACAGAGCATGATCCCTGACATCCTACCCGAAGATGCTCAAGCTGAGAAAAAGGCCAAAATCAAAGGACCACCGCCACCTGTTCCGAAGAAACCAAAGAATCCGTTTAAAAAAGCTGCTGCTGGCCGCAAGGAATCTGCTTCGCATTCCACAGACGAGCCGAGCAGATATTCAGATCTACTGCTCAGAAATATCAAAATGGGCAGGCGGCAGGCGGCAATGCAGTCTGTTGAGGATTTAAACTCGCATACATGTCTTGATATGTCACCTTATTATAATGAGTCCCCATTTTACATGTGCGTGTCCTTAGAGCCTGAGGCTGCTGATATTCCAAGATATTATATAGTCCCATATGATGAAATTGTTGCACCTGACTGCGAAAACTCGATCGAAACCGTCGATGATAAAGAACTGGCAGAAATGGATATGTCTCAGTTGAGACCACTGTTAAAAAAAAAGGCAAAAATAAAGGGCCCACCACCACCTGTGCCGAAGAAGCCTCAAAACACATTTGCTAAAACAGACACAGAGAAGAACGAGCCGCGCAAAGACTCTGATCCGGAAATCCTGGAACAGCTTTTGAAATATGGCAGACGTGACTCTGAAAGCTACATGATGGACATTGAGGATGAAGAACAGTCTAAACCCACCGCGGGCCCAACTAGATATCCTTACGCCGCCTGTCGAATTCCAAGCAGCGATTCTTCAGCTTCAGAGGAAAACGAACTGTCCAGATACAAGCCGGTCTCTGAGCTCATCCGAGACAACAACAAGATCCAGGGGAAAGTGATACATCACAGCAGGACAAACATAATGGAAGCCAGGCCAGATGTGACTATTGGAAGCCAGAGTCTAAAAGTATCGCAGATGAAGAGAGCCTTTGATGTACAAACATCTTCCCATAAAATGGAAAGAAGATCCTCGCCGAAAAAAGGTAAGACAGGTTTTTAAGCTGATTGCATTCTTAGTTTTCATACAGCTGATAGGGTTATAGAGAATCTGATCAGATTTTAGTATATAAAAATAAATATGTTTATATACATTAAGATTTTACTATTGATGATGGATAGACATTCATCAAATCTGCTTACTGCAATAACTGACCTAATTTAGTTTTATGCTACTTTGGATGAATGTTTGTTAAACCCAACCTTCTGGATAGTTTTATTTAACTCAAAAATTACTGTTTAAAAATGATTATACGGCTGGCTTAAAATGAACCCAAAATAGGTCATAAATTAAAAATCAGACACATTATTAATAGAGCCATCAGCAATAATCAAACGGTGAGCATTTATTATTGTAATTAAAAAGAAATCTTTAATTATTATTTATTCAATTTATCAATAAACGTTCATTTATTAGCCATATTAATACATTATAACCTATAACCTATTTTGGGGTTCATTTTAAACGAGAAATATAGTAATTTTTGAGCAGTGGTTGAGTTAAATAAAACTACCCAGAAGGCTGGGTTAGACATCTAACCCAACCACTGGGTGAAAACAATCCAGTCGCTGGGTCTGTCCATATTTTGGGTTGTTCTGAACCCAGCATTTTAAAACAACACAGTTTTGTGAAATAAAAGTGTTAATAATTTCTTTCAAACTGTCAAGAAAATTCAGTATTGCTGTATGTTTCTGTGAATTTTTACTTTGCCATTGTCGCTTTTAGCTCTGCAACTGCTTTGGAATACTATAATAATACATATACTATTAAACTATAAAAATACATATATGTGACCCTGGACCACAAAACCAGTCCTAAGTCGCTGGGGTATATTTGTAGCAATAGCCAAAAATACATTGTATGGGTCAAAATTATTGATTTTTCTTTTATGCCAAAAATCATTAGGATATTAAGTAAATAAGATATTTTGTAAATTTCCTACTGTAAATATGTCAAAACTTAATTTTTGAAAAGTAACATGCATTGCTAAGAACTTCATTTGGACAACTTTAAAGGCGATTCTCTCAATATTTTTATTTTTTTTTGCATCCTCAGATTCCACATTTTCAAAAAATTGACCCTTATGGCTGGTTTTGTGGTCCAGGGCCACATATGTCTTGAAAAATTCTATTAAGAGTTACACATTTAAACATCCTCTAATAGTGGATTAAAAATACATAAAAATGATATTTAAAAATTGTATTGCCATAATAAAGCCAATTAACATCATTCATTTAAATTATAAGTAATATTTACCTCACACATTATAAATTGCTCCTTATACATGAAAACATATACAGTCAAACCTACATTTATTCAGACGTCTTCAACATTTCTCACACTTATTCGCTATAGTTTAGAAAATGGAAATAAAATATGACAAGAACTCTTTGATAGAAAGGCATGTAATAAATTAGGCTGAATAACTGTCAGCTGTTAAATTTAAATACACAATTAGATAATATAAATTTAGGTCATCTAATTACCAAGCCAATTTTAATTTTGTTCAGTCTGTGGTGTAAAAAGGTCACATTAGCGAGTAAAGAAAGTATGCTTAAGCAAAACATGGTCAAGTCAAAGTGTCTGAATATTTATATTTAGCTATCTTTGTATTTTAGAAAGGAGGTCCCACAGATCATAATATCTAGGGTCTTGATATCAAAAGTTTGAAAAGCCCTACAGAAAAATAAGTCTCCAAATTAGATTTTAGAGCTCACATTGCACTTTGTAACATAATCCAACACGAGCATGACTTCATCCTTGTTCACTCTTAACATAATTACCAGAGTCCTGTAACATTACCAGCTCCGTTGAAGCCAAAGCACAATGTGTTTAAATCCACAAGATGGAAAAAGCTGCTTCGGACCAAGGTAGTGTTTGCAATGGAGAGATGCTCAAGAGTCTTTCCATTTATAAAACGACCTCACCGGTTAAAACCACAGTAACCTGTCAGCCAGTAGGGTACAGTTTGTACCATTACTTCCCATTCACACACACAACTGATGTCCATGTAGGAGGACATGAGGAGGAGGGGAGGGGAGAGGAGAACAAGGGCGTTTTCTCCCGTTCATTCAGAATAAAGGAGAGGAGGGAAGCTATTGTGGCTAGCCGCAATTCACTGACACAGTCACCAGCACAACTGAATCTGTGAGAAAACAAATTAATGCTTTCAATTTGACGCTCGGAGAGACGTAGTACTGATAAAGGTAAGCGTTTTGCGTTTGCTCGTATTAATGCAAGGCAGGTCAGTGGTGCAATAGCCTCCACTGGAATGCTAGCTCGGTTTTAGCAAGCATCCCTGATTTAAAACAAGCTCTGGAAACAGCTACATCACCGAGAAAAAAAACTTGCGCCGTGCGCGTGCATTTTCTGGCCTTTCGGCTCCTTTAGCGGCATTTTCTGCATTTGTTTATCATGCATATGGCTAGATAAGCAGGAATAGTGAGGAATTAATTGAAAGTTGACCATCATGACCTGTGCCGGGTAGATAGCACGCCTCCACTTCAAAGCGGCACGTCGCATTTCGCCAGCGCATGCAAAGAAAAACGCGCACGGCTCAAAACAAGCTGCATTACTGATGCTTTTTCAGCTGTTTTCATTCATTTGTTTCGCTTAGCGGTTAGCTCATTTTCTCACACCAGCAGAAGCCTATCTATCGATTATGTCATGTTTTATCATTCCCACTCTTGCACTACAGTCGAATATCTCATATTTCTCTTCATCTTTCTCTCATCCGTGCATACGTTTTCTCTTTTACTCTATACCTTAACTGATCTAGAAATGTGAGTGTGAGATTTTTTTCTTTCGCAGGGATGCTCATCATCATCATCAATAACGCAGCTCGGCCATTAGAAAGCAAACACACACACAGCTATACATCTGACCCATTTCCAAAAGCACATCCGTGACTTTATTGTGATGGCTACATTTTATTCTCGCTAACACTGATGTTTGGAATGGTTTTGTTTATTTTTAGTGTTAATAATGGCGGTGGCTGTTATTTATAAAGACACCGCCATCAATCAGGGCCCTGCCAGTTGATCTCAGCCAGTGCTTCAGATAATGCACATAATGCATTAATAAAGGCGACTCACATAACCAGTGATTATTAATGTGTAATTATAATATAAATTTGTTTAGCAGTATATCATGCTCTTTATAACGCTGGTTGTGTGCATTCATTTTTGAGCATCTTTGGTGTGTGTAGCTTATTAATGTCTGTTTGGCCGCCCATAGATTTTGTTCTTTTAGAAATAAACTAAAAATGTACACTACCAGTCAAAAGTTTGGACACATCCTCTGATTTAATGTTTCTTATGCGTATCAAGGCTGTTTTCGCTTGATCAAAAATACAGAAAAAAATAATAATATTGTGAAATATTATTATGATGTAAATCAATGTTTTTCTATATTAATATACATTACATTTTAATTTATATCTGTAGTTAAAGTTGAATTTCCAGAATTATTACTCTAATCTTCGGTGTCACATGATCCTATATGCTTAATGTTTTGTTTTTGTTTTTTTTTGGAACCTGTGATACTTTTTTATGGATTTTTTGATCAATAAAAGGTTGAAAAAAGAACAGCATTTATTTAAAATAGACAATAACAATACACACTACTGTTCAAAAGGTTGGGGTCTGTACATTTTTATTCTTTGTTTTTTTGAAAGAAATTAATACTTTTATTCACCAAGAATGTGTTAAATTAATAAAAAGTGATAGCACAAGATTTATATTTTGAATAAATGCTGTTCTTTTTAACTTGTTATTCATCAAAGAATCCTGAAAAAAGAATCACAGGTTGCAAAAAAAAATATTTGGCAGCACAACTGTTTCCAACATTGATAATTCTAATAATAAATCAGCATATTAGAATGATTTCTGAAGGATCGTGTGACATTTAAGACTGGAGTAACAGCTTTGCGTCATAGGAATAAATGATATTATTTTAAAGTATATTAAAATAAAAACCATTATTTTATATTGTAATAACATTTTGCAATATTACTGTTTTTTTTCTGTATCTTTTGACTGATAGTGTATATCTGTTCAAAAATGTATAGGCTACTTTTATGGCTACATATGATGCATGAAATTTCATTATACTGTAAGAAATTTGTTCAAGTTTGCTAAAATACAATCAAACCAAAATGTATTCAGACACTTTCAACATTTCTCACAGTTTATTCGCTATAGAAAAAAGTAAAAACATATGACAAGAACTCAGAGTTAAACTGTTGGAATAAATTCATCATTGATATAAAGGTATGTATGTAATGGATTACAATCAACCAAAAATTCAGACAACTGTTAGTATGACAATACTTACACAACTATCAATACTTAAAAGTGTGAATTGTAAAATATTGTAAAATATTGCAAAATGTTATTACAATATAAAATATTTGTTTTTATTTTAATATACTTTACAATAGAATTTATTCCTGTGATGCAAAGCTGAATTTTCATCAGCTGTTACTCCAGTCTTAAGTGTCACACGATCCTTCAGAAATCATTCTAATATGCTGATTTATTATTAGAATTATCAATGTTGGAAACCAAATATTTTTTGCAACCTGTGATTCTTTTTTCAGGATTCTTTGATGAATAGCAAGTTAAAAAGAACAGCATTTCTTCAAAATATAAATTCTAACAATGTAAATCTATGCTATCAATTTTTTTATTAATTTAAAACATCCTTGGTGAACAAAAGTATTAATTTCTTTCAAGAAAAGAAAGCATAAAAATGTACTGACCCCAAACTTTTGAACAGTAGTGTATATTGCTAGAAAACCTTTCTATTTTAAATAAATGCTGTTCTTTTTAACCTTTTTTTGATAAAAAAAAAATCCTGCAAAAAGTATCACAGGTTCCAAAAAAAAAAATATTAAGCAGCACAACTGTTTCCAGCACTGATAATAAATCAGCATATTAGAATGATTTTTGAAGGATCATGTGACACTGAAGACTGGAGTAATGATTCTGGAAATTCAACTTTAATTACAGATATAAAATAAATTTTAATGTATATTAATATAGAAAAACATTGATTTACATCGTAACAATATAAAAATAATCTGTATTTGGTCAAGTGAAAACAGCCTTGATAAGCGTAAGAAACTTCTTTAAAAAACATTACATGAGACTTTTGACTGGTAGTGTATTTATTTTGGTTTGACTGTATGTGCTTCTACAAAAGTAGGTTTCAACTGGTAAAAAAAAACACTTTTTACATTAAGAACTAGTAAAAATAAATTGTTTATTAGTCAAATATAGGATATATATTATCATTTTTAGCAATTAGTGACTTTAACTACTTATTACTCTAATTATTTACTTGGTAATTTAAACAATCAGTCAATAGAGCATGGGTTTCTCATATCAGGATGAATGTTTCTACACAGTGGATCAATGAAATTCAGACTCAAAAGTACATTTGACGTCTCCCCTTGTCTTTATGGAGAAGTGCATATACAGAGTGAAATGGAAAACCAATTCCCAGCGCTGTCTAGCTGACCGCTCATCTTTCCCTAATATGATACACTGTCAATATTAAGTCTGAAAGCAAAAGAAAAACAAAAATGCTTTCATTCATTTGCCATTAAGAATGTGTCATACTGCAAAATATAACTGTCAGGTAGTGCTACTGTAAATATATATGTAAAATGTATTTTTTTTCTTTCGTGTTTTCAGAGATGATCAGACGAGTGGTACGACAGAGTAAATTCCGTCATGTGTTTGGTCAGGCGGTGAAGAATGACCAGTGCTATGATGACATTAGGGTTTCGCGGGTTACCTGGGACAGTGCCTTTTGTGCAGTAAACCCCAAATTTGTTGCTATTATAGTGGAGGCTAGTGGGGGTGGAGCTTTCCTCGTTCTGCCTCTGCAAAAGGTAAGCTAAATGCTCACTCGGCATTTATGCGGTTAGTAATTTGAATAAGCTTAGCTGCTCAGAATTATGCAAGATGAGGCAAAAATTCACGCTTTCTTTTTCCTGTTTGCAGACGGGTCGTATTGACAAGGCCTACCCCACTGTTTGCGGTCACACGGGCCCTGTGTTGGACATCGACTGGTGTCCGCACAATGATCACGTCATTGCCAGCGGCTCTGAAGATTGTACAGTAATGGTATGTTCGGCTGCTTCACTACATTTTCTAATAGAGACCCTGCTTGGAAATCCAAGGAAGTGATTAGCAGAGGTGGGGGACTTAAGTCACAAATTTTAGGACTTGAGACTTGACTCAGACTTGAGTTAAATGACTTGAAATAACTTGTCTTTTGTTTAGTAAATATCTGTTTGTTTTTTCAAATACATAGGAGTTAACTGTGCTTTTTGAAAGCTGTAGTAGTCTGCTTGTCACTTCCCTGTGAAACGTAGGCTTGACCTGTTGCTTACATGCAAAACAGAGGTGCGTTCAAAGTTTCGAACATGTTTTCTACAGCAAAAATAATAAAGTTCGGGTAGCAGGTTTATGTGCACGACTGTGCTAAGAAGAGAAGAACCGTAGTATGCAAAGCCTGCTACACGAAGATATGTGATATAACCACCACCACTTTAAATCCCACCAATTTTTAATGTCATTGCTAAAATTGCCCAGGCCTGCAGATTTGCTTTATTCAGCATCAGGAAAATCAGGCCCTTTCTTTTTATATCTCCTATATTTTCTATCTGTTTTCTTTTTTTCTCTCTCTCTCTCTCTCTCTCTCTCTCTCTCTCTCTCTCTCTCTCTCTCTCTCTCTCTCTCTCTCTCTCTCTCTCTCTCTCTCCTTGCTGTTCTTTTGGTAAAATGGAAGAATCTAACTTAAGGATGTGTTCATGTCCCATAAAGGCCATAAAGGTGATGTCTGTTTAAAGAATGCCATTTGGTGGCATAGAAACTATTATACTTAAATTGTTTAATACATTTTCAAGGTTTTCTGCAATGTTTGAGGCATATTGAAACAGCTCCTGTACAGCTACTGTAGTTTTAACATATAAATTCAGTTAAATCATCAGAAATTTGTATGACTTGACAGTGACTTGCTTGACCCAAGCTACGTCTTGACTTGACTTGAATTGCTTGACATAAAGCAGTGACTTGACCTGACTTGCCTGATTCTCACGAAAATTGACTTGGACTTGCTTGAGACTTGAAGGTTAAGACTTGAGACTTACTTGTGACTTGCACATGTGTGACTTACTCCCACCTCTGGTGATTAGTATAATAGAAAAATGTGCATTTTTTCTCACAGGTGTGGCAGATCCCTGAGAACGGCCTCACCGCAGCTCTTTCTGAGCCAGTCGTGGTGTTAGAGGGTCACTCCAAGAGGGTGGGCATCGTGACGTGGCATCCGACAGCCCGCAATGTTCTGCTAAGCGCAGGTAAGAGATTTTAAAAGCAAGTGCACTACATAAAAATGTTGCCCAATACCAATTTTGTGTTCCCTCCTCTGTTAGGATGCGATAACCTCATCATCATTTGGAACGTGGGCACTGGAGAAGCTCTGATCAACCTGGAGGACATGCATCCTGACGTGATCTTCAGCGTCTGCTGGAGTCGCAACGGCAGCCTCATTTGCACCGCGTGCAAGGACAAGAAAGTGCGCGTTATCGATCCACGCAAGGGGAAGATCACTGCGGTAAGTGAAAACATCTCAGGATTACATTGGAGACTGTTTATTTTCACAGTTCTTTGTGTCTCACTGGCATTGATGACTCACAGGAGAAGGATAAGGCCCATGAGGGGGCGCGGCCCATGAGAGCCATCTTTCTGGCTGATGGAAACATCTTCACTACTGGTTTTAGTCGTATGAGTGAGCGGCAGCTGGCCTTATGGAATCCAGTAAGCCAAATTTTTTCTACATTTGTGAAAAATTAAGATGCCTTTTATGCACTTTAGGGCTGCAAGATTTGAGAAAATTTTCATATTGCGATTATTGAGGTCAATAATGCGATATGCAATTTCGGTTATAATAAATGGTATTGTTAGTCAACTTGATGGCTTTTTAAGGAAAACGCACACACAGGTTAGTAATAATGCGAAAACATTTTTTTAATGTAAACTTCTTCAAAGTATAGCTAAATTAAATAAAACAATAAATGAAAAAATGCACATTTTCACAAAAATAAGATATTTTATACATTTTGTCCAAACAAACAGGGACATTTATGCAGGATGTAACATACTCTCTATAAACTCTTTTGGAGAAAAAAAAATGGATATAAAATTGTCCTTCAAACTTAAACCAATAAATTAGTTTTTTTCTTTTGTTAGTGGAAAATCTGCAAACTGTTTTCAAGTCCACACACTTATTTATTTAATATAATCGCAACATTTTCCCGTCATATAATTGCACAGGCTTACATCGCGATTGCCATACGATAAATCGTGCAGCACTAATGCACTTTAATTCAATATTTTGATCTGTGTCTATTTAAGAAAAACATGGAGGAGCCGATATCAGTGCACGAAATGGACACCAGCAATGGAGTGTTGCTTCCCTTCTATGACCCTGACACTAACGTGGTCTACCTGTGTGGAAAGGTGAGCATGTTTTTTAATGTTACCAAGAAAACATGAGTGCAGATATATTGTATTAATTATTAATGTGTACGTCTTAATTTTGGTGTCGTTTAACATATTCATTAAGATACAATTTGATTAGTGTGTATACAGTTGAAAAGTTTACATACACATCACAGAATCTTCAAAATGTTAATTCTTTTACCAAAATAAGAGGCATCATACAAAACACATGTTGTTTAGTATTGACCTGAATAAGACATTTCACATAAAAGACCTTTACATATAGTCCACAAGAGAAAATAATAATTCAATTTATAAAAATTACCCTGTTCAAAAGTTTACATACACTTCCCTGAATGATCCACAGTTGTGTTTTGTTTTTGTTTAGTGATAGTTGTTCATGATTGTCTTGTTTGTTCTGAACCATTAAACTTCCCACTGTTCTTTAGAAAAATTTTTCAGGTCCCACAAATTCAGCATTTTTGTGTATTTGAACCCTTTCCAACATTGACTGTGTGATTTTGAGATCCTGAGGACAACTGAGAGATTCATATGCAACTATTACAGAAGGTTCAAATGCTCACTGATGCTCCAGAAGAAAAAAGTGACGCATGAAGTGCCAGGGGGTGAAAAGTTTTGAACAGAATGAAGATGGGGTATATTATTATTATTATGTCTAAATATCTTTTTTTTTTGTTTTATTTAATACTGCCCTTTAGAAGCTACAGAAGATACTTACATGTTCCTCAGAAGACAAAATAAGTTAAATGTACCCTGATCTTCTATTCAAAAAGTTTTCACCCCCAGCTCTTAATGCATGGTTTTTAAGCGTTTGAACCTTCTGTAATAGTTTTATATGGGTCCCTCAGTTGTCCTCAGTGTGAAAAGATGGATCTTAAAAGAAAGGGTTCAAATACACAAAAATGCTGAATTTGTGGGACCTGAAGGATTTTTCTGAAGAACAGCGGGCAGTTCAGGACAAACAAGAGACTCATGAACAACTATCACTAAACAAAAAAACACGTTCAAATAATTCAGATCATTCAGGTAACAACACTGTATTAAGAACCAAGCGTATGTCAAATTTTGAACAGGTTAATTTTTTTAACTCAACTATTATTTTCTTTTGTGGACTACATGTAAATGGTCATGGTCAGGTCAATACTAAATAACAAATAACATGCATTTTGTATGGTCCCTTTTATTTTGGTAAAATAATTCATATTTTGCAGATTCTGTCAAAAAAAAAAAGCTAAATAGTAAAAAAAAAAAAATGTATTCTTGTTTTCTGTTTCAGGGTGATAGCAGTATCCGTTACTTTGAGATCACAGACGAGGCGCCGTATGTGCACTACCTCAACACGTTTTCCAGCAAGGAGCCCCAAAGAGGCATGGGCTACATGCCTAAAAGAGGCCTAGATGTCAACAAGTGCGAGATAGCCAGGTATGCATATTTGCACAGGTATTACTGTTGAAAATAGAAAATGGGTACAGGGTTTTCAGAAAGTGTGTGTGGCCTAGATCAGTTCAGATTATCTGATGTGTTTGATGTGCCTCAGAATCTGGAAATTTTTGAGAAACTAAACTGACTTGAGGTTAGCATTGTTGTGATTATGGTTCTCGGCAGTGTGACAGGATTGATGCTTCACTCATGCTGCTAGGTTGATTTTATGTCTCCAGTAGGGGGAGGCATTAGCCTGTCATTGACTATAATAGCTAATGTGATGGCAATGTGGCACTGATCATGCTGTGGCTCCTAAAGGTCATTTAAATGTTATTTGACAGCTAATGATCAATGTAAGGATCATTAACTTTAGGACTTCTTCTGTCGTAAGGGTGTACATTCTGCGTTTTTAGTCACTGCTGGAAATTGCATATTTATAAAACAATCAGGCTTCTTTGTTTTTTAATATTTAAAAATGTACCTCTTTATCTGGCATTGTGTTTTATATCTAAATGGATGCAGAGAGTTAATCTTTTCTATTTTAATTTATATTGAAATGTAATTTTCATCAGTTATTACTCCAGTCTTTAGTGACTCATGATTCTTCAGAAATCATTCTAATATGCTGATTTGGTGCTCAAGGAGCATGCTATTATCAATGTATTTTCAAAACAGTCTTGCTGCTGTATATATATATATATATATATATATATATGAAGAGTTAAGATGCAAAACCATTTAAAAGCCATCTCAGTCAAAAATGAGATAATGATACTGAATGAATAGTAACCAATACATCTAAGCCTGATAAAAATGCTTTTTTTTAAAGACGTTAGATGGATTTAGAGGCTTTTGCATCTGAACTAGTTAAATATATATTTTTAAGATGGTGCTTATTACCATAGTTCACCAATAACGTGTCTGTTGTTTCTCGCAGGTTTTATAAACTTCATGAGAGAAAGTGTGAGCCAATTATCATGACCGTCCCTAGAAAGGTACTTTTCGTAGTTTTGTGTTTGTTGCTTATGTAATCATTCTGTATGAATTTGTTATTCATTAATATAAAAAAAAAACAAACAGATAAAAACAATAAGCGTTAATAACGCTTCCTAGCATATCTCAATCGAAAGCGATTTCATGGTCATTAATTGCTGAAGAAATGGTGCTTGGTTTCAATTATCGCTCGAGCAGCAGATGTTTTTAGAGAAAACAAACAGCATGAATCCAAAATAGTCATTACGGTATTTCCTGTCTTCTGTTTCTGGCAGTCAGACCTCTTTCAGGACGACCTCTATCCGGACACAGCGGGTCCAGACCCGGTGCTAGAGGCCGAGGAGTGGTTTGAAGGCAAGAACGGCGAACCGATCCTGATCTCGCTCAAACACGGTTATGTTCCGGGCAAGAACCGCGACCTCAAAGTAGTCAAGAAAAACGTACTGGATAACAAGGCACCCAAGAAGGTGGAGGAGCCAGTCACTCCTCAGAAACCTGCCTCTCCTCAGCTAACTAGAGTAAGGATGATGCTTTATTGACTCATTCTTATTTTTTTATGCTAATAATTGCTGCTAAAGTGACATTTTCCTATTTCTTTATTCTGCATTCACAGAAGAATGAAGTGAAGTTAGAGGAGCTGCTGCGAGAAGTCAAGTCCCTTAGAGATCTGGTCACGCTGCAGGACAGGAGAATCGCCAAACTGGAAGAGCAGGTGGCTAAAGTGGCAATCTAAGACACTTGGAGGGGTCTGAGCCATAGCGTCAGTATGGAGAAAGAGAGATTCAGTTGGGCAGGGGGGGCAGTCACTGCCAAAAATTCTCAATTTGACTTGATCATTCCGCTTGGTGTTTCTCACAAGGACAACTTCAAGCAACATTCCAAGATGGACTTTTACGTTTTTTTGTCAAGTCTCCCCCAAGCATTCGCATAGCAGAAGCAAAATTGTGGCAATGAGTGCTCACTGGTTTTAACTGATGTTTTACATTTTGTTAAAGATTTTCTTACTTCTTTTGTTATTGTAACATTGTTTCCATGAGTATTCTGATATTAACCGGTATGTTACAGAGTGTCGTTGTATATACACATCAGTATTTCTCTTTCCTTTTTTGTTGTGCTGCCAAATTTGAGGCCGATGCAGTCGCCTCTCCTTTTATTTCTACTTTTATATGTTTTTTTCCCAGTTGTAGATAGTGGCTTATTGAAAAACAAGACATGCTATTCAAAGTGGGACATCAGCAGAAAAGGCAAAACTGTGTGGATGTGATTTTAAAGTGATTGTAAAGGCGACTAATCGTAGATGATAAGGATTTAGTGAACTCTAAGCATTAAAATTCAACAAATCAGGCCCTTGTGATGATCATGAGCACTGGAATATTAAGCACATAGTCATTTTCTCCATTGGCTGCTTTTGGGATCATTGTAATTGAATATAAAGCATCCAACAACAGGGTTTTTCAAAAGATAACACAATCAGTTACAGTATATCCAGGAGCAATAACTTCATGTTGCAGAATGAATGTGAACGTAACCTAAACCTGTTAGACTTTGGCAAGTATTGTTGAAAATGCAATCCTCATGCATATTCTTCATAAATCAAAAACCTACCGCTGTAACCTGACAGTAATTATGAAATTACTGTCGCACCTCAGGAAATCAATCACTCTGACGTCAGAAACATTGGATGCTCTACTCTTGCCATTTGCATGATGTTTTTGCCACAGAATTAGTACCTTATTTTGATTAGGAAATGGCTATTTTTTGCTGTCATTATCCATGTTCTCCAGTTTGCCCCCGCTTTGGAATTATTCTCATGTTACAGAATATTGGTCTGGCACATGCTCTGATAAGTGAACTTGGCTTTAAGAGGCAGTGGCTACCTGCGAGCTCTTCTGATGTACATGTACTGTAAATGTATTGGTGCCTCTATGTGTGTTTCTGGTTTTAGACAGACCTCCTCAGTTGACCGCTGCTGGAGGACAACATCCATGAATCTGAGCACTTATCTGTGTCCTAAACAGTCTTGTGCATGCATTCCAAACTTCACCTAAAATAAAAAAAGGTTGACTACAATAAATCTTTTCATTCATAATTCTTCATGAAGCCTGCAGTGCAGTCATTTTCTTGTTTGAAGGACCGTTTAAAATGATGTCATGAAAATGAACGACCAAAGTGCGGTTATGTGGTTATTGTATGCGTGGTTTAAATACTTCATTATGATTAGTGAATCCTGTCATTTATTGGTCAGATATTTTCTAATATTTCCCATCATCCATGACAATGCTCTATATCAGTCTGCTCTTTCAGGGAACTGAAATATCTTTTGACATTATTATTGTTTGTAATGAAAATTACCTCAGAGAACTTGATAATTATTGTCTTATACCATCATCTGATCAGCTGGCAGGTATGCATTTAATGAGCAATATCACACTCGTAGACGGGAGATATGGCTGCATATCAGCACAACTGTGATTTGGCCGTAGGTGTGACATTGCGTTTATACAACAGTTTGACAGCACAAGTGTGTAAATAAATTAGAAACAACAACAAAGTGTCTTTAAAAACCCTCTTTTGTGCAGAACAACTTACTTCGATTTAAATCTAACAGCTGAGCCCAAGCATCCATTACTACTTCGAAAACATCACTTTAGAACTAGTAACGAAGGAACCGTGAGTTGTTTCATTGAAAGCTTATTGTATTACTGTATTAAAATCTCACTGTATTATGTAGAGTATAATGAGAGAAAGATGGACTGTGTGTGATTACCTGCATCTGATACAGCATTCATTCTTCAGCTCAATCTCATATTCACAACTTTAGTTTGAATATCCGCCGAGCGTTATCTTTGTTGTAACTTTTCATCTGTTAAAGGGTTAGTTCATCCAAAAATTACTCGTATGACTTCCTTGT
This sequence comes from Cirrhinus molitorella, assembly GCA_033026305.1. Lineage (NCBI taxonomy): Eukaryota > Metazoa > Chordata > Actinopteri > Cypriniformes > Cyprinidae > Cirrhinus > Cirrhinus molitorella. Next base: position 46,953,641 of record CM065119.1, read on the forward strand.
TTCAGACGAATCCAATCGGGAGTTATATTAAAAATTATCCTGGCATTTCCAAGGTTTATCACTGCATGGGGCGGGTGTTTCTCTTTATCAGTCCAAAACAAGTCCAATAAAGTGCATCCATCTATATTAAAAAGTGCCTCACACAGCTCCAGAGGGTGAATAAAGGCCTCCTGTAATGAATCAATGTGTTTTTGTAAGTAAAATATCCATATCTAAAACATTACAATCAATTGAATGTAGTTTGCACAGGCTGGTCGTACTCGGAAGCAGCTCCAGGCGGATGACGTTGGACGTCGGCATTGCGCATGCGCTGGACAATCTCGTGAAAAGCAACGTTTGTTTACAAGAGCAAAGGAAGTAGTTTCCTTATTTTAGCAAAGGAAAACTAGTCTCCTCTTGGTTTATATGAAATCCTCCGACATTTGCCATTACAGATCCTCGTTTTGAACTTCTTATTATGGATGGATGAACGTTATTGCACGTGTTTTTGACTGATGAGGAGAAACACCCGCCCATGCAGTGATAAAGCTTGGAAATGCCAGGATGATTTTTAATATAACTCAGATTTGATTCGTCTGAAAGAAAGGAAGTCATATACACCTAGAATGCCTGGAGTAAATTATGGGCTTACTTTCATTTTTGGGTTAACTAACCCTTTAAGGTTGATTTCTGACGACAGCTCTGTTCAGTGCATTTCACAGCTGCATTTAGCTATTGTTGAAAATAAAAACTTCCGTTTATAATAGCTTTTATTTTTCGGTGTAAAAGTCCTGCTGCCGACTCATAAAAACGGTCTCTTGTCGCCATCTAATGGCACAACCATGTAACTAAAAATCACCATCACGGACATATGCACCGTTTCTCAATACTAAAGACTATTATTAAATACTACTATTATAAAATATTATTTATTGATATTTAATAAACAAAAACAGCCATCATAAAAGTTGCTAGGCATTTCAGTCAAAAGTACACAGGCAGCGCTCTGGTATACAGCATCAAATATAGCCTACATAAACATAATGAGTTTTCGCCAAAACTATTTGCTCTGGAACAAATAATAGAGACAACTGCAGCCTGTTAGATTTGCCCAAAACGAATTATATCTCATGTTTAAACATTATAGAGACATCAGAGCCAGTGATAAATTCCAGAAGATCTGGCCGAGGTGAGGCGCTCTCAGGCAGGTTCATCAAATAGTCATCATCTTTATCAACAAACTGCATATTTGAACTATAATCAAGTACATTCTCACCTAAAAACCTCCTAAAGCCTAAAACAATAATATTTTAAAAATAATAATGGATTTTGACGTCCGCCATGACCCTCGTTGTGCGAAGTACAGTGATACAACTACAAACGAAGAAAAAAAAAAAAAAAAAAAACGGTGAAATGGCTGTTGAGTTCTGTTGGACTCTATTATCACACTCTTATTAGCCAATCAGATTCAAGGACCAGAAAGGACTGTTGTATAAAACTGTTTAATGCACATTTAGTTCCAAGTGGTTTCACTAAAAAGCAAGACCACCCGATGCAAAGCAGAGACATTCCATAAAATATTGTTTAAATGTTCTTATTGCTATGCTAATAGATTTGTATACTGACTGCTGACTATTTAAGTTTTGTATATTGTAACGACTAATGATAATAATAATAATAATAATAATAATAATAATAATATGCACAAATTAAATGTAACTTATCTACCTTCTTCAACGTGGAAGTAAGCCTATAGGCGAATAACACCGTGCAGTAAACAGTAATACTTTTTGCACTACAAACCAGTGTGTGCATAATTAAGATAATACATTAGATGAATATGGTAAGACACACTAGTCAAGCAGCAAATCAAGCAGCAAAACGAGCTGTGTTATACAGCTAAAAATAGAAGCCAGACCCAATAAATTTACAAATGGCCACGCCCACTCTTACAGAAAAAGTAAGGTGGATATAAACCGTTTGAAGGTGATGAAAGACCCCTACATTATCAAGACCCCTAGCAAAGTACATTTTCTCTTACTGTTATTTCAGAATCATGAGCAATTCACTAGTAGTTCATTATTCTGCAGTAAAGAAAGGACAACTTGAAAAAAGACATGCAACATCCTTTAGCCTCAACTCTCTCAAGATTATCTTAAGTGCTTTGAAAGCAGATGTTTTCATGATCTGGGACGTCTTGACAAGCCATTAAAAGTCCAAGATGCCTCAAAGGGCTGCCATATTGAAAACTAATTCAGATGGGCCTATAGGATAGGCTATATGAAGAGTTCAGATGCAAAACCAGCTAAAAGCCATCTTGGTCAAAAAAGAGATAATGATACTTAGTGAATGCTCTCGACACATATTATATGCTTTTACTTAAAAATTGCTAAAATACCAGCCTCAGCCCAAGCAGAAGTACCAGTACTTACATAGAAACCTATACATCGGAGCCTGATAAAAATGCATTTTTTAAAGAAAGATGTCAGATGGATATAAAGGCTTTTGCAGCTGAACTCTTCGTATAATCCCTAGAAACAGTTTTTTTTTAACATCGGCATGGTACCTTGTAGTCTCACCATCATTTGTAGCTCATTATATTGCTGTACTTTTGGCTTGTGGCTTGCCACAGCAGCCCTATATATCTCAGGTCTCAACACCCTGTCCATTGTTCCAGCAGTGGCTCGCGGCACGTGTGCTCTCTCCCCCGTGGATCATGTGCGCACAGGAAGCATAAAGCTCTTCCTCAGGGACCTGATAGCTTCTGTTTTTGGAGGCCAAAAACAAACCCTAAGTATTTTACAAGGGAGCATCGATGTCTTTATTTAGATTTAATGGTTAGAAGAATGCAGCGCACCTTTGTTCTTAGGCTCAAGATACTGGATAAAAATGAGAATCTGCAGTTTGAAACAAACTGTGTTACATCTGGTGGCTTGAAGTTCTCCAGTGCACAGGCAGGGAAAAAAAAAGAAAAAAAAAACTCGGCTCTCCCCCAAACAGCCTTAACGAGAACAGTGTGTCTGGATATGGCCCAGTCAGTCTTTCTGGGACAGAGAAGAAGCAGAAGAAGGAGTAGGAGGAGGGGAGAACAGGAGTTTCTTCCCCCCACGCCAATCCAACTGTTCTTCATCGCGCAGTCTGCAACAACAGACATCCGACTCGAGAGGAGAAACAGCAGACGCTCTCTTCTCCATGTTAGATCATCTTCAGTCGGCATGTTTTAGAACCTCAGCACTTGAAAGTAAGTATGAACTCTTTGGTTTTTAACATTGCTTTTGTCTGTTTTCTCTTTTAGTAATGTCCATCTAATGATAGACAGATGACTTACCTTACAGGAATGCACAGCTTTAAAAGGTTCATGCCCAGATGTGGCGACCTACATTTAAAACAGTTTAACTGTTCGACAGATTCTTTAACAAAGACTAGTTCTAGAATAGACTCTCACAGTTGATTTTGGCAAGATGACCTTCAATTTCTTTTTAAAGCAGGAGATTTACATAAAAGGAAGTTCATGTGCTAAGCACACAACTTTCTGATGTTTGGAAGTGCTTTGAAGCCAGCATAAAAACACTGACAGAGACTAGTATTAATGCTATGTGTGTGTTTAAAAGTGGGGCGCCACATGAGTTTGATACTATTTCCATTGTGCACCAAATGCCCAGTGATGATTATGGTCGTCAGCTTGAGCACAGATGGCAGAGTGGAGAGACCTCAGCTGAAAATCTTTGTTTAAAGAAACACCATCATAATTTATGTTGGTTCACCAGCTGTCTTTTGTAAAACCATACTATATTTATTATATTTACAGGAACACATCAGAATGAATTACATGATTTTAAATGAACTAATGGTAATGAATTGAACCTTATTTTAAAGTGCTATTTTTTCCCTTCATCAAAAGTAACTTTATGTCAAATGAAAAATGGGAACTTATTGAGTTGAGCATGCTAATTCAGCTCATTTATAAGTTATAGAAACTGAAACTCTAGTGCTCATGAAATGCTTATGTAGGGACTGATATTCAGCTGCAGTTGTTCAGAACATAATGCATCTGGCTCAGAGTCCAGTGAAGTTTCCAGACATAAGACAACTGCAGTGAACAAATGTCATGATGCAGTGAGAACATACCAAAGTGTCAGATTTTAAATATTTACCATTAAAGTTTAGTATTGTGGGTTCAAGTTGATAACATTTCGGCTATCAAAAATGTTTTAAGAACAAGTTATGATAATGTACACTACCTGTCAAAAGTTTTTGAACAGTAAGAGTTTCAATGCTTTTTAAAGAAGTCTCTTCTGCTCACCAAGCCTGCTTTTGTTGGATCCAAATTTGAAATATTTTTACTATTTAAAATAACGGTTTTCTATTTAAATATATATTAAAATGCAATTTATTCCTGTGATTTTAAAGCTGAATTTAATCATTCTAACATTCTGATTTACTGCTCAAAAAACATTTATTTTTATGTAAGTTTTTTTCAGGTTTCTTTGATGAATAGAAAGTTGAGAAGAACAGCACTTATCTGAAATAGAAATATTTTGTAACATTATAAATGTCTTTATCATCACTTTTGATCTATACATATATAAACTGACTTCAAGCTTTTGAATGGCATAGCGTATAATGTCACAAAAGCTGTTTATTTCAGATAAATGCGGATATTTGGATATTCATTCATCAAATTCATCTATACATCAAAGAAACTGTTTTAAATATTGTCATTAATAATAAAAAAAAATGTTTCTTGAACAGCAAATCAGCATATATAAAAGAATGATTTCTAAAGAATCATGTGACACTGAAGAAGGGCTGTCCAAAATAAATCCAAAATAAAAGTTTATGTTTACATATTATGTACTGTGTATATTTATTATGTATATATAAATACACACACATGCATGTATATATTAAGGAAAAATATTTTAGATTTATATATAAGATATTTATATTTCTTTATATTCTAAATTGTATACAGGTGTAAATATATATGTGATTTATATATATACAAAACCAGTCTTAAGTCGCTGGGGTATATTTGTAGCCATAGCCAAAAATTCATTGTATGGGTCAAAATTATTGACTTTTCTTTTATGCCAAAAATCATTAGGATATTAAGTAAAGATCATGTTCCATGAAGATATTTTGTAAATTTCCTACTGTAAATATATCAAAACTTAATTGTTGATTAGTAATATGCATTGCTAAGAACTTCATTTGGACCAATTTAAAGGCAATTTTCTCAATATTTAGATTTTTTTGCACCCTCAGATTCCAGATATTCAAATAGTTGTATCTCGACAAAATATTGCCCCATCCTAACAAACAATACATCAATGGAAAGCTTATTTATTAAACTTTCAGATGATGTATAAATCTCAATTTTGAAAAATATACATATAAATTTGTTTTTAAATATATATATATATGTGTGTATGTCTGTGTATTTATATGTACATAATAAATATACAGAGTAAACACACATATAGTATATAAACAAACTTTTATTTTGGATGCGATTAATCGCGAGTAATCATTTGACAGCCCTACACTGAAGACTGGAGAAATGATGCTGAAAAATGTAGTTTTGATCACAGGAATAAATTACATTTTAAAATATATTCAAGCGGTTATTTAACTCTTACTGTTCAATAACTTTTGACTGGTAGTGTATGTTATTTGTAAATGTTGTTTAAACATTCAAAACACCATTTTGTTTTATGTTTAGAAGTATTTTTCTTGATTACACATTTTTATCTTATAAATTTTCTAAGAAAATCCCCAGTTAGCTTAACTAGTAAAAACTGGTTAATAATGTCAAATCAAGTAATTGAAATGTCTTTTTAACTACCCTCAGGTATTTAGCCTCAGGATGGACCACTTGTCTCTCCACTGCCTCATGGGCCTGTCCATCATTTTGCTAACCAGGCACCCCACCTTTGCCACCCCGATTTTTAACGACTCTTTTGAGGGCAGTGGGCAGTGGGACTCTGGGAGCGCAGACCTGACCCCCACACCCAGCAGTTCGCCTTTCCTCAACGAATCGGTGAAGTCCACCTCCATAGATGGAGAAAATCATAGCAAACCATTCTTGGACCAGCTGATGGACCTCTTACTGTCCCCCACACCCAGCTATTCGTCTTTCCTCAACGAATCAGTGAAATCCACCGCCATAGATGGAGAAAAACATAGCAAATCATTCTTGGATCAGCTGGTGGTCTTCTTACGAGAGAACCACCTTCCCATAATCGTCATTAGCACGCTACTTTTTCTCATCATCACCATCCTCTGCTCGGCTGCCATCTTGAGTCGCCGACGAAAAGTTAGCACCTACTATCCTTGCGATTTCCCTTCCAAAATGTATGTGGATGAGCAAGATAAGACTGGAGGAGCACGCATCTTCAACGAAGTCCCGGAGAAAACCAACACCAGCTCCAGCGAGGAGCCGGTCAATTCGGCTAAGAAGCTCCAGGAGGACATCATGCTGGCTACCAAGAACCTTCGAACCCCAATCAAGACGCCATGGAAGGAGAAGAATGAAGTGGCAGAAGACCAAAAACATGCAGAAGACGAGGAATGTGTTCAGTGCGACAAGAGTCAAAAGGAGAGCTGTGGCTCGCTAGAGGACAAGACCACAAATCAGTCCGCTGTAGAGGATTCTGTGGAAAAGAGCTGCCCCAGCAGGTCCCAGGACAGCGTCCCCGCTTTTGACATGGAAAAGACTGACCCCTTGGACTCTGGGCCCCCTGAAGAGAGCAAACATCCATCTGAGCCAGAGAATTCGGAGAGCCATGAGGACACGAACAAACAGGATGTTGCTACTTCAGGCTCGCCATTTATCAGTGAAGAGAAAACAGCGTTTTAGTGCGGACATTTTTAAAGCCTTAAAGAAAACACACGCAAATACAGACCAAAGTGTATTTCTTGGACACGTTGTAAAGCTAATTTTTTTTTTAAATATATGGGTTTAATATTGCTTGTGACGGTTTACTTTTATTTACCACATATAAACGTTATAATCGGTTTTTAATTTCTAATTTACTTGAGTAAATGGTATAAACGGATGCCTACTGGGCAAGACTTAAAAACATAAATGGTGTGCATTTTGAATGTTGGTTGTCGTGAATCTCTTTTCATTTGACTTGATGACTCTTTAACCGTAACCGTTGTTTGCTTTACTCTCTATTATTAGCAATGGCATCCATAAAGACTGGAACGGTTAGGATTAGGGAAGTAGATTATGAAGGCTTATGCATGAAGAGCGCTATTTTATGTGTCATCTGAAGTTATCTTTAATCTAATGGCTCACAACATTGCAATGCACTATACACACCACTTCCTACTCCAATTAAGGAGACGAGTCTAAGTGTAGAAAAGCTTTGCTGTGAGTCAGCTTATTGTTTACACATTCTGGCTCTAAATATTTCCTTTCAAGGTCGAGAGGTATTCAGCCACAGCTGCTGAATGCCACCAAGTCCCATGCCACCTTTCAAACAGTTTAGTCTAAGATCAGTTAGCCTTAACATGTACTTCATGAAGAACACGATATTCTCAATAAACTCACTATTGACATATTTATGAGACTTGACCACATTTCGTACTTCATAATTATTTGAATGTTCAAGATAATCTGCCATCTATAATTTATTTAAAAAAAACGGAGTAAACAATGACTCTACTCTCTACAACCATTGGTAGTTCTTTTGTGACTTCAGATCTGTTGGTAGGACATTTACTGTAATGCCATACAGTTCACAAAACAAACTTCTGATTGAGTTTTACTCTTAAAATGCAAGAACTTGCATTGTTCTGAGAATATTGTTGTTGAACATCATCATCTATGGTGTTTTTTTTTTCTCAGAGATCATCTAGAACTTTGGATAGTTACTTTTTTGAGCCAGAATACATTTATAACCACAGTCCCTCTTGAAAAAAAAAAACAGCATATGCTGGTTAGGTATGTTTTGAAGCATGGCAGCTGGTCTAAGCTGGTCCTTAGCAGTGTTGGGGAAAGTCACTTTGAAAAGTAATGCATTACAATATTGTGTTACGGTGTAAAAATGTAACTAATTATGCTACTTCGTTACTTTCTATGGAAAGTAATGCGCTACATTACTTTTGTGTTACTTTCAAATCTGGACAGGGCTTGCTTGTTTAACTATCAAATGTAATTTCACACCAAAATTAAATTAGTTGAATAAGGAAAATTAACTTCACGTCTGTACAGTAGAACTGTAGGAAAAGAAAGTTCAACACTTCAGCAATGAGGAAAAAAAAAAAAAAAGCACAAATGTTAGTTAATCTAAAGTAAGTTTTGCTTATTATTACACTGTAAAAAATGCTTTTCTTACTTAGATTTTTTGTCTAGCCAAAATATCTAAAACATTCTTAAATCAAGAAGGATTTTCTAGACAAGTAAAAATTATTGTCTTGTTTTTTCTGAAAACAAGTCAAAATTAATTGTGTTTTTGCTTGAAACAACCAAAATAATCTCCCAATGGGGTAAGCAAAATAATCTTGTTTTCTGTTTGAAATAAGATTTTTTTTTTGCTTACCCCATTGGCAAATTATTTTGCTTGTTCTAAGCAAGAACTCACTTAATTTTAGATATTTTGGCTGGAAACAAGACAAAACATCAAAGATCAAAGAAAGAAAAGTATTTTTGCAGTGTACAGTTGAATTGGATCAACAAAGGTCAGCAGGAAAGTCATTGGTTAATAAAATGGGATTAAATACATAAAGGAAACAAAAAGTAAAGTAACTCAGATATTTTATTGGAAATGAAAAAGTAATGCGTTGCTTTTCTAGTTACATGAAAAAAGTAATATTATTATGTAACTTGGGTTACTTGTAATGCGTTACCCCCAACACTGGTCCTTAGTTGGATTTAGTTACTTACGACCAACACCTGACAAGCTTAAACCAGCTCAGGACCAATTAGTTACTTTTTTAGCCAGAATAGATTTATAAATCACAGTCCAAGTTTTAAAAAAACAGCATATGCTTGTTAAGATATGTTCTGCAGCATGGCAGCTGATTTAAGATGATCCTTAGTTGGTCATGAGCGGTTTATGCTTTGTTATGAACTGGTTCTAAGCAGGAACTAATTACTTAAGACCAGTTCCTTACAAGTTTAAAATCAGCTTATAACCAGCTTTAACCAGCATCCATGCTTCATACCTAACCAGCATGTTTTCTCAACAGGGGTTTCAAAGGAAAACTATATACTAGCCATGCTGAAACAAAAGTAGAGTGTAAAACCAGTTCATCACTTTAAATTTTAATTGTAAATGTCCTTCATATTTCTAGGTCCCAGTGTAGCAAAAAAGCCAATACCCACACGACTGAGGTTTACACATGCTTTATTTAAATGTTCGAAAGGCCATCAAATAAAAGCTCAGCAGCATAAATCACCATCAGAATCGCATCCATTCAAGCTAAAATAATAAAGATAGTTTGTGTGCGTGTTCAGCTATCGAGTGAAACCACTACGGCTGCGTTCACACTGCAAGCGTAAGTGCTCATTTACAATTTTTGCTCAGATCTGTTTTGTTTTTGTATAGCTGTTCACATTTTTCTTATAAAAAAAGAAAAATGATTCTTCCATGAGCAAGAATCGTAACGGATCTAGAGTGACGTAAAAGTCGCATTAATTCTGAAATGACTGTTTAGACTGCGGTCACATTATAAACCTGTATCAGATTTAGTACCACATATGGAAGTGGTACAGGTCGGAGTTGAAAAGATCTGATTCCATGTGGTTTGTGCTGTTCACACTGTCAAGAGAAAAACAGATCTGAGTCACATGCGAGCAAAAAAAAAAAAAAAAATCTGATTTGGGCCACATTTGTTTGCAGTGTGAACGTAGCCTAACGCTCTTTTTTATTACAACAACATATCTAAACAAATATGGCTTAGGACTGTAACAGTGTATTGGTCAGTACTTTTACATTGTGCGTTTAAAAGACTGGCTACAGTGCAAGAGTTGGAGAGCTTTGGTCTAAACTCATAGTGAGGATAAAGAGCACTGGTTCTCAACTGGTTTTGTTTCAAGACCTATAGTTTACATTGGACATCAAATGGTGATCCAAACCCAAACGCTGAGATTTATTACAATTACCATGAACTGTGTAGACTTAATAACATTGCACAATGAAATAAAATAAATGCATTAGTCTCTTCCTAATCAATAAGCCTGTGTATTGGGCTTATTTTAACTTGGTTAGTTGCATTTTAATACTGGTATTTAGTACTGTTATCCTTTAGCACATTTTCCATGGTCCCTGCTACCCACGACCCAATCAGAACAGACCTGAAACCCCTTTTGGTCTTGAAGCACCAGTTGAGAACCACTGTTTTAGAAGATCAAGTGCGCCTCCTAGTTGCGGGCCATGGCTGTCTTCTCACCCGGTTCACCCTCCTGTTTCAGACGGTAGTCTGCCAAAGCTGCTTTAATGGCATCCTCAGCTAGCACTGCAACACACAAAGAATGAGGTCAGTCTAAAATACAGGAACAACCAGAGGAGCAAATATAATACAAGCAAATAGATTAAAATCAAATTAAAAGGAACACCTACTTGAGCAGTGCAGTTTGACTGGTGGAAGGCTAAGCTCCTTAGCAATCTCAGTGTTTTTTATTTTGAGGGCTTCATCGATCTGTACATTGATGAGAAATTTCAGGTTTAATACTTTTATTAGGATAAAAACACCAAGTTACAAACACTTGTTACAGTGCAGATTACAAAAAAGGCAAAGACAAACATTTGCACCGAATCAGTAAGAACTAAAACTAGAAAATGTGACCATTTTTGCTTACGGATTTGCCTTTCACCCATTCAGTGGCCAAGGAACTGGAAGCAATAGCAGAGCCACAGCCAAAGGTTTTGAACTTGGCATCCACAATCTTCCCAGCCTGATCCACCTCAATCTAGGTGGGAATAAACAATTGTACACTTCATTTCATCAAATATATGACCACTGCATCAAGGGATAGCTTAACATCAGCTCTGTGACTCAACCCCAGACTGTGTCTATAAACAAAAAACTATTTATCATTTGCGATACAGTGTAGGCATCAAATGATTGTTTATTTTGTGAAATAAAAAGTTTATATGAAAAAAATGCAATACAGCTATGAAAAAAGAAGGGGTTATTTGTTGATTTTATATAAGGGCTGTCAAACGATTAATCGCGATTAATCGCATCCAAAATAAAAGTTTATGTTTACATACTATATGTCTGTTTACTTTGTATATTTATTATGTACATATAAATACACACACATACATGTATATATTAAAACAAAATATTTATATGTATATATATTTATACCTGTATACAATTTAGATTATAAATAAATATATATATTTTATATATAAATCTAAAATATTTTTCCTTAATATATACATGCATGTGTTTGTATTTATGTATACATAATAAATATACACAGTACACAAATATATATTATGTAAACAAACTTTTATTTTGGATGCGATTAATCGTTTGACAGCACTAATAATAATAATAATAATAATATTATTATTATTATTAATATATATATATATATAAATAATAATAATATTATTATTATTATTAATATATATATATATATATTAATAATAATAATATTATTATTATTAATATATATATATATATATATATATATATATATATATATATATATATAACATATATTTATTTACATGTGAAATATATGGGTATATTTTGATATTATATCATAATATTATGATATTAAGTAAAGATATTTTGTAAATTTCCTACCATAAATATATCAAAACTTACTTTTTGATTAGTAATATGCATTGCTAAGAACTTCATTTGGACAAATTTAAAGGAGATTTTCTCAATATTTTGATTTTTTTGCACCTTCAGATTTTCTGTGAATTTCCATTACCTTGCTTTAACCCGTTAAATGCACTCTGATGTTTTCTCTACTATTTCTACTGAAATAAATGTACAGCATATTAGTTTAATTTATGCTTTCAGGGGTTAAACGCTCTGAAGTATATTCTTTTTTTATTTCTTCACATTTAGTCTTTGTCTACTTTTAACACCCAGTCTTTGAAGTGGTCATTTTGTAGCCGAAGTTCTTGAAATTTACATTTTCCTGTCATGTTTGCCTTAGTTTACAGGTACAGCCTGGTGACTGCATTTGACTTAAGTGATTGCCAATTGACGACCAGAAAGGGAATAAAATGGTGCTGCAAAATAGCCTAACCATAATAATAGGCAATATGCATAAAGCAACAGAAATTACATTTTGATAAACGGACAAACAGAAATCTCTGCTATTCCATGATTTAGATAAAAAAAAAAAAAAGAATTCCCTGACTTTCAATCTCTGGAATAGACCTTTTAAAATTCCATAATATTCCAGAAATTCCATGACCCGTGGAAACCCTGTAAATAGTTGTATCTTAGCCAAATATTGTATCATAACAAACCATTCATCAATGGAAAGCTTATTTGTGACCCTGGAACACAAAACCAGTCTTAAATCGCTGGAGTATGTTTATAGCAATAGCCAAAAATACATTGATAATTACTGATTTTATTATTTATGCCAAAAATCATTAGGATATTAAGTAAAGATCATGTTCCATTTAAGATTTTTTCTAAATTTCCTACCGTAAATATATAACGTTTTTTTTAATAAGTAAGATGCATTGCTAAGAACTTAATTTGGACAACTTTAAAGGTGATTTTCTCAATATTTTTTATCTTTTTGCACCCTCAGATTCCAGATTTTAAAATAGTCCTATCCTAAAACAATGGAAAGCTTATTTATTCAACTTTCAGATGATGTATGTCAATTTATGGTCCAGGGTCACATTTATTCAGCTTTCATGTTATGTATATATCTCAATTTAAAAAAAAAAAAAAAACCTTATGACCCTTATTATGGTTTTGTGGTGCATGGTCACATATATTGTTTGTAGGTTATATTATATTTTTGGGTCCATAGTAAAATACTAACCAGGCACAAGTGCTACAAATATTATATCCTTTAACACCCCAGTCAAATAAACAATAAATAGCATAATCTAAAATATGCAGAGTCATCCTGTGTAAGCACTCAATCCAATCGAAGACTTTAATCAGGTTACAGAGAATTGAAACCTAGTAAGATTTGTCTGCTTAAATACTGCACTTTTTATTTGTGCAAGGACGCAATAAACATTTATTTTGTTTCCCCTTTTTATAGCCTATGCATTATTTCATGTCACAAATGCAAACATGCTTGTCATCAAATACCTGTGCTATAAAATGTTACAAAAAACAGTTAATAAGCCTACAGCAGTGAACATACCCAGTCGGAAATAAATTACTATTTAGGAAGCAGTAAAGCAGTTATTTATTGATTAATCCTATTGTTAGGATTACCTGCAGTTTCATCACATCTCCACATGCAGGGGCACCAACCAACCCTGTCCCCACATTCTTGGCATTTTTATCCAAAGAGCCTACATTTCTTGGGTTCTCATAGTGGTCCACAACCTTTAAAAAAAAAAAAAAATTAAGGGAGGGACATACTGAGTTATTTGGCTCAAAAAGTCAGAATCATGTCATTTCATTGTTCTGTCAGACAAATAAACGACCATGCTGCTCTCCATTCTCCTTCATTTTGACCTAGTTAGTACACAACTACCCTACCCATTTTGACTTTACATTTCAAAATGTTGTCTTATAGATAAATCATGGACTTTAAGAAACTATTTACTTTATTCTTAATCTTTCAGCTTAATACTAAACGTGATCCCAAACATTAACTGACTTAAATAAAACTAGCTGACAGCCAAAAAATGCAAAAAATATCAAACGTTAGTGGTTACTACAGTGCCAATTGCTGTCATTATGTATCATGAGATGTCAAACCCACAGGAAACCACTTCAAATACACAAGGGCACAGCAAAAAACTACACTAGCAAATTGCATGAGTCATACTAGCTTACCTTTTTGTGATACCCACATTGCATCCTCAATTGAGGAGCTGAAAGTGTTTTGAGAAGGACCGGTGACGCGCATTTCTTTGCCAGCGAAGCCGCCATGGTTTCTGAAATGACGCACTTGAAATCTCAAATAGCGGATTTATACAAGTATAGTCTCGTAGATTTCAAACAACCATCGCGAGATTTGAGACATGAGGAGCCCAGATTTGATGTACAAATAGTTTTATACATTTATTATTTATCTATACTTTATATACATTTATTAATACTATTCTATAGCCCTTATTGTTGTTTTTTAAAACTTAAACAGTTTATACTTTTTTTCATTTTAAAAATGCAAAGTATTAAAGCTACACAGTTTGCCGCTTACATTCTGAATAAAAATGAACATATATGGTTTTTAATAAATAATAGAAACTTTGTTCTGTAGAACAGCAGATTGTTGTTTTTGGTTCACTTCTGTCCTGCCTTTTCTGACAGTTGAAACGTCGAATCTTGACTGGTGCGTTTGTTGTGTATATAAATAATTGCATAAATGCCTATTGAGTAGTATTATTATTAATAGTAGTACTTGTTATAGTAGTGTTTTTTTTTTAATTATAATTATAATTATTATTATTGTTAATGCTCAAAACAGTATACAAAAGAATTTTACAATCACCAACAAAAAAAAGAAAATAACAAATAAAATAAATAAAGAAGAGAAAAGGGGTGTTTAAAACATTACAACTTGAAAAAGCAAAATTGAGACTTACATGCTATTAAAAATAGGAAAAGAGTTACAAACAGATACAGTTTTTAGAGCTTTTTTGTTTTAGACAGCTGGAACAGTGAAATGTATTGCTCAGATTGTTTCATAAAAACAAAATAGAGAGGTCTAGAGTTTGAATATTTGCATCTGTGGATGTGGATAGCAAGAAGCAAGATTAAATTTAGACTGATCTTACTCAAAAAAAAAAAAAACGACATTCTTCCAAAACAAGTTTTACTCCTAATGAAACTTAAAACATCTTCTCAAAATGTCTTTGTAAACGGACAATTCCAAAAAAAGATGAACAACTGTTTCAAAAGAGTCACCACAAAAAGAGCAGCTAGAGGAAATATCACTTTTGAATTTCTTCATGTAATGATGGGCAGGATAGAACTTATGAATTATTTTGTAAGAGATCTCCTTTACTTTGTTAGTTAATAAATAAGTATGAGGAAGCATCCAGAATTTCCAAACAGGAAATTGAAAATCATCTAAAAATTCTTTATATGAGAATAAACTTGTTATAGTAGTGTGTGCTATTGGTCTCTTTGCCAAATGACATCATTGCAACGCCTTTGACTGACAGCGTTGTCAGCCAATCGTTGAAAAAGGAGGCGGCGAGGATTTTTCAAACCTCAGGAAATGGGAAAGGCATAGTAACTTCCATAAAAAAACTACCGGTAATTCGAGAGCCGTCTAGCCTCCCAGCTGACAGTCTGCCACCTGTATCTTCTTCCAGCACCCAACAGCACACAACTTTTTATTCCCTTTGAATGTCCTTTTTTTTTGTCTGAGCTCTCCGATTCGGTTGGAAGTCTGGATATGGTTTCTAGTGTCACTCAGTCAGGCGCCGCGTGAGCCGAAGATTCGGTTAGTCTGAGCATCTCTGTCTGCGTGTATCGGACATTATTTCACAATGTCGGGTGTGACGCTTCAGGTAAGAAACAAATGAGATCTGAACACAGCCTAGTTGATATGGTTAGTAATGGAGTTAAGGGAAACACGGAAAAAATGCTGTTTTGAAAGTCATAAAACAACGTTCAAACGCTCATGTTTACATTTCACTGTGGGTGAGTCCAGTGTGGACTGAAGTTTTTCAGTTCATTTTGAAGCGAATAAATCACAACACACACAAGATTTTTTTTAGTAATAGCGAAACTAATATATAATATTCATTATGATGCTTTATATGGCAGTTTTTGGGCTTTGTCCGAACAATTAAATATCACTAACGTTAAACATTTTCAGGTTGAACGGGTTTGACAGGACTTTAGCTTCCTCTTCTGTCCTTCACCAGAGGCTTAAATGTAACTGAAGTTATTTGTATGAAAAAAAACGTGACACTTAAGTCTTTTGTGATTTAAAGTAGTTGAAAGGGTCATGTTATGACAGTGGTTAATGATAGTCTCTTTATTTCCGAAATGTGGTCTGTCTGTTTTTCCAGCTTTACTGCTATTAGGTCCCGGTATTCGTCCAACACTATTTGACAGCTTGTCAAATGAAGTTAATAATGTTATTCTGAATGATGGGTCTACATAATTCATAAATGAATTGATTACATTAATTTAATTTCAGCCCTTTTCTTAATGGTGTCATAAGACTGTGAAACACTGCCCTCTATGTGTAGCAAATTGAAATGCCATGGGAATGACTTGTTCAGAAAATAGCTAGTAATAAATGTAGGGTGCTCCACACAGAGATCTGGGCCCAGTTGCAAAAACTTAGCCTCTATGTTGACAGTGTCTTAAGTACTAGTTTGACCAACCATCAGATAACCAAAGGGTAATCAGTCTTATTTTTTGGCTTCAACTTGGACCAATCTACATTTTTCTGTAACTGAATTAAAAAAATGATGACTGATTACCCTTTGGTTAACTGATAAATGGTCAAGGTAGTACTTAACATAGAGGCTAAGTTTATGCAACTGGCCTGATCTCATCATCATCCAGTCTGTCTGGAATGACATGAAGAAACAGAACTGAAACAGACTAAATTCAGAAGAACTGTGGCAACATCTCCAAGATGCTTCAAGAGACCTACCTGCAAAGCTACAGAACTGTTAAAAGTTTTAAACACTTGTGCAAAAATGCTGTAAAGGAAGGATAATGTAAAAAATAATGTCATAAATAGATTTTTATCAATTAACTAAATTAAATCAACCTTTGGTGTGGCGTTTAAAGACTGCTTTTGCCCAAAGTGGACTTGCACATGGTTTTTCAGGTAGCTTTTCAGGTAGGTCTCTTGAAGCATCTTGGAGACGTTGCCACAGTTCTTCTGGATTTAGTCTGTCTCAGTTTGTTCTGTTTCTTCATGTCATTCCAGACAGACTGGATAATGATGAGATCAGATCTCTGTGTTGAGCACTGGCTTTTGTCAGACTCTTTTGTCAAAAATTTCTCTGGATTATTACAATTAATTTTTAATTTTTTCATTTTGGGGTTAACCTTTTTGTCAGTGTTTTCGTTCCTAATCTTACTTGAGTCGCAGATGTCGATGTTTTATCAAAAAAGCTGCTGTAAACTAACAAAAACCTGAAGCGTGTTGATTTTTGTACTTTTCCAATGTCACTTGAACACCACAGAGCAGCTCTCTGCAGGGTCTGACTGAAGGTGACCTCATGGACCCTGACTTCCAGCAACGTGTAGAAGATGCGATTGCCCTTCTCCGGCAGGAGATCCAGCGGGAACTGAAGATCAAAGAGGCTGCTGAGCGCCTGCGACGGGCGGTGACCAACCGCAAGAATGCTGCTGATGTGGACGGTCAGCTTAGAGCCTCCAGCCGCAAGCTGGAGCAGCTTCACTGGGAGCTTCAGGAGCTGAACGCACGGGCTATGGCCACACAGAAAGATACTATTACAGGTGAAAGCAGGATGCTTTGACATGATATAGTGAGTTTTGTTAATTGATATAAAGGACACTAACACTAACAATGAAATTAAGTCTCTTCTGCTCAGCAAGCCTGCATTTATTTGAACCAAAGTACAGCAAAAACAGTAAAGTTGTGAAATAGTTTTACTATTTAAAAAAAATATATATTTTCTGTTTTAAAAGTAATTTATAGTTTTTAATTTTAGTTTTAATTTTGTAGTTTTTAGCATCATTACTCCAGTCACATGATCCTTCAGAAATCATTTTAATATTCTGATTTATTGCTCAAAAACATGTATTATTATTATTATTATTATTATTATTATGTTGAAAACAGCTGAGTAGAACTTCAGGTGTCTTTGATAAATAGAAAGTAGAAAAGAACAGCTTTAATCTGTTGTAACATTATAAAAGTCTTTATCATTACTTTTGATATTAATGATATTAATTTCTACAATCCCCCAATTTATGCTGACTTTAAGCTTTTTGATTTCCTATAGTGTATAATGTTACAAAAGGTTTTTATTTCAGGTAAATGCTGATCTTTGGTTCTTTCTATTCATCAAAGAATCCTGAAAAAAAGGTACTCAACTGTTTTAAATATTGATAATAATATTAATAATAATAAATGTTTCCTAAATGGCAAATTTAGCTTGAAAATTTAGCTTTAATCTCAGGAATAAATTACATTTTAAAATATATTCAAATAGAAAACGGTTATTTTAAGTAGTAAAAATTTCAATTTTACTGTTTTTGTAAATAAATGCAGGCTTGGTGAGCAGAGCAGACTTCTTAAAAAAAACATCATATTAATTATTATTACAGTTTAAAAACTTTTTTTTAATTTCTATGATGGCAAATCTGAATTTTCAGCATCATTACTCCAGTCTTCAGTGTTGCATGAACCTTCAGAAATCATTCTAATATACTGATTTGGTGCTCAAGAATTTAACAATCAGTGAGTTGCAAGTGGGTGAACATTTTTTTGAACGTTTCCGGACATTTTGGACAATTTCAAGAATTTTAAATAACTTTTGTAAATTTTCTGCCCCTTTGCAACCCAAATTTTTTATAATTTTTTTTTTTTCAGGATTCTTTGATGTATAGAAAGTCCAAAACAGCATTTATTTGAAATAAAAATCTTTTGTAAAATTATGAATATTTTTACTATCATGTTTGATCTATTTAATGTGTTGTTTTAATTTATTTCAAAACCAAAAAAATTCTTACCCCAAGCTTCTGAATTGTAGTGTTGAACGAGTTTTTAATATAAAATTTTAATATCACAGAATTGCTTCACATTTCTTTATTAAGTGTAGAAAATGTTTGTCCTTGACTCATTTGCTTTTCGTTCTATAAATAAAACATCTATAAAAACTCTTGTTTTCTCAGTTGATGCCACCTCTCCAGATCCATGCCATTGGGAAGAGATCACATCACCCTTGGGCGGCCGTGTCCGTACATTGAAAAAACAGCTTACCATGGAGCTCAAAGTAAAACAAGGAGCTGAGAACATCATTCAGACTTACACCAACAGTTCTGTCAAGGTGAGGTTCCTTCCCCCCGTCCATTTTTTTATCCCTGTGCGTCTTGAAAATGATTAACTCATCCTCCACTCCTCTGTGTGCATTTAAATCGGTATGGGTTGCTGCCAGAAGGCTATGAAATGTAATAACACCCCACACAATGGAGGTCCGCTCCGCCCCCTATCCTTTATAACCCTTTTAAAGCGACGGTCCCATGACCTCTAGCTAGCCGTGAGTATATTTGAGCCTGTGCGTTTCTATTAGACAGGGCTGCGATAATGCTGCAGCGTTTGGCTGAGAACACTGTGTGCTGGCAGTTCTGTGATTTATGTCTGTGCTGGATTCAGACAGCTTGAGTACAGAGCCTTGATCTCACACACACACACACACACACACACACTCTCAGACACACACAGACGTGCTCTAAAACATCATCCCTTTGAGTCTGAAGAGGAAGAGCTTGCTGGTACTGATTCGGTTTCTCCTGTCCTGGGCCTGGCGACAGCAGCAGCCCATGTGACTTCGCTCCAACCAATGCCGAAGCATTCGGGTTTGGGCCAGCCAGGCAGGGCTCAGCAGCAGATAGAGGTGGCTGACTCCTTTGGAAGGAGAACTGTAAACGGCGTGAGAGAGAGAGAGAGAAAGAATCAAAAAGAACAAATGTGAAAAGGGGAGGGGAATAGTGTGCGAGTGAGCGAGCAAGCGAGTGGGATGCAAGGACAGTAGAACAATAAGAAGAAAGAATGGAGTGGCTTCTCGGATGCTGATCCTTGATCAGCGATGTGCGGGTCTCGGTGTCTGCTTTACGGCAATAATGGCATGAAGAGTTTTGAGGATGGAGAGATAAACACAGGAGGGAACGTCTGATGGGGGTCAAGGAAGAGCAAGGGGATGTCATACAGCCATCTGAAAGTTCACAAAACATGACAGATGACCTCCTGAGCTGCATTGAGAGGGGAAGAGCACTATGGACGGTATGGTTTTCCTTTTTCTTTAGTTCCTGAATGGGTCTGTTCTGCAGGTTTCTGCAGAAAAGATCACGTTTCTTGTTGCAGCATTGTTTACGTTGAGGCTCCACGGGATGTTGCGATCGTTGAGCATGCCTGTTTCATTTGCAAAGTGTAGTTGCTGCGTTTCAGGATATACAGCCCTCTTGCGCTGCTAACGTCACGGCTCATAAAGCTCTGGGGGGAAAATTGCACAGTCAGTGTTTGATGTTTGAGTATGTTTGGGTGTGGTGTACACCTGGCTGCTTTTCATGATGAGGAAGAGAGGAGTTTAATGAAGACCGCTGCACTTTTGACCTGTTGGTCTTTGTGGGAATTTCTCATATTGGCTTAGCTAAGCTTAAAGCTGTAGTGTACGGTTTCTGTGCTGATAATTTCATAAAATAAAACTGCAAATGTGACTCTCTGATGTCCCAAACAGTCAGCTTTTGTTTCACAGTGGTTACCTTTTTTGGGAAATGTGAATGTCTTGCATATACTGTAGTTGTCTCTACATATGACAGGGGTTCTATAGTCATGGAAAACTCAATAACATTTCTTTAGTTAATATACATTTTTCACTATACAGTATCTCACAAAAGTAAGTACACCCCTCACATTTCAGCAACCATTGACCATGAAACCATGAAAGTTGGATATATTTTAGAGTAGTCAATGTGCAGCTTGTATAGAAGTATAGATTTACAGTCCCCTGTAAATTAGTCAACATATACGAAATATGGTTGCTGAAATGTGAGGGGTGTAAAATGTACACATCTTTATTTTTTTCAAAAGTTTACACTCCTGGCTCTAATACATTGTTCTTCTTTCTGGAGCATCAGTGAGTGTTTGAACCTTCTGTAATAGTTGCATATGAGTCCCTTAGTTGTCCTCAGTGTGAAAAGATGGATCTCAAAATCATACATTCATTGTTGGAAAGGGTTAAAATGCTGAAAAAACAAAGAATTTGTGTGACCTGAGTGATTTTTCTGAAGAACGCAGGCAGTTTAACTGTTCAGGACAGACTCATCTTAATGTCTAAATGTGTTAATATTGGTTTAAAAGTTGTCGATTCTGAGAGTTAGTACTTTAGTAAATTGCCCACCTATAGAATTCCGGTTCATAATTTGCTATAGGGAAATAACAAGAACAACAAGAAGAATGCAGTAAATGGTAAATCTGTTTGCACTACAAACCAGTGTGTTCATAATTAAGATAATGCATTAAAATAATATGGTAAGACATACCAATTTGCAATATCAAGCAGCAAAACAAGCAGTTTTGTACAGCTAAAAATAACTGGATGCGGATGAGATCTGGAAGCCAAACTCATAAAATTTACAAATGGCCATGCACACTCTTACAGGAAAAATAATTTGTTATTTTTTGATAATCATAAATACCTAGAAAAGCCATTCGCTGGTCAATATATGGAAACATCACTTTAAATTTTTTTTAATTCCATTACTTTTTTTTTTTTTCCACTTTTTTTTTTTTCTGGTCCCTGACTGTTTGTTCTTTTTTTTCTGACAGTGTTCTCACTGTTTGTTCTAATGCAAATGCAAGATGGTCAATCTCAGTATCTCTCTATCGCTTCTGTTGTCACTCCCCAGGATCGGAAGATGTTGTCCACAGCCCAGCAGATGCTGCAGGATAGCAAAACGAAAATCGAGCTGCTCCGCATGCAGATTGTCAAAGTCACCCAGGCCAGAGAGGGAGAGCGGGAGACCACACAACCAGAGGGTACGCAAACAATTAGTTTCTGCTAGTAAAGAAAACATGTAGGAAATCATAATAAGTGTTATGTTTTTTTGTTTGTTTGTTTTTTTTTTTTTGATTATACAACAAACTATTTTTCCATTGCCCCTTAAAGAAAGTGATGATGTGATGATAAAACACTAAAACTATAGCAGAGTTTCCCAAAGTTGAAAGTTCCTTGGAAGACAGTAAGGTGTTATTCTTAAAATGGCATTGACCTATAAAATTTCATACCAACTTCTCCAAATAATCAAAAAGGGAACAAGTTTCCAAGACAGCTGATAAGTTATTTGCTTGCATATTATGTGCTGAGGCCAATCTTTTCTGTATTCAGCTAGACATCAAAACTTTGACATCAGCATGCAGCATCATCAACTGTCTCATTATAGAAGTTGCTTTGAAAGAATTACATCAATATTTCTTAGGATATATTTCTATATTGTTTAACTCAAGCTTAAATGTCAGCTTTGCATTGGGGCAACCTTTCAGTATTGAATTTGGGTGTGGTTTGTTTTAGTTCCTTTTTTGTATTGTTTGAGCGCTTTGTCACTCCGCAGCGTTCACCAGATGCATTAGAAGCACGTTGCATGACATGACACAGTTCAATGGTTTCCATTTTAATTGATTCTGTCTACAATGTAAGCTTAGCAGTATTGGGCTCTTGCAGTGTAGCTGTTTTGACACTCCCTTCCAGTGTTGATTTTAGCATTGCATGAAACTGATCCAATTAGAATGCATTAACAATGTTTTTCTTTTATATGGACAACTGTCAATTTCCTTTTATATCAAATGCTTAAGTATTTATTAAACAATAAACATTTATTTTGTTACTCTATGAATTAGAATGCTGACTAGATTAGAATGTTATTCCCTATTTTATTTCTATATTTATTCTGGAAGCTGCTGGTTTATACACATGTAATCACCAGCTGGTGACAGACAGATGGAATGGTGTTTTTTTTTTTTTTTAAATGCAGGTTTTTCTGCAGGTCGCCCCTCGGAAACAATTAGTCCACTTGAGCTGCGGGTGGAGGAGCTTAGGCACCATTTGAGGATTGAGGCAGCTGTGGCAGAAGGTGCCAAAAATGTGGTCAAGCAGCTCGGCGTACGCAAAGTGCAGGACCGACGTGCTCTAGCGGAGGTAAGTGCATGCATTGGTCTTTAATGTAAAGGCTTTTCAGAAACCAACAGCCATGCATGATGCATTCTGAATAGATTGACTGTCTGGAAACTACAGACGGCATACAGTTAAAGAAAAGCTCCACCCAAAAATGCAAAAATTCTGTCATTTTCTCACCTTTGTAAGGCTTTTTCTTCTATGAAACATGAAATTTGGGAAACAAACACTGCTAGAGTCCATTGGCTTTTACTGTATTGGCAAAAAAAGCTAATACATGAAATAAATGAGATGTATCTGATAATGTCTTTGCATGTAAACAAGTAGCAATGACAAACCTTGAAGTGCTTTTTGCAAATATTTTGAGAATTATGAGCATGTACGTGCAGCATTGCTCAGTCAGGCTTGTTTGCCCTTGAAGCAGCACACCCAGCACATGCTTTGTCACTAAGACAGAAAAGACAGAGTCCACTGCGAGTGATAAAGTGAGAAAACTGTGCTCTAATGCTGCTCAAAGATAACCTAGTGCTGAAATGACCTCACTAATCCTTTTTTTTTATTTACACTTGACATTTAAGCACCAGAAGCAGCAGGAGCTTCAGGATCTCTTCTAGATCATTATGACTGTTTTAAACACATCAAGCATTTAACTTGCAATAAAACGGGCTAAGAGATTTCCCTGAGCAGTCATGACATCAGCATGCCAATTTTAGAGTTTAATTCAGATTTTTACTTTTCAGATATAAGAAACATGATTCAAACTAACTACTATAATATATGAAGAGTTCAGATGCAAAGCCATCTAAAAGCCATCTCGGTCAAAAATGAGATAATGATACTGACACACATTATACATCCATCAAATACTTTTACTTCAAACTCACTAAAATCTCACCCTCAGGCCAATCAGAAGTACCAGTACTTGCATAGAAACCTATACATCAGCGCCTGATAAAAATGCATTTTTTTTAAAGAAAGATGTCAGATAGATTTAGAGGCTTCTGCATCTGAACTCTTCATATACTGTTAGTTTCTGTGTCGTATGCTACTGTCATTCAGCATTTTGAGCATGTTTTTACTTTGTCCAGGCTCAGGCTCGTTTGCAGGAGTCCTCTCAGAAACTGGACCTGTTACGTTTGTCTCTGGAGCAGCGGCTTGGAGAACTTCCACACGACCATCCCAAACGAGCTGCCATTAAAGAGGAGCTGACGGTCGGGTCCTCACCTGTCGTTGGGTTGCAAAGAGATCGGCTGCGCTCTTCATCTTCAGCATCCTCTTCGCTCTTCAAACCAGCCAGCCTGACAGGTATTGGCACAGCTGAAAGTTAGCAGGAAGGTTATGGTGTTAAGGTGTCAGTTTCACTCCTTGTCACCTCAGTTAAATATAGTTCTGATGCCACAATATGCAGAATACATTTAGGTGTGGTACAGCAGCTGTTGCAGATGATGAAAACACATCACTAGTGTACTGTTATACTTCATAAAGGATGTTCAGGTTAGACACTGTCTGTGGAGGGTGTATCATATCATTAAGGATGCCTTTAACCCCAACCATGCGCTGTTCACCTCTCTCCTGTCCGGAAAGCAGCACAACTGTTTTCAACATTGATAATAAGATCGATCAATAAGTAATGTTTCTTGAGCACCAAATCAGCATAGAATGATTTCTGAAGGATCATGTGACACTGAAGAGTATAATTATGACTGCTGAAAATTCAGCTTTGCCATCACAGGAATAAATTAAATTTTAAATGATTTAACATTTTAATATTTCAAAATATTACTGTATTTGTAATCAAATAAATGCAGCATGGTGGAGCATTAGACACTTCTTTTAAAAACCTTTGAAACCTTACTGACGAGAACTTTTGAACAGGAGTCTAAATGTCTTGTGTTGTTGAACTCTACTCAGTTTGATATAAAACTTGTCATGTTTTTATTTACATTTTATATTTTTATTTGCACTTTATTATAAGAATGCAAAGCGTGAGGATTCACCTTATTTTTCAACACTGAAGTAAGCCGTTTTCTGTGAATGTGCAAGACTTCAGGGCATATTCATGAAACATCTTAAGGCTTAAAAGCAGCTCGTAACTTGCTGATTTAGGAGAAAATATTAAAACTAATGGGCATGTCACCCCTAAATTTAGGACTCCTGGGCCCATATTCTTAAAGCTTCTAAAAATCCTCTCAGAGAGCTCTTAATTTAGCTTAAAAATTCTATGTAGGAGTCTTAAAAGTGATTCAGGACCAATCTAAGCAACTCTGAGCAAGGAAAAGACAAAAACTTTTATCGTAGTGAGGAGGCGGGGCTGACCCCGTTGCTAGCTATGACACAGCATTTTGAAGACTCTGATTGGTTGGTTGTCCAA
This sequence comes from Cirrhinus molitorella, assembly GCA_033026305.1. Taxonomy (NCBI): domain Eukaryota; kingdom Metazoa; phylum Chordata; class Actinopteri; order Cypriniformes; family Cyprinidae; genus Cirrhinus; species Cirrhinus molitorella. The sequence continues at coordinate 46,978,964 of CM065119.1, forward strand.
GCAGGAAATAAAAGAGCAGTTTTAGGTGTAGGGTCTATTATAAGCCTTCACTTTTAACACACACACACACACACACACTATATATGTATGTACAAACAAAATGAACAACGTAATTGTGTGATCACTTTGCTTGTTTATGACATACCCAAATCATCGCTGCTGTATAGTTGCATTTTTCCAGTTGGCAAATATGTTAATGTAGTTAATTTGGTGATTACTTCCATTTCTGGCACTATGACATTTCTATGCTATGTCGGAGATGTTAGCATGTCTCTAAGTTCGGTCACAAACACGATCTAATGTGTAGCAGCATCTTATTAACTCACTGTCATGCATTGCGTACAACATATTTCTTCTCCCTCTTCATATTTGGTCCATTTTCTCCACTGTTAAAGAAACTCTTACGCCTCTTAAAAGTCCTCATCCATACTTCTAACAGTTTTGGACCCTTAAGACCCTTTTAAGGGTTGCTTTCTGAATTACTTTTTTCTTTACTATGATCTTTTCTTTAATTTTAAGAGGAAACACCCAGATTTTTAAGAATTTTCTTAGAATTTTGTCACTAGGAGCAACTTTTTGCACTAAGAATTTTCATGAATACGGGCCCTGAATTTTTGCTTTAAGAGTATTTCATAACACATTTTAGCACTAAAACTAACTCCTAAATCTATGAAACACTGAGTAGTGAAGAGGACTCCTAAGTCACTAAGACCAAGCCACAAACTTTCCTAAAATGGCTGTTGCCAGCAATCTGCCTCATAACTTAAACATTTTAGAAACATTTGACGATAATCGCCTTTGGTTTTGAAGGTTATCCTAACTCCAAATTTTCCTTTGATTATATCCTTGTTTTCATTAACAAGTTGGGCAAGAAGTAACAGCTGTTCTGGCTTCCAGTTTGGTTTTCTTTTACATTTGCATGTCTTAATATCAGCCATGATTACTTTATATTAAAAGGCTGTTTGTATTCATATATGCAATTATTTATTTATTTATTTATTTATTTTGTTTTTGAGAAGCGTACATGTAAGAGGCTGACAATTAGTTTAACACATACTTGTTTAATTAGTGACACTTAAGCCCTAACTGGACACTAGATTTGCAGGGGGATGTTAGAGAAATGCATGTTTCACAAACTACTTTTTTTAATCAGCAAACTCAGTGATCCCCTGAGAAAGAATTGGTCCTGTACGAATTGGTACAGACTAAAAATCGAACCTCAAACGTAGTTTAGAAAACTAGTCCCATCCGAATAGGGCTTTAGCCTGCATTTTAAAATCTTTTGGTAACATAATATTGATATTATTATAATACTGCGCTCTACAATATTTTTTTATGAAAAAACCTCTGACAGAAGACCCCTTTCTCTATCAGCCAATCGCTGTGTGCATAGTTAATAAGCATGCTGACATCATCCATAGCAATGAGGTCAACCCCACCCTTACTCTTAGCTTAAGACTTCTCTCTATTTCTTAGTAAAAGTTTGTCTCAGCAGCTTTGTGAATAGGTTTTAGGAGAAAGCTCTTAGCTAAAAACTTTTACTGCTATTTAGTGGTACGATAAAATGTTTTGTGAATACGGGCCCTGGTTTATTACCGTTGTAGGAAAGTAGCAAGAATAACAATGAAGTGCAGTAAATGGTAAAACTGTTTGCACTACAAACCACTGCACTGTGTTAATGATTGAAATAATGCATTAAAATAATATGGCAAGGTACACAAGTTTGCAATATTGAACTGTTTTGTATAGCTAAAAATAGCTGGAAGCGCATGAGATCAGAAGCCTCGCACATAGAAGTTACAAATGTCCACCCCTGCTCTTACAGGAAAAACAAGGTGGATAGAGGAAATAAACATAGAATCTAATCAGCTTTATGTGTGTAATGTGTAACATAAATCCGTTGTACGTAATTTGCTGTATTGTGTATAACTTCAGTGTGTGTGTGTGTGTGTGTGTGTGTGTGTGTGTGTGTGTGTGTGTGTGTGTGTGTGTGTGTGTGTGTGTGTGTGTGTTTTCAGGGCGACTGGATGTCAGGTTGATGGGTTGTCAGGACCTGCTGGAGTCAGTTCCAGGCCGTTGTCGGGTAAGCAACATGTCCTCCGCCCCTGGAAGTCCCTCCGAGTCCAAATCGCTCAGGATGAGAACCGGCCTGTCCACCCGCAGCACCAACGGCAAGACCACCAAGACTGATGAGCTCTCATGTGAGTCTCTCAGGGGAAAATACAAAATACGATTTCACAATAGCTGAGGACAATGGCAGAAGAAAATCTGCATTTTCCTACCTTGTCCAAGTAGATGAATCTAAAATGAATAAAATAAACAGACTGGATGGACTTTAATAGAAGATTTTTTTTACTTGGTCATTAAAAATCAAACAGCTTAATTCTTATGTGACAGTTATTTTAAAAACATATTTTAATTCTGTAAATGTTCATGTACAGTCAAACCAAAAATGAATCCGACACCAGATATAATTTATTTTATACTAGTGGGTGTAGGACACTATAGTTCATTTATGCAAGTGAGGATAGCAAAATAAAGTAAACTGTTATACATGTGACCCTGGACTACAAAACCAGTCATAAGGGTCGATTTTTCAAAACTGAGATTTATATATCATCTGGAAGCCAAATATATAAGCTTTCCATTGATGTATGGTTTGTTATGATTTGACAATAATTGGCCGAAATACAACTATTTGAAAATCTAAATATTGAGAAAACTGCCTTTAAAATGGTCCAAATTAAGTTCTTAGCAATGCATATTACTTTTTAAAAATTAGGTTTTGATATATTTATGGTAGGAAATTGACAAATTATCATGATCTTTACTTGATATCCTAATGATTTTTGGCATAAAAGAAAAATCATTTTAACCCATACAGTGTATTTTTGGCTATATTTGACTTATGACTGGTTTTGTGGTCCAGGGTCACATATTATACACAAAAATTCTTCTACAATGGACTACCACTTAAAAAAAATTGGCTTTGACCTGACCATGTTTTGCTTAAGTGTTTTTCTTTCATTTGCAAACTTCTTACACCACAGACTGAATAAAATTAACCATTGCTTGGTAATTGGTTGGTATTAAACCTAATTCATCTGTGAGACAGTCTAGTCTTTGTTCTGACACCGTAAACTTTAGCAAATTAACTGTGATAATGTGAGAAAGTTGAGGTGTCTGAATAAGTTTTTGTTTGACCGTATGTGTTGTTTTTTCGAGTAAGATGCTTCTTTAATTTTTCTTTCTTTTAATGTGTTTTCTCTCAGTGGAGATCAGCGCTGTATTGAAGGTGGATAACAAGATAGTTGGTCGCACTCATTGGCGGCCACTGAGTAAGGAGGCCTGGAATCAGAGCTTTACCATCGAACTTGAGCGGGTTAGTGCCAACAAATTCTTCTGCATATTTCATAGACCTATTTAGTAAATGAATAAGAGTTTTGAATCCAGATCAGAAGCTCACTCTTAATGCATGTCACAATCTAGGACTCCTTGTCTGAGTGCTTTTACAGCATGCTATTTATAACTGTCAATCATCCCAGGCAACACTTGGCACATCTGTTTTTTACGTAAAGTGCCTGTGATGGCCATTGGCTGAATGCTTTTCCTCACCTTAATTAACACAGCTTTACTCATAGTGCAATCAGCCGCCTCTAGAGTAATCCAAACTAATCCCTCAACATTACTGTAATCTTTTACTCACCCCTTTGGACACACAGTCAGACTGAATACTGGCCAAGTCAGCCCGCAGCTCTCTCCAAGCTGATTCAGCTGTAACGATGGAGAATGATATCTTATTTCATTATTTCTAGATTACTGAAGCAGTTTTTCTCTCAAAGGCTGTGCTTCACATTTGTTTGAATGGGGAAGCATTTTGCTGTATCTGTCTTAGAGGTTTTGATTATCTTTGACACCAAGTTATGTTTTCTGACTGTAAAGTGTGCGCTTTATGATGCATCTCAAGAACTGTGGCAAGAAATTGTTTCAACAGTAAATCTTTCTGTAATAATCCATAATAATGCACATCATGCCTCAGGAGTAGGAACAGCATAAACTGCTTTGTTTGATTGTACAATCCTTAAAAGGATATTTTACCCAAAAATGAAATTTCTGTCAATAATTACTCACCCTCATGTTGTTCCAGACCTTCGTTCGAAGATATTTTTGATGAAATCCAAGAGTTTCTGACTCTATGTAGACAGCAAGTGTGCAGAAAGGTAACAAGACCATCAATAAAAACAGTCCATGTGACATCAGTGGTTCAACTGTAATTTTATGAAGCTGCGAGAATACTTTTTGTGCACAAAAGAAAACAAAAATAATGACTTTATCAATTTCCTCTCTTTGTGTGTTCACAAGAGAAACACAACTCATGTGTGTGGATTCCTGTGTTGAATAAAGTTGTTGTTTTTGTTTTCTTCATGCACAAAAGGTATTCTCATAGCTTTGTAAAATTACTCTTGAACCACTGATGTCACATGGACTATTTTAACATGTCCTTACCACTTTTCTGGGCCTTGAACATTGCTGTCTTTGGAGTGTCAGAAAGCTCTCAGATTTCATAAAAAATATCTTCAATTGTTTTCTGCAGATGAACTAAAATTTTACGAGTTTGGAACGACATGAGGGTGAGTAATTAGAATTTTCATCCCTTAATGTCCCTTTAAAAGCATGTTTCAGTTTTAATCAAATTATAATTGCCTTATTTTATTAATTTACTGTGTATTCACTGTACACTGATATGTACATTTACTATATTGTTTAAAAGTTTGGGGTCTTTAAAATTTTTATTATTAGTAGTATTCGATTTATTATTGTTTTTAAATTAAAATTGTAATACTATTTAGCAACCATATATTGAAATGCTCAGAAGTTACATTTATATTACAGATTTATAGAAATAAGATTTTTTACTAATAATTGCTGTTCTTTTGAACTTTCAATTTCTTAAGAAGAATAAGAAATAATAAGAAATGTTGTTTGAACACCTAATCAGCATATTAAAATGATTTCTGAAGGATAATGTGACACTAAAGATTGCCATCATGGGAACAAATAACTATTTTAAGTTATATTAAACTAAAAAAAATGCATTTAAATGCACAATAAAATAAATGGAGCATTGGTTATCATAAAAGACTTTTATCAGAAAAAATGACTTCTATGAGGTGTAAAGGGCCAAGAAGTACAACTACAATTCATACCTGAGTGTTTTTTTTTTGGTCTGCCCCTTACATGACCTTTGACCCCTGTAGTCCCGGGAGCTGGAGATTGCAGTGTACTGGCGAGACTGGAGGTCCCTGTGTGCTGTGAAGTTCTTGCGTTTAGAAGATTTCCTAGACAACCAGCGGCATGGCATGTGTCTTTATCTAGAGCCACAGGGCACACTGTTCACCGAGGTGAGAGAACCTCTCAACGCCTTCATCTTAGTGCCAAATCATGTTACAGTTTACAGCTGCTATGTATTTTGACTTTCTTCAGAGGTTGATGTATTAATACACAGAAACATAATGCATATAGTGAGCTGCTGTGTTTATAGAGTGGTTTGTTTTCAGGTGAGATTCAACAATCCTGTCATTGAGCGACATCCTAAACTACAAAGACAGAAACGGATTTTCCCGAAAGAAAAAGGTGTGCTTGACCTCACATTTTCAAGTGATTGCCATAATTTCTCTTGTAATCACTTGATTGCTTTCAAAGCTAAAATGTGTATGGAGCTATTCAAAGAGACCGATTACGTCCCTTTTTACAAGATGTAATATAAGTCTCAGGTGTCCCCAGAATGTATTTGTGAAGTTTCAGCTCAAAATACCCCACAGATCGTTTATTATATAATAAAAAAAAAAAAAAGCCTTTTTATTAATGAAAGCAGAATGTATTTGTGAAGTTTCAGCTCAAAATACCCCACAGATCGTTTATTATATAAAAAAAAAAAAAAAAGGCTTTTTTTTAATGAGAGCAGAAACATGCTGTTTTCGTGCATGTCTCTTTAAATGCAAATGAACACAAAAGGTCATGGAATTTCTGGAATATCATGGAATTTTAAAAGGTCTATTCCAGACATTGAAAGTCAGGAAATTTTATATTTATTTTGTCCAAGTCATGGAATATCAGGGATTTTTGTTTGTTGCTATAAATTGTTTCCATTTATCAAAATGTAAGTTTTCTATACCGTATTTTGTTTAATTGGTTGTTTCACGCTTTTTGCCTATTACCTTAGGTTTTGGTTATGAAAGCATAAAAACCATAAATTAATTTCTGTGGAAATAGTACAGAGAAATATTAAAGTGCATTTAACGGGTAAAAGCAAAAAAAAACATCTGTGAACAAGTAAATAAAGCTTGCAAATGGATGGATCTGTTCATTATAGGTCATGGAAATTCAGCTTTTTAGTCAGTGAAATGTCAGGGAATTTGATGTTTGGCTTAGAATTTACAAAAACAGTCAAATATGTTTATGAAGGTAAACACCTGGGAAAGAAATCGCATTTGTGTTTATATTAGATTTGTGTGGCAGCAGCGTAATATACAGTAAATAATTCAATAAATCCACTGCTCTCTTGTCTCCTCTGAGGCTGGGACTCAAAATAGTGTTCTATGTGCGTCTGTGCATTCAATGACAGAACAGTTACCAAGCTTTACTCTAACTTTTGCCATGGTACTGATGAACTGATACACCATTGTCGCTTGCGAAAACAATTATGGCGCCGTGGGTGGTAATATTATAATAAGATCCTCTTTCTACCTCACGGGGGAGCGAAATCTGAGCGGCTTGTTTTTTTTTTTGTTTTTTTTTTACAAGCTTGCAGAGAATGGCTTACCAAAAAAATTTACTGGGTTGTTCTTTTTCATATTTTTGGGTTGGTAGATGCACCGGGGACCTGATTATAGCACTTAAACATGGAAAAAGTCAGATTTTCATTATATCTCACCTATAACATGAGATGTAAAGGCTGTGCTGTGGAGTGTAGTGTTTAAAAAGATGTTTCCGACTAAAGCGTCGTATGATTTGTATGTTAAATGGCTGATTTAATGTTTTTCATAGGGAAAAATTTCCTGCGGGCAGCACAGATGAATATGAACTTTGCCACTTGGGGGCGTCTAATGATGAGCGTGCTGCCCCCCTGCAACAGCACCGTCACCGCCTTGAGCCCCCCTCTGCCTGGTTCTGAGCCCATGTCACCTCCATCTGTGTCCACGCCCCCTTCCTCTGGGTGAGACATATGCATATGCAATCCCTTGGGTTTGGTTAAGGAAAATGTATCCATTTGTAAAAACAGCGGTTCTCTTTCTGTGTTGTGGCTGTTAACCACAGAGACTCAGCAGTTGTTAAACTCAACTTTAGTGAGGAGCGTCCTGCCAAGCCCCCGCGCCTCCACTTGGCACAGAACCCCACTGACGCATCACTTTCTGGGGTACTTCTTGTGGACAAACCCTTGCTTTTTAATTTGTAGTTCTGTGTTGCTTTGGTCAAGTTAAAGTTTTAATTATATGTTTTTGGGATGTGTTTCCCAGGCTCCTGCCAGAGTGAATTCCATTGAGGATAATCAACTTCTCAAAGGCAGGCCTGTGTCCCAGCCTCAGTAAGTCAATATGTTATTTATTAGCAGTGTAGACTTTGCTGCTGACCTTTGTTGATCCAATTCAACTGTACACTGCAAAAAATACTTTTCTTGCTTACATTTTTTGTCTTGTTTCCAGCCAAAGTATCAAAAAAATGTATGAATCAAGAAGAATTTTCTAGACAAGTAAATAATTATTTTCTTGTTTTCAGAAAACACACGATTTTTGTTTAGAACAAGCAAAATAATCTGCCAATGGGGTAAGCAAAAAAAAATCATATTTCAAACAGAAAACAAGATTAGTTTGCTTACCCCATTGGGAGATTATTTTGCTTGTTTCAAGCAAAACCACACTTAATTTTGACTTGTTTTCAGAAAAAACAAGACAATAATGTTTACTTGTCTAGAAAATCCTTCTTGATTTAAGATTTTTTTGATATTGTGGCTGGAAACAAGACAAAAAATCTAAGTAAGAAAAGCATTTTTTTGCAGTGTACTAATAAGCAAAACTTACTTTATATTAACTAACATTTGTGCTTTTTTTTTCCTCATTGCTGAAGAGTGTTGAACTTTCTTTACAGTTCTACTGTACAGACGTGAATTTAATTTTCCTTCAGCCTTAGGCTTATTCACTTCATTTCATTTTGGTGTGAAAGGGCTTTTACATTTTCTAAGAATCTTACGTTTTTATATTAAAAACAAACAAGCAAGCCCTGCCCAGATTTAAAAAGTAACGCAAAAGTAATGTAACGCATTACTTTCCATAAAAGGTAACTAAGTAATGTAAATATGTAATACTTTTTTTAGGGAGTAACACAATATTGTAATGCATTACTTTTAAAAGTAACTTTCCCCAACACTGTTTATTAGTGCTTTTTATTATTATTATTGCTCAAATGTAAGTGTTTTGAATCATCCCTAACCTCTTACGTCTTAAATTTCAACCTGTGATAGTAAAATAAACCTTTCTTCTCAGTCTCACTGTGTGTTGTGTATATATCCTGTTTCACAGGAGGAAAGAGGGGATGCAGATGGAGGACTTCAACTGCATTTCTGTTTTAGGAAGAGGGCACTTTGGAAAGGTAAAACTGCAGCTGTCCTTGTGGACTGTAATCGGATGACTCTGGATGATGCCGTTTACTCGATGTCATTGTCGACTCTCGTTAAAGGTCCTGCTGGCTGAATTTAAGAGGACCGGGAAACTATATGCCATCAAAGCCCTGAAGAAAGGGGATGTTGTGACCCGAGATGAAGTGGACAGGTGATGTTCTGCATCTCTGTGTCAGAATCCTACGCTACATAAATGGGCTACGGATCATTTGTTGACTTTTGATATTTATTGTGCAAAGAACTACACAAATAAGTTATGTTATTTTGATAGGTAGTATTTTGTATTGGGTAATATAAACAAATATAACACAAATGTAAAATAAACAAATAACAAAGGGCCACGTGTAAGTGTATAATGTTTATGGGTCCTTGATATTGACAAGAGTGAACACTTCCAACTGTATTTGGCTCATATTATAAATGCATTTCATTCTTTTATAGTTTGATGTGTGAGAAGAGAATATTTGAGACCATCAATGTGTCCCATCATCCTTTCCTCGTGAACCTGTATGGGTGCTTCCAGACACCTGACCATGTGTGCTTTGTGATGGAATATTCACCTGGAGGAGACCTGATGACCCACATCCATAACAGCATCTTCTCAGACCGCCAGACTAGGTACACACACATGTGAAATTAAGTTGTTGTTGTTGTTGTTTTTTTAATCAAATGTAAATTCATTTCCCAGTCACATTTACTTGTTTATAAACACTTGCACTATCAGACAATTATTAATAAAATATTATAAAATTATATAAAAAATAAATATATTTTTACATGAACAATGCCATCAATATTCTATTTATTAAAGGTGAGAATTAATCTAATCAAGTTAGTATTTTTAAGCATTTTACATTTATTCCAATAAAATAACTTAAGGCAGTAACAATTTAAACAAAACATTTTAGTTTTAGGCATATGTTCAGCTATTCTTTTTAATAGTTAACTTTTAACTATTTTTGAATTTTTTGCATCAGCAGTCATCAAAGCTCAGTAAATATTTTTCACAAATAGATTTCACCAATCAGATTACTCACTAAAAACGCCCACAGATCATGTTTTCAGGCCATTTTAAGTCTTTATTTTGATGTAACAAGGTTATTTCTAAAGGCCCTGATATACATTAAGCAAAATGGAAGAAGGAAATGATGTGACGTCATTTTGAGCAATCCAGCCATAGTGAAGTTTGTTTTGTGCTGTTGAATTGGTGCCAAAGTGAACTTTCTGGAAAGGTTCGTTCTGGCTACAAAACACCTTTGTACAACTATTGGTCCGTGACTATTGAAAGGCGGTGTTATCCATAAACGAAGAAAGAAAAGGGACGTAGTTTTTCATATATTGAGGCCGTATGTGTGAGTTTACTTCCTTTTAATTATTCTTCCCATTAATGCCATTATATTGTTCATTCAGACTGATTCGTGGAACATGCATGAGCACAAGAGGTGGGATTTATCACATTAACCAATCATATCCAATCATATTGAGATGGAAGCATTGCTTCCTCTCACATGACTTCCCCCATTCATTTCTTTCTAAATTCTCAAGGCATGCTTTTGTCAGTGGACTCAGGGGAGGCAATAGAGTCATGGACTCCCGTTGTATCTTTACCTGCTGGTGTCACTGTTGGACAGTTTTACTTTAGAAAAACATTTAAACACGTTCACGTGCATCGTGAATAACACTGGCATCGTTTTATTTTTGTAACATTTTTTTTTTCTCATTCAATATTTTAAGGAGGCACTGCCTCCCTTGCCTCCTCAGAGGAAACGCCCCTCACACACACAAGCACACAAACAAACACGTACACAGTGTTTAATTGCAGAGCATTTGCATAAGTGCTACACTTGTTCACATGTTCTCAGACGCACATGCTGAATATTTTTAGCGTTGTATATTTTTAGCATTGACACTTTCCTCTGGCTGTGACTGTAAACCAAGAGTTTTCTTCTGGCAGGTTTTATTCTGCATGTGTATTACTAGGCCTGGAGTTTCTGCACCAAAACCGAATTGTATATAGGTAACTACACCTTTACTTAACTATTACTGAATTCCCTATTATTTGCGTGTATGAAATAATGCATGTGATCTTATGTACTTTTTCTCTCTTTCCTCCTTGTAGGGACCTGAAACTGGACAATCTGTTAATGGATTCAGATGGCTTTGTGAGAATTGCAGATTTTGGACTTTGCAAAGAAGGTACATTTTTAAAGTACCATTTCTCCAGTGGATAGTTTTTGTTCATCTCAAATGACAATATTTAAAGCAGTGAGTAAACATAGTCTTACTGCCAATCAGGAATGGGACATGGCGATCGTACCTCAACCTTTTGCGGCACCCCAGAGTTCCTGGCCCCAGAGGTTTTGACAGACAGCAACTACACCCGTGCAGTGGACTGGTGGGGTTTGGGTGTACTCATCTATGAGATGCTAGTGGGAGAGGTCAGTCCTGGTCTAAACTGCTTTACTTTGAGGTTCAAAAAACATTTTCCTGTACATTATTCCTCCTTTCTGAAAAGCATCGGTTGTGTGATACACAACATGCCTTAATATTAAAATTAAATAAAACCACTTCTCATAAAGAACATGGTCTTCTTTTCAATGAAGTACCAATGGTTATATCGGCTAATTATGCATTCTTTATAGTAACAGTGTTTACCATATTCTTCATTCTTTCAAACAGACATGTTTATTTCTATGGATGAATTTAGATTGATCTTTAGGGCTACGTAAGTGATTCAGTCAAGAGCAGTGTGTGGTTTTCTGTCTTTCTTTTGTTGCTTGATTAACAACAGTGTCTCGGACAATAGCAACTAAATGTGGCTGCTATCCCTTTAAAACCGAATGCACTAACCTCCTACTACACAACAGATTTTTCTGAATTAATCTCTTTCCATATTGTCCCTCCCTAACATTTTCTGCTCGTTTTTATTCGTTGATAAACTGTAGATTTTTGTCACAGTTTTTGTCATTCAAAAAGAATTTTAGTTTATAGTTTCATTTTCGTCTGTGAAAAAATGTTGTTGATAAATTATTTGTCAACGAAATTTGAAATACGAAACGCTGCTTATAATGACTCATACTGTCTTTACACATTAACACGTTTTTTTTATGGTGCATAAACAACACCATGTCTACATTTGTGATCGTATAAGCGACAAAATAACACGCACTATTCTACGCTGCTCAATTCGCGCTTGAATAGGCAGTAGCAAATTCTTTAAATATGAAAATGTACTTACAGGCTGTGAGTCAGAAGCACCAGACTGTCCTTGCAAAGTTGGAATTAACTTTTTAACTTTTATAAAGAATGTCTCTTTGGGTTTGAGACTTTATTCTTTATAAATTTACAGATCTTTTATATGCATAAACAGCTTGTAACACTCAAAGAGAATGGACATAAAACACAAAATCACATGACCCCTTTAAAAACATGTAATAGCATTTCAGAGTGTTATGGTTTTTACTATATTTCAGTCTGAGACTTCTTTCAAAAGCACTAAAGGGGGCATCGGATGCAAAATTCACTTTGTCTTATTATATGTGTTTTAGCAGTGAGTGAACACAATCACCCTACAATGATTTGCTCTTTTTTTTTTTTCCCTAAAAAAACTAAACAGTCTCAATTATCAAACCGTTTTGATTGTCTGAGCATTATGACATGATATTGCTCAAGCCCCATCCACAACCACTGACAGACTGTCCTGTATTAGCATATTTCCACCCTCAGCCAGTTGTACGTCACGCTTGAGCAGTGAATTCGATTTTGTATTTGATGGTAATGTGGCACCAAATAGACAAAAAAATGGAAGAGAGGAGCCATAGCTCATTAGCATTTAAAGAGACATGCACTAAAACAGGTCACTGTAAACAGAGCTGTTTTGATGATGTAAAAAGGCCGTCGTTTTACATGACCATTGAGGAATTTTAACCAAAGTTTGCATTCGGGGGCATCCAATGTCCCCTTAAAGAAATCGTACCCTTTAAACAGTAGTGTATGAATGTATTCTCTTGTGTCTGCCAGTCTCCATTTCCGGGTGATGACGAAGAGGAGGTGTTTGACAGCATAGTCAACGATGAAGTGCGCTACCCCAGGTTTTTGTCCCCGGAGTCGGTCTCTATAATACAAAAGGTAACTACTTATCCCTCTTAAAGGCTTAGTTCACTTTTAGAACAAAAAATTACAGATAATATACTCATACCCTTGTCATCCAAGATGTTCATGTCTTTCTTTCTTCAGTCGTAAAGAAATAGTTTTTTGAGGAAAACATTTAAGGATTTCTTTCTATATAATGGACTTCTATGGTGCCCCCAAGTTTGAACTTCCAAAATGCAGTTTAAATCCAGCTTCAAAGGGCTCTAAACGATCCCAGCCGAGAAAGAAGGGTCTTATCTAGCGAAAAGATCGATTATTTTCAAAACAAATTGACAATTTCTATACTTTTTAACCTCAAATGCTCGTCTTGTCTCTGCAGTGCACATGTGTAGTCTGTGTGATCCAGGTCAATGCAGTTAGGGTCTGTCCAAAAACTCCCATCTCATTTTCATCTTCAACATCAAAATCATCCTGCAACGCTAATGTTTCACCTTTTTTTTTGTAAAGGCAGTTTGATATTCTTTGTATGTTCACTTTGTAAACACTGGTTGGTACTTCTGCAGCAATTTAGGATGATTTTGAAGTTGGGGAAGAAAACGAGATGGGAGTTTTTGGACATACCCTAACTGTATTGACCTAAATCACACAGACTACACATGCGCATCGCAGAAACGAGTTAAGATGAGTGTTTGAGGTTAAAAAGTATATAAAATGTCAATTTGTTTCAAAAATAATCGATCATTTCAGTAGATAAGACCCTCTTCCCCCACTGAGATCATTTAGAGCCCTTTGCAGCTGGATTTAGACTGCATTTTGGAAGTTCGACCTTGGGGGCACAATAGAAGTCCATTATATAGAAAGAAATCCTCAAAAAAAAATTCTTTACAACTGAAGAATAAAAGACGTGAACATTTTGGATGACAAGGGGTGAGTACATTATCTGTACATCTTTGTTCTGAAAGTGAACTAATCCTTTAAAAGATAAACAAATATTGAAACTGAACTGGAACTCATTCTGACTCCTCATTTATGGCAGCTGTTGCAGAAGAACCCTGAAAAGCGACTGGGAGCAGGAGAGCAAGATGCCAATGAAGTGAAGAGACACCGGTTCTTCCAGGTGACGCTCCCTAACTTAATTGTTGTCTACCTCAGTGAAGCTTTTTTAAAAAGAAGCTTCTTTTTACAAGCCTCATTCCTCTCCGCAGGGCATAGACTGGGAAGGCCTGTTGGCCAAAAGAGTCAAACCTCCCTTCCTGCCGTCAATTAAAGCCCCAGCAGACGTCAGTAACTTCGACAGTGAGTTCACACGCCTGAAGCCTGTCCTGACCCCGCCGCAGACACCGTTCTTCCTCAACGCCGAGCAGCAGGAGTTCTTTGCAGACTTTGACTTCTCGGCGCTGCACTGACTTCCGCTCGATTACCCTTAGAAAGTGGCGGTGACATATCAAATCTCCGCTCAAATCTTTTCTCTCAGTCTCCTTTATCCAATTCTTCTCTCTTGCGTTATGCAGTCGAATCGAGTGAAGCTGGCCTCGTGTCACCCTTTAAAAGCTGCTCTCTGCTTTTCGCGAAACTGGCTGCAAATGTGTGCTTAAGCTCCAAAGACAGTCCAGATTGGACTTTAAAACCAAGAGGAATTAGCCCTGACCAGAACTGTGCAGCCTCCACTGTGAGTAAGCTTTGAACTGCCCATCCCTGATACTCATACATGCGGTTATTGATATACACTTATGTTTTTGGGTTGGGTTGTACTGTTGAAGTCTTCCTGTTACAAAGAATTAAACTATTCTTGCACTGTTGCTGAACACAACGATTGTCTGATTGAGATGGAAGGACCGAATGCTTCCTGGTGTAGTGCAGATCCCAGCGTCTAAGCTCCTTAAGTTTCTGACTGTAACTATGGGAGTGTGTTCTCAGTGTTAGATCATGCAAATTCCTCCACGCTTAGTGTATATGATGTATGTTTATGTTAAACCCTCACATTTTGATCTCTGGTTGTCCCTAATCTGGATTTGATTTAGGATTGGTGCCCCAGAAAAACGTTGCTTGTTGATTTTTGGACCAGTTCTCAACTTTCTGAGCTCTTTACTGTACTTGCAGACGTCTTCTGACTTTCGGCTGCAATGCGACTTGCTCTGTCCTGCCTTTATAGCCTCTTAATAGTCCTTTGGACAAATCTAAGACTTCTAGACTACTCATATTCTACTCGATGTCTTAGCATGATACGGTTAACACATTCGCTCACTGAGCCGAGGATATTTAAACAGTTTTTGCTCTCTCCGTCATGTAACAGAAGCTCATTATGTTGTTCGTTGTTGTTATTTATGGTGTTTGTCTGCATTTTACTTTTGACTACATCAGGCTATCATTGTAAATGTGGTTTACTACTGATAAGTTACACTGTGAACAAAATGACACTAAAATATTTAAACGAAACTTGCCATTTCTATGAGCCACATGAAGGATAATTAAATAAGTAAATGTAATGGAAGAGGATGAATGTATTTTCAGAAATAAAATACAATGTGACCAAGTTGTTCAGTTTATTGAATACTGAGGTTTCGAAATAGTACATGGAGGCAGGGGGGGAAATTGCATAACTTTGATCAAAACGGCGCAAATCAGTCATGAAATCTCAGCATTAATATTGATACGTTAAAAACACTCAAGTGCAAAATTTAAAGGATTAGTTCACTTGCAGAATTTTAATTTCCTGAAAATGTACTCACCTCAGTGACAAATATGTTCATGTCTTTCTTTCTTTCTTCGAAAAGAGGAAAACATTTTTTGAGGGAAACCAGGATTTCCAGGATTTTTCAATGCAGCTTCAAAGAGTTCTACACGATTCAAAGCTGAGAAATAAGGGTCTTGTGTAGCAAAACGATCATTTGTTTCCTTAAAGCAACAAAAATGTATACACTTTTTAACCACAAATCCTAGTTTTGCACTTGTTCGTGTCAAACACCCTTTACAAATAAGTTTTTTCGCCTTACCCTAACTTTTTAAACCAAAGTACACAGAAGTAACAGTGCGTGACTTTTCCAACTTGATTACACAATGCATGAAGACGCGGATTGCAGATCTAGTGTAAGATTATTTTTTTTTTTTATTTTTTTTTTTTAAATAACGATTGTTTTGCTAGATAAGTCCCTTATTCCTCAGCTGGGATTGTGTAGAGCCCTTTGAATCTGCATTGAAACTGCAACTTGGACCATCAACCCATTGGCTCCCATTAAAGTCCACTATATTGAGAAAAAAAAGAATCCTGGAGTGTTTTTCTCAAAAACCTTAATTTCTTTTCGACTGAAGAAAGAAATGAATATCTTGGATGACATTGGGGTGAGTAAATTATCAGAAAATTTTAATTCAGGAAGTGAACTTTAAAGGAACACTCCAAAAAAACAAAACAAAAAAATAGGCTCATTTTCCAACTCCCCTAGAGTTAAACAGATTTTTAGAGTTGTACAGTTTTTGAATCCATTCAGCCGATCTTCGGGTCATCTCGCTCAAAAATGACCAAAGAGTTTCGATATATTTCCTGTTTAAAACTTGACTCTTCTGTAGTTACATCGAGAAATAAGACAGACAGAAAATGAAAAGTTGTGATTTTCTAGGCTGATACGGATAGGAACTATTCTCTCATTCCGGCGTAATAATCAAGGAACCTTTCTGCCGTACCATGGGTGCAGCAGGCGCAGCGATATTACGCAGCACCTGAAAATAGTCCCCAGCTATTTTACTATTACTTTAGTGGCTTAGTGCTGGTCACGTTAAAAGTTACCTAGCTGGGGACTAATTTTAGGCGCTGCGTAATATCATTGTGGTACCTATGGCATGGCAGCAAAGTTCCTTGATTATTAAGCCAGAATGAGAGTATAGTTCCTATCCATATCAGCCTAGAAAATCGCAACTTTTCATTTTCTGTTGGTCTTAGTACACAATGTAACTACAGAAGAGTCAAGTTTTAAATAGGAAAAATGCAGAAACTCTTTGGTCATTTTTGAGTGAGATGCTAATGGTCTAATCAGATTCAATAATTTATGCTAAGCTATGATAAAAGTGCTAACTCCAGACCCGGAGATCTGTTGAATGGAGTGGAGTGTTCCTTTAAGGTAGCGGTTTAAAGAAACTGAAACAAGGTAAAAGCACAAACATTTATTGCTTTTTATGACTGTACATTATTTAGAGAAAATTCTAGCTAATGTTTGTTAAAGTCACACGATGTGGACTTCATTGTACTGCATTTATCAACAAAACATTACTCTGTTCTGGCAGTCCGAAATGGACTGAAATCTTAACAGTCGAAGGAGTGTCACATGTACTTGCATCTTTCTCTCTTTTCGATGCTGATGTGTAATAGGAAAGGCCCTGTTTATATAAAAATATAAAGTCTTGCACCCAAAAAACAATGTCTGTAATGTTGAACATTACAGTACTGATTATGTTTGTATTCTAACTTCAATGTTAATCTCACATATTTAATGTATTGATTATTGTATGTCTAGATAAACAAGTACATTTAATATTATAAAGTCACATTACAAGCATATTGAAATGTCACCACTGATATAGAAAGTGCTATAGGAAATTATTTGTATTATAAACATGAACTTCGTTACCCTGTCTGAATTTAATCTTAAAATGTACAGTTGTGCTCAAAAGTTTACATACCCCTTGCAGAATATGCAAAATGTTAATTTAACCAAAATAAGAGGGATCATATAAAATGCATGTTATTTTTTATTTAGTACTGACCTGAATAAGATATTTTACATAAAAGACATTTACATATAGTCCACAAGAGAAAATAATAGGTAAATTTATAAAAAAAAAAGTACCCTGTTCAAAAGTTTACATACCCTTGATTCTTAATACTGTGTTGTTACCTGAATGACCCACATTTGTGTTTTTTTTTGTTTAGTGCCTTGTCCTGAATTATTACAGAAGGTTCAAACACTGATGCTCACTGATGGGGTGAAAACTTTTTAACAGAATGGAAATGTGTACATTTTATTCATTTTGCCTAAATATCATATTTTTAATTTAGCACTGCCCTTCAGAAGCTACAGAAGATACTTGCATGTTTCCAAGAAGACAAAATTAGTTCAATTTACCATGATCTTCAAATTTCAAAAGTTTTCACCTCCCCCCCGGCTCTTAATGCATTTTTTTTTTCTTCTGTAGCATCAGTGAGTGTTTGAACCTTCTGTAATAGTGGCATATGAGTCTCTCAGTTGTCCTCAGAGTGAAAAGATGGATCTCAAAATCATGCAGTCATTGTTGGAAAGGGTTCAAATACACGAAAATGCTGGAAAACCAACAAATTTGTGGGAGCTGAAGGATTTTTTCTGATCAACAGCAGACAGATTAACTGTTCAGGACAAACAAAGGACTAAACAAAAAAAAAAGACAGCTGTGGGTCATTCAGGTAACAACCCAGTATTAAGAATCAAGGTAAACTTTTGAACAGGGTCATTTTTATAAATTCAACTATTATTTTCTCTAGTGGAATATATGTAAATGTCTTTTATGTGAAATATCTTATTCAGGTCAGTACTAAATAAAAAATAACATGCATTTTATATGATCCCTCTTATTTTGGTTAAATAATTAAAATTTAGCATATTCTGCAAGGGGTATGTAAACTTTTGAGCACAACTGTCTATTCAATAATTCAATAATTGGACAAAATCATTGCTGATGTATCGGTTCATCATCATCATCTTCTGCTGCTATAAAATAGGCTGTCTAGTTCAATTACTTTTGTCCAACAGCTTTTTAGTACCACGAGCAGAGCCAAGGTAATAAATAATTAGCATATAAAATTTCAATATCTCATCTCTGTATTGCATCGAAGGGAAACCACAATTCAGCTTTGAAACGCTACTGTGATCTTGTGCTTTTTGTTCCGCATTTGCTCTTAAAACGTGCAAAATCAGCACGTACAAAAGTTCTATGTGGCCAAAATACTCACAAAACACCTTTATAAAAATGCTCAATCCAACCCATTTGATAACACTTCCTCAAAACATCATTGCAACTACTAAAGTTCATGCATTTAAGAAACACTTTCGAAAAGGAATGGGTCATTCACAAGGAAGGAGGATTAGATTAGATGCAGTTTGGAGCAATTTCCACCAACACATCAACTTGCATCTACAGGTTATTTGTCACAGCAGTCGTGACTCCCAAGGGGAATTAAATGGGATCGTTGGCTTGTTTGAAATACACATGCTCCCAAACCACCGGTTCCCAAATGCAGAAGAAGCCCCAGAGATTGCGCAGGGTTCCGCGGTCAAAGGGGTTTTCGTCCGCACCGCAGTGCTTGAGGTAAGAGATTCTGTGTCGAGACATGAACTCCCATGTGGTGGTATTCAGGGACACCAGGTATAGGTGAGAACCCAGGAGGAGAAGCACGGTCAGGGACAGGACGGCCACCACCGCCGCTGCTCCCAGGAGCACACCGTTGGTCCTCAACCACAGCTGCCAGGTGGGAGCATGACTGAAACCGGACCTGTACAAGATTTAACAGTGAACTCTGAGCTTGAGAAATGTTCACCAGTCCAGATTAAAGGGATAGTTCACCCAAAAATGAAAATCCTGTCATTACCTACCCTCATGTCGTTCTAAACTTTGTTCATCTTCGGAACACAAATTAAGATTGATTAAACCTGACAGCAGACAGCAAGGGTCCTACCACGGTTAAGGCATAGAAACATAGTAAGGATGTTGTTAAAATAGTCTATGTGTCCACTAGGGATGGGTTATGGCAAGCCGTTTTGACTTTTATTCATTCGCAGCATATATCAACAATTAAATTTTCACTAGTTAAAATGCTAATTCTTGATATCAGAAATTGGATTTTTACTAGCAACAATGGTAATTTTTGATATCAGGAATTACATTTCCACTAGTAAAAAGGTTAATTATTGATGTCAAGAACTGAATTTCAACTAGTAAAAACTATAATTGTTGATATCAAAAATTGTATGTTCACTAGTTAAATGTCACCATAGACTCCCATTCAAATGTAATTGTTATCAAGAATTGATTTCTTACTAGTTAAAATTCAATTTTTACCTTTATCAATAATTACACTGTTACTAGTAAAAATGCCAATTCCTGATATCAAGATTTCAATTGTCACTAGTTGAACTCAACATTTCTTATTTTTGATATCTGAAAATGTATTTCTGTTATCAATAATTAGGAGAGTAATTTCAGATATCTAAAATTGCATTCTTACTAGTAACAATCCCATTCATGATATCAGAAATGAACATTGTCACTAATAGCAGTTGAATTGTTGATATCAAGAATGGACATTTGCACTAGTAACCACGTAATTATTGATATCAAAAATAAAGGTTTTTACTAGTGAGAATTGTATTTCTGTGAAATTGGAATTTTAACTAGTAAGTAATCAATTCTTGATATCAACAATTAAATTTGAATGGGAGTCTATGGTGACATTTAACTAGTGAAAATACAATTCTTGATATCAACAATTAACCTTTTTACTAGTGGAAATGTAATTCCTGATACCAAAAATTATAATTTTAACTAGTGAAAATTGAATTGTTGATATCAAGAATTCATATCCTGTGAATGAATAAAAGTCAAAATGGCTTGCCATAGTTGGGTATCGATTCAGATGTCTCGATTCGATTCGATTCAATTTCCGATTTTTTTTATTACATTCAGTGAATACAGTTTTAATACAAATGCAACAAAATGAACAGTTAACATTAGTTTACAAATGGTGAATTAATAACAAGAAATGAAGAGCCACAGACCCGTATTTTAAACCTATTATTTTTTGTATAGGGTCCTTTTTTAAATAACAGGGCCCTATAAAATGCACATCTTAATTTTTCTGGTAATCAGATGAAGGCATAAAACATTAATTTTCCTGATCAAATGAAAATAAACTCTTATTTGTGGGCAAACAAAATGGTGCACAACAAGGTTTAACATTGCTGTAAAAATTAAAAAGAAAACAAATGTGATTACTCATGAAAAATAAAGATGTATTAATATTCAGTAATAGTAGTGGCGTTGTTATTACATTAAGTCTTAAGACTGCTATATTTCTAGTATATTTCTGACAGTTCTTTTAACGTTAAACTAAACTTTATGAGAATCGATATTGAATCAACGCAATTTTAAAAAACGATTAATTGAAAAATCTTCTCTTTTTTTTTTGCCTAGCCCTAGTGTCCATGTTTCTGTGCCTTGACCCTTGCTGTCGTATTTCTTTCAAAATATCATAATTTGTTTTCTGAAGATGAACAAAAGTCTCATGGGTAATTAGTAATTAGTGACAGAATATTTTTTTTTGGGTGAACTATCCCTCTTCTTTAAAATTAAAAAAAAAAACGTAGCTTTATCTGAATGAGATGACACTTGGTGACTTTTGTTACATTAGCAATGTCAAAAAAATCATGGACATGATTTGGATATTTTAAAGGGTCAAAAATACTTCTTCGCAGTCAAAAATGACTGACAATGGACTAATGGACTAAATGAATGGGAAATACAAAAAAATATGATTTGGTGGTACAAACAAAAAATCAGCCACTGTGCAGAAAAAGTACTGCAACAGGCATGGTTTCTGGTTGTGATCATAATACAAAACTTTATTTATATAACAAAAACAGATGGTAAATAGTCTTTTAGAATGTCTAAATATGTGTACTAATACCTTTAGGACTATTAGAGGACATCCCAGGTTATCATATCAAAGTTCTACTCACCAGGCCATGTACAGCCCCCACAGCAAGACAACAAGCTGGACAGCCAGATACAGCACAAACCAGCGGTGGTTTCTCTCCCCGACGCAGTTCTCTATCCAGGGGCAGTGGTGATCGTAGCGTCGCACGCAGTGCTGACACGTCTGGCAGTGTTTGGATCTCATGGGTTGCTGTGTCAAAGTGTGGATTCATTTTTAGAAGGAATTCATTATTAGAAACCAACAAAGGTGTCTTGCCTGTGCATGAAAATCAAGGCTATTGTAAATTAAAATGAAAACGACAAAACCAAATTTAATTTTTAGGGGTTATGCATAGCGTAATTGTTAGAATGGCCAAGACTCTCGGCCGGAGAGGATATTGTGTGTTCATATCGTCATATAGAGAGACGGAAGAAGATGAAAACGTCACATATTCCTTTGTTCTTGGTTCTTGTCAATAGTTTCTCTGCCATAAGCACTGAATGAATGACACGCTTTCTGCTGTATTCGCGAAATGTAAATAAGAGGGTGACATCTAGTGGAGAAGACCAATGATAAGATTCACATTTATAAGATATTGTTTTATAAATAAATGAAATAAATATCGGAAAAGTTCGATTTGCAGCTTTTGAGAATTGATATAGAATCAACGTCATTTAAAAAAAAACGAAAAATATTTTTTTTTGCCCAGCCCTAGTTGCTTATGCTCCTTGGCTCATGATGGACTTATTTTTGCAAATTAATAGGCTTGTAACGATAAATTGACGATGCAATTTTCCGAATGCATCGTGATTCTCTCTTGAATCGATTCTAAACCTAGTTTTTAACAGCAGATGCTGCGTGCTTTAGAAACAACCATACTCTGCTTCATACACACCACTTGAACTTAAAATAATCATTTATAAAGATTGAAAAGGTTACAGCGAATTACAAGAGTGTTCACAGTGGGCTATGTTTACGTTAATCTCACGTCATAAAAGCCAAGGTGCAAGTACATTTTACTCCGTTGAACACACAAGCACTCTTCTTCGTGAACATTTGAGTGTGGTTAAAAACTAGCCTAGAACGCCATCTGCTGTTAAATACTCAGCTCAGAATTGATCCACGAATCGATTTATTGCTACACCTCTACAAACTAGTCCTAGGTTTTTTACTTGATCGGAACTAAACCAGTGCAGAATGATTTTCTGGAGTGTGAATATCAATAATTATCAACAAAAAGTTGAACTTTCGATTCACAGTTGCAACAGGGCTTCAAAATGTTCGTAGATGTTTTAATTCTTAAACGGAAAGAGATTTTCGCCCAACTCGGAAAAACAAGTAAGAGCTCAATCTGAGGTCAAAATAAAAATAAATAAATAAATAAATAAATAAAAGGAGAGTTTGGCCACTTGGTGGTGCTATAACAGTCATAAATGTTAAAAAAACATCATATTACTATGGTAAATTACCTGGATTTGCCAAAAATGCTTTTTTAATCATTGATTTAGGTGGTCACAGATTCTTTAATGTGGAAGTAAGCCTATGGGCGAGACTGTCGGTTCATTAGCTGCTATAAGGAAATAACGAAAAGAATAATAATGTACAGTAAATGATAAAAAAGCTTGCTACAAACCAGAGTGTTCATAATTAAGATAATACATTAAAATAATATGGTAAGACACACCAATATCAAGCTGTTTTACACAGCTAAAAATAGCTGGACGCGGATGAGACCAAAAGCCAGACCCATAAAATTTACAAATGGCTGCGCCCGCTCTTACAGGAAATATAAGGTGGATATGTAATGTCTTTTTCATATGCTTGCAGCTAAATTTATTATTTTTAACTGAAAAAAGTTTAGAGTTTGTTTTAGTTGTAGCATGTCTAAATTCATTGATTTAAACCTCTATATTTATGAATATATTCAGCGCACCTGTACCAGACAGTGTCCACAGCGCCGCAACCGTATGGATTTAGTGGTCTGCGGAATCATATCCTGCGTTTCTTCTGCGATGCCAAGTGTGAACTGAAATACAGTCAGATGATACATGTTTGTTTACTGTAAAATCGGTATTTTACATGCAAACTGCATAAACACGCAAAAGCATATTTACTGACCTGCACGTCACAGTCCTCAGACAGGACAAAACCAGGATCCATTAGCGAAACTGCAAAGTACAGCAACACAGACACCAGGACCAGCAGCACAAAGAGAACCGGCAGAGTGAGCTCCCCCGTCTCTTCCTGTTTGCGGAGATCTGCATGGAAGCAGAATACTGTAGTAAAGTGGAATACAGTGGTATAATATAATAGCGTATAATAGAGAAGAACAGAACATGGAATCATACAGTAAATTAAATCATAGTAAAATGTAATAGTGCACAACTGTGGAAGCCCATATGACATACTAAAGGCTGGCATACGCCACATGACTTTTAAAATCTGAAAAGGTTTTGCATTAGGCATCATACACTTATCAAATCTGTAAACCCGAAAAAATAGGCATCATACAGTAAATGACTGAGGATCACATACTACCAAACTTTCTGAACACATTTCTTACAGAATCATTGTCTGCAAATCGGCATTTGTGCCCATCCATACACTACGCTATTTATATGAAATCTGTCAACTCTGACTTCCCAAAATCTAAAACTATTGGCTAATTTGTTCAGATTGAGGCAAAAATCTGGGCAAAAGTCAAGTAGTGTATTGCAGCCTTAAGTAACAAAATCAAATTTTTTTGTCATAATGTTGTCTTTTATCTTATAATTATGGCTTAGTATGTCAATTTATCCACTTATACTTATACATCAACTTATACCACATCAAAAGTTGATGTAAACAGTAAGATGTTTAATGTTTTTTAAAAAAGTCTTTTCTACTCACCAAGCCTGTGTTTATTTGATCCAAAGTACAGGAAAACAGTATAATTTTGTTTTTTTTTACTATTTAAAATAACTGTTTTCTATTTGAATATACAAAAGTTTGGACACACCCTCTCATTTAATGTTTTCTAAAAAAGTTTCTTATGCTTATCAAGGCTGTTTTCACTTGATCAAAAATACAGTAAAAAAAATAATATTGTGAAATATTATTATGGTGTAAATCAATGTTTTTCTATATTAATATACATTAAAATTTAATTTATATCTGTAATAAAAGTTGAATTTCCAGAATCATCTCCAGTCTTTAGTGTCACATGATCCTTCAAAAATCGTTCTAATATGATGATTTATTATCAGTGCTTGAAACAATTTTTTTTTGGAACCTGTGATACTTTTTTCAGGATTTTTTGATCCATAAAAGGTTAAAAAAGAACAGCATTTATTTTTAAAATAGAAAGGTTTTCTAACAATATACACTACTGTTCAAAAGTTTGAGGTCAGTAAATTTTTATTCTTTTTTTAAAGAAATTAATACTTTTATTCACCAAGGATGTGTTAAATTAATAAAAAGTAATAGATGTACATTGTAAGAAAAGATTTATATTTTGAATAAATGCTGTTCTTTTTAACTTGTTATTCATCTAAGAATCTGAAAAAAGTTTGCAAAAAAAATATTTGGCAGCGCAACTGTTTCCAACATTGATAATTCTAATAATAAATCAGCATATTAGAATGATTTTTGAAGGATCGCGTGACACTTAAGACTGGAGTAACAGCTGATGAAAATTCAGCTTTGCATCACAGGAAAAAATTATATTGTAAAGTATATTCAAATAAAAACCATTATTTTATATTGTAATAACATTTTGCAATATTACTGTTTTTTTTCTGTATTTTTGATCAAATAAATGCAGCCTTGATGAGCATAAGAGACTTCTTTAAAAAACATTCAATGAGAGGTGGTGTCCAAACTTTTGACTGGTAGTGTATTTAAAAATGTTATTTATTCCTGCGATCCACATGATCCTTCAGAAATCATTATAATATTCTGATTTGCTGCTCAAAAAAAACATTTATTATTATTATGTTGAAAACAGCCGAGTAGGATTTTTCCAGGTTTTTTTTGACGAATAGAAAGTTCAGATCTTTTGTAACATTATAAATGTCTTTATCATCACTTTTGATCTATTGACTTTCTATACCCCATCTTCAAAAAATTATACTGACGCCAAGCTTTTGAATAGTATATATATTGTATAATGTTACGAAAGCTTTTTATTTCAGATAAATGCTGATCTTTGGATCTTTCTATTGATCAAAGAATCCTGAAAATATTTACTTAGCTGATTTAAATATGGATATTTTTCTTTAACAGCAAATCAGCATATTCATATGATTTCTGAAGGATAATGTGACACTGAAGACTGGAGTAATGATGCTGAAAATGTAGTTTTGATCACAGGAATAAATTACATTTTAAAATATATTCAAATAGAAAACAGTTTTTTTAAATAGGAAAAATATTTCACAATATTACTGCTTTTTTTGTATTTTGGATCATATACATGCAGGCTTGTTAAGCATAAGAGAATTCTTTAAAAAATCTTACTGTCTAAATATATTTCTAAATGCAAACCCTAATAAAATTAAGAAACTGTCTAAAATAAAGCAATGGGAATCCAAAAGCCTCTGTATACATTTATATAGGGAGCTGCAGGAGGTTACATGACATTACACAAGTTTTTAATTTTTTAATGCCACCAATGGCATAATTCTCAGTTAAAAAAAACTACTTTAAATGCTATTACTCTATTTTAATATGAAATGTTGTATTTATTAAAAAATAATATATAAATAATTAAATACAATATATATATATATATATATATATATGAAGAGTTCAGATGCAAAAGCCTCTAAATCCATCTGACATCTTTCTTCAAAAAATGCATTTTTATCAGGCTCCTATGTATAGGTTTCTATGGAAGTACTGGTACTTCTGATTGGACAGAAGGTGGGATTTTAGCAAGTTTGAAGTAAGTATTTGATGGATGTATAATATGTGTCGAGAGCATTCATTCAGTATCATTATCTCTTTTAGCTGGTTTTGCATCTGAACTCTTCATATATATATATATATATATATATTAGGGCTGTCAAACGATTAATCGCATCCAAAATAAAAGTTTGTTTACATACAATATATTTGTGTACTGTGTATATTTATTATGTATATAAAAATACACACACATGCATGTATATAATAAGGAAAAATATGTTTGATTTATATCTAAAATATTTATATTTATTTATAATCTAAATAGTATACAGGTATAAATATATATACATATAAACATTTAGTTTTAATATATACATGTATGTGTGTGTATTTATATGTACATAATAAATACACAAAGTAAACACACACATATAGTATGTAAACATAAACTTTTATTTTGGATGCGATTATTCGTTTGACAGCCCTAATATATATATATATATATATATATATATATATATATATATATATATATATAAATCATATAAAAAATATTTTAAATGCTTTTACTCTATTTTAATATGAAATGTCGTATTTATTGAAAAAATAATATATAAATAATTAAATACAAAAATATAGATTAACTCTAAAGGGAAAAAATGCTTACTAAAATTGTATAAATATTCAATGGTATCATAAAATCTCCTCAAAATGCTAAATAATAATCAAAAAATATTATTGAACAAAAATGTATTGCATGAACTTCCCTGAAAAAAAAGTAAAATGTTACATTTTAAATAAAAATTTTAATTTTAAAAAGTAAAAGTAAAAAAGGTAAGTGTGACTCCCAAACGAAGAGGGCCAGAGGGTTAACTTTTATTTCATAACTTCAACAGAAGTGTCCAGTTGAACAATGGAATAGCAGAGAACAGAATGTAACAATAGTTACAGATCATCTAAACACACAGGTGTGAAGCAGCATTATGTACATCATATATCTACAGTAGCCATAGATGAGGCAGATATGTTTACCGCAGAATCAGCATCTATTAAGAGCACTTACCGGTGTCGTGGAGGAACAGAATCAACGTTATAACCCATGTCAAGATGACATGAGCGGTCCTCACCAGGAATCCTGATCCGAACACATTTTTGAACATCCTAGCATCCTTCTATATCCGCCTAAGCATGTATCTGCTGCGTGCTCGTAATGAAATACATCTTATTCTCAGCTCATACGAAACCGAGTTACATTCCAGCTGTCAAGTGAGCTCCTACGCTAAATTCCAGAACAAGAAGCATTTTAACCACAATATTTGACCAGAGCGTCTAACTTTTTATTTGCTGCACATCTAATATAGCAGGCTATAGCATCATAACGCAAACGAAGGGCGATACTTTATTTAGATACTGTGTTTCTCTCGCTCTAATAAGCTTGTTGATGCCGTTCCGCTGCTTAGACGCCAATCGGATACATGTCAGATTTCCTATTGGTCAGCTGTGGTCATGTGACTTCTTGGCTTGAAACTGGGATGCAAAGGCAGAGGAAAAGAAAACAGTATATTTTAATGCTAACTCCTGTATGCAATTTTTAATCTTTTTATTATATTATATTATATTATACTATATTATATTATTAAATTAAAATTTTCATTCACAAGTGCAGATTTTTGGGTAAGAACCAAGTACTGCCAGTTTTTCTGGTTGACTATAAATCATGTGTTTTGTCTTTGATGGCCATAAAAAACAAAAAAATCATTCAAAAGTCAAAAAATGCTTTCAGTGTTTAACCTTGTATAATTTCCCTCTGGTTTATGTTCATTATTTATTATTTATTTGTTTGTTTTTTAGTTCTACTTTCTATCTTGCATTGTTTTTTTTTTTGTTTTTTTTGTATTTTGTCTTTTATCGTTTTTGAGGCTGTTGTATTTTTGAGCTTCTTGTGAAGTGTTTTGGCATCAATAAAAAAAGAAAGAAAGAAAAGAAAACAGTATCTGAACTGTAAGTGGGTATATGATTTTATTGCTATTGAAAAGTTGTAAAAAATTATGCAATGTGGTGATAAAAACTAATAGATCACATTATATTTTGTAATCATACATCAGCTATTTTTATAAAGAATTAATTCTATTATAATTATTATATATAATTACGTAATAGTAATTGGAGTCAGTAAGATTTTTCAATTATTTATTTTTTATTTTGTAATGAAATGAACAGTTTGCATTAAATTGATTCATAATTATAAAATTCATTACAATAAGTGACCCTGGACCACAAAACGTAAGTCATACGTGTCAATATGTCGAAATTGAGATTTATACATCATCTGAAAGCTGAATAATCAAGCTTTGATAGGATAAGACAATATTTGGCCGAAATACAAACATTTTAAAATCTGGAATTTGAGGGTGCAAAAAATTTATATATAGAGAAAATCAGCTTTAAGTTGTCAAAATGAAGTTCTAAGCAATGCATATTGCTAATCAAAAATTAAGTTTTAATATATTTACGGTAGGAAATTTACAAAATATCTTAATGGAACATGAACTTAATATCTGAATGATTTTGGCATAAACAAAAGTCGATCATTTTGACCCGTACAATGTATTTTTAGCTATTTCTATAAATATATCCATGCTGTGTAAGACTGGTTTTGTGGTCCAGGGTCACATTTGTACTTTTTATTCATCGTGAAATCCGGTGGAAAAATGAACTAATAATAAAAAGAAATGTTTCTAGAGCCCCAAATTTCTGAAGGATCATGTGACACTGAAGACTGGAATAATGGCTGCTGAAAATTCAGCTTTCCCACTGAAGGAATAAATTATATTTTAAAATATATTAAAATAGAAAAGTTGTCATTGTCTTTCTTTTTTTTTTTTTGGTGAGTATTTTTGAAAATCTTACAGACCCCAAACATTTATGTCTTTATTTCTGATTTGTAAACATCCCTTTTTATTTCCTTTAATATATGCCTGTCCCTGAACATGATGATGAAGCTTCATTTGGAAACACTATGTAGTTTGCACAAGATTCTTGGCCTCATTCTCATCAAGTAGAAAAGGAGACTTCAAGTTCTTCTGGTTCAGCAGCTTTTCCAAACCCTGTAAAACACAGCAGTTAAAATATGACCATGTATCATGAAGGGGAAAAATAAAAAAAGAAGAAAAAGAGATGAGAGAGAGTGTTACAGCTGTCTCTTGAACTCTCTCCTGAGAACCGAAACACTAC
The DNA here is from genome assembly GCA_033026305.1 of Cirrhinus molitorella. Lineage (NCBI taxonomy): Eukaryota > Metazoa > Chordata > Actinopteri > Cypriniformes > Cyprinidae > Cirrhinus > Cirrhinus molitorella. The sequence continues at coordinate 47,008,564 of CM065119.1, forward strand.
TCTCTGAAATCATTCGCTCTGTTTCACATCATGCTCCATATGTTCACACTTGCTTGTTATTCTTTTTTTCACTTTGGGCTTTTTGTCTCTTTTTTGTACGAACTGTAACATTTTGTAATCAAACAACTATTTGCAAGACTCAAATATTTAGCTTATAAATATGTTAACATCCAAAAACTGGGCTGTTTATCAGTATTAGCAACTCTAGTTTTGAAGCAGTCACATTTTTACCTCGCCAAAGTATGATATGAGCGGAGAGATTTCGCAGATTGCTGGAGGGTCTTCATTCTGTGTCACACTGCAAAAGAAAGAGTAGACCAAGTTATTATAAACCACACACCATCTTGGGAACTGCCTCAAAAGAGTTTGTTTTCTGCATGAATGGGTAAATTCCTTTTAGCCATATCCCTTTCAGGTCAAGCCAGTCGAAAGATATTGGATTCATAGCAAGAATGGAAATTTCCAGACCACATCTGGTGTAGTATAACTGTAATACTTGAGGAATCTTGCGTCGTAGCATTTATTGTAGATTAAGTCATTTAGAAGACACTTCTAACCAAGATTATTTACTTCATATGACTTAAAGAGATAGTTCACCCAAAAATGAAAATTCTGTCATTTATTACTCATAATTACTCATGTCGTTCTAAACCCATAAGACCTACATTCATCTTCAAAACACAAATTAAGATATTTTTGATGAAATCTGAGACCTTTCTGACCCTCCATAGACAACAAGAGTCCACATTCAAGGTCCAAAAAGGTATCAAGAACATCAACAAAATGTCTATGCATCTATGTGACATCAGTGGTTCAACCATAATTTTATGAAGCTACAAGAATTTTTTTTATTTTTGCACACAAAAATTTGCACACTATTTTGTCGATGTTCTTGATACCTTTTTGGACCTTGAACGTGGAAGGACCCTTGCTGACACTTGGTCAGAAAGCTCTCAGGTTTCATCAAAAATATCTTACTTTGTGTTCTGAAGATGAACGAAGGTCTTACTCATTTGGAACTAGTGTTGGGGAAAGTTACTTTTAAAAGTAATGCATTACAATATTGCGTCACTCAGTTACGTTACTTAGTTACTTTTTATGGAAAGTAATGTGTTACATTACTTTTGCCTTATTTTTTACATCTCTGGCAGGGCTAGCTTGTTTGTTTTTAATACAAAAAAGTTTGATTCTTAGCAAAATGTAAAAGCCCTTTCACACCAAAATGAAATTAAGTGAATAAGCCTAAGGCTAAAGGAAAATTAAGTTCACTTCTGTACAGTAAACTGTAGGAAAAGAAAGTTCAACACTCTTCAGCAATGAGGACAGAAAAAGCACAAAAAAAGCTTTTCTTGCTTAGATTTTTTGTCTTGTTTCTAGCCAGAATATCTAAAAATTCTTAAATCAAGAATGATTTTCTAGACAAGTAAAAATTATTATTTATTAATCATGTTTTTGCTTGAAACAAGCAAAATAATCTTGTTTTCTGTTTAAAATAAAACATTTTTGCTTACCCCACTGGCAGACTATTTTGCCTGTTCTAAGCAAAAACTCACTTAATTTTGACTTGTTTTTTTTCTGAAAACAAGAAAATAATTATTTACTTGTCTAGAAAATCCTTCTTGATTTAAGAATTTTTTTTTGATATTTTGACTGGAAATCTAAAAAAAAATGTTTGCAGTGTACGTATGAATTGGATCAACAAAGGTCAGCAGTAAAGCATTGGTTAATAAAATGGGATTAAATACATAAAGAAAACAAAAAGTAACTCAGATATATTTTTGGAAATGGAAAAAGTAATGTGTTACTTAACTAGTTGAAAAAAGCAATATTCAATATTATTACGTAACTTGCGTTACTTGTAATGCAGTCCCCCCAACACTTTTGGGAAGACATTAAAGTGAGTAATTAATGACAGAATTGTAATTTTTGTGTGAACTATCCCACTGATGACTTGATATTTTTGCTGATTAAATACGACGTATTTTGTGTTACCACCTGTGTTTTGTGGGGATGGGTTTATCTTGTTCATCCAGGAAGTTTCCACCAGCTGTCAGAGCCCAGCGGTAATGCTGTGCTAACAAGGATCGGCGTGCTGTAGTTGGTGTGTCCAGAGGCGCCCCATCAGCATTTTTCAGGGGTGAGAATTCCTCTTCTCTCAACACTTCAAAGGCGACAAATTTCCTGCAAAAAACAGATGGCGGTGAGGAAGATGGTAAAACCCGAATTTGCCTAAATTAACGGTAGCTGCAAAACATACTTTGAGAACTGAAAGACGTCAAAGACGAATTTCTCCATTTTGATGCCATTGGGCTTGGTTGGTTTCACCAGGTTCCCTTCTCCATCCACAAATGGCACTTTCTTGATTGCCACATGCTGCTTCAGCTGACTCTCAAACTTTCTGCAGTTAAAATAGGAATTATTTTGTTCAAAGGGCTTTGGTTTACAGATGAGTCAATATGTTGCTAATTCCTTAACAAAGTGCATGTATTCTATTACATCTAGATATTACTGTAGGTGTCTTTATGCAGATGCAAAAAAAAAAGAGATCTGAATTTAAGGTGTGACACTGGACCACAAAACCAGTCATAAGGGTCAATTTTTTAAACTGAGATTTATGCATTATCTGAAAGCTGAATAAATAAGCTTTCCATTGATGTATGGTTTGTTAGGATAGGACAATACGTGACCGTGGACCACAAAACCAGTCATAAGTTGCTGGGGTATATATAGCCAAAAATACACTGTATTGGTAAAAAATTTTGATTTTTATTTTATGCCAAAAATCATTAGAATATGAAATAAAGATGTTCCATGAAGATATTTTGTAAATGTCCTACCGTAAATATGTGAAAACTTAATTTTTGAAATGTAATATGCATTGCTGAGAACTTCATTTGGACAACTTTAAAGGCAATTTTCTTTCTTTCTTTCTTTTTCTCTCTCTCTCTCTCTCTCTCTCTCTCTCTCTACAATAAGGTTAATTAGTTAACATTAGTTAACTACTTTAGTTACTTGAACTAGGAATAAACAATACTTCTACAGCCTTTATTAATCTTAGTTAATGTTAATTTCAGCATTTACTAATACATTATTAAAATCACAAGTTGTGCTTGTTATCATTAGTTAATGCACTTTGAACTAACATGAACAAACAATGAACAACTGTATTTTTATTAACTAACATTAACAAAGATTAATAAATAATTGTAATATGTAATAAATGTATTGTTCATTGTTCGTTCATGTTAACAAATGACACCTTATTGTAAAGTGTTACCCATATTACTAGTCAAAAAATGAGTTTTGATATATTTATGGTAGGAAATTGACAAAATATCTTCATGGAACATGATCTTTATTTAATAATCTAATGATTTGTGGCATAAAAGAAAAATCTATAATCTATCTCTTTTTAGTTTCGTGGTCCAGGGTCACAAATAGATTCTACATTTGAATTTACAACCATTAAAAACATGGTTTGTTCCATATAGTATGAAAGAAATTTGGACGTACTACATCCACCATGTTGTTACTGTCAAATTCCCTATGAGTGTCAGTTTCATCACTTCACTGCCATTCATGAATCCTCTCCCATTGCCTCATGGGATAGTAAAGTGTCCATTGAAAATGCACTTTATCTGGGTACTTTTCACCCATTGTTCGAAAACTATACATTCAGGCATACTATTCTTTCATCATACTGTATAATAGGGAGGTATTTGATATTTCAGACACAATGTCTTGATATTAGGGTTCTTATTGGGGTCCTATTCCTTATAGTGTTTTCACGACGCATCATCAATTATTGGCAGCACAGAGTGTAAACAATTTAGAGTTGATTTTAAAGTACTTTTACTCGTTTATAAATCACTCAATGGCCTAGGACCTAAATGCATTGCAAATATGCTCATTGAATACAAACCTAACAGACCACTCCAATGTGCCAAAACATTAGCTACATTTAAATCTAGACTCAAAACTCATCTGTTTAGCTGTGCATTTACTGAATGCTACGTCCGAACTGATTGCACTATGTATAATCCTTTTTCTATTTTTAACGTTTTAAATTCATTTTAAATCAATTTTTAAATCATTTTAAAAGTGTTTAAATTCCTTGTTTTATTGTTGTGATTATTGCTTAATGATTGTTTTACTTCCTTTTATGTAAAGCACTTTGAATTACCATTATGTATGAAATGTGCTATACAAATAAACTTGCCTTGCCTTGCCACTGAACCCAGCAGAACTCGCCAATTTAGCTGATTATTGCTGCTGAAAATGGTCTATCATTGTCATGTTTTGGGCTGTACTAATCGGTCAGACTGGGAAACACATTTGGAGTACTATAGACTGCCAAAAGTTATAACAAATCAAGGAGAAGATTGGAAAATATGGTCAAGAATCTTGACTGCTCGTATGCATCTCAACCACCTACTAACTTTAATTTGTCCAAATATTGCGGCTTTTCCTGCTTACTAAGCCCTCTATATGATTTAGCAGCTTTTTCTGTGGTTTAGACAGCATAAATTAGCAGAACAATGTGCAATCCATGCTGTTTACATCAGAGTGTCTCCAATATGTCTGTGCATCCAGGTATCTGACCAAACTGTGACGTGCAAACCCTCTATGATTATAATGCCATTTTCACCAATATGTTATTAGTTTGTTTACTGTCAATTGTTTCTTTAACTCTTATAATTATAATATGCACCTTGTCCTGAAAGTGAAAGTCCTGTCCACCTCATAACGGAAAGATGCTTTATCAGAAGATTTTGTTTCTGTTCTATCAGGCGGTGTTTGAGAGTTTGATAAGATATGGCATTACAGCATGGTATGGAAACCTGACTCAATCAAAATCGAAACTTGCTCGACTTGTACAGACTGCTTTGAGAATTGTAGGTTGCGACATGAAACGACCAATTCAAGAGATGTATGAGGTTGCGGTTTTAAGACAAGCAAAGAAAAATGTTTCTGATGATACACGTCTTACATAAGAATTTTAATATGTTACCCTCAGGGAGACGATTGAGGACTCTGATGTGCAAATCAAATCGCTACAAAACTCTTTTGTACCAACTGCTGTTAAATTATTTAGTAGAGAAATGCAAAAATGAGGGGTTTCTTGGCCTATGGTAGCTTTTTAATGTATTTAGTATGTGTAATTTATTGTGTTTTTTCTATTCTATTCTATTCTATTCTAATTTACATTTGTGGTCTCTGGTGTTTCTAGTCAAATTAACGTACGGCTTAACCCTGCTCGCATTTGAATATTTTGTTATATTTAAAATGAGTTAGTTTAATTAAGTCTATAGTTTTACCCCATTTTAAAATGGATTTCTATGGAAAATGGAACATGAGAGCATCCAAATGGAAGTTAGAATCTATCATGGTGGCACTTAGTGGTTACTTAGAAAAGAGGTAGATAACAAAAATGTAACAAAAATGATCTTCATGGACAATGAAATGCTGACTTTGAAATTTTGTATATTAAAACTGTATGTTGATCACATACTCGGCCACTTCCTTTAAGAAGCCTCGGGTGAAGAAGTGGTTGCAGATGTTCCCAGCACTAAACAGGAGCTCTCCTCCTGGGCCTCGCAGCTCTGCAGTCTCTGGTTGGATCTCACTGTACTCGATCACCTGATACACGCCATCCACACGACACACCACTCCAACAGGCTCTGCAGGATACGCCTTATCCACCACCTGACCAAAAGAAAGGTAGACATATCTAATTAGGCACAAAAACAAATGATAATAAATTCATAATGGATGAGATCCCCAAATGGGATATTTTTAACCTTGGCACCACAGTCTGCTCCTTTGTTTACACAAAAGCCAATAAAGACTGGGTCTGCCATCTTCACCAAGATGTTGTCCACACAGTACACATGAAGATACTCCACACTCCTTCTCTCCATGTCCTCTAATATCTTGTTGTCCACAAGAGCACGATAGAGCCCGCCATTTCCATCTGAAGTGAACAGAGTCATGATCAGTGTTGGGGAAAGTTACTTTTAAAAGTAATGCATTAGAATATTGCGTTACTCCCTAAAAAAGTAACAACTTACGTTACTTAGTTACTTTTTATGGAAAGTAATTTGTTATATTTCTTTTGCGTTACTTTTTAAATCTGGGCAGGGCTTCCTTGTTTGTTTTTAATATAAAAACATTTGATTCTTAGCAAATGTAAAAGCCCTTTCACACCAAAATGAAATTAAGTGAATAGGTCTGAACACGTGAACACGTCTGTACAGTAGAACTGTAGGAAAAGAAAGTTCAACACTCTTCAGGAATGAGAAAAAAAGCACAAATGTTAGTTATAAAGTAAGTTTTGCTTATTAGTACACTGCAAAAAATGCTTTTCTTACTTAGATTTTTTTTGTCTTGTTTCCAGACAAAATCTAAAAAAAAAAAATCTTAAATTAAGAAGGATTTTCTAGACAAGTAAAAATTATTGTCTTGTTTTTTCTGAAAACAAGTCCAAATTAAGTGTGTTTTTGCTTGAAACAAGCAAAATAATCTCCCAATGGACTAAGCAAAAATAATCTTGTTTTCTGTTTGAAATAAGATTTTTTTGCTTACCCCATTGGCAGATTATTTTGCTTGTTTTGAGGAAAAACTCACTTAATTTTGACTTGTTTTACTGAAAACAAGGAAATAATTATTTACTTGTCTAGAAAATCCTTCTTGATTTAAGAATTGTTTAATATTTTGGCTGGAAACAAGACAAAAAATCTAAGTAAGAAAAGTATTTTTGCAGTGTACGGTTGAATTGGATCAAAAAAGGTGAACAGCAAAGTCATTGGTGAATAAAATGGGATTAAATACATAAAGGAAACAAAAAGTACTTGGCGTTACTTTTTTGAAAAAGTAACTCAGATATTTTCTTGGAAATGGAAAAGTAATGCGTTACTTTACTAGTTACTTGAAAAAAGTAATATTATTATGTAACTTGAGTTACTTGTAATGCGTTACCCCCAACACTGATCATGATACAAACATACAATCATACTTATCATATTTTAATAATCTATGAACTGCCTCTAAAAAAATAACTAATAAAAGCAAAGCAAAATTGGTTTTCCTTCTAAAGCCAATCAAATTTTTTCTGACCTGGAGCCATGGCTATTTTGTTCTTCTTCTCCAGGATGATCTTTCCATCGAAGCCTACAGCTGGTATCATTCTCTGCTCAAACATGACTACGTTGGATGGACAAAGACCAAAATATTGATGGTCTTTGAAGAACTTCTCTGTGGGTCCCAAAGTGAACTCACTGGTCATTATGTACCTGTTGGCATATAATGAAGATAATTCAAAACATGTTGGACATTATGTATGAATAAATGTGTGTTTCTTCAACTAAAAGTGCTTTTAATGGCATGGAGTTTGTTTTACCCATGAACCCAGAACTTCAACCTGGATACAAATATGAAAATGATTTATAGGAACATGAATTATTCAAGTTTGAAACAAAGTAAACAATGCCACTGAACAAACTTGCAGGTTTTCCTGATTATTGCTCCTGAAAATGGTCAGTCGTTGTCATGTTTTGAGCTGTACCAATCGGTCAGACCAGGAAAAACATTTTAAGTAATATAGACTCGCAAAAGTTATAATAAATCAAGGAGAAGAGTGCAAAAAACTGTCTGAGGATCAAAAGGCATTTGTGCATTTTGACAACATTCGTATTTGTTCTTATCATTTCTGGTCAGGTAGGTGGAATATTAGGCTAATATCTTAATTAATACTGCTTGTGTGTATCTTTACCACCTATTAACTTTAGTTTGTCAAAATAATGCACCCTTAGTTAATTATGTGATTTATTTTTTATGCAAATTACAGCTGCCCTTGTTTCAGAAGGCATATTTTGAAATGTGGTGGGGGGGACAGGACCAAAAGTGTTTATAGTTAGCAAAAAGCTCAGAACTGCCATAAAGAGCCATACCATGGTACTGTGCATTTACAACCATGCTTCACATTGGCCAGCTCTTGCACCTTCTGGATACGCTCAGCCTGGATCTGGTACAAGGTTTTCCCACTTGGAAGCCCAACACTGTACATGCCCTTGGGATATGGCACTCCAAGGCGAGTACCTTGACCACCGGCTAACAGCAAAACAGCCACTTTGTCCTGTGAAATCTGCAATAAGCCTGAAGACAGAAGCCTGTCATACAGTTTTCAATATATGCAGTTACTTTTGACCATATTGTAAAAATTAATAAATATTTTTTGGAAGCTGTACCTTCATCCCCCCACGTCTTAAGCGTTTCTTTGTCACTTTTACTCACACTCCCGATGAACTCTGGGGGAACGGGCTTCATCCGCGCGTCTAGCCGACCATCAGCACTCGAGTGTCGGCTAGCAGCCTCAGCAGCTGCGCGGCAGTGCTCGATCAACTCTTCGGGCTTGAGCTGAGATATCTCCTCCAGAAGCGCATTGCGTTCTTCCGCAGAAAGTTCAGTGCAAAATTGTAAAACATGGCTCTGTCCTGCAGTTTCTAACCTCGATTTAGCTTCCTCGATGGACAACATCTTTCCCTACTGAAAAACTTAACACCACAATGATCCGACAACGAACCCAGAGTCCAGTCGACTCTCCCTTGAGGAGTCCGGATCCTGTTTTCACAGCTTGCAACTCGTGATCAGTGTGTGGTTGGTACAATAAACACATCAGAGTTGCATATAATTGACGAAATAACAGAAAACTACTGTCAAGGCATATTTTGTTTAGGGAACTCCCCTTAGGCACACATTATATAGCTGTGTCTTAAATCCTTAATGAGATGACTAGCTAGACTGCATTCTTGCTTCTCAATAACAGCTCGAATCAGCTTAGATATCAAAGCCAGTCAGTCAGCACCGTGCTGACTCGGAATGTCCCAAATGCTGTCTAGTTAGGAAGCTCAGTAGGTTTCCAAACACCGCCAGTATTTACTTTAGGTCTGCGGATGAATGACTTCCTCAGAAAGCTAAACGCTGTCATGTGATTAGTCTGCTGAGTTGATCTCCTTCCCCTTTTACTGTGAGGAATCACTTTACGTCAGGAATCAGTTCAATTCAAAACTTCTCGAAGAATGACAAAACAAATGTTGTACTATTAAATATTACCGATACCTGTGGAAGCCAGTTTCTGCCACTAAATAAAAAATATTATTGCGATTTTTTTCTCAGAATTGCGTGATACTTGATTTTTTTTGTGAGAATGTTTTTTTTCTTTTTCTCAAAATAGCTTGATGTAAACTCGCATTAGAGTGTTTTCACGTCATCGATCAGCCATATTGGCGGGACTGGATGTAAACAATGTCACTGAAGCGAACGAAACTTGCATATTTTGTTGATTATTGCTGCTGAAAATGGTCAATTATTGTCATGTTTTGGGCTGTACTGATTGGTCAAACCAGGAAAAACATTTGGAGTACTACAGACTGCCAAAATGTATAACAAATCAATGAGAAGAGTGCAAAAAAACTATCTGAGGAACAAAAGGCGTTTGGCCAAACTGAACCCGGATTTAAAGGGCAAGATAAGTTCTGGCCAGGTAGGTGAAATATTAGGCTAATATCTTAATTAATACTGCTTGTACGTATCTTTACCGCCTATTACCCTTTGTTTGTCAAAACATTGCACCCTTTTCTGCTTACTAAGTCCTTCTCTATATGATTTAACAGCTTCCACACATTTTTTTACATGGTTTAAATAGCATAAATTAGCAGAACAATGTATTCAGTTGCAAGTTATAAAGTCAAAACTGTGAGATATAAACTAGCAATTTTGAGAGAAAAAAAAAATCAGGACTGAGTTTGTCTCAAATATAATTCGTAATTCTGAGTTCATTTCTCAGAACTGCAAGTTTATATCTCAATTCGGAGAAAAAAAGTCAGAATTGTGAGATGTAAACTGGCAATTGTGAGAAAAAAATAAGAATTGTGAGAATTACCTTTTTTATTTTCTATTCAGTGGCGGAAACGGCTCCCATATGCCACATTATAGTAAAAAAGGATTAACATTTTACATAAGGTTATTCAAAAATTACAGTTATATTAGAAAAAACTAAATACGGGTTAGTTAAAAATTGTAAAAACAACCAGTTCCCGTGAAAGCAATGTTTTACAGTTTAAAGTCTACTGAAAAGCCCATGCATCTCATTATGATTATATAAATTAATTTATCCATGTATGTAATTATTTACCAAATTATTACTGTATAACAATAAACTTTGAGTCTCCTTTTAAAAGAAAGTGGCTTAAAATGTCTTTATATTTTTCTTTGTGTCTGTGCATAAATATAGATTTTTTTTTTTGTCATATTTGAACATGTAACCAAACATTTCTTTCAAATAAACACTTTCTTGAATGGAATTTTTTTTACAGGACAGAAAAAAAAAAATCTAAAATAAAGTTACGTGACACTGTCCAATACTTATTTTGAATTGTTAAATACAAACAAACAAACAAACAAAAAAAACACACTACACACCCAACTTCCATGAACATACTCAAGAATAACTTTATTTAAGAGTTATTTTACAAACATAAATATTTTCGCTCTACATTCAGTTTCTGCATTCTAGAGGACGTAGTTTGTATTTCCTTTTTTGTCCAGTAAACATTGATTTGCACATTTGCATGGACTAAACCTTCACCGATGTGTCATCACATCTAGATATGTTTTGCAGTACAAATATTTGGATATTTCATTAGCGTGTATATTTATGATACTCGGGGGGACCCCAGCGACAGTACATATTGATAAACGTGGTGCATTTGCGCTCACTACCAAACAGCTGAACAGTAAGGCAATAGATTGCAGGCAGTCTCAAAGGGCGGCATTCGGTGATTGTGTTGAACGCCACAAACACACACAAATCTAAAGCCGTTAGTCTCAGGACAACCACACAAATGGGTCGAGCTCACAATCCAGAGTCGTCCAAAGATTTCTCCTGTGAGAAACAGTGAAAAAAGGTGCAAAATGCAAAACAAAACAAAAAACACAAGCTGCATCCATTATGAGGCAGGCAATACAGCTTTTCAAGCCCTCTACAGTGCAATTTGTGCATATTCAGACAAGACACACATACACATGCATTACAAAGACTGAACAGATCCAAAGGGATTCGGGCCAGTTCAGTTCAGCCACCATTAGGACACAGAAGGGTATTTGCGCTTTTTCACTGATCCGAGTCGTTTTTCTTCTCCCGATGAGGCTTGAGAAAGGCAAACTAATCTTAGGCCTGCACAAACTCTACATATAAGTTAGAAACAATCTCAATGGAGAAGAGTCCTAGGAGTGTCATCTGCACAGGAGTCTCTGAGACCACAGAATTCTCCCTGAGAATTCTGAAACATTAGAAAAATATTTCAGTCTGACATTAACGGCATCTCCCCCCAAATAGTCTAAAAGCAGCTTTATTTGATATAAATAAGGCAACTATATTAACACTATGGTCTTGTAGAATTACAAAGGGCAACAACCCATTAAACTGGTGGGTTTTAGGACTTCACAGGCAATGGCTGTGAGGGCGACTTATTGTTCCTTGTCAGTCAAAACGCACATCAGGGTGCCAATCCTGAAATATGTCATATGCAGATATAGATTATACTTGGCTACTGCTGCAGAGTAGAGTCAACATTTTTTTTTTTTTTTTTTGCCTTTTTAGTGCTTCCTTTACAAAAAACTGAACCTTTCTGCCCCCAAGCTGGTACAAACATGAAACGTAAATGCTGAAAAATAATATTTACAGATTACAATTACTGAACACTATCATTCCATCGTAAATACTCCTAAAAATTCAAGTCTGGTTTATTTTTTATTAAAATAAAGTGCTTAAATATGTTCCTCGACTAGGATGAGTTTAAATCAGAGTGTTATATGAGTGAAATCCTCGCAAAAATAATACTGGTAACTGTATTTACACTGCAGTCATGAACAAGAATTTTTGAATGTAAAAGCAAATCAATTTGGAGCATTGCTTTCTTCAAATGAAATCTACAGTTGACTTAAAAAAATATTCTATCATTAATTACTCAACCCCTCAAGACCTTTGTTCATCTTTGGAGCACAAATTAAGATATTTTTGATGCAATCGGACCCTTTTGTGTGCAAAGAAAATAAACAGAATGACTTTTCTTTGCCTACAAAACATATTCTAGTAGCTTCATAAAATTACAGCTGAACCACTGTTGTCACTTGGACTATTTTATCAGTGTGCGTACTACCTTTCTGGGCCTTGAACATGGTAGTTGTGTTGCTGTCTATGCAGGGTCAGAAAGCTCTTGGATGAAACATGAAAGTGAGTAATTAATGACAGAATTTTAATTTTTCATCTATCTCTTTAAGACCAGACAGTGTCTATCAACACACAAAACTCAACCCACTACTTGTAAGCTGGTGCTGAATTCACAAACCCAGGTCATTTTCCACTTGATCCACGTGTGGATTTATTCTCAAACTGACCTGAAGTGTTAAAACACTTACATAAAGCTTGATTAGCTGCCAGTCACCATGGGGAGTGTGTGCACATATATAGTGTTCTCAATTTAGAGTCTTGTTTTCATAGTAACCTTCAATCAAAATTAAATAAATATACAACATTAAAAAAATAATAATAAATAAACAATATTGGGACCATTATATATTTCAAATACCTCCCTTGTTACACTCTGTCCCTTTTAAGATGTGAAAACTGGCATGTCTATTAAGACAAATAATACAAGGGGAATAATGAGCAAGTAGTAATGACATGAGTGAAATGCAAGTATGTGGGTAATCGCACAACAAATTGGCCCGTCAGCTCTTTATTACTGAACACTGCCATCCAGTGGAATGAAGATTCACTGATCTAAACTCTAAAGGGAGGACTACACCAGGATTATTAGCATAGTATCTACCAAAGCCTTTAGCATGTTAAATTCCAGCTGTGCAGTTTAAATGAATAATTAATGGATGCTGTGTTATTTTCTTAGAGGAAATGTGCATATACTAAATCTGGCTCAGGTGTTTGGCCCTTCCTTTCCACAAAGTAATTTATCAAAATGTCTTGCATATACTTGGTCCCCACTTAAATATAGCAAACACAACCCCATGACCTCGGGGTGGAATAAAGGAGCGTCTGGATCCAACACAGACGCCGTTTTGAGATGCTCACATTTTACTTACAGCTAGGATTGTGTTTTATGCAGAGGTGTTGATCTTGGTGTTCCTGGGCTCATATATTCCAGTTACTTTTCTAAATAAAGTCAAACCTCTGATGCAAAGTATTTGTCCTCTCCTCATGCAAGCTTTTTCTTGGCTGACTCATCTCCTCCAGTGTAAACTGGCCATCTCAGATGAACGCTTTCGGTAATCCAAAAGAAAATTTGAGAGGAAATTTGGGTTTCCCTCACCGGGACTGAACGCCAAGGGTGATCTTTAGGTTCTCATAAACCACGTAGCTGATGCTAACAGCAGGAATGACCTTCATGAAGTTGGGTGCCAAGCCTCTATAGAGTCCAATAGCTCCCTCTGTCCGTACAATGTGCCTGAAGAGACCTGTCATGGTCATCTGAGGGCTGCCTTCCTGAGACGCTGCTAAACGATAGAGAACAAAACGCAAAATGAAGCCATATGCTAGACAACAAAATTAGACATTCAAAACTTGAAGTAGTAAGCCTTCTATTTATGCATTTGAGAGTTTAAAACCTTACCTTGTGCCTGCATCCGTGTCCTCACTAAGGCTAATGGGTAGCTTGCTAACTGTCCACAAGTGCTAGACATTGTACCACAGGCTAGCAGCACGAACACACCCGGATCGGGACTGTCCCTAGCAAACCTCTGCAGCCATGAGTTTTTTAACGTCTACAAATGAAAATAGGAGAGACATGAGAGCTGCATAATTGGAATTTTACAAAAACATTAAAGGGTTAGTTCACCCAAACCTGTAAGACCTAAGTTTATCTTCAGAACACAAATTAAGATATTTCTGATGAAATCTGAGAGCTTTCTGACCCTGCATAGACAGCAATACAACTACTATGTTCAAGGGCCAGAAAAGTAGTAAGGACATTGTTAAAACAGTCCATATGACATCAATGGTTCAACAGTAATTTTATAAAGCTACCAGAATATTTTTGTGTCCAAAAAAACAACAACAAAAAAAAAACAGCTTTCTTTTCATTTTGGAATGACATGAGAGTGAGTAATTAATGACAGAATTTTGACATTTTTGAATCAATTATAGAAAACGAAACCAAAAAAATAAATAAATAAATAAAGGATGTAGCCCAGTGTTTTAGTATCAGTTATAGACCATTATAGAATGTATTAATATTTAGAATCAGCATTTTTTTTTTCTTTTTTAATTTTTTTTATATTTTCAATTATTCAGTTCAATTATTATTATTTTTTGTTGTTATTTCCATTCTGGATGACAAATATATGAATAGTTCAGATGCAAAAGCCTCTAAATCTGACATTTTTCTTTAAAAAATGCATTTTTATCAGGCTCCGCTGTATAGGTTTATATGTAAGTACTGGTACTCCTGATTGGGCTGAGGCTATGATTTTAGCGAGTTCGAAGTAAAAGTATTTGATGGACAAATAATATGTGTTGAGAGAATTCATTCAGTATCATAATCTCATTTTTGACCGAAATGGCTTTTAGCTGGTTTTGCTTCTGAACTCTTCATATATTCCTTTTGTTGTACCGTGTAAAAACTTACCTCATAAACCGCCAGGTCTATTCCAGCATAAGGGATGATTCCCAACATATTGGGAATATAACCTTTATAGAAGGCTGTCAGTCCCTCCTTCTTAAATATGTGTTTAGCACAGTCCACGATACCAGAGTACTGACCCGTCCTTCCCAGGGCAAGACGAGTTTTTAAAACCTTAAACACACAAAAGCTTTGTTTAAGCTCCAAGGGATCTAAACAAAGCCATGCTTTGTTTGGCACAGAAAGTCATCATCAACTTGATTAGGTTTCAGTTTCTGAAATGGCAGTTAGTCATTAAAAACTATGGAGACATCATTTTTCAAATTGTACATTACAGAATGTGATACAAACACTGCACTGGAGGACTAGCCATAGCTTATGCTTAATAATTATATTGAAATGTCAGAACAGAAAGCTTTTGTTGTCTCAAAGCATTGCTTTATTCTTAAATGATGGTTTATGTTCTTACCTCCATGGGGTAGATGCTACTCTGAGCAATAGCTCCTGCTAGAGACCCGGCAACCAGCCTCTCCAGGATCCCCAGCGTCTCCTGATTGCTGCCAATCAGCCGTTTAATCTGAAGAACAAGGCAAATGAGCTTTAGAGGTCACAGATAAAACAGCAAAGACAAAACACAATCCATCCCCCATCCATCCAAAGGTTTTAGGCCACATAATGGTATAATGTTCACTGAAACAAGTTTATTTGATCACATAAAAGATCAACAAAGCAACTGTTTATTTAAGAGTCATTCAAACGTATCAGATTGTGTAACGTCTATCCAATAATAGCCAGAAGATTACAACAACAAGCTACCTGCTCATACGCCATGAACTTGATGGCAGACTCGGGTGCAATCTTCAAAACGTTGATCCCGTTCCCTCGCCACAGCGACCGAAGTCCACCCTCACGGATCATTTGGGTGAATCCTCCGGTGATGCCCATGAAGTTGCTGCGTGACCCATGAACCTGCCAACACCATTCAAGTGGTTAAGCATCTTAATTAGCTTGGAAATTGTTACTTTACGTAGGGTTAACTTTAAAAGCAGCTAAGCTTCAAAGTCCTTTACAGTCTTATGAATTCATCCTCACTAAAGGATTTAAAGATGAAGAATTTAAGTTAGTTTCACTGAGGCATTTCATAAAGTGCATGGTCATCCACCGAGGCACTCATCCAAAGAACATCATGTACTACAGTGACTCTACAGTACACTTTCTACAGTAATGCAAGATGAAGTGCCTTAATAAACAACATACTGTGACATGGGATCTCACTAACACTTCAGCTCATGTACAGTGTACCAACCTAGGATTTTAGCTCACAAACCTAGATGGTTCTCATTGAACATGCTGTGACAAGGACATAATAAATCAAGCAAAAGTCTCAGTTTAGGCATTTATGTTACCAAAAAAGTAACACTACAGACCGTAGACTGGAGTAATGGCTGCTGAAAATTGAGCTTTGCCCTCACAGGAGTAAATTACATTTTAAATATTCAATTTTTTACTGTTATTTGAATCTGTAATAATGTTTTACATACAAAATAATATAAATCTTAATATGTATAAAATATAAATGTACAAAGTAAATCCAAATGAATACACTGCCGTTCAAATGTTTTTAATATTTTCTAAAGAATCCTCTTATGCTCATCAAGGCTGCATTTACTTAATAAAAAATACTGAAAAAACAGTAATATTATGAAATATTATTACAGTTTAAAATAATGGTTTTCAATTTTAACATATTTAAAATGTTATTTATTCCTGTGATGCAAAGCTAAATTTTCATCAGTCTTTCACGTCACAAGATCCTTCAGAAATCATTCTAATATGCTGATTTATTACTTTTATTATCAAATTTTGGAAACAGTTCACTTAATTTTTTTTTTGGAACCTGTGATTATTTTTACAGGATTCTTTGGCGAATAAGTCAAGTTTATTTGTACAGCGCTTTTAATAAAAAGGTACGAAGTAAATTCTCTTACATTATCTTCTCTGATAATGTAAGTCTTTGCTATCAGTTATCAATTCAACACATCCTTGGTAAATAAAAGCATTACTTTCTTTAAAAAAAGAAAGAATCATATTTACTGACCACAAACTTTTAAATGGTAGTTTATATTGTTAAAAAGCATTTATTTTTTTTAAATAAATGTTGTTCTTTTTAACTTTTTATTTATCAAAAAATTATGAAAAAAAAAAACTGTCACAGGTTCCAACAAAACATTAAGCAGCACAACAGTTTCCGACATTGATTAAAAAATTTCTGCATATTAGAATGATTTCTGAAGCATCATGTGACACTGAAGACTGGAGCAAAGACACAAAAAATTAGCTTTTGCATTTTAAAATATATTCACATAGAAAAGATTATTTTACACTGAAATAATATTTCACAATATTACTTTTTTCTGGATTTTTTCTCAAATAAATGCAGCCTTGATGAGCATAAGAAACGTCTTTAAAAAAAAAATCTTACTCATCTCAAACTTTTGAACAGCAGTATATACATTAATCCTAATATAATAAATATAAAAAATATAATGCATGTTTTCCAACAACAATGTTCTATAAGGGTAGTGTCAGTGGGTCTTATACCTGCATTAAAACCTTAAGGCGGTCCAGGGGTGCAGTACAGGTACGGGACACAGCACCTGCTCCACCTCCAGCAACCAGGTGTCGCCACCACATTCCAGTTTTCTTCTCTTCTGCCGTAAACTCATCAGGGACCAGCATACTTTCCCCTACATCAAATATCTGTACAGAGAAATGACATTATGTGGAGTGAGATTACATGCACAAAAGAACATAGTAAATGGACAATAGTTTAGATGATCCATCATTAGTCGTAAAAATTACGCTGTAAGCAGACAGAATCTCAAGACATTACATAAAAATTCATACGAAAAGATGAGGCGCATCTGATATTTATAAATTTAGCTCAGCCTTTTTATATTATCCAATTTTATGACATTCCATTGATCAGTCTACTATGGAAGATTTCCCCCTTCCTTCCAGTCCCCCATTTTGATTCATATTTTTTATTCACAAACTTTTTCAAACTCAAAAAGTTATAGATTTTGTGTCGATATACGAAACTGTTCTCGGATAAACAAATTTGCTGGAAAGATGCCAAACTGCATCTGAGGCTGTGTCTCTGCAAAGCTTTGACATATTTACACCAAACTGTACATGTGCCATTGTCACCTTACACTGACCACTCCACATCAATTAGATATTAGTGCCACCTATTGGTCAAGGGTGATAAACCATTTAATAAACATTAATGCTAATAACTTTAGATTACATTAGCCTTTTGTAATGAAACTGGTCTCAAAATATTCCTTGGGTCATCCCGACAACGTAGATAGCCATTATTCCATAGTAGACCGAACTTCCTGTCCGTCATTTTGATTTATTGTAAAAAAAAAACTTTTTCAAACTCCTCCTAGAGAGTTTGTCTGATTTTCACCAAAATTGACTCTGATAATCTTCATATTGTGCTGACAAAAAGTTACGGATTTTGTGTTGATAGAAGAAACCATGTTCATAATATGACATTTAATATGACATTCAATTGATTGGTTTTGGGTGATTTTTTGATCAGATTTAAAAAGAAAGGTGATTTTAACATCTAAACCAGTGATTCAACCAGGGGGCCTCAGGAAACTTCCAAGGTGGCCTTGTAAAAAAAAAAAAAAAAAAAAAAAAACTTTTTTGAACTCCTCCTAGACAATTTGTCCGATTTCCACCAAAATCAACTCAGATAATCTTCATATCATGCTTACAAAAAGTTACAGATTTCGTGTTGTCTGATGAAACCATTTTCGTAATATGACATTTTACCATTTGATTGGTTTTGGGTGATTTTTTGATCATCAAAATACTCAAACTGTAATTATGATCATGACATAATTAAAGAAATCCAGAAATAGCTGGCTTTATTTTTTAAATCAAATTATCCTTCTTTAATACAAGTGTAAATAATTATTGAGAGTTATCTGTTGACCTCGGTACAGTGTAAGTCCATGAGGAGGACACATCTACCTCTCCTGAGTCAAAAAGGTCAAGTTAGTGACGTCAGAACACTTGATCTGTTTAACAGGATCAGACTGGATCACAGTGACCTCCTTTTGTCTCATTCAGGTGTATTTCAAGTGCAACTAAACAAATGTAACTAAGTGGGCTTAGTAAGACCAGTTTAAATGAGATGTGTGGTCAATGTCAGTGATGCAAGCAAAGGCAATTTACACAGAATAAAGAGACTATTATATAAAGAGTCTCCTCACTGAGAGAGAGTTGGCGCTAAAAGCTAAGCTGGAAACTTTGAACTGTAAGGCACATGGCAGGATGGTGTGGTTTTGTTTTACCGTAGAGTGTTTCCAGTAGAGGATGATTTCAGGAATGTTGTCAGCAGGATGAAGCAAATGGTAATCTCTCCATTCATTCCAGTCAATTGTCATCGTACCGTTTTTATCCATACTGTTCAAAGTAAAAGACAAAGAGAGACAAAAACTAAATAATATGTTAGAAACTTCTTTGGTTCTGGGTAGAAGCCTCTTTTTTTTTTTTTTTTTTTTTTTTTTAAAAAAAGAAGACCAGCTTACATTTTCTACATATAGAACTGCTTTAACTTGCAAAACTTCTACCAAAATTAATGGTGTACAGTCAAGCAGCTAGAAAATGCAAAATATTCACATGCAAAAAATGCCCCTGGTTTCAGTGTTTCAAATCTCATTTGATCACATTACAGTTCTTCCTTAATAATTTTGGGAAAGCTTTTATTCGACGAAAAAAAAAAAATATATATATATGTGTCATTATTATCATTTAAAATTTCCCAAGCATTACCCAAAATAGCTTCTGAGAGAGAAAAAATATTTTACCTCAAAAATGCAAAATGAAAACAGCACAGATGAAACAGCGGATGAAATGCGAACAGAGCAAGGCAAACATGCAGGGAGAAGACCACTACTTACTACATTATAGGGGCACATATATGACCCCTCCTTATTCTGATAAGATGAGCAGAGAGAGAGTGGGGGTGGGATCACAAGAAGGAGAGAGTGATAAAGAAACAGAGACAGAAAGCGTCGTACGCCAAAGACATTTACACACAGACAGAAAATAAAAATATTTTTAGTATCGCATGTGCTGCCAGTCATTGTACAATGGGGTTCTGGTTTCTTTTAGGAGCTCTAAAATGAGCTCCTCTGGTATTGCCTGGTCCAAAAAAAAAAAAAAAGAAAAAAGAAAAAAAAAAGAAAACAAAATCAGAACCAGGAGACGTGCTGTATAACACGAGCTGTTTTGAGGCGAGGGTTCCCAGTGAGCTCAACTCTATACAGATCAAGTCAGGTCTGAATTATTAGTTGGGAATAAAAGACTAAAGAGAATTAAGGGGGTTGGACAGATACAATCAGTAAAACAAATTACCTTTTGAGGATCTTTTCAGCCTGTTCCTCAGATATATGAACCCCGAGGTCTCTTAGTGACTGCATGATCTCCTGTGAATCTATGCGACCTGCAGATTTAAAAAGAAAGGTGATTTTAACTTCTAAACCAGTGGTTCTCAACCAGGAGGCCTCAGTAAACTTTTTTTAAGGTGGCCTTGACATGACTTTACATGATTTACAATAAGGCTAAAAAGCATTAAAGACTAAATAAAAAGGATATTTCTTATTTTAACACATTCCCTCAACTAGAGCTGTCACTAACGATTATTATAAGTAATTGTTAGATTATTCTGACAATTAATCAAGTAATTTGTTAATAATTAATTTTCGTGGCAATAAGAATAGACCTAAGCGAACAATAGCCTTTGAAATGACTTAAAATCCAAACAGTTGAGGTCAAAAGTTTACATACACTTTGCAGAGTCTGCAAAATGTTAATTATTTTAGCAAAATAAGAGGGAACATATAAAATACATGTTATTTTTTATTTAGTACTGACCTAAGAAAGATATTTCACATAGAAGTTTACACATAGTCCACAAGAGAAAAAATTTTATTTATAAAAATTACCCCGTTCAAAAGCTGATTCTTAAAACTGTGTTGATTACCTGAATGATCCACAGCTGTTTTTTTTTTTGTTGTTTTTTTTTGTGATAATTGTACACCAGTTTCCCACTCTAAGCCAAATGTCAAATTCCCTGACTTTCACTGACTAAAAAGCTGAATTTCCATGACCTATAATGAATAGATCCATCCATTTGCAAGCTTTATTTACTTGTTATTTTTCTGTACCATTTCTACAGAAATGAATTTATGTTTCTTTATGCTTTCATAGCCATAACAATAGAAAACAACACGACAAAACAAAATACAGTATAGAAAAATTACATTTTGATAAATGGAAACAAAAAAATTAAAGCAACAAACAAAAATCCATGATATTCCATGACTTGGACAAAATAAATATTAAATTCCCTGACTTTCAGTATCTGGAATAGACCTTTTAAAATTCCATGATATTGTTTGTCCTGAACAGTTAAACTGCCTGCCGTTCTCCAGAAAAATCCTTCAGGTCTTTGGTTTTTCAGCATTTTTGCGTATTTGAATCCTTTCCAACACTGATGTATGATTTAGAAATCCATCATTTCACACTGAGGACAACTGAGGGACGCATAAACAACCATTACAGAAGGTTTGATGAACATTTCAATGATTATGATCCCTCTTATTTTGGTAAAATTAACATTTTGCAAATTCTGCAAGGAGTATGTAAATGTTTGAACTGTATATAATAGCAATAAGGCTATAATAATTATTTTAAATAAAGTATCAAATGCAAATAATCAGAGTTTGATTGAACAAAGTTGTTAAAATGGATCATGGATTACAAACAGTGTTGGGGGTAATGCATTACAAGTAACGCAAGTTGCGTAATAATATTACTTTGCTCAAGTAACTAGTAAAGTAACGCATTACTTTTTAATTTCCAAAAAATATTTGAGTTACTTTTTCAAGTTACTTTTTTGTTTCCTTTATGTATTTAATCCCATTTTATTAGCCAGTGACTTTGCTGCTGACCTTTGTTGATCCAATTCAACCGTACACTGCAAAAATACTTTTTTTTAGATTTTTTGTCTTGTTTCCAGCCAAAATATAGAAAAAAATCATTAAATCAAAAAGAAATAATTATTTTCTTGTTTTCAGAAAAAAAAATGGTCAAATTTAAGTGAGTTTTTGCTTAGAACAAGCAAAATAATCTGCCAATGGGATAAGCAAAAAAAAAAAATCTTATTTCAAACAGAAAACACAATTAATTTTGACTTGTTTTCAAAAGTAAGATAATTTTTACTTGTCTGGAAAATCTTGATTTAAGAATTTTTAGATATTTTGGCTAGAAACAAGACAACAAATCTAAATAACAAAAGCATTTTTTGCAGTGTAATAAGCAAAACTTACTTTAGATTAACTAACATTTGTGCTTTTTTTCTCGTTGCTGAAGAGTGTTGAACTTTCTTTTCTTACAGTTCTACTGTACAGACGTCGATTTCCTTTAGCCTTATTCATTTAATTTCATTTTGGTGTGAAAGGGCTTTTACATTTGCTAAGAATCAAATTTTTTTATATTAAAAACAAACAAGCAAGCCCTGCCCATATTTGAAAGTAACGCAAAAGCAATGTAACGTATTACTTTCTATAAAAAGTAAATAAGTAACGTAATTAGTTACTTTTTTAGGGAGTAACGCATTGTTTGTAATGCATTACTTTTAAAAGTAACTTTCCCCAACACTGATTACAAACAATAGAAACAATGTACATTATGCATTATAACAAATGACTGCAGAGGGCGCCAACGGCCTTTACAGAGTGAACTAAAATGACTAAACAACATTTAATTCAAATTCTGTGAAGAATCGGCAATGACAGTCTTAAAAAACTTGGATATATCAGGTAGCCTAATTTTAAAAAGTTTGGTTTATAAACCTGAAAAAAATCTGTAATTTAAGACACTAACGTCCTTACCATCGTTCTTTTTGTCAAGGCTCTTGAAGACCAGCCTCAGTTTCTTCTCATGGTCCCTCAGGTAGTGCACAAACTCCTCAAAGTCCAACTGACCATCCAAGTCTTTGTCTCCAGCCTTGACGATTTTCTGAAACACATACACGCTGGAATCAACAATCAAAACCTCACGGCAAATCCAGCTAGGTCATTTGAGAGGTCAGGGAGCTGGTGCTGCTCAGGGCGTTGAGCTAATGGGCCACTGGGGACAGACATATGGCCTTTGTTTGTCAAAGAGAGTATTGAAAGGACCGTGCTGAACATCCTCATGAGCATCAGCTTTATGAGGCTCATCCTGACAACGTTTGACCTTTAGGACACAAGCTGTCCGAACCATTGAGCAGCATATAATTGAAGGTAATGGACTGGGATGGAGAAGATGAGTTGATCATTAACCTGAAGTGTTCTGGAAGGACAGAAACAAAGCGAATGTGTTTCCAGTTTTAATAGCAAATCAGGCCCATAGCATTGACTTTGATGTTACTCTGACAGTGTGTGTACCTCATGGGGTGACAAAATTACTAGTCTGTCCACAACTTTTTCAACCACAAGCAAAAAAAAAAAAATGAACACCCCACCCAGTGACATCAGCATTTCATTATGAGCCACTGAAAACTAGATCACTGAGTCAGATCATTTGTTTTTAGGTTACTTCTCATTATGAGATTATGGACTTATGCATAATGATACCTTAGTTAAAACAGAGTAGAAGTGTCTGAATTCACTTCTAGATTAACTACAAAAGATCAAACCCCAGTCACGTGTCCATATAATCCATAAAGAAAGTCCTTTTTTATGACCTCTGTACTCATTAAATCTATTCCATCAAGAAGCCATGTTAACAAAAAGTAAAAGTTAGATTGATTTAATATTTTTTATATACAAATATACAATTGTTATGGATTTACATCAACAGTAATACAGCTCAATAGAAACTGCTTCAATTAAATGTAATCAGAAGCGTTCAGCATCATGTCTGAGTCCAATGTGCATCCTTTCAGACTGTCAAGATCACAGGCTTCCAGCCAAGTCCTAAATAACCCTATAAGTGTAAAGCAGGTTAAAGATAGCCGTCGTCTTCTCACACTTAATCCAGATGCAACAATGACTCAACTGCAGACAAGTGGGTCAAGAGAATGGAAACAAGTTTTTGGAGCTTGGAACATTAAATTTCCAAAGGTCACATATTTGTGACATTGCAGTCATTCTCAAATACAATGAATCTGGAGAATCAGAAGAGAAATACTTGCAATCTGGCTATAACGTTTGATGGTATTTATATTAAACTTGTTAGCTTACAATTACTACTCATTGGCATTTTCTGCAAAAAAGCCACTTGATGTCCAAGACATTTAGGCGTAAAGCGAGCTCAAACTCTGTAAAGGGCACAGGAAGGGATTCTAAAGGCAGTTCAAACACGGAAGTCAAATAATCTGGATTAAATGGATTCATCTCATTACAAATCAAGTCTTGGCATGAATGGGCAGGACACAGAGCTCCTGGGTCACAAGAACGTTTTGACTTTCTTAAACCACACAGATTTTCCTCAATTACTATAAATGACCAAACCCAGATTACTTTTGAGACCAGTGTTGATATTGCTAACTGAATCAACCTAAAACTATTAAAAATCATTTTTAGCAACTTGAATAAATCTTAAATTAAATATAAATATGATTTTAAAAACTTTAACATTGCCTCAGCACCTGAAAAAATATATATTTAAATTAAATACTAAAATGACTAAAATTAAAACTGAAATAAATATTAAAGCTAAAAAAAAGACAAAGCATGTAAAATGACTAAACGAATGCAAAATAAAACATACTACACAATCATTTTTAACATAATGATACCGATGACATACCTTTCGCCATTTCCTGTATGAATCGAATTCTTGAGATGGAAGAAATAAACTCAACTTGAAAAGAGACTTCAGCTGCGCCGGTAAACTATTAGACTCAAAATACTCGAATTCTATCCGTTCTGAGGCATTGACAGGTACGTAAACACACAAACACAACATGTTCAGCTAAAAGACAAATAAATGTATGAAAAATGTAAGAAAATAGATATATACACAGCTCTAGTCTGTTCTTGAAGCCATCAGGACTATAATGCCGGTATTTCTGTCGCATGGGATTAGGGGACGAATAAATCCCTCCCATTTCAAGGTCTGTATTGCACACTGCGATCTAATTGGCTCACGTCACATACAGCATCACCTTTTCACAAGGCTTAACGGTGCATCCGTCTTAAAGATTGACAGCCATGCAACTGGAGATTTCTGGAATATTCATATAACTAACAAGGAAAATAGACAGCATCTTATCCGATTATAACTAAAATCTAAATAATCTAATTCAACATTATAATACAAATATCTGTGTGAGAATTTACACACTTTATTTCAGCTTCCATAACTTTAACTACACATTTCAGCAAAAATTGTGCCATTCAATAAATTGTTTCCAATCCAGTCCTAAGGGACATTAGTAAAGCTTGTCAAATCTAGCAATGGTAACCAAGGGCTTAGCAAAGGGTCAATTCAGCAACAATTAATTAGTGAAATTGATGGTTTTGATAAAACACGAAACAACAGTTACAAGGCTCAGTATGTGATTAATCTTGTTGGTCCTTAGAGTTAACAGATAATGGAATCTGATCATTCACAATGTAATAGGGTCTAATCCTGTCACTAGCATGTGATCTTTCCCTAATGAGTCTGACCAATAATATTTCAAGAGCAGTGAAGACTGCAACCCACTGAAAATGTGAAGCAACAATTTGGAGGAGGAGATGGCAACATTCACATGCGTGGGACATTTCTAACTTGCTGAACTCACCAATTCACACTTATTCATTGCTGACTATCTGTTTTTTGTCTGTTCCTTAAACATAATTGTACTCTTAGAAAAAAAAAGGTACAAAAGCTGTTACTGGTGCAGTACCTTTTCAAAAAGTACTTATGTGTACCATTTAGGTAGTAATATGTATGGAAGCCTGTTTCCACCACTGGATTAAAAAAAAAAGAAGAAAAAAAGTTTTGCAACTTCTGATCTCACAGTTTTCTCAGAATTGCATGATACAAACTTGCAATTCCAACTTTTTTTCAGAACTGAGATATAAACTTGCAGTTCTGAGAAATGAAGTCAGAACTGAATGATATAAATTAGCAATGAAGTCAGAATTGCGAGGTAAAAACTCATCTACATCTCGCAATTCAGAATTGCGTTAAGCAAACATGAGTTGTAAGTTTATATCTCGCAATTCTGGCTTTATAAAAAGGAGTTGCCTGTTTATATTACACTATTCAAAGAAAAAATTCACAATTGTGTTTATCTCACTAGGGCTGCAACAAACGATTATTTTGATAATCGATTAATCTAACGATTATTGGAACGATTAATCGACTAATCATCGATTATTTTACTAGCTAATCAGTATACTTTGATTTTCAGTTTTTGCAATTAGTACAAAATTATGTTATACATATTCTAACACAAATTAAGATCGCTTTAGCATATTTAACATATTGTGTAATTACAATTATTATACAATGAATTGGTAATACTTTGGTTCATTACTTAACATGAGTTAATATGAACTAAGAATGAACTTTTGCAGCAATTATTAGTCTTAGTTAATGGTAATTTCAACATTTACATAAATGTAATAAATGTATTGTTCATTCACATTAATTAATACATTAGCTAATGTTAACAAATGATACCTTATTGTAAAGTGTTACCAAATCATTATACAAATGGATATATTTGGCACACAAAATGAGATGACAGACAGAGAAACTGTCTTATACACACCATTCTGCCTAACATCTCCTTTTGTAAGACATAAGGAGCAACATAATAAAGGTAAGTGATAAGATGCTCTATTTTTTTTGGACAAACTATTTTATTCAAAATATGTCTTAAAATACCTTATATGGTTATAATAACCAAAACAGTTCTGAGCTAGATCAAGCTTTGATCTCTGTAAACCAAACTATCACTGTAATGAAATGTTTTTTTATTTTCCCCACTAATGAAAATATTTTCTCACTAGCCATCTACACTGGAGAGAGCTGCTTTATAACAGGAAATCAAGTTGTAATTCTAACTGAAAGCGACGGGTTTTTCATGTTAAATACCTTAAGGCTGTTTGATTTAAGGCCATCTATTGCATAATGTACTATATGAATAAACATGATGTGAGCGGACATTACTGGAGTAAGTTAATGTTATTGAACTGCAGAGCTCGTGCAAACATCCACATCGTTGTAATCGGATGCATTTTGAACTGCTGCTTTCACACCGTTGTCAGTTTTCGTTGTTTACTTCGTTACTGAGAGGAACGCGTGCAATATATTTACATATTCATAGAAACGACGCTTAGATTCAACTGCGTTTGTTCTGAAGTGCTCTCTTTTTCCGCATTATTGCAGGCTCTTACATTAGGTCATATGAGATCAGACGACTACTCGACAACAAAAATATTTGTCGACAATTTTTTATTGTCGATAATGTCGACTAATCGTTTCAGCCCAATATCTCACAATTCTGACTTTATAACAAGCAGTTGCGTGTTTATATCACACAATTCCAAGAAAAAATTCTCGCAATTCTGACTTTTTTCTTAGTATTGAGAGATAAACTCGCAATTCTGACTTTTTCTCAGAACAGTGAGTTCATATCTCTGACTTTAGAACATGCAACTGCAAGTTTCTATCTCACAATTATGAGAAAAAAATCAGAACATAAACAAAATATTAATTGCAAGATTAATATATCACATAATTCTGAGAAAAGAGTCAGAATTGTGAGTTTATATCTCAAAATTCTGACTTTATAACTCGCAATTGGCGAGTTTGTATCATGCAGTTCTGAAAAAAAAGGTCTGAATTGTGAGATAAAAAGTTGCAAAATCTTTATTTTTTATTCGGTGGTGTAAACAGGCTTCCATAAATATGTATCTTTAACGTACTGTCATTCACCCTTAGAGGTAAATAAAGTACAAAAGTATAGCTTTTGAAATGCCCCAGTTACAATGATGTTTTAATATAGAATAAAAAAACCAACAAATGAGATTTCAGAACATTTCCTGCTCCTTTTGAATTGCCATACTGACTCCTGATTAAATTTGGATAATTTCTGAGTTCAGATCATGTGCAAATTATTTATTTAAAACTTAAACCTGCTTTCTCAGACAACTATATCGAATGACATGAAGCCAATTTCGAAAATGTACAAATCTGCATTTCACTCATTTTCAATATGCAAATGAGATGATGTGAAATATCACTCACAGCTCGGTTTTGGAAAATCTAAACTAAAAAGACTCATAACAGAAAATAGAAACAGCGTGCAGCAGTTTAGATGTTATCATATTCCACTCAGAAATCAAAAGTACAAATATCAAAGCATAAGCAACATTTGATGTGACAATTCTCTCTGCAATACCTGCTGAAGATCCTTAGGAGGCGCCACCATAATCAGCACTGTAGTTTTCTTTGGGGACACTGTGGTCTTTTCTTGTCCTACTGAAACTGCTTCCCCCTGGCCTTCCTTTTTTGCAGCATTTTCTAAGTTTCGTCCCTTAAGTTCATCGGGTGGCCCTGTGGGATCATGTTTGTACGCGGTTACTCCCAGAAACCACTGGGACAGGGATGACCAAAGTTCCTTGAGCATCTTCTCTTGGTGTACTTGACTCCAAGTTTGTGCACTTGATCAAGTTTTGATCTTCAAAAGCGACTGATTTAAGATGTTTTATGTGCGTACAGAGAGAAGCTGCTCAGGCAGTCATATGTGATGCAAGGAGGATGAGGGCAGATGAGGACACTGCCACACAATTTCCAAAGCGCACTGGCATATCCAACAGCGTTTCCAGAGTAACCCGGTGATCAAGTCAAGACTTTGAAATGCAGTGAGTGACCAGTTCCAATGAACCCGCTGATTCAGAATCATTGCAAACTTACAGTATCCTTCCAACACAAATTGTCCAGGACATTTCCCAAAACATGTTCTTTGCTGAGCGCAAAAATACAAAAAGTCATTCACTTTTTAACTGACATCACTCCACAACTATGACAAACTGCACAGTAGCAAAAATCACGAAAAAAGACAACTTAACTGAAAGAAGCTGAAATCCTCACAATGAGTCTAACTTTAAAAGCGGTTCCGTGTTTTAAGGGCTAGTATTTCTTGGCACCTACAAGCTGCTGCAGGTTGGCTGCATCATATAGCCGGCAAAAAGTGATGCAGTGAAAAAAGCTGCAACCTCACTGCAGCTGCGCCTCAGCCAATCAGAGCTCTCCACACTGGCTGCCCCTGTCTGACAAAGCACAGGCAGCCAATCAGAGGATAAAACACAGGCATCTCATGGAGTGATCTCTCACTCACCCAGCAATGAGGAAATTCTGCTGACTGTTTTTTCTGCCCTCTGCTTTTTTAAAACCTACTGGCATCATCAGGATCTCCCTGGTAACGCCTCCAGGGTGATTCCATGCATTTCTAACGCTGCAATGCTCCTCTATACAAATCTACCCCCATTCGGTCATTCATCACCTTGCTGTGGTTATATTCCTTCCTTGCAAATCCATCTGGGTATCCACAGCAGGACATGCTCATTTTTTACACCGTAATACATCGTCCCTCCGTATTTTTCTTGTAAATGACAGGATTTCAATACAGTTCATTAGAGCACAATCATTTTCTATTGATCAGACTGATCTGCAGCTGCACCAAATTTATTTCACAGATCAATATGCAGATCTCAGAAATCTATGCTTTTTACTAATTATGCTGAGATACAAATAGTATGCATGTATGTGATCATAAATACAGTTGAAGTCAAAGGTTTACATACACCTTTCAGAATCTGCAAAATGTTCGTTATTTTACTCAAAAGAAAATAATAGTTGAATTTATAAAAAATGACCCCGGTCGAAAGTTTACATACACTTGATTCTTAATACTGTGTTACTTACTTACCTGAATGATCCCTTGCTTGTCCTGAATGTATAATGAATGTATAATTTTGAGGTCCATCTTTTCACATTGAGGACTGTTACAGAAGGTTCAAATGCTCACTGATGCTTCAGAAGGAAAAAAACATGCATTAAGAGCCAGGGGTGAAAACTTTTGACCAGAATGAAAATGTGTATATTTTTCTTATTTTGCCTAAATATCATATTTTTTCCCTGATCCCAAATTAAAAAAGCTTTCACGCCCTGGCTCTTAATGAAATGTGTTTCCTTTTGGAGCATTAGTGAGCCTTTGAACCTTCTGTAATAGTTATATACGAGTCCCTCAGTTGTCCTCAGTGTGAAAAAATGGATCTCAAATTTATGCAGTCGTGCCGAGAAACAAAAGAATTTGTCTGACCTGAAGGATTTTTCTGAAGAACAGCGAGCAGTTTAACTGTTCAGTCATGAATAACCTTCACTCAAAAAACAAGAAAAACAACATCTCTGAGGTAACAACACAGTATTAATAAGCAAGTGTATGTAAACTTTTGAACAGGATCATTTTTATAAATTCAGCTATTATTTTTTTTTTGCTGACTATATGTAAACGTATTTTATGTGAAATGTCTAATTCAAGTTAGTACTAAATAAAAAAATAACATGCATTTTGTAAGATCCTTCTAATTTCAGTAAAATATTTTTTTTTTCCTGCAAGGTGTATGTAAATTAGTATCCAACATTACGTTCAGTTACCTTTAAATGCACACGTCACTGGTAAAAATAAATAAATAACTCACCCAATCACAGTAGTGTTTTCCCCTGTTCTCCAGGGGGGCCTTGTACTCCCAAACTAATTAATATGTGACGACAAAAAGCCCTAAATTATTCACCCAGCTCTTTGAACATGATAAAGGCTCTGGCTGCTTGCTATTGCTGTGCTTAATTTAAAATATAAAACAAAAAATATACCTAAGAGACAGAAATGAAGAAAGAAACACAAGAAAGGAAATGCATATATATAAACAGAACATAAGCCCCAATGTTTTTTTTTTAATGGAGAGGGTTAGCTACTGATGTTCGATATTAGCAGGGTTTCTAGCATGAGCCACTGAGTGAATGATTTTCTGATGTGGGAGGAATTGGATAGCTCTATATGTGGCAGGATTGACGTCATTCTGCTTGAATCTTAAGCATTTGCTGTGCAAGTCTCTTTGATGAGCTTCATTCACAGTCTATAACCAAATGAAGCCAATTGGTTAAAAGATTATTGTAAACTCTTTATTTTTTAAACTCTATATTTTTTGTCTTATTTCCAGCCAAAATATCTAAAAATTCTTAAATTAAGAAGGATTTTCTAGACAAGCAAAAATTATTGTCTTGCTTTCAGAAAAATACGCCATAATTAAGTGAAGTTTTTGCTTAAAACAAGCAAAATAATCTGCCAATGGGGTAAGCAAAATAATCTTCTTTCAAGCTGAAAACTAGATTAATTTTTCTTACCCCATTGGCAGATTTTTTTGCTTGTTTCAAGCAAAAACTCTCTTAATTTTTAATTCTTTTTTTCTGAAAACAAGACAATAATTTTTACTTGTCTAGAAAATCCAATTTTGAGATATTTTGGCTGGAAACAAGACAAAAAATCTAAGTAAGAAAAGCATTTTTTTGCAGTGTGGGTGTTTAAGAGCTAATGCCAGATGAGGATAATTCTGTGCAAACACTACTGACAAAAGAAAAGTAAGGCTGAAAAAGTGTAAACACACTCTTGGCCACAAGAACTGCTCAATTAACCTATGTGAGCCTGGACCACAAAACCAGTCATAAGGATCCATTTTTTGAAAGTCGAATAAATAAACTTTCCATTCATGTATGGTTTGTTATGCTAGGACAATATTTGGTCGAGATACAACTATTTGAAAATCTGGAATCTAAGGGTGCCAAAAAAAAAAAAAATCTAAATATTAAGATAATCACATTTAAAGTTGTCCAAATTAAGTTCTTAGCAATGCATATTACTCATCAAGAATTAAGTTTTGATACATTTACGGTAGGAAATTTACAAAATATCTTCAAGGAACATGATCTTTACCTAATATCCTAATGAGTTATGGCATAAAAGAAAAATCAATAATTTTGACTATTGCTACAAACATACCCCAGCGACCTAAGACTGGTTTTGTGATCCAGGGTCACTTGCAGGGTAGCTTCTTATGTAACAAACAAATTTTTAACCTCAGCTAAAACTGCATTTGCATTTCTTTTCTTACTGCATTTGCAAATACAGCATGCAAATCACGTTCAAGCATTCACAAGTGCAATCCACCCTTGCTTATTAAAGTGCCAGCAAGTTATTTTTGCCCCCCATAATTGAAGCAGTAGATGTCATTCATCACGGTGAGAGATTGTGAATTTAGCAGTAAACTCTTTTGACCTTCATAAATGTAGTGTCAAAGATACAGATCTATTTAGGAGGCGGCAGTGCCGACAAATCTCAGCTAGTCCACTACAGAGGAACTTTCGGTTTTGTTCGGAAGTGCTTTTGTTAGCGGCCAAACAAAGAAATTCTTGATGCGCAAAATACTACAATCCAGGCTTTTGTCCAAAACTGCCGCCATCCAAAAAAATGTTTGACCTTAAGGAATCCTAGTTCAAAGCTTGTAAAACACACCCAGAGATGAAACTATGTCTAGCGTGGTATGCAGAGCATGTCCGTCCTCATTATAAGCCAATGAGTAACCTCTGAAACTTCCGCTCAGTTCAAGTTCTGAAAGTTTTAACATGCTACCTGTAAAAGATAAAACCTCCAACCTTCCCCCAATCACACAGAGCGAGAGAGAAACACGGGGGAGGGAAAGAAAGAACTCCTGGGTGGTAAATCATAAATGACAGAAGGTCTCTTGACTTGCATACAGAAGCAGCCCATTCCAGGTGATCAGTATCCAAGATCTCTTTCCCTGATGCAGGATGATCCTTTTGTAATAATTAGCTTAGGCTAATTAACATTAAGTACTTATTGTATTCCTCCTTGAAGTACTAAACGTGAAACATTTTCACATTCCCCAGATTTCTATTTCATTTTGACAGTCGCTCACAGCAGTTTCTGCATATTCTTAGCGCACTGTGAATTTCCCAACAGCAACTTCTTGTTTGTGCTTATTAATTATGTTGCTCTGTATGTTCTCGAGGGACTCCTGTCTAGTTACGCATTTCCTTCTTCTTTCGGCAGTTACATTCTAGTCTAGATTTATATCTAATAAACATTAAAGTGAAAATAAAACTGAACTCTGATTAGAAACTGCATGCCTGTATATGGGCATCCTCTATAACGCTTAGCATATCTGAGGCAAGACAGAAAAACATTTGAGTAACCTATTAAGAAATAACACACATACTTTTTTTGAACTTTAAGATTTATTTTTTTAAGTCACTTTTGCCCACCAAGCCTTCATGTATTTGATCCAAAGTACAGCAAAAACAGTAAAATTTTGAAATATTTTTACTAATTAAAATAACAGTTTTCTAGTTGAATATATTTTAAAATGTAATTTATTCCTGTGATTTCAGAGCTGAATTTTAGCACCGTTACTCCAGTCACATGATCCATCAGAAATCATTCTAATATTCTGATTTGTGCTCCAAAAACATTTATTATTATTATTATTATTATGTTGAAAACAGCTAAATTGTAGATTTTTTCAGGTTTCTTTGATGACTAGAAAGTTCAGGAAACAGCATTTATTTTAAACAGAAATCCTTTGTAACATTATAAATGTCTTTATCATCACTTTTGATCAATTTAAAGCATCATTGCTAAATAAAAGTATTAAGTTTCTATAATTTCTAAAAAAAAAAAAAAAAAAAAAAAAAAAATTCAGCATATTAGAATGATTTCTAGAGGATCATGTATCACTGAAGACTGGAGTGATGATGCTGAAAATTTAGCTTTGATCACAGGAATAAATTACATTTTTCAATACATTCAAATAGAAAACAGTTATTTTAAATAGTAAAAAAAGTTTCTTGGCTTGGTGAGCAGGAGACTTCTTTAAAATACATTTAAAATCTGGTATTGTATATATAGTATATGTAAAATGGTTAAAAATAAAATAAAAACATAATAAAAAAAAAATTATATATATAAAATATATAAAATGGTACAATAGATGTATTAGTCTCTTGTTTCCGCTAAATAAAGAAATGGCTTACTGACTGAAATTAAACTCAATTTGCCTCGTTAAATGTATATTTTGGTAGGACAGAAACCCACACACCTGCCTCAAAATAGAAAATGCTTCAGAAAATCCAGTTTCTATCATGTCGTGTAAGCAACGCCAGTGTTCACCCAACAATAGAGTTCTTTTCTGCCATATGTCTACATCAAACACATCGAAAACAACTGTAATCCTCCGTAGGAAAAGAGCACTCCTCTTCACACATTGCAGAGAAAGGAAAGGCACAGATGTCCTTTGTGACGGTGTTAAGCAAATGTCACTCAAATCAGCTGCTTTAGTGAGTGACCCCACACAAGAGTTATGAAAGTAACTTAGTTCTGGTGTTTAAAAAAGTGATTCATAAACAAAAGTGTCGCATTCCCTGTGATCCGACCTGTATGTCCATTATAAAGCCCCCTTATAGTGTGATAACTTTTTTTTTTTTTTTTTAAATAAAGATAAAGTAACTCACCTTGAGTTCATGTTCAGTCCGATGGACGCCCAGCTTTTTCAGTCCAATGGTGAGGTCGTTGACACAGATCCCTCCGTCTCTGTTGACATCCAGGATCTGGAAGAGCACTTTAAGCCGATGCTCCTGCTCGGGTCCGCCGCACACGGGGCAGTGATGTGGGGAGTCGCAGGACTCATCATGGCGGTGCTCGGAGAGCGCCGTTGCAGCGGCCAGTGTGGCGCCCAGAGTCCGGCCACCACCTCCGGGGTCCGAGCCCTGATACTCCGAGCGGCACTGGCAGAAAACACCACTGAGCAATGGAGAGACGAGCGATCCCCGCTGATGCATGTCACTGAACCCCAGACTAACGTAGTAGCCGATGTAGCAATTTAAAGTAAAAGTCTGTCTGTATGAGCGTATAAAGGAGCGTGAGCCAGCCGGTCACGCGATCGGAGCGGCGCCTGTTTCAGTCAAGATGTGTGACAGATGTGCATTAAGATAAGCTTCCGAATACGTCCAAAGAGTTATCTGTTTCTTCTGAGGCTCTTTACTTCAACAATCGGTGTGATATGTTTTGGAGTAAGGTTCAAAATTGATCGCTCATTCACTCGCTATAGCGGCACTCAGAGCTCCGGGTCACAGTGATGAGCTGGAAGGATGTCCCGCCGGTAACGTTACTCCGGGTTCTTGTATCCCAAAAAGCGCAGGCAAATCGGCGTATTCCGACACGTACATCGCTTTGAATCTCCTTCCAAATATATATCGTTGAGTTTATGAATTTCCAGTGGTAATCCGGTTTGAATTGGCGGTCTGAATGACAGCTGATGCAACGAGAATGCCGGTACGGCGGGCGGAATCTCGTGCTCTACAGGAAATGAGTAGCTGGATCGAAAGAGGGAGGGGTTTGCGTTTGAAGTGGGCGGGGGTAATGATGTCAGTGATGGACACTTGCAGCTACCAATCACTTTAATCCAGTGTCTTCTCGGCACGCCCCTTTCCATTTTATTATAATTAATATAAATACTAATAATTGTTATTGTTATTACTCTTATTAAATTTGAAATAAACACATTTTAATAATAAATATTTTATTTCTCTCTACCTTTTTCGATATAAATAAAATAAGCAGCTATTAATAATGAATAGCCATGAATGCTCAATTAATGCTGATTGTACACTACCAGTCAAAAGTTTTTTTAAATGTTTTCAAAGGAGTCTCTTCTGCTCACCAAGCCTGCATTTATTTGATCCGAACTACAGCAAAAACAGTATAAAGTTTTAAATTATTTGTACTATTTAATAACTAATAATAATACTACATTATCAATAATAACTATTTAATACTATTTAATAATTAATAACTGTTTAAATCTATTTTAAAATGTAATTTATTCCTGTGATTTCAAAGCTGATTTTTTTGCATCGTTACTACAGTCACATGACCTTTCAGAAATCATTCTAATATTCTGATTTGCTGCTCAAAAACATTTATTATTATTATGTTGAAAACAGCTGAGTAGATTTTTTTTCCTTTTTTTTTGTTCAGAAGAACAGCATTTGAAAATGAAATAGCATTTGAAATCTGAAATAGAAATCTTTTGTGTCATTATAAATGTCTTTATCATCACTTTTGATCAGTTTAATGCATCCTTGCGAAATAAAAGTACTAATTTCTATAATTTATTTCCCCCATGAATGATATAGTGTATAATGTTTCAAAAGATTTTTATTTCAGATAAATGTTGGTCTTGGGATCTTTCTATTGATGATAATAATAATAATAATAATAATAATAATAAATATTTATTGAACAGCAAATCAGTATATTAGAATTTCTAAAGGATCATGTGACACTGAAGACTGGAGTATTGATGCTGAAAATTTAGCTTTGATTGCAGGAATAAATTATATTTTAAAATATAACCAGATAGAAAACTGTTATTTTAAATAGTAGAAATATTTCAAAATTGTGCTGTTTTTGCTGTACTTTGCATCAAATAAATGCAGGACTGGTGAGCAGAAGTGACTTATTTAAAAAAAACATGAAACATTCTACTGTTCAAATACTTTTGACTGGTAGTGTACATTTATGCTTGTGTTAGTATAGATTCCAAATATTGCATGTCAGACAATTATATGCTGTTAAATTATACTATTAAATATGCTAGTAGGTAAATCCTGTTATATGGTTAAACATGTTTGTCACAGAAGCAGTGATTCAAAAATTTACTTAAGAGAGACATCTTCTGGGGAAATAACAGAGTGCAGTTTACTCCTGTTCAAATTAAGATTGACCGACTCATACAAACATACAAGCAGTTTGAAAGCCAGAATTTGTTAAACTTCTAAATAACCTGATGCAAACGAACTTGCATTTGCAATAAATATCCATGACAATGATGTAGCCTCTGTGAAGTAAACAGAATTGTTTTACAAAGACCATTCTTATGAATGTTTCATTCTGTGTTTTTGAACAAATCTTTTAGGTAAACAAACTTTTCTAGTTAACTTCCATGCAAGTTACAGGAATTAAATAGTCCAGTTATGACAAGGCTGGACATTTGTTGTTGTCCAGTAGACGTGCTGTGTAGAGTAGACAGGGCAATAATTTAGCGCTGACTCACTGACTTACACAGAGTTTGTCTGTTCCCGTCTACAGAGAGAGAACTGCTGTGTCTTCCCTTGTGAACGCATAACTCATTAAACTACTTTCTTTCCATGGAACTATGACTCAGCAAACAATCCCTGTAAGTGACCTGAATAAGTAACAAAAACATGCTGTATTTCTTTTTTTGTTGTTTTGCTATAGCCAAGTTTCCCCTCAGCCTGCAATGACCTTGCAGATTGTTTTGAATCCAGCTGTATTTTACAAATCTAAAAATCAAGTTCGCCTTAGTGTCTATGGTTGTGGACATAGCAGCTACCTTTCAGAATGTAATGTCAAATCTCACAAGCATACACAGAACACAATGCACCCAATAAAGTTTTTTTTTTTTTTCTCTGAAAAAACACAGCTAATTTGTCTACATTTTGGCACATTTATTTAATACGGATAATGCGCATTAATGAACAAAATACAAATGTAAACATGCTGCATTTGCAACAATTGCTATTTTACACCCATAGTCCCTAGGCAGGTAACACAAAGACATAACAGTTTGCAAATATGAATATATGACATTATAATTACAAGCAGGCTAAACCATACTCAAACAAATCACTTGCATTGAGTCACTGTTTAAAAATAAATATAATCGTGCTATTAATGCGTTCACATTAGTGTTAGTAATGAGTTTACTGCTAGAACAGGCTTTTTAATATTTTTTTTAATTAATCAAAAAAGAAACACAAAACGAGCAAACTACTAAGAAAATAATTAATGTCTGACTTAGAAGACTTTAACAATTCTCGAAGTATAACATCTAATGATGTACACTACCAGTCAAACGTTTTTGAACAGTAAGATTTTTTGTAAAAAAAAAAAAAAAAAAAAAAAAAAATATATATATATATATATATATATAGTCTGCATTTATTTGATTGACAATACAGGAAAAGCTGTAATATTAGGAATTACTTTTACTTTTCAAATAGCTGCTTTCTGTTTGAATACATTTTTAAAATGAAATTTAATCCTGTGATCAATGCTAAATTTTCATCATCATTACTTCAGTTTTCAGTGTCACATGAAAATCATTCAGAAATCATTCTAATATGCTGATTTGCTGTTCAAGAAACATTTATATTATTATTATTATCAATATTTAAAACAGTTGAGTATTTTTATTTTTTTTTAGGATTCTTGAATAGAAAGATCCAAAGATCATTTACCTGATGTTTACCTGAAAAATAAAAAATTTGCTTTGTAATCACAGGAATAGAAAATTGTTATTTTAAATAGATAATATGTCAAATTGCACTGTTTTTGCTGTACTTTGGATCAAGTAAATGCAGGCTTGGTGAGGCTTTAAACTTTTGACTGATAGTATGGCAAGCCGTTTTGACTTTTATTAATTTGCAGGATATTAATTCTTCATATCAACAATTCAATTTTCACTAGTTAAAATTATAATTCTTGATATCAAAAATTGCATTTTTACTAGTAACAATTGTAAGTTTTGATATCAGAAATTACATTTCCACTAGTAAAAATGTTAATTCTTGATATCAATAATTTAATTTAAACTAAAACTATAATTGTTGATATCAAGAATTGTATTTTCACTAGTTAAATGTCACCATAGACTCCCATTCAAATTTAATTGTTGATATCAAGAATTGATTTCTTACTAGTTTAAATTCCAATTTCACATATCAGAAATACAATTCTCACTAGTAAAAACCTAGTATTTTTTATATCAATAATTACATTTTTACTAGTGCAAATGTCCATTCTTGATATCAGCAATTCAATTGCTACTAGTGACAATGTTCATTTCTGATATCATGAATGGGATTGTTACTAGTAAGAATGCCATTTTAGATATTTGAAATTACTCTCCTAATTATTGATAACAGAAATACATTTACAGATATCAACAATTGACATTTCAACTAGTGACAATTGAAATCTTGATATCAGGAATTGGTATTTTTACTAGTAACAATGTAATTATTGATATAAAAAATAAAGTTTTTTTTACTAGTGATGTATTTCTGATATGTGAAATTGGAATTTTAACTAGTAAGAAATCAATTCTTGATATCAACAATTACATTTGAATGGGAGTCTATGGTGACATTTAACTAGTGAAAATATAATTCTTGATATCAACAATTATAGTTTTTACTAGTTAAAATTCAATTTGATATCAACAATTAACCTTTTTACTAGTGGAAATGTAATTCCTGATATCAAAAATTACCATTGTTACTAGTAAAAATCCAATTTCTGATATCAAGAATGATAATTTTAACTAGTGAAAACTGAACAGTTGATATCAAGAATTCATATCCTGCGAATGAATAAAAGTCAAAAAGGCTTGCCGTACTGATAGTACACTTTCTATTTGACTTCTGAACACCACTGATTTGTGTATGCATTTCGAATATGCTAGCAAGTTTTCGGCCACGAGATGGCGCTACATTCATTTTAGAACAAATCTCAAGCGACGATTTTCTGCTTAAACGTATAGGCGCGAAATCTTCATTATTCTCTGCGTTTGTGATTCACCTTGACAACGTTTGTTTTCTGCTTCCTTAGAAACCGCTGAAGATACTTGTGGTGTTGATGAATGTCCAAAGCCAGCGTCACAACCTACATAAGGGCAAAGCTAAACATCACGTCCGAAACTCTGAATGTCTTAGTTTATTATAGTGAAATCTAGAGTACTGTTGCGTTCTTGCAAATGCAACGGGGGTTAAAAACGTTCTCAGTGAACAGCTCTGCTGTATTTAGGGAAATCCACGCGTCCATGGAGGCGGCGCTTACCGGAGTTCACTAAAGAGCTAGACAGTTTCAGTCCAGAGCAGTCAGTCTACCTTTGACTCAACGCTAAACAGCCGATTTCGATACGATTAATATCTAGTTAGTAACGTTAAGTTAATTCTATTATGGGTCGTTTTCTAAATCGCTCCGTCTAGTGATTTCTGTCCGGCTGCCACATGAAAACTGTTCATCGACGTAAGTATTCAACTGTCTCTATTCAAATTTTCAGTTACGACATTGGAAACAACAGGCGACTACTTTCGAATATTACAGAATAACTTGATATTATCAATAAAAGCATACGACATTTGTCTTTGATTATATGATCTTTAAACCTGCATATAATGGACTTCTTTAAGGCAAACTAACGTTAACTCTCCAGGGAATGTGTTTGCCTTTCAGTGGAGACTGTAGCCTTCTCACAGTGGTGCTCTTGTATTGGTTTTAAGGTAAGTTATCATACACTTTCTAGTGTTTACTTGGCATAATGTGTTTTTTTTTCACCCTTAACTGTTTTACCCCCCAGGTTCTTCTGGAAAAACCTCAGTCCTCTCAGAGATGCTGAACCAAGGCACATGCATTGAGAAGGACTTCCAAGCACCAGATTAAAAAGAAAACCTGCAATCATCTCTCTGTCTTCATCTACCTCTGTCTTCAAACATCCAAAGTCCAGTCATCAAAAGAATATGGCGTTTTTAATGAAAAAGAAGAAGTTCAAGTTTCAAATACATTTCACCCTGGAGGAGCTCACGGCTGTGCCGTTTGTGAACGGGATGCTCTTCTGCAAAATCAGACTGTTGGATGGTGGAGACTTTTCCATTTCTTCATCCAGGTAAGATAAATAAAATAGTTGCTAGAGCAGTAAAACTAGAGATGCACAGTCATGATTTTTCATGGCCGATACTGATTTCAGATTTTTTTTTTTTTTAACAAGCAACAAAAAAATGTAAGTAAATAAAATAAAAAAAAAAGAATGAAATGAATGTATACATAAACAAGATGTTTATTTGGTATTTAACAGCAGTAACTGTGCAGTAATGCTGCATTTTCAACAGTTTCATGGTTGAAACTATAAACTGGAAAACATTAACTGTAACCATGTAATTTTAAAGGCAACAACTGCGTAGTTCCACAATCCAAACAACACAATCAAAACACGTTCAACACCCAAAACAAAGATGTTACTTAATCAGCATTCAGCATGTGTTTTCGTTTTTAATTTTGGTTTAAAGAAAAAAATGGTCTTTACCAACGAAAATAAATAAAACCAAAGCAGGCTATAAAAATAAATTATTACAAAATGTTAAATGAAATAATGTTTAGTGCAACGAGTAAAACAAAGATTCTACTGCAGGTGATTTTTATATCAATTTAAGTAAATGTAATTTTAAGGTAAAAAAAAAAATTAAATAAAAAATAATCCTAAACTGATGTTTACTTCTGGCTTTTCAAAAGGACAAAAAGAAGCATCTCACGTTAGTTGGATTTACTGTGAATGAAATTTTTTATTTTTGTTGAATAAATTATGATTGGTATTTAAAAAGTTCTTTAGAGCTCCAGTTAGTTAGCCAACATTAGTTAACATAAACAGTACTTCTACAGCATTTATTAATGTTAGTTCATGTTAATTTTACTAATGCATAATTAAAATCAGAAGTTCTGCTTGATAATATTAGTTAATGCAATGTGAACTAACATGAACTAATAATGAACAACTGTATTTTCATTAACTAGCATTAACAAAGATTAATAAATACTGTAATTAATGTTTTGTTCATTATTCATTCATGTTAGTTAATACATTAACTAATGTTAACAAATGGACCATTATTCTAAAGTGTTACCCACTTGTTCAAGGAGCACTTGAGTTTTTGCTCAGCTCTGAGCAATTTCTGAGTCCATTTAAAGTGCACTTAGAAGACCACACAGGTTGCTTTAGGGGTCTCACATGAAACGTTAAGAAGACATTTTTTCAGGGTCAGGGTCAAACCACTGCCATTCTTTACATTGTTTAGTTTACCCAGGTAAAGGATTTGCTCTTTTAATCATTGCACGCAGACAGGCTGAATTGCGCAATCATGTCCTTTTTCATGCTTTCTTTTGTTCGTGACTAATTCTAAGCACATTTCTGGACTTGGACTCTGGTTTAAGATGATAGCACACAGATGTCAGCAGTGTGGTTGTTTATAAATAGAGGGTTAAGACCTTAGTAGGTTAGACTCCTAGTTGGGCAAGTCTGATCACTCAGTCCAATTAGAAGTATGAAGGTGCATTAGTAAATCTGAGTGAAACAGCAGATGTATATGTTGACAAGTGGGTTATGTTTCCAACATATGAATTCCAAATAGACTCCAACTGTATGAATCTTGCACCTGATGCGTTTATTATTCAGTGTTTGTCGTCATAAAATGTTTTACCTTATCCTGGACTTAGCAGCCATGATATAGAATAGGGCTGGGTCGCAATTAAAGGTAATCTAATGTTTTTATTTATTTATTTGCTTCTAATATTATATATTTTGCCTCTTTGTCTCTTTGTGTGTTTGGGATGGATTCTATTGATCAACACTGTCAGTAAAAACATTTATAATTGTCTGCTTTAACTTTGAACCTTTTATTCCACAAAGAATGCATCACAGTTTTTACAAAATTGTAAAATTTTCAAGTTTTGATAATAAAAGAAATTAGCACCACATCAGCAAATAAGAATGGTTTCTAAATGACAATGTGACACTGAAAACTAGAGTAATAGCTGCTGAAAATTCAGCTTTGCAATCAGGAATGCATTACTTTTTAAAATTGATTAAGATGGAAAAGTTTTTAAAGTATAATCATATTTCACAATATTACAGTTTAACAATATTAGAACAATATACAATATTATTAAAATGTAAAATAATATTATAAAAAATATAAAATTAAGTAATAAGTATTATATTATATTTTTTTAACACAATGTTTTCTTTTTCTTTTTTTTTTTTTGTTTAGTCGATTAGTGATTTGGTCAGATAATCCATCGATTTCAACATACACTGCCAAGATTTATTTATTTTTTTTGTTTATTATTATTATTTTTTTTAAAGAAGTCTCTTTTGGTCACTAAGCTTGCATTTATTTGATCTAAAGTACAGCAAAAACTGTAAAATACTAAAATAGTTTTACTATTTAAAATTATATTTTAAAACATAATGTGATTTCAAAGCTGCATTTTTGGCATAATTACTTCAGTCACATGATCCTTCAGAAATCATTGTAATATTGTAATAAAATTTTTCAGGTTTCTTTGATCAATAGAAAGTTCAGAATAACAGCATTAACTGAAATAGAAATCTTTTCTAACATTATAAATGTTTATCATCACATTTAGATCAATTTAAAGCATCCTTGATAAATAAAAGTGTTAATTTCTACAATTTCTTAAAAAAAAAAGCTAAAAAATAAAATTAATTAATTAAATTATACTGATAAATTCTGATCTTTGGATATTTCTAATCATCAAAGAATCCTAAAAAAAATATTTAACTCTTTTAAATATTGATAATAATAATAATTAAATGTTTTTTTTTCTTGAACAGCAAATCAGCATATTAGAATGATTTCTGAAGGATCATGTGAAACTAAATACTGGAGTAATGATGCTGAAAATTTAGCATCATTTTAAAATATATTCAAATAGAAAATTGTTATTTTAAAAATGTTTTTGCTGTACTTAATGCAGGCTTGCAGGGTTCCCAGGGGTCATTGAATTTCTGGAATATCAGGGAATTTTAAAAGGTCTATTCCAGACATTGAATAGACTAGATACATTTTATATTTATTTTGTCCAAGTCATGGAATACCAGGGATTTTTGTTTGTTGCTTTAATCTTTTTGTTTCCATTTCTCAAAATGTATATTTTCGATACCGTATTTTGTTTTATTGCATTGTTTCAGACGTTTTGCCTATTGTTATGGTTATGAAAGCATAAAAACCATAAATTAATTTCTGTAGAAATAGTACAGAAAAATATCAAGCAAAAAATGGTGTATAAGTGTGTTCTGTACTAAAAACATCTGTGAACAAGAAAATAGAGCTTGCAAATGGATGGATCTGTTCATTATAGGTTGTGGAAATTCAGCTTTTTTTTAGTGATTTAGTTTGGCTTAGAGTGGGAACCCTGGGCTTGGTGAGCAGAAGAGACTTCTTTAAAAAGCATTAAAAATCTTACTGTTCACAAACTTTTGACTGGTAGTGTAGCTGAACATGAAAAACTAAAAACAGTTTCCCCCACAGAGAGCGCAAGATGCAGTAACTCCAGAGGCCAAAAATGTGTCAGTCTATTTGAAGTACTCTTGTGTTGTCAAGTTGTTTTTAGTGGCATATGACTGGGGGTGGT
Source organism: Cirrhinus molitorella (assembly GCA_033026305.1). Taxonomy (NCBI): domain Eukaryota; kingdom Metazoa; phylum Chordata; class Actinopteri; order Cypriniformes; family Cyprinidae; genus Cirrhinus; species Cirrhinus molitorella. The sequence goes on from CM065119.1 coordinate 47,052,697, forward strand.
GTATTGTGTGGGCGCAATGACTTGCTAGCAGTGCCAGGCACAGAGAGTGCCCTCGTTCTGCCGCACTGAGATGACCTCGGCATTCATTCTGCACAATGCCTTGTGTATCCGACGTGAGGAGGTAGAAGAGGGTTATGTCACGAATGTCCCGACGCCGCCATTCCTCAGATGATCCGATAGAGAGATTCGATTGCACAGATAGCAGAAACGCAGTGTACGGTAATTTCAAAGGATAGAAAGTGAAAAAACAAGACCGGAGGAAGATAGCAACTAGAAGTGGAATGCAAGATTGATAGAGGAGTAATGCACGAAGGAGAGAGAAAGCGAAAAACTGGACAGAGACTTCAGTGATAGTCCAAACAGAGAGCCGTTTGTCTGACTAAGCCACGGTCCTGTTTCCCTCTGCCCTCCTCCCCTCGCTCATTCTTTTCTGTCTTTCTCTCACGTTTCTTCATCCTTCTGTCTTCTTTATCAGTGTGGATTTAATTCATGCAGTGCGTGATTGACAAGAGTGAGCTCTCAGAGCTATGACAGACCAAGAATGCCTCATATTATTACTCAGTATCATTAAGATCTTGCATCTTTAAGCTGATCTCAGACTCGTTCTGCAGCTTTTCCACGGTTCATTTTTGCATAACGCACGGGAGAAAGTGGATCAACGTGATGATAAAACTTTCTCTGAGGTGGTAAATGAGCATGTAGACAGAAGTCATTAGTTTCCAGGGGCTGTCCAGGCCTGCTGAGAGGACAGAGGGCGGTGAAGCTTGAAGGAGGAGAGAGAGGGCTGATAGGGCTGCTTTTTAATGGTTGGTCTGAACAGAGGTGGGCGCATACGGGTCCCATTCAGACATTCACATTGAATTTATGATATGTGGAATACATCAACTTAGTATGACAAGCCGTTTTGACTTTTATTAATTCGCAGGATATGAATTCCTGATATCAACAGTTACATTTCACTAGTTAAAATTCTAATACTTGATATCAGAAATTGGATTTTTACTAGTAACAATGGCAATTGTTGATATCAAGAATTACATTTCCACTAGTAAAAAGGTTAATTCTTGATATCAACAATTGAATTTCAACTAGTAAAAACTATAATTGTTGATATCAGGAATTGTATTTTCACTAGTTAAATGTTACCATAGACTCCCATTCAAATTTAATTGTTGATATCAAGAATTGATTTCTTACTAGTTTAAATTTCAATTTCACGTATCAGAAATACAATTCTCACTAGTAAAAACCTTTATTTTTGATATCAACAATTACATTGTTACTACTGCAGATGTCCATTCTTGATATCAACAATTCAATTGCTGTTAGTGACAATGTTCATTTCTGATATCATGAATGGGATTGTTACTAGTAAGAATGCCATTTTAGATATCTGAAATTACTCTCCTAATTATAAACATTAACATAAAACATTTTCAGATGTCAGAAATAAGAAATGTAACATGTTGAAATACATTTACAGATATCAACAATTGACATTTCAACTAGTGACATTTGAAATCTTGATATCAGGAATTGGCATTTGCACTAGTAACAATGTAATTATTGATATCAAAAATGAAGGTTTTTATGAGTGAGAATTGTATTTCTGATATGTGAAATTGGAATTTTAACTAGTAAGAAATCAATTCTTGATATCAACAATTCAATTTGAATGGGAGTCTATGGTGACATTTAACTAGTGAAAATACAATTCTTGATATCAACAAAGTTTCTACTAGTTGAAATTTAATTCTTGATATCAAGAATTAACCTTTTTACTAGTGGAAATGTAATTCCTGATATCAACAATTTCCATTGTTACTAGTAAAAATCAAATTTCTGATATCAAGAATTATAATTTGAACTAGTGAAAATTTAATTGTTGATATCAAGAATTCATATCCTAATATCTAATCACGATAAAATAAATGTTCATAATGATAATAAGCTTTAGGCATTTTTACTTGCGGCTTCAGTCATAGTTGGGATACTCTTTTAAAGCTGGCAGCATTAACAGTTTATATATCGAAATACATCTTGTTATCGATCAATATAGGTTTCAAGATTACATTTTTGCCATATCGCCCAGCCCTACATCAACTTATGTAAACCGTTTTCACCACTGCTTGATGGCATTTTTTTTTTTTTTTGGTGCTTTCTATTTGCATCCGAAGCCTAAAGGATCTTGCTGGAAGATTGTAGACATAGTTATATATATCATTCTTGGCTGCAGGTTTTCCTAAGGTGTATCATTAGTCTAGTGGAGGTTATACAGAAGCAGCAGTTGCTAAGGAAACTGTGTGTGCGAGCTCTATTCTCTCCATTGATGTCAGTTTTTGTTTTGTAATTGTAATCATTACAGGGATGCTCATCTCTCTTCCTTCCTGTTCTGTTCCTCTGCCTTCCACAGAGGATAAATACACAGCAGCCACGTGCCTTTGATTCACACAGGTTTATTTCTGCACAAGCTTTGAAGAGTTAATTCTGTCATTAATTACTCATCCTCAATGGAATGCAACTACCATGTTCAAGGCCCAGAAAGGTAGTAAAGACATTGTTAAAATAGTCCATGTGACATTGGTGGTTCATCCTTAATTTTATGAAGCTTTTGTGTGCAAAGAAAACAGAAATAATGGCTTCATTCAATAATTTCTTCTCTTCCGTGTCATTCTTTGCCACGTTCACGTGAGTACCGTGACAAAATCGTTGTGAAAAAAGTATTTTCTTAGCTTCATAAAATTAAGATTCAACCACTGATGTCACATAGACTATTTTAAGGTGTCCTTACTACCTTATTGGCTTTGAACGTGGTATAGTTGCATTGGGTTGAGGATCAGAAAGCTCTAGGATTTTATCAAAAATATCTGAATTTGTGTTATTAAAACTGAATGAATTCTTAAGGGGTTTGGAGTGACATTAGGGTAAACAATAGGGCTGGGGGATATATAGAAAAAATTGATATCTCGATATTGTCAAAAATTTTACGGGATTCAATATATATATCTCGATACGTTTGAATCCTAACCCTAACTCTAACCCTAACCCACCTCACACCTCACATCTCTTGTGTGTTAATACGTAAAGGAAATTAATATTGGATGTTTGACGCTTTCTTTTGGGAAAGTATGCTTGAATTTGCAATATTCCATATTCACAATATTTGTATATTTTACATCGTCGTCAAAATTATTGCTAATATTCGATATATCACCCAGCCCTAGTAAACAATGACAGAATTTTCATTTTTGGGTGAACTCACTAACCCTTTAAGACCTGTTCACACCAAAGATAAAACTATAATGACAACTGTAGCTATAAGGTTTGAGTAATCATTCTAAGAATGGGAAGCCTGCACCAGACCGTTCAGTCAGGCTATTTTGGGATTATTGGCATTAGTCAATAACCACACCTGTCTGACCAATTAACACAAGTCGTTTTCTTTATGGATAATAGATATTGCACATTTTCAAATGAATTTGAGTAAATATTGTATTTGATACTGCTGAAAATCTTAAAATTAAGTGCCGAACAAAATTTGAATAAAATAAAATATGCATTATTCATTATCCATAAAGAAAATTACACAAATACTGTCCAAGAAAACTATTTGTGACCAGTGCTGACAAAATGAGTTGGAATGCACAGTCTAATTTTGAGCTACAATCAAAAAAGAAGTTAAAAATGTAATTTTCGGTCATTAAGCTTAGTTCATTAAGCCCTTATTGACAGATCCCAATGCTCCAAATAGTATTTAAACATCTAAAATGATCTTGTACATTTTCTGAGAGGAGTACCTTTTTCTCTGCTCACTTCTAGATGACTGCTGCTGCTTCTAACCACAAGTTGTAGGTCTGTTGCATTCAAGCTTTGTGAATATTCATATTGAATTCTCGATGACATGAATCAAAACCAGTGAAATATGATTTTCAAACCCATGCTGATGAAAACAAAATGAATGCACCAACTGACATTCGCAAGTCAAGTCAAGTCACCTTTATTTATATAGCGCATTTTACAATACAGATTGTGTCAAAGCAGCTTTACAGTATCAATAGGAAGGTAGAGTGTCAATAATGCAGAAAGAAACCGTAAACAATTTTCAGTTAAAGGGAGTCTCCAAAGCATGTGCATAAGATGCATAGAGTGCGTGCGATCTTCCTATGAGGTACATTATTGTGAAATATGTCTTGGTGAGATTCACACAAACATAACAGATTATGTTTTACATAAAGGTTTAGTTAATGGTTGGGGGAAACTCTGATGTGTAATTTTATATTAGATCTAATGCATTATAGTAGGTCTTAATATCGATCTGTCTTAATGTTAATCAAACAAAAAGAAGAGACAGAATCACTCACTGCTCTTGATTAAACTGTAAAAAAACAAAAAACACAATTTGAGTCAACTTAAAATAATTTGTTACACTGCTGCCTTAAAATTTAAAGTTCAGTCAACTCAAATAAGTTTATTCAAGTTAAAATGTTAAGTGACAACTTGGATGTTTAAGTTGACTAAATTAAAAATTTGTTTGTTAAACTTAACAGCTGTGTTTGTTACTCGATTGCCTTAAAATTGTATGTTGAATCAACTCAAATATCTAAGTTGTCACTTTGTAAAATGTAACATTTCAAGTTAATGAAAACTACATTTTTTTTCGAGTTGACTGAACTTAAAATTTGTGCCAGCAGGGGTCACATATTATATAATATTGCTGAAATAGTGCTGTTTGTAATATATGCACTCAAATAAAATGTACATTATTCATTATCCATATAGGACGTTACACAAATTGGGCCCAATAAAACTCTCCATTTATAAAAATGTTGCAAATAATTTCAAATAAATGTTCTTTTGAAGAATCCTTGGGGAAAAAATCCTAGTTTCTACAAAAATGTTAAGCAGCACAACTGTTTTCAACATGAATTCAGAATTTTTCTTAAGCATATTATCAGAAGGATTTTTGAAGGTTCATGTGAGACTGAAGACTGGAGTGGTTCAATTTTCAGTGGCTGCTGAAAATTCAGCTTTAAAAATGTTATACATTTTTATACATTTTATGGGTGTGGCTTCTAGTGTCATTCACTTCCAGTCATATTTAGCTGTGCGAAACAGCTGGTTTTGCGGCTTCATATTTAAAAATGGTCTATCTTACCATATTATTTTAATGTATTATCTTAATTATAAACTCACTGGTTTGTAGTGCAAACCATTTTACCGTTTACTGCACGTTGTTATTCTTCTCATTATTTCCCTACATTGGCTAATGAACTGGAAGCCTCGCACATTCACAGAAAGCCTTACTTCCTCATTAAAAAATAAGGTGGATACACATGCTGGATTCATGTAGACACTGACCCTAATGTATAGATATTGGCATCATCCACTGGAAAAATAAATAATACCATTGACCACTACGTTATAAAGCCGTATTTGTTTTACATTTAATCTCTTGGTGCTGATTGATGATCGTAAATGAACAAAGAGAAAGCTGAAGAACGAAAGAGGATCCAGTTTCGCTCTGCTCACTGTGTGTTATTGGGACCATGTTGGCTTTGACAAATCGAGCAGAACCTCATTCTTGAGATTCCTCTGGAAGAGTTACACCCCGGATCAGACGCACAAGACTATACTAAAGGACAATGTGAGATTATGAAAATAAATCATTCTCTTTTTCATTGCCTACAACCTATTCATGTGCGTTCGCCGCTGTTTGTGTGCGGTATCTTAGCAACAGGGTATCAAACGAAGCCTTTGAAAATGTGGCACTTAAGGTATGCAACACACACACACACACACACACACACACACACGCACATCCACAATGATTATAACGCCCATGCACTCCTTTAATGAGCATGTAAGTTAAGATGAAAGATACTGCATGGTTTTATTGACCATCTTTTATGGTTAAATTAAAACTAGAGTCATAATAGATAGGATACAGGCTGTAAAATGGTTATTATGGTGCATTTATTAGTGTTTGTAACTGACTGGCTAGTCTTTCTCTGGCTGTCTGTCTGACTTTCTCATGCACTCAGAGATTGACATTCATGTCAATATATTTATGTTGTAGGTCTGTGCAATTAATCGAAATTTAATTTCGATTTCGGCTTCAAACGATTTTGAAAATGCAATAATCGAGATAAAACGATTATTGCTCCCTATTCAGTCCCCTTTGGTGCACTTTTTGCTCCTCCATGAAAGCCCTCCTGCACATGCAAATAAGTAAAATCACGTAACGTGACTTGCATAAAATGGGGCGTGCTTGATTTATTAATGTTTATTTGATGTTGTGTTTTTAAAAGCACAAAAGATAATTTGCGTTGTTCTGTGTATGTGTTCAGAGACGGAACAGAACACGGACAAGTAAAATGAACGTTTAGCTATTGTTTCAGCTATTAAAATACTTAAGTTTTGAATGTAATTGCAAAGTCTGTTTGATCAATTTGCCTTCTCAAATCATCACGACTTGCCTAAAATAAAATCTATAGATATAAAACAGTTCAAGTATAAAAAAATGTTTATTTTAAACCTAGATAAATGTGCGCTATTAGGCGGATATCCAATCGTTTGTGCGGAGAGTGGAAGCTAAAGCCGCTTTGCATGACATGGAGTCGCCAGCACAATCACTTGCATTTTTTTCAGACATGATAAATACATATATAGAAAGCTTTAAATTATTACTTAACAAAATAAAACAAATCGAAAACACAAACTCTTTCATTATGTAATCTGTAAAGATGCATTTCTCTCTAAAAGGCGCGTCAAAGAGGAGATTGCGAGTCAAGATCTTTACGACACTGACTCAGAAAACACTAGTTCATTCATAAATAATATCTCCTAACTATTTCCCCTGACACATTAATTGTTATTTATTTTTGCCGGCGCTTTGTGGCAAGTTTCAGCCTATTGCTTGCAATTTAAAAAAAATATAAAAATAAGGAGAAGCCTAAAACAGGCCTGATGCTCGGCTCGCGTCTGAACTGTTACGTGAAAATTGGCCGATTGCAGGGCTCTAATCAAACATTCCAGACCCACATACACATAGGGCATAATGTTAATATGAGGTGCTTATCTCTCTCCCACACTGCACAACAGTGCGCTCCCTGGGTTTATTACATTCACCTATCTATTTTCTTTTTCTCACAGGCATAAAGCAATCCATAAGATCAGTATCAGGGTGTCTCTGAGTTCAGGAGTTCAATTCTTCTGGTGACTGTGCACAACATAAGGTTGCTAGTTCGGTTCATGGCATGTGCCAGCGTTTGCTTACACAGCACAAGCGGGCAGAGGAACAAGGGTCTCATCCCGTACTGGCTGCGGTGTTATTGGGCTACAACTGCTCAATGAGATTAGCAGCTGAATCTCGGCGGTGCACCTGCTCTCAGCAGGGACAGACTGAGGCTCCTAAACCGCCTCCTGTAAACACTTCATGGGACAGATTGTTGTGAAGCAAACAGATGTAGGTACTAGGTAAACAGTTGGGGTGTCTTGCATGTACTGTAAACAACTGGACTTTGCATCGTCTGACCTTCTTGTGACATCAGCTACTGTTTTACAAAGATCCATTAGTCAATAGTTAGCGGTGCTTGCTGTTACTCATCCAAACTTTGGCACATGAGTCATCCCAAAGATAATCTGTTTTTTGCTTAAATTCTATTCTCAAATTGTGCACTATGCTGGAGAGATGTTACAGTTTTTTTTTTCACTTGGCAGATGATAAAACTCACAAAAAAGTCCCTTCAGCTTGCATTGCGTGCTTATATGCACAACAATACACTGATAACTGTCAAAAAATATGCTTATTTTAAAAATGAAAGAATACCAGTATAGTGTACTGTAAAAGCAAAATGAGATCCCTCTTGCCATATCAGTAATCTTTGCAATCTCTAACAGAAAAATTCCACTTCTGTTTTCATGTTTTTTAAGATAAGATAAGAAAATGATTGTATTAGTATCAGAGGAAAAAGTTTGTTGCAGTAGCAACACTTTATCATTCCTGTAGCTCAAACAGTTAGAACACAAAGCTAGCGACGGCATGTGTTTGATTTTCTGAGAATGCATGAACCTGATAAAATGAGTATGTGCAATGCTAGTCACTTTGGATAAAAATATCAACCAAATGCATAATGTAAATGTACTGTAAGTGCAAAGCATCTACACACTGCTGTTCTTTTATGTTCACGCTGGCTTCTTAAAATTAGTAATGTAGTGAAGAAATATTATAATTTAAATGAATTGTTTTTTATTTTAATGCATTTTAAAATGGAATGCATTTCTGTAATGGCAAAGCTGAATTACTCCAGTCTTCAACATCATAATTCTTTAGAAATCATTTGAACATGTTAAGCACCAAATCAGCATTTCATCAGAAGGATTTTTGAAGGTTATTGTGGGACTAAAGACTGGAGTGGTTCAATTTTCAGTGGGTGCTTTAAAAATGTTATACATTTTATTGATCTGGCTTCCGGTGTCATACACTTCCAGCAATTTTTAGCTCTACAAAACAGCTGGTTTTGCTGCTTCATATTGCAAAATGGTGTATCTTACCATATTATTTTAATGTATTATCTTAATTATAAAACCGTTTACTGCACGTTGTTATTCTCCTTGTTATTTCCCTACATTAGCTAATGTACTGGAAGCCTCGCACATTCACAGAAAGCCTTACTTCCTCGTTAAAAAATAAGGTGGAAACACATGCTGGATTTATGATCCTTTAGAAGTCATTTGAATATGTTGATTTCATGCTCAAGAAACATTTTCAAAATTCTTTTTTTTCTAAATGGTCTCCTAAATAGAAAGCTGAAATAGAAATCTCATTTAGCATTAAAGATCTTGACTGTCAATCTCTGGTTTTGATCTTTTGGTCATTACATCTGCTAAATAAATGTTTTAATGTCAGTATTATAATATAGTCATTCAATAAAACAGTGAAATCAGTTAAACTGTCAGAACAAATTCATCTTGATAATGTCAGATAACTTTAGAAAGGTATGTAATAGATTGCAATCAACCAAAAATTAGACAACTGTTAGTATGGCAATATTTATTTACTATCATTCTTTGTTGACCAGTTACCATGCAGTGCTTAATTTTGTTCAGTCTGTGGTGTCACATTAGCAATTAAAGCAAAACACTTAAGCTACACTGCAAAAAAAACTTAGATTTGTTTTCTTGTTTCCAGCCAAAATGTCTAAAAATTCTTAAATCAAGAAGGATTTTCTAGACAAGTAAACATTAATGTCAATTTCAAATTAAGTTTTTGCTTGAAACAAGCGAAATAATCTGCCAATGGGGTAAGCACTGGCAGATTATTTAGCTTGTTTTAAGCAAAAACTTAATTTTGACTTCATTTTTCTAAAAACAAGACAATAATTTTTACTTTATTTTTACCTTCTTGGTTGTAGTGTTTTTTTTTTTTTTTTGATATTTTGGCTGGAAATGACACACATCTAAGTAAGAAAAGCATTTTTTTTGCAGTGTAAACATGGTCAGGTCCCACATTTTTTACTTTATGAAGAATTTTTATATAGTCCTGCACCCACTAGTAAAAAATTATATCTGGTGTCAGAATAATATTTGGTTTGACTGTATGTATTATTAAAAAGAAAAGAATAAACATTAAACTACTATAGTGCTACAGAGACGGTTAAGTGTCTGTAACACAGACATATTAAATACTGTATGCTCTCATAGAGTAATGGCAGTGGCTAAAAAGTGGTTTCCGTGGGTCTAAGTGGTGCACCGAAACATAAGTCAAGAACTATCTCCCGTTTTCTCATGAATTCATGAGTCTGTGGGCATATTGTGGGAAAATATGGGAGAAAGTGGAAGACGGATAAAAAGTGAGCTCCATCTGGAAGTGAGTTTCACACAGAAGTAGGTTAAATGAAGTCCTGGGGGAACAGAAGGGCGGAGGGACAGAGGGAATGAGGACAAGCTTTACTTCTCAAAACAAAACTTTTCCTTCTATCACAAGAAATTGTTTTAAATGTAGTTTTTTTAGTATTTTGCTTGTTTCGTGACAGACCTCATTTCTCATGTTGTGTATATTGCTGCAGTACTTTACAAATCTGTTCAAGTGTATGTGTGAGACTTACGCTCTCGCAGCTTTTTCACAGCTGTGTCGTATGCACCCTGGTTTTGCATAGTCACAGGTTTCCAGGGGTCAAAGTTCAGTCGCCGAATGTGTTGCAGGGTTTCACAGACAACATAGCTAGGAATGTACACTTAATTTACCTCCTTCCCCTTTACACGTTCCTCCTTTCCTCACACCGCTATAGACGACAGCTTTAATAAACACATCTCCTTCACCTCAAATCCTCAGACAGCCTGTTTAAAACCCTCCAAAACCAGCGTAGACTAAGCCGTATTATCAGACATTATCTCTTGCGTTTGTCCACACCTGTTACAAAGTAACCGTATTTAAATTACAAGCCTTGATATTGTATAGCCTGCTATTATGAAGAAAAACAAAATAGCCACACCAACCAACTGTTTTGTTTTTTTGTAAGCTTAGGGCAAAAATACAATACGTACAGTTCCCAAACAGGACGAAACATGATATTGTTTCCATTCTAGAGATTCTAGTACATTCTTCACTCATTTCAGTGTCAGTTTGTTCTGTTCTTATCTGTTTTGTTGCGGTGCAGTGTGGGACTAATGCTGTCTGATAGATTTGGGTTATATTAAATGAGCACATGTTGTGCTACGCTTGCACCATCAAAGCCCAGCACTAGCGTCTGGATACTTCATTACATACACCAAACCTAAATCAAAGCCTTTGTTCAGAGACGACCTACCACAGAAAGACAGAAAACTCCTCGGGTGAATAATGACTGACATTAAGATGGCTGTAATGTTCCACCGGTGCTTTATTATACTGCTGTTTCTGTTGGCTTGAAGTGCCCATTTAAACATTCAAGACAAGGAATTACTTAGTGACTTTGCACCCTGCTGCCCTGACATTTTGTTCTTCAAGTAGATTTTAGTCTGTTTGGACTTGTCTTTTTTCTCTCCTCAGCAGTGTTTTTGCGGTTTTGCCTATGCAGGTTAAGACGTTAATCATTGTGCTTTATCTTCTGCTCTCTCTTCAATCTGTTGCTGTCCACTTCAGATGCATTTGCTGTCATATGATTGTGATCTCAGAGCAGTAAAATCCCAGAATTTGGACCCTCATTCATGGAAAGCTTGCTAGATTAAAGGTCAAATTCTTTTTAAGGCATAAAATTGGCTGCGGCTCTTCATTGGCGAATTCGTTTTTTACCTTAGAGTTACAATCCCAGCCCACTCCTCAATTCCTTTGTCAGATAAAAGGCTGACAAGTCACATGTGGAGTGCAACATAGTTTAATATATTACAAATATACATGTACATGTAGTTAAAAAGCTTCTCAAACGAGAATAGTGGGGATTTTGTCCATTGGAAATCGATTGGATCATTGGATCGATGTTGTTTGCAAGGTAAAAGGATCACCTCATCAACACATTGGTTACATATTATGTTTGTAATTAAACAAATCTTTAATTTCCCTTGCCGTTCACGCATAAATGTTAAGCATCCCTGCACACAATTTTGGAGACAGTGTTATGCTGTTTAGCATTCCTCATAACACACACATTTCTTAATTACTGTAATCACTAAAGCGTTTAGCCCATATAGAGAACAGTATTGCTAAGTTTATAGGCAATGCCTGACATAGAGCAGCTAAATGAGAAAAAACACAACTGGCAGTTTTCACTTCCTATAGGGTTAAAACAATTTAGATATATATTTAAAGGGATAGTTCACCCAAAAAAGAAAATTCTGTCATTAATTACTCACCCCCACCTCTGTTCCACTTTGGAACACAAATATAAAAAGATATTTTGCATAGTCAAATAACATTTGTTGACATTGTTAAAATAGTCCATGTGACATCAGTGAATATTTTTTTGTGTGCAAAGAAAGCAAAAATAATGATTTTATTCAACAATTTCTTTTTTTCTTTTTTTTGGCGCCAAAGTATTCTCGTAGCTTTATAAATCTGAAAAACATACTACTCCAGTAGTTGTGACAGTGAGGTAGTTCATTAGAGTTTTTCTCTTTTCCTCGCTTTTAAATAGCTTGTAAGCGCATTTTACTTTCACTTTGAAATTAGCGACAATTTGGCGTCAATTGATTGAATTGACAACAAAACAGTACGACAAACTCACTTATATTCATTAGCAAAACTAATACAAATATACCATGCTATAGGCCTAATATAAAATAACAAATAACTTACGCAAAGTTTAAATATAAAAAACACAGTGGAACCAAATAAATAAGAAACAAATGTTAAAAAAGCTTAAAAGTCATCTAACGGCAAAAGTCAAAAGGCCTTCCAAAGTCAATTTTTTGTTTTAAAGCGGGCGCTTTTGTTTTTCGTTTCAAAACTAAATCTTTCGCTAACTTTTTGTCTTTCTCATTTCACTCTTGTCTTGAGCTTGTCTCACTTTCCTCATACAAAAAAAAAAAGAAATCCAACATTTGTCGCTGATCTGAGATGCGACTGTTGTTCAGCACATTGCATTGTTCAAAGTAAAGAAAGGATAATACTTTATGATTTTAGTTTTAATAAATACAAATTTTTTATTTCTCTGGCATTTCTTTCTTTTTGCTGTATCGAAAACGTACTGAGCCGTGACACCACTGCGTCGTATCAAACCAAACCATTCATTTTATGAACTCCTAATGAATGTACATATGGTTTTGTACGTGTCACCACAATTCTGACTTGAAATTGAGCGGCGCTATAACTCTAACACTCTGTGACGTTTTAAAATAACATATCTTCTGCACTACACCTAAACCTACTCAATAGTATAAACAAAAGCAAATGTGATGTAAAAACGCAATCGCAAGCATGCCGTACATAAGACTTCCACATCCTAAGTCCTATTCAATGCCGGCTGAGCTATCGAGCAAACTTGTGTCCGGAAGGCAAAAAATGTAAACTGTAAACTGTGTATGAAAACGATTACAAGCGCTCGCTGTTTTATTGTCTCTAGTGATTATTTCTGTTTGAAACTGCAATGATATGTACTTATTGGTATGGATTTCATGTCTTTCAAAAAAGTTCCCAATGGTAAAATTGAACTTAATTCACAAATGATCACTTTTATACCATTTGACATGAGTTTACAGTCTAAACAGGCATAAGAAACACTGGTTAGTAACAACAACAACAATGACTTCTGACCTACGGAAGGCTCCACAATTTCCCAGAACTATTAAAGGAAGCTGGGAATAATCAACCAGTGGCTTAAAGTACAAAATAGCTTGTATCTGTCAATCCCACAGCAGCGTTCTTCTCTCCACCCCTTCATTTTCTTGCTTGTTTTTTTTTTTGGGTCTCTCCCTCTATAAGTCAGCTGAGAGAGCCTGAGTCAGACTGTCAACTGCACAGCTCCTCCAACCACAAACACGTGACGGAGAGAAAAAGAAAGAAGGGAAGGGAAAATAGGCCTGCATAGGGTGATCTCAATAAAATGTGACCAACATCAGGAGTGTTGGTGTTGGGGAAAGTTACTTTTAAAAGTAATGCATTACAATATTGCATTACTCCCTAAAAAAATAGCTAATTACGTTACTTTTTATGGAAAGTAATTCGTTACATTACTTTTGTGTTACTTTTTAAATCTGGACAGGGCTTGCTTGTTTGTTTTTAATATAAAAAAGTTTGATTCTTAGCAAATGCAAAAGCCCTTTCACACCAAAATGAAACGAAGTGAATAAGCCTAAGGCTGAAGGAGAAGTAAATTCACATCTGTACAGTAGAACTGTAGGAAAAGGAAGTTCAACACTCTTCAGCAATGAGAAAAATTAAGCACAAATATTAGTTAATCTAAAGTCAGTACACTGCAAAAATTATTTTATTACTTAGATTTTTTGTCTTGTTTCCAGACAAAATATCTAAAAATTCTTAAATCAAGAAGGATTTTCTAGAATTATTGTTGTTTTTTCTGAAAATTAAGTGTTTTTGCTTAAAAACAAGCAGAATAATCTGCCAATGGGGTAAGCAAAATACTCTTGTTTTCTGTTTGAAATAAGATTTTTTTGCTTACCCCATTGGCAGATTATTTAGTTTGTTCTAAGCAAAAACACACTTAATTTTGACTTGTTTTTCTTTCTGAAAACAAGAAAATAATTTTTACTTGTCTAGAAAATCCTTCTTGATTTAAGAATTGTTAGATATTTTGGTTGGAAACAAGACAAAAAAAGTATTTTTGCAGTGTACGGTTGAATTGGATCAACAAAGGTCAGCAGCAAAGTCATTGGTTAATAAAATGGGATTAAATACATAAAGAAAACTGAAAAAGTTACTTTTTTGAAAAAGTAACTCAGATATTTCTTAGAAATGAAAAGTAATGCATTATTTTACTAGTTACTTGAAAAAAGTAATATTATTACGTAACTTGCGTTACTTGTGATGCACTGATCAGGAGACACTGCATATGCTGGTATCTCTGGGTGCTATAAAGATATATCAGTTTGGTCTTTCTCAAGCATTCTGTTTCCATCAGTTTTGATAGCTTCATTGTTTGCAGTTGGTCTTATACTTGTTTGTTTTCATGCAACTAGATCTCCTACAGCAGCAGCATTTCATTTCATATCATTTGGCTCTCTATGCAGTAGTTATTGGCAATATGTCACTCTCATAGAGAGTTGGATTTTCTCATCTGCATCGGTCTGTGTGTGTGTTTCTGGCTCTTCTCTTAGGGTCTGGCCTGTCCCAAGTGTTCAGATCCATTCCAGTGGAATGACTTACAGAGAGCCTCTGCAAGCAGTTCTCCATTTTGGCATTTCAGTTTAGAGAGCAGTGTTCAACTGATTACTGATTGAGAGCGTTTAATCAAGCTCTTTAAAGGCAATTTGTGTCTCTGTGTCACCCAACCTCCTCCACACCAACTCTGACCTTCTGAACGCTTTCAATCAGTAATCAATTAAAGTGAGGTTTTGCTGGCAAATGGAGTCCACAGGGTCCACTTACAGCTTTAAAGAGGCTCTGACCTAAAAAGCCATTGATTAGTGTCTCTGTTCCAGAGATATGAAGAGTGAATCACACTGGTAGGTTGGTTACATGTATAAATCACATAGGACTGGTCTCCAGGGCCTTTTTGTGTATGTTACGCAGCAGCTAACACTGATAAAATCAGAAGGGCCCCTGGCTGTTATTTGCATACCTTATCAGAGAGGAAAAGAGCCAGGCTGTAATCCAATGTTCACTTTGTCAGGGTCTTTGTGGCTATTTTTGTGGTTCTGCGGTTGTGTGTTTGAGGATCTTACATCTAATATTTAGCTTGTTACAAAATGCATTGAGTAAAATAAGTAAATCCTTTATGGTACATGAGGTGACTATCAAAAAACTCCATAAATGTCCTTTAACTGCTTTCATTTTCACTTGAATGTGAATGGATTATTTATCAAACTCTAGATGGTTTGACTTCCACCTACGCAACCACAGCGCATTTTTTCTCTCTTGGCAGGTTAATCAATTTACATAGGATACAATCTTTTCATCCTCGGGCAGGTCGATTTAATCCTGTTTTGGATAGCTGAAGGCTCAGGCATTAGTTAGAACTTGTTTAAGATCATCGGGCCTCTCAAAAGAGTACATTTGTTTTTGGTTGCCCCCTCTAAACCTCAAACGGTATTGAATGGCAGCATTGAGAGAGAAGTTTCTGGTAGCTGTGTGTCACTGTCGGAACCTGTGAGATGTCAACATCACAGGAATCTCTTGAGAGCTGGATTGCATTACAAAACCACCCTTTTCGTCTTGGCCTCCATCCCCTACCCACAGGTACACCCTAATCTCAGCGCATGAGAGATTGTTACATAATGCAATAAAAAGCAGATCTTTTTGTATGACTAAAGATTGTGTGTGCGTGTGAGAGAGAGAAAGAAAGATGAATCAGATATTCTCTTTTTCTACATTTAAAAGTTTTTTGAAAGAAAGGATTCATTAAATTGATCAAAAGTGACGGTGAAGTCATGTATTTGTTACAAAACATTATATTTAAATTAAATAAATGCTGTTCTTTTGAACTTCCTATTCATATTCATGCATCTTTGGGTATCACAGTTTCCTAGAAAATATAGAGTGGTGGAACGATGACGCCATATTTTATATTGTTGCTCGACAATGCTTTTTTTTGTGCTTTGCCCCGAAAAGCAACCACAAGTTTCGTATGGAAGATGCTTGTTTTATTACTGAACCAGAGACTCTGGGTTCGTACCATAAGGTAAACTCATTTTACGATTATTCCATGTAAACAGCACATTTACCGGCTTTATGTGGTCGCGGTGAAACTTTAATGAAGCATACTGCTTAAAGCCACGTTAAAATTAAATGTTCACGGCCACATGAAGCTGTCAGAAAACAGAAAGAATGAGGATAAAAGAAGCAAGGATAAAATAACATTGTGTAACCACCCTAACAAAATGATAGCTGAAACATGGTACTTTTTGTAACTAAAATAAAATTAATTTTACCATCATCAAACACTTGCTCACTCTGCTATTTAATAATTTCATGCACCAGATTTTTATTAAATACTACATGGAGACTTGTTTTTCATTAAAATATTCACATTAATAAATGATATTGACTTTTAATGCACCTTATTTCGAAATGTACCGAATTACTTGGTTTCGTATGTGTTTTAGTTATGATTATTTCATTCATTCACTCCTTACTGTTTATTATTAATGTTTCATTTCAGTTTTAGTTTGGCTCTAGTTTGTTTATTCAAGTGTAAACAGCACATTTACTGGCTTTACGTGGCCACAGTGAAACTTTAATGATGCATAGTGCTTGAAGCCACGTTAAAATTAAATGTTTACGGCCACAAGAAGCTGTCAGAAAACAGAAAGAATGAGGATTTTCTAGAAGCAAGGATAAAATTGCATTTTGTGTAACCACCATAACAAAATGATAGCTGAAATGTGGTACTTTATTCACTAAAATAAATTTTATTTTACCATAATGAAAAACTTGCTTGCTCTGCTGTTATTTAAAAATTTCATGCACTAGATTTTTATTAAATACTACATAGAGACAAGTTTTTCTTTAAAATATTATATTATTAGGGATTTATTTACTTTTAATGCACCTTATTTCGAAATGTACAGAAATACATGGTGTGTGCGTATGTGTTTTAGTTCTGATTGTTTCATTTATTCACTACTTACAGTTTATTATTAATGTTTCATTTTGGTTTTAGTTTGACTCTAGTTTTGTATTTATGTATTAAGGTTCATGGAACGTGGAATAAAATTCATTCACAGAGTAAACCCTTTTCACTGAACATGTTTTTAAAAACGGACGTTGAACGTTCGTTTGTAAGTTTAGCTTTTTAGTTCTACCGTTTGTATTTAGGCTCCAAAATTCAGTTATAATATATTGTGAAAATGATCTAGATAGACAGAACGTGTAAATTTCATGAACTATGGTTGAGCACAGAGCTTATTTTTTGTGATTATCCAAAAGCCTATGGGAAAATCCTATTGCCTTTTTGTCGAGGGAACCAGTGCGATGCTAACAGCCGGTCGGCCTACAAGGTAACGTCATACTTCCACCACTCTATTAACTGTATTTATAATAATAAATGTTTTTTAAGGAGCAAATTAGCTTATCAGAATGATTTCTGAAGGATCATGTGACTTCTTTCAAACACAAAAAACATTATCAGCCCCAAACGTTGAGCGATCGTGCATGTACAAGCCTTGTTCAGATCCTTTTGAGATTTGGATTAGTTTTCCCAGAGGAGGTTAGGTTTCATAACCATGGTTTGTGATTTTAATCCCATCCTAATTGAAAAAGGCCTGTGTTTTGCTTACACAAGTTTGGTATTATGAAGAAAATTACCTACTATTTTTTTATAGGTAATTCAGGGTTCTTCAGAGAAATCTGATGTCAGTGATTTGCGTATGCAGTTTTTCTCCCGCCACAATACGTCTTATTTATTTTGTCAAACACTTTACCTTAAGATTACAGCTAAAGCTTCTAAATAAAAGAACAGCTTTGAATTTCAGGATGCATCATGATCACATCACCTTCTGTAACGTCTGTGCATATTAAGTGTTCTTTTTTTGTACATACACACACTTAATACAGTGTTTTTCATCCAGATGTTTGTGTGAATCTACACGAGTATGTTGTCTTGGATTATCTGTCTGTCTAAACAGATGGACTCAGATTAACTCTTGGTTTGGAATTTAGGCTACAGTTGAGTCTGGAGAAAGGGCACAATCAATAATAGACATTATTTGGATGTTTTTCAAAAGTATTTGTCCCTGTGTTTACTTTAAAGGGCAAAGATGTAAGATTATCAGTGAAAATGCAAAACGAACGATGCTTTATACTGAATCAGTGTTTTTTTTTTTCATCTGCCAAAGTCTTTATGTTTAAGATACAAGCAATAACTTCTGTGCTTTTCTGGCCCCGCAGAGTGTTTGTAGAGAGAGGTGAAGAGTCAGTGTTTGCAAGGGATGATCTTAGCATAGCACTCTTTGCTCTGGGGGAAGATTGATGCTCGCGCTGGAACCGCTGGAATGCTGTTATTGTGTTTACGCCAAGACAGCGTCATGCCTCACCCTTATGCACAATTAATGAAGGCATGCAGAAAAATGAAAAGAATCATGAATAGGTGTCAAAAGGCTCTTTATGAAAGGCATTTTTATGTATTTACACACAGATACAGTAACATTTAAATGTTTGGGGTCAAAAGTTTATTAGCAAGGACACATTAAATAGATCAAAAGATCTCTATTTCACATTTAAAGTTACAAAAGTACCATGATTGCCACATGGTTTCCAAATATCGTATTTATTTCCTTTTAGGATCAATAAAGTTAATCTAAAAATCAAGCAGCACAGCTGTTTTAACATTGATAATAATGTTTTTTTTCTTGAACACCAAATCAGCATATCAGAATGATTTCTGACTGATAACGTGGCTCTAAAATGGCTGGTAAAAATTCAAGTTTGTCATCAGGAATAAATTCAGTTGTACAGTGTATTATAAAAGAAAACCATTATTTTAAATTGTAATAATATTTTACATTATAATAGTTTTGATCAAATAAATGCAAACTTGATTAGCGTAAGAAGCTTCTTTCAAAAAACGTTACAGCATCTTACCGACCCCAAACTTTTAAACTGCCCTCTTCTTTTAGGAGTCACACTTACCTTCTTCGCGGTCAAAAGTGACAGAAGCCTTGAAATGTAACTTTCTTTTTTTTTCTCAGGAAAATCAATGCAATACATTTTTGTTCAATAATATTTTTTAAATATTATTTAGAATTTTGAGATTTTATGATACTATGCAATATTTATTCAATTTTAATAAGTTATTTTTTTCCATTGGAATTAATATATTTAAAAAAAAAAAAATGAAAAATGAAAAACTTGTGTAATGTCATGTAACCTCCTGTATTGCTCCCTATATACATATATACATAGGCTTTTGGATTCCCATTGTTTTTTTTAGACAGTTTCTTAATTTTATTAGGTTTTGTATTTATAATATTGCATTTTTGGTGGTTTGTACCACCAAAAGATTCTCAGAGTTTTCGTATTTTTTTGTATTTCCCATTCGTTTCCTATGTCGGTCATTTTTGACCGCGAAGAAGTCAAGTGTGACTTTTTAAAATATATATTTATAAATATTTTTTTATGTGTTCACATTGCTAAAAAAAAGTCACCAAGTGTCATCTCATTCTGATGAAGCTATGATTTTTTTTAATTTTTAAATATAAACATTTTTGGTCAAAAGTGACTGAAGAGGGCCAGAGGGTTAAGAAAAAACTTTCTTTTTCTTTTCCCACTAAATCAGGGTTCTTTTCAAGTAATAATCTAAACAGAGCTTTTGCTCTGTCAGGAAGACATTACAGTAAACAATTTTGACATGAAATTTTTCCCTTTAATCATCCCAGGCTGTGTGTTTGCCACCGCTGCACTAGATGCTCCACTAAGCTAATGAGCTCTGCAGAGTGATGAAATATAGATATCAGCTACTCCAGTGTCTCACATCGCTTTCTCTTTCAGTTTTTCAACATGATGGAGAGAACTGTGAATAATTCATTAGGGCTGATAATCTTGAGTCGGTCACGTTTTAAGGTGCAGCACGTGTCTGTATCCCACATGCCGCCACAAAAAGTTTCAGTGGCAGTGAACCCCAGCCGCAGCTAATAAAACAGGTAGTGGGACGGGGCCTCAAAACTTTAAACAAAAACTGACATGTCTAGTCTTCAAAATGCTTTTCACCTCATTAAATCTCAAGCCAAGTCCTAACCAGGTGTGACTCGTGACGAAGCAAGTGATAAAAGTTCTATCTTTTCCATGTAATTCCAAGTTTTTGTCTTCACCATCTCCAGCAAACCAATGTACCAAACTAAGTAGCTCAGACCACTGTGCAATCTCATTGGTCCATATTCCACTCCTTCTGTACATTAAACAGTAGCTTCTAGGTTGTGCTAGTGTTACATGGTACCGTATGTTTAAATGTAGTGCGAACACCCAAAGCTGTGTGCTTCCATATATGGAGAACGTGTGAGCATATCTTCTCAATACATCCATCTATTGTGCTCAGTATAGACTGTAGTCGTAAGCTCACATTTCAAGTGATCACCGCACATCCACGTCACATCCATTGTTCTTTTCAGCAGCCAGCATGACCTCAGTGCAACTTAATGATGTGGATATCACTTAAGTAGGTCATGTTGTTTATTTTTCCTTTAAATTCATGTTACATTGTTCTCATCCCATATGCTCTTTGTTAAAGGGATAGTTCAGCCTGAAATGAAAATTTGGTCATTAATTACTCACCCTCATGTTGTTTCAAAGCCGTAAGACCTTCGTTCATCTTCGGAACACAAATTAAGATATTTTTGATGAAATCTTTGAGTTTCTGTCCCTGCATAGACAGCAACGCAACTACCACACAAAGCAAGTATTCTTGTAGCTTCGTAAAATGAAGTACTATTTTAACAATGTGCATACTACCTTTCTGGGTAGGCAATTAATCAAAATTTAATTTCGATTTTGGCTTCAAGCGATTATGGAAATACAATAATCTAGATAAAACATTTATTGCTCTGGATTCCGCCCCTTTGGTGCGCTTTTGCTCCTCCATAAAAGACCAGTTTTACATGCAAATCAGTAAAATAATGTAACGTGACTTGCATAAAATGGGACGTGCTTGATTTATTAATGTTTATTTGATGTGGTGTTTTTAAAAGCACGAAAGAGAATTTGCGCTGTTCTGTGTATGCGTTCGGAGACAGACAGAACACAAGTAAAGTGAAGGTTTAGCTATTGTTTCAGCTTTTAAAATATTTCAGTTTGGTATGTAATGGGATTTCGTAATTTGGAAAATTGTTAGGGGCATTTTTTTGTTCGTTAAATATAAGTTTTTGTTTAAAAAGTTCTTGACTTAAATAAAATCTAAAGTATAAAACAATGTTAGTTTAAACATTTAACCTAGATAAATGTGCGCTATTAGGTGCATATGCGATCACTTGCATTTTTTCCCAGTGGAAAATTTTTTAAATTATCCATCAAAACCAAAACCTCGCAAATACATGCCTTACAGACAAGAAAGAAAGCTTTAAATTATTACTTAGTGAAATAAAGCAAATCGAAAACACAAACTCTTTCATTATGTAATCCGTAAAGATGCATTTCTCTCTAAAGGCGTGTCAAAGAGGAGATTGCGAGTCAGGATCTTTGCGACACTAACTCAGAATACACTTTATTCATAAATAATTCAAATGTCTCCTTACAATTTCCCCCCAACACATTCATTATTTATTTTTGCCGGTGCTTTGTGGCAAGTTTCAGCTTATTGCTTTAACGCAAAGCCGCACTGAAGGCATTGCTGCTGGCTAAGACACTAAACGCCGGCCAAGCCGGTCTCAAAAGCGAAGTCTCACTAGTGCTGCATTTTTTTAATCACCATAACTGATGGATGTCTAAGATATAAAAATAAGGAGAAGCCTAAAACAGGCCCGATGGCCGGCCCGCATCTGAACTATTACGTGAAAATTGGCCTAAGCCCGGCCTTAGAGGCGTAAAAAAACGGGCTGAAATGCAGGGCTCTAATCAATCATATAAAGTTCCGGACCCATAATAATCGTGTTAAATAATCGTGATTACAGTATTGACCAAAATAATCATGATTATGATTTTTGCCATAATCGAGCAGCCCTATTTCTGGGTCTTGAATGTGGTAGACGTTGCTGTCTATGCAGGGTCACAAAGCTCTCAGATTTCATAAAAAAAAATAATTAATTTGTGTTCCGAAGATGAACGAAGATCTTTGTTTGGAACGACACGAGGGTGAGCAACTAATGACAGAATTTTCTTTTTTGGGTGAACTATCCCTTTAATTTTCTCCCATTGTAGGTGTGTGCTTGTGTTTAGTGAATGCATGTGTGCCTACATGTGCATGTGACTATGTTCCCTATGACTCATATTTTCATTCTTCTCTCCAACTTGATTCCCTCCTTCATCATTGCTGTTCTCCCCGATCCAGATGAGGAATGCGTCTGCTGCCTCTCTGATCTGTTACAGATTTTACACAGATGTGCATGATGAGTGTGAACGTCCTTTTGCATTCAGTTAAGAGGGGACATATCATGGAAAACAGGATTCTTCTGGCTTTTTTATATGAAAGTGTTCGATGTACACTATTAAACTTTACAAACTCTGTGCTAAGTCACTTAGATGATTAATTTGGAAGTTGGAGCCTTATTCTGAAATCTTCGTGGTAGGGTAATCATGAGCGCAGTAACATTTGTTTTCATGCTGATGGAAAGAAATTGAGGAGGAAAAGTTATATTTCAGTACTTTTGCATGCTACCAAAAATGAGAAAATATGTGTTTGCTCACATTTTTTTTTGTTTTTGGGTTCTTTGTTTTTTTCTTAACCGTTTGCATTGTCCTGAGAAACTGCATTTGTACGCAGAAGTTTTGCATTTCTCTGAGAAACTCTGCTAAACTTGCAAAGCTTTTTATTCTAAAAATTCAGCTTTGAAATCACAGAAATAAATTACTGTGAAAAAATATATTCAAATAGTAAACTGTTATTTAAAAAAAAAGTTGCATTTATTTAAAATAACAGTTTACTAGGCACATGTTTTTTTGTTTTACCCTAGGTACTTTGTTTCTTTCTTAAACTTTTGCATTGTCCTGGGAAACTCTGCTAAACTTGCTAAACTTTTTATTCTAAAAATTCAACTTTAAAATCACAGAAATAAATTACTAAGAAAAAGTTTAATTAAATAGAAAACTGTTACTTTAAAAAAAGTTTTACTGTTTTTGCCTACTTAAAATAAATGCAGGCAGAAGAGACTTCTTTTAAAAAAATATTAAAAATCTTTGGACATTAGAGAAACACAGAATGCTAAAACTGTGGATGGCTCATTTAACTACTTTTATAAGAGCATAAAAGTCTAGTGTTCACAGAAAAAGGATGCACAAAACTACATGTATTCAAAACCGCTGTGCCAGGATGACTAATCAAGGGAGTTCTGTGTAACTGTTTCAGGTTCACCTAACTCAAATCAGATGTGTCTTACAGGGTTTCTTTACATATTATGTGGTGAAAAAAACAGCTGAACGGTGTCAAAGGTTTGTGTTAAAAATGTAAACCTTGTGGTACAAGAGGCTGTAATAGCTGTGAGGTATTATTTACATTTTGTTTACATTTGCATGCTCTTCGCATGCAGGTGTCTTTGACTTCCCCTGTCGTGCCTCGTCATGTCGCCAGAGCTTGTTTGCACCTGTCTGCATGCTTTGAAGTTTTTACAAGTTTGAAATCCAAGAGAGGCTGCTGAAAGAAGAGAGAGACAGTGCATTTTTGTTCAGTTTCGTTTTGCTTTGAGTTGAAGGTCTCTTATTGGCGCTCACACGAGCAAGCTTTAGTGTAATGATCAATCCCTCGTGAGCAACAAATGAGTGCTTTGACAGAGGAACCAAAAGTCCAGGTTATGTAAGACTGACTCTTCCTGGAGTGACACAGCACACCTGTGGGATGGGCCTTATGTAACAGTGGAGACTAACTGGACATTTACTGTATGTGTTTGTGTGTGAGAGCGAGAGAGAGCAAATAAAGATAAAACTGAAATGCGATGAACTGTCAATCACTCAAATCACTTAATGTTCAAGAATTAGTTTGCTGTTTTACAGTAACCAGCAAAAGTGGTTACGCTTTTAAAAAACGCTTTTTTTGTTTTTTGAAAAATGTGTGATCTTTTTGCCCGTGCATTAGCTCACATGCTAATTCTTGGGTGCAAGAGCTTCTATGCAAGAGCTGAGATGTTCTGTGTGGTTTTTAGGCCATCAATTTTGTTTTGTAAATCTATGTGTTTTTGCCTGTATTTATCATACACTGTTGGAAAATTGTAAGTCCTGTGACTCTAGAAGAACATACCTCCTCTCATCTGCACAATTTGAGGTTCGTTTTTTTTAATTATTCCTAACCCAAAGCTTGAGCAATAGTAAATGTCATACAGTTGAGGTCAAAAGTTTACAGAATGTTAATTATTTTACCAAAATAAGAGGGATGATACAAAATGCATGTTGTTTTTTTATTTAGTACTGCCATGAATAAGACATTTCACATGAAGGACATTTACATGTAGTTTACATATAATTATTTGTGTATTTCCAACAATCCAACAATGACTGTATGATTTTGAGATCCGTCTTTTTACACTGAGAGGCTCATATGCAACTATTACAGAAGGTTCAAACACTCACTGA
The DNA here is from genome assembly GCA_033026305.1 of Cirrhinus molitorella. Classification (NCBI taxonomy): domain Eukaryota; kingdom Metazoa; phylum Chordata; class Actinopteri; order Cypriniformes; family Cyprinidae; genus Cirrhinus; species Cirrhinus molitorella. The sequence goes on from CM065119.1 coordinate 47,077,493, forward strand.
TGCTTCAGAAGGAAAAAACATGCATTAAGAGCCAGGGGTGAAAACTTTTGAACAGAATGAAGATGTGTAAATTTTTGTCTTTTTGCCTAAATGTCATATTTTTAAATTTAGCACTGCCCTTCGGAAGCTACAGAAGCTACTTTAATGTTTCCCAGAAGACAAAATAAGTTAAATTTACCCTAATCTTGAAAATTCCAAAAGTTTTCACCCCCCAGCTCATAATGTATTGTGTTTCCTTCTGAAGCATCAGTGAGCGTTTGAACCTTCTATAATAGTTGCATATGAGTCCCTCAGTTGTCCTCTGTGTCAAAAGATGGATCTCAAGATCATACAGTCATTGTTGAAAAGGGATCAAATACACACAAATGCTAAAAAACCAAAGAATTTGTGGCATTGCATGCATTTGTACGATCCCTCTTATTTTGGTAAAATAATTCACATTTTGCAGATTCTGCAAGGTGTATGTAAACCTCTGACCTCAACTGTAAATGTTTAGTTATATTGGTAGCATGCATTAAAATCCTTGAAGAAAGAGGTAGACATAATAACCACAAGTGATTAATGAAGCATCACCTAAACAAAAGCCATGACACCAGAACTTCACCACCACATACACAATAATGATTTACATTTTCATAACAAGAGCAACTTAATAATTGTTTTGATATTGAGATGTGAGTCCAGAGAGGACCCGTCTTTGTTTTTAAAACTTTAATGAGGTCTATGAGGCTTTACACTTCAATGAGCTTGCTATCATTTGATTACAGCTACGACTAATGAGCGTCACGTGCAATGATAATTTGGCAGTCCTATCTCAAATCATGATACGAAGTCAGTTGTTAATCATCATACCACAGTCTCACGTGTTGCAGATATCGGAGAGATCAGTCATATAGCAGATTCTTTTATCCACATTGACTTTTGAATATATATTCAGACAGTCCTACTGGAGCATCACTGCCTTCCTCATGGGCACAGCAGTAATAGCTCCTGAGTCATTTCTCATGTGACTCAAACCTACCTGTTATGATGTTTAAACACTATGTCATAACATATTATGTTTTAATACAGCAAAGGGGAGTGTTTATCGACTTAACCCTATTGCGTTAGCTAGCTCAATTTTGGTTTATTTGACTTTTTTTCAAATTTGTCAAAGGTAGTGAATTAAAAAATGGCTTCATAATGGAAAGCTACCTATTTTGTAACCTAATTGTGAAAGCATGGGAGTTTTATCATCTTTGTTCACGTCACAGATATCATTAAGGAAGTTGTTACAGTAAAGTTTGATGTTTTCATTGCGGCACAAGTGACTTAGCAGACATTTATTGCTTTCCAGGTTGCGCATTCAACAGATTATCTTTCCCATCTGATGTGTGGTTAGTGACAACAGCTTTGTGGTGGCTCTTTTGAGAAGGGCTTTTAGAGCTTTGTGTGCGAGTTTTAATGGATTTAAGTGGAACCAGGGTTAAATCTGCGTTTGTTTTGTGAATCAGAGGTGTTCTGAGTCACCCTGGGTACATATCAACTGAGAATTTGTGTTTTCTTCTGAGAAACTGAGTGCGTATTTTGTGTCTTTGGGTTCATGTGTGTGTGAGTTTACTGCCATTGCATCATTGGACTCAATGGCTCATTGTTATGTCTTTTGTCCTGTCGAAATGGACCCCATGCTGAGAAGCATTGTTTCTCATTCATCTTCTGTTTGATGTTCCCCGGTTGTGCACCATTCAAAACTAAATTATATTTTATACACTACTACTACTTGTTGTCGTTTCCAGCCAAAATATCTAAAAATTCGTAAATCAAGAAGAATTTTCTAGACAAGCAAAAATGATTGTCTTCAGAAAAAATAAGTCATAATTAAGTGAGTTTTTGCTTGAGACAAGCAAAATAATCTGCCAATGGGGTAAGCAAAATAATCTAGTTTTCATCTTGAAATAAGATTATTTTGCTTACCCCTTTGGCAGATTATTTAGCTTGTTTTAAGCAAAAACTCACTTAATTATGACTTATTTTTTCTGAAGACAATCATTTATAAGCAAAAAAAAAGCTTTTTTTCTGAAACAAGACAATAATTACAAGACAATAATTTACTTAAATCTAAGTAAGAAAAGTATTTTTTGCAGTGCAAGCTTTATCTAAAGCAAAACACAGCAAACCATTACAATTTTGAAACATTTTTACTATTTAAAATATATTTGACTGTAATATACTGTAATACTATATGAATATATTTTAAAATGGAATTTATTCCTGTGATTTCAAAGCTTAAGTTTTAGCATCATTCAGAAACATTTGCTATTATTATTTTGTTGTGTAGAACAGTTCTTTTGAATAGTAAAAAAAAAAGAAATCTAAATGTTACTGTTTTTGCTTAGAAATGTAAAACTGATTTTCTAAAAAGAAGCCCATGGCCTTTTGCATGTCCTTACAACCTATTTGATGACTAAATAACCCTCACAAATCAGTTTGCCCCATCATGCCGTGCCACAGTGGTTTTGTGGGCTGCCAGTTGGACTTGTGACAAGAGACAGATTTTTTTGAAGGAACAGGATATAAAATGTCAAGAAGGTTGTAACATTCTGCTTATCTGTACACCATTTGTGATTTACCATACTACATTTTTTTCATGGTCATGTTCGATTATCCATGCTTTTTCTATCCATGCTCTTTCAAAGCTTAATGTTGAAAAATGTCATATTTCGCTCTCCTCTGATCTTCAGACCACCAGGAAGTCTTGATTTGATCTTTATGAGTCATCCTCCAGATGTGTGCTGACAGGTGCTTGAGTATTTCAGAGGAACTTGTGAATGTCTGATGTCGCTTTGAGAACAGGAAGGAAACACTTTCTCACTCAGATGAACAAAGCAATGGGATGTTCCTCAGACTCTGAAAGAACTGTGAGCCAGGGGCTGTAGCTCCAGACGTGTTTGTGTGTCATGTGGACTGAGTTTGGAGGTCTTCCTCAGCTCCTTCAGCTGTGTAATATGAGCTTGAGTAGTTTTCGTTCACCATTTGCTTTGAAATGGGAATGATTTTCAGTTCGCTAACTGTTTAGTCTGGGATGTTAAGTCTTTGTTTGTTATCAGACACGTCTAGCTGAGTCAAACGTGACCTGTAGCCCATCAGCAGTTGATGTGCGTGTGGTAATAGTGGAGGGCCAGTCTGTTCAGGGTCACACTCGGGTAATGGATGTGCCGTTATCCTCGCTCATTTTCCCTGGCACGGATATCAGGGACAGATGCTTTGGCAACAAGCCCAGGGTAAATAAAGGACAGGAGGAGGCCATCAAATCTGCCTCCAGGCAGCGTACAATATGAAGGATAAAAGTGTGGAAACGGGCGGCTAAAACCTAGTGCATTATCTAGTAAGACTGACACAACAGTGCTTGGTTTTGTGATCGCAGTCTCCATATGAGGGGTCAGATAATCTTCCAAAAGAATTGTCACCTGTGGCCAGATATTACAAGTTGCTTTGAATTTCATTATGACCCAGGGAGAGATAATGGTGCCTTACCAAAGAACATTTATGGCTAAACTACAATATTTAGAGATTATTTGTGCATGTATAGTATGTAGGGGTTGACCGATTTTTCAGGGCCGACATCTGAGAATATAAGGTAACTACATGAGGTTAGGTTTAGGGGTTTAGGGGTAGGTTCAGGGTTAATACCTATTAATTACCTAGTTATTGTAGTTACTATAACAAGCACATAGTATGTACATGAACAAACGCGAACAGGACTCTAAAAGAAAGTGCTACCTACATATTAGGGGTCAACCGATATGTGTTTTTCAGGGTTGATATCGATGATCACAGATCAATTAGAACAATAACCGATATATATGCCTGGTGTAAAAATGAAAATGAATGTCAAAATTAAGTATAACAAGGGCTCTGACAAAACCAATAACCATACAAATGCTCAATGATGGTGCAGAAAATCAGACAGCAATTATAGCAATTATTACAGATCAAGTAGACCAGTAACCAATATTTTGAACCGATATATATGTCTGGTGTAAAAATGAAAATGAATGTCAAAATTAAGTATAACAAGGTCTCTGACAAAAACGATAACTATAAAAATGCTCAGTGATGGTGCCGATAATCGGTTGACCCCTAATATGTATGTGTGTGTGTGTGTATATGTATATATATATATATATATATATATATATATATATATATATATATATATATATATATATATATAATCGGACAGCAATTATTACAGATCAAGTAGACCAATAATCGATGTTTTGAACCGATATATGTCTGGTGTATAAGTAAGCATTAATGTACAATTTAGGAATAATAAAAAAAAACTTTCTTTAAATGCTTTTAAATTATTTTATTAGCAAATAGGTTTTCAAAATGACCAATACCGATAAACCTAAAAATGTTTAATATCGGTGTCGATAATCGGCCAGGCCGATAATTGGTCGACCCCCATTAGTATGATTATGCATGATCCAGTATATTGTCATATATTATAAAAATGAATTGAACTGAACATCAATAAATCTACAGAAATCCACAAAAATAATATTAAATACTTTTATTTAACTTCTGTTTTGGTTCCTGTGCTAAAAACTATAGATTTTTTAGAAAATTTTATATCCAGTAATTTCCACTGGTCCAATGGGTCCAACTTAGACTTGAATGCAAAAGAATGTAATGTAAATAATGTAAAAACTTGGTCATTTAATCTGTGTAAAAATTTGCATTTTGACAATTTAGTGTCTGCAATTTATATAAAGGCCTATAAAAATGACAATTCTGTCATTAATTACTTGCCCACATGTTATTCCAAACCCATAAGACCTTTGTTCGTCTTCTGAACACAAATTAAGATATTTCTGATGAAATCTGAAAGCTTTCTGATCCTGCATAGACAGCAACGCACATGACACATTCAAGGCCCGGAAAGGTTGTAAAGACATTGTTAAAATAGTCCATGTGACGTCAGTGGTTCAACCGAAATGAAATATTTTTAAATGAATATTTTAAGTTCACCAGCAAATAGACATAACTTAAGCAATACATCAAGAGTTTATGAATGTTGTGGAGATCGATGCAGTGCAAGAGAGCGATGCAGTGCATAAGAGCTGCAGGAATGGAGGATGATGAGAAGGAACATAACACAAGGCAAAGAGAGAACATACTGACCCACTTTCATCAAAGAGGTCTGCAGACATGAAAGGATGAGAATGGCTCCTTTGGCATTTCATACTCTCTACAGTCTCTTTTACATCTCCTGCTGCCGCAGTCGAGCTTCATTTGTGACTGGAAGCTCAGCTGTGTTCTAATCTGATTCTTTAATGCTCTCATTTCCTGTGCAAAGTCCTATTTCACAAAGATGGACTGTTGTGGTGAAGAGCGATCAGTCCCAGAGAATAGATTGCACAAACGTTTTCAGCATCTCTGGCCAGACTTGCGCAATGATCCGCAACCCTGTGAACTTTCTGAAAAATCACCCAAACAGACGATGTCGTCCATTTGTTAATCATCAAAGAGTTCATCGTGTTGTTTGTTTTATCTGTGATCTCCTCAGTAATGTTTCACTGGCCGCCTCATAAAGATTTGTAATCATGTTGATAACTCGTTTCTGTTTCTCTCCACAGGCAGGAGGTTCAGGAGAACTGTGTTCGCTGGCGAAAGAAGTTCTCTTTTGTGTGTAAGATGAGTGCCAGTCCTGCCACGGGGGTCCTGGACCCCTGCATTTGCCGAGTGTCTGTTCGTAAGGTTAGTCTTTCTCGCCCAAATACACACAGATCTCATTTTAACCCTGTAACATACAGGTCCTTCTCAAAAAATTAGCATATTGTGATAAAGTTCATTATTTTCTGTAATGTACTGATAAACATTAGACTTTCATATATTTTAGATTCATTACACACAACTGAAGTAGTTCAAGCCTTTTTTTTGTTTTAATATTGATGATTTTGGCATACAGCTCATGAAAACCCAAAATTCCTATCTCAAAAAATTAGCATATTTCATCCGACCAATAAAAGAAAAGTGTTTTTAATACAAAAAAAGTCAACCTTCAAATAATTATGTTCAGTTATGCACTCAATACTTGGTCGGGAATCCTTTTGCAGAAATGACTGTTTCAATGCGGCGTGGCATGGAGGCAATCAGCCTGTGGCACTGCTGAGGTGTTATGGAGGCCCAGGATGCTTCGATAGCGGCCTTAAGCTCATCCAGAGTGTTGGGTCTTGCGTCTCTCAACTTTCTCTTCACAATATCCCACAGATTCTCTATGGGGTTCAGGTCAGGAGAGTTGGCAGGCCAATTGAGCACAGTAATACCATGGTCAGTAAACCATTTACCAGTGGTTTTGGCACTGTGAGCAGGTGCCAGGTCGTGCTGAAAAATGAAATCTCCATCTCCATAAAGCATTTCAGCAGATGGAAGCATGAAGTGCTCCAAAATCTCCTGATAGCTAGCTGCATTGACCCTGCCCTTGATAAAACACAGTGGACCAACACCAGCAGCTGACATGGCACCCCAGACCATCACTGACTGTGGGTACTTGACACTGGACTTCAGGCATTTTGGCATTTCCCTCTCCCCAGTCTTCCTCCAGACTCTGGCACCTTGATTTCCGAATGACATGCAAAATTTGCTTTCATCCGAAAAAAGTACTTTGGACCACTGAGCAACAGTCCAGTGCTGCTTCTCTGTAGCCCAGGCCAGGCGCTTCTGCCGCTGTTTCTGGTTCAAAAGTGGCTTGACCTGGGGAATGCGGCACCTGTAGCCCATTTCCTGCACACGCCTGTACACGGTGGCTCTGGATGTTTCTACTCCAGACTCAGTCCACTGCTTCCGCAGGTCCCCCAAGGTCTGGAATCGGTCCTTCTCCACAATCTTCCTCAGGGTCCGGTCACCTCTTCTCGTTGTGCAGCGTTTTCTGCCACACTTTTTCCTTCCCACAGACCTCTTGCTTGAGGGTGTCAATGATGGCCTTCTGGACAGCAGTCAGGTCGTCAGTCTTACACATGATTGCGGTTTTGAGTAATGAACCAGGCTGGGAGTTTTTAAAAGCCTCAGGAATCTTTTGCAGGTGTTTAGAGTTAATTAGTTGATTCAGATGATTAGGTTAATAGCTCGTTTAGAGAACCTTTTCATGATATGCTAATTTTTTGAGATAGGAATTTTGGGTTTTCATGAGCTGTATGCCAAAATCATCAATATTAAAACAAAAAAAAGGCTTGAACTACTTCAGTTGTGTGTAATGAATCTAAAATATATGAAAGTCTAATGTTTATCAGTACATTACAGAAAATAATGAACTTTATCACAATATGCTAATTTTTTGAGAAGGACCTGTACATCCTAACAACACAGCCATTATAATATGTGACCCAGGACCAGAAAACCAATCTTAAGTAGCACAAGTGTATTTGTAGCAATAACCATACAGGATTTCTTCTTCGATTTCTTTTATGCCAAAAAACATTAGGATGTTAAGTAAAGACCATGTTCATGAATATATTTAGTAAATTTCCTACCATAAATATATCACATATATATATATATATTTTGATTAGTAATATGCATTGCTAAGCACTTAATTTGGACAACTTTAAAGGTGATTTTCTCAATATTTAGATTTTTTTGCAGATTTTCAAATAGTATCCTAACAAGCCATACATCAATGGAACGCTTACTTATTCAGTATAAATAGTGAATAAAAGTGATAAATAATATTTTCAAAGTACTTCTACACTGCAAAAAAATGCTTTTCTTACTTAGATTTAGATAGCCAAATTATCTAAAAATTCTTAAATCAAGAATGGTTTTCGTCTTGTTTTCAGAAAAAAAGATGTTAAAATTAAGTGAGTTTTTGCTTGAAACAAGCAAAATAATCTGCCAATGGGGTAAACAAAATAATCTAGTTTCAAGCAAAAACTCACTTAATTTCGACTTGTTTTGTCTGAAAACAAGACAATAATTTTTACTTATCTAGAAAGTCCTTCTTGATTTAAGAATAGAAAAATATTTTTATAGAAATATATTTATAATTTCTATATAATATAATATATTTAACTAGAACATATTTTTACTGGAAACAAGACAAAAAATCTAATTAAGAAATACATTTTTTGCAGTGTAAAGACTAGCTGTGGACACTTTTTTAGAGGAAATTACTTTTTTTGGTAAATAATTTTGGTTATTTGTCTTGCTAAGGTTAATTTAATAGGTAACATTTTATGTATTACAGATACAAAATTTTAACACACACAATAAATATATTCTGCTACCTTATTTTTTTCCCCACATGGTTTGTATTGCGTTCACTGACACTTACTTTAGTCTTGTTTAGAATATCAATAAAATCATAATTTTTAAGTACAATTGAAAAAGATCTGGGTCTAGGACAAGGGTCAGACAATAAAATGTATACATAAAAGGCATTTGAAGCAAACATTAAACATTAACTGTTGAATATAGTTCCCGTACAATTTTAATATGACCTTGTTAAAATTGAAATCTGCCAGTTTTAATAAAAATCTAAATGCCCCAGGACATAAAAGTTTCCGCGGTCGAAAAAAACACCTTTATCCAGGTTAACAGTCAGATTGTGGAAGCACGCAGTTCAGATGTTTGGTTTACTCCATACAGGATATTTGCTGTCTCATGCTTTTCTCTGCTCTCATTACCCTTCACTCATTTTGCCTAACAGTGTCACCACACCAATAGCAAACATATTGCATAACAAATAATCTCTCTCTCTTTCTCTTTTGTCCTTCCAGGAACTTAAAGGTGGAAAGGCTTTTTCAAAGGTAAGAGCTTTCCCCACATCTTTCTTTTCTCTCTCCATGTGATTGTTTCGTTCTCAGATTTTTTCTCACGCTCTATTTTACAAAAGGTCTGTCCTTTTTTTTTCTTTCTTGGGGTTTATTTGTTTACAAACACAAATCTCTTGTGAGTATACATACTGTACTACATGACACACAGGACACCAGTGCAGGAAATACTGCATTAAAAAAGGGTGTAATGCAGTGGGAGGTTAGTGTTAGGGATTCAGTCATCTGGTCTGGGCCTGTCATAGGCATGTGTTTCCACACCTTGAGAATATCTGAACTACACGGTTATCGTGCTTGTACCACCCTGCGTTAATTATACAATAAATGCACTGTCAATCACTGATAATAGACAAAGAGCTGAACACATATTTTTAGTAATTACTGACACAGACCATCCCTCTTGGATCAACAAACAAAACATCTGATAGATTCCATAAACAGTTAAAGGACATTCATGTGATTACATATAAAAAGGTGTGTGCAAAGCTGAATTTTCAGCAGCCATTGGTTGTTTGGCCATGTGACATATTGTAATGTTGCTGGTTCAGGTCAACATGGCCAAATTACTGCAGAGAAAGACATGTTTGTGTATGTAATGAGTTACAGGAGGATGTTTTGTTTGGGAGTGTACATCCGTGTCCTCTTCTCTTCATTTACTGATCCCTTACGTCCTGAACGGGAGAACGGTGTCAAAACTGCATGCTGGCGCAGCAGAAGCAGGGAATGAGGGAGGTCAATCTATAGACTGTAACCTGGAATAAGCAAGAAACACAGGAAGGAGGGGGTGGATATGACCTTTAAGATAAATGAAAGGGAATATTTGCCGTGGCAGATATTTGAACGCTACAGTGCACTGGCAGCCATCTTATCAGTTAATGCACGCCATGAATTTGATAAATAAAAATATTTGTGAATCCTGGAATCACGTGGTAATTGTCAGTATCAGAAGGAGCGCAGAAAACCAAGGTTGTCTGGAATAAACCACATAAATCTTTTAAGCACAGAAGACTTTTTTTTTAGAAAAGAGAAGTGTGCCAGTCACAGAGGAAACGGTTTGTGCTAAAGGCAAATATAGATAAGGAAGGCCACAGACACATGCATGGATCTATAAGAAGATGTGAAAACATCCTAATGTCTCAGTTTCTTCTGCTTTTTATTGTTTGCTTTTTTAAGCAGGTGAATAATTTCCTTACCCAGGGTCCAGCACTAAATCTATACTAAATGATGTCAAATTGGCAGGCTGTTGGTCATTTACGTAATAGTAAGAAGAACAGTCTGATCCTAACATAAAGTCGAAAAGTTTACATATTTTACGAAAATTAAAAGGGATCATACAAAATGCATGTTGTTTTTTTATTTAGTACTGACTTAAATAAGATATTTCACATGAAAGATGAAAATAATGACCTAAATGACCAAAAGTTTACATACTCTTAATTTCCTAATACTGTGTTGTTACCTAAATGATCCACAGCTGTTTTTTTTTGTTTTCCTGAGCAGTTTTTTTGGTTTTTCCTGAGCAGTTAAACTGCCTGCTGTTCTTCAGAAAATTTCTTCAGGTCCCACAAAAAAAAAAAAACAGGTCCCTCAGCATTTTTGTGTATTTGAACCCTTTCCAACGACTGTATGATTTTAAGATCTATCTTTTCACACTGAGGACAACTGAGAGACTCATATGCAACTATTACAGAAGGTTCAAACACTCACTGATGTTTCAGAAGGAAACACAATGCATTAAGAGCTGGGGATGAAAACTTTTGGAATTTGAAGACCAGGGTAAATTTAACTTATTTTGTCTTTTGGGAAACATGTAAGTATATTCTGTAGCTTCTGAAAGGCAGTCCTAAATTAAAAAAATATATATATATCTATATATTTTATAAAAATATATATATATTTAGACAAAATAAGAAAAATGTGCACAACTTCATTATGTTCAAAAGTTTTCACCCCTTACTATATGTAAATGTCTTTTATGTTAAATATCTTATTCAGGTCAGTACTAAAAAAAATGACATGCATTTTGTATGATCCCTCTTATTTTATTAAAATAATTAACATTTTGCAGATTCAACAAGGTTTATGTAAACTTTTGACTTCAGCTGTAAACATACAAGCATTATTACTTGCATTAATCCAAACTAATGAATAAATAAATGATTTTCTATTCTTACAGGTACAAAAACATGTTTTTAAATTGATACAAAATTCTGTATATGGGCAGTAAAACACACACACACACACACACACACACACACATATATATATATATATTTAAAAAAAGATATTAATGGTGGGATTCGAGGTGTGATAATAAAACCTCATTTTGTGTGTGTCTGTGCATTTGTCCTTTTATCCCTTGCTGTAATATCACACATCGATGATTTTTAAAGGCCAGCTGGTCACGTGCCTCAGTGCTGACTGTATAGGGTATTCATCCAATAAAGGAAATGGAAAGAATTATATCAGCCACCGTTTTATCATTAACCAAGGTTAATAGAATTTTTCGAGCAAGAACACACTGCCGAGAAAGAAGAGTGAGAGAGCGAGATTGCAGATAAATGTATGAAGAAAGACCAGAATTAGTAGTAGTATTGGAGAAACCTTTATCGAGTGAGAAAGAGAGGGAGATTTCATGCATGACTGACTCTGCCAGCTTCACATGCCTGTAGTTACATAAGAGAGCCTTTAAGAGTTAACCCTTAGCTTTCCTTTCCCTCTGAACTAGCCTTTATGATTCTATAACTTGTCCGACTTCTTTTACTATCATAAAATATACTTTGAATAGACAAGGCTAGATGTTACAAATAAGCTAAATAGGGAAATGAATGAAAATAAAGATCATTTTCAATCCCTAGATTTATGTCGTGACTTATTCCTGATGTCATGCTCATAAAGCTAATGGTATAATTGTGGAAAAACTGGAGAACTCACTCAGAAACCTGTTTGGAAGTGTTTAGAGCTAGCTTTTGCACGGCTGAACTAATGATGAAATCTTTATTTTGTTCTTTTCTCTTATCTCCAGCTGGGCTTTGCTGACCTCAACTTGGCGGAGTTTGCTGGTTCAGGCTCCATGGTTCGCTGCTGTATACTGGAGGGCTACGACACCAAGAACACACGGCAGGACAACTCCATACTTAAGGTGAGTGTGTGTCTCTGTGTAAGTGCTTGTGCAGATGTAGGTAGGCGCTGTCCATCTCTTATGTCATTTCAGAAAAGGCCTCGAAAGCTCAAGCGCTGCCCAAGAACCTCTTTCTCTGTGTTAATTTCAGCACCTTCTGATTTTATTTGTCCTCAATACAAACACCGTCATTTAGAGTTTATACACTGTGTGGGTGATTGTTCAAACCCTCTCATCAAGCCACAGTCAGTCTCTGTAATGAAAGGCTGACTGACTCACTTGTCTTGCAGACATGTCATGAGTAAAAATGTGAAGGGAAAAAGAACAGACAACATTTAATCATAGATATTTTTGTAATTTTGACTCATTTTTAGCTAGATTTCATGTGTGGGTTTCCACAAGCTATTTTACTATCAAAATGCATTGTGTTTTGTATTTCCATATATGACCATAAACCATAGATGCCATGTATAAAATCATATATATGGTTTATATTTCACTTCTTTTATTTGTAATATTTTGATCTTTCTTTCTAGGTTACCATTGGCATGACTCTTCTCTCTGGAGATCCCTGCTTTAAAACGTGAGTGTGTTGTATATTGTAGGTAAACTTACTAAATTTTATTATTATTTTTTAATTTAAATGGGGCCTCAAAATGATTTGAAATATACTGTAAAAAAACTATTTGTTGAGTCAACTTAAAATAATTTGTTACCTGGCTGCCTTCAAATTTAAGTTTAGTCAACTTGAAATGTTACGTTTTACTCAGTGACTTACTAAGTGATTTGATTCAACTTAAAATTTCAAGGCTGCAGAGTAACAGATGTTAATTTTAACAATCATTTTTTTAGTTTAGTCAACTCAAATATCTAGGTTGTCACTTAGTACAACTTAACATTTCAACTTCTTTGAGTTGACTGAACTTCAAATCTTAAGGTAGCAGGGTAACAAATTATTTTAAGTTGACTCAACAAATTGTGTTTTTTGTTTTTTTACAGTGTAAGATAAACCAAGATTTATTTTAGTGCTTGGCAATAATTAATCTCAATTATTTAGCATCCAAAATAAAAGTAAAATGTATTATGTTAGTATAAAGACACAAACATACAGTATATATTTTGAAAATATTTACATGTATATATTTATATTCCTATAATTTATATTATATATAAATATATTTAATATATAAACATAACATATTTTTCTTAAATATATATATATACATACATGCATGTGTGTGTATTTATATACATAATAAATATACACAGTACACACACAAGTATTATGTACAAAAAAAACATTTATCTTTTTATTTCACCGCCTCAACAGCTGTTTTTTTGTTTTTGTTTCATTGAAGAATCATGGTTTTCAATCAAAATTTTAAAAGTGTGATTTCTATCCTTGGAAAAGGCCATGCAAATTAATACTCTTTCTAGGTATGCCAAGTTCTGAAATATTTTGTAAGGTAGAAAATTGCTAAAATATTATTGTTAATAATGTAAATTATTAATGAATAAAAAAGGCATGTAAATTCTTTGATAAAAAGAGGTATATTCAGCTATTAAAGTGTCTTCTTAAATGTAATTATTTGAATTTGAATTGTTTTAGTTTTTTAACTCTATGCGCACCACTAGTTTCTGTAAATTAAAATGAATGTTGTGGACAGTGGAGGGGCCTTTGCATTAAGAAAGTGCAATGTGCTTAGAAACTGTTTACTTATCTTAATCCATGCTCAGTACAGCACCCCTGTGTAATGTGTAAATATAAATTATTGATCAGTAGAGAGAACACCTGCTCTTATTGCTTCCTGATGACGTATAAACTTGTCTTTGTCCACTTCCACAGGCCTGTGAGCACAGCTAAGACCATTGCCATGGCTGGGCAGGACCCCTCTTTGCAGCTGGACCGCAAGGGAGAGGGTACCGCCGACCAATCTGCACCTGCCCTCGGTGGCACCACTCGCCGATCGGTCAAGAGCAGACCCAATGTGAACAACTCTGGTATGATCTATGAGAATGTTAACGAGTAGATAAATGTGTAATTTATGATGATTTTGTAAGGGCATGGTCTACTGTTTTTGCTAACCTGAGGTTGTTTGTTCTTAGGAGGACTTCAGGAGGGATTGGAGGAGAACCTGTCCAGTCCAGAAGAAGTGTTTCACACGGGACACTCTCGCAACTCCAGCTTTGCCAGCCAACAGAGCAAAATCTCAGGTGGGACTCAGGGCACGATCAAAAGAGCATCAGGTACAGATTATAGCTAATTACAGTATAAAAAACTACTTCAAAGTACACTTCTATCTCAAAATTAAATTGAGCTGTAATTAGATTTACAATGGCATATTATGCAATCTTATGCAATTTGCAGTATGATACAGGAGCAAAGAAGTCATAGAGATTTGTGTTTTTAAAATCATATACATTTACTGAGAGAAAATTTCACTTAAAGTGAACTTAAAGTGAGTGTACTATTTTATTTGCATACACTACCATCCAAATTTGTGGGGTCGGTAAGAGATTTTTATTGTTTTTAAGAAAAGTTTATTTTTTTTTATTGCAACAATATTTCACAATACTGCTGTTTATACTCTTTTTTTAAGAATATTTTAAAATATAATTTATTCCTGTGAAAAGAACAGTGTTTGTTTGAAATAGAAATCATTGAAATTGGGGGTGGGCCATATGACAAAAATATCATATCACATTTTTTTTTTTTCAGAAATATCATGTTGGTTTTACTGTTTTGCAAGTTGTCTGAGCAGTACAGCCAAACTAATTTCCTATTTTAAGCCTTACAAGGTAAAAAAAAAATAATAAAATAAAAAGAATGGCAGATGTTCAGGCCAAATAATTGAAAATCTTATTAAAAAATAAGAACAAAGATAGGCTACATGTTACAAATACACATAATATACAAATGAAACAAACTTTGATTTTCAGGTACAGTAGGTGTATTTAACAGTAGCATTCATGAAATTGAATGAACAAATATAAAAATAAAACACTATATACACTATATACAGAAATTATACGTTGACTCTTATTAAAGCGATTGTATTAATGCTTTTAAGTCAAGAGCAGTGAGTGATTTTTCTTTGTGTTTTGTTTTATTATCCTACCATCACTCAAAAGTGACAATTCTGTCATCATTTACTCCCTTTCAATTGTTTTTAACATAAACCATGTTGAACATAAAACTTATTTTGAAGAATATGGGCAACCATACAGTTGCTGGGTTTACTTCCATAGTATTTTTATTTATTTTTTTCCCCCTTTAAAGTCAGTGGGGACCAGCTACTGTTATCCACATTCTTCAAAATATATTATTTCGTGTTTAGCACAAGAAAAAAGATTAATAGTGGTTTGGGCAACATGTGAGTGACTCATTTTTTGGTGAACTGTCCCTTTAATGACAATCAGCAACATGTTTAGTTCTGTTGCTTTAAGAGCTGCACACATCTAATATAGTGTTTACTTTCACTTTAGACATAACCAACTGTGTTTATATGTAATCCTTGTGTGGTTTTGACAGTATTAGCGTAATCAGACGCGAAAGATAGCTTAGTCCAGTAATCAGGCGCTGTTTGACAGGCTTTTAGTGCGCAAGCTTCAGGTGTACACGCTTATGAAGTGCATGCCAGAACAGTACGCAGACGAAATAACGTTACCAGCAAGACATGGAAATAATGTACTTTTGTGATTGGGAATAAGTGCAGTGTCCAGTGAGTGAATGTATGTTGTGTTGTACAGTATATTACGAGAGAGGCACACTGTTTTTTTTGTTTTTTTCAAAGCAGACATGATCGTCCATGATCAAAAATCGTTATATCACACACCCCAGTTGAAATAGAAATAACTTTGATTAATTTAATGCATCCTTACATTTGAGTATTATTCAAAACTTGAAAAGCTAAATTGAAAATTAAATTATTAGATTTCATTGAACAATTGAACAATACTGCTGATAATGATTACAACTGCTACTCGCCTTTAGTAATATGGGATGTGCTTGTTTTTCACGCAGGTTACAGCACGGAGCACTCTCACTCCTCCAGTTTGACAGATCTGTCCCAGCACCGGCGGAACACCTCCACCAGCAGCAGCAACACATCAGGAGGGACGTCTACAACCATCGAGAGCCCCGTAGAGCCGGAGAAAGAGGTGGCGAAACCAGAGAGACCCCCACGTCCGCCACGACCTGCTCTGCCCCCAAACAGACCCTCAAGGTAACCTGAAATATCAAAATGCTAAAAGACTTTGGCATGTAGGTAAAACAAAGTATAACATGACTGAGTTCAATTGAAAGATAAAAAGCATCTATATATCGACACAGGAGAAAGAAGGACTCTGTGGAGAACCATCCCACATGGGTGGACGACACGCGCATCGATGCAGATGATATTGTGGAGAAGATCGTGCAGAGTCAGAACTTTGCGGATGTCAGCAACAATGAAGGTATGTTGAGAAAAAAATTGTGTGGTGTTAACTATTTAGCACTGTTAGTTCCTTTTAAAGGGATAGGTCACTCAACCTCATGTCGTTCCAAACCTGTAAGACCTTCATCTTCAGAACACAAATTAGGATGTTTTTGATGAAATCTGAGAGCTTTCTGACCATGCAGAGATAGCAACACAACTACCTATATGTGACCCTGGACCACAAAAACAAAACAAAGTCTTAAGTCGCTGGGGTTTATTTGTAGCAATAGCCAAAATACATTGTGGGCCAAAAATATGGCAAAAATCATTAGGATATTAAGTAAAGATCATGTTCCATGAAGATATTTTGTACATTTCCTACTGTAAATGTGTCAAAACGTAATTTTTTATAAGTAATATGCATTGCTAGAACTTAATTTGGACAACTTTAAAAAGGCGATTTTCTCAATATTTTTATTTTTTTGCACCCTCAGATTCCAGATTTTCAAAAAGTTGTATCTCTGCCAAAATCGTCCCATCATAACAAACCATACATCAATGAAAAGCTTATTTATTCAGCTTTCAGATGATGTAAAAATCTCAGTTTCCAAAAATGGACCCTTATGACTGGTTTTGTGGTCCAGGGTCACATATAGTCCATGTGAATCATGCTTCAAACTTAATTTTATGTACGCAAAGAAAACTAAAATAACAACGTCAAGCAACCATTTCTTCTCATCCATGTCAGTTTTCAACGTGCGTTCACGACGATGACGCATGCGTGAATTTTCTTTTTTGGATAAACTATCCCTTTAAATTATTTTAATTCCTTCTTTACCCACTTGTAAAGCCTTCACACCTCTGAATCTGATCATTCTGTCACTTTTTCTCTCACAGACAGCAATTTAACACTGTTCATCAGTAGGGATGGTACCACAGCATTAAGTGGCATCCAGCTTGTCAACAGGTAAACTGCTGCTCTTTTATATGCCTTTTAATTTAGTCTTCTGGTACTAAATGCAAGAACTATTAATTTAGTTATTAATTAGTTTATTACACTGCTGTAGAAACAATGTTCACTCAGAAATTGCTAGTCAGTTTCACAATTACAAAGAAATGGCAAGTATTAGAATTTGAAAATTTTAAATAGAAAGTAGAAAGACTTGAAGAATCAGTTCACTTCCAGTATAAAAATTGCTAATAATTTACTCACCCCCATGTCATCCAAGACGTTCATGTCTTTCTTTCTTTAGTTGAAAAGAAGGTTTTCGAAGAAAACACTTTGGGATTTTCTCCATATAGTGGACTTCAATGAGGATCAGTGGGTTGAAGGTCTAAATTGCAGTTGCAAAGGGCTCTATATGATCCCAGCCGACGAATAAGGGTTTCATCTATCAAAACTAAACGTTTTAACCACAAATGCTAGTCTTGCACTAGATCAACCTCATGCATTACGTAGTCACATTGGAAAGGTCATGCATGACGAAGTACCAAGTTTTTGGCCCTTCCTTTTTTGAACTGGAGAACACAGACTAACAACTAACTGTGCATGACCTTTTAAACATGATTATGTAATGCACAAAGGCACGCATAGCGCTAGTGCAAGATGAGCATTTTTGGTTAAAAAGTATAGAGTGTTTATTTTTGTTGTTATAAAATGACTGATCATTTTGCTAGATAAGACCCTTATTCCTTGGCTGGGATTGTGTAGAGCCCTTTGAAGATGCATTGAAACTGCAATTTGAAGTCCACTATATTGAGAAAAATCCTGGTTTTCCTTAAAAACTGTTAGGGAGTTTTTTTATGTTTTTGAAAATCTTATGCTCACCAAGGCTAAATTATTTGTAAAACAGTAAATACAGTTACATTTTAAAATGTAATTTATTCCCATAAGCTGTAGCATATTTGTATTCGACTGTTTTGTTTCAATCTAATATTTCATATCTTTCTTTTATTCTTTGGCAGGGTGTCTGCGGGTGTTTTTGAACCGGTGGTGATTGAGAGCCATTAGATCTCTGAGGCCACAGCAGTCACTCTTTCACACATCCACTGCCTTTATTATTTTAAAATGATGGAGAGAACAAGACAGGGAACTGACTTCACAACTTGTTCCTTTTTACAACCGTAACACCCTAATAATGCATTACATTTGCTGAAAAAACAGTGGTGGGTACGTTCATGTAACGTTTGTTGTTCTGTGATTAAGGACTAATTAATCATAAATATTTTACACCAGATTCTAAGAATACAAACTACTTGAAATGCCTCAAGAAATGAGGCAAGACGGGAGCTTCAGTCTAACACTGTGAAATATGAGGGCAGTCCAAAGGGTTTAGAAAGAAAATTCAGTTCGATGTTATATTGCAATTTGAGTAGCTTTTCAGATATTATTTAAAGTTTTAAAGTGGGATGATTTAATGTCTTATATTATATACAAACCACTGAAATCCATCCGCCCTTGCATACGTTTGAATAATACCGTTTAGTCAGCAACCAGCTCATTTGCCTGTGATAAACATGAAATCATGTATGGCTGGCCATACAAATTTCCCCTATATAACCACTTTCAGTATCTCAACACTCGTGCTTGTCTCTCAGAGGTTTGCTTACATATGTTCCAGCTGGACTGGTTACATGAAAAACATAAATACACCATACTACCCCTCTCTCTTTCTCTTTCTCTTTCTCTCTCAGTAAAATTCCCAGTGCATTTCTAACTCCGTCTGTTCATATTTCTGTTTCGCTATCCAGATCTTTCACTTTGCTGCTGGTTTCAGCTGTGAATATTCATGTTGGCTCTGACAGCATTGTGGTGCACACAACACAACACAACAGCACAGCCAAGCCATGTGTAGCATTCTCTCACTAGGGTCTAAATGTCATTGCCCAGTGAGTTCCTACATTGTGCAGCTAAAATATTAAGATAGAACAACTGAATCGGAGAGTCCTTGTTGTGAGACGCCGCTGAATAATTGCATTGTTTGTAGGGCTAGATCAGAGGCAGTGACTCATAGTCACACGTCGGCCCTTGGCAGTCGACCGCCTCCGTGTTTCTGACCGGCACCTGGTGTGCAATAGGAAACAGCGTACAATAGGCATGACAGTGAAACGGAGAGCCCGGTTTTCTGTTCCTCTGTCATGTAATGCTTGTTTGTCATCTAATTAGCCATTCATGATCTTAGTCATTTAGATGAATCTTTCTCAGTTGATCTGAGAGCGTTCACCACTTCAAAAGACTGACATTGTGGGTTTATTGTTTTGTTTGTTTTTTTCAGTCAGTTGAGAGAAAAGTGCAATGTGGGGCTGTTTTGTAAAAGCCCATTTTAAAGAGTTCTTTCAGGGAATTTAGCCCTTCAAGGTTTAGTTCACTTTCAGAACAAAAATTTACAGATAATGTACTCAACTCTCTTGTCATCCAAAGTGTTCATGTCTTTCTTTCTTCAGTCGTAAAGAAATTGTTTTTGAGGAAAACATTTCAGGATTTCTCTCCATATAATGGACTTCTATGGTGCCCCTGAGTTTGAACTTCCAAAATCCAGCTTCAAAGGGCTCTAAATGATTCTAGCCGATGAAGAAGGGTCTTATCTAGCGAAACGATCGTTTATTGTCAAAACAAATTGACAATTTATATACTTTTTAACCTTAAATGCTCATCTCTGCAATGCACATGTGTAGTCTGTGTGGTTAGGGTATGTAAAAAAAACTCAGATCTTGTTTTCTTCCCAAACTTCAAAATCATCCTACATTGCTGTTTTACCTTTTTTGTAAAGAGCTATTGATCTTCTTTGTATGTTCACTTTATAAACACTGGGTTGGTACTTCTTCAGCGATGTAGGGTGATTTTGAAAGTGGGGAAAAAAACGAGATGGGAGTTTTTCAACATACCCTAACTGTCTTGAACCGAAATACACAAGAGTTCATGCAGAGCTAGACAAGACAAGCATTTGAGGTTAAAAAGTATATAAATTGTCAATTTTTTTCACTAGATAAGACCCTTCTTCCTCGACTGGGGTCATTTAGGGCTTTTTTAAGCTGCATTGAAACTGCATTTTGGAAGTTCAAACTTGAGGGCACCATAGAAGTTCATTATATGGAGAGAAATCCTGAAATGTTTTCCTCAAAAAAACATAATTTCTTTACGATCGAAGAAAGACATGAACATCTTGAATGACAAGGGGGAGAGTACATTATCTGTACTAAATTTTCGTTCTGAAAGTGAACTAATCCTTCAAATATTTCACCTGTCCAAATGACATGTTTAAACAGAATCACTGTTCACTAGTATACTAGAGAGGTGAGGCTTACTTTGTTATCCATGCCATTTCAAACAAAAAAAAAAGAATGTGGCATGATTCAGCTGCTTCAATGCAGGATTTGTACTCCTGGGAATCTAAAGTAACACTAACTTTTAAAGGGCAAAATCTACAGTATGATGAAGCCTAGTGTTCTGGATGTTTCTGCTTAGTATAAAGGGATTCTCTGAAGACACTGAAAAGCGTATCTAATTGTTTTGGTTGTTTACTCTTTGTACTTGTCGTCTACTTTTACACATAAAAAAGCTATTAGCAACTAAGTACAGTAACTCTATCCTGTCTTATATTTTCGAGCCAGCGGGCTGGTTCATTGGAATCTCTCTTAGGGGGATTTTCCCCCTCAGCCTCGATGTCTAATAATTCTGTAATGTCTAACAGTTATGCTGAAATAATGACCGTATGTGGTTCTTGTTATTTCTTTTTCTCTTACAAACACTTTTGTAATGTTTTTAGTCATAATTGACTGTAATCTGTGATCTTTCTAATGCAGAAGAGTAGATGCATACATATGTGTACTTGATTTAAGATGCTGTTGCAGGGAGCAGACTGTTGTATACATGCAAAAGTTGGAAGCATTTGTAGTTTTTGTAGTATTTCAGTAATCTGGAGCTCTTGTTTTCTTTAAAAATGCGATTTATTTTAATCCATGCACACACACATACATTTATTTAAATTGTTGTTTATATTTTAACATTTTAAAGAAAAAAAATACTAAATAAAGACAAAATAAAATCCAACATTTAGCTTATACATACACTACCATCAAAAGTTTTTGAACAGTAAGATTTTTAATGTTTTTTTTTAAAGAAGTCTCTACTAAGCCTGCATTTATTTGATCCAAAGTGCAGTGCAATCTTGAATTATTTTTACTATTTAAAATAACTGTTTTCTATTTAAATGTATTTTTAAATGTAAAAATTTCAAAGCTGAATTTTTAGCATCATTACTCCAGTCACATGATCCTTCAGAAATCATTCTAATATTCTGATTTGCTGCAAAAAAAAAAACAAAAAAACATTTATAATTATTATTAATATGTTGAAACAGCGGAGTAAATTTTGAGATGAAATTTTGAGATGAATAGAAAGTTAAAAACAGCATTTATCTGAAATAGAAATCTTTTGTCGTCACCTTTTGATCAATTTACAGCATCCTTGCTATATAAAAGTATACATTTTTAATGGTATTAGTGTATAATGTTACAAAAGATTTTTATTTCAGATAAATGCTGATCTTTGGGTCTGTCTATTCATCAAAGAATCCTGAAAAATATATACTCAACTGTTTGAAATATTAATAATAATAAATGTTTCTCAAACTGGAGTAATGATGCTGAAAATCACAGGAATAAATTACATTTTAAAATATATTAAAATAGAACACAGTTATTTTAAATAGTAAAAATATTTCAAAATTTTACTGTTTTTGCTGTACTTGGATCAAATAAAGAGACTTGGATCAAAAAAAAAAACACATGGTAGTGTACATATATAGGAATCTAAGGATCTAACTGCATTGAGCGGCACAAGCTCCAGGATACTGAAACCTCAGATGATTATATATGTAAAGTTCACTACAACAGCACTTAAATACTGAGGACTAACTAACGTCACTCACACATTCTCCAGAATGTTGATCTTCATGTTTTTTTCTTCTTTACTGTCATAAAGGATGAAAGCTATGCACTTACAGAAAGCTTTCCACGATGATAACATCCATATTAATGACAGCAACATTCATAAAATAAAATATATTCTGGAGATTTATTTACAAATAACATATATATATATAAAAGAATTTACCACTAAAGTACTATGGAAATGAATTTATTTTTCTGATCGTGACAGATATTTATATATTAAGATCACACATAAGCAATGTGGTGTTGCTCCAAAGTTTTCTTGGTCTAATGTTTGGTTTCATGCACAGAGAGGACACTTTCTAATGATGGACCAGAACTATATTTCTACACTCAAATGTGAATGTTTCTTTCTTTAATGTAACTGTCAGGTGAGGTTATCTGTATGTATTATTTTGGGGGAAATAAAGATAAAGTTGGGTATAATAATAAATAACCTTTGTTGTGTGATTTATTTAACATCCAGCTATTAACTTGGCATTATGAATGATTTACTTGTGACATGTATTTTTAGTACCATTATACAGAATACATATGTGCTAATATTTATTTTTAGTTGTATTTTTTTAGTTAGGATTTTTAAAATAAAAATTAAACGTACAGTTTGAACCCGGACAACTGTACATATAATAATTAAGGAATACATTACCTTTTCTAAACTGTGACAGTTTAACACAGTATAGCCTATATGGTTTACCTTTGTTTATATATATATATATATAGGTAGGCACTGTGTGGGTGCTAAAAATCAAATTAAACAAGATCACCACATGACACCAGCTCTGTCATTTAACATCACTTATATTTTTGAATAGTCTTGAAACAGCTGTTATTTTAAGGAGAATGGTGCTTTTTATGTTTTTAATGCTGTAGCTCAGTTATAACGGGTTACTCACCCGATCCCCGCTTTCAGTAACAAAAAAGATCATATTTTGTTAATGTGAGATGTGTTTAGCGCGGTTTCTAACAAGTAATTATTTGTCTTTGAGCGCCCTCGTGTGCTGGAACATTTAGAGATTAAAAAAGGAACTACAATTCCCAGCACGACTTCCGATGTTAGTCGGAAGTGCATTTCGAAATCCAAACAATTGCGGAAGTGACACGTTCATAATGGTAAGACGAAATATGCTTGTTTTTTTGTCGTATGTGTATTAATATTACGATTATTTGTAGGTCGCCGAGTTGTTCCTAGCTCTTAATTGTCTAACTTTCTAGTTAATATGACAGTTTAGCTACACGAGTTTCACACTGTATAGTCCGTAATTAGACGACATAATTCACTAATACAAATCTAGTTATTATTTGTTCATTTAAATGTATTTGTTCAGTAGTATTTCTTTGTTCAGTGGCTTATGACAGCTAATGAATCATTTGACGTGCCAAAGAGATCCAGACACAAAGACCCTTCATAAACACACCATAACATCATTTTTTTGCCTTAAAACACATAATTTGTTTCTTTCAGCGTGGAATATAGCAAACATTAAAAGACCAAAATTAAATACTTATTTGTTTTCATATGTATTTATTATTATATATTTACATTTAATATTAAATGAGACACATTAGATGTTATTTGGGCTTTATTATTTGAGTTAAGCTCTAAAAATAATTTCTTTTCAGGCAACCGGAGCGGATCAAGCTGTTGGTTTTGGACTTGTCGGTTTTAGTCTGTTACTGTTTACATATTACACCATTTGGGTCATAGTCTTGGTAAGTGTATGTGTGTGTTTAGTGCTTAAACTGTAACATTTAAATGACATAAATTAGTTTTGCAGCTTTTTAAACTGATATTAAATCCATAACATGATTTCATATGCTACTGAAAAGTTTTGAAGTGATCAAACACTGATGCTGAGTTTTTTGCCCTTGTTTCAGCCTTTCGTAGACAGTGACCATGTGATCCACAGCTATTTCCTTCCACGAGAATATTCAGTCATACTTCCTGGGGTTGCAGCATTAATTCTCTTACTTTTTGTTGGTAAGCAAGCAATCCGTCCACATAGAAATATTAGTAGTATGTTAAGTTTAAAATGTTATTTATTATATCCAAACCCCTTCTGAAAAAGAAGTGGTTTCTGAGCGTAAGTGGATTGGTTTAAGGCCAAGAAGTGATCAAATGTTTGTAGAATAAGTGTGTCTTCTGATGTGTTTTTTGAAGGATGCTTTTTCCGCAAACATTTTATCACTTCACGCCCTTAAACCAATCTACTTGCGCTCAAAAACACTTCTTTTTCTTCTGTACATTTCTCCTTTTCTCTAGCTTGCTTCCTAATTTAGTAATCCTAGCATTGTATATTGTGAATATTGTTTGCTCCACTTTCATAAGTCACTGACTGTGGAAAAAAGCATCTAATAAATGCAAAATTTGACCCTGGACCACAAAACCAGTCATAAGTAGCATGGGTACATTTGTAGCAATAGCCAAAAAATTTTAGCCTTTCGTAGACAGTGGCCATGTGATCCACAGCTATTTCCTTCCACAAGAATATTCAGTCATACTTCCTGGGGTTGCAGCATTAATTCTCTTACTTTTTGTTGGTGAGCAACTAATCGTCAACATACAAATATTAGTAGTAAATTATGTTTAAAATGTTATTAATTATATGCAAACCCCTTCCGAACTGCTGCGATATGGAGGATGAGAAATGACTTAAGTATAAATAAATAAATGAATGACGAAGTAAATCAATAAATGTAGAAATACATAAATTAATAAATAAATAAATAAATGTAGAAATACATAAATAAATGAATAAATAAATAACTAAATGCTGAAATAAAGTGTTATACTTTTGTGTTATACTACATTTATTTTTACATTTATTTATGCATTTCTGCATTTACTTATTTCAGCATTTAGTTATTTATTTATTCATTTATGTATTTATATATTTATTTATTTATTTCAGCATTTAATTATTTATTTATATATTCATTTATTTCTTTATTCATTTATTTATGTATTTCTACATTTATTTATTCATGAATTAATTCATTAATTTTGTATTTATGTATTTTTACATTTATTTATTTCTGCATTTATGTATTTATTCATTTATTTATTTATACTTAAGTCATTTATCGTCCTCCATACTGAGACAACACATCTTTCAAAAAACACAGCAGCAGACACTTTTTCCACAAACATTTTATCACTTCACGCCCTTAAACCAATCCACTTACACTCAAAAACCACTTCTTTTACTTTTGTACATTTCTCCTCTTCTCTAGCTTTGCTTTCTAATCTAGTTGTCTAATAATCCTGCCGTTGCATATTGTGAATATTGTTGGCTCCTTGACTAATTGCTTTCATAAGTCACTGACTGTGGATAAAAGCATCTGATAAATGAATAATGTGACCCTGGACCACAAAACCAGCCATAAGTAGCATGAGTACATTTATAGCAATAGCTAAAAATACATTGTATGGATCAAAATGATTGATTATTCTTTTATTCCAGAAATCATTAGAATATTAAGTAAAGATCATGTTCCATGTATGTATATGTATATGTATGTATGTGTGTGTGTGTGTGTGTGTATATATATATATATATATATATATATATATATAATATGTAATAAATAATATATCAGTCAATATTGTATTTTACTGATACGATAGCTAGGTTGGACCACACAGGCCAATACCGATTAATCGACCGATAGTTTTTAAAATAGATATTAAATGGAAACTAAAACAGTGGTTTACTATTTAAAAAAAAGAGACTGAACCATACTTTGTAAAATAATACATTTATTATTATATATTTAAAAATATCAGTAAATGTTGAAATGAACACACTAACAAGGAACAATAATCACATTCTACAGCTTTTATTAATATTAGTTAATGCTACAAATGGATTCTTATTGTGAAGTGTTACCATTTCATATCAACAGTCTTTAAACATCTACACAAAAGCCATAGTATTGAAATTACATCATATGGATATTGTACCTATGTATACTCTTACAGTTTAACTGCTTCATTTCTAGAACACTTGATGAATATCTAATCAAAATAACAAAATATTTTAGTCACAAACCGAGCAAAAGCCCAGCTCCATCGAGTTCAGTTCAAACAGCGGTCTAAAACTGTTTATTTAATCACCAAATGGACATAAGTTTACTTCAGGAACAATCAAAAAGCGGCACAGATGAGTTTGAAGTTCGGTTTAAAACAACAGAGCAAACGGAGAGAGAAAGCGTGATCTATATTATAGTTCTTTATATGAAACATACAGACTTCATTAGAGCCACAGAAAGAAAAACGTTTTGCTAAAAAAGCACAATACACAATCTTCCAGCCCATGGTGAAGTCTTGATGTACATTTTCATTGATTTGGGACAGATATGATGTATTTAACGTAAAAGCGCTCTGTGATGCGGCAGGATTTCTGTCGGCTGAATGAACACAGTTTGCGATCTCACATCAGTAGCTTTAAATATGCAACTTAACAAATGCATTAATGTGATCAGCTGATTATAAACTAATGCAAATAGATTGTAACAATCATGGCATTAAACATTTGGGTTGGACTTACTGTTTTGGTCACTTCGTTTTAACCCCTTGAGGTGCGGCTAATGTTCGCTTCCTTTTAGACTTGATAGCAAACATACTGCTGTGGTTTCTCTTCTAATGCAGCATCTGGTCAACAAAGTACTTATGAAGTAATGAGATGAAAACATGTCCTTTAGTTTGTTGTCGATGTTTTAAATCCGCATCTGAAGTGTCCCAATGTGTTATTCGCGCAGTATCACGTGTGTAAACAAACAGCACGTGATGTCAGTGATTTCCGCCTCTAGAGGCTGCTCTCATCTTACATATCTATGGCTTTCATACTGTATAAAGACAGCAAAGCCTTCTCAGCCGCTTCAGCAATGGACGCAACCTGGAAAAAAATCGGCATGGATTTTTGCCGATAACCGATAGTTCCACCAATCAACTATCTGTGCAGATTAATTGGCAAAACCAATACATCTGATTTTCCAGATTCCAGATTTTCAAATAGTTGCATCTCGGCCAAATATTGTCCTATCCTAACAACCATGCATCAATGGAAAGCTTATTTCTTCAGCTTTCAGATGATGTGTGAATCTCAATTTTTAAAAAAAAATACCCGTATGACTGGTTTTGTTGTCCAGGGTTACTAATGTAATGTAATGCAAATGTAAATCCTGCGATACATCCACATTATTAGTTACAGTTTCAATTTTAAATTTAGAATTTCTTTGATTTCTTCTGGGCTTTTATTTTCTCTGGCAACTCTGTGACCAAATTTACCCTCATTGTTTTTTCTTCTTTTTTTCAGGCACCTTCATAGGGGTGGTAACATGGAAGAATCGAAAACCTAAGAAAAGTGATTAAGACTCTCCAGGCTGTTGCGATTCATCTGGTCACATGAACGAACTGTGTTGATTTCACTCATGTACCACTTCCTGTACACAGCCACGTGAAGATAACTCTAAAAGCTGCTCTCCTGGATTCCAGGCATTAGACGTGTTTAGGTGGTTCTTAAACAAATAACAAAATAGATTTCATTCATAGCCAAAGCAGTACTGAACAGGTAGCTGAACACTAGTCTGTTTGCGCTTTGTGCATCCAATGACCACCACCCTGAGTGAAGACCACTCGACATGTGACATGTTCAGCTTTGGGGAATTCTTTCTGTAGTCAGGGAGATAAAAGCAAATAATAAATGTTGGCATCTAAGAGATAGGGCACATATATTTTCATCCAGTTTGTATCTGGATGACATCTAAATGGAATATGGGATTTTTTTTTGTTTAGTTATGCTTTAAGTTTAGGGGTTGTTTTATGCTGTAAATAGATGTATTTATAAGCAGGAGTGCTGGCTTCTAGCAGCAAAATAACTCAGGACAACAGTCCAAAAAGAATGAGAGAGAAATTTCTGTAATAATGCAAACAATCCCACATTAAAATTCAGTGATAGAAATATGCTTAACTTTTTATATTATCTATATATTACTGGTATATTCTGGTATGTCTGTCTGTCTGTCTACAGTAGTCAACATTTGAAGTGGATCAAAAAACATCATTAAAGTTGTCCTAAAAGAATGGGATCCACTTCAAATGGAAACTATATTACGTAAAATACTTCTCATACACAAAGTTTAGCTTCTGAAGAAAGGTTTTGGCTGTGATGCCATACAAGAACCATATATTAGTGTAAAGAATATGTGACCCTGGACCAGAAAACCAGTCATAAGTAGCACAGGTTTATTTGTAGCAATAGCCAACAATACAATGTATGGGTCAAAATTATCAGTTTTTTTTTAATGCCAGTATCATTAGGATATTAAGTAAAGATCATGTTTCATGAATATATTTTGTAAACTTCTTACTGTGAATGAATATCAAAACTGAATTTTTGATTTTTAATATGCATTGCTAAGGATTTCATTTTAAGACTTTAAAGGCGATTTTGTCAATATTTTTTGGCACCCTCAGATTGCAGATTTTCAAAGTTGTATTTCAGCCAAATATAGTCCTGTCCTAACAAACCATACTTCAATGGAAAGATTATTTATTCAGTATTAATATAGCTTTCATATGATGTGTAAATAAAAAAAGACCCTTATGACCCTTTTGTGGTCCATGGTCATATATACAGTATTTGTGCAATGGAACATTTCCAGGTTTGTTTATGGAACCACATTTTTATTTAAGAGTGTATATCATCATATCAATAGAAAATGTCACTGTAATACGCAAGTATTTTGTTTATACACACTGCTGTTCGAAATTTTTAGATCAGTAAGATTTGTAATGTTTTTTAAAATAAGTTTCTTATGCTCATCAAGGTTGTAAAAATGTTGAAATATTATTGCAATTTAAAAAAACAGTTTTCTATTTTAATATGCTTTCAAATTTAATTTATTCCTGTGAATCAAAGCTGAATTTTCAACAACATTACTCCAGTCTTCAATGAGGATCAGTAAGGTTGTTTAATGGCGTATCAAGGCTGTATTTATTGAATCAAAAAAACAGAAAAAATATTGCAATTTCTAACACTAGTTTTCTATACATTTTAAAATAATTTATTCCTGTGACTCCAGTCTTTGTCACATGATCCTTCTAAAATCATTCTATTATGCTGATTTATTATCAATAGTTGTGCTGCTTAATATTTTTTGTTTTGTTCTTTGAGAAGTAAAATGTTTAAAATAACAGCGTTTATTTAAAATAGAAATTTTGAATATACACTATATACTTGTATAGATATACATATATTATAATATACTCTACTGTTCAAAAGTTTGAGATCAGTAGATTTGTTCCTTTCTTTTCTTTGTCTTTTAAAGTAATTGTTTTATTCAGCAAGGATGTGTTAAATTAATCAAAATGATAGTAAAGACTTACATTGTTAGAAAAGAGTTCTATTTCAAAGAAAAGCTGTTTTTCTTTTTTAATTAAACAATCAAAGGAAAAGGTATTACAGGTTATGAAAAAATATTATGCAGCACAACAGTTTCAACACTGATTTTTCTGTGTTGTTTATCGAATAAATACAGCCTTGATGAACATAAGATACTCCATTAAAAATCCTTTTGAACGGCAGTGTATATAAACAGTGTTGGGGAAACGCATAACAAGTAACGCAATTTAATCCCATTTTATTAACCAATTACTTTGCTGCTGAACTTTGTTGATCCAATTCATCCGTACACTGCAAAATACTTTTATTACTTAGATTTTTTGTCTTGTTTCCAGCCAAATATATATAAATCTTAAATCAGGATTTTCTAGACAAGTAAATCATTATTTTCTTGTTTTCAGAAAAAAAACGAAGACAAAATTAAGTGAGTTTTTGCTTTGGGGTAAGGAAAAAATTCTTTTTTCAAACTGAAAACAAGATTATTTAGCTTTTTTCAAGCAAAAACACTTAATTTTGACTTGTTTTCAGAAAAAAACGACAATAATTTTTACTTGTCTAGAAAATCCTTTTTGATTTAAGAATTATTAGATATTTTGGCTAGAAACTAGACGAAAAATCTAAGTAATAAAAGCATT
The DNA here is from genome assembly GCA_033026305.1 of Cirrhinus molitorella. Taxonomy (NCBI): domain Eukaryota; kingdom Metazoa; phylum Chordata; class Actinopteri; order Cypriniformes; family Cyprinidae; genus Cirrhinus; species Cirrhinus molitorella. Next base: position 47,107,841 of record CM065119.1, read on the forward strand.
TTTTGTAATGTATTAATAAGCAAAACTTCATATTAACTAACATTTGTGACTTTTTTTTTCTCATTGCTGAAGTGTGTTGAACTTTCTTTTCCTACAGTTCTACTGTACAGATGTGATTTTAATTTTCCTTTAGCTTTAGCCTTATTCACATAATTTAATGTTGGTGTGAAAGGGCTTTTATATTTGCTAAGAATCAAACTTCATTTATATTAAAAACAAACAAACAAGCAAGCCCTGCCCAGATTTAAAAAGTAACGCAAAAGTAATGCAATGCATTACTTTCCATAAAAAAGTAACTGTAACGTAGTTAGTTACTTTTTAGGGAGTAACGCAATATTGTAATGCATTACTTTTAAAAGTAACTTTCCCCAACACTATATAAATGTTATGAATAGAGAGAGAGAAAGAATGAATGTACTATGTGTAAAAGGTTGCAATCCGTGTAAAATATTCATTACTATCTATCAACACTTACAGTTTTGGCTGTCTGTGCCCGCATATTTGGCTATTGGTCACTGAGGTCCGTGTATTCCGTAACTAAGCCCAGAGCGGCAGTGAGTAAGGGTTTGTGGTGTGGGATGGGCCGCTGCAGTCGCGCTCGTTCTGATGAGAGACTCGAGCTGCTCATCCACACACTGGTCTTGTCATGTCACACGAGGACAGAAAGAATGCGCTGATCTCCCCATCCACGACCCGGCCGACGGACGAGGACATGCATTAGAGGACCCGCAATGAATCGCACCGAGGTACGTGCACAAAATGTTTTTAATAGACAGAAAGAGCTTTTTTGTGCTATTTTTGTCGAACTGAAGGTAAAGTTCCACTGGCAGTCCGACTAGCTCTTCCTGTTTTAATTTTCGTTAGTTTGTGTTTGTCAGTGTTCATCAAATACTGACCTTGTCTGGTTCAGAATATTAAAAAATAGGCTACGTCATTTTGGACTTGGGCTTTCTTTTTCTTAAATCTGCAGTTGATGTGGGGATCTGATGACTGGGGTATTTTAAGTGCCAGGCTGCATTTATTGAAAAATTGAATTTCTTCATGCAGAGCAGCTGATTGCCATCACTGAAAACAAACCTAGGTCTGAAATTTCTCTGGCTCTGTGTACAGTGCTGAAACCCCATTTAGGCACATGACACTTGGGAGGACAAACTAAATGTACACTGGCTGAGCTGTGAGCCAAAATTGTTTGCAAGTATGATTTCCTCATGTTGCAAACAACACACTGGTGTTTTAAAGAAGCAGTGCATTAAGTCTCATGATGGTGCTACATTCACTACTAATCAAGGATTACTAATAATTATTTCCCTGTCTCGAGTGACTGTACCTCTGAGAAGACACTTGAACAGATTTTGTTCTGTTGTTGTGTTGTCAGGGAGACCTTAACTGCTTTCAAGATGATGACAAATCCCTAATGTCGTTATAACATGAGTAGAGTGCAGTCAAATATATTCATGTGTCATATGTGTAATGCACATGGTTTCTACTAAAACTTTGTTGGTGTACTGTATATAAGTGCATGTCTTTTGCATGTTATAGATGGAGATGTCAGGGCCGGGTGGGAGCCGACACGGCCGTACGGTGAAGAGGAGACGGTGGGGAAAACTGAGGCAGCAGTGGAAACTCCTGGGTCTGTTTGAGATCGACCAGCAGCATGAGTTTTATGATCTAACCTGTATGATGAAGGAAGGGCTGTGTGCCGCTGTGCAGAACACCATTGACAACCCTTTACCTGTGAGTATACCCATGCTGATGAACCTACAACCTCATCCAGTCCCTATTGAATATCACTTCATCCATCTTAAGGAACCCATTACATGGAAAAGATGCAGTTTGTGGACTCCAGGCTCGTCAAAATAAAGGTTCTTTATTGTCATCGATGGTTCTATGAAGAACCTTGGACATCCATAAAACCTTTCAAATGCAGAAAAGGTTCTTTAAATGTTCTTCTAAATGGTTCTTTTTAAGAAACGTTTACTGAAAGGTTCTTTGGGGAACCAAAAACTGTTCTTCTATGGCATCACCACAAAAACAGCCCTGTGGAGCCTTTATTTTTAAGATTTTTAAGTTATGTATAGACCAGTGTTGGGGAAAGTTACTTTTAAAAGTAATGCATCACAATATTGCGTTACTCCCTAAAAAAGTAACTAATTAGGTTACTTCATTTTTATGGGAAGTAATGCGTTACATTACTTTTGTGTTACTTTTTAAATCTGGGCGGGGATTGCTTGTTTGTTTTTAATATAAAAACGTAAGATTCTTAGCAAATGTAAAAGCCCTTTCACACCAAAATGAAATGAAGTGAATAAGCCTAAGGCTAAAGGGAAATTAAATTCATGCATGTACAGTAGAACTGTAGGAAAAGAAAGTTTAACACTCTTCAGCAATGAGGAAAAAAAGCAGAAATGTTAGTTAATCTAAAGTAAGTTTTGCTTAATAGTACAGTGCAAAAAATGCTTTTCTTACTTAGATTTTTTGTCTTGTTTTCAGCCAAAATATCTAAAGATTCTTAAATCAAGAAGGATTTTCTAGACAAGTAAAAATTATTGTCTTGTTTTTTTTCTGAAAACAAGTCCAAATTAAGTGTTTTTGCTTGAAACAAGCAAAATAATCTCCCAATGGGGTAAGCAAAAATAATCTTGTTTTCTGTTTGAAATAAGATTTTTTTTTTGCTTACCCCATTGCCAGATTATTTTGTTGTTCTAAGCAAAAACTTAATTTTGACTTGTTTTTTCTGAAAACAAAAAACAAAAAAAAAATATTATTTACTTGTCTAGAAAATCCTTCTTGATTTAAGATTTTTTTATATTTTGGCTGGAAACAAGACAAAAAATGTAAGTAAGAAATATATTTTAGGCAGTGTGCGGTTGAAATGGATCAACAAAGGTCAGCAGCAAAGTCATTGGTTAATAAAATGGGATTAAATACATGAAGGAAACAAAAAGTATCTGCTGTTACTTTTTTTGAAAAAGTAACTTAGATATAGTCTTGTAAATGAAAAAGTAAAGCGTTACTTGAAAAAATAATATTATTACATAACTTGCGTTACTTGTAATGCGTTACCCCCGACACTGTGTATAGATATGAGATATGCCATTTAAAAGTAAAACAGTGATGCCATTTCTTACTATGTACATTAGTATTTAAATGTATGCCTTTTTACAAAGCTATTATTTTTGTATTTGGATAGAATTTATTTCAATCAATTTTATCAAAATATGCTATGCCAAACTTTTGATGTTGTTTTCCTCCCCGAACTGGTTTGTTCATCACTGATATTAACTAAATGTTAACATCTACCACTCAAAATGATATCAACAAATCTGCATTTGTCAGAAGTCGCAGATCATTGCAATCAAACAGGTTTGGAATTATGAAAACAAAACCGAAATAAAATCACAAGGAAATAAACAGTCCAGTTCAGCTCACATTACATGTTTCAATTCATGCATATTAAAATAAAAGGTGAGCCAGACAATAGCTTTGGCATGATCAAAGACCTCCAAGGAGACTGGCATGTTCCATTTACCATTAATTAGTTTGAAGGACATGCTCCGTGGAGAGGACCATATTTAGCCTGATCTTTCCATGGAGGCTGTGTGTTTGTGGCAGTGTAGGAGCAACATATTACAATGTTTTAGCTTGATTAGAGCTGTTTTTATCATGGTAATTTGCTCAAGAGTAACAGAGCAGAGGGTGTGGAAGAATAACCAAGTGTTTCGGTAACAAACACCATTGTGCTGCACGCATTGGGGAGGAGGGACAGAATTCAAACAATGCAATAGTCCTCAGTGCATGGCAGCACCACACGAGAGTGCAGAAATGTTAAAGCAGAACTCAGTGTTTTTTTAAAACATGAAAATAGACAATTTAGACTGCAGCTGGTTGAAGTACATAATTAATTGAGCTTAAGTGTATTATAGAGGAACAGGACGGTGCTATTCATCTCTGAACGTAGTACTGTATGTGCATGACTCATTTTTTCCCACACAGGCTTGTCACATTTGTGATGTTTCATAGATCATTGCAGTGCTTTCTATAAATCAATTTCCTTATTGAGATGATAGAATACTGAAACCACAGAGACTAAAATAAATACAGGGCCTCCTACAAACCAGGACAAGACAAGGACTCTCCCAGCTGGCATCCCTGACTGCATTTTTTGGATTTTGGATATTTATGGTCCTGGATGCTGTCAGTAAAATGTTAAAGCTCTGCTAAAATACACATTTACTGTGCATGTCAGGGAACTTCAGTAAGTAGTTAAATTTGTTAAATAAAATGTAGTTTTTATGTTGTAAGCTCTTCTAGGAAAGCAGTAAGACAATCCATCTCCTGCTATTTTGTGAATGTAGTAGGGCTGGCTTTTGACACAAATTTCACAATTCAATTCACTATCTTGTGATTCGATTCAATATCGATTATTTTGGGTGTGCATCAGGTAGTTTACATACAGTACATAATGCAGCGTGTTATTTTTTTATTTAGTACTGAGCTGAATAAGATATTCAACGTAAAAGACGTTTACATATAGCCCACAAGAGAAAATAATTGTTGAATTTCCAAAAGTTTCACACGTTTACATACTCAGCTGTTTTTTTGTAATTTTTTTTTTATTAAAGATAGTTGTTCATGTGTCCTTTATTTGTCCTGAACAGTTAAACTACGTTCTCTTCTTCAGAAAAATCCTTTAGGTTCCACAGATTCTTTGGTTTATTAGCATTTTTGTGTATTTGAACCCTTTCCAACAATGACTGTATGGTTTTGAGATCCATCTTTTCAACTGAGGGTTTTCAAAAATGATGCATTAAGAGTTGGGGGGTAAAAACTTTTGAAATTTGAAGATCAGGGTAAATTTAACTTATTTTGATTTCTGGACAACTTGTATTTTCTGTAGCTTCTGAAGAGCAGTACTAAATGAAAAAAAAAAAAGATTTTTAGGCAAAATAAGAACATTTTTGAAACATATTCATTATGTTCAAAAGTTTACACCCCTGCCTCGTAATGCATTGTTTTTTTTTTCTTCTGAAGCATCAGTGAGCATTTGAACCTTCTGTAATAGTTTTATGTGAGTCCCTCAGTTGTCCTCAGTGTGAAAAAATGGATCTAAAAATCATACAGACATTGTTGGAAAGGGTTCAGATACACAAAAATGCTGAAAAACCAAAGAATTTGTGGGACCTGAAGGATTTTTGTCACTGTTCAAACAAGAGAAACTATGACAAAAATGTAAAACCTGAGATTTTCTGTTTCATATCAGAAGTAACAAATCACAAAGCTTATTGTAATTTATTGTATGGGAAGTGTTCTACAATGTACAATTCATCAATTGTTTCACCTGAATGTAAATTATTTTTTTTTTCCCAAAATAGCCTTCTATTGCCATTTTCAGTGAGCCAGAGACTTGTCTATGAGGCAAACACATCCCCTGATTTGTAACTACTCAACCTGTTTTGTAGAGTGTTTGTTGCACTCATGGTCATGTGCTTGTTCACTAACAAACACACACAGAGATGATGTTGCGGACCCCTGATTCTATTGAATCTAGTCTGCTTATGCAGCAGTATGACGCATGAATGTGCTGCCTGTTGTCTAGGGGTCAAAGCTCTTTTGCAACTACCTCTCTCACACACACACACTTAAACAACAAAAAGAAAAACATTACCTGCAAAAGCATGTGATCAACTATGAGTATGTTTCGTTATTGTCATATATGTTGTGTTTTTTAGGATGAGCTATCTGAGGATGACTACAGTCTTGAGGTTACTCAAATCCATAAGGTATGTTAAAAGCAAAAGCGAACACTGCTAACTATAATTTTAGTATTTCCTGTATCGGACAAAATGTGACACAATGACTAAGCAATAGTTGAGGATGTGCTTGTTTTGTTTGATTAATATGTAAGATATTTCAACTGAGTCTCTGATGTGTTTGTGACTGTGTGAAGGACTTCACGATGGAGACGTACGCTGGGCCAGTGTTTGCCAGCCTGCGGCGCTCTCTGGGGATGACAGAGAAGGAATATCAGCAGTCTCTCTCCTCCGAAGGCAGCTACCTGCAATTCATCAGCAATTCCAAGAGCAAGGCAGACTTTTTCCTAACGTGAGTCAGCACAAATGCTTCACATGCAGGAGCTTATGCACCAGACACAGTGTAAAGAGGAGGAGGAAAAATTAATGGGAGAAATAAAATAGTACATAATGGTGCAATTTTTGCACTATAGAAACTGCATGTACAATAACTGGAACATAGCTTTAGCATGATTTCAGTCTTTTTTGTATATACACTACCAGTCAAAAGTTTGGACACCCTCTCATTTAATGTTTTTTAAAGAAGTCTCTTATGCTCATCAAGGCTGCATTTATTTGGTCAGAAATACAAAAAAAAAACAGTAATATCGCAAAATGTTATTACAATATAAAATAATGGTTTTTATTTTAATATACCTTACAATATAATTTATTCCTGTGATGCAAAGCTGAATTTTCATCAGCTGTTACTCCAGTCTTAAGTGTCACGTGATCCTTCAGAAATCATTCTAATATGTTGATTTATTATTAGAATTATCAATGCTGGAAACAGTTGTGCTGCCAAATATGTTTTTGTAACCTGTGATTCTTTTTTCAGGATTCTTTGATGAATAACAAGTTAAAGAAAACAGCATTTATTCAAAATATAAATATTTTCTAACAATTTAAACCTATGTTATGACTTTTTATTAATTTAACACATCCTTGGTGAATAAAAGTATTAATTTCTTTCAAAAAAAAGAAAGAATAAAAATTTACTGACCCCAAACTTTTGAACAGTAGTGTATATTGTTAGAAAACCTTTTTATTTTAAATAAATGCTGTTCTTTTTTGACCTTTTACTGATCAAAATTAAAAAAAAAAAAAAAAAAAGTATCACAGGTTCCAAAAAAAATATTAAGCATATAGGATCATGTGACACTGAAGACTGGAGTAATGATTCTGGAAATTCAATTTTAATTACAGATACAAATTAAATTTTAATGTATATTAATATAGAAATACATTGATTTACATCTTAATAATATTTCACAATATTACTTTTTTCTGTATTTTTGATCAAGTGAAAACAGCCTCGATAAGCATAAAAATCTTCTTTAAAAACATTAAATGAGAGGGTGTGTCCAAACTTTTGACTGGTAGTGTATATATCCACACACACACACACACACATATATATATATATATGTTTTATTCAGCAAAGATGGATTAAAATTGATCAAAAATGACGGTGAAGATTTTTGTACATCGTTGCCAAAATTCTTTTGAAGATAAATCTGAAGATAAAAGTGTCATGGTTTTTACGGAAATATTAAGCAACAACTGTTTTCAACATTGATGATAACAAGAACTATTTCTTAATCAGGAAATCGTATTAGAATGATCATGTGACACTGAAGACTGACGCTAAATGCCCATTACATTTTTAAATATATTAAGATAGAAAACCTTTTTTTTAATTGTGAATAAATTTGACTGTTTTTACTTATTTCTAATCATATAAATGCAGCCTTGGTGAGTAAAAGATAGTTATTTCAAAAGCTTAAAAACATCTCACTGACCAAACCTTTGAGTATATGTATATATAGTATATGGGCTATTCTAAAGAATTGGTGAAAACTGCTGTCCCACAACCAAAAATTCATTTAAAAGCATTTAACCCCTTAATTGTCACCAAGTTTAGTTCACCATTTTACAAATAAATCCTAATCTAATCATGACAAACTATATACCTGTGGAAAGGTCTAAGGCTCCTAAATATATATTTTACAGTTTTTTTTAGTGTTACAAATTATGTAGGAAAAGTAATAGATTAATTTATGACAAGAGCGCACCTCAAAAATCTACTTCATAACAGGAGTTCTGACCTTTGTCACAGAAAGACTTTCTTCAATGCCTTTTAGAAATAATAAAACATTATATATCAAATGAAAACTTAAAATCTCTAAATTCATCCTTTGAAAACTTTTTAAAATCAGACATTGCATTACCATGGAAAATGTACACCAAAATCATATTACAAAATGTAATTTGCTCATGAATTATAAAAAATTAAGTTTAAATACTGCATTTTCACATCAATGTTTAAAATGGGAGTGACAGTTAAAGGGTAAAGTATTCAAATCTTAGACGTTAACTAAGATCCTTCTATCATCCATTGAAACCCACAATAATATTTAAAATCTTAGTAAGCTTAGTATATATATAAAATCATCATTTATTGGGCACTTTCAGTTAGGATATTGAATTTTTTTTTTCCATTGGTTTTAAAAGTATCTTTTTGATCCTTTTAAAAAGTGAAGTTCAAAAAATATATATTATTTTAGATTTCCTTTGTAAATTATAAAACTTGTGTCCCACATTTTTCATGTCACTACCGAAAGTCCATTGGCTGATTTGAGACTACACCCTAAATTTATGATCAGGAAATATTCCTGTGTCCGCTTCTCTCATAGCTACAAGGTGTGAGTAGATAGGCCCCATCATTTTGAGGTAAATGTGTTCAAAAATCTGAAAAATCAGTGTATAACTTTAAGGAACGTCACTACCGAACACCTTTTTTTCTGCAATTAAGCACACTTTTTTGTGAGTTATTCCATAACATTTTGTTTTTATATGTGTACCAGTATTCAGAACTGTGTTAGGTAACCATGTACTGATTAGCATTTTTGAGATAGGTTCAAAAGTATCTAAATTTGTCATTACTAAAACATGTGGTGGCATTTCGGTAGTGACGTTTTTGTTTTTTATCCCATAAAATTGTCACTACTGAAACGACCGAAAACACAGAACACGTAATCTTTTTTTTTGTACAGTTATGCAATTTTTGTTGTATTTTAGTATGTTTTAGTTTGTGAGTTAAAAATTGGTAATGTGGTTGTTACCAAAGCATTACTGTCATTACCCAAAATGGGCAGTCACTACCAAAACATGAGATATTTTGTCAAAAATAAATTATACGGAATTATCAACTAAGATGTTATAATAGTTTTTAGTTCAGTTTATATTCAAACTAATTAATCCTTAACTTTGAAATCAGTATGATCAACTTTTTGCCTTTTACAAAGAAAAATTGCATTCGAAATACAACACATCTCTGAAATAACACTTGAAATATTGTTAAAAATTCAATTGTTATTGATTTACTTCTGAAAAAAAAGATAAAATAGTAAAAAATATATATCTACAATGTAGATGTAAGCAAATGAGAATTAACGGCACAGTTACTAGAAATGTGTACCTTTGTTATCATAAAATTTGCATACACATTTTGTTTGGAAAAATACAAAATACAAAAAGAAAAAAAAAATCTGACTTTGCACCAATTCTGTGGAATGGCCCATATATCAGATACACATTTGTAAGTAAACTTTATAATATTAATATCCTTGTTTGATGTCCTTCAACACACATTTCTCTGTCCTCTGTTTAGTAATGACAAGCGGTTCTTCTTAAAGACGCAGAGTAAAAGAGAAGTGCGATTTCTCTTGTCAAACCTGAGAATCTACATGGAACATCTGGAGAAGTACCCACACTCTCTGCTCGTCAAATTTTTAGGTGAGAACCAGCAATCTATTAAGTTAACATGACTTTTTCTACAAATATTTTCTAGTCCACCAATTTGAAGATGCAATTCATGATGATTTACATGAGAAGCCTTAAAACCCTGGCCTGATTGCTTATCTTTATTGCATCCTTTTAACAAATTGTCATGCTTTATTGATGCACAGGTGTTCACAGGATCAAAATTGCACATCAGAGGATGGTAATTATGTCATTTAACATCTTCAATTTCCTGTTAAAATGATTCCTTTATGAGCCCTGAAGACATGTTATTAAACTCTACTGGTTTTCTGTGTGCAGAAGTACTTCATTGTGATGCAAAGCGTCTTTTACCCCGATGACAGAATCACGGCAAGGTAAGACACACCGCATGTTATAAATGGAAGCGCTAAAGTGTTATCGATTCGTCCATTAACAATCATATAAATATTTAATGTTTCTCATCTCGCCATCATCACATGTGTGAGAGTACACCTCAGATGTTGTCGTGAGGACGTACTATACTCAACAGCCTTGCAATTATTGGTGATTAAATTGCTTTGCCTCTTAGCTGTTACTTTTGGCATGCGCTAATGGTAAGAATAATGATCCGGTCCATCACTCTCACCTCCTTTTCAATCACTCTTCCCCCTAGTTTAACATTCACCCCTTTTTCTAAACATTCAAGGTATGATATAAAGGGCTGTGAGGTGAGCAGGTGGACGGACCCGGCCCCCGAAGGCAGCCAGATCATCGTTGTTTTGAAGGATCTTAATTTTGAAGGACAGTACATTCAGTTAGGTAAGCTTGATGATGAGGATATTCAGACTTTATCTGCAACAATATGTCCAATTCTATGGCTCCTTGTTTATATGACAGATCAGCAGCGTCCTTGGCTCGTGCGTCAGGTGGAGATTGACACCGCCTTCCTTCAGACGCTCAATGTGTTGGACTACAGCCTCCTGCTGGCCAATCAGCCCCTGCACCAGGATGAACTCAGCCAGAGTCTCTCTTTCGCAACACTCATCATGCGCGCCAAAAAATGAGAATATGTTTTGTATATCATGCATATAGTCATCCACATGTACAAAAATGTTATAATGAAGGTCTGCTTGTGCACGTTGTGTTAATACGATCAAAATACCCTGAAATCTTCTTCTCATTACATAAGGGAAGTAAGTGTCAGTAAATTTCATAAGGGACCGCAAACAACTAACACTTAAGATGGTGAATGGAAACTTTCTTAAAGGAAATGGCAGTATTACATTGTCCTAAAATGTAATACTCAAGTGTTATTTCAATGTACTAGAATTACTTATGAAACATGTTGAAAGGAAAGTAGAGAGTGAAGAGGAAAATCTTTTCACAATCTAGGGGTGTGCGATATGTATAGTATTTTAGGTCTACAATTTTTTATCAGTTTTACTGGTAGTCCACTGTATGAACAATTTTTGGGTGTAATATGTCACAGTTTACTTTATTTTGCTATCCTCACTTACATAAATTAACTATAGTGTCCTGTACCCACTAGTAAAAAAAAATATGAAAACTTTTTATCTGGTGTCTAAATAATTTTTGGTTTGACTGTCGTTAGACTACTGCATAAGCACATTTGTGACCCAGGACCACAAAACCAGTCATAAGGGTCCATTTTTTTGGAAATTGAGATGTATACATCATCTGAAAGCTCAATAAATAAGCTTTCCATTGATGTATGGTTTGCCGAGATACAACTATTTAAAAATAAAAAAAAATCTAAATATTGAGAAAATTGCCTTTAAAGTTGTCCAAATGATGTTCTAGCAATGCATATTACTAATCAAAAATTAAGTTTTGATACATTTAGGGTAGGAAATGTACAAAATATCTTAATGAAACATGATCTTTACTTAATATCCTAATGATTTTTGGCATAAAAGAAAAATCGATAATTTTGACCCATACAATGTATTTTTGGCTATTGCTACAAATATACCCCAGTGACTTATGACTGGTTTTGTGGTCCAGGGTCTCCATGATTTAGTTTATTAAAATACATTTAGTGTTCCCCCAAAATTCAAGATAAGGGTGCAAAAATGAACCTGTATGAATTTTATATGTCTTTATATTTATATTACCTGATATAGAGGGTTTGCACTTACTTCAAGTGTCATTTGGTCAGTTACCCGGATGCACAGCCATATTAGCGATACTCAGATGTAAACAACAGCATTGATTACACGGTTAATGTACTACTGAACAGTGTTGGGGAAAGTTACTTTAAAAGTAATGCATTACAATATTGCGTTACTCCCTAAAAAAGTAACTAATTACGTTACTTAGTTACGTTTTATAGAAAGTAATGCGTTACATTTACTTTTGCGTTAATTTTTAAATCTGGGCAGGGCTTGCTTGTTTGTTTTTAATATAAAAATGTTAGATTCTTAGCAAAGGTAAAAGCCCTTTCACACCAAAATGAAATGAAGTGAATAAACCTAAGGCTAAAGAAAAATTAAATTTACGTCTGTACAGTAGAACTGTAGGAAAATAAATATTTTCTTCAAAACCTTTTCTTTCTTTCATCTCTAGTTTAGTTCAGTATTTAAGGAGAACAGGCTTTACCCTGACTGTGAATGTTCATGTTCACCTCTGTTTCCAGATCCTACTCTATCTTCTCCAAACGGCCATTGGCAGGCAGGCATGTAGCTATCATTATCTAGCTTCAATGTCATTTTCAAAGTAACGTCTCTAATAAATAACAAAAACTAAATGACTAAACTATAATAATAATAACCATGCGTGTACTTGCTACTACCATTCCATTATTCCTTGAACATTATCTAATATACTGCATTTATCCATCATTTTAATTAAAGGTTCACCCCAAAAATGATGGAAATCTTTTTCATTTACACATCCTCATGTCTTTTGAATCCTGTGAACTGCAAAAAATACTTTTCTTACTTGGATTTTTTTTGTTTTGTTTTCAGCCAAAATATCAAAAAATTCTTAAATCAAGAAGGATTTTCTAAACAAGTAAAAATTATTGTCTTGTTTTCAGAAAAAAAATTAGTTAAAATTAAGAGAGTTTTTTGCTTGAAACAAGCTAAATATCTGTCAGTGGGGTGAGCAAAATAATCTAGTTTTCATCTTGAAATAAGCCGCATTGGAAGATTATTTTACTTGTTTTAAGCAAAAACTGACTTAATTATGACTTATAGGACAATAATTTTTGCTTGTCTAGAAAATCCTTCTTGATTTAAGAATTTTTAGATATTTTGGCTGGAAACAAGACAAAAAATCTAAGTAAGAAAAGCATTTCTTTCTTTTTTTTGGCAGTGTGTTACTTCGTCGTTTCAGAAGTATAATGTCCAAGCTGCTCTTTTTAATATGTCAAGCTTTTCAGTGAACGATTCAAATTCAGTCACAAAGTGAACATATGACTTCAGTATGAACTACTTTTAAAGGCATAGTTCACCCAAAAATTTAAATTCTGTCATGAATTACTCACCCTCATGTCATTTGATCTTTGGAATACAAATTAGGATATTTTTGATGAAATCCTCAGCATCGTCAGCAGCACAACACACAGAGGAGAAGAAATTGTTGAATAAAGTTGTTATTTTTGTTTTCTTTGTGCACAAAAAGTATTCCCCTAGCTTCAAAGTTATGATTGAATCACTGATGGGACTATTTTATTGATGTCTTTACCACCATTCTGGGCTTTGAACATATCAGTTGCCTTGCTGACTATAATTATTGACAGAATTTTCATTTTTAGGTAAACTTTTCTAGAGCCCTGCATTTCAGACTTTTTTTTTTATGTGCCTAGGGCCAGGCTTCGGGCTAATTTTCACGTCATAATTCAGATGCTGGCCGTGCTTCAGGCCTGTTTTTTTAGGCTTCTCCTTATTTTATATTTTAGACATCCACCAGTTATAGTGGTGGAAAAAAATGCGTTTAGTGTCTCTGGAAAAGATCCGTGTTCAAGCCCATGCAATAGGCTAAAGCTTGCCGCAAAGCACCGGCAAAAGTTATTACCAAGAGAGATTTTTGAATTATTTATTAATAAACTGTTTTCTGAGTCAGTGTCGCAAGGATGGAGTTGTCGATCCTCCTCATTGGACGCGCCTTTAGAGAGAATGCATCTACAGATTACACAATGAAAGAGTTTTTGTTTTCGATTTGCTTTGTATGGTTAAGTAATCATTTAAAGCTTTCTATAGATATATTTATCATGTCTGTGAGGTATGTATTCGCTGAGTTTTGGTTTTGTTGAGATGACAGAAAGCGCATCATGTTTGTTTTCTTTATTTTATGAAAGCACCGATTGCAACGTTTTGTTGATATTGTGGGTGCACATAAATAAAAGTTTAGAAATTATGTATTACTCTCACCTTTATGAGCAAAAAAGATGAAATGTTTTAAATTGTTTTCACTGAAAAAAATGCAAGCGATCGCGTTGGCATCTCCAGCTTCCACTCTCCGCACAAATGATTAGATATGTGCCTAATAGCACACATTTATCTGTTGATTTTATTTTAGGCAAGTCGTGATGATTTGAGAAGGCAAAATCTATCAAACAGGCTATGATCAGTCTTTAAAAAAACAAAATTATTTAAACAAACAAAAGAAAATGCTTCAAACATTTTTCTAAAATTACTTAAACAGCGAACTCAATATAATCACTTTGCCATTACATACATAAAACAACTATTTTAATAGCTGAAACAGCAATATAAGCTGTTTTTGGGAAAAGGGGAAAAAAAGACGAACTCGGGCAGATAATTCTGATATGCTGTCGGACAAAGGCCGGGTAGGAACTATATTTGGAATAAATTATTCCATTAAAGTGCTTTTTTGAAGACTGACAGTTTTTGGTCCCCATACACTTTCATTGTGTGGAGAAGAGCAGCATGAACATTCTACAAAGCATCTCTTTTTGTGTTCCACACAAAAAAACAAAGTCATGAGTTTGGAAGGACAAGTTTTAGGTGAACTATACCTTTAACAGCATGGACCTGCTGCAGGAAAACAGAGCTTCAACTCAGAAACCAGCAACAGCCACACATTTTTGTATAGGACGGTAATCATTTAGTTGGTTAATGTTCTTTTTTCTGTTCTCTGTTCCTGTCTGACTGGCTGTTAGGTCAGTAAATCCATCTTCCAGTCCCACACATGCCACTTCGCCAACTGTTCCCGGGGCGGTGGCAGAGGAAGACTCCACACTCCTCTCCTCAGAATTAAACTGTGCATCAACACAGTGTCACATAACAGAAACGCACAGTGGCAATGGTGGAACGGACATGGCAAGTCCTGAGGAAGACCAAATTGAGCAAGCCAGCAGGGTGGGAGCAGAGTCAGCCGATCTACAAACGTTGCAGGCCCAGAACCGGAGACTCCTGCCCAACTTCAAGAACCCGCTTCATGTCATTGATGGACCAGAGCAGCGTTATTTCATCGGGATTATTGACATCTTCACTGTTTACGGTTTCAAAAAGAGGCTTGAGCATCTGTGGAAAAGACTGAGACACCCACGACAAACATTTTCCACAGTAAGTCCACCAGCTTACTGTCACAGGCTGTGCCAGTGGGTTCAGGACCATACCAAATAAAATTAAAATAAAAGAGCGCTTGGACGACGGATGGACACACTGTTCACCCGCCTGACTCTTACATACCTCATTGTAAACGCAGTGGAAATGATCTGAATGTTCATTTGAGGGCAAACGTTTTTTTTAAAGCTTTTTGTTTGAATAAAAACAATGCAAGTACTTGTTGGAACACTGTAGTTCATGAAAATGCAAAAGTCAAAAGTTTAATTAATTTAAAATGGGTTACATATTTAACAATGATTGTGAAAAGAGATGAAACCTATTATGAAAATGTGAATAAGTGCAAAGGAGAGTGTAACGTTTGATTTAAGCATGTTTTACAATGATAAATGAAATACTGTATGTAATACTGGTTGCACATATGCCATTCACTGAAAAGTACATTGTTACCATTTGATTACCAGCTCCCCAGACAGAAAGGCTTTTGAGACTTACAACTTATCAACAAAAGCTCTTCCTTCCTGTTGTCTGTCACGTGCAGAAACTGTTAAGTTAAACTAACGTGCATAAGTGGGCATTCAAATGTTTTCACAAATATTTGTGCAGTATAATAAAAAGAATGTTAATATCCACATTATTTTCTTCTTTAATGATTTAGATAAATATTTCATCAGGCCTCAAACTGTTTTGTACTGTGATTTTTGTAAGTCAATTTGTTACTTAAGCTGGAATTATTGAGCACATTTTACTCAAATTGAAAATGTGCATAAAATATATATTAACATAATGGAAGGGAAATTATATTATGAATAGGCTTGCAAAAAGGTGAAAAATTACCATAAAATTTCAGACACATTCCAGAAATTTTGGAATATTTCCAGGATTTTTTGGAATCTTCCAGGGGTTTTTGCCTTTATCTTATGCTGCAATGTAAACCTAGATTGCAGGATTAGTATAGGGAAAATGCAAAATCTTTGAAAATCTTTTGAATAATTGTATGATTTAGCCTAATAAGTAGTGTATGCTGACATAATTTAATATTTAAAAAGTATACACTACCTTTTTCAACAGTAGTATTGTTAATGTTTTCTGCTCACCAAGCCTGCATTTATTTGATCCAAAGTACACAAAAACAGTCAAATTTAGAATATTTTTTTACTATTTCAAATAGCTGTTTTCTATTTGAATATATTTTAAAATGTAATTTATTCCTGTGATCAAAGCTAAATTTTAGGCGTCATTACTCCAGTCTTCAACGCCACATGATCCTTCAGGAATCATTGTAATATGCTGATTATTATTATTATCAATATTTAATACAGTTGCGTACATTTTTTTTTTTAGGATTCTTTGATGAATAGAAAAATCCAAAGATCAGCATTTATCTGAATATCTTTTGTAACATTATACACTATACCATTCAAAAGCTTATTATATATATATATATATCAGCATTATAGATCAGCATTTTGAAATGTCTGATAAATTAATACTTTTAGAAAGTAATACTTTTATTTAGCAAGAATGCTTTAAATTAATTAAAGTGATGATAAAGACATATATAATGTTACAAAAGATTTCTATTTCAGAACTTTCACCAAAAGAACCCAGAAAAAATCTACTCAGCTGTTTTTAACATAATACATGTTTTTGAGCCGCAAATCACAATATTAGAATGATTTCTGAAGGATCATGTGACTGGAGTAATGACGCTAAAAATTCAGCTTTGAAATCACAGAAATACATTAGATTTTTAAATATATTTACATAGTTAAATAGTAAATATATTTCAAAATTGTACTGTCTTTGCTGTACTATGGATCATATTTGCAGTCTTGGTGAGAACTATGAAATCTAAACTTTTGACTGGTAGTGTATATAACTGAATATTCAAGGAATAACACAGATTTTGTGAAAAGAAACCACCAGGAGGCTTTTAGGCCCAGAACATGTGACTGAGCGAGTAAAAAAATACTGAAAGGTTTTTAAAATATGGGTCAGTTTACCTGTACATATCACAGAGGACACTTTTTAAGTTGATATTTTTCCATTTAAATTAGTTTTTTAAAAAATGCAAAAAGGTTACAATATTGTGTTACTCCCTAAAAAAGTAACTAATTATGTTACTTAGTTACTTTTTATGGAAAGTAATGCGTTACATTACTTTTGCGTTACTTTTTAAATCTGGGCAGGGCTTGCTTGTTTGTTTTTAATATAAAAACATTCGATCCTTCACAAATGTAAAAGCCCTTTCACATCAAAATGAAATGAAGTGAATAAGCCTAAGGCTAAAGGAAAATTAAATTCACGCATGTACAGTAGAACTGTAGGAAAAGAAAGTTCAACACTCTTCAGCAATGAGAAAAAAAGCACAAATGTTAGTTAATATAAAGTAAGTTTTGCTTCATAGTACACTGCAAAAAATACTTTTCTTACTTAGAATTTTTGTCTTGCTTTCAGCCAAAATATCAAACAATTCTTAAATCAAGAAGGATTTTCTAGACAAGTAAAAATTATTGTCTTGTTATTTTCAAAATTAGAAAAGTAAAGTCAAAATTAAGTGTTTTTGCTTAAAACAAGCAAAACAATCTCCCAATGGGGTAAGCAAAAATAATCTTGTTTTCTGTTTGAAATACCCCATTGGCAGATTATTTTGCTTGTTCTAAGCAAAAACTCACTTAATTTTAACTTGTTTTTTCTGAAAACAAAAAAATATAATTATTTACTTGTCTAGTAAATCCTTCCTGATTTAATAATTTTTTTGATATTTTAACTGGAAAAAAGAAAAGAAATGTAAGTAAGACAAGTATTTTTGCAGTGTACGCTTGAATTGGGTCAACAAAGGTCAGCAGCAAAGACATTGGTTAATAAAATTGGATTAAATACATAAGGAAACAAAAAGTAACTATTGTAAATGAAAAAGTAATGCGTTACTTTACTAGTTACTTGAAAAAATAATATTATTACGTAACTTGCGTTACCCCAACACTGGTTACAATACCCAAAACGATGTAATAACAACAAAAAGGGGTTAAAATAGGCATCCCCCCTCTAAACAAGGCTGAGTAGAGGATGGCTGATGTAACTGATGGTAATATCTTCAAGCCCCAGGTCGCGCTGTCGATTCAGCCTCGTCCTGCACAATCGATCCCGTTGCAGGGACAACCAACAAGCTGATGTTGCTGAAACGCACACAGTGAAAACGCTGACACGATGGATTTCAATGTCAAGAAACTAGCGTCGGATGCAGGTGTCTTCTTCACTCGTGCTGTTCAGGTATGAAATGAGCCCGTGCTTTCTGGTTACTTTACGGTAGTTGCGTTCAGCCATAAGTGACGTGCTTGAATCGAGTGGGAAGGATGGATGTACGCAGCGGCAGCAGCATCAGCGGGATCGAGTGGATGAATGAACAGCTTCGCTCTGTTGGCCTTACAGGTCCTTACGCGAACAGCCAGAAACGTCGCTTTCTGTCATCTTAATCTTAATGCCTCTGCCATTGTTCAAGCGAACAATCCTTATTTGTCATGTTGGGATGATCTGTGTTTTCCTCGCCATTGTAAGCCGATAGACGCAAGCCAAGCCCGTATCCATTATTAATGGCTGTTCATGTGACAGTCACCAGCTGAATTCTCGCTTACAGACGAAGCCCTGTTTACTACTGAACGGGTATTATGGGATGCTCGTGTTATAGCTTGTCAAAAAATGCTCAGTTTATTAAAATATAAAGCTGTATACTGTATAACATACGTAAGACAGTAACAGGCTGATAATCCTTGATCAAAGTTTAAAGGGACAGGTCATCTCAACACAAAAACACTGTCATCATATTCACCCTCATGCTATTCTATACCTGTTTAACATGTTTTTTTTTTCCCCACGGAGCACAGAAGATGCTCTGCTATTTTTTTGTGCCACTTTTTTTCCTCGTAGAATAAAAGTGAATGCCAATTGTTCAATTAGATCAAAAATGATTTCAAAAGCCATTTGTAATGGATAATGACTTGTATGTCAGTTTGTACTAGGGCTGTCAAGCAATTAATCGCATCCAAAATAAAAGTTTATGTTTACATACTATATGTGTGTTTACTCTGTATATTTATTATGTACATATAAATACACACACATACATGTATTTAAAAACAAATTTATACGTATATATATTTACACCTGTATACAATTTAGAATATAAATAAGTATACATATTTTATATATAAATCTAAAATATTTTTCCTTAATATATACATGCATGTGTGTGTATTTATATGTACATAATAAATATACACAGTACACAGACATATAGTATGTAAACAAACTTTTATTTTGGATGCGATTAATCATGATTAATCTAGTTTGTACATCACACAAAGGTGTTTTATTGTTATTCTTGGAGCTTGGCAGGTCTTGGTCAGCATTCCCTTTCATTTTATGGGAAAAAGCAACGCAACATTGTTGTGAAGTGAAATCATATTGGTTTTGGAACAGCATGAGAGTGCGCATTTTCATTTTAATAGACCTTGTATGCAGAGTGCTGAAAGATGTCTGGCCAGCTGGTGTGTATGTGTGACAGTGAATGCCCATCTGTTTCCGTGTGGGTGGTTTGCATTTAAGCAGAAAAAAAATCTTTTTATTAATTACAATATTTGAAACTTGAAACTTGTGACAGATTATATTTTTCTATATGTGACCCTGGACTACAAAACCAGTCATAAGAGTGAATTTTGAAAACCTTTGCATTTATGTATGGTTTGTTAGGACACTATATGGCTGAGATACAACTATTTAAAAAAATCTGGAATCTGAGGGTGCACAAAAATCGAAATACTGAGAAAATTGCCTTTAAAGTTGTCAAAAGTTCTTAGCAATGCATATTACTAATCAAACATTAAGTTTTGATGTATTTACGGTAGGAAATTTACAAAATATCTTCATGGACCATGATCTTTACTTAATATCCTAATGATATTGGCATAAAAGTACATTTTTGACCCCATACAATGTATTTTTGGCTATTGCTACAAATATACCCATGCTACTTAAGACTGATTCATTTTATATTTTCAACCTCAAGAAAAAAAAAAAAGAAGACATTGCATATAGTTGGAATTAATACAATTGTTAAACTAATGAAACTTAGGGGTTCTACATTGAAAATCCTTATCAGGTACATCAGGTTTGTTGTTTAAAAATGTAAAAATAATATTTGTTCAGAATACATAAGTGGCACCGAAATACTTATTTTTGAGTAGTTATTTATCTTCAGTGCATTCTATATATTACAGCATTGACACAGTGTGACGTGCAGATTATTGTAAAAACATTATGTGTCATATTCATGCCACATCCCTGGATATCACAAGACACCTCTGTCAGTGTGAGGGTGAATCCTTCATGCTGAGGCGCAGTGTGTGAGTGTGATTTATGTCTTATTTCCTCTTTCACCTCAGGCCTGAATTTTATGTGCTGTCAGCTGTGGTCTTCCCTGTGTGTGAGTGAAATATTACATCTTTCAGAGAAAATCTTTACTGGAGGTCAGCCGGCCTGCCAGAAGCTTCCTGTTTACCAGTGAGAGTCACAGGGCATTTGTTGTTCAGTTTTAACAATGGCTGACATTTTAGCCTGCATATTTGGATATCAAGTGATTATCAAACAAGCTGGTGCCATACACCTGTCTGCTCCTCTTCCATTTAATTCCAGTTTCTTTAACTGATCTTGTTTGTTGTTATGTCTCCCCTGAGAAGACACAACAAGACTGTTTGCCTTCTGTAGTCTGAATAACCAGGGAGCAGATGGAGGGGGGTGTCCCCTATCAGCCAATCACCTTTGCAGACACAGATAAGTGTCTCAGCTTATCCAATCACTACTACTGGACCTGTCAGGGATTTCATCGGGAGCAGATCATTATCACTCAAAGCCACAGTTCTGTCATGGAGCTACTGTATTCAGAGTCAGTGCACATGATCTGTAGATTACTGCATATACCACAGGCCCTTTCTCAGACAGCGATATTTAGCAATGATTTGGTCCTTTAGTAGTCTTTTTGTTCTTTTTGACCTGTTACATTTGAAGAGGATTAGACATTTTTCTGTTGTGCACTACCTTTGAAAAGTTTAGGGTCAGTCATATTATGAAGGTTGCATTTGTTTAGTAGTCGATCATATTGTAAAAAAAAATGCTACAATTTAAATACGGCTGTGTGATATTGAAGAAAAATGCATTAGGCGATACCGTGTTAAATAATGTGATATTCGACGTGCGATAAAATGTTGCTTTAAATGTCCTTTAAATTATATTTTAAAGTATTTTAAAAATGAAAATTATATATACACTACCAGTCAAAAGTTTGGACACACCCTCTCATTTAATGTTTTTAAAGAAGTTTCTTACGCTTATCAAGGCTGTTTTCATTTGATCAGAAATCTTTTCTATATTAATATACATTAAAATGTAATTTATATCTGTAATTAAAGATGAATTTCCAGAATCATTACTCCAGTCTTCAGTGTCACATGATCCTTCAAAAATCATTCTAATATGCTGATTTATTATCAGTGCTGGAAACAGTTGCGCTGCTTAATATTTTTTTGGGAACCTGACTGTAATACTTTTTTCAGGACTTTTTGATCAATAAAAGATTAAAAAAGAACAGTGTTTATTTAAAATAAAAAGGTTTTCTAACAATATACATTACTGCTGTTATATATATATATATATATAACAATAATTAAATCTGTTATTTGTTGTTTGAATAACATTAGTGAGAGATAGACAGCAACATGTATTAATAGGCTGCTGTCCCTTTAAGACCGACTGCATGGATTCAATATAATGATACACATCCGATTCCTTTCTCAGCTGTTTACATAATCATTTAAAACATAACTGGCTGTGTTTACGAGAATGATTTTAGGAGGCGGGTATTTTGACAATTGTGTGTGTGTTTCTGTTCAAATAAAAGGAGATGTGAAAGACAGAACAACTCTGTTTGTGGGGCTGGAAACGTGTCTCTGTGTGAGCGCATGCTTTGATCACAAGCTGCCAGAGATGCGGCTTATGTGCGCACACAAGTTGTGTTAGACAGCAAGTGTTTCTGCAACATGATGCACTCTTTTTAATGTCAACCAAGTCAGTCGCGTGCCCTGACTCCTAAATTTTTGCAGCACTTTGAAGTAGCACATTATTAAAATGATTCAGATATCGCATGCTGTTGCAATATGCATGTTGCGATATTTACATTTGCGATATTTGATATATCATGCAGCCCTAAATTTAAAGGAACTGTTTTCTGTTTTAATATATTTTAACGTGACAGTAAAGCTGAATTCTCAGTCTTTCATGTCATACGATTTTTCAGTAATCATTATAAAACTAAATAAACATTTCTCAATATTACACGTTGGACACTGTTTTACTCCTTACATTTTTTTGTGGAAACCATGATTTTTCACAATTTCTTTCAAGAATAGAAAGTTCAAAAGTATAGAAAAACTTTTGTAACACCTTTACAGGCTTACTGCCACATTTGATCCATTTAATGCAGAATAATTATCCATTCTGAATAAAAGTATGATTGCGTCCCGAAAAAAGTATTTACTGACCCCAAAACTCTGAACTGTACTGTATAATAATTATTACTATTATTATTAAATATTAAACAGAGTGCAAATTGGAGTTACGCTCACTCCACCCGCAAATGTTTGATTGAGATAGGCAACTTTGCGTAGCAGTGGCTTTTTGATGTGATCGACCCAAGAAACTTGTTTCTCTCCCCTGTTACCTGATCTCATGATGAAAACAGACCTGTGGGAACTTTTTTGCAAGACATGAAATACGTGAGGCGGTAAAAGTTTGAGCACTCATAACCGTTTCCGCTTAGGATGTGGAATCCTTGGGTATGAATCCCGTGAAAAAAAAAAAAAATGACTTGCGTTGAAAGAGCTGAAAGATGAGAGATCGAAAAACAAGCTAAAGCGGCATGCTTTCGAATGCATTTTTACATCACATTTGCTTTTGAAACGTCACGAATATTAGAGGTATAGCACCACTTGATGGACATTTCAAGTCAGAACTGCCGTATTACATGCTTCTGTTCTGGGGGGGAAAAAAGCGACTCAGTGAACATTACACATCGAATACTGTATATCGTGAAACCTACATGCATCTAACTAATATTATTGCATCGAAAATATTGCTCTTTTCACTTGGTGACAAGTTTTTATGACATTATCATATTTTACATATGTTTTATAATAAATAGCATCATTGTTTAGCAAACAGTGGTTTAAAATAAAATATAAATATCTATAACGTAATGGTTTTTGGTTAAACATAGCTTGTCTTAATGCAGGGCACATGTCAGCTATAACTATAAGCATACTTTTAATCACATCAGCTTTTTCGATTAAAATCGGCCATGTCCTGTCATTTTCTTTTCTCTGAAAATTATTGATATTTTTGTTGCACTCAAAATTGATGTGTCTGATTTATAGCATTATATGCTGCTTGATGTGAACTGCGAAACATTTTGTAAACATAAATACAGCCAAAGCGGGAATCGCATAATGCCAGTAAATCGTATGAATAACTTCAATAGTATGCTCCCTTGTTTTGCTGAGAATGTTGAGTCTCTGAAGAGTACAAGATTGCTGCTCATTATTCATTAACAGTTTAATATTGCACATCTTGTTTAGCAATCTGAGACGGTATATTATTGGAAATTATGCATGTTCTTGATCCCCAGAAAGAACTGCTAGTATTTCCTTTGTTGTTGTACGTCTGTTTCAGAGTGTTGTTCTTACAAACAGACTGAATTGTTTTGTATGTTCTCCAGTACACAGAGGAAAAGCTTGGCCAGGCAGAAAAGACTGAGCTAGATGCCCACCTGGAGAACTTGATTGCTCGAGCGGACTGCACCAAAAACTGGACCGAAAAGATCTTCAGACAGACCGAGGTGCTGCTTCAACCCAACCCAAGTAAGAATCTACATGGGTGCTATGCAATTGGAATCTACCTAAGCCTCTGAATTGCATTTTGCAAAATATTCAGTTATCAGATATCGTTTTAAATGTGTGGTCTTGTCTCCTAAATGTTGAGCCCAACAAGAGGTCCTGTATGTTGAAAATGTCTCATGCTGATGACATTTACCATTAACATGATGAACAGGAACATCCCTTGACTGTTGATATCAATCTGCTTTAATGTCACCATTTGCTTGATTACACCAGTCTGTATCTGTGTGGGAAAAAAAAAAACCTTTATTAGAGAAATTAAACGTTTGCTTAGTTCCTGTACAGGCAGACAGTGAAATATAATGCCTAACAACCATCTTAAAACAGCAACGGTGCTCAGGTGTCACTATGTCAGGTATCATATTATGTGAATGGACTGTATTGTCTTTACTCTACTTCTTGCTTTGTTAGTTAACTAATAATAAGAGTAAGCAAATGTTTTCCAAGGCCAGCAAACTGGTGTAACTTTTAATTGTTACTGCTTAATAACACTACTGTTTGTGATGCGATCTAGGAAAACCCAACACATTTTACCGGATTTAGACTTTGATACCATATGAAAGTACTTTCCAAAACTAATTTTATTTTGTCCCTTTATGGCTATCTGAAGTTGGCTGATAGCTATGAATTTCAGGAATTGAATTTTGAGGAAAAACGGGTTTAAAGCTGCAGTTCATAAGTTTTGCCTCTTTGTCGCCATCTCTGTCTGAAAACCTGCAATTGCAGTTAAGTGCGGAATTATCTTCCATGCGTGGATGCATAGATGAATCTAATGTTTTGGTAGCTGTCAGTCACCACACCTTTGTGGATTTTCACTGTATTTAGGAATCACAGATTAACAGATTCAAATATATGGCCCAAATAAGAATTTTCATCGGATATTGTCATCTAGGAGTAAGTAGAAAGTCTAAAACTTTTGTTATATCTCATATCACATTATACTGTTCTCAAATTGTTGATGTTAACAACATCAGCATTGCATAACTATGTGTATGTATTGTGTATTAGCTTTTCTGTTTCTGTACAGTCTAATCTCTGATGGACCTAAAATTCGAATTTCATATCAAGAAATTCTTTTAGCCGAAAAAGCAAATCATTCTTCCTTCCTCAGATGTTATAGAATAAAAACCTAATTTTGACACACAATTGACATTTAACCTATTGTTCGAATTTCCTGAAAACGCCCCAACATAACATCTGATGGGTTTTCCCAGATTGCATCACATGTTCCTTATATTAGAATAATTATATTAAAATAATTTCTGAAGGATCACTGAAGACTAGATTAATATCTGCTGAACGTTTAGCTTTGCCATCAAAGGAAAAAGTGACAGTTGTTTTCAAATTGTCATAATATTTTAGAATATTACAGAACAACTGTATTTTAAATCAAGTAAATGCTGCGCATAAGAGACTTCTCTCAAAATCTAAAAAAAATCTTAGTGACTCCAAATGTTTGAATGGTCATGTATATCTAATTTATGTTGGCAGTTCAAAACTGAATAAACAACATGATGCATTTTATTTTAATACTCATGCGGTTGTAATTTGTGAATCATTGATAAGGCCACAGGTTTCAGACAGTTTAGAGTTCAGTACCTTTTATAGACATATTGAAGCGTTTCATGTAAGTGCAAGAGGTGCTGATGGCCTAGTGATTGTGTACTAGTAAGAACACTAACCTGTTCTTTCTAACTCTCTCCATGCTCCAGTTGACCAAACTGGTAAGTGTGTCTCTACTCCCCGTGGACTGTGCTTTAGGTCTTCAGTTTAATTTCTTCCCACAAATGACTGATGTTTAGTATTAGACTCAACGTGTGGCTCGCTCTTCTCACTGTTTTTGTGATGGTAGTGCTATCCATTTGTGGATGAGTTTGTTTGCAAAAGGAGGGTTTAAACACCTTTTTTCAAAATCATCTGAATATCTGAATCAGATCTGTGAGGCTTCTTCAAATCCTGCTGGAGTGATTGGTCAGAGACTCTTATTTTATGTTATTATAAATTTTGCCATTACAAATTCACATGGGTTTTATGTTTTCATCTGTGATGTCTATATCAAAAATCTGTTTTGTGCATCTGTTTCGTGCATTTGTCTCGAAACAGTGTTCAAAATATTGAAACTTTATTACCCCGAATTTGCTGACTGTGGACTATTGGTTTGAACTGGCTAATGTGATGGTTCTAAATGATGTGCTTGATTAAGTTTAGTGGAGTGAACCCTGAATAAAGCCTGGTGTCTTTTTTACTAATGTGAATGTTTGTTTAGGTGCCCGCATTGAAGAGTTCTTCTATGAGAAACTGGACAGAAAGATCCCATCCAGAACCACCAATGCAGAGCTGCTGGGACAGTATATGCAGGATGCTGCAAAGGAATTTGGGCCAGGAACTCCATATGGTTTGTACAACTAATCCAAGCTAAATTATTTTTTTGAGGGAGAAACACACAGATCAGGGAAAAATTTCCTGACTAAGAAATTATAATAAATAAATAATCATAAATATATAAATAATAATAATCAGTCTACACATAATCAAAAAATATCTTTACCTACACTGCCGTTCAAAAGTTTGGAATCTGTAAGATTATGCCCATCGAGGCTGTATTTATTTGATTAAAAATACAAATTCTGCAATTATTGCATTTTCTAATATTGGTTTCCTATGTTAATATACTTCCAAAACGAATTCCTTTTTGTGATGCAGTGCTGAATTATCATTAGCCATTACTCCAGTCTTTAGCTTAATATGCTGATTTATTATCAGTGTTGAAACTATTGTGTGGCTGAATATTTTTGGGAACCTGTGATACTTTTTTCTTTGATTCTTTGATGAATGAAAACTTTTGAATAACAGTGTATATTGTAACACAACATTTCTAGTTTGAATAAACACTGTTCTTTTGAACTTTTTATTGATCAAAGAATCAATAATTTCCATTTATTTTTAATGTTTCCAACTTTGGCAATAAATCAGCATATTAGAATATATTCATAGTTCTGAAGGATCATGTGACACTGAAGTTTGAAAATTCAGCTTTGCCTCACAGGCCTAAATTATATTTTAAAGTACATTCAAATAGAAAACTGTTATTTTGAATTGCAATAATATTTCACAAAGTTGCATTTTTTTCTCTGTATTTTTGATCAAATATATACAGCCTTAATGGTTATAAGAAACTTGTTTAAAAACATTAAAAATCTTCCTGATCCCAAACTTGTGAACAGCAGTATATACTAGAAGCAAGTGCTTATTAATTTATTGAGTTCACAAATTCAGTAAACAAAATCAACATTTTTTATTGTTTATTTATTTACTTAAAGCACCATATGAGTGCTGTCCAATGCTCTCTTCCCCTTGTTTCCAATAGCAGTGTTACAAGTCTCTGCATGCCGTGTGTCACTAGATGGCGCACTTTCCCTTTCTAAACAGGTGAAGTATAAGGTTTGTTGGTAAATAGTGTTCATTGATGCGTTTATGTTCGGATTTACTGAGGGGAAAGTCTACTTATTTATTTATTTATTTATTTACCTATGTTAAGTATTATGGCGTCACAACATTATATATTGGAACTTGATATAATATAATTATAACAATGCTGACTTAATAGGAATAGTTCACCCAAAAATGAAAATTTTACCATGATTTACTCACCCTTAAACCATCCTAGGTGTAAATGACTTTCTTCTTTCAGATGAACACAGTCAGAGTTGTTTTAAAATTTATCCTGGCTTTTCCAAGCTTTATAGTGGCTATTGAAGCTTCTTGTTTGTTTATTCTCACCTTTTTTTTTTCGGTTCAGTGGCATTATTTTTTTAAAGTACAACAAGAGGTACATATTCTTCAAATGTCAAATTAACATTAGCTGCCAGAGTGAAAAGAAAAGAAACAAAAAGAAAAATAAATAAGATCAAATGCTTATTCAAAAATTTCAATGCTTTCAGAGCATTACATGTTTTCAGTGTTTTTTTTTTGTTTGTTCCATACATTTACATACAATTTGTCATTATTAAAATGGGAAAAATTTGGTCCACTTTTTCTTATGTATATGGAATTTACCTAACAAATTAAACAAATGTACAATATGCCGCTCTCCACAATTCGAATGTTAATTTTCTGAGTAAAAAAGCACATCAAATACACAAATTTCTTGTTATTTTTTGTTAATATAGAATTCCGTGTCCTTCCAAAATAATCTTGCGTAAATAGAATAAAAAAAAAAAAAGATGCAAAATGTTT
Source organism: Cirrhinus molitorella (assembly GCA_033026305.1). NCBI lineage: Eukaryota > Metazoa > Chordata > Actinopteri > Cypriniformes > Cyprinidae > Cirrhinus > Cirrhinus molitorella. The sequence goes on from CM065119.1 coordinate 47,136,188, forward strand.
TTTTTTCTTGACCACAAAATTCACAAGAATATGAAATATTCAGCTTAAATCTTTCCAAAACATGCTTAGCAGGATAAATTCTATGAAGCTTGGAAGACCCAGGATACAGTTTAAAACAACTCTGACTGTGTTCATCTGAAAGAAGAAAGTCATATACACCTAGGATGGATTAAGGGTAAGTAAATCATGGGGTAGTTTTCATTTTTGGGTGAACTATTGCTTTAAAAAGATGTATATGATAAATCATAGATATGTAAACATTCACCACTAACAAGGTATATATGTGTCATAAGGGTCCATTTTTGAAAATTGAGATTTATACATCATATGAAATCTGAATAAATAAGCTTTCCATTGATGTATGGGACAATATTTGGCCATATGGAATTTTTAAAAATTTAAATATTGAGAAAATCACCATTAAAGTTGTCCAAATGAATTTCTAGCAATGCATATTACTTATAAAAATGTTTTGATACATTTACAGTAGGAAAATGAGTAAGTATCTTTATGAAACATGATCTTTACTTGATATCCTAATGATTTTTGGCATAAAAGAAAAATCAATAATTTTGACCCATACAGTGTATTTTTGGCTAATGCTACAAAAAAACCCCAGCGACTTCTGACTGTTTTTGTGGTCCAGGGTCACATATGACATTATGAATGCAAAAACAAATTAAAACATGTTTCATTTACAGAGAATCAAAGCAGCATTGGAGTATCTGGCTGATGATGTCTTACATGAGGCAGAGTGTGTCATTTTGTAGATTTGATAAAGACTGATAAAAATACCTACATGAGTAACTAGTTGAGATGACTCAAAGTCTGTTGTCTGCAATCTGATAACTTTATCATGCAATTTTTCAATTCCATCTGAATGAGTTACAAGTGTGCAAACCGAATTATTTTAAGCAGTCAGTAATTCATGAGATGTTCTTGTTTAGTCGAACACGTTTGGAAATGATTTACAGGAACATATCGAAAATGCCATTGCAGTGCTGAGTTGTGTGTCACGTTGTGAATGTTTGTCTGTTTTCAGGTAGTACTTTAATCACTGTTGGTGATTATCAGAGGAGGTTAGGTGGAGCAGAGCGGGAATTCCTACAAACGTCAGCCATCAATTTCCTCACACCGCTGAGGAACTTTCTAGAAGGTGACTGGAAAACCATATCTGTGAGTGAAATTTGTCATTTTGGCTCTCAGTTGGTCCACTTCGATCTTGTATATAAGCCAACATCAGTATTATCCACCTTTTTTTCTCTGTTTTCAGAAAGAGAGAAGGCTACTTGAGAACCGTCGCCTTGACCTGGATGTTTGCAAAGCGCGCCTCAAGAAGGCAAAGCTAGCAGAGGCTAAGGCTGCTGTAAGTTTTATTTTCACTTATTTCATCATCATCACCCTCACATTCTTTCTTCTCCTAAAACACTCCCATCATCACAAACTGCTTATGAGCTGTTATCCAGGATTCAGATCATTTGAGGAAGTATGAACTGATTCTCAACCCAAGGTTATAACTAATAAGTGGTTATAAATAAATAATAAATAACACCTTGACTAAATCATTCTGGACAATGAAAAGGATTTAAAAAAAACAAACAAACGGACAAAGTCTTAATGATTTGATGCAGGAGGTTGACAAAATGTGACCCTGGACCACAAAACCAGTCATAATGGTTAATTTTATAATAAATAAGCTTTCCATTGATGCATGGTTTGTTAGGATAGCACAATATTTGTCTGGGATACAACTATTTGACAATCTGGGATCTGAGGGTGCAAAAAAAGCCTTTAAAGTTGTCCAGATGAAGTCTATTATATATTATATATTTATGGTAGGAAATGTAGAAAATATCTTGGGACATGATCTTTACCCATTGTTGGCTATTACTATAAATATACCTCTGCTACTTATGACTGGTTTTGTGGTCCAGGGTCACAAATATAAGATTCATTAATCTAATCAGTTATCTGTAACACTTTATTTAGGTCTCATTTGTTAACATTAGTTTAATGCGTTATCCAACATGATCTAACAATGAGTAATGTATTTGTACAGCACAAATTGATTTTTAATGTTAATAAAAAAGCAATTGCTCATTGTTTGTTCATGTTAGCGAGTAGTGCATCAATATAATATCATTTATTTTAAGTTTTACCCAGTTATCTTTAGTAGATCATTTCATTCACTGGCCCTGAAAATGATGCGCCTGATTTATTCTGTATATGTCGTTTAAAAAAGAAAAAAGGTTATGTTTCTTCATGTTATGTCGTATGTTATGTTCAGGAACCATTTGTAATGTGGAAGATATTCGTGAAGCAGACTTAAGAGTTTTGTCTGGGAAGCTCTGAGTCAGGGGGCATAAGCAGACATCTTTCACAAATTACCCTGCACATGACTTCTCCTTTCATCTGCTCGTTCGCTTCTTCATTTTATGCCTTTCAGTGATTGAAGAATTTGTAGTTTACGCAGAAGGCTGAGTCACATGCCATGCACAGTTGAGATTATTTGCCAATACGTCTAAGTGCTATTTCCTTCCTGAAGGATATCAAATATTAACGGGGTTTTCTAAGGTCATTAGAGCATGACCAAACTATTGTGAAATATTTTTTTTATCTCCAAAAGGAACCTGAATGTGTGTGTGTGTGTGTGTGTGCGCACAATGGAATACAAATATGACTTAGTCATCATCAGGTGTGCCCTGTGTGGGTATTTTCCTTCCCATGTATTCACTAACACGTCTTTCTGTTGTCATTTGCACAGTGTGAGGGGGATGTGAGTATCTGTGTGTGTGTGTGTGTGTGTGTGTGTGTGTGTGTGTGATTTCTCAGCTGTCTTTCATCCTTGGCTGCTTCCTGCAGGTGGTTACCTGTACAGGCTTGATAGCTGACCTGTATAATTTGTAAGAAAACAAAACAAATAAAATAATGATGTATTGTCTATTATAGAGCAAGGTTTCCCAACTGAATGTCCTGATGGTCACGCATCCAGCCTTCTGTGGAGTTTTATTTAACTCAACTTTTGTTTAAAAATTGCTGTATGAGTTTAAAATGAACCCCAAATAGGTTGTAAATTAAAAATCAGACACATACTAGATGCATCAGCAATAATAAAAAGGTCAACGTTTATTAATAAGCAATTAAAAAAAAAGATATTGTTTAACCCACTCCCATTTTTGAACATAGACGTGAAAATGCAGTATTCAAACGTACATTTTTATCATTCATGAACGAAAACATTTTGTAAAATGATGTTGATGTATATTTTCCATGGTAATGCAATGTCTGGTTTTAAAATGGTTTTCAAAGGATGAATTTTGAAATGTAAAATTTTCAACTGATATGTAATTTCTTATGATTTCTAAAGTGTGAAAAAGGCAACAAAGAAAGTCTTTTTGTGACAAAAAGAACTTCTGTGTGTATTTTTCAGGTGCACTCTTGTCATAAATTAATATATTACTTTTCCTGCATAATTTGAAACACAAAAAATAGTAAAATATCTGTTTAGGAGTTTTGGACCTTTCCAAAGATATATGAAGAGTTCAGATGCAAAACCAGCTAAAAGCCATCTCGGTCAAAAATGAGAGAATGATACTGAGTATAATAAATAATAAATACATTTTAATAATAAATATTCAAATAAATAAAACATAAATAAATAAACATTTTTAAAATAGCTTATAAATAAATGTTCACCTTTTGGTTATTGCTGATGTCTCTAATAATGATATCTGATTTTGGATTCATTTTAAGACTTTTTTTTTTTTTTTGAGCAGTAGTTGAGTTACTGTACTAATATATAACTTTTATCTTTATGATACTACTGCAAAACGGTGACAAATTACAATTAAACTGTGACTTTTTATGGTAAGTAATATGTACCTTTCAACCCCTAAACTGTCACCCTTCTCCTCAGTGGGGCACCTAAGTTTACCTTCATTATTTTACAAATAAATCCTAATCTAATCATGACTAACTATCGTTGTAAAGGTCTAGGACTCCTAAATCAACAAGTGTTACAAATTATGTAGCTTAATTTATGACAAGAGTGCACCTCAAAAATCTGCTTCATAACAGGAGTAGATTTTTGTCATTGCCTTTTTCTCTATCACGCTTTAGAAATCATAGAAAAACTATATATCACTTGAATACTTAAAATCTCAAACTTCATCCTTTTGAAAAATGTTTTAAAATCAGACATTGCATTACCATGGAAGATGTACATCAAAATCATATTACAAAATGTTTTCATCCATGAATTATAGCAAATTAAGTTTGAATAGTGCATTTTCACAACTTTGTTCAAAAATGGGAGTGACGGTTAAAGGGTTAATATTAAGCACTAAAACAAGATTATTTGTAAAAACTACTGAAAAATTAAGAATACAAAAGTAAGAGTAACAATATATCAAAAACCGATCGTGGTTTTTATTATTTTATTTTGTACTTTTTATCATTTATGTATTTATTGCTTTGAAGTGCAATGAGGTGACACAAAAAAAAACTAAAGCTGCCATCCTAATTTGCCTGTTTTTGTGTGTGTGTGGGAGAGGTTACAGGCTGGTTTGTCAAGTTTGTTTGTCTGTTTCTGTTTTTATATAAAAAAAAAATAGTGTTGTCTGCTGGGTCAGTTCATGTGGACACATGATTCTTTGTAAAACTCTGTTTTCCCCCCCTTCACCTGTAGGCTGCGCCTGACTTTCAGGAGACTAGGCCACGCAATTATGTTCTGTCGGCCAGTGCATCTGCGGTAAGAAGGCTGCAGACCCTTAGCATTAGAAGTCTTGCCCCACACACTCTCTCTTTCTCTCTCTCTTTCTACATGACCTTGATTTGCACATACAAATTTTCCCTGCCAATATTTGCACCGACCCTTGTAAATTTAGATTTAGGCAGGATGTCCTCCGACAGTCTGTTCTCTATGGGGGTGATACAGCAGTATACTGTCATCGTGGATAAAAATAATCAGCTAAAGCACAAATTAACACCAACACCAAAGAGCTTGGGCGTAGTATCATCCTCTACCCTTTGCCATTACCTGGAATTTCAGATGAGGGCCTCACCGAAACTTACTTTTTCATTCCACGCAGTGGGATAGTGAAGTTGGTGATTCATCTCTGAGTGACAGAGAAAAGGTTGTATGAACTTGAATCTGAAGTGAAGCCGTAATATAATGCCCTCATAGAGTAGTGTACTACTTACAGACTTGCAGTATTTATTTTGTCTTGTCAGCACAGCTCAGTAGTGAACAGTAGCATCTCCTTTGTTGTTGAGCCATTGTTTTAAACTAGTCCTGCTTTCCTCTCTGTCAGTGTTGTTGAGTGTTTATTTTACCACAGTCTTATTTCCGTCTCCGTTCCTGCAGTGTTGTGTGCCTGTGTGCCTTTCCCTGTGCGTTTGGTTAATGTTTTGGTAATATATGTACTATGTATAGTTGATTAGTCCCAGTAGTGCATAATGGTCTGTGTTCATATAGATATGTTATATACACTACCAGTTTTGTATGTTTTTTTTTTTGTTTTTTTTTTTTTTTAAAGATGTCTCTTCTGCTCACCAAGCCTGCATTTATTTGAACTAAGATACAGCAAAAGCAGTAATATTGTGAAATATTTTTAGTATTTAAAATAACTGCTTTCTATTTGAATATATTTTAAAATGTAATTTATTCCTGTGATCAAAGCTACATTTTCAGCATCGTTACTCCAGTCTTCAGTGTCACATGATCCTTCAAGAATCCTTCTAATGTGCTAAGTGAGGAATATAAAGCTCCAAAGATCAGCATTTAAGTTAAATAAAAACTTTCTCTTTTTTTTTTTTTATTTAGCAAGGGTGCTTTAAATGGATCAAAGGTGACGATAAAGACATTTGTAATGTTAATTAATGATAAATGCTGTTCTTCTGAACTTTTTATTCTTCAAAGATACCTGAATAAATATTTTTATACCTTTTTTTTTTTTAACATCATCATAATAAATGTTTTTCAAGCCACAAATCAGAATATTAGAATGATTTCAGCTTTGAAATCACAGAGATAAATGAAAAAAGAAAAAATTTAAATAGAAAACAAATATTTTAAATAGTAAAAATATTTCAGAATTATACTGTTTTTGCTGTATCAGATAAATGCAGGCTTGGTGGGCAGAAGAGACATCTTTAAAAAAAAAAAACATTAATAGTTTACAGTAAAGCTCAAAAGTTTGGACACAGCTACGACTCCTTCATTCATAAATGTGGGAAATTCTTAAAGCATTTTATTACAAAACATTCTGTAATGCTCGATTCTGATTGGCTTGTTGCTTTAACCAATCATTTTTCTCGTCATTTATGGGAACTCTGTTTATCAGTCCACTCTTGTTTCATGTAAACACAACTGTCACCATCTTGTGTTATCAAATCTAGTTAAATAAAGTGAAGTATATTAGAAAGTAATATTGTGAAACATTATTGAATTCCTATTTGAATCTTAAAATGTAATTTTCAAGCAGCAATAACTTCCATTTTAAGCATGTCCAAACTTTTGGCTGGTCCTGTAATATAGCTTGCATTTGGTGCTCTGAAATAATATTGACATCATGTTATTGCATAAGTCAAAACATGAAATCACCTGTAATGAACATTTGCAGTGGAATGCAGGGGGTGGAAAACTGTGCTTTTGTTCTTTCATTTTTGTTGATGTGCGTGTACTCACTTATTTTCCATTGTAGTTGTTTCGTCATTGTACATTTTAATATGGTCTTGACATTATAGAGGCTTCAGATGCCTGTGCTTTTGTCTGATTACATTAGAATGTCTCTTTCTTTTCTTATCCTAAGGTCCCGTGAAGTGAAACAGTACACATTTGTTATACAGGTCCTTCTCAAAAAATTAGCATATTGTGATAAAGTTCATTATTTTCTGTAATGTACTGATAAACATTAGACTTTCATATATTTTAGATTCATTACACACAACTGAAGTAGTTCAAGCCTTTTTTTTTGTTTTAATATTGATGATTTTGGCATACAGCTCATGAAAACCCAAAATTCCTATCTCAAAAAATTAGCATATTTCATCCGACCAATAAAAGAAAAGTGTTTTTAATACAAAAAAGTCAACCTTCAAATAATTATGTTCAGTTATGCACTCAATACTTGGTCGGGAATCCTTTTGCAGAAATGACTGCTTCAATGCGGCGTGGCATGGAGGCAATCAGCCTGTGGCACTGCTGAGGTGTTATGGAGGCCCAGGATGCTTCGATAGCGGCCTTAAGCTCATCCAGAGTGTTGGGTCTTGCGTCTCTCACCTTTCTCTTCACAATATCCCACAGATTCTCTATGGGGTTCAGGTCAGGAGAGTTGGCAGGCCAATTGAGCACAGTAATACCATGGTCAGTAAACCATTTACCAGTGGTTTTGGCACTGTGAGCAGGTGCCAGGTCGTGCTGAAAAATGAAATCTTCATCTCCATAAAGCTTTTCAGCAGATGGAAGCATGAAGTGCTCCAAAATCTCCTGATATCTAGCTGCATTGACCCTGCCCTTGATAAAACACAGTGGACCAACACCAGCAGCTGACATGGCACCCCAGACCATCACTGACTGTGGGTACTTGACACTGGACTTCAGGCATTTTGGCATTTCCCTCTCCCCAGTCTTCCTCCAGACTCTGGCACCTTGATTTCCGAACGACATGCAAAATTTGCTTTCATCCGAAAAAAGTACTTTGGACCACTGAGCAACAGTCCAGTGCTGCTTCTCTGTAGCCCAGGTCAGGCGCTTCTGCCGCTGTTTCTGGTTCAAAAGTGGCTTGACCTGGGGAATGCGGCACCTGTAGCCCATTTCCTGCACGCGCCTGTACACGGTGGCTCTGGATGTTTCTACTCCAGACTCAGTCCACTGCTTCCGCAGGTCCCCCTCTCGTTGTGCAGCGTTTTCTGCCACACTTTTTCCTTCCCACAGACTTCCCACTGAGGTGCCTTGATACAGCACTCTGGGAACAGCCTATTCGTTCAGAAATTTCTTTCTGTGTCTTACCCTCTTGCTTGAGGGTGTCAATGATGGCCTTCTGGACAGCAGTCAGGTCGGCAGTCTTACCCATGATTGCGGTTTTGAGTAATGAACCAGGCTGGGAGTTTTTAAAAGCCTCAGGAATCTTTTGCAGGTGTTTAGAGTTAATTAGTTGATTCAGATGATTAGGTTAATAGCTCGTTTAGAGAACCTTTTCATGATATGCTAATTTTTTGAGATAGGAATTTTGGGTTTTCATGAGCTGTATACCAAAATCATCAATATTAAAACAAAAAAAAGGCTTGAACTACTTCAGTTGTGTGTAATGAATCTAAAATATATGAAAGTCTAATGTTTATCAGTACATTACAGAAAATAATGAACTTTATCACAATATGCTAATTTTTTGAGAAGGACCTGTATTTTATTGATTTATTTTGTTAATGTTACTTTGTTAAATTTACATTTCTGGGGGAAGGGGGTGTTGTTTGTGTTATGTTGTCATCACTGTTCCTCTCTTGTCATCATGCTGCATGTTCCAGCTGTGGAGTGAGGAAGTGGATAAAGTGAGTATCGGCCAAAGATCCACTTCTTCCTTTGCTGCTGCATGAGCACAACTGAAAACCTAGACATGCTTTTGTTTGCAGTAAATGTTTGCTTAACTAGGGGTGTGGCGGGATCTCGTAGCACAAGATTTTGCGGTACTGAAATTTTACGTGTTTTCTGCTTACGTGCTTGTTTACGTTACCTCTACTGTCGTTTTGCTTTTTTTTTTTTTTAAAGGAACACTCGACTTTTTTTGAAAATAGGCTCATTTTCCAACTCCTCTAGAGTTAACCAGATGAGTTTTACTGTTTTTGAATCCATTCAGCCGATCTCTGGGTCTGGCGGTAACACTTTTACCATAGCTTAGAATAAATCTAAATCAGAAATATTTTTCCTATTTAAAACTTGACACTTCTGTAGTTACATCGTGTACAAAGACTGACAGAAAATGAAAAGTTGCGATTTCCCAGGCTGATATGGATAGGAACTATACTCTCATTCCAGCGTAATAATCAAGGAACCATGTATGCAGCAGGCGCAATGATATTATGCAATGCCTGAAATTAGTCCCCAGCTATTTTACTATTAACTTAGAAGCTTAGTGCTGGTCACGTTGGAAGTTACCTAGCTGGGGAATATATTCAGTAATATCATTGCGTCTGCTGCATACATGGTACAGCAGCAAAGTTCCCTGATTATTACGCCGGAATGAGAGTATAGTTCCTATCCATATCAGCCTGGAAAATCACAACTTTTCATTCTCTGACGGTCTTAGTACACAATGTAAGTCAATGAGTCAAGTTTTAAATAGGAAAAATATTGAAAACATTTGGTCATTTTTGAACGAGTTGCTAATGGTCTAATCAGATTCAATGATTTATGCTAAGCTATGCTAAAAGTGCTACCGGCAGACCCGGAGATCAGCTGAATGGATTCAAAAAATGGTGAAACTCATCTGTTTAACTCTAGGGGAGTTGGAAAATGAGCCTATTTTCCAAAAAAAAGTGTAGTGTTCCTATAAATAAAAAAAAAAAAAAATTGTAAAATGCTTAGTGTACAGAGTCACACTTAAAGTGCAGTAGGAACCAGCACCACTGTTTGAAGAATTTATCTTCCAGAATCTGGCAGTAAGTTTTGGGAGCTTATTTTTAGTCCACCTCTGCAGGATAGAATTTTCAGGATAGGAGATAGACTCAAAATGAACTCCAAAACTCACTACCAGATTCTGGAAGATAAATTCTTCAAACAGTGGTTCAAGAGGATGTGTTGCTGGTCCTTCAAGAGTGATTCTTACCTTATTATCTGTCTATAAATCCTATAAAAAATTCAGTCTTTATGTGAAGAGTTCAGATGCAAAAGCCTCTAAATCCATCTGACGTCTTTCTTTAAAACATGCATTTTTATTAGACTCCGATGTATAGATTTCTGTGCAAGTACTGGTACATCTAATTGAGCTGAGACTGTTATTTCAGCGATTTTGAAGTAAAGTATTTGATGGACGTACAATATGTGTAGAGAGCATTCACTCAGTATCATTATCTCATTTTTGAGATTTTGAGATTTTTTTTATGTATTTTACCACTAAACTCATGTTATCCTTATTCAGTCAGGGTCATTTTTTAGAATTTTTTACCCAAGCAAAGTCTCTGAGAACCTTACACTTTGCACTTCTGCAGACTCTAGGTAGTTTGCAGTTCTGGAAAATGGTGCTGGAGATTGAAGGGTGATAGTTTTTTTAATTCTTCACATCAATTCTTAATTCTTTTGCAGTTAACATGTCTTTTTTTCTGACCCATTGGCCATTTTGCTGTCCAATGGTCATGCCTTAACCTTGCAAATTCCACTATTGCATTAGTTTTGAATATTTCTCATGGGCGTTTAATAATTTTTTACTTTTTAGTGATTTTTTTTGGGGGGGATAATTATGCATTTCAAAATGCACCTGTAGACTTTTCAGTGATTTTATCAGTGAGGATTTCTGTGTAAGAATCTTGTCTCGTTCTCATGAACCTAATCTTGTGTCTCATCTCATCTTGTGAGCTAAAAGTCCCGTCACACTCCTAATAATAACGTAATTCATGTGTAAAATGTGATTTCAAATCCTGAATTTTCCTAATATTCTGATTTGCTGCTCAATTATTATTATGTTGAAAACAGCTGAGTGAAATTTGATCTGGTTTCTTTGATGAATAAAAAGTTCAGAAGAACAGCATTTATCTGAAATAGAAATCTAAATGCCTTTATTATCACTTTCTATTCATCAAAGAATCCTGGAAAAAAAAGGTTCATTGTTTCAACTGTTTTAAATATTGATAATAATAATAATAACAAAAAAATGTTTTTGAACAGCAAATCAGCATAGACTGATGTTGGAAATGTAGCTTTGATCACAGGAATAAATGACATTTTAAAATATATTAAAATAGAGAACAGTTATTTTGAATGGTAAATAAAAAAACAACAACTTTGGATTAAATAAATGCAGGCTTGGTGAGCAGAAGAGACTTCTTTAAAAAACATTTTTGGCTGTTTTTTTTTTAGCAAGTCCTAAATTATTCTCACATTATAATGACTAGAATGTTAAGAATATTGAATATGAATCTGACAGCATATTATCTGGATGTCCAGACAAAAAAAATAATAAGAAAAGTATTTAAAAAAAAAAAAAAGGTTGAGGCATTTGTGTTATGGAGGATACTTTTAACAGAAAGAGATGTTTTTGTTACAGCAGCTACAAAATCCAGCTTTTTCCTTTTTGTTTTCTAGCAAATAGTGCTTGGTTAGCAAGAAATTGTGTTTTCGTCATTTCATCCTTATTATAAATGTTATTACAAATGTTAGAATATTTACCAGTGACATGCACTTTACATAAAACATTGAAATTATATTATTTGTCTTATGTTTATCTATTATTTGAAATCCACTCATTTGCTATAAACAGTTTTGTCAGTGAGTAGTTATACTGAAGTATCTAAATGGGTTTAGTTCAAATAAATGGGGGAGTAGTGAGCGGTTAGAGCCAGTGATGAGCTCATGTTGAACCACGTGGGTCAAGCGACGTGGTTTGAGCTTAAGGAGACTCGTCTGTGTTATGTGATTCAAAATTCATAAGATTCATAATAAAGATGAAATGATGACTAATTAAACATGTATTGTGTGGCTTAGAACACTTCTATAAAACAAGACAAACCTGAAGTCTTCATTTGCTTAGACTGTTAATTAACAAATCCAAGTTAGATACCCAAAGCAGTTGAGCTATGTGGATAATGTGTCTTGTGGTTTTCCCTCTTCTTCTTTTTTTTTTTTTTTTGTTCGTGGCATCGCCAGGCAGAGCACGAGCTGCGTGTGGCTCAGACCGAGTTTGACAGACAGGCAGAGGTCACACGCCTCCTGCTGGAGGGTATCAGCAGCACACACGTGAGTCCCTGCACTTCTCATACTCGCACTGCCCTTCGTTTTGGACATTACACAAACAAAATGAATTGCAGTGCCAACCGTTCAAAAGTTTGGGGTCTATATGGTTTCCTTGGAACAAAGTCAATCATTAATACTGCTTGTTATTTAGCAAAGACATACTAAATTGACAAGTAATGACATTTATGATGTTTTGAGCACAGAATCAGCATGTTAGAATGATTTCTGAAGGATCATGTGACATTGAAGACTGAAGTAATGGTTGCTGAAAATTTAGCTTTGCCATCCCAAGTGTTAAAACACTGCTCAGAGTATATTTGGTCTCACTCCAAAGTGTGTTAAAGCAGTGTTGAAGTTCATGAGATAAATAAGTGATTAACAATGTGATGATGAGTATCTAAATGGGTCTCATTGTTTAGTAAAGACACATTAGTAAAATCAACATTTTTGTAGTCAACATTATAGTGATCAGTGTTTACTTTAGTTGGGCTCTTAACCCTTGGTCTTTTAATATTAGATTATATTTGGCTGCTGTAACTGAATTATAACAGCCTGATAAGCAAATAACAATTATGTTTTGACATAATCATCATGTAGTGACCTGAATAATTGAGTTAGGTTTTCTTTGTTGATTACCAGTGTTGGGGGTAACAAGTTACATAATAATATTACTTTTTTCAAGTAACTAGTAAAGTAAAACATTACTTTTTCATTTCATTTTTTTTTTTCAAAAAAGTAATGCCAGTTACAGTTTGTTTCCTTTATGTATTTAATCCTATTTTATTAACCAATGACTTTGCTGCTGAACTTTGTTGATCCAATTCAACCGTACACTGCAAAAGTACTTTTCTTACTTAGATTTTTTTGTCTTGTTTCCAGCCAAAATATCAAAAAAAAAAAACAAATCTTAAATCTGGATTTTCTAGACAAGTAAATAATTATTTTCTTGTTTTCAGAAAAAACAAGTCAAAATTAAGTGAGTTTTTGCTTAGAACAAGTTAAATAATCTGCCAATGGGGTAAGCAAAAAAAATCTTATTTCAAACAGAAAACAAGATTATTTTGCTTACCTCATTGGGAGATTATTTTGCTTGTTTCAAGCAAAAACACACTTAATTTTGACTTGTTTTCAGAAAAAAGAAGACAATAATTTTTACTTGTCTAGAAAATCATTCTTGATTTAAGAATTTTTAGATATTTTGGCTAGAAACAAGACAAAAAATCTAAGTACGAAAAGCATTTTTGCAGTGTAATAATAAGCAAAACTTACTTTAGATTAACATTTGTGCTTTTTTTTCTCATTGCTGAAGAGTGTTGAACTTTCTTTTCCTACAGTTCTAATAATTAGTTACTTTTTTAGGGAGTAAGGCAATATTGTAATGCATTACAGTTTCAGTATCCTGACATTTTCAGTATAATCAGACAGATGTCTTTAAAGCGTATTTTGATATAAATGTCCCTGCTTATGACAAAATGTTTGAAGTATCTTATTTTTGTGAAAATGTGTGTTTTTATTTATTGTTTTATTTAATTTAGCTATACTTTTGAGAAGTTCACATTAATGCAAATGTTATTTAATTTTGTAAACATTTATTTATTTATTTTGAAATTTTTAGCTTTACAAATACACATTTCAGCATTATTACTAACCTGTGTGTGCATTTTCCTTAAAAACCCATCAGGTTGACTAATGACACCATTTATTATAACCGTAATCGCATATCGCAATATTGACCTCAATAATCGCAATATGAAAATGTTCTCAAATCGTGCAGCCCTACTTAATTATCTCATTAACTTTAGCTCTGCTTCAGTGTTACTTTAACACTATTTGGAGTTGGACCAAATATACTCTGAGCAGTGTTGATTTAACACTGGGGATTTTACTGTGCAGGAATAAACTACATTTTAAAATATATTATAAAAAAGAAAAAAAAAATATAATATTTCACAATATTACTGTTTTGGTGATTTTTATTTATTTATTTTTATTATTATTATTTTAAAAAGTATGACCCCAATCTTTTGAACAGCTGAGTATATCTCTTTAGAAATAAGGAAAGAGACTTTCAAATTCTGCAATTCCATGGCAGGTGAACCACTTGCGCTGTCTGCATGAGTTTGTGGAGGCCCAAGCTGCTTATTACGCACAGTGTCACAAGCACATGCAGGATCTTCAGAAAGAGCTGAGCAGGTGAGAACTTCAGCGAGGTGCTGCAAACCTCAACATGAGCAGCAATTTGTTCATCTCTCCTAGAACAATTGTAGTAAAAAAAAAAAACAGTGTGACAGTTTTGTAACATTAGCCTATTTTTGATATAGAGACGTGGCAAAACCAGTTGTGCGTAACAAGGGGTTTGCCTAACTGCTTTTCTAGTAAAAAAAAATCACAAGACTTCTTGGGATCGCCTTGGAGCTAATGTGTTTTGTTTTTCTGCTTTTTCTTTCCTGTTCTCAGTGCAAACGGAGATACGTGAGTAGTTTTTTCCAGCACGCTAAAAAAAAGGAAGAAAGTTTGCACACTGAATTTAAGCGATTACATTCATGTAACCAATGGATTTTAAAGGCAGAATATGTACAATTTCCAAAAACCACTAGAACAGGGTTATATATTGCTGACTTGTGTACTTACATTATCCCAAATCTTTCCAGAGAAATAAGCTATTTTAACTAGTGTAAGAGACCGTGTCTTTGCGTCACCTGCCAATGATGTCATACATACTTGTTTTTCCAGGTTTTATTTTATAGAAAACATGGAAACCCCCAAGACACTTGAATATGTAATGCATTTTATTAGACAGGTGACGAGCATTATAACAGAACTTTCAATGCACTCAAATGTATTTAGCCTGATAAAACTTTTTCTGCTTTTCCTACATACGCAAGATGAAAAAAAGCGGAAGCTTTCGAGCTGTGTATCGCACTCTTCCTTCATTAACGGCCTTGTTTTGCTTCCATGACTTTCAGACCCACTTTGCTATAGTGACCTTAATAAGTCTTTAATACATTAGCTCATCCATGCACATGATTTCTGCCCAAGTCCCATCGGATTGCATCGTCTGTGGGGATGAAGATGACAACTCCACACTTTCTTTGTTTGTTTTGAATATGCACCCTCTAGTGGCGAAAACGTACATATTGTGCCTTTAAGTCTTTCACTTTTTCATGTAATATCTGTATCAGGTTTAAGCAAAAGCTAGATGCTTGTATTTATATTTTTTTGATTCTGTGAATCCGTTCCAGGTTTCCTAATGCTTTTGCTGTGAACGCCTCCACGTCAGGAGTGTCAGCAGGCCCTTCTCCCCTTTCCACTGCCACCCTACCTTCTCCACCTAGTCGTCCCCCAAACCCTTCCAATGCCCTTGAGTCCGGCACGCTGAAGATTGAGGAGGTGAAACCTCCTGCCACTGGCACTCGCAAGGCCAAAGTGCTGTATGACTATGATGCTGCAGACACAAGTGAACTTTCGCTTCTCGCTGATGAGGTAGGAAATGAGGAAGTGTGTTTTCCCTCTTTAGGAGTCAGTGACATTCATTGATTTTTAGTAAGCTTAGTATGTATAAGAATGTGTGTTGTATTTATTAAGAGCAACTTTATTGGGAAATGTTGTAGAAATCGTGTAGCTATTTAATTTTTTAAGACCTTGCAGAATCCGCAAAATGTTAATTATTTTTTCAAAATAACAGGGGATCATACAAAATGCATGTTATTTAATATATATATTAATATATGACTTAATATATTTTACATAAAAACATTTACAGTTGAAGACAAAATGATTAGCCCCCCTGTGAAATTGTACTTTTTTTTAGAGCATTTCCCAAGTGATGTTTAACAGAGCAAGAAAATGTTTTTCACATTATTTCCTATAATTTTTTCTTCTAGAGAAAGTCTGATTTCTTAATGTTGCTTGAATAAAAGAATTAAAAAATAAATAAATAAAAAACTGCTAAGGTCAATATTATTAGCCCCCTTAAGAAATTATTAGTTTGATTAGCTATAGAACAAACCACTGTTGTCCAATGACTTGCCAAATGAACCTAGTTAAGCCTTTAAATTGCTCTTTAAGCTGAGAATTAGTATCTTGCGAACAGAGCATGTGAGCGGAGCGGAGCATGAGCGGAGTGGGGAGCGGAGCGGTAATATTTCCTTAAAAGCGCAGATCGCCTGTCGGCGCCGATAGCCTTGTGGGCAGTGCGCCGACATATAGTGCTGTTGCACTACGGGCGTCCCGAGTTCGAATCCCGGCTCGAGGACCTTTCCCGACCCTACCCCCCTCTCTCTCTCCCACTTCGCTTCCTGTCAGTAATGATCTATCCTGTCATCATAAAGCCAAAAAGGCCAAAAATAAATCTTAAAAAAAAAAAAAAAAAAAAAAGCGCAGAGCGCCTTTCTGAAGATTCCGCTCCGCTCGCTCAATACGCTCAGCGCCGCTCGCTCAACCCAGAATACCCTTTGGTGATTTACTTGTTCGCGATCGAGAAGCTGTAGAGGTCGAGAATAGTAGAGCAGTTATGGAGTTCAGATATTGTTTCAACGAAGTTGCAAGCCTTATACATAAATGTAAAGTACTACGCAAACATGGTGTAGGCTAAGGTTATATTCGGTCGTACGGAGCCCCGATCATCACGGCATGCAGACAAAATCACGGCCACGAATTTAGAACAGTTCTCTTTTTTTATGCGAATTAAATAAATTTTTTCATTTAGTCTAAATTATGGCCTAGATAGTCTAGATAGGCTATATGCATCAGTAATTTATAATCTAATATAACGCACGCAGATTTGTTCTTTACAAAAAAAAACTGCAAAAGGCCAAAGGGAGATAAATAATTTTTTCCCTCTCAATTGTCCCCAGTTTCCCGTGTCTTTAACAGGCTTTATAATACAGGTGAATTTTGTAAAGATCTGCGCACAGTTCATCTCATGTGTGTCCGTTTGTGTTTTAAATGTTCTATCGCACAACAACGGCAGCTATTCACGGAAATAAAGTTAACGAAAATCAAATACAAGTTTTTGCATTTTAGGTAGGTTTGCTAAGGTTATTCATGTATTTAATAGCCTACATTTTAATTAATACAATTAAGAAGAATGTAAGAATTTTGCTCTGAAACATGCATGCTTAATTTTAGACAATTATCCAACAATTTCGGTAAAATCAGTAAACAATTAGGCCTACTAGAGAAATTTTATGTCAGAGCGGGATCTGAGCGGGATTTAGTTTACCGGTGAGCGTGAGTGGAACATTAGCGGAGTGTTTTGCTTTGGCCATGAGCGACCGATCGCTCACATGCTCTGCTTGCGAAACAACTAGTAAAATAATATGCACTGTCATCATGGCAAAGAAAAAAGAAATTGGTTTGGACTAATTGAAATAATTATCAATTATCAAAGCATTTTCAAGTGTCAAGAACTGCAGTGAGATGCATTATCAAGAAGTTTAAAGAGACCAACACAGTGGAGAACAAGACGGGCAAAGGCAGGAAGCAAAAGATTTCAAAAACTTTGGAAAGAAAACTAGTGAAAGAGGTTTCTAAATACCCGAGAACAACTGCCAAGACACTAGTGAATGACCTAGCCAAGTCTGGAATTGATGTCTCAACGAAGACAGTCACTAGAGCCCTGCACAGGAATGAACTGCGAGGTTGCCGACTAAGAAAGACTCCACTTCTGAAGAAGAGACACCTCCAAGCTAAAATGAAGTTTGCTAAGGATAACCTGGGGGAATGTGATGCACACTGGAAACATGTCCTTTGGTCAGATGAGACAAAACTGGAGCTTTTTGGCCATAGAGATATTGCCTATGTTTGGAGAAAGAAGGGAGAGGCATTCAACCCCAAGAACAGCGTTCCCACAGTGAAACATGGTGGTGGGAGTATAATGCTGTGGGGATGTTTCAGTGCGTTTGGAACTGGGAATCTCGTCAGGGTTAAAGGAAACATGAAAAAGGAAGACTATAAGAAGATTTTGAAAGACAACCTCAGACAGTCTGCAAGAAAACTTGGTTTGGGTCCACATTTTGTCTTCCAGCATGATAACGACCCAAAGCATACCTCACTTCTGCTGAAGAAATACCTCCAAATGAGCAAAGTGAGTGTACTTGACTGGCCTGCACAAAGCCCAGACTTGAATCCAATAGAAAATCTGTGGGGCACACTAAAGTCCAGAGTTTGTGCCAGAAGACCAACAAATCTGGAGGAGCTTGAGAGATTTGCTAAGGAAGAATGGGCTGTCATTCCTCAGGAGACATGCTTGAAACTTGTTGAGAACTACAGCAAACGACTAAAGGCTGTTATCAAGCAAAAGGGATACACTATTGACTATTAACATCGGAGGGCTAATCATTTTGACCAGTAGACTTTTTTTTAATTCTTGGTTATACATTTATTTCTATTTGTATTACAAACCCTAAAAGCTTCCTGAATAAAGTATTATGTTTAAAAATGCTGTGTTGATAAAATCGTCTTCCTCTTAAACAACACTTGGGAGTTATTTGAAAAATAATGAAATATTTTATAAGGGGCTAATAATTTTGTCTTCAACTGAACCTATAGTCCACAAGAGAGAATAATAGTTGAATTTATAAAAATTCATTACCTGAATGATCCACAGCTGTCTGTTTTTTGTTTTGTTTAGTGATAGTTGTTCATGAGTCCATTGTTTGTCCTGAATGGTTAAAGGGCTGCTGTTCTTGAGAAAAATATGACCCTGGACCACAAAACCAGTCATAAGGGTCAGTTTTTCAAAACTGAGATTTATACATCTGAATAACTAAGCTTTCCATTGATATATGGTTTGTTAGGATCGGACAATATTTGGTCGAGATACAACTTGAAAATCAGGAATCTGATGGTGCAAAAAAATAAAAATAATGAGAATATCACCTTGAAAGTTGTCCAAATGAAGTTCTTAGCAATGCGTATTACTTCTCAAAAATGAAGTTTTGACATATTAACGGTAGGAAATTTACAAAATATCTTCATGGAACATTATCTTTACTTATACTACGGAGCCGTTGAATGCTTGAATCTGATTGGCTGATGAACGTTCTGAAGGTGTGCATTATTTTCAGGGAAACGCACGGCGAACGTAGTTCCAGGCAGCTTCTAACCGCATTACATGTTTATATCACTTCGCCACACTATTTCAGTTATTTCAAAGGTCCTTACAGCCTAAAACAGCAAAATAATCAAAACCCACAACGACAGTGGTCAAACAAATAAATACAGATACAAACAATACAAAGAAATGACAGATTTCTTCCATGTTTTTGCCGCAAAATTAAGTTTTATTATGTACGGAAAGCACACACTATCTCTCCACTCTCTCTAACAGACGCACACACATAACAGTCAGCACAGACGTGAACAAACGCGCTAATGTTGTTAGCGCTGCTCTGACGATTACCAACTTAAAAACTACACAACATTTCTCATCAGGAGGTAACATCGACGCTGTTCCCGACGCTGCACAGACTCACAGTGGTAATTCACGAGCTTAATCTCTTTCTGTCTCTCTCTTTCCGTCCGTCTGTCTGCCTGCCAGTCTGTCTGTCTAAACTACATTATTAAATGCATTATTCTGCTATCAATGGCTCAAGCGTCGTTACTAGGTCTAAAATGACGTTTTGGAACTAGCAACGAAGGCTTTGGATGAGCTGCGTAAGAAATGAATCCTGCTCACAATAGCCATTTAAGAACAAAAACCGGACGAATACCTTGAAATATATCATCCGATCGATGTCTTGAGGTGTGGTAACCGTAGTATAAGCGGAATAATTGACTTTGGGCCGTTGAATTCCTAGAAAATAATGCACACCCCAGCTCGGGTGTGCATTATTTTCTAGGAATTCAACGGCCCGTCGTCAATTATTCCTTACTTAATATTTTAAAAGAAAAATCACTAATTTTGACCCATTCAATGTATTTTTGGTTATTGCTACAAATATACCCCAGCGACTTATGACTGGTTTTGTGGTCCAGGGTCACAAATCATTTAGGTCCCACAAATTCTTTAATTTTTCAGCTTTTTGTGTATTTGAACCCTTTCCAACAATGACTGTCTATTTTGAGATCCATCTTTTCACACTGAGGACAACTGAGAGACTCAAGCAACTATTACAGAAGGTTTAATTGCTGATGCTTCAGAAACTTTTAACATTTTAAGATCAGGGTAAATGTAACTTATTTAGTCTTAATACTTATTTACATGTAAGTATCTTCTGTAGCTACTAAAGGGCAGTACTTAATGAAAAAAATATGATATTTAGGCAAAATAAGAAAAATGCACACAGCTTCATTCTGTTCAAAAGTTTACACCCCTGGCTTAATGCATGTTTTTTTTCCTTCTGAAGCATCAGAGAGCATTTGCATCTTCTGTAATAGAAGATTACAGAAGTCCCTCAGTTGTTCTCAGTGTGAAAAGATGGATCTTAAAATAGTAGTCATTGTTCGAAAGGTTTCAAATACACAAAAATGCTGAAAAACCTGAAGGAGTTTTTTGAAGAGCAGCAGGCAGTTTAACTGTTCAAGGCACTAAACAAACAGAAATAAAAACACAGCTGTGGATCATTCAGGTAACAACACAGTATTAGTAATCAAGCGTAAGTAAACTTTTGAACAGTGTTGTTTTTATAAATTCAACTATTATTTTCTCTTGTGGACTGTATGTAAATGTTTTTATGTTAAATAACTTATTCAGGTCAGTACTAAATAAAAAAAAAATAGCATGCATTTTGTATGATCCCTCTTATAATGAACGTTTTGCAGAACGAAATGAGCTGGTAACCGAAAGACTTTAACTCTGTTTGAACCCTGTCTTCCACACGGCATTGAAAAGCATTAAAAGTCATTAAATGGATTTTTGTGAAAATTAAGGCCTTAAAGGCCATTAAAAGTCATTAAGTTTTATTCCTAAAGCTTTACACATTTCTAGATGATTTTGAAGAAAAATAATACTAGTTTATTTTAAATATAGCCTTCAGAATTAGTAACTTTTTAATTTGCTGTTGCAAAATATGTCCATAATCGAAACCAGTTTGGTAATTGCCTCTGGGCATTGGCGGGCTGGGACATGGAAGAGTGTGTAAAAGCAGAGAATGTAAATTTCGCAAAGTCAGAAAAAATGGGGAAGTGCTATTGATAACGAATAATTTAGTGACCGTAACGAGGCAGCACCAGTTGAGGCTCACGCAGGCTGTCTGCGTACGAAAATCAAAACAAATGACAATGGCACAGACAAAAAATCCCCCACAGAACCAACATACTGCGGTAAAAATTTATTTTTTACATTTGTATGATATATTAAGGAGCGTTAGATGACCAAGAGACTGCTGTTTTCTTGAATATCGGCGCGATTAAAGATTTGACATTGATTTTATTCATTCAGTTAACAGGTAGTTAACATTAGAATAGAATACATTTAAAAATAGCTCCAAAAAAGCTCACAGCAGAACAGTCATGTAGCTGTGTTTTGGTACTATTGATTCACCAGTTAATGGTTCATTTACCCATTCATAAAATAGGCACTTGTTTCATTGTTGAATGAATCACCCATGTGACTGAATCACTTCAGCTAATACACAGGTCTCAGTAGGCGCTTACACAAGAGATAAACCTTTTCATACTTCCTAGAATTCCTCCGGAATTTCCCACTTTTTGGCGTGTTCCCGTGGCAGAAACTATTACTGTAGATAAACTTTTTTTTAATTGCTGAAGAATGTTAAACTTACTTGCCCTGTGTGAAAGGGCTTCTATGTTTGCCAAAAATAGAACTTTTTCATATTAAAAACAAACAAGCAAGCCCTGCCCAGATTTAAAAAGTAATGCAATAGAAATCTAACAAGAACTAAGTGACTTAATTAGTAGTTTTTAGGGAGTAACGCAATATTATAATGCATTACTTTCCCCCACAGTGGTTGACACTGATTTTATTTGATTGGTAACAGCCCGAAAACGTCTTACTATATTAATTACATTTATTATTAGAATTTAAGAATTTATATAAAAGATATCACAAACATTTCATAAGATCATGAAAAAAAAGTAGATTAAAAAAATGGCTTGGAAATCAGTTTAATAGGGCAAATAATCACAAATATGCTGATTTAATTAAACTGATATAGAGGACTAAAAATATTACTTAAATTACAATAAATTACAGTTTATTACAAAACCAAAATAAATAAATAAAGCTAAAACTCTTTGTAATTTCTATAGGACATAAGTTTCAGCCTTTAAAAGTTTTTTCTTCACTGCCCAGACTGATCAAATTTTGGGTACAAGAAAACTTCAGGCTTTTTTTTCCAGTCATGATTTTCCAGGCCAGATTTTCAGTATGTCTGCCATTCAACATCTGTTGGTACTTTGGTAATTCAGTTTTGAATTATCTGCAAGTGTACGTTGAGATCTTAAGCTGTCTGCTGATCCATTTCTAATTTGTTTCAGAGTGTTACGGTTTATTTAAATTATGTAGATTTTCTCAAATATCCAGGATTTTCATTATTGCGTCATTGTCAAATTGAAAGGTTAATTTAAAACATATACCCCTGGATTTACAGACTAGGTTTAAAACAAGGCTTAGACTAAAATGTAAGAGCTGTTTCAACTGAAATAAAATTGCACTGACTGATCTTAAAATATATCAGCTTTGTTTTATCACGAGATGCACACCAGTAATGTTTTTTTCTAAGCACGTTTATAAAAATTACTTAAATGTCCTAATTGAACTATGGTCTAATCCTGGTTCAGTCTAATCCCTGTCTGTGAAACCAGACAAAAGTTTGGTGATCATTAAGATTTTTTAATATATTTTAAATAAGTCTCTTTCTACACACCAAGGCTGCATTTATTTGAACAAAAATACAATAAAACAGTAATATAGTTGTTTTATTCATTTTAATTTATAATAACTGGTTTTATATGAATGTAATTAATTCCTGTGATTCAAAGCTAAATTTTCTGATGATTATCAGTATTGAAAACCATAGTATTTTACCACTCAGAAGTACATTTTATGTTTAAAATAAATACTTTTCTCAACAAAGGACGAATTAAATTGATCAAAAGTGACAGTAAAGACATTTATAATGTTACAGAAGATTGTATTTCTTTTTTTTAATACTTACGTTTTTATTGTTTCGTTTTTTTAGTTAAGAACAGAAGAACACTTTACTTGACACAACAGAATAGAATAAATAATTCAACAAATAATAAAACAAATTAACATAAAAGGTTGCCACACATTACATATAAACTTTCAAGAATAGCAAAAAATTGTCATATGTAACATGTAAACTTTTTCTTATTTCACGTGAATAAACATTTTATCAATAAACAATTATATACATTTACAAATGCAGACATTTAAACCACATAGGAGTTTGTTAACCATTTCTTCCATTTGTTCTCAAAGATTTGCGTTTGCAGCCGAAGTGTACAGTGGGTATAGAAAAGAATCACCCCCCTTCAAAATAATTACACTTTGTTGCTTTTTAGCCTGAAATGAAGACAGACACATTTTTTGTTTTGTCTAACTGTATTTACTTAGTGCAACTTATAACACCCAACCAAAAGATATAACACCAACATGTCTGAAAAAAATGAACATATAAAAAACAGAATCAATGGGTTGAAAAAAAAGGATCACCCCCTTGTTTCAGTATTTGGTTGAATAACCTTTTGCTTTAATTACAGCCTTTAATCTGTTGGGATACGTTTCTACGAACTTTGCACATCTAGACAATATTAGCCCACTCCTCTTTGCAGAACTGTTCAAGTTCAGTTAAATTTGATGGTGTCCGTTTGTGGACTGCAGTCTTCAAGTCATTCCACAGATTTTCAATGGGGTTTAAGTCTGGACTCTGACTTGGCCATGCCAGGACATTCACCTTTTTCTCCTTTAACCACTGTGTGGTCAGTTTTGCTGTGTGCTTCGGGTCGTTGTCATGTTGGAAGGTAAACCTTCTTCTCATTGATAACTTTCTGGCAGATTTTCCTCAAGAATTTGTCGGTATTTTGCCCCATCCATTTTTCCTTCTATCCTGACAAGTGCTCCAGTTCCTGCTGCAGAGAAACAGCCCCATAACAAGATATTTCCACCTCCATGTTTTACGGTAGGAATGGTGTTATTTGGATGGTGAGCTGTATTGGATTTCCGCCAGACATATCGTTTGGTGTTGAGGCCAAATAATTCAATTTTAGTCTCATCTGACCATAACACTTTTTTCCACGTGGCCTCGGAATCTTCTAGGTGCGTTTTGGTAAAGCTCAGTCGTGACTTTATGTTGCTTTTCTTAAGAAGAGGCTTTTTTCGTGCAACCCTCCCATACAAGCCACATTTGTGGAGAATTTTTGATATTGTTGTCACATGCACACAATGACCACTCTTTGACATAAATTCCTGCAACTGCTTCAGAGTTGTTGTAGGCCTCTTGGTTGCCTCTCTGACCGGTTTCCTCCTGGCTCTTTCATTCAGTTTGGAGCGACGTCCTGATCCAGGGAGGGTCTGTGTTGTACCAAATACCTTCCACTTTTTAATAATGGACTTCACTGTGCTTCTAGGCATTGATAAAGCATTTGAATTTTTTTTGTATCCATCCCCTGACTTGTGCCTGGCCACAACTTTATCCCGGAGATCTTTTGACAATGCCTTGCCACCCATAGTTGATGGTTTGCTTCAGTTGCACTAGCTAGGGTTGAAATGCTACAATAAAGCTATTTTCATGCTGAGCTAATCAAATTGACCACCAATGAAAGTGAAATGGCTTTGTGTGTCGTTAAGAAGGTGATTAGCTACACCTGATTGAGTTTACAAGTAATTTTTAGGAGGGGGGTGATCCTTTTCACAAGTGAGTGATTCTGTTTTTATGCTTGTTAATTGTTTTCTGACATGTTGGTGTTATGTCTTTTACATGGATGTTATACGTTGTACTGAATAATTACACCTAGATAAAACAAAAACTGTGTCTGTCTTCATTTCAGGCTACAATGCAACAAAATGTAATTATTTTAAAGGGAGGTGATTCTTTTCCATACCCACTGTATATGTGAGTCTTTCCATTTCTCTAACCTCTGTTACTATTTGGAACCAGTCTTCTTTCGTAGTTGGGTCTTCCTTATACCATTTCCGGGTTAACGCCTTTTTACTTGTTGCAAATAAAATTTTAAATAAATATTTATCATCTTTCCCAACCTCATCTGGAATATCTCCCAAGTAAAGAACATAAAATGATTTTGGTATATGTAGAGTGAAAATACTATTAATAGTAGAGTGTACAATCTCCCAGAAACTATGATGGGCATTTTCTACCCCACATCCCTCCAGCATGGGCAGGAGGTTCCTGTTTGTAATTCCTTAATTCTTGGTGTGAAAAAAACGAGTCAAATTTTTCCAACAAAACTCACGCCACATTCTTGAGCTCGTTGTGTGGGATAGTTTGCAGCCTGGGTGAACAAAAGAGACTTATTAGCCGGTAGTTTGTGTGAGATTATACAGGGGTCATGTATGACATTAAAAAATGTCAAATTGACATTGAAAAGCATTCGATTACAATTGATGATACCTGCAGAAACCCTGTCAGAAATGAATTATTACCATCGCAGTTGTCTTCCTGTGCACAGACAGTGACGTATGATTCAGCCTTACAGACCCGTCTCTGATACGCATGTCTATAAAACCAAAAGACGCCAAAAGACGTCAAAGGGGTGTATTTGTTAATACACGTCTGTTAACTGTTGTTTATACATGTCTATTGTTACAGTGAATGCTTCAAGAGGACTATGCCCATTGCAACACAGTCAGTCATGTTTTCTTTCTTTCTCTTTCTTTCTGTTGTCCTGTAGCTTATTACTGTGTACACGGTGCCCGGGATGGACCCGGATTGGCTTATTGGAGAGCGAGGCAACCAGAAAGGCAAAGTGCCGGTCACATACCTGGAGCTCCTAAGCTAGACACCTCGTCGTCTTCACAAATACAGAGTCCCACTCAATTATGCATGAACAAATACTCAAGCACTCCTGAACACTCAGTGAATTTATCCAGTTTCTTTCTATTTTTTTTTTTTTTGTTTTTTTTGTAGTACCTAGAATCACATCTGGGTCTGTCTGTGTTACTGTGCATAAGTATTATTGTTTTTTTTTAGGCCCTAGTTATGTTCGATGTGTATGTTGTTTCATTATCCTGCAGAAGGCGCTTCTTTATGATCCTGTGACTGCTAGATTTTTTTCTGAAGCCTTTCTTACCCTCCAAGTGAAGAAAACACCGAAAAGCTTTTGGATATGATGTTTTCTGTGTGTGTGTGTGTGTGTGTGTGTGTGTGTATGCGTTTGTATGCGTGTAATCATGACACTAAACGTTTAAGCTTTGCTTCTTTGCATGTCGTCTCACTTATCATGCTTTTATGCTTAAGTGGTCTTGGTTTGACATCAGCGTGTTGATTCCAAATGAGGCATTTGTGTTGTTTGTCAGTGATCGACAAGACTGTGAAGGTATTAGGTGTGGTTATGATGTAAAGGTATGTGGTTAACAGTGATCTGTTTATATTCAGAAGACTGATTTTACTTTACCTCCAGTCGTACTTATTCACGTTCACATCCGCTCAGTCCCTTCCCACTTGTGTTCTGTGCTTGTTCCAAAAAGCGATGCATATTGAATGAATACAATTGAAATGTATAATAAAGAAAGATCTACTGGGTCTTGATCTAGATCTTATCTTTTTAATGAGGGTTGTCATCTAAAGTGCTTAGCGGTGAGATGTTATCAATGACAGGCTTTTGCTAACAGTTTGGTAACAGTTCGATGTGACCTGTGACTGCACTGTAAGGATCATGTGGGTAACTTTACAACACTACTGACAGTTTGCGCAAGATGAGTCAAGGGTTGTTGTTTTTTCCCACCACCGTCATTCAGAAGGAATTTTGGGATTTTCTCTGCACAATTCCTAACATGATTTTAGCATACAGCGTTGCATGCAAAATACAAAAAAGCTTTTACTGAGAATTGAGAATTTGTATGCATTATCCATCCAAAGTATCCATCCATTTATCTACAGTGAATTTAAAAAGTTTACATGCACCTTGCAGAATCTGCAAAATGTTTCACCAAAATAGGAGGGATCATACAAAATGCATTTTTTTTTTTGTACTCACCTGAATATGATATTTCACATAAAAGACATTTACATATAGTCCACAAGAGAAAATAATAGGTGAATTTATAAAAAAAAATTACCCTGTTCAAAAGTGTACATCCCCTTGATTCTTAATACTGTGTTGTTACCTGAATAATCCACAGCTGTTTTGTTGTTGTTGTTGTTGTTGTTGTTGTTTCGTTTAGTGATAATTGTTGATCAGTGTCTTGTTTGTCCTGAACGGTTAAACTGCCCACAAATTCTTTGTTTTTTTAGCATTTTCATGTATTTGAACCCTTTCCAACAATGACTATGATTTTGAGGTCCATCTTTTCACACTGAGGACAACTGAGAGACTCATATGCAACTATTATGGAAGGTTCAAATGCTCAGGGTGTAAACGTTTAAACAGAGTGAATTTTTTGAACAGTTTTTTTCTTATTTTGCCTAAATGTCATATTTTTCTATTGTTATAAATAACTTATCCTGATCTTCAGTTTCAAAGTTTTTACTTAATGCATCGTGTTTCCTTCTGGAGCATCAGTCCCTCAGTTTTTTTATTTCCTCAGTGTGAAAAATGGATCTCAAAATCATACAGTCATTGTTGGAAAGGGTTTAAATACACAAAAATGCTGAAAAAACAGATAATTTGTGGGATCTGAAGAATTTACTGAAGAACAGCGGGCAGTTTACCTAAGATTCATGAATAACCTTTACTGAAAAAAACAGCTGTGGATCATTCAGGCAACAACACAGTATTAAGAATCAAGCGTATGTAAACTTTTGCACAGGGACATTCAACTATTATTTTCTCTTGTGGACTATATGTAAACTGCTTTTATGTGAAATATCTTTTCCAGGTCGGTAATAAAAAAAAAAAAAGCATGCTTTTTTTAATGATCCATTCTATTTTGCTAAAATAATTATCATTTTGCAGATTCTGCAAGGTGTATGTACACTTAACTTTTGATTTCAGCTGTGTGTCTAGAGGTGCAGAGCTCCCAATAAGATGATTTAATAAGATGACAAGGAAGTTAAAAACTTTTTGCAGTTGGGAGGTTTGTTAAATAAAGGTTGTTTTGCTGAAAATATTGGTTACATTTACTCGCAATGATATTTGCTACAATTTGTACATCTGCAGCAGTGCTGACGTAAATGCTGATTGTGTAGGTCATCTGTCAGCGTTGTGATCCACGTTTTGCAATCGATGTCAAAATGTAACAGATTGGTAAGTTGCGTCATAGATTTCCCAGACTCGTCTATGTATTTTTGTTCATTTAAACAAGACACTTCAGCAATTTCTTTTCTTTTTTTTCAGATTCTGGTGCAACATTACCACTTAACTATGTCATTCAATGCAGAAGTTTTTTTCTCATACTACAAGTGAAACTGCTTCTGTATTGTGCAATTGAATTACAATTGACAAATTGAATTATTAGCATGACTATTAAGTAGGCTCAGTAGGTTTTTATTACACGGTTTGCTTTAAAGGATTAGTTCACTTCCAGAATAAAAAAAAAATCCTGATCATTTACTCACCCCCATGTCATTCCAGATGTTCATGTTTTTCCTCCTTTGGTCAGAAAAGAAGTGAAGTTTTTTTTTTTCAGGAAAGCATCGCAGGATTTTTCTCCATATATTGGACTTCAGGTCCAAACTGCAGTTTCAGTACAGCTTCCAAGGGCTCTATACTATCCCAGCGATCCCACACCATCGGTCATTTTCGTTCATTAAAAAAATCTAATTGTATACTTTTTAACCACAAACGCTCGACTTCACATAATCATTTTGGAAAGGTCATGCGTGTAGGCAGTTGTACAAAGTGAACTTGCAAAGAAAGTCAAACACCCTTTACAAAATAAAGTAAAACAACGATGTTGGACGATTTTAAAGTTGGAGGAGAAAATGAGATGGAGTTTTTTTGCCCTACCCTACCTTTTTGAACCAGGATTGCCAGGTTTTCACAACATAACCCGCCAAATTGCTACTCAAAACTAGCCCAAACGCATTTTGAGGGGGGGTTTCCTGTTAAAAATCACATTCCAGGGTGTAAAATAAACATTTTTTTTCACGGTTTCCCAGGGGCTAAAATGACATTAATGGGGTTGTTTCCATACATATCTATGGTTGCTTCAAACTGCGGACATCAAAAACAACCTATGGCAACAATGTTAAAGTCCCCATGAAATCAAAATGAAAGATTTTAGTATAAATATGTTATCCTTAAGGTTATCTAGAAGCTAGTGTGCTCCTGTTTTCCTGTTTTAGTTGAAATTAGGTCGACACATAGAAGAGCGCTGTCTGTTTCAAGGCACTTCAGTGGACCTTTAAAGTAGCCCAATTCTGCGGGAAAACCGCAGACTTAGCAACACTGCAGACAACTAACCATGCATGACCTTTCCAAGATGATTACATAATGCGTCTGATGGAGCTAGTTTAAGACACATTTTTGGGTTAAAAAAAAAGTATATAATGAGCAATACATTTGTTACTGTATTTGCTAATCTTCATTAAAGTTAGTGAAAATAGAGTTGTTCATTGTTTATTCATGTTAGTTCACAGTGCATTAACTAATGTTGAATAATGTATTAGTAAATGTTAAAATTAACATTAACAGATTAATAAATGTTGTATAAGTGCAGTTCATTATTAGTTCATGCTAAATGAACCTTATTGTAAAGTGTTACCATTTTTTTCTAAAATCGCTATATAAGACCCTTATTACTCTGTGGGGTTTGTGTAGAGCCCTTTGAAGCTTCGACTGAAGAAAGTAAGACATAAACATCTTGGATGACACACAGTAGGGGTGAGTAAATTATCAGGATTTTTTTAATTGTTATTTTGGAAGTGAACCAATCCTTTATTAACAGCTGCCCTCGAGCTGCATAACCTCCACCAGTTTGTGTCAGGCCTGATGATCATATTCTCCAGAATGATATAAAATGATCCAAAGACCCTCTTGAAGCTCGAAAGGAAGATCTGTGCAAATAGTCACTGGATTAATGTAACACATTTGCTTGCTAAAATCAGATTTTTTTTTAAAGGACTTCACTGAATGTGGTGCTGAAGTTGAAGATGTAATTTTGAACCTGACTCAAAAAAAGATAAGATATGGTGATGGCTTTAACACAAGCCATATAATCTACAAATCATTTGAACTTTGCACCAGTATGCCATAAATAGAACAAGGCTTCATTACAGTGTGGGATTTGTCATGAGGCATCCTGTGTAGACACATTACTGATTATAATTAGACTGAGTTCTGCTGTATTTTGTTGCATTGCGCTGAGCTGCTCGCATCCGGTGGAGAGACGACATAATAAGGGACGTCAAACAATGCGATGCAAAGATTCCATAAACTCCTCAATCATCGTTTTTCACTAGCTATCTAATCTACTGGAAGCCCATTTTGCCATTCATTCAAATATTTGTACAGATGTATAACGCTAGTGTTGCTTTACATTAATTTCCCCACTAATTTGTCTGGCGGATATAATGCTAAGATAAGCCATATCCTTCAGTTTCCCTGTTGACAAACTGATAATATCACTGTATTGGTTTATTACTGTGATGATTTTCAGCTTGTCAACTTATCTTAGCATTATATCCGCCAGACATATGTTCTCTACAAATATTTGAGTGAATGACAGAATGGGCTTCCAGCAGATTAGATATAACTCTCTCACAGCGTCTGTATTTACAAAACATCTCAAGGCTAAAAGAAGCTCATAACTTTGCCGATTTAGGAGAAATTCTTAAAAATAACGGGTATGTTCTAAATTTAGGACTCCTAAATTTCTGCTCTAAGAGCACACTTCACAACTAGCTCCTAAATCAATGAAACTTTAGTGAAGAAGACTACTAAGGCACTAAGACCAAGCCACACATTATCCTTTAATGGCTGTTGAACTGGCTGTTTGAAAGTGGAACTTCTTTTGTGTTATTCAAGTCAAATTGCATTGTCTATAAATATGGAAAAAGAAAAAGATATGCCTCCATTTTATTCATCATTCATCAACATGTACCTTAATTATGCGTTTTTTTTTCCAACATACTCGCAAAACACCTTAAAACCAGATTTTTTTTTTTTAAAAAGGCAAAGAACTGCAGTTTTGGAACATGCAAGATCAAGTCAGGAAACCTGGGAAAAATGGAGAGGTCAGATAAAAAATACAACAATAAATGTAGATAGCCAGGGGATTTTAAAAGGAATCTGTACCTTAATTTTATTTTGATAGGTGATAAAAATGATAACAAATATAGGAAAATGGGTTATTAGGAGGCATTTGCGCAGTATTGTTCATATTGGCTCTGTCAGCAACTTAAATAAAGGTACTATTATTATAGTGTTGAGCCACTTTGTCAAGTTCAAGTTGAGTCCAAGTTCATAATCACAGAGTTTGAATAGAAGACAGGTATCAGTCTTATTTAATGTTGCTTTCATCCACATTAGTTGTTTATTTTATAAAGAAATCTCTTCTGCTCTCCAAGCCTGCATGTATTTGACGCAAAGTGCAGTAAAAACAGTACAAACGTTTAGAAACGTTTTACTATTTAAAACAACTATTTTTCAAAAATATTTAAAAATTAATGTATTCCTGTGATTTCAAAAGCTGAATTTTTAGCGTCATTAGTTCAGGCACATGATCCTTTAGAAATTATTATAATATTCAGATTTGCTGCTAAAAAAAACAACGATGTTACAAAAAAAGATTGATCAGAAATTAGAACAGAATTTTTTTGAAAAATATATTTTTTGTAACATTATAAATGTATTTTTTTTTTTTTTTACATCCTTGCTAATTTCTTTCCTCCCAATTTTTTTGGATAATAATAATCATATTAACAAATGTTTCTTGAACAGCCATTTCTAAAGGATTATGCGACTGGAATAATGATGCTGAAAACTTAGCTTTGATCACAGGGATAAATTACATTTAAAATATATTCAAATAGAAAGCAGTTATTTTAAATAGTACAAATATTTCAACATTTTACTGTACTTTGGATCAAATAAATGCAGGCTTGGTGAGCAGAAGAGACTCTAAAAATCTTACTTTTCGAAAATGACATACTACTTCCCTTGAGTCAACAATCAGTCACCAATTGGACATCACTAAGCCGACTTCATACTCACGCAAGAATAAACACAGAAAATCGGACACCCTAAAGCCAGTGATGGAGATGGAGATATACATTGAAACTGCAGGGGACAGAGAAGAACTTCAAAAGTGCAATAAGTAATTAATTTCTTTGTTTTTGCAGCCAAAAAGTTAAAAGGTATTTGATCCCCTATCAAACAGGAATATTTCTGTCGCCCATGTGTCTTTTATGCAGGCAACGAGCTGAGATTATGAGCACTCTTTTAAAGGGAGTGCTCCTAATCTCAGCTTGTTAACTGTATAAAAGAGACCTGCCCACAGAAGCAAGAAATCAATCAGATTCCAAACTCTCCACCATGGCCAAGACCGAAGAGCTGTCCAAGGATGTCAGGGACAAGATTGTAGGCCTACACAAGGCTGGAATGGGCTTCAAGACCATCGCCAGGCAGCTTGGTGAGATGGTTGGTGCGATTATTTGCAAATGGAAAATAACTTTCAGTCTCCCTCGGTCTGGGGCTTAATGCAAGATCTCACCTCATTAAGTTTCAATGATCATGAGTATGCTGAGGAATCAGCTCAGAACTGCACAGGA
Source organism: Cirrhinus molitorella (assembly GCA_033026305.1). Taxonomy (NCBI): domain Eukaryota; kingdom Metazoa; phylum Chordata; class Actinopteri; order Cypriniformes; family Cyprinidae; genus Cirrhinus; species Cirrhinus molitorella. The sequence goes on from CM065119.1 coordinate 47,168,951, forward strand.
GGATCTTGTCAATGAAGACGTCACCAAGAAAACATTTTTGGTAACCATGCCGTGAAGGACTGAAATCCTGCAGCGCCCGCAAGGTCCCCCTGCTCATGAAAGCACATGTGCAGGCCTGTCTGAAATTTGCCAGTGAACATCAGAATGATTCAGCAGAGAACTGGGTGAAAGTGTTGTGGTCAGATGTCAAAATTGAGCTCTTTGGCATTACCTGAACTTACCATGCTTGGAGGAGGAGGAGGAATGGAGCCTATGACCTATGACCCCACCACATCAAAGGGACGATGGATGGGGCCGTGTACCGTCAAATCTTGGGTGAGAACCTCCTTCCCTCATTGAAAATGGGTTGTGGATGGGTATTCCAGCATGACAATGACCCAGACACAAGGCCAAGACAACTAATGAGTGGCTCAAGAAGAAGAGCATTAAAGGGTTATGAAACCCCCGTTTCAGCACAGGTTAGTTTTCAACACAGTTTTAAAAAATGCTGCAAAAGTGGGCGAGGTGCGTTGCGGACAGTGTTGGGGGTAACGCATTACAAGTAACGCAAGTTACTTAATAATATTACTTTTTTTCAAGTAACTAGTAAAGTAATGCATTACTTTTTCATTTAAAAAAAAATATCTGAGTTAGTTTTTCAAAAAAGTAACGCCATTTACTTTTTGTTTCCTTTATGTATTTAATCCCATTTTATTAACCAATGACTGCTGCTGACTTTTTTTTTTGATCCAATTCAACAGTACACTGCAAAAATACTTTTCTTATTTACATTTTTGTCTTGTTTACAGCCAAAATATATAACAATTCTTAAATCAAGAAGGATTTACTCTAGACAAGTAATTAATTATTTTCAGAAAAAAACGTGTCAAAGTGAATTTTTGCTTAGAACAAGCTAAATAATTGCCAATGGGGTAAGCAAAAAAATCTTATTTCAAACAGAAAACAAGATTATTTTGCTTACCCCATTGGGAGATTATTTTTGCTTGTTTCAAGCAAAAACACTTAATTTTTACTTGTTTTCAGAAAAAAGTCAAGTCAAGTCAGCTTTATTTATATAGCGCTTTTTACAATACAAATTGTGTCAAAGCAACTTTACAGTATCAAATGGGAAAGTAATATATCAATAATTCAAAAGAAACTTTAAACAATTTTAGTTTGAGGAAATTAATCAATAGTTCCAAAATAATAAATTGTTTGTCCCCAATTTAGTTTTCCCCAATTTAGTTGTTGTCCCCAACTGAGCAAGCCATAGGCGACAGTGGCAAGGAACCAAAACTCCATCTGTGACACTGATGGAGAAAAAAAAATCCTTGGGAGAAACCAGGCTCAGTCGGGGGGTCAGTTCTCCTCTGACCAATAAACAAGTAGTTTATACTCCCATACAGACCTGTAGAGGTGGTCTATATGTACTGACCCACCATCTGGATACAAACTGGATCAAGGGAAACTGCAGTGGCCAACTGTTCACAACTGATGGGTCTTTAGTCTAGATTTAAACTGACTGAGTGTGTCTGCCTCCCGAAAAAAAAACAAGACAATAATTTTTACTTGTCTAGAAAATCCTTCTTGATTTAAGAATTTTTAGATATTTCGACTGGAAACGACAAAAAGCTGGAAAAACTAAGAAGCAGTGCCCAGATTTAAAAAGTAACGCAAAAGTAGTATAGTAGTGTAGTATAAGTAACGTAATTAGATGCTTTTTTTAGGGAGTAACGCAATATTGTAATGCATTACTTTTAAAAGTAACTTTCCCCAACACTGACTGCAGTCCATTCCCACGTCACGAACTGTGACGTCAACACAATGTAGATTTTAAACCCGGAAGATGAAAATAGTGCAGAACATTTCAAAATTAACCAGGTTTCCCCAACAATTAAAATTAACGGATGCTTACATTGTCATCTATGATGTGCAACACCTCTGCTAAAATCTCAGAAAAAGTATTTTTCATAACCCTTTAAGGTCCTGGAGTGGTCTAGCCAGTCTCCAGACCTTAATCCCATCTATGGAGGGCACTGAAGGGTTGAGTTGCCAGATGTCAGCCTCGAAATCTTAATGACTTGGAGAGGATCTGCAAAGAGAATGGGGATAAAATCCCTCCTGAGATGTGTGCAAACCTGGTAGCCAACTACACGAACCGTCTGATCTCTGACTGCCAACAAGGGTTTTGCCACCAAGTACTAAGTACTAAATGCTTATTTCACTCATTAAATTGTAAATCAATTTATAACTTTTTTTTTTAGTTTTATTATTTTGTCTCTCACCTTTCAAATAAACCTACTATTAAATATCTTTGTCAGTGGGCAAACATACAAAATCAGCTGGTGGATCTTTTTTTTTTTTCCCTCACTGTAAGTACACACTGCCCCAGGCACTTTTTTCTGGCACAGATAGTCAGTTTGACATTTTCACTTTTCAGGATTTCATTCCCATAGGAAGCACCTGGTCCAGTCAGGTTTTATCCTGTATCATAATCTCCTGTTTAGCAAAATCACTATTCCAAACAGGTTTTGGCCTGTCAAATAGACTTCTTTCTGCCTCTTTTTAATGCTAAACAGTCTGTCAAAAGCACTTCAATGAATGAAAGCAGACACAAACACTGATTCTCATACCACACATTCTTTATTTATGCAGTACAGAGAAAATGTTTTCTGATCCAGTCAAAAAGACACACCAGGAATCTGAAGCAGGAGCGAATGTGTTACTTGCATTCTGTATTGTTTGTTAACATTGTTGTTTATAGGTTTACCTTTAAATCATTGTATATGACAGTGACTAGAAGTTTCAATACAAGCCTGCAGATTTATGAGTGAACCACTAAACATGTTACATTCTGAAACGCAGATGCATACAACTGCCACCTAGAGTTCATGTAATAAACAGGATGGGTTTCCCATCTTAGTTCGTTTTAAAATTGAACAGATCTGATTTTTAAAATCAAATGACAAACAACTAATGAATCAGTTCGTAAATGCACATTACAAAAGTTTTAACATAAAACACGCACATCATTTCATCTGCTATACCAAACATTTTTGGTGCAATTTGGCTGTCACAACAACATTTAATGATTAACTAGATTCAAAATGTGCTTCTTTTGTGGATAGCAGTCATGTTATCTAATAACAATTTCAGCACAACGAATGAGAGTAAACCTCTCAATAAACCTGAAAATATTAACCAGTTAAAGTGGTTAAACACTCATTTTTAAGCACCTAAATAATAGGTGATATAACAATTAAATACACTTACTTAATGCTGTTTCTAACAAATCTCAACTGTGCATTGATACCTTCAGGTAGTACTAACTAATGTTAAAAAGCAGCCAATGCTAGAGAAGTGACATCCAAATGACTATTGCCTACCCAGTCGACAAATTGGCAACTTTCACGGTTAATTCTCACCCTGAGACTGGTGCCGGCTTCTAGCATTATTGCTTGATTCAAAGTGATTGACTGCAGCCAATATTCTCGACAAATCATAGACTCTTTAGCACTTACAATCTCTCTTTCTCCATTGTAGTTTTTATGATGCTGGGTGACATTGGCCACTAAAATCAAATGGTCTGCACCAGGCTTACACTGACCATAGACTATACGGTAAGAGATCCTCAGATTGATCAAGTACAGTCCCTTTGAGACAACGTAGAGGACTGTTTGGTCTTCCAGGCTGAAATCTGGAGAGTTATAGCCGTAATCCACCCTCCTCCACTTGATGGGCTGTTGTTCTAAACAAGCATCAGTTGGGCTGAGAGCTGTTTTAAGAGAGAGAGACAAATCCCTGAAATCACCAAAAAAGTCCTAGACAGTATTTCTGAAGACACAGAGCTTTGGCAATGCTGCTAATTGCACAGTATTGTTCTGACAGGTCACTTAAACATCTTTTGATGAGGTGATGATACTTAAAATGAGTATATTGAGTTCTTTTTGACTAATTACACCTACTTTCAAGATGAACAGTCTGTCCTAATGGTGATTTTTCAGTTGTCACAGCCCCTTGCTGGGCACCTGCGAATGCCTCCTGAGATGTAGAGAATAACAGACGGTTTTAACTTGATTTGACTAATTATTCCATGTATTTCATTATTATATTTAACAAATCTGAATGATAGCGTGCTTTTTAACAAGTAATGCATTGTAAGTAAGTAATGCAAGTTAGTCATTTTGACTTGTATTTTACCGTAGTGTTTTGTTGGTGAAACTGCAGCCACACCAAAGTCGCGAAGAACGTTGCAAGCAGCCCCGCTGTAGCCAGGCGCAGTCGTGTTTCCTGACGCCTCATGGTTTGACAGTGCCGCATCAAGACCTGCAGCATCTGTCCCTGCTCCACACCAATCTCGAACACCTCAGCTTGAGCCATGTGCACGGATAATACAACCACGTTTCTTTGTCAGGCTGTCAGTTGTGCTCTTACATTTATAGTTACGCTCTTCATATGACCGCCCCCTGTCGTATACCGTCGGGAGACACCGTCATTGCACGTCTGCATGCCCAGACTCGCTGGACATCCGGCTGCAGCTTAAAATTGAGGCAACACGTCAGCCCAGAGGAAAACCCTATTGCTCAGACGTTTCTCTTTCACAGTTGAACACAGTGACTCGGTTTATTTCGTCATTTGTTTGAACTTTTGTCCTGGCATTACTTTGGAAAATATTTTACTTTAGAGACATTACAAGATATTTACACACCAAACGCTTACAAACAAACATATTTACCACATAATCTAAAACAAATGTCCTTATAACATGGATACCCTGTTACAGTGGAATTCCACCAGTATTAATAAACAACACATAGGTAAAGGGTTTAATTTAATAGTAATTCCTTGTAATTGACAGCGTTGGGAAAAGTTACTTTTAAAAGCAATGCATTACAATATTGTGTTACTCCCTAATTAAAAAAATAAGCAATAAAAAAGAACCAATGTTTGTTTATCTTGAGCAATTTTTGCTTATTAGCATAGTTGAATTGGATCATCAAAGATCACCAGCAAGACACTGGTTAATAAAATGGGTTTAAATACATAAATTATATTTATATAATTTAAGATATTTAATTATTACAAATTTACATCATATTCTGAGTTGCATTTCACTGCTTTTATTCATTTTGAGGAATACTGAATCTGTTTTTTTATTGTTAGTGAGTTTAATTAATGCATGTTCACATTTATTCTAGAACTAAAGTAAAATCTTACTCCCGATTTCTGATTAACTCAGATAACTTTCTTTTTTTATCTCTATTTTCTTGTAAATTAAAAAGTAATGCATTACTTGACTAGTTTCTTGAAAAATTGTACTCTAACACTGGTAATTACTTACTATGTTTATTGTAGTAAATACATATAATGCGTAAGAATGAGACTTTACAATAATGATTACATGACCTGACTGTTGTGAAATTTAATATGACTAATGAGTATGACAAAGAAAATTGCTCTGCAAAAATATACTTAATATATGACACACATTTAGTTTCAACAATAATAGAAAAGATAGTATTTACTGACAAGACAAAACCAGTTCAGTAACAGCATCATCTACTTAAAAAAATGCCTAACTAGTGCTGCAAGAGGGTATGGGAAAAAAAAAAAGAGCAGCCATAAGAAATATATAGTGCAAATATATTGTAATCATCATGACATATTGTTTTGTCATTTGTACTTTCTGTTCCTTGTTGTGTCTGTTCATGAGTCAATGGGAGTTTTTAATGGCATATACTTAATCAAGTTAGAACACTGCCCATTTTGCCAGCGACATGGAGCATTACTCAATGGCATTTGCTCATGGCAATTTTGCTCATACGTGGGGGACGTGGGGGACGTGATCGATTTCCAGCCCAGAAGATCAACAAAACCCGCCCAATCCTACAAAAACAACAACAACAACAACTTTAACTGTCAAAATAATGTGACTGAATTTTATTGCCACATCAATCAGGGTTGATAAGGACCATTATAACTCCTTAAAATAAAATAAAGCTGACAAAATAATAATAAAAAAAGTACATTTCCCAGGAAAACAGATCAAATCAGCACAAATGCATTAAAGAGAATCCGAAAATATAAATGTCCAGGTAGACCAGCGGAAGCCTGTGTCAAAATAGAAAACAAGAAATTAGCCAATACCCTCTGAAAAACACATGCAGGGCCATAGTTGGAGTTTGCGGGGCCCCGGTGCAGGTTGTACCCGTGGGCCCTGTTTGAAATTTTTAAATTTGTATGTTTATTCTATTTATTTGCGCTATTTATACAATGATTACGTTTTTCAAGTTTGTAGGTGTCCAGATGCAGAAATAGTATAATCAACTGTTAAATTGCACTGCATAGTCTTCACTGTATAAATGAAATATAGATTAATTCTTGTTAAAACTACAAAGTACTTCAGTCAAGAGGAGTCCTTAAAGTGTGTGTAAAGTAAAATTAAATGTGTGTTCTAAGTTTGTCAAACCACAGAAAACGTTGTTATTAACCACCCAGCCAAATTTGAATGATGAAAAACCTCAGCAAGTTAATAAAATAAGGTATGAAAATTGTAGAAAATATAAGCACTATAGAGACAGGGCAACACGCGTCATAATCTGAAAACCACGCCCACCGGGGACAATCCAACGCTCTCTTTGACTTTGTATTGCGGTAAGCTGCATGCTTGTTATTTCTGACTTATAAAAAAAAAAAAAACAGAACAATGTCTAAAAGCTGCGTAAACATCATCGTTCATTATCTTTAACCACGTCAAAGGATTATTTCACCACCCTATGTAAACCTGAAAGGAGGATATATATTGAGAAACGACATTTTATTGGTCTGTGTCAGTGCTCCTTTTCCTTACCTTCCTTTTGTTGGAGAAATTGTCCAACTGAATGTCCCATCATGAGATTCCCTGACATCTACAGTTGAAGACAAAATTATTAGCCCCTTATAAAATATTTCATTATTTTTTCAAATAACTCCCAAGTGTTGTTTAACAGAAAGGCGATTTTATCAACAGCATTTTTAAACATAATACTTTATTCATAATACTTTTTAGGGTTTGTAATACAAATAGAAATAAATGTATAACCAAGAATTAAAAAAAAGTCTACTGGTCAAAATGATTAGCCCTCCGATGTTAATAGTCAATAGTGTATCCCTTTTGCTTGATAACAGCCTTTAGTCGTTTGCTGTAGTTCTCAACAAGTTTCAAGCATGTCTCCTGAGGAATGACAGCCCATTCTTCCTTAGCAAATCTCTCAAGCTCCTCCAGATTTGTTGGTCTTCTGGCACAAACTCTGGACTTTCGTGTGCCCCACAGATTTTCTATTGGATTCAAGTCTGGGCTTTGTGCAGGCCAGTCAAGTACACTCACTTTGCTCATTTGGAGGTATTTCTTGCTTTGGAAGACAAAATGTTGACCCAAACCAAGTTTTCTTGCAGACTGTCTGAGGCTGTTTTTCAAAATCTTCTTATAGACTTCCTTCTTCATGTTTTCTATAACCCTGATGAGATTCCTGACACACTGAAACATCCCCACAGCTGTTTTTGTCATAAACGCTCTCCATTGACTTTGTATTGCAGGAAGCTGCCTGCCCACTGGCGGGAAACTTAATCGGTGACAGTAAACATTCATCATCTTTAACCTGAAAGGAGGAGATATATTGAGAAACTACATTTTAGTGGTCTGTGTCAGTGCTCCTTTTCCTTACCTTCAGTTTGTTGGAGAAATTATCCAACTGAATAGGCCAATAAAAAGTTCTTAAAAGGATAGTTCACTGAAAAATGAAAACTAATCATTTACTCAACATCATGACATTCCAAACCAGTATGAATTTCTTCTATGGAACATAAAAATAGATAATTTGGGAAATTATATATTTTTTGTCAGTGCAGTAGAAATCAAGGGAAACTAGAATGGTTTGGAATGGTAAAATCCTACAAAATATATTTTGGTCTTCCACAGAAGAAAGCAAGTCATGCATGTTTGGAAAATGATGACAGAATGTATTAGCAATAAATTTCCTGCATTCTCAAAATCAATACTTTACTGTCAAGTGCATTTACAAAAATGCATTAAGTTAACATAATTATTTGCTGTGAATTCAGTAATATCTATCATTGTTTATCTGTTTACTCCAATTGAAGGTCCAATAACCAAAACATTCACAGGGGAACTCGTGGGCCGGATTCTGGATTTGTCCAGGGCCAGATTTGATCCCCAGTCCAGCCCTGTCTCCAAGACGGGTATTTCGACATCATTTTGTTCTGTTGAAACTGGCAAGGCTTAAAACATTTGCAAATGATAAGCTTTCGTGATGAAGAGCAGCAGTCCAGTCAACTGTCCTGTGCGTCTTTTTAGGCTGACCTCAGCCAGTCAGTCGAGATCGCCGTGGGCCCCTATAATCGTCAGTGATTCGTCACCACCTTTCACCCCACTAGCAACGGCCCTGGTTGTCAGATCATTGTCAGCGGCACTTCCACAATGAGCAAAACATCAGGCAGAAGGTAACATTTATGTAACACTGCAGCTCAGATTCAGGAATTTGAACTCTTGATATCTGGCAACTGCACACATGAAAATAGCTTCCATAGCAGAGGCTGTAGAGCAGTCTGCAATAACATTTTGTCTCTTTTTTTGAAAATAAAAAGTGGTATTTGATAAAGTTTACATTTTTTAACACGCCTCGTCTTATTTCTTCAACGAAATTGCATGTTGATATAGTCACAGTTATCGTCTGTTAACCTTATTAGCGTCTTCGTCTGGTTTTAGTCATGGAAAAAAAGCGTGTCAACAAACATTTTTCATCACAGTCTTTGTTAACGAAATTAACACTACGCTATACTGACTGGAGCTGAAATGACGTTATTGTATTTTAAAGCAGCTTTACAGCATAATTGGAATTGAACTCATATCTAAAGTTTGCATCAGTGATTCTGATACTTCCCTGTTTAATACTGTGACGTTGCTTTGAAAGAATCTGCTATGAAGTAGGCTAAATAAAAATGTCTGACTTATGAATTAACTGGATAGTGCTGTAGACTGCACAAACAGAATTCAGCTGTTCTATTACAGTACAGTGATTGTAGTATTACTGTAACTTACTAATAAAGCAAATAATAATAATAATAGTAATAATAATAATTAAATAGTAAAGTAAAAAAAAAAAAAAAGTTTTTCACTGGATGTAATTACAAAGACTTGGCTTAACCATTCTTGTCCATTGTGTCTCATTAAGAATGAAAGCATCCAACCTAGAAGAAATAGAAAAAGAGAGAGAAAAGAGAAAAGAGAAACTCTTCCTGGACTTATGAGTCACTTTAGTGGGAACAATCAAATTTGCAATCAGAGAAATCTGGGTCTACTTCCAGAAAAAACTTCCTGTCATTAACATCCTCATTGAAGAGTTACATAACTATATTACAACTTTACTCTGTGAGGCACAACATCAGAAGACTTTTTATTGTCCCCTGAATTTATCTTAATATTATTCATTTTTGCCGATCCAAAGTGAGATAAATAAAGGAGAGAATAAAGGGGGAAGTTTAACAAAAGCCTATTCACTGGTTGCCTGCGCAAAAGTGATTGTTCTTTGCCATCTGGCTTCCCCTTAATGTGAGTCCAGAAAGGGTTTATCCAATGTGAATTTCCTAATTTCTCACTTTTGCTTTTCATTTAGACAGATGTTTTGATGACACACTGGACAAGGGGCCTCGTTTATAAAGCGTGCGTACGCTCAGATTGGATCTTAGAGTGTGCGTACGCTTAAATCCATGCCAAAGATCATATTTGTAAAAACTGACTTAGCGTCACGTCAGGGTCTGAGCAGATGTACACACTTCCTCTTGTCGGAGTACTGCAGGTTTGAAAGAGATGTTAATCTGGTGCACTGTGAGAGTTAAAAATGAAGAGCTCCAAAACGGGTTCAGTGTGCAAACTAAAAGAAAAAAGATGAAAGTGAATTGACTAGTTCTTGAGATTTAAAGGGGATTCAATCCTCTTTTTGATTATGATATAGTGTCCCAAACAAATTAGAATACAAAAATAAGAATTTTATATTATTATTTCTATGACAATACTATTGGAAAACAATTCTGTAAAATCAATGAAAATGAATATTTCACAAGTAGCCTCATCTGCCATTTTAGGCATGATACAAACAACATTCTTCTGGTGATTTGAGAAACTTTACCGGCCATAAATATTTTTTCCTGGCCAGCAGAGTTTTGGCTGACATCTGGACATTATGTCATACTGTGCTTTTATCATAAAATGATGTAAAATAACTGTTGCAGTGCTGCAAAACTATTAACTTTTTACCACAACAAGAATATAAATAGTGAAAGAATTGCAAGATTTAGTCATGATACTATTAAAAATAATTGCAACTGCATTTTAAAAATATTTTGACATGAAAATTGCCCGAACATCTGATCTGAGAAATTATATTTTTCTCAAATTCAAAAATGAATCCTCCATTCACGAGGGATTTGTTGTATTGTCGAACAATAAAAACAGAAAATAAAAAAAGAGAAGTCACTTACAAAATAAAATTGGACAAACATTAAATTTCAAATAAAAATGTTCTGTATAAGTGCAATGCCAGAGAACTGATTGATAGCAACTACTATTAGTAGGAAAAGACCTAAAGGGTCAGTGCTGGTTTCCAGAATACTACCGTTAAAATTATACTTCAATAATCTCTGCTCCAGCAGAATATTCTGACAGGAGTGATTGTGATACTTTAGTAGAATAACACAAAAATGCGACAGTTCGCCTGACCCTGCAATCTGAGGAATATAATGAGTATAAGGGCTCAAGTAAAAGCAAAGGATGGATTCAAAACTAAATATTCCATATTTATGACCAATGTCCTACACGAGTAAGTCCCAAAATAAAAGTAAAAAACTGAGTTAAAGATCCAGCACGTGAAATAATGAGACACCAAATAGATAATTGTACCTTTAAATCTACTGGCTCCAGATTCCAATTAGATGAGTACAACACAGTCTGTCCATCCTGTATGAAATTAAAGAAAAAACACAGAGCGCTTATACCCGTTCCGCCAGAAAAAGTCATCTGGTGTGGTAAAACTTCAATGAGGATGCCACAGCATCATTTAGATTTTAAGCATTTTGCAGAAATCCTCTTACCATCAATATATGCAAAGGAGCCTGCTTTCTTCCCCTCCTTTCTCGCTTGTTTAACAAGAGGCCAGAGTTTGTGTCAGGTCTTCAACGATCCTGATTTTCCTTCCTTTGAGGACGGCAGCGGTTCTACCATCCCTCCAAATCTGATCTCGGATGTTGCACAAAAGAAATTGTATTGGAAATAAAATTTGTTATAGCAAAATATTATTATTATTATAAAAATATGTTTCATAGAAAATGTGATTATCTCTGCTAACTTTTTATCTGCAGTTAGACATTAGGGTATATAGTACAAATATTTTGTTGGATATATGCAAGCAAAAAATAATAGATTGAGAAATGGATAAGAGAAAGGCTGTAGAAAAATCAAATGAATTACAAGGCTGTAGAGAACAGTGCACTATTGCAGACTTATATAGCCTACTGAAGTTTTAATTACATTATTGTAATAATATAGTCAGTCAGAAACTAAAGTGGGCCAGTCTAAGGCATGGATCTCCAGAGTTGAAAATGAGTCCCACTCCGGCCCTGCATGATAAGGTCCTAAAATTGTCATATCTAATATATATTATACAAACTTTTGATGGAAACAAAAATATGATGCAACCTAATATGATGCACAATCATCATGACTTGTGTTTTTGGCTCGTCCGGCTGATTAAACTGAAGTCCAGCAAACAAACAAAATCTAATGTCGAAAACATAAAGGTCAAGATCCCAACTAATGTAAACACTAACCACTATAATAGTTGATTTTCAAAAATGATTTGGTTCAAAATGATTTGATCTCATTGGTTCAAAATGAATGTTTCTCTTTGATTCAGATTGCCTAAATTAATTTGAGGTAAAACTATTCAAATGTGTGGAAATGTGTGTCATAATTAAATTACGTTAGATCAACAAGTTATTTTTTGGAGCGTGAGTAGTTACAGAATGACAAATCAGGTTTACGACCGGCTTCAGGATCTGGGTAAAATCTGAGACGTTCACCAAGCATTTAGATGAGTGGATAATATTCTCCCTGCAGTTACTTTTCTTCTGCTTATCTCATGATTCACCATGAGTAAGATAACAGAGAATCTCCTCATGACGCATCTTAACTTAAAAAGAGTGACACTAAACGAACTGCATTTAAGCATGTCACATTAGTGTAGCAGGATGAAACAACAATTGTTATTACTGTCTGGTGCTGTTAAACTATCAGAGCTGGTTTGTGGATTCTGAAAACGAGAGATTAGGTTGATGAATCAGTGGTATCACCACTGTTGTGGATGTTTCCTGCTGTAATTTGATGGATAGTGTTGGCTTCCTTTTTTCCAATTGTTGTGCATCGGATGCGCACAGTGGTTTACGGTTACTCTTTTTTTAAAGGGACTTTTGGCTGTTAATAGAGAGAATGATTTATCTTTGTACTTTGTCCGCATACAAGTAGCCACAACTTTCTGTGGTGGACGACGATGTATAGTTCAGTGCCCTGATTTCCTTGTAGTAAGTACAATTGTTTGCCTTTTACTTGTTTTCTAGATTACTGTGAGTAACATCTCTGTTTACTCAACGTAACCATGGTTACCACTGAGCAGGGAACCAGACATTAGGTATGGGTTTTCCCATACGTAATGTTGATTGACCGGCTTGATAAGGAGTCTTTGTATTTCATGTTTAGCAGGTAACTGCACGTCCCAGGGTTTCTGTGATTTAGTTTGGGATGGAATGTACTGTTTCTCACTCTTTGGAGCATGGTAAACCTAGCCAATATAAAGCAGTGACAGTCACATGTATTTATTGCAAAAACTGTCCATTAAACAGTATAAAAATAGCAAATGTAAATAAAATTGTTGTGACTGTTTACACTGAAAATTCACACCCCAAAATATATGCAATAATGCCAGTATATTATTACCTAATATATCAGTTTAATCATGACGATAAAATTCCCAATGCCATTTGATGCCAAAGCGGGGTTACCAGATCCCAGAAAAAAAATCCATCCCCAAGCTTACTCAAAACCCACCCAAATGTAATGAAAACTAACCCAATTTTTGCCCCAATCAATCACAGGTGACAGCAGCTTTATTCCATTAATTCACTTTCAAAATTAACATTTAGATTTTTTTTTTTCATTTTATGTTTTTAATTTTAGCGAGATTTTTTTTAAAAGTACTATATGCATATTTAATGATTTTATTTGTATTTTATACTTTTTTCTATTATGCTTTTCTTTTATTTTCAGAACTTTTCATGATTATATTTAAAATTTGGGGCTGGGCGATATAGCCATAAATATTATATCAGTATTTTTTGTTTTATTTATCAGAATATTTACCATTAATATGCACTGAAAAAAACAATAAGTAAAATTTACTTAATTTTTATTTAACAAGTTTTTCCACGCACATTTTTAAAGTAAAGTACGCAAGTACGGAATTAAGTAAAATTAGCAAATGAAATAAATCAATTTAACATGTTAGAGTATTTCTATTTAATTATTTTAAGTTTACCCTGCAGTCCTCAAGTACAATTCACTCAGCCATGGTTTGTAAACTTTACTCTTATTGTAACACTGAAAAAAATGCTATTAAGAACATTTTTAAAAGGTTCACTTACAAACATGCATGTAAGCAAGTAGACATCTTTTTATTGTTTCTAAGGTTATATGTTGACACAATGTAGTTACAAACCAAATGAACACAGAGACCTCAATACTTGGCACACAATACACAATGTCGGTAACAATCAGTAAATAGTTTTTGAGTATGAATGGGTCATTTTGAGTAGTAAATGAACTCTAGATGTTACAAAACAGCAAGTTATTTAACCTAACAACAAAGACAACCATTAAACTGTGTAAATACATCTCAAAAACAGCAAAAAAAAGTTAACCTTATTAATTATTTGTGCCCAAGTGCATGATGGGAACAATGGGATCATGACTTTGATATTTACTTAAACAATCTTTGTAAAAATAACAAACGATTCCAAGTAAAATATACTTATAAGTTCAAATTTAAAATTCTACAATCTTAAATTGAGTACTTTCCACGTGTTTTTTTAGACATTTTGAGAATGAATGCAAATGTATCTTGTTTTTTCATAAACTCTTTTAAGCCACCTTTAGGGCCCCAAGAAATCCATTTTAAATTCCCCTAAATTATTTTCAATTTATTTGATTTATTTCGTATTTGATTACTTACAATTTTATAATCAAAAATCTAATGATAATGTCTAATGAAATGATTAATAAATCTTTAACTTTAATTTGTAAATATAACAACAGCATTTTGTTAAACAAAACTATATGTTTGATATTAAAACATGTTTTGTATATTTTTTTTCGTATAGTGTGTATCAGTTAAATTTCTATAGCGGGAGAGCTAGGCTGTGGTCATCATTTACTGCTGTGTCCACATGGAGTGCTGTGCTAAACAATTTTGGCTTGCTTTGGGTTGAAGTCTGAGGACCTCTGCTGGCCATCTTCCTCTTTATTTATTTTGTTTGTTTGTGGCCCTTATTTTTGGACGTTTGAAATCTTCTGCTCTCAACCTCCCAGTCAACTCTCATTTATGTGAAATGGAAACAAAGCCAATTTTAACTGAGATTGGACTATACGTTTAGGGTGTGCTCAACAAAGCTTAAATTCTGTCTTAATCAGTGTTGGGGGTAACGCATTACAAGTAAAGCAAGTTACGTAATATTACTTTTTTCAAGTAACTAATAAAGTAACACATTACTTTTACATTTCCAAGAAAATATCTGGGTTGCATTTCCAAAAAAGTAATGGATTTTGGAAATTTTTGCTTAGAACAAGCAAAATAATCTGTTTTCAGAAAAAAAAAAAACAAGACATTTTTTACTTGATTTAAGAATATTTAGATATTTTGGCTAGAAACAAGACAAAACATTTAAGTAAGAAAGGCATTTTTTGCAGTGCAAGTAGGTCGCATTACTTTTTAATTTCCAAGAAAATATCTTAAGTTACTTTTCCAAAAAAGTAACGGCAGTTTCTTTTTGTTTCCTTTATGTATTTAATGCCATTTTATTAACCAATGACTTTGGAAAAATACTTTCTGCAAAAATACTTTTCTTACTTACATTTTTTTGTCTGGTTTCCAGCCAAAATATCAAAAAAAGAAGGATTTTCTAGACAAGTAAATAATTATTTTCTTGTTTTCAGAAAAACAAGTCAAATTAAGTGAGTTTTTGCTTAGAACAAGCAAAATAATCTGTTTTCAGAAAAAAATAAGACAATAATTTGTACTTGCCTAGAAAATCCTTCTTGATTGAAGAATTTTTAGATATTTTGGCTAGAAACAAGACAAAAAATCTAAGTAAGAAAATAATTTTTTGCAGTGAAATAATAAGCAAAACTTACTTTAGATTAACTAACATTTGTACTTTTTTTTACATTGCTGAAGAGTGTTGAACTTTCTTTTCCTACAGTTCTACTGTACAGATGTGAATTTAATTTTCCTTTAGCCTTAGCCTTATTCACTTAATTTCATTCTGGTGTGAAAGGGCTTTTACATTTGCTAAGAATCAAACTTTTTTTATATTAAAAACAAACAAGCAAGCCCTGCCCAGATTTGAAAGTAACGCAAAAGTAATGTAACGCATTACTTTCCATAAGTAACTAAGTAACGTAATTAGTTACTTTTTTAGGGAGTAGCGCAATATTGTAATGCATTACTTCTAAAAGTAACTTTCCCTAACACTGGTCTTAATGACCACAACAGCGTGTAATTGATAATAATACAAACCCATTAGTAAACTGTGAATTTGGTTATAAACAAGAGCACAGAACAGTGTTGTAGTCTTAAAATGTGAAATTACGTTGGTGCCAATAGCCTTGTGGACAGCGCTTCGCGCTCTCTCACACTTCACTTAATGTCCTATCGAAATAAAGGCATAAAGTCTTCTAAAAAATCAGTTACAAGTTAAATCACAATGCTTGTGATGAAATCCGATCTTTCAAAAATTGCAATCTGACCTAGAAGCACAATCTGACTTGTAGAGCCTACTTCAGCTGCAGAAACTGGAAGGAAGGAAGGAACCCAGCAAGCAATAGCCGTCATTTCACCGTCTCGGTTACCTATAGACCCGATATAGTCCGGCTATGTGTAACTCCCTTCTAGCCCAAATAACCTTGAATTTGGATACATGTCGTTTTTTGGCAAACTAACTTGTGAGTTGTATTATATTCCATCATGTAAGCAAAGTCAGCAGCATTTAGAATGTGTTGGTTTGATTTCTTTGACATGTTCTGTGCATAGCCTGTGCGTAGTCGAGATTTAGCTCGTAGTCAGATGGTCTATTTGTAGCCCACTGATAGTCAAATCTGATTCATTGTAGCATTTGGCCAGACAGCGCATGAGATGATTGATATACTGTAATGTTTGCAGTGTCAATGACATCTATAAAGATATAAGTGTAATTTCATGACATGATCTATATGTAGACACGATTTAGCTCTGAATTGGATGGGCTATAGTCTGCTTTTAGCCCACCTGGCGAAATCGAAGCGATCCGTGGTCTATTTGTAACGGTTTGGAATAGACCAATATCAGACCAGCGATGAGCACGGCCAAAATAGTCTTACAATCGTTTACACGAAATTCACGCTTATTATAAATTGCAAGTAAACTTCTGAAACATTTAAATTAGCATGGTTTTATATTTTATAGCATTATTAAATATAGCATTATTATTTATGCCAAAATAATGCTCATTTAAATGTTTCAAAAGTTTACTTGCATTTCATAATATT
This sequence comes from Cirrhinus molitorella, assembly GCA_033026305.1. NCBI lineage: Eukaryota > Metazoa > Chordata > Actinopteri > Cypriniformes > Cyprinidae > Cirrhinus > Cirrhinus molitorella. Next base: position 47,185,833 of record CM065119.1, read on the forward strand.
ATGTCATGCATCCCACAAGCTGTTAAGTGTAACATTCATACACAAACGATATTATTTGACTGTATGCAATTACAATTCCCAACCGCTAGATGGCAATTTTAGCCCTACTGAGACATGACTGCTGGCAACGCGAGACTTGAGAGTTAGTAGGAATCACCCCTGCGAGATCTCGCGATTTCAGCTTTTTGAATTTTGTTTTTGTACGAGACAGCACTAAGTTTACTTGTCGGAGAGCAACGGGGCAAACGATAAAGGACATTCCTACGTGGTCTTGTAAGTATCTGTGTTTTCATTTTGACATGTGTTCATTGTTTATCTATATTATTTGCTATTATGTGTAGGAAGATTGTAGTTGATAGTGATCCTTGACTAGGCCCACAGTTCAGTTTTCATGTGATCAGAGAATTGCAAAATGTAACGGATAATACATTTAAAGTTTAGAATTCGTCCGTGTTTACAAACTCAATCGTTGTAAAACAGTGCAAAAAGAGGTGAAAGGGCAAACAATAGAACAAACACAGCATTGACAAAGATTATACAGTGAACACACTGAATGAATAGGAAGAAACTGAATAGGAGTTTCAACATGTGGAAAAGTGGATAGAAAATGAGGAGATCGAGGCAGCAATGGTAAAAAAAAAATCCTCACAAAAGCTCTCATCTCTGACAAAGTCAATCATTTATTTTAACTATATTGAATTGAATTTATGACTGAGCAATGGCTTGTTACATACAGAGAGCATGAGCTAACTGAATATCTCTCATTCTACAAGTACAATAAGCTTAAAAATATGAATGATTTAAAATAATTATCAATTCTAAAAAGTTTGCAGCAGTATTAAAATAATGCAGATATCTAAGATGTGCAATGCAGCATTAAAAACTAAACAGTTCAATCAGAAAACATAATTAAAAACTGCAGGGGTGAATTTATTATTCCATGTATATTGGGGTTTAATGTGTGTACTGGGCTACTTTTTATTTACAGCAGCTATCACTGTTTTGTTATGAAATCAGTTGTGCCAGACAATTTTGGACACTTGTTCACTGACGCATGTAATACTACCTTCCTGACATTTGTTATTCAGGTGTCACAGTTGTGCAGAATTGAAGGGAGAAACCTCAAAGACAGCACCAGAAAGATTCTGGACAGGTAAAGTCTTCAAAATGTGCCACATTAATCAAATATTGTGGTGTCAATACTTAATAAGCTACAATGCAATTCAGAAATTTAAAAATCCTTTACTGGTCATTTGGAAATGTCAAACTTTGTCTGCAATTATTAACCACCTCAATCTGTATTATATTTGAGGGTTTTCAATTCAACATGAAAGAGGGTGGTCTGCTGCAGAAGGAGGCATTTGAAAAGACTGCACTGTTCTCGGTCATTAGAGGTATGTATATACAACACACATTTACCAGAGAGCTTCTCTCAATTTTACACACTGAATGGTGATACACAATATACAGGTGCAGCTCAAGAAGTTAGAACATCATGAAAAGGTTTATTATTTTATTGTAACTTATTGCAAAAATGAAAGTTTCATATATTCTAGATTCCCCACAAGTAAAACATTTAATTTTGTTTTCTGTCACAATTAGTGTAAATAAATGCATCAAAAATTATGTCAAAAAAGCTTTTCTTAAGCTATTTTTTTCTTATTTGGCAGATGCTGTGATGACCAACTTCCCGGCAGCAACAGAGTTGGATTTGAGGAATGCAGTTGGGGAAGCATTTTATAAAAGATATAAAAACAATAATTAATAATTTCTGTTCACTATGGTTGTTTTATGTGTTAAATAAACCAACAAAAGGGTTATTTTTTACATTGTCATTTATCCATAATGTTTTAATGTTAAGTGTGATAATATGCTCTTGATTTGTATTAGATTTATTTCTTTTAAACATCTTAAATTATTCCCTATCATAATATTTATATTTAAGTGTATTATATTTATAACATTTTATTTTGTCAATAATTCTTTAGAATTTTTATGCATTTGTATTGTCTAAAGTTGTTAAAATTATTTTTCTTAATAAAAGCTGTATATTTGTTTATACAAATGGATTGTCATTTTGTTGTCTATTAGATGTATATATGTAGGCATTCATTAGCTGTCTATTTGATGACTAGTTTAGTCTTGGGCTATGGTTAGACGTCTATTAACTTTTCACTGACAGCCCAAATTCAGTCTTGTTTTAGCCTAGACCCATATTCACTGTCTATTAGACGTATACATGTAGTCGTTCAATAGTGGTCTACCTGATGTCTAGTCTATTATTGGGCTATGGGTAGACGTCTATTAACTTTTCACTGACAGCCCATTTTTTGCCATGTTTTAGCCTAGACGTCAGGGCTGTGTTTCGTCTAAAAGACGTCTAATTTACGTCTTTTAAACCAAAAGACGAGACCTCCCAAATTAGCCGCTGTTTTTAAGTTACAGCGCATGAGAAAATGCAAAAACCAAATATTCCAAAAGTATGCGGCGCTACGCAATGCATCCGCCAGCCGCGCGCAAAAGCAGAGCGGGATCAGTCACGCGCACGACGCTGACGAACGTGCACTGCGCCATAAAGTGATAAACAGCGCAAGTCGCTTGATCCATTCAGATGTCACACAGAACTGTGTTATATAGTCGTGTGTTATGATAACATTAAAGGTTCTGTAGTGATGCTGGCTGAAAACAGCGACGACAATGTAAAATTCATGATGAGGTAAATTGGAAAATGGCAATACATTGCTTCACACATGCGTATTAGCGCCCTCTTTGAGCATGGGAAATTTGAAGTATGTGCACTTCTCCAGTCTTAAGATATCAGTGGAAGTTTTTTTTTTCCAAGGTAAGTTTTTCACTTCACCACATCTCTTCCACATTGAATAGCTTCTCATCCTTACATGACTGTTAAAGTTAACTTACATTTTTTTAAACCTTAATGTGTGCGCTACAAACCGACAGCTTCGTAAAATCTAGAGAAATGTTTGAGATTATCAGTGGGGTAAAATTTATACCCGCCCTAGAAGCACATGCAGTTTACTTGCACAATGCAAGATGTAAGTTAATAGTCACAATATTGTTTATATGGATTATTAGGCTATTGTTATCCCACTGCGCAATGTGACGTTGTAGTGACGTCTTTTCCATGTCATTTTTGACATATGGTCTACCAAATAAATAAATAGTCATACAGATAATAAATCTTGTTTGTTTATAAATAATCTGTATTCATATGTATAATCATGTTGATAGGCTCTATTTTGTAAAACACATTTACTGCAACTGCCATAGACGTCCAAATGACGTCCAAAAAAACCCAGATCAAATGTTGAACGTCAAAATGACGTCCAAGTTGGGTCATGGTTGGACGTCCAAATAGTAGACCTAGTTTGGACGTCGAATAGATGTCCAGAATTGGTCATGGACCGACGGACCCAATATAAACATGATCTGCACGTCTATCCGATGTCCAATGTTTAGTGGGATTATTTGTATTTATTATGTTCATTGTTATTATGTTTATTAGGTTATTGTTTGTATCTGATCTGTTTTATTATTGCTGTTTGCTGTTATAAGTAAACATATAATTAAACATTACAATACAGTGTTTTACAAATGAACTACTTTTAACTTAACAAATAATCAAATAAAATACTAAATGTAAATGAAAAATTTTGAATTCTAATTTTTTAAAGGTATTTCACGTTTGCAATGAATTGGTTAGGCAGCTTTACAGCATTACGGATGTACTCAACTGTACTCGGGTACTGTTTCATAATAGGTACAGTTGGAACAAAAAAGCTTCTTGTGTTCATGAGCTAATTGTGGCAAATGTGACCTACTTATGGATGTTAATAAATATGAATATTTTAGTAGACAAGTAAAGGAAATGTCATATAAAAAGTCACGTCTTTTCAGTCCTTAGTTTTGGTGTGATAAAGGAAAAAGCAAAAACTGTACCAACTGTACTCGGTCTACCCTAATCACTAAAAGCTGTCACTCACTTTCTTTCACTTTCGATCTCACGACGTTCCGTGTAAGCTCTCTACACTGCATAATGGATCTTTTATTTACATCGTATCTGCAATTTGTTTAGAGAGGATTCTCGAGATTGCAGAACTCGGCAAACTCGGCATTTTGAGCTGTGAGTGGATTGTAACTTCAACACTTCTGGTCTTTGAGTTGCATGATTCCCCAGGGCCCTAAGCGTGTGTGTGTGTGTGTGTGTGTGTGTGTGTGTGTGTGTGTGAGAGAGAGAGAGAGAGATAATGAAGGCTTGTATTTGGCTTATTCAGTACTCAAATGTTATACCTGACTCATGCAATACAGTAGAATACTGCAGTAAGTTTAGTATACCACTTCTATTAGTCAAACATTTTTTATTTTATTTATATAAATCCTGGAACTTACAGAGAGCTCATAAAAGGCGCGTTTGCACTCTTCTCATTATGTTTTGTATACACTGCTTGTTCCCTTTGTGAAATTATATGCTGCATACATAGCGTCGTATCTTGTCATCTTTGTGGTTCGTTTATAAGTATTTGGTCCGTGTTGCGTTCATATTTCATTCGAACAGCAGTTCGTTTGAAAGTGGACTGAGACCCATCTTGGTGTCGGTCAGCTTGTTTGGTGCGCACCAGGGTTGGGATGGCAGTATTCACATTTACTCAAATGAATCGCACTAACAAAGCAATCGCACCAGAGTGCGTTTTAATCAAAGCAACCATGAGGGTTGCAGTCACTTAATAAGCAGAGTCTGTAATCACTTTTTGGCAAGTGTAAAACTGCAATATTGGCCATTTAAAGGTATTTCATCAGTTAAAATGACTGAATGAGCTGAAATCTATTAAATATAACCCCCATGAATGCAACGGTGTCATTTTGAGGCAGAAACTACATACAGCGATACAGCTTTAAGACACAATTAGTTTTCGGCACGACACCGGCCCTGGTATGGATTTAGTCAGTCATAGCAGTTACAAAAAATTATTTTATTCATTCATAATTTCTTCATTAGCAACACTTTGAAGCTTCAAATTCACAACATGACTCAACTGAAACCCTGCAACTTCAGACTTGACTCACCATTTTTTCCGTCAGAGTTTAAATCTCTGCCACAAGGAGGCAGTACGTACCACTACATATTGACTTACATGAAGTGAATCATCCATACTCATTCGCTGTACTTCACGACCTATTTATACACCTTTTTGTTCAGAATCCAGATGTTACATTGAGAATCATTCAACTAAACATTTTTTGTTTCCTAGAACATTCTAGGAATGTCACTTGGCTGTAAACAAATAGAGAAACAAAACTAATTATAACCATTAGCTAACATTTTGGCAATTCTCATTAGGTTGACACACGAAATTCTCCTTCTAGTGTAATGTTGGTTTATGGTTGTGATTTGCTGTTCTGGTTCTGCTTTTCTTCTTTTTTTTTTTTTTTAGATTTATACATCATCTGAAATAATAAATAAACTTTACATTGATGTATGGTTTGTTAGGATAGGACAATATTTGTTCAAGATACAACTATTTGAAAGCTTTAAATATTGAGAAAAAATAATATTGAAAAAATTGCCCTTAAAGTTGTCCAAATGAAATTCTTAGCAATGCATATTCAAAAATGTGATATTTACAATAGGACATTTACAAAATATCTTCATGCAACATGAAGATCCTTTACGTAATGCTTTACTTAACATCCCAATGATTTTTGTCATAAAAAAATAGATAATTTTGACCTATACAATGTATTCTTGACTATTGCTGCAAATATACATGTGTTACTTTTGCGGTTCAGGGTCACATATTTTACATAATGTTTTCTTTTCTGAACTTTACACAGGAAACAAGTCAAAACAAAACACTGTCTGATAAGAAATGACTGAAAAGATTAAAGATAAGACAACAGTAACATAAGACATTTTGTTTGTGATTTTTACATCATCTGTTCTGAAATTCGTGTAGCCATACATTTATTAAGCAATTCTCACAAACCACTTCCTAAGTGTGATATTTGTTGATGTGGCTAACGTACAAAAAAATGACTTACAGAATATCCGAGGCGTGTAGAGGGAAAACATAGCTTTATTTATAATTATTAGTTTAAATAAAAATATTAGAAATTGCATATAAATATAATATTGTTTGCATATTTGAGAACAATAAAAAAAAACGTAGTCAATTAAAATCACTCAGCATGAACTTAGTATAAACATAAGTATAAGGGCTTAGCTGTGAAAGAACAAAACTTCCATACAAAAGGAAAAATAAGAGAAAAATAAAATCATTCCATTTTTAAAAATATATTCTTTAGATTTGGCCAGCTGGTTTGGGTCAACTGAATACAAAAAAGTACACGTCATCATAAATGGCATTTTGCTTACTGAAGAAAATACTGGTTTTTTTGAAAAGAAACTTCCCAAAGAAAAACACTCCACTGTCTCATTGAAACAGCCGATGTTGTTCAGATTCATACGGCTTGCTTGACTGACTGGATTAGTGTAACTAGTGGTAATTTTATGTGAGAAAAGAATAGAAAAAAATCACCACTACCACCCCTAGCCATCCACCACCCCCATCGGAAAACATTTCCATGACATTCATGAACAAATAAGTGCTGCTGTGGCTGGATCAATCTGGTTTACAGCTAAAAACTGGCACCACATTTTTAATTTTGAAAAAAAAACAACAACAACAACAACAACAACAAAATGCTGCTTTCTTGTCTTTAAAAAAGATGCACATATTTCGAAAATAAAATACTGCTCCTTAGCTTTAGACACAGCGAGCATTCATAGCAAATATTGACGTTGGACAAAGATAGGGTGTTATGAGGTTTTTACATTCAGCTGTCGATGATTAAAATACTGTATGATTATATGTACACTAAAGAAATACCCACTTGCTCAGAATTAGCTTACTACTTTCTGTTTTGTAAAACAATGTTTGCAGGCAGTTATGACATCTTTTATGTACGTAATACATGGGAATCTTCAAAGTCGACGTTCATTAACAGTATATCGTGCCCTTTCTCATCTTGACTCATAAAAAAACTGAAACAAAACAAACTTAACTACATCTGTTGAGAGGAAAATGTGTCATGCTTCTGAGAAGATCATGAGATGTGATCTTCATATTTCGAAAGGAAGAAGAAAAAACACCAGAAAAGTATCACAACCCCCACGCAATCCTTGTTAATGTCAGCGAGCATTTCCTAGTACAACAGCTGGAAAATCTCAGGTGTTCTAGCAGCTGATCTTGAGACCGCATCCTCTCCAAATGTCACATGTAAAGCTAACAAGAAAATAAGTACAACCGACAATGTAAAAATTGGACACGGATATGGCTTTCATCCGGAAAGCCAATCGCTTCTGCAATATGTGCAGCAGTCTACCAGTCGTCTGCCCATTTTATGATAGTGATGAAGGTGGAGAAGGGTCGTGGTTGCCAGTTCACCAAACTGCTTGGATTTACTCTCACTGATAACTGGCTTGATGACTTCATCTTCATCAGAAGGAAAGTGTTGAGCTTCGCATCTGGATCCGAGTTGCCATTCACCACCTGAGTGTCATGTGCGGCTGAAAATGTACTCTGCTCCACATTATCATTGAGATCCACCCAGATTCGGAGGTCTAAAGCAGAGCTGCTTACGTTCCTTGACTTCAGGACGAAGTTAACTTGTATGTAGACCAGGTAGACACCTTTCTCTTGAAAGACCATCCACATGTTGGTGCTGTCCAGAATGCTCTTACTTTTATTCCCGTATCCCCGCCACTCATCCTCCCAGACCAAACGGTCACCTATCTGATTCTGAGCTTGAAGAAGATAAACATGTAGCAAGAATTCTCATTCTAGAATCACAGAGCTTTACATTATGCTATGTCAATTAAAAATAATAGACTTTTTTTCTTTGAAATGAAACCGTTTTCGTTCATAAATACATTTACAATAAGGTTCATTAGTTAATGTAATGTATCAACTAACATGAACTAACCATGAGCAATACATGTGTTACTGTATTTGCTAATCTTCATTCATTCATTGTTTATTCATGTTAGTTCACAGTAATGTTAAGATTTGAACAATGCATTAGTAACAAAAGAACAAAGATTAATAAATGCTGTATGGTTCATGTTAACTAATGAACCTTATTGTAAAGTGTTACCATATTTAGAAACAAATGTAGGGCTAATCACCTTTTAGAAGCCAGTTCTCTCGAGAGACTTGATGCTTGAACATATTTTCTACTGCAGGGACTGCCAGGGTAGGGAGGGAAAAAGCAAAGAAAAACATCTGTAAACATCTCCAAGTTTTCCCACCACAGAACGAATGCTGACAACAAAAATGGCATGACTCAATTCACAGCTGTACAGGAAAAAACGCGCTGAAACAGACCACAGAAAGGCATTTACACAAACAGGCAGCGAGACAGCTCGGCTCCCCACCCAAACATTCTCACAGCAGACTCCCACAAACTCACAGCCAACTAAGCACAACTGTCACACGTAGAGCTACAAAAATGTTACTATTACAGTGTGCTACAATTACCATTACAGGAACAGCAGTCAAACTGCAATCAATTAGAATGGAGATTCAGAGTTTTCGGAAACCATTTACTAGTTTTCTTTTTATGTTAGCTTGAATTGTTTATTTGATTGCCTATAAATCACGATCAGCTATGTTTAAATCATGCGCACGCTATAAGGTGCACTTGGAATATGAACGAAGCGTTTACCCCCCTTAGAAAATCGTTCTTAACGAAAAGCTTAATAAGCCACGTGGCGTGAAGAAGAAAGGAAAATAAACTCCGCCACAAAATTAGTTATTGCATAACTTACCATTCAAGCTAATTCTTTGGCATCCAGGCACCTGTTGAAGTTACAGTAAGACATGTCACTGTTATGCATATTTCAAAAGGTAGATTGCACAGAAGCAGAGCCTACTGAAATACGCGTAACGTTCGCGTAAATGCATTCATTCGTTGTTTACAAACACGCCCTCTGCAACTTGATCCATGTATTTGCTATCCACGCACATGAAACGCTGGAAAACAAGGAAGTGTTTCTCAGCCCTGTGTGTATGTGAACTGAGGGTTCTTCTCCTTTTTGTCTTTTTCTTAAAATGACTAAAACCAAACGCTTGCTAAAATGGTAAACTATCTTACTAGACTTTATTTCAACCAAGTCAATCACCAACTCCTGAGCACCATGTAACTGTATCGTCCAAAATAGCAATATCTTTTGTATATCCAGTTATATTTACCTTCGACATGAAGAAATATGTCAGGCACGATGCGATTAAAATAATGAGCAAAGCTATCGATGTCCAGATGATGTGCGCCCTAGCTGCCCTCGATGTATCCATGCCTGCTCCTCAAGAAGTTGAAATAACTGCAGTCTCACTAGAAATGCCTCTTGTACCGGATGAAGTTGTCGACTGTAATGAGATATGAGTCTCTCCCACGCGTTCAACGGTGCGCTATTAACTCCGCATCACCTGTGGGTGAGATGAGGGTGGATGCGATCATGGTAACAGAAAACGCGTAGCTTTCACTATGTAAAGCATGTCTTCATGCATTTCACTGATTTCTAGCTGTAATCTAAGCCAACATCTTGTTTCATTTGAGTTATTAGCATTGTCTGTAATTTTATCAGATTGACAAAATAAGATGACATGTTTGGTGGATAAAAGAAGTTCAATTTTCCCTTATGTCAGTTTTTTTTAAAACACCAAAGTTTAAATCTTTAATCTGAAAAGCTCCTGACAGGTCTGCCCTACAAAAGCAAAAGACCTTAAGTGTGAAATTGAGAAAAATGACTTTTTTATTTGTTCAGTCAAATTAATTATAGGTATCTAAAATATCCAACTGCCAAATGTTTAGTGTCCTATCTATATTTAATTTGGCTGGACAAATGTAAAATCATTTTCTCAGTTTCACACTCTAGCGAGTTAAGGTCTTTTGCCTTTGTTGAAGAAGTGAGGATGAAATGAAATCTTAACAGGACAGTTCATTCTGTCATCATTTACTCGCCCTTACGCCGTTACAAATACCTGTATACATATCAAAATGAGAGATTTTGGAGAATCTCTTTGAAGGTAATGAATGAAGATATCAAGTTTCAATTCACACTGTAAAAATAACAAAGCACTTGTGCAATCAATCTCAATTCCTCCAGAATAATCATATGGCAGCAATTTCGCGTGTAGCAATAGCCGGTCTGTGAACTAATCCTTTGTTTAAATTTGATCTTTAAGTGGTTTTTTTCTATACACAGTTCTGAACAATTTGTTCGTGGTTCTCAGAAAACTCACTGAATCATTTAACGATCTGATCTCAGACTGTTGTCTTTACTGCCGTCGCCAAAGATTGTAAAAATCACTAAGCGACAATAGAGACAACGGTGGAACATATGGCATTCATTCATAAATAAAAAAGTGTCAGGGCTGATTTTAGAGATCAAACCTCACACCTTAACATTTTCCTGTAGTAAACAATAACAGTGCAATGTCACTTTTTTTTGCCATTCCATCAGCCCCTATTATCACTTCAGTTTCAACTGTTCCTCACATAACGCCGTCACATGACTTCAGAAGACCTAAAATGTGATTTTGCATCCTTTTTCGGTCTTCATCACCACTGTCACTGCACAGAAACCGCCGTCTCCTTTGACTGACTTGGAACAGCATGTGAAAATGGGGACAGAATTTGAATTTTTGGGTTATCTATCCCTTTAAGAGCAGATATAGACCACAAGCCCTTTAGAGACCACCCATCTGGTATTTTCCCTTAATGTTGACTGGAAGTCATAAGAAATATCTGTAATCAATCACACAAACAAGGTCACCACATGCCTATACGTGTGCTCCCGTTGGGTGTGGGTGTTAGCAGAAGCATCAGCAAAAATCTTCATGCACTGTGCGTGTTTAGATGTTGCTGGGCGCTTCAGGGACATTCAGTCTGTTTGTGAGCATCTGACTGTTGATTCAGACGCAGATACTGTTTTTCCAGTTATATATATGCACACACACACACACATATATATTTTATATGACTCATTTTTAACGGTGACTCTGTTTACAGAACTCACAAGTTGAATTTCCAAAAGAGGGCAGTTTCCCAGATGATATCAAAGTAAGTAAAAGAAAATGCCCGCAAATGTCTTCCATTTCGAAGGCCTACATGGCTCAGTGATGCCACAATGACATCAGATTCCACTTGTCAGCACTCGATTGGCTAAGTGCTGTTGATTTCCGGCGTCATGTGCTCAGAACAATTTAAATGTCGCGGGATTTTTGATGTGCAATAACGATTCGCATTTCTGTTTGTCGTTAGCGATCACTTATTTGACTTGGCAGCCTGAGGACGATGATGAAGCTCAGAATCAAAGCATGTGTCGGCAATATCAGATTCTCATAAACTCTTACTTTCCAGCTTCACTGCAGGCTTTGTGGGATTGAGGGATGCGTTTGACAAGAACTTCAGCATCTCTGTGTCACGGCAACAGTATTTCCAGGTAGGCAAGAAGAGACATACGAGAGACTCTCACTACTACAGCAGCTAGTTTCCACTTGAAACGCTCTCCATTAGCAAAATGGAAAAATGCAGTGTTAACTGGGACGGGAGATAAGTGAAAATCAGTCGTGTTTTGAATCACTCCCACAGCGCGTCTGCATTCTGTTTACAATATCGCAAACGTAATCGACATTATCATCATATTTCTGTATGACACTTCAGGCCTTTTTGATACACGAGGGAGCAGGTGACAAATGCAGGGGTGGAGTAATGTGCACAAAACAGCACCTCTTTTGTGGTTTCAAGAGTTAATTTCTCCATTAAACATGATTTCTGTGAAAAATGACTAACAATAATGAGGTCAGAGCTAAAAGTTCTGTTAGTATTTAACAACATTACTTTACAGTACAGAGCGCCTGCCAATGACAACTACAGTTTTGCACAGCTTCCAAACTCTCACTTGATCTTGGTCTTGGTCCAGGTATAGGCGAACGCCTACAATAATTCTTGGTTCTGTTATTTTAATTCATGACAAGAGTAAAGCAAACAAGCCAACTACGTTTTTGCATATCTATAGATTTCAGGAGAATGCTTTCTATTTGCTTCGAAAAGGCTTTCTGAATGAAACGAAAGCATGTGTTTAGTATGACTTAAAAAAGTGACTCAGATTCTGTGATATTTGTTTGTATGACCCCTTAATGGATACCCAGAAGGTGTGGGCGATTGCAGGAATACTCCCCAGCTACCTCGTCTACCTCTGACCTTTAAGAAGGGTACAAATTAGAGATGAGAACATTTCTGTGGGTGGGGGGCTTTTATAGCTATTCTCCACTGGATTGTTTTTCAGGATTGAGCAAAAACAAACTGATCACCCCAGCTCTCAAAGTCAACAGCAGACAGATGAAAGTCTCGATATGGAGACTGTGTCATTCGGTATTTGTGATCAAACACGCACTCCGTACATTAGAAATGTAAAAGGGGATTGCGATATGACTCAATGAAATGCCACCTGGGGGCTAGGTATAGATCAAAACCTTTAGGAAATGGAGAACTCGAATACAAAAATCCTTTTATGAAATCGACAGGCTGTCGAAGTACAAAACAGATCGTATAGCTCAGCGGTGGAAGATGTCACACGTCGACATATTGCTCAAACCAAAAGAGCTGCCTCAAGCAGATTCACGTGCTTTGCCAGGGAAGAGGGCTACAGATGTTTGAAATGAGTGTTGCAAGATGTTAAAACGCATTGCAAACGAGCAAAACCTTTGAAGTCAGGCACTTCAGGTACTTCATTTATCCTACCCTTGCGATTCGTACCCAGATGATGCCATCAGAAACACATGGTCTGTAGATGAAAGTGATGATTATGCCGAACAGAAAAAAAGAAACTGATCTGAGCAATATAGCTTGCTGCACATGTAAAAAAGGAGTCATCTTTTAACTTTTGTTTGATATTTGCGGTCTCACCGAAGGAACACTGTAAACTAAGGTAGACGTACTTGCGTACATAAGAACAGAGTTTACTGCTAAATTCTTACACATTTAGACAAAATGAACAAGGCTGTCTTGGTTTTGCAGAAAATGTCAAATGCATCTGGTGTCATTTTATTTGATTTCTTTCATTTAAATGGTATCCACTTTGTGTCATTAATGTAGAACATTAAATGTAGTTTGGTATTCAGTTTAGTTCGAATACCAGGATAATATAGATTTTTAGTCAAATAGATACATGAATGTCACAATACAGATTGTATTCAGGTCTGTATTTTTAGTTGAAGGGATGTCATAATAGCAACAGACTGGGAATTCAGACTGAATGAGAACATGTGCACCGGAATAATGAAATTATTCACTCTAAAAATGCTAGGTTAAGCACAACCCAGCACTGTGGAAAATATGAACAAACCCAGCTAGTGGGTTGATTTGACCCAGCTTCTGGGTAGTTTTATTTACTATATTACTATATGGTTGGCTTAAAATGAACCCAAAATAGGTTGTAAATTAAAAATCTGACACAATTACTATAGGCATCAGCAATAATCAAAACATGTTAGTTATTTCATTATAACTAATTAATACATGTTTATTTATTAATACATGCTATTTTTGGTTCATGTATTTATTAGTTTATATAAAACTACCCAGAAAGTTGGGTTAATCTAAACGCTGCGTTTGTCTGTATTTTACCCAGCGCTGGGTAGTATTTTTAGTATTAAAAAAAGCTCAATGAATTATCATTATTATTACTTAATCAAATCATAAAAACATCATGTCCTCTGGCCCAAACTTAACTGTTCACTTGTTTCCATATAATTGAAATGTGTTACTGTATCCACAAGCATCCAACATAAAAAAGGTTCACATTGTAGGCACTTAAAATAAATAAAAATTTTTTTTTAAATGTATTTGAAAAATACTTTTGCCCATCAGCTTGTTAAAATGCACAACACTGAGCCCAACTAAACTGAGAACCACTGAAAAGTGCATATTCACTCTTTGACAGTAGATGGCACTAATGAAACAGCAGAAATGAGCCGTTACCCCGGTAACTCTGTAAACAAAGCAGCTGTGCTACTTTCTGAACAGGATTCAAATATTTTAAACAGCCATTCAGATTTTTGTATTCGCTGCAGTTTACATCACAGCACCAAATACTTAAATGTTTAGACTTAAAAGGCCTTTTAATTTTCACATTTTAATCTGGACTAAAAACATGCCCTAGATAATGGTTGAAAATGTTTTGATTGTTTATTGTTTGGTCACACTTTACTGTAAGGCTCCATTAGACAACATTAGTTAATTCATTACTTAACATAAACTGTCAAACATTCATTAAACTTAGTTCATTTTAACATTTAATAACGTTGTTAAAACGTTAAAAACATTTGGAGTGCTATAGACTGCCAAAAGATAACAAATCAAGGAGAAGAGTGCAAAAAACTGAGGAACAAAAGGCGTTTGTGGTTGGCCAAACTGAAGCAGGATTTCCAGAGCAAGAATCTTGACTACATTCGTGTTTGTTCTTATCATTTCTGGACAGGTAGGCTAATGTCCTAATTAATATTGCTCGTACGTATCTTTACCATCTATTAACTTTAGTTTGTCAAAATATTGTGCTCTTTCCTGCTTACTAAGCAGCTTCTGCATGTCTTTTCAGTAGTTTAGACAGCATCAATTAGCAGAACGAATTAAATTATTAAATTGACCATACTACAAAAAAAAGAGAGGCCTCAGTGACATATTTATAAGTATATTTTAAAGAAAACCTATTGTTCTTTATAATTATTTTGAACTTTAATCTATTTGAAACGTTTGTTTACTTTACTTTTTTATGTTTACAGTTGAATTTGCAAAATATTATTTATTTTACCAAAATAATCATCATACAAACTGCATGTTATTTTTTTATTTAGTACTGACCCGATTTAAGTTATTTCACATAAAAGATGTTTACATATAGCCCACAAGAGAAACTAAAAGTCATATTTATGAAAATCACCTAGTTCAAAAGTTTACATGCACTTGATTCTTAATACTGTGTTGGTACCTGTTTGTTTTGTCCTGAACAGTTAAACTGCCCGCTGTACTTCTTAAAAACCCTTCAGGTCCCACAAATTCTTTCAGCATTTTCTCTCAGCATTTTTGTGTATTTGAACTCTCTGAAGGGCGGTACTAAAATGTACACCCCTGGCTCTTGCAATGCATTTTTTTGTTTTTTTCTTCTGAAGCATCAGTGACATGAGACAAATATGAGTCCTGAAGGATTTTTCTGAAGAACAGCGGGCAGTTTAACTGTTCAAGCCAAACAAGTGACTCATGAACAACTATCACTAAAAAAAAACAGCTGTGGATCATTCAGGAAACAACACAGTATTAAGAATCAAATGTACAGTCTTGTGAAAAAGTTAGGACAACCTATTGAATTCCATGGTTTTCTGTATCAGGACATAATGAAACACATCTGTTCCTTGGCAGGGTCTTAACATTTGGAAAATAAAACCTCTGATGAACAACAATACATGACATATTGCACCATGTCATTATTTATTTAATAAAAATAAACCCAAAATGGACAAGCCATGTGTGACAAAGTTAGGACACCTTTACTCTTAACATAGGATTTAGGAGGGTAAATTGTTGCGGCCATCTGTCTGGGAGTAAGCCATTTCCAAAAAGTTAAAATCCATCTTTTTACAGATTACTCACAAGTGGAAGACATTAAAGACACCAATCCTCCCAGGACGTTCACCCCAAGATCAGACCATGAGAATTGGCAGACAAGCCAAGTACTTCACCACAGACTCGACAGGCCTCAGTTAACATTTTAAATAAAAAAGTTCACGATAGTACAATTAGAAAAATATGGGACAAGTATGGGATTTTTGGAAGGCTTGCCAGAAGAAAACCATAAAAAGCATGACAGCATGGTTTAGGTTTGCACAGTTGCATCTGAACAAACCATTAGACTTCTAGAACAATGTCCTTTGAACAGATGAGACCAGAATGCAGATGTTTGGCCATAATGCACTGCGCCAGGTTTGGTGAAAACCTGTAGAGCATATCAGCACAAACACCTCATATCAAAAGTCACACATGCAGGTGGAGGGCTGATGACTTTGGGCTTGTTTTGTAGCCACAGGACCTGGCGATCAAATGTGAGGCCATCCGTCCGACAGCTAAAGCTTGACTAAAATTGGGTCATGCAACAGGACAATGATCCCAAGCACACCAGCAAATCTACAACAGAACGGCTGAAAAGAAAAAAAAAAAATCAAGGTGTTGCAGTGGCCCAGTCAAAGTCCAGACCTCATCCTGACTCAAATGCTGTGGTGAGAGTTGTCCATAAACCAATGCCCACGAACCTCAATAAACTACAGCAACGTTGTAAATTCCCTCAGAAAGATATGAAAGACTGATGGCGTCATACAGGAAGTTATTACTGTTAAACGTGGATCTACAAGCAACTTTGTCACACATGGCTTTTCCATCTTGGCTTTATTTTTGTCAAAGGATTAGTTGACTTTCAGAACAAAAATGTACAGATAATTTACTCACCCCCTTGTCATCCAAGATGTTCATGTCTGTTTTTCTTCAGTCATAAAAAATGTATGCTTTTTGAGGAAAACATTTCAGGATTTCTCTGCATATAATGGACTTCTGTGGTGCCCCCGAGCGACACAGGATGTTTTTGAAGTTAAAGACGAAAACAGGATGGGAGTCTTTCGACATACCCTAACTGTATTGACCTAACTGTACAGACTGCATGGTGCATTTGCAGAAAAGTACATAAAATGTCTATTTGTTTCGAAAATAACAGATCGTCTCCCCAAACATCGTCTCTTCATCGGCTAGGATCTTTTAGAGCCCTTTTTAAAATGCATTTTGGAAGTTCAAACTTTGGGGGCACCATAGAAGTTCATTATATGAAGAGATATCCTGAAATGTTTTACATAACTTCTTTACTTTAAATAAATAATGGCATGGTGTTATTTGTCATGTTTTCAAATGTTAAGACCTGCCAAAGACCAGATAATGTTTTATATCCTGATCAGTGTTGGGGAAAGTTACTTTTAAAAGTAATGCATTACAATATTGCGTTACTGCCTAATAAAGTAACTAATTGCGTTACTTAGTTACTTTTTATGGAAAGTAATGCGTTACATTACTTTTGCGTTACTTTTTAAATCTGGGCAGGGCTTTCTTGTTTGTTTTAATATAAAAACGTAAGATTCTTAGCAAATGTAAAAGCCCTTTCACATCAAAATGAAATGAAGTGAATAAACCTAAGGCTAAAGGAAAATTAAATTCATGCCTGTACAGTAGAACTGTAAAGAAAGTTCAACACTCTTCAGCAATGAGAAAAAAAAAGCACAAATGTTAGTTAATCTAAAGTATGTTTTGCTTATTAGTACAGTGCAAAAAAATGCTTTTCTTACTTAGATTTGTTTGTCCAAATTTGTCCATATTTTCAGCCAAAATATCTAAAAATTCCTAAATCAAGGAGTATTGTCTATACAAGTAAACATTATTGACTTGTTTTTTTTCTGAAAACAAGCCAAAATGAAGTGTGTTTTTGCTTAAAACAAGCGAAATAATCTGCCAATGGGGTAAGCAAAATAATCTTGTTTTCTGTTTTTTTTGCTTACCCCATTGGCAGATTATTTTGCTTGTTCTAAACAAAAAAAACTCATTAAATTTTGACTTGGGTTTTTTCTGAAAACAAGAAAATAATGATTTACTTGTCTAGAAAATCTTGATATTTTGGCTGGAAACAAGACAAAAAATGTAAGTAAGAAAAGTATTTTTGCAGTGTACGGTTGAATTGGATCAACAAAGGTCAGCAGCAAAGTCACTGGTTAATAAAATGGGATTAAATACATAAAGGAAAAAAGTAACTGGCATTACTTTTTTGAAAAACTAACTCAGATATTTTCTTGGAAATAAAAAAGTAATGTGTTACTTTACTAGTTACTTGAAAAAAGTTTGCATTGCAACTTGCATGACTTGTAATGCATACAGAAAACTATGGAATTCAATAGGATGTCCTAAAATATCATATTCAGGTCAGTACTAAACAAAATAACATGCATTTTGCATGATCCCTTTCATTTTGGTAAATGAATTAACATTTTGCAGATAAACTTTTGACTTCAACTGTAAATGTTACTAAATTTTAATATCGTCATATACTGTGATAAAAGCTTTAGCAATTATAACAACATGGAAATTTGATCCCGTCGCAAGCCTACATGGCATACAACACTATGATAATAAGGAAGGCACATATTATAGGAAAACTGACTTTATTGAAATCTTTCACAGAGTTAGTTGTGAATGTGGTGCACCATGCATACTGCACAATGCATACAACGTGAGATTAAGACACCGTCTCGACGCCAGTCTCTGTGTGTGCGCACGAGTACGCTGGTCACAGAAACAAGACTCGTCGCCATACGTACCAATGCGATAGCAGCCTCCTCACGACAACCGTTCTGTACATCTAATATTTACATCATTTTTTACCAACACACCTCGGATAAAGACAGCTTCGGGCTGGCGGAAATGGGGAGGGAGCTAAAGGTAGATATCCCAAGAGTCATATGACATACAGTCACAGAGGAACTATTGCTCTTGTCTTCAAGTTCAGACCATCACCTATCAAGAACAGACTCATTCATACACGCCCTTTTATATGTCTTGTGCAGACTGACATGGCACTTTGTACTCTTATATCCGACTTCAATAATATATATTAGATTACCATGTTCAGCACCCACACATACACCCACACACTCAAACATGTGCACTTACTCATCACTGATCCGTTTGCTCAACATGTCTTAGCCTGTGCTACACAAATGGCAGTGATTGTTTACTGTCCAGTACAGATGTTAGACCCCTCAGGAATTATTGCTCGTCTGATCATATTTGTTCCCCTCCTCTGCGACTCATGCAAACTGACCCATAGCTATCGATCGGAGAGAGGGGTTCGTCCAAATAAATTAAGCAAAACTTAAACTCTCCCAGCGAGACAAGTTGCGTCAAGTCCACACAACAAGGCTTGGCACCTTTCAACAGGTGGCCGGTGATAAGTCAGGAAAAGCGGATTGAGAAGAAAATTCCTGAAAAAAATAAATAAAACAAGTACAATTCCATACACCACGAAACAGTCTTCTAAATCCACTTTGCCGCTGGAAAACTGTGGCAGGAATTAGTCAGGCTCTCGCCATCCGAGACTGACACACGGATCCTCTTTGGCCCGATTAAAAACAAATCATCCCTTCTTGCAATTGGCTTCGGCAAGAAAGCGTCTAGAAGTCATTCAGCATCTGCCATTTAGCATTATGTGCTTCCATTGCATAATACACGGGCCTGCTCTGGATGCCAGGTCCAGTGTAACGGCGCCCCCTGAAGTCCTACACATGTAATAGCAAGTGACACTAAAACGGTGTGGCTTGCACGCACAAAAATCCCAAAGCGATATCCATCCTGAGTTTGCTGAAAACTAAGATCCACTCTGTGCATTTAAAACAGCAAAGGGAAGGTGTAACTGCGAGTATGCAAATGTGCAAATAATGTTAATAAGCAGATGCATTTGATGGATCTATCCACATGTGATGAAACGTCATGCATGTCTCACGGCCGCTGTATTAATACTCAATCAGACATGCTTCATTTTTCAGATGTGAGTTGGCCTAGGCCTTCAATTTCATGGCAGGAACTTGGCTTGTTCCTCATTCATGACTTTGTCTTCTTGCTCTGGAGTGCTTGTGTGAGTGTTTGCATTGTGTCCGATGGCAAAACCTTCATCAGCATGAAATTAAAATATAAATCCACAGGTCCACAATCTGCCCAGCGTCGGGTCAGCGCCGGCGCAGCAGCCCGGTTTCTGTGCAGGAGCGACGGTTACACCTTATACAAACTGCCAGGACCGGTTAAAGCGAGTTGTCCGTTGCCCATGTCACTAACTTCATCTTCTAAAAGCCCTGATACATCTGCGTTGGGAATGCTGTCATGATAACTGCTGAAGCTAATGTTGTCCTCCTTCAGCTCGATGGTCCAGAAAGGGGCGTTCAGCTTGCGGTTCTGGTATTCTCTGTAAGTGTACACGCCACCTACCACCGCCAAGAGGGCAATGACAACTACGATGATGACGGCCAGGACGATGATGTTGAACTGGTTCCACGGGAGCGGAGTCACTGTGGTGGTGGTGGTGTTTGGGGTGGAGCTGCTCAGGCTGCTCAGCAAAGTTGTGGAGAAGGTGCTCAATTGTGCTGTAGCATTGGGGCTGGAGGTCATGGTGGTGTAGTGAAACCAGTGGGTAGTGGTTGAAGGAGTAGTGTGGACGACTATGGACAGGGCAAAAGAGAGAGAGAAGGACAGTTTGAGACATATTAATACATTACAACATGAATTACTAAGTTATGAATTAAAGTCCAGTGACTTTTCAGTGATATCCCTGTACTGCTGCTGAACACAAGCTGTGAATGTGCGTTTGCAGTGTTTACTGAATGCAACAGGAAAAGAGATTGTGAACCATGACACAGCTAGAAAATGAGATGTCTTTGTGGGCTGCGTGCAGAAAACTTTTTTTTTAGATGAATCATTCAGAAAAAAAAAAAAACAACTCAAGGTACTTTTCTGAATCAGTGTGACTGAACTTCTGACTCACTCGCCGAACTGAAAGTTATCACTAAACTGAAAATTAGCATTATCTTGAAATGAAGCGAATTTTATGTACACGGCAAAAAATGCTTTTCTAACTTAGATTTTTCTTGTTTCCAGCCAAAATATCTAAAAACTCTTAAATCAAGAAGGATTTTCTAGCCAAGCAAAAATGATTGTCTTGTTTTCAAAACAATTAAGTGAGTTTTTGCTTAAAACAAGCAAAATAATCTGCCAATGGGGTAAGCAAAATAATCTTATTTCAAGATGAAAACTAGATTATTTTGCTAACCCCATTGGCAGATTATTTTGCTTGTTTCAAGCAAAAACTCTCTTAGTTTTAACTTTTTTTTCCTGAAAACAAGACAATAGTTTTACTTGTCTAGAAAATCCTTCTTGATTTAAGAATGTTTAGATATTTTGGCTGAAAATCTACGTAAGAAAAGCATTTTTTGCAGTGTACTTAAGGTTTGTTAACTAAAATTGGTGTCATTACTGACTAAGTTACATATTATATTTATGTAAATACATTTCTTTCACATACACAAACACACACCCTAACCTAACCTTACACTTAAACCTACCCTTCATAGGAAACTTTCAGCATTTTTAGATTTTCAAAACACTTCACTTTTCTTCATGGGGAGCTAAAAATGTCCCAACAAGGTTAAAATTAATGGTATTACTATACATATGGGGACATTTCTTCCCCATAACAGTGAATACCAGTACACAAACACACACAAATGTGTTTGTGTGGAATGTAGATAACATTTTACAAATGTCTATATGAAGAGTTTAGATGCAAAACCTCCTAAAAGCCATCTCAGTCAAACATCTCGACACACATTATACGTCCATCAAATACTTTTACTTCAAACTCGCTAAAATCCCAGCCTCGGCCCAATCAGAAGCACCATAATTAGGTAGAAACCTACATGTCGGAGCCTGATTAAACATTTTTTTAAAAGAAAGACAATGATTTAGAGGCGTTTGCATCTGAACTCTTCATATACACTAACATTCAAACGTTTTACTTTTGTCATTTTATATAATTGTATTATTTAAAATGTTTTTAAATATTTTCCCCCCATTCATAATAGTAATAATATTTAAATTGATCAAAAGTTTCATTAAAGAGTAAAGATTCTATTTAATATAAATGCTGTTCTATTGGACTTTCTATTCATTAAGGAATGCCAGGGGGGAAAAAATATTAAAAGCATTGTAAGTAGGGCTGTGAATCTTTTGGTAAACAGCAAATCGATTCGATTCACGCAAATTCAGAACAATTCGATGTGATTTGATTCTGCATTCTTTAAGTGTATTCACAGGATTATTTAAATGCTTCCCCTAACATCTTTATATGCTTAGTCAGTGGGCAAATTACAGTGCAGCCTTTGTGGAGTCAGAGAGTGAGGGCAAAAAACAACAACAGCAACCCCCCCACTTTTGTCAACTGTCAGATGTTAGTTTATTAATGCTATGGCTTGACATATAGCATATGTAGAAATTTACCCTAGTGAAAAGTAATATATTTACAATTCCTTTATTTCAAACTAAGTATAGTTTAAATCTATTAGCATATTTACTGATATTTCACTTGAGACTTTGATATAAAAAATATAATTAAACTTTATTTGGAGTACTACATGTGCATTTCTTAAAATTAATCTTAAAATGTGTTTTAATGTCACTATTGCTGAGGACTGTATTATCTTTGAATAATAAAAAAAAGGTCTTTAAATGCAAGATATTTAAAGTGTACCTGAAATATACTTCAGTTCATCTTTAGTTGGACTTCAGCACTATACTTACAATTTAGCACACTTTATGCCAGTTTAGTATACAGTAGGCTACTAAAACTACAATTGCAAGGTATTTTTTTAAATTAAGAACATAAATGTGTATATTTATTTGTAGTATATGCTTAGCATGAAATAAATTTATTTCAAATACATTTTGGTATATGTGACCCTGGACCACAAAACCAGTCTTAAGCCACTAGGGTATATTTGTAGCAATAGCCAAAAATACATAGTATGGGTCAAAATGATCAATTTTTCTTGTATGCCAAAAATCATTAGGATATTAAGTAAAGATCATGTTCCATTAAGATATTTTCAAAATTTCCTACCATAAATGTATTAAAACTTAATTTTTGACTAGTAATCTGCATTGCTAAGAACTTCATTTGGACAAAATTAAAAGGCGATTTTCTCAATATTTTTAATTTTTTCCACCCTCAGATTCCAGATATTCAAATAGTTGTATTTCGGCCAAATACTGTCCTATCATAACAAACCATACATCAGTGGAAAGCTTATTTATTCAACCTTCAGATGATATATAAATCTCAATGTTGAAAAATTGACACTCATGACTGGTTCTGTGGTCCAGGGTCACATATTTATTTCTGTTCATCTTTTATTAGCCTATGTAAGCCAGGATTTTAAAAAATCATGTGAGCTTCTTTATCTTATTTTCTTAAAATAAAATGCTACAGCATTTAAACTGTTCCTTTCTATCGTTGAATGATGATTCTGGTGATGCAGTAACAAACACAGCTTTCATGCATGATTGACAGATAAACCTTGCGCTCTTATTTTAAGGTTGATGTTAATGCTGTGGTTATTTTAACCATTTTTTCCTTCGTACTTTCAGTTTAACTATGTTTTAAAATGTCATTTATGTTCAGTGGTATTATGCGTATGCTTTTAGACACTTGCACTGTTTTTGATCTGTCCAAACCCGCAACTTTCAGCAGTTCAGGTAATATCAGTGGTATGACTGAGAGCCACTGAAAAACTACTTTAAAAGCAATACTACTTCTACCACGAGTACTAAGGAGAGATCACACATTGGCTGCTGAAGCCTCAAAAAACGTGTCGGTATGACAGGCAGTGAATGAATCATGTGAAGAAGAGACGTGAGGAAACAAAGAGCGCTGCTCAAGGTCTACATTAATTTGTGCTTGTAGTAATTTAATGTGTATATATATATATATATTTTAAAGCACTGAATCACTATAGAAATATTCATTAGATTCTTAGTGTTTTAAATTGATTACTGATTCAAAAATCAATGATTCACGATTCAAAAATCCATGTTTCAAGATCGATGCACATGCATTGTCAGGTTTTCTAATCAATGCATCGAGAAAACGAGTGAATCATTACACCCCAATTGTAAGGTGATATTGATAGAGTTGAAAATAGAGAGAGCAAAAAAAAAAGAGTAAAGGAAGAGAAGAAACAAAGTAAGAAGAAGGAAATGAAAAAGGGTGAGAGCAGCAAAACAGTCCCATGTGGAGCCCTGATCTAATGTAATGTAGAGAACAGATGCTGCATACTGGCAGGAGCGATTCCATCTGTTCAGTAGAACAGACAATGTCAGACCATATGCAGTGTACATAAAGACTAAAAACACTACTAAAAAAACTACTTTTCGATTTTATGTGGTTTTGTCATTTAAAAAAAAAGGTAAAAGTTTTATTTAAAAAAATCGATTTAGGTTGGGTTATATTTTAGCTTTAATTAAAGTAACTCTAGAATATTTAGTGCTTTTAGTTTAGTCCGTTAGTTGCCAAAGCAGCATTTCTAATTAATTTTGTATTTTACTGTATTACAGCCAGTGTTGGGGGTAACACATTACAAGCAACGCAAGCTACTTAATAATATTACTTTTTTCAAGTAACTAGTAAAGTAACGAGTTACTTTTTCAAAAAAGTTTCCTTCATGTATTTAATCCCATTTATTTAAAACCAATGACTTTGCTGCTGACCTTTGTTGATCCAATTCAACCGTACATTGCAAAAATACTTTTCCTACTTACATTTTTTGTCTTGTTTCCAGCCAAACTATCAAAAAATCTTAAATCAAGAAGGATTTTCTAGACAAGTAAATCATTATTTTCTTGTTCTCAGAAAAAAACAAGTCAAAATTAAGTGAGTTTTTGCTTAGAACAAGCTAAATAATCTGCCAATGGGGTAAGCAAAAAAATCTTATTTTAAAACAGAAAACAAGATTATTTTGCTTACCCCATTGGGAGATTATTTTTGCTTGTTTCACTTGTCTAGAAAATCCTTCTTGATTTAAGAATTTTTAGATAATTTGGCTAGAAACAAGACAAAAAATCTAAGTAAGAAAAGCATTTTTGCAGTGTACTAATAAGCAAAACTTACTTTATATTAACTAACATTTGTGTTTTATTTAAAACACAAGATTTAAAAAGTAACGGTACTTCAATTACCAAAAACAGAAAATGGTCCCACTTTATATTAAGTGGCCTTAACTACAATGAACTTACATTTAAATGAATAATTTGTTACAATGTACTTATTGTGTACATACATGTTAATTTAAAAATTCCTGCATGTAATTACATCTGTAATTAATTTCTGTATTTTCATTTGTAATTACACTGTTGACTCATCCTTTACACCTTAACCACCCCTAAACCTACCCATACCATCAAAACTGTCGCTAAACTTAACCGTATCAATAGCAGCAAAAGTGTTTTGCTATACAATATGAACACAATAAGTACATAGTAGTTAAGGCCACTTAACTTATACCTTATAGTATTGTTTTACGTTCACACTGTTATCATAGGAAACACTTCATCAGAGACTATCCAGCTATTGTCGGAAAGTTGATATTGAAAGTCACTATGTTGCCTTTTGGAGCTCCACTAGTGTACCTCTACGACGGGACGTCATCAGTGAGCGGCAACATGGTTGTTCTGTATCAGCAGAACATCTGGAGCAGAGCTCAGACAAGCCGAAATGGAAGGATTTATTATTTTTGGCTGAGTGGAAAGATTGACGAAAAGAGAGTGTGGATTTGGCTGACTTGACTGGAGTGATAAATCACTCTTTTCTTCCTTCTCTCTCTTTCATATATTCACCCTGTGGTCCGAGCTCACCGTTTGGCAGCCCGAGTCAGCCTGCCTGTGGGAATGTATGATCTGTCCTCTTTACAGTACTGATAGAATCAGCAGTGTACAGACGGATGTTTTGAGTCAGAACACTGATCTGGGATTAGTCATTCTACAACACATCCTCTCTTCCCCTCTCTGAAAACCACAGTCGCATAACACGCAAGCACTTTCCAATCAACTCTTTAAATATTTGCTTAAATATATTAATACCAAAAGTTCAGGTCTTTCCTGTTCACACAGTCTATACTGTAGGGCTAGATAACATCAACGTGATGCATTTAAATAAGTTGCAATATCATAAGTAAATCACAACTGAAACTACACCAAATGCATGAGAAAGCGACTCAGTGTGTCCACGAGAAAGAGTTACCCTGTAGGATCGGTTTCAACCTCTCTCAACCGGTTCACTTCACTTTTCTTTAGTACTGACAACTCTGACTGCACAATGACGCTTTCAGAGTCACAGACTAGCTGAACTGTTGAAAACGGTACGAAAGGAATGCAATAACGTATCAGCACGGCCCAGACTTACCCGACTGCGGCCAAAAATCACTGGAGGTTTTGCTAGTGCAGGCTCTCACCTGTAGGAGTGCAGTTCCTGGCGAGCGCGTCCCCCGTGAAGCCCTCTGCGCAGCGCTCGCAGTGTGGCCCCGTAGTGTTGTTGATGCAGCTCAGGCAGTGGCCCGTGTCCGGGTGACAGATCCGAGGGGATATGCGGGGGTCTCCGTTCCCGCTGCAGTTACAGGGAAGGCAGATGCTGTCTGCGTTGTAGAAGCCATCGCTACACTGCTCACAGTTGGGACCCTGGTATTCCGGCTTGCATTGGACA
Source organism: Cirrhinus molitorella (assembly GCA_033026305.1). Taxonomy (NCBI): domain Eukaryota; kingdom Metazoa; phylum Chordata; class Actinopteri; order Cypriniformes; family Cyprinidae; genus Cirrhinus; species Cirrhinus molitorella. The sequence continues at coordinate 47,212,288 of CM065119.1, forward strand.
CAGAAAGGCTGGCCGCTGGAGTCTAAACACATAGACAAAAAGAAGATTTAAGGTTATAGGCTTTCTTAAGTTAAAAGTGGATGAATTAGAAACTAGACACGGGATCATTTCACTGAAATGCACAAAGGACTTTGCTAAGGCCGTTTCATTCATCTGCCACAAGATGGCAGAATCTTTTAAGGATCTTGAGGACCGTGTGAAGGGAAACTGAGGTCTTTGTTTAGCCTACATTCAGTTGTCAGATGAACTTTTCACCTCCGATCATTCTGTAAATGTGTTTTCACAAAGATTTTTTTCTTTTGCATTTGATTGCAGGGCATGTAATCAAACAACTGGAAAAAATATGTGACCCTCAACCACAAAACTAGTTTTAAGTAGCCAACAATAGGGTCATTGCGTGTCAAATCAACCAAATTTGTTCCCCGGCTCAGGTTTTTGATTTTGCTAATACCTTTTCTGAGGAAAGATAGACATCTATAGTGATGGAAGCCACAATATTAAATGTCATGGATGAATATTTAGAGTAATCCACTGTTTTGTAGAGGGAGATCAAAATGGCAATTTTCACCTTAGATTCAGTCAAGTTACCAGGGGGTAAAAATGACTTTAGAAAGATGGCAGCATCATTATCTTTTTTCCAACAGAGATCGGTAGTTCTATTAGTAAAATCTGTTGACTTTAGCAATCTTTGTTGCATTATGTGCCAATAGTGACTATTCAAAAATGAGGAAATGGCACTTTTCAAGTTTTTCTCCAAAGTGTGCATGTCTTTAACTCAAGAACTATTAAAGATATTTTAATGCCCTTTTAGATATTGGGTCTTAATAAACCTTTCTTTTGGTATCTTTATTTTTAATGTCCTATGAGATTTGGTTCCAGAGATATTGGAATTTTAATGGCTCTGGCAGTAGATCGTTAAAACGTACACATTTTTAGTGGTCAAAAACCAAATGTGGGTCAGTTTGAAAATACTTCTTTTCTTTTAAAGAGGAATGTCTGAACAGCAAATAATGTTAAAACTAGAGATGTATCTCGTTTCTTTCTTTCAAGACAACTGCATTGAACATACCAGTCTGAGTGCCATAAATATTATTTTTCCAAAGTTTGCTTGCCTATAACTCAAAAAGTATTAAAACCATCACAATATGATTTTAGATTCTAGTTCTTCATAAACTTTACTTTTAGAATCTTAATTTTCAAGACCCTACATCATTCAGTCTCAGAGATATGGGGATCTCAATGAGGCTCCATGTCTAGTTTGTTGAATGTTACCCATTTTCAGTGGTCAAAAACCAAATGTTGTTGTGCTGTTTCCCCATTTTTGAAAGGTCACCACTGGTACATAATGCAACAAAAATTGCTAAAGTCAACAGATTTTAATAATAGAACTACCAATCTCTGTGTAAAAGTATGATGATGCTCTCTGAAGTCATTTTTAGCCCCCTGTAACTTGACACTGTATCTAAGGTGAATACTGCTGTTTTGACCGCCCTCGACAAAATAGTGGATTACTCAGTAAATATTCATCCATGATATTTAATATTTTGGCTTTCATCACTATACACATCTATCTTTCGTCAGAATAAATATTAGTCAAATCAAAAAATGAGCCAACATGGAATGACCCAATACATTGTATGGGTCAAAAAGATTGATTTTTCAATGTTCCATGAATATATTTATATATTTAATTAGCAATATGTATTGCTAAGAACTTCATTTGGACAATTTTCTCAGTATTTAGATTTTTTTGCACCCTCAGATTCCAGATTTTCCAAATATTGTCCTATCCTAGCAAACCATTCATCAATGGAAAGCTTATTTATGACTTATAAATCTCAATTAAAAAAAAACTGACCCTTATGACTGGTTTTGTGGTCCAGGGTCACATATGCCCTTTGAAAAGGGCTGATGATTTCTAAGCTTAAATGTAAAAAATGTGAAGACACTGTACCACATGCACACAAAGAAAAAAACTACTGCCTTCAGTCTTCAAAAGCACATTTGTCTAAAACCTGCCTTTCTTGAGGATGACACATACTGCAGATAAACATCTTTTTTTGTCTGATAACATAACTGAGGTTTGTCACGTCAAACAGTGAAAAAAAAGAATATAACACGTTTGAGAAATTAGCCATTGTTGACAGGGAATGGTGCTAAAACATATGATAATGTGATAAGTGCATAGTGTAAATGCCATTTTTCCATTTCTAGTGCAGCTAAGAACACAAAAATGTTAATGAAGTTTTAACCGTTATGTATATATAGGACAGAAATGTCACGTGAAGGGTGGATACTGAAAGTAGAGATACATTGTGACCTGCCACTGCAATTAAACTGCTTGCAATCAAATGTGAAGTCATAAAATCAGCGTGATGATTATATGACTACTGGAAAAGCACTGAGGAACTACTGAAAAATGTATAGTGCATTGTTTGTGCTTTCTAAAGTACTTCAAGAGCAACATTTCAGTGCTGCTACTAAGGCACTAAGGAAATGAGTTGCCATCTAGTGCTCATAAATGACTGTTTTTTGTGAAGAAAAAAGGATCCAGAAAAGGCACTTTTTAAAATCACAGCAGCTCAACCAAATGTTTTTCTCTCTTTCTTCTGGCAGAAATAATTGGCAGGCAAACTTTTTTGCCATTTTCCTCACTGAATTTTTGGGGAGATTTTAAGGTCGTGTTTCCAGGATTCTTTGATGAACAGAAAGTTTAAAAGACAAGCTTTTAGGACTGCCTTGCAATCACTGACAGCCCTTTGTTTAACCAGTGCATTTCTAAACAATAACACATAAGAATATGAATATTATATAGAAGTTATCAAAGGCAACTCTCCCTCCATAAAACAATACTGCTCATCCCAGTATAGATGGGACAATACATTAGTTCAAAACTAGAACAAATCGATTTTAGAACCTGGCCCAATGAAGCAGAGGTAAAATAAAAGGAAAGTAAGAGACAAGAACTGAGAAGGAGGAACGAAGAAAGGGACAGTTAAAGCAAAAACCATGTTGAGCCATACAAGACGAGAGAGAGATGCAGTAAGACAGACTGTGCGCAGTTCCTGCTGTGAATCAAATACATCTAGCAGAGAGGCAATTTTTATGTTACATACGGAGAGGGGCAGTGAATCAGGGGGCTCTATGGCCCTCCTATCTTCATTTGCCCAGACTCAGCACCTGCATATGGCCGACAGCAGGATATAAAACCCAAACCTCCAGGCAGTGATGTACACCCAGGGACTCACTACACTAGAAGGACCGATTTTCCACATTTCTCAAGCATGAGGGCAATAACCATCATGGTAAGATAATGACACAATGAAAAGACGGAGAGGGACTGGAGCAGAAAAGAGCCCATTTAGATATATATCACGATGACAGGGATCACGTAGGGACAGAGCTCGAGCTCCTCTGAGCTCTTTGAACTTAAAACGATTATTGTAATACAGAATTAAGAACATTCACACAAATTAAATGAACAAGAGAATGAAAGAACAAAGAGAAACAGAGCCGTTGGTGGTCAGAGAGAAATTAATGTTTAAACACACAGAGACACACAAAGACTGCTTTTGTTTGCTCTCACCTGTATGGGTTTATTCCAAAAAGCCGCTTTTCCGCTTCTTTCGGTGGCAGCAAAAACTAAAAGGACTGCTTAGCAGCGCAGATGTCCCAACATGTTAAAGCCTACAAAGATTTCCGGCGACACAATAGATATGCTTCCTCTTGTAGCTGTGACTTGGACTCGTGACGATAATGTCTGAAATGAGGCTAGTCAATGTTTAACCGTCTTATAATTGCATTGCCGGCAGGAGCTTGTGTAGTGTGGTGACTTTTACCTAGTTGCTTTTGCAGCGTCACAAGTGTACACACACAGACGCACGCAACGTTTGACGCACAAGCTCAAACAGGTATGGACGTGCTCAAGGGCTACGAGCTTTCCAACAGTTTCCACACTTCCTGACCACAGTAAGAACAAAAAAAAACACAATAGATATAGTTTAGAATAAAGAGTATATAATGTACCTTAATGTAATGTAGTAACAAACCTAAATGTACAGTAAACAATGCAGAGTAAAGGGGTTAAATATGCATATATTAAGATTTCTTGTCTTATATGTTTATGTTTTAATACTTTTCACAGACTGCTGAATCAAAGCTGAAGCTCTTTTGAAATAAAGCAGGCGACTTCATTAAAATTAGGGCAACTGACACTGTATGGCAGATAACAAGCCAACCAGTGCTAAGTCATTTCCAATGCAAATTCAGCCAGCATATGCAAATCAAACATGCATTTCACTAAGGAAATCTAGCACTGGCAAGGAGAGCAAGATAGATTCTGGTCAAAAAGTGCCACTTGTGAAGAAAAATGAAAATTGCTGAGGACATTTCTGTTGAGAATGACTGAATGAATACCTAATCTACAGCAAATGTGCAGCTTTTAGCAGCTGTCTTGTGTCAAGTGAGACATCTACAGAGTAACTTGGGGGAGGGAGTGTTGTGATGATGCCATAAGCTAGTGACAAATATAATATAATACATACACAGCATTCAAAAAATTTGTGGTCTGTAAGATTTAGTTTTTTTTTATTTTTTTAACATTAATATTGTAAAATATTATTACAATGTAAAATAACCATTATATTTTAAAATAAAAAAAATTGTCTTCTGGGAAACAAGTACCTTCTGTAGCTTCTGAAGGGCAGTAATAAATGAAGAAAATATGATATTTAGGCAAAAAAAAAAAAAGTGCACATCTTCATTCTGTTCAAAAGTTTACACCCCTGGCTCTTAATGCATTGTGTTTCATTCTGAAGCATCAATAAGCGCTTGAACCTTCTGTAATAGTTATATATGAGTCCCTCAGTTGTCCTCAGTGTGAAAAGACGGATCTCAAAATCATACAGTCATTGTTGGAAAGGGTTTAAATACACAAAAATGCTGAAAAATCAAAGAATTTGTGGAACCTAAAGGCGCAGTTTAACTGTTCAGGACTCATGAACAACTGCCACTAAACAAAAAAACACAGCTGTGGATCATTCAGGTAACGACATAGTATTAAGAATCAAGCATATGTAAACTTCTGAACAGGGTCATTTTTATAAATTAAACTACTATTTTCTCTTGTGGACTACAAATGTCTTTTATGTGAAAAATCCTCTTATTTTGGTGCAAGATGTATGTAAACTTTTGACTTCAACTGTACATGCAAAAAACAAAAGCCTACAGTGAAATACATAGAAAATTATGAGATATTCAAGAAAATATTCAGAGAGCTGTAAATGAAGTTATCTTTAAACTGATAAAAATAATTGATCGAATATTTTTAATTTAATGTTCCGCTATATCCACCATCTAAAGGCCCTCCAAATTTCAGACATGTCAAATAATGCCTTTGTTTCCCATGAAACCTGACAAATAATGACTGACAGCTGCTTTGGAACAGACATTTACAACTGCATTTACATATTTATGACACACTCTGTTGGAGAGACCTGGAAAGAATGAACTAATTAAACCAAGGAACACAATATGGTCAAATATATACAGTATTGAATGATTAAGACTTGCAGGATCCCTAAGCTGTCAAAAAAGGAGTTTAATAATTCCAGATTTCAAAAAATCATCCACCTAGTTCATTAAACAATAAGCACTACATGACTATATGAATTTATAACGGCAGATGTGAGAGCTTCATCTGCGCCTGTCAATTTTGCTCCACTTACAGGGTCTCATCAAATTGTGTGTGTGTGTGTGTGTGTGTGTGTGTGTGTGTGTTTTTTTGGAGACCTCCTGGCTTTTGACTTAACAGTGCACAACTGAAAGTGTCAAGGCCATGTCATGATAACAACAGAAGGTACTAATAGTGACTTGTTCAGTGTTTAGGACAATTGATTTCACTCAGTCACTGAAACAGCTTACATTTACATGTCATATAGACAAACAAAGACTTACTGAAGCAAAGCAAATTCAACAATTCATAGAGATCAAATAACTGACTTCAGAGTGTTTGCTCTACAAGACCTGAATTCAGAAAAGCAACTTCAAAATATACATCCCTGATGCAGAGACCCTTACTATGATGGAAAAGTTCATATTGCAAAAGGCGTAAATACAGCAGAACTACAAGACCCAGTGGCCGCTGTATGACAGCTACCTATTGTGTATATCACTGCATCCATCAAGACCATTATCCAAATTATATCCAATAGAAGTCGATTAATCAGCACTGATAGTTAACTGGCGGAACTATTGGTTATTGGCAAAAATCCATGCAGATAGTTTTTCTGGGTTGCGTCAGTTACTGAGAAGGCTCCGCTGTCATTATACAGTATGAGAGCCATAGATATATATGATGAGAGCGACCTCTAGAGGTGGAAATCACTGACAACACGTGCTGTTTGTTTACACACGTGATACTGCACGAATAACACAGCGGGACACTTCAAATGCAGATTTAAAACATTGACAATGAACTATAGTGCGTGTTTTCATATCATTACCTAGTAAGTACTTTGTTGACCAGATGCTGCATTAATAGAGAAAGCACAGCAGTATGTTTGCTATCAAGGTCTGATAGGACACGAACATTAGCCGCACCTCAAGAGGTTAAAACAATGTGACCAAAACAGTAAGTCCATCCCAAATGTTTAATGTCATGATTGTTACAATCTATTTGCATTAGTTTATATCCAGCTGATCACATTAATGCATTTGTTAGAGAGCCATTTGCATATTTAAAGCTAACTGTGTTCATTTAGCCGACAGAAATCCTGCCGCATCACAGAGCACTATCAAGTCAGGTCAAGTCACCTTTATTTATATAGCGCTTTTTACAATACAGATTGTATCAAAATTGTATTTCAAGTATCAAATAGGCTTAGGTTAGGCGTAGACGCTATCACAGAGTTTTACATTAAATACATCATGTCCTTCCCAAATTGATGTAAATGTACATAAATACTTCACCATGGACTGAAAGATTGTGTGTATTGTGCATTTTTAGCAAAACTTTCTTTCTGTAGCTTTAATAAAGTATGTATGTTTCATATAAAGAGCTATAATTTCTCTTTCCATTTGAAAAATGGTCAACCTCTAATATCCAATAATCCAATTATCCAAATGATCTAAAAATTTATGATAAGGCTATACCGCGACAGAGTGAAAAGAAAAAGAAAAAGAAAAAGAAAAAAAAAAAACTATTTTACCTCATTTGTTTTTCACACTCCATACTTGTCCTCTTTATTCAAGCCAGATGTTTCCATTGTCAGGTTTACTTTCTTTTTTGGGCTTTTCTGATGACAAGACAGAGCAAAACACACTGCTTGCTAGCCATTGTTTGTTTGTTTACTCTCATAACCCCTTCTGTTTAGTCCGGGTGTATCGATGACCGCATGCACGTTGTTAATGACAGTATGCGATGAATGGTCAGGTAGCATCGCGTAGTTTGACATCTTTCTTGTTCACGACACAATATAATTTTAATAGTCAAAATTATATAATCTGACACAGTGGCTGTTGTAACCAACAAAACATTCTGTAGGCTTTACTGAAATATGTAGTAGAAAACCCATGAAAGATTTACGTTATTTAAGAGTCTTAACGCCCTGGATATTGAGTGAAATCCACACTGAGAAACTCTGCAGCATCATGACAAGCGTCAGCATGTTTACATCCTGCCAGGATGGCATCTAGCATTTCTTATCTCTGCCGTCTTGTCTCTCAAAGGCATCAGGGCTGAAGTGGAGAAAACAAAGACGTGGGTCTTTAGAAAGTTATTCTCATCCACAGGCATCTTCTCATTCTTTTCTCCTCTTCTTATCACTAGGAAAACAGTGAAGATTTACATCACTTCTCCTGTTGCCCTTCAACTGAAAAATACAACCAAAAACTGCACAAAGTGGCATCGTATCAGTAGCTTATTTTCCGAGTTGTGTTGCAGTTAAAATAGCAACAGGTAGCACCAGTAATAAACAATGGCGCCCCCCTAGTCCAAAATGTCTAAAACAATGTGGATTTTTTGAATAATATAAATCTTTCAGGGGTTTTCTACAACATAAGTCACGATATATTAAGCCATACAAGTACCTGGGGTTCCCTTTAATAAGGCACTCAAGGTCATACTGTATTGTAAATAAAGTCACTGCCTCATCGCTTACAAAAATGTAAGAGGAGAGCAATGAAATAACAGTAAATAACAGAGTCTAAAACGGTAGAAGAATTTAGTCTAAAGCTTTTCTAGATGTATGATTTTAATTTATATACTCTACCACTTTTAGTTAAATAGTTTTCTATTTGAACATATTTTAAAATGTAATTTATTAATGTGATACAATGCAGAATTTTCAGCAGCCATTTAGTCTTCAGTGTCACATGATACTTCTAATATGCTGATTTGATGTTCAATAAACATTTCATAACACAGTTAAAAACAGCTGTGCTGCTTATATTTTCATGAAAACTGATAGATTTTCCCACCAGGATTTCTTGGTAAATAAAAAGTTAAAACAGAATTTATTTAAAATGGTCTTTTGTAAAGTATTTTATTACTTCTTCTTTTGCTAAGAATGGTGTTAATTTTGTATTATGTTAGTGGAATTTTCTATGGTGGGCTGCTTTACACACACACAAAAAAACAGTACTTTTACTAATTACTATACTGTGTGCGGCATCATGGGAATAAAACAAACTCGCATATTTACACTCATCACTGGTGTTAGTTTTCTGTGATGAGATCCAAGCAAAGAGCTTCTGGCTGTGAGTGCTGAGGGATGCATCCAGACTGTAGATGACCATGGACACAATAAGAGGAGGAGAGAAAAAGAGTCTCTAAGCACCAGTGGGACGGTGAGTAAAACTGGATTTGTGTTTTGAGCGCTCGACTGTTTCCACACTCTCACTAATACTGAACATCGGGTGTTTGATTTCACGACTGCACTTAAAATGTGATCTTTTAATGGTGATATCACACCATCCCCCAGCAAAAATATGTAGTGTTAATTACATTGACGCTAAGGGCACGTCTTTATGATCAGGGCAATTAAATGAAAACTTGATAAAGAACCATTCTGGCTTTGATCCATCACTTAAAGGCTAAAAGGTTTATCTTTTATTTGGGTTATGGCACTGGTACTGGCACTCAGGGTTTATACAGTAACAGTTGCTCATTCGAAAACATAGCAACAGTAGGGCAGGAAGCGTGCAAACGGGTGCAACTGCTCGTTATACCTGCAACCCACCTAGAGCTGCATCAGCCTCTCAGATGGTGAGACTTGAACCAGCAACCCTTCAGTCACAGCAGCAGAGCTAATGCCTCCCATGGTGCAGTGCAGGATGTAAACTAATGATCTAAGCCATGTGCTCTGCTCTTGTGCTGAGTGACCTTTCCAGCAGCACATGTGTGAATTAATCACTTCCATCCTCATGCTGGTGCTTGACATTATGATATATTTCCATTGTTTAGATCCCAGTAAAACACAGTTTCCCCAAATACGCTCTGTAGAGACGTCCAGGGTAATCTAGAAGCCGGCTGACGGTACATTCAACTCTGTTAATGAAAGTGTGGCCTTGATGAGTAAATGAGGAATTCATTTAACACTCGCATGCTCCCTTGTACCTCATCAGGCTGCATCATCAGGGATTTACGGGCAGAATAAAATAAGGTCTGTCGTCTAATCAGCCTCTGTCCTGACTGTGCTGGTTATTAGCATTCCATTACCATAATCACTAATCCTCAAAGGCTGAACCTGTAGTTCCCATATCAGCTGCTTTTTTGGACACAGGCATGATGATGAACTCTTTTACAGACACTTTTCTCATTAAATACTACGACAGGAAGCTTTATGATTGAGAAGTCAAGCCACATTAATTATTCATTAGCTAGGTTTCGGCAGACTGTATAGTTTCAAAATGTGGTTTATCAGTCCAAAATCAACAGCAGAAACACGAAACGAGGTAGAGATAGAAAGAGCTCTGGGCAGGCATGTTAGCTTGCTCCTAAATCACATGTAAGAGCTTCTATTATACAGCCATGGCTTGAGTTATGCTGATGTGCCTTTGCATTTGCATAAATTTAACTGGCAACCAACTGACAATTATAAAACATCCTAGTGTACAACTTGATTACGAAAGCCTCTGTCAAGGAGAAAATTGCAAACAGTGCAAATGCAGTTGCAATGCTAAATACACATCAAGAACTAAGATGGAAGTGTTTACAGTGGAATAAGACAATGGTCGTTTTGCAAATAAGAAATAAAAATGGTTAGATGTAAGGTATTACTGTATTACTCAGGGTGGGGGTGAATCTTGGAAAGGCAACTGATTAATTCTCGCTTACCATCTTGGATAACAGTTGTGCTTGAAAAGCAGTTTACCCCTCAGATTAGTTTTATGACCATCATTTTCTAGAGCCAGATGCAAACAAAGACTTTAAAGGCCTGCAAAACCCACACCACGAATAAGACCAGATGCCTCAAATCCCAGATCAAGTAACTGTGAGTATGGCGTTTTGGCAGAAAATGCCATACTCCGGGTCTGCCGGTAGCACTTTCAGCATAGCTTAGCATAAATAATTGAATCAGATTAGACCATTAACATTAAATTAAAAATGACCAAATACTTTCAATATTTTTTCGAAATAAGCTTTCCATTGATGTATTTGTTATGATAGGACAGTATTTGGCCGAGATACAACTATATGAGGGTGCAAAAAAAAAATAAAATAAAATTTGAGAAAATCGCCTTTAAAGTTGTCCAAATGAAGTTCTTAGCAATGCATATTACTTTAAAAAAAATACGTTTTGATATATTTACAGTAGGAAATGTACAAAATATTTTCATGGAACATGATCTTTATGTAATATCCTAATGATTTTGGGCCTAAAATTAAAATCAATAATTTTGCCCCATACAATGTATTTTTGGCAATTGCTACAAATATAGCCCAGCAACTTATGAGTGGTTTTGTGGTCCAGGGTCACATATTTAGTCATCAGATATTTACATATGTTTGTGCACAAAAAATATACTTACACTGTAACACACCTCGGGTCTCTAGGGACCCTATACACTTTTTACATAAAAAATAAATAAATAAACAAAAAATCCGAAAACAAACACTCTTTCATATTTAGTTTTTGTTTTTCTTGTTATTTTGTTTATAATTAATATATTTAAGAATATTAGTATTGTATAGTATTGAAAGTTGATGTTAAACTTGGAAAAAGAGGAAGAAGAGGGTAGTGAATGACGTCCCGGGTCGCTAAAGAGGTTAAATGTTCGAACAAATACAATAGATATTATTTTTTGTATTTTAAACGTCAATTTTAATTATGCATCAATACGCCAGTGACCCATATATATATATATATATATATATATACACACACACATACATACATACATACACAGTTTTAACACTATATATATATATATATAAATGTTTCTCAAGAATTAAATCAACATATTAGAATAATTTTTGAAGGATCATGTGACACTAAAGATAACGTAGCTTTACCATAACAGAAATAAACTCAAAATATTTAAAATATATTAAAACAGAATTACATTGTTAGAATATTTCACAATATTTATACTGTTTGTAGTGTATTCTTGATCAAATAAATGCAGCCTTAACTGATCCCAAACTTTTGCATGGTGATGTATTTAAAAAATATATAAATGCAGTTTAAATTGTTATAATAATTTATTTATTTATTAATTTTTTTTGTGACTAAATCCTACAGTGCATGTTAAAATGTTTCTCCTGTTACAGCAGCTACACTGTGTCTACATCTGTGATGTATTACTCTACTGTAATATCTGAGAGCACTGAACACACACCTGCCCTTTTGCTGGTCTATGTGGTATTTATCCATTTCCAGGTCCTACCTTACATCGGCTTGCAAGGCTACAAGAACACTGCTGCCGTCAGCAAACCCAGAAACCCCTCCGCAGATCGACAAAACAACATCACGCAACTCCTCACAAACTTATGGCGAATGAGACTGATCAAAACACTTTCTGAGTAAGACACAAGAAACACCCCATCCGTTCTCACCTTTACAGTACATTTCATAAACACATCCTGTGAAGGTTTTGTTTAGAGTGGAGGCCCAGAGAGGAGAGAGAGAGAGAGAGAGAGAGAGAGAGAGAGAGAGAGAGAAAGAGAGAGAGGAAAAAGTTTCCAGTTTCACTTTCACTTAAAATAAACCTCTCTTCTCTTAAAAAGTCTCAGTCCACCCACCCAGAAATTCAGAGAGCAGGCTGTTTGCCAGAATGATGCAAGACACATAATCCAAAACAGATGAGAGGGGGGTTCTCCGCATATCCCAGATGTGGAAATCTCCTACAGCAGTGGCCAATAAGAGCTCAATAATAAAGTTAGCAGGCTATGCTAATGTGGGAAGGACTCACCAAGCTTACAGCTGCCTGTGGAGGTGACGCTGGAGCAGGGGCAGGGGACGCAGGGCTCCGTCGCGGGAGAACCGGGCCTTCGGTAGAAATTATACCTGCACTTCTCACAGCTGGGTCCTTCGGTGTTGCCTTGGCAGTGCACGCAGATGCCTGAAAGAACAGGGGGAGGGAGAGAGGGTTGAGTAAACAGACCCACAGCTGTGACTGACAGGACTTTGGTCCAGTGAGGCTGGCGAAAGATAAACGGCGCTAATAAATAAGGTAGACATAACAAACCTGAAGAGATGGCGAGATCAAGCAAACCTACTTCTAGAGAGCATGCAAGGCTGCAACATATGAAAAGAGGGAAGGAACTTTCTCAGACCGCGCCGGAGCACGTGCAAATCTAATGACAAAATACTAACAGGGAGTTGTGAAAACAAATAAAATGCATTAAAGTTTGAATGAGCTCTTTTTGCGTCTGCCAATAACATTCAAGTGAACTCTTTTATTTCATTGATTTGAAACGGTGTTTGAAAGCCAAGTGAAAAGAGAACACTTCAACAAGCGATTGCATAACCACAGAGGAAGTACGAGAAACCACACACACACACACACACACACACGCACGCACGCACTGAATGGCATTCCTCGGATTATTATGCAACAAGCCCAAGCTGACATGTGCATCAATAGTGCAGTTTCTAATTCGGAAAAAGTGACCAGCTGAAAACTGTTATAAGTGATGAATGAAACTCAAAGTACGGAAATAATTGAGCGGGATGAAACGGCAGAAGAAAAGGCTGAGTGAGGATTGAGGTGTTGTTCTGGAGCTGGAACAGGATCTGACAGCGTTTTCAAATGTGACAGCGATCCTCTGATTCACATGCTGATGAACACCTGTGCTTCTGATGTACAAAAGAGATGTCTCTGTTGTACATCAGCCTTCTTGTTTTTGCCGTTCTTTTATCCTTTTTTTTTAAAGTACCACTTCTTGTCCTACTTTTGCACACAAAGAATGAATGTCACTGATTAGATAGCAAACTATCAAACCAAGAAATTCAGTAGAAAAAAAATAGGGAATAGATTTGTAAATTTTGTGCGAACCATCCCTTTGAAATGAAAAGGATAAGTGAAGACTGCATAATTCATAATAGTTTTGGCATGATTCGATCATGATTATTTTGCTCAAAATCCACTTGCTGTTCAAAAGTTTGGGATTAGTAAGATTTGTAATGTTTTTTAACCCCTTAATTGTTACTCAGTAGAACGCCTAAGTTTACTTCACCATTTTACAAATAAATCCCAATCTAATCATGACAAACTATATATCGTTGGAAAGGTCTAAGACTCCTAAATAGATATTTTACCATGTTTTGCATTACAAATTATGTAAAAGTAAAAGTCAAAAATCTACTTCATAACAGGAATAACTGTAATATTGTGAAATATTATTGCAATTTAAAATAGTGGTTTCTATTTTAATATAGTTTCAAATAGAATTTATCCCTCTGATACAAAGCTGATTTCCTTCAGAAATTATTGTAATACGCTGATTTATTGTCAAAGTTGAAAAAAGTTGTGTGGCTTAATAATTTTTCAAGATTCTTTAATGAATAAAACATTAAAAAGAACACCATTTATTTTAAATGGATATCTTTTGTAACAATATACACAAGCCTTCAAAGATTGGAGTATTGGAGTATTTTCTTTCTTTCTTTCTTTCTTTGAAAGAAATTAATACTTTTATTCAGTAAGGATATGTTAAATTGATAAAAAGAGATAGTAAAGACTAATGTTGTTAGAAAAGATTTCATTTGAAATAAATGCTGTTCTTTTTAACTGTTTAATCATTAAAGAATCCTATAAAAAAGCTTTCAGGTTCCAAAAAATATTAAGGAGCACAACTGTTTCCAACATTCATAATAAATCAGCATATTACAATAATTTCTGAAGGATTGTGTGACACTGATGACGGGATTAATGAAGCTGAAAATTCAGCATTAGATCACAGTTGTTTTAAATTGCAATAATATTACATATTACTTTTTTCAGTATTTTTGATCAAATAAATGGAACATTGATGAGCATAAGAGACTTCTCTGGCCCTCTTCGGTCACTTTTGACTGGAAAATTTTATATTTAAAAATTTTAAAAATCATAGCTTCATCGGAATGAGATGACACTTGGTGACTTTTGTCACATTAAAAATGTGAACACACACACACACAAAAATCATGGACATGATTAAGATGTTTTAAAGGGTCACACTTGACTCAAAAATGACCGACATAGGAAATTAATAGAAATACAAAAAAATATGAAAACTCAGAGAATCTTTTGGTGGTACAAACTACAAATCAGCCACTGTGCACAAAAAAGTGCATTTTAAATGCATGTACTCTATTTTAATATGAAATGTTTCAATTATTGAAAATAATATATAAATAATTAAATACAAAAATATTAATTCCAAAGGGGAAAAAGGCTTATTAAAATTGTATAAATATTGCATAATATCATAAAATCTCATCAGAATTCTAAATAATAATTCAAAAATATTATTGAACAAAAATGTATTGCATTGATTTTCCTGAAAACAAGTGTAACTCCTAAACAAAGAAGACCAGAGGGTTAAAAAAAAATAGTATAATGCCTTACTGATCCCAAGCTTTTGAGCGGCAGTGTATAAATCACTCATATTTGCCCAGCATAAACCACATTCATTAATCACTACTGTTTTCATTTACACTGCAACAGAATGATTGCAC
Organism: Cirrhinus molitorella; assembly: GCA_033026305.1. Taxonomy (NCBI): domain Eukaryota; kingdom Metazoa; phylum Chordata; class Actinopteri; order Cypriniformes; family Cyprinidae; genus Cirrhinus; species Cirrhinus molitorella. Next base: position 47,227,452 of record CM065119.1, read on the forward strand.
TTTCATGTAAGCAAGACATGCAAGACACTCAACTCATTCGCAGGGTTTATTTTATTTCATCTAGTTTCCTATTATATTTACAATTTACATCAACAGACTTTCTTTATTATAACAATAACACAGAAGAGAAGAATTTGTTGAATAAAGTTGTTATATTTATTTTCTTTGTGCACAAAAAGTAAATTAAATTACAGTTGGACTAATGTCACACGGACTATTTTAACGATGTCCTTACTACCTTTCTGGGCCTTGAATGTGTCAGTTGCATTGCTGTCTAGGCAGAGTCAGAAAGCTCTCAGATTTCATTAAAATATCTTCATTTGTGTTCCGAAGATGAACAAATGTCTAACAGGTTTGAAACTGAAATTTTAATTTCTGGGTGAACTATCCCTTTAAAACACTTGGTGGAAAATGCATCTATTTATGGGAAAAGCTTTGAGGGATTTAGACGCTTGACATCTGGCAACCATGAAAGCTAATGGAGGCTTGTTATAGATAATGTAAATGTCACATAAAAAAATAATCAGCAGGGCAATACCGCAATGATTATGCTTAATCAAGAGAAGCAGAAATCATTGTCATGATTAAAAAGTGATAATTGTGCAGCGCTACCTTATGCATCTAGCAGATGCTTTTATCCAAAGCAGCTTACAATAGAAGAGCATATGCAATTCATCACATTCATGCATTTTTAATTGCGGCATCAATGTCCAAATATGTTTTGGGACCACTGCAGTGCTCGGTAAGCAATTACCTCAGACAGAAAAAAGATAAATGACACAAATTAACTAAGCAACAGTCACAATACACGAAAAACTGCATCGCACAAGTGTAACCAGCATCACTAGGAATCAGCTGAATATGAGTTTCTGTACAGCTGTCTTCAACAAGAACATTTACGTTTGTTTAATCATCTCTGGATGATATGAATGCAGCCTTTGTGTTTTTGCACAAGATAGCTATCTGAATTAACTTCATAACATTTGATCCGACACACCAATATCACACACAGTCAAGCAAAGAGGTGTTTTCTTTTCCTTTAGGTTCATCTGTCTCATCTCTCACTGGCTGTGCAGTCAGTGTTTTCAAAGTCACTTGAGGTTTAAAAATTAATACAAATATAAGATAAAACTGCAATATCATGGATCAGCTGATGACTTCAAGCATCAAAGATAAATTTGGCAAAAACCTGGAAGCGAGTTAGCATTTTAGCACTTCCAGATCCATAGTCCCAAAGTCAATGGTTTTTTGAATGGGATTTTGGTTAAATCCCTTAAATACGGTCTGTGGTTAACACAAGCTCAAGATACTTTCACGTTTTATTCTACGACATAAAACACACCAGTTACACCACGCTCCTGATTTTTTTAAACTGTTACGTTCCTTTAAAAGGTTGGTTGCTAACCAGTTGCTAAATGGGACTACATGCGCTGTCGGAGACATTAAACATCATCACGCCAAACAGTTGATCAATTTATAGTATTTTATCATTTTTGTATAATTTGTAGTACAGGACACTTGTAGAATAAGCAGTTACTAGTTCCACGTATGTATTGTTGTTCGACAATGCTTTTTTTTTTGTGCTTTGCCCCGAAATGCAACCACAAGTTTCGTATGGAAGATGCTCGTTTTATTACTGAACCAGCGGAAACTCTGGGTTCGTACCATAAGGTAAACTCATTTTACGATTATTCCATGTAAACAGCACATTTACCGGCTTTATGTGGTCGCGGTGAAACTTTAATGATGCATACTGCTTGATGCCACGTTAAAATTAAATGTTTACGGCCACATGAAGCTGTCAGAAAACAGAAAGACTGAGGATTTTCTAGAAGCAAGGATAAAATAACATTGTGTAACCACCCTAACAAAATGATAGCTGAAACACTGTACTTTGCTGTTATTTAATAATTTCATGCACTAGATTTTTTTAAATTCTACGTGGAGACTCGTTTTTCATTAAAATATTCATATTAATTAAGGATTTATTGACTTTTAATGCACCTTATTATGAAATGTACAGAAATGTGTGGTTTCATATGCGTTTTAGTGATGATTGTTTCATTTATTCACTCTTTACGGTTTATTATTAATGTTTCATTTCAGTTTTAGTTTGGCTCTAGTTTAGTGTTAACACTAAATTTACTGGCTTTACGTGGTCGCGGTTAAACTTTAATGATGCATAGTGCTTGAAGCCATGTTAAAATTAAATGTTTACGGCCACAAGAAGCTGTCAGAAAACAGCAAGGATAAAATAACATTTTGTGTAACCACCCTAATAAAATGATTGCTGAAACGTGGTACTTTATTCATTATTCACTGTTATTTAATAATTTCATGCACTAGATTTTTATTAAATACTACATTTTCATTAAAATACTCATATTAATTAAGGATTTATTTACTTTTAATGCACCTTATTATGAAATGTACAGAAATGTGTGGTTTCATATGCATTTTAGTGATGATTGTTTCATTTATTCACTCTTTACGGTTTATTATTAATGTTTCATTTCAGTTTTAGTTTGGCTCTAGTTTTGTGTTTATTACAGTTTTATATGAAAAGGTTCATGTAACGTTGAATAAAATTCATTCACAGAGTAAATCCTTTCCACTTAAAATGTTTTTAAAAATAAGTTTGAAACAGCTGTCGGAAACATAGTGGTAGTGACGCTGAACGCGAGCAACCGTGTTGTAGTTCGAAAGTTTAGCTTAAGTTAAGTTTAAGTTTAGTTCTGCTGTTTGTATTTAGTCTCCAAAATTCATACAAATTATATTGTATTGTGAAAATGATCTAGATGGACAAAACATGTCAATTTCATGAACTACGGTTGAACACAGAGCTTATTTTTTTTGCGATTTTCCAAAAGCCTGTGGGAAAATCCTATTGCCTTTTTGTCAAGGGAACCAGTGCGATGCTAACAGCTGATCTTTATGGTTTCTTACTTGGCTTTTCAAAACTCACTGACACAATGGCAAGAGTGTTCAACAGCTAGAAGTGGTTGATAGGGCATTGCTATATGGCATACATATATTATTGTAAATCTGTTTCTTGATGCCTTCTCCTTGCGAAATCAGGTATGGTTTCAACCAAGGTTGTTTTTCCCTTCATCCAAACATCTTATGGAGTTCTGTCTAGCTGCCTTGAAGCTACATGTATTTTTAAAAGCACTGTACAAACAAGACCAACTCGAATTCAGGCACAATTTTATAATCAAAGTCACTTAAGGTTTAAAAATCTATAAAAATATGAGATAAAATTGCAATATCATGGATCAGCTGATGACTTTAAGCATAGGCGCCGATCCCGTGGGTGCTCGAGAGATATTCTCGGCTCATTTAAACCAATAACAAATGGACTGCAGCTTGTATGACTTAATTCTCATTTTCATACTTTATTTGAGGCAGGTTTTGGCATTATTGGTGGTGCATGGTTGAGCACACACCTGCAGCAGGATTAATTTTGACAGCAAATTTTAATTCAGTTTTAGTCATATTTTTGTCATCTGAATTGTTTTTAGTTTTAGTTGACTGAATATCATAAGATTTTAGTCTAGTAAAATTTAATGAAGCATTTCTCTAAAATTTCCAAACACATTATATAGGTTTGATATTAAGGTTTAATCATGATAAACACTCAACAATTTAACTGCGGTGATGCACAACATGCCTTAATATTACATTTAAATAAAACCACTTCTCATAAAGAACATGGTCTTCGTTTCAATGAAATCCCAATGGTTATATCGGCTAATTATGCATTCTTTATAGTAACTTGTTTACCATATTCTTCATTCTTTCGAACAGACATGTTTATTTCTATAAATTAATTTGAATTAAACTTGAGGGCTACGTAAGTGATTCAGTCAAGAGCAGAGTGTGGTTTTCTGTCTTTCTTTTGTTGCTTGATTAACATCAGTGTCTCAGACAATAGCAACTAAATGTGGCTGCTATCCCTTTAAATGTGATGTGCTAAAACATTAGCCACGTTTAAATCCAGACTCAAAACTCATCTGTTCAGTTGTGCATTTACTGAATGAGCACTGTGCTACGTCCGAACTGATTGTAACTGATCATTTTTATTCCTGTTTTAATTCATTTTAAATCAATTTTTTTTTAAATCATTTTAAATGTTTTAATTGTTGTGATTATTACTTTTTTTGTGATTATTTTAACTCATATTGGCCCAGTTTCATAGTTAGGGCTTAGCTTAAAACAGGATTAGGCCATAGTTCATTTAAGACATTTAAGTAATTTTTATAAACGTGTGTTAGAAAAAAACATTGTGTGCATCTTCAGAAAAAACAAAGGCACTGATATATTTTAAGATCAGTCAATGCAAGTTTCTTTCAGCTGAAACAGCTCAGGCTTACATTTTAGTCTAGGACTAGGCTTAAGCCATGTTTGTGAAACTGGGGGCTTATGTTTTTGATTATTTTATTTCCTTTTATGTAAAGTAAATGTGCTATATAAATAAACTTGCCTTGCCTTGCCTTGCCTTTAAAACCGAATGCACGAATGCAATGGATGCAATGCACTGATACACTTTCTCTCTACTGTTTATGTTCATTTAAGATGTATACAGCTGTGTTTACATGAATACTCATCAAAATGGACAATTTGAGATCATTTTATGTGTATTTCTCAGTTCATGCAACACGAAAGAGAGTGAGACGTGCTTTCTGTGTGTACGCTTCGGTGTCTGCACTCAGAAAACAAGACCCAATTGAGTTCTCTCTTGCGTCGTCAAATTTATTCATATGTCTGCACTTCTCGTACTCCCACATATTGACATTTTTGAATGTTTTATAAGACATGCAGCAAGTGTATTTTAGCTCATGTCCCACCGGTTTGTACGCATCTAACCTCCTACTGCGCAACAGATTTTTCTGAATGAATCTCTTTCCAAATCGTCCCTCCCTAACATTTTTGTCTCATTTTCATTCGTTGACAGAAATGCCAGTAGATTTGTGTCATTGCGTAGTTTTATGTCATTCAAAAAGAATTTTAGTTCGTTATCGTTTCGTTTCCGTCTGTGAAAAAAATGTTGTTGACGAAAATTATTCGTCAACGAATTAACACTGACTTGCAGAAATGTAAATCGGCACCTATGACTTCAAGCACCTGTCCATCACAAGCCAAGAACCTGAAAGACGTCAGCGATGAAAGCAAAAACATATTCCTTTAAGAGCAGGACAAAGCAAACACTACAAAGATCCAAATCAGGGCCAAAAGCACACAGATCAAAGAGCCTGTGTATGCGTGTTTCAAAAGATGGGCTGCTGTCAGACCCACTCGACTGTGCGTGTGTAAGTGTGTGTGTGTTTTTCCACTGGGTCTCCAGGGCCAGACAGTGAAGCAGGAGGAGGATCATTAGTGTTCAAACACTGTTCCCTGTATTGAAGACGGATGACTGTCCGCAGATGAAGCCTTATGCAAACACTGCTCCTGGTCCAGCTCTAACTCTTCTTTAATTTCACGACAGGAGACTGACACAGGGGTCAGAGTGAAGTTAGATCAGTTGTGTTTACATTAACACCATGCAGCAGACAAAACAAGTATCTAAATCGAACTGAATCGGAAGGACTATCGTAAACAAAATGTATGCAATGTTTCCTACAGTGTTTTGCAGGACCTATATACTTTGGGGTGTGCGATATATATCGTAGGGATGTAGCGATAACCGGTTTGACGATAAATCATGATAAAATTCTCCACGGTAAGTATTACCGTTTCATATTTTAATTATCATTACAACCGTATTTGATTACCACGATTTTTCACAACTTATGATAAATATATACTGTCCAGCGTAAAGCAAAGTTTAAATAAGTCTCATATGCGCAGAGCACGCAGAGTAGTTTCGTTTCGAATGAAAGCATGACGGAAAGCTGGGAGGTTTTAAAAGGGCTGAGGGAATATACAAATGAATATATAAATGAATTAATTATATGAATGTACCTCTGATGGTTCTGACTGTCTTCAGAAAAGATTTGATGGCATTGTGTTTTGATCTTCATTCCATGTAATGCCTAATAAAGTAGTGTTCTTAATCGCAATGCTGCTTTGTCCACGGGGTTTACCGAAACAGCTGTAACTTTGCTGTTCCATAAGTGAGAGTGGATTTACATTGACTTACAATCACATTCAGCCTGTTTGCAGTTTATGTCTAGCTAAAACGGACCGAATTTGCATGCCCTGCTGTCAACCGACCTTTTGGTGAAAAACAAGGATTCTACACATTTAAACAACTGAGATAATACATCTAGAATTATTTAGATAAAATACATATAATCATTTACTGATTTGACTTAACCATTTTCTTTATTTAAAGGCTGAAATGTGAGGTTTACCATTTTATAAAACCTTTTCAAAGCTTTAGGAACATTTATTCAGTTACAGTGCTGCAACTGCCAAAAAAAAAAGATATTTCAACCGAGTTGACAGTTTTCAGGCTTAATTGAATGTGATGAGATAAAACAGACCAGAAAGCACAAAATAATACAGAGACGATAAACAAATAACTCTATTTCTGTTGTATTGTATTTCTGCAACCAGAGTAGTATGATTCACAAACCAATATCCGTGAGCCAGTTTAATGAATATTCAGTCAAAAAAGACAAAACAAAAGATTGTGAATTAGTCAAATTACATGCTCAGTCAGTCAGAGCAATTACTAATTAACATCTGACTCACTGACTAAATCTGTGTGGTTTTTAGTTACAAATGCACATTCACAAATAGGTTTCATTATAATAAATTGTACTTTAATTAAAAGTTTTAAATACAAAATAGTATTGTTGGTAGGGGTGTGCGATATTGACAAAAAATAACATCTCGCTATTTTCTGGGATTTTATCGATAATGATAATTAGACAATATTTTGCTGTGTGTGTTATAGTAGGACTACAGTGCTGACTCCTAAAGTTTTTGATATTCTTCATATTCTTTATATTCTGTGTGGTCAGTTCACAGTAGTGATAAAAATTGTATTTTCCAACAACAACAACAAAAAAATCCTTTTATAGGCAAAAAAGCTACAAATTCTTATTTAATCAGCGAATTAAAATAATTTAGGCTGTTACTAAATAAATTAAATCAGTATCAACTAGGGGTGTGCAATATGTAGCCTATCGTCTGCAATTAACCCTAACCTTTAGGATACACTGGTGAAAGAAGTCCAAGTGCAGTTGATTCTGCAAGACTTTACAGTGTAGTGAACACTTATAGATCAGCAGCGGTGAGTCCACAAATCACCATTACGACACTGGCCAGGAATGCACTGAACTGGGAGGAGGAATAATGAGCCGCATTAATGAGCGTGAGTGTCTGCGTATGTATGAGTGTAATTATGAAAACAGGTGTGAGAAGATCACATGCATAGCCTGTAAATTATTAAAAGTCCAAAGTATTGTGTGGCTGAAAATCAATAATACACAGTAGGTGGTCATCCAGTGTCTGCAAATAAAAAAAGAATGACTGGACTAAACACTTTTAATGGGTTAGATTATAGAAATTTGAGACATGGAGAAAAAGCAATACACATGTGAAATTATCCAATTGTAGTTAGTGTAAGGGTTGTTTTAAAAATAATAAAAAAATGGGTTAAAGGAACACTCCATTTTTTTTAAAATTTGCAACTCCCCTAGAGTTAAACGGATGAGTTTTACCATTTTTGAATCCATTCAGCTGATTTCCAGGTCTGGCGGTAGCACTTTTAGCATAGCTTAGCAAAGATCATTGAAAAATTGACCAAAGATTTTCATTTTTTTCCTCTTTAAAACTTGACTCTTCTGTAGTTACATTGTGTAATAAGATCGACAGAAAATGAAAAGATTTTCCAGGCTGATATGGATAGGAACTATACTCTTATATTCTGGCGTAATAGTCAGGGAACTTTGCTGCCATACCATGGGTGCAGCAGGCGCAATAATATTACACAGCGCCTGAATATAGTCAGGTGCTTTCAATTTTTAAACATTTACATTTACATTTACATTACATGTAAATGTAAATGTAACATTGTAAATGTAAATGTAACAATGTAACACAAATGTAAATGTAAATATTTTTACATTTTACATTTAAAATAACTTTAAAATACATTTTCAGCATCATTACTCCAGTATCCAGTGTCACATTATCCTTTCAGAAATCATTCTAATATGCTGATCTATTGTTCAAGAAACATTATTATAATATTTTTTTTTTTTGAGCAGCAAATCAGAATATTACTATTATAATGATTTCTGTAGGATCAAGCTTTGAAACCACAAGAATAAATTACACTTTAAAATTTATTTAAATAGTTATTTTAAATAGTATAAATACTTTGAAATTTTACTTTCTTGCTGTACTGTAGTACACATTAAACATTAGAAATCACACTGTTCAAAACAGTTTTGACTGGCAGTGTAAAAACTAAGCTAAATCAAGATATCAATGAATACTATCCACCTTATTCTTCCGAGTTCATGCTATAGGGAAATAACAAGAATAACAATGTGCAGTAAACAGTAAAACTGTTTGCACTACAAACCAGTCTGTTCATAATTAAGCATTAAAATTATATGGTAAGACCATACCAATTTGCAATATCAAGCAGCAAAACTAGCTTTTTTGTAAAGCTAAAAACAGCTAGACACAGATGAGACCGGAAGCCAAACACATACAAATTTACAAATGACATAAATTATACAAAAATAACAACGGTACAAAAAAAAGTCAAAGCATTACACACAAAACACAATTCAATACAAAAGCTCTTACACAGACCACAGGAGGAAAGGTTATCTATAGACAGGACTTAAATAAATCAATAGTAGCGGTGGGCAAAATACTCTGTAATGCTTCACAGCCCTTGGAGCAGCCAGAGAGCAGAAAGGGCAAAATCACTCTTCAAGTCTAACTGGGATTGTCTGAAGATTTCAGAGGTGTAATGCTGGATTATTGCAGCGGAGTAAATGAATGTCAACCACAATAGAATGAAATGCATGACTGATTATGTCGAAAACAAGCTATGTTAACATCCAGAAAAGATGTTAGAGCTAACAGACAACAAGAAATCATTAAAGACTTTTAGAAGAGCAGGCTCTATACTACGACGTGTCCTGAAACCCGAACAAGATTTCTTTGTAATATTGTTTGAAAGCCAATGGGAAAGAAAAATGTGTTTTGGAAACTGGGTTGAAAAAGGTTTCAAGTTAATGGGTCAGCCCTGTCGTTTAAAGCTGAATAATTTCACTAATTAGGCAACTATTTATTGAACTAAACATAGCTTTGTTTGAAAACGTACAGGCTCAAACCGGCTGGATTTCCAGTAGTTTCCACAGAAAGGTCAATGGTCTCATGTCTGAGAGGCCAAAAACAAATGCACAAAGCCCAAGCTCGACAGTTAACCTTAAACTGCTGCAACTTAAATCTACAAAACATTTCAACAGACAATAAACAGCATTTGCAATTATTTGTAACAAAAACAGTCTAGTAGTTAAAGGATTAGTTTACTTTCAGAACCAAAATTTACAGATAATGTACTCACCCCCTTGTCATCCAAGATGTTCATGTCTTTCTTTCTTCAGTCGTAAAGAAATTATGTTTTTTGAGAAACATTTTAGGATTTCTCCCCATATAATGGACTTCTATGGTGCCCCCAAGTTTGAACTTCCAAAATGCGGTTTAAATCCAGTCTCAAAGGGCTCTAAATGATCCCAGACGAGGAAGAAGGGTCTTATCTCGATTATTTTCAAAACAAATTGACAATTTATATACTTTTTAACTTCAAATGCTCGTCTCGTTTCAAAGAAGCGCATGCGTAGTCTGTGTGATCTGGGTCAATACAGTTTTGTCGAAAAACTCCCATCTCGTTTTTTTTTTTATCGCCAACTTCCTACATCGCTGCAGAAGTACCAACCCAGTGTTTACAAAGTGAACATACAAACAATATCAAATGCCCTTTAAAAAAAAAGGTAAAACAGTGTTGTAGGACGGTTTCGATGTTGAAGATGAAAACGAGATGGGAGTTTTCAACATAGAAACGAGACAAGATGCACGTTTGAGGTTTAAAAAGTATATCAATTGTCAATTTGTTTAGAAAATAATCAATCGTTTTGCTAGACAAGACCCTTCTTTATCGTCTGGGATCATTTAGAGCCCTTTGAAGCTGCATTTAAACTGCATTTTGGAAGTTCAAACTTAGGGGCACTATAGAAGTGCATTATATGGAGAGAAATCCTGAAATGTTTTCCTCAAAAAACATACTTTCTTTACGACTGAAGAAAGAAAGACATGAACATCTTAGATGACAAAGGGGTGAGTACATTATCTGTACATTTTTGTTCTGAAAGTCAACTAATCCTTTAATCCCCAAACTTCAGCAGAAGACCTGAGGGAGCTAACAATATCACACTTACTTGGAGACTGTTTATCATGCTGTTGGCAAGTGCCATATTAGGTTTTGCTACTTTTTGCATCATAGTGAACAGAAATGTAATGTCTGAAAATGAAATATCTGAAATATATGTGACCCTGGAGCAAAAAAAAAAGTCAAAGTCTTAAGTCAATGGGGTATATTTGTAGCAATAGTTAAAAATACATTGTATGGGTCAAAATTATTGATTTTTCTTTTATGCCAAAAATAAGATATGTTTCAGATATTTTGTAAATTTCTTACCACAATTATATCAAAACTTAATTTTTGATTAGTAATATGCATTGCTAAAAACTTCATTTGGACAACTCTAGAGGCAATTTTCTCAATATTTAAATTTTTTGCACCCTCAGATTGTAGATTTTCAAATAGTTGTATCTCGGCCAAAGCTATAATAACAGGTCATGCATCTATGGAAAGCTTATTTATTCAACTTGATGATGTACAAACCTCAGTTTTGAAAAATGTACACTTATGACTGGTTTTGTGGTCGAGGGTCACATATATTGACAATGGCTGATCTGGGAAAGCAAGCAGGAAACAGGATTATTTCAGGTCTAAAAAGTGTAACAAGATGAAACGTTTAAGCCAAGAATGGTGTGCAGAAAAGGCCAAAGAGCTACACAAGATACACATCCAGAGGCCTTGGTTCTCTACAACAGCTCAAATTGTGCTGAACTAATGTAACAATATCCGTTCGTCTCACTGCAAGGACATACACACGAGTGGCGAGATTCACCGGCTCGGAAGCTCTGGTTGGGACAGTTTGACTCCTGCTGTGGTATCTGACGTAATGGCAGAAAAGTAATGGAAGCCCTCTGTGCTTGTCTGTGTGTGTACATTATTGGCTTTTAGAAAGCAGAGTGCATGCTGACAGAAACATTAAACACCGCTGGAGTGGCACAAATGGATGCTAGGGAAAAAAAAAAGCCCAGACAGCTATAGGGACAATGCATCAAAAGAGAGAGAGAGAAAAAAAAAAAACCTACAAATATTTGAGATGTCAGGCTTCTGTTCCAAACTGTCATTACGAAAATATGTTCCTACTTAACCAGAATTGTGGGGAAAAAGCTTATTCTGCAGGTAACACTGAATGCTGCAAATTACATCAGGCTGGTAAAGCAAACACTAAACAAAAAACATCTGACAGAAAATCAACTGATGGAAAGAGAGAGTGAAAAAACACATTAGCAAGAAGACATTTGATGCAACAAATTTACAAACCTTTTTAGCAGCCTTTGCCACAATTAGGAAATAAGGACAAAAACAGATTCTGAATGTGATTTGATATAATGGCTTTAACTTTTTTCTAGGGTAGGGTGACATGTCATCTTTTTGGACTTAAAAAAAAATGCTTCCGGCCGGGATTCTTAAATTCCTTTTGCTTTCTACAGTTGTCATTTATCGTGTGTGTTTTTGTATAAAGTCTTGCGCAGGACTGTTTTCTTAATCCTGCTCCTGCAAATAATAATTGTAATATTAAATATAATTTTCGTGCATCACAAAGTCGCTATCAATATGAGTATTTAAATCGCTTTGGATGCAGCTCCTGTTGGATGTAGGGTTGCCAAATCTGCATTTTTTCCATGGAATTGGGCTGATTTTAAACTCTTTTAAATTTTCTCCCGTGGGTTAAAAGCAGTGTTGGGGGTAACGCATTACATAAGTAATGCAAGTTACGTTATAATATTACTTTTTTCAAGTAACCAGTAAAGTAACGCATTACTTTTTCATTTCCGAGAATATATCGGAGTTACTTTTTCAAAAAAGTAATGCCAGTTATTTTGTGTTTCCTTTATGCATTTAATCCCATTTTATTAACCAATGACTTCGCTGCTGACCTTTGTTTATCCATTTCAACCGTACACAGCAAAAATACTTTTCTTACATAGATTTTTTGTCTTGTTTCCAACCAAAATATCAGAAAATTCTTAAATCAAGATGGATTTTCTAGACAAGTAAATAATTATTTTCTTGTTTTCAGAAAAAACAAGTCAAAATTAAGTAGGTTTTTGCTTAGAACAACAAAACAATCTGTCAATGGGGTAAGCAAAATTTTTTTTTATTTCAAACAGAAAACAAGATTATTTTGCTTACCCCATTGGGAGATTATTTTGCCTGTTTCAAATATATAAAGTAAGCAAAACTTACTTTATATTAACTAACATTTGTGCTTTTTTCTCATTGTTAAAGAGTGTTGAACTTTCTTTTCCTACAGTTCTACTGTACAGATTTCAATCAAATTTTCCTTTAGCCTTAGCCTTATTCACTTAATTTCATTTTGGTGTGAAAGGGCTTTACATTTGCTAAGAATCAAACTTTTTTAAAAAAACAAACAAGCAAGTCCTGTCCAGATTTGAAAGTAACACAAAAGTAATGTAACATTACTTTACATTACTTTCCATAAAAACATTACATTACTTTCCATAAAAAGTAACTAAGCAACATAATTAGTTACTTTTTTAGGGAGTAATGCAATATTGTAATGCATTACTTTTAAAAGTAACTTTCCTCAACACTGATTAAAGGTTTAAAATATTGCATAAATTCCATTTGAAATGCTTGTATTGAAACATTTTACATTCTACCTGTAATAAAACTATTAGTTTTGATACTATTAGTCGATATTAGTTTTGTGAAGGATGGCCACTGTGGTAGGAAGCTTTTTAGCTGTGTTTATGATTAATCTGCATAGCGGTGACTGTAAAATATGTAGGTTTTGGTATGGAAATTTTGATACCAAAACTAGCCCCCACTCCCCCCCCCCCCCCGCTTCCTGCGTCCTCTTTTTTGAAACCTAAAATAATGTTCACCTTATTCTAGGGATAGTATAGCCAAAAATGCTAAATTTTAACCCACCTAACCCTTGTGGTTAGCCAAAGATGTGGTTTAGAATAACATAAGGGTGGGTAAATGATGATACAATATTCATGTTTAAGAGAAAGCCTTTAAAAGCAGCATCAGTGATTACTGGACAATTTGCATTACATACTTTCTGGAAATTTGAATAAAATAAAGTGTCTGAAGACTGGGATTTTCGAATTGGATTCTGGGGACCCACAAGACTTAAGGGGGTTTTATACTGTACAAACCCAGGCTAAAATACACACCTGATCTCATGACGAAAGCGTACCTGAGGTAACTTTTTTACAAGATGCAAAATACAAACTGCCATGTATGGTTTATGACATATTTGATGTGAAATGTCCACTAAAAGAGTGTATGTTTTTTTTCCCCTGGAACAGATGAACGTATATATGGTATGTTTTATGTGAAGTTGGTTTTGTATGTGTCACAGCAGTTCTGACTTGAAACGCTATATAATACTCCACTTTAAAAATAGCATACCATCCGCACTACACATAAACCTACCCAATAGTATAAACAAAAGTGAATGTGATGTAAAAAACGCAATTGCAAAGATGCCGTTTTAGCTTGTTTTTTGATCTCTCATCTTTCAGTTCTTTTTTTTTAAATCATGTTTTTCACAGGATTCGTACCCAAGGATTCTGGCAGAGCTACTAAGCAAGCTTGTTATGTACTACAGTAATATGTACTTATTGGTATGTCTTTCGCATCTTGCATAAAAGTTCCCACACATACCTTTTCGTCATGAGATCAGGTAGGAAAAATACTTATATAACTACACTACCAGTCGAAAGTTTAGACACACCCTCTTTTTAAAGAAGTTTCTTGTGCTTATCAAGGTTGTTTTCACATGATCAAAAATACAGAAAAAAAAATATTATTGCAAAATATTATTACGATGTAAATCAATGTTTTTCTACATTAATATACATTAAAATGTAATTTATATCTATAATTAAAGTTGAATTTCCAGAATCATTACTCCAGTCTTCAGTGTCACATGATCCTTCAAAAATCATTCTAATATGCTGATTTATTATCAGATATATTAGGCTTAATATTTTTTTTAGCATAATAGCATATTAAAATGATTTCTGAAGGATCACGTGACACTTAAGACTGGATTAACAGCTGATGAAAATTCAGCTTTGCATCACAGGAATAAATTAAATTGTAAAGTATATTAAAACAAAAAACATGATTTTATATTGTAATAACATTTTGCAATATTACTGTTTTTTTCTGTATCTTTAATCAAATAAATGCAGCCTTGATGGGCATAAGAGACTTTAAAAAACATTAAATGAGAGGGTGTGTCCAAACTTTTGACTGGTAGTGTATACCGATACCAGAGCAGATGATCAGTTATGTTTATCTGGTTCCTTGCACAATACTATGTTTTACCTACTTTTCTGAAGAAGTAAACTAGCTCGGAAGCTCACCTAGTACAGAACTGCACTTATGAAGTGGTGCACTCATGTGACTTGAGTCACAATAAAAGAGCTCAAAAACATGCAGGAGCAAGCTAACATGGCATGACTGCTTGAGCAAATGCATTTTCATCTCACGTTTGGGTTTCAGGCTAGGGTTTAGTGTAGGTGGAAGACATATAATTTCTCAACATCCCTGACAAGTACAAGAACCAACAGAATAAAACATTGGCAAATTCTCATTCATGTTTTGGATGAAACTGAATGTACTTTTACTCGCTGGACATTTCACTTTGAAAGTGTGGCTAAACAAGCAAGAAGCCATGCAATATTTCTAATGATCCCAGGTTGGAAAATATATACGTGCCTTTACATTTCAGAAAGGAGTTCCCCTTTTGCAAGTTTGAAAACCCCTGTATGGAGAGCTTGTGTGGTGACAGAGATGCAGTATGGGTTAAAGCTCTGCAGTGCTGTCAGTGCATACAGCAGGAGGAAGTGCTTATGTGCAGTTGTTGAGTTAGAGTGATGACATGGCTCCTGCGCATCAGCATCAACACCAGTCTTTGGTTACTGCAGTGGACTGACACAACAAAAGCCTTTTTAATAAAGATGCACTGTGGCAATGCCATCTTCCTCTAATGCGATTCTCTATAATGAGAACAGTCTCTAATGGGCGATGGAGGTAGTGTAGGAGATAATAACAACTCAATGAAAACAATTTTTGGGATATAACAATTATAATGGAACAGGAAGCTTGTAATATTGTGGCAATTGCTCGATTTTATGCATAACTGATTAAATAAATGAATTTCAAAGTTTTGTTTTTCATGCTTCAAATTGGAACTCTACAGATAAAGATAAAAAAAGGAAAACCTGAACCATTTTATAGCAAATTTATTTTTTAATCTTAATTTTTTGCTTTCAAATAAACATAAAATTGTTATTTTAAGGTACTAAAGCTTTTGGAGACATTGAATATTTTCTCTTTTGTTGACAACAGATTTATAAACCATTCTCAATACAAATTTGCAAAGATGGTTGGAGCGCACTATGATTTCAAATGAACCCAAATTCACTTAGACACTGAAAACACTGGTTCACGAGCTCCTTGCAAGTAACACAATGTGCGCATGTCACTCTGAACATGCAGAGCAACAGATCAACCAAATTTTACTTGCATTTGGCACTTGCCGATAAATTTTGAACCCTGGTTGACATGCAAAGAGTGTTCTGCACACAGCCGCTAGATGGCGCCACTAGCTATTGTAGTGTTGCCAGAAACAATCCATTCAATAAAAACACATTTAAAACCACACAATTTTGCAGGTTGTTTGGTAGTCGTTTAAGGATTCATATGTGCCATGCTTCCCAGGTTGGAAAACATGTATCTGTTTAAATACAGAAAAAACACATTCTTGAACCAATCTAGATTGACAGCACATACTCAGATCTGATCAACATATGTTTTTAGGCAATCTACAGATGTGAAATGGCCATGAATCAGATGATACCATTGTTTCGGCAATGCATTACTTGTTAAATCCTGGCAAGGGCGATACTTGAACTATCACTAGTAATCTCACGCCTAATCTCAAATTTCTCCAGGGGTTTCTCACTGTAATAAATGTATTTGGAAAGAGGCATCAGTTAAATCATGACTAATTAGATAGATAACATGAAGTTTTTGGAGATTCAACTACCATCCAAACAGAGCTCTTTCTCTGTGTGACAACTGAATGGAAAACAGCGTTCTGGCTTCGTTTGCCACTTCTGTTGTGTATATGTGGGTGGCTCACCTGACTGTGGGTGGCAGTAGCTGCTATGATTATTGCACTGGCATGGTTGGCACCCCATGCTGCTGAAGTTTGAGAAGCCTGGGCGGCAGTCATCACACTTGTCCCCATGCACTCCAATCTTGCAGATGCACATGCCTGAACTGCCAGAAAAATACAAAGGAACAGTTATGGAGTTAGAGAGAGCCATAGAAAGACTTGTTTCTACAGAAGCATACAGTATCCTTCAAAAGCCAGACACAGGGAGGTTAAAACCTCTGTCCACATCAAACACCAGGTTTCCTCTGAACTGCCAGAATAGCTGCTCCTTCCCATCCATCACATGTTAATAGATCCGTTCCACAAAAGCTGAAGCAACATCTGTTAGAAATAATTCTGTAAACTAGCTGCCTAAAAACATCATGATGCATTGATCTGGATGGAAATCCTAATTTATCAATTATAGTAACATCCAGGCATAAACAATATGAAATGACTAAGGTTTGTGGACAACAAATACCCAAATGTATTTCATTTGCACTGTATTTAGCAGCAGGTATTATACACCAAATCCTTCCCTGCCCTGGGTTACTTGAAAAATGATTACACACAGGTAGATTAGTCATTAGTGCCTGTGCATGTAGTAAAATCTCTTTGTACTGTTTAGAAGGGAAACAGAGCGGGGTAAATATGCTCTACATGAGAAATTAAAACGTAACAATATCAGAGCACTTAAAATGAAACGGAACAGCAACTCCCAGAGATGAGAAAACTTCTGAATATACCATTACACACTTCAGTCTTTTGAAGAGCAAATGAGAAACGCAGAAGGATGATTTCTTCTGGGAGAGGCTTGTGAAATCTATGAAAAATATCTGCAATTATTTCTTTCAAGCACACACACACTCACACAGAGTGAATTTACTCTCCACATGTACAATCAGAAGTTCTCTGCCTTTTCCAGTACTCAGAGTAATTAGACTACTTGTTATTCTGACTGATGCTGAGCTCAATTCCTGAGAAAAATAACCCTGACGTGTCAGTTTAGTTGAACTCGACCGCTCAAATCATATCGGTATTCCTACTGGTTTCAACAGGATGCGTAAATTGTAATAATTTAGAGCACAAACCACTACAATAATAACTGCATAAACGCATAACTGCAACCAGAACTAAAACTCAGTTTCACAACACTCAACATTAAAGGATTTTGTTGCTAACATTTTCAATTGCCCCATCATATAAATAGGTAAGCATGCTGGTAAATAAGCAAGGAAGTAAATAAACAAATACATACATGAATAACCTCAATACAAGCATTCATGAATTGAAAAAAAAAAAAAATGCCATTTTTTGTTGCATGCTTTTTTTCCCCATCAACTTCTGGCTACAAAAAAAGAAGTGGTCAAGATCATACCTTTTGGGGTACAACAGCTTTTCAATAGAGCAATACCCTTAAAATGTACTCCAAATTATGTTTAGTACAGTAGTGATTACTAGAGTAGTAATTCATTCTCCCTAAGGTAGTTATATGTACCTATTAGGGGTTTTAAGCGTACTTCTCCAGTGACAAGCTGTTATACTCCAAAAGGTACAATTCTGACCCCTTTTTGTCAAAATACGTACAGAGACGTTTTTGTCATGGGGCATCATGAGTGTGAGTAAGTGATGAGCGAATTTTCATTTTTGGGTAGACTACCCTTTTGCACTTTGACACACACCACATATTCATTGTTTGCCGACAAGTTAAACAAACACACATATGCGCAGTCATTCATTAAAACACACTTCAACGTTTCTTTAAAGGGAACCCCATGTATTAAGACTTGTCTAGCTTAATACAACATAAATTATGTCTCTTACTGAAAAATGTAGTAGAAAACCCATTAAAGATTTACGTTATTTAAAAAAAAATGCACGTTTTTATACATATTTTGGACTATTGGATCACGCCAAAATGGTTACACTCTGTGAGCTCCTGCTGCTATTTTTCCCGCAACACAACTTGGAAAATAAAATACTGATACCATGCCACATTTTGTGGCTTTTGGTTGTAATATTCAGTCAAAGGGCAAGAAGATAAGTGACGTAAGTCTTCACGGCTTTCCTTCCGTTAAGAAAAGGAGTAATGTTTATTGGGTAAATACACCAACTCCAATATTTCGCAAGATTATGCCATACGACTCACAGAAATTTTGCTAATAATTGCTAAGAAGTGCATCACAATTAAGTGGAAATCTGATTCTGTTATTCCCATAAATCTATGGTTATCTGAGGTTAATAACTGTGTACCCTTGGAAAAATTATCCTGTATCATGCTGTACTGTTTTTTTTTTTTTTTTGTCTTGTCTTGTGTAAGATTTTGGTTTGTATATTTTTTTCTTTTGTTCATGTTACAATTCAAAAGCAAAAATAAAATACTCAAAAAAAAAAGAAAAAAAAAAAAAAAGGAGTAAAGAATAGTAGGGTGGTAAGCCTGTGGATGAATAAAACCTAAAGACCTGAGTCTTGCTTTTAAGGCTTTTAGTAGACCACAGCTATTGAAAGGTGATGGATATAAGCGTAAGCTTAAACCAAATGCCATACCATCTTATTTTTCACTGCAATGAGTCTAAACACCCACGGATATCAAGGGAAATCCATAAAAGAAACTCCTTCAGTGGCTGTGGCTTCATGACAAGCATTGAGATGTTTATATCCTGCCAGGATGGAATCTAGCATTTCTTGTCTCTGCCGTTTGTAAGCTCTTTCAGTAGCTGTGGTCTACTAAAAGCCTCAAAGGCATCTGGGCTAAAGTGGAGAGAACAAAGACTCATGCCTTTAGAAAGTTTTATTCGTTATTAAAATAGCAAAAGGTAGCACTAGTAGCTCCAA
This sequence comes from Cirrhinus molitorella, assembly GCA_033026305.1. NCBI lineage: Eukaryota > Metazoa > Chordata > Actinopteri > Cypriniformes > Cyprinidae > Cirrhinus > Cirrhinus molitorella. The sequence continues at coordinate 47,246,822 of CM065119.1, forward strand.
CTATTTGATGTAATCGAAATAATGGCATCCCCAAAACTATGTGTATCTTTAATTAATTACTATATAGTTCATTGTACATTGTGTTATATTAAGCCATACAAGTCTTAATACCCAGGGTTCCCTTTAAGGGAGACTCAAGACTCAAAAAGACATTCAGAAAGACTACATTAAATGGTCAAAGGTGTTGCCGTGCTTCTTTTTTTATTATTGGATGAAATCTGTTAAAGTGCAATGTGCAAAAAGAGAAAAAGAGAGTGAGTGGGAGAGAGAGTATTAGCAGGCATCATACAGAGCAGATTCTCTGCGCTGAGGAAGAGCATCTCAAAGACCTTTCAGCCCGTCTCTTTGAGCTATAAGCTGACACCATGATCCTCCACAGAACAAGTCAATAACTTTGATGTTTGGCCTCACAATCACGTCTAGAGAGAACTAAGCCATTACTGTATCCCATCCACTGTCTATGAAGAAACCGAGACTCATTTAAGCAGCACGCCTCTGTCATGGGCTGGTTATGTCCTTTGAATTTCAATACATTTGAATGTCTTCCCAAATATTAGAATTCAGTATCCATTTGAATAATAATAATAATAATAAAAAACAGATAATATAATTAGAGCTGCAGCCTGCAGTGTGTAATTTTTCATGGTTTGAACTCCTAGGCAAGCCTAATTTGCAGAATCAACTATAAGTAAATGTTTAATGAGTAGAGCAATGTCTACTTTTTGCACAGTAAATGAGTTAGGGGCTCTGCTTGGCCAAACAATAGAAGATGGAAAGGATATTTAGGAGACTTATTTGCAAACAGTAATTGTTTCTGCAATGTATTCACGCACACTGCAGTTTTAAGACTCACAAGTAATACAAATGAGATGTTCCTCCTGGAACAACGATTCAGAACAGCACTGGTCGCAGACCTTAAGCTCTTAAAAACTCGTGAGAATACACTCGCCGACTTTGCCCTCAGGGTGTAAGAGTGTTGAGGTTTCCATGGCAACAACACCTCAGATCACCAGAAAGTACCCCGCTGTGATTAAACTGAAAGTCTATTACAGTATAATCACCAGGGCAACAATCCCACACAAAAGACAAGCATTAAATATGCTGTGAAAGCAAATGTACAACCTTTCGTAAATCATGCAGCCTTTGCACCTGTCAAGATTAATTAATGAATCGTTTTAGCAAATTGTGAAAATGCTGATAGCACAGCATGGTTCATACCCACTCATAAGGGAGAAAATAGCCGAAATATATTAACTTTTTTAAAGTAACAGTACAGTTATTTGTGAATGCTGCTGATATGCTCACACTGCTACTGTGTATCACACTCATGTTGGGTGGGTATTTAGAGATGTGCTCTTTTAATGAAATCCATTTGTGCAAGACCAGTTAGTTTGTAGCTGACATTAATGCACAGCATCCAGGGAAATCTGGTGGTCACTGCTTTAGTACTTGGCTACTTCCTTCCAGACTATTTAAGGGCAGCGCGGTTTGAGGCCTGGGTGGTTTGGAACCTCTAATGTATAACCCAGTTTTATTGCGGTAGTGGGTTATGCTGATCTCTGAATTATATGGTCAGACCCAAAGGTTTTCAGAGCAGTCAAACAACCTTCTGAAAGCTCTTGGCGTCCTATGGTTCAGTGGTGCTAAAGCAGACTCTCATGTTCAGCTGAAGAACACAGTCTATCCTTGTCAGGCACGCCATGTAAGAACATTTTACATTGTAACAAAAGATTTGCATTTCAAATAAATGTTGTTCTTCTCAACTTTCGCAAAAAGAATCCTAAAAATGCATCAGTTTTCAAAAACACCATAACATAACCGTTATAATCAATATAAAAAATGCAACCTAATCTCACAACAAAAACATACCTGTGGGAAATTTTCTTTCCGTGACATATTCGATGCGAAAATGTCCACCGAGCGGTGCTAAAAGTGTTTCCCTTCCAAGGGAACATCGAACTGCGTCCTCTAGGGGAACGTCTCCTTCGTGACCCGTGTCTGAAGCTTACATACAAAAACTACAACAGAACTGGCCAGCAACGGCCTATAACATCAGTGGCGCGTTATTACCACTGGATAAAGGCGTTTCTGTGGAAAACCTTTTTGAGTGTTGACCCTGAGGAACAACAGCTCTGCAGGCATGATTGGGCCCCTTGTCATTCTTGTCAGATCTGTGGGTCTGGCTGGAATAGGGTCCTTGGGCTCTATTGATTCCAAGCCTGTGCCCTGCCTTAAGGTCAGGCTTCTATTAGCTTTGCCCTTACATGTAAGTTCTAGGTATGCATCTCCGGCCCTTGGCCAAAGGGATTAAGCCACTGACAGCCATTTGACGTCACTGGGGCAGCTCCCTCATCTTGGGTGGAGCTGGTGCTTAGTGCTCACTTTTGATGTTTAGCCTGCACTCCCCTCATCATGACAGCGTGGGTATAACTGTTCCCCACAGCAAGGACACAGTTCAATGTTACCTCGGAAGGGAATGTCTCAGGTTATGTATGGAACCATGGTTCCCTGAGAAGGGAACGAAACACTGCGTCCTCTGGGCTCATCGCCATGCTTCAGTCGTGAGCTTCAGATGTTTGACCGGCGCCCTTTTATACTATGCGGTCGCACCGGTAATGGCGTACTGTTGTAGTTTTTGTATGTAAGCTTCAGGCACGGGTCACAAAGGAGACTTCCCCCATAGTGACCCCTAGAGGAAGCAGTGTCTCTTTCCCTTCTTAGGGAACCATGGTTATATATGGGCTTGTGGCATGCCTCAGTCATGAGCTTCAGACGAAGAAGGGGATGATGTGTTTGATCGGCTCCCTTTTATACTATGCAGTGCCAGGATGGCAGGTATGTCATAGGCTGTCGCCGGCCAGTACTGTTGTAGTTTTTGTATGTAAGCTTCAGACACAGATCACGAAGGAGATGTTCCCCCATAGTGAACCCTAGAACACGCATTTCGATGTTCTCTCGGATGGGAACGTCTCAGGTTACGTATATAACCACAGTTCTCTGAGAAAGGAAAGAGACACTGCGACCTCTAGGCTCGTCGTCATGCTTTGGTCATGAGCTTCAGATGAAGAAGCTGATAATGTGTTTGACCGGCACCCTTTTATACTATGTGGTCACACTGGTGATGATGCGGCGCGATTAGTCACGCCGGCAGTGACGTTGTAGGCTGTTGCCGGCCAGTACTATTGTAGTTTTTGTATGTAAGCTTCAGACACGGGTCACGAAGGAGACGTTCCCCCATAGAGACCCCCAGAGGACACAGTTCGATGTTCCCTTGGAAGGGAACGTCTCAGGTTACGTATTTAACCATGGTTCCCTGAGAAGGGAACGAGACGCTGCGTCCTCTAGGCTCGTCATCATGCTTTGGTCATGAGCTTCAGATGAAGAAGCTGATGATGTGTTTGACCGGCGCCCTTTTATAGTATGCGGTCGCACCGGTAATGACGCAGCGCGATGAGTCACGCCGGCAGTGACGCCATAGGCTGTCGTCAGCCAGTACTGTTGTAGTTTTTGTATGTAAGCTTCAGACATGGGTCACGAAGGAGACGTTCTCCCGTGGTGACCCCTAGAGGACACAGTTCGATGTTCCCTCGGAAGGCAACGTCTCAGGTTACGTATATAATCACAGTTCCCTTAGAAGTTCCCTGCCTCTAGGCTCGTCGCCATGCTTTGGTCATGAGCTTCAGATGAAGAAGCGGATGATGTGTTTGACTGGCACCCTTTTATACTATGCAGCAGTTTTTGTATGTAAGCTCCTGCTATTAATCTTTTAATATTTTATTCAAACTTAATTTTTCTCATAATTAATACCTTACAAAAATAAATAATAACAACAAAAACAGAAACAAAATAAAGGTGAGACGCATCAACGCATTCCATGCTAACTGACGTATTTTCATAATCAACGTAATTGATGACGTTGACGAATCGTTGCAGCCCTAATAAAGTAATGTGACGTTGGTTTTGTACGTGTCACCGGAGTTCTGACTTTAAATGTCAGTCGTGTGGCACTATAACTCTAATGCTCCTTGACATTTTAAAATAACGTACCATCTGCACTAGACCTAAACCTACTCGACTGTATTATACATTTGCAAGCATGGTGTTTTAGCTTGTTTTTCAACCTCTCATCTTTCAGCTCTTTCATCACGAGTCATGTTTTTCACGGGATTTGTACCCAAGGAATCCACATCCTAAGTCCAACTGCATGCTGGCTGAGCTACCGAGCAAGATTGTTACATCTGGAAAACGAAACATATGGAGCTGTAATTATAACTGTATACGAAAACGATTACAAGTGCTCACTGTTTTACCGCCTCTAGTGTTAATTTCTGTTGGAAACTGTAGTGATGTGTACTTATTAGTATGTATTTCGCCATCACCACAACCCTCCTAACAGCAGCATCTGCTGCACATGTCATGAATTTGAGTCTTTCTGTCTTACTTGCACTCTGTTATTTCAGGGTTTATTCACGCTCAGTAAAATAGGCACACTTCCCTTGGGTCATTACAGGCAGGCCATAAATGGGCTGGTGGAATACTTGGGTATCTCCTGATCTACTTTTACTCGAATAAGTGCCAGAGAAATACTATAAAAGCATCAGTCAGATCTCTTGTAATATCTCAGATAGGAACTACTATTATCGAATGAAAAATGTTTAAATTGTAAAGCTGACTGTTCACTATTCATCGACTCTGTTATTGACTGTGTCGCTCTTGAATACTCACTGTTCTCTCTATCCTGCCACAATCTCTTCCCAAAATACGCTCTTAGAAATAATAACCCCGAGTAACAGACATAAAGTAAAATAGTGGACGACAGTATCTTGGTAATTAGGGTGGTATGATGTGCCCTCAGTCATTGGGATAGTGTAGGGGCATGTTTCTAATGAAAGAACTATATGTTTGAGCCTCAACTAGTAATGATAAGACAACTAACAAACAGAAACAGAAACATAATACTGCACCAAAATAGTGCATTCATCTGAAGCAGCTAATCTAAGCTTCCGGACCACAACCAAGAGCCAAAGGTTGTTTGTCCAATAGTAGGAAAACACCATTAACCAGCAGATCATGCCAAGTAACTTAGAGTGAGGGATTCCAGTACAGGCACATCCTGATAAAAAAAAAAAAGCATAAGATTTATAAATCCCTGTTTACACAGTGAAAATGCTGATTGTGTGGAGGGCAGTGGGAGGCCTGACAGAACAAAGCCACACTGTGCTTGGAGCAGAGCTGGAGACTGTTAATAACCCCTTCTGCCTACAGGCCAGAGCTGGCGAGAATGAATGCAGAGAGCTGTCGAGGAGAGAATAAGAAGACAGAAAGCAGGCAATTATAGAAAGGAAGTCATGAGTGATCATCAAAGAGGGCCTGAGTTGACTTTTTGTGATGATTGAGAGTATAAAAACAGCTAAAGAGATTGATAAACCTACTAAATATCTTAATTATTATTTTAAAAATGCCAGGAAGTTTTTGTGAGGGTTAGGTAGGATTTACATTGGGACACATACACTTTCATACATGAGAGGATCACACTAGGAACAACGTTAAATTTTCTTCTCCCTGGAAAACCTTGTATTGAAATTTCCATTTTAATATTTGCTCTCACCTGGAGGCACACAGTGAGGGGACCTTTATTTGAATGTTTAATTTATGTGAGATTAAAGTCTGCTGGGTTCTCTGCATTAATGCCACAGTGGCTGACTCCTTGAGGTTTGAGCTCATTCGAGGGGCGGCAGCTCTTCATAAGGCTGAGCAGGACAGTGAATGAGCTGGATCTGAGCCAATTTATCTGTGCAAACCCCACAGACAGGATTAGTGCTTTCTCTCCGTCACAATTCTCCAACGTCTGGCCAGACATCAGAGCCACTCCAACCACATCACATTGAGGAACAAACTAGACTTAAACAAGAAGAAAGTTAAACACTTCTGCTCCCACCCATAATCACTTGAAGACTTCTTTATACAAAAGTGAACAGACGAAGCACTTAGCAGTGTGTGATGAGCAATGCTTTTTTCCCTCCCCATCAAAAATAAACCCTTCCATTGCACAGATCTTATTTTCCTTTGGCAAGCATCACGTTTTTTTTTTTTTTTTTGCCTGGCTTTTGATTAGGCCACGCAGCAGGCTAAACTAATCCTCCTCACAGGCAAGAGATATCAGCAGCCAAGTCATTTCATCTTATCCAAATAAAAACAGAAATGGAAAATGGCAAGGGGAAAAAAGGAAAGAAGTAATCTCATACGCTATAGTAAGGAGTGCTCTAAGGGTGTGTTCTAGCTTTGTTTAGTTAGGCTCACGCTGCTGGGTGTCAGTGTCTTCACACTTCTGGTTGGATGGAAATTAAATCCTCTGTAACAAGATCAGTAAGAAGCGTAACTGGGCTCTTCCACCACTGTGTGTGGTAGTCGTCGACTGATATGGTCGCTGCATAATTCCCATGCCTCAGTCTTGTTTTCATAGTGACTGCTACTCTAAAATGTGGAAATGTGGTGGGATACACAAAACTATTACGCGAATGGAATAATAGTTTGGACACAAGCCTCTCATGTAATGTTTTTAAAGAAGAAGTTTCTTATGCTCATCAAGGCTGTTTTCACTTGATCAAAAATACAGAAAGAACAGTAATATTGTGAAATACTATTACAATGTAAATCAATGTTTTTCTATATTAATATACATTCAAATTTAATTTATATCTGTAATTAAAGTAGCATTTCCAGAATCATTACTCCAGTCTTCAGTGTCACATGATCCTTTAAAAATCATTCTAATATGCTGAGTAATATTTTGAATAAATGCTGTTCTTTTTAACTTTTAATTTTCCAACATTGACAATTCTAATAATAAATCAGCATATTAGGGTGATTTCTGAAGGATCACGTGACACTTAAGACTGGAGTAACAGCTGATGAAAATCAGCTTTGCATCACAGGAATCATTTATATTGTAAAGTATTTTCAAATAAAAAACAATTTTATATTGTAATAACATTTTGCAATATTACTGTTTTTTCCTGTATTTTGACATTAAATGAGAGGGTGTGTCCAAACTTTTGACTGGTAGTGTAAATATATTTTTTGGCTGATTGATTACCATTTGTATAACCAGAGTTTTACTACAAATACCATGATGAAACTATATATTGTAGCAAAACCATTGTTAATGTGTGGTTGCCATGGTTTAACTATAGTACCCATGGTTTTAGGTTTTATTTTTAGTAAAACCACAGTTTATTTTCATAAGGGGTGTGTTGCTGTCTGCCATAGCTACCTCTAAACCTGTTATAAAACTATGTAAATATTTGTCTGCTAAATTCCTACTATAATTACTAATTGCAATAGTAATTATGTCATTTTGTTAATTTTGCAGTAATTGTCTACTGCTTATATTTGCTAGCCATTAAGTAAACAAAGTCAAAACTACAATAGTCTATTTACAGATGTAACTGACATGCACTTGGAAGTCCTGAACAGGACAGTTTTGCCTCTCTGCTCCACCTGGGCACTTCCATACCATTCTCGTGTCTCGCATGCTTTTGGTAGATGCACAGACGCATGGAGCGTTGCCAGTCAAAACTACCAATTTATGATTTATTAGACTATTATTACTGAAATGCAAATTTGAAAATAAATCACTTTAGTACATTCAGCAGGCAACATATATAACAACAACAATATAAAAAATAATATAGCAGATCTATACAGGTGGAGCTGGGGAAGGGGATGGGTTTCTGAAGCAAGCTGCAAACTGCTACAGCAAGCACTAGTCATATAGCTGAATGCTGAGCAGCGAGCTCACTGGCTACCGATACAGGAGAGAAGCAATCAGCTGTGCCATGTGATAATAATGTCAGACCTATCGGACTGCTCCATCTAAAGTTTCATGCCAGAACTTTGTATATATTCATGTATTTTAGGGCTGCTGAGAGCCATTTACCTAATTCCTGAATGAACCAGCCATTTCAACAAATCAAATGAATGAATAACTCAACTCATTTAGACATTTACTGCTACATACTGGCAGTTTTAGTTTATAATTTAGAGTGGCATTCCACTAAAAATAATGTCATATTTATACATTAATAAACATTTAAATATTTCTTTCTAAAATAAGGAAGCCTGTACATTTATTCAGCTACTAAAAAAAGAGATAATTGTGACAATTTATCAGAATTGTGTGATAGAAACTCAAAACTGCAATTAAAAAATGTCTGAATTCCGAGAGAAATAAAGTCGCAATTCTAAGAAATAACATAAATTGCGAGTTATCTAGTAAGAATAGTGAGATATAAACTTGCAATTTTGAGTTTACTTCTCACATTTCTAAGAAAAAAAGTCTGAATCGCGAGATATAAACTTGCAGTTGTGAGGAAAAAAAATCAGAATTGCGATAAAAAAATTCTAAATTGTGAGTTTATAGTATATCGCACAATTTTTACTTTATGTTACGCAATTCTGATCGCAGTTTATATTTTTTTATATTCTGTAAAAAAAAGTCAGAATTGTTTATATCTTTGTTTAAATCTCGCAATTCTAATTTTATAACTCACAAGTGCGAGTTTATATCATGTAATTCTGAGAAATAAAATTATAATTGTACGGAAAAAAGTAAAAATTGCGAGTTTATATCACGCAACTATGAGAAAAAAAGGCAGAATTGTGAGATGAAAAGTCGCAATTACCCTTTGTTTATTTTTTATTCAGTGGCGGAAACTGGCTTTCATCTACGCCATCATCAGCTACTGCTTGTAAAGCCTTTTTGATGCTTTTCTCATTTAACACAATAATGACTTTAAATGATCATAGATATTTACAGTGGGGTATCATATGATATGTATTATGGCAAGTCAGGAGAGGGTTTTTTTTTCCCTTCCTTTTTTCCATTCCTGATACTGCATACACAGAATACCCAGTCTGGCTAGTTGATCACTTAGCAAAGCAGGAATACAGTAACAGCAATTTACTGACAAGTCATTTGAACATAAAAGCCCAATCGACTGGGAAGAGAGGCTGTTATAAATCATAATTATGACTCTTTCAGCACACTCTATGAAGACATTGCCCTTTTGCACTAGGTGAAGGCTTGATTCATTACGCCATGTCCTGATCTGAACCAGATCAACAGCAACATCCAGTAGCATCAACAGAGCATGGCAGTATAGTTAGCCAGCCTTGGGCTTTTCAAAATGATTGGCAGGCCAACACGAACTGTGTCAATATCATTTGAATAATTAAATAGTTCAATCCTATTTCATGCACCCACAAGATCAAATATTGGTCTGCATATGAGATGTGAGGGAACAGAAAGCCTCAAGCACCCTAGCATATTGGTAGTGTTCATTTCATGCCACTGGCCATTTTTACTGACTTTGGCATTACAATATCTTTGTTTAATCAGTCCAGCACCTCAGACAGTTATGGTTTATTTAGCTAGAGGTCACAAAATTCTCCTAAACACAAGGTTTGTCTCATCAATGTGTAGTGAAGACACAAACTGACTTCTTATCTCTATAATTACAGTAGCACAGACTCCAGTAATCAGTAATGAAGTCACATGCAACATGCTGCTCTTGGTGTAAAAGCTCTTGAAGGTCTGGCTATTGCATATATTGATTTTCTGAAGAGGGAAATTCTATTGATGGCTCAATGAAAGATGAAACACTTTCCCCACAATAGTGCAAAACAGCAATGAGGAAAATGTCAAGAAACAAATGTCTATTAAATCGTGTCAAACACAGAAAATAATGGGTTTAATTATGAAAAAAAATGTCAGGCATTATGATTCATTCTTCTGGAACTCTCTCGGCAATTACTGAGGCATAATAGAGCGTCGTCCCACCAGGGCCCCCGGACGTCTTGCCTGGATCACATCCTCTGAAGCCATGCACACAGAATCATCTGATTGGATGACAATCCCTGGAAGTTCATGTCTTGACCGGTCTTTTCTCTTTGCCCTCCAGCATGAATAAAGCCTTTTCAGATTATATCAAACAGGGCTTGTTCAATCGCTCACAGCCGTGGCAGCACCCAGGGAACAGAGAGCTGCCGTGGGCAAGAGGCCAGGCTGTAGGACGAGGGGCTGGAGCTGCAATCATACACACAACTTCACACCATTACCTCTCCATGGCTCATGAATAGAGCCTTTAGACCTCACTGCAGACTGAGCCTAAATGGACAATGAAGAGTGGGAAGAACAGGGAGAGAGAATAATGGACACGATGCTGATAACTGAAGACCAATTTTGCTAATATAGGCTCAGTTTGAGAGACTTTGTATGACCTGGGTTTATAGGGTTAGCGGTTTCCATAACCCAGTTTTTGTGCGCATTCTGAAGTGTCGCATCAGAAACTATGGCAAATTAAAAAAAAAAAATCCTTAATTTGCAAAAAACATTTTTATGTTCACTTGAGGGGTTCTATTCATTCTATAACTACGTTCCCAAACAGCAGGCATCCACCTCTGAAAGCAATGACTGCATTTATTGCGTTTTGTCTGCTTGCTTATTATATATGAAAATTATTATATTTAGTGGCTTTTGCTTTTCTTGGTGGTTTTTAGTTCCAGTTTATCAGGAAGTGACAATTTTGTTCTCTCTGACTTGTTGGATGGAAACGGTGCTTAAACGCGAATGTTTCATGCTATAATTAAATTTTGCGCAATTTCAAGTTCAATTTGCAACTTTAGATGGAAACCCAGTCTTAAGTCGCTGGGGTATATTTGTAGCAATAGCCAAAAATACACTGTATGGGTCAAAATTATCAAAAAAACATTAGGATATTAAATAAAAATTATGTTCCATTAAGATATTTTGTAAATTTCCTTCCAGAAATGTATCAAAACTTATTCATTCAACTTTCAGATGATAATCAATTGAAAAATTGATCAAATTTGAAAAATTGACACTTAAGTATTGTATTTTACCTCATACATTTCATCAATCATTAAAATATGTTGTAAAATGACATGACAAAAAAAATTACAAATAAATGTATGTACGGTTGACTTACAATACATTTTGCTGCAGAGAATAAATTTTTCTGAAAACAATTCAATAAAGCCATCAGTAAACTATTCGGGAAAGTATATTAAAACACATTTGAGTGATTCTAAGAGCGTAACGTTGATAAATAATGAAAAAAAAAAAATCAAATTAGCTCTTAACATTCATGTTCAAAATTAATGAACCCCCAAAAGTTAAATTTGGTGCAGAACCTTTTATTCTTCATAACCTCCAATAAACACTGTCTGTATGCGCTTAGAAGCTTCTGTCACTTCTCTACTGCAATCTTGGCCCATTCCTTACTTGATAAAGCTTTAGGATCATTGATAATCTTTGGTTTCCACAAGGCTGCCAGCTGTGTCTCTGCAAACTTTTAATGTCCTGGAAATCTTCATGCAGCCTTAGACTTTCTATTATAATAAAACTTCTCTATAGCTTTTGTGAGAGCTCAGTTGATTTAGCCAAATTTCCTACTCAACTTCATCACATTCATGGGCTAAATGTATGCATGTCTAACACACGTTTTTAGACAATTTTGTTCCCTACCATAAAAATAAGTAACTTAAAAACATAAATGCTGAATAGGGGTTGAATAATTATGACATGATCACTTTTAATATGCCAGTAAACTGTTGTAGATGCATTTTTTTTTTTACAATATATATTTTTTTTTGTTCCACTGTATGTCCACACATGTAGCAGAAAGACAATAAAGCTCAACTTGACTTGACTTGACAACACTGGGTCTTCAGAAAAAGTATTTGTAAAGTACTGTAGTTCCTGGAGGGTTGAATAATTTTGAGTGCAAACTGTATACAGATTTAAAATATATTTTAAATATATAGATTTATACACTATACAGATTTTATATAATTTTATATAAGAAATGTATTTTTGGTCATTTTATGTATATTTAGATATTCTGTACATACAAAATATACATTTAAGGCATTTTTGCTGAATGGGTTATTGTTCAAAAAGACCATTCATGTCTATATGAAAAACAAAGGGCAGAGCTTTTTCCTCACTAGATTTAAAGGGATAGTTCACCCAAATATGAAAATTTGATGTTTATCTGCTTACCCCCAGGGCATCCAAGATGTAGGTGAATTTATTCTTCAGTAGAACACAAACAGAGATTTTTAACTCAAACTGTTGAAGTCTGTCAGTCAAATAATGGAAGTCAATGGGACCGACAGCTTTGGGAGTCAAAAAACATACACGCTCAGGACAGTAGGACATTGCCGTCAATCAGATGTAAAAAATGATATAAATACTCTTCCGTTCCTTCTTCACATGTCTTAAGGCCTCAATGTATCGTCATGAGTCGCAGGATTTCATTTGGTTTTGTCTGTGTATGTTTTTCAGACTCTCAAAGCCGTGAGTGCCATTAACTGCCATTATACGGCAATTTTCATTTGTGTTCTACTGAAGAAAGTCAGCTACATCTTGGATGCCCTGGAGGTTTCATTTTTGGATGAACTATCCCTTTAATTCCTGCATCTTTTCAGGAACAACAGAGATGATAAGAAAAAACAGAGGTTCGACCTCTAACAGCAGGAACAGAAGAACAGAGTGTTCCTGGGTATAATGCCTCACTTCTGTTCCGGCACAGAGCACCTGCATCTCAGTCAGTGTTCCCACAGAACCTACAAGAAAAATGCAGACCATCCGCACTCTAATGTTTCCACCTGGTGTGCCATGCATTCTGTTCTCACTTGACTGAGAAACAGCCACTCATGCCAAGACCGTATCAAACGTGAGCATTACGTGATAAAAATGTTTATGTCTAACAAAGCAATAGGTGTGAGAGGTGACATGCAGAAAACTATGAAAAAAAGATTATGTTTAAAAACAGGTACCTCAGGAAATGATAAAGCTGCCATTCTAACAACAGTTATTAATAGTGCAATGGAATTCCAGATTTTATCTTTTTACTGGACATATTCCTCTTCATTTCCTTCAGTGATTACAGGGATTTTACTAAGCAGAACGTATTCCTGCATCAACATCTTTTTGGTTCTGAAACAACATTCCTATCAAGCAATCAGATTTCACAGATTCAATATTAAGGTTATATTTAAGGCTTCAATAACATTCTTCTCAATTTAGAATTTCCTTTATGAGCTACTTAAAGGTTTAGTTCACTTTCAGAACAAAAATTTACAGATAATGCACTCACCCCCTTGTCATCCAAGATGTTCATGTCTTTCTTTCTTCAGTCGTAAGGAAATTATGTTTTTTGTGGAAAACATTTCAGGATTTCTTTCTATATAATGGACTTCTATGGTGCCCCCAAGTTTGAACTTCCAAAATGCAGTTTAAATCCAGCTTCAAAGGGCTCTAAATGATCCCAGCCAATGAAAAAGGGTCTTATCTAGCGAAACAATCATAAATTGACAATTTATGTACTTTTTAAACTCAAATGCTCATCTCGTCTCTGTGATGCACATGCGTAGTCTGTGTGATCCGGGTCAATACAGTTACACTCTTAAAAATAAAGGTGCTTTAAAAGGTTCTTCACAGTGATGCCATACAAGAACCATTTTTGGTTCCACAAAGAACCATTCAGTCAACGGGTTTTTAAAGAACCATCTTTTTCTTGTTTAGAAAAGAATCAATCGTTTTGCTAGATAAGACCCTTCTTCCTCAGCTGGGGTTGTTTAGAGTCCTTTGAAGCTGGATTTAAACAGCATTTTGGAAGTTCACACTTGGGGGCACCACAGAAGTCCATTATATAGAAAGGTTTTCCTCCAAAAATATAATTTTTTTACGACTGAAGAAAGAAAGACGTGAACATCTTGAATGACAAGGGGGTGAATACATTATCTGTACATTTTTGTTCTGAAAGTGAACTACTCCTTTAACATTAATTAATAGTTGGGGTTAGGACTATGTTAAGGACTAAACAAAAGACATGAGGATGGGTAATTAATGACAAAATTTTCATTTTTGGGTGAACTTTTATGAATTTCCTCAATAAACGATAACAAGTTCGATGAATGTTCGCTATAATGTTTATGCGGCAAAGGCAGAACAAAAGAGTGCTAGTCAAAGTGCATCACTCGGACTGTTTATTATTTTATTAATATAGATGTACTAAATGTATTGAAGGAGCAGTAAAGGAATGTAATTACAGTATGTTTTGTGATTAAGCTATGTAGCGTTTATGCATTTATACTAAATGTATTTAGACTACTGTTTTTTATACAAATGCATAGGAACCATGTTACATATTTTTCCATGATTTGGTATATTGAGGTGCTATATTTGTGGATTTAACTGTTATTATCATGATACTATGGAAGAGCAATGGTTAATTAAAAAAAACTCAAACAGTCAGAATAATTAAATTTCACCATATAAAAATTAGATTGCTACCATTTTTACAGATATTACTGATTTTGATAATGAATATAAATCTACATCTGCATTCTAAATCAAGTATTTTTAAGAGACAATTTTTTATTATTATTATTAATATTATCAGGTAACACACCTGTTTCTTGATTTGAAACAATATTAGTCATTAAAACATGCAGAACTAAGAAATTATTTTAAGAAGTGTTTGTCATGTTCTGACCATAAAGAATATTTTAACTGTCTGGTTTTTACAACTTTTACATTTGTAGCAAAAATCTGCCTTTAAACTTGAAAAAAATAAAACAAAGTGACATTTATCGTGATAATTATCAATATCGACTAATATAAAAAAAATTATTGTGATTATTTTTTATCAATGTCGCCCAGCCCAAGGTGAACTATCCCTTTAATTCAGCATTGCCATGCATGTATGTTGTATTGTGTTATATTCAAAGACTTTCCACTCCCTGCTCCAAAACAAAAATGTCCTGCTGTTTTGAAGGACCAGCACTAGATCCACCCAGCAGACACATGGACATTGTCACATACAGCTTTTAATGGTCTCTCTCACTCTTATTTTTTCTGTATCCTTCCCCCCTTCTTCCAATAAACAAGATGCTGATGGAGCATGACTAGCCAATGCTGCAGAAGAATGGGGACAGATTGCTGAAGGGGCATTATGTGGGAGGGATTTCAGTTTTCTCTGCGGTGCCAGTCTTTGTGTTCAGATCTCCATTAAACCCTCTGTGACTGCCTCTGCTACCATTTCCACAAGCCAAAATCTTCAGCTGCCACAGCAGATGATTAAATCACCATTATTCCGTTTTAGATGCTGATATAATCTTTGTAATCATGATTATAAGATTATTTGCGATTGAAATTAAAGTCTATAAATGAGATCAAAGTAAACGGATTTAGTCACAGCTGCTTACAGACAGATAAAGAGGTACACTGAAGATTTAAGTCAAGGTGATCCACTTTAACTGTCATGGATTCATGACCTGCTAAAATGGCCTCTGGAAACAGCAGAAACCCATCGAATGTGTTTTTGCTAGCCATAGAGCCAGAGAAATGATGCAGTTCAAGGATGTGGCTCATAGGAAGACACTTCATTCAAGTCCAGGTCAATCGCTGTGCTGTCATACTCAAGCAGGATGGATAAGCACCACATGCCAAGGAAGGATTTGATCTGTGGGTGCTTGAAAAACACTCAGGGCATTGGGGAGTGATAAACCATTAAGTATTTGATTTAAAAAACAATTGGAAAGTTCACAAAAATGTATTTATAGCACATTGTTTTGTGAAAAATAAAAAAAAAATGAACTATCCTTTAAAACTAATACCTTTCTTATATATACTAACTTTTCATGTCACTTCATATGTTTTATGAAACATTAAAGGATTAGTTCACTTCCAGAATAACCCCCATGTCATCCAAGATGTTGATGTCTTTCTTTTTTCAGTCGAAAAGAAATTAAGGTTTTTGAGGAAAACATTCCATGATTTTTCTCCATATAGCGGACTTCCTTAAAAAATTGGTCGCCAGGATGATCTGAAGAAATTGTATAGCCTATAGGTATGTATGTATGTGCGTGCAAAGTTCAAAATTTCAGGGAGGAAGGAAGCGGAACTGGCAAAAATAACTTTAATAACTAAATAAACAAACAACAAAACAAAAGTAATTGGCAGCTGCCATACGCAGAATTCAACGTGTGCTTTGCGCTCTGTTTTTTCAGTTTGAACATTGTAGCCAATCACAGACATATCTGTTGATTTCTGAAACGCAATGGCCAATCAGTTAGTCATGGCATTTCAGTTAGTCAGAATCCACTCGCCAAATTTTTGTTCAGTCATGAGTTCTGGAAACTTGCAGATCCTCACATTATAACCAAGAGTAGACAAAATGTAAATAAGAGATTCATTGTGCTGAATAACAAGATTCATGGATTATAGCAGAATTTTCTGAGATCGCGATAAACTGAAATGAGTGACAGCTTTTTATTAATTAAGCTTTTTCCGTGTATCTATACTCCATTCCATATCTTTACATTTTTTTGCATGTTTTTGAGAGGACCAAAGTGGCATACTTGCTGCGAGTTTCACAAGTGACGCATATATCCACATATAAATGGGGGATTCGCTCAAAATCTTTCGTTCTTTTTCTTTCTCATTCGTTCTTACTTTCTTTCTTTCTGTATCTATATGTGGGTCATGTCAATTTAAAAAGGAAAAAATAGAGTCGCTCTCAAAAAAGTTTGAAAACCACTGATCTAAAGTATGTTTATTTTACACATTTATTGATTTATTAATTCATTTTCAAATTATTTCAAATTTCTCAAACATTAATTAAAATAAATAAAAATTATAACTATAAAATCCTGGAACGTTTTTTAATTTCTTTTTGACTGAAGAAAGAAAGATGTGAAGATCTTGGATGACAGGGGTGAGTCAATTATCAGGAAATGTTTATTTTCATAAAATAAAAATACAAATAAACTTTTTTGCAAAGTCAAATGTTTCTTTTTTAACTGTTTTTACACATTTTGCACCATTGGTATAAGGAAGTCCAATACTCCTCGCACCACATCATTCAGTCTATCAACACATGTAACGGCTCACAAACAAATGTTCTCAAGATGACACACTTCAAGTCACTGAAACGGCAGCGTAAGAGAAAAATGCTAACATATGACATCACTGTAATACCTCCACTGTGACCCACAAGGCTTGCATCCAAATCCTGTCACAGTGTTTTTATAATCCCTGGCAGCAGACACATTACTATGGTTAAGCAGTCCTATTTTTCCCATCTCAGCCGATGTGCGTTGAAAACCATCTTATGACTAAGCTCCAAAAGCATTTACTCTAAATACACGATATGCGCGAAATGCACGTCTGATAATAGTGTTTAAGCAGACAGCAGATATACGCACCGCTATCTGGCAGACAGCAGCAGCACTGTGGGCTCTGGATAAACCACTACAAACTCATATTAGCTCAGCCTGCATTGTGGTCATTGTTTTTTTACCCCCACAGCAGCCCCTCAAAAGTCAAAAAAGGTATTTTTGTGGATACATTTTTTTTTTCAGATTTTTTTAATGAAAGTTCAAAAGGACAGCAATTAAAAAAATGTAAGGCATTCTTCTTGAATAAAAGCATTCTTCATTTTTACTGCACTCAAACTTTTGAAAGATGTTGCATCTTTTTATTAGGAATGGCTGTAATCATTTTAAAAGGAAACTTTATTACCTTATGTATTGATTGTCTTGTAATGGCTACAGTTGAGAGGGTCTAAACGTTCTATCGCTATCCCACAATCCACTTGTGCATCCACCCCAGTACTTGATCTTTGCTGTCACATATAATCCCTACCCAATTACCTCCAGTCTAGTGCGTCTGCATCTGCTGTGCTTCCGGCACACAATAAGTGGGCACTCATTGGGCTTTCCAGAGTCTGATTGATTTATCACAGATTTATGAATCTCCAACACGATCCCCAGGTAACTGATCCGCACAAAACTCCATCCCACCCTCTGCTTTTTCTGCAGTGCCTGGAGCACATAGGGCTAGAGAGAAAGAAAAAAAGATGTGGAGTGTTGTGTTGACGGCTGCACTCGGTGGAGGGCTGAATCATTACAAGGCTGACATATTTGTCCTCAGTGTAAAAGTCATACCATAACATAACCCATGTACTTCAACATGCTGTCTCATCAGCAGTTTAGGGCTAGAAATTCAGTTCCCACATTTTCATCAAAGCATTTAAAATCAACATGAGGGTGAGTAATTAATGACAGAATTTTCATTTTTTTGGTGAACTGTCCCTTTATACCAAACCAAACACTACCAAATACCATAATTATAGGGCCATTTTTCTATTTAACTTTTCAGTCAAGTTGTTGTGCTGATAATACACTGGTAGACATCTGAACAAAGACAAAGAGAGAGAAAGTACAAAAACAGGAGGGATGAAAATTGGAAAGTAGGGCTGCAACAAAGGATTATTTTGATAATCGATTAATCTAACGATTATTAGAGTGATTAATCGACTAATTGTTGTTTATTTCACTGTTAATAAGTAGACTTTGAATGATTATTCAGCTTTAAATAATGGTAATTTTATATTAACATATAATAACAGTTATTAACAACTTACTTCATTTTCTTTAATATACAAGGAGGTTTAAGACAGGCACCTGCAATTCCAGCCAAATTAAAGATACGTTTGTGAAGTGTGTGAATTCACATGTGAGCATCATTAATGACCCCCTGTGTTCAAAAAAAAAAAAAAAAGTTTCTAAAAAAAAAAAAAATGTCTCTAATTGGCCTGTTTAGCTAAGCCCTGAAAACACTTTTTATTTGTGACCCTGGAGCACAAAACCAGTCATAAGTCACTGGGGTATATTTGTAGCAATAGCCAAAAATACACTGTATGGGTCAAAATGATTGATTTTTCTTGATTTTGCCTAAAATAATTAGGATATTAAATAAAGATCATGTTCCATGAAGACATTTTGTAAATTTGCTACCGTAAATATAGCAATTAATTCATGAAAATTATATTTAACTTAATTTATGAAAAGTAATATGTATTGCTAAGAACTTTATTTGGACAACTTTAAAGGCGATTTTCTCAATATTTTTATTTTTTTGCACCCTCATGAAAATTCCAGAATTTCAAATAGTTGTATCTCGACCAAATATTGTCCTATCATAACAAACAATATGGAGAGCTTATTTATTCAGCTTTCAGACGCTGTATAAATCTAAATTTCAGAAAATCTACCCTTATAATTGGTTTTGTGGTCCAGGGTCACACTTACTGGTACAGTATTGCATAATTTGTAGATTATATGTAATAGTTTACACTTTGCAAAAAACCTTTGCACCACATTACATTCTTAAGGAATTAAGCTTACATTTCTTTTTAGGAGCACTAGTGCTCCTACTTAAAAAAATAAAAAATAAAAATTAGGAACAGTGACAGAAATGAATAATCCCATTATAAGGTAATATTTGACTTTGTAGTGCCATTTTTCCAACTTTATTAAATGTCATATTTTGTGCCAAAAATTAAGATTTAAGATTTATAAACTTGTATCAAAATGTTTAATTCAATTCAAATTCAATAAAAATAATAAGATACAATCAGGCTGAATAAATTACTAATCAAATTAAATCAGCATCAACAATTCACCTTTGCATGGCACAGAAGAGATCAAATGTGGCATTATGGAATGTTTACAGAATTTTTGACATGACTCAGAGGTGGAATTAATGCATTTCATAATAACAGCGTTATGAGATTGTTTTAAATATATAGTTTTGAATATAGAAATTTAAATAAGTTTACACTTTAAAAAAAATTAACTGAAACCGCCAGTAGGTGGCAGTAAGTCAAAGTCTTTGTGACTGAATAATTCAATAAATCGATTCGTTCAAAAGCTCAGTTTCATTTATAAATGAAACAGCGCTGTTTGGAACTATTTTTGTTGATGAAATAGAGCACAATCAGACAACAATGTTCCTAAAATGTAAGTCACTTAATATTAACTTTTGTATAAAATCAAAAATGTATAAAACTGTTGTATAATTCAATTTCACATTTCCAAACTTCCTTTATTATCATTAAAACACGGTCTAAAAAGTCTTAGCTCATTGCGATCTCACAAACTTGCATTTTAATTAATAAAGCTCACTATGCTGCACACTGAATCCATTTATCTCTACATTTTGTTTGTTATAATGAATGGCAAAAACTACAGTCTGCTTTCATGATCTGTGCTGTGAGGAGCAGGACGCGCAGCGATAGAAAAGCATTTCTAATGGCTGCAGTCTATTATGGCAAAAAAATGCATTGTGCAGTGAACCATAGACACAAATATCCCACTGCACTTTTAGCTTATATTGCGCTGTTTATATGCAGAACTGGGATCACTTTCGTAGTCTTTTGAATGAGTAAATATAAAAAAAAAAAAAAAAAAAAATATCAAGCTGCACTTGCTCTGAAGCACTGTCTTTTTCTCTTGAATTGCATCCAGGAGGGCTGAATTACAGTCTTGCGCACTGTAATAAAACAGCATTATTGCAGGCTCTTTACATTGCTTCATGAGATCAAACGACTACTCGACAACAAAAATATTTGTTGACAATCTTTTATTTTATTTGATAATGTTGATTAATCGTTTCAGCCCTATTGGAAAGGGAGAAGCAAAAGTGAGAAGTAATAAGAAGGGGAACAGGATGTGGTGCTGTTCTGAAGGAAACCTTTTGAGCTGTCACTCGAGAAGTGACACCATACTATCAGGGAGCAGAGACTTGACCTCTGCTATTAATACTAGAGCGACACTGGATGCACAGAGTCACAAAAACTCACCACAACACTGCCTCACATTCTTTCTTATTTTCAGTCTTCACCACACACACACACACACACACACACACAGACACACACACACACAGACACACACACACACACACACACACACACACACACAGACAGAAGCGTACAACAACAGCAATAAAACAAAGCAATAAAATCAAATTATGAACAGACCGGAGTCACAAACAGCAATTTCCAGCTTGTTTACTTGTTCTTTTTCCTCACATAAACCACACCTGAAGTACTCCACACAAATTTGAAGAAACGTTCAGCTTTCACAGAATAAGAAAGAGTTCACTTCCTCCTATAAAGGTCATATATATATTTTAAAAATGATTTCTCCACTTAATGCAAGTACTTTTAATTTCAGAAACAACTAAAGGTTAAGTTTTACATGACCACTTTCCACCTTCTTTCTGATCCTAAATCAGTCAGCTTTTATCTGCTGCTTCTTCAAAAAAACTTCCCTTTTAATAGATAGTTTCGATGTTAGCAAACAATGAAGTTTTTTTTGGTGGCAGAAAATGAACGGGTTCAAGTAGCAGTCTATGGAAGCCATAGAATAAAATAATAAAAAAAAGGTAAATTTGAGTTTGTAATTCAAAATTCAGATTTTATTCTTGCAATTCTGAGATTATCTGTCACCATTCTGATAAGAAAAATCAATTTGTCATTCTCTCTTCCCCCCTCGGCTCAGAATCATGACTTTATTTTTCTACGCTTCTGGTTGTTCTGTTCCAAGGAAGTTTGGTGCCACCTAGTGGCAGTTCTGTACGAAGTGAAAGTAAGTTCATAGTAAAGCACGTTTCTTTTGCATTAGCTCCTCCTCGATCTCTGGATGCCATCCTTTGTTTTGTGCTTGTAGAAGCATCATCTGTAAGTTAATTCTTTGTTATATAGTGCTTGATTACATATATATTTGCATATATGTCTGTGATAAGCTCTTTCGCATCCTTGATTTGATGTAAAATTAATAATAGCCTTTAGCTATTAGCCTAGCCTTAATATTATATAGCACTAAATGTGTTTATTTTATTCTACTTTGTTAAGCTAATTTGTCTATATGCTCAACATCTGTATTTGGTGCTATTAGTGTTATTGTTCTGATCATTGTTTATTCACTGTTTTCTCACAGTTTTACTCCTAATTCATAATGTACATCTCAATGGCATCTTATTAAAAAGACAAAGACTAAGATGAATCCTGACTCGTCTGTACTTTATGGATGGAGTTTGGCTGACTGTTAAATTGCATCTGCACATGCGAGGAGAACAGTACACTGGTATTTTTTCCTCAGAATTGACAAACTCGCTATTGTTGAGTTAAATTGAGTTATAAAGTCCTATATATATTCTTGCATTTGCGAGAAACAAAGTCAGAATTGTGAGATAAAATGGGTAAATGTTATTTAAAATATTACAATATGTCCCCAATGAACTGCTTATGTGAATATTATGTAGACATATTATTTATATCAAATTTATACTTTAAAAGTAGAGCAATCATAGTAGGTCTGTTTAAATGTCTGCGATTAAATATTGTTTTTAACTTCACAATTGTTCAATAACAGCCTTTTTTCTCAGGGTCCTTGTAAAATAAACTTAAGACACTCTTTTCTAAGTTTGGGAAAGGTTTTTTTTCTTAAAAATGTGAAAATTTGATTCATTGTAATAAAAATGAGAAAAAATGACTCACAGTTTCTATTTAAATGTTCAATACTGAGCATTAACTGATTTAATAAATCATCATTATGTTGAAGGGAAGCCTAAAAGGGCAAATGAAAATCAGAATAGACTAATGGCCGTAGCAATTTCTACTGGAAAGCCCTCTGAGCAGCCCTTCTACATGGAGACTATTAGATGTGTAATCCTGTTTGTGGCTAATCGGTCATACTTCAGCATCCATCAGCTCAATGTGCAGCTTGGGGACTAGCTGCCGTTTTGTGCTTTGCAGCATTTCTTAGACTTAGATGATGCTTTATTGTCTCTTAACCTAACAAGATTGTATTAGGATGGAGTTGTTGTTTATGTCCTCTCATTAAATGTATTTTTTAACTCATGTGCTGTTGTTCTGCTTCTCAGTTCTATAGACAAATATAATGAAATAGACTCAGGGGCTTTTATTTTCTAAAAATATGCTTCCTTTTTTTAAATGAACAGAGTCAGATACACTCATATAGCATAACAGGTTTCAAAAAGGAACTGTATGTCCATGTTGCAATCCACAAACTAACATTATTAGCTACACAATAGATCATTATATTTCATGTGGCTAGATTAAGATTCATGATGGAAGGTCAGGAAATAATGTTAGTTTCAAATTTGAATAAAGCTTCTTCTAAATAAATAAATGCAAATGTAATAGTTGATTGATTTATATGCCTGTTCCCGTCTAAGTGAGAGGCTTTTGACAATAAACTATGCTGTGGATCAGGGGTTATGTCAACTGACTGAAGTCTAGATACCTAAGAGAGTCTGCATTCACAAAATTTCCTGAATTAAGACCGTGCCAGTGTTATGACTTTAGTTCACTGGGGTGGCCGAGGTGATTGACATGTGAGCTAAGGGTGAGTGAGGCTACTATAATTGGCTTCTTATTTTCAGAAGAAACATTTCCATTGAGGTTAGGAAGTGAAGGCGAGGGCAAAGCCGGAATTCAGGAACATCTAGGTAGAGCAGGAAGTGTAGATTACCCGCAGTGCTGTTTTCAAATGTAGTGTGTAACGTGTGTGCTGCTGGAACGGAGAAACCTGTGAGGAGGGCCTCATAAAAATGAGCCCTTTTAACCTGAAGTAAAGCAGCAAAGAGAGAAAATGACTGAGGATTTTCTGTCTTCAGACAGTTTGATTTCCCTCCAAATGAATACGTGAAACAGATGAGTTTATGTAATATTTTGTTGTGTGAGGAAACTAGCAATAAATCATGGCAAGCTAACATAAATGTTTGTCTCTTGTGCATATTTTAGAGTGCCAGTAGTTGGCACACTAGGATTTAGGCATTATATCCAGATGGGCCAGCAGTGTGTTAATGAAAAATACACAAATATTAACGCAATAATGAGAGTAAAACATGGCCCTGTGATTTCCGCGATGTGGAAAACGTGGACGGAATTACGGAATACAGTCATAAAAATGGAATTTACTATTTAAAGTTTGGAAGAATTAATCAAAAGTATGTCATCAAATTAAATCAAATCACGATATGGACTAGTATGTGTAAATATTAAGCTGCAAAAAGACTATTTAAATATGAATCCTGCATTTTCCACGTCTCTGTGTTTATGAATGGCGCAGACACGCAATTTTGTTTAGTAGACATACTGAAGACGTGTGGCACTTGCGGTGATTTTAGCATCTGCCATCTCAATAAATGAGGACATAAATACAAACCCCCCAAAACTACTCTGTGAGTCACGTCATTTGCGTTTGACCGTTCCATTTGAGTATAATTTATTGTTAGCTTCCAGCCACAGATGTATCCAATCTATCTACAAACAGCGTCAGTTACAGGTATTCACAACAACCCATCAAAATAAAAGTTCAGTTTAACTTGAAGATGACAGAAATATATTTTTATTATTTAGAATGTACGGAAAAATAATAAAACCTTATTTCAAGAAATAATTACACAATATTTCTTTTAATAGTATTTCATTTTAATAGTAAACCCCCTTTACTTGCCAAAAAATAAAATTTTATTTTCATTAATTAAAAGATAAATTATTATTATTTTTTTTATGCCTTCTAACCAGAAAACTATAAATACACAACACAGCATTTCTGAGGGAATAAAAATTCACAAGGCTATTGTAAGAATAAATAAAAGTTGTTATGCATTAGACATGAGAAAAAAATATGATATTCCATAGGGCCCTGAACTTGTCATTTTTGTTAAACCTTTAATAAATTGAACCTTTAATAAATTTTAGTTTTAATTAATAAGATTTTAACCATTACAAAGTCCAGAAAAAATAAAACGGGAAAAAAGGAATCCAGAAAAATTTAAACGGAAAAAGAAATGAAATCCAGAAAAATTAAAGCGGAAAAAAACGCAATTTGGTAAAAAATAAAATGGGTTTCATAGGGCCCTAGGTAAAAGACATTTGTTTGTACAATACACAAATTCATTAAAAAAGAAAAATCTAATCAACAAAAGAAAGAAAGAAAGAAAGAAAGAAAGAAAGAAAGAAAGAAAGAAAGAAAACAAACATACATGCAAATTATTTGTATAATATATATGAAATGAGTTTGCAATAATATATCTCAAAAGAAACTAAAAGGAGGTTTCACTTTGTCCTGGTGAAGGTTTGGTACTTTTGCAGCTAAGCGCATCAGACTGTGTGGGTGTACAGGAAGAATACCTAACAGGACTGAAATAAAGGTTTCTACATGAACAAAGACAACTGAAAATAAAATGTAAACAACTGAAAGTTAATTTTCAGGATTTCAGGAACATTTCTGCATATTTCATGGAAACACACATGCACACAAATCCACACCAGAAACACTGAGTGCATTCATTCACTCAAACATGCAGACTTTTTCCCCACAGGATACCCACAGGCAAACATGGCAGCGTGTATGAATGTGGGTCATTGGCGGTTGATTCTGTCCACTGTCTGGACGTCTGTCTAAGCACAGAGATGTGTCATGCCCAGCCAATCACTGGCATCACACACACACATGCTTTGAGTCCCATTTGACCCCTTTGCGTTTAGTGGAATATCCAAGAGGATCTTCACTGGTCTTTGTACATCTTTGTAAATTTGCTTACACGCTTTAATACAATTGTTAATTGGTTTAATTCATTCATTAATAATAATGAATTAGATAAGTGCATTAAATTATGTAATGGAGGCACATAATATTGCACTGTGACCCAAATGCACAAACTCTAATGCTCAAATATGTAAACATGAAAAAGCACTAGTTCTTGCAACACCACACTTAAATATGTATAAATGCCTTTGTATTAGCCTCAGGCCCATATAACAAAACCAAACCAAGTGGTAATTATTTTCTTACAAGAAGGCATGCACACTTCTGATGCTAAACCATTTACAAAAATAAAGTTTATACGGACTAACATATATTCAGTTCAATATTAATATGGAAGAATTTGGTGGTAACATGTTCATGTGTTTATAGATGTGATGAACTATGTACATTTACTAAAATCACCTTTACAACAGTCAATAAAATTGTGCAGAAAAACAAAGCTTGTTCTGAGAAATGGTCTAGAATCATACAGAACCATACCACTTGCTTTATTTTTAATCTTACTTTTTTACATTACCAGTCAAAAGTTTTTGAACAGTAAGATTTTTAATGTTTACCAAGCATGCATTTATTTGATCCTGCAAAAACAGTACAATTTTGAAATATTTTTACTATTTAAAATAACTGTTTTCTATTGTGTTTAACTTTTTCCTGTGTTTTCCAGCCTTCAGTGTCACACGATCCTTCAAAAATCATTCTAATATGCTGATTTGCTGCTCAAAAAACATTTCATATTATTATTATTATTATGTTGAAAACAGCTGAGTAGAAATTTAAATTA
This sequence comes from Cirrhinus molitorella, assembly GCA_033026305.1. NCBI lineage: Eukaryota > Metazoa > Chordata > Actinopteri > Cypriniformes > Cyprinidae > Cirrhinus > Cirrhinus molitorella. Next base: position 47,273,124 of record CM065119.1, read on the forward strand.
ATAGAAAGTAAAAATCTGAAATAAAAATATTTAGTAATATTCTACATGTCTTTGTCATAACTTGACCCCAAGCTTTCGAATGGTATAATAATTATACTGTTATACTGTTACAAAAGTGTTTTATTTCAGATAAATATTGATATTTGGATCTTTCTATTCATCAAAGAATCAAGAATCAAAGAATCAATTTCTTGAACAGCTAATCAGCATATTACAATTATTTCTGAAGGATCTTTGGGTTTCTTTGAATCAAATAAATGCAGGCTTGGTGAGCAGAAGATACTTCTTTAAAAAACATATTTAAAAAAATGTTAAATGTGGTGTAATTTGGACTCAGGTATTTACAACATGCCATTAGATTTATTAAACAGTATCAATGAAGTATAGGATCAGACAGTCTTGCATGGTTCACTTCATGCTATGCATGCTTAAGTGTAAATCAAACTGTGACAAGATCCCATATAAGGTGCATGTCCCAACCACACATGAACACATACCGCAATATATTACTTTGAAGGCACATGTCCTACAATACAGCACACCTATATCAAATCCAAAGGAAAGAACAAACAGCATATTCAGAGGCTAAATGTGTGGATTTGACTCATATTCAAGTTCCATGGCCCAATAAAACACACAAACGCAAACGGCAAAATACTCAGCTTAAAGGCTTGTCTCACAGATGGTGTCCCCCCACATTTCTATCTCCGCTCTTTTCCCCTGTTTGCTAATCTTTTTATTGGGTTGAGGGGTCCTTCCCTTTTCAGTTGCTATGCAACAAATGCATTTACACTGATATGAAGCGTCCTGTGCCAATAAACAATATGCAATACTTTTTTAATTTAAAAACACATAGAGTGGAACTCAAGTCCCAATATGCACCGCAATCATTGATTTTTCTCTCCATCTCTCATTTGACACACATTTTAAAGCAGCGCACAAACTCTCCTTCACAAAAGCCTTGTACGGTCTTTTTTCCGCTGAAGTCTGGCTTCAGGTAAGCTGTATACATAATGGGCCAAAGAAGTCTCTCCACATGCCAGAGCTGATACTGAGCAGGGCTCATCTCATTTACTCGCTCCATGCTATCAGGCGGGACTTAATTGTGCATGTCATTTATATAAATCGCTTTGTAATTTTTATAGACTTAAACAAACTGAATTCTGCGACGTCTGTGTTTCTTGTAATACGGAATGTGATTTATGAATATGTTCCTGGATCATAAATCTGAGGAGCAAGTGATTGTGTTTATGTGTGTGTGTCTCGACTTCCTAGAGTGTTGTTTTAAGTATCTTCAGAAGAACCATTCTCTTCACTGCTATTTACAGAAACTGCCAAGCAGAAGCAATGTTTGTCTAGGTATACTCCAAAGAGTGAACCTTGGGAATTAATTCAGTGATTGTAAACATCTAGAAGGAAAGAATGTAGAAGTATATGGGAACAAAGGGCTTGAAGGATTTTGTTGTTGCAACACCACCAGCAGTCAGCCAGATCTGGCAAATGTGGATTGGCACTTTAAAAATGTCCCAAGGCACATTCATCAGAAGAAAACAAGGGTCGCTGGCATCAGAAAGACACTGGCTTGAGCCACACCGAAGCAGAAGCGAAAAAGCAAACAAGATGTGACACTTCAGGAGTATTAGAGTTTCTAAATATCTGAACTTTTTAGCTTTGAATGCTGTTTTTCCTTTGACAACTGCTGTAGCAGGATAAATTGTGGTAAAGCAGGCCAGAGAGGGGGAAAAAAACGTATCAACGGCACAGTTTTTTCCACAACAGACCCAGATAGGCTATATTTAAAAGAACAGTGAAGATAAAAAAAATCAAAAATTGAATGAAAAATTATTACTGCGGAGAAGACTGCTGGAAATCTAAAGTTCCTTCGATTGCATTGAACAACAACTATTTTCAGCCTCTAGACTTTTTGCAGGGATCGCCGCTTTACAGCTGTCAATGTGACTGAATTACAGAGAGGTTTTCTTTATTTTCTTAATCTGTCTGGCAAACAGCACACCGCAGCACCCTCAGATGGCAGATTTTCCTCTGTCTGTGCTCTACATAGGCTACATCTAATTATAGTGTGTGTCCTTACAATATCAGCAGAGTTTAATATAATGACTTGAGGCTCACTGTAAATATCTGTGGTTAAAAATGCCCCTTATAACCTAATGGCAGCAGTGCATGTCAGAAAGTGGAGCGCTGTCAAGAAGCAACAACACATTGTAAGTTGTCTTTTAAAAACTGGCTGATTAGAGACCAGTTTTGTGGTTTCCCCTACAATAGTGGAAATCACAGTCTGGGATAAGGAGGTCGGTCCAGAGTCAGCATTAAGGCAGTAAAGCACACGCTTTGGTTCAATCAGCATTCCCCAAACACTCAGGGGCAGCCAGGAATGTGAAAACTACCAATTTCCACAGGATCAGACTTCCACAACCAAATCAGGGCTAGCAGTTTTTCTTTATTTTGTTTCAGCTTGCCTTTGGTCTTACAGCTCAGGAAATAGCTTGAGGTTTGGACCATGACCAGAGCAGAGCTCTCTAAAGCTATACGGCCTTCAGTCACTGCAACAGAACAAATAACTAACACAGAAACACAGCCATTTTTATTAATAATGATAATTAGGGGTAAATTGACAATAACAATTTCTCAATTTTAATCTTTATTTTGATGAATCAATATTGATTCTTAATGCCAAGATCAGTGTTTAGACATAGGACGGATGAAATGCATGAAATACAAACAATAAACCATTGTGTTACTCTTTAATGTGGAGTGACAACTCACTAACGACATTAGTTGGTATTCAATCAATAGTGTGGAACACTTGAACTAATCATCTCTTTCTCTTTACTACAAATTACAGCATGAAATAAACATGAATGAAAATCAAGAAGGTATGTTGAAAGAAACATTGTAATTTAATGAAATGTATCAGGTCTCATTTAACAAATCAACCAGCTTTTCAACAGCAGAAAGACATAAATAAAACAACTTATGTAACCTTACCTTATGTAAAACCTTACAACCTTATGTAACATTTACCTCATCAGGAAAGCCATTCAATGTCCATAGCTTGTTAGTCAGCTAGAAAAAAACTGCTCTTTAGAAAATATTATTTTGCTAAATACACTATATTACTAATGCCTTATGAAACTCGTTTTATTTTTTGCCAAACTTCGTTGTATTTATTATTCCGTTTTTTATGGTTCCATTTTTTTCCCCCGTTTAAATTTATTTTAATGGTTAAATTCAGTTTTATTAAATCAAAAATCATGTCTAATAAATTGCATCATGAAGCTAATCAATTTATTAAACATTTAAACAAAAATTAATTTTTTAAATATTCCTTTAAAAACAGTGATTTTATAAGAATTTTATTATTAGTAGTAGTACTATCATTACATTAAGTAATATATTTCTGTCAGAATTTCTTCAAGTTAAACCAAATTTTAATTTTGATTAATTGCTGTGAAGACTTTTAAGTTTCTGTTTTTTTAATTAATTAATATAATGATAGTTTATCTAAAAAAAATTGTATCTACTGTACCTGATATGTACAGGATCTGAAATATCAAACTGAATCTAGTTCAGAATGAAATAGAATCAAGAGCTTGTGAATCAAATTGATTCATGGTTCTGCATCACTACTTAGCCCTACTAAAAATGAAGAAATCAAAACAAAAAGTATTTCTGCCAACCTCTACTTGAAAACAAATATGTCTAGAAAACATATAAGTACTGATGTAATGACCAAATTAGTGCAATCAAATGTATAAATTCATGTTGAGATTAATGTTTTAAATATAACATTTTTAATACAGAAATATTAAATGATTTAAATAACTGAAAAGATACTTTAAAAATGAAACTAAATCTGCCAGTAGGTGGCAGCAAGACACTAATTTAATTACTGATTCATATTATTCATTTGATTCATTCGAACGGCTGATTCATTAAGAAACGAATGGGAAATTGAATCATTGTGTTTGAATGGAGATGCCGTCAGTTGTGACTTGTTTCAGACCATATTTGACAATGGAATAGAGCAAAATCAGCCAACAGTGTTATAGTCAGACAATGTTAGTCACTTAATATTCATTTCTTGTTTAATTAACTGTTGTATTAAATCAATATCTCATTTACAAACTCCCTTAAAAATCACTAAAAGCTGCCACTCATCTTAGTTCATTGTGATGTCCATTGTGCAATGTAAAGTGTTGTTGCTCTCTACACTGCACAATGAATCTCTTATTTACACTTCGTTTATGGAAGGATTCATCAGATATGTCTGTGATACATTACTCAACGTTGCAGAAACACATAGAAACCTTTGAAACTCCCCTCAGCGTGAACACAAACATGCTGATTGGGTCAAATATGAAATATTTTTTCATAGTCACACACAGTAGTTTTCAGTCGCAAATGCGAGTGAAATGGTGGCATAACAAGAGAGAGCCGTGTTCAGACAAAGAGCGACATTTCCAGCAGCTACAACAGTATCAATAATACTCTGCTTGCAGACAGGCCGCAAATCCACAGCTTCAACTAGACACAGCTTCTTTGTCATATGGTAACATCTAGACTTGTGTAGTGTACCGCAAATCGTAGGCTTCCCTTCCCCCACGCACCATGAGATGGGGCCCTATCCATCCACAACTAGTGACGTCATGCTCAAGCGATGTAAATGTTAAACCACTCAAAAAAACCATGATACAAACAAGACAGCCGCAATTCAAGAATGGAACATTGTTCCCTAATCTTTCCTTTACTCCACAGGGAAGCAGTTGGACTGACAAAGGCTGTCTTCACACTGCCCCTCGATCATGTCAATCAGCACAGCTCTCATTTTCTGTCTGTATCAATATGTGTGACGCTTTTATAGTTTCCTGGTTCTGTAAACACATTTAGGCAGCATATTGTGTACCTGATGCTTTATGCGATTTCTGTGTGTTCTAACCATTTAAGCACTATAAAAATCGGCTCATACTCCACATTTAGGGTGCATACGGTGTACTTGATGCTTCATGCAATTTCTGTGTTCTAACCCTTTAACCATTATAAAATCGGCTCATAGTGCTGTGAGTGCCCCCTCCCATCTGTGTCAGGACCCTCACTCACTGTGGGGCTGCTAGGGTGTCTTGTATCCCTGTGTGTGTAGCATGAAAGCTTACAGCATGAAATATACATCTATAGCACCCTGGGCTAATGACCTGTCACATTTAGTCTGTATTTTGATGGATGTCGTGATGTGTGATCAAGTGTGGCAATGTACTTCTCAGCATGAACTCATTAATCACTATGTAGCAAATGACACAAACAGTCACACATACACAGTAACCATACTAGCTGACTAGCAAGTATTGCAGTGTCTCATTTTTAAAGACCACCATGTCATCTCTAAATACAGAACACAAACTAATTAACACGTACATGCAGTTTTTTTAATATCTTAACATTTTAAACTCTGCTTGTCCCTACTGCATGTTTTTTACCCTAAAAAGCACATACTACTCAAACACGACTGACACAGCAGGACTTTATGAATGACAGATTGAATACTGTAATGGAAGCGGTCTGCAGCCAGTGTTCAGAGAGAGAGTGAGAATGCTGTGAATTATGATGCCTTTCTCCATGTCAGGGGAAGCGGAGGGGGGCTGCAGTCTTTGAGCTCGCTCCAAATCAAACACAAGCGGATGGCCGACTCTCGCACGACTGCGGCTATCCCGTTTCCATCTGCAGCCGTCTGCTGTGGGAACGCTATAATTACTCAGCGTGTGGAGTCACTAACTTTACCCTTGCACTCTCATGTCTCCTTTACACACACAGATCTAGGTACACAGAGAGACACTGTCAACATACTAGTACACTACCTTCACATATATGTACAGACATTAAAGGATTAGTTCACTTCCAGATTAAAATTTCCTGATCATTTACCCCCATGTCATTCAAGAAGTTCATGTCTTTCTTTCTTAATCTGAAAAGAAATTAAGGTTTTTGAGGAAAACATTCCAAGATTTTTCCCGATATAGTGGACTTCAATGGGGGTCAACAGGTTAAAGGTCCAAATTGCAGTTTCAATGCAGCTTCAAAAGACACTACATGATCCCAGAGGAGAAATAAGGGTCTTATATAGCGAAACGATCTGTCATTTTCTAAATAAAAAAAAGTAAGTACTGACCCATTGTTTACTAGGGGTGTAAATCGGATGGCTCGTCACGATACGATATCGATTCTCATACCCAGCGATATGACATTTGCCGATACCTCAAAAAATTATATGATACGATTTGATTCGATACAGGAGTATATTGATCGATATTATGATATTATGATGTTATATACCTATTTTAAACAACATCTACATTTTTATTAACTCAAAAATGCAATCAAAATATATACCATGAACATTTATCTGAAATTTTCACATCCTGTACCTCAATAAGGACATTCACAACAACAACAACAACAAAATAGGCCTATACACTTTTTTTTTTTTTTTTTATAGAAAATGAACAATTGGAAAAACAATTCTGGCTGCTAATATGGGCTCAGTGTTAAAAATCTTTTCTACAGATAACCAAATTACAAGTAATAGCAGAAAATAAATACAATACAATAGAACAAAGACGCAAGTTCAATAAACAGTGCTTTTTAGGTTTTTCAGCTCAGTCCAAAATAAATTTTCAGGTGCACTACAGAAATATAAAAATCAAATGTAAAATAACTGCATAGTCTTCTCTGTATAGATTAATCATATTTGATGTTACAAAGGTTATTTAGTCAGAAGCAGTGGGCACTTTTTTTTTTTTTCTTTGACAGCATTACACATGCGTTTTCTTTTTCAACTTAACTGACTGTTTACCACATAGGATATTCATCAAAATGCGCATTTTGATGTCATTTTGTCTGTATTTATTCGTCCATGCCCAAAAAAAGTGGAAGAGGCTCAATTTAGTATTTGTGTGATGTAAACTCTGCTGTCTGTGTGTGTGTGCGATTCGGATGTGTGCACAGAAAACTTCTCACACTGCACTCCAGGGTTGCCAGGTTTTCACAACAAAACCCACCCAATTGCTACTCAAATCTAGCCCAAAAGTAGCCCAATCGTGTTTCAAGGGGGGTCCCCTGGTAAAAATCACATACCGGGGGGTAAAATACACGTTTTGTGGTGCGGTTCCTCTGGTAAAATTAGCATTCCAAGGGCTAAATATTACATTATTGGGGTCACTTCAACCCGCGGACATGAAAAACAACCCGCGGCAACAGTGTGAAAGCAACACAGTTTTGCGGGAAAACCATGGATTTGGCAACACTGCTGCACTTGACTGTTCCGCCAAAATTCCCTAGCGTCTTTTATGCTCACCTTGTGCCTTCCAGCAGTCCTTGTATCGAGTCCTGATACATGAGTTTGAAAAAGAATGCACCCATGATGGTAATGCATAGACAGACATTATGTGGAAAATGTGAACAGTGCTAAAATAAAGGTGCCTATTTATATTACAGATATCAATATCTTATACGTGACATCGATGCATTGTATTGTCAGACATCATATCGATGTATTGATCCATATCGACGAATCATTACACCCCTAGTGTTTACAAAGTGAACGTGCAAAGAAAGTCAAACGAGAATGAGATGAAGTTTTTCAGAACCAACCATGTGTGACTTTTCCAATGTCATCAGCAATGCACGAAGATGCGGACACGCATCACAGAGCTAGTGCAAGACGAGCATTTGTGGTTAAAAAGTAGATTTTTTAGGAAATGTCTAATTGTTTCGCTAGATAAGACCCTTATTCCACGGATGAGATTGTGTAGAGCCCTTTGAAGCTCCACTGAAGCTGCAGTTTGGATCTTCAATCCATTTGATTTGACCTTCAAAAATCCTGGAATGTTTTCCTCAAAATCATTCATTTCTTTTCGACTGAAGAAAGTGAGTAAATTATCAGGAAATTTTTATTCTGAAAGTGAAGTTCACAGAGGATGCTGTTACAGACAGACAGATGGATAGATAGATATTGCTGTTGTGAAATAAGTTTCACATTCCTAGGAATGTGTGTTGGCTTGGTATGACAATATTAGGTTTCTGTGGCCTAACTGTATTCCTACAGTCTAATATGAACAACAGGTGCTCAAAACAAAAGTCAATGACAAGGTATGACATTATGACACACCCACAAACACGCTCAGACAAGATCCATGCAGAGACACAGAGACTCATATCATAAAGTGGCTCACTGGGAAAAACCACAGACGGTTGACAGGTGACATCCTGTTACTATGATACAATAAGTGTGACATGATTGCAGCAGTTTGGCAGGAAGCTGACAAAGTCGAGGGGTAGGGAAAACCCAGCAGCCAGTCACTGCAGTGCAGAGAGCAATACCTCCATGCCTGCTGACTGCATTCATGCAGATGTCAAATTAAGGACAAACATGAGACATACGGTAAGTAAAGCTTAAAGGAAATGAAACATGAAATGCTATCCGACAACAAAGACACACAGCTCATAGTTCAGATCAGCGAAGATTTCCTAACATGCTGAATTTTGACCAGTAGCTATATCACATTGCACAAGACACTTTAAAGGTTCACTTAAGTGCTTTAAAACATACAGCCTTATTCTATTTGTTGATGTAATTTCAACTGAAACAGGAAGACAGGGTGGGATATATCGAGCAGTCCCGCACCCTTTTTAAACAGCCAATAGCGTTTTGTTTATATCACAAGCTGTTGAGCTGCGTAAAGCCACATTTGACAACATATGACAGACACAATCTCATCCTTATTGCATTATCTACATATAAAATATCATTCTGTGTAGAATTCAAATGTGTTCGATATGTTTTGTGGTCTGTGTCGAGTCACGCATATCCACTCTATGCTATCTTGTCTCTGGACCAGAGCAGGCTGTGAACACGTTGCGGCAATTCGTGTGACACAAAGCAAAACCAGACTTCTTTTGCCCCAAATGGAAAGCACACTGTCTGAATCATTCCCTATCCCCTATATAGTGCACTGCATTGCTATTTACCAGTACAGAAGATACAAATTCTGTGACCGATTTTAGCCGCAACTTCAGTGTTTATTTTTAATGACACTTCAAACACTTCAAATTTTAGAGAGCATTTGATTGAATAGAAAGTGCAGGGTAATGTCATTAAAATTATTGATCCATATTGGATCCATAAGTTACAGACTGTCAGTTTTGAATGCTTATATCTTCTAAATGTGAATTCTGTCATTGTTTTGGAGCACACTGTCTTACAAAAAACAATAAGGCTAACATATACATAAAGAAAAAAACTATTTTATCAGGACTTTAAAGATATGTTATAAAGCTGGGAACACACAGTCATATTAAACACTTTGGTAACACTTTAGAATAGGTAACACTTATTACTACTAACTAGTTGCTTATTAGCATGCATATTGCTAGAATTTTAGCCTGCATGACATTATTCTACATCCCTTATCCTACCCAATACCTAAACTTAACATCTACCTTACTAACTATTAATAATCAGCAAATTAGGAATTTACTGAGGGACAAGTCATAGTTAGTAGTGAATAAGTGTTACCTATTCTAAAGTGTTACCAACACTTTTATTCAAATCCTACGTTCTGTTGTAAAGAGGTTCAACCTATCAGCATGATACCCATAGTTCTGAATCACACAAAGGTGATGTGATTGGTGTGAGGAGAGCAAATACTCACCTATTGCAGAGTCGATTCACGGCTCCATAGGAGTCACAGTCACAGGCCTGGCAGCCACTGGTCCCGTTGGTGAAATACGCATCGGCACATTCATCACAATGCTGACCCGTGTATCCAGGTAGACATACACACTGACCTGTGACAGAGTTGCAGGTATCTTGGTCCTCTGAGCCCTCAGCACTACAGTTGCACTGAAGTCCTGTGTGCAAGAAAGAAGATAGATTAACTACATGTTAAGTCTTTCTTTCCAATGTAAAAAAAAGTATGATTTTAATATCTTGGTGATGATTTTTTTTTTTGAATGAGTCATGTGAGAGCACGTTGGTGTTTAAAAGAGTGCTCAGTAAGGCTTTTTCGAATGTTTCACTTGATCTTTTGTGTTCCAGCGGGCTTGGTCTTTACATACTGACAACTATCAGCGTGGACGCGTAATGTTTGTTAATGGAACAGCTCAGATTTATACTCAAAATATAAAGCACATCTAAAGGGATAGTTCACCCAAAAATTTTAATTCTGTCATTAATTACTCACCCTCATGTCATTCCAAACCCGGAAGACCTTCGTTCCTCTTTGTTATTTTTATTTCCTTTCACACAAAAAGAATTCTCTGGCTTCATAAAATTACGGTTGAACCACTGATGTCACATGGACTATTTTATCAATGTCCTTACTACCTTTCTGTACCTTGAACGTGACAGTTGCATTGCTGTCTATGCAGGGTTAGAAAGGTTACATTTGTGTTCTTAATTTGTGTTCTGAAGATGAACAAAGGTCTTATGGTTTGGAAAGACATGGGGGTGAGTAGTTAATGACAGTATTTTCATTTTGGGGTGAACTATCCCTTTACAATGACTCCATATCACCTGTGAGAGGAACAGACTGAAACTAAAGTCATTTTTCAATTTTGGCAGAAGCAGAAACTGAGCAAAATGAAACACTGGGCTGAAGGGCAAAGGCTTATTAGCAAAAGTTTCTTTCAGGGGGGTTTCCACCATTTATTTTGCAAATTTTTTTCACCATTGCATTAAATTAAAAAGCCAAAACATGCTTTTTACAGTTTTGTCTTGCTTTTCAAAGAAAAAAAAAATCAATTACAAAACAACAATTTAAAAATATTTACTTAACACTGAACATTTGTAACATTCTAGTAGACATTATAGCCTACCAACAAAGCACAATTTAACTTAAAAATAAATAAGTATTAATAGAGCTGTTGTAATTACAGTTATTATTTTTGTCTTACTTTTTTATTTTATTTTACAGAACAACAGTAAAATTACAAATGTTGACTTTTATTTTGGCGGAAACCCGCATAAGACGTCTGTACTTCTTTTTGTTGACAGAAGCAGATTTATGAATGATTCTCTCATTAAGATGTTTCAGCGTAGATTTTCCTTGCGCTTTGGACTTTGAACCTTGGCTAAGGAGCTCATGCAGTGCTTTCAGAATACATACAATTTGTGCATGTATTGAAAAAACAACATGCTTTAGGTTATTTACTAATGATTTACGGCCATTTCGTGATTTCAGTCATCATACAGCAACAACCAGCCGTTCGTCTTTTCATCGAAAACATGCAATGCGGAGTAAAACAGTCTTTCACTGTTGGTGCTTGTAATGATGTTTGCGTCTTTTTAAATGCTTCCACACCATGGACATGTTTGCTACATTAGTGTGCACCTCTATTTGATCGCGTCACGTTATTTTTCTGTATAATATTCGGTCTTTTCGCTTATTGTCTTTGCTTATTTTTTACTATTTTCAGCCGAATAATTTTGATTGCCGAAGATTTGGTACATCCCTAATGAAAATTTCACTTTATAGTTGTGGACACCAAAGTCCTTTTTGTGTTCCATGGAAGAAAGTCATACGCGTTTAAACAGACATGAGATTAAATAAAAGATCTTTGGTTAAAACCACTATATAATGTAAACATATTATTGTTGCTATCATTAGCAACTCAGTTAAATGCTTGACACTACAGAGCCCATGAGGGACCAACCCTGAACTTATCTTTAATGCTTACAGTATGAATTTTTAGCAAGAGATTCAATCAGTATTCAGTAAGTGGTAGAGATAAAGCAATCTGCCACTTTTCAGTGCCATCACAGTAGGGGAACAGCAAGAGAACAAAAATATATGGCGGAGACATCTCTCTCAAAGAAACTGTATGAGCAAAACAGCAACATTACAATTCCAGTAGCGCAGCTTGTGATATAGAAAGTGTACATTTCGTGGCACCTCCAGGGGTGCACTGAACCTGTAGCCACTGGAAAAAGACTGAAATACACCAGCTTGATGAATACAGCCTGTACTTGGCTACTGCCTTCAAGGACTGCTTCAAGGAATGTTTTGTAGGATTTAGAGAGGACTTGAGCCTGGTCTGTCCTGTTATCAGCTCTCGCAGTACAAGCTGTTCTCTCCTGTGTACGTCAACACCTCTGTAAACAGTTTTTTTTGTTATAAAAACAGTCTGCTCTGTAACTCAAAAGCCTCCAGCACCTACAGCAGTAACCGAACACATCTAATACGATCAGCAATATTACTGAGGTCACCGAGAGGCTGTCAGCAAAATTATTTGCTCCCAGAAGTCGAAAACTGAGCAACTGAACAGAACAAAGAAGCCTCATTATTAAAGCACCATTCTTCTGACTGTGCTGTAATATTAGCGTGCTGTGTAGCAACCCCAGAGCTTATCTGATGAGAAACTACATCACATACATACAGTGCTCAAATACAGTGTTTTTTTTCCTGAGTAAAAAGGGAGCAGGTGCTTTCTCCCAGAGAAAAAGCACAGCTGTAATTTGGGATGATGATAGTTTCAATGAAATGGGTGTGAGAGGAAAAGGCAGGCTATGGAAAAAAAAATGACGGATAAAATATTCATTTTGGGGTTTTTTCATACAGCCTACCTGACAAAATGCCAAAGGCAAGCCCTGGATCACTAGTAAAAATCTCAGGAAGCACATTTTGATGGGTTGAAATAACACCGCTCCATAAGGGAGCACATCTGGTGGGTGCTAAATTCAGAAAATGCTCCTTTTCTGACTTTTTAACATACTGCATGCATAAACCCAGAGGGGGCCATTCTTGCAGTGTGTCACTGTTTTACAGTGACCTCCCACCGGACCTGCGAGTGTGAACACGTGAAAAAACATATACACATGTGCACTGACGCAGTGAGAGAAATGGAGCACTGTGATATATTTAGCAGAAGCTCTCAGCGTGTACAGTTCCCATAGCTGACTGGGGGCAATCTGATCTGAATCAGAGGTGACCTTGCTGAAGATCAGATTACACAATAGGGGAGCTCTGCCAGACAAAGTCAAAAAGAAAACATTTTACTTGTCTCTTAATGGAACAATTACAAGTATTCATCTTATCTGTCGTGTATCGTCTTACAAGACTCCTACTCCTAGCCTACTTCTCACAGTCCCGTGAGGGCAGGCATCATTTAATAGAAATACAGATACACTCCCGGTCAAAAGTTTGAGGTTAGTGTTTTTTTCCCCGTACCAATGGAATAATGCATTAAGGATGCATTTAATTAATCAAAAGTGACAGTAAAAACTTTCACAACTGTTCATAACATTAATAATAATAAACAAACATTTCTAGAATGCCAAATCATCATCAAAACAGAGTGATTTCTGAAGGATCATCACTGAAGACTGATAATTTACTCTACCCCCATGTCATCCAAGATGTTAATGTCTTTCTTTTTTCAGATGAAAGGAAATTAAGGTTTTTGAGGAAAAAATTCCAGTATTTTTGTACATATAGTGGACTACAATGGTGCCCAACAGATTGAGGGACCAAACTGCAGTTTCAATGCAGTTTCAAAGGGCTCTACACGATCCCAGCCGAGGAATGAGGGTCTTATCTAGCGAAACGATCGCTCATTTTCTAATAAAAGTTAAAATGTATGTACTTTTTAACCACAAATGCTCATCTTGCACTAGCAAGATTACAAAAGTGTATGTGCAAAGACAGTCAAACACCCTTTACAAAAAAAGGTAAATGAGAAAATGAGATGGAGTTTTTCACTATTAACCGTGTGTGACTTTTCCAATGTGATTACGCAATGCGTGAAGATACGTGTAGTAAAGCTAGTGCAAGATGAGCATTTGTGGTTAAATAAAATGTATAAATTGTATATTTTAGAAAATGGCCAATCATTTCACTCATTCCTTAGCTGGGATCATGTAGAGCCCTTTGACGCTGCATTAAAAATACAATTTGGGCATCCAAACTGTTGGGCACCATTGAAGTCCACTAAAATCCTGGAAAGTTTTCTTAAAAAACCTTAATTTCTTTGCAGCTGAAGAAAGAATGACATGAACGACAAACATAATTTATGTCTGTGATGCCAAGCTGAATTTTCAATCAGCCATTACTCCAGTCTTTAGTGTCTCATGATCCTTCAGAAATCACTCTGTTTTGATGATTTGGTACTCAAGAAATGCTTATTTTGTATTATTGTATTATTAATTAAAAACAGTTTTTACTCTCACTTTTGATTAATTTAATGCATCCTTAATGCATCATTCAATTGGTACAAAGAACCTAAACTCAAACTTTTGACCAGCAGTGTATCTGTATTTCTATTAAATAATGTCTGCCCTCACAGAAGTGAACTAATCCTTCAAAATATTATTATTTTTTATTATTGTAATAATATTTTACAATAGTATCATCCAGTGTTGGGGAAAGTTACTTTTAAAAGTACGTCACTTAGTTACTTTTTATGAAAAGTAATGCGATACGTTACTCTTGCGTTACTTTTTAAATCTGGGCAGAACTTGCTTGTTTGTTTTTAATATAAAAAGTTATATTTTTGGCAAATGTGTAAGCTCTTTCTCACCAAAAGCTTTAGGCTTAGAGAAAAGTAAATTCACATCTGTACAGTAGACCACAGAAGAAAAAAAAGTCAACTCTTGTGAGATGAATTAATGCATGTTCACATTTATTCTCGAACTATAGTAACATCTTACTCCCGATTTCTCTCAACATGGGGACAGGAGAGCTTTTAATCAATACATGGGGGGATGTTACTTTTTTGAAAAACATATTCTTTTGGTAATTAAAAAGTAATGCATTACTAGTTACTTGGAAAAAGTAATATTATTACGTAACTCGTGTTACTTGTAATGTGTTACCCCCCAACACTGCTATCATCAAATAATTGCAGAATAGACATCTTTTAAAAACATAAAAAACTTGTTACTGACTCTTTTTGAACGGAAGTGTGATGGTCTTTATGGACATAAGAATAGAAGAGCCTGCTTTATACAATCATAAACCTGCTGAGACAAGACTTTGAGTGTTTGTGGTAGGACACTGACAAGGTGATTCTCCCTTATTGAGTATCCATTAAGAATGCAGGAAATGAAGTCAGCTCATGAGACCTGACAATGAGGTATCGGCTTACTTCACACAAACAAGTAAAAGTCAGGTTATGTCACCTTTACTTAGAGTATATAGCACTTTATACAATACAGATTGTGTCAAAGCAGCTTTACAGTGTTAAACAGGAAAGCAGTGTGTCAGTAATGGAAGAGGACTATTGCAACCGGTCAATTTTTCAGTTCAAGTCAGTTCGTTCATTTAGTTATGTCATGGTCCAGCGCAGTTCAGTCTATGCAATCAAGTCAACAATAATGACATAATTAAGTGCCCATGCAAAACAAGCCAAAGGCATAGATGGCGGCAAAGAACCAAAACTCCATAAGAAATGACAGAAATGGAGAAAAAAACCTTTGGCTCAGTCGGGGGGCCTGTTTTCCTCTGGCCAGACGAAACCAGCATGGTGTGGTTTAATTTCAGGCTGCAACATAAGTCAGACTGTGCAAAGGACTTGTCTGGTTCTCATAGTCTTTGTTGACTACATCACAGCTTTGTTCTGGCTGAATAAGAATTAAAGCTTTCATCTTGCAGGGCTGGAAGCACTGACCTACATTCACCTTTGGCACCTTCTTGGAAAGTCCTGCTCCAAATCTTTTTTTTTTTCCCCCACAACAAAATACTGTGTAGGTTCAAATGTCTGCGTGATGGTCTCAATGTTGCAGTACAGATAGATATCAAGTTACCATCTTGATGGCAGACTGCAGTTTGGCTCCAGACTGTAAAATGAAGGCTGTCAGTGAAAGCAGTTAAAGACTCATCTTGATGGATGAGCTGGCAAAGAGATGGTGAATGAAGCTATCAGCTGTGCTAATTCAAACATAGCTCCTTGTACATAGAGTCTGAAAAAAGAAGCCGTTCTCTAAAAATAACAGAGTCAAACCAAACATTATACAGACACCAGATATATTTTTGAATGATATTTTTTTACTAGTGGGTGCAGGACACTTTAGTTCATTTAAGTAAGCGAGGGTCGCAAAATAAAGTAAACTGTGACACATTATACCCAAAAATTCTTCATACAGTGGACTAGCAGTAAAACAGATAAACATTTGGGACCAAAAATTATTCAGACACTTTGATCTGACCATGTTTTGCTTAAGGGTTTTTTCTTTAATTGCTAATGCAGCCTTTTTACAACACAGACTGAACAAAATAAGCATTGCTTGGTAATTGGTCAACAAAGTATTGATAGTTATGTGAATACTGTCATACTAATATTAATAGTCTGAATTTTTGGTTGATTATAATCAATTACATACCTTTCTATCAAAGTTATCTGACATTAATTTGTTCAGACACAGTTTAACTTTGAGCTCTTGTCATATTTTATTACCATTAGCAGGGTTCATGGGATATTTGTGCCTATGGTGACTGATTTCATGTTGCTTCTTGCACATTTCACGACATTTTAAAAGTGAAATGTGCAGTGAGTGGAGCTAAAAGCATATTCAGTTGTGTCTCAAACAGATGGTACTGAATCTGGCAATGTATTATTCAATTGAGTGTTGTATGTATCGCAGCAATTCCTAAATGAAATGTCCAGTCAGTCACATTTTAAACTGTAAACCTAAACTAAACCCAACCTTAAACCTAATGAATGGTTTAACAAGCAAACATGAGATAAAAACACAATTGCTTAAGCAAGCATGCCATTTTTGCTTGATTCTATCTTTGAACTCAATGAAAATGTGTTTTGAGGTCATATTGTGCAAGGGATCATATAAATAAGTCTTTGTTAATCACTGATCTGCCCTGTAATCATAATTTATGTAAAAAGGAAGGAGCATAATTTGCGCAGTTTTACTGCCTTGTGATCATTCATAATCACTACATGACTTAAATGAAGACTGACAACTTTTTTAAGGTGCCATCACTGCTAAAAATGCTTGGCGAAAAGTAGACAGTAACACATTTTGTCATCAGATGTATAGCTTCCAAAAAAGGCTGTACATAGTTGCACATAATCGGAACATGTTTAGGCAAATCCCGCGATCAGATTCAGTAGCTTTGCCGTTGTTACATAAGATATTTACGCGACTATTATGTAACGGTAACGAGTGTACGGGCCTGTGCGACGACATGCTGACCCTCAGGGTGAGCAGCATGCTGTTATGGGTGATGGGGCCACTGTCACCCTGCATTGCCACCCACATGCCAGATTGTGTGGCACCGCTGAGAGTGTGAGAGCTCTGGCTTCATCTCGATCACAAAAAAGGGTAGACCCTTATATAAGCTAGCTAAAAAGCACAAACAGGCGCGGTACATGATAGATGAGTGTCAATTTGCTGAATTAATGAAGCTCAGAATTAGTACACTTACTTAAAACCAAGTCCTAGCTGAGATCTTATGCGTCTCTGAACAAGGCACACGGTTATCAGATAAAAGCTGAATGACTACTGTAATAAGAATTATTGGTTTTACAAGTTTAAACCTGTCCTAAAATTAATTTTCTGAGGAAGTCGATTTTCTAGAAGCCTGGGTGTGGCATCAGTTCAGTCACGAAAACACTGTGAAAGCACGCATTGTGAAAGCTCTGTAAATGCACACCGAGTTAAGCGTGTGCTGATATTCTTGCTCATGCTCTTTGTTGCATGCTCAGTCCACAAACTGACACTCTTCATTTTCATCAGAGCACTTAGTGTGCTGGCGAGCAGAGTGTGAGACGCAGATAAACAGCTGAGCAATATCTATATGTGCACTTTTGGATATTCAGCTAAATTGGTAGTAGCAAGGAAATGGATTATAATGCATAAACGAAAAAATACAGTATACACAGAAATGCACTGAGTTGGATGGTCGGGATGCAGATTTTATATAAGGGTTCAGCCACAACAATGACGAAGCTCAATGCCTGGACTAATGCCATAGGCAAAATAAACTTCATACGGTTTGCATATATAATGAATAACACAGGGATATAACATCAGGATATATAGCTACAACATGCTTTGTGTTTTAGCAATGACATATCCAAACACAGACTCATACTGTATGCCTGTTATGCCAATGGATTATAAATTCACTATGGATTTGACTTTCAAATAGTTGAGGGAGAGGATATTAAGAGCTTGGATATCAAACACAAGCAGAAGGGCATTTATCTGTGTATTACAGCTCTAGGACTCCCTAGAGTTTCTAATCAGGCAGAAAAATAAATCTGTGTAGTCTAGAAGTGTCTACTCCTCACAAAAGAACTGGATTTAGGGTGTTTGTAGGCCCAGAGCTCTATTAAGAATGGCATTCTAAGCAATAGCAGAGCGGTGCTTTTATAAAACTCCCAGATGGGAATACACAAATAAGGTGCAAATCAATAAGTGCTACACAGCACATTAGAAAACTAAATTAATAGCTCTTCCAGCTCATTTGCATATTTAAAGAAAAGCAGCTTTAGCTACTGCTACAATCACTATACTGTACATTTTCAGCTCATTTCAGTTGGATAGTATTATTTTAGCATATGAAACATCAAACAAACTATTTGAAGTTCTAAGTCAACAGACTTAGAAATCCTCAAACAGCCAAACCCAAGCAAACACAGAGGAGTATGTTCAGTTCAGAGCTTGATGTGAATGCTTTCAGTGTTTAACTGTTTTAATGTTTAACAAATGCAGCCCATACCCAACTTACTACAGCATGTTTTATGAAAATCTAGTCAACAACTGTAGAGTAAGATGCTTTAAAAGTCTATAACCTCTGTGTATGGTAGCAATCTGTTTGAGCTCATGTTACTTCAAACCCGTTCATGAAACTGCTGAGCAAGGACAGCACGGTAGCTGAAAAACAGCCATCGTATGAGTCTGTGTGTGTCCGGCGGTGCTGGGGATTTATGAAATGACTTTCACTGTCCTTGTCTGAATTGTGGTTTTAATAAGCCACACGCTGCTCACACGTAGAGCACAATATGAGCTACAGTGTGACTCTGAATCACAGGTACTGTACGGTGGTGTGTGGTGTATTCGCGTTAACAAATCAAGTCAAGTCACCTTTATTTATATAGCGCTTTTAACAATACAGGTTGTGTCAAAGCAACTTAACAGTATTAAATAGTATTAAAGTAGTGTGTCAATAATGCAAAACAACAGTAAACAATCAAATTTTCAGTTAAAGGCAGCTCATCATTGAATTTAGTGATGTCATCATCCAGCTCAGTTCAGTTTAAATAGTATACAAATTAACTGGTTGGCATTTAAAAAAATGCCACATAACAGAGTCAATAAACCAATCTATCACCATAAGGTATTTTAGAGTCTTGTTCACTCTTGAAAGACTAGGGATGCACTGGTTGACCGACCATAAATCGGAACCGGAAGTTTTTTTGCTTATAATGCGCGATCGGCAACCGCAATCATTTTTAGTCATTTTTCCGGCACATACTACATTTGTATCATTCACGAACATGTCATTTGTGTGGAAATGTTTCGAAATCTGTGCGCAGGACGTGAAGATTGCAATCTGCAATGTCTGCAAAGGACAAGTTAATCATGGAGGAACAACAGCTAGACAATCGGCGCAGCGAATTTGGTAAGACAAGTTCATCACCCGAAATAACACAATGAGTATCAAAAGTCTGTTGATAATGCAAAAACAGGCTTCTTTTTGTAAAGAAGAACTTGCATGCACTTTTGAAAAGCCAGAAGTAAACATCAGTTCTGTAGCCTATAGGATTCTTTTTTTTTTTTTACCTTAAAATTACATTGACTTCATTTGATTTAAAAAGCACCTGCTGTAGAATCTTTGTTTTACTCGTTGTACTAAACATTATTTCATTTAACATTTTGGAATAATTTATTTATATAGCCTACTTTAGTTTTATTTATTTACTTTTTTTTCCTTTAAACCAAATGTAAAAACAAAAACAAATGCTGAATGCTGATTAAGTAACATCTTTGTTTGGGGTGTTGAACGTGTTTTGATTGTGTTGTTTGGATTGTGGAACTACACAGTTGTTGCCTTTAAAATTACATGGTTACAGTTAACCAAGAAACTTAAAAATGTAGCATTACAGCACAGTTACTGCTGTTAAATACCAAATAAACATCTTGTTTATGTATACATTCATTTAATTTTGTTTTTTTGTTTGTTTGTTGCTTGTTAAAAATCATGACTATGTATCACTATCTAGGACCACCACAGCATGAACAAACATCACTGGGAAGTGATTTTCCCTGATTGCATTGCAATAAAAAGAACACATTACAGGAATCACTGAAATTGAGACAGGGCAAATTAAGATTCTGATGGGAAAAATACAGGCTCATATTCTTGTTTTGCCTAATGCTTGATTCTGCCCTTGTTGAACAAGCTTAACTATAAACAGGTGTCAATTTTATAAGCGTTATTTCACCCTCAAACCAGCTTGTAAACTGCATTCTTGTAAACTGTTAATTATTCAGTTCAGTAATTTATTCAGTATCATTTTCGAAAAGAAATTAACATTTTATATATTTTATAACCACAAACACTCATCTGGCACTAGCTCAGGAGCATGCATTATGTAATCACATTGGAAAGGTCACACATGATGTACGTGGAAGTACAGACCCGGTGTTTGACTTTGAGTTTTCCAACGTGATTACGTAATGTGTAAAGTCGCAGAGCTAGTGCAAGACAAGCATTTGTGGTTAAAATTATATTATTATTATATATTTTTTTAGAAAATGACCGATAGTTTCACTAAGACCCTTATTCCTCTCCTGGGATCATGCAAAGCCCATTTGAAGCTGCATTGAAACTGCAATTTGGACCTTTAACCTGTTAAGTCCCACTGAAGTCCACTACATGGAGAAAAATCCTAAAATGTTTTCCTCGAAAACCTTAATTTCTTTTCGACTGAAGAAAGAAAGTCATGAACATCTTGGATGACATGAGGCTGAGTAAATGATCAGGAATTTTCATTCTGGAAGTGAACTAATCCTTTAATTTCTGTACAACAAATTGCGTCTATACATAAAGATGTTCCATAAATACAGAAACACATGATTTCGCCCCAGTCTTATTTCTGTTTCATTGCTTGTCTGTTACACGCCATTGCAGAAATAGACCTACAGAGCAAAAAAGGAAATATAATGGAGGAAACTAAAATTAGAAAATTACCAGTGCATCCAAAAGCTGCATTAGCACATCTACAAAACTGATTAATGATCACTGTGCTTTGTAGCAACAAAATAAGGAAAACAATTCACTCTCATTCGTAATAATAAAAAGTCAAATTGCATTTTGTGTGGTCTGTAGTATGGGTTGATTTACATTATTAAAGGAACTCAAGGTGTCTCGCTCTGATCCATGCTTCTGCAATAACTTGTGTAGGTGTCTTTTCTGAGTCTGAAATCATTTTGTGACAGAATGAGGTGAACGTTTTAAGGGTTCCTCAAACCACCGCTAATATTAAACATGCACAAACGGTTGATCAAAAAGAGCAGCTGCCAGAACAAAATCCCCAGGATGTTCTTATGCAATCATCACAACAAAACATTTACTTAACATCACAATGACTCGAGATGATCCTGAATATTCTGCTCATGATTTTAGGTTAAGCTTTCTAATAAGATGCTATCCAGGTCAAAGACGACGCCTCCCAGAAACTACGGTGTCACAGATGTCTAGGGAAACAAGGTCATTGAACTTGCCTCACTAGAAATAAAAGTCAAACACCAGCTATTTTTACAGCCAGCTTCTGAAATGTTCACTCTACTCATAAATCAGATAATCATAACAAATGTTCCAATGCAAAACACATAAATAAAGGAACAAAGGCCTTGAAATATGATGACGGTGCTTCATATGTATATAAAGCTGCTGAATCAGTGGGTTTAACATGACATATCTGCTTTTCCGCAGAAGCAATTTAAGACCTGCGGTAAACAGCAAAGAATCCAGAAACAAATCCCAAACAGACACAGAGCCACTCGCCTTTGGGCCACTACATAAAAAGAGATGGTTTTTATTCAGTGTAATCCCAAACACCTGTCTCCCTGCAGTACAATCACTTCCAATGAACTCCAGAGGGGCTGCAGATCACATACAGTCTTAACTGAACCTTTGATTATACCCCATATGGCTGCTTCACTTTCCTTTTAACTGCATTTCATCCCACTGCTGTCACTGAACATGTCCAAGTTCAGAGTGAGAAAATTTAATTGCACCAAAAAGAAGAATTTCTCACCATGCTTCTGAGTTAGAAACTTCAAGATGAAAGATCATGAATCAGACAGATTAATGCATCATTCTATTAAACAGATAAAGCCGACATAAAGGTGACTGATACTATACCAGATATGACCTTAATGAAAATTAATCATCCTTATTCTCCAAGCCAGTTTGGCATCATGTAACTCAAGATAAATGTAGAGAGGGTTTAAGATTTATGATTGTTTTCCTCTTTTGGCAGTCAGATGGCAATTAATCACATTAAAGCAATTAAGAAGGTTGTCCCTGCGCAACTGGCCTGATCTCAAACGTCCTTCAGATACACAGCTGTACTGTCAGTTCATTTTATGATGCAGCTGATCAAACGGCCAAGTTATCAGGACTGCCACAAAAGTGAAGTGACAAAAAAGGTGCGTCTCTGAACAAAGACGGGAAATGGTTTTGATTTAAAACCAAAATAGGAAGCACTGAACAACAATTATTGTGAACTCTTTCAGTTTTAAACAGCACTGTTACCTAGGGAATAAATTGAGGAAACAATGCAATTCGGTCTGTATGCTCTAATGGAGATGAAATAAGTAATGTAGCACATGAGAGCAGCTTGTGTGGGTCTCGCAACCCCTCAAAATCTGTTGTGCAGAGGCTGGGAAAGAAATTCAAGGACACACTATAGGTGGCCTTTTTTGGTATCTCCTAAAGGAACCCAGGAAGGAACACAATTTGGAAACCATGCATTTTATAAACATTGCATGTGACTGAAAAGAATAAGAACGGAGCCTACCTCTCTCAGTGGTCACGACAAGAGGCTTTGAGGTGCTTTTCACTGTCCATGAACTGTTTGCAGTATCCAGTGCAGGTGGTGTTGTGTTTTCTGTGCCACTTAATGGAGAGGAAGAAGTGGGTTTTACTGTAATGCTTAGTGTTGTGGAGCTTTCTTTGACTTGACTGCGTTTGGAGGTTGGGTCCATTGTTTTGGTCAGAGGCGCAGCCGTGGTGGTCAACCAGACGGGCTGTAGTTGGTTAGTTTTAGCAGTGGTCCTGAAGTCCCTGGATGTGATGGTCATTGTGGGGGTGAAAGGTGAAAACCTGGAGTCCCTGTCGTCCTCCTGTAAGTGGTTTGGGATGGTGGTCGCCTCCAACGTCTCATCCAACACAGCACGCGGGACTCTGGCGCGTGGAGACGCGTTCTCATCGCGCACAGGACGCGACAAACCAGCTGTGTATCCAAACAACAATAACTCCAGAACTGAGAACAGTAACATAGTGTAACGCATACACGTCATTTTGTTTCTTTAGCTCCCCATGTGAAACGTTTCAACTGTATCCTTTAGTACTGTACAGATGTTTTCCTACTACCGAATCCGTGTTTCAGCCAATTGTCTCCACTTGTCCACTCGCGCTGTGAACTGCACGGTTTCACTCCAGCGGGACTGACAGATGTAAGCCCCGCCCACTACGAACACGCCCCCACCCAATCAGAGCGCAGGCTGCATGAAGATTGGCGTGACACTGCACCAATCATACGACTACAAAGAGGAGCCGCAAAACTGACAACTCTATGAAGTCTTAAAAAAGTGGAGAAAGAAAGAAAACAGGTAAGGTTAAATTAAATGGGTCTGTGTGACATACCGAGATAAGAGACATTTTCAAAGAAAACTGCCTGAATTTAAAGCAATGCAAAGTGTAACTGGTGGGTTACCTGAGGTTAACACCAAATTATGGAAAAATACTGAATTTAATGGCGTTAAAATTCAGCCGATGTTTATGGATTCATTGTTAATGGAAAGTTTGACGGAGAAACTCCATTCGCCTGAAGGAGGAACACATTTACAAGAAGACTGAATAAAAGCACAGAGTAATAGCGTCCTCTAGTGCTGAGAACCATAAACATAAAAACAATAGAAACCATCACAGAAATTCTAATGGCCTTCACTACAAATACCATTACAAACAACTATTAACCTATAAAATAATTAAAAGTGTCTTCCTGTATGTATTTTGTGACATACAGTTTTAAAAAATTGACATACACCTTGCAGAATCTGCAAAATGTTAATTATTCTACCAAAATTAGAGGGATCATATGAAATGCATGTTGTTTTTTATTTATTACCTGACCTGAATAAGATATTTCACATAAAAATGTTTACATATAGTCCACAAGAACAAAATAATAGCTGAATTTATTAAATAAAAAAAAAAATATTTAAAATTGTGTAACAATGCATTAAGAGCTGTGGAGTGAAAACCTTTATTATTATTATTATTATTATTATTTAAAGATCAGGGTAAATGTAACTTATTTTCTCTTCTGGGAGACATGTAAGTATCTTCTGTAGCTTCTCAAGGGCAGTTCTAAAAAAAAAAAAAAAAAAGATATTTAGGCAAAATAAGAAAAACTAAAAATCTTCATTCTGTTCAAAAGTTTTTAACCCCTGGTTCTTAATGCATCGTGTTGCCTTCTGAAGCATCATAAGTTTTTACCTTCTTGTAATAGTTGTATATGAGTCTCTCAATTGTCCTCAGTGTGAAATGATGGATCTCAATGTCATACAGTCATTGTTGGAAAGGGTTCAAATACACAAAAATGCCGAAAAACAAAGAATTTGTGGGACCTGAAGGATTTTTCTGAAGAACAGCAGGCAGTTCAGGACAAACAAGGGACTCATGAACAACTATCACTAAAAAAACAAAACAAAACAAAAAAAACAGCTGTAGAGCATTCGGGTAACAGTATTATGAATCAAGCGTATGTAAACTTTTATGTCATTTTTATAAGACGTCTTTTATGTACATTTTGTATGATCTCTCTTATTTTGGCAAAATAACTAACATTTTGCAGATTCTGAACTTTTGACTTCAACTGTATTCTTTTATTATTTATTAGTATAAACAAGCCCCCAATAGAAGGTGAAAAATTACCAGACAATTACAGTTTCCATTAAAACCAGTACAATCCCCATTATAACCAGTAAAATTATTACAAATTCTCTGATGGTTTCTGTTGATTTTTTCAGCAGGGTTGTCACAGATGCATGACTAGCATTTCAACAATACCTTAAAAAATAAATATAATGTAGGCCTAATTTATTTAACAATAATCAATATATGCAAATATCTAAACTAAATAAAACAAATCTCTCACAACTCTTCACAATCTCTTCACAACCTTTAATAATAAGGAAATAATTACATTAAAAGTCACATTACTAAAACACCCTCACTGGGCAAACCACCACTGTTCAACCGAGGTTGATCATTTGCATCTTTTCTGACCATGAGAAAAGACCTATTCTGTATAACAATATTGTTAAGCAACTTACATGAGGACATTTGTCAGTATGTGCACTGGAGAACCCTGTCTGCGCTTAATGATATTCAACCCATGAATGAAGAAATTTCACATCACTGCAGGCATTTTTGGCTGTTCATAGATCCACAGCTCTATAGATATAGTTCAAAGGCTGGTTTGATGTCTGAAGGGCTCGTAACTGTATAAAGCAACTGGAACTAAGGTGCTTCATACATTTATAAGAATCATCCGGTGAAACTGTAGCTAGCCTATATGTGTGAACACAGTAAAATGAAATGGGTTTTATCTTTAGCAGTCATTCAGGAAGGCAGTGGCCAAAGAAAGCATGAAGAGTGCTGATAGAGAGAGAGAGAGAGAGAGAGAGAAGCTGCTGTAGACATGTCACAGATGTGCGGTGGACATTAAGCCTTTATTTGCAATTGGTGTTGTTACTCCTCCCTTAAGAAGTTTATCCGCCTGTACATGAATTTGCATTACAGCCACAAGACGAGGGGGATGAAGACAACGCCAAGTGGGCGGTTTACTTTGAGAAGTGTTTGGTTTAGAAGAGAGGGAGAAAGAAAGTCAAAGAGAGAGAAAGATAAAGCTGAGGCGAGCAAGGAAGTCAGATAACAGCGCTCTATAAACATCTTCTAGTACTCACCAGGACATCCTACCAGTGAACAAGACGCTCGAGAAGACCGAGAAGAGGATATAACATCTTTGCGCTCTTTCCTTCCAACAAGAAGAATGAAATCTCAAATGCAGAGAAGTTTTTCGAATTTCTTCTTTGAATACGAAACACCTCGACAGGTTCTGGTCAAGAACATAAAAGTGGCAGTTGCCTGCCGAATCATCCAAATGGGTGTTCTAGCCTACATCATTGGGTAAGAGATTTATTCTATTCGTAAGTAAATCTGAAACAGAAAGATACAAAGCAGCCAGCATGCGTAACTAAACAGAACATGCTTCAACAAGGGCAAAAAATGTACAGAATGCAAACAAACTAACGGCTCAAGCCTAATGTTGAATTGAAGTGCTGTCATGATGTACCGTTTAAAAAAATGCATTGCTTACTGTAACTAGCAACACACCATCAAACTATTACAGTTTCAGAAATGACACACGTTTCTGAGAAAATGTTGAATTAGCTGAGATTTATTTTGCCAGCTCGATTTGATAAAAGTATATCCACATATTTAGTTGTTTTTTTTAATGTGTCTTTTTAATGGCTTAGAGCATCAGTAATGTAGCAACAGCTCATCTCCAGTCACAGAGCTAACAGCTGGTCCTCAAGATGTATTAGATAACTGGATGTATGTCGCGTCTGTGTTATAGATTCACTTACGCGATTTTCGTGATATGAGTCCATTTACCATTTATGAAAGCAAATTCACTTGAGCGGTGAAATGCCATGCTGTCGTCAATCATGGAGAAAAAGCAAGCTTTGACAGATGTTAACCTTTGCAACAGTCAAGTCCTGACAACGTTGAGCATTTCCTCTTAAGTAATTCAAACCTGTATTGTGCAACCCATTCAGCATGACATTATCTGAGTTTAATTTGTGGCCTCTAAGCAATACAGTTTGCATTTAAAGACGCCAAATGAATTTTCAATAAGTGTGTTGTGCTTCTCTTCAAATCAGTGCCTGCTAAAGCCACTGGAGCAATAACTCAGTTGGAAAAGTGCCTGTAATATAGTGAATCCTATTTACTGGGTACATCTATTAGGTGTTATATCACCGTATTAAACTAAAAAGTTACTACAGTACTGAACAGCTTTCATCCCTCTCACTTTCATTTATCAGCAGACCACCTTTAGTGAATCAAATGCAGCTCTAGTTTAAATGACAGCAGGCTAACAGAGGTATTTGTTTGGGTATACAAAGCTAAAAAGCATTAAACACTATAAACCAGCAGTAGCTGTTGTTTGTGCATCTAAAAGTGGATGGTGCTTCTGCTGTCTGTCATGTGGAAGTTGTTTGTCCTTGTTAGTGAGGTAAGCTGGGTGAAACACAAATTGATTAAGTCGATAAACTGTTGAAATGGCATTCGTTTTGGTCTGTGTGTCAGATGATAGGACTGAGAGTCATGCTTCAAAGGGAAGAATAGGCCTACCATTTGTCGTGTCTTGTCACAGGGCATGAGGCCAAAACCTTATTGCTTCATCCTGCTTCTTATGACACAGGATGGTTTAGCTACAATCGAACACACGTACACATTCTGAAATGCAAACTATAAGACATTATAAAACATAGCCTTATGGCATTTAAACAGTGTCCAACTGCTGTGCGTGCAAATCATAAGGAAACCATACATTTTATTGTTATTGTTATTACCAAACAAAAGTTTGGACACACCCTTTCTTATGCTTATCAAGGCTGTTTTCATTAATTTATATCTGTAATTAAAGTTGAATTTCCAGAATCATTACTCCAGTCTTCAGTGTCACATGATCCTTCATAAATCATTCTAATATCCTGATTTATTATCAGTACTGGAAACAGTTGCGCTGCTTAATAAATATATTTTTTTGAACCTGTGATACTGTTTTCAGGATTTTTGATCAATAAAAGTTTAAAAAGAACAGCATTTATTTAAAATAGAAAGGTTTTCTAACAATATACACTACTGTTCAAAAGTTTGGGGTCAGTAAATTTGTATTCTTTCTTTTTTTTTTGTAAAAAATTAATACTTTGATTCACCAAGGATGTGTTAAATTAATAAAAAGTGATAGCAAAGTTTACATTGTTAGAAACAAGTTATATTTTGAATAAATGCTGTTCTTTTTAACTTGTTATTCATCAAAGAATCCTGGAAAAAGATGATAATCAGCATATTAGAATAATTTCTGAAGGATCACGTGACACTTAAGACTGGAGTAACAGCTGATGAAAATTTAGCTTTGCATCACAGGAATAAATTATACTGTGAAGTATATTAAAATAAAAACCATTAGTTTATATTGTAATAACATTTGCAATATTACTGTTTTTTTCTGTATTTTTGATCAAATAAATGCAGCCTTGATGAGCATAAGAGACTTCTTTAAAAAACATTAAATGAGAGAGTGTGCTTTTGACTGGTAGTGTACCAGTCAAAAGTTTTCGAACTGTAACATTGTTAATGTTTTTAAAGATGTCTCTTCTGCTCACCAAGCCTGCATTTATTTGATCCAAAGTATAGAAAAACAGTATTTTTTTACTATTTAAAATAACATTAATTTCTATTTGAATACTTTTTAAAATGCACTTTTTTCCTGTGATGAAAGCTAAATTTTCAGCATCATTATTCCAGCCTTCAGTGTCACATGATCCTTCAGAAATCATTCTAATATGCCGATTTGCTGTTGAAGAAACATTTTTTTCATTATTATTGTCTATTTATTTGATGAATAGAAAGATCCAAGGATCAGCATTTGTCAGCATTATACTCAGTCAGTAAACTAATTTTTTGCTTTTTATTTAGCAACGATGCTTTAAATTGATCAAAAGTGATAATAAAGACATTTATAATGTTACAAAAGATTTCTATTTCAGATAAATGCTTTCTGTTCATCAAAGCAACCTAAATAAAATCTACTCAGCTGTTTTCAACATAATATAGCTTATAATTTGAATAATAAATGTTTTTGAGCAGCAAATCAAAATATTAGAATGATTTCTGAAATCATTGTGACTGTAATAACGTTAAAATATCATCTTTGAAATCACAGGAATAAATTTGATTTTTAAATATATTCAAATAGAAAACAGTTATTTTAAATAGCACAAATATTTCAAAATTGTACTGTTTCTGCTATACTTTGGAGATGTATAAAATATTACACAGCTTGATTATAGCACATCAGGTTCTGAATTGTTTTTTGCTTTTATTAGGTGGGTGTTCATGTATGAGAAAGGTTACCAGACAGTAGATAATGCCATAGGCTCCATCTTCACCAAGATGAAGGGAGTGTCTTTCACAAATATCAGCGGAAAAGAGAGGATATGGGATGCAGCCGACTATGTTTTTCCTGAACAGGTGGGTTGTGTCTCCTCATTTTGGCCTCAGAACTGAAAACTTACTTGAAGCCTAATTTATACTAATACCTATTTGTACTTCAATTAAGTCTTCAATAAAGAAATATGTATTTAAATGCAGATGTAGGCTGCTCACTGGGTAATTGTCCATCCAGTAAATTTCAGGTTATGCTTCCTGAGTTTAAACATCCTTATAATGCCATAGGAGTCACTATGGCTGTGAATTGGGCCTAATCACAGACAAATATACTTGTAATGTGTAAACATCTGCTCTCACGTGCAGATTATTTTCACCCTGACTGAGAAAGTGCCGACATTGTCACGGCAAGTAAACATTAAAATTATGACTATTTACGAGGGTAATGGTATTTAATTAATACTTTAAACAATGTGTCACCGTAGTTGATTATGAAGTAATTTTTTTTTTTTTATATATATAAATAATTGAAATGTCTGCCATTATTTACTGTATGCCAACAGCCTGAAGCAGTTTCAGAAACATGACCTTATTTCGCAGAAAGCACCCAGTGCAATAAGAAACAGACAGACTGTTGACAGAGAAGTAAACACGTCATTCACTCAGCAATCAAAGGAGTGGCTCCAGGAGCTTCTTGATACAGTCAAATAATATCATGTAAAAAAGCAAACATCAAAATGTTCATCACCATAACAAACATCACCACGCACACACATTGGGTTTTCATGTTTTTTTTTTTTTTTTTTTACAGAGAATTTCCATAGACATAATTTTTAATACTGTACTGTACTCTATTCTATGATTCTCAAGTTTGGGGTCATTATGTTTTTCTTTTTGTATTCACTAAGAATAAATAAAATTGATCAAGAGTAATGTTAAAGACATGTATAATGTTACTGCTATATATAATCAATTGAAATCAAAAACTGTTTTTTTTTTTTCATAAAAAGTAAAAAATATTAAGCACAACAACATTTCAACGTTGATAATCATCATATTACAGTGATTTCTGAACTCCATGATTCTGTACAAATACTTTTGTGTTATTGACCATTTCAACTCAGGAAACTGAGGCTGGGGTTAAACCATAGGGTGTTTTCACACCTAGTTCGCACACCCAGAGAACCGTGGTTTGATTTTCTTGTGATTTGGAAAAGCAATGAGGTCCCGGTATGCTTTGTATGGACGAACATAACTGTAATGCTTGAGGTTGAACTAAAAAGTTTATTATTTGTATATGTCTTTTTATGTACTGTAGCTATATACAGTGTTGGGGAAAGTTACTTTTAAAAGTAATGCATTATAATATTGCGTTACTACCTAAAAAAGTAACGTTACTTAGTTACTTTTTATGGAAAGTAATGTGTTACATTACTTTTGTGTTACTTTTTAAATCTAGTCAGGGCTTGTTTGTTTGTTTTTAGTATAAAAAGGTTAATTTTTAGCAAATGCAAAAGCCCTTTCACACCCAAAATTTAAATGAACAAGCCTAAGACTGAAAGAAAAGTAAATTCACGTCTCTACAGCAGAACTGTAAGAGAAGGAAGTTCAACACTATTCAGCAATGAGAAAAATTAAGCACAAATGTTAGTTAATGTAAAGTAAGTTTTTTTAATTAGTATGGTTGAACTGGATCAACAAAGGTCAACACACCAGCAAAGACATTGGTTAATAAAATGGGATTAAATACATAAGGGAAACAAAAAGTAACTGGCATTACTTTTTTGAAAAAGTAACAGATATTTTTTTGTAAATTAAAAAGTAATGCATTACTTTGTGTTACTTTAAAAAAGTAATCTGATTACATAACTCATGTTTTTTTTTTTTTTAAGAAAACAAGCAGTAAGTAAATGAATAGAGTATAAAAGAACATTTTTTAAAAGAATAGAATTAGAAAAGAGGGTGCTAGAGTTAGAGGGTCAAATAAAGATGGAAAAAATGTGTTTTTAGCCGATTTTTGAAGTTGGGCAGGTCATTCCACAGGAGGGTACATTTAATGTGAAAGCCTGTGATTGTGAAAGTAAAATGTGAAATTGTGAAATGTGAAAGTGATTTTGTGCCTCTTTGGGATGCCACAATAATGCGCCATTCACTTGCAGAACGCAAGCTTCTAGAGGCACATAAGTCTGAAGTAATGAAATTAGGTAAAGGTGCAGAGTCAGTGGTGGTTTTGTAGGCAAGCAAATTGGTAGCCAGTGCAAATTGATGAAGAGAGGTGTGACGTGCGTTCTTTTCGGCTCATTAAAAATTGATCTTGCATCTGCATACTGGATTCATAGTAAAGGTTTTATTTTTTCAAATAAAAGTTTAATAAAAAATCTTATTTTATTATTTACCAATGTAATTTCACACGTTTCAAGCTCAAGTCACATTTTTTAAAAATAAATAAATAAATAAACAAAAAAATAAATAAATTCTAAACTATAACATTACAAAACAATTCTGTCGTCATTTATGTAATCTACTAGCTGTGCATTAAATTATTTTAATGAATGATCACCCAACTTGCAGCGGATATCTAGCATTCTGCCCGCTTTAAATCAGACACAAAAATGCGGTAATCACATTTATTTTAATGCATGAATTATATTGGTTCTTTTAAAACGAACTATATGTGAAAACACCTTGAGTTAATTATCGAGAGAGAGATGAAAGTTGCCTATGTAACTTGCATCTGTGCATCTCAGTCTGCAAACATCGAAGCTGTGCATCTAGTTATTTCAAACACAGCAATTTTACATCTTCGTTACTAAGAAATATGATGTAACAACATAGTACCGAAGTTATTACGTTAATAAAAGTCACACGGCAACTGACTTAGAACTACCTGTTCATTAAACGTAATACATACGTTTAATACATACCTGCCAGAGTAGTCAGCCAGACCATGATATGATATTATAATTATTTAGAAAAGCAATAATCATTAAAACTGAACAATGAAGTACAGCTTAGTGTGAATAAAAAAAGTTGTGAGCAAAGAAACATTTTGTCTGGGAAAGAAGAAGTTGAATTAACTTTCACGTAACGTTCCCTTTTAATTTTAGATTTGGTTGAAATACATTGTTAAAGCTCTGTGAATGTTTTGACCAGTGACATGATCCGAAATTACTCGTCCTCAACCCCCTCCAAAGCTTTTAATACTCAACCAAACGTACAATGGGGGGTTTTTGGAGGTCTGTTTTGGGTTTAGGTTTTGGTTTCAGAAACAGTAGCCACAAGCACAATCAGCCTCAAATATTACCAAACAGACAAATAATGTAATATATTTAACATGACACTCTGGCTCTGTTCTGTAGCCATCCACATAATGGTTTGAGTTTAGAGATTTAAACTACCTATGGTCATGTTTAACTCTTAAAGTCTTTTCTGTTTCGTTTTCCAGGGTGACTCGTCTTTTGTTGTGATGACGAACTACATTTCCACTGTGGGACAGAAACAGGGCAAATGTCCTGAGGTAGCTAAATCTGTCTTTCTCTCCTTTTCTCATGTCTACTGGCTTTCATAATCATGACTCTCACATTTGTTTGTTTGTTTTTTTACCCTTGTAAGATCTCTGTATGAGTCATATCCTGACCATCTTCTCCCCCAGTTAAAATATCCTCACCGGTTTCTCAGAAATAAGTGGCAGAGGGCTTTTTTTTTTTTGAGGGGCACCAGGCAGTCCTGTCTCGAAACCAAACTAGAGCTTAATTTTGAATTAACTGAACTCAGATTAATTTAAAACTATCCGTGCAGATTTTGTTTAGTGTGCATGGAGAACAATGTTTTGCATTCACTTTAAAAATCTGAGGGCATACCTGCTTGTTTAGTTTGGATGTGCATAATGCTTCTTTACCTCTGTTACTTGAATTTATTTGCTTCCTTAAAGCCATATGCGTCAGCGTCATTGAGTGGCAGTTTAAATGAAGCATAAATTCAGCCAGTTTGTTTGAAGACAGACATCACATGCCTAGGGTTGCAAACATCGTATTAGTCATAATTGTCCCATGAAATAAAGAATTGTGACATAAAAAAAAAACAGAAATCTGTTCCATATATAATCCACTTTAAAAACAGTTTGTCCCATATTTTAGCATCTTGCACCTGAGATAAAGTTGAAAACACTTTAGTTATTGCTTTTGATTCAGTTAAATGTATGCACTTTTGATTGTTCTGTAAATGCTGAAATATTCTACAGGCGATCAGTTTTAATCATTTCATATTTATCACTAGATTTATTGCATTGTTCATTCAAATGTATAAAATGCTAAATAGTTATATTGATAAATAGCCATATAATGGTCATATTAAGCACAGTCACAATTCTCTAAGGCAAAACCTAAACTGATATGTTAATTGTAATGGTCTGTGACACTTCAGTATGATATTAAAATGAATACAATTAATAATATTAATAAAATTAATATTTTTACAACAGTTGCAATTTAAGCCAAAAATGTAAAGTGACTGCATCTCAAATGCAATTTAGCACTTATAACAGTCCTTAATACATGGCATAGAGTTTTTTACAGTGTGGTTGATTGTCAACCACCCAAGGTTTATTTAAATCTCAAATGACTTTTGAATAAAGAAATACAGAAAGTGTATTGTTATCCTTGTTATACAAAAAAGAAACAGAAAGTGTCACTTATTTCCAAAGATAACCTTGGCAAACACACACATACAACCTGTGTTTGAAGATACAATCTGTTTGTAGTTTCCAGCAAAGTAACATGGACTTCCTGTACCATCTCTTCGTTCATTTTCCATTTTCATATTTGTCTTTCACCTGAACCTCTATTTGACTTTATTGCCCAACCTGCAACGCTCTTTGCTTATACAAATGAGTCTCAAGAATTAGGCTTGGTGGTTATTGTGCCTCGCTTGTGCATCCTGTCTCATGTGGATCTCACATTTGCATGTTTTCAACAAGCCGATTGGGGGTTAATTAAACCCCAATATCCATTAAAATGCATTACCTTTCTTTTGTGTATTTCAGTTGCCAGATTGGAAGGACAAGAACAAGTGCATTTCGGACGCCAACTGTGATGAGGGCAAATACAAACGTACGGGAAATGGTAAAGTTTTAACTATATCATTATTCCGACAGAAGGCACCGGCGCAGCAGACTCACTTCACATCACTAGCAGCCGGGGGCAGAGGAACTCACTTATTGAGTGGTTTTTCATGGGCATTGAATAATCCCCTTGACCTTGACTGGTAACTAAATCAGTGCACCAGCGGTCTGAGATATGTACCGCAGAATTCAAATGATCAAGGGTCTAAGAAAATTGGTGCACTTGCACGTAAGCATTTGGTTTCAGCTCTATTCACAATCAAAGGGGGCCTAATGAACTCTCACTCTCCTAACTGACAAACCTGCACATCATCCATGCTGTCGTCTCCGTAAGTCACTAACATTCATGACTAACGTGCTTTGCTTTCATGCTCTAAGGCTTTTTTCTTAGCTTTCCACATCTTTGATGAATTTTACCCCATGCTCACGGATATCTGTAATTCCACAGGGCTCTTATCCAGATTCAGATTGCTTGGTGTGACTAGCAGTTTCTATACAGCTGGTTTTGCCAATTTTAAATTAATACTAATTAACATGTTTATGATACTGAATACTTTTTGTTTCAGATTCCAGTTTCGCAGATAATTTATAACAGGAGCTACAAAAAATTATTCCATGGCTACCCAAACATAAATAAATTAAAGTCATGTTAAATGAATCTTTCTTTTATGATATCATTAGGATTGACAGAGCTTAGTAGTAGAAGTTGGCATTAAAACCTACGGGAACACCAATGCTAATAAACACTGAACAAAAAGCTGATAAAAAAATAAATAAATACAATCTAACCCACGTTATTGACTAATATTGTGAGCTCTGTGTGGGTCACAAATACTCAAATATTGACTCAGTTTCACATGCAGCGTAGCAGAACGATTTACTCCAGGAATACAGGCGTAAGTAAACAGCACTATCTCACATTGCAGTAATTCAAAGTGCCCTGACTTCCAGTCATGGGCAATTGGCACAAACTTCTAACAAACTTCACCATTCAACAAATACTTTCCTTAATCATGTTACAATACAGACTCTGTGAACTCAGGGTAAAATTCACAGTTGTTGTACTGAAAAATACACAACCTTCTTGTTGTTTATGCCATGCTTCAAACTGCATATCATTTCATGCTTATTGTATCATGTATCTGATATATATATTTGACACAAGGAATGTGTCATATTTTATGATTACATTAATTGTATTTTAGTGGTTGTACAAAGCAAGTTCAGTGTTTGAATGCAAATGTTCCTGGCAAAGTTAAAAGAGTCAGACTGAAATTAAAAACATATGACCAAATGCAATCTGATGAAAGCATTCCTAAATAACTGGACTGATAGAATCGTCCTTCATGCTCATTAATTTAGAAAAGTTAATTTAGTAACATCAAAGCCATGGCTGCTCCTCACTGAAATCTCAGAGTCAGTTACGTATCAGATGTGCATCAATTGCACAAATGTATTTGATTTTATATTAGTGCTCTTAACACAGACTAACAATCTTCTACCCAATATTGTAGAAACTAATTTATACCGTAAATATGAAAAATATGTCCGGAAACCTAGAGATATATGTAAATTTAAGGGTAAATGTAAAGCGTATTAAATTACAAAAATGCAAAATCTAAGTATCTAATCAAGACTTTTGGATCTTACAATGCATCTCTGTTTGGGGCATGTGAGTGTGTTATGATTCAACACCGAAGTTGTTACACTCTGTTTGCTTATGACATTTCTGTCTCTCTCAGGGCACATGACTGGCAAGTGTATAAACGAAACAAGTACTTGTGAGATCTACTCTTGGTGTCCTGTTGAAGACGACCGTCAAATACCAGAGTATGAATGCTTATTTTATTATTGTTGTTGAGTACGGAATCAATCAGTGTTTTTTGTTTTATTTTTTTAAACATGGCAGTTATAAGCACACCAAAAAAGGTTTGGCAATGTGTTACTGTAACGTAGGGGAGCATGACAACAGAGTTGAGGATCCGAATGCAAGCTTTAATCCAAAGCTTAGTCAAAACAGTCAGGGTCAAAACACCAGAAAACAACAATGGCAGAGGCAAGGCAAAAGAGTAATCCACATTTATTTAAATTAAACACATAGGACAAGATGGAAATAGTCCTTAAATTATAGGCCTCTCGCACAAGTTGGATATATGCATACACACACACACACACACACACACACACACGCACATACATATATATATATATATATATATATGTACAGGCTGTTCAGACCTGGGTGTGGGTTCCTATTATTTTGGGGCCCAACTGGGGTATTTCCTTCTCATCCAGAGCCACCGGCTGCAGTATTCTGCCACGTCTAATACTTGTTTTATGGTCTGGCGAAGGGTTTGGCCAAGAATTCCCATCTCCTTAAGCAACTTGACAGTTGATGTCGCTACAAAGCCTCTGCAGCCAACCTCAGAAGACAGACACTTTCCAGCCACGCTGTTGAGCATCATCTGCCATTTCTGCATACCGTAGCCTCTTCCCCTCATTTGCCTCCTCTGTAGCGTCTTCCCAGGGTACTGTCAGTTAGATGAAATAGACAAACCTCAGGGCGTCAGACCAAAGTACTAGATCTGGTCTTTGTGTGGTGGTCACAATCTTAGCTGGGACTGTGAGTCACTGGCCTACATCCACCAACATCTTCCCTCCAACTGTCCATCCTTCACCAGTGAAGTGGTCCTTTTCTGCACCTTTTCCCCTTCCCGGATAAACAACATACCTTCAGTTGATGTTTATGAGAGGTGTGGAGTTGGTAGATGTTCTTTTGAGCTCAACTGCTGCAGCCAGACATTTCAGCACTTGGTTGTGCCTCCATGTATATCTGCCTTGAGAAAAGCACACTTTACAGACGGTAAAGATGTGTCTGATGGTGGCTGGGGATGCGCACAGAGAACATGAAGGATCCTCTCCTAACCACTGCTGGAGGTTCTTTGGTAATGGAAGAACATCATATGTAGCTCTGAGGAAAAAACTGATCCTTCCTGCCTCCATCTCCCAGAGATCTTTCCAGCTGATCTTCCTTTTTTCTATGCCCTCCCAGATGGTCCACTGTCCCTGTTGTGCTTGTCCAACAGCCTTGGCATATCTTGCAGCTTCCTCCACACGACGGATTTCTCAAACCACCAGTTTCCCGTATTAAAGGATCCCAGGATTCTGAAAGAGTCATCACTTGCCTTGCTTTAGAGCATTTGAACTCTTCCACCAAACTTGAGAGGGGCAGCTCAAGGATGCATGTCCATAGAGGCTGATGCTATTTAGACATCAAGGTACCCCTAGCCATTTCCTCACATAGGAGCTGATCTTCCTTTCCATCTTTTCAACTTTTGTGAGAGGCATATCAACAACAGTAAGAGGCCACATCAGTAATTTGCCTGGAAGCATGGATTGATCGATGATCTCGAGGCCCCTCTTAACCTCCCGATTCAGTTGCTGGACCTGTTCACAATCCTTAAAGCTTCTATCGTAGTGTCTTCCCAGACTTTTGATGGACTTCTCCTGAATAGTTGGAACTGGTTCATCATAATACAGAACCTTAGGTCAACCAGTTTTCCTGCAATGATGGGAATGCTTCTGGATTTAGAGTAGGCGTCCGGTACAAGGTGCTGTGGTGGTCAACAGGCAAGGGTCAGGGCAGGCAGTAATCAATCAAAAACAAGATAGACAGTCCAAAGCAAAACACAAGCAGGGCAAAACTAGGTACCAAAAAAAACAAATGGGAAAAAATACGAAAACTAATTCAAACAAGAATGCAACTCTTGTATAGTCCTCCTGATTGACAATAGGAGTCCATGATTGGTTCCTAGGTAGGAGTTTCCGCGAAATGCAGGTTGCCATTTTGGGATGGGACTCTGGGCTGGTCCATAACTGAACAAGTCTTTCAATACAGTTCCATTAAATGTCACTAGAAAGAACAACTATGAAAACTGGTGAACATAATCCTCAATAGACAGGTCCTTTTACTTTTTGGTGTAGCAGTGTATTCTGTATCGTGGAGCATGACAAACAAGCTGAGGATCCAAATGCAAGCTTTAATCCAGAGCTTAGTCAAAACAGTCAGGGTCAAAACACCAGAAAACAACAATAACAGAGGCAAGGCATATGAGTAAACCACAAAACAGGCAATGGTCAAGGTAGACAGTAATCAATCAAAAACAAAATAGACAGTCCAAGGCAAAACACAGGCAGGGCAAAACTAGGAAACAAAGACAGCAAAGGAAGAAAAACGGAAACTAGGAGAGAAAGGAATAAACATTCAAACATTAAATACTCAGCCCCAAAAGAAAGCAAGCGTGCAGCATTTATAGTCCTCCTGACTGACAATGAGAGGTGTTCATAATTGGTTCCTAGGCAGGGTTTTCTGGGAAATGCAGTCCAATTGGAAACAGTCAGAGTGGTGATGGAGCACTTTGGTGGTGACAAGGATCAGATTTATAAGTTACAGTTTACCATATTGAATTGTTTGATACTGTTAGCATTCCTGTAAAATGCAACTAAATGCGTAATGTATCGCAGACGGTACAGTCGAACGCTAATAGGCTAATAAAAAGCAAACACTCCTAAATGGAAACTATTCCTGAATGGTTTGCGCTTCATGACTTTGTTAAAATCTTGGAAACACTTGCCCTAAATATAAAAGTATAACTGAAGCACGTCACAGATTGTTTTATTTTTTATCAGCCCAAAGTCTTTGTCTGATCAGGTGTACTTTGTCTTGTCCCTGTTATGTTTCTCTGTAGCCCTCCAATCCTGCTGACAGCAGAAAACTATACACTGTTCATCAAAAACTCCATTACCTTTCGCCAGTTTGATGTAGTAAGGTAAATTGCTTTAATTTCCAAATGTTCCTTGTGTTATATTGGTGAAACCTAACAAGTAAATTTGGAGAGTAATCTCAGATGAAATATAAAGGACATTTTTTACTTAGAAAAGATTTTGGATGCTCCGTTTCCAATAACCAGGGGTTTACCTTGGTACTAAAGAAAGTCTGCATTTATTGATTCATCTCTAACTAATTTTTGCAAAAAAAAAAAAAAAAAAGAAAAAAGAAAAAAAGAAAATACACATTTAACAACTTAAAACAAAGCTAAAATTAAGAAGCTAAAGTTTTTTGTTCTCTCTCACACCAATAATGTGGATTTGTGGATTAGTGGATTTGTAATAAGAATTGTACTTTACACGTTTTAGAAGGCCAGTTTTGTCTAACATTTGAAAGTTCTCCTCACTCTTTTTTTCCTCTCTCTCTAGGAGTAACTTGGTGGAGAGTGTGAATCAGAGTTACATCAACACCTGTTTGTTTCATCCCAAAACTGATCCACTGTGTCCCATCTTCAGACTGGGAGACATTGTAGAGCGGTCCGGGTTTAACTTCACAGAGATAGCTCGTGTGGTAGGTTTTTGTCATTAAGTATTGTAAATACACCAGGCAAGTGATTTTTGCTAGTTTCAGCTGGACAGTTTTGATTTTCAAGTAAATACCAAATGCATTTGCGCCCATTTGTGCGCCTATTGGCATGCTTGTCCAAAAACGAGGTGTGTTCAGGCGCATTGTTGCCTATTTTGAGGCAATTGAAATAGACTGCGCCATTGACCAACTAAAACCTGGTCTAAAGTCAATGGCGCAATATTTATTTATTTTTGTTATTTAAAGACTGCACAGCGCACATACTGCTTTTTATACACACAGGGACGCGTAGCGGCACACAAACATGCTAAATATTAAAAATGAAAGGATTACAATGTAAAATATTATTATTGTGTAGGAAATTTACAAAATATCTTCATGGAAAATGATCTTCATTTAATATCCTAATGATTTTTGGCATAAAAGAAAAATGTATAATTTTGACCCATACAATGTATTGTTGGCTATTGCTAAAAATATACCTCTGCTACTTAAGACTGGTTTTGTGCTCCAGGGTCAAATATGTCCGATTGTTTTTGTAATATGATTTCCAATTGGCTTTTCTGAATAGCGGTAAAACTAATAAGTAAAAAAAGTCTGTGGTCAACAACACTTGAAGAGACTTTCACAATTTGTTCCATAAATGTGATTTTGTCATAAGTGTTCACAGCTTTACATCTTGCAATTGTGACTTTATTAATCATAAATTCCAACTATATTTTATAACTGTGACTTCTCACTACTGTAACTTTTGTGACTTTTTAATCTGATAATGTGAGTTTCTTATTTTAAACTTGTACTATAGGTTTACAAGAGTATTATTATCATAGTAAATTATTACAATTTTGGAAAAATCACAGAAACATGGGATGGTAATCCTCATGATATGTCCTGTGTGACGTGTTTAGGGTGGCGCTATAGGTGTCCTCATTGACTGGGACTGCAATCTGGACCTGAGTATCAGACACTGCAAACCAAAGTATGAATTCTATGGTCTTTACGGAACAGGGAAAAATGATAAAGAGGAGAAACCATCGTTGGGATACAACTTTAGGTGGGTAGGAAAATGTAACCTATTCATCTTGTGAAAACAAACTTTTTCATTACATTACTCTTTGGTCCTGTGTAAGCAGAACTATAAAAGAGACAAGGAAAATTACTATTTCACTGCATAATCACATATTACTCAATATTCATGCTACTTTAAAAATAAAATCACAGATAAATTGGGAAAAGGTCAGTGGTGCTATACTGTATTATTTCTCAGCCTTTGCTGGATTCTGTAAAAGAAATAATTAAAATGGTTTTGAATAACTTTAACAATATTAATTGAATTCACTAATAGAATTATTATGTGATACTGTTTTAGATACGCAAAATATTATGTGGAGGATGGGGTGGAGAAGAGAACACTAATGAAGGTGTTTGGTGTACGGATAGACATCATTGTTCATGGACGGGTAAACATATTTTTATGGATCATTCACAGAGAAATTATGGAAAATGCACATTTTCATTTCTCTACAACTGTTCCTTGCAGGCAGGAAAATTTGATGTCATCCCAACGCTGACAGCCATAGGCTCAGGAGTAGGAATCTTTGGAGTGGTGAGCGTCACAGAGAATAAACTTATATACTTATTTTTTCAATTACTTTTAACTACAAACATACAAACTATCATACAGGGCATGATACCAGATGTAAAATCCTTTGTGCAAACCCTAGTAAAAAAATAATAGATATAAAAAGCATTTATTTTATATTAAGTAGAATTCAAGACTAGTAACATATTTACTGACATATTGCTTGAGACTTACTGATATAAAAATGTAATTGTAATTAAACTTTATTTTGAGTTCTAATTGTGCACAATGGACGTTCCTTAATATTAAGCCTAAAATATGTTTTAATGTCACTATTGATGAGGATTGTATGATCTTTAAATAATATTGGTCTTTAAATGCTAAATATTTAAAGTGCATCTGAAGTATACTTGCAATAGTTCCACTTTAGCACAATCAAATATACCCAAGTATATCTTTAGTTGGACTTCAGCACTACTTCCACACAAATAAAAGTGCATCAAGTACAAAATTAGTTGTTTCGATTTAGCAGACTTTAAATATACCAGTTTAGTACATTAAAAGTGCAACTGCAGGGTATTTTTATTAAGTACATAATATACTTGTAGTACATAATAAATGTACATTTATATGTATATGTGAAATAAAATTAAACAAATGTATTTTAAATACATTTTAGTCTATTTATTTTTCACTAGGGAAAGTCCATGTAATAAATAAAAGATGCATTAATTGTGGAACTATATTACACAGCTCTCTGAAATATTTCATTATGATTAGTCCACTATGGTACTCTGTGGCCAACAAAATAATAAACAACTAATGCACTACTGTTTAGAAGTTTTGAGACAGTAAGATTATTTTAATGCATTTGAACGAAGTCACTTATGCTCACCAAGGCTGAAATTGCTTGCTCAAAAATACAGTAGAAACAGTAATATTGTGAAATATATTGTGAAGATATTGTGACTATATTGCCAAAAGTATTGGGACACCCCCTTGTAATGAAGAGGTTTGACAAGACCCTTTTTATATTCTAACATGACAATGCCTTTTTGTATAAGTCAGTGTTCATAGAGAAATGTTTGATTCAGTCAGTGTGGAAGAACATGACTGGTCTGCATAAAACCAGACCTTGCAGACCTTGAGCCAAAAACTCAGGCCAAACATCAATGACTTGTGCATATGGGTACAGTCATTTTAGACGCTTCCAAAACTGAAGCAACAGAGATGGAAATACAATTTTTAAACTCATAAATTATGCTTCCATCTTTGTTGCTACAGTTTTGGAAGAGCCTTTTTCTGTTCTAAAGAAGAGGGTGTCCCAATACTTTTGTCCATATAGTGTATGTACAAGTCATTGGTGTTTGGTGATTAGTTTTTGACTCAAGGTCTGCATTTAAAGTCACACCAGAGGTGTTCAGCTGGGATTAGACCAGTCAACTTCTTCCACACTGACTGAATCAAACATTTCTCTATGAACTTTGCCTTATACACAGAGGCAT
The DNA here is from genome assembly GCA_033026305.1 of Cirrhinus molitorella. Lineage (NCBI taxonomy): Eukaryota > Metazoa > Chordata > Actinopteri > Cypriniformes > Cyprinidae > Cirrhinus > Cirrhinus molitorella. Next base: position 47,316,247 of record CM065119.1, read on the forward strand.
TGTCATGTTAGAATAAAAAAGGGTCCAAACTTTTGCTATAAAATTAGAAGCACACAATTCCCTAGAATATCATTATATGCTTAAACAAGATTAGTAAAGTAGTCAAACCTGTTTATTAGAAGGGGGTGTCCCAATACTTCTGGCAATAGAGTGTGTATAGTGTATATTTATTTATTTGTTCCTGTGATGGCAAGTCTAAATTTTTAGCAGCCCTTATTCCAGTACTCAGTATCACATGATTCTTCAGAAATCATTCCAAAATGCTGATCTGGTTTTAAAAGATTATTTGATTACTAGAACATCTGAACCAACAGCATTTATTTGAAATTGAAACTTTTGGAGAAAAAAACAACTTTTGATCAAGTTAATGCATTCTTGCATCAGTGTGAAAAAACCCCTCAATGACTGTTGATGAAACTGATACAAAATTAGGAAAGATTCATCATCATATTAGCTTAGCTGTTAAACCACACTTTGTACACAAAATATCCTCTAAGTGCTTTTCATCTTATTAAAATAAACTAATATTTGTTCTCATTTGTTGTTTAAGGCAACCGTTGTGTGCGATTTGCTCCTCCTATATTTTGTCCCAAAGAGAGATTTCTACAAAAACATGAAATTCAAGCATACAGAAATCCCAGAAGAGGTGAGTGTTGTTTTTTTCAAATGAATTAAAGGTATTAAATATTTCATGTGAGTTAAAGTTGCCTTTGATTGCTGGCGTCTAAGAGCTCCACGGACAGCCAATGCTAGTTCACTACCGAAACACAAGATGGCAGCAGAGATGCGTAGTTAGGTGCCATGCAAAAACTGTTACTTGAGCAGATGCAGATGCAATGCAGTTTCCAAACATTTACATTGAGCTACATTCCCGTAGTGTCATTATGGAAACATTCAGGATTTAAGCGATTCAAATATCCAAAGCACGTCCGAGGGAGTGTGTGCGTGACTGTAAAAGTAGAACCACATATGCGTCAGCAAGTATCTTACTTTTGATCTGTATGCACGTGGGCAGTATGCAAGACTATTGCATTCAAGTCCATGCAACACCACGGCTTCCTGTAGACATCTCCGCAGCGATAGTTACCCTAGCAACGGAGCACATTGACCATACTTCTCTCTTATAAAGAAAGGAAAGTAAGGACGTATCTTAACCTCCAGAACTGCCACTCTAGCAGCTTTCCGAGTAAGAAAAACATTTGGGCTTTGATAGGAGCATGGGAAATGATCTCAGATATGTATTTGTCCTTCCACAGACGCCAACCTTGCCCCAGTCACATACAGAAAAGGATCTACCGAAGGTAAAGTACCATTCAGCCACAGACCCCTGTAGAATTACTGCATATCTCCATAAACAACTTTTCAATTTTAGTTGTGGTCACAGTAATTCAGATCTTTGCTGTGCACAGGAGTGAAGTCAGGATGGCTGCCATGACGACTGACTATTGCACTGAAGAGAAAGAGAGAGAGAGAAAAAAACACCTCAACACTGGAGCTTAAGTAAGACGGCTGGGAAACTTGACACAGTCACTTTTCCTTTCTTAACAACATTTCCTTCCAAAGTACTGAGGAAAGATAAGAAATTCACTGTTATGATTTAAGACATAACTATCCACTGGATGTATTCATATTGGGAGGTTCAGGTACACAACTGTATGAGGGGTTTGAGCTCTTTATAAGGTTCATAAGGTTTTTTTGGCAATTACTATGTAATGTATGGATATTTTCACCCATGTACAACTCTGGATACTGTATCATGTATACTTTAAAATGGCTATTTTTTACGGATTGTTTTTTTTTATAGGATTTTGTTGTTGTTGTTTTTGTAGCAAGTAAAACTGTGAGTCTCGAATTTTTGTGTGAAGTAAACTTTAGACGGTCAGTGAACCTTAGGTTCAGCACTAAAAGACTGATGAGTAATTTAGGTCATTAGTTTTTGTTTTAGCTCGTTCATAAAACACTGAGCCAAGAAAGTCTGTTATTTTATTATTAGTGCACAGCCTTGTGGACTACCTAATTTTAATTGGTGAAATGAAACATTTAATGAATACAATTAACCATGGTTTTATTGTAGTAAAAGTGTAGTAAATTTGTGTTTTGTTTGGCGTATAAAATACTATGGTTAAACTTTGGTTGGTATAGCAAAATCATGGTTAATTTGGTTTACATGGTTAACATGGTTTAACTATAGTAACCATAGCTTTTTGGTTTTATTTGTAGTAAAACCATGGTTAATGTTCATAAGGGAGAAACTGTGTTTGTGTTCTAAAGGTAATTACTACTCAAATCAACCTTCCATGCCCATGTATTTATTTTTTTGAAAAGTAGTTGTGTAGTCATTGTTGTAAAAAAAAAATGAAACTAAAAATAATAATAAAAAAATCAGGTAGAGTTGAGGGTTTCTGGTCATTCATATCCACCTTATTCTTCAACAGGGAAGTAAGCAAGTGGGTAAGATTAGTTATTAGAAATAACGAGAAGAATAACAATGCGCAGTAAATGGTACAACTGCACTACAAACCAGTAGATAATACATTAACATAATATGGTAAGCAGTGTTGGGGAAAGTTACTTTTAAAAGTAATGCATTACAATATTGTGTTACTCCCTAAAAAAGTAACTTATTAGAGTACTTTTTATGGAAAGTAATGCATTACATTACTTTTGCATTACTTTTTAAATCTGGTTAGGGCTCGCTTGTTTGTTTTTAATTTAAAAAGTTCAGTATTTAGCAAATGTAAAAGTCCTTTCACACCAAAAAGTGAAATAAGCCTAAAAGAAGAAAAATAAATTCACGGAAGGAAGTTCAACACTCTTCAGCAATGAGAAAAATGAAGCACAAATGTTAGTCAATCTAAAGTTTTGCTTATTAGTATGGTTGAATTGGCTCAACAAAGGTCAGCAGCAAAGACATTGGTTAATAAAATAGCATTAAATACATAAAGCAAACAAAAAGTAACTGGCGTTACTTTTTTGAAAATGAAAAAGTAATGCATTACTTTACTAGTTACTTGAAAAAGTAATCTGATTATGTAAATCACGTTATTTGTAATGCGTTACCCCCAACACTGATGGTAAGACACACTAGTTTCAACATCAAGCAGCAAAACAAGCTGTTTTGTACAGATAAAAATAGCTGGAAGCGGATGAGACCGGAAGACTTTAACATTTATAAATGGCCGCGCCCCCTCATACCATACCATATGTGACCCTGGACCACAAAACCAGTCATAAGTCTCAATTTTTTGAAAATGAGATTGATATATCATCTGAAAGTGTAATAATTAAGCTTTCCATTGATGTATTTGTTTGTTAGAATATGACACTATTTGAGATACAACTATTTAAAAATCTGGAATCTGAGGATGCAAAAAAATTTAAATATTGAGAAAATCGCCTTTAAAGTTGTCCAAATGAAGTTCTTAGCAATGCATATTATTAGCCAAAAATCAAGTTTTGATATATTAATGGTAGGAAATGTACAAAATATCTTCATGGAGCATGATCTTTACCTAATATGTTAATGACTTTTATAATGGTCAATTTTGACCCGTACAGTGTATTTTTGGCTATTGCCACAAATATATCCATGCTACATGTGACTAGTTTTGTGGTCCAGGGTCACATATATGAATAGCACTGTTGCCTCGAGTTGTTTTTCATGTCCGTTGGTTGAAGTGACCCCAGTAAAGTAATGTTTAGCCCCTGGAATGTAAAACCCTGCCAAAAAATGTGTATTTTACCCCCCAGAACGATCGGGGGACCCACTCAAAACGCAATTGGACTACTTCGGGCTAGTTTTGAGTAGCAATTGGATTGTTTTTTTTTGTGAAAACCTGGAAACCCTGCTAAACGAACACAATATTAAGCCGTCAGTTAACAAGGCATTTAAAGGGTGCTTTGGTTTAAAAACCTGCAATATCAAGTTAATACATTAAAACACAAACCATGACACTCTTACCTGTGAAAGTTTATCTAGTTTTTGAATTTAAATGTAGGCGGTTTTTACAACCAGATGCTGCGCAATGTTGAAACTCCTTGATTTTTATTGTGAATGTGGCATTTACCTATAGATATATGGCTCTAATACTAATAAACAACCAATATGCTAGTAATATGTTAATAGTGAGAACTGGTCTCTAAACTAAAGTGTTACCTGTAATAAAACCTATCCGCTTTGCACTGGAATCCTGGTAACTTTGACTGGGTTTTGCAACAATGACATTGTTTTTATTTGTTAGAGTTTAGCTAAATTTGAGTTTTGAGTTTACTTTTTATTAAATGATTTACAATCTTGAACAATTTTAAAACCAGAGAGCACCATGAAGGATCGTCTGGTTTCATCGTGTACACAATATACTGTTTTAAAGAACAGTTACTGTTGTATGTATTATTAGTAGGTCAATCTCACTGATTGATTCCAGATTCACTTTTATGATGAACAGTTGAAAATAACAATAAAACCCTAAATGACAAAACACAAAGGAGGAACCTGAGTCACCTGTGATATCTTTATTGTCTTTGATTATGTCTATGTGTACAAAAAGCATGCAAAAAATAGCATCTTTATATGCTTTGGTACATATTTACATAGTAAGAGTTGCATTCAGTGCTTTCTCAGGACATGCTCTTTTTTTGTCTATTTTCTTAGATTTTTTTTTAAACAGTTACATTCAGATCAATGCAGCAGAATACAGACGTCTATAAATAACCAGCAATATCAGGCACTCGGACACAAATAACAGGGCAGTTCAAACTTTAGGTATGTGAGCGAGACAGTGTTCCACGATTTATATACATGAATCAATTATGATATACTTTTTAAATCAAGAAAGAGAAATTAAAAAGCATAAAGCTCTGATAGCAAGAATATTTTGCAGCTACAAAGTGCCTAACAGTGGCAACTTTCTCTCCCCTCCTTGAGAGACTCAAATAAGAGAAATCTTTGTAAATGTAGGCAGACAAATGATCCAACCTCATCTATTGCACACGAGCTGAAACCCGGAAAAGGAAATAAAGCCTTTACGCTTGAGTCGATTGCTCAGACAGAGGTATGGCATATTGGCTGCTGCATATGTTTAGCTTGTACAAAAGTCCTGCAGGAAACAATTTAAAGGGGTTTCAGACATTAGTTGTTTTGTCTCACGTAGATATCAAAAGGAATAGCAAACCTAGAGAGAAGTTTGTAAAAGGTTATAGCAAGTTAAGGGACATGCCGTACGTCAAGACACTAACAGGTGCATAGCATACAACAAGAAGTAACTGACAAGACTACTGTACATTTGAGACAAGAAATGGACACGTGTAAGAGAAGAAGGGGGATCATTTAAAACCACTTGATGAATTTATACACATAAACACACCTTTGAGCTCCTGAACATTTAATATGCTACTCCATTCTCTCCATATTCCCCGAACAGCAGTGTCCAGACCCTGAGTACCACATACAGAATCTAAATCAACAACAGAAACAAGACTCCATACCAACAGACCCAAAAAACACTAGTCGTTTGGCACTGAAAACGGTTTTCCTGTGTAATCAGTTTAAAGAGAAAATGGTACGGGAAAGAAGCAATCTTCAAAGAGTGCGTGCTCACAAGAGGGTCATTGGGGGAAGAGAGAGAAGAAGGGAAGAATGTGTAGGAGTCAGAAAAACGGACCACCATCTGCTCAGGATATTAGTGAAAATATAATGAAAGTGGTTCACTGCTGTTTATCAATCCGTCTTCATATAAGCAATAATGAGTCCTCGGCTGTTAAAGGTTTCCTCTAAGCATTTGCTGCTTACGTAATCGGTTTACTGGAAATAATTGAGTCCAGTTTCATTCTTGTAAAATTAATTAAAGGGGCAGTTCACCCTGGAATAGTCAAACTGCAATCGTGACATTTCATTACATGAGAAATGAGCAGCTTGGACATTCTGCTAAAGATCTCCTTTTGCGTTTCACACGAAAGAGTAAGTAATATGGTTTGGAATGATATAAGGGTAAAGGCCTGTTCACACCAAGTATGCTAAACATTAATTTGAATGAATGTTTAGACGGACACAAACATTTGCATGCATTTTTTAATTTATGGAGAGGTGCTCTTTCATTGCACTGGCCAACCAATAAGATTTGTGCTTTTGATCACGTCAAGAGCTGCTGCTGTTAGCTAAAAAAAAATATTTGGTTAGGTTCACAAACAGACTGTTTTGCTTAGCAAATGTGAATAACAGAAAGAGTCCTGTCTTTGATAATCTGATAACCTGGTAAGACAAAAATCAAAATGGCTGTTCAAAAACATGGCCCCTTTCTTCTCTATGACAACTGAATGTCAGGAATGGAAAATTGCACAACACTTACAATACCAAGATGCAGTGCCTTGCAGAAGTATTCATACCCCTTTATTTTATTCACGTTTTATGTTGCAGCCTTATGCTAAACTGCTTTAAATGACTATTTTTTCCCACATTAATTTACACTCCATACACCGCAATGACAAAGCATTAAATAGATTTGTGACAACTTTGCAAATGTATTAAAATAAAAACACTAAATGAGTACATTGCATAAGTATTCATACCCTTTTTGTAGCACCTTTACAGCATCAAGTCTTTTTGGGTATGATGCGACAAGTTTTGCACATCTGCATTTGGCAATTATCTGCCATTCTTCTCCTCACCTCTTCACCTCTCAAGCTCTGTCAACATTTTCAGGTTTCTCCAGAAATATTTGAATGCGTTCAAGCCAAGGCTGTGGCTGGGCCACTCAAAAACATTCACAAAGTTGTCTATAAGCCACTCTTGCTGTGTGCTTCGGGTCATTGTCCTGTTGGAAGGTGAACCTTCTGCCCAGTCTGAGGTTCTGAATGCACTAGACTGGGTTTTCATTAAGGCTATCTCAATATTTTGGTGCACTGAGCTTTTCTTCTACTCTGACGATTCCCTTAGTCCTTGGCGCTGAAAGCACACTTTACTTTTGGGATGATACTGGTTTCCTTCAAACATAATGCTTGGAGTTGAGGTTCATCAGGTCCTTTAGGTACCTTTTTGCTAATTCCATGTGTATCTTCATGTGCCTGCACGAGGAGAGGATTGAGTTTGGCTACACTGCCATAAAGGCCAGACTGGTGGAGTGTTGCAGTGATGTTTGTCTTTCTGTAAGTTTCTTCTATTTCCACACATACGATCATGGAGCTCACTGGTGACCATCAGCTTCTTGGTCACCAGTGTAACCAAGCCCCTTCTCCATCAATTGCTCAGTTTGGCTAGCAGGCCAACTCTAGGAAGTGCCCTAGTTGTTCCAAGCATCTTCCATCATAGATCATGGAGGCTACATGCTTCTGTGAACTTTCAACGCAGCAGAATTTTTTCGGAACTCTTCCCCAGATCTGTGCATGGACACAAGTCTGTTTCTGTGCTCTACACGCAGTTATTTTGACCTCAGGGCTTGTTTTTTGCTCTGATATGCATTTTCAGCTGTTAGACCTTTTCTGAGAGGTGTGTGCCTTTCCAAATCGTACTCATTCAAATTAATTTGCCACTGTTTAACTCCACTCAAATCTACAAGCAATATAAGTGCTCCTGAGCTAAATTTCAAGTGTCCCAGAAAACTTATGCAATGGATTTCAGTTTTTTTATTTCTAATAAATTTGCAGTTTTTGCAAGCCTGTTTTGTGCTTTGTCATTATGATGTATGGAGTGCAGTGTTGGGGGTAATGCATTACAAGTAACACAAGTTACGTAATAATATTACTTTTTTCAAGTAACTAGTAAAGTAACACATTACTTTTTAATTTCCATGAAAATATCTGAGTTACTTTTTGTTTCCTTTATGCATTTAATCCCATTTTCAAAATTCCCAAATTCAAAATTCTTAACTCACGAAGGATTTTCTAGACAAGTAAATAATTACTTTCTTGTTTTCAGAAAAAACAAGTCAAAATTAAATGAGTTTTTGCTTAGAACAAGTAAAATAATCTGTCAATGGGGTAAGCAAAAAAAATCTTATTTCAAACCGAAAACAAGATTATTTTGCTTACCCCATTGGGAGATTATTTTGCTTGTTTCAAGCAAAAACACACATAATTTTGACTTGTTTTCAGAAAAAAACAAGACAGTAATTTTTACTTGTCTAGAAAATCCTTCTTGATTTAAGAATTTTTAGATATTTTGGTTGAAAATATTGACAAATTTGGACAAAAAAATCAAAGTAAGAAAAGCATTTCTTGCAGTGTAGTAAAAAACAAAACCTACTTTATATTAACTATCATTTGTGCTTTTTTTCCCCTCATTGCTGAAGAGTGTTGAACTTTCTTTACAGTTCTACTGTACAGGCGTGAATTTAATTTTCCTTTAGCCTTAGGCTTATTCGCTTAATTTCATTTTGGTGTGAAAGGGCTTTTACATTTGCTAAGAATCAAATGTTTTTATATTAAAAACAAACAAGCAAGCCCTGCCCAGATTTAAAAAGTAACGCAAAAGTAACATAACGCATTACTTTCCATAAAAAGTAACAAAGTAGCGTAATTGGTTACTTTTTTAGAGAGTAATGCAATATTGTAACGCATTACTTTTAAAAGTAACTTTTCCCCAACACTGATGGAGTGTAGATTGATGTGGAAAAAAAGTCATTTAAAGCAGTTTAAACAAAGCTGCAACATAAAACAAAAAAAAGAGGAATACTTTCGCAAGGCACTGTAACTGTGGTATTTCTGCTTTTCTAACTTAATAATTCAATTACTTAATAGAGTAAATTTCGTCATTACCATTCAGACTGTCTACATTTTTTTAAGCATTGTATGCAATAATCAGACTGAATTTGTGTGCCAAAAATTTGTTATGGTAAAACCAGAGCTTGAGTAAACGATAATAGTATTTCATTTGTGGGTGAACAGCCCTTTTAAAACTGAAACACGCTCTGTGAGAATTTCATAATGACAAAAATCTGTGCTGGTAATTAAATATCTCGATCGCCAATGTACATTTACAACGATCGTCCACTCAGAATCTCTTTGTACGTGATTCAAAAACAGGGGATGATGGGTTCGCCTGGCAGACGATCCATTGTAAACAAGGGCGTATTGTTTTGGGACGGAGTTAATACAGGCCGAGAGGGACGGTAATGACATTGAATGGCAGTTCACTTTCGTTGCGCAGCTAAACACCATATTCAGATCCTTCCCTCAATTGGCTTGTCTGTTTTGAGTGAAAGTGACTCCCTCTCTTTCCGCATCGGCGCACACTCGCTCAGCCTCGGTGGCATGTTTGCGTGTGTGTTCGAGGGCCTGTTAGCACTGCTGACTGACAAATAGGCCTTTTGGAATGTGAAGACTCGGTAAACAATGACACATTCTGTTCCTGCAAAAAGACAAAGCGCTGCGACACGAGAGCCCTGCATCCGGTGCAATCCGAACGCGGGATTCGCAACATTCACAAACACGGAAAATAAGCCCTGTTCTAAATAATGGTTACGCTGAGCGCTCAAACACGCTGTATGTTTCATAAGAAAAGCCCTGTTTTCTAGAATTGACTGAATGTGCAGACAAGAGCCTCTTTTAGTGTCTAGTAGTTACATAAGCCCCTTTGATTCACAGTACAGCACTGTGTGTGCGTGTGTGTGTGTGTGTGTGTGTGTGTGTGTGTGTGCGTGTATTGTATCTGAATGAAATTAATTTTATGGAATGAAAGAAATAGAAAGCAAACAGAGATATGGAACTACCATAATATGGAAAAGGCCATATTTCAGGCATGCTATGATGGATAGGGTTAAGATTTGCACATTAACATACTGTATACAAAAAGGCAAGACGCCATTGCTATTATTTTCTACACATGTACAGAGGTTATGATGGCAGCACACTGCATCATCAGCATCACCGTTTTTAGCTTCATGAGGTGCCGTACCAAGTTAATAGCATCGTTTGTCCATGCACTAGAAAGCTTGTGGTGTAGTCTCTTTGATACAAACCTGGCCTAATATAGAATCCATCCAAAAGCTATTTGTTTAGTCAGGATGAGAGGACAAAGGTGGAAAGATCCAAAATGTATGAAGGTCATCAAGGCCAGGCTTCATGAGAACCATAGGTAAGAAAAGTGATTTTTGTGCAAGACTGAGAAAAAAGTGAAAAGCCTGAAGGATGACCAGGAGTAGCAGAATCCAGTTCAGTGTCAAGGTAAGCCTCAAGTCTGTGGAAACCGAGTGTAGTGGAGCGGGTTGGGTCATGATCATCTTCTGCTCGAAGGGCTGGAAGGACAATGAGGAACGCTTCAGGATCTATGAAGACACTCAAGAGGTGGGTGGTTCGTCCTCATGCAAGTCCTCGAGCTCGACTTCTCTACCAGCCTCTCCACTGCTCCCCTTTCTGAGAGAGAAAGAGAAATAGAGAGATATTGTGTATCATTGCCTTTCTAAAGGATCCCTGCTTTGATCCAGTAGTTGATCTTGGAGAGGCAAACTTTTGACCATCTATAATCTACAACAATGGAGTCCAGTCTTGCTCCTGGAGAGCCAATGTCCTGCAGAGTTTAGCTCCAACCCTATTCAAACACACATGAACCAAGACAATAAAGGTCTTCAGGATTATTAGAATCTTTTAGGCATGTATGTTGGGACAAGATGAAGCCAAATTCTGCAGGATGTTGTCCCTCCAGAGCCAGGATTGGACACCTATTAAGTCTGGTCATGCCAAAGAAGTGGTTTAAATTTAACTGAAATAAACTGAGTGCAAACTCAAGATTTAAGGCAACCAGCAGCTGTTTGTTTGACTTTTTTTATTTATTTAGGGCAGATCAATTTGGAATCTATGATATCACAGTATTTAATAATAATTAAACTGCACTGTGAATGGTTCCATAGAAAGAAAAGAGGAAATGTATGAATATGTTGTGATTTTTGTCAGTCTAGATATACCTGAAAAGTTGTTGTTGTAGCAGCTTGGTACCTTATATAGTATACACAAAAAAAGTTCATATTTAAAAGAAAAAACAACAACAACAAAATATCATATCTGAAGGTTTTCTGAAGGACCATGTGACAATGAAGAAAGGGCTGCTGAAAATTCAGACTTGCCATCAAAGGAATGTTTTTTTTATTATATACTGAAATAGAAAACGGTTATTTTAAATTTCATAACACAAAACTTACAGAAAAACTATTTACTATGCATTTAATGCAATATGCATCCAACCTGATCTCACGATAAAAACGTACCTGTGGGAACTTTTTCACAAAATACGTACCACAATGTACATTTCGTGACATATTCGATGTGAAATATCCATTGAGTGCTGCTAAAAGAGTGTTCGTTTTTTTCCCTGGAACAGATGAACGTAGATATGGTACATTTTATGTGACATTGGTTTTGTACTTTTCACTGCAGTTCTGACTTGAAATGTCCGTTGAGTGATGCTGTAACTCTAATGCTTCTTGGCATTTTAAAATAATGTACCACCTGCACTAGACCTAAACCTACTCAATAGTATGAAAAAAAGCAGATATCTTTTTCAGTCATGTTTTTCACAAGATACGTACTCAAGGATTTTGCATCCTAAGTCCAATTCCATGCTGGCTATTTTTGTTGGAAACTGCAGTTATATGTACTTATTGGTACATATTTTTTTGCAAAAATGTTCCCACAGGTATGTTTTTGTCATGAGATCAGGTAGCATTAAACAGGTGTGAAGCATTTGTAGGAAGACAGTCTGTGGTTGAAACTATCCAGTATTAAACTCTGACATTCTGTGAGCACACTGACAAACAATCCTGGAGGAAACACATGAACATGGGAAAATTCTCTGCAGCAGACACAACCGCACACAGAGGTCACAGAATGTACATAGTGGGATTGAATGAAAGACCATGGCATGAGGTGTTTCACAAGGTTGGACTCTCCTAACAGTGTCACCAAATACTTTCACTGTCATGAAGCAAGAGAAATGGCACGCAAGGACAGGATGGAGGCTGATATGACTCATACTTTCACTGACTCGTGGGAATGCATGGAGAAGGGCAGTGAATCTGACACAGGGCTTGAGTGACAAATGACAATGACCACCTGTCACAATGAGTTACCTTAACGAGGGCTGGAGTTTAAAAGAGGGTCGGAACGGCCAAGAGTCCCTGCAGCAGAGAGACAGAGAGTGGAGGAAAGGGAGGACAGAGTCAGCGGTTTCATGTGAAGTAAAGCGGCAGGAACCAGGTCATTATAGAGGCTCCTGTGAGTTATTGCTGGTCAGAATGCCAGTTACATTAATAGGGCACATTAGACTACATTTAAATCCTGTCCTGCAATAAAAGTCAGTTTATGGAAATGGTACTCCTCGGATAATCTCACAAAACCGCATACGTTTACCCTAGTGCCGTCAAAAACAGACAGCATTAGCATCAACAACTGAAGAGAGATGGATGAGCCCAGATGCTTATAAAAACTCATCAAATGCCAAGCATATTTGTCCAGAAGAGACAGCATTTAACCCTTGTATTTGACAAGCACCGACAGAAAATATCATCAACCAACTCCGGTCTGACTTCATGAGCATATGAATAGGTCAACCTGCGCTCTATGGCTAAAAAATGGAAGCAATTTTTAAGGTGCTGGAGGCCAGAAAAAATGCTGAAATGTAATAATGTGCAGCCACGTTTTCATCACAGCCAACAACTGTGTAATGACACGCCGATTTCTTTTCCAAAGCTCTGCGGCTGGGTTGGTTCAGCGATGTGTACAACGTTATACCGTGTCCTAACCGGGCTTGAAACGACAACTTTTACATAGAGAGCAAAATGTGTCACGATGCAAAGTGACAACCAATAAAAATATATTTAATACTTAATATACAGCTGTGAAGTGGCAGCCAGTGCTATCCAGCACAAACAGGAGATAATAGGAGAATTATTTTGATGTTACAGTCAATAAATGATAAATTCAAGAATTTTTTTTCTTTCAGATTTTTTTGATGAAATGTATATATATATATATACACATACATAAATACACACAAATATACATAAATATGTACACAGATACAGTTGAAGTCAAAGGTTTACATACACTTGAGAACAAACGTTTACATCCCCCTTTCAGAATCAGAATTATTGTAAAATAATGTTAATTATTTTACAAAATAAGAGGGATCATACAAAATGCATGTTAGTGTTTATTTAGTACTTGACCTGAATAAGATATTTCACATAAAAGGTGTTTACATGTAGTCAGCAAGAGAAAATAATAGTTAAATCTATAAAAATGAGCCAGTTCAAAAGTTTACATCCCCTTGATTCTTAATACTATGTGTTACCTGAATGATCCACAGCTGTTTTTTTTTTTTTTTTGGTTTAGCAATAGTTGCTCATGAGTCCCTGAACAGTTAAACTGCTGTTCTTCAGAAAAATCCTTCAGGTCCCACAAATTCTTTGTTTTTTCAGCATTTTTGTGAATTTGAACCCTTTATAACAATGACTATATGATTTTGAGATCCATTTTTTTTCACACTGAGGAAAACTGAGGGACTCATATGCAACTATTAAAGAAGGTTCAAAGGCTCATTGATGCCCCAGAGGAAAAAAACATGCATTAAAGAGCCGAGGGGTGAAAACGTTGGAGATGTGTACGTTTTTCTTATTTGGCCTAAATATAACATTTTTCATTTAGTACTGCCCTACAGAAGATAGTTACATGTTTACCAGAAGACAAAATAAGTTAAAATTACCCTGAGCTTCAAATTCCAAAAGTTTTCACCCCTGGCTCTTAACGCATCTTGTTTCCTTCTGGAGCATCAGTGAGTGTTTGAACCTTCTGTAATAGTTGCATATGAGTCCCTCAGTTGTCCTCAGTGTGAAAAGATAAATCTCAAAATCATACAGTCATTGCTGGAAAGAGCTCAAATACACAAAAATGCTGAGAAAACAAAGAATTTGTGGGACCTGAAGGATTTTTCTGAAGAACAGCAGGCAGTTCAGGACAAAAAATTGACTCATGGACAACTGTTCAGGTCAGAACTAAATAAAAAAAATAACATGCATTTTCTGTGATCCCTCTTATTTTGGTAAAATAATTAACATTTTGCAGATTCTGCAAGGTGTATGTAAATAATTGGCTTTAATTGTAGATTGAACCATTGTATTGTGCATTAAAGTGGCAATATTCTAAATGAATATCTAAGTTAGATGTAGAAACAGCAATCTTAATGAGATTCACAAGAAAGTAACAACTTCAGTCATCTGAGACCGTATGAATGCTTCAGAAAGCGAGAGAGAGAGAGTGTGGTGGCTATGTACAGTAAGTGTGTGTTTTGATGAAAAAGGTTATTAACGGTGCAGGAGGTAGTGTATTCAACCTGACACTGAATTATGGATGACATGCAAATGAGCATCCCCTGACAGTTAGAGATTTAAAGGGACGGAGAGAGTTTAAAAATTCTGATGATGACGTTCTACCAAGTGGGGGCGCTGCTGCATTTGATCCATTCAGTCAAGAACGCAGAGGGAACTGACAAAAAGCTTATCAAAAAAAAAAAAAAATTATAGAGGTAAATGAAAATTCAATCAACTGCCTCTTGGAAAAGGAGGCAATCTGCTGAGTCACCGTATTGATCCAGCTTGTTCCCAATCAGATTTCCCCTTTGTCAACAGAGAGAGGCCACACCAAACAAGCATGTCAATTTGTTTACAGATCAAATCAAATGACCTTTCAATTTTGATTGTACCAATAATAACTGCACCTGGAAAAATATCAGCATAAGCCATCGCAGAGAGCATTCAGCACTGCATTAAAATATCCGCATGGCTGACTTTGGTCTATATGGGATGCATACAGAGATAACCAGACTGTCTGTATTGATCCAGGGCATTTAGAAGACAGGGAGCAACCCTCTGCTGATTCTGACAGGCATCAAACAGACAGCACACAGAGAGGAAGAGTGAGAGAACATTCTGCTGTCCTTGAACAAACCCCCTCTAATGTGGGAAAAGCAGCAGAGTGGGGACAGAAATGACTTCATGGAGACACTTACTGTCAGTCTAGTGGGCAGACACATTAACAGCAAAAAGCCTCTGAGAATAACTGTCACAGGAGGGATGCTGCAAACATCCAGAATTCAAAGAAACTGAATTACTGGTGTGACCTTTTTTGAACCTGTATATGTGAAAATTATAAATTAATTGAATTATTATAAACACACACGCAAACATGTATGTTTATAATGAATTCAATTTACAATTAATTAAAATAATAATTTACATTTTTTCAAATATTAGCAACAAATTAATATTGGTAAAAATATTAATATTAGTAATTAGTAAAATATATATTTTTTTATAAATCAAGTCAATTAAGCTTGCATCTATTTAATCCAAAGTACAGCAAAACAGTAACATTTTGAAATATTTTTGCTATTTAAAAGAACTATTTTCTATTTGAATATATTTTAAAATGTTATTTATTCCTGTCATCAAAGCTGATTTTTTAGCATCATTACTCCAGTCACATGATTCTTCAGAAATCGTTCAAATATTCTGATTTGCTTCTCAAAAACATTTTTTAATACACTGAAAACAGCTGAGTATAATTTTTTTAGGTTTCTTTGAAGAAACAGAAAGTTCAGAAAAACAATTATCTGAAATAGTATTCTTTTGTAACATTATAAATGTCTTTATAATAACTTTTGATCAATGTAAAGCATCCTTGCATTAAAAGTATTAATGTCTTTTAATTTCTTTCCTAAAAAAAATCAATTATACCAACTCCAAGTTTTAAAAGCCTTTTATTTCAGATAAATGCTGATCTTTGTAACTTTCTATTCGAAGAATCCATGAAAAAAATGTACTCAACTGTTTTAAGTATTGATAATTATAATAATAAAAATGCTTCTTGAACAGCAAATCACTGTATTAGAATCATTTTTGAAGGATCATGTGACACTGAAGACTGGAGTAATGTAGCTTTGATCACAGAAATAAAATAATAATAAAAAAATATTTTAAATAAAAATATTTCAAAATTGTACTGTTTTTGCTGTACATTGGATCAAATAAATGCAGGCTTGGTGAGCAGAAGGGACATCTTTAAAAAAACATCTTAATTAAGTTCAAAAACTTTTGACTGGTAGTGTATGCATAAACAAATATCAATATACTGGTATATATAAACAAAATCTTAATTATTTTTTTGTATATATACACACTGAAAAAAGATGTACATCATTTAAGTAATAATATTCTTATAATAATAATAATAGTAATAATAGTTCATTTAAATAATATTTGTTATGTTTTTCAAACCCATGTTTATTAGTAAAAAATAATGTATTAGGACAATAGTATACATGATATAAACACAAAATATGTATATAATGTTCTGTATATTCTGATTTATACTGCTGTACAATAGAAAAAAAATGAGAAAGTCAATGACGTCAAAACTCATATTCCTTGAGTTAGATTCTAGAAAAATCTGAATATATATAAAAGATTGAATCTAAAATCTGAATGATTGATAAGGGAATCAGCAGTCTCCTCAGTGCAGTGCAGAAGAGAAAGTTCTAGAGAGTGAAATTACGAAAACATCAAGTCCTGGAGCTTTCAATGCTAGTGCAAGAGAGAAAAAAACGACTGAATCATGCTACTATGGAAACGTATGTTGGCAGCAGGAGAAGTAATGGGTGACTATTAGCAAACCTTCCTGTTCAAATAGATAGACATGACGTCTGAAATATCATGCTGCGACCTTGAATGTGAGAGCGAAAAAAGCAAAGAATGAAAGAGATGCAATGCTGAAAAGATTTCAGCCTCTTACAAAAGGCTTGTGAGGAAAATGAGAGTCATTTGGGTTTGTCAAGCTATATTAATATGCTTTCCAGTTGGCCATCGCTTGTGTTATAGTTGTCCGTTTGAAACACTTACATGAGCAGGCTGCCGGGTGCAGACATGGATCTCTCTTCTCTCCTGCTGGGACACTCGAATGGATTCCCAAAGGAACGCTTCCTTAGCATGGCTTTGACCAAAATCTACAGAAGAAGGGACAAGACGATTTAACTTACTGTACATATTAAAGAATACAAAATATGTGCAACACATACAAATACAAAACAGGATTGGAAAATCAGCAGTCAGCTATAAAACCCTCTTTGTATTTACTGAAATGTGATGGAGGAAAGGACTAAATCCATGAAAATAATCAAGGAGAAGCTGACGGTTCAGAAGCAGGGTCAGTTTGACACGTGGTTGGGTTTCAGTTGTTTGGTTGAGATCAAGTGTGTCTTAACCTTCTTATTTATCCACTTGTTGACAGCAGTGCAGTCTTAAACACATCTGGGCAAGGCCTATGGCCTGTGTGTTTATAATCATGTAACTCCAGTTCAGTAGCTCATGTATTTACTACAGAGACACCCTTGTTCTTTCTGTTTGACTTACCACAGCAGACAGACTGGGGATGAACTTCACTGAGTTTTGCACCTCTTCTTCAGTGACTTCCACCACTGTACAGTGCTCCTCTTCTAAAGGCAAAGGGTCAGTGCCTTCCTGAGTTACCCAGGGGTCCACCTGAAGATAAACACACATACACATATATATAAAAAACACATGCCAACCTATGACATATCCATCCATTTACTCTTCTGTTCATCCATCCATCCTTCTATTCTATTCTTTCTATATGGTTCATCCACTGATCCTTTCATTCCATTCATATGTCTATACATCTATGCTTACATCTATCCTATGTCCATCCATCCAGCCATAGATCAGTCCATACATTTTTCCTCCATCCATTAATCCATTCGTCATCCACCTATCCTTCCATCTATTCATCCCTCTACCTGTTTAGTCATATAACTAATCAGTTCATCCACCCATTTATTCATCTTACAAATCTTTTATCCATCCATCCATCCATCCATCCATCGCTTTATCCATCCAGTCCTCACCTCTCCTTCCATTCATACATTTATATAATTCATTCATTCCCCCCATAAATCCATTAACCCCTCAGAGGAACACTCCAACTTTTTTTGAAAATAGGCTCATTTTCGAACTCCCCTAGAGTTTAACAGATGAGTTTTACCGTTTTTATATGCTAAAAGTGCTACCGCCAGACCCGGAGATTCAGCTGAATGGATTTAAAAATGGTATCTCTAGGGGAGTTGGAAAATGAGATTTTTTTTTTTAAAAAGTGGAGTGTTCCTTTAAGTGTGGGCCCATTGGTGCTCTTTTTCGTTGACTTTTTTCTCTATCACACAGTAATCATCATAAATTATGTGTCATTTGAAAGCTTAAAACCTCAACATTACCCCTGTGAGAACCATTTTGAAATCCGACATTGCGTTACCATGGATGGCCTCCTCCCCATTAGTGGGTGGTGTCAAGTGTCATATTACAAAATGTATTACAGTCTTTTAGAATCAAAACTTTTTAGAATCTTGACAAAATAGATATTGTCAGAAAGGTCTCAAGATATTTAGTGATATAAGTAATATTGACTGAGAAATGTAGATATTTGTGACAGACAAAAGGCATTCAAAAAAATCAATGGAGTTTTGATGGCACCCGGTGACTGTTTGTGCTATAAAGTCCTAAATAAAATCTCACAGGAACCTAATTTTTTTATATCAGCTTCAAACATATGGAACATAACTTAATTTAGACATAAGGCTTTAATTTAGCATTTTCTTTACCGCAAATTTAAACTTCAATAACTTGGATACTTGAATATTTTAAAATGATTCAACTTCTGCAATAATCTTCAGATTGTGTTCTTAAAAAGAGTACAACCTTAGGTCTGTAATCCCTGGCGTTTATGAATGATAATTTAAGTTTGGATAGTGAACTTTAAGGTGTACTTAAGGGGTTAAATCATCCATTCATGCTTTCATTAATTTATTTATCCATCCATCCATCCATCCATCATCTATAGACCATAGATAAGTCCATAGTTTTCCACCATCCAATAATCCATTCATCTATCCATCTACTGTTTCATGTCCAGCCATCATCTCTCCTTCATCTATTCATCCATCCATCTGTTTATTCATCCATCCAACAATTTATCCATCTGTCCATGGATCAGGTTATATATCTACATCAATCCATCTATTCTTTTATTCATGCAGTCATCATCTATCCTACCATTCATTCATCTAACCTTCTATCCATCCTTTCATTAATTTCTCCATAAATCCATTAAAACATCCATCTATCATATATCCTTTCATTCATTCATGTCTGTAGACCAGTCTATACATTTCTTTTCATCCATTAATCCATTCATCTATCCATCTATTTTTTAATGTCCAACCATAATCTATCCTTCTATCTATTCATCCTTCCATCTGTTCATCCTTCTATCAGTCCATCCACTCATTTATCCATCTTTTTAAGATCAATTTCTTTTTTTCATCCATCTATTGTTTTATCCTTCCATCTGACAATGCATTTTTTTCATTCATTGGTCCATTCATCTAACCTTTTATGCATCATTTAATTCATTCATTCCGTCATAAATCCATCAAACCATCCATCCATATGGCTGTCGATCAGTCCGTGCATTTTTCTTCCATTAATCCACTAATCCATTCATTCTTCCATCCACTGTTTCATGCCCAGCTATCATCTATCTTTTCATCCATCCATCTATCTATCAGTCTGTCCATGCACCCAATCCAACTTCTATCCATCCTTTCATTAAACCCTCCATAAATTCATTAAACCATGCATCCATGCTTTCATTGGTCCATCTATCCATCCATCCATCCATTCATCCATCTGTTGATCCATCCATCCAGCTATCATCTATCCTTTAATTGGTCTGTCCACACATCTTTTTTCCCATCCATCCATAAAATCATCAAACCATGACCAATCCTTCCATTTGTCCATTCATTGGTCCATCGATCTAACCTTCTATCCTCCATTCCAATCATCTGCTCATCCATCAGATAGTTCCACATATCCATTCAACGATCCACCCGTCCAACCAACCATAAAATCATTAAAGAATAAAATATTTGTCCTAAAAACAAAGTTAGACTGAAGGATATGAGAGTGGAGCTGTTGAGTGAATGTAGGCCGTGCAGCCCTGATTAACGTGTGCTCTGGGGATCGCTGCTTTAATGGAACATTTTCTGGGTAATGACATGCAGGCAGGAGTCTCTGACGGACGAGCGTGTGTGTGTGCGCTAATTATTCACACTCACTGTCACACTGAGACAGCAGATGGAAGTTTCCAGAACCGAACCAAAATCTCTGTCCATGGGGATTATCTGATGTGTTCCTGTCCAAACACCAAGCCTGCTTGGTGGTGCAGAAGCTATCAAAGATACTGTGTCATATTTTAACACTATCCTTGGATGTGGCTCAGGAACGGTCTTTGATAGAAACACTGCTGCTTTGAGAGCGCAGACTAATGAGACACTCGTGGGAATGTTCTTTGGACATTTCTTTTTTGAGATACTGACTATAATTTCAATGCTGAGTGATGCTGCACGCTCTCTCTAGTACGAGTTCTTAAAGAAAAACACATTCATTAATGCTATCCCAATCAAAAAGGTCAAATGTGGATGTTCCTTTCAGTTTAAAGGATGAACTCAGTGAATCTTTGAAACTCAATATCTTGAGGTACAGAGCTGTGAAGATGGTGAAAGGGATTACTCACCACTCTCAAACTCAGAAGTGGTCCTTTGCGTCTTATGTAGACTTACTTTGATCTCAGGAATGGTGATCCTGGTGTCTGGGTTTTTGTCCAGCATTCTTGAGACTAGGTTCTTCAGCCCCTCGCTGATAGCTGGCCTGAAACACAGAGCAAATGGCTGAAGTAGTAACTGATTGACTAAACAAAGACAGCATGCTTTCACAAGGGGTGAAACATCGTTTTAAACACACACTGACTGTCACACAGCCACACAGATTTTCAGCCACTGATAACAACTGCAGCATGACATTAGGGAACAGAGTGTGTGTGAGACAGAGACACTCTTTCATTAGCTGATGACTTGTCTAAACACATACACACCAGATGACACGCATCTGTATGGCCTCTGGCCTTCCAAACACAGACGGCAGACTTCATCAACCTATCATTCAAACAGACCTGCACGAGCCTACGCAAATATCACACAAAACCAACACCATATAGCATTCAGCTCACACTGCTATACACTCAAACTTCTTTGACATTTCCTCTCTCTGTATCTGTTCCTGAGAGAGAGCAGATGCGTTGTAAACAGCGAGGGGCGACTTACGTCTCGGGGAACTCCACTGGCTTACTCTTGATCTTATTGTGAAGTGCCAGTATGTACTCATCAATAAATGGGCACTGGAGGACGAGGAAGAAAAACAGAGAAGGAGAGGAGGGAGACGGATGAGTGATCAAAACCATCAATCACACAAATGTCACTGCAGTAGCACACTGTCCCAGCCATTGATCATTCTGATAGATAATCCCACAGTGAAGAATTACTGCTATCGCTCTGATCATATCAGCACATGAGCCGACTCACCTTCCCATACACAAAACAGTAGAGGGTCACTCCCATAGCCCACACATCCAGAGCCTGGAGAAAACACAAATTCTCTTTTAGTGATGCAGGAGAGCTCTACAGTTTGGAGCAGTTGAGATGAATGGAATTCATTAAAGGGATAGTTCACTCAAAATGGATATTCTATTATCATTTATTCCTTTTAATGTTGCACCAAACCTCTATGACTTTGTTCCTCTGAAAGCAAAACGGAATGTTTGCTTGTTTCAGACTGATTGCTCTGTCACTTAATTGCAATAAATGTCTAGTGAAACTGATCAGAACAAAATCTCCAACACTAAGCATTCAAAAGTGAATGGTTCATAATTGATTTATTGTTTCAAAAAAGAAAATAATATTTTCATTTAACAAAGATATATTAAATTAATCAAAAGTGACAGCAAAGACATTTATTAAAGTTAAAATTAATTAAAGTTACAAAAACATTCTTTTTATGCATCAAAACATTCTAAAAAAATGTTTTCAACACTGACAATAATAAGAAATGTTTCATGAGCACCAAATCAACATATCAGAATGAAAATATTTAAAACAGAAAAGTTATTTTAAATTGCACTGTTTTACAATATTACTGTTTTAACTGTATTGTGATCAAATAAATGCAGCCTTGGTCATCATAAGAGCCTTCTTTCAAGGAAAAATCTTCTTGGCCCCAAACCTTTGAACGGTACTGCTCTATGACATGAGAGTTCATGAGAAAAATAGCAAAGTCTCATTCGTAAATAAAATGTTTTCATTTTTTATTTTAAACCTAATCAGTCTGAATGATTGAACTAAAACAACATGCAGTGCCCTCCATTAATATTGGCACCCTTGGTAAATATGAGCAAAGGCAGCTGTTAAAAATAAATCTGGATTGTTTATCTTTTTGATCTTTCATTAAAAAAAAATTCACAAAATTCTAACCTTTCATTAAAGTAAAACAACTGGAAGTGGGGGGAAACTCACATTTTGAAATAAATGCTTTTATTCAATGTATTATTGGCACCCCATGAGTAAAACATCTCTGAAGTATATTCCCATTCATATTTACATGTTTTTAGCACACCAGGGTGACTAGGAGCATGAAATTGTCCAGCCATGACTTCCTGTTGCACAGCATTATAAATATGAGGAACACAAAGGCCAAATTTCCTTAATCTTTCACAAGGAGTAAAACCAAAGAATTTAGCTCTGATGTGCAGCAAAAGATTGAGCCTCACAAAATAGAAAGTGTCTGTAAGAAAACAGAAAAGAAAAGCATTGAACATCCCCATTTCCACCAATGCATTAATTAAGAAGTTCCAATCAACTAATTAAAAATGTTACAAAGACTCTCCAAGGATCACAGCTAGACTACTACAGAAATGATTGGAGTCTTGGGGTCAGAAAAAAAATAATAATCATCATCAAACTCCAGCATATTCAGTTGTCAGACATGACTGTAGCTTCAAATGGTACTGGCTTCTATGGTCAGAGCTTTTTGGCAGCAAACCCACCAGATGGATTTGGTGTAAACAGGGATAAAAAGTGCCCATGGTTAAATACACTGCTGGATCCTTAATGTTGTGGGCTTATATTTTTGGACATCTTGTTCAGATACATGGCATCATGGATTCTATCAAATACCAGCAGATAAAAAATCTGGATCTTCCATCAGGACAATGATCCAAAACAAACATCAAAATCAATACAAAAACGTGTCACTGAGCAAAGAAATTAAGCTTCTGGCATGGCCGTCCCAGTTCCCTGAACTGAACCAAATATAAAATATTTGGGGTGAACTGAGAAGACCTAGAAATCTTAAGGATATGGAAAGATTCTGTATGAATGAATGGTCTCTGAACTCTTGTCAGGTGTTCTCCAAACTTAATGGGCATTACAGAAGAAAACTTACAGCTGTTATCTTGGGAAAAGGATGTTGCAATAATTGGGTGCCAATAATTGTGACCATTGTGAATTAGTGAAAAACATTTATTGCATAATAAGATTCCTCCCCCTCTTTTCATAGTTTTACTTCAATGATAGGTTAAAATTTTGTGATTTTTTAAATTAAAGATCAAAAGGATAAACAATGCAGATTTATTTTCACAGCCACCTTTGTTCATATTTACCAAGGCCAATATTAGTGGAGGGCGCTGTATGTTGTTTTAGACCAATCATTCAGACTGATTAGGCTTAAAATAAAAAAATGAAAACATTTTATTTATGAATGGGACTTTGCTATTTCTTTCATGAACTCTTATGAACTCTATGAGCAGAATCACCCAAGACACACATTACCTTTCCACTAAAGCTCTTGCGGTTGTCTGACAGCGTCTCTGGGGCCATGAAGGCAGGTGTACCAGCAGTGCTGGAGAGCAAGGCATCACTGCCCTCGAACTGGTTACTGACCCCAAAATCTGCAATCTTGACATGGCCGTCATCTCCAAGTAATAAATTAGACGGTTTGATATCTCTGTGAACGATCTTCTGATAGTGCACTGTGCAAAAAGAGACAGAACATAAGAGATAACAATGAACAATAAAGTTTTGAGTATCTCATCTAAGAGAATAAGAACAATGAGCTGCTTCAGAAGGGCAGTTTGCTGACAATTATTGTTAACTTTCTGAATTTATCAGACTTTCCAAAACAATCTCCCTCTTTGGTCTTTTAGACAATACAGGCAATAAAATGTTACAGACTTCTGAGGATAAAATGTGTCATTATTTTATTAATTTGACATTACACACTACCAGTCAAATGCTTTTGAACAGTAAGATTTTTTTGCAAAAAATTTTGCTTTGAAATCACAGGAATAAATTGGATTTTAAAATGTATTCAAATAGAAAGCAGTTATTTTAAATAGTAAAAATATTTCAAAATTTTACTGTTTTTGCTGTACTTTGGATCAAAGAAATGCATGCTGTGTGAGCAGAAGAGACTTTAAAAGACATCTTTCTGTTCAAAATCTTTCGACTCTTAGTGTATTTAAAAAACATTTTTTAAACATTTCACATTTTACATATTTTTATGTGAGGATCAATCTTATCAATGCAACACCAGAATACGGTATTGATACTCGAAGATTGTTTCATCTATGTTTAATTGCGAACATCTACACTACCAGTCAAAAGTTTGGACACACCCTTTCATTTAATGTTTTTTTTAAAGAAGTCTCTTCTGCTCATCAAGTCTGCATTTATTTGATCAAAAATACAGAAAAAACAGTAATATTGCAAAATGTTATTACAATATAAAATAATGTTTTTTATTTGAATATACTTTACAATATAATTTATTCCTGTGATGCAAAGCTGAATTTTCATCAGCTGTTACTCCAGTCTTAAGTGTCACGTGATCCTTCAGAAATCATTCTAATATGCTGATTTATTATTAAAACGATCAATGTTGGAAACAGTTGTGCTGCCAAATATTTTTTTTTTTTCAACCTGTGATTTTTTTTTAGGATTCTTTGATGAATAAGTTAAAAATATATATTTATATATATTTTTAATATTTAATATTTATATTATAAAATATAAATCTTGAGTCACTTTTTATTAATTTAACACATCCTTGGTGAATAAAAGTATTCATTTCTTTCAAAAAAAGAAAGAACAAAAATTTACTGACCCTAAACTACTAACAGTAGTGTATATTGTTAGAAAACCTTTCTATTTTAAATAAATGCTGTTCTTTTTTAACCTTTTATTGATCAAGAATTCCTGAAAAAAGTATCACAGGTTCCAAAAAAAAATTATATATATATATATATATATATATTAAGCAGCGCAACTGATTCCAGCACTGATAATAAATCAGTATATTAGAATGATTTTTGAAGGATCATGTGACACTGAAGACTGGAGTAATGATTCTGGAAATTCAACTTTAATTACAGATATAAATTACATTTTAATGTATATTAATATAGAAAAACATTGATTTACATCGTAATAATATTTCACAATATTATTTTTTTTCTGTATTTTGATAAAGTGAAAACAGCCTTGATAAGCATAAAGAAATTTCTTTAAAAAACATTAAATGAGAGGGTGTGTCCAAACTGTTGACTGGTAGTGTATTCTCACAGGAAATCAGAAAAATTTAAAATATTAACATTATATGCAATAGAAATCCACACTTATATATTACAAGTTACTTAATTTTGACCAAAATGTCAGTTTTAAGCTGCATTTTGGAGGTTTAATGATATTCAAGTTTAATAAAGTTAGTAAGTTAAACACAGCCAATTGAAGAGGAGGTACAAAATCAAGTGTGTCTGACAGCAGGAGCTCTCAGCTTAACGAAGGAACCGCAGACAGGTTTAAGAAGGTCACCCTGGGCTGTGCACACAGAAGATGAATTTGATTGGTTAATAGATGCCTTCCTGTCTCAAGTGGTCAATCAACGATAACCTGCCTGCCACTTATCATCTTTCTGTCATCTGCCATTACTGGTTATATGTGACAAGAGCCACATCTCAGACGTCTTCAGATGACACGCATGGTAATGAAAAAAGAAAATCCATTAAGGAACAAAGACATGTGTTCAAAGTATTAGCAGGTTATTGCATATAATTATTTCATCAAAGTCATCCAGCAAGGTGAATGTGGCACATGGAGTACACCACAGTTCATGCAAGGTGTCTCAAGCAGTTCACATAGCATAAAACCCAGACACAAACACACACACATTTTTCAGATTGCTATTAATTAATTCTATTGATATGGCTCCCCGAGGTAACCAGCGCAGCACTAATGAAATGAACGGAATATGGTCACATAGTCTGATTACAGTCCACAAATTACCCAAACACACACAAAGGAGTCCATTTTTAACGCAGACTGATTTGTAGCGAATCATGCAAATGGACTGTTGCCATCCAGACGGTTGCCACAGCGAGTGTTGCCTGGTTAGTAAGAATCAAACGAACTGATGAAAGCCGAGTTTCCACTTGATGAGCAGAACAGACACTTGGCAATCACCTCAACCTAGCTCTTTCTCTTTTTTTTGAGCTACTGTCTTGTTTAAAGGCTCAGTACAATATAAACTCAGTTTGCATATATATTGATCATCATAAAAAAGTTATTTAGACTTGCCTCTTGTGTTCTTTCAAAAGAGCAAAAATCTATTTTTGAAGAATTTTACAAAGTTGTAAAATTTTATATAACTTTACATTATACATACAGTATGTAAGGGATAATCAGTGGTTTGCTGTGCATTAAAGGATTTTAAATGCACGACATGGAGGCTCCGTGAAGTGCATTTAAAATGCAAATTTATAGATGAGTTAAAACTAGTATTGCTCTTTGCAGCGCAGTATTTGACCAAATGGGTAAAATTGACAGTTATTTTTGTAAGTTAGGCACATTATCTCTAGCATTCTGCCAGCATCAAATCAGACACAGAGATGAAAATCAGACACAGAGTGCGGTAATATCACATTTATTTCAATGAATTATAACATTTCTTTCAATAAATTGTTCAATAACTGTATATGCTGTATTTATAATGTTAGAGATAATGTGCCTAACTTACACAAAATAAATGTCATTTTTACCCATTCAGTCAAATACTGCACTGCAAAGAGCAGTATTAGTTTTAACCTTGTGGATTTAAAAATTCTTTAATGCACAGCAAACTGTTGATTATCCCTTACTTATTTGATAAAGCTTCAAACTATGTTAACAACCATACTCAACCAAACATATTTACATCTCGTTTCTTTGTAAATGCCTCACTGTAACCCAGATTTAGTTTCTTAAAGGAGAAGTTCACTTTCAGAACAAATAATTTACTCACCCCCTTGTCATCCAAGATGTTCATGTCTTTCTTTCTTCAGTCATAAAGAAGTTAAGTTTTTTGAGGACAACATTTCATGATTTCTCTCCATACTTCCAAAATGCAGCTTCAAAGGGTTCTAAACAATCCCAGCCAAGGAAGAAGGGTCTCATCTTGCAAAACGATCAGTTATTTTCTAAAAGAAATGACAATTTATATACTTTTTAACCTCAAATGCTCGTCTTGTTGATCTCTCCATTAACACTGTGTATTCTGGTTCAAGACATTTAGAGTATATCGAAAATCTCCCATCTCATTTTCTCCTCCAACTTCAACTTCCTTCATCACCGTAGAAATACCAACCCAGTTTTTACAAAGTGAACGTGCAAAGAAAGATCAAATGCTCTTTGCAAAAACGGATAAAAGGTGATGCAGGACAATTTTGAAGTTGGAGGAGAAAATGAGATGGGACCCTAACTGTTTTGAACCAGAATACACAGAGTTCACGCAAACCTAGAAAAGTTTAAAAAGTATATAAATCGTCTCTTTTTTTACCGATCATTTCGCTAGTTAAGACCTTTCTTCCTCGGCTGGGATCGTTTAGAGCCCTTTGAAGCTGCATTAAAACTTTACATTTTGGAAGTTCAAATTTGCAGGCATCATAGAAGTCCACAATATAGAGAGAAATCCTGAAATGTTTTCCTCCAAAAACATAATTTCTTTACGACTGAAGAAAGAAAGACATGGACATCTTGGATGAGAAGGGGGTGAGTACATTATCTGTACATTTTTGGTCCGAAAGTGAATTGATTCTTTAAGAAACAAGTGAAAATTAACCCTCTGGGGTCTGAGGGTGTTTTTGGGCCCTGAAGAAGTTTTGACATGCCCTGACATTTGTGCATTTTTCAGTATCTTAAAAACATATTCATGGCTAAAGTCAGATTACATTGTAATCAGCACAAACTGGGCTACAATAATATGCAAGCAACATGAATGTACATGTTTGTGTTTTTGAGAAAACAACGTTTATGCGTGGGAGAGTTTACCTAAAAGTAAACATTCAGTCATTTATTCACCCTCATATTCTTCCAAACCTGTATGACATTATTTCTTATAGTCATTCTGTCATGTAAAATTCTGTCATTAATTGAGTGCGTGCGACGAACAACCGTATAAGTCCAAAAAAACAAAAAATGAGATAACCATGTGACATTAATTGTATGTGTGAACTTTGTATACAGAAACAGTTTGGGGATATTTTTGCGCGATCAAGAGTCTGCATTTTAAACATTAAAATAGCGTCACGCGGAAAAACCGTATATATGTCCACTAAGAAGAATGGAGATGCCGCTTGCTGTCACGTCCGCTTCGGACATTAAAATGCAAAGCCTTCGCAAAAAAAGGAGAGCTGACACGAACAAATGGAAGGACAGAGTAAGGAAGGCTTTGAGGGATGCTTGGAAACCTATTTGAATCGAAGAGGAGAACAAAATCCAGAGAAAAATCCACCGAAAGAAGTGAGTGGAAGAACCGTATATGTGATGTGATCTCTCTCTCTCTCTCCGAACGCACTGAGGAATGCTAAACACCGCAAAAACAGTTAACCTATCAAAATAAACCACATACCATATATAATAAAGCTGTATCTAT
The DNA here is from genome assembly GCA_033026305.1 of Cirrhinus molitorella. Lineage (NCBI taxonomy): Eukaryota > Metazoa > Chordata > Actinopteri > Cypriniformes > Cyprinidae > Cirrhinus > Cirrhinus molitorella. Next base: position 47,345,148 of record CM065119.1, read on the forward strand.
GCATATTTCCCGCCAGTTCTGTGTAAACTACGGCAAACAGAGTTTATTTGTTTATATATTTATTTATATTGTGAGATGGCGGAGCGCGAGAACAGTTTGAAGTATACACAGGTGCGCTGCGCCAGCTTTTCTAAATAAACGACAAGGTGCACTATTGGAGCTATCTAAACATACAAGAAGTGATCAAAAGTTCAGAGACTATGCCCATCATGATAAACAACGGAAAACTGTCTTCAGCTAACATGCAGTACAGTGGGGTATATTGTATAATATATGCAAAATTAATCATAGTAACGTTAGTTTATCTTAGTAGATTATCTTGTATGCCTTATAATATGTTGTATAATATTTAACTATGATGCATGTCTGCGTTGTATGTATTTATTGTTGTATTTATTTATTGTTTATTGTTAATAATTGATTGTTATTGTCTATACTGTAAGAAGGTCTATGTATTATACATTGTTCATACTGTATTTTCTTATTTTAAATAATAATAATAATAATAATAATAAACTTGAAAGACATACTTAATATTAACCTGAAGCTTCTGTTACTGTATTAAAACTAAGATAAAGGAATCAGATCCTTAGTGGTTTAAAGTGATATGATGAATTGGAGTTATACTGTTATTCCACACTAACTGGACATATACCGTTCTTCCACATTTGAGAAATAGAAATCACAATAACTTTTGATTTTTAATACTGACACTGAAAAATGTTATCTCCTCAGAATTGAGAAGCTTTTGTTGTCTTTCTTCAAGTAAAATAAAAATATACAATAAAATGTTCACAATCCAAATGAAAAAAATCTTATTACTCAAAATTTTAAAATATGGACTTGTATGGTTCTTCGTCTCAAGGCCTCAATTGTCGCAAGACTTTCATGCATCGTCAAAACACAAATAAAATATTTTTGATAAAATCCGACAGCTTTCTAGCCTGCATAGACAGCAACGCAACTGACATGTTCAAGGCCCAGAAAGGTAGTAAAGACATCATTAAAATAGTCCATGTGACATCAGTAATTGCGCACCACACACATATTTTGCGGTACTCTCGTAAACGGAGACTGACTCAAAAGAGAAGAAATTGTTGAACAAGATTGTTATTTTAGTTTTTTTTGCACACAAAAAGTATTTTTGCAGCTTCATAACAATACGGTTGAACCACTGATGTCACAAGGACTATTTTAACAATGTCCTTACTACCTTTCTGGACCGTTAATGTGGTAGTTGCGTTGCTGTCTATGAAGTATCAGGATCAAAAATATCTTAATTTGTGTTCCGAAGATAAACAACATGAGGGTGAATAAATGATAAAAATTATAAAATGACAAAATAAAATTTTTGTATCGCTTTAATTCAACAAATGCTGTTGAGCTTAACTTTTACTGCGCACAGAATATTCCTATGTAATTATTATACTGTTGCAACATAAAATCAAATTTCTTCTTTTGACAGATGAGAGAAGATCAGAACGCCCTTTAGAAATAGCACAGACTTGTTTTCATCAGGAAACGATGACCTCCCCCACGCACAAATACATGAGCGCACTGCCACATTCGCTCACTTCATTAGCCTAACAGGATGCCATGATGCGTTAGAACAACAAACGCAGAGCTGTTCCTTGAGACAGAACTCTCTTGGGTCTTTATTTTTACATAAGTAATGATTAATGTCAGCCTCTCATCTGTAGGAGTTTGCTTCACTCTTCTCTACTGGGATTTATTTACCTTTAGAAACTCAGTTACAAAGTCCATGTCAAGGTGGTCTCCTTAGAAACTAAAAATGGATCCCAGTAGGGTCGACCCGACAAGTCGAAAATGGTTTTTAAAATAAAGCAAGTGACTCACAGTACTCGATGCCTAGAACAATGTCTCTGAAGTAGTGGCGGGCCTGCTCCTCACTGAATGGACTGTCGCTGGGGACCTCCATCACAGGGCTGGTGACCAATGGAGACACTTTATTGTAAGTTATCTGATAAAGCACTGATAACAGACAGTAACAGAGAGCAGTGATTTAGGAAGAGAAATATTGAATGAAATGATAGGTGGGAAATTAGCCTCAAAACTTTTCATAAAATATACTGTCTGGAATGTCCCCTTTATGTGGTTTTAACATGAAACCAGCATGAAACAATAACAATGATTCTGATTTTTATTTACCTCTCAAAATGTCAATGATGTGCCAATTTTTGTGCCAATGATGATGGATTTTATTTGCACCAGAAAAAACATACATTGCTTGTATAAAATATTTAGATATGATTTTTAATGTTTATCCTACATTTAAAAAGCAATTTGCTTCATAAAACTGCAAATTAAATGTTGCATTTAAAATGATTCATCAATGTATTATTTGATACGTACAACAAATTTTTAAACATAAATGAAAAAAAAAAAAAAGTTAAGTTAAAACTCACATTTTTATTTTTGAATTAATATATTGATATTTTAATTCCATATTTTATTTTATGTGGCAGTCTTTTTCTTAATAAATCAAGCTGAGAGCTGTAAATTAGTACACAGGTTTGCTGAAAAAAAATACAATAACACACTACCAGTCAAAAGTTTTTGAACAGTAAGATTTTTTGTTTTTTTAAAGTCTCTTCTCACCAAGCCTGCATTTAATTGATCCAAAATACAAAAAACAAAAATATTTTTACTATTTAAAATAACTGTTTTCTATCTGCATTTTTTTTTTAAATGTAATTTATTCCTGTAATTTCAAAGCTACATTTTCAGCATCATTACTCCAGTCTTCAGTGTAAAAGTATCCTTTAGAAATCATTCTAATATGCTGATTAGCTGTTCAATATTTTTTTTATTATTATTATTATTAATATTTAAAACAGTTGAGTAAATTGTTTTCAGGATTCTTTAATGAACAGAAAGATCCAAAGATCAGCATTTATCTGAAATAAAAAGCTTTTGATGATAAAGACATTTATAATGTACAAAATATTTTTATTTCAAACAAATGCTGTTCTTCTGAACTTTCTATTCATCAAAGAAGCCTGAATAGCCTGAAGCTTTCTACTCAGGTGTTTAAATAAATGTTTTTGAGCAGCATATCAGAATATTGGAATGATTTCCGAAGGATCATGTAATGCTAAAAATTCAGCTTTGAAATCACAAGAATAAATTACATTTTAAAACATTTTCAAATAGAAAGCAGTTATTTTAAATAGTAAAAATATATCAAAATCGTACTGTCTTTGCTGTACTTTGGATCAAATAAATACAGGCTTGGTGAGCAGAAGAGACTTGTTTAAAAGTCAGTTCATGGTAGTGTAATTCATTATATTGTTTTTAAAATTATCAAAAGTAATTTTTGTAGTTTCGACAAATTCCCATTTATGTCAGCCAGCTAAATAACATAAACTTAAGGCTGGAATATGCTACACGACTTTTAAAATATGAACAGATTTTAAAACGCTAGGAATCATACACCGGCCAACTTTGTAAGTAGCTACAGCATAAAAAAATATGCATCATACACTAAGTGTACTTTCAAGTCATTCCAAACACAACAAACTCACACAAAGACATGCAGAGATGCATGCCAAATAAAAACAATATGTACATTAAAATCAGCTTAAAAGATCAAACATGTTTAATATCATCTGTGCCAATTATACATTTCTATGAAACTCAAATGTGCAGACTGGCTCTGACTTTCAGCAACTAGCATCAAATTTCCAGACAATAAATCAGTATAAAAATCTGGACAAAAGTTGTGTAGTGTATTCCAGCCTTTAGTGACCTACTTGAATTCCAAATGTCTGCAAGTCATAAATGATAACGCAGCACTGGGCAAGTTGAGCAAGAGAACAAAGGATGCTGGGAAACTACAGGACTGCGCACATGGCGGACAGAATCCTTCAAAACGAACTGTGACTGTGAGATTTACATAAAAACCAATCACAAAAACCACTTAGCACAAAACAAGGTCCTCAAAGGCCATTTCATTCATTACCCACAGGCAGTGAATCACGATTGAGCAGAAAGGCCAAACATATTCAGCCAGGTCTAGTGAAAATAGAGCATTCTGTAATTGTGCAAAGTAAGTTCTAATCTGCTCTTTTCAAGGCAGAAGCGCACAAACACCGAACAACACATTTGTCTCCAAAACAAAGACAGGCCACTTGGCAAAAACTCATATTCAAATAAAGTAAAATGTCACATTTGGGGAAAAAAAATGAAGTCTTGTAATAAACTGGAAGACTGCTGGCCTTTAAATGAGCTTTTCATGGATTTAGAAATGCAGAGAAAGCAACAGAATAAATAAAAACTACAAGCACCAGAAAGAATACTGAAAAGATTAACAGTGCAACTATGTTATACGCAAGAAGAAAAAAGTCTATTCAGTAACAAAAAGCAAAAGGACTGCTTTAGAAAAAGAAGCGAATAAGAGAGAGTGAGAAAGTGAGAACATAAGTATTTAATTAATCCCTTTGGAACAAAAGAGGAATACACAGGAAACTGAGTCAGATCTAAGCGATGACAGATATTCAAGACAAGACAGTTGATGAAGATAGGAAGAAGTGATTAATGGACTGATAGAGGATGGAAGAAAATGTGGCGAAAGCATCAATTATGCTTAAAAGAGGTCTAAGCGGACACACAGAATACTCACCCCTTCTGCATCAGCTCAAACACTACAGAAAGATCAGAGAAAAAGAGAGTCATTAAAGTGAAATGAGAGTGAAAAGACACTGTTATTGACAAATCCATTATTCAGGGCACTTTATGAAACGTAATGTTTCACAGTAGTAAAAGTAGTATTCCTCATTATATCCTTAAATGACCCCACTCTTTTTCACACATAAGAATGATGTGTGCTTATATTCGCACTATTGCACAGTGGTGTGAAGTCATTTAGGATTTTATAGCAGTCCATCAGCATGAACACCTTATATTCATTCCCACAGTATGAGTCAGAGCAGCCAACTAAATTTGTCACAAGTATGTCACATTTATTCTACAGGATCTCGCTTAAGCCCATTATGAAGACCGGCTTCACAGTTTGATCTACAGTACTAGAAGCCTCTGGCTGCTTTTCATTAAAAAGTAAAGTTTTTAATGGCAAACTTGAGAGACGGTGACAATAGTTTCACTGCGAAAAAGTGCCCAGAAGTCATTCATTTAGGTGAACTGATATAAGTGACACTGATCTGACAAGAATGAGAAGACTTTATGTTCAAATAAGCATCGATGAATTAAAAGAGAATTGAAGAATTTAAGAAGAATTTAAAGATCATTTACTCACCCCTACTGTATGTCATCCAAGATGTTCATGTCTTCTTCAGTTCGAAAAGAAATTAAGCTTTTTGAGAAAAAACATTCCAGGATTTTCCTCCACATAGTGGACTTCAATAGTTTGAAGGTCCAAATTGCAGTTTCCAAGGGGTCTACACGATCCCAGCTGAGGAATAAGGGTCTTATCTAGTGAAACAATCTGTCATTTTCTATGAAAAATAAAAATGTATATACATTTTATCTGTGTCCTTGATTTCACGTTGGAAAAGTCACAGAAGTTCTGACACAGCGAACATGCAAAGAAACGTAAAAAATATGAAACAACGATGTCGGATGATTTTGAAGTTTGAGGAGAACATGAGTTGGAGTTTTTCACCCTATCTTAACTTTTTGCACCAAAGTACACAGACAAAGAACTAACCATGCATGATTATGCAATTCATGAAGTTGCAGACGCACATCGCAGAGCTAGTGCATTCTCGGCAAGTGTATTCCTCGGCTGGGATTGTGTAGAGCTCTTCGAAGCAGAACTGAAACTGCAATTTGGACTTCAACCCATTGATCCCCATAGAAGTCCACTATATGGAGCAAAACAATGAAATGTTTTCCTCAAAAACCTTAATTTCTTTTCGACTGAAGAAAGAAAGAACATCTTGGATGATATGAGGGTGAGTCAATTATCTGGACATTTTAATTCAGGAGAGAGCTAATCTTTTAAGCATGGATGATGTGTACATGCAGGGCTAATGTTTATTAGAATATGAATACCATACCAAAACATTTGGGATCAGTAAAAAAACAAACGTATGCAATTATATTGCAAAACGTGCAATATTGTGAAATATTACTACAATTTAAAATAGATGTTTAATATTTTAATGTGTTTAATTGTAATTTATTCCTTTAATGGCAATGCAGAATTTTCAGCTGATTTAATGCTGATTTGGTGCTCAATAACAGTTGTGGAAACGGCGATACATTTTTTTTGTTCTCAGGATTCTTTTATTAATCAAAGAACGGTATTTTTATATAAACCTTTCGTAACAAATGTGCTGTCGCTTTTCATCAACTGTAATGCATTCTTGAATTTAAAAACAAAATCATACTGACCCTAAACTCTTTGAACTGTAGTGTAATTACAGTTGTAAAACACAATGCGTCTAATTGTTTCAGACTGAGCATGCACAGCTTTGACACAATGACAACTGATCTAACATTAGCTACTAAAAACACTATCATTTGCTGAATCTATTACACATAGCTGTCACTGTACCACTAAAATTATATTTCAAGAAAAAAAACATACCCATGTGTAGGTTGTCCTCTGCTGGATCATCCAGCACCTGAAATAGAAACTTTATTAAAAACACCACCTGCTACAGGCACTGTATGATATGCATGTCCAGGTTTCTATGTCTAGAAAAATCTGTAACACCCATTAGTCGGTCCAGAGCAAATCTGAGATTATTAGATTTTTTGGTAAGCATTTTCTTCACTGATTTTATTAGGAAAATCTGTGGATTTAATTAAAAATGCTCAAATGTGTTATATGGAGGACAACTGTTATCAATAGCTGAAAGCTATATTGTTGAAGCCAAGTTCAGCAGACACAAATTTAGTGTGAGTCCCATTCCTACATGGCATATGGGATTTCAGCATTAAAAAATAAGGGCCTCTACAGCAGCAAATATTACAGAGGAGCTCTGTAGGGAACACACTCTACTGCAATTTTTAACAACTACAGTATTAGGCAGAGAAAAACCTCAGACTGTCCAACAGTATCATGTTTTATTATTTCCTATAAAGCTGTGTGTGCTAATATACTACTAAACCTTAAGTTGCACAGGTATATATGAAGAGTTCAGATGCAAAACCAGCTAAAAGCCATCTCGTTCAAAAAATAGATAATTATGCTGAGTGAATGCACTCAATACATATTATACCTCCATCAAACACTTTTACTTCAAAAAAATTCTAAATTCTAAAATTCTAAATTCTAAATTCTAAAATTCTAAATTCTAAAATCCCACCCTCAGCTCAATCAGAAGTACTAGTACTTACATAGAAAATAAAAATAAAAATGCATTTTTTAAAGAAAGATGTCAGATGGATTCAGAGGCTTTTGCATTTGAACTCTTTATATGTAGCAATACTCAAAAAAATGTATGGGTCAAAATGATCAAATATGCAAAAAACATTAGGATATTAAGTAAAGATCATGTTCCACTGTTATGACCTTGAGATATTCTATGCATTTGTGAACTGTTCTTGTGTGTATCTCTCTCTCTCTGTGTGTGCCCAGATATAAGGACTTTCCAAACACTCGTTTTTTGCCTTCATGCCTCACATGTATCACTTGTTTTCTGATTAACGCTATCATTGTTCATTTCATCTTCGTTTTATTGTGTTAAGAGTGTCGTGCCAGAGCGATGTTGGCTGTGTTGTTATCCTGAGTGTAGTAAGTTTGTGCTTGTAATCCCAAATCCTGTTTCTCCTATCTATCTGACTGTTGGCTGTTTCGACTACGATTTGGATTCTGATTTTGATCGATGCCCTGAAGCTTTGTAAATGTCTTTTGTAAATGAGCCCAATCAGAAATACCAGTACTTACATAGAAACCTATACATGATAAAAATGCTTTTTTTAAAGAAAGCTGTCAGATGGATTTAGAGGCTTTTGCATCTGAACTCTTCGAATATTCTTACAAATATACTCTTGCCAAATTAAGGGACATATTTTTCACTTTGTTTATGGTTGAGGGAGGTAGGGTAGTTGCTCTGTATTTCATTTGCTTTAATTTCGGTTAAGGCTATTTAGTGGTAAAGAAACAAGTTAGTTTTGTTTATTGTTTTGGCCTTGTCTGCCCCTGAAGAGATTCCTGTTTAAAAAAAATAAAATAGTTTTTTGGTATCTCTCTGGTGTGAACTCCTTTCTCTCTTTCTGTTACGCCTTACCCCTAGAGGTCATAACAGAAATTGTGGGCTTGTCCCCCCAAAAAGAGACTTTTTTTTCCAAAAAAGCCATTGTATTGTTGCGTGACAGAGACATAATGAAACTCACGAAATTGGCTTTGTGTTTATTCGTTTGTCTAGTGGTTTTCATTTTTAGGTGGAGGGAATTAGGAAAATTAGGAATGACTTCAAAACTTGGGTTAGACCAGCCTTCAGTACATCAACTGCATATTTGCCGCAATGATGATTTATTAGTGATCACGGATTTATATCAAATCCAGGTTACTTGTTGTGCTAGGAAACAGGACATGAAGGATGTGATTTACAAGCATTTAGTTGAACGTGTTTTGTCTGAAGGTGGTGAGGTGGGTGTTGCATCTCAGATGTTGGCTTAATTTTTCCACTTAATTTTTGATTAGTAATATGCATTGCTAAGAACTTAATTTGGACAAATGTAAAGGGGATTTTCTCAATATTTAGATTTTTTTTGCACCCTCAGTTTCTAGATTTTTTAATAATAATTGTATCCTGACTAGGGCTTTCAAACGATTAATTGCATCCAAAATAAAAGTTCATGTTTACATACTATATGTGTGTTTACTCTGTATATTTATTATTTACATATAAATACACACACACACACACACACATATATATATATATATATATATGTATATTTAAAAACAAATTTATATGTATATATATTTACACCTGTATACAATTTAGAATATAAATAAATATAAATATTTTATATATAAATCTAAAATATTTTTCCTTAATATATACATGCATGTGTGTGTATTTATATATACATAATAAATATACACAGTACACAGACATATAGTATGTAAACATAAACTTTTATTTTGGATGCGATTAATCGCGATTAAACATTTGACAGTACTAAATATTGTCCTATTTTAACACACCATACATCAATGAAACGCATATTTATTCAGCTTTCAGAAGATGTATAAATCCCAATTTTAAAAAATTGATCCTTATGACTGGATTTGTGGTCCAGGGTCACATATGATGAAATTACAATTAAAATGCTGAAGCCTGTTGAAAAAAGTTGCTTGTTTCTTGACAAGCTAGATGAAAGAAAAAAAGAGCCAAGCTACTGGCACAGCGCAGCTACTTTCAGTTTAACACTGCTGATGAGATTGGATAAGCATCAGGTGTTTCATCCTTCACTGCCAGCAGAGCACATTTTCTGTATTGCTCCTAATGGCCGCACACTTGCTACATCAGACTATACTTGGGCCAGCAGTAGAAGAGGCCAGGTGATTGGAGTGTAGGTGGTTCCTCTGCCTCACTTTCTAAGTTTCCTTTAAATATTCTTCATGCACGGATTCAATTTCTATCTCACACACACTCTCTCACCCCTTTTCTAATTTTGCTGACGTACGTGGGTGCTGCTGTGATTGAAGAGCACTCAGACGGAACCACAGGGGGAGAGAAGGAACGGCGCTTTTCTCCTTCAGCATCCCTCCATTCTATCTTTCTTTTCTTTATCCTGTGATCGATCGCACTCCTCTCCACATCCCATTCGTGGGAGCAAGAAGGATGTCTCTTTTCAACAGCTGATTTTCAGCGTTGCTATTATTTTGTCTCCTCTTTGGCACAAATTACATAATGATACATGATTAAGCTAAAATATAGCTCGGTTATTGGGTTGTTAGTGCAGTTGAGTTCACTTCCTTCCAAATTTCATCTCTCTGTGTTTTTTATTATTTACTTTTGTGTAAACAACATTTTTTTCAACGTGGTTGTTCATTAATTAAATAATAATAAGCTTAGAAGGAAGTTCTGAAGCAAAGAAGCTAGTTGGTTCATTTCTTTGTTTGTTTTGAAGGTTATTCTGAAGGGAGGTTTGTTTGTTCATTCATTTACTGAATATATATTATTTACATTCATTTGTTCATTTCATATACTGAATAAAGAAAGTTTATTCAGTATGAGGAAAGAAAGGAAATCATACATTTGTTCATAGGGATTCTTCATTTGTTCTTTGTAAAGGATGGAAGTAAGTTTGTTCGGAAGGAAGAACTTTTATATGGAAGCCCGTTTCTGTCACTAAATAAAAAAATAAATTACGAGTTATAAACTGTAATTTTGAGGGGAAAAAGACTGATATGTTCTCAGAATTGCAAGATATAAACTATTTCTAAGAATTGCGAGTTATAAAGTCCAATTTTGAGGGGAAAAAAAGACCATAAACAAGCAACTGCATGTTAAAAAGTCTGAATTATGAGATATAAACTCAATTCTGAGAAAAAAAGTCACATTTGTGAGAACTGTAAAATATAAACTTGCAATTGTGAGTTGTAAACTGTAATTTTGAGGGGGAAAAAGACTGATATGTTCTCAGAATTGCCAGATATAAACTATTTCTAAGCACTGCGAGTTTGTCTCACGATTATGCTTTATAACTCGCAATTGGGAGTTTATATCACAGTTCTGAGAAAACAAGTCAGATTTGCAAGCTTAAATCTCACAATTCTAAGAAAAAAAAGTCAAAATTGCTTGCAATTGCAAGAAAAAGTCAGAATTGTGAGATAAAAAGTCGCAATTACCTTTTTAATTTTTTATTCAGTGTCAGAAATGGGCTTCCAGAATTTTAGTAAGACATTAAGAAGGAAAGAACAGAGCTTTATTATTATGCTTTCTATTAAAGCACTGTTAATTAGCAGAAGTATATTAACAGTGGATTACATGAATGTAGATACAGTGTAGGAATTAGGAATGATACATGAAGGCATAAGGATCCAATCCTTACCTCAACCAGTTTAACTATGTTGAGGTGGTCCAGTTTTTTCAGGATGGCTATTTCCTGGTAAACTCTTTCCAGAGGACCAAGCACCTTGGGCTGCTCCCCCTGAGCTGCTTTAGGACCTCGGGGAGGAGGACGGCCTGCAAAATGAAAGAATGCAATTTAGGATGCAGCTCCGTTTCAGACTGCCTTAACATCTGCCTCACATGACAACATCTGCATGCATCTATTTTTAAATTAAAACTTTATGTAAATGCAATACATACGGGGAAATCCATACTGTTTCATCAGCTTCTTCTTAGATACCACTTTCATCGCCTGCAAAACAAGCAAGACACAGATGAAAAGACACAAACAGACAATCTTGCCAAGACTATGCTCTAAACTACAGTATTCAAACATAAAGTGGGTGACATAATCAACTGACTTTTTCCATTTACATACTAATCAAACAAAGCTTTCACAGAGTTCAATCAACTGCAGCCCTCTCATTTGCTTCTGGCCTTGATGGGACACTCGAGATTCCTCTCACAGCAGTGTTCCCGCGTAGGTGATTGCTAAAGTGAACGCGGAAATTTGGTCACAAACAGTGAGTGACAGACTAAGAAGCAAGCAGACCAAAGCGCTTGTGGTTTGTAAATCAACTTGGGTTTTTCTAAAGAAAAGAAACAAATGGGTTGTGCACAATCAACTGCTGATGCTTGGATCAGATGTCTTTGTAAGCAATTGAAATGTTAATCAAATCAACTGCTTTTGGCACACAGAGCTGGGATTTAAAAATCTATGCTTCCCAGGAAACACATATTGAGTCATCTGTATCTTTTAACAACGGAAGATGTCCATTATAGAAGAATCGTGCACCTGTGTCTTTTCTGCTGGGATGAAAGGCACAGAAAAAAAAAAAATTGGAGAATTATGTAACGTGGGAAGTGCTCTCTCTGAATCTCTGCCACTCTGCTCATTACAGTCAGAAAATGGCAATACAACAGGCTGCCAGTTTCTAACACCTGCGGAAAACATGAGGTTTCATAATGAGTGAGTTCTGGACAATTTCAAAATTCATCCTTGAGTTCTTCATGAGACAATTTCCCATATTATCATGGAGATGATTCAAAGCTTAGCTGAAGCACATGTTGTAACCATGTTTTTCATGGTATAAAATCCAATTGCATGTCTAAAACACAGGCCTCTTCACTAAAAATGGCCCTTCAGCTTTCAAATGGAACAACTTTATCAAAAAACAACTTTAGAATCCATAGTAGTTAGCAATACGAAAGAGTGCTTTTCTCCTCGCTCTCAAGGACAGCTGGAGGAGGCTACGTCTGTTGTGCTGACGAGTTTAAATAACTCAGTTCGTCAAAGAGTGAAGAGGAAACCATGAATGTTTTATGAACATGTCAGAGGTGAGCACGACGAAAGAAAATTGCTGTTTAGAATGCAGCAGGGACGCAAAAGAACTGAAGCACCAGAATGCAAACAACTGGGAAACGACGGGATGAATCAGCAAGTAAGCAATACATGCAGTTTGCTGTAGGAGGTGATGGATCTATATTTACTATAAACTATGAAAAATACAGTGGGGTCAACAAGTAAAAATGCCTCTATATTGCAATATTAAATTATATATATATATATAGCTTTCCCTCTCGCTTTTCTTTTTTCTTAAGCTCAACATTTGATCAAAAATAGAGTATATATTAGAGTATTTTAAATAGAGTAAATATTACTTTTTTCAAGTAACTAGTAAAGTAACGCATTACATTTTCATTTACAAGAAAATATCTGAGTTACTTTTTCAAAAAAGAAAAGCCAGTTTTTTGTTTCCTTTATGCATTTAATCCCATTTTATTAACCAGTGACTTTGCTGCTGACCTTTGTTAATCCAATTCAACCGTACACTGCAAAAATACTTTTCCTACTTGCATTTTTTGTCTTGTTTCCAGCCAAACTATCAAAAAATTCTTAAAACAAGAAGGATTTTCTAGACAAGTAAATAATTATTTTCTTATTTTCAGAAAAAACAAGTCAAAATTAAGTGAGGTTTTGCTTAGAACAAGCTAAATAATCTTCCAATTCGGTAAAAAAAAATTTCAAACAGAAAACAAGATTATTTTGCTTACCCCATTGGGAGATTATTTAGCTTGCTTCAAGCAAAAACACACTTAATTTGGACTTGTTTTCAGAAAAAAACAAGACAATAATTTTTACTTGTCTAGAAAATCCTTCTTGATTTAAGAATTTTTAGATATTTTGGCTGGAAACAAGACAAAAAATCTAAGTAAGAAAAGCATTTTTTGCAGTGTACTAATAAGCAAAACTTACTTTAGATTAACTAATATTTGTGCTTTTTTTTTCTCATTGCTGAAGAGTGTTGAACTTTCTTTTCCTACAATTCTACTGCACAGACGGCAATTTAATTTTCCTTTAGCCTTAGGCTTATTCACGTAATTTCATTTTGGTGTGAAAGGGCTTTTACATTTGCTAAGAATCCAACGTATTTAAATTAAAAACAAACCCAGATTTAAAAAGTAACGCAAAAGCAATGTAACGCATTACTTTCCATAAAAAGTAACTAAGTAACGTAATTAGTTACTTTTTTAGGGAGTAACGCAATATTGTAATGCATTACTTTTAAAAGTGACTTTCCCCAACACTGCTCCAGTCTTTAATGTCACACGATCTTTCAGAAATCATTCTAATATGATGATGTTAAACGCAAGAAACATTTATTATTATCAATGTCAAAAACAGTTATACATTACATTATAAATTACATTATAAAAGATTTAACTGTCTCTTTTGGTCAATGTAAAACATGCTTGCTGATTAAAATCATTGATTTCATTAACAAATCTTGCCAACCCCAACTTTAATCAACGCACAATGTGCTATGTAATGCCAGTCAAAGGTTTTTGGACAGTTAGATTTTTCACTAAGCCTGTATTTATTTGATTCAAAGTACAGCAACACACACACATTTTGAAATATTTGTACTATTTAAAATAAAAGTTTTAAAATGTAATTTATTCCTGTGATTTGTTTTAGTATCATTACTTCAGTAACATGATCATTCTGATTTGCTGCTTAAATAAACTATTATGTTGTATTATGTTTAACAGCTGAGCAGAATTTTTCCAGGTTTCTTTGATGAACAGAAAGTTCAGAAGAACAGCATTTATCTGAAATAGAAATCTTTTGTAAGATTATAAACGTCTTTATCATTATTTCTGATAAATTTAAAGGGTCCTTGCCAAATAGATATATTAATTTCTATTATTTATTTTTCAAAATAAATAAATAAATACATAAAAAAGAATCCTGAAAAAATTTACTTTACTTTACTTTAAATTTAAATTTCAACTGTTTTAATATTGACAATAATAACAGAACAGCAATTTGGCATATTAGAATGATTTCTGAAGAATTATGTGACACTGAAGACATAAATTTAGCTGATCACAGCAATAAATTGCATTTTAAAATATATTAAAATAGAAAGCAGTTATTTTAATAGTAAAACTACTTAAAAATTGTACTGTTTATGCTGTATTTTGGATCAAATAAATGCAGACATGTTGAGAAAAAAAGACTTCTTTAAAAACATAGAAAATCTTATTACATTACGCATTATTGTGAATTATTTATCACCGTAAATAAACAATTAAAACAATAATGCAACACTTCCGACATTCCATTAACTAATATTTGTATACAATTATACAAATGTCTATGCTTTCTACAGCAAAACCCAATGTTTTCATAAACACAGTTTGAACAACAATAAAAAATATCAAGCTGAAATTTCTAATTATTGTTTCAACTATGGTTGAAAAAGAGTAAAAGACATTAAAAAAACGGTCAGATGTTGCAAGGGCTAGAAAACATGAGAGAAAAATGAAGAACAAGATATAATTTCAGGATTCATTCTACCTGTAAAGAAGAAGAGAATGTGTAGTAATTGTTCGAGCGGTAATACCCTGCTCATACTGTAGGTTTGTGAGGCCAGTGGAGTGTAAAGGCCAGCGACGAGGGCAGCCTCACTCTACTCTGCCTTTATGAAGGGATTTGATCTCTGTCCTCTATTCATCCTTGCTGTTATATATCCACACAGCTTGACTTAATGAATGCAGCTGGGAACCGGGAGCTATATTTTGCTTTCAGACACAGTGTCTATTATGACAGATGATTACGAGGAGGACAGGAAAATATTCAAATGTGATCAGGAGACCTGCAAAAAGCTCAGAATAACAAACAAGGGAGAAAAATAGTGTTATTAGTTACACCTCGTACCAGATAAGATGCCCTTGCTGATACATGATGTCATGTTGAATTTCGATCCTAGTATGTGAATGCTTCAGAAAAAAAAAACAAGAGCCATCCAGTTTATAGCTCATATATAGAGTCCATCAGAAGAGGATTCGGGAATGGCCTTCTGCTGTTGAAAGCCCATTCTCTTCAAGGTTATGATTTCAGCTGTGCCTTTCTCCTGTTGTGAGAAGTGCTAGTTTGAGTGTTTGTGGCCTTTTTCTCAGCATGAAGGAGTCTGACCAATCTCATCTGACCTCTTTCATTAACAAAGTGTTTTCATCCAGTGAATAGGCTCTCAACAGATGTGATTTTCTTCAGCACTACTTGTACACTCTAAAGACAGCGGTGTGCACAAGCGTCTGTCCATCCAGCATCTCAGAGCCTCTGAAAACACCCCGTCTCAAAATTATCCACACAGTGTATCTTCCATATATTGCATCTAAACCTTTACAGCATATTTACATCCAGGGCCTAAAATTAACACTCGCCAAGCGCCAAATGCAAGTAATGCAAGTATATGTGCCAGGTATAACTTTTACGAAATATAACAATTAGGGCTGTCACACGATTAATCGCATCCAAAACAAAAGTTTATGTTTACATACTATATGTGTGTTTACTTTGTATATTTATTATGTACATATAAATACACACACTTACATGTATATATTAAAACAAAGTATTTATATGCATATATATTTATACCTGTATACAATTTTGATTATAAATATATATAAATATTTTAGATATAAATCAAATTTTTTTTCCTTAATATATACATGCATGTGTGTGTATTTATATATACATAATAAATACACACAGTACACAAATATATAGTATGTAAACATAAACTTTTATTTTGGATGCGATTAATCGCGATTAATCGTTTGACAGCACTAATGACAATGCAATGTAGTGAGAACATCAGCTAGTTTTTAAAGAGAGATTTGCTGTTTCTCCTGTAAGCGAATAAAATAATATTTTCCAAAGACAAGATCATCGTGATTAGCTGTTCTGTCATAAGCGACAAGACCAGGGTTGCCAGGTTTTCACACCAAAACCCACCCAATTGCTACTCAAAACCAGCCCAAAACTAGCCCAGTCACGGGATAAAATACATGTTTTTTTGTCGGGGTTCCCCTGGTAAATTCGCATTTTAGGGGTTAAATATGACGTTATTGGGGTCTCTTCAACCTGCGTACAACAAAAACCACCAACAGTGTAAAAGTAGCCCAATTCCGTGGGAAAACCATGGACTTGGCAACACTGGACAAGACCGAATCAAAAATACAAATGAGCTGATAAGGTCAGAGCAGTGTAATGGCCAGCTTGTCTCTAGACACGGTTCTAATTACTTTTACCTGAGAAGATATTGCTGCTTCATTTTGGAAAATGATCTTTTTCCTTGTTTATTCTTCATAACCCGAGAAAGTGGCGACACATACCTGGTGTTACGCAGCCTATATGGTGAAGTATAACCGCTTCAGACAGTGCACAGTAGCACTTCAATGGACGAAAACACACACAATTATACAAAAATCCAGGGTTTTGGTGAGTTACCTCATAAAAAAGTCTTAAATGAGCGTAAAGAGTTAGGATCGGATGTGTCAGATCCGTGTCATGTGCATCAGGTTTTAGAGACCGCACTGCTTTTAAAGTCTGCTGAAGTTTGTCATTGATGGAAATCAAAGAACAATTTTATATTTCGGAGCCTAAAAATAAGAAATAATAGCTTTCAATTATACTGTAATGTTGAATGGATATAATTAACTGCGTTGAGAAAACTTACTTTTTAAAAGTAATGCATTACAATATTGAGCTACTCCCTAAAAAAGTAACTAATTTTTATGGAAAGTAATGTGCTACGTTATTTTTTGCGTACCTTTTTAATTCTGGGCAGGGCTTGCTTGTTTTGGTTTTAATATAAAAAGTTCTATTTTTGGCAAATGTAAAAGCCTTTTCACACCAAAAGCCTCACATTCACATCTGTACAGTAGACCACAGAAGAAAAAATGTAAACTTTTCAGCAATAAAAAAGGAAAACAAATGTTAAATTATCTTGAGTAATTTTGCTTAGTAGCATGGATGAATTGGACCATCGAAGCAGCAAAGACAGTGGTTAATATAATGGGATTAGATACATAAAAGAAATTTGTATTATTTAACATATTTAATTATTGCAGGTTTGTGTCACATTCTGAGTTCAATTTCACTGTTTTTATTAATTTTGAGGAACGCTGAATCAGTTTTTTGTGTGTTTTTTTCTTGTCAATTAAAAACGAATGTGTTACTTTACTAGTTGGAAAAAGTAATATTATCATCATAACTCATGTTACTTGTAATGTGTGATAATTACAAGTAACATGATAATTAATTAATTGATAATTCATAGGTACAATTGAGGGAAAATGCATTTAATAGAGACACAGATACCAGGATAAATTCAAAACACTGTAAATATGTTTAGTCATTGTAGTAGAAAATACTGCCTGTTTCATGGCCGGTAAAAATAAATGAATAAATAAATTTTATCATGTCACTGCCAGCCATTGGCAGGTGTGGCCAAAAGTTCATTTTAGGCCCTGTTTATATCCCTTTAGTCTCTCTATTAAAGGGTTATTTCATCCAAAAATGAAAATTTGCTCATTATTTACTCACCCTCCAGGCATCCCAGGTATATTTGACTTCCTTCTTTCAGACAAATCCAGTCTTGTTTTGGATTGATGAAGAGAAACACCCACCCATGCAATTCTAAAGCTTGGAAATGCCAGGATAATTTGTTCATATAACTCCGATTGGATTCATCTTAAAAGAAGGAAGTCATATACACCTGGGATGCCTGGAGGGGGAGTAAATAACAGGCTAATTTTCATTTTTGGGTGAACTAACATTTTAAAGGATGTTTGCATCCAAAATTTGCTAAAAATGTTCTCATCATCTCTTCTAAGATGTCCTCAGAACAGATTTGGAGAAATTTACCGTTACTGTACATACTGTAACTTGCTCACCAATGAATGCTCTGAAGTGAATGGGTGCCGTCAGAATGAGACAAAAAGCTGATAAAAATATCACAATAATCCAAAAATAAATCAAAGGAATCAAATGTCCATTAATTAACATTTTGTAAAGTGAAAAGCAATGAGTTTCGAATAAACAAATCCATCAAGACGTTTTTTTTTTTTTTTTTACTTTTTCACAGGAGGATATGTTATTATAGATTGTAAAAGATATGGTTTAAGTTTAAAATGCCTTATTTATGGATTTGTTTCTTGTAAACAGATTTTTAGTTCAGCAAGACATAAATTGATGTACTAGAGTTGTGTGGATTATTTGTGATGTTTTTAACAGCTGTTTGGACTCATTCACTTTAGAAGATCTGTTGGTGAGCAAGTGATTTAATGGTAAATTTCTGCAAATCTGTTGTGATAAAGAAACAAACTCATCAAGGATGGCCTGATAGTGAGTACATTTTCAACAAATTTTCATTTTTGGGTGAGCTATTCCTTTAATATAAGCTCATAAAAACTGCATACACAATCATACAATTTAAAAAGGCTGAGTAAAGTAGTTTTACGTCACACTCCAGGACATTTCAAGGTATTCAGCTATTCTGACACATTGTTTCCAAATGTTAGGCTACCATCTGCTGCCTCCATGCACACACACATTATTTTATGCTTATTAATGCTGAAAATATCACTTTCTGTCATGTACCTCTTTATGAAAAGCTTGAAAAATATCTTATTTACTTCCTGTGGGCACCTGATTAGCAAAAAGTATGTCCATAAAACTGTCCATTTAAAAATAGATTTCCTAAAAACAATTGTAAAATAATTTGTTACCTGGCTGCCTTAAAATTTGAAGTCCAGTCAACTTAAAATGTTGTGTTTTACTAAGCGACAACTTAGATATTTGAGTTGATTCAACTAAAAATGTTAAGGCAGCCGAGTAACAAAACACAAAGATGTTAAGTTAACAAAAATTTGTTTAGTTTAGTCAACTCAAATATCTAAGTTGTCACTTAACATTTCAACTTGAATACACTTATTTGAGTTGACTGAACTTAAGCATTTTAAGGCAGCAGGGCAACAAATTATTTTAAGTTGACTCAACTAATTGTGTTTTTTGTTTTTTTACAGTGAGGGCTTGGTGACAAAATACTAGACTTTAAAAATATTTTAGGACAAGGTGAAAATTAGTCATTTTATACAGAAGTAAACTGCAATTTTATATACAGTATTTAGATTTTATTTCTATCCATTTCTTTTTATTTTAAAGTTTCTGCTTTTCAGTTCACAATGAGGATCACACCGGAGAACAATTTCCATGTTTTGCTTACAAAAATGCTAAAAACATATATGTGACCCTGGACCACAAAACCAGTCATAAGTAGCACAGGTATATAACAACAGCCAACCATAGTATGGGTCAAAATGATTGATTTTTCTTCTATGCCAAAAATCATAAGAATAGTAATTGAAGATCATGTTCCATGAAGATATTTAGTAAAATTCCTACTGTAAATATAGCGAAACTTAATTTTTGATTAGTAATATGCATTGCTAAAAACTTAATTTGGAAAACTTTAAAGACAATTTTCTCAATATTTTGTTTTTTTGCACCCTCAGACTCCAGATTTTCAAACAGTTGTGTCTCAGAGAAATATTGTCCTCTCCTAACAAACCATACATCAATGAACAGCTTATTTATTCAGAAAATTCAGAAAATGTACCTTTATTTTTTGAGGTCCAGACTCAGACATTTAAACAATCTTTTTTATGCTTGTGTTCTTCTTGATTCAGAGAATGATGAAAGATGAAAGTCATGATGAAAATGACATCTTCCTGTACGTCTATCTATGTGCATGTGTGTTTGTCCAGTAACTGTGTGCATATTGTGATGGTGTTTTGTGGTTGATATAAACAGCTCCAAATGAAATTAAAGACTGCTGCACATTCCTGCCATTTCTGTTATATCACAACCCTCCCCCATCTGCTCTCATTTTCATAACCATTCAATCTATCCTGTCTCTCCTCTATCATTCTCTCTGTCATGCCGCTTTTCTCTTTCTAGTCTCTTTTCCCCAGTATATAGTTTTTTGCCTTTACTTTACATTTTCACTTCATGACTGTGTTTAAAGCTGAACTGTGCATTTTTTGCACAACTATAGCATCACCAAATTCATAGGATGATGCAACAAGGACAAGTTATTTTAAAATATACTTACGTAATATTTGTCATCATCCTCGTTGTACGCCAACTTGACAACACCATATGAGCCCTTTAAAATAGAAGAAATGGATAGAGGAAAACAGACAAACAAAACACGTAGAATGAGATGAGTCAGTGCTGCGGGTCAGTAAGGGTCAGTGTCTGAATGACTGAATGACTGCTATGAAACAACATGGCTACGAGATTTTTCTGATGTCTATACTTGTGTTGACTATCAAAATACACAATAGGGGTATGATGCAGGTCGGCTTACCTTTCCAATCTCACTCTTTAACTTGTACTGGTTTAGCTGGATGCAATCCTGAGATTAGGAAAAGCAAGAAAAAAGAGAGAGAAGAACAGAGACAGAGAACGGAATCAATCCCAGCTGCACACACAAAAGAGTCGTGACACTATATTAATATATTAGACACCAGCGGGAACATGTAAGCCAGTTACAGGCGGAAATAACAAATCCCTGCATTTGTTTCGTAACCTATTCCACATGGAAACTGTAGAAGACAAGATTTAAAAGTAATATTGCGTCCTGTTTGACTACAATGGCAAATACCACAATTTAAGTTTGCATAGCCTGACATTTTACTATAGGCAAAAAGACTGATTCAAATAAAAAGACATTTAAATAGTGGTTTTCATTGAAGAACTTTTATTCAGCTTTTATTAACTGACATCAAGATCATTTAAAAAAATTATTAATTAAATATGAAAAAAAAATATATAGGACCAGATTTACTAAACAGGGCAAAGCCAGGGCTCTAGACTGCGATCAAAATGGTCACATTTGCGACAGTTTTTAAAAAAATGTGCAAGTTAAGAGAGAGAGAGAGAGAGATGACAGTTGCATGATTGAAATAGTTTACCTGCGTCTGTGTGTTCGCAATCTCACAAACCAAAATAATAGACGTTATTTTCAAGCCACATGTAAAATCATATGAATTATTACAAAGATTATTAAATTGAATACGTATGCATAGCAGTGGATTACAAAAACAGTTCAGTTTATTTTCCTCATTAGTAACAGTTTCCTATATTACTCTTAAATTAATATTACTTAAATAACATTGGCATTTATTATCCCTGTTTTATTCATAAATCAACTTTTTTTTCATGATGTACAAAATAAAAACAAAATACTTTTAAATTAGTTATTTTTGTTTGTTTTTAACATTATTGTTTTGTGCTTTGTTTTGGTTACTGTGTTGTTTCTGTTTCAGAAGGCAGCAATAAATAACACAATAATATCTAAGGAGTGTTCATGTGATTTTATTCACTGGCAATGTTGTGAAATTAGTAAATGCATAATAATTGTAATAATCGTGATTATTTCTTAGACAATAATTGTACAAACAAAATCTAGAATCGTTGCATCCCTAGTGAGTAGAATGAGTCTAGAGCCCTGATAGCGCAAAAATTCTGTGTGTGATAGATTTACTGACAATGCGCACATTAAAAAACATGAGCAAATACCAGTAATTTGACGAGCGCAAACATTAGTAAATTGCATTGTGTGATTCATTTTAATACTCTCCTCCCATAAATTCTGCATCTGAAAGGGAAACTCCTACAAATGCATATTCAATATGGTCAGGCACAAAAATAACTGTGTCCACATCTTCTCAGTGCTAATTTTTCACTACACGTCTTCGGCAAATCCTGAAAGTACTATTTTAATACCAAAAGAGGGCTTGCACTGGTAAATCTGGCCCATAGTTTTCTTTCAGTAGAAAAAAAAAAAAATCAAACCTTTTATTTTCATGTAAGTTTTGAATGTGGGAACAAACTGAAATGGAGGAAGTTCATGAAAAGTAGAATAAAACAAAAGGGATTTCATCACTGACTTTAATCAGCTATGACATTGTGCCCATGAGATGATGCCATGTCTATATGAACTGCTGCTTATCTGTATCAACTGCTGTAATTCATGTTTTTTTCTATGTCTGAATATTTATCCACAGCTAAGTCATTTGGATAAATCTGAATGGTTAAGGTCCCTTTGGGTACTCAGCCCAGAGTAATCAAGTTCTAAAGTAACAGAATTATCTCAACCATTCATGAAATTATGACTGAACCGTTCCAAACCCAGGCTCAGAACAAGACCACAAGACCACAACAAGACCACATTATTACAGAAGAAAATGCATCTTAAAAAAAATGGAGGGTTTCATTTCAGTGAATCAGCTGGCAAGTGCAAAAAAAAAAAAAATCACATGTAGCCAAGTTGGCAAAGCAATAACTATATCTGGATCAGCACCCTCGGTGTATTGTCAACCACAAACTTTTCTCCGCAGCAGGGAACATTACTATTGCAAACAATTCTGCCCTAATAACAGAAATCCTAGCTCTCTACTGTAGCATTATAAAGAGGCTAAAAAAGAAACCTTTATGATTATTTTAAAAGCATTCAATTTAGATTTGATTAAAAACATCAACAAAATGCCATTTTCTTTATGTTCTTTATGATTCATTGTGTTTTGTTGTGCTGTACTGAAAAAATGTGGCTCTGAAAAAATGGGTTTGCTATGCAGTTACATTCCTGATCAACATCATTTCAGAAACTGCATACAAATTAAAGCAAAGATTCTGACAAACAGGAAGAAATACTGGAGGTGGTCAAAGCAAAAATTAAAGGAAGTTTACAGAGGAAGAACCTCATTGAGAGAGGAACCTTGCAGAGAATGCACTGACAGATGAGGATATAAATTATAAAACATATACATTAAATTAAATTACATAAAATTACAAAACATTTCTGACTTAAGTTAGGGTGACCATACGTCCTCTTTTCCCCAGACATGTCCTCTTTTTGGACTTAAAAAAAAAAAAATGTGTTGGCCGGGATTCCTAAATCACCCAAAATGTCCGGGATTCAGCTTTTGTTTCTACACTCGCCATTCACTGTGTGCGTTTTTGTATTAAAGCCTTCCGGAGGACTGTTTTCTTAATTCCGCTCATGCAAACACTGTAATATTAAATATAATTTTCGCTCATCACGGAGACGCTATCAATATAGAGAGTATTTAAATCGATTTGGATGCAGCTCACGATGGATGTAGGGTTGCCAAATCCACATTTATTTCCCACGGAATTGGGCTGATTTTAAACTTTTGCAGCAGGTTGATTTTCTCCCGTGGGTTTAAAAGTTAAAAGTTTAAAAGTTTAAAATATATTGTATAATATTTGCTGAAATGCTGAAACATTTTACATTCTACCTGTGATAAAACTGCGATAGATATTAGTTTTGTGAAAGATGGCCACTGTGTTGGGAAGCTTTTTAGCTGTGTTTATGATCAGTCTACATAACAGTGACTGTAAAATATGTAGCTTTGGTAAGGAAATTACATATTTTGTGATTTGAAAACGTTGTTGTTGCATATACAGCTTCATATGCATGAGTTTTGAGGGTAGCTCATGCGATACGGCATTGCACTTGAGTGATGAAGTGCTCCGCTATGAACTTCGTGAAACTATGGCTTGACAAAACAGCTCAAATCTACATAAGGAAGTTAAAATAGCACGGCTGCATCAACAAATGCATTTTTATATGACTTTCGCATTTGTTAGCACCAGTGTTGAGGAAAGTTACTTTTAAAAGTAATGCATTACAATACTGCTTTACTCCCTAAAAAAGTAGCTAATTACGTTACTTAGTTACTTTTTATGGAAAGTAATGTGTTACATTAATTTGCCATTACTTTTTAAATCTGGGCAGGGCTTGCTTGTTTGTTTTTAATATAACAACGTTCAAATCTTAGCAAAATATAAAAGCCCTTTTACACCAAAATTAAATTAAGTGAATAAGCCTAAGGTTAAAGGAAAATTAAATTCACGCCTGTACAGTACAACTCTAGGAAAAAAAAAGTACAACACTCTTCAGCAATGAGGAAAAAAAAACACAAATGTTAGTTAATATAAAGTAAGTTTTATTAGTACTCTGCAAAAATGCTTTTCTTACTTAGATTTTATTGTCTTGTTTTCAGCCAAAATATCTAAGCATTCTTAAATCAAGAAGGATTTTCTAGACAAGTCAAAATTATTGTCTTGTTTTTTTTCTGAAAACAAGTGTGTTTTTGCAAAATAATTTCCCAATGGGGTAAGCAAAATAATCTTGTTTTCTGTTTGAAATAAGATTATTTTGCTTACCCCATTGGCAGATTATTTAGCTTGTTCTAAGCAAAAACTCACTTAATTTAAAAATAATTATTTACTTGTCTAGAAAATCCTTCTTGATTTAAGAATTTTTTTTGATATTTTGGCTGGAAACAAGTATTTTTGCAGTGTACGGTTGAATTGGATCAACAAAGGTCAGCAGCAAAGTCAAATGGGATTAAATAAATAAAGGAAACAAAAAGTAACTGGCATTACTTTTTTGAAAAATTAACTGATAAATTTTCACATTTTCTTGGAAATGAAAAAGTAATGCGTTACTTTACTAGTTACTTGAAAAAAGTAATATTATTATGTAACTTGTGTTACACTGGTTATCACTATGGAATAGGGTTTATGGTTGGGTTTGGTGTATGGGATAATTCCAACACGATAGAGCAGTGACACTCACAGGATATTTGAATTCTGGACAGCTGCAATATGTACCTCAAGCACAGGGTTGCCAGATGTTCATGACAAAACCCGTCCGATTGCCATTTAAAACTAGCCCAAAAGTAGCCCAGTTGCGTTTCGAGGGGGTCCCCCAGTAAAAATCTCATTCCAGGGGGTAAAATACACATTTTGTGGTGGGATTCCTCTGGTAAAATTAGCATTCCAGGGGCTAAATATTATGTTATTGGGGTCGCCCAATTCCGTGGGAAAACTGCAAACTTTCACTGTACAACTGCCTCAAAACGTGCAGTAAGGTACGGAATTACGATGTTGCGGAAATGTATATAGAGGCACGTATTTTCATTAACCTGGGTTGGAAAAAACTGATGACTGAGAGGTAGAGATAGAGAGAGAAATAGAGAGGGCAAAAGAGAAGGATATTGGACCCCTGACTGAGTCCAGACTATTACCGGCACATGCTCAGTGAGCCCTGCATTGCAGTAAACCCACACCTGCACACACACACACACACACACACACACACACACACACACACACACACACACACAGATGGTCAAAATTTACCAAAAAGAAGAGCTTAAAAATTATTAGAGATGGACTAGAAGGAGCTAGTTTAGACCTTGAATTTGTTGAGAAGTTAAAATTAGGAAAGCAGTTGTACTACAATTATGGCTTATACCAATAAACCACTAAATATTATTAGCTGATAATTTTCTAATGGCACTAAT
Organism: Cirrhinus molitorella; assembly: GCA_033026305.1. Classification (NCBI taxonomy): domain Eukaryota; kingdom Metazoa; phylum Chordata; class Actinopteri; order Cypriniformes; family Cyprinidae; genus Cirrhinus; species Cirrhinus molitorella. Next base: position 47,370,965 of record CM065119.1, read on the forward strand.
AAGAACCACAACAACTAAAATCGATCATAAAAAATGTGAATTTAGGCATCTAAACACTGCACACTATAAAAATATATTTGAGATTTAACAAAGATTAAATTGTTAAATTATTAGCGTTTTATTGTGAATTTTATTATCAAGTGAGTGCTAGACAATGGCAAAGGTTGTTGCACAATTGCACAATTCAATATATAATATCAGCTCATAGTATCTAACCAATTTTGTTTGGACACACCCTTTCATTTACTGTTTTTTAAAGAAGTTTCTTATGCTTACCAAGGCTGTATTCACTTGATCAAAAATACAGAAAAAAATTAATATTGTGAAATATTATTACGATGTAAATCAATATTTTTCTATATTAATATACAATAAAATGTAATTTATATCTGTAATTAAAAGTTGAATTTCCAGTCTTCAGTGTCACATGATCCTTCAAATATCATTCTAATATGCTGATTTATTATCAACGCTGGAAACAGTTGCACAGCTTAATATTTTTTTTGGAACCTGTGATACTTTTTATTTTTTTGCTTAATAAAAGGTTAAAAAAGAATGGCATTTATTTAAAATAGAAAGGTTTTCTAACAATATACACTACTGTTCAGTTTGGGGACAGTACATTTTTATTCTTTCTTTTTTTGAAAGAAGTTAATACTTTTATTCACCAAGGATGTGTTAAATTAATAAAAAGTGATGGCATAGATTTACATAGATTTAAATGCTGTTCTTTTTAACTTGTTATTCATCAAAGAATCCTGAATAAACAATCACAGGTTCCAAAAAAAAAAAAAATTTTCTGTTTCCAGCATTGATAATTCTAATAATAAATCAACATATTAGAATGATTTCTGAAGGATCGTGTGACACTTAAGACTGGAGTAACAGCTGATGAAAATTCAGCTTTGCACCACAGGAATAAATTATACTGTAAGGTATATTAAAATAAAAACTATTATTTTATATTGTAATAACATTTTGCAATAGTAGTGTTTTTTTCTGTATTTTTGATCAAATAAATGCAGCCTTGATGAGCATAAGAGACTTCTTTAAAAAACATTAAATGAGAGGGTGTCCAAACTTTTGACTGGTAGTGTATATATTTCCAATATTGTCCAATGACCAACATACTGTGCATCCCTAATGAAAATGAATAATCACATTATTCATTAATTATTTATCCTATTATTCATTCATATCATTCGTCAATTATTCATATTGTCATGGCCTAGACAGTATAGAACAATAGAGCCTTTACTTGAACCACATTACATAAATACTTAATAGCAGTCTACACTTCCCTATCCATAAATGTTTCAAAATTGTCTCACAGGCTCTATAAAATAATTTTGAACCATATTTATTTTTAAACCGATTCAATGAAGAAGAGAGGAGAAATGTCCACACATTACCCCATAAAGAGGTCTAGTGACTGGTTTTATCATGCAGGATGATCAGTTTCATATCTTTGTGGCAAGGATAAGTTATAACTTGTGGGCTCTGAGGAAAAAGCAGCCACAACGTCAAAACAGACATGCCTTGAAATTGAATTTATTTTCCTATCCACGGACGACAGCAGGTTTTCTAGGCTGCTAATACTATTGTGTATCTCCTAGCATCAGGTAATGCTTCAATGAGATTTCACAGTTATAAACTACAGGGCACATGTTGCTCTACATATGAAGGGCTCGCCGAGTCAGATCACATCTGAGCCCTGTCACAACAAATAAACGCCACGTCTACTTCCTGTGAAGGCAGAGATGCCTCCTAGGGCAACGAGAACTGAAGGATTGCAAAAAGAGAAGATGAATAAAAAAGGAAAATACAGGGGAGAACATGAAGGGAGGAACTTCGAAAGAGAATTTTTTTTTAACAGAGGGAAATAAAATGTTTAAGTGTGACAGTGGAGGATTAGCACACAGGCTCAATTTTCACTTTGGTCCGCTTCCAGGTTGGCCCTTTTTTTCTTTTTAAACCCGGATTAGACTGGATAATCTTGGGTTTAAGTGAGATACAAACATATTGTGCATTCAAATGTTGTACTACGATAACATCTGGGATCTCAGCGTGTAAACGGTGTAGGTTTGTGTACATGCGTTCGCAGGTAATGCTGGAGGAAGCGAGGGCACAAAGTATTTGATAGAAAGGGCACGAGTTTATTATGGCCAAAGGTGAGTGAAGGAAAAAGTACAAGAGAGCAAAATGGAAAAGGGCAAAAGGGAAAAAGAAACAGACAGAGTGTAGGCAAAAGCGAGGGAGGAAAAGAAATATCCAGTGATGTGAAATCTGACAGTCAATTACTTTGACTGCTCCATGTTCCTTAACCAAAACAGCCTCGAATTACTGCTCACACTTCAGCTGGAGTGTCAAGGTATGACACGCTTCTCACTCGCAGAGAGGAGAGTGTGTATGACAGCTGTCTGAAGTCTGAGAAATATAAAGGATGGGTAGAGAGACAGGACCCAGTCTTTTTTTTGCCTTGGCCTGTAAGTCAAAGGAAACAGTAGATTCTCAGAGATGTGACTGGAGATTCTGGGAGGAAGTAAGAGAGACAATGAAGGAAAAAGAGAGTAAGGAAGAGAAATGAGAGATTGAGACCATTAGAAACAGGATCACATGATAAACAGACTCAGGATATGAAGGAAACAGGACACCTCAACCTCAGAAAAATCAATTACAATCCATATTAAATGGGTGTAATGCCGGATGAGATAAACATCACTTTGTTTCTACTCTGGTTCTAATGTTAATGAATCTGGATTATTGTAATTGTGTACCTATTGTTAGTAATTTGCATTAATATACATCCAGACCAGGGTCAGAAATTAAGTTTTCCATTAAAGGAGTAGTCCACTTTCAGAACAAATTTCAAGTCTTTCTTTCTTCCGTCATCAGGAAGTTATGTTTTTTGAGGAAAACATTTCAGGATTTCTCTCCATATAATGGATATGTATGGTGCCCCCAAGTTTGAACCTCCATAATGCAGTTTAAATGCAGCTTCAAAGGGCTCTAAACGATCCCAGACGAGCAAGAAGGGTCTTATCTAGTGAAACGATCTGTCATTTTCAAAACAAATTGACAACTTATATACTTTTTTACCTGAAATGCTTGTCCTGTCTCATCTCTGCGATGCGCATGCGTAGTCTGTGTGATCCGGGTCAACACAGTTAGGGTATGTCCAAAAACTCACATCTCGTTTTCTTCCCAAACTTCAAAATTGCCAATCGTTTCGCTAGATAAGACCCTTTTATATTGGCTGGGATCATTTAGAGCTCTTTGAAGCTGGATTTAAACTGCATTTTGGAAGTTCAAACTCAGGGGCACCATAGAAGTTCATTATATGGAGAGAAATCCTGAAATGTTTTCCTCAAAATACATCATTTCTTTACGCCTGAAGAAAGAAAGACATGAACATCTTGGATGACAAGGGGGTGAGTACATTATCTGTACATTTCTGAACTAATCCTTTAAGGGACAGCATTTTTTTACATTCATTAGGGCAATGTTTATAATCTCCTTATTATTATAATCACCATACTATGTTGTTTTTAATGTCAAATTTACCCAAATACTCTCAATGACAATAGACTGTTTAAAATTGTATCTAGATGGGTTTTTGTTTCATGACTCTGTTTTCAGTGCTGACTAATCTAAGGACCTCTGATTGGCCAGTGTATTCCTAAATTCAACAGAAACGCATTTGATTGGTTATGAGGCTCAACACTGCACAAAACAGCATGTAAAAGCAATGAGCGAATCTGAATATTATTCTGCGAATTGACACTTTTCATTTGTTTTCACATTTTATTTTAGCCGCGACAGATGTAATACAACGTTTAGTTGTGCAGGGCCATTTTTTTGCCCCTTTGTCTTACATGTATGGGGCATTTTTGTTCATTTTGGTGACATTTTTCCCACAAGCCTTCATTAATTTTCAACCCTGACCCAGACCATCTCCATGTTTTTTAGTTTTACACTACTGTTCAAATGTTTGAGGCGAAACTTTCTTCTTTTTTCATTCGAAGAAATTAATTCAGCAAGGATGAAATGATCTGATTAAAATGACTGTTCTGTTTCAAATAAATGTTTTACGCTTTAACTTTCTGTTCTGAGAATCCAAAAAAAAAAAGAAATAGCTACCGTTTTATAACTGATTTCTGAAGGATCATGTGACATTGAAGACTGAAGTGATGGCAGCTGAAATTACATTTTAAAATATATTGAAACAGAAAACAGTTAGCCTAATTTAAACTGTAATAATAATAGTTCACAGTACTACTGTTTTACAGCATTTTTGATGAAATGAATTCTGCCATGTGAAGTATTAGAGACTTCTTTCAAACACACACACAAACGGTACCGACAACATTATTTTGAACAGTCGTGTACACTGCATCTTCTATTACTACTATGATTTCTACATGAAAATGTTCCTACAAAATGTTCAATTATGAGCATAGTGAATGGGATTCAATGTAATAACATTCCCTCAAGATGCTGCATCCAATAAATGATACATAGTTAAGATAATGAAACACGAACCTATAAAGTATAATTTTCCCCTGTAGAACAATAACAATCAATCAATATAAAGCCATTCTAAACAGGCCTTTCCACCAGTGATAACCATCTGACAGGCAGTAATGTAAATCATGACAGAACATGTGAGAACGTGGGAAAGATATACGCCATGCTCCTCTAATCTCTGCTTTATGAGGCTTCCTCTAACTACCAGCGATCATATCAGAGCCTGCAGCCATTTCTGCCACTAAAACAAATAGTACAAAGATATTAGAGATTAACAATAAGATCCTTTAAAAAAAAGAACAAGGAATGTTTGATTTTTTCAAATTTCATAAGAATGTTTGCTCAAGTGTTAATGACACATTTTATTCATATAGTAATAAAACTTTCAATATATTTTTGAAAAATAAATCATTATTTGATATTAATTTCTTGCCATCACTAAGCTGAGATCTTGAATTTGCCTCTATATCCATATATCCAGCAAAAATAAATAAATAAAATAAAAACACGGAAAAAAGGTCACTGGGGTAGTACATTTACAAAAGCTACACTGAACCTTTTAGGTTCATATTAGTACCTACACTTTAGGTACTAATATGTACCATTAAAGTACCAGTATGAATCCCCTATTGACAGCTTTCGTACCTTTATATCTGATGCATTTTTAGGTGATATGTCACACTTGTTGAGCTTCGATTAATAAATTCCTCCATAGTGTATAATGTTACAGAAGCTTTTTATTTCAGATAAATACTGATCTTTAGATCTATTCATTAAAAAATCCTAAAAAAATTACTCTGTTTTAAATATTAATAATAAAAAGATTGAGCAGCAAATCAGCATATTATAATGATTAGAATGCTAAGAATTCAGCTTTGAAATCTAATTTAAAGTTACATTTTACATGGATACATTTGGATCAAATAAATGCAGGCTTGGTGAGCAGACGAGACTTCTTTAAAAATTATTACAAATCCTACTGTTCAAAAACTTTTGACTAGTAGTGTACAATGAAAATTGCAGTCCGTGTCTACATATACATCAACTACAATCAGAGCTGGGTCTGAAGTGGTTTTATGCCATTTAAAAAAATGACAAATAATGCTTTAGTCCGACTGAAATGAAGCGGGTAAAATGCACTTATTAATTTCCTGACTCTACTGGATGAGTCTGATTTGTAAACAAATCATTAAGAATGTGAAAACCATATTAATCAATTAATTAAAAAAGTGTTCCATGGAGAAAAAGTCAAATGGGTTTAAAAAGACATTAGGGTGAGCAAATAATGACAGACTTTTCTCAAACAGAAGCATATCATTTACATTCTCTGTTATGAATGTGCATTAAAAAGATTCAAACTACATTAATGACAGTGAATGGCTTAATTGCTAAGAGTGTTTCCCCTCCGCGCCTATCGCTGAATGAGTGCGAGAGCAGATGAGGAGAACACGTCCAGCTGATGCTCCTCTCAGAGCAGAGAGCCACTCACACTGCAGATACACTCCAGAGAGAAGATGAGGAGGACCCCTGGCTTTCAATGTCTCAGCCCTCAGACAGGCTTGAGCTCCATTAACACACACAATCATACTGTATAGCCAGAGCAAAATGTGGGCACGCACACACAGATCATCTCTACAGGTCAGAACAAAGATATTCTTTAATAGGAGCAGGCTGTTAAGAGGGGGAGGGTGCTGAGGCTGTGTATGAATGAAAGAAGCCTTATTAAAGTTTGGCTGTATGGGTCACCACATGACCTGGACACTAATCACAGGAAATGAGTTTTGCTTTAAACACACACACACACACAAGCTCTTCATGCTGTGTAATAGAAGATTTCACACTAGAAAATCAGTCAGATGTGACCTCATGTCAATAACTATTAAGACTTGATACTGCAAATCAATCCAAAACAGAAATCAGTAGTGGTCAAGCAATATATTACCAAGGCTGATACATTTGTAACCCTGGACCACAAAACCAGTCATAAGTGTCAATTTTTCAAAATTGAGATTTATACATCATCTGAAAGCTGAATAAACAAGCTTTCCATTTATGTATGGTGTGTCAGGACAGGACAATATTTGGCCCATATACAACTATTTTAAAATCTGGAATCTGAGAGTGCAAAAAAATCTAAATATTTAGAATATTGCAATGCATATTACGTATCAAAAAATTACGTTTTGATATATTTACGGTAGGAAATTTACAAAATATCTACATGGAACATAATCTTTACTTAATATCCTAATGATTTTTGGCATAAAAGAAAATCTATAATTTTGACCCATACAATTTGACAGTAAACTAGTGAAAACTGAGAATCATTGGTACACTTTGCTGGGGTATATTTTTAGCAAAAAAAATTCTCAGTTTTCACTAGTTTACTGTCTTTGCTTAAAAGTATATGGAAAAATGTGTTATAGTGTTTGCCGTTTTGTTATTAGCAATAGGAATAGGAATAGGAAAGCGATTGCTATAATGCTGAATATCTAGTAAATATTTAATTTCAAGAAACTCAGAAGCATTAGGGAATACAATCCATTCATGTAAATTTTGTACAAGGTCATGTTATATATGCTGTGTGCCATGTCTAAAATTAGTGTTATCTGGTCTTTATTTGAGAAAATATAATTTCCTGTGCACAAAGCTGTACCATATTACTGTTGGTTACAGTGTTTACTCCGGAGCACAAACCAGTCATAAGTAGCACAGGTATATTTGTAGCAATAGCCAACAATACATTGTATGGGTCAAAATTATAGACTTTCTTTAATGCAAAAAATCATTAGGATATTAAGTAAAGATCGTGTTCTATCAAGATATTTTGTACATTTCCTACTGTAAATGTATCAAAACTAGTGCAAAACTATGCATTGCTATATGGAAAAAGGTGTTATAGCATTTGCCATTTTGCTATTAGTAAAAGGAAGGCGATTGCTATAATGCTGAATATCTAGTAAATACTGAATTTCAAGAAACTCACAAACATTAAGGAAGACAATCCATTCATGCAAACTTTGTACAAGTTCATGTTATATATGCTGTGTACTATGTCTAAAATTAGTGTTATCTAATCTTTATTTGAGAAGATTTAATTTCCTGTGCACAAAGCTGTGCCATATTACTGTTGGTTACAGTGTTTACTCTTTTGTTTTTTTTATTTTACATATCTAAAAGGGAAAAATCCCATGGCTCACTACTAAGTACAAATAAAATAAAAAAGATATAGAAGAGGTGGAAGATTTTTTTTCCAATTATTAAACAATGTGTTAAAGTCAGAGTTTGTATTTTGCCGTTATGTATGATTAGACACTTGCACTTAACATACAAATCATGCGCAAATGGAGTTGACTAGGTTTTCGACAAGCGAATGACAGAGATCTTTGTTTTGTCTGTCATTAGAACGTCCAAATCTGTGGCAGTAAATTAATCATATTACATTTTCATCAGATTACAGGTTATACAGTTTACCGTATTTAATGCATTTGGCCAAAATCTCACGATTTAAAAGATGAACCGCTATGCACAGGATATTTCAAATGTACAAAGTATATTGGCTACAACAAGATGGCAAATGCTAAGACTCCTCTCCGTTCTTCAAACACACAAAAACATTAGCCTGTATACACAGAGGTTCTTGAGTAAAGAAAACACTGTACTTATTAAAACATCAGTTCTTTATATACCCGCAAAGAATTAGATGTCTGTCTTCAAACTTTATTCTGAATGGAGGGGGTGGAGTTATGAAGTCTGACTAACAATTTGAGGATCCAATGGTGTTACAAGGTTTAAAAACAACCCAACTGCAATGGGTTTTAATTATACACTCTAAAAAATGTTGGGTTAAATACAACCCAGCGCTGGGTGAAATATGGACAAACCCAGCGACTGGGTTGTTTTGACCCAGTGGTTGGGTTAAATGTTTAATCCAACCTTCAGGGTAGTTTTATTTAACTCCACTAATGATTAAAAATTACTATATGGCTGACTTAAAATGAACCTTAAAAACCAGAAATATGTGACCCTGGAGCACAAACCAGTCATAAGTAGCAAAAGTATATTTGTAGCAATAGCCAACAATACATTGTATGGATCAAAATGAAAGATTTTCCATTTATGGCAAAAATCATTAGTATATTAAGTAAAGATCCTACTGATTTCCTACTGTCAGTAATATGCATTGCTAAGAACTTCATTTGGACAACTTTAAAGGCGATTTTCTAAATGTTTTGATTTTTTTGCACCATCAGATTACAGATGTTCAAATAGTTGTATCTCGACCAAATATTGCTCTATCTTAGCAATTAACTACTAAGCTTTCAGATGATGCAAAAATCTCAATTTCAGAAAATTGACCCCTATGACTCTTGTGGTCCAGGATCACATATAGCAAAGTTAAACAAAACTACCCAGAAGTAGGGTTGGGTACCGAACTCGGTTCTTTTAAGGGTACCGACCGAATTGTGTTGGTACTGCTGAGTACTGATTCACATTAAATCAATCGGTACCCAATTTTGGTACCTGGGAATGCATCTGATCGCATATGTTACAAAGAGAGAGAGAGAGAGAGAGAGAGAGAGAGGGAACAAACAGAGCAGACCGAATTGTACTGAAATGTGGTTGCATTTCTAGGGCCATATGGTTTCTGCAAAAACGCGGATGGGATTGAGTTTATTCATAAAAACAGAATTTACTCTATAGCACAGAATGCAATGGAATTTGTCTATTTTTAGATGAATAAATCAAAAGTAGGTCTGTCACTTAATTAGAATCGCGATATATCCTGAATCCGTGAATCCAGCATGTTCCGCTTGTCTCTGTATATATGAATGGCGGAGACCCGGTTTTGTTTACATCAGAACAGCAGCAGGAGTCTGATTTATTTATCAAGTAAAGAGATTGAGTCGAGCTGACTGAAAGAAGAGTGAGGTGAAAAAGACAAGACAGTGGCAGAAGAAACGAAATGCAAAAGCACCTGTTTAGCGATATTTTGGTTTTTGAAAAGCCTGGTGATTTTTCCATTTATCTAAGGCGAATTTGAAGTTTTTTAAAAAATATTTTTCTCATTTATTTGGTTACACAGTTTTTGCTGCTTTTTAATTTATTTAAACTTTGTGTATAATTTGTTTATTATTTTACACCAACGTGTATATTGTGCCTCCAAGCTTTCTTATTTGTTTTGCTAATAAGTTTTTTTTATTTATTTGGTTCCACAAATCTGTCTTTTGGTGATTTTCAGTTTTGTATTTAAACTTTGTGTAGCCTATGTAATTTGTTATTTTATATTAGGTATATTGCATGGTGTATTTTTATTAGTTTTGTTAATGAAAGTTCTATGTGTTTGACGTCGTATTTTGCTGCTGCTTGAATTGAATCGACGGCAAATTGCTGCTTATTTTAAAGTGAAAGTAAAATGCGTATGGTGCTTTTACAAGCTATTTTAAAGCGAAGGAAAGCGAGGAAAAGATGGAAAACTCAAATTAACAATAGCTTGACATCAAATTACTGTTAATTTAAAAGTGAAAGTAAAAATGCATACAGCGCTTTTACAAGTTATTTTAAGGCAAAGGAAAGCAAGGAAAATAGGGAAAAAAATAATGAACAATTGCTTGATGCCGAATTACTTCTAATTTGAAAGTGAAATAAAAAAGCACACTGTGCTTTTATTTAAAAAAAGAAGGAAAGTGAGGAAAAGAGGGAAAACTCAAACAATCTAACCTGTTTTGGGCTTATTTTTTCACTGAAATATTTATTTTGTATTATACAGAGTAAAGTACCAAAAAAAGGTAACCAAAGTAAACAAAAAAAAAAATAACGTTTCTTAGAGATAATGTGTATTGTAATCTTGTTAAAACAGATTTCTTAGAATTGGAAAAATTCTAAGAAAAAAAGTATTGTTCAGGAACCGGTATCAAAGGCATCAATATCGTTATCGACAATATTTGAACTATACCCAGCCCTACCCAGAAGGGTAGACTCAACTCCTGATTAGTCAAAAAACAGCTTTTATTAAAACCAAGCTGCAAAAACAGCTATAGACCAATAGTAATCAGTCATAAAAGTTATAAAAATGAAAGTATATCCAACTAAATGTGGATTCACATTGCGAATTCCAGGACATATTTTAATTGTCCTCACCTGCGAGTCTGAGATGGACACTCGTTTGGACTCGATGGTCGGCTGCCTGGCTATTCGGGAATATCGGTCAGCCCCGCTCCCAGAAGACACGTACGTTCCTCTCTCCTGCAATGACATCTTCCTGCCTGACAGGTGTGGCCTCTTGGGTGGAGCTTTCTTAACACCCGTCCCATTCTTCACTACGCTGGAGGACGTGTCGGACCTTAGCGACACCGCAGACATCTTGTCAGTCATCTCAGCGGTCTGGGAGGAGTCTGGGTCAGGGTCCACCCCCACGCAACCAGGATCACTGCTCATCGCCATGACGATGGAGTAGGAGGAGCTTGGAAGCAGGGAGGAGGGGGTGTGGGGTTTTTTGCATTAATTGTTCCACCTCCAACGTCGACTTGCAGTTACAGGAAGCTGTGGCTATATAGACAGATACAGACAGGAAGCAAGAGGCAAAGGGTTTGTTACTCAAACGTAATTTTGTAAAACTTTTGAAATGCATATAGGGTGAAAGAAAAGATGACACTATAGCTGGTTTTATATATTCATCCAATTGAATTTCATTGCTCTCATTCCTCATCCTTCTTAAACAAGAGGAAAAATGAAAGGCTCCGTGTGAACATTATCAGTCCTCGACTTCATTTTGGGCTCTAATGAGGGTCAGTTATGCCTTGATCATGCTCTCCATGGCATTTTTCTGGCATTAGCTGTGTGGAGGGTGTGAATATTACTGGCAGCAAGGTGCCAATGAAGTCATCCATACATGACCAGCTAATTGAAAAAAAGTGTGTTTCTCAGGGAGCCCAATTTCCTCAGACGGAAGATAATTAGGAGCCACCACTGTGAACAAGAACTGCTTTGTACTCACTGACTTGTATGTGTGTGTGTGTGTGTGTGTGTGCATCCTATTTCCCTCGGAGCCTTTAGACTCAAATAATCTATCTATCTATCTTTCTGGGGTTTGTTTGTGGAAGATTGAGACAGTGAGAGAGTCTTTTCCTCTATCCATACACAGGCTGTGCGTGAGACGGGTGCCTGAGGCCTATTGATTAACACACTGCAGAGTCAGGCTCAACCCCACTGCAACAGAGCTTTAGAAAGCTAACAGATCATTAGGAACATTACAGGACCCTGAACCCAAACTACACATTATATCAAAATCATGAAACACTCAAATATACTAGCAAACAAAAGGTCACAACATAGAAAAAGAAAGAATATTACAGAGGATATAAACTGTCCAAATGATGTTTGGGATCAGCAAGATTTTTTTTTTAAGAAATTATCACTTTTATTAAAAAAAGGATGCACTAAATTGATTAAAAATGACAGTACTCCGTCTCAAAATTAATGACACTGAAGACGTAACGTATGCTAAAAATTCAGCTTTTCTATCAGGGATAAATTACATTAGAAAATATACTGACATACTGTAGAAAACTGTTCTTTAAAATTGCAATACCATTTCACAATATTACTGCTTTTACTATAGTTTTGATCACATAATGCAACCTTGAGGAGCGCAAAACACCCAACCTTTTGAATGGTAGAATTTATAAAAATATTATTACTCATGTACTGTAACTGTAAACAAATATTTGTACTGTTATAATTTACAATTAGAATACATTTTAATTACATTTAAGATTGCAGATATAAAATAAATAATTCTGCAAAGTAATAATAATAAAAAAAGAATATCATTTAATATTTAATATCATCAGTGACAGAAAACACTCCTGTTAAAGGATTAGTTCACTTTCAGAATAACAATTTCTTCATAATTTATCCACCCCCATGTCATCCAAGATGTTTATGCCTTTCTTTCTTCAGTTGGAAATAAATTAAGGTTTTTGAGGAAAACATTCCATGCAGGATTTTTCTCCATATAGTGGACTTCAGTGAGAGTCAATGGCTTGAATGTCTACACGATCCCACAATCCTAGAGTAATTTTCAAAAAAAAAATTCTAAAAAAAAAAAACATTTATTTGCTTTTGTAACCACAAATGCTCATCTCGCATTGCGTAATCACAACCGTTTGTGATTAAAAAGTACATACATTTTTATTTATTTATTTTTTTTACTCAGGCTCTCTCTAGAGGTACGCAGAGGAATCACTAAATTAAATATAAATTAATGTTAAAACACAATACAATTTAATTTAATGTTTATTTGAGTAAAACTTTTATTTTGTTTATGTTATTATTTTTGCTTTTACGTGTACAGTATTTTATACTGAGTTTTTATTTAACTTTCAGGTACAACACTTTTTAATTGAATCATTTATTTACCTGTTTGTAAGCACTGTGCAGTGTTAATGTTCAAACTGTGCATTTACAGTGGTAAAGTGGCTGTCTGACAACAACAAACATTCTTATCAGGAATAAAACTACCTTGTTTAGCTATGTGGAGCTGTGGTTGAATAGTTAAGCCTATTATGCTATTTAATGCTGGTCATTATGGTAATACTTGGAGAGACAAATATTTTCTGAGGTGGTACTTGGTATAAAAGGTTTGAGAACCACTGATGTGTTCATTTGAAACTGCAATTTGGACGTTCAACCCGTTGGCCACCATTTAAGTCCACTGGAATGTTTTCTTCAAAAACCTTTTTTTCTTTGTGAAGGAAGAAAGATACGAACATCTTGGATAAGATGGGGGTGAATTTTTATTCTGGAAGTGAACTAATTCTTTATGACACAGTCATAAAAGGTTATTCCACTCTCAGAATCTCCCCAAATCATTGACACTGCATTTTACAAACACAAAAATGAAAGGTGTTCTTATGAAGCTTCTGTACTGTAAATTCAGAACAACAAATCAAATGCTATGGTCCCATTTCAGCCACATTACTCTCCAAATTAATCCAGTTACTGCAGTCAAATATTTATCGTCTAATATTCAGGACTGAGAGAACATGCAAATAATTCACACATTGGCTGAAGTGCCCAAAATTTGCGCAGACTGAGCGGGTTATCCCTGTCTGTTCGTCTGCCGGCAGCAAGGCCACTGCGCTCTTCTCTCACATCAGTGTCTCTCCTATGATCACACATTGTTCGCTTCATACAGAGAGAATCAAAGCAGCGCTGGACATCTGCTCAAGTCTTTGTTTTATAGATAAAAGAGGTGGAAATACAAAATCCAGCTCTCTACATGGAAATAAGGAGCGATAGAAAGCAGAAGAGAAAGAATTTTTTCATCCAGCGCTCCACGCATCTCCCTTCATTTCTTACTGCTATTGTCTCGTTCCACATGCAACCCATTTCAGAGAATCCTCTATGAGGGCATGGAGAATTACCATAGGAAATGCAGCTGAACAATAGAAATGTCATCACAACTAAATCCTTTCTGTCCTACAGCGGGCCGGAGAGACTGAGGCATGAGACAGGCTCTAGAAACAGAGCTAAATCCTTTAACGCAAATGTCAAGGGAGCCACTCTCAATTTGACGTATTTGGGACATGCTACATTGTACTATTGCTCAAGGTTACTCAAAATATACAGGCCAAACATGGGAGGTTTTCTTCTGCAAGCCCCAGATGCCTTTTAAAACTGGCCCTAGCCCCACTAAACTGAATTTAAATGGCTGATATTCAAATGTTTTGTTGACATACAGTACCAGTCAAAAGTTTTTGAACAGTAGAATTTTAAATATTTTTTTTAGTCACTTCTGCTCCAAGGTACAGTAAAATTTTGAAATAATTATACTATTTAAAATAATGGTTTTCTATTTAAAATATATATTTTAAAATGTAATTTATTCCAGTGAAAAACATTTATTATTATTATTATTATTATTATGTTGAAAATAGCTAAGTAGGTTTTTTTCCAAGTTTCTTTGATGAATAGAAAGTTCAGAAGAACAGCATTTATCTGAAATCTTTTGTAACATTATAAAATGTCTTTATCATCACTTCTGATCAATTTAAAGCATCTTTGCTAAAGAAAACTATTAATTTAACATGTAATTTAATAGATAAATGTTGATCACTGGATCTTTCTACTCATCAAATCCTGGAAAAAAAAAACATTTACTCAGTTGTTTTAACCCTTTAACTGTCACTCCCTACTGTGAACATAGACATGAAAATGCACTATCCAAATGTAATTTTTTATAATTCATTAACAAAAACATTTTGTAATATGATTTTCATGTACAATTTTCATGATAATGCAATGTCTGATTTTAAAATGGTTTCCAAAGGATGAATTTTGAAATTTTAAGTCTTCAAGTGATATATAATTTCTTATGATTTCTAAAGCGTGATAGAAAAAAAGGCAACAAAGAAAGTCTTTTTGTGAAAAAGGTCTGAACTCCTGTTATGAAGTAAATTTTTTGAGGTGCACTCTTGTCATAAATTAATCTATTACTTTTCCTACATAATTTGTAACACAAAACAGTGGTAAAATATTAATTTAGGAGTCTTAGACCTTTCCAACGATGTATAGTTTGTCATGATTAGATTAGGATTTATTTGAAATATGGTGAAGTAAACGTAGGCGTCCTGGTGACAGTTAAAGGGTTAAATATTGATGATAATAATAATAATGATGCTGAAAATTGAGCTTTGATCACAGGAATAAATTACATTTTAAAATATATTCAAATAGAAAGCAGTGATTTAAAATAGCAAAAATATTTCACAATTTTACTGCTTTTGCTGTATTTTGAATCAAATAAATGCAGGCTTGGTGACCAGAAAAGTATTATTTAAAAAAAAACATTAAAACAATCGTACTGTTCAAAAACTTTTGACTGGTAGTGTATACTAAAGAAAGCAAAGAAAAAATATATAATGTAACTAAAATCACCATCATGAACACACACACACCACTTCCCAATACTAAAAACTTATTAAAGTACTTATTAAATATTACTATTATTTAAATAAAATGTAATTTGTTAAATAATAATATTTAATAAACATAGTGGTCATCGTAAAAGTTGCTAGACAATTCAGTCAAAAAATACAAAGGCAGCGCTCCGATATACAGCATTAAATTTATATCAGTATAACGTGATGAGATTTTGCCCTCAGCCAAAACTATTTGCTCTTTAATAAGACCGAAAACAGTCTATTAAACTTACCCAAAATGAATTATTTTCTCATGTTTAACCACTATATAGACATCAAAGCCAGCACCAAATTCCAGAAGATCTGGCTGAGGTGAGGCTGCTCTCGGCTGAAATGTTAAAATTTTCAAACAGACAGTTATCTTTATCAACAAACCCCATATCTGAAGTCTAAACAAGTACATTCTCGCCTAAACTTGAAACTACATTCCGTGACACAAAAACAGTATAATTTATACAATCATACTGGATTTGGGCATCCACCATGACACTCACCGAGAAATACTGCAAGCAGTTCTGATATCACTAGAATAGCTCAGCCAATCAGATTTAAGGACCAGAAAGAACTATTGTATAAATGCATACATATTTTTGTTTTTACATATAAACCATGCATATATCTAAAAAAATCCGTAAGACAGTGAAATGATACCATATTCTCAATCAACTGAACCTCTAATTGCTAAATCTGGCATCCTCAACATGATTCAAGATTATTACTTTGCTTAGACACTTTATTAAAACTGGAAAACATATGAGCAAATGTAAAGCTGATCTAATATTGCATCTCAAAGCCAAATCGGCATGGAGCATCTATATACAACTCAAGTGTATCTGCACAGAACGTGAATTTATGAATAAATACCAAGGTGAAGGTTTGGCTCATGAATATTAAATAGGTTACGTGACTAGACAGTGAGACTACCTGGCAACGTCTATGTGAGATAATTAATATTCATGAGCCAGGCCTTCATACTAACATACCAGGACCATACCAGGATTTTAAAACTCATTCTGGCACCGCTGTCTCACAGCGCACAGTTCAAAGAGGCCCTGTTTCAGCATCGTCCCCCTGCCAGGCTCAGCACCGGGGCAGTTTTATCTCAACGCTACCAGAAGATTCAGGCCACGGCTGTTTCTGGGACATACAGAGAGAAAGAAATGCCTCACAATAAACACACTCAAGGCTCCAATCATTCAAAAATTAACATCACAAACAAGTAAGACTGCAAATGCCATGCATTTTTAGTTCATTTTTTAAATAAATATACTCAAGAAATGTAAGTATTGATATGAAGAGTTCAGATGCAAAAGCCTTTAAATCCATCCGACATCTTTCTTTAAAAAAATTTTATCAGGCTGCAGTGTATAGGTTTCTATGTAAGTAGTGGTACTTCTGATTGGGCTGAGGCTGGGATTTTAGTAAGTTTGAAGTAAAAGTATTTGATGGACATATAATATGTGTCGAGAGCATTCACTCAGTATCATTATCTCATTTTTGACCGAGATGGCTTTTAGCTGGCTTACAGTATTTATTTGGAAATACAGTCATGCATTGCTATTTCCTGTTCATTCAGAGTGCATTAACTAATGTTAACAAACACAACTTTAATTTTAATAATTCATTGGTAAATGTTGAAATTAACATAAATTAAGATTAATAAATGGTGTAGAAGTATTGTACATTCTTACTTACTTAAATAAAATGTAAAATGTTATCAATAAATGTAAATAATTTGGTCCGTTTTATTAAAATAAAAAAGAAAATATTTTGTAATATGATTTTGATTTACATTTTCCATCATAAAGCAATGTCTGATTTTAAAATGGTTTTCAAAGGATGAATTTTGAGATTTTAAGCTTTCAAGTGATATATAATTTAAAGCGTTATAGGGAAAAAGGCAACAAAGAATTATTTTTGTAACAAAGCTCAGAACTCCTGTTATGTAGAGTAAAGTACTCCTGTAAAGTAGATTTTTGAGGTGCACTCTTGTCATAAATTAATCTATTACTTTTCCTATTTAATTTGTAACACAAAAAAGGTAAAATATCTATTTAGAAGTCTTAGACCTTTCTGACGATATATAGTTTGTCATGATTCAATTAGGATTTATCTGTAAAATGGTGAAGTAAAACTGGTGACAATTTTTAATGCTTTTAAGAAAAAATTCTCATACACTCTTAAAAATAAGTTTTTTTTATTGGCATTCTATGAAGAATCTTGAACATCCATGGAACCTTTCAAATGCAGAAAAGGTTCTTTAGATTCTTAAAATCTTTATCAAAATGGGAAACCAAAAATGATTCTTCTATTGCATCACTGCAAAAACACCCTTTTGGAACCTTTATTTTTAAGAGTGTATGCTTACCATGGCTGCATTTATTTGATCAAAAGATCAGTAAAAACTTTAAGAGATTGAAATATTATTACAATTTAAAATAAACTAATTTCTTTTTAAATAACTAATTATATTTTCAAACGTAATATAGACTCCTAGACAGCGATGCCATAGAAGAACCATTTTTGGTTCCACAAAGAACCATTCAGTCAAGGTTTCTTTAAAGAACCATCTCTTTCTCACCGTTTTATAATCTGAAGAACCTTCTTCTGCCACAAAGAACCTTTTGTGAAACAAAAAAAAAAGGTTCTTCAGATGTTAAAGGTTCTTTATGGAACCATTAAGACAAAAAAGGTTCTTCTATGGCACTGTGAAGCACCTTTATTTTTAAGAGTGCATTCCTTTGATGACACGCCTACATTTCTAGCAGCTATTACTCCACTAGACTTCACTGTCACATGATTCTTCAGAAACCATTTGTCTGGATTGCTTTTTATTTGAATGTTTTTTTTTTTTTTTGATTAATAGAAAGTTCAAAACAACAATTTCTCTTAAATATTGTTTTAAAATCTATGCAACAAATGTATTTACTGTCATGTTTGTACAATTTAATCCACTCTTTCTGAATAAAAGTAATTACTTACTGACCCCAAACATATGAACAATAGTGAAGACATAACAGTCAGATTGTAACAAACACAGTATATCACCATATTTGCCACTTTCAACACATATGTGATGAGTAATCATTCAAACACAAGGCATCTGAAATGTAATGTTACAAAAGCGCAGTGTAGCAGAGACACCCATGGCTTGTCAAAATCCAACATGCTCAGCAAAACCATGTGCGGGAGCGTTTCGCTATAAACAATGAGTACATGCACTGTAAACACCATAATAGTGTGTGCACAACATTCTTGAGCAGAAACAGGCATAGCTGACTTTCTAAATGTATACAGATATCCTAGCTCTAACACACAATATATACATAAAATATTCCCTTTGTGCCATTTTCGCTGTGTGTGCATTTGTGTTCACTAGCTGGCAGAGAAAAAAAAAATTGTAATCCTCAGACTTCACTTCCTCCTGGGCAGATGGCCACCTGATAGCAACATAAGAGAGACACCATAAGAGAATTCTTGGTTAATCAGGACTCACCTTTAAAAATAGAGATTTTGACTCATCCAGACGCGTACTTTCACAACTATGGAAAGTGAGAGACTAATGTTACAAGCTACAAGTCTTAAATGCCCTATAATGACTTCTATCCGTCAACATAGAAGTTGGTGTTAGACGCTTTAAAATTGTAACTTAAAAGAGGTCTATGCTGATGTTCAAAGAGGTAGGCAAATAATTTGGCTAATTTCGATAAGTGTGTTGATGAATGACTAAAAGGACTTTCAACACTTTCTAGTCGTTTTGATTTGCCATCTTCATTATGCTGCCAAGTTCTAAGGCAGCATCACACTTGTTCCTTGTTGAAAAGGAAATACCAGAATGCTTTGTCACATGGAGCAAAAGTACAGTTTAATTGGAATTAAGCCTATGGGTGAGACTTCCAGTTCCTTATCTGCTATAGAGAAATAATGGGAAAAATAACAACGTGCAGTAAACGGTAAAACTGTTTTCACAACAAACTAGTGTGTACATAATTAAAATAATACATTAAAATAATATGGTAAGACACACCAATTTCAAGCAGCAAAACGAGCGGCTTTGTACAGATAAAAATACAGGGTTTCTGCAGATATGAAAAAGTGAAATTTAAGACTTTTTAAGACCTTTTTAAAAATGTAAGACCTAAAATGGAAATGGGAATACACATTATTTTGCATTCATACATCTAATAGTTAATGTGTTTAATGTAAAAGGATAACAAATTTTCATCGCTGTCATAAATTATACTTATTACTATGATATACAGTGAACTTTTCATTTCAGCAGACAATATTTCACACAAAATATCACCATAAAAGTAGCACATCTTTGATTTTTGGTGGTGTCAATAATTTCTGAAGCAATATTTTCATTAGTGTTCCATCAGCTTTTACATACTTAAATCTGCATATTTTTATTTACTTTTATAAAGGCCTATTTTTTAAACTTTCATGTCAAATTAAATTAAATTAAAATGTATTCATTAAATTCAATCACTGTTACTAGTCATATTAAATCATTTACACTGCAAAATTAAAACTGCAATAAATTATGTTATGAGATTATTGTTTTAAATGCATTTATGAATATACAAATAAGAAATGTTCGGGGAAAATGCATACTTTTACTAAACTACCGGTAAGTCACTTAACGAGTCATTTCAGCTAATTCGTTCAAAATCATTGCTTGTGTTGCTTAGAGAATGTGCTGCTGAGATCCTTATTTGGAACTATTTTCATTAATGAAATTGAACAAAACAGTAAATATTGTGTTTAAAATGTAAGTAACTTAATAACTACTTGACTAACTACTTGTTTACTGAACTAAAATCAATGTAACATTTGCACTCGTGAGAATATTCAGCAAAGCTCCATTGACGTTACTGAACCATATCATGTTATAAATAAACTACACATTTTGAATTTTTACCTCAGTGTGTTTCTTCTGAGTATCTTTATGTGCGCCGTTTCTCTCAATTGTTTTTAAGTCTCTCACAAAGAGACAGGCAATGCGATTTTGATACCAGAAATACACTATCCATTATCAAACGCTGTTTACGTTGAACGTACTAAAATAAGAAAAATCATTCTTGCATTCTTGGTTTTTTATTTGTTCATTTTTTGTTGGTCTTTGGTCTGTCCAATGATTGTAGATCTGTCAGGCTTAAGATATTTTAGCGATAATGTGACCAAAATAATTTAAATCTGAATTTAAGACTTTTTAAGGCCCTTTATTTGGAAAACGTTATTTAAGACATTTTAAGACTTTTTAAGGACCTGCGGGATGCGGATAAGACCGGATGCCCGTAAAATTTACAAATGGCTGCACCGGCTTTTACGACAAGAAAAAGGTGGATATATTTTAATGCTATTATCACATTAATTAAGTCTAGAAAGGTAATCTGCATTGTGCCCAACAGGCTGAACTTGTTATCATCAAACCCTTTTCACAAAATGGAATAACAAATTGAGCTTCTTTAGCTCAAATCACCCTCAATACGTCTTAGGCTTGTCCGTTATACTAAGTATTGCAATTTCTCCAGATCTCCTTCTCATTCTGTCTGTGGTAGGCTAGCACGTCCAGGCTAGCAAGTTTAGCTGACTTTCTAAACTCATCCAGACAGGCCTGTCAGCTCCCGCTAAAGAGAATATAACTCACACCGTGTTTTTCCGTGTGAGTGTGAGTTTGCATTCACAGACGCTTCAATTGTTCTCCCAGGTGCAAGATATCCATTTCAATCCAAGACATCCGTATGCAGTGAGCAGACTTTAGCACACACACACACAGACTTTCTTCCTGCACTGGCAGAGCCGGGCTCTAGCAGGCGTCCTTGTAGAAACAGAGTGCATTTATGCGGCTGTTAAAGCGAGTCCCACCGGATGAGGAGGAATGCACAGAGCAGAGTGAAGGATATGTGAAGAGGGAAAACAGGAGGAGGAGAGGTGAACGACTGCAATGCTCCATGCCCACGTTCTGCCTCCTCTCACTTCAATTCAGCACCAAAGCTTTGATGCAAACTGTGAGGGAACAGCGCCCAAACGGTACTAGCGCTGTATCAGTCAGTGGGTGGTGATCTAGAGCGGGAACCGTGTGCTATTAGACAAGATAAACAGCAAACCATCGCTTGACTAAACACAGGGAGAAAGATGTGCTTTGAAATAGAAAATAATGAATGGTGTGTCACCATCAGCTTTCTACAGTCTACAACAGTGGATCTCAACTAGTAGGTGCTTTTATTGAGTGATAGAAAGCTGGAAAAAACAATGTTAAAGGAGAAGTTCACTTTCAGAACAAAAATGTACTGATAATTTACTTACCCCCTTGGCATCCAAGATGTTCATGTCTTTCTTTCTTGTTTTTTAAAGAAAACATTTCAGGATTTTTCTCCATATAGTAGATTTCTATGGTGCCCCTGAGTTTGAACTTCCAAAATGCAGTTTAAATGCAGCTTCAAAGGGCTCTAAATGATCCCAGCCGAGGAAGAAGGTTATTATTTGGCAAAACAAACGAAACATTGACAATTTACATACCTTCTAACCTCAAATTTGCGTCTTGTCTAGATGTTTTTCGTCGAAAAACCCACCTCATTGTCTCCTCCGACTTCAGAATTGCCCTACACTGCTGCAGAAGTACCAACCCAGTGTTTAAAAAAAGTGAACATGCAAAGAAGATAAAATGCCTTTTACAAAAAAGCTAAAACAATGAGGAGAAGATGGAGTTGGAGAGTTGGAAAAGAAAATGAGATGAGAGTTTTCATCCTACCCTAACTCCTATGCAGAGCTAGACAAGATGAGCATCTGAGGTTTAAAAAGTATACAAAAAGTATAAAGTATAAAAAAAGTATAAAAATTGTCATTTTCTTTAGAAAACAACCAATGGTTTTGCTAGATAAGGCTCTTCTTCATCGGCTAGGATTATTCAGAATCCTTTGAAGCTGCATTTAAACTGCATTTTGGAAGTTCAAACTCAGGGGCACCATAGAAGTCCATTATATGGAGTGAAATCCTGAAATGTTTTCCTCAAAAAAAAAAAGAAAAAAGAAATTCTTTACGACTGAAGAGAGAAAGACATGAACATCTTGAATGACAAGGGGGTGAGTATATTATCTGTACATTTTTGTTCTGGAAGTGAACTTCTCCTTTAATGCAAATAAAGTTTAACTATACGATCGTATGTATTTAGGACAACAAAATAATCTCATTTAACTGTTTAAAGGAAGGGTCACATCCATCTGTCATTTGGCAGAAACCAAATCAGGCAGATGCCAACATGAACAGGTTGCACAACACACTCTTATGCTCAAAAGCCATGAACAAAACTGCAGTACAAAAAAATGTTTTCCAGATAGATAGATATCACAAACCTAAAACACACACATCCAAGCACTCACTGAATAAAATGAAGGCTAAAATAAAAAAAACAGAATTTGCTGAGTCAACTTAAAATAAATTGTTACCCTGCTGCCTTACATTTTTAAGTTCAGGCAACTCAAATAAGTTCGTTCAAGTTGAAATGTTAAGTTGTACTAAGTAACTTAGATATTCAAGTTGACTAAACTAAAAAATTGTTTGTTAAACTTAACAGCTGTTTTTGTTTTCGGCTGCCTTAAAATTAAGTTGAACCAACTCAAATATCTAAGTTATCACAACATTTCAAGTTGACTAAACTTTTTTCGAGTTAACTGAACATAAAATTAAGGCAGCCAGGTAACAAATTATTTTAAGTTGACTCAACAAATCATTTTTTACAGTGTATTTTACTGACAGCAATGCAAGATGCAAAGACAGGCCTCCTGCATGTTTTCTAAAGTATGTTAGTGGAATTTGGCTTCTAAAAAAATATATCTCTTTTAACTACTCTACATCTAAATGCACCGAAAAGTATTGCTGATGATGTATTAAAGTATAGTAAAGGCTGGGTAAGCTATTTATCAGTAAGCTGATAAATATCAGTTTATTAAAATAACCAGGTTTTCCTGTTTACATGCACATCAGTAACCTGATGTGATGCAGTAAGATACAACATATTCATAAATATTTTTACCATTCTTCAATGTTTAATCTATGTTTGAATACCAGCATTTAAATGTCTATATTTAAAAAAAAGTGGAGTATAATTATATAATTGTAACTTTATTATTATAAAAACCTCACTGAGCGCAATTTAAGCGTTTGTATACAAATCAGTTTTTTCGTAAGACGCAAAATACTTAACAATAAGAACATATCAATGCAGTTTCCAACAGAAATGAACACTAGAGGCAGTAAAACAATGAGCACTATTCATTTTCGTACAGTTATTACTGCTCCATATGTTTTACTTTCCAGACTTAACAAGCTTGCTCTGTAACTGGAATCCTTGGGTACGAATCCCATGAGAAACATGAACCAGAATCAAAAACCAACCTTAAGTTTTACCATCTTAAGAGTCTATAAACAGCCCTTACTTCCCCTTTAAGAGGCTGGTCAGCGTTGAGGGAGAGTGGGAGCGCGGGAGCGCTGATGAGATGAATATTGACAGGTTTTAAACTGCTGGAGCGTACAGTGATTGAGGACACGGCCAATGTACATGCAGATGAATACAAATGGGATTTCACTCATGGAGGAACAACTATAGACAGATTACAGTTTGAGTGTTTAATATGCTGGCGCTTGCGGTAGAAGCTGCCCTTTTGGACCAATCTACAAATATCTTGATGTAATCAGGTGTAAAGGGTGCTTTTATTTAAGGACCTGTCAAAAATTAATGTAACACTAAGGCAGTGATAATAAAGTGGATATTATTAAGTACGTAGATGAATAGGACATGCTCACCTTACTTTTGCAGAATTGGCTGTTTGTTTCACTAGTCTACTTTACAGCAAGGGATCTGTGAATGATTAAAAAAAATGAGTAAATGTATGAGTAAATGTCAACACAAAGAGTATACACTTCAAAACCTGTTATTCAAAATAAATATTGTGTACCCATCCTGAAACGTGAGCTTTACATCCTCATTAAAGTACATACCTGCTGGGAGGACATACAAATAATCTGAAAGTATCAGCAAATAAATTACATGTTACAATATTAGAAAGGTGACCTACAGGTGATTTTAGCATTTACAAGCTGTATGACAGAAATTGTATAAGATGAATCATACGATGAATCAGCACTTAAAAAAAATGTGCACAGCACATTTAGATATATGCCTTTAATGAATTACAGCTCCCATGATCGCTAGAAAAAAGGTGATCTTTTCATATCTTTTCAATGCAACTTAAATATGTTGATTACACCTAGAAAAGAACACTGAGTTTTGTAAATAAGACAATATCTACAGTGATTCTAAAGTCTAAATTTGTGAGTTATAAAGTCAGAATTTCGAGATAAACACTTGCAAAGAGAACAAAGTAGGAATTCTGAGAAATAAAGTCAAAAATTCTAGATATAAATTCACAACTTAGGGGTTTATATCTTGCAATTCTGACTTTATAACACACATTTGCGAGTTATTAAGTCAAAATTGCGAGATAAACACACACAATTCTAAGAAATAAAGTTGCAATTTGGTACAATTTTTGATATTAACACAATTCAAAATTCTAGATAAAAATTCACAATTTGGGGTTAATATCTTGTGATTCTGACACGCAATTGCAAATTTATATCTCACAATTCTGAGAAAAAAAAGTTGAATTGTAAGACAAAAAGTCACAATAATCTTTTCTTTTATTCAGTGATAGAAACAGGCTTCAATAGGTTTGATTAAACTATGTTCAGATTCTGAGAAAACAAATAAAAATAACTTTGAAACTAGTTTTCAGTGTTGACACTAGTCATGTGTGAAGTACATTAACAGGAGCTGTGTTCTTGTTAAAATGTAAAAGCAATAACTAATATAAAAACACAGAACACTGTGCAACTTTACTGTTCAAAAGTTTGGGGTCAGTAAAAAAACAAATTCTTGAAGAGAATTACCTTATTGAAGTAAATATAAGACAAGTTTTTTTTTCTTTGAAATACATCTGAAAAAACGTACTTGTCTTATATTCAGAGTCTAGATATTGACGTGTCAATAATACACCTACAACTATAGGTGGCACCAAATCCACATAAAACGAGTGTGCCAAGAAACATCTAATGTAATATTTGTCGGTAATGTTAGAACAATGAGATTGAAAACAAAAGAAAAAGAGAAGCTTACAGCAGCATGAGTCTTATCTGTCATGTTAGCCTGATGGAAACAAACTTCCTCTGTAAGTGATTTTAAAACATAAGACAGTAATAAGATTTCACTTCTACTGTTAATGAAATATTGGTAGGCTACTATGAGGTGGATATATAATTTAGATGGGTTACCTGTTATTTTTATGGTATATCAAAAAGTGTGTTTTACCAGTATTTAATATACTTTCAAAACAAAAACTAAAAAAGGAAAATATGACATTATTTTTTTGAAGGATCATGTGACATTTTAAAATATGTTCAAATTAAACACATTTGTTTTAAATTGTAATAATATTTCACAATATTGAAGTTTTTACAGAAATGTTTTCAATAAATGCAGCCTTCACTGTAAAAAACAATTTGATGAGTCAACTTAAAATAATTTGTTAGCTGGCTGCCCTAAAATTTTAAGTTCAGTCAACTCAAAAAAAGTTTAGTCAACTTAAAATGTTACCGTTTATTAAGTGACAACTTAGATATTTGAGTTGATTCAACTTAAAATTTACGGCAGCCGAGTAACAAACACAGCTGTTAAGTTTAAACAATTTTTGTAGTTTAATCAAGTCACTTAGTACAACATAACATTATAACTTGAATAAACTTATTTTAAGTTGACTCAACAAATTGTGTTTTTTTTTTGTTGTTTTTTACAGTGTTGGTGAGCATAAGAGACATTTAAAAAATGTAAAAATGTAATATTGTTTCTGCAAAAATATCAAAAGCACAAGTGTCACAAACGTTCAGTGAATGTTCTAGATGTTTCTACAGAGTGGGAGAGTGATACACCACACCAAACATAAGCCAATGCTCATACTAACCAAGTTTTCCTAATTACAATTTCTACATGCAGAACTCGAGACAGATGGTTAACGAGGAATCTCAAAGCTTAGTGAACAGAAAGCGAGCAGCAGACAAGCTCAAGTGTCTTCACTCAGCAAGAGAAGAATTGCCTCCATTTCCTGCAGGAATCCAGACTGCCCTCTTTTCAGAAGTATGATGTGGACAAAAAGACCACTTATGAAAAAGTCAAGGCATCCACGTGCAAGAGAACCAGCCAAAACAACTTGTCCACGTTCTCTAGAAAAGATGTTTGAGTCTTTGAACTGCGGACAGCTCTGATAAGCCTGTTATTTCGGCTAGGCCTGGAATTCAGAGCGAATGCTGAATGCGGCACATGTCACAGGGCTCTTGGGTCTGGTTTGCTGTCTTAAGCCACAAGTCTTAATTTCAAACACGAAGCAGAGCCATTAAAACCCATTCAAGTCAGCAAGGAAACAAAACAGAGCTGCCAACAGACTCAAGTGGGATGGGGATTTCAGAGGAGGCTGTCAGAGAATGCCAGCGTGAGAGGAGGAACGGCCAAACGAACGCTATTCTCACAGAGAAACTTCAATTGTACGCTCTGCAAAGATGAAAGAAACAACTGAATATTTCAGCTATACAACTGAGAGAGAAATAAAGAGAGATGCCCTACTGGATATCAGACAGGTACAACAAAGGCAAGCGCTAAGAGACGGTCTGAATCCAGACACTAATTTAGACACATTTATAACACATCACAGGCCGTAAAGACTGCAGCGTCCCCTTCAGCAAGACTTTCTGCTATCTATCTACTTAAAGGGCCCCTTGGAACATAAAATATGACTTTAAGGGGTGATTATAAATGACAACAGTACCTTTTATGGATTACACACAGACAGACACGCTCATATCACCAACCTACATGAACAGGAGATACTGTATATGATAGGCACAGCAGTTCATTGTTAGAATGTATAAATAAAACAAAAGGAAATGAACGATTTTGTTACAACAATCACAATATATCAATTATTTTCATACTGTGCAAGTACATTTATGCCCATTCTGGGGAACAAGAAGTGTCAAATTGTGTCTATTTTTAGATACAAATTACTTTAACCATCATCCATCCAGGTATTTGACAGCAAAATAATTATAAATAAGTTTTTATAATTAATATATAATATTATCTAATATTAGTCTCAACATGGCTGTATGTATTTGATAATATTGTAAAATATTATTACAATTGAAAATAATTTTAGTGTTTGATTATTTTTTTTAAATATAATTTATTCCTTTGATGCAAAGCTACATTTTTAGCATTATTACTTTATTTGTGTTGCATTATTCTTCAGAAACCATAATCTAATATGTTGATTTGGTGTTTAAGAAACATTTTTTATTATTATCAGTGTTGAAAACGCTAAAACATATTTTTCAAAAGTTTAAAAGAACAGCATCTATGTGAAATCTATGTGAAAATGTTAAATTACATTTTATGAGTGAAAAAGCATGTCTACAGTGCAAAAAAATGCTTTTCTTACTTTATTATTTTTTGTTTACAGACAAAATATCTAAAAATGTTTAAATCAAGAAGGATTTTCTAGACAAGTAATAATTATAGTCTTGTTTTCAGAAAAAAGAAGTCAAAATGTTCTAAAAGTGAGTTTTTGCTAAAAACAAGCAAAACAATCTGCCAATGGGGTAAGCAAAATAAACATATTTCAAGCAGAAAGCTAGATTATTTTGCTTGCCCCATTGGCAGATAATTTAGCTTGTTTCAAGCAAAAACTTATTTGTAACATATTTTGTCTAAAAACAAGACAATAATTTTTACTTGTCTAGAAAATCCTTCTTACAATGTATAGATATTTTATAGATATTTTAGCTGGAAACAAGACAAAAAAAATCTAAGTCAGAAAAGCATTTTTTTTTGCAGTGTAATTCATTTAAAACATGAAACTTACACAATTTAACAGCAGTTTATTAAAAGTTTAACTAAAATGAAACTTAAAATTAATTAAAAATAAATTTCTCGTTTATTTATTTTTCCAATTTTCCATTAATTTTCTAAATTACATTTTAATTGTTTAATTACATTATCTCTAAATAATTATTTTATTAAAAAAAATATATATATTATTTAATTATTATTTTTTTTCCCCCAGAAATATTGGATTGTATGTGTTGTATTTCTGGTTAATATTCCTTAATAAATCTTTTAATAATTGTATAGGTAGCAGTACTATCATTACATTAAATAATATATTTCTTCGCCATTCATTCACACAGAGACACGCAGAACATGGATTCACATTTAAATATTATTTTTTGGCTTTATATGCACAGACACTATTACATATAGTGTCCATATAGAAGTATACTGACCTACTTTGATTTATTCATCCAAAATTTGGCAACTCATAAGGCCCTATTAAATTCCCACAAATTATGGCTAATTAATAATTTAATGACTGCATGGGAAAAGCATGTTGCTTTTGCTTTAATACATGCATAGCCTCATCGCTGGCTGTTTTGATAGAAATACAAATCAGCATGTCATTAAAACTGAGGCTGCATTTTCTTAGACTGACTCACCATATGTGAAGTTCACAGTATCACACATCCAGCTAACAGCTTTAATGTCTGCAGCCCTCGGGCATGTTCACTGACCTACAGACAGCGCTGCCGCTTATTGCCAGACCTAACAGCCTTAACTAGCATTGATGTGTGTGTCTGTGCATGAGTGTGCATGCTGAAATCTACTGTACCAATGTATAGCATTCACTGAACACTGTTAACCCAAGCCACATGCAACATGTAACATGCATAAAGTCGCTACACTAATAGAAAAGTACAGTGGTTTAGTAGACATGCACCATGTTAATCATCGAGTATGAGAGAATATGTTCAATGTATGTAACATTGTAATCTGGTTAAGATAGTAGATTGGTAGACTCATAATCAACATATCGAGCAAGTACAGTGAATGAGGGAGAGCTTAATTCATACAGTAATGGACAGCAGAGACTAATCCTCACTGCTGATGTGGTGTGATCAGACTGATTCATTAATCACTGGTAATCCCACACTAAGAACGGACACAATGTGAGGACAGAGGGATAGAGAGGAACAGGCTGGAGTGACAACAGGAAGTTGATGACAACAGAGAGAAGAAAACAGTGTGACGGTGTGTGTCAATAAACTGTTAGTCATTCAAAACGTTTCATCAAATTGGTCACATCATGTTCATCATAGGGGTGTGCGATATTGACAAAAAATAATATCTTGATATTTTCCTGTATTTTATTGATAATTAGACAATATTTTGCTGTGTTTTTGATATTTTTCATATTCTGTGTAGAGGTGTGCGATATATATCGTCTGCAATGTTGTTTCAATGATGTGCAATTTGACATTATCGAGTATAATGTGAAAAACGAACAAAACAGAGTGCCTGCATAACGTTACATTATGTGAACAAATATAGTAAATACGCATTTAGAGTGTATTCTTTCACTGCATGATTCAGTCTATTAAAATGCATTTAGAATGATCACAGAATTAAAGATATAGGGGCAGAAAATGTATACATTTAGATAATTTTATATACTTAATATCACACGAAGAGAGACGTTTTTTTCCTTCAAAAATCAGCATGACTACAAATGTGATATTGATTTTATACAACAGTTCAATAAATAGACATTAATATTAAAAGACATTTTAGACAGCATATTTACTGTTTTCGCTTAATTTCGCCAACAAAAATCATTCCAAACACAGCCACAGCACTGTTTTGCGTTTCTGAGCAACATGAAGGCGTTTCGTTTCTGAATGAATCAACCGTTTAAATGATTCGGTTCAATCGCAATGACTCACTTATTAACAGCCACTTACTGCCACCTACTGGCGGTTTGAATTTCACATTCAAAGTATCTTTTCACTTAAAATAATTTCAAATATAGCTGCATTATCATGTGTAAATGCATCTAAATGCCATTTTATATATTTTTAATTTATTGTGCACTCTCTTCTGAATTGCGAATAGCAAAAATGCATCATAGACAAATGTCCTAATATTATTGCATATAAAACAGGTTGATGACTTGCAAGATAATGTATATATAGCAATAATAAATAAATTTCATAAACATCATTATAACTCATATTATATAACTTTTACAGTCCATCGAAACTGCAACATAACAAAAACTCCTATAAATTCCATCATGACAGAACATTAAACACTAACACACCTCTCCTTATACACAAAATAACACTTCATTTCAAAACGGAATGAAACTAAGTAATTTCATGTTATTAGAAAATTGGAAAACATCATTTAAATTCATCACTGTAGATGATGAGTACATATTATGATGTGGCTGTCAATATATTTTTTAGATTACAAGCCTTACATTGACCAACAGTCACAGCAATCTTTTTTGCAGTCAATTTGTCGGAGGTTGAATTGTGACTACCTCACTATTTCAGTATTATGCTTTGCCTCAACCGCAGAGCATTTTTTAAGATGTCGTCAAGTTGCTCGTCACTGCCAGAGAACAAAAACGAATTACATTTTAAAGGTCAATTTTTAAAACCTGACAAGAAAATAAAGAGATGTGATGGGAAAATCATACAAAGCAGCCTCAGCATCTACTTTACAATCAACAACAGCTTTTTATTGCAGCCATTAAGCCCTTAAGAAGGATCCATTTCAGACAGCACACACACACAAACACACTTGTGCTAATGTGAGTGCGGGTCACATGGAGGCAGGAGCCAGGGGACATTCATTCTCTACCCTGCAGTCATTCTACAAACACGCAACCCTCCTCTTCATGTCCACATATCATCTCATCTTGCCTCCTCGCAGACTCATTTTAAATGCTTAAGGATTCCAAATAGTTTTAAAGACATTAGACACCATTATAATATGCCCGAAGTTCAAAAACAGCATCTTCTTCATATGCTTCTCTCTTGCTCAATAAAGTCACTTCTTTCTTTTCTTTCTCAAAAAATTATTAAGCACCAAATGCATGTCAGTTTTCTGTTTTAGCAGTGAAATTTGCAGTGTCACTAGCACAAAAGCAGTAGTAAAGACTGTAAAAAAATAGTGGAATTTAACTGGAAAATACTGTAAAAACGCTATGGGGAAAAAAAAATTAATAGGTTAACAGTAAGTTCCCATACTGTATACAGGGAAAACCTTAAAAATCGAATTTTACAGTAAATGCTGTTAATTGCACAGTTATTAGAAGTAAAAAATAACATATCAATGTATAATTTACAGTCAAATAATGTAAACTGAAGTTCCTAAATGTAAACAAAAAGTTCCCTGTGTGATACTCAACATTTGAAAGCATTTTTGTTTAATAATAATCTTTTTTTTTTAATTGTTTTTGTTATTAGTTATGCACATTTGGGTTTTTTCGTCTCTTGTTTAATGAATGCTAATTGCATTATATTAGTGACGTGTGTTACAATGATAGTGTTTTGTGTTTCTGTGAATGCATCTTCTGTATATTATTATTTACTTCAGCTTGTTGAAAAGCTACTTAGATTTTTGTGTATTTTAACAAAATTATTCTGGCAACCACAGCTGCCAAAATTATTTTGTAAAAACTACAGATTTGTTTTTACAGTGTGCTGTTATTTAGAATTTTCTATTTATCACAGAATCTTGAGAAAATTTACCACAGTTTCAACAAAAATATTCAATGATAATGATAAAAGGAAATGTTTCTTCAGTACAAAATCAACATATTAAAATGACTTCTGTAGGATCATGTGACACTGAGTAACAGCAGATAAAATTCAGCTTTGTCATCACAGGATCAAATTAAATTTTTAAATATATCAAAACAGTAAACAGTTATTATAAATTGTAATATTATTCCACAATATGTGACCCTGGACCACAAAACCAGTCATAAGGGTCAATTTTTCAAAATTGAGATTTATACATCATTTGAAAGATGAATAAGCTTTCCATTAATGAATGGTTTGTTAGAATACGATAATATTACAATATTTAAATTATTTGAAAATCTGTAATCTGGCTATTGCTACAAATATACATGTGCTACTTAAGTCCAGGGTCACATATTATTTAAAAACATTAAAAGTACTTAAACTTTTTTTTAAAACGAGTCTGATAGATGTGTGAAAGCACTTTCTTAAACTATGGAGTACAATCTCAATATTTCACAAATGTAGCTTACATGTTAGTTTCTGGGTATATTAGTGTAATTAAAGCTGAAATTAACCATGATAAATGAAATGAAAGCGTGTCAGCTGGGGTCAGAGGTAAAATTGGATTACACGCTTGGGAATCAAGCTCGAGATCTGGATTCATTTAAAACTAAAAGCTAAGTAAGACGTATGGACACACTACACAAAAAAATGCTGAGTTGTTTCAACCCAAACAACTGTTGGCTGGGTTTGTCCATATTTTACCCAAGTTTGGGTTGAAGCAACCCAGCCCTCTTGCAAGACCATGTCATTTTGTTCTAAATAGCCAATTATCTCATCTAGAAATTATTTGTTAACTAACCAAAGCTCTGTGAGTTCCAGCTGAAAAGGAAACAGTGTATTTCTAGTTTGTTTTCACACTGTCAAATCTCAAACTACACTTCTAATTAGGGCTGGAAGTGGGGGTGCGGGAGGACAGAGTTTGGGGAGTGAATTTCGACGTTTCACTTACAACTGGTTAGGCTTTTTTGAAAATTAAAATGATTTCTATATTTACCCATTCAAAAGGCTACGTAAGCGATCCCAGTTCTGCAAACATGGAAATAACAGCTAAAAATGCAGCCTCTATCGATGCACGTCCTGCTCCTCACAGCACAGATTGTGAAAGCATACTGCAGTTTTTGCCATTCATTATAACAAAGTGGAGACGATGCAAATAATAGATTCAGTGTGCAGTGTAGAGAGCTTTAGTTAATTAAAATGCAAGTTTGTGAGATCGCAATGAACTAAGACTTTTTAGACAGCTTTTTAATTATTATGAAGGAAGCTTGAAAATGTGAAATTGAACAGTTTTATACATTTTTGATTTTATACAAAAGTTAATATTAAGGGACTTACATTTTAGAACCACTGCTGTCTGATTGTGCTCTATATCATCAACTAAAATAGTTCCAAACAAAGCCACAGCTGAGTGAATGAAACTGCACTTTTGAACGAACTGATTTAATGAATTATTCAAAGACTGACATACTGCCACCTTTTTAAAGTATTTTTTAAGTATAAACTCATTTACTCATAAAGTCATTTAAATTATTAAAATTTCTATATTCAAAACTTTATATTTAAAACAATCCCATAACACTGTTATTATGAAATGCATTAATTCCACCTCATGTCATGTCAAAAATTCTGTAAATATTCCATAATGTCATATTTGAGCTCTTCTGTGCCATGCAAAGATGATTTGTTGATACTGATTTCATTTGATTGGTAACTTATTCACCCTGGTTGTATCTTCTTATTTTAATTGAATTTATTGTTTAATTAAAAATTTTGATAAAAGTTTATAAATCTAATTTTTTGGGGCACAAAAAATGACATACATGTAATAAAGTTAGAAAAATGGCATTACAAAGGTGTAATGATGCTCACATGCAAATTCACACACAACTTATCTTTAATTTGGCCAGAATTGCAGGTGCCTGTCTTAATATACAAGAGGGTTTTAAAAAAATATGAAATCAGTTGTTAATAAATGTTATTATAGATTATAAAGGGGTTGTATAAGTAAACACATCCGGAACGAGAGTCCCCTCAGTGAATTTTGGCCATTTCCACCACTGCTTCTAATGCATAAGAGAGAGAGAGAGTGTTTAGTGTGAGGTTTGAGTGTGTCAGTCTGTAATCCGGGTCACTTTAATTGAATAACGCAGATTATCTCGTCTCAGGGAAGCTACTGCAGCCAGAGCCACTCGCTCTCACATATCACTGTTGTCGCCGAGAGCGGACATACCAAAAATCTTCATACTACAGACTGTAAAAAAATGAGTGCGAGACATATCTGGGAACAAAAATAGCAGCAGGCACATTCCCTGCCAAATCCTGAGCTAACCTCTATGTGCCCTACTAACCCCCAGCTAGTGAATTTGGGATTAGCAGATGGAGGGAGAGGTAGAAACGACTCATTTCATTTACTCACACGGACTGAGGGCTCGCTCGCGGGTCCGACGGTGGATGGAGGCATGATCCGGTCCTACGGGGGTGAGGGAGGGGACCCAGATGGAGAGGAACCCATTGGTAATGCCATGGGACTTCCAGGGTGCTCCCCTCCCTGCATCGCACAAGACGTCGCTAAGACCTCCAGTGCGTCCCCTTTCACAGGTCACTGCCTTTCTAGGAGCAGTGTGGGTGGGGCGTAAGGGGAGGAGCATTTGGTGTTTTCCCATTTTCCAAAACCAAATAAAACTTAAGACCCACATAACCAGCTGACAGGATGTATTTGACAACTCCACATGTGAGATTAACCACGCTGTGGGGAAGCAAATCCATCTAGGGACATCCCAACTGAAAAAGCTCTAGAGATGGTGCGGATGCATTAGAGAGAACACACACACACACACACACACACACACACACACATATACACACACATACAGAGGGCTAAATTTAGCCCATGGTAATCATCATTCATAAATGATGAATGCTGCAAATTCATGCTTGTCCTGAGAGACTCTGGACCTCACCCAACTCACAGTGTGTGCCTCTAAAAACAGCCCAGCGAGGAGGAGGAGGAGGACAGTTCTTACACACACAAACACAAACACGGCTCTTCCTGAACCTTCGAGCAGCTGAATGTAACGTCTTTACATAACGTACTGAGACACCAGAAATTACCATGTTCTCTGTGGTCTGGCATTTAAAGAAACAATGAAAAAGTTAAATGTAGAAGACGCGACAATAGCGGGGTCTTCCGCGCATTGTCCTTCCTGCTGGTTGGGCCGCCTGGCTGCTGTATCGGATACAAAAGGACATTTTAATGAGGAGATTTACTCTCGGAGGACCACAAAGGATTTAGATGTCTCAAAGCCTGGCAGTGTGGACGAAGACAGACCTGTGTTTGGACAGCCATCACTCAAGAACGGCTGAATCACATTTCTATCATCATGTGGTTGGGTGGGTGAGGTTTAGTCATGGGTGGAAGTAGGCTTTGCATACCATGACTTCAGTAATGAATTTCAATAGTGTAAGGTTCAATTTGCTAATAGTGGTTAAATGCTTTGATAGCACAAACTTTTTTGCAGCATTTATTAATTGAGGTTAACCCCTTAATTGTCACCTGTCCCCTCAGTGGGACACCTAAGTTTACTTCACCATTTTACAAATAAATGTAATCATGACAAACTATATATGGTTGAAAAGGTCTAAGAATCCTAAACAGATATTTTTCCATTTTTTGTGTTACAAATTATATAGGAAAAGTAATAGATTACAAGACCTCAAAAAATCTACTTCATAACAGGAGTTCTGACCTTTGTCACAAAAAGACTTTCTTTGTTGCCTTTTTCATATGATATTATATATTACTCAAAACTCAAAAATTCATCCTTTGAAAATGATTTTAAAAATCAGAAATTGCAGTGCCATGGAAAGTGTGCATCAAAATCATATTACAAAATGTTTTCATTAATGAATCATAAAAAAATAAGCCTGAATACTGCATTTTCACGTCTATGTTCAAAAATGGGAGTGGCAGTTAAAGGGTTAATGTTCATTTTGTTATTGTTCATAATTAATTAGTTAAAAAAATGTTGAGGATGGTAATTATTTCCGTCTGCGGATATTTGTCAACTGTTAGATTTTGGTTAATCGTCTCTATCACAATTACATGAAAATGTATGCGCTTGCACGCATTTTTAGGTATTGCGGTTTTAAAATATGTCATTTTAAACCATTAAAACGCAATCAGCAGTGAAAGAGAACTAATTTCGCTATATCTATGGGCTGAAGTCAGTGTTTCTCGAGCGTGGGAGTATTATACCAATTTTTTTGCCGCTTCATAGGTCTTGAATGGTTAAATACACACACTTGTATGTGTCAAAATGCCTTTGCATATATCCTCATAGACACATAGATTTAAGTGAAAGCAATAAGCTGAAAAAAAAAACACATGTAACATTATATTGGATTTGGGCAGCTCTTAAAGTGACAGCAGTCTAATATTCCTGCTGTCTGTCATTCATGTAAATCAAACAACAGAAGAGAGAAAATCTCTCACTGCTCCTTATTTTATACAATGCATGTAGCATTTCTTATTTATTTGTTCTAATTTATCTATTTATTTATTTTTTGTCCTATTGCTTGTAAATAGTTTGATTGCTGACTGTTTTACTTGTCTTCAGTGAGACTGAGGCATTTTTTTTTTAAAGATAAGTTTTTTTTGTGATGAATTTTGTGAAAATTTTATGGACTTGAAAGTGTCTAAAAGTTTTGATATCTTAAAGACCTTATTAAAAGCCAAAAAAAACTTGTGATTAGGGCTGTCAAACGATTAATCACGATTAATCACATCCAAAGTAAAAGTTTATGTTTACATGCTATATGTGTGGTTACCCACACCTACTTTCTTTTCAGTTTTAATCATTTTATTCTGTCCTCACTCCTTACTAAATAAAAGTGAGGAGTTCAGATGCAAAAGCCTCTAAATCCATCTGACATCTTTCTTTTAAAAATGCATTTTTATCAGGCTACCTAAGTAGTGGTACTTCTGAAGTAAAAGTATTTGATGGACATATAATATGTGTCGAGAGCATTCACTCAGTATCATTATCTCATTTTTGACCGAGATGGCTTTTAGCTGGTTTTGCATCTGAACACTTCAAGTATTGATTTCTTTCTTACTGTCTCCAAAGTTTCAAGTGTTATTGAACTTAATACATGAACACATGGTAATTTACAAAAGCTAAAATGTAAAAGATATATTAGTAAATTCTATAAATAGATTGCTAAATGCTGTAAAATGTTATTCATTATAGTTTATGATACCTAGTGTTTTAACTAATGTTAACAATCTTGAGGTAAATCGAGCATCCGGATGCATAAACGTAAACAAGATATTGTATTTCTTCACAGAAAATAACTAATATGGATGCAAAAAACTAGACTTCATTTAACTGTGGATTTTGTTTGATGGCAAGAAATTGATGTGCTTCTCTGAGCACATGTTGTGAAATTTACCATTGCCTGTGTAATTGTGTCACCCTTCATCTGGGCAAATCCAATTAAGAGCACTGGAGGCTTGAAATGAGAGGAGCTGGAAAAACAACTCGACATGGACTGACTGCATGTGTGTGAAAGAGAGAGAGTTTACAAGCTCTGCGCACAGAGTAATGGCTTTGACTGTGATAAAAATGCCATTTTTAATGGTTTTCTCAGAAGCAAAATCAGGGAGGAGACATAACAATGTTAGTGACAATCAAATAAAACCCACTAAATAGAAGTTCTGAGAAGTCTGATTTAATATATAGAAAATCTAGCCCAGTACTATGCAAATGCACAAGGAGAAAAGACTAAATATAAAAGTGGAGTTCAATGCAATGAAGAACAAAACAAACAAACCACAAACACGAACTAAGAGAACAAATGCTGTTAAAGGAATAAAAAGGCTAATATGGAAATTCAGTTATGAATATAATGAGGCTCAAATTCGAGTCAAGCCTGAGCATCGGGTGAGATTCTGACACTGTCTGTCAGCTTTTTACACTGTTCTAACATCTTTACTTTCACAATAAACCCAATTCACACCTTTAACAGTGCAACATACACAACAATTTTGAGCCGCAAAATGTTCCAGTGTGTGAACAGCTTGACATGTTATGTGGTTCACTACTTTAAAACCTTTAAAACTCTCAATGTATGACAAATCTGCATGAAAAAGAAAGACATACAGCTTTGGAATGACATGTCTCCATTAAAAACACATACTATATGACTAAAAGGGATGTGGATCAGTTTAAGGCAGTCTGAATTTCACTTACATTCGCACCACTGCATTGTTAATCTACAGACAGGCCTTTTTACATTCCATCTTGCAGATTTATGAGTCCTGTGAGGATTATGAAGGTTTTTATGTGCTGTGCAGATAACAATGTTGAGGAAAAAAAAGCTTTAAAGGTAAAGCATCACTAATATTCCATTTACGTTTTACTTAGGGATTTGGGAAAGTCCTTTTAATGATGCTGTATATTACTGTATCTCACAAGAGTAATAAGTGGACAGTGCTGAGCTGTTTTATTGACTAGTTTCACAGTGCATAGCATGAGCTTTGGCTGTAAGACTATCTTATCTTACCATAAAATGGCATTGCTTTGTCAATAATTAAACATACCATATATAATGTCTGTCTGAACATAGACACTGTCTACATTTCATCCAATGTCCTTTGTCTCCTAACAGAAAGACAGTGTTTTTATGTTGAGATGACAGCTCCCTGTGTAACGCTATGTGTGGCCAAAGGTCATTATGTCAAAAGACAAACATGATGCTAGCCAAATCAGAAGATACAAACACTAGAGATTAAAAACAGCTCTGCGGCAATAAATCCAAGCAGAAACATCTACGGATTTCAGTGCTAGGAAATCAGTAAAAATATACAGTTTGAAGCACTGTATGAATACATATGCAGGGAAATGTTACATGCTCCCTGTGGTCTAGACTAAATAATAAAATACATGAATAAAATATACATTTTAAATGAATATCTTACATTTCAGTCTGGATCTGGATTTCTTTATATCCAGTTATGGCCATGTAGTCTCGATGCAAATGAATTAAGTAAATTTCCCCTTTCGATGTAATTAAGTTCAAGAACTGTGTTGCACTCGCTCACTTTCTTGAGCTAAATTCAATAGGCAGACCAAAACGCAATATATGGAAACAAAATTAAGCTTCTGGCAAAACATTGGCTTCATGATAAGAAAATTATCCCTGCGAAGAGAGCGCTTCTTCGTGATAAAAGTGTATCCACAGTCTTGTGTTCTCTCTCAGGATCCAGCTGTCTGCCAAAGCAGGCCAATCCATGCAGATGGGAAGGCAATCTGTTTTAATGGCTCATTTCTAATCACCATATTAGAATAGATTTCGCCAGAACCGGCTTTACATATCGCCAACATTTGTCATGTTTTTCAAATGAGGTCCAGAACCTGAGCGAGCAGGATGTTAATATTAATATTAACATTAATCTGACAAGCTTATCAGGTAAAGTTATCAGGATCAAGCAGTTTTAATGTAAATTATATTTTAAAATGTAAAAATTTGAAGCAAAAACAAAATAGTATGACATTATATGTAATATAACACATACAGGTGCAGCTCAAAAAGTTAGAATATCGTGAAAAAGTTAATTTTATAATTGTAACTTATTTCAAAAAAACCTTTCATATATTCAAGATTCATTACATGTAAAGTAAAATATTTCAAAAGTTTTTTGGGTTTAATTTTGATGATTAGAGCTTACAGCTCATGAAAGTCAAAAATCTGTTTCCTAAGATCAACCAAAAAACGGATTTGCAAAACATATATTCAAGTTCTTTAAAGTATGTTCATTTATGCACTCAATTCTTGGTCAGCAAAACATATTACAGCAAATGACTTGCTCCTAGCACAAATGACAGCATCAGTGAAGTGTGGCATGGAAGTGATCAGCCTATGGCACTGCTGAGGCACTATTGAGCCTTCAGTTTTGTTTCTCATCTTTCTCTTGAATTATCCCATAGATTCTCAATGGGGTTCAGGTCAGGCATGTTGGCTGGCCAATAAAGCACAGTAATATCATGGTCAGCAAACCACTTGCAAGTGGTTGTTGCACTGTGGGCAGATGCTAAAGTCTTGCTGGAAAAGGAAATCAGCATCTCCATAAAGCTTGTCAGCAAATGGAAGT
This sequence comes from Cirrhinus molitorella, assembly GCA_033026305.1. Lineage (NCBI taxonomy): Eukaryota > Metazoa > Chordata > Actinopteri > Cypriniformes > Cyprinidae > Cirrhinus > Cirrhinus molitorella. The sequence continues at coordinate 47,411,396 of CM065119.1, forward strand.
ATAAAGCGCTCCAAAATCTCCTGGTAGATGGCTGCACTGACTTTGCACTTGATAAAACACAATATACCAACACCCCAAATCAATTACTGACTTCAGAAACTTCACACTGGACTTCAAGCTGCTTGGATTCTGTGCTTCTCCAGTCTTCATTCAGAGTCGGGGACCATAATTTCAACATGAAGTGCAAAATTGACTTTGGAACACTGAGCAACAGTCCAGTTATTTTTCTCTTTAGCCCAGGTAAGATGCTTCTGACGTTGTTTCTGTTTCAGAAGTGGCTTGGTAGTCCTTTTCCTGAAGACGTCTGAGTGTGGTGACTCTTGATGCACTGACTCCGGCTTCATTCTCTTTGTGAAGCTCTCCTAAGTATTCTCAAGCTTGCGGTCATCCCTGTTGCTTGTGCACCTTTGCCTACCCAATTTCTTCCTTCCAGTCAACTTTGCATTTAATATGCTTTGATACATCATTCTGTAAACAGCCACCCCATTCAGTAATGACCTTCTGTGACTTACTCTCTTTGTGGAGGGTGTCAGTGATTGTCTCCTGGACCATTGCCAAGTCAGCAGTCTTCCACATTAGTGTGGTTTCAAAAAAACAAGAGAAACCCGGAATTTACTGTAGTGATGGTCATTTAATGAAACTCAAATGTAAATATTCTAATATTTTGATACTGGATTTTTGAATTTCATGAGCTGTACGCTCTAATCATCAAAATAAAATAAAAAAACGTTTTAAATGTTTTACTTTACATGTAATGAATTTAGAATATATGAAAATTTTATTTTTAAAAATAAGTTACAATAAACAAATGAACTTTTTCAGGATATTCAATTTTTTTGAGCTGCACCTGTAAAACGTCTGCACGCAACAAAGATAGCAGACAGGCTCAATAAGAATACAGTTTCACTCTCTGATGGAAAAGCAGCTTGGCTGTCGCTTTAAACAAAGCAGTCCTACGCTTTTAGAATAAAAATTTCCTGATAATTTCTCACCCTGTGTCATCCAAGTTGTTCATGTCTTTCTTTCTTCATTTGAAAAGAAATTAAGTCATTTAAGGAAAACATTCCAGGATTTTTCAATGGGAGCCAATGGATTAAAGGTCCAAATTGCAGTTACAATGCAGCTCCAAAGGGCTCTACATGATCCCATTTGTGGAATAAGGGCCTTATCTAGTGAAGTAAACTCAAATTTTCTAATAAAAAATAAAAATGTATCTCCTTTTTAACCACAAATGCTTATCTTGCACTATCTCTGTGATCCGCATCCACGTCCAAGGGTGTTTGACTTTTTATGCATGTTCTCTTTGAAACTAGTGCAAGACGAGCATTTGTGGTTTTTTTAAATGACCGATTTTTTCATTAGATAAGACCCTTATTCTCTTGTCTGGGAATAACCTTCATTGAAACTGCAATTTGGACCCACATTAAAGTCCACTATACAGAAAAAAAATCCTGGAGTGTTTTGCTTAAAAGCCTTAATTTCTTTTCGACTGAAGAAAGAAAGACATGAACATCCCGCATGACAAGGGGGTAACTAAATTATCAGTACATTTTTATTCTGGAAGTGAACTAATCTATTAAACTACGGTCAACTTGTGCAATCCTGCAGTGATCGACTAATCGACACAACCATTCAATAACGACGTAAATAATTTACAGAGAGATTCTATCATCGGTTGCATTTTCTAACCATCCTCATTCAACTCACTCTGATACCTCACAACATAAAAGGAGTGGGAATAGCTTTTCTCGGCTCTTCTAACTGTATTCTGCCTCCCTGTAGACGCATCCGAAGGCGTCACTGATGGCTTTCAAGTCATTTGAGTGAGATAAAGGGTATTTGATCTCTTCAATTTTCTTCTAACACTCAAGTAGGCTGGAGTCACTAAGTATTCCCACAGTAACCACCTCAACACTTCATAGACAATCAGGTCAGTGCTTCACAGCCACACCGTTTATGACATTTATAATGCTTGAGCGAAAAAGGTTTGAAGGAGAGTTTATAATTGACAAGTTATCCATTTTCCTTAAACTGTTCATCTGGTTTCTCATTGCACTTGTCCAATTCACATGCATCGGTCTTATAATATGAATTAATCAAATCATATTATGTACTGAACCGAATTTGCAACAAATGCTTTTGACTCAATTCACTGTCAACCAAGATTTACTATTATATTTTTTTCCCAAAAAGCCTCTTCCCCTTCTAAACCAATATTCTTCCTTCTGTCAATAAACTAAAAACATTTTCCAAACGGGGGAAACACCACCTGCGACTCCCTGAAGTCACATCTGTACACATCTATGCTATCTATGTCAAAGTTTAGCATCACAGGTTAGCAGTTTTCCTCAATGCAAAGGTTTGCTCAAAGTTTCACTCAAAACGTGTTTACGAGCTCCTGCCATCTGTTGAGGGAAGAATTAGTCTCCAGATTGAGGGCTTTGGGGGTTGTTTATTTCCAAACCCTGTCCTCTAGAGATGTGATTAATTGGTCGGTGAAAACATATCCCTTTCCATAACTCCTGTGGCGAAGTCTGGCCTGTGTACACATGGTGAGACGACCAAGGCTATTTTAGTAGATTTAATCTGGAGTCTAATATGAAAGCCATTGAACGCTGACCGCTCTAATAGTTTGGAGTACAGAGCTCTAAAGTAATGAAGTTTTGCCGTTTCATCTGGCCATCTCATTTAGCCGCGAGAAGCAGCTCCCACAGAGAGGCTCGGGTTTCTCCTCTACCTGTGCTTTCAGACACAAAATACTCAAGAAGCAGAGTGAAGCCTTTTAGAAACCTTTTAGACAAAGAGAAAAGGTCAAACATGTTTAAAACAGAAGTTTTCCTCTTAGTCTAAAGCTAAATAAAATAATGTACAGTTGAGGTCAAAAGTTTACATGCACCTTGCAGAATCTGCAAAAAGTTAATTTGGTTTTTCAGCATTTTTGTGTATTTGAGCCCTTTCCAACAATGACTGTATGATTTTAAGATCCATCTTTTCACACTGAGGACAACTGAGGGACTCATGTGCAACTATTACAGAAGGTTTAAATGCTCACTGATGCTCCAGAAAGAAAAAACATGCAATTAAGGGGTGTAAACTTTCGAAAAGAACATTTATTTAGCCTAAATATCATATTTTTTTTAAATTTAGTACTGCCCTTCAGAGGCTACAGAAGATACTTGCATGTTTCCCAGAAGACAAAATAAGTTCATTTTACCCTGATCTTCAAATTCAAAAAGTTTTACCCCAAACACAGTATTAATAATCAAGTGTATGTAAACTTTTGAATGGAGTCATTTTTATAAAGTTTTATTATTTTCTCTTGTGGACTATAAGTAAACATTTTTTTATGTGAAATGTCTTATTCAGGTCAGTACTAAATAAAAAAATTACATGATTTCTGTATGATGCCTCTTATTTTGGTAAAATAATTAACATTTTGCAGATTCTGCAAGGTGCATGTAAACCTTTGACTTCAACTGTAAATGCAGTAGGGTTAAAAAAAAATAATTATATATATATATATATATATATATATATATAAAAAAAAAAAAGCTTAGTATTCCAATATAAATGAACTTACTTAATAAAAATTAAAAAGTAATTTTTTTTTTACATTTCTAAAACCATTTTTTTATTTAGATAATATTATTTACAAATATAATATTATACAAAATTGTCAATGCGGTCTCAGACTTTTGGACTCCATCATACAAAAACATGACTAAGATACAGGGCTAATCAAAGGCTTTACAGGCCGGAGATGATCTAATGACAGATTTTCACACTGAGCAATAAGAATAGGACACGGGCATGAGCCATCTGCTCCTTCCGTTGCTTCACCTGTCACTGAACACAACAACAACAAAAACAACAGTTCCACAATCTGCAGACTGCCGTCTCAATCAGCAAATCAGTCCTGTCTGAGCAGACAAACCTATGATTCAATCAGTGTAGAGGAAGCTCCTGCTGTTACAAGTACACCTGCAAAGACTCAAAATGACTCCACATGTTGAGAAACAAAGACTTACGATTGTTACTCAATGAAGTCTTAAGAATGCTGCATTTACGTTATCATTCAAAAGGTCTCTCACTCTCATAATTTTGATCAAAAATAGAGTAAAACTATTATCGCAATTTAAAATAACTGCTTCTATTATATTTTAAACTGTAATATATGAAGAGTTCAGATGTAAAACCAGCTAAAAGAGATAATGATACTGAATGGATGCTCTCGACACATATTATAAATGCATCAAATACTTTTACTTTAAACTCGCTAAAGTCCCACCCTCAGCCCAATCAGGAGTAGCAGTACTTACATAGAAACCTATACATTGGAGCCTGATAAAAATGCATTTTTAAAAGAAAGATCAGACGGATTTAGAGGCTTTTGCATCTGAACTCTTCATATGGCAAAGTTGAATTTTCGGCAGCTATTACTAAGAAAATCTGACTTATTGAACTGTTGTACAAAAGCAACAAGAGGCACTGCTTAAACAATCTTGGGTGGTATTAGTTTTGAACTGATGAAACATGAACTGATCAATAATGTTTAAACAGTACGCCAGTTTTTTTTTTTGTTTTGTTTTTAAAAGCATAGAACACAGAAACAGATTAACATCTGAAACATAAAAACATGAATTTTGAGAAACCCATATGATGATAGTGAACCATGAACCGAAATGCTTCACTGACAGCCCCTAAAGGCTTAAAATACTGTTCATTTGAATTGCTTTCGCATATTAAAAATATGATTTACTACTTACATGGCTTGACCTCATACTAATTTTAGAAGATTACAGCAGATAAAAGAGGCAAGCGAGTGCCCTAAACCTTATTAACATACAGAATGTCTCACTTGCTCTATCCCTCCATTTTTTCCTCTCTCTCCCTCTCATGCATGCATAATGATGATGAATATTTGGGGGAATCCTCGGGCTGAGGGATTAGCTTTAGCAATGTGTTAAAATCCGAGTGTTTCCACAGAGCTCTGATGCTTTTTTTTCTCTCTTTCTCCCTTTAAAGAAAACTCAGAAGAGCCTGGAGACAGTGACTAGTGGGGCGCAGGGCTGATAGCAGGCTTCTTAACTCCACACACAGACAAAAATACACTGCCACTGAGCTCACATGAAACCATCCTCTGGCTTATATCACTGTGAATCTGGTACAAACTAGTGCTTTTTGTTTTGTTACTGTTCTCAGACTACACAGCTCCACCCAGAACTGGTCTTTCAATGATATTTTACCTAACAAAAACAGACAAGCCACCTTTAAGCCTGGTATTAACATGCATTTTCAGTGATCAGATCACAGCTGGATAGCACTTGAACACATTAAAAAGAGAGTTCACCCAAAAATGAAAATGACCCCATGATTTACTCACCCTCAAGCCTTCCTAGGTGTATATAACTTTTTTTCTCTCAGACAAATACGATCAGAGTTATATTAAAAAACATCCTGGCTCTTCCAAGCTTTATAATGGTGGTGAACGGCTGCTGATATTCAATAGTCGAACAGAAGTTCAAAGAAGTGTGCCCATCTATCATAAAAAGTGCTCCACGTAGCCCTGGGGCGATAATAATCTTTGCAAATCTTTGCATTTTTGTAGGAAAGCCATGTGGAGTACTTTTTTACGGTAGACTTATGCACTTCAAAATCTCAACAGCCATTCACTGCTATTATTAAGTTTGAAAGAAGCCAGGACATTTTATAATGTAACTTTAATTGTATTCATCTGAAAGATGAAAGTCATACACCTAGGATGGCTTATAAGCAAATAAATCATGGAGTAATATTCATTTTTGGGTAAACTATCCTTTTAAAGAGCAGTTTGTAAGGTACACTGATAAAAATGATTTTGTAGTGAAGTATATAATACAGAAAAATAAATGTAATTTTAACATTAAATAATTTAGTTCAGGCAAGAATTAAAAAAAAGCTAATTCAATATTAGTACTCAATTTAAGCCAGTAGAATTTAAAAGTTTATATTTTACTTGGAATTGTTTGTTGCTTTTACAAAGATTGTTTAAGTAAATATCAAAGTCATGAACCCGTTGTTCCCATCATGTACTTAGGCATGAATAATTATTAAGGTTACTTTTTTTTGCTGTTTTCGAGATGTATTTACACTGTTTTGTGGCTGCTTTTGTTGTTAGGTTAAGTAACTTGCTGTTTTGTAACTTCTAGAGATCATCTTCTACCCATTCATACTCAAAAACTATTCACTGATTGTTACTGTCATTGTGTATCATGTGCCAAGTATTGAGGTCTCTGTGTTCATTTGGTTAGTAATTGAGTCAACATATAACCTTAAAAACAATTAATAAGTGTGTACTTGCTTATGTACATATTTGTAAGTGAACCACGTGCATTAATGGCTTTGTTTGAGTAAAGTTTACAAACCATGGCTGAGTGAATTGTACTTGAGGACTGCAGAGTAAACTTAAAATAATTAAGTAGAAATTACTCAAACTCTAACTACATGTTAAATTTACTTATTTTCTGTGCTAATTTTATTTAACTTATTATTTTTCAGTGTAACCATCTTTCAGTGTAAACAAAGTTGTTAATCAAAAAAGTGCATTATACATAAAGATATTGTCTCTCAAAAGAAAGAGTTGGCTTTCTCTAATCTTGGCTTTTATCATCTTTGGCTTCTAATCTTCTTTATTTGGACCAACAAGTGTCGCTGAACCACAGCCTGTAAGTACAATTGATACGTTATGTGTACATATTCAAGTGAGTGCCCCAAATATACTTTTTTTGTGCTAATATCTGATGTATACCTAGTGCAGTTTTAGGTTTTCAGGTAAACCATGATATACTGTCTTACTGAAATAGTTCTGATAATTCGCTGTGAACCCACTATTGAATTTGTCGATTAATGTAGACTGACATTGTTCTAATTACTTTGTTTCATAATAAAGACTGTAACATATTTTGGTTTACAAACTGTGTTGTTTCATCAGTTTTATTATTCGTTTTGTAAATAAAGGTTTGTTTCGTTGTGTTAATGCTGATAATTTAAAAGTGAAAGTAAAATGCGCTCTACGCTTTTACAAAAGGAAAGCAAGGAAAAGAGGGAAAACTCAAACGAGGTATAAAAATTTATACGGGGTATAAAATACATGCTTTTGTAGGGTTTCCCTGGTAAATGTTCATTCCAGGGGCTAAATACAAAGTTATTGGGGTTGCGTCAACCCGCAATCTCAAAACAACCACGGACTTGATAACACAGGTGGTAGCGCTCACTAACTTGCTCAAGTACTCCTCTTTGTGCCAATCGCAAAAGGCTTTGTCAGCTGACCAATCAGAGCATTTGTTCCGCTTGAACAGACTGTTTAATGTATAATGCATAAATGTATATTCTAAGAAAATGACAATATTTTTTTCAATGTTTAATTCAACGTTTAGATGCATTCAAACCTGTTGTAGTGAAGTTCAGCACAATAGGACACTATAAAATACCATATGTCCTGCTCTTTAAAAACCAGATGTAAAAGCAACCAATACGCATTATGGTCAGATTATGCTCTAAAACATTTCATATGTGGCTGACCAGATGTGACAAAGACATGAATGTTGCATTTGTGTGAATGGAGGTCAATGGATCAAAACATGCAGTGTAACTATCCCTTTACGGTCTAAAACACACAACAGATACATTTCTTCATCTCTTAAAATGATGAAAAGCCTTTTGAATCATCCCCAATGCTTTCAAAATTTGGTAAATGTGGGAACATTTTGTTAACATAGCCTGTGATGCATTATGCAACTACTGTTTTCCATTTTCACACAGGTAAGTGGAGATAAATACAATCCAGCTAAAGAACATCCAGATATTATCTGGATATGGAGTGCATGTTAATGCCAGGTGTAAAGGGGCCGCAGAGAGAAGGAGACAGACAATGTGATTGTGCCCTTTGACACACAGAGGGAATTATTTATGGGAACAGAGCGTCTCAGAGCAGAGGATGGCAGTAAGCAAGAGCACCCAGCGGGGGGCAGGAACACAAACTATATCTGTGGCCTTTTCAAGGGCCTGAGATACAATCTCGCCGCTAACTGACAAGCACCAGGTTATAGAAGCTCTGCGAGCAGGTACAATTACAGACTGATTTCATATGACCGCTCAGGGAGGTGTACATATCCTGTTAGCTTTGCGGTACCCATTCAAGATAAAAACGTAACTTGGAACAGCTGGGAAAACAAATTTAAGATAAGCAGGAAGAACGTTTAGCATTTTCTTTCATCTTTCCAAGGAATGGGTGGACAAGCCTTTTATGAAAGCAAAATACAGCAAAGTCATGGCCAATTAGACACAGGCACGCACACGCTGCAATTGATGACACCTAGATGACTGGATTATTCTCACGTGTATACTGGGGAAACACACTGCAAGCATCACTGAAACAAATACACTGGAAGCTGCGTCAACAACCCGCAGGTTTCCTGGAATCCCTTATTCCATAGAGGAGCCTGAGGAAGAATCACACTGTTATGACAGCATTAAGACTGACTAAGACTACGTTCAGACTGCAAAAAAAAACAGATTTTTTCATTAAATGTGACCCAGGTGTGTTTTTTGCATGATATTGTGAATGGCACAAACCGCATGGAATCTGATCTTTTACAGAGCTGAGCCACTTCAATGTGCTTCTAAATCCGCTACAGGTCGGATGTTTCGCAATACGACCTCAGTCTGAACAGTCAGATCAAAATTCATGCGACTTTTACGTTATTCGAGATCGACACAAGTCACAACTGTGTTTACTCGGCGAAACATGGAGGAGAGCAGTGAAGTCAGTCAGTGAAGTGCTAAGTTAATTAACAACTTCCGTGGCCTTCATATTTACTTTTTACGACAGTGCAATACGAGTGATATCTTACGTTACTGCCATTGTGCGTGTGCGTTTCAGTTCAGGCCAATGACAAGTTCAGACAGGAATGGGATATGGGCCACATTTTTAAAAACAATGTGAGCAGGCAAACAAAAAATCAGACCTGAGCAGAAAATCGGAATTAAGCATTAAGTCTCGCAGTGTGCCGCACAAGTCTTGAAAAGTGAAGCCAAAATGTTTCAATCACCCCCAGGTGGCTGGTCCCAGTATAGGTCATAAACCCCACCCTCTCCATGCAATCTAACGGGATGTGAGCCAAACTAAAAAATTCAATTTCACTTCAAATAATTGTATTCCAAAGATGGTTTCTGTCATTTTATGTAGTTTTTATAACTCAAGTCAAGTCAAGTTTATTTGTATAGCGCTTTTCACGAAACAAATCGTTTCAAAGCAGCTTTACAGCAAATTAAAGTTTGTACAATAATTAAAGTTTGTTAAATTAAAGTTTGTACAATAATTAAAGTTTGTTAAATTAAAGTTTGTACAATAATTAAGATTTGTTAAATTAAAGTTTGTACAATAATTAAAGTTTGTTAAATTAAAGTTTGTACAATAATTAAAGTTTGTTAAATTAAAGTTTGTACAATAATTAAGATTTGTTAAATTAAAGTTTGTACAATAATTAAGATTTGTTAAATTAAAGTTTGTACAGTAATTAAAGTTTGTACAATAACGTTTGTTAAAGTTCAAGTGTTCAAGTGTTTTTTAAATAAGTTTGGATTTAGTTAGTTATGTGATGCTATAAAAACAGGAGCGTGACATAATGATTGACAGCTGATTGATTAATTTCCTTCAACTAAAATTATTTTCGGTTTCTTTTTGCATTATTGATATATTACCTTCCTATTTGATAATGTAAAGTTGCTTTGACACAATCTGCGCTATATAAATAAAGGTGACTTGACTTGACTTGACAGCTGAGCTTGATGGATTCTCTAAATGAACTGTGGCACCAACTGACTTTTTCGGGATCTTCATTATGAGATTGGGGTTTTATTTACCTTATTTTAACACACGCCTCTGGTACAGCAACAAGCAAACAAAAACTGGAGCAGTCAGACTAATTAGGGGTGTGTGCCTGCGATCGATTCCCAAATCAGCGCAATATGTCTGTGCCCTATTGGGGCGCTGGCGGCCTCACTTTTCTTCAGTGGAAGAGAGTGAAGGTGCGTCGTCCATCTTTTTTACGGTCTATGGTCTGAACATAGCCTAAGATCTAGGGCTGTCAATGTTAATGTGTAAATGCATGCGGTTAATTAAAAAATCCATAACACGTTAAAATTAACGCAATTTGTGCAGAATTACTGAAGCACAATTTCTATTTCTATTCTTACCCTTACTATCTCTGCGATGCACATGTGCAACCTGACGCATTACCCAGTCACGTTAGAAATGCCATGTGCAGTTAGTTCTTCTTCTGTGTACATCAGTTCAAAAAGGTAGGGTAGGAAACGCCATCTCATGTTTTATCCTCAACTTCAAAATCGTCTAACGTCATTGTTTTACCTTTGTTTGCAAAGACCGTAGGGCTGGGCGATAAATCGATAATTATCGCATAATATGAATTTTGTCGATAAACGATAACAAGAGTTCGATAAATGTTTGATATAATGTTTATGCAGCAAAGGCAGGAAAAAAGAGCGCTAGTCAAAGTGCTCCACTCGGACCGTTTATGCACTTGGATCAAAGTTCAAACGGTGGCACAGAGCGAACTTACTAAAGCAGAAGCTTTCACTTGCTGATGAGTCTTGGTCTCTAACCAGCGCCAGTGTGAAGTGCTTGAATGACACGGTTTATAGCAAGATGAAACAGCGCTGACATACGAGAAAGAGAAACACTTTGCTTAACCATACAGTCAGATGGCTTTTTAATCTACAAATCACCATCATTTACCATAGATTTACTGTAGTAGCACTAACTGCACAGTGGCATTTTTGGTCAGAATTGTGGATATATTTGTGTCAAATTTTATTATATTATTAATGTAGACATGTATTAAATGTATTGAAGGAGGAGTAATGGAACATAATTACAGTATTTTTGTGATTAAGCTATAGCGTTTATGCATTTATACTAGGGCTGGTAATTTAACGCATTAATTAAATTAAGTAATTGCGGTGAAAAATAACGTGTTAAAATTCTTAACGCATTTAATGCACCTGCCCTGCCCCAGACCTGTGTGGGTCATCTGACATTTCATACGGTTGACTGATGACAAATATGAGGCAGGGCAACAATTCACTGTGTGATAGAGCCTTAAGAACGTAGTTAGAATGTCCCTAAAATTTAAGATATGGGGCAAAAAGTTTTTGTCTCATATTTACATCATATAGTTAAGCAATATCACACGAGTGCAAATGTGATGCCGATCATATATAACAGTTCAGTAAGTAACTGAACTGTAAGTAACAGTAAGTTGCTGTTGTGTTACAGTATTTTAGAGACAATGTTGTCTGTTTTGATCAATTTTGCCAACAAAATTATAAAGACGAAGCAAAACTGTTAGTCTCTGAGCAACACATATCGGCATTTTAATACATATTTTGAACGAACTGGGTGTACCATTTGGCGCGTTAAAACACTGGCCATATGCGCGTCGGATTTGAAGCGGTGCTGAACAGACCTATGACATCAAAGAGCCACAAAAACAATTCAAAAGCATAAGGAGCCGTCTGCTCTCTATAGCTCTTGTTCTACTTTGTCACACGCCGATCGGTCTGATGGCGATGATCTGCTTCAAGTCGAATCAGCCGAATGATTCAATGGACCATTCATAAAGAACCATTTACTTCCTTCATCCAGCTATGTCACGCGTGACTTTTACCATCATTAAGTAATGCACATGGGTAGGCTGGTGCAGGACTAGCATTTGTGGTTAAAAAGTATATAAATATAATTAATTTTAAAGAAAATTACTGATCATTTTGTTAGATAAGACCCTTATTCCTCAGCTGGGATTGTGTAGAGCCCTTTGAAGCTGCAGTGAAATTGCATTTTGGAAGTTCAAATCATTGGGAAACAGAAGTCTAATGTATGCAAAAAACCATGGAATGTTTTCCTCAAAAAACTTAATTTCTTTGTGACTGATCAAAAAAAGACATCCTGGATGACACAGGGGTGAGTAAATTATCAGGGATTTTTTATTCTGCAAGTGAACTAATCCTTTAAATTAATTTTTTTAGGTTACCTGTGCATCCTGAAATTTCGATACATCACTAATGATGCCAATAATCTAGGTTCCACATAGATACTAAATAGTTATAACAACATGAACATTTAAAGTACAAAAGACAAATATTCATTCTGACATCTGCTCAGGAAAAATATATCCTAACTGAATTAGAAAGAAGTTCTCATAATAACCATAAGAACCAAGCTCAGAGACTTATAAGCTATGGATATGAATGCTTAAGTAGTTATTATACAGTACAAGACAGTTTACTGCACATATCAAAGCGACAATTCAATTAGCAGTAAAATCAATTCATAGTGCTCTTATAGGTAGAAAAAAAAAATGCTCATCTTAAAGAGTTATCTTTTTCATAACATATGACTTAATATGGCTGCGACGCAGTGATATGTAACAGAGTTGCTGTTTTTTATGCAATGTATTATATTTAACATCATTGAACGGACCAATTAGAGTCCAGAACAGGAGCGTTTTATATAATATTTAATTCTAAATATGGCATTCCATTATGTAATGTCTATACTGTCAGGACGTTTTTACAAACAGAATGACAATGACAGAAACCCACGCATAAATCCTGGTCGATGTTCAAGTCTTACTACGCACTCAGTGGAATTACTGGGATGAGAGGGACGTGTATGACTGCAGCATGACATGGTCAATAGGCTGCATCAGTGGAGTTCTGATGACAAAAGGCTTGTCTTTATCTCAATACACACAGAGATCACAAAGCCTGAGCTATAGAATTAAGTCAAGGCTTACAAAGGATGCGTGATGTGGAGTCTGTAAGCAGACTAATTCACCTCACAAATGCACAGTAATCTTGGCTTTCATCGAAAGATGACAACGACAGGAATAAAAATGTAAGCTTCAGTACGTGCGCACACCTCGTTTATACAAAATACAAGTGTTGATTGCAAGCTTTGTTCTAGTTCACTGCTGTTCAGATGAAAATCTTGATAGAAATTAATGTGCAGTGCTCAAGTCTAAACAGCAAAATCAAACCAAACAAATGGCCTATCATGGGCATACTGAACATTAAAATTTGATTAAGTCAAACAGGCGTCCTGTTGCATTATTCAGGGTCTGAATTCATTTTCATATGGCTGTACATATTAAACATTGACAACTAATTTAATTAATAAGATATTTGCAACACAAAAAGATTTAGTTTAAAATTAGTTAATGCATTAGTTATGATATACATTAACAGGCAAAAGTTTTTGATTTTCAAGGTTTTGCTCACCAAGCCTGCATTTATTTAATCCAAAACACAGCAAAAACAGTAAAATTCTAAAATATTTTTGCAATTTAAAATAACTGCTTTCTATTTTAATATATTTTAAAATGTAATTTATTCCTGTGATCAAAGCTACATTTTCAGTGTCACATGATCCTTCCGAAATCATTTCAAAATGATTTTGCTCAAAGCAAGTTCTTCTCAATTTTCTATTAATCAAAGAAACTTCAACGTAAGTATAATAAATGTTTTTTTGAGAATTTTCAGAATTATTTCTGTGTGATCATGTGACTGGAGTAATAATGCTAAAAATTCAGCTTTGAAATCACAGGAATAAATTACATTTTAAAATATATTAAAGTAGCTAACAGTTATTTTAAAAATGTAAAAATATTTTAAAACAATTTATTGATTTTTCTGTACTTTAGATCAAATAAATGCAGGCTTGGTGAGCAGAAGAGACTTCTTTAAAAAAAAATTACAACAATTTACAATAAAGTCCCATTACTTAACATTACTTATTGCTTACAGACATAAATGTAACATTTACTATCATCAATAATTGCTTTACAAGTATTTCTCATAATATAGCTGAATAATGTTAATAAATGAACCCTTATTGTAAAGTATTACAGCAATTATTAATTCAGGTTATTGTAAATTTTAAAGGAAAAAAAACATAATTCATATTCTTTCATTATACATTATCAAATGTTAATTTATACAATTTGAAATGTAAAAAACAAATATAATTGTATAAATTAACATTTGATAATGTAAGTGTTAAAAGTTTAAGCAAGATCTTTTCAGTGCTTTTTGGGTTTGTGATCATGTCTCAAAATGTCCTAACTACACTTACTTTCTAGGAGCTTTTTTTCTCCATCTCTTCAAATTTCTTGCCTCCTGAGATTGACATGACACGTCGCTACACTCCAGTTCTCCCGCCCTCTCAGAAATATGTGACAGGAGCACAACAGAGGTCCTCATCAACTCTCTTTTTGTGCCCCCGCCCCACCCTCTCTCTCTTTTCCTCGTCTCTCTGATTGTCTCTCAAGTCTCTGACAGTAGTAAACACTGTGGCTTCCCTCACTCCCGCTGCACAAGCGGAGAAGAGGAACTAGAGGTGAGATGTGTGCGTGTGTGTGCGTTTGTGTATGCACAGAAGAGGAGGAGTGCTACGCTACAGCACAGTATTCTCCAGTGCCTTTTATTGCTGAATCAGAGTTAACCCAAAGCAGAGGTGACATTGCTGCAATTTCCCCCTGGCAGTGAGACAAGTCTGCACACAACAAAGAGGAAGAAACACTGCTGTAAATACCGTTTTAATGTTGTGTTTCTCTAAAGTCAACAGAGAATAGAAATCGACTTTCTTTGCATGATTTACCAGTTCACATTTTAAAGTTGTGATGATATATATATATATATATATATATTTAAGGCAGCCAAGTAACAAATTATTTGTTGACTCAACAAATTGTTTTTTACAGTAAAGGTAGTAAAGACATCATTAAAATAAACATTACAAATTTGCACAAAACTTTTGCGATATTTTGTAAATGTCAATAAAAAAAACTGTTGCCAACTGTTTTAATCGTCAGAAAAGTAGGCGTCTATCTTTACAGAAGCAGCATAGAAAAAGCCACTTCTGGGATGCTTATGAAATGAAGAACCTACACTATAAAAAAACAAACAAAAAAAAAAAAACACAATTTGTTGAGTCAACTTAAAATAATTTGTTATCCTGCTAACTTAAAATTTTAAGTTCAGTCAACTCAAATAAGTATTCAAGTTGAAATGTTAAGTTGTACTAAGTGACAACTTAGATATTCAGTTGACTAAACTAAAAAACAATTTGTTTTTTACAGTGTAGAACATCCATGGAACCTTTCAAATGCAGAAAATGGTCTTTATAGCCAAAAAAGTTTCTTTAGATTTATTTTTCAAAATGGTTCTTTTAAAAACTGGTCACTGAAAGGTTTTTGGGGGGGCAAAAATGTTCATTTCAGCTCCAACCCTGATCAAACACACCTGGCTGTATTTATCAAGTGCTCCTTCAGATCCTAATTAGTTGGTTCAGTTGTGTTTGATCAGTGTTGGAGCTGAACTCTGCAAGAAAGTCGATCTCCAGAAAGAGGGTTGGGCACCCTTTTGGAACCTTTATTTTTAACAGCGTTCTTCAAGCATTGTGTAGCCAATGCTTGTGTAAGCGGACACATATGAGGTGTTTTTTTTAGGTTACAGTACATTAAAAAATAATCATGTGACTTTTACAAAAGCAAGGTGACCTGTAAATGCAGAAAAGCAATTTCCATTGAAGTTTTGCAAAATATTCCTTTTTCGAACTTTTGCGAAACATACATGTTTCCATTAGGCGTATTTTCAATTTGCAACTTCAATTTGCGTAATTTGAAGGATAACTGAAACTCTTTTAGCCATGTCCTTACTACCTTTCTGGGCTTTGGATTTCCTTAAATATATATATATTTTTTATCATTTGTATTTTGAAGATAAACAAAGGTTTTACAGTTTAGGAACGACATGAGTAATTAATGACAGAATTTTTGAGTGAACTATCCCTTTAAGCTGACTAAACGAATTCTGGAATACATAACCAAAGTGAATGCTGTATTTCACCAGAAGATCAAGTAATGACTCAAAAAGCTTAAAATGTAAGGATAAATTGTTCATAGTAAGATCATAAAAATTTAAGATCAAGTCAATACTTATCAAAATCTTACAAATCAAAAGTCAAATTTTTCATTGACTTCACTGAAGTTGACTATTGGATAAGGTTAATCAATAACAGGGATTTAGGCATTGTTTTACAAAACCCACATTCAGGTCTAGAAAGCAACACCCACTTATTACAATCCACTACATTCCGATTGATAAAATCAAGTCACGCCCAACATTTATTTTCTTGTCAAACATCCTGTTTCAAACAGAAATGCCCTGTCATGCAAGAACTGCTGCCCATGCAGAATCCTAGAAAAACGCATTACAGTGAATTTAATCTTAAGATAAAATGCTCAAATTAAATATTTCCTTTCTCAGCTATTTAACAGCTTGCATTGAGTTAAGAAAAGCTCTTATGAAGGACAAGATATTACAATAAAGTGTCAATGTCATGACAATGTCACATTACGGAAGTAATGGGTTGCAAAAGCAGTTTTACAATGTTATTATGATAATGTAGTGAGATGGGAAACAACATCTGCAGAAAACCAATTACGAACAAATTAAAAACTTTTAATGCTTTTCATATCAGTTCGTGAACAGAAATATCAGACTTGTTCTGATGTGACTAAATGGAGAACAAAACGAATCTGCCGTTTTTGTTCTTATTACATTTCTCAAATATTCATATAGTCATCTGCAAGACAGTGTTCTGAAACTGAAGACTCTTCTGTAGTAAAATATTCACAAAGAGACTATCAAAACTGCACTTACAGCTCAAGCCGTCTGTCTGTGGTCAGCATATACGCAGCAACATAATGACTGACAGAGCAGTCTGATTCTCGCTCGCATTTTAATAAAGGCTGATTGCACGTTATCAGTTTAACACACTCACACAGAGACACAGGAAGCTCGTCGCATCTTCTCTCACACTCACCAGGAGCGACTGAGCACTGCTGAAGTGCCGCCAATAGATGTACAACCTCTGAATTATTCTCTCACATCCAGCTCTCAGCGGCCCCTGCGACTGTGCTGGCTACGGTGCACTAAAAATGATAAATACTGCGTCTAGTAGCTTACATTTGGAGAACAGCCATCTAATTGGCAATTAAAGCAGATAAGAAATGCATGTCGTACTCCACACTCAGTATAGGCACAGAGATATTCAGAAACACAGCTGTATTTAACCACATTGTTCTATTCTCCTGCATGACCGTTTCATGGCATTCCTGTCTAGTTGGTGATACTGTGAAATCCTTCAAGCACAGCAGAATCAATACAGTCAATGAGGATTAGATTTACAGAGGCAGAAGGGATCGCAATCTGGTGTGTGTTACAGAACCAATCCAACAGGTCAGTGGTGTGTAATGTATCCCAGTATTGTATTATAACCCCAAATAACATGCTGCTGAGGGATCCAGACAAAACTCTATATTATTTTCCATTCTCTAAAGTCTGTATTGACACAAAGCCAACCAAAAAATTTCCACACACATCCACAAAAAAAAAGAAGTTTTCACATTACATATGATATGTAACGGCTTTTCTGTGATTTTAACCAGACAAATGTAACCCTGGACCTCAAAACCAGTCATAAGGGTAATTTTCTTTATTTATACAACAAAAAAGCTGAATAAATATGCTTCCCATTGATGTATGGTTTGTTAGGATAGGACAATATTTGACTGAGATACATCTATTTGAAAATCTGGAATCTGAGGGTGCAAAAAAATCTAAATATTGAGAAAATTGTCTTTAAAGTCGTCTAAATTAAGTTCTCAGCAATGCCTATTACTGATCAAATATTAAGTTTTGATATATTTATGGTAGGAAATTTACTAAATATTTTCATGGAATCTTTACTTAACAGCCCAATGATTTTTGGCATTTTTGGAAAATTCTATTATTTTGACCCATACAGTGTATTTTTGGCTATTTCTACAAAACAAATATACTCATGACTACTTAAGACCAGGGTCACAAATTACAAACTATAAATGGTGGGACCTGACAAAAACAGTGAAAACTAACAATTACTAGTTTGCAAAACTAGCCATCATCCACTATTCCTGAGGGAAAAACTGGTTGGCTAGTCTTAGCTTATCTTCAAGCTTACCTTCTAGTTGGTCAGATAAAGTGGACTATATGCAAATAAATAAATGAATGAATAAATAAAGTATGGTCTGCTAGTTCAGATAAGCTAATAACCAGCTAACACCCAGCTTAGACCGAGCTCAAAAACACAAAGCTACCAGTTTAAGCTGGATTTGAAAAAATCTATCATTTTAAACCATACAGTGTGTTTTTAGCTATTGCTACAAATATAGCTACCCGTGATACTTACGACTCGTTATGTGGTCCGGAGTCACAAATTATAAACTATAAATAGTGGAAACTGACAAAAACAGTGAAAGCTAACAACTACCAGTTTGCAAAACTAGCCAATGTAGCCATCATCCACTATTTCTGCTGGTTGGCTGGTCAGACCTGGTTTACCTGGATTTCAAACACTATTCTAGCTGCGCAGGCTAGATATATAAAGTAAAGTAGACTATATGCAAATAAACAAATGAATGAATGAATAAAGTATGGTTTACTAGTTCAGATAAGCTAACCAGCTAACACCCAGCTTAAACTAAGCTTAAAAACAAACAGCAACCAGTTTAAGATGGATTTTCAGCAGTTCAGTGTGAGAGAGCACTCAGGCTGAATTTATTTAGTGTAATAAAACCAGCTAAAATAAAGTATGCTGCAGGCGTCCCTTCGTATCTTCTTGTTGAATTGGCTGTATTGATTGCAGTCGTTTTATTCTGCTGGCTAGAGTTTGGAAAAGGTCATCTGAAGTGCAAAAACTTTTACTCAAAGTACTCCAATCTACTGAAAATTACTCTTCTTTCCACCCCATAGAAATCAATGAGTAACTACGGTAACCGCGATTGGTTTCCCCCAAATGATAACCGCGAGATGTTGCCAGGCGCATCATAACTCTTATCTTTTCTGCCATTATTAAAACAGGCTAATTCATGGCACTTAAACAACAGGCCAGTTGACTTGTAGTCATAAACTTAGGTATTTAAATTATATTCAAATAATCTCACTGCTAAATGTCAATCGCAATTTGTTTGTTGATGTCATAACGCCGTGTTAAAACAATTTACAGCTCTATAAAGACATAACTGCAATGGTTAACGGTAGGCCTACATATCTATGTATTGTGCTTGTTTAAGCCCTGTGTTTAACATTTTACAATCCCCTCTTGTCCATTTGTTACATACTCCATTCGTTTACCTCTTGTTACTGTGCTTTTGTCACATATCGAATGTCACAAGAATGCCAAAAATGAGTGGAAGCAGTGATGAAAGTGAAACTAACCTCGAGTTATGATGAAGTTGTCAACAAAAAAGGTAGCACCAATTCAGTTCTATGGAAGTGGTTTGGCTATTTGAAAAGTGCACTCATAATGGAAGCGACACAGTTGCGACGTGCATGTGGTGCGTCACGCTCGTTTTTGCACCACATCGAGACAAAAACATCTCAGCTTTTCAGAATGCAGCAGGTGCACCGCGGGTCATGTGACAAGAAACAACCAATCAATCCGGGAGCGGAAGTTACAGAGCGCTTTGGAAAGGAGAAAGCGGTGCTTATAGTGTTTTCTACACTGTAGTCTTCCTGACAAAAACAATTTAAACATTTGACAAAGTGTGTGCAATTTCTAGTTATATAGTTTTATGTTTACATTTTGCACATTTAATCTTCCACTAAAAGCCAGACAATGTAGACAGACTTGTCTTTTTGGAAAAGAAAACACTGTAATTGTGTTACTTACAAATTATGTTTACAGCAGTTTTATGTTTACATTTTGCACATTTACTCTCATTTACCTTCTTTTGTCACAACTTTTAGTTTTTCATTTATTTTAGTAAGTTGTCTTAATTTTTTAAGACCAAATGTGTAATCTGTTTTTGTTAATAAACATAATTGATTTGGAGGCCGCCCGGCCCTTTCTCCAATTCTCCCCCAGTTTTCCCATACGTCTTTTGTTGTTTTCTTCTATTAATACCCTGTAAATAATTTGTATATATTATTAACCTCTATTTCTATTTCTCATTTGTAAATATTTCTCACTGTGTAAATAAAGACACTCAGCTGCAGTTTTCTCTGTGGCTTTACTCCTCACCTGTCGTGTTGTGTGTTGTGTGGATGTGTGTTTCTCCCAATATAATGTTACTCCCCTTTTCCCCTTGACTGACCACCTATGGTCGTAACATTACGTTGGGGGCTCGTCCGCGATCTTAAAATACGTTCCGCATTTTCAGCTCGGCAAAAGCTGTTTCTGGCAGCACTCCTGTTCTATACCATAGTGAATATAACCAGGGTGACAGAAGGGGGCTTTCATAGTAAGAAACCGCCCCTTGTGCTCTCCTCACTAAAGTAAGCAGATGCATTGTTCAGACAGCACTGCAACAGCTTCTCTTATTGCCAAGTGCCTCGCTGCTGTAAATGACCGCAACAAAGCACCGCCACTGTCAACATGCTGATACGACTGTACTCACGTATCAACTTGGTCGCTTGTCTTTTGTTCAACAATCCCGATCCAAGCTCCCGCAATTTGAAGTTCCTTTCGATTTAGCTCAAGCCGATGACACTTGAATCCGTCCGCGTCCTGGTGTTTGAAAAAAGTTTCACTTCCAAAATCGAGCTGTCAAAGATCCTCGGCGTGTTTCGAGGCTTCGGGAGCGTGTAGTGAGTGACAGCTGGCTTCATCAATGTCACTGCTGTCTGGCGCTCACGGGTCTATCCGAGCAAGCATGTTTCTGCCTCTTATTAGGTGGTATGATGCCCAGCCTTTATTTGGCGACGGAATCTCCGCATCATTTCAGTCTCTTGTGAGTCAGTTTGATGGAATATATCTGCCCCATCCCTCTCTCTCTCTCTCCCTCTCTCTCTCTTACTCTCTCTCTCTCTTCCGCACTGCTGACAGATCCCCGACCGACCGAGCAAGCCAGCGCAGCTTGAAACACTACAGCCCGTCACATGCTCACTGTCATCAGCTTTCGTTTATTAGCAACGCTACAGATCCGTCAAGTGAATTACACAGAATTAAATTGCGTCTCTTATCATGTGTAACATAACCACGCCGACAGAAAGCTTGGATGAACTTCACGATCCATCAAACATTTCCCTTTCTTTTACTACGGTGGTGTCCTAAAGCCCGCCGGGTTCATGGCACACTAGTCTCAGCTTCAGACGCCACGCCCACAGACCGCCTACTGCTTCTTCTCTAATGCCTTATTCATACTCCACACAAGAATGAAAAGCACTTTCTGGTCAAATCTGATTGGTTAGCATTATGCAATACCCAGGACACACAGTTTTTTTTCATATCAGCCTGGAAACTGGATTGATACACTGTACACTTATAAGGATGCATTTATCACTTGATTTTCATTTCAGATCAGTCTTTTTGGTTTAAGTTCAAGTCAGTTTGGCTGCAGGATTTATTAGATACACCCAATGATTTGATCAATTTTTCCTTGTTGCAGTAAGATACTCAGAATTTTTTAGCCATTTTATATTTACATTTACAAGCTTTTGTGTATAGAATTATGGAGCTAAATAAATGTATGCACTGTGTAACACAGGTGTACATATTATATTTTATTATATATTTTTATTAGTGCTGTCAAACGATTAATCACGATTAATCACATCCAAAATAAAAGTTTATGTTTACATACTGTATGTGTGTTTACTCTGTATATTTATTATGTGTATATAAATACACACACATGCATGTATATATTAAGGAAAAATGTTTTAGATTTATATCTAAAATATTTATATTTATTTATAATCTAAATTGTATACAGGTGTAAATATATATACATATAAATATATTTTTTTTAAAAAAATATACATGTATGTGTGTGCATTCATATTTTTTCAAAAAAATATAAATTTTTCAAAATATATCATTTTTAAAAATTAAATAAAATTTGCATTAACCCTTAAATGCATACCTCGGGTCTTTAGCGACCCGGGACGTCATTCACTCAAATTTGACATCAACTTTCTTAGTATTCCTCATATAACAAGAAAAAAATATATATATAAAAGAATGTCTGTTGTCTGTTTTCTGTTTTTCAAGTTTCATGTTTCACTATCACAGGCATAAAACAAAAGAATATCATCAGCAAAAATGTAACTGATTTGAATGACTTTACTGCAGAGCAATTATTGTATGCAATAAAACATGAATGTCACTCTTATTTGATGGTGGATGTGGTGAATAAGCTGTCAGTGATCAAAATAGTGATTTTGAAGAAAATTTGAGAATATATTTGAGATTTTGAATATGAGCCAGATGCTGAATATACTGTGCAAGTGCATTCTGAGGATGACGCAGATTGTAAAATTATCTGCTAAAATTGAATCCTTCTAAGTTTCAAAAGCTAACGATATATGCATTATTTTATGCTTCTGTAATTATTCTTAAAATATTAAGAGGGTTTTTTGCTATTGCAGAAGTTAGAGGTCCATCTGTGCTAGATATATGTAATAATGACTGGCGAAACATTCATGCATTTAAGGGGTAAAGTAAACTTCTCCAAAGTATAGGTAACTTAAATAAAACAATAAACAAAAACATGCAAATTTTCACAAAAATAAGATATTTTAAACATTTTGGGAAAAAAATAATGGATATAAATTTGTCCTTCAAACTCAAACCAATAGATCTTTTTTTTTTTTCTTCTTTTGTAAGCGGAAAATCGGCAAACTGTTCTCAGAAAGCATGTGTTCCCATGAAGTCTACACTTATTTATTTAATATAATTGCACAGGCTGACATTGCGATTGCAATTGCGATACGATTTATTGTGCAGCACTAGTTTTAGGTCCCGACCCCTGCTTTGGGAACCCCTGATATAGGCTACACAAAGTTATAAATGAATGGCAAATGTCTCTGAAAGTCCTTTCAAAGCCATTGGTATTAAAAATCTGTCACTCAGATTCTCACCTGCATTTCTCAAAGCAGTGCTCTGCTCTGATGACATATAGACCCGTTGATGACATATTTCATAAGCTTTTGTTTTTTCAATAAAAATAAAAAAGAAGGAAGTAATCAGAGTTTCAGTAAGTATCGTGTAGGGTTATGTGAGGTGTATCTGAGCAGCAGATATGCTAAGATGCTCTGTTTTATTCAATATTTTATAATAATATTGATTTTTAATTAGATTATAATAAAACTGCAAAAATAGTAGGAGCATGGCAGTATGCTATTCTGTGCATAATCCCCCACCCCCGTGAGATTATAAGATTATATGAGAGAAAAACCCAATCTAAAGCCATTACGCTTTTAATATACAGTTAATTAGACCTGTTGAAAGGCAAGGTAGCTGAGCAAACAACCATATGCTCGAGTGCCCATAAACTTGAGAGGCAACAGCATCATGCCCCATGGGTAATGACAAGTGAGTTCATTTATTTGAAAGGTCAAACCCATCTGTTCCTTTTACTTTTGCCTATTACAGACTAATCTGAGTCTACAAGACGTTCTGATGTAAGTAATGGGCGGTGAAGTAAGTTAGCGTGTACATGTGCCGGCGGGAATAAAGGTTGTGTTGTTTCCAGGTACCCATAATGCTGAGCAAAGGAAGAGCTTCAAAGGAAAATTCTCGTCTTGGGGGAGCGTTTGGAGATCGCAGCACTTGTCATGGAGCTCAAGGTGCAAAGAGGACATAGAGATAATCAGATGTGCCGCTTGCCTAATGATGATTACACGCACATCTCGTCCAAAGAAAAACACGTTCGCCATCACACACGAGCTGTTTCAGACACATGTACACATACGCAAGGACTCATTATGTAGCTACTGTGCAATTTTCTTTTCTCCTGCCTTTTCTCTCTCACCTTTTACCATCAATGAGCGTATCCTTGCGAGTTCCATTCAGTCTTTTCACAATAATACTCTGAATGTCTGCTGTTGGGTTTGCTATGACTCATACCAATAATTTACACCAATGCTTTTAATATGCTCTCACTCCAACCAAATCAAGAAGAGAGAAAGGGGTAATAGACAGAGAAACAACAAGCAGGCGGTAGGGAAAAGATGGGGGAGAGAAGGAAATAGGGATTGGGTGGCAGAGTGATTTATCAAGCTGAAGGAAGAAGAAATCAAGAGCGGATCCTTAAGCCTCGAGCACAACTGCGACAAACAGGCAGCTTTAGAAACCTCTACGTTTGAACATTGAGAGAGAGGAGAAGAAAAGGCAATATGGTGGGATTATTGCATCATTTCTCAGTGTAGCCTCACTAGCACAAACTAAAATATATGGCTACTTCAATTTTTACGTCTACTTCATGTGGTCATTTTTTTTTTTTTTTTCACAAAATACTATTACACCAGCAATACTGACAGTACAGTCGGGCCCCCAAATAACACTGTTGTAGGCCCTTCTCAGCCTCTAAGGAACTCTGTCCCCATTTTCAACTCCGGTTGTGACATCCCTGCTGAAGAGTATGAAAGGTTTAACAGTGAAAACAAGACCAAATGCACACTATAAAAATTGTTTCCACATATAGAAAATTACTTAGTAATGACACTAAACTTTAGAAAATGTCATAAAAAAAGAAGAAATCTTAAAAATACAAATATTAATTATGATACACACTGAAAAAAAATGAATAAACTGCAGTTTAGCAAAGGAGCCATACGTTGATTCAGTTCAGTAAAAGCAGACTAATTCAAACTGTTTTTGAACTTTTAATTTAATAGATTGTGACTGCTGGTCAATAATTTTTTATTCACTAAAGGGATGGGGTTTTAAGCCACATTTACCCATGAATCGGATTACACTGTTCAAACTGTATGTTTTTGAATTACTGAAAAGAATCGGTTCTTAAGCGCCATTCGTGCATGAGAGTCATTAGTTCTGGAATCTGACTACACTTGGCATGTCTTCTTTTGATTCTTTAAAAAGAACTGGTTCATAAGTGCCATTTGTGTGTGAATCGGTCTACACTGGTCATACTTTAGATTTTTGATTCACTAAAAAGAATTGGCTTATAAAACTAATTCATTCATGATTCAGACCACACTGGTTGAGCTCTATGTTTTTAATTCACTGAAAATAACTAGTTCAACAGAGTCATTAGTTCTGGAATCTGACTGCACTAGTCAAGTCTTTTTTTAATTCATTAAAAAGCACTGGAACCGTGTGTGAATCGGTCTACATGGGTCACACTGTAGCGAAATCAGTCTACACTAGTTACACTGTAGGTTTTTAATTCACTAAAAAGAACCAGTTTATTAGTGCCATCTGTGCGTGAATCTGTAGCTGAATCAGTCTAAGGCCGTGTCCACACTAATATGTTTTTGTTTGAAAACGCATATTTTTCTCTGCTTGGCCTTCCATCCACACTGAGAAAGCGTTTTTTTGTCAAGGAAAACAAAGCCTTTTGAAAACGCTCTCCAAAATGGATACATTTGAAAACATTGTTTTCACGTTGTAGTGTGGACTACCAATAGATATTCATGTTTATAACGTTAATTGTGCTTGTTATGTGCTATTCACTGTCACTGCTGCTAAAGAGATTTACCTTGTACACTCTTCATATTACAGTCCTAAAATGGTGACAATTTACTTACAGTTGCTGCTGTCCTGACTCCTGCGGCAAAACATGACGGCAACTGCTTTTTAGGTCAAAAGTGAATGATGAGATATCTCTGTAAATAAAATGATTCTGCCAGAAGAAGAGGCTTTACGCATGCGCAATAAGGTGAATTTAGCATTTTCCTATGTTTCAGTGTGGAGGAGAAACTTTTGGAAAACGCTTAAAAATGGCTAGCGTGGACAGAGACCGTTTCAAAACGAAAACTCCGTTTTCAAATGTATCCGGATTAACGTAGACGTAGCCTAAACTGGTCACACTGTAGGTTTTTGATTCACTAAAAAGAACCATCTCATGAGTGCTATTCATTTGTAAAACGGTCTACACTGGTCATTCTGTAGGTTTTTGATTCAATAAAAAGAACCAGTTCACAAGTGCCATTCGTGTGTGAATAGGTCTACACTGGTCATGCTGTAGGTGTTTGATTCACTAAGGAAACAGCTCACAAGTGCCATTTGTGCGTCAATTGGTCTACATGATGTAGCTGAAGCAGTCTACACTGGTCACACACTAGGTTTCTGATTCACTAAAAAGAATCTGCTTATTCAAGATTCAGACTACACTGGTTGAGCTCTATGTTTTTGATTCACTAAAAATAACTAGCTCATAAGAGTCATTAGTTCCAGAATCTGACTACACTGGTAACGTCTTCTTTTGATTCATAAAAAATAACTGGTTCACAAGTGCCATTCATGTGTGAATCGGTCTACACTGGTCATGCTGTAGGTTTTTGATTCACTAAAAAGAATTGGTTCACAAGTGCCATTTGTATGTGATTTGTTCTACACTATTCACCCTCTAGGTTCCGGTTCATAAGAGCAATTCATTCACAAAGGTATGTTTTTAAAACTAAAAAGAATGCTTATATATATTTATTTGCCATTGTAAACATGGATAAACTATACAGACAATAATGCAGCTATACTGCAGGCTAAAGATAATCCTAAAGACAAAGTTCAATCAAAGACGAGATGACAAATAACGTCAATACACAGCTTAATTATAGGCTCATTATTAGCGGAAGAAAATGGATAATGCTGCTGAATCACTCACACCTCCACTGAGCAATCCAGCAAAATGTCAAAATTATTGTTGAGATGGAATTAGTTCAATATGTAATACAGTGGTTCCATATAAACAGTGTCCAATATATTACATCTAAAGGAGAAATAGGGTCAGAGATGGAATATTATTTTGGCAGAACATGAGGAAAATGATGTGAAGTTATTAGAATAGGATTTTACATGCATGCCTATTTGGAATCGCAAGTGTGGGAAAAAAGATTGAAGCCAGTATAAAAAAAAACAAAATAAACAGGCGTATTATATAATATGGTTCTGGCATACTGAGATATAGCAACAAAACAAAAATGAGAAGAAAGATGAATTTGAATACATATTAGAGAAGGGTGAGAGAGAGACAGACAGAGAGAGGAGGGTATGACAGATAAAAAAGCCTCAATAACAAATCTAAATGTTATCTAATCTTAATATTAGCACAAAATTAGCATTTTACCCATCTGTGTAAAATCACATTTGTTCTTTAAATTTTCCATGAAGAAATGTATACATCCATGAAGAGATTACAGCATTATTAAATGATCTGAACATTCTGTGGAACACAAAAGAAGATATTTTGAAAAAAAGAAAAATAAATCTTATCATTGTTAAAAACAGTTTTGCTGCTTATTGTTTTTGTGGAAACATGTTTTTTTTTATTCTTTGATGAATATAGAAAGCTCAAAAGAACAGAATTTATTTGAAATAGAAATCTGTACGTCTGTACTGTCACTTTTGATCGCTGAATTCAAGTATTAAAATAGGCTTACTGACCTCACTTTTGAACAGTGGCAGATTTTGTATTAATAGCCTCCATTATTTGTTTTGCATGTTTACATGATCTGAAAAACTCCAGTATGGCTCTAGAAAGCTTGGGCATTTGTAAATCACACGTTATGGGAGTGATTGGGTCTGGAGAGAATAAGTCTCTGTTGTCTAAGAGTGTGAAGACTAGCTTGGCTCAGCACTGCTCAATTAGTGCCTTGTCTTCAGGCCCCTCATCGGCCCCGAGGATGACCTGTCATTGTGCTGTTGTCACCTGTGGTCTGATCCCAACACCTGCCTCAGTGCTCAACAGGACCTATTCAAATAACAAACACGAACATACATATCCAAGTAGGATATAATGAGCTAAAATGTATTGGAGTTTACAAAACACTTTACTAATTAAGCAATACAAGCTTAATTAGTAGAAGCTACTTTATGGTTTATTTTAATTCTGTGAATGCAGAGTGGATGTGCAGTCAACAAACTGAACTTTTTAATTGACAATAATTTTCTTCTTAACTTTCTTCTTTTTTTTTTTTTTGCATTTGCATCTATTTCAGGAACAAAACTTGTATTTTATCTGATGTTATGACAGTTGAGCAGCATTTTTGCTTATTCTGGACTATTGTGACATAATATACAAGCATACATTATCTTCATATCGTCAGTTATTGTCATGCTTTGGGCTGTACTAAAACATTTGGAGTACTATAAACTGCTAAAAGTTATAACAAATCAAGTAGAAGAGAGCAAAAAACTGTCTGAAGAACAAAAGGTGTTTGTGGTTGGCAGGATTTCCAGGCAAGAATTTTCACAACATTTGTGTTTGTTTTGATCATTTCCGGTCAGGTAGGTGAAATATATTAGGCTAATATCTTTAATAAATACTACTCTTACATATCTTTACCACCTATTAACCTCAGTTTGTACAAATATTGCACCCTTTTCTGCTTACTAAGTCTTCCACACATTTTTTTTCCTGCAGTTTAGACAGCATAATTTAGCAAAACAACATATTCAGTAGTACTGTGCAATCCATGCTGTTGTTTATACTTAAGTTTACCCTCTATAAGGCTGTGATATTTACACTACCATTCAAAGTTTTGGGTTCCTATGAGTATATTTTTAAACAATTCATATCTTTATTTAGCAAGGACACATTAAAATGATCAAATACAACAGTAAAGACAATTATAATGCTAAATTGATTTCAAATAAACAGTTCTTTAGATCTTTCTATCAAAGAATTTTGAACATTAAGTGGATAATTATTTTTCAGCACTGAAAGATATACTTATTGAGCACTAAATCAGCTTTAAAGCATCACGTGACTCTTAGGTCTGGACTGCTGTTCAAAATGAATCTAATTTGCGATCACATGAATAAATTACTTTGTTGTTCCTCACAGACACTATTTCTCCAAACTCGGTCCTTGAAGTCCACTGTCCTTCAGGGTTTAGTGGTACCTTCAAGTCATGTCGGATAGATCGTATTTACTAGTTGAACGCACATGAACGCCACCAAAAAGTCGTTATTAGGAGTGGGAAACTTGAAAATTTCTTTAATCCCCAAGTTAAGGGCGTGTCAGTCAGGGTTGCCAGGTTTTCACAACAAAACCAGCCTAATTGCTACTCAAAAATAGCCTAATCGTGTTTTGAAGGGAGTCCCCCATTAAAAATCATGTTCCAGGGGGTAAAATACACATTTTTTAGTGGGGTTCCCCTGATAAAATTAGCATTCCAGGGGCTAAATATCACGTTATTGGGGTCACTTCAAACCGCGGACATGAAAAACAACCCTTGGTAAAATAGCCCAAAAAACGGTGGCAACACTGGTGTCAGTGAAAAAACTTGCAGGATGCAATGGACACAGCGAAAGACTAAATAAGACGGTAAATTTGTTGAAATTAATAAAATGCTTATTTTTGGTAATGTACAGTAACTCTATATAAGTTACACAATATTATATTATTGTACCATAAAATATATAATACAGTTTACATTACCTTCATAAATTGAATAAAAACAGAAAAAAGCGAAAACACAGTGAGGCACATTCTTTATTCGTCATCTCATAGATGCATAGTAAAAAAAAAATGGTTGAATTTCCCAGGAGGACTTGAATGCAACATAATTAAACACCTGAACCAGCTAATCAAGGTCTTACTAGGCCAGTGTTGCCAAGTCCACGTTTTTCCTGCAGAATTGGGCTACTTTAAAACTGTTGCGGGGATTGTTTTTGGTGTCCGAATTTACCAGGGGAACCCCAACAACAACAGCAAAAACAACAACAACAACAAAAAAAAAAAAAACGTGTATTTCATCCCCCAGATTTTAACATGGACCCCCCTCTAAACGCCATTGGGCTAGTTTTGAGTATCAGTTTGTCAGGTTTTGTTGTGAAATCTAGGCATACTAGAAACTTTCAGGCAGCTAGTTAAGGCAAGTTAGAGCTAAACTCTGCATGACATCCAGTTTAGAAACCCTGCATTATTATATGTAGACTTTCTCTGGTTAAAAGTACTATACTAATGGACTTACCTACTTTTCTTGATGAACGGACGAAGAACAAGAGGAGCATGCACCTGATCAACTGAGAAAAGGCTCTTGAAGTTGAAGTTTTAAAAAAAAAAAAAATAAATAAATAAAATGTGACCCTGGTCCACAAAACCTGTCGTAAGTAGCAAAGGTATATTTGTAGCAATAGCCAACAATACATTGTATGAGTTTTCGCTTTTATGTTATATCAAAACTTAATTTTTGATTAGTAATATGCATAGCTATAAGCTGATTTTCTCAGTATTTAGATTTTTTTTTTATACCCTCAGATTTTAGATTTTCCAATATCTCAGCCAAATATTGTCCTAACAAACAATACATCATCTGAAAGCTAAATAAGTAAATTTACCATTGATGTATAAATACTTGTAGCCTATCCACCTTATCTGTAAACGCTAAAGTAAGCTATTTTCTGTAAATATGCAGAACTTCCGGTTCATTAGCTGCAGTAGAGAAGTAAGGAGAATAATAACAACAACAACTGTTTGCACTACAAACCAGTGGGTTCATAATTAAGTTAGTACATTAAAATAATTTGGTAAGAAACACCAGTTTGAAATATCAAGCAGCAAAACACACGGTTTTGTACAGCTCATAATAGCTTAAGGCGAATGACACCGGAAGTCTGACTCATTTAATTTATGAATGAGGTGGATAATATAATTGAGAATCCCAATGCGTTTCTTTGTAGGTTAAGACAGGTACATGTTAAGCGTTGAACATACCAGTACTTAGCCTAATATCCGCCTGACTACCATGGAAAAAATTGTGATTTTTTGTTTTGTTTTGTTTTGTTTTTTAATTGTTTAGAGCATAAAAAAAATGATACATAATTTTTTTTTTGTATTATATTTTATTCATATGTTATGCTACGTCCTCTTTAGAGAACACCAGGACTTAAAAAAAATCCTGTTTTTTAATAAAATAAAAAGACTTGAATAGACATAAAAAGGCATAAACAGTGCCTTTTTTTCTGTTTTAATCACAAATCAATTTTTATTTTATTTTTTTATACCAAACTTTATATAAAGATGATTCTCAACTATGTTATGAAACACATGATAATGATGTGATATAGCATTTTTCTTTATGCAAAATGCGTGTAAAATGGCCATGAACAGGTTTTCACATTATAAACAATGTATAAACTGTATCTATTTTGCATATGAATGTGTTTTTGGGGGCAACATATAATGAAAAAATAAATGTAATAATAGGAGTAATAATTGGCAAGACTTTCATAATATCTAATATTTCATAGCAGTATTGAAGTATAATTTATGTGTGAAAATTAATGTCCTGTTTCATAACAGAAATATTTTGATTTGAAACCCCATTACCTTATCATGAGATGTTGTTTTATGACAAACAACTTGAAAATGTGTCAGATTTAAATGATCATTATAAAATATGATCATATTTCCATGAGGGTGTTAAGCTTGATCACTAAATTAATGCCAGCTATATTTAAAGACCAAGGAGAGGAAGTGGTCATGGTGAAATGTCCAAACATTTGGCAAACATCTTTGAAAAGCCCTAAACATGCTCTGTACAGGACATCCAGACTTAAAACTCTGACATGTAAGGTCTCAGAAACTAATGTCCACTACAGTGGACAAAACTCCATAGTTGGTAGTCAGGATGATGTATATGATATTACAGTGTCACCTGGTGGTAACCAGTGTCTATTGCACTCACAAACCCAGACTGCAGTTTATGAGATCTGGAAACGCAGAATTAAGGCAACACCACCACCGAAATAAATTAGAAGATAAATAATCTTTATTTGACATGTCTTTTTCATATATATAAAATTATGTATCCACAATTAATATTACCAAGGCGTTTACAGAGAATTCTTTCTCAGTAGTGGGTGCAAAGCTCCAGCCGGTTTGTGCGCAGGCAGAAAGACAGCTGTCCAGTACGAACGGATCATCTCAGGACCACACTGTGCTCGAGAACGAATGGAGGGAAACGTCACTACAATCTTTTGTTTGCTTTCCTGATTGTCAACCTTTCGAGAGAGTTCATAGCGAACAATCAAGTACGTTTCAGAATGAAAACATTCAGTATTTTTGGATGAAAACGGTTTGTGGGGAAGAAGCACCAACAAAAGACGTTCAATAACATGAGAAAATGATAAAATGATTCGACTCGTTTTTAAATATGTATTGAAACAGACTTACAAAGCGGACGTCCAACTTTCTGCATAACACACAGACATTTCATATCTCTGGAGGCACAGTACCCACAACCAAGCCCTTCAAGAGAACGACTTCATAAACCAGTATTGACTACTGGACGTCACTCCGTGTAAACCACAAAGACGTTCCTTTTTTTTGTTTGTTTTCCAGAACGATCGAAAGAACAAAACAGACAAACGAACAAAAGAAAAATCCTCAGACACGTTCAAACCCAATTATAGTTGCAAAAATGATCATTAGCACAAGTCTTAACTTTATGTTACAACTCCTAAACTAAATTTAAAAGACACAAAACCCCTGCAACCTTTAAAAACAAACTGTAACAATGAATAAACAACCTCCACTATTCTACAAAATATCCTCCATCCTTAGTTTACTTGAACGCAGAAAGAAAAATAAAAGTTTTGCACTGTTCTCTTCCGGGTGGTGATGTTTCATTTAAGTCGTTATTAAAAAACAAAATTAAATATACTGTATAGGTTATTAATTACAGTAACAAGGTTCCATGCAATTTTTTTTTCTGTACAGAGTTCAAGAGATCAGTAGTTATTAGCAAGGCTGTACAAAGCCCACACTTTCTATTGGTGCAGATGCTAGTGTGATGAACATGAGTGGCCTTACTGCCTCGTGTCACTACGCTGACCCTAAAGTTACATGGTAATACGTTGCGTATTAGGTGTGAGAGCACAATGGGACACAGAGCTTGCCTTTTTAAAAGCATTTACACCACTCACATTTGTTACTGGCAAAACAGATGATTCTAGGCTGTCACAGCTAACAAGCGGACACTGCGGTTTTACCACGGCAAGCATAATGACACCAGGCACAATATGTCTGATAACAGCACACCAGCATTTCCCAACAGATTGATGAAGGCATATCATACCCTTAACAGCAAAACTGACAAACTAAACCACCTGGGTTCTTTCAGTCGAATACGTTATTATTACTTTATTTAAAAAAAGAAAAAAAAAAAAAAAGCCGAGTTCATCAAAATTGCAAGAAAAGCACTAGCGGTAGAGAGTCCTCCCTCTGCGGACATGACGTGCGGCAAGCACTGTGTTAAACATGATTGTGTGTTCGTGATGACTGAAATGTAGAATATGGAGGAAGAAAAAACAAGAGCAAATGAGCCGTTTTGGCAGCATACAGTATTAAAGGACGAAAGGGTGCAGTTTAGAACTACTGTGGTTAAACTTCAAAAGGAAGGATAAGACGAGAGAAAAAGTACATTCAAGTGAGAACCCCTTTACTCCGTAATGAGGGTGCATGTGTTTGTGTGGATGTATGTTAAACATCAAAGCTGTCCCAACAAGCAATGCTTCACGTCAACGAACAAATCCCTTTCTTATCTCCTCCCTTCCTTCTCATCATATTCAAAACCTGCCGTAGATATTAATACTTACAGCATGTGGCAGGTCGCACCACGTTTGGATGGATTTGCAGCACAAAAGTTACTAGTGTTCAACTGGAGTTCACTCTAGAGGTGGAGAAGAGAACAATTCGGGGATTGCTCCCTTTGTTTTGGTGTCATATTAAGTTTTGAAATGTTTCGTAGGTGGAATTCTGCTGTTTCACATTTACTTGAATCCAGAACGGAGTACGTTTCAGCATTCTCAGGTTTAAGTGGCGCCTACTTTAGAAAATGCATTTTTCTTTTTAAAATCGAGTGCAATGTAAATCTGCTGCCTGGTTTAGTCTTGTGTAAACGGTTAATCGAAACTAAGAGCTAAGAGAATGAACTCTCAGCAGGTGGCCACCCCATCTGTAACAAAGAGAGCTGACCACTTAAGAAACTGGCCATTCTGTCCATTCACACATTAAAAGACGCCCATGGTGCCGTCTCCATCCTCTCTTTTTCGATTCTTATTGTGTAAAGTGAAGTATTTTTCTCTGTGGCTAAATTATGATTCATCCTGCCCTGTGATTTCAACCCCAAACCCTCTTCTGCTCCCTCAAGCGCACCAAAAACTGCCCTACTATGTACAGCAAGGATATGAAAGCTAAAAAGCGAGATAAAAGAAAACAAATGGTCACACAACTGCTCGACCTGATTGAATGAGGCCCATGCACATGCCGACACACACACGCGCACACCTAATCTCTTGCTCTCACACAAACACACACACACAGTAACATAAACTACAAGCCCTGCTTGTTTTAGTGGTGGCTGGACATGCAGCGAAGACATGATGACGAATGTGTGTGTGAATGTGTGTGCATGGGGCGCAGTCTTAAAAGCTTGGAGGAAAAAGGCAGGGGTGGGCGTGTGTGTGTTCATGTGTGTCTGGAGGAAGTTGTCCTAGAATTTCAGCTGCCGACTCTTCCTGTACCTTTCCTCCTCTTCACCTGCAGAGAAGAGAGCCGTTATATAGTGTCTCCAGGAAATCAAGACCTAAACAATGAAGGTGATTTTGAATTGGACAGGCTGTAGTTAAAGGAAATACCTTTCAAAAGATGAGAGGAGAAAGTTAAACTGCCGGAGGAGAAGCAGATCAGAAGAAACAAACAGAAAACGTCAATATAAAAGAGACAGAAGCACTGACTGGAATATTAAGAGCGGTCACTTTAGGGACAGAGGTGGCATGTTAGTCACACAAATAAAGAGGGAAACGTGTTCCTGTTTGCGGGTTGTACCTTCTAAGTGGTGACGGGAGATATACTTGAGTGCCTCATCCAATAGGATGACAGGAATTGAGATCTTGAGGACTACGATCCATTGGGAATAATGCAGTGGAGTGACCTGGAAGATCAGCTGGGGAACACAAATGGCAGAGAGGACAAAATGAGAAATGAGAGGTCTGAAAAAAATATCATAAATACCATGCATGGGTGAAAAAAAATCCTCAACAGTAAAATGATGCACTGTACTAGTCAATGTTCAAGACTTGTCTTCTGTTCACAAAGCCTGCATTTATTTGATCCAAAATAAAGCAAAAGCAGTAATATTGTGAAATATTTCTATTTGAGCTTTCTATTCGAATAAATTTGAAAATAAGTTATTCCTGTGATCAAAGCTGAATTTTTAGCATCATTAGTTAATATACCTATTTAATAAAACTATGAACTATGATGATGATGATGTTGTTAATAATAATAGTAATAATAATAATAATAATCATCATCATCATTAGAAATATATGACTATAATAATACTATTGTACAGTGCAATAAAAAAAATAATTTAAATTTTACAGAACAACTGTAAAATTGTAATAATAATATATATGACTGTGTTAATTTGTGTGCTTTCAAGCATTAAAACATAGAGCATTTATTTTTGGAAAACCACTGCAGACCTTAAATGTATTGATAAATGACTCATTACAAATTTTGTGAAAGTTGGTGCATGTTGCATTAACCCTTGTGTGGATGAATTTTAAGATTTTTAGTTTTCAAATAATATACTTTCTTATGATTTCTAAAGTGTGAAGGGGGGGGAAAAAGAACGAAGAAAGTCTTTTTGTGACAAAGGCCCAGAACTCACTCAAATGAATTTATTACTTTTCCTACAAAATTTGTAACACATTTGTTTTTCAAATATCTTTTTAGCAGTCTTAGACCTTTCCAACAATATATAGTTTGTCATGATTCAATTAGGATTTATTTGTAAAATGGTGAAGTAAAGGCGTCCCACTGAGGGGAACGGGTGACGGTTTAAAGCACTTGAAGAGATGGAGTTTGTGTGGAGCAGCATTTATTTTAAACCGTGGCATTAAGAGTCACTAAAAATATTAGATCATGAGCTGTTTGGGTGTAAAAAAAAAAGTGCTGCACTAAAGACAGAAGCCTTTTTTTTTGCTGTTTTTTGACAACTCAAAAGGTGGTTCTCATTTCACTGCATATACAGTTATAATAGTCATTGTTGGAAAGCATTCAAATACACAAAAATGCTGAAAAACCAAATAATTTGTGGGACCTG
The DNA here is from genome assembly GCA_033026305.1 of Cirrhinus molitorella. Classification (NCBI taxonomy): domain Eukaryota; kingdom Metazoa; phylum Chordata; class Actinopteri; order Cypriniformes; family Cyprinidae; genus Cirrhinus; species Cirrhinus molitorella. Next base: position 47,447,585 of record CM065119.1, read on the forward strand.
AAGGATTTTTTTTGAAGAACAGTAGGACAAACAAGAGACTAATTATCAACTATCACAAAAAAAAAAAAAAAAAAAAAAAAAAAAACTAACAGCGGCGGATCATTCGGATAACAACAGTAAGAATCAAGTGTATGTAAACTTTTGAACAGAGTCAGTTTTATAAATATAACTATTATTTTCTCCTGTGTACTACGTGTAAATGTATTTTATGTGGAATATATTGATGTCAGTACTAAAATAACATGCATTTCGTATGATCCCACTTATTTTGGTCAAATAATGAACATTTTGCAGATTCTGCAAGGGTATGTAGACTTATGGCCTCAACCCTACATGATCCACATTAAATGAAAGTCGCATTTGGAATGACATGAAGGTACAGTAAATAAATGTAGTAAATGGTTAACAAGTAAATGACTTTCTTTTTTAGGTTGAGTCTCAGATAAATAACTAGAAAAATATATAGCAGCAAACTATCCGTCTACAAATGTCGTGTCTTTAAGGTTACAGTAATAAAGTAAAATAATATGAGAACAAATACCAGTTTGTATTAACAAGCAGTATAACAGATTGTTTTTGTACCGCTTAAACAACTGGAAGCTGATGACACTGGAAGCCTCACACATTCAAGTTACAATTCTCTTACATTAAAAATAAGGTGAATAGTGACAGAAAAGAGAGATGTTCCTGTATACTTCACTCACCGGTAGAGGCTCCACATAAAGAATGAGGAAGTGTAGAGACAAAGAAAGGATTATGGCCCCCAGGAGCCATATATTCACCCAGGGTGGCATCCTCAGGAGAGACTGATTCTCTGACAGGCTGAATGAGAGAAGAATCAGATGCTTTGGGTCATAATGATTCATTTATACGAGTTACCAAGTAGTCATTTAAGTTATGCTCACATTAAAAGTTGCAATGAGAAGAATGGAAAAAGAATTTTTAAAGAAAATGAACTCAAAGAGCTGTCACAGATCCAGCACATGAGCCCATGTGACATCTGAAAGGTGTTTTATAGTAACAACAGACTTCTATTGAAAGAACACAGTTTATGCAATGCTATTACCATGGCAGCAGGTCTTACCTGTTAAGAGCGTTGAACATCTCTATGGTAACAAGCACAGAAAGAGCCATGGTGGTGGGGTAACGCGACTCAAAGACCTCACAGTCAATGCCCTGAAACATGGGGTTTTCTTCTGTACACTGCATGAAGTGCCGCTACAGACAAGAAAAAGACAGTTTAGAGTCAATGTGGAACACTATCACAAGCCATCCTGAGGATCTTCAAGTGTTTGTTTTCTAATTCTTCATAAAACAGAAAGGCTGTGCTTTAGTGCATCTAATATGTTCACCATATCAGATGCAAGAGCAGTAAGACAGGAAATCATTTGACCCGCTGATGACAGTCTTTGTGACCTTTGAGCGACCGATACCATATCAGAAAGAGCAGCTGTGTAGATCATCCTGTGAGATCTGAACTCCCTGACACTAAACAGCTGTCTTTAGTTTAAAATATTCAGACAAAAAAACTCAGAGAACAGTTTAGAAATTTGTTACTATGGCATTAATCCTTGGTGGAGCTGTTTATTTCAAAATAATCCCAATCCTTTTGAAGAAAACGACTTAATTTTATTTTAGAATGCAGCTATAATATGTATTTCTCTATAATACTTTCTTGTTCACATTATATATATATATATATATATGCAATGCATTTTGATGACGTCATTATGTACACTGTCTTTCAAAAGTCTGGGGTCAGAAATTTTTTTTGGAAAGAAACTAATGTTAGAAAGGCAAAAACTGTGCATTATAGGCCTTGAGCGGTTAAATACACACTTGTATTTGTCAAAATGTGTGTCTTTGCTAATATCCTTCTGCACACAGTACTTTTGGTCTTAAGTGAAAACAAACAGCTGAGAAAGAAAACGTGTAACAGTATATTGAATCTGGGCAGCTCTTAAAGTGATAGCAGTCTAATAGTCCTGCTGTCTGTCCTTCATGCTAATCAAACAACAAAAGAGAAATCTAAATCCCTTTTGTAACTTTATTAGGCGAAATAAGTATTTAATTTTCAGAGTGAAGAATATGCAGTGTTTTTATACATTTGATTACTTTATACAATGTATGTATTATTTCTTATTTACTTGTACTACTGTAGTTTTTTATCCTATTGCTTGTAATTGGTTTCTTATTCTTATTTAATCGCTGACTGTTTACTTGTCTTCAGTGAGCTTTAGTCTTTTTTTTTAATTCAGGCTAGTATTCATTTTCTGTGATATTGGCACTGGTGATAAGAATTATGAAATTTCTATGGTATTCATTTTTGTATATATCATAACGCTTATTATTGCACCTTATTTATAGCAAACATAACTATATTGTGATACGTTTCGTTACTGTGAAAGAAATGTAATTATATTGTGATAAAAGATTTTGGTCATATCGCCATCCTGCTATTTTTCCTGCCACTTTTGTTATTTTAATTTGTTGTGCCTAAGCTCATTTAGAATATATTCCTCAACATCCGGCATATCATTTGATAAAAATACTTCTTAAATTAACTAAAATTGTACTTCATAAAATAAATGATCCTAGTAATAAGCAAACTTAAACATAATGTAAATGTGACCATGGACCACAAACCAGTCATGAGGGTCAGTTTTTTGAAACTGAGATTTATACATCACTATTTATACACTGATGTATGGTTTGTTAGGATAGGACAATATTTGGCCAACTATTTGAAAATCTGAAATCTAAGGGTGCAAAAAAATCTAAATATTGAAAAATGGCCTTTAAAGTTGTCCAGATAAAGTTCTTAGCAATGCATATTACCAACCAAAAATTAAGTTGTGATATATTTACAGTAGGAAATTCACAAAATGTCTTCATGGAACATGATTTTTACTTAATATTCTAATGACATTTGGCATCATTTTGACCCATACAATGTATTGTTGTCTATTTCTACAAATATACCTGCGCTACTTATGATTTTGTGGTCCAGGGTCACATATGGTCTCGCTGTTGACTCACCAGCTGATAAAAAGTCACCTGTGGCCCATCCTCATCAAACAAATACCACCAGGTGGCAGCACTGACAGTGCCTAGACCCACATATCCTAGAAAAACAAGAGCACAATAACTCCAGTGTGGTTTAATGCTTCATAGAGCTGACTTGCAGTTTTCAGTGAAGTGCACTTAAAGTGCAACCATTTTATGCAATAACCAAGATATTGGGCTAACCTCCAATAGCCAGGTATCTGAAGAAGAGCCAGCCGGAGATTAGAGGCTCCTTAGGGTTTCTGGGGGGCTTGTCCATGATGTCCAGATCAGGAGGGTTGAAGCCCAGAGCAGTGGCCGGCAGACCGTCCGTCACCAGGTTCACCCACAACAACTGGACGGGGATCAAAGCCTCAGGCAAGCCAAGGATGGCTGTCAGGAAAATACTGCGATGGGGGGAAAAAGAATGAACCCACATGAGTGTAAATGTGGATGGGAAACTGAAGCCATACGCCACTCAGGCTCTCACTCACCACACCACCTCTCCCACGTTGGAGGAGATGAGGTAACGGATAAACTGCTTCATGTTGTTGTAGATGGCTCGTCCTTCTTCCACTGCGGCCACAATGGTAGAGAAGTTATCATCAGAGAGCACCATCTCGGAGGCTGACTTGGCTACGGCTGTGCCTGAGCCCATAGCGATGCCAATTTCAGCCTTTTTTAAGGCAGGGGCATCGTTCACACCATCTCCAGTCTGAAAGATGATAAGGAAGAGAGTGAAGGATAAGGGTTAATAGACACAAGACACTTAACTTTTGGCACTTCTAAGCCCACCTCTGAAGCGAAACTGACCTGCTGATAAACTGAATTGTAAACTCAATTTTAACAGACAAGCATTTGTGCTTTTCTAATGCAAATCTACACTGTATTAAAGTCCTGTATGTTAGATCATTTCTCTAAAATTCGACTAAAACTACACAAGGACATATTTAAAAAAAAAAAGCTATATAAAAAAACTTTAGCTAGAACACTATAATTTAAAAGTCTAGGGACAGAAAGTTTTTTTTTAAAATTTAATTTATACTTTTATTCAGCAAGGATGCATTAAACTAATCAACACACTCACAATATACAATAACAGTCAACATTTTAAATGTTTTTTTAAATAAGTCTTGTCTGCTCACCAAGCCTGAATTTACTTGATCCAAAGTACAGCAAAAACAGTAAAAAGTTTTCTATTTAAATATATTTTAAAATGTAATTTATTCATGTGATTAAAGCTAAATGTTTAGCATCATGAATCCAGTCTTCAGTGTCAGTCCTTCAGAAATTGTCATTCTATTATTATCACTATTTAAAACAGTTGAATAATTTTTTTCAGCATTCTTTGATGAATAGAAAGATCCAACAGATCAGCATTTATCGGAAATAAAAAGCTTTTATAACAGTACACACTATACCATACAAAAGCTTGAGATCATTTTGTTGTCTTTATCATCAAGTGACAAATCACAGAAAAGTGATTTCTGAAGGATCATGTGAGCGGAGTAATGAGGCTAACAATTCACAGGAATAAAATACATTTTAAAAATTATTGAGCACCAAATCAGCATATTAGAATTATTTCTGAAGACTGGGGGAATGATGCTGAAAATGTAGCTGTGATCACAAGATTAAATTACATTTTAGAATATATTCAAATAAAAAAAAACTGATTTTAAATAGAAAAAAATATTTTAAAAATGTACTGTTTTTGCTGTACTCCGGATCTAACAAATGCAGGCTTGGTGAAAACAAAAACATAAAAAAATCTTACTGTTCAAAAACTTTTGACTGGAAGAATAACAAAAGAATAACATTTTAAATAAATGCTGTTCTTTTGAACTTTCTATTCATCTAATAATACTGAAATATTGTGGTATTCTTGAGCACCAAATCAGCAAATTAGAATTATTTCTAAAGACTGGAGTAATGATGCTGAAAATTCAGCTTTGCCATCACAGGAATAAACTGCATTTTTAAAATATATTATCATTTCAAATGCTCGTCTTCTTTGTACTACATCGCTGCAGAAATACCATTCTAGTGTTTACAAAGTGAACATACAAAGAAGATCAAACACCCTTTACAAAAAAAGTTAAAACAGTGTTGTAGGGCGATTTTGAAGTTGAAGACGAAAACGAGATGGAAGTTTTTGGACATACTCTAACTGTTTTGACCCGGATCACACAGACTACACATGCGCATCGCAGAGACAAGATGAGTATTTGAGGTTAAATGTATATAAATTGTAAATTTTTTTGAAAATAACTGATTGTTTTACTAGATAAGACCCTTCTTCATCATCTGGGATCATTTAGAGCCCTTTGAAGCTGCATTTAAACTGCATTTTGGAAGTTCAATCTCAGGGGCACCATAGAAGTCCATTATACGGAGAGAAATCCTGAAATGTTTCCCTCAAAAAACATCATTTCTTTACGACTGAGGAAAGAAAGACATGAACATCTTGGATGACAAGGGGGTGAGTACATTATCTGTACATTTTTGTTCTGAAAGTGAACTAATCCTTTAAGCTTATGAAGAGACCTAATGATCCAAGGGTTAAATGTTAGTTAAATGTTTTTTTTATAGGCTGGGGATTAAATAGCAGTCTTTGTTGGAATGCACACTGAAGTCCTCAAATGAAATACCTCAAGTCCCCAAATGACAAACAGACACATACATACAACAGAGCTGGAGGCGAAAGCGTGTGAACAGGAAGAGCACTGACATGCTCTCATAACTCCAGCAGGGTCAATCAGCATACAAGACAAGGCTGTCTATCTCTGAGACATGTAGGTGCTGCAGAATATTACATTATTGCTAAGAGACTGGAGAGTAGAATCAGAGACATCATCCTTCATATGATCCTCTCAGCTCTCTGATTCTATAATTGCCAGCTTCATTCATATTAACAGCCCGACCGCGACATCTACGATGACATGCTGTATTTAAAGTCATTCACTGGTGGTAATGAAGCATATTTTCTTTTACTCAAACCAAAAGTATAGCAATTAGATTATACAATAATATTAGTGTTAAATGTAAGGTTAATACTTAAGAGAAAAGAAAGTTGTGTCATTAGTTGCTCACACTCATGTTGTTCCAAACCCTTAAGACCTTCGTTCATCTTTGAAAGCAAGATATTTTTTATTAAATCAGAGCTTTCTGACCCTGCATAGACAGCACAAAGTATTCTCGTGGCTTCATAACATTAAAGTATTAGTTCACTTTCAGAACAAACATTTTCATATAATGTGCTCATATAATGTACTCACCCCCTTGTCATCCATATAATAAACTTCTATAGTGCCCCCAAGTTTGAACTTCCATAATTCAGCTTAAATCCAGCTTCAAAGGGCTCTAAACGATCCCAGACGATGAAAATTTGTCTTATCTAGCGAAACGATCGGTCATTTTTGAAACAAATTGACAATTTATATACTTCTTCACCTCAAATGCTCATCTCGTCTCATCTGCGATGCGCATGCGAGTCTATGTGATCCGGGTCAAAACACTTAGAGTATGTCAAAAAAACATCTTGATTTCCTCTTCAACTTCAAAATCGCCCTATATTGCCGTTTTACCTTTTTTTGTAAAGGGCATTTGATTTTCTTTGTAACTTTGTAAACACTAGATTGGCATTTCTGCAGCAATGCAGGACAAAACAAGATGAGCATTTAAGGTTTAAGGTTAAAAAGTACATAAATTGTCAATTTGTTTCTAAAACAACCGATCGATTCGCTAGATAAGACCCTTCTTATTTAGCTGGGATCATTTAGAGCCCTCTGAAGCTGCATTTAAACTGCATTTTGGAAGTTCAAACTTGGGGCCGCCATACATCCTGAAATGTTTTCCTCAAAAAACACAATTTCTTTACGAATGAAGAAAGAAAGACATGAACATCTTGGATGACAAGGGGGTGAGTACATTATCTGAAAATGTTTGTTCTGAAAGTGAACTAATCCTTTAATGTTATGAAGCCACGAGAATACTTTGTGCTGTCTATGCAGGGTCAGAAAGCTCTCGGATTTAATAAAAAATATCTTGCTTTCCAAAGATGAACGAAGGTCTTAAGGGTTTGGAACGACATGAGTGTGAGCAACTAATGACACAACTTTCTTTTTTGGGTGAACTATCTGTACATTTTTGTTCTGAAAGTGAACTAATCATTTAAGGTTAAACCACTGACGTCATATGGACTATTTTAATGATGTTCATACTACCTTTCTGGGTCTTGAAAGACACATGTCAGTTGCATTGCTGTCTATGCAGGGTCAGAAAGCTCTCGAAATTCATTAAAAATATCTTAACTTGTTTTCCGAAGATAAACGAAGGTCTAAGGGTTTGGAACGACGTGAGGGTGAAGGTAATTAATGACAAAATGTTCATTTTTGGGTGAACTACCTCTTTAAAATCGACAGATTTCTCACGTTACAATACAATTCAAAAAGGTTTTAGTGCACTTAAGTCTAAACGTTCTTAGTGGGTGACTTGAGAAAATTAACTATAAAAGTGAATCTGTCTTAATATTCAATTTAAATGATTTATTTTGTTGCAGCTCCCAATATAGTAACCAACTAATGATTGTCTTTCACTTTTTTCCAAGTCAATATTTACTAGAATTTGGTGTTTATTTCAGGCCCTCTTTTGGTGTTTCAACCACTTTTAGGATCTTTGGTGAAACCAGCTGTATCTTACCATCGCTGTGATCTCATCAAAGGCCTGTAGATAAGCGACGATCTTTGACTTGTGTGCAGGCTCGACACGGGCAAAGCACCGTGCTCTTTTCACAGCTTCTCGCTGGGCCTCTTGAGTCAGGTCATCAAACTCTCTGCCGGTGTAGGCTCTTCCTTCCACATCTTCATCCTCATTAAAAATGCCAATGCGTCTGCAGATGGCCACGGCGGTGCCCTTGTTGTCCCCGGTGATCATGATGACACGTATACCGGCCTTACTGCACAGCTTCACTGAGCCAATCACCTCCTTTCGGGGCGGATCCAACATCCCCACGCAGCCCACGAAGGTGAGACTTGACTAAACATATAATAAATGATTTTTGCATGTTATGCCAGATATATAAATTAACATGTATAATGGCCTGAGATAATACTAGGGCATTGAATCCACATGAAAAAAAAATTAATTATATTAAACAACAAAACAAAAGATGAAAAAGTGGTATCTACAAACAAATAATCACATAATTCCATTAACAAATGAATATACAAGTATTGCTTAAATAAATGTAATAACTGACAATTGTTAATCATAAATATTGTCAACTAATTCATAATTGTTTTAATGAATCATTTTTAAATAACAAAGTAAATAATAATAAATGTTAAATTATAGTAATAATGCTCTTTGATTTGAGATTTTGCTGTATAATATAATAAAAAGTTCAAAATACATTTTGAAATTATTGTACACTGCCATTCAAAAGTTTGGGATCAGTAAGATTTTGTTTTATATTTTAATTTTTTTGGAACCTTTGATACTTTTTTTCAAGATTGCTGAATTAATAAAAGTCATAAACCTATAAATTAATTCATTGATTATTAAAAAGTTTAACAATTTAACACATCTTTGCTGTATAAAAGTATTTTTTTTTTTTTATTTATCTTTTGAACATGGAAAAAAAATTACTGACCATAAACTTTTAAACGGTAGTGTATATTGTTAGAAAAATATCTATTTTAAATAGAATGATGTTCTTTTCAACATTTTATTCATCAATGAATCTTGGAAAAAAAGCATCACAGGTTCCAAAAAAATTTAAAATACTAAGCAGCACAACTGTTTCCAAACACTGATAATAAATCAGCATATTAGAATGATTTCTGAAGATCATGTGACACTGAAGACTGGATTAATGATGCTGAAAATTCTGCTTTGCATCACAGGAAATTATATTTTAAAGTATTTCAAAATATTTTTAATTTATGCATTTTTAATCAAATAAACACCGTTGATAAGCAGAAAAGACATTTATTATTATTAAAAAAAAAAAAAAAAAAAATCTTACTGATCTCAAACTTTTGAATGGCAGTGTACATAATAATATAGTAAAAAAAAAAAATGGTAAAACTATTGCTGTACACCATGTTTCCACACTTTCAAACTCTCACCTCATACTCTGCAAACTTGGCAGCGTTTTCCAGGTCCATTTTGTCTTCAAGAGGGGGAGCGTCTCGTGTGGCCAAAGCCAAGCAGCGCAGAGTGTCCCTGCCTGTCCCCCAGTCTCTAATAGTACTCATCAGCTCCTCCTTTACTGCCATAGTCAACGGGACACGGTCTTTACCAGCACGCACATACTGACAACGGTCGATCACGCTCTCTGGAGCACCCTACATACAAAAAGAATGAAAGGACAAGCAAGTGTGATGCATACAGCAGTTTCCTGAAGGTATTTATAAATGTTAGATGTTTTCAGACGTGCGTTTAAGTTAGCAGTACCTTGACAAACATCTTGCTCTGAGAGTTGGAGCCATTGGGAGTGCAGTACACAGACATGGACTTCCTGTCTCGGGAAAACTCCAGTGTGAATTTTTTCTGCATCAGTTTTCTGATAATCTAAGGGAGAGAAGCAGAGATAGAGAGAGAATGTGGGATGTTAGATCAAACAAAACTGAAACACTGCTGTCATTGTGTGTGTCTGTTCTTGGTAAGATGTCATTGTCAGCTGTTTTCTAGGGTTGCCTACAAAAAAAAAAAGCACTTTTTGTAGTCAGCAGTCAAGCCCAGGTGGCTGAACAGAAGTTTCACACATAGTAATTGACAGGGTCTAAGTAACACTGCAACTCAACTCAACTCAACAAAAACAAAGTGTGATAATAAATGGATATCAAAATGTTAAAGTTTGGAGCAGTAGCTCAAAAGTTCAAGACTAAGTGTGGTGCTTATTTGATGCATTAATTATATCAAAAATACTAGAGGTCGACCGATATTGGATTTTACCAAAACCGATAGCTAGGTTGGACCACGCTGGCCGATACTGGTTAATTGACCGATAGTTTTTAAAATGGATACTGGATGGAAACTAAAACAGCGGTCTACCATTTAAAAAATGTGACTGAACCATTCTTTGTAAAAGAATAAATGTATTAATATTAATTATAGATTTAAAAATATCAGTAAATGTTGAAATGAACACACTAACAAGGAACAATACTTACATTCTACAGCTTTTATTAATCTTAGTTAATGCTACAAATGGACTCTTATTGTGAAGTGTTATCATTTCATATCAACAGTCTTTAAAGATCTACACAAAAGCCATAGTTTTGAAATTACATCATATGGATATTGTATGTATAGTCTCACAGTTTAACTGCTTCTATTCTAGAACACTTGATGAATATCTAATCAAAATAACAAAATATTTTAGTCACAAACTGAGCAAAAGCCCAGCTCTATTGAGTTCAGTTCAAACAGCGGTCTAAAACTGTTGAGGGGCAGCCGTGGCCTAATGGTTAGGGAGTCTGACTTGTAACCAAGAGGTTGCGAGTTCGAGTCCCAGGTCCGGCAGGGATTGACGGTGGGGTGAGTGAATATCCAGCGCTCTCTCCATCGTCAATACCACGACTGAGGTGCGACCCTTGAGCAAGGCACCGAACCCCCAACTGCTCCCCGGGCGCCGCAGCAATGCAATGGCTGCCCACTGCTCCGGGTGTATGTTCACGGTGTGTGTGTGTGTTCACTACTGTGTGTGTGCACTTGGATGGGTTAAATGCAGAGCACAAATTCCTAGTATGGGTCACCATACTTGGCCTCACGTCTCGTCACTTTAAACACTTTAAACTTTATTTAATCACCAAACGGACACAAGTTTACTTCGAGAATGATCAAAGCGGCATACATGAGTTTCGGTGTTTAAAACAACAGAGCAAATGGAAAGAGAAAGTGCAATCTATATTATAGCTCTATATGAAACATACAGAAAGTCTTTATGTACATTTACGTTGATTTGGGACAGATATGATGCATTTAATGTAAAACTCAGTAATAGCGCTCTGTGATGCGGCAGGATTTCTGTCGGCTGAATGAACACAGTCTCCCATCACTAGCTTTAAATATGCAACTTGCTAGCTAACAAATGCATTAATGTGATCAGCTGGATATAAACTAATGCAAATAGATTGTAACAATTCTGACAATAAACATGTGGGTTGGACTTACTGTTTTGGTCACATTGTTTTAACCTCTTGAGGTGTGGCTAATGTACTTACATCAAAGTACTTACTAGGTAATGATATGAAAACATGCACTATAGTTTGTTGTTGATGTTTTAAATCCGCATCTGAAGTGTCCCGCTGTGTTCAGTGCGCAGTATCACGTGTGTAAACAAACAGCACGTGTTGTCAGTGATTTCTGCCTCTAGAGGCCGCTCTCATCATTCATATCTATGGCTCTCATACTGTATAATGACAGCGGAGCAACCCAGAAAAACTATCAGCATGGATTTTTGCCCATATCCAAGTTCTGCAAATCAACTATCGGTGCAGATTAATCTGCAAAACCGGTACATCGGTCGACCTCTGAAAAATACAGTAAAACAGTAATACTGTGAAATATGATTACCACGAAATCAAAACCTTTTTCTAGTTGAATATATTTTAAAATGTAATTTATTCCTGTGATGGCAAAGCTGAATTTTCAGTAGCCATTACTGCAGATGAACAGAAATGTCTTGTAAGATTACAAAAAGTGTTGTCAAATGGATTAATTACATCCATAATAAATTATTTTATATATACACTACCAGTCAAAAGGTTTTGAACAGTAAGATTTGTTATGTTTAAAGAAATCTCTTCTGCTCAGCAAGCTTGCATTTATTTGATCCAAAATACAGCAAAATCAGTAATAGTGTGAAATAATTTTACTATTTAAAATGACAGCTTTCTATTTGAATATATTTAAAATGTAATTTATTTCTGTGATCAAAGCTACACTTTCAGCATCATTACTCCACTCTTCAGTGTCACATGATGCTTTAGAAATCATTCTAATATGCTGATTTGCTTCAATAAATATTTTTTATTGTTATTATTATCATCAATATTAATTTTAATTTTTTTCTTCGATGATTAGAAAGATCCGAAGATCAGAGGGCAACTATAGAAATGAATGCTTTTATTTAGCAATGATGCTTTAAAAAGATCAAAAGTGATGATTAAGACATTTATAACAACAATTAACAATAAAACAATTTTACTATTCACCATAATTTTCTGTTGTGTATTCAATTTTAAAAATGAAAAGAATAAAAATAAAAAATGTGAGGCAAGGGAATTATTTTGCCACTAGGTGGAAACCACCTCCATCAAATGAGAACAGAGAATTCATCCTGCCCTACCTAAAGTAATGTATCAGGCTCTGTCTCTGGTTGCTGCCTCTGTTCGTGGCTCTCTTTAATATTAAGATCAGTACTCAGTTCTACAAATGTTTAAACAAGACAGGCATGAGTGAGAGGAAAACAGTGTCTCCTCATCCCAGCTCCCTTGAGAACAACATGACGTCACTCTTCAGCAGTGTTCCTGTGTACCCTATCTTCCAAAGCTTTATGAAAAACATTAAACCCTTACATCCGTCCAACTACCTGTCATCTTTGAAAGTCCGCCACCAATATGAATTGACAGAAGTAACATCTCTTTTTGGTTTCACAGGCCAGTGAAATTTTGGATTGAAGTGGAAAGTTTAGCTAACCTCTTCATAAACTCGCCTGGTTATCTAAATATTATGCTTTGCCTCTGGGAGTCTGTGTCACAGAAGTTTATTTTTTGGAGAGGAGAAGGATTCAGGGGTCAGTAGAATAAAGACAGCCGTGCTGGTCATTCACTCTTTCAGAGAAAAATGTTTCCCATAGGGAAAAGGGAGAGACGGATCAAGACCAGTCCGTTGTTCCCAGCTTTTATGCAGCAGTGTTGGACGTGTGACTGGTTTTTAAAAACATCTACAAGCGTGCACAAACCTCAAGCCTTTTTCTCAGTCTTTCTTTAACTATTGACTTGAATTAGCAAGCTGTTCAACGGCTTGCACAAGGTACATGCAGTACGTTTCATGATGTTTTTGATTTATCCGCACCTATCAGCATGGATGCATAAAGTTTAGTAACTTCTTAAGTGTGTTTGTGTCTCAAACGGAAACACTTCCCGGTGTGTTTTCATGGTTTCAGTCACAATAATTTTGTTTATACGGATTAACTGCACACACGGAAGTCCATATCGCAACACTGGACATGTTTTTAACTAGGGCTCGACTGTTAAGTTGTGCGTGTATACAGTTGAGGTCAAAAGTTTACCTTGCAAAATGTTAATAATTGTACAAAAATAAGAGGGATCATAAAAAAAATGCTAATTATTTTTTATTTAGTACTGACCTGAATAAGATATTTCACATAAAAGATGTTTACATATCATCCACAAGATGTATAAAAAACTATGCAGTTCAAAAGCTTACATATGCTTGATTCTTAATACTGTATGATCCACAGTGTTTTTTTTTTTTTTTAAGCTGTTGATAGCTGTTCACGAGTCACTCGTTTGTCCTGAACAGTTAAACTGTCAAATTTTTGAGTTTTTCAGCATTTTTTGTATTTGAACCCTTTCTAAAAATGACTGTAATTTTGAGATCCATCTTTTCACACTGAGGACAACTGAGAGACTCGTGCAACTATTACAGAAGGTTCAAACACTCACTGATGCTCCAAAAGGAAAAACAATGCATTAAGAGCCGGAGGGTGAAAACTTTTGAACAAAATGTGATGTGTACATTTTTTTTTTTCTTATTTTGCCCAAATATCATGTTTTTTTTCATTTAATACTGCCCTTCAGAAGCTACAGAAGATACTTGCATGTTTCCCAGAAGACAAAATAAGTTAATTTTACCCTGATCTTCAAATTCAAAAAGTTTTCACTCCCGGTTCTTAATGGATTGTGTTTCCTTCTGAAGCATCAGTGAGCATTTGAACCTTCTGTAATAGTTGCATATGAGTCCCTCAGTGTGAAAAAATGCATCTTAAAATCATACAGTCATTGTTGGAAATAATTGAAATACACAAAAATGCTGGAAAACCAAAGAATTTGTGAGACCTAAAGAACTTTTCTGAAGAACAGCGTGCAGATTAACTGTTCAGGACAAACAAGGGACTTATAAACAACTATCACTAAACAAAACAAAACAAAAAAAAAACAGCTGTGTATCATTCAGGTAACAACAGTATTAAGAATCATGTGTATGTAAACTTTTGAACGGGATCATTTTTATAAGTTTAACTATTATTATAATATGTCAATGTCTTTTATTTGAATATCTTGTTCAGATCAGTACTAAATCAGTACTAAATAAGATCCCTCTTATTTTGGTAAAACAATTAACACTTTAGAGATTCTGCAAGGTGTATGAAAACTTTTGACCTCAACTGTATACTGTATATCTAAAAATACACTTTTAAATATCCTGTCTTGCAACACTGGCCAAACTTTGGAAGCTCTCATATTTCTTCTGAAGCTTCATCTATCGTCCCTCTTATTGATGGTTTTTCATCACTTTCTGTTATGTTCCCTTTAGTCGCTGTCTCTCATATCCTGGTGCACCCCTTGGCTCCCTTCTTACCAAGTTGCATGCTGAAGCTCGGTCAACTTTGCTGAGTCCGGAGAGGTCAGTTTTAAACACATTCATCTTCTCCACCAGAGTCGTGAGCGCAGTTTCCGTGGCTTCGCCCACTTTCTCGTACACTCCTTTGGCCTGCGGGACAGCATAAGTACACAAGTGCATAAACATTCAGTGGCCTATTAGCCCAAACAACAAGAAGCATACAGCACTTGCATAATCATTTAAAACAGAAGCCTGGAGTAATGCACTCACTTTAGAAATGATCGTTACAGTGCACTTTAAATGTCACATGGAAGGAGTGTATAACAAAGATCTAACCTCATATATCTCTAGTGTAGTGTAGCAACAAAGCATGTCCTGTTATAATATTTGCATTGCTATATAGGGTCCCAACATTTTAGATGAATTGGTTTTCATCAGTTTTTAAGTGCGTGATTACTGAATTCAGTAGGATTCATGACTGAATGAAAAAAGGCCAGGATTTTGTTATATAACTATTTTAACCTGTGATGAAAGTAGAATTATCAGCATTTATCAGCCATTACTCCAGTCTTCAATGTCACAAAATCCAGTAGAAAAAATGTATTCTTATTAATAATGTTAACAGTTGTGCTACTTGATATTTTTGTGGATGTTTTTTTTTTCAGAATTTTTTGATTAATAGGCAGTTAAAAAGAGCAGCATTTATTTTATTTGATTTATGTGAATCTTTACTATAACTTTTGTTCAACGCCCTTCCAATTTCTTAAAAAATGGTGCTGCTTTAATTATTTTTAGAACCTGTGATATGTTTTCACAGGATTCTTTGATTAAATTTATTTAAAATAGTCTGTAACAATATACACTTCCGTTCGAAAGTTTGGGGTCAATAAAGTTTTATTGTTTCTTTTTTTTGAAAGAAATTAATACTTTTATTCAGCAAGGATGTGTTAATTTGATAAAAAGTGATGGCAAAGACTTATATTGTTAGAAAAGATTTTGAACAAATACTGTTCTTTTAAACTTTTTATTCATCAAAGAATCCTGAAAAAAGGTATCACAGGTTCCAAAAAACATTTGGCAACAACTTTCCAACATAATTCTAATAATAAATCGGCATATTAGAATGATTTCTGAAGGTACCATGTGAGACTGAAAACTCTAGTAACGGCTGATGAAAATTGAACTCTGCATCACAGGAATAAATTATATTTTAAAGTAAATTAATATAGAAACCATTGTTTTATATTGTAATAACATTTAGCAGAATTACGGTTTCTTTTTCAGAATTTTTAATCAATTAAATGCAGCCTTGATGAGCAAAAGAATTAAATTACAAATCTCACTGATCAAAAACCTTTGAACTGCAATGTATGTATATATATACATTAACATATTAACATGTTGTAATGTCTTTAGTATGACCAAAAATGTGGCAGTGATTCGAAGGTGAATTGCTTAAAGACAATTTTTTTTATTAGTGAAATATTTTAGAATTGTTACTGTAAGTATATATGTATATTATTTGCTTACATTTTATTTTATTCTCTTGTTTGCTATAAAACTTGATTTATTTTAATGACCTTCCTAAAACTGTAAATCGCTAATCTTTTTTCTGGTTTTCCATGACCGTGGGAAACCTGTATGTAACTATAAAGGCTACACCTAACGATCATAAACGGTGGATGAGTGTGTTCTATGAAAGACCCAGCCTAACATTGTTGGCTCCTGTGTTAATATCCATAATGGTTTATTAGATCTCTAAAGTTCACAGTTCACTTTAAGGGTGCTGGTCACTCTCTGCGGAAATATTTGCATTATTCCAGGAAGCATGCTACATGACATTTAATTAGCTAGTGATTATTTAGCAAATTAAAAACATGGTCAGAATACACTGATAAGACTCTGATAAGACTATCTATTGATATGGCCGCCTCTAACATTTTACTATTACACGTGTCCCGTCTTTTAACTCTATAAAATTGGATTTGGTGCCTTCAACAACAAAGCACGCTTTAAAACTCTTCGGCTTGTCCTAACTTGCACTGTCCTTTACCCTACCTGACAACCACGGAATAAGCATGATATTATGCAATGCACAAACCATGATACCATGACAATGGCACAGAGGTGAGAAATGCAAGCCAAATGTGCAAAACAAGCAAATTAAGAACAGAGGGACAGAGGGTGCACAGTTAACACTTCAGCAATGGGAGCAGGACAGACTCAAAAGACTGAATGAGACTCTTTGTCAAACTCAGAAAGGGTAAATGTGGCATCAGAGTATTAGATGCAGGAGAAGATCCATGCACACACACCGCTGACCTCATTATAGTCCAGCGAGGAGTCGTTGCACAGGGAGCAGATAGTAGCCAGCTCCACCAGACCATCATATTCTCCACACTGCACTGGCTTGTCAGCTTTCAGCCTAAGGGAGAGACAGTTATTTTAAGATGAAGGGATGAGCATCCAATACAAGCATCCAGAATGAGCATTAGATTATTTGGAAGAGGTAAAAATGACAAGATGTTTTGGGAAGGATCAAAGGCTCAGAGTGTGTTCGTGCGCTCTTACACTTGTCCCTCCGGAGCATAGGTTGAGCCGGTGATGGTGAACTCATGCAGGGAGCAGCTGGTGTCATCAGCCTTATTAACCACAAACATCTAAGAGAGACAGCATGAGAAACACATGCAGATTAATGAAACAAATTGAACTTTTTTTGTTCATGAGATTTTTTTGTTTGCAGACTGCACCCAGAAAATGTCAAGACGAAGAAACATTTCATAACTGAACATACCGTCAAACCAAAATGTAGTCAGACACCTTCAAAATTTCTCACATTTTGCAGTTTATTTGCTATTGTTTAGAAAATGGTAATAAAATATGACAACAAGGCAAGAGTTAAACTGTGCAAAAAATAATTCAATAAATAAAATAAAAAATCTTCTTGATAATGTCAGATAACTAGAGATAGAAAGATATTTAACAAAACATGGTCAGGTCAAAGTGTCAAATCAAATTTTTGGTCTCAAATTTTTCTGGTAGTCCACTGTATGTAAATTTTTTGGGGATTATATGTCACAGTTTACTTTATTTTGCTATGCCCGCTCTAGGGGTGGGCGATATGGCAAAAATATCATATACGATTCTTTGTCATGTTGGTTTTACTATTTTGCAAGTTGTCTGAGCAGTACAGCCAAACTAATTTCCCTATTTTAAAACCAAAGCCTTACAAGGTAACAAAATCTAAAATAAAAAGAATGGCAGATGTTTAGGCCAAATTGGACAAACATAAAAATCTTATAAAAAAAAATAAGAACAAAGATACGCTACATGTTACAAATACACATAATATACAAATAAAACAAACTTTTATTTTCAGGTACAGTAGGTGTATTTAGCAGTAGCATTCACGAAATTGAATTACAAATATAAAAATAAAAATAAAACACTATATGCATAAATTATACATTGACTCTTATTAACCCTTTAACTGTCACTCCATATTTTGAACATGGACTTGAAAATGCACTATCCAAATTAAAATTTGTATAATTCATGAACGAAAACATTCTGTAATATGATTTTCATGTACAATTTCAAAAGGATGAATTTTGAGATTTTAAGTCTTCCAGTGATATATAATTTCTTATGATTTCTAAAGTGTGATTGGGAAAAAGGCAACGAAGAAAGTCTTTTTGTGAAAAAGGTCTGAACCCTTCTTATGATGTACATTTTTTGAGGTGCACTCTTATCATAAATGAATCTATTATTTTTTCTACATAATTTGTAACACAAAACAGTGGTAAAATATCTATTTAGGAGTCTTAGACCTTTCCAATGATATATAGTTTGTCATGATTAGATTAGGATTTATTTGAAATATGGGGAAGTAAATGTAGGTGTCTCGGTGACTGGACGGTGACAGTTAAAGGGTTAAAGCAACTGTAATAAACTTCCTCAGTCAAGAGCGGTGAGTGATTTTTCTTTCCGTTTTGTTTTATTAGCCTACTATCAGCCAAAAATGACAATTCTGTCATCATTTACTCACTCTCGATTTTTTAACATAAAACATGTTGAACATAAAACTTATTTTGAAGAATGTGGGTAACCAAACAATTGCTGATCCCTAGTTACTTCCATAGTATTTTATTTTATTTTTGTTTATCTACTGTACTGTTATCCACATTCTTCAAAATGTATTCTTTTGTGTTTAGCAAAAACATTTGTTAAAATGAATAAAATGATTATTTTTTGTAATGTACAATAAAACTGTATAAGTTAAATATACAAAATATTATATTATTGTATAATTACCATATAATATATAATGAAGCAGTTTACATCACTTTCATAAACTCAATAAAAACAGAAAAATGCAAAAGCACAATGATGCACATTCTCCAATAATGCAACAGTAAGATCTAAAAATGCCAAATGGTCTGGTAGTAAAATAAATAAATTACTCAAAATAATTACCAAAAACAAACTGTTCACTATAGCAATTTCCATAACTTTAAGGTTTTATTCATTTCCATTACATCCACAGGCCATGAAATGTCCATTTTAAAATTCCCTGATATTCCATAAGGAAATCCTGGAAATCCCGTTATGGGGAAACACCATAAAGTTCTAAATGCTCATAATTTTGCCAATTAAAAAGTGGTTATTGTAATTAAAGTTGGAAAAACAAAGAACTCCCCAACTGTGCCTGAGAAAAAAAACGCTTTTGAGAGGAATAAGCAAACAAGTTCTCTAAGGAATCTGAAAATAATTACAAACCCCAATTGCATTTAAAAAAAGAAAAGGAAAAAAACACCAACAGACATTTATGACTCCACCCAATCAGCTCTGGGGTTTCCCTTATCCTCCATCCAATCAGAGGCAGAGCAATGATGTCATAATACACTGGCAGTGTGTAGGTTCCTGTGTTTAGTGGCCTGGCATGAGCTCTTCCCTGTCTGAACCAACACACTCACAGCTGCCAACAGACAACACAAACTACAATAAACTCCTGCCTCCTACTGAAATGTCTGCTTTCACCGGCCCAACTGAAAACAGATGAGGTGAAAGAGTGACAATCACGTTGCCCATGTTTTGGCTGACATTTGTCTAGTTTTATTATAATGAACTCCAGGTGTCGTACTGTATTGTGTTGTCTTGTCTTGTGCGCACAACCAAGGCCAAACTCTACTGCATGACTGAAGCAAATAAAACAAGTCTTATTCTTAGAATAAACAACACAGAAGTGTCCAAGAGAGCTGGACGAGGTGAAGAAGAGTTCAGCCTGACAACAACAGAAAAATCGGCCAAACCCATAATGCAATGCTTTTTTTTGACATGGAGTTTTTGCTATGACATTCATCACGTTGAAACGAGCCAGCAGGAGCTTCAGCGGAGTGAAGAGAGATCTTATTTCCGCACTATACCCTTCTTCCAATATGCGGGTGTAGGGGCAGATGAAACAGGTGGATGCCGGAATGGAACTCGTAAAGGCAATTTGTCGAACGCCATCGATCGCAGACCCCACCTTTCTGTTCGGGCGACAGGTCTGAAATGGAGGTGTGCGCGAGAAAGGAGTAAAAATGAATCCTGATCTTACGAGGTGTCGTAAATGTTGATTATGCAGTAGGTGGACTTGCTGAAATGTGTTTTATCATGATTAAAAGCCACTGCAGTCGAGCTCAATAGTTGCATAGATGCTAAAACACACACACACACACACACGCATTCCAGAAGTAGGTCCTTCTCAACATCAGCACTCGGCTTCATAATGAAGCATCTAAACTTAGATTTGCTAACACAACACTTGCCAAAATGCCATGTATGGGCAGTTCCTCAAATGGGAGATCATACGAAAGGTCGTCTGAAACGTACACAAACAGGCAGAGGAAAAAACACTCTCTCTTGGCGTGACATCACTCAGCGCAAGACTCAATTAAATGTGTCTGATTAAAGAATTAATGAAGCAGTTACGCTGTAAAAGTTTGGGAGCTCCACAGTGCTTCCTGTTTGAAGGGGGACGCACATACGCAAAACTTAATTGTGGAAAACACAAAGCGAGCGGCAGGCAGCAGCAATCAGAGGGCTGGATCATGCCCCTAAGCCCTTAAAATAAATGGATTATTGAGTTAGCTTGCTCTGCAGGAAAGAACAGTCTCTCAGGCAAAAAATGTGCCTTTATAAAGTAATGGCCAAATTATCATAGCAAGTACCGCTGCACAGTGCCATTTCTCAGCATTCGTGCACAAGTGCTTTTTACTTCCTAAAGCGAACATAAAAGAACTAATCATTTTTTGATGCATATTTTCAGGAACATTACATTACAGCCTTATATTATTTGAACAGCAGCCAGCAGGCTGAGCTGATTCTAAACATACGTTACAAAAGTGGCAGGTTCTCTTTTCTGAGGAATACTATTTTGGTGCCTGATTCTCTGGCCTTTACCACGCAGGAATCTGTGCCGCTCAATTTCCAGTCAAACACCGTGCCAACAGACACTGTCAACAGGGAAAGAGGGGGAAAAGAAACGAAACAAAATACGATCCAGTTGCCTGCTCACTATCACTGTTCCCCACCTTGGAATGTTTTCCTCTGACATGTTCGTTTAGTGAACAAATTTTGTTTGGTTTTAATGTCATCTTTAGGTATTTAGAATTTATAGGCCTGCAATAACTCTACATAAACCTCAGCAGAATTCACATGGCCATCATTCACATTCATTCATGTTTTCACATTTATTAAATATTTTGGCCAATTTTGGTTAAAATGATCATGTTGAATCCTCATCACAGTTTAACACGTACAATTTTTCAACCCATTCTGCAGATTTCCCCCATAGACAGCATTGAAAAAACAATGGTGTGCTGCTTAATATTTTTGAGGAAATCATGATTTTTTTGATGAAAATGTAACAGATTTTTAATGTTTTTTAAAGAAGTCTCTTCTGCTCACCAAGCCTGTATTTATTTGATCCAAAGTACAGCATAAACATTAAAAAAGTAAAATACATTTTCCTATTTTTTTACTAAATATTTGAATAGCAAAAATAGTATACATTTTCTATTTGAATACATTTTAAAATGTAATGTATTCCTGTGATTTCAAAGCTGAATTTTTGCATTACACAAATCATTTGCATTGCACTTCACAAATCATTCAAATGTTCTGATTTGCTGCTCAAAGAACATTTATTATTATTATTATTATTATTATTATTATTATTATGTTGAAAACAGCTGAGCAGGTTTATTAGGTTTCTTTGATGAATAGAAAGGTCAGAAGAACAGCATTTATCTGAAATAGAAATCTTTTGTAACATTATAAATGTCTTTACCATCACTTTTGATCAGTTTAAGCATCCTTGCTAAAAAAAAAATAAAAAAAAAACAATTACCCTGTATAAATGCTTATCTTTGGATCTTTCTATTTATCAAAGTATCCTAAAAAATGTACTCATCTGTTTCAAATATTGATAATAATAATAATAAACAATAAAAAATCTTTCTTAAACAGCAAATCAGCATATTAGAATGATTTCCGAAGGATCATGTGACACTGAAGATTGAAGTAATGATGTTGAAAATTTAGCTTTGATCACAGGAATAAATTACATTTTAAAATATATTCAAATAGTAAAAAATATTTCACAATTTTACAGATTTCTGCTGTACTTTGGATCAAATAAATGCAGATTTGGTGAATCTTTTGACTGGTAGTGTAACTATAACTGCAATTTGTAGCACTATAAATGTTTTTGTTACTATTGTGTATATCAACATTATATCAGTTCCCACTTTAAGCCAAATGTCAAATTCCCTGACTTTCACTGACTAAAAAGCTGAATTTCCATGACCTATAATGAACGGATCTATTCATTTGTTTACAGACATTTTTAGTATAAAACTATGGAAGCCCGTTTCAGCCTCTAAATAAAAAAAAGAAAAATTGTCTATTTTTTGCAATTGCAAGTTTGTATCTTGCAATTTTTTTGATAAATAGAAACTAAAACTGAAAGCAACAAACAAAAATCCCTGATATTCCATGACTTAAATATTAAATTCCCTGACTTTCAATGACTGGAATAGACCTTTTAAAATTCCATGATATTCCAGTTATTTCATGACCCGTGGGAACCCTGTTATATTGATCATTATCATTTAAATATACAGTATGCAGCACTGTTAAACACATCTGACCACATTTACATGAATTCCCCAGAATTCTGCGGGTTGCAATGTACCAACAAGCAGAAGTTATGCACAAGCAGCATAAAAGAATCTAAAGGAAAAACATCATGATAAGGGTTGTTGCTAGCCTGATTTGTTTGTTTACAGTCATTTATAAATCAGATCAGAGCCAAAAACACCAACAGCCATCCCATAACTTGGCAGACACGGAACTCTGTTGCTATACGTTGTCATAGCAACAGATACCAAGGAACAGGGTAGCAAGCAGTGATATGCAACGATGAGCCTCTGATAAGGATGTCTGTGTGCGTGTGTGCATTTCACAGTAGTGGAAAAAGATTTCAGGCACCCGTATTTCCTCCTGATTTAGCCAAAGTGACTTCCGCATTAGTGACGGTGGCACTTGGATGATGTCTGGCCTCAACAACAAGGCACACAGTTAGTTGATTGGCTTAGGTCAGCCTGAACAACGCTGCGACGTAGTGACAGCGCTAATTCCAAGGCCGGGATAAGCATCTTGTCTGTCCCTATAATAAGCCTCTCAGCGTTACGCTTTTAGTACTTAACATTACGAGGCACAGGAGGTTTAACAGAATGTTGAATCCATTGGGACACATTTAATTCCACAAGCTCAGTTTTAAAATTCTGTCTTGCATGTGAAATGTCTTTCCTTTCTCGCCTTTAGGGACTCTTTAGGTGATTAATTGTCATTTTGCTTCAGGCTTTGCTGACATTATTAGCTGTTCCCCACCGTGAAGAATGGGAGCTGATGAAAAATTAGCAACAAACACAGAGACATAAATATAACTTGGCAAACTGGGGCCAATTTCAGTTTAGAAGTGAACCTTCTCTCGGTCTCCTACCAATGTGACAGTACTATGCATTAAAATGTGCATTAAATATATTCTTATTAATGGAAAAGGCAATCCAAACAAGCACTACTTGAATCGAATTTAATCTGTTTTACTTGAAAGGCGTCAGGTATACCAAAAAGTGTTCGACATACAGTACGTTACAGTGAATTGTCGGCATTAGGCTTCTTAAACGCGTGCGCCTGTGACTCTGCTCCCTACGGCATTCTTGGATCATGCTGCAGCAGGAGCAGACGCAAGGAAGAGCGTGAGAGGAATAGAAATGACAGAGCACTAAAATATGAGGGAAATGAAGGATGGCAGGTGGGAATCCCTTACTGGGTGTGATGCAGAAAGCCAAGGTATGATGGGAAGAGGATGAGAAGGAAAAGGCTGTCAGACACAAAGTCAAAGCTAGACAAATTAAGCTAGCAAAGATGAAATTTGTCGAAACATGTGATTTTTGCACTATATCAAAAAATTGGAGGAAAAACAATGTCAGATACAGCAGGTATAGCAGTTTTTAATTTACATATGTGACCCTTGACCACAAAAACAGTCCTAAGTGGCACAGGTATATTTGTAGCAATAGCCAAAAATACATTGTATGGGTCAAATTATTCTTCTTTTATTCCAAAAATCATTAGGATATTAACTGAAGATCATGTTCCATGAAAATATTTTGTAAATTCCCTACTGTAAATATATACAAATGTCATTTCTGGTTAGTGATATGCATTGCTAATTGGCGATTTTCTCAACATTTAGGTTTTTTTTGCACCCTCAGATTCCAGATTTTCAAATAGTTGTATCTCAGACATATCCTAACAAACCATACATCAATAGAAAGCTTATTTATTCAGTTTTCAGATGATGTATAAATGTCAATTACGAAAAATGTACACTTACGATTGGTGTTGTGGGCATAACACTATTGAGCAATGACTAGCCGATTTTATATTACCATATCTAATTTACCACCGCTCGTCAAATAAAGCCATTTATTTATATGAAACGATTAGTTCACTCCAGAATTTAAATTTCCTGAAATTTACTCATCCCTATGTTCGTCTTTCTTTCTTCAGTCAAAAAGAAATCAGGTTTTTGAGGTAAACATTCCAGGATGTTTCTCCATATACTGGACTTCAATGGAGATCAACTGGTTGAAGGTCCAAACTGCAGTTTCAATGCAGCTTCAAAGGGCTCTACACGATACCAGCTGAGGAATAAAGGTCTTATCTAGTGAAACAAAGTCTTTTTTTTTAAAGATAAACAATTTCTATACTTTTATACCACAAATGCTGGTTTTGCACAAGCTCAACCTTATGCATTACGTACTCATACCAACCCAGTGTTTACAAAGTGAACGTTCAAAGAAAAGCAAATTCCCTTTACAAAATAGTTTTTTTTGGAGTTGTAGGAGAAAAAAGTTGTAGGAGAAAATAAGACGAGTACACAGACAATGAACTAACCACATGTGGCTTTTCAAATGTGATTACGCAATGTGTAAAAATGCGCATGTGCAACGCAAAGTTAGTGCAAGATGAGCATTTGTGGTTCAAAAGTATATACATTAAGGCTGCCCTCGACTAAAGATTTTTCTGGTCGACTAGTAGTCTTTCATTTTAAGCATTAGTTGACTATTAGTCACACGTTTATTACTAAACCATATATATCATAATAATGAGTCTTTAAGTGCCTACATAGCCTAATAAGTGATCAAGTGCATGCAAAAAAAGCTTGCCACAGCAGATGTAATAATTATGAATGTGTCAGGGAAAACAGCAAGGAGACCACATTAACGTTTTATTAATTAATTGATAAACTAGTGCTTTCTTTGTTTTGGGCTTAAGAGATGAAGTCAGCGACACTGACTTGTGATGCGCCTGTATGCATGTTTCATACGAATTACATAATCTGAGAATATATGTTTTTCTATTTAAACTGGTTCATTTAAAAGTAGACATTTCACTCTTTATATACATGTTTTTCATGTCTGTAAGGCAAGTATATACGGAGTTTCAAAGTTTCATGCTCAAGTTCACAGAGACCGAGACGGCAGAAAGCATATTCTGTTTGTTTAATTATTTTTTACAAAAGCGCAACATTTCATTGTTATTCTGAGTGCACACAAATAAACATACAGTTTTTTTAGATTCAAAAGTATTCTAAAAATCGAAACAATTAAGACAGTAATATTTATGTTTTGAATAAATATAATAAATGATATACTTGATTTATCCCTTTCAATGGAATAAAGGTTGAAATGCAATTGTATATGATTTTTTTGTGTGTGAAAACCTGTAAATCATGTACTTTTTTGGCTTAATATGTCACCATACATTGTCCAATCCCACCCACACCCATCCCATTTTACTTGTGCAGCTCTTAAAAAGGCTCATAAATTGCATTAAATTGATATTTAAAAATTCTGCAGATACCCTGTAAATAGTGAAATAAAATTCCTTCCTTGATATTTGTTGATATTTGTGCATTGAAATATTTTTGATTGACATCTAGACTAGAAAATTGTGTTTTTTATTTGGGCTAGTTAGTTAAATTTTGTCATTTTGTGAGCCCTGATTAGATTGAGCGGCTATGTAAAGTTGCTGCTACTAACATATTTCAGATGAAAAGCCATATCTGGTTTATATATTGGTCTGGTCTATATATATATATATATATATATATATATATATATATATATATATATATATATATATATATATATATATATATATATATATATATATATATATATATATATATATATATATATATATATATATATATATATATATATATATATATATATATATATATATATATATATATATATAAGTACATATATTGGTCTGTTGGAATTTAAATAACAGCAGTCTATTGCATAACTAAGCCTGAAAGGACTTTTGTTTCCAAGATACAGGTGAACCTTCTTAATTTAAAAAGTGTTTCAATTACAGATCCCCTTAAATAAGATGTATTTGGTTAATACATGCTTTGCTCTGTGTCCAGGAAACAGTCATCAGTGTTGAAGCATAGAGCCAGTTATGATGTTTGACTATGGTGCTCGCCCTTAATGTTTGAGCTCTGATCGTTGCAGGTCTGGGATCAGAGTGCGGAGTGCGTAAATATTTACCACAGCGCAGTGGGACTCTTTCCGGAAGGTTCCCGGCACTTGCAGGGAATTAAGCAGCTTCTGAACAGAGGGAACACCCTGCTGTTAAACAGGAGAGACCTCGGGCAGACACGCAGACGGACGTTCGGCGCACACACATGTGCAGCGAGGCACTGCAACCAGGGATATAACATCCCCACGCCATGGGACACGATTAAACTCAAAAGCACGCACAAACATAGATAGGGTTTCTCTGTAAACAGAGAAAACAATGGAATAGCTCACCATGGAAATGCTAGTGGCTGCTTTATATGGAACATGGAAACACAGGAGAATAAAAAATAAGATGTGATATAACTTCAATATTGCAATCATGATTTTCCAATTGAAATCATAAAGGTCACAAAACTAGAAGCGGGAGACGCAAGGAGTCTGATAAATGAATATAAAAGGGAGGGAGAGGTACAGATGGAGGAAAGAAAACAAAGAATTCATTCTCCAAACCTTTCCTGCCCTCTGTTTGGAAAAACGTAGTGACAAAATGATACTATAAAAAGCTGCGTATATGAAGGCCTGACTTCTGATTACAAACGGCCCGACCTGAGAAGCAGGTCTTGTGATATCGTTGACTGAAAGCCTGTGGTCCTGATGGATCCACGTCAGCAGCTGTAGAAGATGTTGCAATCCCGTCCTGCCGACTTGTCTGTACAAGTTAAGGATTTTCCATTGCGTACAAACACAAATATACACCTTGAGTGACTTCCACATGGAGGACTTCAATATTTTATGCAACAGAATAAAAGAGGCCACAGTGCAGCAGTACTCTTTAAGGTCACCTATGAAATAATCTACGCCCATCACCTCAAATCCTTAAATGGTGGTGACTAATGCGTATAGCATGTTTAAACTCTCCTCCTTTAGGACAGTAGAAAACCTCAGCAATAACAAAAACGTTAAAGAGCCTCCAGGCCAGAGCGATGACACTGAAATGATGACACAACACCTTAAAGCACAAAAGAAGAAATTAATCTGCATAGCGTACTTGGCTGTACTTTGAGTCAGGTTACTTCGTGTCACACACACCTATACAGATGGTACGGTCATGCCAACAAAAACATGGATGCTTGATTTTCTCTCTAGAGAATATAAAGATATACCAGCAGGAAGAATGAAACAAACAAGTTTAGTGGTAGTTTGTAAGGGTGTGACTGGTTAACCAGATCAAGAAGCTTTATGGTGAAGTGCATACTTTCCACACCATTAGTGGCAACTGCAAAAATAACTACCGTTTTCACACCGGTTACCCAAACACTCTGCCTGACTGCCATTGGACAAACTCGTAGTCCTGCCCTTAATGTACACCACTGGCTGAAACAGAGCAACACTGAAATTGCTGCAGTAATTACTTCATTCTCAATAGTCAAACTACTAATATAAACTTGCACTACTGTTCAAAAGTTTTGATCAGTAATATGTGACCCTGGACCACAAAACCTCTTAAGCACAGGTATATTTGTAGCAATAGCCAAAAATACATTGTATGGGTCAAATTTTTCCTTTTATGCCAAAAATCATTAGGATATTAAGTAAAGATCATGTTCCATGAAGACATTTTGTACATTTCCTAACATAAATGTAGTAATATGCATTGCTTAGAACTTTATTTGGACAACTTTAAAGGCGATTTTATCAACATTTCGATTTTTTTGCACCCTCAGATTCCAGATTTTCAAATAGTTGTATCTTGGCCAAATATTGTATTATCCTAACAACTACAACAACAATAACAACAAAAAAGCTTATTTATTCAGCTTTCAGATGATGTATAAATCTTAATTTTAAAAAAATTGACTCTTATCTTTTTGTAGTCCAGGGTCATTATATATATATATATATATATATATATATATATATATATATATATATATATATATATATATATATATATATTATTGTTATATATGTTATATTATTATGTTATGTTATATTGTATATACTGTTATTCAGCAAACTGATCAACATTCATAATTTTACTATATATTTATATTTCAAATTAATGCTATTGCTTTAAGCTTTCTGTTCATCAAAGAATACTAAAAAAATCCACAAAACTATTAAGAGTTGTTTTCAGTGTTGATTATAATATTATAATAATAAATGTTTGTTAAGAACCAAATCAGCATAATAGAATAGTCTCTGAAAGATCATGTGACACTGAAAACTGAAGTAATGTGTTTTTTTTTTTCGTTTTCAGTTTTACCATCACATGAATAAATTACATTTTAAAAATATGCTTTAATAGAAAACTGTTATTTATAATATGACTGCATTTTACCAAATAAATGCAGCCTTGGTGAGCATAAGAGACTTCAAAATATATATAAAAAAATCTTACATCCCAAATTTTTGAATGGTAGTGTTTGTCTCTGCATTATTAAACAATCAAGATTTACAACTGCTATGATTAAATAATCATTCAAAGTGTCAATTACACGCATTCCATGTAGCTCCTATTGTGCCAAAAAAAAAAACAAAAACAGTTAAATCCAAAGTTAATTTGTAACTTGGAGCGACTCTGTAACCTGGAGTTATGTTGTAATTCACTTGGACTAAACAATGTGAACACACAATATACAACTAAAAGTGTGCCATGTGAGGTAAATCATTTATAAATTTATGTAAATGCAGGAGAATGCATCAATATTTCATATTTTCTCAATATGCCAACTGTTCTTTACAATTTCAAAATAAAACTTTAAACCCTCGCTTTGAGTTTACACGTTTAGCTAACATTATGTATTTTAACAGTTTTGTTTAATAAAACCATAGGATTACTTGCTTTTGATACTTTATTCAAACTAATTATTATTGCCTCATTGCTATTATATCTGTCTTTTAACTAATATTAAAGGCTATTGTTTGCTTAGGTCTATTTTTATTATTGCTTTTGCAAAAAATTATAATTATCCGAATAATCGGCTGATTACTCAATTACCAAAATAAAAGCCCTAGAAATTATGAGACTTTTTCTTTCAAACGAGAAAAAAGTAAGTCAGATGGGTCTTCATCTTGTTCATGGGGAACTGGGTAATACTCATTTGCTAATTGCTGTGATTACATGTGAGTGACCGGTTACTGGAGGGAAGGGATTATTGCACAACCCTCAAGACATGTCTCTAAACATTATTTAATCTGAAAGTGCAGCTGAGCCTTTGAACTTCAGTATCCGACTATGTCTAGTACTTGCAACTCCCTCTCTCTTTCACCTCTCGTGTTGTGCCTGGTATGTTTCTGTGGTCTTCCATATGGCAGCCAGAGAAAGCTGCTGCTGCTGCTGCATCACTCAGCTCTGTATGAGAGGCTCTGGCACGGCATCAAAGACCTGCTCTGATGGTAAACACCACTGTAGTATCCAGGCCTGTGAAAGCCACCTGCCAGTGCATCAGAAACCACAGTAACAGGGCACACACACACAGGTCTGGAATCAGTGGGAAAGAATTCCAAGACGTTGTCTGAAAGGAATTCGCATGACGCGCTCTGACCTAAAGGGGTCTCGTTTTTCCCCAAAAAAGGGGGTATTCCTCGAGGGAATTTATCTTGAATTTGAAAATAGAAGGCAATTTTCAGGGCGACCTCACATGACAGTTTGAAATACGTTCTGGCTCCGGTTATAGTGCACAATAAATCACCTCTTGTGAATGTACAAAAAAAAGAGAGCTTCAAATCTGTGTTCTTTAAGTTATAAATAAAAAAGAAAAAGCTCACGTAGGACCATATGTCAGCAGGAGACTGAGAATGAAAAACGAAGTTGTCATCAACCCAGACATAAAATCAAGATCTCCCTGCAGACATGGGTTCTGATGCTGAATGAGACACCAACTCGGCGTCTGGTTTGAACAGCCACATCACTCACCCTGCAGACAGACATCTGGTTAGTCGTCAAGGTCCCGGTCTTATCTGAGCAGATAACGGAGGTGCATCCCAGCGTCTCCACTGAGGGCAGAGAGCGGACAATGGCGTTTTTCTTGGCCATGCGACGGGTGCCCAACGCCAGGCAGGTGGTGATGACAGCTGGCAGACCCTCTGGGATGGCTGCCACTGCCAAAGCCACAGCTATCTTGAAATAGTAGATGGCACCTCGGATCCAGGAGCCACCGTGAACCGGGTCAGCGAAATGGCCGATGTTAATGACCCAGACGGCGATGCAGACGAGGGAGATGACCTTCGAGAGCTGCTGGCCAAACTCATCCAGCTTCTGCTGCAGCGGGGTCTTCTCCTGTTCGGTGGATGCCATCTGGTTGCGGATCTTACCGATTTCGGTGGAAACGGCGGTGGAGACGACGACACCGATGGCCCGACCCGCAGCAATGTTCGTGCCCTTTTGGAAAACATGACAACACGCATATATAAGCACATATA
Source organism: Cirrhinus molitorella (assembly GCA_033026305.1). Lineage (NCBI taxonomy): Eukaryota > Metazoa > Chordata > Actinopteri > Cypriniformes > Cyprinidae > Cirrhinus > Cirrhinus molitorella. The sequence continues at coordinate 47,478,802 of CM065119.1, forward strand.
CGCTTAAATGGAACAAAGCCACCAAAAGACCTTTCAAATCTAAATTTACACTTCTGCAGACTTGGAAACAACAACAGCAGCAGCATCAGAAGTTCCTCAGTCCCATATAATTTTATAAAACGTAGCTTGGAAAAATCATTGACTTGCGTGGAGTTGGCTATAATGTCATTAGGGATATTTTCCCCTAATAGGAAACTACATCTTTCGTTACCACGATGTGTTGGAAAATGCATAAAGCAGGACTATTAAAGCACGTAGGCCATATACAGCTTATTTTAAATGACTAAAGGAGAAAACAGGCAGACTGCATTAACTCTTGACGTTTTAGTTTCACTCACTAGGCCAATAACGTCACCTGGGGTGTTCCCTATCCCTAGATGATGTTAACGCAACCTAAGTGGATTGAGAGTGGCCAAATGCATGCCTACTTAGAGCTACTGAATGACCGCAAATGAACACAGACAGGAAGTGCATGCTTAGACTGAAGAGAATACTTAAGTCTTACATCCTACAGTATTATGACATACTGTAAACTAGGGAGACACAAAGAAAGCAAAGACGTTCTCAAAACAGGAAGTGAAGTGCTTACAGAAAACAGCATGTTCTTTTTGTCTTGATTGACAGCTCGTGGATCTGGCACTGGATCAGTGTGCTTGATAACAGACACAGACTCGCCTAAAGAACACATTGGCAGTTTTAAACCAAGTCATATTAAGAACTGAGAAGTGAAAGGCTAAGACGATGCATCACAGTACCTGTGAGAATGGACTGGTCCACTCTTAAGGTGGTGGATTTGATTGAAGTGATCCTGATATCTGCTGGCACCTTGTCTCCAACTGGAAAACAAAATGGGTTGGGAGTTACTTTATCAAAAAACAGGCAAAGACACTCCTATGTTACTGAATGAATATGGGACAGGTCGAAAAAGGTGTGTACAGTAGGACATACGCCTGAGGGGTCAAAACTGCAATCGTAAATATGAAATAAGACAGGCCACCGCACAGCCATCATTTAAGGCTGATCTTGACCTCTTGTTTCCCAGGTAAACACTTAATTACAACAGATCGAAGCTACTAGGACACAAAGCCTGAAGCAAAGCAAAAAAGCAACTGAAACAAACAAAAAAAAAAAAAAAAACAGAGACAAAGATCGAGAGAGACACCACCTCGAAGACTAACTGCAGACACACTGGAACGCCGCTCGATAGCCAGTTGATGAGAATACACGGAGTGATCAATATTTGGTTCATGCACTATGTTTACAAGAAAAAAAAGTGGTTCTAATACAAAAGAAAGAAAAAACGAGGTGGGAAAAGCCCAGCCAGTTAGATGAGACAGAATCAGTCAATAAGTGTTGTTTTCAACTGGGTTTTGTGAGCTCCTGCAGCCATTTAGGCTTTGAGCAGTAGAATTAAAGTGATAGTTCACCCAAAAAATTATTTACTCACCCTGCATGCTAGGTGTATATGACTTTCATCTTTCAGGCGAATCCAATCGGAGTTATAGTTAATGCCCTGGCTCTTCCAAGCTTTATAATGGGAGTGATCGGCTGTGGAGATTCAATAGTCTTATAGAAGTCCAATAAAAGTACTGGAGTATGTTTTATGATGGATATACTTTTATCCATCTTTTATCCACAGCTACGGAGGGTTAATAAAAAGGCATTCTCAAATCAATGTTTTTTTAATAAAAAATATCCATATTTAAAGTTGTATAAACGAGAGAGTGGTGTTATAGCGGATGATGTAGGACGAAGGTGTAGCGCAAGCTCTGGTAAGAAAATGATAGTCTCTTGAGAACGAAGTTTTGTTTACAGAAGCAAAGGAAGCAACATTTCCTTTGTTTAGCTCTCTCCTCGCGCTTCCATGTTCATCACTTTGCACTTGTCACTGCATTCGCTTATGTCATTCGCTGGAATGGCACTCGACTGTAGGCAGAAGCTAAAGATTTGCATGATGCAAACGGTCATGCTAAAGTAAAGGTAAAGACGATTAGTGGTATATCAGAGTCGTACATTAGGCACGCATAAGTCCGCTATTGATTCACAAACTATGCACGCTCTCGGGGCTCTGATCCCTAACGTATTTGCGCGTGGAATTTCAATATATTTGCATAGTTGTTCAAATTAATGTACTGTGAGTGTTTTATAATGCATACTCACTAATAGAGGACGATTTTGAGCATCAAACAAGCTGACGGAGGAACTGACTCCGTCTTCGTCAAACCGCCTTCAGATCGATGTGTTTCAACTGATTGAGAATGTATTTTTCACTTGTATGTTTATTTTTATGGATATAAACAGTAGATATTCAGTCTGTCAGGTTTAAAGGGACAGGTTTAGTGAGTTTAGTCTTTTGGCATCTCCCTGTTTTCCTGTTTGATACAGCAGGTGTGCTTATTTAAGAAAAAGTACTCTCTGAAGTTGTAAAGAATGTCTGAAGTAAAGAATTCAGGAGCTTTAAATCTGGATATGTATATATTATTTTAAAAAGTTAGAATTGAGCAGAGAGTTTTCTTTTAGGTTGTAAAGTATAGCTTTAATTTAAAGTTTAATTGTTTGAATTTTGAGGGTTTTTTTTAACAACATGCAGTGGATAAAGATAAGGAAAAACAAATGTTTTGGTTAATACATTTTTAAAAAAATAAACACTTTTCTCTTTACTGCAGAAGTACAGTATAAGAGGAAATGTCTTTGCAAAATTGACCAGAGAAGGAGGGGAGCCATGGTAAAAGGGTTGAGAACCCCTGCCCTAGAGTCGTGTGGAGTTTCTATTGAACTATTGAATTTCATCACCCATTCACTGCCATTGTGAAGTTTGGAAAAACCAGGAACAAAGAACATATATTCTAAGTGATATACACCTAGAATGGCTTGAGGGTGTAAATCAAGTAAATCATGGGGTAATTTTTATTTTTTGGTGAACTATCCCTTTAATGACAACGCTTTATATACACTCATCACACAAGCTGCAGGGATCTGCTTGTGTATTCACAGCTCTAACAAACGATGATACAGCAAATCACAAGTCGAGCATATTGAAAATAAGCAAGAGACAAAAACAAGCCTCTTTTTTCTGTAAACTCCATTAAACAAACACATTAGCAATCTGTTTTGACTTATGCCATGATATATACACAACAACAACAACATCTGCATGGAATATAAACATATTTCCACAGAAAGATTTCCTTTGAATTAATGCCAATCATTCTACATATACCAACACTCTTCTTCGGATACAAACTTTTCTTATTATAATCAATGTTGGAAACATATATATGCCTAATTAACCTAGTGTAATCTGTTAACAACGCACATTATAAACCCTCTTTTTAGGCAAGTACCACATAATGAGTGTCATGTCATGAAATGTTTTTAATATGACAGAAACTTTGTCGAAAGTGATCACAATTTAATGAAAGCATTGTAGCGAGCAAAGGACACATGAACAGAGCCTTTTGAAACTGAATTAGTTACCACTGCGTCGCAAAATGATTCACTGTTTTGAAGCGCTCTAATCGGACTGCATTTCACGAATCATTCGATTCAGAACGAGAATTCAAATCACATATCACAAAGCATTTGATTTAGAACGAGAATTCAAAGCGTGTATTGCGAATCATTTGATTTAGAACATATGGCAAGCCAAAAGGGTCAGAATTATGTTATACCTGAATTGTGTTTACATCTTAAAAGCTGTATTTGACGGCATTTAAGACGGTTGTAACGCTGTCAGATACGCCGTCCTCATTCCAAGCGACATAAAAAAAAATGCATGCAAGTCGTCAAAAACGCCGTATTTCACGCCATTCCAATGTTTGTGAAAGCAACGCTTTTTATGTGCGTTTGGCTTGCCACAAGAGGGCGTTAAAAAACGCTGTTCTAACTGCACAAAGCGCACGTTTTTTTACGCCGTTTGGAATGAGGATGGCGTATCTGATGGCGTTACAACCGTCTTAAACGCCGTCAAATACAACGTTTAAGATGTAAACGCAATTCAAGTATAGCATAATTCTGACCCTTTTGGCTTGCCATACGTTCTGAATCAAATGATTCGCAATACGCGCTTTGAATTCTCATTCTATCACAAATCATTTGATTCAGAACAGGAATTCAAAGCGCGTATCGCAAATCATTTTATTCAATTTGATTCAGAACGAGAATTTAAAGTGCGTATTGCGAATCATTTGATTCACAACGACAATTCAAAGCACGTATCGCGAATCATTTGATTCAGAAAAAGCATTCAAAGCGTGTATCACAAATCATTTGATTCAGAACGAGAATTCAAAGCACGTATCGCGAATCAATTTATTCAATTTGATTCAGAACGAGAATTTAAAGTGCGTATTGCGAATCATTTGTTTCACAACGACAATTCAAAGCACATATCACGAATCATTTGATTCAGAAAAAGCATTCAAAGCGTGTATCACAAATCATTTGATTCAGAACAAAAATTCAAAGCACGTATCGCGAATCATTTGATTCAGAAAAAGCATTCAAAGCGTGTATCACGAATCATTTGATTCAGAACAAGAATTCAAAGCACGTATCGTGAATCATTTGATTTAGATTGGACTTTGGAGTCGGTTCGCGGTATGTTTTTATCCCCACTGGGGATAAAAAATTATTCAGCAGAGGCAGGGATGCATAGACCAGAGGGGAGATGCATACCATATAAAACAGCGGGTGTCATATAGCTCCTGGACCAGGACAAAGAGACTGCAAGGGCACTTAACGGACATTTAACAGCAATTAGAGACCCTTAGTGTCGTAATTATACTCCATTTAAACCCTTAGGCTGAGCTGGAGGTGCCTGGGGGCAGCAAGTCATGCAAGAGAGCAGCCACACTTCCCATTAGTCTTTTACACGCCGTTAGACAGATAGCGGATGAGCGGCCCGGACAGTCTAGAAAGAATCGTGCTTAAGTGAAACTCCGAAGAAAGGTTGAATGTCAGCTATTTTACAGGACCAAAAAACAAATAAATTGGCGTTTTGCTGCATGATAAATCTTTGTTAGTCATAGTCACATGATCTTGCATAACACTATTGTGTACACAAAAAACATCCCATCTTGCTTTCTCTATTCTTTTGCTCCAACCCCCTGGACACGATTTCTCAGCAGTGCGTTCTTTCTCTTCCTCCCACGTCACAGGAATGGCTCACATCAGCCTTGGGGTCTCTGGTGAGGGAAAAGACATCCCCATCAGGGGCTGCTCTGCGTGGGAGTTGGGATAGAGAGGGCACGGTAGGCAGGAACCTGTTTATGCTCCCAGAACGACGGACCTTTCTCTTCTCTTTCTTGGATTTTATCGCTCTCTCTCTCTCTCTTTCCCCTCAGCGGTGTCTCCCACCCACTCGGTCACACTGCGAATGGGTACCGAACCCATCTAAATGCTAATGCGAACCGCTTTTCGCCATACCAAGCCAGAACAATGCAAAGTGAGCTAAATATACACAGACATTATGACAGTAGATGGCAAGCATCTGATAGCAGGAAACAGGCCTCCGTGGACATCGGGCATAAACTTGATTAGAACGGGTGACGCATGCTTACTTGTAAATGTGGAACGGTGTAATAACAGAGGCTGGCGAGTTCAAGATGTTTGCAAACGCTGGTCAAAACAGTCTAAAAGATGACGGGACTAAAGTGAATTTATTTGAAAGAACACAGCCGATGACTTCACTGTTGCTCATCCCAAAGAGCGTGAAAAAAACAACGAAGGTCTTTCCAAATCTCCTAGCTTTCCGTAAACCCCCTTTTGGTTCTTTGGGTATTCTAATGGAGTGAGAATGTTATTTTTGAGCCTCCGCAACAGTCGAGGGAAAGTTCCACTTCGGACACTGTGATTACCGCAACCATAACGCTGGTCTAACGCTGGCACAATGCAGGGCTGACTGGAAATTGAAAAGTGTAAATAATCTATAAATATCTATAGCACTCATGCATGCAAAAAAAAAAAAAAAAAAGGCTGAACGCTGTTTTCCGACCTCCAATTCTCTTGGTGGTGGTCCGCGCCAAAAGTTCCGATGGAATTGCCACTCACGAACGACGGGTACAGGAAAGGCTCCACAGCGAGGAGAGGGGAACGGGTGTTGTGGCTGATATTTTAGGTTGCCGTTTGTTTTGAATGTTTTTTTTTTCTTTGTGTAGTAACTAATTTATAGTTCTCAAAGTGGCTTTTTCCGATGAGTAATCTTCATTCAACCTCTAGAGAAAGTGCAAGGTTTTTTAGGTTGGGGCTATTGTGTGTTTGCTTACACATGTTTGATAGTGCTTAGCAACAAGATTATGTCATCGGCATAGTCGGGGTTAGACAGAAATTGAGAAATATTTCAGCAGACGCAGCCGACAACACCTCCGTCCTGCCAGCGCTTCTTACTTACAGAACGGGACTTGTTAAACGCTACAACTATACCCAATGAACTCAGCACAAGCAGCTCAGCGTGCGTGTGAATTTGTCTGCACCTCGTTAGTGGATTCTCATGGCTATAAACCAGCGGACGGATCTCGAATCAAAGCGGCATCTCGCTTTCCCCCACTACCAATGATAACAAAGTGGATAAGATACATAGAGTGCCAGCCGTTTCCACCCTCGCAGACCTCTGGAGTGGAAACACCTCTTTTCTTCTCCCCTTGGACTAATTCACCTTGTCTAGTTTTTGTTCAGCTTGCAGGCTGGGAAGTGCTCAAGGCCTCAGGAAGAGGAAAATGCCAAAAATCTCACTCACTATCCAAAAATATCCAGAAACTGGCCATGGTGTTTCACTACACAGCAACACAAAATGTAAAGAGTTTCAAAGTGTTCTAAAAAACTTTACTTTTTAATTTTTTTGATGCCACGTTCTCTAGATGATCATCTTGCAAAGGACCCCCCTTTCTTAACCGAAGTTAAAGGATTATTTCACTTTCAGAACTAAAATTTACAGATAATGTACTTGTCATCCAAGACGTTCATGTCTTTCTTTCATCAGACGTAAAGAAATTATATTTTTTTGAGGAAAACATTTCAGGATTTCTCTCCATATAATGGACTTCTATGGTGCCCCAAGTTTGAACTTCTAAAATGCAGTTTGAATCCGATCATCGTTTTTGTTTGGCTCAGAGGACCGAAATGCATTGGTTTCATCTGACGAATCAATGCTGAGGAAACGTGATAACTTGATCACATTTGCTACGGAGCCTCTGAATATTCGAATCACTGAAAAGAAGAGGAATTTTTTGGATTAGCGGTTTGAAAGTTATTAAACATTTAAGAACGCGTTTTACTTTAACTTTGCGTTTGTTCAAAATTCAAAAGACACATGCTAATTGGTGTTTCAAAAGACCAAAACCTGTTTATTGGTTGAACAGATGACAGTTTGAGAAAAATCCAAGTGGTACTCGCTGCCGAGCCAAATGGATCGCTGGATCTAGGGGGCGGGGCTTGAGGTGCTATCAAGCGCCACCAAGTGGCTGTTAATGTTATTGCGAGTTCATCCGTAATGGAAGTAAATGCTTGTTTTGATGTGCAAGATGCTTTTTTTAATCATATTGTAATTTTAAATGGAATATTGACTAATGAATAATAAATGTCTATAAAAATGTATATATAACATTTTGAATATAGAAATATTAAATGATTTAAATAGGCTAACTTAAAATATAATTTAAAAATTAAATAAAGCCACTGATTTAATTACTGAATCATATCATTCATTTGATTCGTTCGAACGGCTTATTCTTTATAAACACACATTCCTTCATAAATGAAACGAAACTGTTTGAATGTAGATGCGCAGTTTTGACTTCTTTCCGACCATTTTTGGCAACAAAATAGAGCAACATCAGGCAATAGTGTTATAGTCAGACAAAGTAAATCACTTACTATTAACTTTTTGTTTAACTGTTGTATTAAAATAATATCTCATTTACAAACTACCTTAAAATCATTAAAAGCTGTCACTCATCATTGTTAATAGCAATTTCACAAAGTTCCATTATAATTAACGAAGCTCTATACAGTCCACAATCAATATCTTATTTACACTCTCTCTACACTTTGTTTATGAAAGGATTCGTGAAGTATGTCCGTGATACGTTACTCAACGTTGCAAAACACGCAGAAACTTTTGAGGCTCCCCTCAGTGCAAACACAAATATGCTGATCGGCTCACGTATTTTTTCATAGTCGCAAATGCGTCTGAAATGATCGCACTGTAGAGCCCTGTTGTATACATCTCAAAATTCAGTTTATTTTTAAGGTACAGTTTTCATACAGGTTGTTTGAATGGACTCTACTTGCGTGCGCGGTAGTACGTCTGGACCTATGACGTCTCAAGCCCCGCCCCCCTAGATCCAGCGAGGGGGAGCTGGAGCTCCAGCGAGGGGGAGCTAGAGCTCTAGCTCCTCCCATTTGGCTCTGCAGCGAGCACCCTCTCGAAAAATCTGGGCATGGGGGTGGGACTAAGCATCAACAGTTGTTCCTGTTTGGCTCAGAAGAATTAAATGCATTGGTTTCAACGGAAGAAACAATGCTGAGAAAATGTGATAACGCAATCAAGTCTGCTATGGAGCCTCTAAATATCCAAATTCACTGAAAAGAGGCCTTTTTTGGATTAGCTATTTGAAAGTTATTAAATATTTAAGAACACACTTTACCTTAACTTTGCGTTTGTTCAAATTTCCAAAGAAACATGCTAATTGGTGGTTCAAAACCTATGTTTATTGGTTGAATAGATGATAGTTTGGGCCAATCTGGACACTGGGGTGGGACTAAGCATCAACAATCGTTCCTGTTAGGCTCAGAGGAATGAAATTCATTGGTTTCATCTGACGAATCAATGCTGAGAAAATGTGATAACACAATCACGTTTGCTTACAGAGCCTCTGAATATCCAAATCACTGAAAAGAGCTTTTTTGGATTAGCGGTTTGAAAGTTATTAAACATTTAAAAACATTAGTTATTTTAGCCGTGGACGGCTGTCTCTGTCTTTGAGGGTTAAAGGGTTAGTTCACCCAAAAATGAAAATTATGTCACTAATGACTCACCCTGATGTTTCAAACCCGTAAGACCTCCGTTCATCTTCGGAACACAATTTAAGATATTTTAGATTTAGCCCGAGAGCTTTCAGACCCTCCATTGAAAATGTATGTACGGTATACTTTCCATGTCCAGAAAGGCAATAAAAACATCACCAAAGTAGTCCATGTGACATCAGTGGGTCAGTTAGAATTTTTTGAAGCATCGAGAATCCTTTTTGTACGCAAAGAAAACAACGTGCGCTGTTCTGTATCAGCCACAATACACAGATACGTTTTCTACGTGTATTTACACTATTATTCGAATGAAAACAGCGCATCCTTGTGTTGTGGCTGACACAGAACAGCGTACGTTGTTTACGTCCAGCGGATACTTTCCAAAATAGCGCTACGGTGACAGAGGAGACGAATTGTTGACTAAAGTCGTCATTTTTGTTTTCTTTGCATACAAAAAGTATTCTCGATGCTTCAAAAAATTCTAACTGACCCACTGATGTCACATGGACTACTTTGGTGATGTTTTTATTGCCTTTCTGGACATGGAAAGTATACCGTAGATACATTTTCAATGGAGGGTCTGAAAGCTCTCAGACTAAATCTAAAATATCTTAAACTGTGTTCCGAAGATGAACGGAGGTCAACATCAGGGTGAGTCATTAATGACATCATTTTCATTTTTGGGTGAACTAAACCTTTAACATAGCTGCACATAACTTTAAATATCAGGCATGTTTTTGTCACACTGGCACAATTTTTGCTTTCCAGGAAGGACAGAAACTTGCTGGAAGCATCTGGACTGACAGTGATGTCTGGTAGTTACTTTAGATGTCTGTCAGTTTGACCTTGACATGGGAGGGACTCTGGATGTCAGACGGGTGAAGTCTGACAGTGGGAGTGCGTGTACGTGCGCCGAGAGGGGAATCTGGCCGCTGGAATGCAGGCTTGTCGAGGCACATGACCAAACAGTGCACCTGAACAAAGAGACGCTTGTTATCGCCGTGCTAAGACAGGTAATGCAACCCACATCTCATCCCCATCTCTTTAATTCCACCTGTCTCTCTTTCTCTCTGCATCTAGCTGCGTTTATCGCTCCCTCCCGCTCATCTGTCATTCACGCTTTCGCACCGCTCAGCCCTTCTCTACCTCCCTCACACATTCTGTATCTCTCCGTACACACATCCCCCCCGCATCTCTGACTCTCTCACTTGCACTCCCATTCACAGCAATGTGGCCGCATCCATGTTTCTGAATGAATGCGGCTGCTCTCGAACATGAATCGGGAAATCTTACGGTGTAACACAAAGATTATTAGCCCGATCTTTCTTTTGTTTTTCACTGTAATAGTGAAAAGCAGATCGTTGCTGTCGTGTCCTTTCCCCTCGTCTCTTCTACTCCACACTTGGCTGACGCAGACTGGAGATCATTAGCAAGCAGGGGTTTAAAGAAGCAAACACTGATTACTTTGAAGCCCAGACTAGCACATTTATACGTGCGCGTGTGATGCACAGATACAGTCAAGCTTTAACAGAATGACAACAGGCCTATTTTTATCTCAGTGTCTGCGTATACACTGGCAAGGATCCCCAACAGAGAGTGGGCATGTTTGGATGTGTGAGGGAGGCTTTGGCAAACCTGCAGTCACATGAAGGTGGAGAACGGTGGGACTGACAGCATGGAAAACAAGCTACATGTTTCAAAAAGAGGTAAGACAGAAAGAGAAAGAGAACTAGTCACTTTTCAGCTTTGTACAATGAACAGAATACGCACACACATACTGATTTTTCCTGCATGTCTCTGCTTGGCACTCTCATACTCACAGGAAAGCCACTTACGTAAGACAGTCTGGGATATTCCTGCTCTGCTTTCAAGTTTTTGGCAAGAAGCCCACACACACACACACACACAGAGAGAGAGAGAGGAACCCTGAAGGGCTCCCGTTCAGGGCAGAGATGCGGTGAAATGCACACAAACACACACTCTGGGCAGCCACACATAGGCCAATGGGAAAACGACAGCCTGTGTTTGTGTGTTTTGGGTACAGCGAGAGGTGGTGATGACTGGAAGAAAGGGAAAAAAAAAAAAGCACTGGGCCACCTCCACTGCGTATTATGTCAGACCGCATGGGTAAATGTTCAGAAGAAACCTCCAAATGTCCACAGGACTTAAGCTGGAGACTGTGGAGTATCCTTATTGTTCCAGAAACATCATCTCTCTGCGGATTTGAGTCCCTCTCTTTACTCAAGGGAAGCGACTGAGAGCAAATGAGGTTTTATCAAATGGAGACGGGAAAGCTTACCAGAAACCTCCACAATATCTCCAGGCACGATGTCTCGGGCTTTGATCCTCTGGACGGCAGTGCGGTTCATGCGGTAGACTTTGCCCATCTCTGGCTCGTATTCCTTCAGAGCCTCAATGGCGTTCTCTGCATTTCGCTCCTGAGACCATACAAAAGGATGCAAAGCATCAGCAAGGCACTACATTGGCAACAGTCCATGTTTCATTTTGTTTCATTTATGTCATTGGTCTGATTAGGCTAAAACCACAGTAGCCTACTCTTACAGGTTTCTTTTGAAATAATTAACCATTATCTAGCTCTTTTTTATTCATTTTAATAGAAATATAACAATATGTGACCCTGGACCACAAAACCAGTCATGAGTCGCTGGGGTATATTTGTAGCAATAGTCAAAAATACATTGTATGGGTCAAAATTATTGATTTTTTTTATGCCAAAAATCATTAGGATATTAAGATCATGTTCTATGAAGATATTTTGTACATTTCATACCGTAAATATGTAAAAACTTACATGAAAAGTAATATGCATTGCTAAGAACTTCATTTGGACAAATTTAAAGGTGATTTTCTCAATATTTTTATTTATTCGCACCCTCAGATTCCAGATTTTCAAATAGTTGTATCTCGGCCAAATATTGTCCGATCCTAACAAACCATACATCAATGGAAAGCTTATTCATTCATTCAAAAACTGACCCTTATGACTGGTTTTGTAGTCCAGGGTCACAAATAGGGATGCACTAAAATTTTGGCCACCAAAAATTATCGAAAGAAAATAGAAAATAGAAAATAGAACATTTCAGCAGAAAACATATGGCGCATAAATATAAATGGTGATATTTAATATTAAAATATTTTCTCTGTAATTTTATTGTGTTACTTTAAAAAAAAAAAAGTGTGGTTATTGTATTGGCTTGCGTTTTTTAATTCAGTATCATTAAAATGATTGAGTTAAATTAATAAGTCTTACAACGTAACTGTTTATTATTTAATAAAATATAAAAAAAAAAATTTCGGCTTTGGTTTTTCGGCCGAGTGCATCCAGAATTTTTCGTTTTCGGCCCAGAATTTTTATTTTGGTCCATCCCTAATAATGTATAATATAAAAATAAAAATTAAAATATAAAAATAATATTAATTAAAAATATAATATGTAATTAATTAATATTAGAATTCAAATATTTAAAATGATTTTAAAACATTTATACTGGCATTATCATATTGGTTGTCAGCCACAGAATGAACACCTTATCAGACTAAATTTTTATATATGCATTATTAATATCAGTAGTTCTTATAAGACGGCAAAAGGCATAGCATAATTGTAACCATACACAACTGTTTTCTAGAACTCAAAAATATGAGTAAATTTAGACAGAAGTCAAATATAGCATGACTAGGATTATAGGATTGATTAGGTAAATCTCTTAGCACTCTCAATGCAGTCCACTACTGTGTTCAGATATTGTGTAATAATTGTAAATTACATGCCACATTCTTATGTACACACTAATAAACAAATCTGAACTTCCTAATAATCATTTGTCATGTTTAGGAACAGAAGAACAGTTTAATAGTAGTAGTAGTAGTATATCTAACAGCAGGATGTCAAGTAGTCCCGCTGTTCTGACAGATTTGATCATTAGTTGAAATTCTTTGTGGTCCTTCAGTTTCTCAGCCCACACACACACCCACCTGCCAGACTCCAATGACTGCGTTGGCCACCAGAATGAGCAGGATGACAATAGGCTCCACGAACGCTGTGGTCGACTCCTCCCCCTCCTCAAACAGTGCCAACACCTAATGAACAAACAAAACATAAATTACTCCAACCTCACATTCAAAGCTCAGTTCTGTTAAAGTTACTGAAGCAGGGCTCTAGACAAAAAAATTGAGTAGAAACAAATTTGGGCGCCAAATTATTTTTTTAGGCGCCACAGAATAAAGGTGTTTTATTCATTTTTTTAACACTTTAATATTTCATTTTAATTTTAGCATTTGAATCCATCTTGTAGATGTCCTGGGAACTAAGTTTCACTCAAAGTGGGAGCTAAACATCTTTTAAAATTTGAAAACTATATGTGAACCTGGACCACAAAACCAGTCTTAAGTAGCATGGATATATTTGTAGCAATAGCCAAAAATATACAGCAGGGGTCAAAATTATTTTTCTTTTATGCCAAAAATCATTAGGATATTAAGTAAAAATCATGTTCCATGAAGACATATTGTGTACATTTACTACCATAAATATATCAAAGCTTAATTTATGATTAGTAATATGTATTGCTAAGAACTTCATTTGGACAACTGATTTTCTCAATATTTAGATTTTTTTTGCACCCTCAGATTCCAGATTTTCAAATAGTTGTATCTCGCCCAAATATTGTCCTATCCTAACAAACTTATATATTCAGATTTCAGGCAATGCATAAATCCCAATTTTGAAAAATTGACACTTATGACTGGTTTTGTGGTTCAAAGTCACATATACGGTCACAAAGAATTGCTTATTACACAGTTTATTACATCAATATCATTGACCATAAGCATCATTTGGTCACTGAGTGTAGTTTGGGTTCCTTCTCAATGCATATAAATGTTGTCATATGTTTTTCACACATCTAGTCTGTTTTTTTTTTCATTAGTAAAATGCAGTTTTACAGGAAGTGTTGAATTTCATCTTTAGCTCCTTGTGATCGCAGAAGGCATTACATGCAATTTTTTAATTCATATTGTACATTTATATAGTTGCCCTTGGCAAAAACTTCACTCGCAAATTAATATTTTTGGACGCAAATGCAACTTTTTAGACGCAGTCTGGAGCCCTGTGAAGTGAGAATTCAAGTATTCAAAAATTATCTTAAATTAGATCAAATTACAGACGCACTACATTCATACACAAATCACCATTGTGTTCACTTACATAAGTTTGGGAGAAGAGAAACTAATTTTATCTTGCGAGGACACACTGCACATTGAATTGATCAAAAGTGTCAGTAAAGACAAAGATGTCTATTTCTGAATATTGGAGTAATAGCTTCTGACAAATTAGTTTTGCCATCATAGGAAATATTCAAATAGAAAACACTTATCGTAATAATATCCTACAACACCACAGTTTTATTGTATTTCTGATCAAACCAATGCAGCCCTGGAGAGCAGACTCATAAAAAACATCATCTGTTTGCAGAAAAAGCAAAGTATTAAAACTAATAAACAACTGAAAAAGTACTTTCTGTTGAATCCCGAGGACCCGGCAGTACCACTGTTAAATAAACAGTACAATAAACATCAGGCTCTGTCTGTTATGAAACAAGATACTGGATTATTCCACACCCATTACAAATATTCCAGTGAAATCATGCCATCAGGTACATGCCCCGGGCAGATATGTGGGAGTTCGGGGTGGGAGGCCTTTTCAGAAAAAACCCAGTTACCTTAGAAGCTAAAAAGCAGTTCACGCAGTATGCATGATATGGTAAATATAGAGTGTAAATCCAGCTGGAATGGAATGTGACAGCTTGATTTTCTGAGATCGCAGAGAAGGCCTTGAAGTTCATTACTTTCTGACAGTGTTCATCTGCTCAACATCAGAGATCGAAACTCTGAAAAAATAAGGCATGAGTTGACCTGAAAGATTCGTTCAGTGGCACTAAAAGTCAACAACATGACTACACTAATACTTTTGGGCACTTCATGTACTTTTTAAAGTGTCCTCCACAGACCTCTTTGATATTATGCATTCATACAGCACGCTCTCTCTCCTTCCACCTAATTCTAAGCAACTTAGATACAGATCTGTCATAGAGCACTCTGTCTTTAACCTTTCATTACAAACTAATGCGCCTCACGCAGAGGCTTCTTTAAGTCGCTGAGTAACCGTGAAATAAGATGGGCAGGCGAATGAGGGGGGACTGAATGCAGAGACCGAAAATAGTCAAAGAGGCAGGATGAGAAAGTGATGAAGAGCAGAAAGGAGTCCATAAAACAAAACGGGTGGAAAGATGACAATTACTGAAATATTGAGGAAAGCCACACAGATGAGTGGCTTAGAGTTGGAGATCACAGAGCTCAGCTAAATCCTGTCAAGTCATGGCTCTGGGCGGCCTATTCACTCATAAATATCAGTAGACTGTAGATCCTCTCTGCATTCCCTCGAGTTTTTACACTTCAAACAGAATACAAATGGGCCGACTAGATCGGTTCCGCTTACAAACAATGGCAAACAAACCGCTATTAGTTTGAACATCTGAAGACTTCAAAGCGTCTTCTTTTGTGCTCCACATCATTCAGGTTCTGAAAGACATGGAAGCTGAGTATGATGAGAATTTTCATTTTTGGGTGAACTATCCCTTTAAGATACCATGTAAGCATTTCGACGATTACGAGGCGAGTGGCACTGCTTGTCTTTGGATCAAGTTTATGAAACTAAGAAACTGTTTATGTAATAAAATATGTTTTCATAGTTTGTGTTGTCCCTTATCAGTGCAAAGTCATCACAAATTAAAAAGGATTCATACCAATATTGTCCAAAACGCCACTTTTGTAGGGCGTTTCCAAACTTTTGGAGGGCAGTGTATTTAGAGACACGTATTTCCAACGAGCCCATGTTGCAAATATTTTGAGGTTTTAGAATCTAATGCCCTATACCAACTCTTAACTTCACTTTTTTTGAACTGAAACAACTGAAAATTATAGCACAAACATACATAAAAAGTTTTCATGCCTTCACTAGCTAAAAGTTATTTACAGTGACCAAAACATGACTTCATGAAAGTTTCTGACAATACATTTTCACCTGTTGAAGTGGTACATAAATTGCATCATTCATAACTTCTCCCCCTGGATGCATAAAAACTCCTCAAAAAAAAAAACTCTTTCTCAAATCATCAAATGGAAGAGCCTCTTTACCATTTAAATACAGGAAGTCTATCCATTGTTCAAGTGACCTTTTCTCTGATGGCGTACAGTGCTTCGCTGGAGTCTCGAGAGTGAAAGATTCTCATTTTATATTGAGGTCTAATAGAAAATAGCTAAATGACATTACGCTGATGTACAGTCTGCCAGAGGATCTTCTGAAGTCGTGAGCTTGTAATCGACGGACAAGATCTACGCGTCATAAACAGCTGAAATGAAAAACGAAGAACGACGGAAAATAAATAAAACAATTCAGAAGCCAGAAGCCATATAGCTAGTTACCTAAAATGAACCGAAATGAAAACGGGCAGCCACTTCGGGGTGTCTTGGGACCAGCGGTCGCATGGCTGCACATGCAGATCTGTTTGTTTCCATGCAATAGCTTTCATTCCCAGCACATGCTGTTCTAGAATGAGTCAGGCTATCATACTCTCATAACACAACACTTCAAAACACTAAATAAATAAATAAAACACAAAACACTACATTTTTGTCGCTGTGGCTCCCCCGTCGCTTGGATACCGTCGGCTTTGTTCTCATAACATGCAAAAAAGTCAGGAAAGCTGAATGCTAAAGATTTTAATATATTCAAAAAGGCACACAAATGAGTTCCAAGACTGGGCTGATCTCCCTGGAGTATTTCCATTGCACCATAGCAGTTGTCCTGCACACAAACACACACAAGGCTTTCTGGGAGGTCTAATGCAATATTTTTATCAGTTTCAAGCACTCCGCAGGATTCCAGTGGTCGGAAGACTGGTGCTCGCCTCATAGAATTTAACCACGGTTAAGACAATAAAAGTATGGATGAAAGACACAATGATGGATGACATGAGCAGAGCTCCAAATGCTGATGCACTTGAAGAAGACACTGAACGCAGATGTCTGGAAACAAAAAGCATCTACGCAAAGACCACAGCAGCTAATGTGTGTTATTGTTTAAAAAAATAAAATAAAAGCGGGCTTTCCGTCCGTTCCACTGCGGGTGAGCAAGAGCGTGTACGCGCTCATGTTATATTACTCTCACAGAACGGCGGGGGGCTGGAGTGGTTCGACCGTGGCCCCTGTTGCTACTTGAAGTCAGACGGAAAGTTCATAAAAAGGTAAATTCATAAAAGCCAATAAGAAAAACAGACTACGCTCAACAGTTTAACAAGTCAGAGTTTTGGAAAAGTCTGGAGTCCTGCTCAGGAGAACCACAGCAACACAATCATTACATCACAGCTTAAGGATTGTTTATCTACTCTAGTTTGACCCGGCCCGTTGAATTCCTAGAAAATAATGCATACCACCCAAGGTTACGAAGGTTATTTTCTCTGAATTCAATGGACCGAAGTCAATTATTCCACTTAAACTACGGTTACCACACCTCAAGACATTGATCAGATGATATATTTTAAGGAATTCATCTGTTTTTTTGTCCTTAAAACGCTATTGTGAATATGATTAATTTCTACGTAGCTCATCCAACTAGGGATGCACTGAATGTTTGGCAACCGAAATTATTCGGCCAAAAATAGCCAAAAAAGTTTCGCTGTTCTGTCGAATAAGCGAAAAGACAGAATAAATTATACCGGACAATAACGTGACGCGATCAAATAGAGGTGCGCACTAATGTAGCAAACATTACATTACCAATGTGAATTCACAGTTTATAGCATGTGCTTTGAATTTTGTGCGCATTTGGAAACTCAACGGATACCAGTTAAGCTTTGTCTTCATTGCAATTTATTACATAATTTCACTAGATTTGTAGTGAGACACGTTTTTGTAAGCCTCTTTTTACTGAAGCTGGAGTTCTCCATCAAAATAAAAACTTAAAAGTGCAATATGAATTTGTGACAGCTAATCTCTTTCAAGTGTAGAAATTAGGAAAGTAGTATTGTAATTTCCCTGCTGTAAAGCAAAAATAATATACCTATGAAATATTAATTTTCATTTATTTTACAATGTATGTAAAACTGTCATGGGAATAACAACAATACAAAATTGTTTAATTTGTTTGGCTTCTAAAATACCAGTGTGAATGTAACTTAAACTGAGAGAGTATACCACAGCTAAAAGGAGAGTTGAGTCCCCTTTAAGTTCAGGTACAAGACAAGTCTTTTTTTACTTAAGTTTTCTTAATTAAGAACATGGCTGGAGCTCTTAATTGTGAACTCTCAAAGTGCATTAGATAGAAGAATTTAACTTTAAAATGTACAAAAGTTTTTTTCGAAGTCTTCATTTGTGTTTTTTTTTTTTAAATATCGCAATAAATATTGTATTGTGCATTTCATATTGCGATAATCGTATCGTGAGATTTTGATATCGTTACATCCCTAGTATATACATATTATTATTAGAGATATATTTTTCTAAATATTTTAGCTGTGGTTCTTTAACTGGCATGAATTTACCGACGTAACTTCTTAGAGAAAATATCAGCCAGCTAAAAGGGTGAGACGGGTGTTAAGACTTTTGGCACTATAAACTTGAGATGATTTGTGTCTCTAAATTCATCCTACTTACACCCTGTCTTGCACCTTTTTTTAAGCATCTTGCACCATGATCACTGCATTTTTAGGATGGCGTGTCAATTTAAAAATACTATAACTTTTTACTTACTTTAACTAAAACTTTTACTTTTAAAAATGTCATGATTGTTCTGTTGTGATCTATTTACATAAGAGTGTCTTACTGTACACCCCATGTCAAATATTTGGTCAACCACAATTAAGTAAATTAAGTAAATTCAGTAGTCAATAATAAAAGTATGTCATTTTACACATATCTTATTCAGACTTATACCTGACTTTACACTTTTGAGATAAACCACTGTACCGATCTTGCAGGTGATAAAGTGCTGAAGATGTTTAATGCTTTCTTTCCAAGGACTAACTGAAAAGAGTGCTGAGTGCACATCTAGTTTCTTTGGAGTTTTCTGGCATGGTTTATGGACAAATGAGCTTTGACTTGAAGTCACCTCATTCATTCACCTGTGTCCTCTACTGTAAGCACAAGACACCCAGGTAAATGACCTTAAACCACACAAATGAGTCCTGGTGAAAGTTTTACATACATCATTTGACTACAAAGACACTTTTTAAAAAGGTATATTATGGTAGATTTAAAAAAAAAAAAAAAAAATCTCTCTACTCTGTGCTCTGATTATTGACAATCATTTAGTGAAATCTGAGGTTTCGCACACAGAATGGAAATTGGATGTGAAAGATCATTCTGGTTCAGTCTGGTGTTCTGCATTAGCATCTCCTCACCTACTGCATGAACTATAACTGCTATAAAACTTATGGTGGGGTCTGGCTGGCATACTATTTATTGTGCTGGGAATAAAACAGAATTTCTGAACCACATCTAAACCAGATAAAAAGTGACTTACGAAAGACACGCAGGCTGCCAGCAGCAGAATCCTCACCAGGAGGTCCTCAAACTGCTCCACCACCAACTCCCACAGTGATTTACCTGTGAGAGAGATAAACATGAGCACGACAAACGGACAGATAGACAGACAACATTTTCAAATTAGGTCTGAGGTTAGGTTTGAGAAACCACACGGCTATAACGCAGTGCATGTGTGCATAGTCTTAAAGTAGGTCTTAAAGTTTACCTCTCTCTAGTAAAACAGAATGACTGAGCCTGTGCTAACGGTGCAACCCATAAAGAGAGAGCAGTAACAACATGATGGAAAGATCAATATTTACCTTCTTCGGCTGGGAGCTCTGTCAGTCAAAACACGGCGAGGCAATCCGTTGTGGAATGAGAGGCAGGGTACGAGGGAGAGGGAGAGAAAGAGGACAAAACAGAGGGTATTCTGTTAGAAAGGCAGTACGGTAAAAACGTTGTTTAAACAGTTTCTTTTACATCACACTGCATTGCCTGTGATGGTGCGAGTTGGCTTTATTTTCAGCCTGAATGTTAAGTACACAGAGACATGCAGCGCAATGCTAAACCAGAAGATTACAGATTAGGGTAGGCAATTATTGATTTAGGATTAATGGACTTTTTCTCTCTGCAGAATAGATGAGATTTTTTGCAGTAACTCTCTGAGTCATTCTCTGCAAAGATTCTGACATTATAAAAACAAACTGTAATACCTTTGCTGGCATCTAACACTCACTTAAAGTTAATCTTTAAAAGCACAAAAAGGTTGATTGTCAAAAAGGGGCAGGGATGGCTTTATATCTCAAAATATATATTTTTTAATATACGGCATATATTATAATGCTGTTATGTCTAAATACACAATTTGTACACATCAAAACACACTGCTTCTGTCCAAAACACAATATAATTTTAATATCAGCTATAGGGGTCAACAGATATGCGTTTTTCAGGTCCACTGCTGATACTGATTATTACAGATCAAACAGACCGATAACCAATATTTTGAACCAAAATATATGTGTGATGTAAAATTAAAATGAATGTCAAAATTAAGAATAACAAGGGCTCTGACAAAAAACTTTACCAATATTTTAACAGCAGTTTTGAAGATGATCGATACGATACTATAAAAATGCTTAATATCTGCACCGATAATCGGCCAGGCAAAATTAAGAATAACAAGGGCTCTGACAAAAACGTTTAATTTATTGTAATCGCCAAATCGGTTTTAAAAGTGAACGATACAGATACAGATATTAAAAATGCTTAATATCAGCACTGATAATTGACCAGGCAAATTAGGAATAACAAGGGCTCTGAAAAACCTTTTAAATTATTTTACTGGCAAATTGGTTTTGAAAGTGACCGATACCGATAACCATAAAATTGCTTAATATCGGCACCGATAATCGGCCAGGCAAATTAGGAATAACAAGGGCTCTGAAAAACCTTTTAAATTATTTTACTGGCAAATCAGTTTTGAAAGTGACCGATACTGATAACCATAACAATGCTTAATATGGGCACCGATAATCAGCCACACAATTTAAGAATTTAAGGGCTCTGACAAAAACGTTTACATTATTTTATCAACAAACTGGTTTTGAAAGTGACCGGTACCGATAACCATGCAAATGTATATTGGCACCGATAATCAGTCTGGCTGATAATCGGTCGACCTTTAATCAGCTATTGCCTGATAAAATTGTCAGCTTACAGGTATGAGCTAGAATTGTAATATCAGTGCATCTTCACTTATCACAAAAAAATGTTTTTACAAAATATTAAAACAAGTGATGTAATAAAATCCATGCATTCACAATTGGCTTGCTAAATGTAAACCGCAACCATTGCACACACAGAATATCATCTGGGGTGGAATATGTACAGATGGACCACCAACTGTGATGCAATTTGTTTAGTGAATGTCCTTCCTCTTTCGAAGAGGGAGAATTTCATGATGAAACAAACATTTCTGGCATTGTACAAGAGTCATACGACATAGATGCGCTCTGTGGCCTACACACTGCTGTTTAGTCAGTTCTAGAAGCTTCTCGAGTCAGAGCGTGTGGGAGCCGAAGAGCATGTGGAGAGTGGGAGGGGGCGGAGCTTCACGGACCTCTCTCTCTCTCACACATGCATCATAATTACAACACAGATGCCCTCTTTGTTGAGGCTCTACTCTGAAATCTTGAGGATTCGCAGCCGTTTAGCGTGCGTGTCCGTCTGCGTGGGGAAAGAGTGGCCTCATTAATAATCAGTTCACACTGATGCTGCTCTAGGTGCAATTACGACATTCTATTAGAGCGTCTGACTATGAAGTGCTTTCATAAACTAATCTTAACTGATATTGCTTGGCAAAAGGTACACCGACGTGTACAAAAAAACAACTAGCTTGTTTCTGGGAGACTGTTCATGAATGGACCTACAGAAAGCACAATGGAAAATCCTTGGAAACGACCCAAAAGATAGCAAGAGAAAATACAGGGTGTTCCTGAATTCCAATGAGCATGTGTTTGTGTGTACTTAGGTCAAGTTTAGCCTTGCGTTGTGTGGATACTATCAGGAGTTTCCCTGAGTGAAAGCCTGCATCCACATCAGTTCTGATAACCAAGAAAAACCTGATTGTACTTGCCTGTGTCTCTGACTTATTAATAGGGGGACTTTCCTGCCTCAATCTGATGAATATCTGACTCCTTTCATCTCTCACTCTTGATTAACACAAATTTTGCCTCACAATTATACATTCAGGAAAAAGCTGGGAACGGGTAATGCAAGTCATGACGTCTTCACGGTTCACAACTGCAGATGGGAACAGGCTGGATGCACGTGCAGTGGAAACCAAGATGAAATTGGCTCACGGCAGAAGACCTGCAGCAGTGAAATTACACAGCGGTAAAGCATCAAGATTCCCATTTCCCTTTCAAAAAAGGCGGCACACATCCAAACAGTCTTAACACACACATTTAATGCCCATCAATGACTGAATTTCCAGCAACACTTGGAAAAAAAATGTGCGGAGGAAAAACACAAGCAATCACGACCGCATGTTTACTTAATAGTGTTCAGTCTTGTACTGCTTTTTAACGTTTTTTCGTAATTAAACAAGCATGAATGGAGGGAATGAGACTGCTCAGATGTAGAAGTGAATGAGAGGGAGGGAGAAAGGCATGAAAGAGTGTGTTCTGCTTTGAAGAACACAGCAGATTCTTCTCTTCATCTTTCCTCAGGCTATGAGATCTGTCTGTACTAGAGAGCCTGAGAATCTGAAGTCGAGAGCTCCGTCTATGTGATATAAGTGCAGGGATGTACTTCAAATGCTCAGATAACTGTGAGTCATTCTTTTCTCTTTAGGGGCCCTGTGCATACATTACAGGAAGCAAGAATATCCCATACGGTTTTCCTCGCTCCTCTGAATTACCAGCTACAGAAGCACTGAAATCTATTCAATACTTTGAGTTCTAGAATAAAAATGTTCGGTAACACTTTAGAATAGGTAACACTTATTACTACTAACTAGTTTGCATATTGCTAGAATTGTAGCCATTTATTAGTACTAGTTAAGCACATATTAATGCCTTATTCTGCATGACCTCATTCTACATCCCTAACCCTACCCAATACCTAAACTTAACATCTACCTTACTAACTATTAATAATCAGCAAATTAGGAATTTACTGAGGGAAAAGTCATAGTTAGTAGTGAATAAGTGTTACCTATTCTAAAGTGTTACCAAATGTTCTACTTTAAAACCATACGTCTCATAATATGTGACCATGGACCACAAATCCAGTCACGAATTGAGATTAATACATGAATAAATTCTAAAAGCTTTTAATTAATAAAAGCTTTTCATTAATGTATGGTTTGTTAGCATATGACGATATTTGGCAGAGATACAGCTGTTTGAAAATCTGGAATTTGAGGGTGCAAAAAAAAAAATAGAAATACTGAGAAAATCACCTTTAAAGTTGTCCAAAGTAAGCACATTACTCATACAAAATACATTTTTTTATATATTTACAGTAGCACATTTACAAACTATCTTTATGGAACATGATCTTTACTTAATATTCTAACTTGAACTTGATGTTTGGCATAAACAAAAAATCTATCATTTTGACCCATACAATTTATTGCTGGCTATTGCTGAATGGCTTTATAGTCATTGCAAGCAGAGTAAACGACAAAATTCTTAAAGCACCTCTACGGTGCAAAAACACAAAAACATATAAAAAAAAAATAATATAACAAAAACACGAGTGCTACTTATGACTGGTTTTGTGGTCCAAGGTCACATATTCTAGTACAAAATTTGAAATCTGCTTCTGATTTAAAATTTCAGAATTTTCTAGTTTCAAATTTGAATGGCATTTTATTCCATTTAGAATTTTGTACTGCAGCTCAGAAATGTCTAATTAAATTTTTGTAATTTTGGATTTTCTCATTTTGCGATTTTCAGAATTGTAGTTCAAAATTACCTACACGCTACTGTTTTAGAGTTTGGGGTTAGTAAGAATTTTTTTAAGTCCCTTATGTTAACCAAGCTGCACTAATTTTATACAAATACAGTAATATTGTAAAATATTATTGCCATTTTCTATTTTAAAATGTCATTTATTCCTAATAATCTCTTCAGTTTTTACTGACCCCAAACTTTTAAACAGCAGGGTATTTCATCATTATATACTGTTGTTCAAAATGATTATCTAGTTCACAATTAAATATTTAAGATGTTCTAGCTCATTCAAAATGTTAACAAACAAAGTAAACAGCAACCTCTTAAAAATAATATTAAACAACATATGATGTGTCTGTTGTGGATTCAGCATGACCATGACCTCAATAAGACTTCACGAACCATTCAGTGAACCAATGAAACACATCCTCTTACTGTACATGTTCAAACAGAATTCAAATTCTGCATCTGCACAGAAACACCTGGTCAGCTTTGAATGGTGCAAGCACTTCCCTAATTCATCTTGAGGCACCGTTCCTTTTTTGCAGGTCTCTTTTTTGTTTTCCTGAACCCAGTGGCACAGTCTGCAGCGTATGATAATCGTAACGGGTTCAGCTCTAATGCAACATGATATTATGTAAGAGGAATATGAACTCATCTGAAGTCTGTTATGGAAAGAAATCACCTCACAGAGCAGCAGCATGTTCCTCCAGTGGTGTGGAAAAAGTGGGTGGCAGGACAGGGGGAGTAATGGCCCTGAGTTTCCCCTCTCTTTCCAGTCGTATGTGTGTGTGCGCGTGTGTGCGCGTTTACCAGGGCACGCTGTCCTCCTGGTTCTAAGTGCAGGTTTCTGCTGATCTAGGTGCATTTTGCCTTGTGCATATTGAGGAAATCGCTAATCTGATATCAAACCAAAAAAACTAAAGTGATTACTTAGTAAGAAATGAATACTCCGTAGGCATTTCTGGGCCCAGCCGCTGGCCTCAACACAAACACAACCTTGGTCGGAGGAAGGAGGGTGGGAAAGACAGAGAAAGAGAGGAGGGATGGAAGGGGTTCCCTGTTAGGGTGTGCCAAGGATTCCCTCAGAGTCATCTGGGCCGTGTCTGCTAGTCTGGCCCAGGCACATTCCTGCATCGTGATTTCACCCTGCCCTTATGCATAACAAACACACACACACACACACACACACACACACAAACTTGCTTTTGTTGTCCCCCTTTAAATCCATCTTGTTCTACTTTTCCACCCTCTTTTTCAACTATCTTTCTCTCCCTCTCTTTCACTCTACAACCACACAGTAAATGAAAACAAGTGGCAGTCTGTTTACACACCAGTCAGTGGGAGAGGGGAAACACTTCCTGGAAACAGTTGCCAACAACACACAGAGTCTGTAACGTCTGTACCAGGGGAAGTAGGAGGACAAGCGAGAGCATGGCAGCACACAGTAGGTTGCAGTGAAAGGTTGGCCCAGCTGAGCTCACAGCTAACCTGAACTAACTCTGACTCCATTTACTTCCTAAATTAAATGAGCACTTACTGCTGCATATGATTCCTGAGTGCCATGTTATTCTTTATAAAAAAAATAAACATTAAAAAAATCATCTGGTTAAAAAAAAAAAAAAAAAAAAAAAAAACTTTTGACCAATAATATCACATCGTAATATGTCTCATTCCCACTGATCAAAAATGCATTGAAATGAATGAAAGTAGCAACACATCCTTTCTTCTGTATTATAAGAGCTTATCAAAAAAGTAAAAATAAATAAATAAATAATTAAAAGACAGGGATTTTGAGAGATTTTGAATAACAGGCAGATAAATTAACAGAGTTATAATACTTTAAACATTAGGGGGTCAAATTAAATAAATACATACACAAGTATGAATTGTTCACAATACACTATTAAGGGTTTTTCACAGTGATGCCATAGAGGAACCATTTTTGGTTCCACAAAGAACCATTTAAACAAAGAATCTTTAAAGAACCATCTCTTTCTCAAAAAACCTTTTCGTGAAACAGAAAGGTTCTTAAGATGTTAAAGGTTCTTTATGAAACCATTTAAACAAAAAAGGTTCTTCTATGGCATCATGAAGCACCTTCATATTTAAGAGTGTAGATCAATAAGAAAACTGAAACAAAATGATTTCAAGTTAAATTTCAAAGTCAATGATACTGATACCATCAGTTATTTTTATGTTATGGACAAAATTACAATTGCCTAAATGTATGTCCAAATAAAAGTAAAATAAAAAAAATGGAATAGCTTAATGCTACAAGTGAATTCACATTGCAGTACGAAAAACTGAATAAAAAACAAAAAAAAAGGATATTACGACTTTTCAACCTCACAATTATGACTTTTTCTTGGAACTACACAATACAATCTTGCAATTTTTACTTATATATACAATATATATACAATTTTGAGATATAAATTTGCAATTGCGAGGTATAAAGTAAGAATTGTGAGATATAAACTTACAGTTCTGCCGTTTTTTTCTATGAATTGTGATTCTGACTTTCTTACTCACAAATTGAAGTTTATATCTCGCAATTCTGACTTTTTCTCAAAACTGTAAGATATAATTGCGATATAAGTCCAATTTTGAGGGTGGGAAAAAGATATGTTCTCAGAATCGCAAGCTTATATCTCACAATTCTTCAGTCTTAATAATTCTCATTTGAGTGTTATAAAGCCAGAATTGCAAGATATAACCCTGCAATTCTGAGACAATTGCAAGTTTATATCACACAATTCAGAGAAAAAAAAAAGTCAGATTTCTGCATTTATACCTCTCAATTCTGACTTTTTTTTCCTCACAGTTATAAGGTCAGAATTGTGAGATATAAACTTGCAATTGCAATTGAGAGATGTAAACAATTGTGAGAAAAAAAGTCAAAATTGTGAGATAAAAAGTCACAACTACATTTTCTCTGTTTTTTTTCAGTGGAGGAAACTAGCTTCTATGGTTATTAAATTATTAGTCCCACTGAAGATTAACTATAAGTAAGCATTAGATGACGGCAAAAGTAATATAAGAAAATGAGCATGCACAATTAAGTATCCAATATTAACCATATTGCTTAAAAAAATCCACCACCTATGAAAATTTCTATCCTATTCAACTATATAGTCTACATTGCGGTCTCTAGATACAAGTCAAGTCTCTCCTTTAAATATAAGCCTATGAGCTTTTTTTGCCTTATTTATTGTCCACCAGACAAAGATCAGATTGCTCAGGAAAAATCACAACACCATTCAAGCCCATAGCTCAAACACTGCAATACAGCTAACGTTTAATATTATTGGATGATGTTTCCTATCTACTCTTTCCATTTCCATCAGATTCTGTCTCTTTCAACCACAAAAACATGAAGTTGTATAAGCAGTTGTCATGACCACCTGGTTCGTGGACATTGCTGGAACAGCGTCTCTCTGTCAACATTCACCCAAAATAAATGTTACACAACATAAACCCTACTCTTGATTTACACACACTTCAATTATCACAACAACACTATACTGCTATAAATCAGGAGTGACTCTCAATACATAAAGGCGCTGTTTGAATTCAAGTGAACGGAGTCCTATGATCAATGAACTATGCATTGAAGGCTGAAAATAATTCCTTGCTTTAAGTGCCATTTACAAAGCAGTCATTAAAGCAAGAAGTTCCATGCCTCCTTCAGCTTCCCAAAATAACTTGGAAGGAATTCTAATGCAGTCTTCTGCTCAAGATAGGCATGATGGAAACTACAACGAAAAGACACTTGAAAGTCACTGACACTGTAACTGTGGATTACTGTGAATAAATCTGCAAGACAATGTGTGCATAAACACTGGAGGACTAAACATGCAAAAGCTTAAGTTAAACTTTAAAATGAGGGCCTTGAAAACCTTTGCGTAACGAGGCGTTCACACATACAGTGAATAAGGAGGTTGCCAGGCCTCTGTCGGTTTCTTGTAGGCGTTCCTACTTCAGTAGTAAAAGACGATGCATCAAGCGAGCTGCAGAGTCTGTATGGCCACTGGAAGTGGCTACTAATTTGCATGAATTTGAACTCTCCTCAATTTGTTGCATCACCAACGGTTGCTTTTACCCACACTGCCACGGAAAATGAGAAGTCACTTTGCCACTGTATGTATGAACACCCCTTCAAGTTGACATCATTAGTAAGCTATAGTGAGCATCCTAATAATGTTCATGCACAACGCTCAGTACTTTATGAGGTTGGGATGCAGAGAATTAAGCTTATGGAAAAGAAATTATGAGTGATGAATACAGGGATGTAGCTATTTGACTCTTCACAACTTCAAAGAGGTTTTCTCATAACACTGCAAGAAAAGAGAGCGATACACTGCTCACTAGAAACGCTTATATTATAGGGCCAATTTACACCGTTTCCTTCATTTCATGTGAGACAATCATTAATCTGCGGAATAAGACATAAGCAAAATGTTCCATTTATAGTTCATAGCAGGTTTAATAATACCCAGATACAGACATGTTTATAGCAAGACTATTATTAAAGGGATAGTTCACCCAAAAGCAAAAATTTATGTCGTTCCAAACCCGTAAGACCTTCGTTCATCTTTAGAACACAAATTAAGATTTTTTTTATGATGAAATCTGGGCGCTTTCTGACCCTAGAATAAGGATATTGGTAAAATACTCCATGTGACATCAGTGGTTCATCCGTAATTTTATGAACTGGGCCTGGGAACACTTCGGTTGCATTGGTGTATATGGAGGGTCAGAAAGCTCTTGGATTTCATCAAAAATATCTTAATTTGTCTTACAAAGATAAACAAAGGTCTTGTGGGGTTGGAACGACAGGAAGGTAAGTAATTAATGACAGAAGTTTAGTTTTTGGGTGAACTACCTAGGGATGCACTGAATGTTCGGAAACCGAAATTATTCGGCCGAATAAGCGAAAAGACCAAATAAATTATACGAATAATAATGTAGTGAAATGAAACTAATATAGAAAACATGTCCATAGTGTGGAAGCATTTAAAACAGGTGGTTGATGCTGGTTACTGTATAATGACTGAATCGCGAAATGGCCTTAAACCATTACAGGGTTCCCACTCCAAGCCAGACGTCAAATTCCCTGACTTTTCCCTGACTTTCACTGACTAAAAGCTGAACCTTATAGCTGACCTATAATGAACGGATCCATCCATTTGCAAGCTTTATTTACTTGATCACAGATGATTTTTAGTACAAAACACATATACACTACTTTTTTGTTTGTTTATTTGTTTTTTTACCCATTAAATGCACTTTGATATGTTTCTGTACTATTTCTACAGAAATGAACTTACTTTAAATTAAATTTTATGCTTTCAAAACCATAACAATAGGCAAAATGTGTGAAACAACACAATAAAACAAAACGCAGCATAGAAAAATTACATTTTGTTAAATGGAAACAAAAATTGGAAGCAACAAACAAAAATCCCTGATATTCCATGACTTGGACAAAATAAATATAAAATTCCCTGATTTTCAATGTCTGGAATAGACCTTTAAAAATTCCATGATATTCCAGAAATTCCAGAACCCTGCGATTAGTAAATAAACTACAGAACATTATTTTTTCTAACACATGCACAAATTGTATGTATTCTGACAGCGCTGCATGAGCTCCTTAGCCAACGCTCAAAGTCCAAAGCGCAAGGAAAATCTGCGCTGAAACAGTTTCATAAGAGAATCATTCATAAATCTGCTCCCGCCAAAATGAAAGTCAAAATAAATGTTAGTACTGTAATTTTACTGTTGTTCTGTAAAATAAAATTAAAAAGTAAGAAAAAAAATAATGATAACAATGATTACAACAGCTCTATTAATACTTATTTATAAGTTAAATTGTGCTTTGTTGGTAGGCTTTAATGTCTTCTAGAATGTTAAAAATGTTCAGTGTTAAGTACATATTTTTAAATTACTGTTTTGTAATTGATTTTTTTTTCTTTAAAAAGCAAGACAAAACTGTAAAAAAAACATTTTGCCTTTTTAATTTTATGCAATGGTGAAAAAAATTGGCAAAATACATGGGGGAAACCTGAAAAAACGTTTCATTTTGTTCGGTTTCGGCTTCAGCCAAGAACTTTCATTTCGGTGCATCCCTAAAATTACCCCATTAAATATAACTCAAAGTCATTTAAGCACACCTGGAATACATGCATAACTACACACACACACACACTCATTTTACATTTCATATTTAATATTAATTAATTGCCTACTTCTTGGCCAGCTCAAAGCATTGTTATTGGCTGTCTGAGGTGTTACGTAACAACACTGGTTCTCTCTGAAGGGGAAGCTCTGGTCTCACACAAAGTTTCCACTGACACTGTACAGCCACCCAACATACATCACTCACAATGATCCGCAGTTTTAACAGAACATCCTTCACATCTGCAACAGACATACACGCACAACATAAATCATTTCCCACTCAAGAGAAATGTTTTTTGGATGTTTCCATTTAAAAATCACAGAGCATCAAACATGGTTACCAGCAACAGCGAATACAAAGTTCACACAAACACTAAAAAAATAAGAGAACTGCCAAAAAGTCGGTGGACTGCTTGAACGACTAGCTGACTAATGGGTCTTAAAGGGATAGTTCACCCAAAAATGCTACATTCTGTCATCATTTACTCACTCTCATGTTGTTCCAAGCCAGTATGAATTTCTTAGAAGAAAATACATGTGGGTAACCAAACATTTTGGTGACCATTGACTTCCACTGTATGGACAGGGGGGGAAAAAAAGTTATGGCAGTTTTTTCATTTTTTTTTCTAAACCTACACTACCAGTCAAAAGTTTGGACACAACCTTTCACTTAATGTTTTTTAAAGAAGTTTCTTATGCTTATCAAGGCTGTTTTCACTTGATCAAAAATACAGAAAATATTATTATGATGTAAATCAATGTTTTTCTATATTAATATACATTAAAATTTAATTTATATCTGTAATTAAAGTTGAATTTCCAGAATCATTACTCAAGTTTTCAGCGTCACATGCTCCTTCAAAAATCATTCTAATATGCTGATTTATTTTCAGTGCTGGAAATAATATATATTTTTTTGGAACCTGTGATACTTTTTCAGGATTTTTTGATCAATAAAAGGTTAAAAAACAACGCCATTTATTTAAATAGAAAGGTTTTCTAACAATATACACTACTGTTCAAAAGTTTGGGGTGAGTAAATTTTTATTCTTTCTTTTTTTGAAAGAAATTAATACTTTTATTCACCAAGGATGTGTTCAATTAATAAAACGTGATAGCACAAAATGTATATTTTGATTAAATTCTGTTCTTTTTAACTTATTATTCATCAAAGAATCCTGAAAAAAAGAATCGCAGATTGCAAAAAAAATATTTGGCAGCACAACTGTTTCCAACATTGATAATTCTAATAATAAATCAGCATATTAGGATGATTTCTGAGGGATCATGTGACACTTAAGACTGGAGCTGATGAAAATACAGCTTTGCATCACAGGAATAAATTATATTGTAAAGTATATTCAAATAAAAACCATTATTTTATATTGTAATAACATTTTGAAATATTACTGTTTTTCCCTGTATTTTTGATGCAGCCTGGATGAGCATAAGAGACTTTTGACTGGTAGTGCATGTTTGTAGCAAGAGCGGTGGATATTTCCTAGGTTTGCAGGGTTAAATCAGCTGAGCTACGACTCTTTACGCATTTTCCTTTCTCTACCTGGCCTACAGATTTGGGAAAACACAACAGCTGAAAAGACAGAATCATGTCTGCAAAAACACATGCACTTACACTCATTCATAAACAGCAGCAGACATACAGAAACGCAGCATTTTCAATTGCTGTGCATGCAACCTAGCAACGTATCATCATAGCATGAAAGAAAAGAAATTGTCACGATTAATAAAAACACTACACTCATACAGTCTGAGTCAAATGAGCGGTTTGCCACAAGTAGGTGATGCTGTGAGCAGAAGTGGGAGGTGAGAATGAGAGCTGAGTGACAAGACAGAAGCAGATCACAAACACACACACACACACACACACACACAAGATGTGCTAATGATAACGCTCTAGCCTCAGTTTACTTCCTTTACTCAAACAACCATGGAAAAAGTACTTAAAAATAAAAACCAATAGCTACTGACACAAACATACCAACACTTCTGTAGATTTGAACGCACACTGCATGTATAAAAGCAAAATTGATGTGGTCGCATGTGAACTTGAAACATTAAAGATGGCTTTAGATGTAATGCTAAGAGGAGCAGTGGAAAATGCGCCACTTGTAGAGCTGGCAAAGGACGCTTTCTGTGGTTCGCACTAGCTGATTATATTTTCTTGTGGTTATGCTGCTACAGTAGGCCTACTGAAAATGGTTAAGTGTGCTTAGGTTTGTTCAAACAGTTCATTATGAAATTTGAAAACTTAGTGGTCAACATATGAGGCTTTCTTGACATGACAAGATGACTTTGTCGAACACTACATTAACAGTACAAAACGTTTGGGATCAGTATGATTTTTTGTTAAAGAAATGAATACTTCTATTTATACTTTTACACTGGTATAAAAAACTTATTTTAAATAAATGCTGAAAAAAAAGGCACAAATAAGAAATGTTTCTTAAGCACCAAATCAGCATATTATACTGATTTCTGAAGTGTGATGTGACAATGAAAATCGTTTACAATTTAAAACACATTAAAATTAGGGGTGAAACAGTTCAACTTACTCACGGTTCGGTTTGTATTACAATCGGTGTGGTTCGGCATGTGCTATGTTTATGGAAAAAACTATACGGTCAAATAAAATTAAATAAAATAACAACAAATAATCTAACTACAAGCAACAGCACAAATAAATACAATAGAGTAAAGATACAAATAAAATAAACAGTGTTTTCCAGGTTTTTGGGTAGGTCTAATTAGTTTTTAGGTACAGAAATTTAATAAAGTAATCAAATGCAAAATAACATTGCATACTTGACTGTATAAATTAAAGATTAATCTTTATTAAACATACCTGCAAACTCACAAGAGTTGAAAAAGGTGACAAGTTTACAAATGTAATCGCTGTACTGTATGTGGCTCTGGGGGCATCCCCACACTATTTTTTTTTTATTCAAGTGAAAACATATTTATTAAACTCAACTTTTATTTATTTCTTCTGTCTTTTGTATCGCTTCATTTTTATTTATTTTTCATTAATCATTTCTTCTGTCTTTTGGCCTGAACAAGTCTTTCAAGTGCCAGTTTTCTTTGCTTAGCAATGTGCCTTTTTAGAGCCCGATTTAGTTTAATTATATAGGGAGACAACTGAAACATTATGGGAGGGAGGGTAAGGACTGGAATTGGGACACACCGCGTTAGATGTTAGTTTTCATATCCCTTGAAACTTTTAAAAAACATGCCTCAGAATTGCCGCAATTCAAGTTGTCTGTGTCCATAGGAAAGATGACGATGCTGTAAGTTATCCTAAATTGTGATTGGCTAAAAGATGATGTCATTATCTGGCTTTTCAGTTTCAGTTCACTATATCTTGTGTTTTCAGTTTGCTATTTTTGAGAGGTTTCTTTTGCTTGCCGACACCCCCTCCATGGCCAAAATGTATATCCGATATATTTAATTTGGTCAATACAATATAATTACCATATCAATATGAACAATACTAAAGCCTCAGAACTTTTGTCAACAGATGTCTGTACCTACAAACTTCTAAAAAAATGTATCTAAAAATATACTAAGTCTACAAAACCACCTCCTATAATATTTTAGAAAAAAACTGCAATAATAAATTAATGTTCAGCTTTTATTTTAGCCTTCATACAAACAAGAAATGTCAAATCACTGTCAAATAAACATAAAAAACTCAGACTCGCCTTATTAATGTTAATATCTTTAACTTTAAACTATAGCATAGGCTGATTATTCTTATAGATTGAAGCAAAAGTGCTTCAATCAGGATAAATAATATGAAAAGTGCTCAGATTTGCTGCAGAAAGCAGAAAAAAATAGTGAGCAACAACAACAAAAAACATGTTGCTGGAGACAGGATTATTAAAAATGTGAATAAAATAAAATATCAGAAATGTGTTTATGTGACATTGGGATTATTTGGGATTGTAAAGCCCTAATTTGAAAGGTAGTGTATACTACAGAAGGCCTACAGAAGTTAGAACTCTTGTGCTTGTTTTCAAGAGCCAACCACATAGAGAACTGAGAAATTGTGACAATAATACACTATAAACTTATCACCTCATCACACCATAGTGGAGACCCTGGCATTTCCTAAAACATCCAACATGAAAAACTTACATTTTGAATCAAGCCCACAGTACAACTATTAGTAGGCTTAAAGAGCTGTTGTATGAGTAAAGAGTATTTCAGTATTCTAGTCTGGTGTAACTGGAGAGTTCTGACAAGGAGGAAACAAAACCGTCCAAGCATAAGTCTGCAGTTTCACACAGATGATATGCCATAACCAAACAAATGCAACAATTTGAAAACATCTCCATTACAAGGCATTTTAAAAAGTGAGGGAGACAAAAGAGCAGTGGAATAAATAGGGTCTTCGAAAAATGGCCTCGGGTC
Source organism: Cirrhinus molitorella (assembly GCA_033026305.1). NCBI lineage: Eukaryota > Metazoa > Chordata > Actinopteri > Cypriniformes > Cyprinidae > Cirrhinus > Cirrhinus molitorella. The sequence continues at coordinate 47,513,508 of CM065119.1, forward strand.
AGTGTGCGTCTTTCTGGTGTTTACATGCCAGCCAGTCATGTATGTGTGTGTAGTATCAGTCATCTACCTATACCAACTCCCTGTATGACTTACACAACACTCGCATGTGCACAGTCGCACGCAAAATGCTCTTTAGCAAGGCGCGCAAAAAACTCTGCACCACAAAGAATGAAACACCAAACATCCTCTTATAGAGAGTCCTTAGATCACAGCTGTAGCGTGAAAGCTGCAACTTCCAAAAACACACACACAACTCAGTATAGCTACCTTTGTGAGGACATACATTGACACAATGCAATCCCTAGCACCTTACCCTAAAGAACTAAGTGCCTCATCCAAACCCTTACCCTAAACCTAACCTTTACCCAATTATAACCTGATCCCTAAAACCAAGTCTTGACCCTCAAACAGGCCTTTAAAGGGGTCTCAGGCCAAAATGTCCTCACTTTACAAAACTGTCCTCACTCCGATGGTCTAAAACTCAAACCGGCCCTCACAAAGATAGCTGTGCAAGTGCACACACACCATTTTAGCAGTGTTGGACATTACAGTGTTTAGTATCTACCACGAGCTGGACAAAAATGGAGAAAAACTGGACAAGTCACAAAGACAAGTCATTTCAATAACAGTATGACCACTAATTTAAATGAAATCAAATGTGGACCTTTTTACTCCCTACCACAATAACTCTGTGGGAAGCACATAGCCATCTAAAAGACAACGACTTTAACCCCAGAGGGTTCAATCCACCACAGTTACAACAGCTTCTAACCATTGGCCTCTTTCTGCACACAGGTGAAATACATGCTAGAGGTGACCTCAATTCAGCACAACCCAAAACTGAGCAGTATAGTATCTTCTGTGTGTTTTCTTTTTTTCAGTAAAAAAGCAAAAGGAGATATTTAGATGCCCCTGCACACAATGAAAGTGGTTGGTGATTTCAAATGGCAAGCAAAAGCACTTAATGTGATGACAAACACTGTTGGTTGTCTCCGTTTGTTACATACACTGACGTAATATCCTACCACCTGATCTCATGGCGAAAAACGTAATGCACCCCAATAAATACGCATCACTACAGTTTCCAACAGAAATGAACATCAGAGGCGGTAAAACAGCAAGCACTTTGTATTCTTACACAAGCTATATTTTTCGCTTTCTGGATGTAAAAAGTTTGCTTGGTAGCTCAGCCGGCACAGAATTGAACTTAGGATGTGGAATCCTTGGGTACAAATCCTGTGAAAAACATGACTCGTAATGAAAGAGCTGAAAGATGAGAGATCGAAAAAAAAGCTAAAACGGCATGCTTGCAATTGCGTTTTTACGTCACATTCACTTTTTGTGTTCATACTATTGGGTAGGTTTAGGTGTAGTGCAGGTCATGCATTATTTTAAAATGTCACAGAACATTAGTTTTGTCATGAGATCAGGATGATATCTTAAATAACAATGTTTTAAATACCTTGGGATAACCAATCATATTTTCATTAATGCCTTTTGAGAACTGCATACTTTAATGTAAAGCAAACCTGACTAATATTTGAAGTTCAGATGCAAAACTCTCGACACCTAGTATATGTCTATCAAATACTTTTACTTCAAACTTGCTAAAATCCCAGCCTCAGCCCAATCAGAAGTACTGTACTTGGGTAGAAACCTATACCTAGGAGCCTGATAAAACTGTTATATATCTTAACTTTAACCCATCTATTTTTTTAAATAAATGTTATACTGTTGATTAGAATGATTCAAGGTCTAGGTTTAATTTTTTCCATTGTAAAAACTTTTAGACACTACTTGTGTTTCATTGCAACTTGAATTCTATTCAAACATTCAGATATGTCCTCGCAACAGTGTGGCACTGATAAATTGAGAGGATCATTTATGCTATTGTTATACATTATCATATCGCCCAACCCTAAAACAGCTCAATGGTACACAACAGCATGACTTTCTGTAAACCATTTGACTTGACTTGGAATTTTACTTCAATTTTATTCCTTATTCCTTATTTAAATTGCTTCAAAAGACTTGAAATATAAGACTGCAGTCGTATGGACTTTTTTAATGACACTTTTACTACTTTCACCGTAGGTAAAAAGCTCTGCTCGATCTCTGCCTGAGATCTCATTTTGTATTTTTAATGAAGAGAGACACTGAAGTACAAATATGAGTAATGACAATGATTCATTTAAGGTATAAAGATGACTCTAAGCCCCTGTTCAAGATAGAACTAAAATGGACAAAGTCAAGGAATTCATTTTTCAAAAGATTTTGGTCGACAGTTTAAATAGCGCGCAGGAAGCATTGTTTTGAATTTAAACGAATCAAGCAAATATAAGCAAATGTTTGCACTGTTTTGAACAGGTCTTAAAAAGTAAAGTATTTTTTAGAAACTCATTTTAAAGATATAGTTCAGCACAAAATTTAAATTCCGTAAGCAACTACTCACCCACACGTCTTACGACTTTGTTTCTTTTGCAGAATATAAACAAAGCTTTTTCTGAAGACTGCTGCTAACCAAGCAGTTTTGGTTACCATTGACTTCTACTGAATGAACAAAACATTTCTCAAAATATCTTTTATGTTCCACAAATTAAAAGTGATGTCTATCCCTAACACTCCTTTTAAGGAAGTTAAAAGATGTACCGTGCAAAGTTCAACTGCAAAACTGTTTATACTGTTACTGGTATGTCTGTAGCTGAAGTAGGAATTTCTAGTGATACATCATTACAAAGAATGCTGCTATATGTTAAAGCACGCTGTAACTTTATAAGGGATTCTGATGTTGGATGCATCATGCAAAACTCTGTGTCAGAATTGACTCTGGGGAAAAAAAAAAAAACACATGTGGGTGCTAATATACAATAATGATTAATGGCTTAATGGTAAACAAAACCTCCTGCCCGCCTGCATTAATAACGTGACAGCATGTCAGAATAATCTCAAAAGGGTTTGGAGCATTTCCCACCCACACACGCACACAAAACAAACACACAGGCTTTGGACAAAAGCACTCTGTTACATACACAAAATGCATATAAACAAGGGGTGAGATAAAATTAGAAAAGAAAAAGTCACAGGCAAATTAGTTAATTACTTAAAGTGAAACACATTTCAAAAGGCATCACTGTTCAGAGCAACAACTGTCACTTTAAAGCTTAACGTCAAATTGAGATTAACAAATGTGTTTCTGAATGCATTTAGAAGGCAGATAAACAAAAATACAAATCGCCTGATTCACAGCAGTGTTAAACACTAGATGCAGTAAGGTCAAAGACGGAAGGGTATTCCCTGCGGCATTCAACTGCATATCAAACAGGAAGTTGACAGCTCAAAGCGAGAGAGACATCATCTACAACAAGATGTAACTTTTTCCATTAAGTAAACGCTGGCCTCAGGGCTGCTATGTCTCAACCAAATCGTGTTACAAAACATCTCTAGCCACTCTACTGCTTACTGTATCTTGCACGTTTGTGCAGCTAGGAGGTTCCTCTGGATCAGTTCATGCCTAATTTTTGTCAATCTTACAGGAAAAAGTCAAAATTATAATTTTTTTTATGCCAAAAATCATTAGGTTAAGTAAAGATCATGTTCCGTAAAGATATTTTTTCTACCGTAAATATATGAAGAGTTCAGATGCAAAAGCCTCTAAACCCATCCAACATCTTTTAAAAAAAAATGCATTTTTATTAGGCTCTGATGTATAGGTTTCTATGCAAGTACTGGTACTTCTGATTGGGCTGAGGATGGGATTTTAGCAAGTTTAAAGTATTTGATGAACGTATATTATGTGTCAAGAGCATTCACTCGGTATCTCATTTCTGACAGAGATGGCTTTTAGCTTTTTAGGGATAACTGCATACTTTAATACAAAGCAAACCTGACTAAAATTTGAAGTTCAGATGCAAAAATAAGCAGCATGACTTTCTGTAAATCATTTGACCTGACTTGGAATTTTACTTCAATTTTATTCCTTATTCCTTATTTAAATGTCTTCAAAAGACATGAAATATAAGACTGCAGTCATATGGACTATTTTTATGACATTTTTACTCAATCTCTGCCTGAGATCTCGTTTTGTATTTTTATTGAAGAAAGACATTAAAGTATAAAGTATAAATATGAGTAATGTATTTTTATTAGGCTCCAATGTCAAGATTTCTATGTAATTCTATGTATTCTGATTGGGCTGAGGATGGGATTTTAGCAAGTTTATTTGATGGATGTATAATATGTGTCGAGAGCATTCACTCAGTATCATTATCTCATTTTTTGACCGAGATAACTTTTAGCTGGTTTCGCATCTGAACTCATAAAAACTTCATATAAACACCTAATTTCTGCTTAGTAATATGCATTCCTAAGAACTTCATTTGGCCAACTTTAAAGGCGATTTTTTCAGTATCTAGATTTTTTGCACCCTCAGATTCCGGAATTTCAAATAGTTCTATCTCGGCCAAAAATTGTCCTATTGTCCAAACCATACATCAATGGAAAGCCTATTTATTCAGCTTTCAGATCATGTATGCATTTCAATTTCAAAAAATTGATCCCTATGACTGGTTTTGTGGTCAAAGGTCACACATGACAAAGAAATCCCAGTTGAAGTTAAGTATTGCTGAGTGTGTATGTAATGTGTTAATAAGTCTGTCACTTTAAGTGGAAAGTCACAGGACGTTATGCTTATGCAGCAGTAGGGAGTCTGCAGAGAAATCAGACGCAATAGGGATTCTGATGGGTTGTCACACACTGCCACTAGCTCATTCTGTACTAAATGATAGGTGACACGATATCTTCCCTGTGTTAATTTAGAAGTGTCACTATTCTAATTTGAATATCAAGCATGCAGTTATTGTATGAACAAGAGAGCTAGAGTGGTAAATGTGTCATGCGTCAAAGTGCAAACAGTGTCATGGAGATGGATGTGATAAGCAACGGCAAGCTAAACCGCTTTTCAAAAACTTTTGACACGAAATGTACTCAGTCACTGCTGTCAAGCGTAAGATCAGACATCAGGAAAACTTTGGTAGGTAGAAGCAAGTGCCTGGGTATCCAGGGTATCAAAACCATGACATATGGAACAAACACACTTTCATGCTTGTTCATGTCATTATATAACACTCTCAATTACTCGACCCTCCAGAATAAATCATGCGATGCACAGCTGCGAACCAAACTAATAAAGCTGTAGTGTCACTTCAGATGACAGAAAAAACAGGAAGCGTTTTCAAAAAAACCAAAAAAACAAAGTACAACATGGAAATGTAAAGATTGTTAAGAGTGACTCACATCCTTTAATGACATACAACAGAATACTCTAGTACAGTACGGTCTTGCTCAACTACAACAACAAAATATAGCTCTTTTTAAGTGCCCTCTGACACAAACAGTAGCAGGGCAGCGTAACCTGATGCGCACTGTTTCTACATGAACATTTTGTCTCACTGAGGAAGTAAAAAACTGGTTTCTCAAGTTCTATAACGCTGGTCACCGGTACATTATCTAGCTCTTTATCTCTTGAAACAATATTTCCCTTTCAAAGGGAAGGCTGTTCCCTGCACATGCCTTTGAGCTGGTGGCTCATAATGAGGGGTGTCTGAAATCTTTGCAGGATGTGGACACTGCATCTCAGTCCTGCAAGCCACCTCAACAGAAGGTTTTCCACTCTGAGGCTCACAGCCAGGTACATTACAGAGCGCAAATCACTTTGGATTTGCCTGAATTCAAACTAAGGGTCATAAAAGAGGGTGAATGGAAAATGCCGGTCTTGTTGGTCATAATGTCCCATGTCATAAAAAAAGAGCAAGGCTGAAGAGATATGACTTCATGATTGTAAATTAGCTTACCAAACTATCCATGACATGAAGACATAACTCTCATAGTCAGACTTGCAAGTTTTTAAACACAACGTAGAGGCTGCATCATAACCCATCATTTCAGAGATCTCATCAGCAATGCGCCTCAACCATGAACCTCACCAAGCTGGAAACTCCTCTACTCCTATTTCATAAGATTTAGAGATAGAAGCCTACAAAGGCACCCGGTTATAAAGAACAACTTTCTTCCGCTGTGGAGAGCGCATGTTCTGCGTATGTTCCAACTCCACCGGCACTAGTAGTAAACACTTCTTAGAGAAACATCCAGGTAAATACATGAGAGCTTACTCACCGTTCGGTCCATATTTTTCTAAATGACTTTTCACTTGCTCCAGCGTGAGTCCAGTGTTTTCGTTCACACCGAAGTTTGCTAAAACTTCTGATGCAGATTTAGTGTGGGCGTTTTCCATCTCGAGGAACTGTTTACTACGAGCACTTGAACGGCATGTATTTGTGACAAATGACACCGAGATCACGGACGGGCTGGGAGAAGTGGCCAAATTTCCACCGAGGTGCTTTCAGACCGCCAAGCGGAGGTGGTAGTCTGCGCAGACGTCCACCTGCCCCTTCTGCAAGCCGCCGGTATGAGCCCGTGAAGCTGCTGGCTGCTCCGTGTGAGCTGGAGCGATGTGAATGCGCGCGCAAGCGCTCCGCGTCCTCTGAAGGTGCGCGAGGTTCACGCCTCTTTTTCCGTGAGCTCGAGTGTTTGAGCACCGTCCGCGAGCGCTTATTGGCTCGCGTTACCTGGGAGAAGAGAAAGGGAGCTCACGTTCGCGGTGTGTGCATGAAAACGAAAACCCGCCGTAGCCTAAGAGAGAACTGCGCCAAGCTAATTTCCGCGTCAGGAGGAGAATAAAGCGGTGAGCAGTTTGTCGCGGATGAAGGAAGCTGTCGACTCGAGTGACTCCGAGCGCGTCATCCGCGAGCTTGTCACACCGTCACCGCTCAAAACTTGTGTCAAGATTGCCTCTGAATCTGATTAATATATCTGGAAGATATTAACCATTACCTGGCCGTTACGCATGAAACAAAAGTATAGTGGATAGGGATAAACAATTTGGCGATTTATAGATTATATAACCTTTATGGCTTTTTATCTGAGTCGCAACATTTGCTAATCAAAATAATTCACTTGCAAAGCATCATAAAGCACCGAGAGCTGGCTCTCAAGGAAAACCGTGTACTGCACAGAGGGGGAGATGGATTTAGAACAAGGTGCTCCAGTTCTTTCCATGGCTCATAGTTTCTCATCTGTCCCTCTGCAAAGCCTATATATAGACAATGTACACTGCTAAACTCATGTTAAAACAAGAAACTTTATAGGTTACATCATCCTTGCCCGCAGAAGTGATAGGAGATCTTTGGGAAAATGAGGTAATGCTTAGGTCAAAGCTGGCATCACAAATGAAACTGGCAGCCCCATCTGGCCTGGCTTTTCACCTCTCAGACTGTTTTCACACTTGGTTTGATTGCTTCGTATGAACCTGAGTTCAGTTCCACCAACCTCCCCCTTGTCCTCGCCGGTCCTCTTTTCACAGTGCACTTGGTTCAAACCGCAGTGCATCTGTGTCATGAATGACACCATCCCGAGGCCGATTTCATTGGTCAATTTAATCACGCAGTCAGTTCTGGCTTCGTGGATTCAGTTCTGAATTCACATATCATCAATATAATGGATCGTGACAGAGATTAGTGCTTATATAAGCATGTGATACTAACGCGATAAAGATAAAGTTGGGGTTACGGCAGTGGCTCTCAAACTTTTCTCAAACTCCCCTCTTTTCATTTTAATTTACAAAAATTAGAAATGTCTGTGCATTAAAATAAGTAACAAATTTTAAAATTATTATATAATTATAATTAAAACAATTACATTTTGAGGGTGAATTAAAATAAGAAATCATTTTTTTGTTGTTGTTGTTGTTTTAGTTTATTTTAAAGCTTGCTTTGCCTTTTTTTAATAGTGCTGTCAATCAATAAAACAATTAACTAATTAAAATTATTAATAACACACTTTTTCTCAAATTAATCACGATTAATCCCACCTAACAGTTTTTTTAAATATACTTCTATATTGCAATCATTACACATAAAATTTTCAGTATGTTTTTATTATTTGTTAAATATTTTTATGACTAAAGGTAAGTATCACTGATACCAATATTAGAAAAATAACTAATTTAAGTGTATTTAAAACAAGCTTCACATAAACCCATTATTTACTTTTACTTAAACCTTTTAGCAAGTAGGAAATATACCAAAATTGAATAACGTTTTCAAACACTAAATACTAAATGAAATATAGATTAAAAGCTTTAAAGCTTAAAAGTTATTGATTTCCTCTTTTTTCTTTAATTTTTTGATTAAGAGACATAGCAGCTGGTTATTCAATTATTTGGCAGCTATTACTTTAAGAGCTGCTGCTGTTGAACGTGACGCGGATCTGACACGCATGCTCGTAGTTTTATTCACGCTGTAATATGAAATGATACAGGCTACAGCGTGCACCGCCACATTTGTTACGAGCAAAGTATCGCCTGGCGCTGAAGTTAAGTTGGAGTGCATGTCTAAAAAGTCTTCCGTTTGATGTGGTCATAAAGATGCTCTGCGACTAAATAAATGCAAATCTTGTCAAGAAAAAAAAGAGACCGAACCAGCAGTTAATTGTTGTGGCCCAACCCTAGCCCCACGCCTGTGTTAACTGCATTCATTTTTTTAACGCTGTTAAACTGGAAAAATGAATTGCCTGTGTAACTCTAATTTTGACATCACTAATTTTAAGTTATTTTGATGCCCCCTAGTGGGCCCTGGCCCCATGGTTAAGCACCACTGAATTAGTTAGTTGTTTTAGCATTGTTTAGGCAATCAGAACAGAACTAATCAATTCTTTAAAATTGGCTACAGGGTTGGGTGTGTGCTTAACTGGTTTGGGGGAAAATAATCAACAATGCAGCATTGTTTACTACTGTAACTAAGTAACAAGTTCAAATGAGATGATGCCAGCTTCACAACTTGTGACAGATTGTCCACTACAATTTTTCATGGATAGTAGTGATTGGAGAAGTCATGTTTTTTAAAACTTTGAATCAATTGTTTTACTGTTCACTGTTTGAATAAATATGCTGGATAAATCCATATAAAACACTCGGTTAAAAATAACCCAATTGGGTTGTTTTAACCCAAGGGCTGGGTAATATAGGACAGAACACATTTTGGGTTAATTTTACCCAGCAATTTGGCTTGTTTATTTAACCCAGCATAATAGGTTGATTTACTTTTACTATAATACTAGCTTGTTTTTTACTTCATACATGAAATAATGTTTACAGATTGCCTTAAATCCTCTAAACTTCTGTAAAATACTCCACACAACCACTGGTTTGCATGATAACTTACTTTATTTGCCTATATATATTTTTTTTTTACAGCATTGTATTTATCGTTTTTAATACGTATGTTACTGTGCACATATTGCCTATATTTAAACTCATTTAAGAAGTAAACATTATTGTAACATAATCGTGTTCAGTGGGGAACCGCTACAGCCGCACTGCGTTTCACTCTTAGCTGAAATATGCTGTGACTGCCTCCATAGCCTGCCCATAAACAAAGTATTTATACAGTATTCTGTATCTTTATGAATAAAATCGTTTATTTTATGCAAAGTATCAGGCTTTTCCATCATTAGGTTATGCAATGTCTGACTCAGGAGCTGCTGGGTAACACTAAAATTACCCAAGCACTGAAAAAATAACCCCAAAAAACAACCTGAAAGGCTCAACCCAGCAACCCATTGTACAAAACATTAAAAAAAAAAAATTATCAATGTCAAGTTCTGTCATGAAACTTTAGATAGTGCAGGCTGATGGGTCCTGAAGTACACCTTGCATCAGAAAACAACAGAAATATTAATCCGCAGCTCTGTACCAAAGTTAAGCTTCTGCAGAGTAATGCTGTCTTAGAGAATACTGTGGATACCCTACTTTAAACCCATCGCCTCTAGAACACAATGTGCTTCTGAGGTCTATATTTATCTGAAAATGGCCCAGGTCTCTTTCCACCTATCCAGGTCATAATCAGCTTCCGCTCAAGTACAGGAGCTCTGTTTAGACACGAGCCTCGTGTGCTGATCTAGGACCAGCTTTTACCGCTGAAAAACATAACCTTCATCATTATATTCAGAAGCAAAGGGCAGCAGCCCTGTACTCAATAATGATGTTCTTAGAAGTTACACTTCATAAACTGAACTTGAAAACAGCCTACTTTACTTCATCACCGTACCGCACTTACGATCAGCATTCAGACCACTTTCTGCATTTGATCAATTGAGATATTGACTCCCCTCTTGACTCCACATAGAGTCGGCTAGTGGTCTCCTTGGGTTAAGCCAGTGGCTTAAGGCAGCACGCTAATGCAAATTGATGGATCAGATTGCCTTGATGGAAGGAATGTTAATAGGACATCATTCGCATCATTTGCCATTTCCTATTTCCAATACAGCATAGGTTTAGCATCAGTGTGATGCTATTTTTAGGCTTCCCATCTAAAGTGACTCAGCATGAAGCTACACAAATCATATATATATATATATATATATATATATATAACATTTGTGATGAAGAAGGTTACCCCAGTCTCCTCACTACACCCTCACTGCAAATTTATTGGCCACACAATTTCACCACATAAAATCAGTGTGACTCTTTTATATTGGACATCAAACCCAAGCCACCCTCCCCCTAAAGTAGAGAAAAAAAATAGAAGGGAGACCCTTGAATGCCAAAGTCCTTACGGAAAGGAAATCCTTCCCCCTTTTCCCTGACTCTTTTACCACACTGGCATACAATGGATGTCTGTGCGAGTTACAGTTTCAGACACCAAATTTTCCACTCGGGCTTTTCAAGCCTCCCAGCTGCATTTGCCTTCAAGCCTGGCTGCTCGCACCATCACTTTGCATTATGGAAATCAGTTCCTAAATAGGTTTAATTTTCTTTTTTGTATACTACTGTATACATTTTTTCAAAAGCTATGCTTTCTCTCTCTCTTTTCGAATTTCATGTGTATCAGGTATCCACCAATTTGCCATCAATACTAAAGATACAGTACGTAATAATGCCAAAATAGTTTTTAAAAAAACAATAAGTAGTAATGGACATCATTTTAATTCTCAGCTGTGTCGTGATGGGAGCGAGGCGCTGCGATATCTGCTACAGGCACCGTACTGCGGTACCTTCATTGACTTTGACTCAAGGAGATCTGGAGTGAGACTAATCCCCAGACTGCAGCAGCTGCACCTGACACAGAGAAAGAAAGACAGAATGAGAGAGAGAGAAGAGAGAGAGAAAGAAAGAAAGAAAGAGAGAGAGACTGTGCCTGTGCTAGCATCCCCTACACTCCATCCCAATCAAATACAATGTACTTCATCTTCCTTTCTCTCTTTCTGTTACACACACAGACTCCAAGCACATTACATCTGTGACGCAGTAGTCATTTCACAGGATGGTACCAGGGGATGCCAATGCGCCGTCTGCCAGTCTGCCTGACGGGAATAACAGATGAGAGAGGGAAAAGGGGAGGAGGAAGAAAAAGAGGTTCGTCTGAATCGCAGAGTAACAATTATGTCCGATCCACTCATATCTAATAATGGTTTAAGCCAATCAGATCACAACACCAAGAAATCTTTTTGACTGGGAATTTTATTCAGATAAAAGATCATAAAGGGGTGAGGGGAAACTAGAGAGAATACATGAAAAACACATCTTATATTTTGACATTGTGTGACTTTCCGAGTGCGTTCCAATGTTCAGACGAAAATGTAGCACTACATTTTTTCTTGCTACATATTATACTTGCACAAAAGAGTCACTTCTCAGTGCTTTGCCAATCTTCATCTATCAGTCACTGCCTAATGGAACCAAACGGTCTGTAATGAACCAATTACTATGCAGTGAAAGTTGTTGACTGTTAAAATGCCAGTCAGCCAGGTGGCCTATTGAAGTGACATCACTAAACATTACTTGTGGCCTCATCTCATTATGATTTTACTCATTTCAATCCATTGCAAGGTACTTGCTTTCCTAGAAGCTGATGAAACTGGCTCCTGTAGAGGAAATCACAATTTTTTACAAACAAAATGAATGAACATTCAGTGCATCAAAAATGTCTATCTTCCAAGGGCCAGATTTACTAAACGGGGCACATTAGCATTAGAGCGCGATTCCATAAAAGCACCAATGGGAGGAGAAAATTCTGCGTATGATTTACTGATAATTCGCACATTAAAGAACACAGACGCATCCAGATCATTTCCATAATGACCAGCGCAATTTACCAAGACCAGCACGAATTAGCGCCAGCTTTTTTGGGCGTTAAATAATGGCAGAAATACCAGAAATTTGACTAGTGTAAACGTTATTTTAATACTCTCCTCCCAAAATGTGTTCCCTGAAAGGGAAACTCCTACAAATGCATATTCAATAAGGTCTGGTGCCTTTTCAGCGCTAATCCTTAATTAGTAAAGCCTGACAGTACTATTTTAACCAGAGGTGAACAGTAGTGAAGAATGTTTCTCTGCTTTAAAAGTACTTTTCAAATCAGAGGGTTTTTCCTTTCAGAAAACCTTACTTCACAACATTCCAAAGATTAATATTGTCTTTTTTACTGCACTACGTTTCATATTAAACACCATTTAATACTTAAATCTAGTGCTTTCTAACATTTACTGAAGTAAAAGTAATTCAAAGATTTACTTGAGTAAAAGCAAGTACTTTGAATGTTCTTTAGTATTAAAGGTAAAAAACACAATTTTTATTAATGAAATGTAGTTTTATTTATGAAATGTAGTGCAGTAAAAAGTACAACATTTTGCTTTGGAATCTAGTGAAGTAAAAGTTTTCCAAACAAAAACACTTACAAAAATACTTACAAAAATACAGTTTGCACTGGCCCAAGCTGTAAGTAAATCTAACCCCAAATGTAAGAAGGCTGCTGATATTTTTACAGTTTACAGTAATTTTCTGTAGTTCCATTTCTACTCCCAACATTTGCAACATATCACACCTGTTGCAGAGTTATCACACACTCTGTGAAGGGTTTGTCTGAAATGAATCATTGTAATAAGTGATGTCAGTGCTTCGGCACATGCGCTAATGTTCAATGCAAATATAAACCACAGAGTGATGTAAAGTATTTGTAACACAGCAAGAGCTAAAGAGGGAAGGGTGATGCATTGTGTGGGCAAGCATTACTGAAATATGTTGTTATTTCATAATGCACTGAAACACGGGTCACCATTGGCCTCCATTAAACATGAAGTGAACATCAGGATACACTCAGCACCAAACAAATGTAGAGATGTAAATTAAATCAACATTAATTACTCGCATCAAGAGGTATGTATCACGGTGCAGGGGGAAGCATGCATGCAGCACCTTGAGTGTTACTCTGAATCAAAGTAATTATCCTCACAGAGGAAAAACAATGAGCTCCCTTCAGTGAGTGATAATGTACTCCAGAACATGATGATCTGTATCGGTTGATCTCATTTGTACTTTTTGTGTGAAATAATGACATGTTTATAGATTGACTAACTATGTCAGGACAATAATTCCTTCCATCCAGCAAACTGTAAATATAACTTAGCAAATGACAATGATACAATCAATTCCAGACAGACAAAATCAAGTCCTGGCCTACATTTTTACATGTTCAAGAAGCTGATTAGATAAAGACTTTTAATGTTTTTTAAAGAAGTCTCTTCTGCTCACCAAGCCTGCATTTATTTGATCCAAAGTACAACAAAACGGTAAAATAGTTTTCCTAATTTTACTATTTCAAGTAACTTTTTTCTATTTGAATAAATTTTAAAATGTAAATTTTCCTGTGTTTAAAGCTAAATTTTCAGCACCATTACTCCAGTCTTCAGTGTCACAAAAAAGTATTATAATATACTGATTTGCTATTCAAGAAACATTTTATTATTATTATTATTATTATTATTTAAAACAGTTGAGTAATTTTTTTTTCAGGATTCTTTTATAAATAGAACGATCCAAAGATCAGCATTTATCTAAAATAAAAAGCTTTTTTTAAAGTTTTACACTATACCATTCCAGTCAGTATAATTGTTTTTGGAAGGAAATTATAGAAATTAATACTTTTATTTAGCAAGAATGCTTTAAATTGATCAAAAGACATTTATAATGTTACAAAATATTCTATTTCAGATAAATGCTGTTCTTCTAAACTTTCTATTTAACAAAGAAACCTAAAAATCAGAACTTTAGAATGATTTCTGAAGGATCGTGTGACTGGAATAATGATACCAAAAATTAAACTTTAAAATCACAGGAATAAAGTTCATTTTAAATTATATTCACATAAAAAACGGTCATTTTAAATAGTAAAAGAATTTCAAAATTGTACTGTTTTTGCAATGCAGGTTTGGTGAGCAGAAGAGACTTTTCAAAGGCATTTTGTGTTTTCAATAAGCAACAACCACAAAACATAACTTGTACTGCTTTGTTTTCTGTTCTATTGAAGTTTTAGTGTGCACAGGTCTAAACTAACTTGCTTTTATTTTCTCTTTATCAAATTTTTATCATATTTATTATGCTAAGCAGCTGCAGTTCAACCTGTCCATTCATTGTACTGGAGTCTGTTTTATACTAAAGGTAAATACACAAACAAAAACACTGTTGTGTGCATTGGGAACTATAATAGACAGAGCGAGAGAAGGAATAGACAGTCAGACTCGGTAAAAGAAAAAAGAGAGGGAGGGAGAAGGAATAAACCAAATTGAAAGAGACACAGATGAAGTGGAAAAAGGGCGGCTGAGAGAAAATAAAAGAGTTAGGCCAGGCAAAATCAAGGATGCAAAGAGAATGTGTGAATGAGAAGTGCAGGGAAAGAGATTGAATCGGAGCTGGTGTCATTGATAGCTTGGCTCCTACTGACAGAACGGCCCAGTGGTAAAGACAAGGCTTAGGTAGATATCGATTTTGAGAGCAGGCTGGTCTTGATTTACAAAGCCAAAGCTGCTTAAGCCGGCCAGTGTGTTTTTTTTTGTTTTTTTGTTTTTTGTTTTTTTTGGTGTAAACAAAGGCACTCTGCACTGCCCAAGAAGAAGAAAGGCAAAGAAGGGCTTTTCAGAAACAGGCATAGAGGCAGATAAAAAGGAGGCAATGAAATGCAAAACACTAACTGACCAACTGAAATTAAATGAACAAACAAATACAGCACTGAATAATACTTATATGTGAATGTAGCAAAAAATACAATTTATTATCAGTCTAAATTGTTTATTAAAGGGCACCTATTATGCCCCTTTTTACAATATCTATCTATAATATTGGTCTTGGGTGTCCCCAGAATGTGTCTGTAAAGTTTCAGCTCAAAATGCCTCGCAGATAATTTATTATAACATCTGGAAAATGTCATTGTCATGTCATGTCAGGTTTTTTTTTACACAGTTATAATTACAGCTCCATATGTTTCACTTTCTGGACATAACAAGCTTGCTCGGTAGCTCAGTCAGTGCGAAACTGGACTTGCGGAAGCTTAGGTATGAATACCGTGAAAAACATGACTCATGAAAGAGCTGAAAGATAAGATAATGAAAAACAAGCTAAAACAGCATGCTTGTGATTGCGTTTTTACGTCACATTTGCTTTTGTTCATACTATTGGGTAGGTTTAGGTGTAGTGCAGATGGTACGTTATTTTAAAACGTCACTGAGCATTAGAGTTATAGCGTCACTCAACGGACATTTCAAGTCAGAACTGACACGTACAAAACCAATGTCACATACAACGTACATTACATATGTACATTCATCTGTTCCGGCCAAAAAAAAAGAACATTCACTCAGTGAATATTTCACATCGAATATGTAATGAAATGTACATGATGGTTTTCTTATAATTCAAAAAGTTTGCACCCACAGGGTGAAAACTTTTTGAATTATTATTAGAATATCAGAGTAAATTTAACTTATTTTGTCTTCTGGGAAACATGTAAGTATCTTCTGTAGCTTCTGAAGGGCAGTACTAAATGACAAAATAGGATATTTAGGCAAAATAAAAAAAAAAAAATATATATATATATATACATCCTCATTTTGTTCAAAAGTTTACACCCCCGTCTCTTAATGCATTGTTTTTCCTTCTGGAGCATCAATGAGTGTTTGAACCTTCTGTAATAGTTGCATATGAGTCTCTCAGTTGTCCTCAGAGCGAAAAGAGTGAAAAGATGGATCTCAAAATCATATAGTCATTGCTGGAAAGGGTTCAGATACACAGAAATGCTGAAAAACCAAAGAATTTGTGGGACCTGAAGGATTTTTTTTTCTGAAGAACAGCAGGCAGTTTAACTGTTCAGGACAAACAAGGGACTGGATCACTAAACAAAAAAACAAAAAAAAAACAAAAAACACAGCTATGGATCATTCAGGTAACAACAATATTAAGAATCAAGTGTGCAAACTTTCGAACAGGGTAAGTTTTATGAATTCAACTATTATTTTCTCTTTTGCACTATATGTTCATGTCTTTTATGTGAAATAACATGCATTTTTTTGTATGACCGCTCCTATTTTGGTAAAATACTTAACATTTTGCAGATTCTGAAAGGTGTTTGTAAACTTTTGACCTCAGCTGTAGATAAATATCTCTATTAAAGATGACACTCACATCCAAGAAACCTTGCTGTGTATCACCTTGCTTAGTGGGCAAGTTCAATGAGATTAAGAAAGGTCATATAAAAATCAAACTTTAAAATTAGTCAAAAGTGGAATACAGCTACACTGGAAAAAAATGCTTTCTTACTTTGATTTTTTTGTCTTGTTTTCAGCCAAAATATCTAAAAATTCTTCAAATCAAGAAGGATTTTCTAGACAAGTAAAAAATATTGTCAGAAAAAGCAAAATAATCTGCCAATGGGGTAAGCAAAATAATCTAGTTTTCATCTTGAAATAAGATTATTTTGCGTACCCCATAGGCAGATCATTTTGCTTGTTTTAAGCAAAAACTCACTTAATTATGACTTTTTTTCTGAAAACAAGACAATATTTTTGCTTGTCTAGAAAATCCTTCTTGATTTAAGAATTTTTAGATATTTTGGCTGGAAACAAAACAAAAAATCTAAGTAAGAAAGTCTTTTTTGCAGTGTAATAATCATTGTAAGACCGAACAAAATACTGTTATTTAAAGGTTAAGGAGGCCATAATAATAATCATTTCCATGTCTATAGCACTTTTCATCAAGCCAAGGAAGCTTTGTGAAACTAAATCAAAAGAATGCCAAAAGAAAGACAGTATAACACACAGAAGAAGGAAAAAAAAAAAAACAGAAATGTGCTCATGGTCAGTTAAATGGTCCTAATTCATGAAATATTGATTTACTTTAATTTCAAAGCTCTTGAGTTTTGAAAAACAAACTTAGTCAAACGAATGTCTATATTATTAAGCCCCTTAGGTATCTAATTAGACCTCGTTTATTTTGTAACTTATGGCCCAATGCAGAAGTCATCAGCTTGTCTGTCAAAAGCTCCAGAGACTGGGACTTATAGGAAACAGATCTGACTCTCTAATTACACTCTACCTGCCTTTGATTACCTGCCCTATGAGCAGAGCACGCTCACATGGGTGACTGATCTTGAAGTTCCCCCTTGATGAAGTACCCAAAGGAGAGATCATGTCCAAGTGATTAGTCTATCACACTCTGGCTTTTGAGCAGAGAGTATACACACCTGTCAACTTGTTGCCAGCTTGTTTGGTTCAAGGATCACTGCGTTTCCTCTTAAATGCATCTAATCCTTCTCTGTTTTAAATCTGATGTACTCTTTTGTCACTCATTTCCTTTATTCTCTTTCCATTTCCACATTCTCTGTCTTTCTTGTAATAAGGAATCGACAGCTGCTTCAATTAATGTCTTTTTTCTCCCTTACTATCAGCATAGTAGTAACCACTAGGTAGTGGTCTGGCATTACAATTTATATTGATTTTATTACATCCAGGTCATGATACTATAATTTGTTTTTTCTTTTCCCTCTGCCCTTGTAACCACGGAAGAATAAGGTCTTTAAAGGCATCGTATTATATTTTTCTGTTTACTTTTTCTCCCTGAGGTCCACTTACAATGTTAACAACTATTTTTTTGGACCAAAAGCAGTCATTATTTAGATTTCAAGACCACTTTCCACTCTCTGTCTCTCTTCAATGAAACTGGCCATTTCTTGCTGCTGTGTGTTTAAGATGAATCATTTTTTAAATACAAAATGGATGATGTTTTCTAATATTGTCTAATCCATCAGAAAGAAATGTTTGTATTCTGAACACTTTGTTGATGTGTAAATGTGGGTGGTCTGGTCATATATTATTAAAATTGAATGATCTTTTTCCATTGTGGAGGAAGTTTTGAGATCTGAAAATCATAGTACTGTATGTTTTCATAAAGCGTCTCTTTTATCTCACAAGATCAAGGAAATATTAGTTGTTCAACATATGACCCCTTTAATGATGCAGCTCATCTATTTATAAATCAGTCAGATAGCAACACATTGTGTACAGCACTTATTCACTGTAAGCTGACTGAGAAAAGTGTTTTTCAGCTTTCAAGGGATAGTTCAGCCAAAAATAAAAACCCACGCATCATTTTCTCGCACATTTCCAAACATGACTTTCTTTTTTTTCTGTACAACACAAGAGAATATCTATTAAAAAGTCTGTGTTGCTAATTGCTGTTTATTAAAAACAAAATCTATCCCTAAAACCATAAAAAAAAACTCTTAAATTTGTATGACAGCTTTAAAAAAGTATTTGATAAATATGTTTTCCACTATTCAGCTGCTCTTTTGTAAAAGCTGAACTCTCCAAAACATGAACTGTGCATCATAAATATTCTTTGTTATAACAAATGCTGTATCTGCTGTGCAGCTTTGACTAGGAGAGAATCATTTGATATAGACACAACATGTCCCTAAAGGCAGGAGCAAATAGGATGCATCAGTGTGTTGATTTGGAGGGGATCGCTGGATATTTTTTGGATATTTTATTCCTCCCTTTTTCTCTATTCTGACAGAAATTGAATTTGTCTTTCTCTGCGTTTAAGGTAATGCTCTGCCTGTACACCACGCTGAAAAGAACCTCGCCTCTCTCTACTTTTAATGGTACAGCAGAATCATCTGCATAGTCCAAACTAAACATCCAGCTAACAACTAAAGAGGTATGAACTCTGTCTTGCGGCTGTCTTGGTGACAAGGATTAAATATTGGGGTCATGCGTAAAGAGCGTTTCCATCCCACTGAGTAAAATAAGTCCATTCGGTTTAAAAAAGTATGCTTTTTCCATAGCACTACCATTGTACAGTTTGGAATCTGGAAGATTTTACGTTTCTCACATAATTCTCACCAAGAAAATAATATGCTGATTTAGTACTCAAGAAACATTTCTTATTATGTTGAAAACAGTTGTGCTGCCTAATATTGTTGTAGAAACTGATAGATACATACAACTGTGATACATACATAATTTTTTTAGGATTCTTTGATGAAGGTGGATTTTTTTTTTAATTAAAAAAAATGATATAAATATTAATACTCCTTAATTAAAATGTTCATAAAAATATAGCTGCAAGCAGCGATTAACGGGGTTCAAGCATTTAAAGCATTTAAGCACATGTGAAAAAAGACATTACATATTATTTATCAAGCATCTAAATGGCTAAATGAATAATTAAAAAAAAAAAAAAAAACTTTTTTTTTTTTTGTTTAGGCTTTTGTTTAGGCTTTGGGGTGTAGTTATAGCTTCCCAAAGGTACATATTAATATATATATATATATATATATATATATATATTATTTATTTTTTTTATTGACCTAGAGAGTTCAGAGACCTAGAGAGTCCAGAGAACTGTGCTGCAGTGTTTTTTTTTTTTGTTTTTTTTTTTTTATAGATTGAGCGAAAAACCTAGGACTAGTTTGCTAAAATAGTTTTTTTTTACATTTTCTCAATCATTAAACAAACCGTTTGATTGACAGCAGTCATACTAGAGGCAAAGTTGTTCAGAATGAGGAGGTCTATTGTATGATACGAATATAGTGCAAATGTGTAAAAAAAAATAAAAAAATAAACTATCATTTATGGCCTTGCAAAATGTGATATTGCCCTCAGTGGATGGTTTGGTTCCAGGCGAAAAACCATGATGCTAAATGCTAAAATGCTAAATACCACAATATTTAGCCAGGGTGACAGGCAAATACAATCAGACAAATTGACAAATCTTCGTGAGCCAAGGACTCCAACGACATTAGACATTTGAGCCTCTGACTAACGGTTTAGGAGTTATGAGCGATTTTGTATTTTTGATTGCTGTAGCACCCCTGTCAGGCCAAATGGGGCAAGCCTTGGTGATGTTGTAAACCTCCAAGTTTCAGGCCTCTATGGGCCCTATTTTAATGATCTAAGCGCATTGTCTAAAACACGTGGCGCATGTGCACTTAGAGCATGTTCGAATCCACTTTTGCTAGTTTAAGGGCAGGAAAAATGGTTATCATGCCTGGCGCATGGTCTAAAAGGGTTGTCCCTATTTTCTTAATGAGTCATGGGTGTGTTTTGGGCATAACGTGCATTAAACCAATCAAAGTCTCATCTTTCATTCCCTTTAAGAGCCAGTTGTAGCCTATTTATGTAGCCTACACAATAATAATATTTTACATTGTAATCCTTTCATTTTTAATATTTGGCATGTTTGTGTGCTGCTACACGTCCCTGTGTGTGTAAAAAGCACATGTTGTGCACCTGCCTATAGGTGCATATTACTAATGCACTCTTTAAATAACAAAAAAAACTGCGGCATTGACTTTAGACCAGGTTTTAGTTGGTCAATGTTGGTCAATATTAGCAACGAGCCAACAATGCACCTGAACACACCTCGTTTTCAGACCAGCATGCCCATAGGCACACAAATGGGCGCAAATGCATTTGCTATTTAGACAACGTGGCACAGGATGTGAAAATGCTAATTACGTCAGGCTGAAAATAGCAAAAATCACTTGCATCAAGATGTCACTCTCTCACTGTATTGACTCTTATACTGCACAGATTTCCACGTCACCACAGACTACATCTCCCATCATCCATTGCACTGATTACACGCACACAGCTGCAACCAATCAGACACGCTATTTAAGCCTTGGACTTTCCCCCTTCAGATCGACGAGTATTACCTAGTGCTAGCATCATTATGGAGCCATCTCTGTTTCTAGTCTAGTTTCCCTAATTTTGAATCCCTACCTGGTTTTCTCATCTTGTTCAGTCTGTCGCCTGCCCTGGATTCTTCGCCTGTCTTGGATTACTCTCTTTCTAGCTGTTTCAGACTCTGTTTGCTCCTCGTTGGATTATTGACTGTGACTGTGTGGATTACCTGTTTGCCTCGCCCCTTCACTGCCGACTGACCCTTGCCTGTCCCTGGATTACTCTTGTGTCTTGCGTCATAGGCCATGTCTATGTTTATGTCTTAATGTTTATGTTTATGTCTTTAAAGCTTGCTTATGGATCCGCCCGCGTCACGTTTCTGTCGCTCTGTAACAATAGGGCCCTGTGTCTCTACGACTTACAGTTTGGTCTGCCCAAACAGTTTTACATAGAGATTGTTTATCCTTGGCTATTCTAAAAATTACAATAGTATGTTTTAATGCTACACGCTTGAACCCCTAAAAAAGAATAAATCTCACTGACCCAAAACTTTTGAACAGACGCATAGATATTTGATCATTCCCAAAATTTCTACACATTGTCACTTGTTTCCCAGTACGCAAGGTAATGGCAGCATTACTTCAGACCCCAAAGACTAAGAATAGAGAATGGTTCTGAATTAGAAATCTAGAGAGTTAGATATGGGGCATTTTGAGCGGATGTGAGCTCCATCCAGCCGCTGATCTGGTCCTCTGGGATCTGTCATTTTCTTGCCCGTTTGACCTTTTTAAAAAAAATGGTATCTGATTCATGCCTGCACTGGGATGAGAAATTGATAAAATGAAACATGACAGGATTTTAGAATTTAAGATGTGCTACAGTGTCCTCAGAAGAGAAACTAAATCCCTTAAGTACATTTTCTGGTAGTTTTGATCAGTCTCCCAGACTTCATATTATGACGGTTCATAGAAATGCATCAAATATGACTTACATAATTTCATTATAACACTGTAGTAAACATCATTTCAAATGAAACGACATGTTCCTGGAAGGATGAGATGGCTCAGTGTTGGAACTGACCTTGATTAATGTCATTTCGCCTTATTTTGTCTGTTTCCATTATAACCATGAGAACAAAATCACATGAGATCAGTGGTTGACCAAAGATGGAACTCACAAACTGGAAAGAAATGCCTTACAGGGAAGTAATACTAGCTGTACTCCATCTAATTCCCATTATTAACAGAATTAGGAATGTGAAGGCAGAAGGCCCAGGCTGATCACTTCATTTATCTGTAGTCTGGCAGCATATGTTATAAATGCTGCAGAGAGGAAATGTCAAATAAACAGCCCTCCGCACCTTATCAGCAGGAAGTGAAGAAAACTTTTTTTGTCACACATCATGCCTTTGAATTGCTTCTTTCAGAGGAACACCCATACACACAAACAGCAGAAATATCTTCTCTGTGAAGAAGGCACAGATGAATGATTTTTCCACTCTGCTGATATGAGCTGTGATCTATCCAGACTGATGATGCAACCTTTATAACTGTCACACAATTCTCCTGTCATCACCATCAAGTGCCATCTTTATGCAGGCTGTGCAGTCAGTGAATGAATGAATGAACGAGTCACCAGTCAGTCAATGCCAATTTTAAAATGTATTTTAAAATTATCAATGAGTTCACCTAAGGTTCATACTAGAGTTATGGAAGAGGGCAGATATGCTTGGCTTGCTTTCCGTAATGAAACTAGACAGAAGCTCTAAGTTCCCGAACTGGAAATAACTGTGGATAAAGAAGAGGGACTTATTAAATGGGAAGGATCAATTTCAAAGTAAAAAAATCTGTAATGTGATCTGGTCACGACCGAAAAAAGTCAAAAAAGTATTCTGAATTATCAGCTTAAATGTTATGATAGTGTTTGGTTCAATGTATATTCAAACTAATCAATCTTTAATCTTTTACTTTCCATACTGACTATTACAAAACAAAATGGATTAAAAATACAACAAATCTTATAAATTACACTTGAAATTTGGTTAAAATAGATTTACCTCTGAAAGCAATGTAATACAATTGCAAGGTAGATATAAGCAAAATCTTAATAAGTCAATATATTACTGCATTTCGGTAGTTACAAATTTGGGGAGAGGACAAATATTTCACATTTCTGAAAATACAATATGAGAATTAACTGCACAATTGCTAGAAATGTGTACTTTGGATATTATACAATTTGCATACATATACAACATTATTGGAAAAAGACCATTTTTTTAAGATATTTCCAACTCTTTGCACCAGTTCTGTAGAATTGCCCATATACACATGCTGTACATATCACTAAGGCACTAAGAAGGGGCTGGTTACCAAGTAAAAATGAATTTAATTCAAGTTAAACATGCATGATCCAGACCGCTGACTTTTCGGTCTACAGACATTAGCTTGCAGTACAAGGCAAAGAGCTCCTCCCAGAGAGGATGTGACCCTCTGCAAACAGGATTCAAGTTGGAAAATCAAACAAAGCTTAACATGCAAAAGTATGCCAAGTGAAGATGACAGCTGGGAATATTCATATCATTGTCAGATATTTCTTATTGTCCTGTTTTTTTCAACACTATGTCACAATACTTCTAAAGAGTTAAAATGATGGTTAGACATTGGAAGACAAGGGCAGACGCTGAGGGAAATATAGTGTAAGATTGGATGCGATATCCATAATAAGTAATCTAGACTTGTCAGGTGTCTCATAAAATAAGATTTACATTCGTTAATAAGACTTTATGAAGACAATAAAATGAAATAGACAGAGAGTAATAATACACAGTGCATTAAAAACACTCACAGAAGGGCAACACCAATCTGTTTACTGTAAAATCGAGTTATATAAGATAGCTCAGTCATCATACGCTACTGTTTTGTGAAATTTCGACAGCAGTCTGCACTAGTCATGATAACAGCTGCACTCTTTACTGCAAAAAAAAAAAAAATATGTTCATGAATCTGTTATAGCATGTTAGGAAACCTAGTGTTGTTGTTTTTTTTTTCAGTCATGAGCCTGCAATGCTCTTAGTTCAAGAATTTTAACTTTCACTACAATCTGAGAAGGCTCAAAGGATTACCCCATCAACAGATGCATTTACAAGCCACTAAACCCACACTGTTAACACAATTTACTTCAGCTTTGAATTCAATAAGCTGGTTTAATAGATAAAGTTTTTCCTGATATGCCAGTCACAGCTCACAAGTATTCACTATATATAATCTATCTATTCTAGAGTACAACCCTAACCAACTTCAAGTACACAACAAAGGTATTTCAATATGTGTTATGTCCCACATTCTGTGCTATGAATCATGTAATTGGTGTCCTTTTTCCTGTCTTTTTTGCAGTGTGCTGCTCTCAGCGTTAAGCTTTTGGCATCAGTGGCAGGTGCTTAGTGCGGCATGACATGGAGGTATTCAAGGGAAATAGGCCTAATTATGTGTTTTGCAGGCTCAGCCGTATGTGGAGAGATATAGCTGTTAGGTGAGTGAAATTCATAATTGATATGAAAGGACATCCACAGCATAGTCGGGTTTCCATAGAGATGTTTTTATGTGATTTTTGGGGTGTCACATAAAAAGTGCAGAATGGAAACAAAATATAAAAACGTACAAATGCACTTAAAAAAAAAAGGTGCTGCCTAAATGAACATTAGATAAACACTGAAACCTAGCCACAATGTTTCAGAAAATGTCATCAGACCAAATATCATGCACTCTCAGGAAAACATAATGTACAAACGCTGTCACTTTAGCTATGTTTCCATCACCCTGTTTTTAAATATCGCATCAGAAACGCCACATTTTTGAATAAAAAAAGTTTTTACGCATCAAAAAATCACATGACTTTGTGCTATGGAACGGCAAAACCTGACTAGCCAGCGGACCGATCTTGTTCCACAGCATCTGAAATGCTGCAATGTTCATTCTGAAATGCCCAAGCATAAAATAATTGCCTCTGGGAATACGACTGCGTTCACAAACAGCAGGCATCCACCTCCAAAAGCAAAGGCCGCATTTACTGTGCTTCGTCTGCTCGCTCCAAGGCGCAAGTACTTTATTACATATAAAAACTATTATATTCAGTGGCTATATTTGGTGGCTTCTACTTTATTAGTGATTTATAGTGCCACTTTATCAGGAAGTGTCGATTTTGTTCTCTTTGACTTGTTGGATAGAAATGGAGCTTACTCAATGTTTTATGCGATATTACAATTGTGCGCATAAGTTAAATTCGCACTTTGGATGGAAACCCGGCTACTGAGGTGGTAACAATACATGTTGGTAAACTAAAGATACATATTAGTGCCTACAAGTGTACCTTTTGAAAAGGTACCAATCCAATGCTTTTGTACCTTTTTTCTGAGAGTGTATAACATCTCAGTTGTTACTCTGGTCATTCCGAAAAGCGGGAACGAAAGCCTGTCATCAAAATGACTGACACGCTGTCACTCAAGATAAGTCATCTGCTGCTTGATAGTTAACACAGTTTGTCAGAGTGTTTTGTCTGTGTGCTCTAAAGTGCTTTGAAGCAATAGTTCACCCAAAAATGAAAACTGTCTCCTTAATTACTCACCCTCATGTTGCTCCAGACCTGTACGACCTTCGCTCATCTTCGAGTGCAAATTAAGATATTTTTGAGGAAATCTAAGAGCTTTTTGATCCTCCATAAACAGCAATGCGACTGACATGTTTAAGGCCCAGAAAGGTAGTAAGGACATCATTAAAATAGTCTGTGTGACATGAGTGGTTCTATGAGAAGCTATGAGAATACTACAAGGACAGAAAAATAACTTTATTCAAGAATTTCTTCTCTTCCATGTCAATAGAGTTGCTGTCTGTGAAGGGTCAGAATCAGAAACATCTTAATTTGTGTTCTGAAGATGAATGAAGGACTTACAACATTTTTGGGTGAACTATCCCTTTAATAAAACATCCATTCTATTGCATGTTAATTAACTTAATGCATATATTATTAAACATTATAATATACAATAATATAATGTATTAGATATTATTCAGAGCAAAAAAACAAATAAATGAGACTAAGATCAGTCAATCAGTTAATCTCATGTTTTGGAAAAAGAAATATGATGAAACTACTAAATGGTTTGTGTGAAATGTGAATAAACTACTCTAGTCTTATTGATCATAATAAAAATAGTTTGTTATTTAGCTGCTGTAACGACATCATTTGGCAAATATTAATGCAAAAAGAGCTTCTTAAATGAAATTTCATACCGAGAGCTACCACAGCTCATGAATGGCCTTCAGCACTGAGGGGGAAGTGAAGCGTTTCTCACAAAATGTGCTGTGCTACTGACTGTTTTTCATTTCCTAGGAAGAGGAGGGGAGAAAACAAGATTTTTGGTTCTTTCGCACTTTAGATGAGTTCAGATGCAGACACACACACACACACACACACACAGCTCAGCGATAAGGGCAATCAATCTCCATCATCACAGTTGTTCACTGAAATAGCCATCAAACAGTGCGTCATCTTCATGCCTCATTTGGTCACTCCATCCAAACGCCCTTACCCCACAGCATCACATCACCCTCTCCTCTCTTGCATACCCAGCTGGTTTCTCGTCATGTTTGTTGCTGAGGCAGTGGGTGGGCTTCCCTCCCTCTCTTTCTCTTAAGCAGCACCCATTACCAATGCAGCACCAATGACTCAGCCTGCTTTCTTCCATCTTACACCTCACACACACACACAAACAAACCAACTCATACACAAACAACTCACTCGACACATGCAAAGCACATGCCCACAGTCACCCTGCTCTCCCACACACACAAATACATGCAAACGCAATTAAAACCCACACACCGCCACTGACCTCTCAATCCCTTCAGATGCCTCGAAACGAATAAATAAGGGCAGCGGATATGTCCAAACAATTAGCGCTGTTGACTACTTACATGCCTACAGTCATAATAATGTTAACACGCAACACTTAGTCAAACCTACTGATGGAATAACAAGTAGTCACGATGTGAGTGAGCCACCTCCTGTACAACACGCACACAATTACACACTGAAAGTGGCTTGCATCATTCATATGATTGCTACAAACACATCATCCAAACATCAGATGTCCACATAAGTGAACTCTTAGTCATAACAATAGTCTGGTTAATTGATTTTTTATTGAGTACAAAGTGTGAACATTCACAGTGAAAGGTGGAAAAGATATGCGAATCTTTAAGCTGAGGACTTTCTCAAAAGGTAATTGGAGTCAAAAAACATTTGCAGTTACAGTTACAGTTATAGTGGGTTATTGCTTAGTCTAAATACAGTTTTAGTCTGGCCAAGTATACATGACACACTGCATAATCAAATATTTAAAAGATGAAACGCATTGCAATTCATTGCATTCCAATTGCTGAATGATCCTGTTGTTACTGTTGTATCCTGTTTATGTTCTGGGTCCAAACACTCTTTCAGATCTCAAAAGCAAACAGCAAATGATGCTAATATCAAAGTCCCTTTCAAGGAAAGTCTGCTTACTCAGCAGCCATATTTTGCAATGCCTCTGGGCAATTATTTCGGGCATCCAAGACCAAGTCCTATCTAAGCGAACAGGGATTCCTAATATCTCAAAAGTTGATTGCTCACAATTAAGTTATGCATTTCAAATCAGCAACAAAATTTGAAATGAACTGCCCCATAAATGTTGCTATTTATGCTTAAATAGCCAGGGTTGCCAGATTTCCACAACAAAATCTGCCAAATGCTGCTCAAAACTAGCCCTATTGTGTTTCGGAGGGTGTCCCCCGGTAAAAATCGCATTCAGGGGGGTAAAATATATATTTTTTTGGCTGGGTTCCCTTGGTAAAATTCTAAATCCACGGGCTAAATATCACGTTATTGAGGTCACTCAAAGTCTCTGCGGGAAAACCGTAGACTTGGCAACTTGCCAACACTGCAAATAGTGTTAAAAAGGCTTATTTTTCAGGCTAGACCAGCCAATGCACAACATGTGCAGTCATTAGCGTCTCAGTTTTACGAACTGGAGTTTCTAACGGCAGCTACAGTGACGTGATTACTTTACCAATCAGTGATTGGCTCTTTCATTTAGAGGGTGGGGCATATGCCGAAATATTATGCATTGCAGTTTCTCCTATTCATAAAAATAGGACTGAACCAGAATGTCGTAATGTCTGTTGGGTTTTATTCTGTGTAAATCCACCCACTACCGGTTCAAACAATAGTATTTCAACACCCTGGGTTGCCAGTTGTTGAAAAGCATAGCATATTGAAGCCAGCAAACAAACTGGTTCAGAGATTGCAGATTTTACCCGACCTAAAAAGCCTCAGCATTCATCTAAATAGCTCTATGACCAGAGGAATATTAAAACGCGGATAAATCAACTCATAAACTTGCCTCACATTGTCAACTGCACTCGGTCCTGACAGGTATCTTCAGTATGAAAACCAAAATGGTAGAATTTAAATCTGAAAAATACTATGTAAAAAAATTGCATGCAGACACACTTACTAAAAAAGACTGGAGGTGTTGGTCCTGTTAAATTAATCTTATTCATTCACTCATATAATTGACTTGCATAAAGTTGGAAAAGGTTATAAAGGTACAAATAAAGGTTAAAAATAGTACAAATATCTTTAAAGCTATAATGTAGATCAGTTCACCATAAGACAAACTGTCTATAAATGGAGAATATTCAGCACTGTTGCTACTCATCCCAAGAGTGGGCGTCCTGCAAAGATGACTGCAAGAACACAGATGCAAAATACTCAGTGGTATTAAGAAGAATCAGAGAGTGTCAGCTAAAGACTTACAGTACAGAGGAATCAGAAACATGCATGTGTTGTATGTGTGTATGAATGCCGCTGGTGCTGCTGCTGTTATATATATATATATATATATATATATATATATATACATATCTGAAGTTGAAAAAGAGCACCTGGATGATCCATAGCTCTACTGGCAACATATTGTGTGGACTGGGGAAAAAAAGGAGAAAAACAGGCAAACACAACATAAAAACTTCATCCCAGTGGTAATCTACAATGGAGTGGCCATCATGGTTTAGAGCCGATTTGGTGCCTCAGGGCCTGGATAGCTTGCTATCATAAGCAGAAAAATTAATTCTCAACTTTTTAAGGACGTTTGCAGAGAAATGTTAGCCCATCTGTTCGCCAAATGAAGCTCAACAGAAGTTGGATGATGCAACAGGACAACAGCCCAAATCACAGGAGTAATCAACAACAGAACGGCATCAGCAGAAGAAAACACGACTTGTCTACAAATCAAATTTTTTGTAGAAAATCCTGGTAAATATAAAAGTAAAAAATCTACTTTTTTTCTAATCATAATCAATTATTAGTACAACATACATTTTATTTTGGAAATGACATGTTGGTGGCCAGAATAGGATGCATACTATTTCTTAAACTTTCCTTCCTTCACTGCATAAAATGCTGTGCTGGCTATGTTTGTTCTTTCTCTTTTTATCAGATAAGCTGTGCCGAACGTCCCTGTGGAACACAAAGGCAGTTGGAGGCTTTAAATAAAACGATGGCCTGATTATGAGAGAGAGGAAGAGAGAATGAGAAACTGAATGAGAGAGAGAATGAGGCACCACCAGGCTGGACCAAAGATAAAGCACATAGTTTGGGTGATTGATATTATTAATTTTGAGTTGCAAGCGTGAGGCAAAATCAAGTTTTTTTTTGTGGACATCCCAAAAAGAAATGAGAGAATAGCACATTTGAAATGATGGATAGATGCATGCAGAACTGAGACGAAGCCAGAGAGATAATGCTGATTTGCAATGCAAAAGATCTCAGACATGCAAATTGGCTTATTTGGTAGTAGGACAGAGCAGAAGGCCACACACAGATCAATGGTTAGAGACAAGCTTGAATGTGAGAATTGTCAAGCATGATGGGAAATGTAGTTTTGAAACAATCATCTGCACCTGTAGCTTAAAGGGTTCGTTCACCCAAAAATTAAAATTCTGTCATTAATTACTCGCCCTCTTGTTGTTCCAAACTCGTAAGACCTTCATTCATCTTCAGAACACAATTTAATATATTTTGGATGAAACCTGAGAGCTCTCTGGCTCTCCCATAGACAGCAAGGGTATTACCATGTTCAAGGCCCAGAAAAGTACCAAAATAATCGACAATGTAGTACATGTGACATCAGTGGTTTTACTGTACTGTATTTTACGAGTAATAAAATAAATAAGACTTTATTCCACATTTTCATCTCTACTGCATCATTTGGAGATGTACGTTAAAGTCGTTATTTTTGTTTTGCTGCTAGCTGCTAGCAACAACAGTGTTGTGAATTAATTTCTTAAAGAACACATGTAATGGCAAAATGTATTCCTTAAATTCACTGTAAGTTTAGATAAAAGCAAACCTCCCTCAAATTCCTATTGTGTCAACAAACCTGAGTTGAACAGAGTTTGGTTTGATGGTATTAAATAGTAGTTTAGTACAGTGGCTGAGAGAGCTCACTATACTGCAAATAAAAAAAACACCTGCAAATTTAAAAAAAAAAAACTTTTTTAATCAGTTTGACAACATGTGCTGCAAATACTCACAATGCGAATGAATACAGAAACGTGCTGCAAATACTCACAATGCAACCAAATACAGAAACATGCCACAAACACATTTGTATTTGGTCATGTTGTGAGTATTTGCAGCATGTTTCTTTATTTGGTCGTGTTGTGAGTATTTGCAGCATGTTTCAGTATTTAGTCGTGTTGTGAGTATTTGCAGCATGTTTCTTTATTTAGTCGTGTTGTGAGTATTTGCGGTGCGTTTCTTTATTTAGTCGTGTTGTGAGTATTTGCAGCACGTTTCAGTATTTAGTCGTGTTGTGAGTATTTGCAGCATGTTTCTTTGTTTGGTCGTGTTGTGAGTATTTGCGGTGCGTTTCTTTATTTGGTTGTGTTGTGAGTATTTGCAGCATGTTTCTTTATTTGGTCGTGTTGTGAGTATTTGTGGTGCGTTTCTGTATTTAGTCGTGTTGTGAGTATTTGCAGGATGTTTCTTTATTTGGTTGTGTTGTGAGTATTTGCAGCATGTTTCTTTATTTGGTCGTGTTGTGAGTATTTGTGGTGCGTTTCTGTATTTGGTTGTGTTGTGAGTATTTGCAGCATGTTTCTTTATTTGGTCGTGTTGTGAGTATTTGCAGCATGTTTCTTTATTTGGTTGTGTTGTGAGTATTTGCAGCATGTTTCTTTATTTGGTCGTGTTGTGAGTATTTGCAGCATGTTTCTTTATTTGGTCGTGTTGTGAGTATTTGTGGTGCGTTTCTGTATTTAGTCGTGTTGTGAGTATTTGCGGCACGTTTCTGTATTTGGTCGGGTTGTGAGTATTTGCAGCACGTTTCTGTATTTGGTTGTGTTGTGAGTATTTGCGGTGCGTTTCTGTATTTGGTTGTGTTGTGAGTATTTGCGGTGCGTTTCTGTATTTGGTTGTGTTGTGAGTATTTGCGGTGCGTTTCTGTATTTGGTTGTGTTGTGAGTATTTGCGGTGCGTTTCTGTATTTGGTTGTGTTGTGAGTATTTGCGGTGCGTTTCTGTATTTGGTTGTGTTGTGAGTATTTGCGGTGCGTTTCTGTATTTGGTCGTGTTGTGAGTATTTGCAGCATGTTTCTTTATTTGGTCGTGTTGTGAGTATTTGCAGCATGTTTCTTTATTTGGTCGTGTTGTGAGTATTTGCGGTGCGTTTCTGTATTTGGTTGTGTTGTGAGTATTTGCGGTGCGTTTCTGTATTTGGTTGTGTTGTGAGTATTTGCAGCATGTTTCTTTATTTGGTCGTGTTGTGAGTATTTGCAGCATGTTTCTTTATTTGGTTGTGTTGTGAGTATTTGCGGCATGATTCTGTATTTGGTCGTGTTGTGAGTATTTGCAGCATGTTTCTTTATTTGGTCGTGTTGTGAGTATTTGCGGTGCGTTTCTGTATTTGGTCGTGTTGTGAGTATTTGCAGCATGTTTCTTTATTTGGTCGTGTTGTGAGTATTTGCAGCATGTTTCTTTATTTGGTCGTGTTGTGAGTATTTGTGGTGCGTTTCTGTATTTAGTCGTGTTGTGAGTATTTGCGGCACGTTTCTGTATTTGGTCGTGTTGTGAGTATTTGCGGTGCGTTTCTGTATTTGGTTGTGTTGTGAGTATTTGCGGTGCGTTTCTGTATTTGGTCGTGTTGTGAGTATTTGCAGCATGTTTCTTTATTTGGTCGTGTTGTGAGTATTTGCGGTGCGTTTCTGTATTTGGTTGTGTTGTGAGTATTTGCGGTGCGTTTCTGTATTTGGTCGTGTTGTGAGTATTTGCAGCATGTTTCTTTATTTGGTTGTGTTGTGAGTATTTGCGGCATGATTCTGTATTTGGTCGTGTTGTGAGTATTTGCAGCATGTTTCTTTATTTGGTCGTGTTGTGAGTATTTGCGGTGCGTTTCTGTATTTGGTTGTGTTGTGAGTATTTGCGGTGCGTTTCTGTATTTGGTCGTGTTGTGAGTATTTGCAGCATGTTTCTTTATTTGGTCGTGTTGTGAGTATTTGCGGCATGATTCTGTATTTGGTCGTGTTGTGAGTATTTGCAGCATGTTTCTTTATTTGGTCGTGTTGTGAGTATTTGCGGTGCGTTTCTGTATTTGGTTGTGTTGTGAGTATTTGCGGTGCGTTTCTGTATTTGGTCGTGTTGTGAGTATTTGCAGCATGTTTCTGTATTTGGTCGTGTTGTGAGTATTTGCGGCATGATTCTGTATTTGGTCGTGTTGTGAGTATTTGCAGCATGTTTCTTTATTTGGTCGTGTTGTGAGTATTTGCAGCATGTTTCTTTATTTGGTCGTGTTGTGAGTATTTGCAGCATGTTTCTTTATTTGGTCGTGTTGTGAGTATTTGCGGTGCGTTTCTGTATTTGGTCGTGTTGTGAGTATTTGCAGCACGTTTCTTTATTTGGTCGTGTTGTGAGTATTTGCAGCACGTTTCTTTATTTGGTCGTGTTGTGAGTATTTGCAGCATGTTTCTTTATTTGGTCGTGTTGTGAGTATTTGCAGCATGTTTCTTTATTTGGTCGTGTTGTGAGTATTTGCAGCATGTTTCTTTATTTGGTCGTGTTGTGAGTATTTGCGGTGCGTTTCTGTATTTGGTCGTGTTGTGAGTATTTGCAGCATGTTTCTTTATTTGGTCGTGTTGTGAGTATTTGCGGCATGATTCTGTATTTGGTCGTGTTGTGAGTATTTGCAGCACGTTTCTTTATTTGGTCGTGTTGTGAGTATTTGCGGCATGATTCTGTATTTGGTCGTGTTGTGAGTATTTGCAGCACGTTTCTTTATTTGGTCGTGTTGTGAGTATTTGCGGCATGATTCTGTATTTGGTCGTGTTGTGAGTATTTGTGGTGCGTTTCTGTATTTGGTCGTTTTGTGAGTATTTGCAGCATGTTTCTTTATTTGGTCGTGTTGTGAGTATTTGCGGCATGATTCTGTATTTGGTCGTGTTGTGAGTATTTGCAGCATGTTTCTTTATTTGGTCGTGTTGTGAGTATTTGCGGCATGATTCTGTATTTGGTCGTGTTGTGAGTATTTGCAGCACGTTTCTTTATTTGGTCGTGTTGTGAGTATTTGCAGCATGTTTCTTTATTTGGTCGTGTTGTGAGTATTTGCGGTGCGTTTCTGTATTTGGTCGTGTTGTGAGTATTTGCAGCATGTTTCTTTATTTGGTCGTGTTGTGAGTATTTGCAGCATGTTTCTTTATTTGGTCGTGTTGTGAGTATTTGCGGTGCGTTTCTGTATTTGGTCGTGTTGTGAGTATTTGCAGCATGTTTCTTTATTTGGTCGTGTTGTGAGTATTTGCAGCATGTTTCTTTATTTGGTCGTGTTGTGAGTATTTGCGGTGCGTTTCTGTATTTGGTCGTGTTGTGAGTATTTGCAGCATGTTTCTTTATTTGGTCGTGTTGTGAGTATTTGCAGCATGTTTCTTTATTTGGTCGTGTTGTGAGTATTTGCGGTGCGTTTCTGTATTTGGTCGTGTTGTGAGTATTTGCAGCATGTTTCTTTATTTGGTCGTGTTGTGAGTATTTGCGGCATGATTCTGTATTTGGTCGTGTTGTGAGTATTTGCAGCACGTTTCTTTATTTGGTCGTGTTGTGAGTATTTGCAGCATGTTTCTTTATTTGGTCGTGTTGTGAGTATTTGCGGTGCGTTTCTGTATTTGGTCGTGTTGTGAGTATTTGCAGCATGTTTCTTTATTTGGTCGTGTTGTGAGTATTTGCGGTGCGTTTCTGTATTTGGTCGTGTTGTGAGTATTTGCAGCATGTTTCTTTATTTGGTCGTGTTGTGAGTATTTGCAGCATGTTTCTTTATTTGGTCGTGTTGTGAGTATTTGCGGTGCGTTTCTGTATTTGGTCGTGTTGTGAGTATTTGCAGCATGTTTCTTTATTTGGTCGTGTTGTGAGTATTTGCGGCATGATTCTGTATTTGGTCGTGTTGTGAGTATTTGTGGTGCGTTTCTATATTTGGTTGTGTTGTACTTTCAACACCTTTTAGTTTAATAGTATAAAACTACTACAATAAAATAAAACAGAATATAAAAAATCTCTGATGATAGGGAAAAAAATTGTAAATAGGTGTAGTTTTGGAGGCCCTTGTGTATTATATATGTAACATTTTTATAGAATTTATAAATAAACATAAGGAATCATAGAGTATAAGGAAATAATAGGGTATAGGCTAGGATAGTAGGCCAATCTATTAAAAGTTATTTAAGTCAATTGACACACTTTGGGATCCAAGGCAGGTTGGATTCAACAGGCAGAGTAAACTGTTCATGACACCAGCTCTGGCATGAGAACAAGCACCATCTCTGTGGAAAAAAAGAGGTGCATGAGGGATAACGTAACTTCTTTCGATGGATCATAAAGACACATGCATTTAGAAGCTATTTTCCAAAAGAGAGCCGTTATAATTATACCTTGTCAAAGTATGATGAACTCTCCAGCAAGTCTTTCATGGACAGAGATGTAAAAGTTACAAAATGACTCATCGTCCTGATTCAGTCAACTCTTTTCGGCAAGGTCCATTTCGCCCTCACACAGCCCACATGTGCACACAGAGTGCGGACTGTTTCAAACAAACAGGTCAATATAGCAGCTAATTGCTTCAATTTCATAATTAGCACTTAGCGAAACTGCTGTACTTAACCAACACTGTAGAGCAGCGAGCTGGAAAAACCTAGCTAATGGCTAATTCGCTCAGAAGTCATGAGCATTAGATGAGCTCCACTGGCCTTCAGAAACAACTGAGCTTTACAAACTTCTCTGTGTGGCTGCTTGTTTTAAAGTTCATATGTACAATGTTTTTGATGTGGCCTGTGATTTCTTTTGACTCGTAAACAATAAAAGCAGAAGTCAGCGGCACCTTTTTACCCTCTACAATGTCACAGTCATGTGCATGACATAGAAGCTGCATATTTGACTTGTTAAACATGTCTCTCTTTGTGTGCACGCAGGTGTTCTTGACAAATCCTTTACTGCTTTGAGGCCAGCTGTCCATGACAGATCATTCAGACGGTCTTCGCTCTCTTTCCCTCCTAAAACATGCACTGAGCCCACTGAGTACCTGCTTTTATGTTCCCTAAAAAGCAAAAGCAACAGCTTCACCGGCTCCTTGGCACGTTCAAAGGTGCCGGAGTTAAACTTTCATGAAGCCCTTTCACTATCATGTTCTGTTCATCATTTTTCAAGGTCAGCACTTTATGTGCGAGACAAAGAGCACGGAACAGTTCATAGAGACTGAAGTCGACAGAGCGTCATGTTTCAGCATTTTTAGCCGTCTCCTCTGGAGTGTGCAGTGTCAGGTTCTAGTTACGCAGCGTGAGAGCTTCAAACCCCCTGTTCTTCCGTAACACTGCTGCAAACCATGTGCTAATTAGTCTGTGTCTCTCTTCTGAGCATGAGGTGAAGCCAGTTCTAAGAAAAAGACCAATATAGTAGTAGTGGAATGTGCTTTGGAGCAAGACACAAAGGACACTGTGAAATAAACCTAGTTCCTATCGGAAAATGAATTCTATTCCATCAAAAATGAGGTGAAAAGACCTGGTGCTATTAAAGGAGGGATCATACAAATGCATGTTATCTTTTATTTAGTAGTAGTACTGGCCTGAATAAGATATTTCACATAAAAGATGTTTACATATAGTCAACAAGAGAAAAAAATTGCTGAATTTATAAAAATGACTTTTGAATGTTCAAAAGTTTACATACACTTGATTCTTAATACTGTGTTGTTACCTGAATGATCCACAGCTGTGTTTTTTTAAGTGATAGTTACTCAGGAGTCCCTTGTTTGTCCTGAACAGTTAAACTGCCCGCTGTTCTTCAGACAAATTAAAACTTTTGGACAAAATGAGGTACATTTTTCTTGTTTTGCCTAAATATCATATTGTTTTAATTTAGTACTGCCCTTCAGAAGCTACATAAGATACTTACAGGTTCCCCAAGACGGAATAAGTTAAATTTACTCTGATCTTCAAATTCCAAAATGTTTTCACCCCCCGGCTCTTAATGCATCGTTCTTCCTTCTGAAGTATCAGTGAGTGCTTAAACCTTCTGCAATAGTTGCATATGAGTCGCTCAGTTGTCCTCAGTGTGAAAAGATGATTTCAAAATCATACAGTCATTGCTGGAAAGGGTTCAAATACACAAAAATGCTGAAAAACCAAAAAATTTGTGGGACCTAAAGAATTTTTTTCTGAAGAACAGTGGGCAGTCTAACTGTTCAGGATGAACAAGGAACTCATAAACATCTATCAATACAATACAAAAAAAAAAAAAAAAAAAAAAACAACAGCTGTGGATAATTCAGGTAACAACACAGTATTAAGAATCTTTTGAACGGGGTAATTTTTATAAATTCAACCAGGGGCGGTTCTAGGGTGAGTGGATATCTGGGGCTTAGCCCAGATGTTCTTAAAATAAAATGTTAAAAGTTATATTGGTGAAGTGGCTTATTTTTTTCTAAGAACAAGTATAATTAAACACACATGGCTCTATAGCTTACACATTTTTTAAGGAGCTCCTGCATGCATTTACACTGCATTTACAAATTGCATAAATAATATTATGAGATGAATGTTTTAAATATAAAACTTAGAACACAGAAATGTGAAATGCTAGAAAACACACTTTTAAATGTGAAACTAAAATTGCCAGTAGGTGAATTCAGCTATTATTTTCTCCTGTGGATTACATGTATATGTCTTTTATGTGAAATATCTTATTCAGGTCAGTGCTAAATAAAAAATAAAATGCATTTTGCAAGATCCCTCTTATTTTGGTAAAATAATTAACATTTTGCAGATTGCAACTTTTGACTTCAACTGTATATATACTGTATTCTACTGTGGAACTAGTAGAAATGTGCTTGAATTAGCGAAACAATTAATTTTGGAATGAAGTATCTTTAAATTAAAGCAGACGTGACATTAAGTTGTTTCAAAGAAGTTTGGCTGAAGAGCATTATGCTTAAAATGAGGCCTACTGCCAAAGGAATTCATCACTTATGAAGGTGACCTCTCAACACAGCCAAGAAGAGAATGCATGCTCCCCTTTGAGCGAGATGAAAAAACCGCAACGTGAATCAGTGAAGGTCATGGCCAGTGGCCACCACGTAAAAACCAGTTACCATAATAGAAATGCAGCAAGCTCATCCTGAAAATCTTCCATTGCCTCTCTGTATTACCTCCTCCCCCTCCATCCTTTATATTTTGCACTCTCCTTGCCTCCCTCCTACAATTGCCTTCTTCTTGATATACAGTCTTGTTGTCATTTGTTTGGACTCATTGCTCCCAGCAGCCCTCCTGTTGTTGTCCTCTCTGCACGGCTAAAGCTTTCAGTGATGGAGCAAGGACCGAACCACATTATAATTAGAGGAAATATAACATCAGGGGGGAAATGCATTAATGTATTATCAGTAACATTACCTGATTACAAAGGAGATGATTCTTTAAAGGGGGCACTGGATGTCAATTTTCAACACGTTGATGTGATTCTTAAGGGTATTCATGAAATGTCTGCAACATACTTTGTTTAAAATTCCTCAATAGTCGTGTAAAACAACACCCTTTTTACCACGTCCCATTTCAGTGCATGTCTCTTTAAATGATAATAAGCTACTGCTCACTCCACCCTTTTCTTCCAT
Source organism: Cirrhinus molitorella (assembly GCA_033026305.1). NCBI lineage: Eukaryota > Metazoa > Chordata > Actinopteri > Cypriniformes > Cyprinidae > Cirrhinus > Cirrhinus molitorella. The sequence continues at coordinate 47,551,809 of CM065119.1, forward strand.
TTTCGGTGTATTCGGTGGCGCATTAACATTAAAAACAAAACTACTCCACCGTGTCTTCACTTTTACATACAACTACAGAACAAATAGTCTGTTTAGATTTTTTGGGGATTAAAAAAGGAGTAAATAGATTGTTCATCATTGTAGGGTGGCTGTGTCCACACAGACATTTATAAGCATAACACCATGTAAAAGTGAATTTTGCGTCCAATGTCCCCTTTAACATAAAAAAGAAATAAAAATATTATTGTACAATCCTGGAATTATTGTAAAAGATTCATTCATTCACATTATTCTAATATCAAAAATAGTTTGTCTTTATAATCTTGTTAGGGATAGAAGTACACTGCATTTAGTGGACTGTACTGTTAACAACATACCAATGTTTAGTTTAGTTGTTTTCTGACCTGAAAAGGGTCTAGAACAACAACAGCATAAGTAAATGATGGATTTTCATTTTCGGGTGAATTTTAAATAAAATTTACATTTACTAGGTAAATTAAACATTTAAATTGGTCAAGTGTGTGTGTGTGTGTGTGACATTTTCCCTACTTATAGATGAGGAATCAGTAGACAAATTCTAAATAACTACTACACTGTAAAAAACTATTTGTTGAGTTAACTTAAAATAATTTGTTACCTGGCTGCCTTAATATTTTAAGTTCAGTCAACTCGAAAAAAAAGTTTAGTCAGCTTGAACTGTAGTGACGACTTACAGTTGATTTACCTTAAAATTTTAAGGCAGCCGAGTAACAAACACAGCTGGTAAGTTTAACAAACTTTTTTTTTTGTTTATAGTCAACTCAAATATCTAAGATCACTTAGTACAACTTAACATTTCAACTTGAATAAACTTATTTGAGTCGACTGAACTTAAAATTTTAAGGCAGCAGGGCCACAAATTATTTTACAACAAATTGTGTTTTTTGTTGTTTTTTACAGAGTACTAGTTATTGTTAAAAAACAAAACAAAACATGACTCTGAAGCTGGAAATGTTTGATTATAAACAATCCGAAATTCTCACAGCATACAGTAAAACCTATATTTATCTAGAAACCTTCAAGTTTTCTCACATTATCACAGTTTATTCGGTATAGTTTAGAAAATGGTAATAAAATATAAGAACTGTGTCAGAACAAATTCATATTGATGTAGATGGATGTCAGATAAATTTGAAAGGTATGTAATGGATTACTATCAACCAAAAATGCATACTTTTTGCACAACTGTCAATACTTTGTTGACCGATTCTGTGGTGCAAAAGGGTCACATTAGCAATTAAAGAAAAAAACACTTAAGCAAAACATAGTGAGGTCAAAGTGTCTGAATATTGTGCCAAATTATTATTAGCTTTACTGGTAGTCCACTGTATGAAGTATTTTTGGGTATAATATGTCACAGTTTATGTTATTTTGCTATCCTCACTTACATAAATGAACTTACATAGTGTCCTGCACCCACTAGTAAAAAAAATCTAAAATTTGATCTGGATCATTTTTGGTTTGACTGTACATGTGCCTTTCAACAAAATGGACACCCCACAGAATTTTCAGAAAGCTCTGATTTTTCACAAATAATAGCAGTAATAGCATAATTATTTCTTACACAGTATAAATCTCAAGAATTTTAGCAGAATACACTCTGCTCCACTTTATGTTGTCTGTTTTAGGCTTCGAGTGATATCACTGCAGTCCTGAAGCCCTAAATTTCTGTAGTCCTGATGTTTTGAGGTTACCGCCCCACTGCAGAGACTGCAGCGCTGCAAAGCTATCTCATGTGAACGTCACAATTACACATCAAGCTCCTGCTCCAGGCAATAACATGAGTGTAATTTTAGTACCACTGAGCCATCATCCAGTGCTGTAACTTTCTAAATGACACCTTGTACCACTGTCAGAGCACTATAGTTTCATATCTAGAGCTAGAGGCATCATAGAGACGTTTGTTCACAATGATACTTTACAGAGAAAATGTCATGAGGAGTGATTTCATAAATGTTTAAGAAAAGCATAGGAAGATCACAAAATTTACTCAGCCTCCCGCACACTGTAAAAAAAAATTGTTGAGTTAACTTGATAATAATTTGTTACCTGGCTGCCTTAAAATTTTAAGTCCAGTCAACTCGAAAAAGTTTAGCCAACTTGATGTTACGTTTTACTAAGTGACAACTTAGATATTTGAGTTGATTCAACTAAAAATTTTAAGGCAGCAGAGTAACAAACACAGCTGTTAAGTTTAACGAACTTTTTTTTTTGTTTAGTCAACTCAAATATCTAAGATGTCACTTAGTACAACTTAACATTTCAACTTGAATAAACTTATTTGAGTTGACTGAACTTAAAATTTTAAGGCAGCAGGGTAACAAATTATTTTAAGTTGACTCAACAATTGTGTTTTTTGTTTTTTACAGTGCAGAATGTCTGAACTAGTCTCCATCTACTTTTATTGTATGGAAAACACCTCCTTGGACATTCTGCTTAGTTTTTGCACTTGTGTTCTGTATAAAGAAAGACATTAGGGTTGGTACAGTAAGTGACATATTTTTTATGTTTGGGTAAACGATCCCTTTAAGGGCAACTTGGTGAGTGAGAAATTGCATTTTTTACTGAAATTGTGGCACACTAAACCAATGAGTGGGTGAAGTCAACAGAGATACACATCTCTCTGAAGAGATAATAGCTAGAACTGCAGAACTTCACCTCATCCTCCGTAATAGCAACAACGGATATCATTGCTTCTGAAAGCACCAAGAATCTTTAAAAAGATTGATAGTAGATACAAACTCATAAAAAATAATGTCTTTTCCTTTTGTATTATATGAATTTGTATGCGGTTATGAATCAAGCTCATGCAGTATAGCCCTCAAGTGTTTTAAGTTCAGGGAAGTAGGTGGTATTACGCAACACGCACTAGAGAGTCTGCAAATCAGAGGAAAAGCGAGGGAACATGTAATGGTGAAAGAACAACTAGAGAAGGTCTCCACCCACAGTTTTACCTTGAGTGGATAGGCATTTGTGGGTAGATGAGAAGAAAAGGTCAAGAAATGTTTCTGGACTTCTTACTAGGTCTTTATCTTTCATTAACCTCTATTCCAGTCATCTTTTAATCAACATATTCTCTCCCTCTGCTGAGAGAATCTTCCTCTCTGACTCCCGCTACACTTTATTCTTATGGAAAGAGGGATGGAGATAGTGAATAATGCCACTTTGCCTCTTACTGTACATTTTGACTATTGACCGACCCATTCTAACAACAAGATCTAATCATTTGTACAAGATGGCAAAGAGCAGTTTTTGATTTGAATTAGATTGTATAATTTCATGCAAAAGCAAAAATTTTGAAAGCATGCTACATAAGACACCTGCACAAAACAAAAACAGCAGACCGACTGAAAATGTACTCTCTGACAGCAGGTGGCGCTTATGGAACAGCAGCAATATAGAGTTTCCTTGGATGCCGCTGTAAACAAATCAGTGCTGTGCTTTTAAATACTACATTCTATGCATTATACAGAGACAAGACAAAAAGAAAATGCCATTGAAACATTTTTTGAAGATGGTTGGTTCCTCTCAGAGATTTGAACTTTAACCCCCACATATTTGTCTTCCTATTTTTATGACTGTATTCGTTGCCTGACTGCTTGAACCGAAACATGACGTCCATACCATTACACCTTTAATATGCAATGCCTTGCAAAAGCGTTCATACCCCTTCTTTTTTTTCACGTTTTGTTATGTTGCAGCCTCAGGAGCATTCATATCACTTGTAGATGTTACTACTCTTTGAATGGAAACCTGTGGTGAATTCATTTGAATGAGTCTGATTTGGAAAGGTACACACCTCTCAATAAAAGGTCCAGCAGCTGAAAATGCATATCAGAGCAAAAACCAAAAAAGCCCTGAGGTCAAAAGAGCCTGCCTGTAGAGCTCAGAGATTGCGTCAAGGCACAGATATGGGGAAGTGTTCAGAAAAAGATATGCTGCATTGAAGGTTCACAGAAGTATGTAGCTTTCATTATCCATAATGGAAGAAGTTTGGAACAACTAGGATTCTTCCTAGAACTGGACTCCTGGCCAAACTGAGCAATTGATGGAGAAGGGCCTTGGTTAGATTGGTGACCAAGAACCTGATGGTCACTCTAGGAGAGCTCCATGATCATATAAGTCTGGTCTTTATGGCGCTTTAGCTAAAGTTAATTCTCTCCACAGTGAAGACGCATGAAAACCCACTTGGAATTTGCAACAAAGCTCATGCTGTGGGGCTGTTTTTTAGCGGAATGGATATCAGAGCAGAAGGAAACTCAACCCAGCAAAATACAGAGATGAAAACCAGAGCATTCAGAACTTCAGACTAGGCAACAACTGCAAGAGTGACTTATATACAACTCTGTGAATGCCCTTGAGTGGTCCAGCCACAGCCTGGGCTTGAACCCAATCAAACATTTTTGGAGAACCTGAAAATGTCTGCCAGCCCCCAATACAAGCTGACAAGTTTGAGAGGTGAAGAGGTGAGGAGAAGAATGGCAGATAAATGCCATGTGCAAAACTTGTTGCATCATACCCAAAAAGAGTCTGTAAAGGTGCTTCAACTAAGTACTGAGTTAAAAGAATAGTTCACCCAAAAATGAAAATTTCACCATGATTTACTCACTCTCAAGCCATCCTAGGTGTATAGGACTTTCTTCTTCCAGAGTTGTTTTAAAATTTATCCTGGCTCTTCCAAGCTTTACAATGGTGGTGGATAGTGGCTATTATTTTGAAGCTCCAAAAAGCGCATATATCCGTAATAAAACAAACCCATATGCCTCTGGGGGGTTAATACATGTCTTTTGAAGTGGATCCATGGGTTTTTGTAACAAAAATATTTCTATATTTAAAAATATAAACTCAAATCACTGACTTCCAGCAACAGTGTGCACGTGTATGAATATTTATGCAATGTACTTCAGTGTTTTATTTTTTATAACTTTGCAAAGTTGTCACAAAGTTTTGTGCTTTGTCATGATGCTGTATGGAGTGTAGATTGATGTGGAAAATAGTAATTTGAAGCAGTTTAACAAAAGGCTGCAACATAAAATGTGAAAAAAAAGAAGGGGTATGAGTACTTTTGCAAGCCACTCTATATAGTCTTGTAAACAAGACTTTGTTTGTAGGTGGAGGACTGAAAATTGGTGGTCAGTAAATGGACTGTGTATGGTTTGAGGCAGTTTTTTTTATTTCTTCATTAACAGCACGGACCCTGTACAGACTAACTGGAAATCTGTGTTGTGGTCAAAATGCCTTCTGCTATTGACTAGGGCTTGTTTCCTTGACGATAAAGCAGAGGAACGAAATAGATTATAACAACAAGGCCCCCATGTTAGACACAAAAGCCCTTATTAAGAATCAAACATATGCTAAAGTAGAAATCAGATCTAAAATAGTCTCCTGCGTCTCTCAGAGCAATCAGACGTGTCCCTCTGTGATGTCATTAAATCTGGGTTAAAAGGCTGAGTGGGGTCTCGCTCTCGTGGGTTATTTAAACAAGCCAATTAGCAGGCTGGTCTCTGAAGAAGTGACACTTGGGAAACAGGAAGTAGGTCTCATTAGTATTGCGATGGGGCATTCCTGTAATGAAGCTCTCAGATGTCTGTGACATCTGATATGATGTCATTTCTGCAGCGGTGGATCTCATCATATCTTGTTGAGTTAAAGGAGAAGTACACTTAAAGAGTGAAAATTGCCTGATAATTTACTCACCCCTAATGCCGCGTTCCAGGCAATCCGTTACCCGTGTTTTTACAGCCTTCTACTCGTGAAAGCGCACTGGAATGGCAGTCAAACCCGTGAACTCATACTAGATCGATGGCAGCCCCTACAGATGCATTTCCAAATATGCAAATAAGTAAAATAAAAGGTATAACAGCTTCTCTTACCTTTTGCACCGTTTTTCCTCCTTCGTTTCCCTCAAATAAGCAATGAGTAAGCACCTTTGGCGATAGAAATTATTATATATGAGCATAAGCCCCATACGGTCCGCCATGCTGGTTTGTTTACATCAAACGTTAACTACCACAATTATTTGCACAGTTTGGCGTGACTTGTCAACGCTATACGAAGTCGTGAGTCGTGGTTTGAATTCGTGACTTACGGGCTCAAAAACCTTCCTGGAACGCAGCATAAGTCATCCAAGATGTTCGTGTCTTTCTTTTTTCAGTCGCAAAGAAATTACGTTTTTTAATAACACTCCAGGATTTTTCTCCATATAGTGGGCTTCAATGGAGATTGAAGATCCAAATGTGACCCTGGACCACAAAACCAGTTTTGAATGTCAATTTTTCGAAATTGAGATTTATGCATCATCTGAAAGCTGAATAAATACGTTTTTCATTGATGTATGGTTTATTAGGATAGGACAATATTTGTCCGAGATACAACTATTTGAAAATCTGGAATCTGAGGGTACAAAAAATCTAAATCTTGAGAAATTCGCCTTTAAAGTTGTCCAAATGAAGTTCTTAGCAATGCATATTACTAATCGAAAATTAAGTTTTGGTATATTTACAGGAGGAAATGTACAAAATATCATCATGGAATATGATCTTTACTTAATATCCTAATGATTTTTGGCATAAAAGTAAAATCGATAATTTTGACCCGTACAATGTATTTTCGGCTATTGCTACAAATATATCCGTGCAACTTAAGACTGGTTTTGTCATCCAGGGTCACAAACTGCCGTTTCAGTGCAGCTTCAAAGGGCTCTACACAATACCAGCCAAGGCATAAGGGTCTTATCTAGCAAAACGATCTGTCATTTTCTAAGAAAAATAAAAAATTCTATACTTTTTAATCACAAATGCTCATCTTGCATTACCTCAACCTCATGCATGTCTGTGTACTTAAGCTCAAAAAGGTAGGGTGGGGCGAAAAATCTTACCTTTTGGACAATACAGTATAACCTTTTGTTTTGTAAAAGGCATTTGACTTTCTTTGCATGTTCACTTTGTAAACACTGAGGTACTTATAGGTCACATGTGCGATTAGCATTTGTGGTTAAAAAAAAAATATATATATATATTTTATTTTCAACTGGAGAAAGAAAGGCATGAACATTTTGTATGATATGGGGGTGAGTAAATTATCAGGAAATGAACTCTCCTTTAACGTGGCTGAATGTGTCTCACTCTGTTTGTGAAGACATTACTATAACCTAAAACTGTTGCTGGTAACATCTTTACGTTTTAAGTGAAGTATTTTAAAATTACAAATGACACAGCACTGCTGAATAAAGAAGCTCTAGTAACCTCATTGCAATGTTTTGCTGAAGGACAAACACTAAAGACACTCCAAGGATGGAAGGAAAGGTGGTAAATAGCTATGATGTCCTCCATCATATTCAGAGGCGCTACTAAAAATAGGCCATGTTCACAATAACAAACTGCCATACTACAGTACGTACTTACTGCGCACAGTATGCAAAATCTCTGGATGCATAGAATTCCTAGATTACCTAGGCAAATTTGTACTATACAACCACATTGTGAGGAGTAATTTATCCCACAATGCAACATGCTCGATATGACAGTGCATTTCTGAATGAACAGGAAACAGGACACTTATCCTCAAAAGTTCATTATTTCATAATTTCATAAAGTCAGGTCAGTACTGCTTGTTTTCTTTTAACTCATTAAGTTTTCAGCAAGGATGCATTAAAATGCTTAGAAGTGACAAAGACATTTGTAACGAGAGATTTCTGGATCATGCAAAGGCTGTTGACAATTCAGCTTTGCCATCATCATAAGTATACATTGCATTTCAAAATATATTTAAATAGAAAACACTTATTTTAAATTGCAAACTGTAACTTTGATCAAATAAGTGCAGCCTTGGTGAGCATAAGAGTTATTCAAAAACGTCAAAAACATTGCAAACTCTTATCAGGCCCAAACTTCTGAACAACAGTGTATACAAATGCAGTAAATACTTTGTATTTCATTCTGAACAAGCCACAGACAGAGAGAAGAACATGTAAAATTTCAACAATGCAGACATATAAAGAAAAAGATATTCACAATGACGTCTTTTATCTTTGCCTAAAGCAAAATAAGTAGGAAAAACTGAAGTTAGCCGCAGTGTATTGACAGAAGGATTTCTCAATTCCTCACGAGAGATGTGTGTGTGTGTGTGTGTGTGTGTGTAGTTCTTCTCGAGTGTCTCAGAGGATGTGCCACTGAGGGCAGCTGACTCCAGTGAAGCAGAGCTCACCTTCAGATCATCTCAGCCCGGCCCTGCACTGCCTATAGGCATTGCAATGGAGCCTGACATTAGAGAATTGAAAACAAATGCAAATATTCTCTCCCCAAACGCACAAAACAAGCCTTTTCTCTCGGCCTCTTTCTCACATACAAGTAAATCAAACCTGCAGCGTTTGACAGAAGTCAGAGAGCAGATCATTGCTATTTCTCTAGAGCGCACTCACAGCCATGAGATTCATTTCACACAGCTCTTCGCCTCAGTTTCATTTCGTGACTGGACATTAAAAAGACATACTGCCAGTGTCTGAGAGATGTGAAGAACGAGAAAGAAATGGTGTCAGTTAATGAACAAGTGGAGCATTTCAGTTCAACTAGCTTCTAAGTGAGCATGAGCTCTTTAAAGATCATTGTGAGCATGCAATCATTCATAAACCTTTGCAAATGCATGTTAATCTATAGCTAAAGTCGACATAACATTTAAACATCACTTCCTTGGTCAAACATATAATGTTACTTTACATACACTAGTATATGGACAATCAAACATCACGCCCATATATATGTTTACAGAGGATTTCATTTCAAAACCATTGGCACTGGACGGGGCACAATCATGAGATACAAAGCAACGCAACAGTTCTGCACAGTGATCTGCAGCTTAGCAAAAATATTGAACTGCGGGTCCATTGCTTTTCCCCTTTGTTATAACCATAAAAGCCAACCGCAGGCTCATTCCCAGCAAATTCATAGTCATAAAACTTCTCAAAGGCCTTTCAATCTCAAAAAATAAAGAATCTAATCTAAGAATCTAATCCTCACATCCATTGTGCACAACTTCATCTATGAAACTATCATCATTTTCTGATGAGTATAACTGGTTAATGCATAAAAAGCTCAAGTTAGGCAACCCCAATGGCAATATAGTTTATTATCGTTTACCATATGCAATATTGTAAATACAAATACAACTTTTTGCTCTTGTGCATCTGCCTGCCTGTATTCTTTACTGTACATTGAGTCAGAGTTCTTTAATTATACTGGAACTAGTACAACGCTAGTGGCAGATAGCCAATGACATTCACAGCAGAAGAACAGTACAGCTAGAGTACAGTAAAACTACTTGTGGATGATTGAGAATGTTTACACCTTTAATTCTGTTTCTCAGCCAATCTGACAAATTGCTAGCTAAGCTGATACATAAGGAGTACTAATATCTCAAGCATGTGATTCAGTGTCTTCTGTGCCCTTCAAGTGAAGTCAGAAATATCTTAACTTACCCTTCGCAGGGAGTTTGACTGACAGGTGATCTAGCCAATCATAATGCAGAATCTGCCATTTTGTCAGACAAAATAACCAGATAGGAGCTTATAAATTTAACGCTGTGGACTTGAACTTGAAAAATGGTATGCACTGACGTTGCGTGGTTGAAACAAGATACCTTTTGATGTTCATTTATGTTTATTTTGTGCTGTAACTGGTAATAAGGAAGACGCTTCAGCGATCTGTCACGGCACATTAAAGAGCCACAGAATGGTATTTATAGTTTGAATTTCATACAAAATGACAAAATTTGAATGCTGAGATTTTTTATATATTTTTTTTATACCAAAAGTAACCTGATCTGTCTTGTCTGTTGTCTTTGCTCTGTGATATATTTTTTGACCGCATAAGAACGTTTGGCATGAGAGCGCCATGGCAACAGTAACAAAGAGTGAAGGGTGAAACACATGAATGAACAAAGTTGTATTTACTAAGGGGAAATTCAGAATTCAGAATACGAGTTGCCAGGTTGTGATGGAAAGAGTGTTTTGATACACACCAGAAACACTGATGAAACAATATAGAATTTATCTAAACAAAACACAACCAAAGAACAACAAAAGAAAAAAGTTTTCTACTGTTACTATTGTTTGAACTACCAAGGACATCGTTAAAATAGTCTGTGTGACATTAGAGGTTCAACCGTAATGTTACAAAACTACACTGTAAAAAAACTTTAAATAATTTGTTACCCTGCTGCCTTAAAGTTTTACATTCAGTCAACTCAAATAAGTTAATTCAAGTTGAAATGTTAAGTTGTACTGAGGGACAACTTAGATATTCAAGTTGACTAAACTAAAAACTGCCTTTCTGGGCCTTGAAAGTGTCTATGCAGGGACAGAAAGTGTTGAAATTCAACACAGAAAATTAAAATACCTTTTAGAACTTGTTTACAGATACAATACTTCAAGTCAGGTATCACCTACACAGCCCTCCAAAACTTTGGAAACACTCCTGTGAAAAAAGACAGGCAAAGTGTGGTTTTGGATGATATCAGCATAATTCCTTATCATTTTTGAGGAACTGGGTGACGATGTGTGGATCATCTGTGGGCAATCCTTCAATCAATGTTTGAATGAACTGACAGCCCAGATGCCCAGATTATACAGAGCTGTAATAGCTGCTAATTGTGGTTATTTTGATAAGTTTTTTTCTATGTATAAACTGTTTATGTAATAAAATATGTTTTCGTAGTTTGTGTTGTCCCTTATCTGTGCAAAATTATCACAAAATAAAAAGGATTCATACCAATATTGTCCAAACCCCCCCTTTTCTAGGGTGTTTCCAAACTTTGGCAGTGTATATTTCCAAGTTTCCCACTTGTAAATGCTTGGTCACTTAACCAGTTAACTGTTATGTGGACTAGTATGAGTAACTGAGTAGGAACTACATTCTTAAAAAGTAAAAGTTCCAGTGATTTTTTGCATTGCTGTCATACAGGGGTGAAGTTAGGGTGTGGTCGGTGAGGTCGTGGCCTTTGGCCCTGCCACTCAAACCTCTCAAGAACATGATTTAAAATCAAAAAGAACTTTAGTGAACAGTTCTTAAAAGATCTTTTCTTGGTGTGAAAACTTTTTTTTTTTGCATTGAAAAAGTTTTCAGGAAACCATAGATGCCATTTATTTTTAAGATTGTAGTGCGTTTGAGGTATGCATGAAATTCATGTTGTTGAACAAAAGGCATACATCTCATTAACTGATGTTGAACACAGACCATATTTACTCAAATTTAAAATGATAATTCCAAAAATTCCAGGGGGAACCTTTGGGTAGAAAATTCTAATTCAAATTCTAAGCCAAACAGCTCAGTTCCGTAACAGGCATTCCGTACTGCTGCATTCATGCAGTGGAAGCCCTTATTCCCGCATAACACGACACTGAGCCAAAACACAAATCATCTGCTGTGAAAGCACCATTAATCCCAACTCATCTTCAGCTAAGCCTGAATCCAAGCCTCCCACCCTTTCTTGAAAAACATCGCATCTGCAGATTATCAGTTACTCCGTTTGTCTTTTCCCCTTCACCCTTTTTCCCATATCCGAGGTGTAGGTGTGAAGAGCGAGTTTCGCACCATCCCGTTTTCACAGGCTATTTATACTCCTTCAAACCCACTGCCTCACGTCCTCACCGGATGACTTCATCACAAATCACCATCATCATCATCCTCTCCCCCTCTGCGGTCGCATCTGTAGGGTCTTACTGCCGGCGTCCAGCTCGTGGGAAGGCAGGGAGCCGGAGAGGAGGTGGGTGGGGGGTGTGAGGAGAGCTGACTCACAGGGAATGAGGGGGATGTTACAGCTCAGAGCGCCTCTGAATCATCACCATCATCATCATCATCATCATCATCATCAATGACACATCCGTCATTCAGCGTTTCTGTGAATGGGGAGAGAAAGAGGGAGGCAGAGAGAAAGACGCTGGTGGTACTATGAGATAAAGTGGTCCGTATTTATTCAGAAAAGATGAGTTTAACTAATTCAAAAGCCAGGGTGTGGCTGTGCAAGCGCGTTTCTTTGAAAGCGAGACGCTATATTTAGGCGAACGGCTATAATAAAACAGCAGATGGTTTACATTCTAGGAGGGAAGAAAATGCTGACATGGGAGGGACTATTTGTAGTACTAAAGGGAGGGTCCATGTATTTGCCAAGTCAAAACACAAACATATAGACGTGACACCTTGACACCTCTGCTGTCTGTACTCAATTGTACACTGGGATGGTGGTAATATTTAAACAGGAATGGAGAAAGGAGGGTTGACTGTTGACTGTAAGTTTTAATGGGCATATAAATGTTACATTTTATTGAAGTTAGAGTCATGTTTCATAAAAGCTGGATTATGTGTAATTTAGTATAACTTTAAGCAGCATGCCACATTCGTCGTACTTGGAGATGAATGGGTCCTTTCAGCACATGGAAAATTAAACAAAATAGATCATATCAACAATAACAGGAACATTTTTAATGCCTATGCAGTTACATGCAAAATGTGATGGCTTTTGTTTAACAGCTGCAAAAATCATATAAAACTTAACTTAAGAAATTAAGCTTAAATTTAAGCACCATGGCAAATTTTGGTGACATATCATGAAAATCTAACCTTGTTTAACCGTGTTTAAATGAATACTCCACTTTTTATAAAAATATGCTCATTTTCCAACTCCCCCAGTTTTGGAATCCATTCAGCCAATCTCCGGGTCTGGCGGTAGCACAGGCCATAGGCCACAGGTCATAGCTTAGCATAAATCATTGAATCGGATTAGACGTTAGCATTTCACTCAAAAATGATCAAAGAGTTTATTATTGTAACACCTGTGTGTTTTTAGCACAAACTTATTTGTATTTGTAGCAGATTTATAGCATATTTGACAGTTCAAGCGCAATAAGACATGAAAGAGAACTTAGTACTCACATGCCATGTGACAGCCACTTTCTGTGCGTGTGCTTTGGATGTGCGTGCTCAGAAAACAATATTATCAGAAGTTTAAATTAATATGGTGTAAAACGCATGATTTCATTATGATAGTCATGATAATCGAAACCAAACAGATGTGTTTTTAGCAGAGTATCTGAGCTATGAGCAGTGTTGCCAAGTCCACGTTTTTTCCGCGTAATTGGGCTACTTTAACACTGTTGTTTTTTTCATGTCTTTCGGGTTGAATTGACCCTAATAACGTCATATTTAGCCCCTGAAATGTGAATTTACCCTGACAAAAATCGTGCATTTCATCCCCCTAGAAATCGATTTTTAAACTAAATGCAATTGGGCTAGTTTTGAGTAGCAATTGGGCAGGTTTTGTTGTGAAAACCTGGCAACCCTGGCTATGAGCTGTAAAGGCACAGCCCTATTCTGGAAAAGAGGGCGGGGTGATCAGCTCATTTGCATTTAAAGAGACAAAACAATGTTTCTGCTTTCACTGAAAACAACATTTTCAAAATTATGTAATATATGATCTGTAAACTTTATAAAACTCAAATCCTTTACAAATCACACCAACAATTTCCAAAAGATTGAAGTGTTATCTAAAACTAAACCAAAACATGCTCACGTTTTGACTTTTAAATGACTTTCCGTAAAAGAGAGGGAGACCTCGAGGCACATGATTTTGCATAATCTTGCTTTTTTAATTAAAAACAAATTAGCAATCAACCCAAAGCAGTTTTGTTGTTTCTTTTTGTGTGTGTGTGACATAGCAAATCAATTCAAAAGGATCAAGTGAAAACTTACAACAATATAGTACATTATTTTGACATTTTTTTTAACGTGGGGGGGGGGCTGACATGAAAAATCATTTTCATATCAATTATTTATGCAAGTATCCATATTCACAACTATATACATTCATGTCAAATTCAAAGCAATTGAAGCCATGAACTCTGAAACAAAAGCCATTCATAAAAAATAAAATAGATAGAAAATGCTCCAAATTAAACTATATCATTTTCTTTAAAAATATAGCTGAAGAGAGGACCTTTACAATGATATGAAGATTAAATTAAGATTGCTTCGTTTTAAACATAGGCACGTTGTTTGTTAATATCTGAGGCTTTAGAGTGACAGGAAGTTCTCCTGGCAGACATTTTGAAACCCACCCAAACCGATTCTGCTCCATGCTAGTACACATGTAAACAAAAACATCTAAAGGATCTGTGTCTGTTTCTGGAGCCCAACAACCTTCTTCTCCATTATAACACCACCACCAACAAACCACCCCTCCTTCCGGAAGATAAATATACATTTCTTTGCGCTAAATGCTTCTCTTTCAAACAATAATGATTCTTTGGCTTAAATAACCGTCCATTCTCAATTCCTTTTCCACTAAAATTAAATCAAACTGAAATAAAAATCATCACAGACCTGAACACCCCTGTCAAGAACAAAAAATACTCAACGACTTCTACAATATTTCATAATAAAAAAAGAAACATTTGGCTACAGGGCAAAGAAATAATTATAAAATTACTATTCAGATAAACATTGGTTAGAACTAAGAACAGCCTTTCGCTGACCTGCAAAATGCCAACAAATCTCTCTATTAGCCAATCAAACGCGTCACTCAAGATTCACCCTATAATGTCCCTGCAATAATAATAAATAACATATTTTTAAAGCAACTCAACTTCCATAACCGTATCCACATCACCACAGTTAAAATACTGGCGAGTCTCAAACCACTTTGATGGATGAACATTATGATTATCAAGTCTACACCTTAAGACCCTCCACTAAACCTGCAAATCTGTCAATCAAACAGTTCAGAATGTCTCCAACCGCAGTGATATTACAGAACACATCTATAAAAACACCAACCGATATGTCTCTAACAGTAATGGACATTGTGGTTTTAATCCAGTGTTGCATGCAGCACAACATAAAGTGATATTTCTGTACATAGTGCTCTATATTTCCTGGTGATATGCGGCATTATGAGTGAGTTGAGAATCTGGGACATGACAATGTAAGACACAAGCACTGACATTCCTCTTACTAGGACATCGAACAGCTTTGTTACCGACCCACAATCAGTTGCAAGATCACTTTGAGCTCCACTGTTAAGGCAAGCGGCGCCTTCTGGACTCACGCGGCACGTCAAACATCTGCTGACATTTGTCTAGAAGCATGTGGTTTTTGAGTGTAACTGCTAACAAACATCAGCTCAGCTCATCAGTGAACAGAGAGAAGGCTTTCCGGTAGATATCGATATATTCGTCGTATGTGTAGTCTCGGACCACTTTGAAGGATGAGACTGCGCCGGCAGCTTTGTATTTTTAGGCGGCGTGTCCAGGGAGAGCGTGTGAGGCAGAGAAAGGTGACCTGCTTTCACTTTGATCGATTGTCTTGCCCACGGTGGCTTTTCCGAAAAAGAAAACGAAGGAACGGAGAAACAAATTTGGCACAGCCCACTAAACTCTCGTTTGACAAAAAAAACACCTTAGAAACAGTGATTGTGAAGTGGCACGAGGTCACTGTGCCCCCCGCTTTACGATTAAACGGCAAAGGGGTGGGTTTACAGGTGGGCTTTTCTGGAAGACGATATGTGTCCCGCTCCTGCCGCAGCCGCCGAGCGCAAAGGCCGTTCCCATGGGCCTCTGGCAAGCTTCCCTTCTCTCATCTGGATCTCTCTTTCATCCCTCTTTCAGGGGGACAGGTTGAGCAGCTTAGTGGATTTATTTGGGTAATTAATGGCCAGGCTGATGGCTGCGATGTTCTTCAGTGCCTGTGCAATAAAACAGGGGAGAGAGCGAAATAAAGAAAAGTGAATGAGTACAGGAGGAGACAGAAAGAGGGGGGCAACAATGGCAGAAAAAGTCAGAGAATGAGAGAGGGAGAGAGAGAGAAAAACCATTAGGCAAAACATTGTGGGTAATTTATCAAACCGTTTCACACACCTGTGGCCCTCAGAACTCGGCAAAAACACCCACACGCAAACACACAATTATCGCACTTCAAATAAACTTTTTTTGGCACAAAAACGCTATTTTGTTAACAGCATCAAACCACTTGTTTGGCCGCCATGAGCTTGTTTTCATTCGAGCTGAAAAGGTGCTTGGGATAAGATAAATACAGAGCATTAATACCGTCCTACACAACACAATGTGCTCCGTTAGCCGCCCCTGTGCCGGAGATGAGGCTGCACCACACCAAACACGATAATGGGGTTAATGACTAAATGCAATAGAGTTGCCCACAGCCCACACACAAACAGACTCTCTCTCTCTCACACACACACATATATATGGATGAGGGGAACTCGTACGCCTCGTGCGAGAATCGACACGGGTGTCAATATCCTTTTCTGATGTTCAGCTGTTTTAGCATAATATTTGGTTAGAGCAGTCATGTGATGAGAAGCGCAAATATTTATTTCACCAAAGGCAATTTTGTCACTAATGCTGTTATCTTTGTACACTTATGTGAACAAAGGTCACTGTTACTTTTAAAGAACTCAAGTTTAGAGATTATTAACCAAAAATGTGTGTTATTAAGATCAAACATAGAAGAAACAATGAAATGCTATTGCTACTGTACCGTAATAATAAAATACACTCTCATTAATTTTTCATCAAGTATCCATTCTGTACAATGGCTGTCAGTCATCATGGTTTGCTGATAAAACAAGCTTTACACACCATTAGACATTACAGGATCATTAGAAATCATCAGCATATGGCGGTACACTGGATGCAGCCATCCATTTGACAAATATTCACCTTTCCACTGTGCTGTGGTTTCCTGTCCTTCCTGTGAATTAGCAGCTTTATGGCACTAGTTAATGCACTAGGCTCTGCCACATCTCAGTCACTGAAAACCTATTGTGGCTTCGCATATGAACATGGCTACAGCGATTTATTGTCTACTGTATGTTATCTTGGACTACTCAACCTGTGTTAACTATACCAGACTACTGTCCTACTCTACCATTATGTCAAATTATTCACTTGTATATATTTTGATTACAAATATTATTACAAAACTAGATAAAAAGTTTGTCAAGACAAACTTTAAGTTGGCTTGAGAAAGTCTGGCCAGAAAGTTTTAAAAGTTTTAAGTTTGATAGTTTTCGGTCTGAAATAGTTTGAAGTAGTTTTCGAGCTTAAAACATGAATGTTTTAAAGACAATACAGTCAGATAGATAGATTTAGCAAGTTACTAGCATACTGTTAGCATCATTAACATGTTGTTAACATATTTCTAGAATGATTAGCAAATTACTAACATGTTGTTGGCATAATGATCATTTTTCTAGCATGATTGTAACATGATTAGCATGCTACTAGCAAGTTGCTAGCATGATTCTAACATGATTAAGTTGCTAGCATGTTGTTAGCATGATTCTAACATAATTAGCAAGTTGCTAGCATGTCTAAAACATGATTAGCAAGTTGCTGGCATGTGGTGGCATTATCAACATGTTGCTAGCATGTTTCTAGCATGATTCTAACCTGATTAGCATTTTACTAACACATTGCTAGCATGTTCCTAGCATGATTGGCAAGTTACTAGCATGATTAGCAAGTTGTTAGCATGCTGCTAGCATGATTAGCAATTTGCAAGCATGTTTCTAACATGATTAACAAGTTGCTAGCATGTTTCTAGCATGATTAGCAATTTGCTAGCATGTTGTTAATGTGATTCTAGCATGATTAGCAAGTAACTAACACGATTAGCAAGTTGATAGCATGTCTATAACATGATTAGCAAGTTGCTAGTTTGTTTCTAGCATGTTATGATGGTCTTCAATGATAATGTCAAGTTACTTTAATGTATTTGAATCAAAAAAGTAGGTTTTTCAAACTAAACCTTACGATTTTTAAATTTTGGTGTCCATTCGACTCGACATGAGCCAAGGATTCAGAGAAAAAAAAGTTTCGCTTCTGTGCCTTACGGTTCTAAAGTTATTATCTTAAAGTAAAATTTTGAAAATTTGTTTAGTGTATTGTAGCTATATATTTAAGCTTGCACTTTTTTGCTGTCTGCCCTTGATGTAAACATTGGGGAGTTCTAACTGGTAAAATAAATAAAATAAAATAAAATACTGACAACTGTTTCTTTCCATTATACCTGAAATGTTTATGTTGTTTTGTGTATTGTAGCTATACATTTAAGCTTGCCATTTTTGCTGTCTGTCCTTGAAATAAAGATCGAGGAGTTATAACTGGTAAAATAAAATAAAATAAAATAAAATAAAATAAAATAAAATAAAATATTGATGACTGTTTCTTTCCATTATACCTGAACTTTTTTCTTGTTTAGTGTATTGTAGCTATATATTTAAGCTTGCACTTGTTTGCTGTCTGCCCTTGATGTAAACATTGGGGAGAGCTGATAAAATAAATAAAAAAAATAAATAAAATAAAATAAAATAAAATAAAATAACATAAAACAAAATAAAATATTGATGACTGTTTCTTTCCATTATACCTGAACTTTTTTTTTCTTGTTTAGTGTATTGTAGCTATATATTTAAGCTTGCACTTGTTTGCTGTCTGCCCTTGATGTAAACATTGGGGAACTCTAACTGATAAAATAAAACAAAATAAAATATTGATGACTGTTTCTTTCCATTATACCTGAACTTTTTTTTTCTTGTTTAGTGTATTGTAGCTATATATTTAAGCTTGCACTTTTTGCTGTCTGCCTTGAGTTAAACATTGGGTAGTTCTAACTGGTGATAGTAAAAAGAAAAGAAAAGAAAAGAAAAAAGAAAAAGAAAAAGAAAAAGAAAAGAAAAGAAAAGAAAAGAAAAGAAAAGAAAAGAAAAGAAAAGAAAAGAAAAGAAAAGAAAAGAAAAAAGAAAAGAAAAGAAAAGATGATCACTTGCAGGGACTGTGGTAGTCTTACCTGTGTAGTTCGCACTACTAGCTGTTCGTTGGTAGTTAGAGCAAGAAGGTACTCCTGCAGGACGTCCTGCTCCTGATGGACAAATGAAGACACATGACAGCTTTAGTATTCAACCCACAACATGATTTTGACACATTTAGCCCCTTTAGAGGTCACTGATATACCAAAAATAAGCTGCAAAAAATGCTGAATTTCTTCTCTAGCACTAGCCAGGAAAGCGATGAGCGGTCAGCTCAATTCAAGGCCGGTTAGACTATACTGTTATTCACCATAGACTTGCTCTGTAGCTCAACATGAACTGTTAATCTGGGGTTTGGAACAGCACCATGCTGTTGGTGACATAACTCTGAATCAAACCAGACACCCTCTAAATCAGCCCTGCCTCTGCTATCTAATTTCCTGAGGTAGGAGTATTTGAACTGTTCCAGGTATTTCACATTGATCATGTCTGAGAGTCTAGAGTCTCTAAGTAAGTATTTCTGTGTTATGCAGAGGCTGTTATACAACCTCTGGAGAACTTTTTAGGGGAGTACGGTGGAAACCGTAAAGCCCATTTAAACACGTTATGAGAAGCAGGCATAGCATTACAGTATTTAAGCACATTGTTTATAAAGAAGTATTGTGTTGAACCCTGAACAATCCGTGAACATATCAAGGTAAACTTTCAATATGTATAGCACAAGCAGCAGACAACAAGGTTGACGAGGCTAATGCATACTCATGCACAGATTGGCAAGAATTAGCCGTACACTGCTGAAATGTGTTCATGAACTCCAGATGGCACACTAGGCTAGAAAAGCGAATGCTAATAACAAATGGGAAACTGAACAACTTAAAAGGAAACTGTTACACACTTAAAAGGAAGTTTGCACACTGAAATGTTTATTTTGCTGTCCTTCCTAATTTTGTTTATATAGGTAGTTTGTATATTTTGCTTGGATGAAATGTACTACTAAAAAGCAATAGGCTGCAAATTATGTGATATAAACTACTGTTCAGAAGTTTGGCTTAGGTAAGATTTTTTTGTAAAGAAATTAATACTTTTAATCAGCAAGGACGCCTTAAATTGATCAAAAATGTCAAGAGATGTTTATGTTGCAGAAGATTTCTATTTCAAATAAATGCTTTTGCTTTGAACTTTCCATTGATCAAAGTTTCCACAAAAATATTAAGCAGCACGACTGTTTAGAATGATTTCTGAAGAATCATGTGACACTAAGAATAAATTAGATTTTAAAATTATTTTAAATTGTAACTATATTATACAGACACAAACACAGTATATGTATGTACACTACCAGTCAAACGTTTTTGAACAGTAAGCTTTTTAATGTTTTTTTTTTTTAAATAAGTCTCTTCTGCTCACCAAGCCTCCATTTATTAAATCCAAAGTACAGCAAAAACAGTCAAATTTAGAAATATTTTTACTGTTTAAAATAACTGTTTTCTATTCTAATATATTTTAAAATGTAATTTATTTCTGTGAGCAAAGCTAAAGTTTCAGCATCATTACTCCAGTCTTCAGTGTCACATGATCCTTCTGAAATCATTCTAATATAACGATTTGCTGTTCTGAATTTTTTTGACAGTTGAGTACATTTTTTCAGGATTTTTTGATGAATAGAAAGATCCAAAGATCAGCATTTATATCTGAAACTGGGGAAATAAATTATAGAAACTAATACTTTTATTTAGCGAGGCTGTTTTAAATTGATCAAATGTGATGATAAAGACATTTCTAATGTTACAAAAGATTTCCGTTTCAGATAAATGCGGTTCTTCTGAACTTTCTATTCATCAAAGAAACCTGAAAAAATTATACTCAGCTGTTTTCAACAATGTTTTTTTGAGCAGCATATGAAAATATTAGAATGATTTCTGAAGGTGCTTAATGATGCTTAAAATTCAGATTTAAAATCACAGGAATAAATTGCATTTTAAAATATATTCAAATAGAAAACGGTTATTTTAAATAGCAAAAATATTTTTGTTTTTGCTGTACTTTGGATAAAATAAATGCAGGTTTGGTGAGCCGAAGAGAAAAAAATAAGTCTTTTGACTGGTAGTGTACCGTGTGTGTGTGTGTGTGTGTGTGTGTTTGTGCAAAAATTAGCAGTTTTGCAAGAACCTACAACTTTCTTTCCTACAAATGTTCATTAGGAAGAGATGGGAGAAAGTGATGTAACTAAATAAAATGTCATTACGTTTAAGTGTTATTTTTAACTTTTTTAATGACTTTAGTAACTTTTTTTTATTACTTTTTTTTTTTACATGTACACTACCAGTCAAAAGTTTGGACACACCCTTTCATTTAATGTTTTTTTTAAAGAAGTTTCTTATGCTTATCAAGGCGGTTTTCACTTGATCAAAAATACAGAAAAAAAAAATTATATTGTGAAATATTATTACGATGTATATCAGTGTTTTTCTATATTAATATACATTAAAATTTTATTTATATCTGTAATTAAAGTTGAATTTCCAAAATCATTACTCCAGTCTTCAGTGTCACATGCTCCTTCAAAAATCATTCTAATATGCTGATTTATTATCAGTGCTGGAAACAGTTAAGCGCTGCTCCATATTTTTTTTTTTGGAACCTGTGATACATTTTTCAGGATTTTTTGATCAATAAAAAGGTTAAAAAAGAACAGCATTTACTTAAAATAGAAAGGTTTTCTAACAATATACACTACTGTTCAAAAGTTTGGGGTCAGTACATTTTTATTCTTTCTTTTTTTTTTGAAAGAAATTAATACTTTTATTCACCAAGGATGTGTTAAATTAATAAAAGGTGATAGCATAGATTTACATTGTTAGAAAATATTTATATTTTGAATAAATGTTGTTCTTTTTAACTTGTTATTCATCAAAGAATCCTAAAATATATATATACAAAACATTTGTTTCCAACATTGATCATTCTAATAATAAATCAGCATATTAGAATGATTTCTGAAGGATCACATGACAAGACTGGAGTAACAGCTGATGAAAATTCAGATTTGCATCACAGGAATAAATTATACTGTAAAGTATATTAAAATAAAAAACATTATTTTATATTGTAATAACATTTTGCAATATTACTGTTTTTTTTCTGTATTTCTGATCAAATAAATGTAGTCTTGATGAGCATAAGAGACTTCTTTAAAAAAAAAAAACATTAAATGAGAGAGTGTGTCCAAACTTTTGACTGGTAGTGTATATGACAAACATTATGATATAAACAAGTACACACTAGAGGGGAGGTATACAAATATAAATTTTTATATAAAATGTTACAGTGTTTACAAACGGTCACCTTTTTGATTGATTTTTGTTTCATAGAAAATTGTATAGTACCAATATAATGCTCCATTTCCTTCCCAAAAGAAAAAAAAAAGTTTTCCCTGTAGAACTTACGTTTGTGAATATGAAATTTTGCATGGAAAAAAATAAGATTTATCATGCAGATGTGACTGTGCTTTTCTTTGTTATTCTGCAGGGAATTAATAATAAAATACATATTTCCATGACAAAACAAAATGATTATCAATATTTTGTGCTAAAAAAAACCCAGGAATTTTGCCAAAATAGTTTTACGGAAGGGCAACCCCAAAATAAATGTACCACTGTTTCAGGACAACTGACATAAAAGGAGCAGCTAAAATCAATATCAGATTTAAATTTTACCAAATAATATTTTGCTGGGTAAATCCTGTGCATTATTTTGAATGATACTTAACCTTGTTTGTAATTACAGTAAATATTGATTAGGTATTAACCGAACAATATTGTTTGTCCAATATGAATAAACAAAAGGCAAAGACAAACCGCCTCGTTGAAATAAAACTGTTGTGTAATATTTATTATCAAGTCTCAAGAGATTTTGCAAGATTTTTTGCGTTCAGTCAGGAAAATCTATTGGTGTGCTGTCTTTGTCAAATCATGGCACACCACACACTATAGGAGCAAAACTGTTAATTCTAGGATTTTTTTTGTCCTCATGTTTGTGGAAGATCTTATAAGGTTTTAAAAACTTTTAGTGTGAACATTAGGTTAACAGAAGCTGGTCACATTGCACTCCACTTCTGCCAAAACGACCAGCATCTAGACGCCTCAAAACACTTTCTGAAGACTGTGGAGAACTTTCTGAAGACTGTGGAGAGGTTGCAGCTTTTGTCGTGTCAGAACACATTCGAAACCACTTCCTCTGTGAAGGAGGGGCTTTTATCATCCCGCAGAAATGAGTGTACTACACTACAGGAGAGGAAGACAGAACGAGCCTGAGCGTCTTATCTGTTTTTTTTCTTCTTTCCGTCTCATTTCCGACTCAAACGGTGCAAGAGCTGAGCAATGACATGCTGAAACTCTTGCAAATGTGAGCCCACAGTCTCCCATTAGTAGCGTTCTGATCCCATTTTTTTTAGCATTGCCTTACTGAAAATAAACAAGGGATCAAGTCATGATGATCTGGCGTTGGAGAGGTCTAAAATCTTTATGGTCAGTTCTAAGAAGTGCAGCGGTTGCGGGAGAGATTAGGGCTCTTCGTAATGAGGCCAAACAGTGTTGAACATCTACTGGTGTAACCACTCAACACTCTCACAAAACACTCACTTCATCCATTTGCCTGTCAGTCCTTGAGACTAATGCTCACTTAAACATTTCCCATTCAAACACACAGACTAACCACTTCATATTCGTGTCCAACTTGGCTGTTAAAGGATTATGGCTCTCAGAGCCATTCACTCAGGCATGATAAAACAGGTTTTACGTGACAGTTGTTTCTAACAATATACATATCATGTACTGTATATGTACTTATAGTGTGTGTGTGTGTGTGTGTGTGTGTGTGTGTGTGTGTGTCTCTGAAACCTGTGTGTTACTATGCCATGTTCTTTAAGAATATTTTAGGCCTACTTTGAATACAAGGAGGTGTGTTAGTGCCCCCTACTGCCGGGTTATAAAGTGTTTGCAAACTAAAGCTACTCTTACATATGCATGAATATCTCCAACATATAACAAAATATCAAATGAAGTGGACTTATTTTTTTTTTATGAAGTATAGCAAAACACACTACACTATATAGTGAAACTTTCCCCCCTTAAAAAGTTTGTGCTTCTTTGTGGCTGTCAAATGATAAAATCTACACTTCTGGTTTGAACTTGAGAGAAACTGACTACACACATTCACTTCAAACTCACAGTGAAACCATTTTTTTGAAAGTCATTGCAAACAGCTCAACAAATTAAATACTGCTGTGTTTTAAATGACTAATTTTTGTTAACCCATATATTTTTAGGTGAAAAGCATTCAAATACTCTACGGGGCAACTGTCTAATTTACAAAACAATACAAAAGAGATAGAAAAAGAAAGACTATGTCTTAAGTCTTAAGTAGCATGGGTATATTTGTAGCAATAGCCAAAATACATTGTATGGGGACAAAAATATGCCAAAAATAATTAGGATATTAAGTAAGGTTCATGTTCCATAAAGATATTTTGTAAATTTCTCACTGTAAAATATATCACAACTTTATTTGGACAACTTTAAAGGCGATTTTCTTTTTAAGTATTTAGATTTTTTTTGCACCCTTAGATTTTATATTTTCAAATAGTTGTATCTCTGCCAAATGTTGTCATATCCTAACAAACCATACAATCAATGAAATGCTTGTGTATTCAGCTTTCAGATTTATGATTTTTTTTTTTTTTTTTTTTTAAATGACCCTTATGACTGGTTTTGTGGTCCAACATCAAATATAGAAAACTTTACGTTGGCTTTCATACATTGTTTAAAGGGATAGTGCACTCAAAAATGAAATGTCGTTCCAAACTCATACGATTTTTAACGAAATGCAAGAGCTTTCCGGCCCTGCATAGACAGCAATGTTGCTGCCACACACACATTTAAAGGGGAACTATTATGCCCATTTTTACAAGATGTAAAATAAGTCTCTGATGTCTCCAGAGTGTGTATATGAAGTTTTACCTCAAAATACCCTGCAGATAATTTTTATAGCTTGTTGAAATTGCCACTTTTAGGCTATGAAAAAATACGAAACGCATTGTTTTTGTGTTTGTCCCTTTAAATGCAAATGAGCTCGTGCTCCTGCCCCCATTTTCAGGTGAAGGCGGAGCTTCTGTTCTACTTATCATTAGTGCAGCAATGGCAGACTGTGTCAACACAATCAGGGGGTAGTTCTATGTTAAAACGGCAGTGTCTGTCATCTCTTCTTACTCTTTGGATGTTTTTAATTATTTTTAACTGGAGTAAAATGTTGATTCAGTAAGAGCCTGATCAAAGATAAAGTGTTTTATATAAATTAGGTGTTTACTATTTACAAATATTAAAGTTCTTAAAGGGATAGTTCACCCAAAAATGAAAACTCATAATTTACTCAACATCATATCATTCCAAACCTGCATGAAATTCTATGTTTCTATGTTTCACAGACGAAAGCAAGTCATACAGGTTTGGAACGACAGGGCTAGGAAATTAGGACAGAATATATTAGCAATCATTTCCTGCATTTTAGCTCAAAATCAATACTTTACCGTCAAGTGCATTTCTGTGTGACAAAAATGCCTTATTAAGTTTGCATTTGCTGTGAATTCAGTAATATCTATCATTGTTCATTTTTGTCATGTTTTATGTATTCATTTATTTACTCCAATTAAAGGCCTCGTGGGCCTGATGGGCTGGATTTGTCCAGGGCCAAATTTTAACCCCAGTCCAGCCCCGTTTATGTCCAAACACCACGCAAAAGTGAATTTTGCATAATAGGTCCCCTTTAAGACCCACACTATTTGAACACTTTCTGGGCCTTGAACATGTCAGTTGCATTGCTGTCTACGCAGGGTCAGATCTGATTTCATCAAAAATATCTTAATTTGTGTTCCAAGATGAACAAAGGTCTTACAGGTTTGGAAAGACATGAGGGTTAGTAAATAATGACATAATTTGTGTGTGTGTGTGTGTGTGTGTGTGTAATATCTCTTTAAGTGGATACTAGACTAAATGAATCAGTAAAGTATGTATGTAAAGTAGTGCTGTCAAACGATTAATCGCATCCAAAATAAAAGTTTATGTTTACATAATATATATTTGTGTACTGTGTATATTTATTATGTATACATAAATACAAACACATGCATGTATATATTAAGGAAAAATATTTTAGATTTATATATAAAATATATATATATATATATTTATAATCTAAATTGTATACAGGTATAATATATATACATATAAATATTTTGTTTTAATATATACATGCATGTGTGTGTATTTATATGTACATAATAAAAATACAAAGTAAACACACATATAGTATGTAAACAAACTTTTATTTTGGATGCGATTAATCGTTTGACAGCCCTAATGTAAAGCAATTAAAATTTTGGATTTTTGCACAGGCCCTTAAACTTGTGTAAGTGTAAGGTGAGGATCCTTCATCGGTAAACAGGACCAGCATGAGGAATCATAATGAATGTAAACATGGTTCTTAAGGCTAATGTCAGACCTGTAGGTTTCTAGGTGGGAGTATTATTTTGGAATGTGAGTGTTGAATACAAATGCAGACACATACACACTTGACAGACAGTTGTGCTTGTGGATATGAGAAACACAGAAAAGCATGTGTGTATGAGTGGAAGACTCACTCGACAGACACTCACAAATATGGGATTCAGACTAAATTGAGTCTCACATTCAACATGACAATAAAAAAAAAAGCTTAATGCTCACCAGTCCAGTTTTTCACATATCATCACATAACTATTTCCTTGTGACCGCACAAAATAATTATCGTACGTCACCTGGATGCCTCCCAGAATTCTGGGCTCAATATAAATGTGCCCATTTATAGATGCTAATGGATGTTTCCGAGAACAAAATTATTTTATTATGAATACAGGGCTGCCACAAGATGCAACTGTCTGGAAAGAGCCGATGCCAGGATAACTTTATTGGGCATCTGGAATTTTTGAAGGGGCCACATTTGTCAATTTACCCTAAGTAAATGCATCTAAAATGACTGGCTGTGTTTTATCATCACTGTCTGAAGGACAGAGCAATTCACATCTGTTGCACAGGCATATGTATAACCTATAAATACAAAAACTAAAAACACAAAATCCTATCAATTTCAACAACTTTTTTGCAGAGATGCAAATGTGGCTTATGAATGAAAACATTACAGTCCACAGAGGAAGTTTAAACACTGAATTAATTAAATATTACAGTACCGTTGAAAAGTTTGAGGTGGGTAAGATTTGTTTTTGTTTTAAAGCCGCTTGTGCTCACCAAAGCTGCATTTATATGACCAAAAATACAGTAAAAACTGATATATTGTGAAAATAATATTACTAATAAAAATATTTTCATACATTTTAAAATATAATTTATTCCTGTGATGGCAAAGCTGAAATTTCAGCAGTCTTCAGAGTCACATGATCCTTCAGAAATCATTCTAATATGCTGATTTGGTGCTCAAGATACATGTATTATAATTATCAATGTTGAATCAATGTCAATGTTTAATGTCCTTGCTGAATAAAAGTATTCACTTCAATCTTACTGAAACTAGATTTTTGAGTAGTTTGAGTAATAAAAAAAAAAAAACAATAATAAATCGATGCAGCTTTCAGACATGACTTTCTTCTTATTTTAATAGTTTGTTTGAGGCGGCTTCTGTGGCATTTCTACAGTTTCTATAGCATTGTTTTAATGACAAATGTTCAGAGTGCATTATTGTAATGTGAGCTCAAAATCTTTTTTCTCACAGGTGGCTGCTCTCCACTCATACAAGACAGACGCGCTTTCTCTTGCTTACAATGTGTTCACTCAGAAACATAAATAAGCGTATATTACAATGGATGTAAATCAGTATTTACATAGCTAACAGTCGTAAATGTATGTCTCGCACATGTCCTTTTATAATGTTAGCCACTGTCCCGCAAAATCACATCTACTGTCCTGCAACAGATCTGTTGCCAGGTGGGTAAAAATCATGTTTATTGATGAGCTAATGGCTAATGCATTAAAGTTTAGTAATGTCACTGTAGTATTAAGCAGGGTGGGACTGAAAGCTGTGGAAACGAAACGAGGATTCTGGAGGGATTTCTAATGAGAAACAAGCGTGACAAACGGCTCAAAAGCAACGGCACTTTTATTATGCCACAGTCGACCGCTTCCACTCCTTCTGGTCATGCGTATGTGGGGTAAAGCAGCACTGTTTTATCATAATCAATACATCTGAGTGTTTGACATCAAATGTTATTCTGTGTCTAATGAAATGCAAAACATATTAAAGCATTGCTTTTGGGAATCAAGGATGTATGACGTCATTGGCAGGCGATGCACTGATCTAGTGAAATTGCTTATTTCACTAGATTTAAACATTCTTGGAAACATTTGGGATAACGAAAGTCAACTAAATATATAACACTGTTCTAGTGGATTCTGTATATTTTAATCAATAAATCATACATATTGTGCCTTACAAAAAGGAAGACAATGGTCACTTACCATGGCCTTAGCTTCAGCGATGAAAAAGAGCTCAGTGAGCGCTCGATGGAGAGGAAGGAGGACCGTGATGCTGGTGGGGTCCTGAATCAAACCACTCTCCATAGTAGTGAAGAGCTGCCACAGCGGCCGCAAGAGCGTAAGGTCACAACCCCTGTGTTAATACACAACAATCAAAACGTGAGGTCATTATACTCTAAATGATCTCGGCTTTATCATTACTCATATTTGAACCATGTGGCTGTCTCATTCGCCCGACTAATGTTCCCTTTGCGGTGGGCAGGTGGCCATTTGCATGGGTTATTCCTCAACCTCAGGTCCATGTCTCTGTTCCTCTCATACACGCTCTGTCTGCTGATGATGATGTAACTGTGTCCAAACACCATGGAAATCATGCAAATCAGTATGACATGTGACCTTGTTGCCATGGGAACAATCAAGGCAGAAAGCCACTCTCAGATGTGTTATGCAAACGTGTGTAAATCCGAAAGCTCCCCGATACAAAACACAAATTTCTAAACTCAGAAATGAGAAAAAAAAAGTTGCAGGGCAGAAGGAAGATAAGCATACTCGAGGCTTGTAAAACTGGGCCACGTTGCACCTGCCGTCCACAGAGTGCAGAACTGACCTGACAGAACCAGGTTCTGAAAGGAAGTCGCTGCCTCATCCCTTTAGAATAGTGCGGCGGCTTTAAAAGCACTGCAGGATGAATCGACTACCTTTTGTTCGGTTTAATAAAAGCTGTCAAAGCTCAGAAAGATACGAAGGGACACACCATTGAGACGGACACTGCAGGAGCCGCAGCAGCAGGTGAATGGCTTTCAGTCGCTGGTTTCCTGTTTGCCGACAGGCCACGCCCACCTGCCACTCCCAGATGTCAGCCAGCGGGAGGTGAGTCAGCGCCTGCTCGTCTGCTAGCATCTGCTTCAGGATCTCAAAACCTGCCCACGTTCAAAAACACACAAGTGAATTTATTAGTCAACTTGCAAACTGAAAAGAATATAAAAGCAAAACGAATAATAGCACAAGCAAGCACAATTATGGGGCCAAGCTTTAGGCAAGGGAAGCATCAGGCCATCTGCAGCAATGAGTAATTAAAGCCATTTTAAGGTGATTTTAGTCTAAATGTGTTTAAAATAAATCATAAAAAACAACTACTAGTAATATGATTCAATCGGTTATCACTTTTGACCACAAGGTGGCATTGTCTCAAAACGCTTTAGGTATTTTTAGGTCATGGTTGGTGGTACATACAAAGTTTTGTAATGCATTGCTAAAAATGTAGCATTTTATATCATAATACACTACTGTAGTCAACGGCAATTTCATGTTTTGCTCAATTATAGAGCTACCAAAAGGCACAATCCCACCAAATTATTTGTGTCCTTAGAGTGTGTCCATACATATGTGTGTCAATTTTGGTTAAAATATCTTTTTTTTTTTTTGGAGAGACAATCATTTTTATATATGATAAGCGAAAAAATGACCGATGGCTGACTTTGTTTGCATTTTTATGCCACTTTACCATCTAAATTTTGGCAACTGGGCATTAGCATATATCCAGCTATGTTTCCGAATTTCCTATGGTGGTTTTGTGTTGTTCGGAGTAATGGTTTCTAAGATTTTGCCAAATGTTTTTTTAATGGTTAAAATGCAACGTTGCACTACCGTGAAAATAAGTCGACCACACCCAAAGGTATAAGTGTGTGAATATTTGATTTTACCACTAGGTGGCACTGGCTCGAAACTTCTCAGGCTCCTTTAGGGCATCCTGCTGATGACCCATACTGAGTTTTTAGCCTCAGGTCATGCTTGTTATAACACACACCAAGTTTGGTCTCAATAAGCCAAACCTTTGCAGAGACATAGCCGCATATCCGTGCTTTTCGTAGAATTTGTTTGCTTGTTATTCGAGAACAGTCTGACTAATCAACTTGAATTCCATAACTTTTTGCCAGCATGGTCTGAAGATGATCTGAGCCAATTTTGGTGAAAATCAGACGAACCGTCCAGGACCAGTTTGAAAAAGTAGGTTTTTCCAAACTTTCCTACAAGCGGTTTTATAGGCTGGCATAGACTCAATACCGGAAGAAACGGACGAAGAAGAAGAATGCAAATGGATACAATAGGTGCCTACGCACCTTCGGTGCTTGGCCCCTAATAAATCACATGTGGGGCTTTCTTTCTTTCTCTTGTTTACCTTGTTAAGCCTCATCTGTGGAAAAGCAAATGAGTTGGCAGACCCCTTAAATGAGGCGCTGAGAAACCCATTTGATATTCCATTACAGAATAATAACAGCAGAAATGGAGCAGAAGGTGCGCAAGTCTATTATTTCTTGATTAAGGGTGGACGAGACACGGGAGAAGAGTTCAAAGCTACTCATGACCCAGTACTGACAGACATGATCAATCTTATGCTCAAGACTAAGGACTTGTTTACACTGATTGTGTTTTAGTAATCTAGTTCACTGTTTTTCCATTGCTTTCCTATGTAAACGTGCTAGACAGACATGTTGGACAACTGCACTAGTCTCGCATGTGAAATAGTGTTATAAAAGCCTTGTGTGTTAATGGTCTAATGAGAGCAGGGTTGCCAGGTTTTCACAACAAAACCCGCCCAATTACCAGTAGCCAAAAAGTAGGCCAATCGCGTTCCAGGGGGTAAAATGTACGTTTTGTGATTGGGTTCCTCTGGTAACATTAGCATTCCAGGTGCTAAATATTTTGTTATTTGGGTCGCTTCAACCCGCGAGCATGAAAAACAACCCGTGGCAACAGTATGAAAGTAGCCCAATTCCACGGGAAAACTGCAGACTTGGCAACACTGAATGAGAGCAACTGGGTTGTGGAGGAGAATTCTGTAATGGATAAACTTTAAAGTAGAGTAAACTAGTAAAGTTTTATGTCAGTATACAGTTTTTCAATTATTTTGCACATTTTTGCATTTAGATCATTTTAGCCATCATCTAACATGCAACAGGGTTATTGCGAACTCCAAATAAAATCATTAAACAATTACTTGAAATATAAGAACCACTGAAATTAAATATTTAAAAAAAACTTAAACTTAATTGCAGACAATTTCCAAGGTAACATTTTTGTAGTTCTAAAACTTAATAAAAATTGTAGACATATTTTTTATTATATATATATATATATATATATATATATATATATATATATATATATATATATATATATTTATATTTATATACAAAAAAACGAATTAAAATTCTTAACAAAAACCATAATAATATATCAATGTTTTTCATTGATTTCAACTCTGATACTCACTAATCATTTTATATGCTGCTAAATGTGACCTTAGTGCTATTTTAATATTTTTGTAAGTTTGGGATCAGAAAAACTGTAAGATGTGTTTTTGAAGAAGTCTCTTATGCTCATCAAGGCTGCGTTTATTTGATCAAAAAAAAAAAAAAATTATATATATATATATATATATATATATATATATATATATATATATATATATATAGTAATATTGTGAAATGTTATTACAATATAAAGTAATACTTTACTTTAAAATATACATATTTCTCTCATGCAAAGCTACATTTTCAGCATCATTACTGCAGTCTTCAGTGTCACATGGTCCTTCAGAAATCATTCTAATATGCTGATTTATTATTAGAATTATCAATGATGGCAACAGTTGTGCTGCCAAATGTTTTCTTTTAAACTGTGATACTTTTTTCAGGATTCTTTAATGAATAAGAAGTTAAAAAACGAACAGTGTTATTAACAAAAGTCTTTGCTATCACTTTATCAATTTAATACATCCTTGCTAAATAAAAGAAAGAATAAAAATGTACTAAACTTTTGAACAGTAGTGAATGTATTGTTAGAAAAGATTCAAATAAATATTAAGCAACCCAACCATTTCCAGCATATTAGAATGATTTCTGAAGGATCATAAATGATGCTGAAAATTCACATTTGATCATAGGAATAAATTAGATTTTCATGTATATTAAAACAGAAATATTTTACATTGTAATATTTCACAACATTATTTTTTTTCTATATTTTTTATCAAATAAATGCAGCCTTGAGTTTCAAAACATTAAAAATCTTACTAATCCCAAATTTTTGAACATATATATTTTGAACTAATAGATAGATGTATATATATATATATATATATATATATATATATATATATACACACACACACACACACACACACACACACACACACATCTATTAAAATTTAATGCATTTTCATTTTATTTACAGTAATTTTAGTACTTCCAAGTACTAAAAGTACTATTTTATACTGTACATCACAATGTTGAGATGCATAAATTGAGTATTTTATTTTTAATAAATTTAGACAAATCCTCAGACATACAAGTTATCATGGTTTAACAGTCAAGTGTTTACCTCACTGGTCACTGCCAAAACCATGAGAGTCCACCCCACTGACTGCCTTAATTCATTTTAAACATGTTAGATATGATCTGAGGGCCATTGACTCAGCAGGAAGTTGAGTTTCTGTGGCTGTTAATGCTCCCACACGCTGAGATACACGAACGCGCACACAGAACCCCTCTAATTGTCAAACAGCTGTGCAAATGAAGCTTACGACTGTGGGACATCAACGTTACAGCCCTAAAAGACTGCAGAAATGTGAGTCTCAGGTGAAATGGTGGCATTAGTGTGATGGTCTTTCAATGAGATGGACATTTGTTTTATGGCTCATTAGAGGGCATGATTCTTGAGCACAGTAGCCAGACAGTGGCTAAAGGACATTTGTGATAGACATCAATAGTGACTAATTAAATGAGCATTAATTGCGTACCAGTCTGGAAACGCCCTCGATGGCCACCAGTCACAGTGAACTTGTATCCCCATTCTGTGTTACTCATATCTGATATAAACCTGTAGTAGAGGGTGTCCCCTAGAGGAGAAAGAGAAAAAAAAACAATCCTTACATTCTTCATTTATCATTGTACCCAAAGTGGAAATGTATGTACATCAGCAGATATGTGACCATGGACCACAAAACCAGTCATAAGGCTATTTTTTTAAATTGAGGTACATCATCTGAAAGCTGAATATACATAAACTGAAAGGTGAATAAGCTTTCCATTAATGTATGGCTTGTTAAGATGGGACAATATTTGGCAGAGATACAATTAGTTTAAAATCTGGAATCTGAGGATGCAAAAATAGTGAGAAAAATCGCTTTCAAAATTGTTCAAATGAAGTTCTTTGCGATGCATATTACATATCAAAAATTACGTTTTGATACATTTACGGTAGGAAATTTACTAAATGTGATGCAATCTGGGAAAACCCAACACGTGGTGAAATTTGTACCTTTTTTAGGTTTGGATACCATATGAAAGCTGGGTTCAAGCCCTTTCCAAAACTGTTTTTATTTCATCCATAGCTTGAACATAACAAAAGTGGCTGTCTGAAGTTGGCTGATAGCTATGATTTTCAGGAATGGAATTGAGAAAAACGGGTTTAAAGTGACAGTTTGCGCACTGTTTATATAACAGACTGTCATCGGACTCCTCTTCTTTAGTAACTTCATCATCCGATCCTTCATCTCTGGATGAAATAGTCCATTATAACATTATTTAGGGCACTGACATCTCCAGGATTGAGCAGATTGAGGCAAGTTAGATTTGAGTGAGCAGCTTCATCCGACTGCGTTGATCTCTTGCGCTCCACCATCTCACCATATCAAAAAATGAATAAATAAATACAACTTTACATGCCGTAGTTTACACAGGACTGGTGTGAAATGTGCATTGATAAACCTTCATTAAATATGTAACATAGTTTATTTTGATAGGTTAACTGTTTTTGTGGTTTTTAGAGAAAGCACCTCCGCAGCACGTTCTTAACATTAGAGAAAATACAGTCATTTCTGCTTGCTGCAATAAATCGCATTTTTACTGCACTAAACAAGTGAATTTTGCCAAGATGTTTTCAGAGATGATAGACAAGATGTTACAGAATAATAATTTAATGAAAACCGAATTTTGACAAAAAAAAAAATTTTGACATTCGACCCATTTTTCGATCAAGTCCCAGTGCGACAGCACAAATATCTTTATGGAACATGATCTTTTATTTAACACCCTAATGATTTTTGGCATAAAAGAAAAATCTATTGTTTTGACTCATATAATGTATATTTGGCTATTGCTACAAGACTGGTTTTGTGGTCCAGGGTCACATATACGAATTTGTGAAACCTTTAGATTGATCTAAATGCCACTTTCTCAAACTCTCACCTGGAATCTCAAAGTCGGTCCATTTCTGGTGAGAACCACTGAAAGTGTGCAGGTCCTGCAGGAAGTCGCTACTGCTGGCCATAAGGAGCTCGTCACATCCTTCCTCTGTGTGACAGCGAGAGTCGAACTTCACAGACAGGAAGATCGCTCCAGGGATGTGCACCTTATCCTGAGACAATGCAAAGAACGACACTGAGCGGACCAGAGATTCTCAATTGCGATGCAGTGATTTGGAGTAAAAGAAAAGAAAATACCTCAAAGTTAGTGTTGTTGTCATAGGGGTGCTTGGATTCGCGGACCTGCACAGCCATTCCTGGCTCCTCCATAAACTGACATGCTGTCAGTGACAGATTACCCAGCATGCTTTGGCTGCAGCCCCTCAGTACCTTCTGCAAGATCTGAGATCCAACATGTGACAAATGATTATATGCATACCAACAATCTGATTTACAGCTGAGGTCAAAAGTTTACTTTCGGAATCTGCAAAATGTTAATTATTTTAGCAAAACAAGAGGGATCATACAAAATGCATGTTATTGACCTGAACAGGATATTTCACATAAAAGATGTTTACATATAGTCCACAAGACTATATGCCTAAACTGCCTCTGCCATTCAGAAAAATCCTTCAGTTTCCACAAATTCTTTGATTTTCCAGCATTTCTGTGTATTTGAACCCTTTCCAACAATGACTGTATGATTTTGAGATCCATCTTTTCACATTGAGGACAACTGAGGGACTCATATGCAGCTATTACAAAAGGTTCAAATGCTCACTGATGCTCCAGAAGGAAAAACCATGCATTAAGAGCTAGGGGTGAAAACTTTTGAACAGATTTTTTCTTATTTTGCCTAAATATCATATTTTTTCATTTAGTACTGCCCTTTAGAGGCTATAGAGGATAGTTTCATATTTCCTATAAGACAAAATAAGTAAAATTTACCCTGCTCTTCAAATTCAGAAAGTTTTCACCCCCAGCTCATAATGCACGTTGTTTTTTCCTGTAAATCAGGGCCCGTATTCTTAAAGCTTAGAATCCTCTCAGAAAACTCCTAATTTAGCTTAAAAAATTCTATGTAGGAGTCTTAGCTTAAAAGTGATTCAGGACCAATCTAATAGCAACTCTGAGCGAGGAAAAGACAAAAACTTTTATCTTAGTGAGGAGGCGGGGCTGACCCCGTTGCTAGCTATGACACAGCTTTTGAAGACTGTGATTGGTTGGTTGTCCAAGCAGGAAATAATAGAGCACTTTTAAGTGTAGGTTCTATTATAAGCCTTCACTTTGAAATTAGTAATTAGTAACAAGGTAATGTGTGATCATTTTGCTTGGACAATAGTTGCTTTTTTCTAGTTGTCAAATATGTTAATGTAGTTAATTTGGGTACATTAATAGTCCATTTCTAACACTATGACATATCTATGCTATGTCGGAGATGTTAGCATGTCTCTAATAAGTTCGGTCACAAACACGATCTAATGAGTAGCAGCATCTTATTAACTTACTGTCATGCATTGCATACAACATATTTCTTCTCCCTTTTCATATTTTGTCCATTTTCTCCACTGCTAAAGAAACTCTTACGCCTCTTAAAAGTCCTCATCTGTACTCTTAACAAGTTTGGATTTTAAGACCTCTAAGGGTTAAGATGCTTTCTGAATTACTTTTTTCTTTGCAAAATTCTAAGAATTCTAAGAAATGTGGGTGTTTCCTCTTAGAATTTTGTCACGAGGAGCAACTTTCTGTACTAAGAATTTTCTTGAACTACAAATCCACACACTTCCTCCCCTTCTCACCTTCTCCCACATGGGTCTCTCCTCGAGCTGCATGAGCATGTCCAGTATGTAGGCCATGTGAGAAGCTCCACTAAGCTCCAGGTCTTCCTCTCTGATGGGAGTGTCAGAAGGCCAGTCCGCCAGCAGTGTTGCCAAAACGTGACGCGCGTACAGAATAGCAATGGCCTCGTTTACTTTGAAAAGATACTGTCGCACTGCTTTGTTACTGCGAGCGTCCAGCTCTTTATGCAGCAGAGCTGAGCTTTTGGTGCGCCGCTGTTTGGCATAACTCAGCTGGAGGTCACTTTCTGTGTTGGTGATGAGTTTCTGTGTGACGACATTTGTTTCTTCAGTGGCTCGATCGCACCGGATTGGTTTAGACTGAGGGTCGAAAAAGAATTGAATTAATTAACATTAAGGAGTTAATGAATTTACTTTTACTTTAGATCACAAAATGGAATGTGTTTAATCTTAAACCTAGTCTTACCACACAGGGCACAATGATAATATCAGTATCTACAGCCTTCGTGCTTCTTTCCTCAGAACGAGGTCTTTTAGATGGCTGCCACTTCTGTGCCAACGTACGAATAGTCTCATCTGTTTTTATAGCATCACCGTCAAACCTGAGATAAAAGAATTATTTAAGAAAATGTCTTTGAATTCATTTTATACAATTGAGATATATTTACAGTTGTGCTCATGTTTACACTGAATATTCAAGGTCTTTAACACTTTGTAGATATTAAAAGGGATCAATTAAAAATTGTTAAAGACACTTGCTGTGTTTTCAGCCTTTGCCGCCTCAATACAGGAGTACATGAACAAAAACATAACCTCTAGAACTGCTGGGAGTCACTGCATGAGCATTTTACTATTTCTTTTAAGAAAAAACTAAATCGTCATATCATATACAAACAGAAACTTAAAGGTCTTATTTTGGTCAGCAACCCGTCAAAATAAAAGTTTGGTTTAACATGAAGAAACTGTGACAGAAAATATATGACTTAATGCAATGATAGTACTACTACTACTACTACTAACAATAAAATGACTATTATTTCAGGTATATTTACCATATAATATTATTAACCAGAATTTATTTATCAGGAAATTTTTTTAATTAATTAAATTAATTAAAAATTGAAAAAAATATTTTTTTAATCAATTAATTAGAGATGCTTTATAATAAAAATTTAATAAAACCATTAAAATGGAATCCAGAAAATTAATGAAAAACAGAATCTGATAAAAAAAACTAATATTTGAGAAAGAAAATATAAAACATTTCACTTAATTTTGTTAAACTATTAATGCATTTAAATTAATTTAAATAGATTTAACTGAATTATTGATTAATTATCTGTTTTTTTAACCATTAAAACAGAGACTAAAAAAAAAGTAAATTAAAACTTTTAAAATTTTAATCAGAAAAATTAAAACAGGAAAAAAATGGAATTTGAAAAATATAAAACAGATTTCATAGGGCCCTAATACTATTATATTATGTTAGATTATTATTATTTAATTATTAGATATTATTAGATTTTTTAATAATAAACCTGTCATGCAGTGAGACAATATATAGTTTTAAAAACCAAGAGATCTGTGTAATTTCAGTCATTTTGGAATATACATAAACATTGTATATGCAGCTTCTTCAGTGCAGTCCAAATCAAAACAAAAAAATGAAGTACATTTTTTTCTTATATAAATTTCTGATTTGGCAAGGGGCATGTACATTATAAGAAATACATTTAAAACCTTGACTATATAAGTAAAATGATAATGCAAAGTGTAACCCACCTCTTCTGCACCTCAAGGAAGAAAGAATCTGTCCTCTTCATCTGGAGCTCATACATTGCTCTCAAGATGTGCAGTGGCGCATTAAGGGCATCATGGGTAATCTAAAAGCGAGACAAATATCAGAGCTCTTGTAGTTGTTCATCTATATACTTGTCCCTACATTACAGTACTGTGAATTATCTGCCTCCTTTCCTTCTCCAGCTCCTAACTGGTGAGCAAAAACACACCACTCCAATCAACTGCCACAAACTGACTAAAGAATGTCTGAATCCTAACCTGGAAACAGATCTTTGTCTCCTCATCCAGTCCTTCCAGTGGGTCCGGTCTGTTTGGATCAGCGTCATCAGCACAGCAGCTGGAGTGATCAGAGTCATGCTCTTTCTCTCTCTCCTTCTCTCCATCTGTCTCGGTGTCTGCGTCCTCTGCCATGGAGTGGATCTCTCGCTTGGAGGAATAAAGCATGATGGAGAGGATCTCTAGGTCTCGCAAAAGCCACATCTTGCTGAAACCTGTGCCCTTACTGCACTTACGGACCAGGAGCTGCATCAGGCCTGAGCCCTGGATGGCCTCCTGGGCTTGATCCACCCCATGCTTCTGCAAGAAACAGAGAAAAATCAGTACACTCATGACTTATTCAAGTTGAGTATTTATACAATGGCCACAAAATTGATAATTAAATTACACAACAATGTAATTACACTCTTTGTGGTCACTATATAATTTGTTTCTATGACTTTAAACTAGGGCTGCACGATTATGACAAAAATCATAATTGTCGATTATTCCCTTGAAATTGTAACTGCAATTATTAATTACGATTATCACAATTAAGACTGATGTTTTAAATAGCTTTATACCATTGTTTGGAACTGCATGCCATAATTATATATATATATATATATATATATATATATATATATATATATATATATATATATATATATATATATATATATATATATATATATAAACACTCTTCTTTTGCCACAAATGTCAACAATACTTTGGTTTGGTTTCTTTAAAAAAAAAAAAAGTAAAAATATGCAATATGCATAGGGATATGCCGGTATCACATTTTCATGTTGCAATTAATTGATAATGCTTTTATCACAGTTTATTTATTTATATTTATATATCATAATACAGTAGAACAGGTTTAATAACTATTTTCCTATAACAAAAATAACTACACATTAAAATACAATAAAGCAATACACAAAAACATTTTTATAAAGTTAAAAATCGTACACAGATTAAAGTGCGAAAGAATTATAGAGACCAATATGTATCACTTTACAATACGATCTCATTAGTTAACCTTAGTTAATGCATAAATATGAATAATTAATTTTGTTTAATATTCACAATAGCTTTATTTGCTACATAAGTTTTCATCTTTGTTAAAAAAAATACAACTCTCAGTTGACGGCTCATTTTTTTTTATTTAAAAAATTTGTTATTAAATATTGGAATTACCAATAAGAATATAAGAATTTTTCACTGGAAGTTTATGTTAACTAATGAATTAACTAATGTTTACTAATGAAGTCCTAAAGTAAAGTTTGACCAAACAATAAAGAATCAAGACACTTTCAAACAATATCTAGGGCATGTTGTAGTATAGATTAAAATGTAAAAAAAGTTTGAAAATAAATAGCCTATTAAGTCTAACTATTTAAGTATTTGGCGCTGTGATGAACACCATAGCAAATACACAATCTGAATGGCTATTTAAATGATTTAAACACTTAAACTTTGCTTTGTGACCACTTGATGGGAAAAGTTATCTTAAAATGCATTAGTCTAGTCGTGATTCGCCTCTCACAACGTGACATCCTCTAAACAAATTTTTTTTTTGTAATTGTAATCGTAGTATCCGTCATTGTGATCGCGATTAGAAATTCAATTAATTGTGCAACTGTAAACTTCAAAGCCAAACTTTTTTTCCATACCAGGGCAGGTGTGAGATGAATACCTTGAGAGTGTTGTAGAGTCCTTTAAGAGCCAGAGAGAGCACCCAAGTGGCTTCCACAGCATCTTGGGCGCTGCTCTCCACCCCGACCTGCAGCAGGTGACTCACAATGGAGGTGAAGTTCTTCAGGTAGCGGCTCAGGTGGGCGGAGGTCGGGGACACGGCTTGTGCATCATGGGACTCCGCATCATTCCTGTTGCTGCTCTCATGTGCCTGGATTAACTGGTAGTCTTTCACTGAGAGGAAAAGTAGACATTTAGTAAACAGAGTTGCATTAAAAGCACTTTCTTACTAACTGTTTTGCTATTGAGTGTCCATGGGTGTTTCCTCTAAGCAGCCATTAACTGAGGCTAGGAAGTCCCAACTGAATGTTTATATAACATCCTGTCTACTGAAATGTCTTTATCTGCTTTTACATTGAAGTGTTTTTAGTCAACCACCAAAGATATTGTGGGTTGTAATGTATAGCTCCTACCTTCAGAAATTAAACCAACTGGATCACAGCAAACACAATATGGACCACAAAACCAGTTGAAAGTAGCACAGGTATATTTGTAGCTATAGCCAACAATACATTGTATGCGTCAAAATTATAGATTTTTCTTTGGTGCCAAAATTCATTAGGACATTAAATAACGATAATTTCCTACTGTAAATACAACAAAACTTAATGTTTGATTAGAAGTATGTATTGCTAAGAACTTCGGACAAATTTTTCTCAATATTTAGATTTTTTTGCACCCTCAGATTCCAGTCTTTTAAATAGTTGTATCTTGGCCAAATATTGTTCTATCTTAAACCACACATCAATACAAAGCTTATTTATTTATTTCAGCTTTCAGGTGATATGAAGAGTTCAGATGCAAAACCCCCTAAAAGCCATCTCGGTCAAAAATTAGATAATAATGAGTGAATGCTCTAGACATATATTATACATCCATCAACTACTTTTACTTCAAACTAGCTAAAATCCCACCCTCAGCCCAATCAGAAGTCCCACTACTTACATAGAAAGCCTGATAAAAATGCATTTTTTGAAGAAAGACGTCAGATTTAGAGGCTTTTTTTTTATTTACCCTTATGACTGGTTTTGTGGTCCAGGGTCACATATGATTTTCAGCATATGACAGTTTTACTACTAAGAAATAAAGTGGTCGTCAAATATTTGTTCTGTTATCTGTAAAGCCTTAAAAGCCAGTAGGTTTACCTAAGATGTACCTTCTTACAAAAACATTCTGTTAAACTAAGGACTGAGCAACGAGGGAGTAAAACAGACACTCCCTTTGCAAATGAAGTTGGGTTTGAATGTCACTAACATGTCATGTGATTTTACCACTGAAAGCAGTGGTATTTTTACAGCTGAGAAAACTTGAAAGATGCGTGTGAGCAGTGTGAAGAACCGTTGACAGCTCATCTCGCACCTGTTCTCCTTTTACGAGTTTTGACGTCCACCACAGCAGCTCTGTTCTTCTCAGTGAAGTGTTTGAGCAGAATCACGTTGTGCTGTTCATTGGCGTTATCGATGAAGACAGCCTGAGTCCCCATACACAGCACCTAATTTAAACAAATGCATTTATCATTAAACAGCCCACGCTTCAAATGAGTAACTTCATACAGGCCTATATTATGCGTTATAGCGTGCACGTGTGACATCTTTGCTCATACCTCAGGGAATCCCACAAGCACCAGCAAAGTGAAGAGATTGGTTCTTTTGAGTTGTTGTGGTAACTGCTGGATGCAGTGATCAGTGAAAGATGCCACAACAGCACACCACTGAGTAGAAATATTCAGGTTTCGCAAGATGTCCGCCACAGAGCATGCCCAATCCAGACCGATGCGACTGTTGAAACACAGGTGTAATGTGAAAAACTGAAAATGTGTTAATTAAAAATACAAGAAACTTCCAACAAAGCTAAAGAAGCTAAAGTTCAGCTAAATGTTTGATTGTCCCTCCCACATTAAAATGTATTGTACTGAAAAAAAAGTTTGAGGTTGGTAGGATTTCTTCATATTTTTGAAAGTCAATAATCAATAATAATTATTTAAGTGGCCTCTAATACACACGCATACATATATACATATATATATATATATATATATATATAAAAAAAATACAGTGGTGGCCAAAATTATTAGACCACTAGTATTTTCAGTAGTTAAAAAATGCAAAAAGTTAAAACATTCATTTTGCAATTAATTGTAATAATCCAGTGAGATTTTT
Source organism: Cirrhinus molitorella (assembly GCA_033026305.1). Lineage (NCBI taxonomy): Eukaryota > Metazoa > Chordata > Actinopteri > Cypriniformes > Cyprinidae > Cirrhinus > Cirrhinus molitorella. The sequence continues at coordinate 47,594,260 of CM065119.1, forward strand.
GTTTGCACAAACAGCCAGTGCTCCACACAGAGATCTGATCTCATCATCATCCAGTCTGTCTGGAATTACATGAAGAAACATAACAAACTGAGACTAAATCTAGAAGAACTGTGGGCAATGTCTCCGAGATGCTTCAAGAAACCTACCTGCAAAGCTATAGCACAGTTAAAAGTTTTAGGCACTTGTGTAAAAATGCTGTAAAATGAGGATGTTGTCAAAAATAGATTTTCTTTATCAGTGAACTTCTATTAACTTAACGAAATCAACATTTGCTGTGACCATCCTTTGCGTTTAAAGCAGCTTTTGTCTTGGGTGCACTTGCACATAGTTTTTCATGTAGCTTTGCAGGTAAGACTCTTGAAGCATCTAGGAAAAGTTGCCACAGTTCTTCTCTATTAAGTTTGTCTCAGTTTGTTCTGTTTCTTCATGCCATTTCAGACAGACTGGATGATGATGAGATCAGATCTCTGTGTGGAGCACTGGATGTTGTCAGACAGATTCATTATTACAATTGATGGCAAAATGAATGTTTGGAAATGTAAACTGATATTTCGTACTGACAAAAACAGACAAAAAATGACTTAAAACCTTTATTTTTGCTGGTATTCTAATCATTTTGGAATAGAAAACCACTGTATGTTACACATTATATAACTCTACCTGTCCAGACACACTGCTCCCAGACTGAAGAGCAACTGAGTGGTCTTCCAGCCGGCAACATCAAGTGCTGCTCCATCTCCGAGGGTAAGTAACTCAAATTTGTCTGTCAGTGCCTCTGCCACAGCTGCATCGGCCTCCGCAGGAGAGATCCTTAAGAGAAGCTGTCCCAGAAGGCCCAGTGTCAGGTGATATGTTTCATTCAGACAGCCAGCGTTCGAGATGACCACTCTGAACAGCAGTGGCAGGATGGGACTCAGGCTGGATAAAGATAGTGAGCTGCCCTATAGAGGATCAAATGTGTATATTAGTCCGTGCTTCTTGGATGTGAACATGCAAATTAAAGGTTGCAAATTAAACATTTTCCAAGCGATTTCTAAAACAAAAAGCCTACAATTACAAATTAAACTGGAATCTTTGTTGTTACCTGTTTGGTTGCAGGCAACATGGCTGCCAACAATCCCAGAATTCTCTCTCTGGAGCATTCGGCAAACACATGTTCCTGTAGCGGCCCCCGGGCTGTCTTTTCCTCCTGGTCTTTATATTCCATGTTCTCTGAGGTAGGAGATGTAATAGTGTCTCCACTTGACTCTGAAACTGAGGCGCAAAAAAGAATTTCAGAAATTTTAAAGGGAGAGTCCACCCAAAAATGAACATTCTGTCATTAATTACTCAGCCTTGTGTCTTTTCAAACCCGTAAAAACTTTGTTCTTCAGAACACAAATTAAGATATTTTTGACAAATCTGAGAGCTTTCTGACCCTGCTTAGACAGCAAACAGTACTACCACGTTCAAGGCCCAGAAAGGTAGCTTCATAAAATTAAGGTTGAACCACTGATGTCACATGGACTATTTTAATGATGTCTTTTCTTGGCCTTGAACATGGTAGCTCCGTTGCAGGATCAAAAAAATGTAAAAATATCCTAATTTGTGTTCTGAAGATTAATGACAGTGTTACGAGTTTGGAACGACATAATTAATGACAGAATTTTCATTTTTGGGTGAACTAGCCCTTTAAGAACATTTAAATCCCACGAGGCATTCAAAAGCAACAAATTTACACTTAATGCAGACTAAACCTCAACTACATTAAGACATTATAGACCTCCTTGATGGGTACTAAGAGACATCAAAACCCCCACAGGCTCACCTCTGACTCCAGGAGACAGTGTATCTTCACTAGAAACAGATGGTGTCTGACTTGCACTGGATGAGTCTGATGTATCCTGAGAGACGAGCTTCCTCCTTCTCTTCTCATCCCCTTCTGTATCCGCCTCCTGCTTTTGTGGTTTCTTGTAAAGAGGAAAAAAAAAAAAAAAAGGATTATGAGGACTTGCTTAAAAAAAAGTTATAACCTGAGTTTGACATTTTAATCCAAAAATTTAGTCTTGACCACATCCCTACACCTAAACCTAACCTTATCCATCAATAATCCCTAAAATCAGAGGAAATGATAGATGAATGACACTGATGCACAAGCACCAAATACTGATTATAAGCCTAAATTTTACAAAAACTATGAACAGTTTTTTCAAATCTGATTGGTTAATCACAATGTTGTTCCAGTGTCAACAAAGATGTTGATCCAGGAACATGTTGCACTTGGTAAAATCAGGTTCTGCACTGGAAATACTAGCTTTAGTAATGTAGCATGTTCAGTGACTGACTTTGTCTCTAGGTAGCGGTGGAGAGCAGATAGCTGTAGTGCTGCTGGGAAGCGAGGAGGTGTCTGTGCTGCTGATGTCCTGACAAGAGCCGGCCGTCGCAGGACACAGTTCACTCTCCGTGGCTGATTCATTTGAAGAAAGCAGGGACAGCAGGGCAGAGGCTCGCAGACCTACAGAAAACAACAGGTACATCAACAAAGGACTTTCACTTCTAATTAACACACATACAACCAATTCTTAATAGAGCATGAACATTCAGATATAGTGATAACCTTTCCCAGTCTGTCCTTTGAGCAGGCACTCATTGATGATGTCAGAGCAGTGGGTTTGCAGAGCCTTGGCGTAACCGAGGGTGACATCATCCAGAGGCTCTCCATCCTGCGCTCTCTCGCTGACCAGCTCGGATGTGAACAGGGCGAGCGCGGCAAAAAGAAGCCAGGAGTAGTTATGTATGTAGGGCTGAATGAGTCTGTGGCGGTCACTGATGCGGATGGTGACCATAGGGTACACTGTGATACGGTGAGTGGGCAGATGACTGGAAAGAGAAAAAGTATATAATAATAATAATAATAATAATGGAAAATAATATAAAAATACAAACAATATAAATATTATAAATGATTAAATGTTTTTCACTGAACCTCCCCCCTGTATTTGGACTTGATGTGGATAGTTTTGGTTTGAAAAACTGTTCATGTGTATTACCTGTCTGGGTATTTTTTGGCATTGTAACAGCCAAAGCAAAGATCGAAGTCCTCACAGACATTACAATTAATTCTGCTGCCCACTATAAGGCCCTGGCAGTGGTCACAGGCATACTCCATGTTTACCATCTCATGATCATCCTCATGGCCTTCTGGTTTAGCACCACCTGAACAAGAAGAGCAGAGCTGTTCAATGCATGCACTACTTCTGCAATACATTAATTGTGTAGTGTCTAACTTGATGTGAATGCAATAAATAAATAAATAGTATTAGCTAAGGGTGTCCGATATTGAGAAAAAATAATATCTTGATATTTTCTGGGATTTTATCGATAATGATAATTAGACGATATTTTGCTGTGTGTGTTATTGTGCGTAAGGACTTATGCTGACTTATCAAGAATATCAAAAACTAAAGTTTTTGATATTCTTCATATTCTGTGTGCTAAGTTCACAGCAGTGATAAAAAAAATATTATTTTCCTAAAATTTAAAATGATTTTTACCTTTTATGGGCATTTTTACCTTTATAAAGGCTTTTTTTTTTTTTTCAAAAAATGTGCATCTTTTGAGTCTAATTCTTACATTTAATCAGTCATATATAATAATACTACATTTAGGCTGTTACTAAACAAATTAAATCAGTATCAACAAAATTCATCTTTGCAGATGTTGCATATAAAGCGGCATTTAAATGTATTTACACATGACAATGCAGGTATATTTAAAATTATTTTAAAAGTGAAAAAGATACTTTGAATGTGAAATTCAAACTGCCAGTAGGTGGCAGTAAGTCGCTGTTAATAAGTGAGTCATTGCGATTGAACTGAATCATTTAAATGGTTGATTCATTCAGAAACAAAACACCGTCATGTCGCTCAGAGACACAAAACAGTGCTGTGGCTGTGTTTGGAATGATTTTTGCTGCCGAAATTAAGCAAAAACAGGAAATATGATGTCTTAAAATGCAAGTCTTTTAATATTAACCTCTTGTTTATTCAACTGTTGTATAAAATCAATATCCCATTTGTAGTCATGCTGATTTTTGAAGGAAAAAACGTCACTCTTGGTGTGATATTGTTTAACTATATGAAATGATCTAAATATATACATTTTCTGACCCTATATCTTGAATTCTGTGATCACTCTAAATGGATTTTAATAGACTGAATCATGCAGTGTAAGAACGCGCTGTAAATGCGTACTTACTAGATTTCATCGCGTAATGTAACATTATGTGTGCACTCTGTAGGTCTGTTTTGTTAGTTTTTCACATTATACTTGATAATGTCAAATTGCACATCTTTGAAACAACAATTATGACATTATCACAGACAATATATATCGCACACCCCTAGTATTAACGTTTCGTTAACATTTAGTTTTTCCTTCATTAGACTGTAAGCCATTGCTGACTGTGATAGTCTGACTCACTGAGGAAGCAGGTCTTGCACAGGTCCATGTCTGTGCACTGCAGGCAGCGGTAGCGATGCCACGGTGCGATCCGTTCGCAGCCGTCACATGAAATCTCCACATTTAGCAGGTCACAGTAGCGTGCAATGAACATGTGCATCTGCAAAGATCAAAAGTCAGTGAAAGACAGACCAAAATGCACAATACGTTTAGTTTTGAGGGCAGTTTTCAGTAACTCCTGTCTAGATATGTAAAATCTATCGGTGCTTTTGTTCACGGTTAAACTAGCCTGAGTAAAAAAGACTTAGCAGACACCTCACTTCATATTCTAAAACTAAACTCAACCCAAATATTTGTTCTGCTTAAATAAATTGACTGTCTTATGATCAGGCATTGATGGGCGCTGACTTTTGCTTGTGTTTGCAGAGACTAAACATGAGGTTTGCAGGAATACATTCAATAAACATTTCGTGCATAAATAATAATGCTATACCTCCACCCAAAGGTTAGCTTTTGTGTTCATTCAGTTGCATTACTATTTAACTCTCTTCATTATTGAAAAAAAAAATGCAATTAGACTTTTGTCAACCACAGTTTTCAGGAAAGCATTTATTTAATTTGATATATGTACCTTTCTCTTGTCCTCCACTGAGGCCTGGCTGATCTTGTCAAACCATTTCTCAAACATGCCATCCAAACACTCATCCATCCATTCACAGTTCCTCTCGTAGTCGGTGATCTCATCCTCCTCTGTCCACTGACTACACAAGACAGATGAGAAGCCAAATAAAACACTGGACACATTTAAGCCTGGTTTGTAAGATCAGGATTAAGGGTAGATCAACATTGTCAATTACACAAGAATCACAACGAAGCTCACTAAATGTGCCCTCAATATGTCTTTAACAACATTACATTCAAGTAGTTTGGACATCTAATCATACATTGTTACTGAAACCTCCATTCTCCTCATTTAACCCTCTTTTTATACTAAAATATGTATGATATTTACGATTCAAAGTGTGTAAAGTAAAATAAAATTTGTATTACAGCAGAGCTTTTCTTACATTTGTCTTGGGACACTGTCAAAGTCAACATGAGCATCTCAAAAAACACACACTGTTAAATAAATACGCTGTTTTAATAACGTCTATATATGTAATGGAGGCCAGCTGGTATGAGCTGTGTGGGTAAAACCTCACTTCCCTGATCTCAAGAGGCACACTAGACACACTTCATGTATATTTTTTTATTTTTATAACATCCCATTTTAATAATAATGTAAACTCTGAAACACTGTTTCTCAATCAGGGGGTTGATTTTTTTTATAATGGCCACACAAAGTCCCTACATCCCTAGCACAGCATACGTGTTCTGATCCCTGTCTCATACCTGATGGCAATATCATGCACACTGATGTTTTCTTGGGACATAGTGAGCAAAAGATCAGGCAGTTTGATGTCCAGAAACAATGACAAATCTTCTGCTTCCCAGCTCATATCCAGCAAATGCAGCAGACACGTCTGCACACATGACAGGGCAGGCAGAAGGACCCTAAGGACATAAAGAAGAGACAACAGGCATAAGACAAAAAGATCATAAAGAAAAAATAGGTGTGCACTACCAGTAAAAAAGATTTTTTTATGTTTTTATAACATTAAAATGCACCAAGCCTGCATTTATTTGATCCTAAATACTGCAAAAGCAGTCATATTGTGAAATATTTTTACTATTCATAATAACTGCTTTCCATTTGAATATAGTTTAAAATGTAATTTATTCCTGTGATCAAAGCAAAACATTTTTCAGTGTCACATAATCCTTCATAAATCATTCTAAAATGCTGATTTGCTGTTTAAGAGACATCTTTATTTATTATTATCAATATTTAAAACAGTCGAGTCTTTTTTTTTCATGAATAAAATGGATCCAAAAATCAGCATTTATCTGAAATAAAAAGCTTTTGTAATATTAAAGACCATACCACTCAAAAGTCAATTTTTTGGGAAAGAAATTATAGAAATGAATACTTTTACTTAGCAAGGATGCTTTAAATTGATCAAAAGTGATGATAAAGACAAAATATTTCTATTTCAGATAAATGCTGATCTTCTGAACTTTCTATTTCTTGCAGAAACCTGAAACAAATTATACATAATATATATAATAATAATAATAGTAATAATGAATTTGTTGGAGCAGCAAATCAGAATATTAGAATGATTTCTGAAGCATCATGTGACTGAAGTAATGAAGCTAAAAATTCAGCTTTAAAATCACAGGAATAAATTACATTTTAAAATATATTCTAATATAAAACCAGTTATTTTAAATAGTAGAAATATTGTTATTTGTACATCAAAATTGTACAGTTTTTTTCTGTACTTTGGATTAAATAAATGCAGGTTTGGTGAGCAGAAGAAACTTCTTTAAAAAATATTAAAAATCTTACTGTTCAAAAACTTTTGACTGGTAGTGTATATGAGGACTAAAGCAGTCAATTCATCAAGAACGTAACAGTATTGTGTAGCATCTTTATTATTAGTAACTTCTAAAGCACATAATTCAGTATCTAAAAACGGGAAAGAGAACCCACTTTTCGTTTAGTGCATTGAAGCCCTGCACGGCCTCTACTAGCATGAGAACCAGCAGATGATACGAGTGCCTGACCAGCTCCCTCATTTCTTGCCCGCTTCCTGCCAACTGAGAAAAGTAACTGAAAAATAAAGACAGATCGAGTTAAAATAATGATATTAGGACAGTGGTCCGATTTTAGTGCCATCAGAAATGACAACGTTTTTCAAGATATCATACTTGGTGAAATCTTTTTGACATGCCAAGAGTTCCTGGAGAAACAAAATACAGGGTGCCTGGAAGAGGTGCGGTTTCCCCAGGGTGAGTATACACTGCTGCACGAGCTCCAGCACCTCACACACACTCAGAGCCTGGGCCTTCTTCAGAGCCAGAGTATGAAGAACACTAAACAAACACAGAAACACACTTCATTACTGCTGGTGAGAGACGAAACACCATATGTGACCCTGGACCTCAAAAGGGTCACTGTTTTGAAATTGAGATGTATAAATCATCCGAAAGCTGGCTTCTGCTACAAATAAACCCATCCTACTTAAGACTGGTTTTGTGTTCCAGGGTCATATATATGTGCAAGAACACACTGAAAATCTGGAAATCAGCAAATAAACCTAGAAAAAAGCAGTGATTGTGGGGCCAAGCACTAGGCAAGAGAAGCATTAGACCAAGTGCAGCAATGAGTAATTGAAGCTATTTTAAGATGATTTTAGTCACAATAGGTGAAAAATCATAAAAACAACCACTAGTAATACAATTTAATTGGTTATCACTTTTGACCACAAGGTGGCACTCTCTCAAAATGTTTTGAGTACTTTCAGGTCATGGTCTTGATGGTACATACAAAGTTTTGCCACCAAGAGGCACAATCCCACCAAATTGTGTATATGTTCTTAGAGTCTGCCCATACATATGTATGTCAAAAATATCTCATTTTGTTTTGGATTTATAGACATTTTTATATATTAGAACAGAAAAAAAATGAGCAATGGCCTACTTTGTTTGCTTTTTTGCCACTTATAGTCGGCACGCTACATTTCCAAATTTCCTACGGTGGTTTTGTGTCGATCAGAGTAACGGTTTCTAAGATTTTGGCAAATGTTTTTTAAACGCTAAAATGCAACGTTGCACAAACCATAAGGCAAAACCTGGCATGTTTGGTATCGCTGGAGGATTCAGGAGTTTAAAAATGTGACTACCGTAAAAATAAGTCGACCACACCCAAAGTGTGAATATTTGATTTTACCACTAAGTAGTGCTGGCTCAAAACTTCTCAGACTTCTTCAGGGCATCGATGACCCATACCGAGTTTTGTAACGATACGTCAATGCATTAAAATATAGCATTTTACTATATAATTCAAAATGGCCGATGCCCAAAATGGCTGACATGGGAAATTGGGTATCATTCGACTCGGCATGATGCACCGAATCTAAAGATGTGTGATTTTTGGCCAAACCATTCAGAAGTTATAAGCTAAAATAGCCATTTTTTTGTATGTCCTGACCACTAGGTGGCACTGCGTCGAAACACTGCAGGTACCTCAGGTCATGCTTGTTATAACACACACCAAGTTTGGTCTCAATACGCCAAAACCATTGCGGAGATATAACCTCACATCCATTTTTGCATGTTTTTTGTAGAATTAGTTTGTGCGTTATTTGAAAATAACTAACTCACTCTGAATTGCATAACTTTTTGCCAGCATGATCTGAAGATGATCTGTGCCAATTTTGGTGAAAATCATCTAGGCGGAGTTCAAAAAAGTAGGTTTCAAAAAGAAACCTTATGATTTTCATTCGACTTGAGCCAAGGATTTAGAGGAAAAAAGAATTTTGCTTCTGTGCCTTATAAACATAAGTGAAACTTTGGACAAGTGGTGGCGCTAGAGAGTTTGAGTTAGAGACTCCAAATTTGCTATAGTTAATGTTGAGACTGTCCTCTATCAGTGTGCCAAATTTCACAGCTTTCCCACAAACGGTTCTATGGGCTGCCATAGACTCAAGAGCGGAAGAAACGGAAGAAGAATACTAAAAACCGCAACAGATACAATAGGTGCCTACACACTTTTAGTGCTTGGCCCCTAAAAAAAAAAAAAAAAAATATAAAACATCACAAAGATCTGGAACAACAATTAGAGTAAACTATCCCAAGTTTACGAATCAAAATCAGTTGAATCCCAGCATTATACGTCTAGCCATTTAAATAATGAGGTGAGCATACCTGGTCTCATTAATGACCATGTCCTTCATAAAGCTGAGGATGTGTTTGAGGATCGGGAAGCGCTCTTTAACAGGTGGTGCCATGCGAGGCTCCTCCATAGATCGTAGGGAAAGGAGCCTCAAGCGTCCCCGACTGAAAGGTGCTTTACGTGGGAAGACTATCGGGGACAGAGGCTCTCCTGTTTGGGACTGAAGACTTTCTGAGGAGCCCGTGGCACCCTGAGAACTGATGCTGCCGGAAGGTCCAGCATCCACGGTTGCGGAGAACGGCTGCTCACGCTGACTGGACCCTGGGGGAGTCGCTGCTTCTGCTCCCTCAGGAGTCTGGGAGATGGAGGGAGCAGAGGGGCTGGGCTGGAAGTCTCCTTCTGAGGTGGAAACAGATCGAAGAAGAGGAGCAGCACAAGCGCCATCTTCTGGTCTGGAAGGCTCTTGTTCCGGAAGCACAGAGGTTCCTCCACTCGGACTGAATCGGAAGAGGAACAAACTTCTACTGATGCAAATTTCAGCTGTTAAGAGAGTGACAAAGAGAGTGAGAACACAGCAGCATTGTTTTAAAAAACCGTGTATCAAAGGCGTATCATCATCATCAATATTTACCAAGTGACTCCATTGTAACCTCATTCTGTCCGTCTTCTTTTTCCTCGAATCCATTCATTTTACCCATAAGGTAGCGCTGTTTCATCTCCAACTACCAGAAGGGATCAAAAGAGAGAAGTAAATAAAGAAATATTACGTTATTTTAAAACCATAAATCATAAGCCATACTAACCATCCATGTTCTGATGCCATCAGCGAGGCTGTAGACCTGCGGAAGGTCCTCGCTAAGACTGCTCTGTCCATTTTTAGCAACTAATGCAGAGGAGAGAAGAAAAGGAAACATGATGAAAAGGACATTAGGACTGCAATTGAAATGTATGTCCACCAAATTGTTGTTGTACATACAAAAAAAAGCTCAAATACTGTCTGCACCAAGGAATGAAGGTTATAGTTTAACATGGTCCTAGAATTTTTTACGTTATTAAGCATTATGAAGCAATTTTTAAGCCATTAATTACATTTGTGGCATTGACCAAATACTCTTATTTTCTCTTCTGATATTTATATACTGCTGTTCAAAAGTTTGGGATCAGTGCAATTTTTTATATTTTTTTAAAGGCTGCGTGTATTTCATTAAAAAAAAATGCAGAAAATTGTGAAATATTATTGCAATTTAAAAATAGTGGTTTTCTATATTTATATACCTTAAAATACAATTTATTCCTTTGATGCAAACCTGAATTTTCAGCATTATTGGTCCAATCTTCACTTTGAAACTGTGAAACTTTTTGACGAGTAAAACATTAAAAAGAACAGCATTTATTAAAAATATAATTTTTTTGTAACATTTTGTAAATACTGTTCAAAGTTTGGGTTCAGTAAACGTTTTCTTTCTTTCTTTCTTTCTTTCTTTCTTTCTTTGAAAGAAATTAATACTTTTATTCAGCAAGGATGTGTTTAATTGATAAAAAGTGATAGTAAAGATTTATACTGTTAGAAAAGATTTCTATTTTGAATAAATGCTGTTCTTTTTAAGTTTTATTCCTCAAAGAATCCTGAAAAAAAGTATCATAGGTTCCAAAAAAATATCGAACACTGACATTAAATCAGAATTTAAAAAATATTTCAGAAGGATTATGTGACACTGAAGAAAATTCAAATTTGCAGCCAAATTATAAATTATATATATTGAATAAAAGTATATTCAAATAGAAAACTTTTAAAAAAAGAAAGTTGGTCACAGGCTTAGACATTTTTTGGTCAAAATTTCCATATCAGTACATTCCTTCTTATTTCAAATCCAACAGTATGATACAAAAATGTTTTAAAAATGTTTTAAGAGTGTGGCAGCAACATTTCTCTTTGCATTTCTCTTGAACCTCTAGAAATGTCTTAAATTACCAAAGCTTCTAAGACTGTTGTGTAGTGCTGGTGTGTGATACACCATGGCTGCCCAGGTGGCATTCACAGCCTGGTCCACTTTTGAGCCTGCGGCAATCTCGTTCCTAACCGGCTGCTTCTTGCAGGTCATCAAAAGGGCCCTCATGAGCTCCGTCCTGCTATCAGAAGAATCCTGTGAAGGATCCCAGCTGGCAAACTCTTTCAGGAATTCCACCAATTCATCTCCCAAAGGAGCTGGCTCTTCCTGTAAAATAAAATTACACAAGATGCACAAACATGATAAGACTTTTTTTTGGACTGAAGCACACACATAAAGTCATAATCCAAGTACGCTCACCTTGTCGGCATCTGGGCTGGCCAGGGCTAACTTTTTATCTTCAGGAAGTCTACTCAAACCATGCCTGAACATAGGCTTCCATAAAGGACAGGACAAGACATGGTTCATCAAGCCTGCAGGTAACTCTTTTACACCACGGATCTCTTCAAGAAGGCAGACATAACACAAAACCATCATTGTAAGTCAGTGTGTCTGCAATTTATATTTGAAACTGTTTTTAAATGCAATCGGTTTATACATTTACATTGTTTACAACCCTAAAAACTTTATTTACTTGAAGGAGAACACATTTGTGAGTTCACTAGTGGTAACAATTGATAAAAAAAAATTAATTAATTGCACATTTTTCCTAAAATTAATCACGGTTAATCCTACCTGACATTAAAGTTTTTAATTATACTTTTATATTGCAATAATTTCACATGCATGCTTTAAATCAATGTAAAACAACATATAGAATGTATATTGTATGATTTTTTCCCCTAATATTTAACCATTGAATATATATAACCATTCAACATTAAAGTATATAGAGATCTATCACTTTAATCACATTTATCAGACTTTAAAAAATAATTTGAACAAGAAAAATAATCTGCCAATGGGGTAAGCAAAAAAATCTTATTTCAAACAGAAAACAAAATTATTTTGCTTACCCCATTGGGAGATTATTTTGCTGTTTTCAAGCAAAAACACACTTATCACAATCATTTTTACTTGTCTAGAAAATCCTTCTTGATTTAAGAATTTTTCGATATTTTGCCTGGAAACAAGACAAAAAAATCTAAGTAAGAAAAACATTTTTTGCAGTGTACTAATAAGCAAAACTTACTTTAGATTAACTAACATTTGTCCTTTTTTTTCTCATTGCTGAAGAGTGTTGAACTTTCTTTTCCTACAGTTCTACTGTACAGAAGTCAATTTAATTTTCCTTTAGCCTTAGGCTTATTCACTTGATTTCATTTTGGTGTGAAAGGGCTTTTACATTTGCTAAGAATCAAACGTTTTAAAATTAAAAACAAACAAGCAAGCCCTGCCCAGATTTAAAAAGTAACGCAAAAGTAATGTAATGCATTACTTTCCATAAAAAGTAAATAAGTAAGGTAATTAGTCACTTTTTTAGGGAGTAACCCAATACTGTAATTCATTACTTTTAAAAGTAAATAGAATTAGCCCTTCTAAAATAATCAAACCGAAAAATAATAAAGAAGTAAAAGATTATCACACCGTAAGGTGATTTCAGAGCCATGGTACGGGAAGCCAGACGGCCCATTAGTCTGGACACGAGGAGCTGCAGGTCTGAGGTCCAGGACACAGTGACGTCTGGCAGGCCATATGCTGTCACTGTGAACTTGTAACCCCATTCATTATTACTGCTGTCTGAGTGGAACAGAAACTGCAGCTGGGGACCTGCTTTAAACGTCACTTTCTGAAGAAAAAAAAGCATGATTAATTATGCACAAAGTGTATTTTTAGCAAAGGGTATAATTAATGGCTTTCATTTTAACATTTTTTTTTTTAAATAATTAATCATATAATTAACCCTTTAACTGTCAGCAACCCATCAGTGGGACGCCCAAATTTACACCATATTGCAAATAAATCCTAATCTAATTATGACAAACTGTACATCATTGGAAAGGTCTAAGACCACTGCTGTGTTACAAATTCTGAAGAAAAAAAGTAATAGATTAATTTATGACAAGAGTGCATCTCAAAAAAGGAGTTCTAACCCTTGTCACAAAAAGACTTTCTTTGTTGCCTTTTAGAAATCATAAGAAATTATATATCAGTAGAAAACTTAAAAATCTCAAAATTCATCCTTTGAAACCCATTTTAAAATCAGACATTGCATTACCATGGAAAATGTACATCAAAATCATATTACAAAATGTTTTTGTTAATGAATTATTAAGTTTGGATAGTGCATTTTCACGTCTATGTTGAAAAAAGGGAGTGACAGTTAAAGGGTTAACACATTCGACTGACAATAAAATCTTTTAACTGCAGTAAAATCTTTTTTGTACCTTTGGCCATTTCTCTGTGCCGACCTTCATATCATATCGCACTTTTCCTCCCCTAGCATCAGTGAATTCCAGATAGTCATATCTACAAAAAGCAAACAAACAAAAAACACTCAATTAGTGTAAATATAATGCATACAAGGCAAGACACTGCAGGTGAATAGGGTAAAAAAAAAAAAAAACAGCAAAAAAAAAAATAAGCGTTATCACCTTACCAGTTGATGTATTACATTGACAATTGCAAACATTTTTTGTATTATACATTTTCTAAAATGTTAGGTTTAAATATGCAAATGAGGCATTATTTAATGAAATATGTGCTAAAAAAATCTAATCACTGGATGAAATTATTGTTACATTTTTTTCAGGGAATTTTGAGTATCGCATTTTGTCACTCCATAATTCAGAAAATACTTATGGAGGGAGTATACTTATTTTTATTTATTTTATTTTTTAATTTTGGGTGGAATAAAACGTTGTATAAAATCAAGCAAATTATATATGAACAAATCCCTCTGTAAAAACCTTCAGTATATAGACAGGAATACAAATGTAAAGTGCGTAAGTGCTACTGAAGTGGAGATTTATGGCTAAGTGTAGGAGAAAAAAAAAACTCATTTTAAGAGAACGCCCTTTAAAAACATGCATTGTAATTGAACTCTATTGACATAAATAGATGAAGCGCTATAAAACAAACACTTAACAATGTCTTTTGGATGTTTTCTTTCCACTAGTCTGAAAAACTATTTATGAAAAACCAAAAAGCCCAAAATGTCAAATTTGACAGGTGCATGAAAAAAACTGTTTCTGCCTGCAGTTCAAGCCTCATGCTATCTGTAGCAGAAAAAGTGTGAGCTTGATTCCTGATTTCACCAGAAGGTGGCAGTACAGTTGTAGAATAAGACCTTCACACCTTTTCTCAGTTTCACAACGTTCATCAAACTCCACCTCGAAGGACGTGGCACCAGGACAGACAAAGACGGTGGTCTCGTGTCTGCTGTTTTCATAGTTATGAGGTGACTCCATGTGCCACGTCCTTAATACAACCGGCTGCTGAGTCTGCTGACAGCCCTCCATATCAACCTACAAACACACAAGGATAAAAGCGAGGATAAATGCATTATTCTTACTAACTCTCATTCAGTTATTAGCTTGCTTATCTTGCTTTTTAATTTGTAAGTGCAAAAGCAGTGAAATACACCTTTGCATTGAGTTATTTTAATTGAACGTGAACATGTCAAAATGTTTTAAGACACAGAGTGAACTGACCTTAGAGAAGATGTCCTCTGTGTCACTAGACAGCTTCTTGAGCAGGTCTGCCAGAGGGTAGAATCTCTTGAGCAGCACACAGTGAGGAATATCCAGAGCGCACAACTCCAGCAGGAAGATGGTCTACAACAGCACACAACCCACACTTAATAAATGCATACATACAGAAGCACAAGTAAGTTAATAAATAATAAACTAAAGCTATAGTGGGATAAAGCGGTCTGCTACCAGCTGTCTTGTTGCCATGGCAAGGATGGATCCACTGAGTTTCTCCATGATGTCAGCTCCAGAGAAGCGCTTAATAAGAGTACTCAGTATGTCTCTGGTACCTGACAGGAACTGCTCCACATCTAATATTCAAGAGAAACAACACAGATGTATTCACCCTGCATCAAGTCTACTGCAAGTAATGCCTACAGTTAAAAAAACTGGTGTTAGTATTTTTTTATATATATATATATATATATATATATAATAAAAATAGTAATTATCAAAAATAATTGTTTTGTAATTTTAATATATTTTACAATTTAATTTATTCCTGTGATGCAAAGCTGAAATTTCAGCAGCCATTACTCTGGTCTTTAGTAACACATGATCCTTCAGAAATCATTCTAATATGCTGATTTGCTGCTCAAGTAACATTTCTGATTATTATCAAACCTGAAAAGAGTTGTGCTACTTGAAATTTTGTGGAAATCGTATTCAGGATTCTCTGATGAATAGAAAGCTCCAAAGAACAGCATTTAGAAGATCTCTTGTAACATAAGTGTTTTAATGTCATTTTGAATGTGTCTTTAGTGCTAGACTAAAAAGTGTTACTGGAATGATGTACAACAACTTGCTGTTTTATAGAACTTAAACATCTGAAGGCAAAAGCACAAGATAAAAACACAAGGAGCTGGACTATATAAAAGGACAGAGACCACTGAAAATCTAACTGATTAAAATCTCAAGATGCTCTTTCAAACATTCTCATTATCAGGTTTTACACATATATACATATACATACAAATATATACATTTACCACAGTATCAGCATGTTCATAAGTGGTCTCAGATTTTTCAAACTACTGTATTTTCAAGGGCTCTAAAAAGCAGACTGGAAAAAAGGACTGAGTTTTGACACAAAGTTCATGATTCAATTCAATTCTGATTCACAAGCTTGCGATTCAATTCGATATTGATTATTTTGGGTATACTTTAGGTACAGTACATACCTAATTTTCTCAAGAAAAAAATAAATCTCTCAACTAATGCTGTAATGAATGCACGTGAAAGTCAGTTTGTACTACATCAATATTGAAGGTTAAACTGAACTGACTTATATTTCTACTCCAATTTTTGAAATATAAACATTTAAATGGTGGCTGACATTAAAACTTGGCACATTTATTCAAACATAAATTAAACACTGAAGAACAGTATTGTTATTAATCTGTTATATGGTGCACATATTTAGCAAATTCTCCTCTCTAGAGTTAATTTAGCTGACTATTCAGCGTATGGTCACCAAATATATTTGTTCTGAGGTAAATGTGAAGTTACACATTTACAAGCTGTATTTTGCGCTGAAACTGGTATTAAAGCAGAGAAGATGATCAGTTTACATGCACTTCGTGCTGCCAGTTCTCTTGAACTGAGGCGAAACACCGATCTGTCACCAGTGTTGGGAGTAATGCATTACAAGTTACAATATCAGCTACATAATCAGATTACTTTCTCAAGTAACTAGTAAAGTAACACATTACTTTTAAATTTACAACAAAATATCCAAGTTACTTTAACATCTGAGCCCAGTAAGTGCGGAGACAGATTTATAATTTCACTTTTGGTGTGAAAGGGCCTTTACATTAGCCAAAAAATATCACTTTTAATGTTTTTGTTACTAAAAATAAATAAGCAAGTCCAGCTCAGATGACAAAAGCAATGCAAATGTAACGTAATGCATTACTTTCCTTACAAAGTAGCTAAGTATTGCAATTAGTTACTGATGCTAATGCATTACTTTTAAAAGTAACATTCTCCAACGCTGTCTGTCAGACACCAAAACAGCATTTACACTACTGTTTGAATACTGTAATAAAAACAGATAGAGATAGAGAATAGAGACTTTGTCTCATATCAAATGTAATGCACAAAGCTTACTGCATTTTATTGGATGGGAAGCGCTCTACAATGTACTGTTCATTTACTGAAAACAGGCTGAACTAATAGATTCTTGGGATTTCAGAATCAATATCATTTCGTAAAAATGAAAATTGATTAAAATTTAAAAAAAATCCAGATTCTTGGGATTTAAGAATCAATATAATTTCGTAAAAATTAAAATTGATTAAAATTAAAAAATCCAGGTTCTTGGGATTTCAGAATCAATATCATTTCGTAAAAATGAAAATTGATTAAAACAAAAAAAAAAAAATCCAGATTCTTGGGATTTAAGAATCAATATAATTTAGTAAAAATGAAAATTGATTAAAATTAAAAAAATCCAGGCTCTTGGGATTTCAGAATCAATATCATTTCGTACAAATGAAAATTGATTAAAATTAAAAAAATCCAGATTCTTGGGATTTCAGAATCAATATAATTTCGTAAAAATGAAAATTGATTAAAATTAAAAAAAAAAAATCCAGATTCTTGGGATTTAAAAATCAATATAATTTCGTAAAAATTACAACTGATTAAAATCAAAAAATCCAGGTTCTTGGGATTTCAGAATCAATATCATTTCGTAAAAATGAAAATTGATTAAAATTTAAAAAATCCAGATTCTTGGGATTTAAGAATCAATATCATTTAGTAAAAATGAAAATTGATTAAAATTAAAAAATCCAGGTTCTTGGGATTTCAGAATCAATATAATTTCGTAAAAATGAAAATCGATTAAAATAAAAAAAATCCAGGTTCTTGGGATATCAGAATCAATATCATTTCGTAAAAATGAAATCTGATTAAAATCAAAAAATCTTTTACCCAGCCCTACTGGAAAACCAAGAAAAGTGCACTAACATTTAAGCAGGATTTCCCTGGCCAGATCAGCAGAAGTGGTCGTTCCTCCTTTGAGCTGCAGGAAGCACCAGGACAGCAGACTGCCCTGTAAAGCCCAGAACAGAGACAGCAGGACCCTCCAAATGGACCCTCCTCTGGAATCCAACATCAACACCTCACACTAAAGAAAAAGAGAGGTCATTTTACACGGATAAACATCACTCTTTATAAAGCCAGACCAGAGAAAACTATTAGCGAGTTGTAATGCAACGCATTACAATACGAGGTGTCAGCTAACAGTTAATGCACAATGTAAACATCTAAAGCATGTGTCAGCTATTTCCAGGAGCTTATATACGTGTGCAGGGGTGACCAGATGAGGTCAGCGGCTGTCAGCATGGGGTAGACATACCTCTCTAGTGGCAACAATGAGCAGCGTGTCCATGACAGTCAGAACAGGTGAGATGTCAAAGTCAGACAGGGCTCCTTTAGGAGGCAGCAAGAGGAGACCTTTCGGGTCCTGATCACTGCAAACAGAGATTACAGACAATCTGTGAGAGCAGAAAGTAAGCTACACAGTTTTACAGCAGAGGATAGGGACAGAAAAGAATGCTAGTTTAAATGGAGTTTGATACCTGAAGTAACTGCAGAGAGACTCAAATGTCAGTTTCACAGACTCTGGCTGATTTTCCTCGGTTATGTTTTTCTGAGAAGCAGCAACAATAAAGTTGCTCAAACAAGAGTGATTCAATAATGATATTCAGCCAAGGCAAGTAAATCCTCACAGTCTTACCATCATGTGGAAGAGTTTATCCCTCCGGCTCTGTTTGTCAGGGAAGAAAATGGCGGCTCCATTGAGGATGGCTTTTACAGCTTCTTTTCTCAGAGCTTTCTCCACTGGAGTCTCTCCTTCAGGGCCGTCCACCACTGCACAGCACAAAAACTGTCAATTATTCTCTCAACCACCAATCACAACAAAATGGCATTACTACATGGCTTTTAACCAATCCAAGCGAATGTTTTAAAGATGTCACAGTGTGTTTTCAGCAATCGATTTTAACAGATTTTTTACTAGAAATCTAGAAATCACTCTACTGCTCAGTTTGTGCTTACTACGTTGTTTACTTCCATTTAAAGGAGACAAATTAAATTGATCAAGCGACAGTATAACATTTATAATGTAACAAAAGATTTATACTTCACACAAATTCTGTTTTGAACTTCCTTGAGCACCAAAACAAATATTAGAATGATTTCAGAAGGAAAATTCAGCTTTGCCACAGGAATAAATTAGATTTTAAAATATATTAAAAAAAAAAAAAAAGGTATTTAAATAGTAGTAATATTACATCTTTTACTGTATTTTTGATCGAAAAAATGCAACCTGAAACAAAAAAAATACAGACTTTCCAAATCTGTAAAATTTGCTACAATGGAAGCACATTAAAAGCAGCTAAAACCTTCTACCTCATCTTCAACGCTGTTCCAACAGATCACTATTTATGTTTAATGTTCTACTGCACTGCTTATTCTCACAGCTGGTTTCCAGTAGTGCTCTATGAACACAAATCTAACTGTACATGCATCTACACAGCAGCAAAGCAATACAAGCAAACCACTGCGGTGTGTTTCGATTTGTCACAGCCATGCCATTGAGACACACAGAGCAGTATGTGAGTCCTACCTTGACACAAGTGACTGTAGAGCTCACTGACAGCTTCTGCAGGGTCCACGTCTGTGCTGGCTGAGGGTGATGCTGATGCTGATGCTGATGCTGAAGCTGAGGCTGTGATGTCTGACGGCTGGGAATCTGTCAGGCTGGGCAGCATTGGGAAGCAGTTCTGGAGCAGCTGAAGCAGGAGAACTCTGGTCTTTATGGCCTCCTCTCCCTCACTGAAAGTGAACATGCACATACACAGCAGACATTTTAAAACATAAGAAGTGTTTCTTGGACACCAAAACATCATATTATATTTTATGTCAAATAGACTTCAGGGAAATCATAATCTACACAGGAAGCAAGAAAATCTAACTGTGTAGAGAGGTACAAATGTACCTGTTACTGATTAGTGGCCTAGAAATAGTGCAGAAAGTTTTATAATGTACTCTCCGTAACCTCGCTGTATGAGCATTAAAAATTACAGTTGAGGTCAAAAGTTTACATACACGTTGCAGAATCTGCAAAATGTTCATTATTTTACCAAAATATGAAGGATTATACAAAATGCATGTTATTTTTTATTTAGCACTGAATAAAATTTACATATAGTCCACAAGAGAAAACAATGGTCAAAAGTTTATATAAACTTGTGTCTTTACACTGTGTTGTTATCTGAATGATCCATCACAGCTTTTTTTGTTGCTGCTGTTGTTTTTGTTTAGTGATAGTTGTTCAGGAGTTCTTTGTTTGTCCTGAGCACTTAAAATGCCTGCTGTTCTTCAGAAAAATCCTTCAGGTTCCAAAAATATTTTGGTTTTTCAGCATTTTTGTGTATTTGAACCCTTTCCAACAATTACTGTATGATATTTAGATTTATCTTTCATACTTATGTGCAACTATTACAGAAAGGTCAAATGCTCACTGATCCTCCAGAAGGAAAAAAATATGCATTAAGAGCCATGGGTGAAAACATTTGAACCGAATGAAGATGCGTACATAAATATTGTATATATTTTTTTTCATTTAGTACTGCCCTTCAGTAGCTACAGAAGAAACTTACATGTTTCCCAGAAGACAAAATAAGTTACATTTACCCTGATATTCAGATTCAAAAGGTTTTCACCCCACAGCTCTAAATGCATTCGGTTTCCTTCTCAAGCATCAGTGAGTGTTTGATTCTTCTGAAATAGTTGCATATGAGTCTTAAAGATCTCAAAATCATACAGTCATTTTTGAACAGGGTTCAAATGCTAAAAAAACAAAGAATTTGTGGAAACTGAAGGTTTCTGAGAAACAGCAGGCAGTTTACAGTAACTGTTCAGAACAAACAAGGGACTCATAACCAACTATCACTAAACCAAAAAAAAACAAAACAAAAAAAAAAAACAGCTGTGAAACATTCAGGCAATGACACAGTAAGAAGTTCTTTTGTGGACTTATGTAAACATCTTTTATGTGAAATGTCAAATTCAGGTCATTACTAATTAAAAAAAACATGCACTTTGTATGATCCCTCTTATTTTGGTAAAATAATAAACATTTTGCAGATTCTGCAAGGTGTATGTAACCTTTTGACCTCAACTGTACATCCCATTCCTAAACCATTAAAAATAAAATCCATGCACATATAAATACAAGTTTACATGACAGTTTTACTCACACAGATCTGAGTTTGCGGTAGAAGTCCCAGAACAGCAGCAGGTTGAGGTCACTAAAGTCCAGCAGGGACTTCTGCTTGGACAGAGACACATCCTGTAACATAGGCTCAGGGTTTTTACGGCTCTCTTTAGAGATGCATGCAAAGTTCACAGAAAAAATGCATTATGAAACTCAGAGTTGTGTTTAAATGAATTGGGTCACTTGCAAGAGGACATTTGGTGGGTGTACCATATCTCTAGTGAGCTGCTGGATGAAATAAAGGGTTTTCTTCATGAGCGCGAGACCCGTAACCAGGCCTGAAACGCTCCCCTCGGCCTGAGCGCTCAGATCCTCTACATCCTCTATCCGCTCTGCGTCTGGACACAAATAACCACTGAAACTCATCTGCTGAACCCCCAACCGCTCCGCTGTGTCCTGTCTAGCACACAGGAACTTCACCATCAGAAACTAAACACAGAAAGACAGAAAGAGTGGATGTTAATCAAGTGTCTTAATAATTCTGATTTTTTAATTAAAATGTCAAAATGACAGACTTGCACTTGAAATGATTTCTTGTTAGATAGTCCATTTGAACCAAATCTTCATCACAATACAGTAGAAATTAGAGGTTTATCGATGTATAAGTTTTGCCGATTAATCTGCACCGATAGTTGATTGGCAGAACTATAGGTTAATCGGGCAAAAATCCATGCCGATAGTTTTTCTGGGTTGCGTCCATTGCTGAAGCGGCTGAGAAGGCTTCGCTGTCATTATACAGTATGAGAGCCATAGATATGTATGATGAGAGCGGCCTCTAGAGGCGGAAATCACTGACAACACGTGCTGTTTGTTTACACACGTGATACTGCGCACTGAACACAGCGGGACACTTCAGATGCGGATTTAAAACATCAACAACAAACTATAGTGCATGTTTTCATCTCATTACTTAGTACTTTGTTGACTAGATGCTGCATTAGAAGAGAAACCACCGCAGTATGTTTGCTATCAAGGCTGAGAGGAAGCCAACATTAGCCGCACCTCAAGAAGTTAAAACAGTGTGACCAAAACAGTAAGTCCAACCCAAATGTTTAATGTCACGATTGTTGCAATCTATTTGCATTAGTTTATATCCAGCTGATCACATTA
Organism: Cirrhinus molitorella; assembly: GCA_033026305.1. Lineage (NCBI taxonomy): Eukaryota > Metazoa > Chordata > Actinopteri > Cypriniformes > Cyprinidae > Cirrhinus > Cirrhinus molitorella. The sequence goes on from CM065119.1 coordinate 47,616,520, forward strand.
ATGCATTTGTTAGCCAGCAAGTTGCATATTTAAAGCTTTGGCAAACTGTGTTCATTCAGCCGATAGAAATCCTGCCACATCACAGAGTTTTACATTAAATACATCATATCTGTCCCAAATCAATGTAAATGTACATAAAGACTTTACCATTTACTGGAAGATTGTGCGTATTGTGCATTTTTAGTTAAACGTTTTTCTTCCTGTGGCTCTAATAAAATCTGTATGTTTCATATAGAGAGCTATAATATAGATCACGCTTTCTCTCTGTTTGCTCTATTGTTTTAAACACCGAACTTCAAACTCATCTGTGCCGCTTTTTAATCATTCTTGAAGTAAACTTATGTCCGTTTGGTGATTAAATAAACAATTTTAGACCGCTGTTTGAACTGAAAGCAACACGTCCGGTGTGTTTGATAACTGATACGAGATCTCCGGATGTGGCACTGAGCTTTTGCTCGGTTTGAGACTAAAATATTTTGTTATTTTGATTAGATATTCATCAAGTGTTCTAGAATAGAAGCAGTTAAACTGTGAGACTATACATCCAATACCCATATGATATAATTTCAATACTATGGCTTTCGCGTATATGTTTAAAGACTGTTGATATGAAATGGTAACACTTCACAATAAGAGTCCATTTGTAGCATTAACTAAGATTAATAAAAGCTGTAGAATGTAATCATTGTTCCTTTTTAGTGTGTTCATTTCAACAATTACTGATATTTTTAAATATATAATTAATATTAATGCATTTATTCTTTTACAAAGTATGGTTCAGTCCATTTTTAAATAAAAGACCACTGTTTAATTTCAATTAATGAAAAATCAATTAATCGGTATCAGCCAGTGTGGTCCAACCTAGCTATCGGTATCGGTAAAATCCAATATCGTAGAAATGATCTGTTGCTTCTTCCATTTCATAGCGCCTTTAAATCATTTAGTAAAAAGTGTTTATTATTTGAACTGTAATAATGTCTAAGACATTACGTCTGAGGTGGGAGAACTTTAGTAGGTGGAGTTAATAACTGCAATTCATGTGGGTTTAGGGTTTTTGCACATTTGTGTCACTTCCCTTCTTTGCACTTCTTGTGGGAAAGCTACTCTGTTATTTTCTCATGACCAAAAAGTTAAAAGATTGACTTCATTGTTTAAACAATCTGTTATTATTCACGGTCAATGAATTTTTGCTTAAAAAAAAGATAACTGTAAATTTATTGTGGCAATGTCAAGAGCAAACGAGCAAAAAAAGAAACAAAGAAAGAAAAAAGCCATACTTTTGACACTCTGCATTGTTGCAGCTTGATCTCCACGTCATTCCAGTCTTCTTCCACTTCAAACCAGCCAATGGGCTCGTCCTCACTGGTCTCTGGCATCCTTGTGCTGGATTGTGTGTGTGGGGTACAGAGGCAGATAACAAGAGGTCAACTGACTCACAGAAACATTCTCACTGAATTTACAGCCATCTTGGCAGTGTGCACATGAGCAAAGACCAAAATAAACTCTCACATGCATTGGGCAAGACAATGCATTGTCACGCTATTATTTACACTCACACAAGCTGCTCTCTCTCACACACTTCTAAACAAGCACCATTTAGAGATCATGTGATCAGTGCTGTTTATTGAGCAAGGATGTTAAATTACTTCCATATAAATAAATCAGCAACTAATCACGTTACAAACTAAAAATGTGACATACCTGTCTTGGACAAATTCTTTATAGTCTTTGTAGTCCCAGCTGTCATACTTTTTAAATCTTCTGAAGTGCTTTTCTGCATCAAATGCCTCGCTATCATTGTAGGCGAACACCAAGCCACATTTAGCACCGATCGCTCCTTTACGCACCTGAAGCATAGGAACACAGCAGTGCTTTAATACTAGGTTGTGTCGATCAAATTTAACAAAATATGCTCTAATTTAACCCCTTAAATGTCACCTGTCCCCTCAGTGGGACGCCTAAGTTTACTTCATCATTTTTACAAATAAAATCCTAATGTAATCATGACAAACTATATATCGTTGGAAAAGTCTAAGAGTCCTAAATAGATATTTTGCCATTTTGTGTGTTACAAATTATGTAGGAAAAGTAATAGATTAATTCAAATATCTACTTCATAACAGGACTTCTGAACTTTGTCACAAAAAGACTTTCTTTGTTGCCTTTTTCCCTATCACGCTTTACAAATCATTTATCAGCTGAAAAACTAAAATCTCTAAATTCATCCTTTGAAAATAATTTTAAAATCAGACACTGCATTACCATGGAAACCATATAACAAAATGTTTTCGTTCATGAATTATAAAAATTTAAGTTTGAATACTGCATTTTCACATCTATGTTCAAAAATGAGAGTGACAGATAAAGGGTTAATGTTTAAAAAGTGTGAAGCACAAATGCTCAAGTGTAAAGTTTCTCTTACTTTTATCTTGATCTGTGTGACCTGGAAGCAGCTCTGGTTTTCAGTGGAGAGAATCACACTGGCTTTTCTCTTTCCATTCTCTGTCAGAAAACCTGCGGGTACAAATGAAGCATCACTTTAAGAGTGTCAACTTTACATTAGTTTCTTTCTAAGCATTACAGGTAACCTAAAAAAACAGTTGAACCATATTGCTTTTCTCCACAGAGAAAGTTCTTTAAAAGCACAGAGCTCTTTTAGAAGACGTCACTATTCACTCCAGGACTTTTTGTGATTTATCTGTGAAGCACTCAAGCAAAATGCTAATCTCTTCACCAAATAAAACCAGGAGCGGGCTGGGAGGAATGTTATGTATTATTTGCATACCATCTCCAGTGATGGGCTCCGTCAGCATGTTTTCTGGGCCAGACTTCTCCTCTTTACTCTTCACATCGCAGGCCTGCAGATGGAGCTGGATGGGTTTACCTACAGACACACACAAACATCTATTACAATGCTGTAGCATAAATGCAGAAAATCCCTATATTTCTAAACAAATGAAAATATAAACCTCTTCTAAACAGGTGCAACCGGTTGAGTTTTGAGACTTTTATCAGTTTTTTTGTACTGATGGCAAGATTCTGTGCAGTAAATGACTAATCTCTTCTCATCTATAGTGTGAAGCTACAATTACAACATTTGCAAAGCAATTTGAACTAAACTCCTAAAAGCAAATGTAAAGATGATGAATCAATGAAAAAACTAAATATCTGATAACATTTTCATGAACACATCTAAATCATTGTTATTACTGTTAACTAAAAATATTAAAAATCATTTTCATTAATTGAAAAATGTGTAATGTTTTTTAAAGAAGTCTCTTCTGCTCACTAAGCCTTGCAATTATTTAATCCAAGGTACAGCAAAAAATTGTGCAATTTTTTACTATTTAAAATAACTTTTCTATTTTAATATATATTTTAAATGCAATTTATTCCTGTGATTTCAAATCGGAAACTTCAGCATCATTGCTCCAGTCACATGATCCTTCAGAAATTATTCTGATTTGCCGCTCAACAAAATGTGTTTTGCTATTATGTTGAAAACAGCTGAGTAGAATTTGTTCAGGTTTCTTTGATGAATAGAAAGTTCAGAAAAACAGCATTTATCTGAAATAGAAATCTAATGTAACATTATAAATGCTATTATCATCTTTAACTTTTGCTCAATTTAATGCACCCTTGCTAAATAAAAGTATTCATTTCTATCATTTTTAATATTCAAATAGAAAGCATTTATTTTAAATAGTAAAAATATTTCTCAATATTACTGCTTTTGCTGTATTTGGATCAAATAAATGCATGCTTGGTGAGCAAAAGAGACTTCTTTAAAAAAAAAACTAAAATCTTACTGTTCAAAAACTTTTGACTGGTAGTGTAACTGAAATTAAATTTGCAATAATGCTATATAAATAATAGTATACAGTAATATACTATTACAACAGCATATAATTAAAGGGACAGTTCACCCAAAAAAAGAAAATTCTGTCATTAATCACTCATTAATTAATTACTCTCATGTCGTCCCAAAATTATAAAAGACCTTCATTCGCAAATGAAGACATTTTTGATGAACTCTGAGAGTTTCTGACCCTGCATAGACAGCAATGCAACTGATATGTCCATGTGACATCAGTGGTTCAACCATAATTTTTAATGTCTATGCAGGGTCAGAAAACTCTCGGAATTCATTCAAAATATCTTAATTTGTGCTCAGAAGATGAACGAAAGTCTTAGGGGTTTAAAACATGAGTGTGAGTAATTGATGACAGAATTTAACTTTTTGTGTGAACTACTAAACGTAGTAAAATCCTTTTTTGCAGTGCACATTCATAAACAGTCATATGTGGGGGCTGACTGCATCAAAAACGTTAAAAATCCTTTGGAACTAATGTGCATTACCGTTGCGGTAGAGTAGTCTTAACCGGACCGACGCCATAGAGGCCAGTAGTAAGGAAGCTCTGTACTCGGAGTCCAGGTGCTTACAGATACCAGACAGAGAGATGAGGACTTTAGCCACGCTGCCTCGAGCCAGTGCAAACGATAACAGAGTCAGCTCAGCCTCAGGAGACACGCAGCAGCTAGAGAAAGACAGGATGGTTAAAAGCAAAGCACTTCTGATAAGCTTTTTTAGCAGAGAAGGCCAGAGTGTCCAATTACGTTCGGACGGAACAGCTGTAATTATTCACTGATCGAAAACAGTTTTCCATTATTATCAGGCTGACTCGTATTGTATAATTAAAACAGAAAAGGGCTTGCCGCTATCGCCCTCCACGTCAGCATTGTTTTGACCTATTAATAACAGATTTAAACCTGCTGAGTTGAGCTGAGCTTGTGCTAGTAGAGCTTGACTCTTACTCTGCTATGCGCAGTAAAAAGCCGTCCACCTCTTCCAGAATGTTTGCAGAGAGGAATTTGGGGAACTCCATTGAGGATGGCGTTAAGGACAGGGGCGGCATGTGCTGTAAGGCTTTCCTAGAGAACAAAAAGGGATTCACCAAATAAATACCAACATTTCTAGATGAATAGAAAATTCAAAAGAAGATTTATTTGAAATGGAAGCTTTTATAACATTATGAAAATACTTTTTTTTTTAATCATACTGACTGCAAAACTATTGCATAGTGGTGTACATGTGATAACAAACTAAAATCAATTTTCAAAAAATCTAAATGCACTAGGCAAAAAAAGAGAAAGAAACATACAGCTACCATCCAGAACACAAAAGCATCTCAATGAATTAGAATGTCGTGGAAAAGTTAATTTATTTTAGTAATTGAACTCAAATTGTGAAACTTGTGTATTAAATAAATTCAATACACACAGATTGAATTAATTTAAGTCTTTGTGATGATTTTGGCTCACATTTAACAAAAACCTACTAATTCATCTCAACAAATTAGAATATGCTGACATGCCAATCAGCTAATCAACTCAAACACCTGCAAAAGTTTCCTGAGCCGTCAAAATGATCTCTCAGTTTGGTTCACTAGGCTACACAATCATGGGAAGACTGCTGATCTGACATTTGTCCAGAAGACAATCACTGACACCCTTCACAAGGAGGGTAAGCCACAAACATTCATTGCCAAAGAAGCTGGCTGTTCACAGATTGCTGAATCCAAGCATGTTAACAGAAAGTTGAGAGGAAGAAAAAGATGCACAACCAAACAGAGAGTACCGCATCCTTGAGAGGCTTGTCAAGCAAAATCGATTCAAGAATTTGGGTGAACTTCACAAGGAATGGACTGAGGCTGGGGTCAAGGCATCAAGAGCCACCAAGGAATTTGGCTACAGTTGTCGTATTCCTCTTGTTAAGCCACTCCTGAACCACAGACAACATCAGAGGCGTCTTACCTGGGATAAGGAGGAAAAGAACTGGACTGTTGCCCAGTGGTCCAAAGTCCTCTTTTCAGATGAGAGCAAGTTTTGTATTTCATTTGGAAACCAAGGTCCTAGAGAAGCTCATAGCCCAAGTTGCTTGAAGTCCAGTGTTAAGTTTCCACAGTCTGTGATGATTTGGGGTGCAATGTCATCTGCTGGTGTTGGTCCACTGTGTTTTTTGAAAACCAAAGTCACTGCACCCGTTTACCAAGGAATTTTAGAGCACTTTATGCTCCCTTCTGCTGACCAGCTTTTTAAAGATACTGATTTCATTTTCCAGCAGGATTTGGCACCTGCCCACACTGCCAAAAGCACCAACAGTTGGTTAAATGACCATGGTGTTGGTGTGCTTGACTGGCCAACAAAGTCGCCAGAACCCCATAGAGAATCTATGGTGTATTGTCAAGAAGAAAATGAGAAACAAGAGACCAAAAATGCAGATGAGCTGAAGGCCACTGTCAAAGAAACCTGGGCTTCCATACCACCTCAGCAGTGCCACAGACTGATCACCTCCATGCCACGCCGAATTGAGGCAGTAATTAAAGCAAAAGGAGCCCCTACCAAGTACTGAGTACATATACAGTAAATGAACATACTTTCCAGAAGAGCAAAAAGTCACAAAAAATGTTTTTTTTATTGGTCTTATGAAGTATTCTAATTTGTCGAGACTTGAATTGGTGGGGTTTTGTTAAATGTGAGCCAAAATCATCACAATTAAAAGAACCAAAGACTTAAACTACTTCAGTCTGTGTGCACTGAATTTATTTAATACACGAGTTTGAGTTGAATTACTGAAATAAATGAACTTTTCCACGACATTCTAATTCATTGAGATGTACCTGTTTATCAAAATCAGGACTTTTGACTATAACACAACAGATATAGCGCCATTACTGCCATGCTTTAGTGAGCAGCAATATTCATTAGTCATTTCTCCTGACTTACTGTGTGCTCTGTAGGACGGTCTGCGCAAGCACAGGGTTGGTTTCCATGGAAGCGGTGACCAGAGATGTCAGGAGCGACAGATACCATATAGCCGAGGCGTCGGATACCGAAACCTCTTTACTCTTGGTGATCTGGTAGCCCATTGTTTTCAGACCATGAATACGTGTGTCACAGCCATCGCTAAGGCAGCGCTTAATGTTTATCTGAATATCTGAGAGACAAATGGAAGATCAGTGTAAGAAAGGCTTTCTGACTCCTAACATTCATGTAGATAGACTGGAGTAGTACATACAATAGATTTTTCATGTTTTTAAAGAAGTCTCTTCTGCTCACCAAACCTGCATTTATTTGATCCAAAATATAGCAAAAGCAGTAATACTGTGAAATATTTTTACTATTTAAAATAATCGCTTTCTATCTGAATATATTTTAAAATGTAATTTATTTCTGTGATCAAAGCTACGTTTTTAGCATCATTACTCCAGTCTTTAGAAATTATTCTAAAATGCTGATTTGCTGTTCAAGAAACATTTATTATTTTATTACTGTTATTATTATCAATATTTGGAATTCAGGATTCTTTGATGAATAGAATGATCCAAAGACAAGCATTTGTCTAAAATAAAAGGTTTTTGCAACATTATACACTATACCATCCAAAAGCCTGGAGTCTGTATAATTTTATACCTTTAAATTGACAGAAATTAATACTTTTATTTAGCAAGGAAGCTTTAAATTTATCAATAGTGAAGATAAAGACATTTATAATGTTACAAAAGATTTCTATTTCAGATAAATGCTGTTTGTCTGAACTTTCTATTCATCAAAGAAACCTGAAAAATTATACTCCGCTGTTTTGAACAAAATAATGCTAAAAACTCAGCTTTAAAATCACAGGAATAAGTTACATTTTAAAATATATTTAAGTAGAAAACATTTTAAATAGTAAAAATATTTAAACATTTTTTTTACTGTTTTTGGTGTACTTTGAGTAATAAATGCATAAATGAATAAATGCAGGCTTGGTGAGCAGAAGAGACTTCTTTAAAAAAACATTACCAATCTTACTGTCCAAAAACTTTTGACTGATAATGTATTTGGAATAAACAGAAATCACAGTCACTTTTTACATTCCACTCACAGTATGCAAATTCTGTGTGCATTCAAAGTACATGTGTACTAGGATTGAGGGATAGTAAGATTTTTTTTATGTTAATGTTAAGATGTTAATACTTCTATTCAGTAAGGATGCATTGAATTGATCAATAGTGACTGTAAAGACATTTATAATTATATATAGGGTATAAGGTTTCTATTTCAAATAAATGTTTCAAATAAATTTTCTATTCAAAGCATCTTCACAAAATGCATTACAGTTTCCACAAAAATATTAAACACAAAAACAAATTTTAACATTAATGTAATAAAACATGTTTCTTAAGCAAATCTGCATAGAAGAATGATTTCTAAAGGCTCATGTGACACTGAAGATTGAAGTAATGGATTTTGAAACATCATATTATACATATATTAAACTAAAAAAAAATATTTAAAATTAATAATGGTGAACACAAGAGACTTCATTCAAAAAACCCAAACTTTTGAATGCTTTTTGAATATACAAGTGTATGCTCACAAGGATGGCTGATGTTGGCGTTATCCAGTAGCGGTACATAACCCGTGACGTTACTGGGGATCCTCACATCTCTGATCTCCTGCAGGGAGCGCCGGTTCTTTCCTACAGCTATAGACACCAGCTGTGGCATGTAGCTGTGGTCATTAGATGCTACCGCAATGGCCAGCCGTCTCAAAACTATGTCTGGCTTCAGCTTCAACCTGTGAAAGTGAGTCAGGGGAAGTGATCATATTTAACTACTTGTTTAGCGAAGATAATGGAATGTGTAATATCATCAGATGTAATTTAAAGGGATAGTTCAGCCAAAAATGAAAATGCTGTCATTAATTACTCACCCTCATATCATCCCAAACCAGACATTTGCTCATCTTTGAAACACAAATTAAGATATTTTGGATGAACTCCAAGCTTTCTGACCCTACATAGACCATAATGTTTTGAAGCTACAGGAATACTGTGTTCAACAATGTTTTTACTACTTCTGGGCCTTGAATGTGGTAGCTGCATTGCTGTCTATGCAGGGTCAGAAAGCTCATCAAAAACATCTTAATTGTGTTCTGAAGATGAACAAAGGTCTTATGGGTTTGGAACGACATGAGGGTGAACAATTAATGACACAATCTCATTTTTGGGTGAACTATCCCTTTAATTCCATGTAGATGGACCAACGAAATGGACAGCTTGCCTTATCCAGTGTGATCGAGCGCTACCGTCCGACTGCCAGAAAGATACGGTTTCACCATTGGTAAGCTTGTTGATGTCTGCACTATTGGATGAAGCCTCGATGAAGCTGTAGCACTGGGTGACTACCTTAACCTTATCTACATCTGGGTCATGATTGAGCTCCGCTCTGTATTGGATGTCTAGATCTGAGAGGAGAGTCAGCACAATAGGAAGATGAAGAACAAAGGAGATGGAAGAAAATGTTCTCATATTTTACCCACAGTAAACTGCAGCTCCAGGAAATTGAAATAGCTAAATTATTCATTCTTTCTGATAAGAGTGCTGCAGGAATAACACCTGTAACTAGCAAAAAGAGTTAGGATTTTTGCACTTCTGGTTCCGTCGTCCCAAAATCAGTGTTCTGAATGGGTTTTTGGTTAAAGGACTAGTTCACTTTCAGAACAAAAATGTACAGATAATGTACTCACCCCCTTGTCATCCAAGATGTTCATGTCTTTCTTTATTCAGTCGTAAAGAAATTATGTTTTTTGAGGAAAACATTCAGGATTTCTCTACATATAATGGATTCTATGGTGCCCCCAAGTTTGAACTTCCAAAATGCAGTTTAAATCCAGCATCAAAGGGCTCTTAACGATCCCAGCCAAAGAAGAAGGGTCTTATCTAGCAAAACGATCGGTTATTTTTGAACCAAATTGATAATTTATATACTTTTTTAACCTCAATTACTCGCCTTGTGCAGTACCCAATACAGTCAGGGTATGTCAAAAAATTCCCATCTCATTTTCTACTTCAAAAAACGCCCTACATCGCTGCAGAAGTACCAACCCAGTGTTTACAAAGGGAACATACAAAGATCAAACGACCTTTACAAAAAAAAAAAAAGGTAAAAAAAGCGTTGTAGGATGATTTTGAAGTTGAAAATGAAAACGAGATTGGAGTTTTTGGACATACCCTAACTGACCTGGATCACACAGACTACACATGCGCATCACAGAAACAAGACAAGATGAGCATTTGAGGTTAAAATGTATATAAATTGTCAATTTGTTTAGAAAATAGCCGATCATTTCGCTAGATAAGACCCTTCTTCAAAGGATGGAATCGTTTAGACCCCTTTGAAGCTGGATTAAAACTGCATTTGGAAGTTCAAACTTGGGGGCACCATAGAAGCCCATTATATGGAGAGAAATCCTGAAACGCTTTCCTTAAAAAACATAATTTCTTTACGACTGAAGAAAGAAAGACATGAACATCTTGGATGACAAGGGGGTGAGTACATTATCTGTACATTTTTGTTCTGAAAGTGAACTAATCTTTTAAATGCCTGAAATAAGGTTAAGATATTTTCACATTTTATTGTACGACTTAAAATACATCAGTAATGCCTGATATTTTCTGCTTTCATGCGTCCTGAGTTGCTAACAAATGGCTAAATGGGACGTTGAGGACATTAAAAGTTGTGATGCCGAACAGGAAAACTCATCTACTCATTAGTCTGCTTTCACAGCCTTGATGTGTGTTTATATTCGCAAACTACTGCAACTCAAATTGATGTGGAAGTCATACACCTCTGAAATATAGCATATTTAGAGCCTAGCTTTAGCCTTTAAAAATTAAAAATTCATGAAAGTTGTGTTTATTTGTGAAGATTATCTTGATGAACAAAACCATTTAAAAATCTTAAAAGGATAGTTCACCCAAAAATAAAATGTACCCCATGATTTACTCACACTCAAGCCATTCTAGGTGTATATGATTTCTTTCATTCAGACGAATACAATCTGATGAGCTATATTAAAAAAGTTCTGGCTGTTACAAGCTTTATAATGGCTGTTGAGGTTCAATAGTCCAATGGAAAAAAAACTGCATCCATCCATTATAAAAAGTACCCCACACGGCTCTTGGAGGTTTAAAAAGGCCTCCTGAAGTGAATCGATGTGTTTTTGTAAGAAAAATATCTATATTAAAAACTTTATAAACTGTAATCTCTAGTGTCCGCTAACTATTGTACGCATTCACAAAAGTGGCTTTCCAGCAAATGCTTCAGAAGGCCTTTATTAACCACCCAATGCTATCTGGAGTACTTTTTATGATGGATAGACGCACTTCATTGGAGTTCTATTAAACTACTGAATCTCAACAGCCGTTCACTGCCATTATAAAGCTTTAAAGAGCCAGGACATTTTATAATACAACTCTGATTGTATTCATCTGAACGAAGAAGGATGTCTTGAGGTTGAGTAAATCATGGGGTCATTTTCAATTTTGGGTTAACATTTCTTTTGGTCACAAAGCTAATTTTCTGCAATAATTCAAAAGCCAATAAAAATTTCCTACTGGAAGGCACCAGTGTGATCCTCACTTTTGGCTTGGCTGTCAAAAATATATCACCACTGCAGCACTATGCAATAATTGTTGTTACCACTCCGCCTTTCATCCACCATTCACCTTTCTCCTTCTGTAACAGGTAATCCAAAAAGTCCTGCACTACAGATGACCTCATGGTGCAGATGCTGTTATACCCTTCCAGCACAGGGAAGGGAATGGCGCTGCTGGGGATGCGATTCCGGTGCAAAAATTTCAGTATTTTGGAGGCATGTGCTTTGAGACGGTCCTTGGACTTGGAGAAGATATCCACAAATCCTGGATGAGCATGAAGGGTAAAAAGAGGACAACAACTGGGTCAAACATTGCAAATCATTTGCATAGTCACCAGGCATGGTCAGCTTCGGACATGTGAGCCGAAGTCGCCATTGCATTCAAATAAATAAGCACGTTCGCGTCGCTTCCCCACCTGGAGTCAGAGAGCACGCCTGAAGCTGCCTGATCACATGACTGAGCTCTCCCTGCAGGTTGGCTCCATTGGAGTTTTTCAGTGCCATGATCATGTTCTCCACATCAACAATCCCATCACCCTCAGCATCGAACTGACCAAAGGCCTAAAGAGCAAAAATGGAAGAGATTTTTTTCAGTCTGTACTTTATTTGACACAAATATTACAGTGGTGGCCAAAATCATTAGAACACTAGTATTTTTCGCCACCTAAAATTCAGTTATTTCTATCTATTTTGATGTAGTGAGTCAGTAGGAAATATCAGTTTACTTTTCCATTTTGCCATTAATTGTAATAATCCAGTGAGATTTTTATTTGCACAAGGGGTCTGACAACAGTCAGTGCTTCACACAGAGATCTGATCATAATCATCCAGTCTGTCTGGAATGACATGAAGAAACAGAACAAACGGAGACAGACTAAAATCCAGAAGAACTGTGGCAACGTCTCCAAGATGCCCCAAAGACCTACCTGCAAAGCTACCTAAAAAAAGCTGCTTTAAAATGCAAAGGATGGTCACACTAAATGTAGATTTAATTTAGTAAACAGAAGTTAAAAAGAGATTTAGTTTGTCTCAGTTTGTTCTGTTTCTTCATGTCATTCCAGAATGCAGACAGACTGGATGATGATGAGATCAGATCTCTGTGTGGACACTGGCTGCCTGTTCAAACAAAAATCTCATTGTATTATTACAATTAATAGCAAAATTAATGTTTGGAAATGTGAACTGATATTTCCTACTAACTCACTATAGCAAAAGACAGAGATAACCAAGTTAGAACCACATTTAGCTGGTAAAAATACTAGTGTTCTAATAATTTTGGCCACCAACTTAGGCTGAGGTATCACACAAAAGAAAAGGCAAACAGAAAACAAAAGGAGGACAACAAAACCTAGTCTCTTTAGCTCTCTCAAACCACTCGTCCATTTTACCTACATAAACACACTCGAGCCAGCATGTGAATCATTTGTAAAGCAAATGAAAGCGAGTCATGTTTAAATCAGTATAGCCACTTCCAGAAAGCACCACGCTAACAAAACGAACCATAGTACAAGTTTTTGTATACATACATATATATATATATATATATATGTGTGTGTGTGTGTGTGTGTGTGTGTGTGTGTGTGTGTGTGAGATTATGGACGGCCACTAAATATAAATATATAGCTTTAATAAAATGACGTGTCAATCACAAATCTTTTAACACAGATTTCTACAGCTGAGTTTCTGATCATTTACTGCCAATGTGTATATGTAAAATATGTGACCCTGGACCACAAAACCAGTCATAAGGGTCAATTACTTCTGAAAGATGAATAAATACACTTTCCACTGATGTATGGTTTGTTAGGATAGGGAAATATTTGGTTTAGATACAATCTGATGGTGCAAAAAAAAAATTAATAAATAGACAAACTATTGAGAAAACTGCCTTTAAAGCTGTTCAAATTAAGTTCTTAGCAATGCATCAAAATTAAGTTGATACATTTCAGTAGGAAATGTACAACATATCTTCATGGAACATGATCTTTACTTAATAACCTAATGATTTTTGGCATAAAAGAAGTATTTTTGGCTATTGCTACAAATATACTTGTGCTACTTACGACTGGTTTTGTGGTTCAGGGTAATACATAGAAAAAACATTTAGTTTGCTTAGACAAATATGCAATCAACAGAAAGAACCTCAACTGTAGAAATCCATGTCAAAGTTATTATTGCTAAATTTCATTTCCTAAAGCATTTCTTATAATCATTTCATTAACAAGAAGTACAGCTGAAACTAGATCAAAAGAGTCTGACTGCTCGGCAGTGGATATTAATCAGTGTAATCAAACAATGTAGCTATCAACCAAAAAGAAAGACAAAGCAAATCAAATATGACAGTCCTAGATGTGCTGAAATGCTGTCAAGATTGGAAGTAAACTAGGTGGGGGCAGTCAATGAAGAGCCTTTATCAAATGTGTGATACAAAGACAGAGATTACACAATATGAGCAATCACTCACAGAGTAGAGAGGGTCAATTACACAACTTATTTGTGACCCTGGGCCACAAAACCAGTCATCAAATACTTTTACTTCAAACTCGCTAAAATCTCACCCTCAGCCCAATCAGAAGTTACATTTTTAAAGAAAGATGTCAGATGGATTTAGAGGTTTCCATTGATGTATGGTCTGTTAGGATAGGACAATATTTGGCCGAGATACAACTATTTGAAAATCTGGAATCTGAGAGTGCAAAAAAAATAAATAAATATTGAGAAAATTGCCTTTAAAGTTGTCTAACTTAAGCTCTTAGCAATGCATAAAACTTATCAAAAACCAGCTAACCAGCCTCTAAATCCATCTGACATCTTTCTTTAAAAAATGCATTTTTATCAGGCTCCAACGTATAGGTTTGCCCTGGTACTTCTGATTGGGCTGAGGGTGGATTGCATCTGAACTCTTCATATAAAAACTTTTTATAAGTTTTATGCATTGCTAAGAGCTTAAGTTGGACAACTTTAAAGGCGATTTTCTCAATATTTTTTATTTTTTTGCACCCTCAGATTCTAGATGTTCGAATAGTTTCAAATAGCTTATTTATTCATCTTTCAGACAATGTATAAATCTCAATTTTGAAAAAATTTACACTTATGACTGCTGCACTATAGTAAGTAACGTTAGAGAGTTTATGAATCACCCTTCTTTGGTCCTGAACCTACAAACTCTCTTTGAGATTTGGCATGAACCTCTAGGCTATAGCAAGTCATTGCTCATCTGAGTGACATGTAACTTATCATCACCTCCTCGCACTCATCTCTGGGCGCGTCTCGGCTCTCTAGCATTTCGCAGAACTGCTCCAGAGTGACGGACTCCTCTCCGCGGCCCAGCCGCTCCTCCAGCCAGCGGACCAGTGCGCTCTCGTTGCGCGCCAGCACCGACTCCGAAATGGCGACCCATGAGTCGCTCATACGGGCCGCTGCCTCTCGAAGCTTCACCTGCTCCAGCAGAGCTTCAGGAGTGGGGAGTCCATAGCTCGGGGCCGGCGGGTTCGCCGAACCCCTTCCGTTTTTCCCCGGACCGGAGCCTGCCGCCGCCGCTGCTGCCGCTGCTGCTCCTCCTCCTCCTCCTCCATTAGCACCAGCACCTCCGCCTCCGCCGCCACCACCACCCCAGTTACTGGCCCTGGTGCCTGTGGCCGCAGAGGCCGGGCTGCCCTCAGCGAACATGGGACTCTCCGTTTCTACGTCCTCCTCGTCGCCGCTCCCAGCACCGCAGCCTCCCTCCGCGTTCCCCATGGTGTTCCGCGGCCTCGGGCTCTCTTCCGATCGCCTTCAGCCCAGGTTTCAAGCTAAGTTTTGGTGTCAGGGTTGATTAGTCCAGGGTGCTTTTCCAGTCAGTGCGTTCCTCCGCTGTCACTACCGCATTGACGGGCTCCGCCAGCTGACGTCATGTTTGTCAGCAAAAAACTTTGGTCTCTTCCGTGAGCTCAGCGACGCACGCTACGCTGTAAACACGCCCCCTAGCGTATTACCTCCAGTATTTGCTAACTGTTTTGAAATATGTTTTTATGTAATATTTTAATGTTGGACAGGAAATAAATAAATGAATAATGCTCATATTCGAAGCTGATGTTCAATGATGTTGTCAATTTTTAGGTCACCTGGAAAGCCAATTCTTAATATCAAAAAATGCTAAATTAATTTTAAATGAGTTAAATGAGTATCCAGCCAAAATACTGCAGGATGTATACAGTTATGCATGTTTTAGAAAGCTGAGCATTTAGAAACACTACCAGTCAAAAGTTTTTGAACAGTAAGTGCATGCTCACTAAGCATGCATTTATTTGATCCAAAGTACATAGTATTTTTTACTATTTAAAATAACTGCTTTCTATTTTAATATATTTAAAATGTAATTCATTCCTGTGATTTCAAAGCTGAATTTTTAGCATCATTACTCATTATATCATTATATTCTAATATCCTGATTTGCTGCTCAAAAAAATAAATAAAAAAAAATAAATAAAAAATAAATTAAGTTGAAAACAGCTGAGTAGAATTTTTTCTGGTTTCTTTGATGAATAGAAAGTTCAGAAGAACAGCATTTATCTGAAATAGAAATCTAAAAAAATGCACTCAACTGTTTTAAATATTGCTAATAATAATATTAATAAATGTTTCTTGAACAGCAAATCAGCATTTTAGAATGATTGTTTGACACTGAATGTAGCTTTGATCACAGGAATAAATAACATTTTAAAATATATTCAAATAGAAAGCAGTTATATTAAATAGTAAAAGTGTTTCACAATATTACTGCTTTTGCTGTATTTTGGATCAAATAAATGCAGGCTTAGTGAGCAGAAGAGACTTCTTTAAAAAAATAAAATAAATAAATAATAAAAAAAAAACATTAAACATATTACTGTTCAAAAATCTTACTGTTGCTGAATTTCTTCTTCTTCTTTTTTTTTTTTTTTTTTTTTTGATTTTTAAGAATGACATTTTGGATTATGAGGAATAATACAATGACAATGACAATATTTCCTTATTTTATCAGGAAAAAACCACACATATAAAAAGAATGATCTTTGCAAACCAAATTTCTTACCTTTTATAAATAACTTAAAATTATGAATAAACCTTTTAGAACAAACTGAAAACAAACAAAACATGTAAACAAGTAATTTTTTAAAAAGGACTGAAATTTTGAGAACTAAAACTAGTTTTCTGGTAGCTTTTGTTGTTAATAGTTTGACTATATAATACCTCTTGTTTTTGTGATACGAAAAAAAAAGATTCATGAAACGTCCTCTGGCAAATAATAAAAATTAAATAATTTGTATCATCATAATCTCATACATATACTAATAGAACTTATTCTGAGAGTAAACAGGCCATACCTTGACAATTTTAGATACTTTTTTTTATTATGATTAAAAGTCCATCATGAGCCAAATCATGTTCATCTGAATTCCGTGTAGCTACTTTGTGAAATTTGTCTTTGTGCACATTTTAATTCACCTTTTTTTGTCTCGGTTGTTATCTATCGGGTTGAATGCTGTTCACTGAGTAAAATAAAATCACCTTTTAACTACATAAGAAGTGTTCAGATGCAAAACCAGCTAAAAGCCATCTCAGTCAAAAATGAGGTAATGATACTGAGTGAATGTTCTCGACACATATTATATACATCCATCAAATACTTTTACTTCAAACTCGCTAAAATCCCACCCTCAGCCCAATCAGAAGTACCAGTACTTACATAGAAACCTATACATCAGAGCCTGATAAAAATAGATTTTTTAAAGAAAGATGTCAGATGGATTTAGAGGCTTTTGCATCTGAACTCTTCATGTGACAATGGACCACAAAACCAGTCATAAGGCGTTTTGATTTCGTATTTAAATGTGTTATCTAAAAGCTGAATAAATATGACCCTGGACCACAAAACCAGTCTTAAGTCGCTGGGGTATATTTGTAGTAATAGCCAAAAATACATTGTATGGGTCAAAATTATGGATTTTTCTTTTATACCAAAAATAAAAAAAGATCATTTTAATATGCATTGCTAAGAACTTAATTTGAACAACTTTAAAGGCAATTTTCTCAATATATTTTTTTTTTTTTTTTTTGCACCTTCAGATTCCAGATTTTCAAAATAGTTGTATCTCGGCTTAATATTGTCATATCATAACAAGCCATACATCAGTGTAAAGCTTATTATTCAACTTTCAGATGATGTATAAATACATTTTGTGGGCCAGGGTCACAATTTGTGTCATGTTTAATATTGCTTAATATATTTGTATGTTTATTCATGTGCCCTCTTTTCCTTTTTTTTATTTTATTTTTTTATATACATATTTTCATTATTACATTTTTGTTTATTACTGAATGATCTTTTGTATATTTTGTACGTAATGTATTTTTGTTATCTTTGTACACACTGTATTATTTACCTTTTCTTATTGCAATAAAAAAAAAGCTTTCCATTGATGTATGATTTGTTAGATGAGATGCAACTTGAAAATCTGCAACATGAGGGTGCAAAAAAAAAAAATCTAAATATTGAGAAAACTGCCTTTAAAGCGTCCGAATGCAGTTCTTAGCAATGCATACAAGCTACTAAGCAAAAATGAAGTCAAAATGCATTCACGCAACATGATATTTGGCATAAAAGAAAAATCGATCATTTTGACCCATGTAATGCATTTTCAGCTATTGCTACAAATATACCTCTGCTACTTACGACTGGTTTTGTAGTCCAAAGTCACAAAAAAACTAATAGATTTGCGCATGCGCAGCTTCATACCCGGAAACATGTTGACAAATGTGATTTTGTTAATACTGATGCGTTGTTCTGTGCGGAATGCAGTTGCTTCTTATTGTAAATGCTGACTGCTTGACATTTCGTCCTCGTCTTTATACATTGTAAGCACAATGCTGAAATATTTAGTAGGTGTTATTTCAATAGTCCTGGCTGTATGGACTGTCCCGGAGTGGCTCACATTCCCAATTTACGGCAACGTTGTGAATGTCCTGGAGTCGTGGCTGCGGCAGCAGGTCAGTGATGTGCCAGCCTCTGCACCGGGTCGCATGCTGACCGAAGATGAGCTGTCTTTATACAACGGAGAAAAGAACAGTCAAGGACTGTACCTGGCGATCTTAGGACAGGTGTTTGACGTTGAAAAGGGGCGGAAACATTACGGCCCTGGCGGAGGTTATCATTTCTTTACAGGTTAGTTAGTTCACTATGCAATTTACAGGCCAGATTTGTAGTGATGCTAACGCAGAGACGTTGCTGAAATTTGCCTGTTGTTTGTGCAGGGAAAGACGCATCAAGGGCGTTCATTACAGGTGATTTCACAGAGGCTGGTTTAACCAGCGACGTATCAGATTTCACTGAATCACAGATTGTGGCTCTGTATGACTGGCTGTCATTTTATCAGAAGGACTACACTCCAGTAGGTGGGTAGCTAATGACTTTATACAGCTAGTTATTAGTATTTCTTGCAGAATTCTACACAAAAAATATAAAGGAAATTTTTTAAGGCATTTTATTTTCAGAAAACATTACTACACATTAAAGTTGTCATGAGCAGGTTAGCAAAAATGACAGAATGTCATTTCATGGTCAACTGTCCCTTTAAGGGGAGACACTGCAGGTGAGTAGGGTAATAAATAGTTATCACTTTATTTATCAAGTTGATTGATTACATTGATAATTGCAAACATTTTTTGTATTACAAGTTTTCTAAAATGTTAGGTTTAAATATGCAAATGAGGCATTGTTTATTGAAATATGCACTAATTTGCATACATTTCTAGTACAAAAATCTAAACATTGGATGAAGTCAGTTTCAAAATTCTTGCGTAGTTTATTTGGCATATTAGAGTCAAATGTTTTTACAGAGGGAATTTTGTGTATGTCATTTTGTCACTCTGTAATTCAGAAAATACTTAGAACAAACAAAAACAGTATATTTTTTACAATTTTGGGGGGAATAAAATTTTGTATATAATAAAGCAAATTATATATGAACAAATCCCTCTGTAAAAACTTTCAGGATATAGAAATGTAAAGTTTGGTGTGTGTAAATGCTACTGAAGTGGAGATTTATGGTTCAGTATAAGAGGAAAAAACTCATTTTGAGAAAACTGGCTTTAAAATATGTATTGTAATTTAAATCTGTTGACACAAATAGATAAAGTGCTATAAAAGAAACACGTAACAGTGTCTTTTGGATGTTTTCCTTCCACTAGTCTGAAAACACACTTTATGAAAACCGAAAAGCCCAAAATCTCAAATTTGACAGGTGACTGAAAAAACTGTGTTTTTGCCTGCAGCGTCTCGCCTTAAGGTCAAAAAAGGGGAAAACGTGTAGCTACCAGCAATATCATATAGGCCTATCTTTTCTCATGACCACCTTTACTAGAATTCATCACGTTTTATTGTAGACATATTGGGGTAAATGTATAATAGATCATCTGTTAAAAGAATATATTTTCCTATATATTATATTACGAACGTGGCTTAGCTATTGTTTCTAAATGTGCAGGCTGTTGTTTTTCATAAAAAATGCATATAGATTAACAATAAAAAAGTCTGCTGGCCTGGTAATGATTAATAAAGTACATGCAACAGTTAAGAACTATATGGTACACTGTTAATAAGCCTTTATTCCAAGAGCCTGATGAACTGGAGTAAGAAAGAAACAATATGTGACCCTGGACCACAAAACCAGTCGTAAGTGTCAATTTTCCAAAATTTAGATTTATACATCATATGAAAGCTGAATAAGCAAGCTTTCCATTAATGTATGGTTTGTTAGGATATGACAATATTTGGCCAAAATACTACCAATTGAAAATCTGGAATCTGAGGGTGCAAAAAATCTAAATACTGAGAAAATCATGCTTAAAGTTGTCCAAATTAAGTTCTTAGCAATGCGTATGGCTAATCAAAAATTAAGTTGATACATTTACGGTAGGAAATTTACAAAATATCTTAATTATTTTTGGCATAAAAGAAAAATCAATAATTTTGACCTATACAATGTGTTTTTGGCTATTGCTACAAATAAACCCGTGCTACTTAAGACTGGTTTCGTGGTCCAGGGTCACATATAAATATAAGAACATTTTAAGTTAGATTGAATTTAATATTGCATGCTGAATTAGAACATTGTCAAACTATAGGCCACGCAGTGACTAAATAATACATTATATATCCTAACCAGGATATTACTGTACTAACCAACTTTGCTTGTGTGGGTTATTTTACAAAAATAAACCTTGTGAGGGAGCATGACCTGGAACTCCACTAAAATGGGTCACGCTTGTTCAAACCAAAACTACGCCCTTGGATTTCACCAAGTACAACATGTTTCTTGATCAGCATCCTTGTTGATCCTGGAACAAAATTCTATTCAACCAATCAGAATTGAGGGATAACTTCTCAGGAAATATCAGTTTTAGGCTTACGATCAGAATTAACCCTTGTTAATCAGCTATCATTTTCCTGTGATGTTAAGAAAAAATTATGGGTAGGGATTGGGTCTGTATTTTAAGTCTGTATTTTTGGAAAATAATGTTGATCCAGGAACATGTCTCACTTGGCAAAATCACAGCAACCCTCTCTCTATGGCCCATGTGCTGCAGGTAAACTGATAGGCCGATTCTACACAGAAACCGGGCAACCCACTGATGCTTTGTTACATGTCGAGACTTTCTTGTCTGAGGGGTTGAGGAAAAAGGCCCAGGCTCAGAGTGAGATGCAGCTGTACCCAGCCTGTAACTCGGAGTGGAGCGAAGCCAGTGGGGGACGGGTTTGGTGCTCTACAATGAGGTAATTTTTTTAAACAGTATTTAATCTATCAATGCTTTAGACAACTTTGCATACATTTACTGCAATGTAAAAAACAATTTGTTAAGTCAACTTAAAATATTTTGTTACCCTGCTGCCTTCATTTTAAGTTCAGTCAACTCAAGTAAGTTTATTCAAGTTGAAATGTTAAGTTGTGCTAAGTGACAACCAGTGTTGGGGGTAACGCAAGTTATGTAATAATACTACTTTTTTTCCCAAGTAACTAGTAAAGTAACGCATTACTGTTTGATTTTTACAATAAAATATCTGAGATACTTTTTCAAAAAAAAAAAGTATTTATTAACCAGTGACTTTGCTGCTGACCTTTGTTCATCCAATTCAACCGTACACTGCAAAAATACTTTTCTTACTTACATTTTTTGTTTCCAGACAAAATTTGTAAAAATTCTTATATCAAGAAGGATTTTCTAGACAAGTAAATATTTTTTTTTTTTGTTTTCAGAAAAAACAAGTCAAAATTAAGTGAGTTTTTGCTTAGAACAAGCTAAATAATCGAAGCAAAAAAGTCTTATTTCAAACAGAAAACGAGTATTTTGGTTGTTTCAAGCAAAAACACACTTAATTTTGACTTTAATTTTTCAGAAAAACAAGACAATTTTACTTGCCTAGAAAATCCTTCTTGATTTAATAATTTTTCGATATTTTGGCTGAAAACAAGACGATTTTTTGCAGTGTACTATTAAGCAAAACTTACATTTAACTAACATGTAAGATTAACTAACATTTGTGGGGTTTTTTTGTGTTTTTGCAGAAGAGTGTTGAACTTTCTTTTTCTACAGTTCTACTGTACAGGCATGAATTTAATTTTCCTTTAGCCTTAGGCTTATTCACTTCATTTCATTTTGGTGTGAAAGGGCTTTTACATTTGCTAAGAATCAAATGTTTTTATATTAAAAACAAACAAGCAAGCCCTGCCCAGATTTGAAAAGTAACGCAAAAGTAATGTAACGCATTACTTCCATAAAAAGTAACTAAGTAACGTAATTAGTTACTTTTTTAGGGAGTAACACAATACTGTAATGCATTACTTTTAAAAGTAACTTCCCCAACATTGGCGACAACTTAGATATTTAAGTTGACTAAACTTAAAAAAATTGTTAAACTCAACAGCTGTGTTTGTTCCTCGGCTGCCTTAAAATTTTAAGTCGAATCAACTGAAACATCTAAGTTGTCACTTAGTAAAATGTAACATTTCAAGTTGACTAAACTTTTTTGACTGAAGTTAAAATTTTAATGCAGCCAGGTAACAAATAATTGTATGTTGACTCAAATTGTTATGATTTCTTGTAGTGGCGGCATCCAAAGGGACTGGGTTGGAGTACCCAGAATGCTTTTCTCCCCCGGGTCTGGCCACTCCCGATGTGTGTGCATCCGACTTTCAGATCCTGTTCATGCCGAGAACCGAAATCTCAGAGATTACAAAGACTGTCCTCCTCATGCAGAGTCCTGCCGCGTCACTAAAGATTGAGCTACAAGTCTTCACAACACTATTAAGAGTCTATTTCATTTGGATTTCAAGGACTCTCCATTCATTTCTCCAGTGACAATGTTTTTTTGATGGGTTTATTGTAGCGGACACATTCCTGCTGTTATTTATATAGCTGTGTTTCTAATTTAATTGCCTCTGATTTTGTTCTCACTTCTAATTTTATTGCAGTTTGTGGCCAAGTATAAAGGGTTTGCAATTACGTCATGATTTGGTGTCCGGATGTGAGGCCATATTGGTGGTACTCGAATGTAAACAACAACTGTTCTGCTAATTTCTGTTGTCTAAACCAGGATAAAAATGTGTAGAAGCTGCTAAATCATATAGAGGCAGAGATAAGGTGCAATATTTTGACAAAATAAAGTTAATAGGTGGTAAAGACACATACAAGCAGTATTAATTAAGATATTAGCCTAATATTTGACCTACCTGACAAACATAAATGTGTTTTCTGTTTCAGTTTAGCCAACCACAAAAGCCTTTTGTTCCTCAGAGAGTTTTTTTGGCGGTCTATAGTACTCCAAATGTTTTTCCCGGTCCAACCGATTAGTACAGCCCAAATCATGACAATAATTGACCATTTTCAGCAGCAATAATCAACAAAACATGCAAGTTTCGTTTGATTCAGTGGCACTGTTTACGTTCCGTGCCACCAATATGGCCGACTGATGACGCATCGTGAAAACACTACATTACTTACGCCATAAGAATCAAGATTGTTGAATAAAAAACAATTTTATAGATTGTGTTTTTCAGTTGTCCTTTATGTAAAGTTGTCCTCCCTTTCTTGAAAAGGATACTAGAGGCGGCGACAAGCTAAATATCTGAGCATACAGATACCATACAATGTGCAGAAAAGATTAAACAGAGGCCAAATCGTAGGTTTGTCACATAGACAAAAAAAAGCACAACCTGCATTAAGTACAAAACAGTTGTAGTGGTCAAAAATATCATACATTTATCTGTACAATTTAACAATACCAATAACAGACTGTGGACCTGGCCCTCCCCCCAGCAAACCAAAAACTCAATCTCCTTCGAAATATGATCAGAAATGTAAAAAAAAACAAAAAACTGATAAAGTGCACCTGTTAAGCATGGACATGAAAAAGCATTTAAAATATAACGTTACACGACTGAGAAGACTTGAAAACAACGACCAACAGCTCCCCCACCGCTAGCTTGCAGGGCAAACGCTAACTGGAATGTATCCTTTGGTGATCAGAAATTAATAAACTGTGATTATGATGCAATGATGACTAACAACAGGCTACAAATGATGTCATGCATATGCATAGTAAGCATATCAAATTCTACACTTGTATTTCTGCACCTGTCTATCTTAATAGAATCACAAGAAACGTTTCAGAACACTTGCACTTTTGAAGTGTTTCTCAAATTTTAGTATGACGTAAACGAATGGATCGGTTAAAATAAACTCAGATGAATATGCAGATTAATAAATGATTAAGTGATCATGTTACTCATAACATAGCAAGGAATATTTCTCCTCCTCTTAGTGTTTGATCTGAACTCCAGACAAAGAGAAATTTCCTTCCGGAGGAGGTTAAAACGTGTTCAAAACCCACAACTGAAAGACCCTGCACAGTATGATTAAGGCTTCACACTACTCAAACATGGCTACCTTTCACAGATCCAGTCGTATCCAGCAGCATTCAACACCTAAACAAACTTTCTTGAAATGTTCACAAGACGCTGCATCTACTTCAAACTGGGGTTGATCAACCTGTAAAAAAAAAAGTCAATCGAGTACGGCATGATTGCACGTTGAATCATGTACTAGGCTTGTCATTCGTGTGAAAAATGAAGTACTAATAATAATCATATAGTGTCCATATAGCACATTAGCCCTGTAAAAACCCCTTTCTTTAGTAGTAAATAACAGTTCACCTCCTATCACACTTGGTTTTTGCCAAAAGCTGAACTCCTACAATTTTCATTTGCATCAGCATTCCCACTAGTTTTAATCTGGATCCTCGACACAATAGTTTGGTTCTAAAATGTACTGCTAGAACAAACACAGATTGTTATGGTTGCATTTTGTCCTTTGACAAAGAATGGAATGGTTTTGTTCAAGGGCTCTTCCTGTCTTTGTGTCTTACGCCGTTTCTTCATCCTTCTAGGCCCAGCCCGTGGTTTCATGCTCAGCACAGCTGGTGCCCGTCCTTCACGTTTCTCTGATGTGTTAGGACACGCCGCCCAATGTCAGCACATCAAAGCAGATGTCGCATACACGCACAGGTTTGTTCAGGTCAAATTTGATGATGGGGATCTCTTTTATAGAGCACTTATGGCAGAGCAGACGCCCACAATGGCGGCTAAGAGTGAGAGGAAAAACAATAATGAACGAGTTATTAGGTGGCAGGACAAGGGAAGCTGACAAAAAGTGAGCATCACCATAAATGTGACCCTGGACAACAAAACCAGTCATAAGTGTCAATTTTTTTATATGTCAAGATGAATAAATAAGCTTTCCATTGATATATGGTTTGTTAGGATTGGACAAAATTTGGTTGAGATCTGGAATCTGAGGGTGCAAAAAAATAAAAATACTGAGAAAATCACCTTTAAAGTTGTCCTAATGAAGTTCTTAGTAATGCATATTACTTATTAAATATTAAGTTTAGATACATTTACGGTACAAAATGTACAATATATCTTAATGCAACATGATTTTTACTTAATATCCTAATGATTTTTGGCATAACATTTTTTTTCCATAATTTTGACCATACAATGTATTTTTGGCTATTGCTACAAATATACCCCAGCGACTTAAGACTGGTTTTGTGGTCCAGGGTCACAAATAGTGTTATGATACAGTTCAGTTGACTACATACCAGTGATGTTTCCTGGTGGTGACTCCAAATTTGGTCACACATTCATAGCAGTTTGAACCATCACACCATGGGGGCTCTTTGGATAGCATATCTGAACCGTTCAAAACGTGATGCATAAGACTAGTTAGTTAACTACTACCAGCAGCAACGGTAAATGTTTTTGAAACACAACCTGTATCACTCACCTAGTAGTCGGAACAGAAGCTGCTTAGTGGCAACTTGATAGTTGAAGATGTTGATGCCCTGGTTGTTGTTGACGCCGAGTCGGGCTCCAGCCCTCACAATGGCACGACACAGGTTAGCGTTTCCTTTCATGTATGCTAACAGAAGCACTGCAAAGAGAAAAACAAACTATCATTGATCTAAAACTAAAATGGCATGATTGCTATTATTATGGAAAATGATCTATTGAAAAATGCACATTCAGTGTAATGTAATTAGTTGTACTTCACCGACCGGTGTTCCCCTCATTGTCAGGTTTATCCAGGGGATACTCAGGCATGCATTCCAAAAACAGCTCAAAGATGGCTGCTGCGTTCTCCTTCCCATACTGGCCAAGGACATGCATGGGAGATTGACCTCTTGAGAAAAGAAAACGGGGCAAAACAGTTGTCAATAAAAAAATGCTGCACTTAAAATACTCCGTCATTTTTGGTCATACAGATAAGAGTAATACATCTTTCAAATCCGTAAAGACTAAAAACTACTTTAAAATGAACCAATTTAAATAGAAAACAAATGAATTTTTTAAATCCTTTTATTTTTTTGCATTCTGTATTCCAAGTAGGGCTGTTCCGATAAACGATATCATATCGAATTGCGATATATGTCGATAACGATGATAAGCTCTAGACATTTTTACTCTATATGGATTAATATAAGAGTCAATCACACAGCAGAAATATGCAACAACCGCCAATCAGTGTGCAGCTTTTAACGGTCGCATCAAAAAACAAAGTCAATTTCCTGCGGCACTTTGCAAAGCAAACTCGACATGAGGATGACAAAAATGAGTGGAAGCAGTGACAAAATTGAAACTAAACAAGTTATTATCCAAAAATGATGAAACTGTCGACAAAAAGGGTAGCACAAATTCAGATATAGGAAAGTGGTTTGGCTATTTGAAAAGCATTACATTTTGCATATTTACTCTCATTTACACTTAAAATACTCCGTCATTTTTGGTCAAACAGATAAGAGTAATACATCTTTCGAATCCGTAAAGACTCTAAAAATGTCTACTTTAAAATGAACCAATTTACAAAAACAAATAAAGAATTATTTGCAAAAAAAGAAAAAAAAAATAATTCTTCATCCCACTCCAAGTAGGGCTGCGCCGATAAACAATATCATATCGAATTGCGATAAAATATATGTCGATAAATACTTAACACCCAGTTTTGAAGTGATCATTTTGTAGCCAAAGCTCTTGAAATTGACATTTTCCTGGCATGTTTGCCCTAGTTAACAGGTACAACCTACACTGTGAAAAATGCTTTTCTTACTTAATTTTTTTTTTGTCTCGTTTCCAGCCAGTTGATGAAAGGGAAGAGAATAAAATGGAGCTGAAAAATAGCCTAACCAAAACAACAGGAAAAGTGCATGAAACAACACCATGAAAAAAAAATAAAAATACGGCATTGGAAAAATTATTTGATAAATGGAAACAAAATATTGATAAATGGAAATTTAAAGCATCAAACAAAAAATCCCTGATATTCCTTGACTTGGACAAAAAATATATAAAATTCCCTGACTTTCAAAGACTGGAATAGGCCTTTTTTATCAATTTCCTTGATATTCCAGAAATTCCATGACCTGTGGGAACCCTGAATACTCCTGTAAACCTCTGTACACTGGAAAAAGCGTGGGTTTTTATTATTTCTTTTGAGAAAGGTATTATTTTATTTATTTTTTATTTTTATGCAAAATGGGATGGGTTTTATTCACAATGATGAAATGTAAGGACAATAAACACTCGTCTGCAATAATATATGGTTTATCTGTGTTCTTCAAGCCATCTTGTGTATTTTCATAATGATGAAGTATATAATCGACATAGAATATGAGTATATATTGAGAATATATTGTCTGCCTCATTCTGTGATGCAAAGCCACATCAGATCACATAAGGAAGTTATTTCAAACACTCCACTGATCTTGTGAATTAAAAACGAGTTGTTTTTATAAGTTTTATAACTCTTTTGTTGGAGAACAGGTTTAAAAAAGGCTTGTCATTGCATGTCACTAGAAGGGAATACGCTCTGCATGTGTTGCTTTTTCAAATATACACGGGGAAGCGTTTCCTCATCTCACCATGTGAAATCATGGGCGCTTGCACACAGCAAATTCAGAGATAAATAAAACAAGGGAATTATTTAAATGCAAAACCGTATTAAACCGTGGATGTTGCACTGAACTGTTCAATAGTATATTGAGTATTGTGGCATCCCTAATGGATAGAGGACTTATCTGTTTTATCTGAAAGCAATGGTTATTAGTGAATTACTGTGATGTTTTTATCCGCTGTTTGGACTTCCTCCATTGAGGAAGCAATGTAAACTAAGTGATGTAATGCAAAATTTCACCAATCAAGAAACAAACTAATCTAAGTTAGTATATTTTCTGCAAATTTTAATTTTTAGTTGTGAGGTGAGATATTGTGTGTCAAACCTGAGATTATAGGCCTCTGCATCTATGTTGGACTCGGTGAGTAGAGAACGCACATTATTCAGTCGCCCCTGCATCACGGCCAGATGAAGTGCTATTAGAAGGAAATGTAAAGAAATAAAACAATATTATAATACTCTACTTTCTGTGCATATTTTACTAGGGATGTGACGATCCAATGTGCCTCGCGAGACATGACGATATTCTTGCAAAACATGTTGCAGTGTTTAAATTAGAGCTGAACAATTAATCCTTAAAGGATTGCGATCTCTGTTCAAACACCTATGCGATCTTATTCCTGAATGACGGCGATTCAGCCGTCTCTATTACGACTGTTTCAGAGGTGTTAAAGACATTAGAAACTGCATTCTTACTGCTGCTGTTCCAAAAAAAAAGCACAGTCTTTTCAATCACATAATGATTATTATTTCTGTGTTACAGACATTTAAATAACAGAAGTCTTTATTGAGACACTGACTTATTTTTTTACATTTTTAATCGAATATATATTTTTTTAAACACTTAAGCAATGAACATTGTGTCAGAACCACTAGTAAATTACATTATTTCCTTTAAAAAAAAAAATGTTTTCAGTGGAATAAAATACTATTCCCTATATATTTCATAATTGAGCATTTCTTTAAAAATCTCATCTTGTCTCGTTCTCGTGAACCAAGTCTCTGGTCTGGTCTCATCTCGTGGGATAAGTGTCTCGTCACACCCCTATATTTTACAGATATACACTGACTACCGAGGCCTATTACTGCAAGTTTAGCACAACAGCCTACCATTGTTTCCATTCTCATCTACTGCAGCAAAATCAACGCCATTCTCGATCAGGACAGAGCAGATGGTGGAGAGATCCTGTTGTGCAGCCAGATGCAGCGCTGTTTGACGATGCTTGGTCAACTCGTTTACTTTAGCACCAGCCAAAAGCTGTAATCCACAGATACGTCAGAGAAAACACAAAATATGTTTCAGTACTTGACTTGGATAGAATAAAATAAAATGATAGATATTAATTATCTTTGCTTTACCAGATTTCTAACTATGATCTCTGATCCCGCCTGTACGGCCAGATGTAGAGGAGACAGTTTGGCACTGTCCTGCACCCTGGAGTTCACATTGGCCTGTACGCTAATGAGGAAGAGCACACTCTCTATGTCTGAGTTTTGCACGGCAACATGCAGGAAGTTGCGACCTTTGTTGTCCACCTAGACGAAGAACGCAAACATTTATCCAGTGGCTTGTGACATCAAACATATAAAGCAATCTTTGTATGCGGGAATAATCAGGCCCGCACACCTGTTCAGCAGCGCCAGGCTCTCTCTTGAGGATGGCTTCGGCAGCTTTATTGTTCTTATGGGTCATAGCACAGGCAAACGGCGTCATGCCTTGTCTGTCTCGAATATTCAAGCGGATTTCAGGGTGGGAGATGAGCAGCTGGATGATGATGCCTTGCTGGTTGCTGATGGAGACATGGATTGGAGCACGACCCTCTGAATCCTGCATAAAGAGAGATGGATAATGTAGTTATCTGTGCGTACATGCAAAACACCTGTTCAATTGTGTTCTGTCATCAAAAGAAATAGGGTGAACGTATGCATCCGTATTAACCTGTGCGTTCACATTGGCTCCAAACTCTAAAAGGCACTGCGCCACCTCCTCCAGACCCCAGGATGCAGCCAGATGTAGTGGGCTCTGTCCATCCCTCGCCTCCTCATCCCCCTCACCGTTAGGACCAGGCCTCCTCGGGCTGTTCACGTCACAGCCACTGAAAACACATACTGAGATCAGTGACATAGGAATAGAGGAACTTCAAAAGCCACTTTTTGGAATGTCTGTTCAATTAGTATTCAGTTATGTTCTATCTTTTTATATATAAGCATTCAAAACAGAAGTTAAAGGTTTAGTTCACTCCTGAAAAATTTCCTGAAAACTTTACAGGATTTTTCTCCATATAGTGGACTTCAATGGGGACCAACAGGTTGAAGGTCCAAATTGCAGTTTCAATGCAGATTCAAAGGGTAGATTCACACAGATTCAAAGGGCAGATTCACACAACCCCAGATAAGGAATCTATCTAGTCTAGTATCTAGTGAAACAATCTGTCATTTTCTTAAAAAAAAATGTAAAAGTATATACTTTTTACCCACAAATGCTCGTCTTGTACCAGCCTGACCTCACGCATTACACAATGATGCTGGAGAGGTCATGCATGACATAAGCGAAATCACCGGTAAAGAGGTAAAACTATTATGTCGTATGATTTTTAAGCTGCACTGAAACTGCAATTTGGACCTACAACCAGATCCCCATTGAAGTCCACTATATGGAGAAAAATCCTGGAAGCTTTCCTCAAAAACCTTAATTTCTTTGTGACTGAAGAAAGAAAGACATGAACATCTTGGGTGACATGAGGGTGAGTAAATTATCAGGAAATTTTAATTCAGGAATGAACTAATACTTCAACAGCACCCCCTGTTTTCTTGACAATGGCATTAGCTTTTGGAATTTTGAAGAAAACAAGCTCTGTGACTTCACAAATGGACAACTTGGATGGATTCTAACCCTAACCCCTAAATACAATCACCTGAAGTAAAACGCTAAATCTAGGCTATAACCAAACAACACCACAATCACATGACCTCAATGATTACTAAGCTTTCAACCGCTTTTTGTTTTTTATTAAAAACATTTTCCCTAAAAGTATGCTTTAGAATAGTTTGCTAAAATGCAATCACAAAAAGGCTGTGAAAATAGACTACTAAGATATGAGTAGATTTTCTTTTTCCTGTACAGTGTGATGAATTTAGGTAACAACAACCAATGTAGGCCTTAATTAAAACAAGTAAAAGTAGATTGTTAAAATATGTGTTAAGCACAGAACTTATTTCAGGCATTTTGCCAAAGAACAATTTTTAAAAACCCACTGACATAAGGATGATAGAACCAGATGTGCTGAAATGTTAATTTCTGGGTTTTGGCTTACACAAATATATCATCCCTGCAGCATTCTATATAAATGAAGCTAATGAAGCTCCACCAATCAGTTTTTTGTATTGAAAATGTCAACCTGGTGACCTGTCATGCTCATTTTTTACAATGCAAATCCTGCACAGAAGCAAAATAAAATAAAGAGAGGTTTTGCAAACCTGCGTATAAGGAAGCAGGCAGTGATCTCGTTGTTCTCATCAATGGCTCTGTGGAGAAGAGTCTGCTGACATCCTCCAGGCCCTGAACTCCAACAGGTTGCATCACAACCATGCCTTACCTAATTCAAAAACAAGTCAAATCAACTCATCATAAGCATTATTTTTAACAAAAAAACATGGAAAACTAAATGTTTCAAGAGCAAAAATATATTGAAAGCAGCTAAAATAATAAAATGTTAAAGAGATGGTTCACCTAAAAATGACAATTCTGTCATTATTACTCATCCTAATGTCGTTCCAAACCTGTAAGATCTTCGCTCATCTTTGGAACACAAATTAAGATATTTTTTGATGAAATCTAAGAGCTTTCTGACCTTGCATAGAGAGCACTGCAACTAAAACACTGCAACTGCAACTGACAAGCTACAAGAATACTTTTTGTGTGCAAAGAATTCTTCTCTTCTTGAAAGACATGAGGGTGAGTAATTAATGACAGGATTGTAATTTTTGGGTGAACTATCCCTTTAAGCAATTGCATTTTAATGTGGTCAAGTGGTCAATGGAAAAATAAAGCTCTTACCAATGTGGAAGCGATATCCTCCAAACCATTCTCTAGAGCCAGCCAAAGTGGAGGATCACCCTTCTCATCCACTATTGACATGTCTGCTCCTCTAGTGCAGATGGCGTCTACTACTAAAGGAAGCTGGTTACTGATGGCCAACTGTAAAGCCGTCTGACCCTCCTGGGTCCTGAAACAAAGCATGATAATATGCAAAGCTATTATATGCATCCACTGTTTTCAGCAAACCAAATACAGGATTGGATTGAGACACACAGCAGGCAGGACTTATTTACAGATAATGTACTCACCCTCTTGTCATCCAAGATGTTCATGTTTCTTTCTTCAGTCATAAAGAAATTATGTTTTTTAAAGGAAAACATTGCAGGATTTTTCTCCATATAATGGATATGAATGGTGCTCCCAATTTTGAACTTCCATAATG
This sequence comes from Cirrhinus molitorella, assembly GCA_033026305.1. Classification (NCBI taxonomy): domain Eukaryota; kingdom Metazoa; phylum Chordata; class Actinopteri; order Cypriniformes; family Cyprinidae; genus Cirrhinus; species Cirrhinus molitorella. The sequence goes on from CM065119.1 coordinate 47,649,012, forward strand.
CAGTTTTAATGCAGCCTTTGAAGAAGGGTCTTTTCCAGCGAAACAATTTTTTTTTTCCAAAATAAATTGACAATTTATATACTTTTTAACCTCAAACGCTCGTCTCGGCGATGTACATGTGTAGTCTGTGTGATCTGGGTCAATACAGTTGGGGTATGATGAAAATCTCTCATCTCTTTTTCTTCCCCAACTTCCTACATCGCTGCAGAAATACCAACCCAATGTTTACAAAATGAACATACAAAGAAGATCAAACGCCCTTTACAAAAAAGGTAAAACAGCGATGTAGGACAATTTTGTAGTTGAAAACGAAAATGAGATGAGATTTTTGACCCAGATCACACAGACTACACATGCGTATCACAGAGATAAGGCAAGACGAGCATTTGAGGTTAAAATACATAAATTGTCAATTGTTTTGAAAATAGCCGATCGTTTCGCTAGATAAGACCCTTCTTCATCGGCTGGGATCATTCAGAGCCCTTTGAAGCTGGATTTAAACTGCATTTTGGAAGTTCAAACTTGGCTGCATCATAGAAGTCCATTATATGGAGAGAAATCCTGAAATCTTTTCCTCAAAAAACAATTTCTTTACAACTGAAGAAAGACATGAACATCTTGGATGACAAGGGGGTGAGTACATTATCTGTACATTTTTGTTCTAAAAGTGAACTAATCCTTTAACACCACAGCTCAACATGTCTGTGGGGTCTATGTTAACCAACGTTGCTATATCACTATGAGGTAGATGTAGTACCTGACGTTGATGTCAGCCTGGTGCTCCAGCAGGAAGAGGGCGCTCTTGCTGTCCTGTCTCTTTATGGCCATGTGCAGTAGTGTCTGTCCATCAGACATGGTGTCATTAATGGCTGCTCCAGAACCCAGCAGCTGAGCGGCAATAGTGTGCATTCCTAGCAATGTAAATAAGATAATACATAAAAAAAATTTGAATCATCTGCATGAGAAGTGAACTCACAGAAGGAGATTTTAACAGAACCCACCAGTCCAGAGTGCGAGACCCAGAACGGTCTGATCCATAGAGTCTTTCAAACTGAAGTCAGGGATGATCTGCAGATTGTTGGTGGCATGTAGTGCATTGGCTATGACAGACGGTGCAAAAATAAAAGTTATGAGTGACAGCTGCGTAGATCAGCACTCGAATCGAACACCCTCTCTCATCTCTCACCTTTCTGCTCCAGTATGACAGACACCACATCTGGGTGGTTGTGAATGATGGCCAGGTGGAGCGGACTCTGCAGGGAGACTCCTTGGCTTTTCTCAACTCCGTCAGGAAGTGCGCTGTCGGTCTGCAGGTTAGGATTCGCCCCCTGCTGGAGCAACTCTGCTGTCAGCCCTGCTAAGCCACAGCGGCAAGCCGTATGGAGGGGGGTCTCGCCCTAAAAAAAATTACATTTGATCATTAAGTATCAGAACTGGGAAAAAAAAAATATATAAAAATAATAAATGATATTAAATTTACTAGAATTTACTAAATGAAATCCGAGTGCCTTCTAACCCTGCATAGAAAGCAACGCAACTAGGGCTGCAACAAACTATTATTTTGATAATCGATTAATCTCACGATTATTAGAACGATTAATCAACTAATCGTCGATTATTTCACTGATTGTTCTGCAGACTTTGATTGATTATTCAGCTTTTGCAATAAGTAAAAATATTATGTTATACAAATTCTAATATAAATAAAGGTCACTTCAGCTTTAGAAAAGCATATTATGTAATTACAATTATTATACAATTAATTGGTAATACTTTACAATAAGGTTCATTACTTAACACTTGTTAATATGAACTAAGAATAAACAACTTTTACAGCATTTGTTAATCGTAGTTAATGTTAATTTCAACATTTACTAATGCATTTATAAAAATCACAAGTTGTCTTTTTTTAACATTTGGTAAATGCACTGTGAACTAACATGAACAAACAATGAACAGTTGTATTTTTATGAACCAACATTAACACAAATGTAATAAACGCATTGTTCATTGTTAATTAATACATTAGTTAATGTTAACAAATGATACCTTAGTGTTACCAGTTCATTATACAAATAGATGTATTTAGCTTTCAAAATTAGATGACAGACAGAGAAGCCACCTTATACACATCATTCTACCTAACATCTCCTTTTGCAAGTCGTATGGATAAGAAACAAAATAAAGGTAAGTGATAAGTGGCTCTATTTTTTGGATAAACTATTTTATTCACAACAATGTCTTAAAATACCTTTTAGGGTTATGATAACCAAAACAGTCCTGAGCTAGATCAATCTTTGTTCTCTGTAAACCAAACTATCACTTTAATGAAATATTTTTTTTCCCCACTAATAAAAACATTTTCTCATTAGCTAGCTCCACACTGGAGAGCTGCTTTATAACAGTAAATCAAGTTATAATTCCAACTGAAAGCAACAGGATTTTTATAATCTATTGTATAATGTACTATATAAATAAACATGATATTACCGGAGTAAGTTAACGTTACTGAACTGCAGAGCTGATGCAAACATCCACATCATTGTAATCAGATGCATTTTTAACTGCTGCTTTCACACTGCTGTCAGTTTTTGTTGTGTTATTTTGTTACTGAGAGACAGCGTGCAATATATATTTACATATTCATCCAAACGCCGCTCAGATTTTGCTGCGTTTGCTCTGAAGCGCTGTGTGACTTTTTCTCTTGAACTGCACCCAGGAGGGCTGAATTACACTCTTGCGCTACAGTGCCACACTGGTCAAACCGCATTATTGCAGGCTCTTACATTACATCATATGAGATCAAACGATTACTCTACAACAAAAATATACGCTGACAATCTTTTATTGTCAACTTTGTCGATAATGTCGACTAAGCGTTTCAGCCCAAATGCAACTGCCACATTCAAAGCCCAAAAAGAAGGGCAAGGACATTGTTAAATAGTCCATGCGACATCAGTGGTTCAACCGTAATTTTATAAAACTGCAAAGAAATGGGCCTTTAAGGTGGTAGTTGCGTTGCTGTCTAATCTATGCAGGGTCAGAAAGATTTAATCAAAAATATCTTTGTGCTCCAAAGATGAACAAAGGTCTAACAGGTTTGGAACAACATGCATGTTCAAACATGTGATTGGCAGTCTATTTTTAATCAAAACTGACAGACTCACCCATTTGTTGGTGTGATTGACTTTAGCTCCATGTGTGGCCAGGAAGATAGCGGCTGCTTCACTTCCTGCGATTGCTGCTCTCTGCATGAGGCAGTTGCCTGAGGAGGAGATGATGTGATTAACGGGCATGAAAGGGGTAATGACTAAACCGACGTAGTAAAGCTTTTTATACAGTGCAAGATGTGCGCTACCGTTGGAGTCTGGCGCATCAGGATTGCTTCCTCTCTGTATGAGCCGTGCTGCAAAACTGTTCTCGTCAAATGAGGTTCCATTTACAACAGGAGCTTCATCCTCAAAAGGGTTGACGGAGGGGTCAGAGGCCACAGTGATGTACTGCAGAGCCAGCCACAGTGCAGTGCTGCCTTCATGGTCTTTCAGCTCCAGGTCCAATCTAAGTATGAAAGGAAGGAATTACAGTGTTATCACATTTTCATATTACATCCAGCTGCTTTATCACAGTGGAAGGTCAAATAATGCATCATGTGTTGCATTTGTACATTTTAAAACAAGTTTATCTTGTGCATTACATGCATACAGATATCTCACATACTGCTGAGACAGTGAAACTTGTGCACTTTAGGGATGGCTCGATACCATAATTTTGACTTCGGTACGATACCAGAATGTAATACTTCGGTATCGATACTAAATCGATACTGTAGTAAGTAATGTTAATAAACTAAAAATGTATTAGTTTATTTATAATTTATAAATAAGTATTGACCTAGATTAATAAGTGCTGTAATACTGTTAGGTCAGCTCAGGTCAAGGTTTCTTTACTGTAAAGTGTTATTCCAACAGTCAAAATATTCAAAATCACGTTATTAAGTCTCTGTCTCTCTGATTGTTTTTAGATTTCAGACTCAGAGCGTTTTTACTCTGCTTTGAAAATACTTTTCAAGTGTCTGTACTTTATTAGTGTTTTCTTTAGAAAACTTTGCTTCACAGCATTCCAAAGCATAATATTGCACTTTTTAATTCACTCTTTCATATTAAATATGTAATACTTTATTACATTAGAATTATATTACATTCTTACTTTTACTCAAATAAAAGTAATTCTAAAATTTACTTGAGTACAAGAAAATACTACACTGTTAATATTCTTAATTATCAAAGGTAAAACAAACAACAACTTTTATTTATAAAATGTAGTTCAGAAAAAAGTATGACATTATGCTTTGGAATGGAGTAAAAATTTTCCAAAGAAAAACACTCTGATAAACTACAGATACTTTTTCAATTTACTTGAGTAAAGTAAAAATACTTCACTACTGTCCACTATCATTTGTGAATAAAAGTTATTAAAACCTGAATTTTTGATTGATGCACTCACCTGTCGATCTCTAAATTAATGGAAAAGATCAGGATGAGCAAGTGACAATTGCTTGGTGATTTATAGCAATGCTTGCACACAGGTGCAGTAAGGTCAGTTTGTTCACCTTTATCATCAGTTTTGTATGCAAAAATATAGCCATATTTCACTTCTACGGTCTTTATTTACTAGTTTTGAGCGCGTTGATGGAGTTTCATCTGTTTGACGATCCATCGCATTTTTCTGTTGTCACGTTTACCGGTTTTCGGGAAGTACTGCCGCTTATGAAATACCGAACTGGGCAAAATGATGATATCGAACCGTTTGAAATATATTATATACCGGTATTTTTTCATTACTGGTATACCGCGCATCCCTAGTGCACTTTTCCATTAACTGCAACAATTTCATTTTGAAAATGATAAACCGCGTTTAAGCTTACTGTTTGCATTGCAGCAGCTGGTTAAAGACCGGTTCATTTCCTGACACCACAGCCTCATGTAATGGCGTCCTAAGAGACAATAAAAATAAGAAGTCATGAATACATTGAATAAGTTGGGCTCCCATAAACAAGACTTAAATGTTACCCACCGTCCTTTGCTGTTTTGCATGTTTGGGTTGGCACCAGCTTTGAGCAGAGCCTCAGCGATGTGAGCCATGCCAGCCATAACTTCTCCACTGTGTTTTTTAGGGCTGAACGAGCAGACCAGGTGCAGAGGCGTCTCCACAGCCCCCACTGTGGCAGCGTTCACCTGCGCGGAGTGACGGATCAGAAACGTGGAGGCAAATTCATCTCCTAAAAAGACAGAGAGAGAAACACACAAGACAGCGAGAGTGCTTAGACCACTTCTCAAAAGATTCTTCTTGGGTCTCAAAGTTTCAGCTGCAATCTTTTTTGTAATTGAAGGTGGCTTCAAATTCCCTCTACCCAAATACAAGCACTTGTTACCTCTCTGGATGGCTTTGTGAAGAAGACTCCAGCCGCTCTGGTCCACCATGTCTACATCTGCCTTGTTGTTGACCAGTGTGGTAGCGATGCTCTCCAGCTTCTTGGACAGAGCCAGATCCAGTGCCAAGTCTCCATTATTGTCCAGTTCATTCAGCTTTCCGGGTAACTTGGTAATGAAATAAAACAAACATGGTAACACTTTATTTTAAGAACTAATTCTCACAATCAACTATAATGTATATGACTAGGATACTGGTTGTTTTTTAGCACTTAAAGGAACACTCCACTTATTTTGGAAATAGGCTCATTTCCCAACTCCCCTAGAGTTAAACAGATGAGTTTTATTGTTTTTGAATCCATTCAGCCGATCTCCGGTCTGGCGGTAGCACTTTTAGCATAGCTTGGCATAAACCATTGAATCTGATTAGACCGTTAGCATCTCGCTCAAAAATGACCAAAGATTTTCGATATTTTTCCTATTTAAAATTGACTCTTCTGTAGTTACATCGTGTACTAAGATGGACAGAAAATGAAAAGTCGGCTGAAAGATCAGCACTAAGATAGCTGGGAACTATTTTCAGGCACAAAAGTTCCTTGATTATTACGCCAGAATGAGAGTATAGTTCCTATCCACATCAGCCTGGAAAATCACAACTTTTAATTTTCTGTCGGTCTTAGAACACGATGTAACTACAGAAGAGTCAAGTTTTAAATAAGAAAAATATTGAAAATCATTGGTCATTTTTGAGCGAGATGCTAACAGTCTAATCAGATTCAATGATTTATGCTAAGTTATGCTAAAAGTGCTTCCGCCAGACCCGGAGATTGGCTGAATGGATTCGAAAACGGTAAATCTGATCTGAGTTGGAAAATTAGTTCAAAATAAGTGGAGTGTTCCTTTAAAAACCACATATTAATGCCTTATTCTGAATGACCATATTTTAGATTCACATCCAGAATAAAAAATTCCTGATAATTTACTTACCTGTGTCATTCAAGACAGTCAAAAGAAATTGCGTTTTTTGAGGAAAACATTGCAGGATTTTTCTCATTATAACAGACTTCAATAGGACCCAGCAGGCTGAAGGTCGAAATTGCAGTTTCAATGCAGCTTTAAAGGGCCCTTCACGATCCCATCAGAGGAATCTTTCCTAGCAAAACGATCGGTCATATACTAAAAAAAATACGATTTTATATACGTTTTAACTACAAATGTTTGTCTTGCACTAGCTTGATCTCACACATTAAATAGTCACATTGGAAAAGTCACACGTAACATGGGTGGAAGTATGCAAAGAACATGCAAAGTCAAAAGCCCTTTTGAGCATTGGCAAAAGCCAACAATGAGCGATTTGGAAGCTGGAGGAGAAAATGAGATGGAGTTTTTCACCCTACCCTACCTTTTTGAACCCAAGAACACAGATTAAGAACTAACCACACAAGACCTTTCCAATGTGATTACACAATGCGTAAAGACAAGCATACGCATCGCAAAGCTACAAAATGACCAATCGTTTTGCTAGATAAGACCCTTATTCCTTGGCTGGGATAATGTAGAGCCCTTTGAAGCTGCATTGAAACTGCAATTTGGACCTTCAACCCGTTCGTTGGCCATTATTGAAGTTCACTATATGGAGAAAAATCCTGGAATGTTTTCCTCAAAAAACTTAATTTCTTTTCAACTGAAGACAGACATGAACATCTTGGATGAGAGGAGTGAGTAAATTATCATGAAATGTTTCATTGTGGAAGTGAACTAACCCTTTACTAACTATTAATAAGCACTAAATTATAAGTTTCTCTGAGGCAAAAGTCATAGTTAATAGTGAGAATTGGACCTTAAAATAAAGTCTGAAAATAAACATTTATCCTCACGACTTTGCAATGCAATAAACAAGCTTATAGTAGAGGATCATGCATTTATTAATGGAGAAAATGCGACTAAATCCAGCGAAGTATGCAAAAATCTAAAGAATAAATATATATATTTAGTCTTTTACAAATTATTTTATGCTAGAACATTTAAATGTCATGTTTTTTTATCTTGTTGTCTGACCACTAGTTATCCAACCAGAAGTCAAACATTAATCATACCAAAAAACATCACATGATATGATTTATTTTCATTCACTGTGTGTATATATACAGCAGTAACACATCTTTGACTGAGTGCTGGCTTTTTACCTGGGCGTCCATCTCTATTAGATAAAGGAAGACCACATCTTCTCGTTCTACTTTAATTGCTTTGTGAAGGGGGTACTCGGTCTTGGATTTGATCATCTTATAGAGCAGCTGAGCATCCATGCTACTGAAGTCCTCTTTCCGAAGGTCATCCTGTGTGACAGATTAAAGAAAACGTCAATATTATAGATACTTAAGTATCTGTTCATTAGGAAACCCTCGCTTCTACATTAATATACACTCTACATTAATATACGCTTCTACATTAATATACACTCAAAATAACAAAAATGTAATTGCATCCTTTAAAACAGCAGGTGACTTCTTTTAATAATTATGCAAATCTCAATCTCCCTATGGTCTTTCAAGGTCTTGTTCAAGGTCTGCTAAGCTTATATCGATGTGTTTGGTTTTACTCAGCAGAGACATAAACATAACCTTGATAATCAATCATTATACCTTGTGTGGATTTACAAGGAGCCATAAAGGAGATTCCAAACATCAAGTACCTGCTGCTGTTAAACTGAGAGCATGAAATGGAGGACGGCTATTTTTCACAGTGACTCTGTCAGGTTATTAATCAGAATTTATTTTATTAATGCTGATAAAATGATGCCGAGAACTGTAGTGCGTTACTGGCAAATTAAATGAACGTCAAGGCGATGCGCATCAGTAGAATGAATTCCCCATCTGATGAGTCTTTCAAAAATGAAGATGGATGATGCCTCTATGCTTCTGACTCACCCAGTGACTGGCAATGATTTCTCCGCAATAGTTCATCAGCGTTGTGGCATCCAGCTCTTCTGCTGTCTGGTAGAACCTGATACAGTTCCTCACATTCACTGATGACATCACTCCTTTCTCACATCTGCATTCGAAAAAAAAAATGTGTTTAGGGTGAAGTGCTTTGAAATACACAAAATTATTTTATGTGTTTGGCTGATATATGGCCAAAAAAATATTCACACTTTCTTTTTTTTGAATATCAGTCGATAACAATTATCATATTAAACGTCAATTTTTTATTGCTTTCAAGTTTAAAGGCAGCTTTTTGCCGCAAACGTTATAAAAACCAAACCAGTTAAATGTGACTTTAAAATATTCTTTATTGTCAGAACATGTTTTTTGAATTCTTAACACTTTTTCCAGTCATTTTTCCTTAATAAATTAAGCATCTTAATAGAAAAAAGAATTTCTTAGCTCTGCATGTTTTAATGAGTAATATTGTTTAAAGTCAAGAAACTGGTTTGTGTTACCTGATAATATTATTAATAAAAAATTGGTCTCTTAGAAAAACACATTTGCTAGTAGCTTGATTTAGAATGCAGATATAGATTTATGTTCATTATCAAAATCAGTAATATCTGTAAAAACTGCAGCAATCTCGTTTTTATATGGTGACATTTATTGATTGAGATGTTTGAGTTTGTTTTTTTTAAATTAACCATTGCTCTTCTATAGTATCATGATAATAACAGTTAAAACCACAAATAAAAAAATCATGAAACTTACACAACTTAAGAGCAATTTATTAAAAGTTGAACAAAAATTACATATGAAGAGTTCAGATGCAAAACCAGCTAAAAGCCATCTCGGTTAAAAATGAGGTAATGAAACTGAGTGAATGCTCCCAACACATATTATACATCTATCATATACTTTTACTTCAAACTCGCTAAAATCCCACCTTCAGCTCAATTAGAAATACCAGCACTTACATAGAAACCTATACATCGAAGCCTGATAAAAATGGATTGACCATTTGACCAAGACGTCAGATGGATTTAGAGGCTTTTGCATCTGAACTCTTCATTTTAAGGCCCTTTGAAATACATTGTTTTTTTTTCTCAAATTTTGTTTTATTTTTACCAAATTCTGTGCCTCCATTAATTTTCTTGATTCCATTTTAATGCTTAATAATCAAAAGTTTCCCTAAATAATTGATTTTATATTAAAGCAATTATCATAATTTTTCTCAGAAATACTGTGCTGTGTATTTACATTTTACTTGCAAATATTCCTTTAAAATAATGTGTTAATACTGATTTTACTAGTAGTACTAAAAGTACTAACATTACATGAAGTCTGTCACAGTTTCTTCAAGTTAAACCCAACTTTTATTTTGACAGGTTGCTGTGAAGACCTTTAAGTTTCTGTATGTATATGGTATGATGGCAGTTTTGGTTTTCCTCACAAGAAACAGTAAAATGGTCATGAAGTGACTCTCAGAGCAGTTCTAGAGATTATGTTTATGTGTTCATGTTATCAGAACATGTAGGATTCATATTTAAATCAGTCTTTTGCTATTTACAGACATTAGTCCATAGCATGTTTTTTTATTTAAATGTACTGACATACATTTGATTTATTTATCCAAAATTTGGGAAATTCCCTGACATTCCATGTTATACAGTAAATTCCATTTGTATGAATGGAAACTGTGTTTTCATCCACAGAAATCATACGGCCCTACTATTATTACCTGACCTGAGACCATATACGCAATACATGTTAATATAATATCATTTTAACATCACACATTTTTACATATGCTAAACGTTAGGGGATTTTATAAGAAATTAATAGATTCAGCTAGTGCATATTAAAATGTTCAAAAATGTTTATCCAATGCGACTTGAAGCATACCTACTGATGGGAGAGGATTACGTTCTTGACTCAAGGGCATTTTGATGATGGGGGCATCAATGCAACTCTCTAGTTTAACTATAAGCCTCTTTCAGGCAAATGCCAGGTAAAAGATTGCATGCTTTCAGGGAGATGAATATGACTCAGTGAAGGTTTAGAGTGACTGATGCATATGCAGATGCTTTATTAATCAAGTGCAACATTCATCACCAAAAGCTTTTGTGTTTCACATCAATCCAAGCTGAAAGACACTTGTAGTTGACATTCTTATATGTTGAGTGATCGATAACAGCAGTTGCATGCTAGCATTTTTGCTGGTGAATCACAACGAGATGTAAATAAAGATGCAACATGAGTCATAAATCTCTTGTCAATTGTAAATGTTATTCTAAAGACACTTCCTACCTTTCTCGCAAAAGATGGAGCTGAAAGCGGTTGGCCAGCTTCATCAGGTCGATGAGGAAGCCATCGTCGCCATTCAACTCCAGATCATCAGTGTACGCCCAGCGCAGCATTGCCATGGCAACCACTGGTTTGGCATCTAGAAAGCCACATGGGGAAGCACAGGAAAGAATCCAACAACAGGTTCAGTTTTGAAGGATTTAACAGTGCATGCTTCAATAAAACAATAAGTCGAAAAAAACAGCCTAACAAACAAAATCCAGACATCCTAGTTTTCAAGCACAGGTTATAGGAAACAAAGAAGCTGTTGTTACCTGAGAGGTCCAGTTCTGAGGTGGAGGCCAGGTTGGCAAGGCTCCAGATTTCACTCCGAGCAGCCAGCACGAATTTATGAGCACTGAGCCTCTGCTCTCCAATCTTCACCTTCAGATCACTATGACGAAGAAAAACACTTATATTGTCATACTGACTTTACACAGCATCCCTGTGAAATATGCGGTCATCGGCTACCCCATCATTTGATGCATTAGAGCTTATGTATAATGCATTGGTCTCGGTGAGGTCAGATCTGAGGCTACAGTCTGCGCTCGAATCTTAGACGGATTGTTCTGTAACCTCGAGAGAACATGGTGCAATATAAAGAAATACAACTGAAATATAGCATCCTAACTTCACAGACCCAGTGGACATAATAAAGCCCTTTCAGGCAACTTTAATGTACTTAGAAGCAAAATGAAACTGTGAATCAAAACTTTAATACCCCAGTGGTTGCAGAAATCCAAATCAAAGTCAGAGACAAACCTACATACTTCAATAACTGTGAATTTTATAAAAGCTGTCAAGAGTTGAACAAAGACGTCTAGGATGTCCATATTTCACCATAAAAAACAAATGAAAAAATATATTTTGTAATGTAAAAAATAAGAAAGTCTGTCTTTAAGAATAGAAAGATAACAATTTTTCACATTTTTGTTACTGCAGTGAAACCCAAAAAACAACATTAATTTATAAATATATAGAGAATATATCTATAAACCATATATATATATATATATATATATATATATATATATATATATATTCCAAAGTTTGAGATTAGAAAGGTTTTTGAAGTCTCTTTAAAGAAGTCTGCTCGTCAAGGTTGCATTTATTTGATCAAAAATTAGAGAAAAAAACTGTAATATTATGAAATATTATTGTAATTTCAAATAATGGTTTGCTATTTAAAATATACTTTAAAACTATTTATTTCTGTGATGCAAAACTGAATTTTCAGCATGACCCTTTAGAAATCATTTTAATATGTGGATTTGTTATCACTATTGGAAACATTTTTGCTGCTTAATATTTTTTAGGGACCTGTGATACTTTTTCAGGACTCGTTGATGAATAAATAGTAAAAAAAAAAAATTGCATTTTTAATAAATCAGCATATTAGAATGATTTCTGAAGGATCATGTGGCACTTAAGACTGGAGAAACAGCTGATGAAAATTCAGCTTTGCATCACAGGAATAAATTATATTGTAAAGTATATTCAAATAAAAAACATTGTTTTATATTGCAACAACATTTTGCAATATTACTGTTTTTTCTATATTTTTGATCAAATAAATGCAGTCTTGATGAGCATAAGAAAGAATAAGCTTTAAAAAACATTAAATGAGAAGGTGTGTCAAAACTTTTGACTGGTAGTGTATATTAAAATAGAAAACCGTTACTTTAAATTGTCATAATATTTAAAAACATTACTATTTTTTCTGTATTTTTAATCAAACAAATGCATCCTCATTGAGCAGAAACATCTTTAAAAAACATTAAAAATCTTACTGATCTAAAAGTTTCAAACGGCAGTGTAAATATATGGCAAAAAGTATTGCAAGCAATCTTTTGGCATTTACTGTAATAAAATAATGATAATTTATTACAGTAATTTTTTTCTCTATACAGTGGAAATGTAAGCTGTTTAAAGCATGTTTAATGCATTATAAATGTTAAATAAAAAATATTTTTGTTACTTATCCTATTTATTTTGCCTCTGAGGACAAACATGACCTCATCTAACAGTATGTGACAGTGCATGTCCAGTGCTCACCTGTACTGCTCTTGCTGATAAAGGTCAGCCACGATGGCCAGCAGGCGGCTGATGAAGGAGTCACTGGCCTGGGAGGTGGAGCCGGGGAGAGAGGCCTGAGCGGCCAACATGGAGCATCGCCTCTCCGTCTCCACCAGCTTCTGCTGCATCTTCACATACTCCTGCCTCAGCAGAGCAAGGTGCTTCTGCAATTTCTGCACCTCCTCTGCAGCCATGACAAAAAATGATGAAGAGATGAGGAGCAAGATGTAGTGGATCCCAAGGAATAACACACGGGGTACAAGGAGAACAGTTGAAGTGAAAAGAAATGTGGTGAGCAATGCAAAAGGGAAGTGGGAATGCCATGAAGAAGAGAGAGAGGGACAAAACATATTTCACATGAAATCTGCTGACACAGACGAACTTCCTAAGCACGCTTAAGGGAGGGAAGAGAAGTGCACCAACGATATGTCTTTCTACATTTTGAGAAGTATAAACACTTTCGACATGGTCTAATTCACAAACAACAAGCACAGGACTTGTCTCATTTCCCTCGAACCACCAAATAACCTTAAACTCGCCATCCTCAGTGTGTTAATTGCCTTGGATCAGTAACTAGAGGATTTCGCAGCTTAACCTACATTCCAACATGGACCGCTTCCTTCCTCTTTCCGTGAATTTATTTCTGTGTCTCTCTTTAGAATGCTGAGGCTACACTTTGCCATTGCAGCACATGAGCTCAGGTGCTGAAAAAGCCAGTTTAACCCTTTAACTGTCACTTCCATTTTTGAACACAGACATACAAATGCATTATTTAAACTTAATTTTGTATATTTCAGGAACAAAAACATTCTGTGATATGATTTTGATGTACATTTTCCATCCTAGTGCAATGTCTGATTTTAAAATGCTTTTCAAAGTGCTATATAATTTCTTATGATTTCTAAAGCGTGAGAGAGAAAAAAGGCAACGAATAAAGTCTTTTTGTGGCAAAGGTCAGAACTCCTGTTATGAAGTACATTTTTAAGGGTGCGCTCTTTTCATAAATGAATCTATTAATTTTCCTACAAAATATGTAACACAAAATGGTAAAATATCTATTTAGGAGTCTTTCCAACGATATATAGTTTGTCATGATTAAATTAGGATTTATCTGTAAAATGGTCAAGTAAACTTAGGTGACAATTAAGGGGTTGATAATGTCTTTTAACATCTAGGAAAATCTTCCAAATGTTTCTAAAAACAGCAAGAAGCACCTGGTATAAATGTGCTATGCTGTAGGAAAGCGGCAAGTTTTCTGAAAAGAAAAGTCAACCCTAGTCATTGGAACCTATTAGGTCTGTATGCGGTGTAAGCAAAAAGGATTAGCATGTTTGCAGTTTAATACGTGAGCCATTTGCCTTCAGCCTAGATTCAAGAATCCAGTGTCCTAAGAAATCAACAACTCGGGAGACGTCCAAATAGGTCCCATAAAGTATTTAAAAAGCTTATCAGCCAATCAGATGACAGAAAACCTTGTGAGGCAATAACTTTCTTGCACTACCAACAAGCTTTTACATGAATTACACCGCAATGTATTACACAATGAATTCAGATTAAGCATAAATAATTCTCAACTTTGTGGAAATAGTGTAAGTAGTATATTACAATAAATTGCCCTAGTAAGCTTTCAGAAACAAAATCACCTTCAAATATGCTCACTGGACTGTTACATATGTGTGTGTGTATATATATATATATATATATATATATATATATATATGATATATTTGTTATACATGTAAAATAATAAAAAAAAATATGCCAAAGATTCTGAAATTGTTCTTAATTTGTTTGAAGGAGATGGCATTTGATTAATCTATTATGATTTTACAGCATGTCGTGGAAAGATAAAGAAGGGAGATGTCACATATGAGCTGATAAAAGCAACGGTTGGCACCGCCTTCTGCGATTTCTGTGTTTTGCACAAACTATCCACATAAGCAACAAGGCAGAGCTATACATATAATATTATCCATTTATTCATTTTAGTGAGATATACTGATGATCACTAAAGATCACTGTGTAGTAAAGATCATCTGTTTTGCTTACAACTTGAAGTAACTTTATATTACTTCAAACTTCAACTTTATATTTCTAAAAACCCATCTTTTCCGTCTTTATTTGACCCTCTAAATCTAGCACTCTCTATTCTATTTCTAAAAAAAAAATCTTATTTTTTGTCATCCATCTTTTCTAACTTTCTTTCTTTCCTTTATTTTCTTTTCTTAAAAAAATATTATTTTTGTCAAAAAAACTATCTTGCTCTATGCTTTTTCTATTCTATCTGTTTTTCTTTTTAATTTCTATACAATAAAAAAACCTTGCTACTTATACTGCACTAAGCTAATCTGAGACTTGTCATAGCATTGCTCATTTGTTGATTTGGATTGCTTCCATTGTCCTCATTTGTAAGTCACTTTGGATAAAAGCGTCTGCTAAATAACTAAACGTAAATGTTATTTTCGACTGCTTTTTTTATGCCAATGTCATGGTGTATATAATCGAATACCTTTAATACACAGTGCAATACACTGACAAATTGAATAACTAGTTTGCACATCTAACGTTAGGTGAAATTCTCATTTAAAATTACGAAGAGCAGGATTAAAGTCTGAAAGGGGAAATTCTGACATGGAAAGCAATGGCAAAATCAGTATACATGACGACAGTGTTTCTAAAACCAACTGTTTCCCTTTCAAAATCATAACGCTGGATGTAACGTTGAAATACAATCGAACACATCTTTTAGAAAAGCATTTATCTGATATTTCTTTACATGAGAGCTCGAATCACCCGGCAAATTATTACTACCACCGCCCAGCCCACCACCTGACTTGCAACCAGCTAGCTGGAAAAAACAAGCTAAGCAATAATGTGGTTGGTTTGAGAATTAAGCAATATTCATTACCAGCTGGCTGTGCTGATAGCACTTACATGCATTATTAGGACATTACATCGTGTAAAGGTAAACCGCTGCATGTGTTAAACAGAAAGGGCGTGAAATATAAGAAAGAAACCATTC
Source organism: Cirrhinus molitorella (assembly GCA_033026305.1). Classification (NCBI taxonomy): domain Eukaryota; kingdom Metazoa; phylum Chordata; class Actinopteri; order Cypriniformes; family Cyprinidae; genus Cirrhinus; species Cirrhinus molitorella. Next base: position 47,664,809 of record CM065119.1, read on the forward strand.
TCGTACCTTCCGCCATGTTGGATCCGTGGCTGGTCGCCTAATACCGCGAGAGACCGCGGGAGGAAGGTTTTGATTTGGGAGGAGCGTGTGTGAGAAAGCACTGGGTCCAAAAACATTACGTTTGTAAAGTGTATTATCATTGACAGATTAAATAACGTGTATGTCTGTGTGCCAAGTAAACCAAGCGTAAATTGTTTCTTTAATATGCACTCTTCTTTAAGTTTCATTCTGACCGATTGTCGTGGAGATATTAAGGATAAGGAATTACTTTTAGATAAATGCCCTCTTTGGCGCACATCCCAAACCTTTTCTAAAAATAGGGCCTAGTCTATTGTATAAGTCTCAGTAGACCTTGTCTGAGCATGGCATCTGTTGCTCATTCAGATGCATTTTGTTTAATTCAATTGTCTTTATGACACCCAGCAATATTTTCTATTGTCCTATACAAATTTATTATCTAAAACTATTATGAACCTCATTGGGACATTGCAATATTAGATAAAAGACTTTACAACGGTTGTCTTGGCATCGAACTCAAATAACTTGAAGTGCTAAAGATACATCCACCTTTTTCTTCAATGCGGAGGTAAGCTGATGGGCGAGACTTCCGGTTCATTACCTCATATAAGGAAATAACTAGAAGAATAACACCGCAATAAATGGTTAAACTGTTTGCACTACAAACTGTTGTGCTCATAATTAAGATAATACATTAAAATTACATATTAAGACACCAATTTGCAATATCAAGCAGCAAAACGACCCAAAGCCAGATTGTCTTTATAATGGCCAAGCAATATTTTCTATTGTCCTATACAGTTTTATTGTTATCTAAAACTATTAAGAACCTTTTTGCGACATTGCAATATTAAATAAAAGACTTTACAACGGTTGGCATCTAACTCAAATAACTTGAAGTATTAAAGATATATCCATATTTTCTTTAACGCATGTGTTGAAGAAAATATGGCTATATCTTTAATACTTTAAAGTATTTGAACCAGTGTGCTCATAATTAACATAATACATAAAAAAAATATATTAGATAAATGACTTAAAAGAAATTACAACTGTTGTCTTGGAATCGAACTCAAATAACTTGAAGTACTAAAGATACATCCACCTTTTTCTTCAACGTGGAGGTAAGCCGATGGGTGAGATTTCCGGTTCATTACCTCATATAAGGAAATAACCAGAAGAATAACACCGCAATAAATAGTTAACTGTTTGCACTACAAACTGATGTGCTCATAATTAAGATAATACATTAAAATTACATGGTAAGACACCAATTTGGAATATCAAGCAGCAACTCAAGCTGTTTTGTACAGCTAAACATTGATGGATGTGGATGAGACCGGAGGCTAGACCCATAAAATTCACAAATGGGAAGGTGGATAAACAGATACACATTTCAGGCAATGGTTTATGTAAAAGTGCCATGTTTTAAGAATAATCTTAATAAACACATTCATTTGTGGTTATCAGTGTTATTGGTAATGCATGACAAGTAACGCAAGTTATGTAATAAATGTAACTTTTTTTTCCAAGTAACTGGTAAAGAAATGCATTACTTTTTCATTTCCAAGAAAATATCTGAGTTACTTTTTGTTTCCTTTATGCATTTAATCCCATTTTATTAACCAATGACTTTGCTGCTGACCTTTGTTAAGCCAATTCAACCGTACACTGCAAAAATACTTTTCTTACTTAGATTTTGTGTCTTGTTTCCAGCCAAAATATTTAAAAAAATTCTTAAATCAAGAAGGATTTTCTAGACAACTTCTTGTTTCAAGCAAAAACACACTTAATTTGGACTTGTTTTCAGAAAAAAACAAGACAATCTTTTTTTTTTTTTAGAAAATCCTTCTTGATTTAAGAATTTTTTTTTAACAAATAAAAAAAATCTTAGTAAGAAAAGCATTTTGTGCATTATTTACTAATAAGCAAAACTTACTTTAGATCAACATTTGTGCTTCATTTTTCTGATTGCTGAAGAGTGTTGAGCTTTCTTTTCCTACAGTTCTACTGTCCAGGCGTGAATTTAATTTTCCTTTAGGCTTATTCGCTTAATTTCTTTTTGGTGTGAAAGGGCTTTTACATTTGCTAAGAATCAAATGTTTTTCTTTTAAAAACAAACAAGCAAGCCCTGCCAGGTTTAAAAAGTAACGCAAAAGTAATGCATTACTTTCAAAAGAAACTTTCCCCAACACTGGTAGTTATACTGGTATTGATGAATGAATGAGTGTTATAAAACAGTGTCGTTTGTGGCAACACTGTGAACTGAACATAGGCAGCACACGCAAGCGAGTATTGGAAAAAAAATTATATTTTAGAAGAACTCACTAGAGGTGACAATTTCCATAACATGAAAAATATACATCGGTATTTTGTCTTTGTACATTAGGCAAAAGAACTGCAGTAGTCTGTCAGAGCCAGAATAAAATTAACCAGAGAATTAAAGATTGTGGGAGGAGAGAGAGTGGGATACAGGCATGCACACACACTCACACACCTCTGCGCAGTCACCCTTAAACACATACACTCCTCATCTGAAATCCCAGAAAATGTTTGCAAGAAATCTACATTTAAAGCATGGCTAAGAAACCTATCAAAGAAACCACACAAAAGAGACATCAAGCCCAAAAAAAAAAAAAAAAAATCTGCTCTGATACAAGGGAGAATCTTTACTAGAAATCGTATCCAATTTTAAGATGTCCGCACATAATGTGGGCAAAGCAGAGTTATTGCTACACCAAAATAATTCAGAATGCTGGTACAAGGGTTATGAAAAAAAACCTCACATTCACACAAGCTTGAGAGGATGTTGAGCAGTTCTTAAACATGTTCCTCCCTTTAGCTCCTGTTTGATGCAGATCACGTAAGCCAAGCGATTTAAATTGGAGGCACTTTTGAAAACAAAAGAGAACTTAAAACATGCAGAAAAAAAGAAAAATCACATCTGATGGGTTTCCTTGCCATTGCCTCCCCGCCTCACGTGGATAAACCGAGAGAAAAGATGAGAACCTGACACTCAGAACGCAGTCATCCTTTCAGCGGAAATAAGAGCGCTCCCTTTCCCTCCCCCCGCCCACCCCTTTTAAAAACCAATTCAGAGAAATACCTTCATGATCCCTAATTAATAAGAAAATGACCTTGCTTTACAGCTATTTTACCTGAAGTGTCCCGATTGAGAAAGCCTTCCAACATGACGAGCATGCTTTGAATCCTAACGACAGCTTACCCCCTGCCTTTCCCACCCTAAAACTGGATCGCGTCTGAGCGAGAAATGCCAAAGCAGACTTTTGTTCAATCTGGCAAGCGAGTGTGTGAGGCCACTTGCACCTGTAACAGATCTGATGCACACTAGATGTGAGGCAGCAGGAAGGGGAGGGTGGGGGAGATGAACTATAGTCTTCGAGAAAACTTTACATGATGCCACACTCTAACTACAGAACTGCTATTTTATTTGGTACTAAGTCTTGCTGGATGGACAGGAACAAGTTATTATATATTATCCGGTTTTTATGTCTGTGCTATGTACACATCTTTACAATCTCTTCCTGAAAAGTTGAATCAGTTCATAGACTTGGAAAAAAAAAAACAATGAAAAAAGCGTAATTGTTTAGGTTTTTCTCTTTTTGTTGGCACTTGCTTGGCGTGTTCTGTCAGCATCTGTGATGGCCTTATGTTCTATTGCAGCCTATTAATGCCAGTCTGTTACTGCCAACATTCAATGAAAACCAGTCCAGCAATAGGGTGGTAGAGTGCAAGAAAACAGTGCCATGTTGTTTCTCAACTGGAGACCTGTGAAAGACAGACAAAGATATTAGAGACACTCAACAAATGTCAGAACATAATCAACCAAATGGCAGACTAACTAGACCTTTAGACATGCAAAGCCTGAACTTGATGGCTAAAAAGAAATACAGACCAGTATTTTAATCTTTTGAAACTGATTTTAAACAAACCCGTCTATACGTGTAAACAGCATTTAAACATTTCTAGAGCTGCAAAATGATTAGTCGCGATTAACTGATTCAAAATAAAAGTGTTTACATACTATGTGTGTGTACTGTGCATATTTATTATGCATATATAAATACACGCAAGTATATATATATATATATATATATATATATATATAAAAAGTGCATTTATTCTATGTATTTGTGAACACTTGTATATAATTTATATTACATATAAATATTTAACATAAATCTAACATTTTTTTCTTAATATATACACATGTATTTATATATACACAGTACACACAGAGTATGTAAACAAACTTATTTTGAATTGATTAAACATGACTAATTGTTTTCCAGCTCTAAACATTTTAAACAAACCAAATTTTTGGGGCAGGTACTTAAAAAAAAAAAAAAAAAAAAAGAAACGAAATGAAATGAAAGGCACAGTATGTCATTTTTGCCACTCAGGGACACATTTTCAAAACAAAGGAATAGTCTGAAGACGAGTGATTGAGTGTGGAATCATAGGAGTTGTCATCTTCATTCCCACAGCTGATGCAATCCAATAGGACTCGAGTGGAAATCATGTTCATGGATGAGCTAAAGCAGAGTTCAGATGCAAAAGCCTCTAAATCAATCTCAAAAAGTTTTATCAGGCTCCGATATATAGGTTTCTACCCAAAGTACTGGTACTTCTGATTGGGCTAAGGCTGGGATTAGTGAGTTTGAAGTATTTAATTGACGTATAACATGGGTTCGATAGCATTCACTCAGTATCATCTCATTTTTAACCGAGATGCTTTTAGGGGCTTTTGTATCTGAACTTTTCATATATGACGCAGGGTGTGGCTGAAAGCCGTGGAAGTGAAACGAGGCCGCTCGAGCAACCGCTAATGAGAGACGAGCACAAAAAACTATGCCACAGTTGATCACTTTTGAATTTTACTGAATTTTCCATCAAATAAATGCAGTCTTGGTGAGCATAAAGGCCCGTTCACACCAAGAACGATAACGAATGCTACAAATACAACAATAACTATATTTACGTTCACATCAGTGAATGATAACCGTCTGTTTTTGTTGCATTTACATTTCAAGAGCATCTAAACAGCGAATCTAGCGTAAACCATCTGATCTCTAACATAGTCAATGTAGGGGAATAAAAACATTGCAGACTCTTTTCTACTGCACCTTCAAAAGGAGGCAAGACGACGATGTTGTCCAACGCTGCTCTGAATTCCTGAGGTAACTCTGTTTTATGTTAATCTGTTTGCTGTGTGATATCTGGTTGCTTTTCTACAATGTCACCCGCTATTTCAAATGCACAAGCCATTTAAATTTGAAGTCTGATTAGCTGTCAGTGTTTTATTGTTATAGTTGTGATGTGAACTCTGCTATTCTCTTAAAATTTAAATTTTAAAATGTTATCTTTATAGTTATAGTTCTTGGTGTGAACAGGCCTTAAGAGTCATCTTTTCGTACCAACCCTAATCTATATGTATACCATTTCAAAGGAAACTTCCACTGCGTAAATAAGAGGTAAACGGTGCAAACATTTCACAGACCCTGAGATTTCTATAGGGTCTATGGCTTACCCTAAGACGGTCTAAGCAGACAACAGAGGCACTACTGTTACCGAACAATCTTTAGCATTGAACCTCTATTTTGAACCTGTTCTAACAGGTTAGCTCACAACATTACTATGTCAGAACTCTACTCAGACTGACAAAAGCTCTATTCTGGGGGGATTAGCCCTGTATGGGAGTTTAGGCAGTATATGAATTGTGATTTTAATCCTGTACAAATGTCAGTAATATTTTCCTGACTTTCTTTGCAGACTTTTCACATGCAGTTAATTTGAATGCATCATTTATCTTTGTAAAAAAAAATAAATGCACAGGTAAAAAAATAGTCCAGTGTAAATCAACATGCCAACAAGTCTGTAGCTCTACTCTGTGACCCATATCCACTCTGAAAATGGACGACTGCCACCATTTCTCAAGGATAAAACCCTGTTCAGCTATGGGGTAGCTTTAAAACGAACAATAATTGTTCTTTGCATTTTCTGGTACTGTTCTTTTGAGTTGTCAGTCAGTCAGTCAGGAGAGAAAAATGGTCACAAGACTTTGGCAGTAAAATGAAATGGTAAAGTCCACTTGCTCACCCTGAAAATAGTGAAGCTACAAGCTGCTAGATGAAAATCACTCGAAGGCAGTCTCTTGGCTCTTTCTTACACAGCGGGCAACTTTTCTTTTGAATTCACCATGTCTGTCTTCCCTCCACTCTTTCTGAAATATTAAATAGATGAACAATTAAATACACACATAAAAATAAAACGGTTTTATGATGAAATGCAATTTATCTCATTTATGACTATGGTGAAAAGTACAGTATCATCACAGTCAGCTAGCATGCATACAATGGGATGTGAAGGATATATTATTTATTAAATATCTGAAGAGTTCAGACGCAAAAGCCTCTAAATCCATCTGACATCTTTCTTTAAAAAATGCATTTTTATCAGGCTCAGACATATAGGTTTCTACCCAAGTAGTGGTATTTCTGATTGGGCTGAGGGTGGGATTTTAGTGAGTTTGAAGTAAAAGTATTTGATGGATGTATAATGTGTGTCAAGAGCATTTATTCATTATCTATTTTTTGACCGAGATGGCTTTTAGCTGGTTTTGCATCTGAACTCTTCATCTATTGATGAACATATATAGTCAGTCAAGTTCATTAGGTTTAACGAGTGAGCATCAGACTTACTGCTGCATCAACATTGGCAGGAGAATCTCCATTGGGGTCAGCTAGCATAGAGATGACGCTAATCATGATGGTCTCTACGGTGTGGATAGGGAGCCAACGCTCTTCTGGTTTCTCATAACCGTATTTATCTTCCCCCGGTTCATGCAATATCGAAATACAGACATCACCATTCTTGTCAACTGCAAACAATACAAAAAGAAGACATGAGATTTGATGTCAGTTATTATAAAACCTGATAGCTAACCATTTTATAAGACCACCATAAATCAAAAACATGATGGCTAAAAGCATTATTAAATTACCACTATAAATGGCTAACAATAAAACAAGTTGCAGGAAATGTGTGTAGCTTTAAAGGTTCATGCCATAGTTTTATGAGGCTATGGCATGAACTAGGTGTTGGTTTAAGTCCAAGAGAGCTGCGTTATCAGTTAGAGAAAAATTACTGAATCCAGCTTATAGAATAATAGATACACTACCAGTCAAAAGTTGTTGAACAGCAAGATTTTTTTAAAGAAGTCTCTTCTGCTCACCAAGCCTGCATTTATTCGATCCAAAGTACAGCCAAACAGTACAATTTTGAAATATTTTGACCATTTAAAATAACTTTTTATATTTGAATACATTTTAAAATGTAATTTATTACTTTGATTTTATTATGCTGAAAACAGCTGAGAAGAATCTTTTCAAGTTTCTTTGATGAATATTTCAGGAATCATCTGATATCTTTTGTAACATATGTCTTTAACATCACTTTTGATCAATTTAATGCTTCCTTGCTAAATAAAAGTATTAATTTCTATAATTTCTTTTCAATAAAATAATTATACTGGCTCCAAGCTTGAACGGTATAGTGCATGTTACGAAAGCTTATTTCAGATAAATGCTGTTCAGATAACCGTTTTAAATATTAATAATAATAATAATAATAATAATAATAATAATAATAAAACTGTTTCTTGAACAGCAAATCAGCATATTAAAATAATAATTAAAATAAATTCCATTTTAAAATATTTTTAAATAGAAAACAGGCGTTTTAAATAGTAAAAATATTTCTGAATTTGACTGTTTTTGCTGTACTTTGGATCAAATAAATGCAGGCTTGGTAAACAGAAGAGACTTCTTAAAAAAAAACATTAAAAATCTTACTGTTACTCACAAAAACTTTTGACTAGTAATGTACTTAAAGTCTGTGGAAATCTGCAAACAAAAAAAAACAAAACAAGCTTTAGCAGAAAGTCATTTTTTACAAACATGGTTGATAAATATTAATCTGACAAAAATATATAAAAGACCCCCATACTTACCATTTGGATGCCAAATTTCTGTTATGAACTTCATTTTAGGAGGCCTGAGAGGATAGTCTTTGGGAAACGTAAGATGGGCTTTAAAGACACCACCCTCACTACAAACAGAAAATAAACATAGCAGGCTTAAAGCAATAATGTGAATGTGGCCAAACATTCATTTGATGCTATGTATTAAAATGCTGTGCATATAACATAATATTGAAATTGATTCTAGTGAAATGAAAAGTCTGCCACCATTTACTCACTGCATGTTTTTGCAAACCTGTATGACTTTTCTTCTTAGTAGCACATCTCACTCTTTGTTAGGGAATGATGACAGAATTTCTATTTTTGTTTTAATGAAATCATTTGACTCATGGCTCATTACAGCGCAACTTTAATAAGATATGATGTGACACGGCATTTAATAAGATAGCAAAAAGACTTACTAAAGCGTATCAGGAGGGCCGATTATTAGCACTTCCCATCTGTAGAGGTCATTATCATCTATCAAACCGGCTGAGAAACCTTCCACAGGATTTTTATTCAGTTCTGTCAAAAAAAAAACAGGACATGGAGATACTGATTAGAAATTTTAAATGACAGAGAGGGAAAAACAAATGTAGCACTTCAGGTCAAAAGGGTAATTTGTGGTTTCACATGGGTGTTGGCAGTATGGCCTACAACCACGGTTGCAAAACCAAAACAGTTTTCAGATCTCTGCAGCATTTCAGACAAGAGAAGACCAATTTGCCTTTCCGTTATCAGATCAAGTGTCTGAGCCTGAAGCCAAAGAACATTGGCCTAACGGTGCCTGTGGTCTCAGACACTGTCTGAACTTCTGTGGTCTTACAAGAGAGTGCAAAACAAAATAACAGGGCCACCTTGTTGACAAAAACAAGCTGACAGTTGGGTAATCCAGTCATGTAGATGTGTCATTTTTATGAGCACATGAATCATTAAGACAGTCTGGTATTCTCACTAAGTGCCAACACTACAGGACAACACAGAACTTGTACTGCTGTTTGACTCTTAATAGATGACTCAATTTAAATCACATTTACAACAAACCTAACCTCAATTCTAAAGGACTGATTCATATTTTTAATTGCAACACCACACAAGGGCTGATCACCAAGGACAACGCTACAATTCTATGAGAATTAAACCACATTACAGAAACAATGTCATTGGAATCACTTTCAAAATGTTTCCCAGCTGATGAATTATAACCTATAGTGTTTTCACAATGCGGAAAATTGTCAATTATTGTCATGTTTTGGTATGTTTATAGTACTATAGACTGCCAAAAGTTGAGAAGCGTGCAAAAAAATGTGTGAGGAATAAAATGCGTTTGTGGATGGCCAAACAGAAGTAGGATTTCCATGGCAAAAATTGACAACATTCATGTTTGTTCTTATTTCCAGTCAGGCAAGTGAAATGTATCTTAATATTGCTTATACGCATCTTAACCACCTATTAACTTTAGTTTGCCAAAATATTGCGCTCTTTCCTGCTTACAAAGTCCTTCTCTATATGATTTAGCAGCTTCCCCTCATTTTTACCATGGTTTGGACTAGGGCTGGGCGATATGGCAAAAATGTAATCTCGATAATTGTAATTAAATTCTCAATAACAATATATATTACGATATATAAATTGTTAATGCTCCCAGCATTAAAAGAGTATCCCAACTATGGGGGTTCATTAATTACATTTTAAAGTATAGTTTATTAACAAGAACAGTTACACGTTTGGCATTAAAAAATTAAGACAATTTAATAAAATAAATTAAAAACTAAAAGTTGTGACAAAAGTAGTTAGATGAGAGTAAATGTGCCAAATGTAATGCTTTTCAAATAGCCAAACCACTTCCATATAACTGAATTTGTGCTACCTTTTTTCGACAATTTCATAATTTTTGGATAATAACTTGAGTTTCACTTTCATCACTGCTTCCAATAATTTTTGTCGTCCTCGTGTTGAGTTTGCTTTCCAAAGCGCCATAGGAACTTGACTTTGTTTTTTGACGTGAAGGTTAAAAAGCTGCATGCTGATTGGCTGTTGTCGCATATTTCTGCTTTGTGATTGGGTCTTATATTAATCTATATCCAGTAAAAATGCCTAGAGCTTATCGTTATTGACATTTATCGGCACAGCCCTAGTTTGGACAGCATAAATTAGCAGAACGACATATTCAGTAGTACATTAACCATGCAATTACTGCTGTTGTTTACATCCAAGTATCACCAGTATGGCCAGGCATCCGGGTAACCGACCAAATCGTGATGCGCAAAGTGCAAACCCTTGCATTTAACACACTCCAGCATTTAAAGCTGCAGATGTGCGCTTGTGATAAACAAAAATTGTGGATGCTAATATAGTTATTGTTCCTGGTGTAAACTCTGACTTATGAAGTTAGGATCTCACAAGTTGTGCCCACATTTTCCTGGCCCGCATCTTTACAAGGGTGTTGCGAGGCTTTTGTTCCCTCAGAGGGTTCACGGAGTTTAGAACAAGGCCGATGAGTTCACCAATGCCGGTCCTGCTGAAAGGAGACAAGCAAAACAGCCCCGATCCCCCTGAATCAGTCAATCAGACACAAGGCCACCACAGAACCTGACGCCATGACAGGCCCGGGGTGCCGCTCACCCCGTCGACCCTTGAAAAGAAATAGGCGAGCTGCCTCTATGCCTGTGAAAGATGAGTAATTTGGGGGGGATGGGGTTGCTGTCATGAGACAGCTGTCACGAACCCGATCTAACATTTTTAAACGTGGTACATCAGGTTTAAACCACCAACTCACTTAATCTGCATAGTTTGACCCTAGTTTACAACTAATTCACTTCACTGGCTGCACTGCGCAAATGGGGCCCCTGGCTTGAGCTGAGTAAAGCTGACACTCACGGATCATGTTGCTCACTGTGTACTGGACAAAGAACGGGAGATACAAACTAATAACGACTCTATGAATAATAACAAATAAAAACAAGAGCGAGGTTGGTGTTATAAGCGTATGTACATGTATTACGACAGTGTAGTTGAACTGGGGGTCTTCAGTTCAAGCTGTACCGGTGAGCTGGTGTTCAAACAGCAGTTAGCTTTAGCCTGTTAGCCAGCATAGAAAAACAAAGGGATTTGATCACCCCGCTGCGGGTACATGGCACACAATGTACAGCTTAGAAATCTCACCTTTGCGCTTTGTGGTAACATTTTAGCCTTGGCGGATTATAAGATGATGGTGAACGGAAACGGAGTCAATGACAGGGTTTCTCTACGTTAACGAGGCGATACACCGTTAAGTTACCGACTGCCGGTGCGCCCGTGTAGTGCGTCCGGACACAGATGTCAAAACACGGGCTAGCCGACTGCGAACGGCCCCGCCGGTGTGATACAAACCAAAGCGCCTGACATTTATACATTTACTTAAAAAAACTAATTAAATCACAAGTATGCGGAGGTATTGTTATTTTAATCGAATCGTAACGTCTCACAGATTCATGTTTAATCGTTAGTGTTTTCAAAACACCATTTAAAAATAACAAAAGACGGCAGGATTAGCTTTTAGCCGGGTTTTTAGCTGCTAACTCGCTAACGAGTGCTTGAAGATAACGTTAAATACAGCGCTCGTTAGCAGCTAAACTAGCGGCTAACATCTGCTAACACCCCCGTTTCGACTGCATTGGCAGGCTACATGTTCACCGGTTCGTTAGCCTGGTTTTGCCAACAGCCTTTGGAAGAAATTACCTGCTAGCTGTCTCCTGAGTAACAGTGCTGACTGGGGCTCCGTCATGTTTTTATAAGTTATATTCTAGGACGACAGTTGTTCACTTCGCTAAGGAGAATATGTTTGAATTTGCTTGCGCGTCTTTCCGTCTCTGCTCTAGTCCGTTTTGCTCAACATTCTGATTCGATGTGCGCATGCGCTTTGCTCTCCGTGAGGCCGCGAGGAGAGAATGCTCCGGGGGTACTTATGGGCGGAGGATTCGCGCATGTCTCAACCACATCCACTTTTTTATGCATGTTAACACTCTAGACTCAACAACAGCAACACTAGAGTACTAACATGCATTCAAAGCCATTGCTGTTGTAAAAAGTGTATGTGTTTGAGACATGCGCGAATCCTCCACCCATAAGAAAACGCTAAAGTAAAAATTAAGTGTGCATATATTTTTTTTATTATAGCTTAATGCTGTAATTAGTTTATGTTTAGCCATTTATTATTTGTTCTTAGTTTTTGCAAGTGCTAGTTTCATTGAAGAGTGTTTGATTTTGTGTACTGCACAGTGTTATTCAACCACTAGGTGACAATAAAGAGTAATAAATCTAGTTTAATGTCTCAATATTACATTTCTTACAGGCAAAATCTAATTACGTAATCCATGCAATTTGTAATGAGATTTAAAAAAAACTAATTAGATTAAATTACATTTTAAAATACTTGCAATCAGACCACAGTTATTTTTTGTGGATTACATGATTACATATTCACACAATTATTCAGAATTTATTGATTCCTTTCCAAAATAGCCCACTGCTTATATACATTTAGAAAGTTTTGTGGACATTCACACAAAGGTCAGTCATTATTCAGATGGTGACACCATTTGCCACTGATTTACAAAAATCATTTCAGGTTTAAGAAGGGTTTCAACATTGCATCAACTACTGATGAACACAGTCATGTTTATGTTATTTAACAATGCATGTCTATGTCTTTGGAAGGCTTTTGTCTTTCAAATACATTAAAATGAACTAGTGCTGTCAAACAATTAATCGTGATTAATTGCATCCAAAATAAAAGTTTATGTTTACATACTATATATTTGTGTACTGTGTATATTTAATATGTATATATAAATACACACACATGCATGTATATATTAATGAAAACTATTTTAGATTTATATCTAAACTATTTATATTTATTTATAATCTAAATTACAGGTATAAATATATAAACATAAATATTTTGTTTTAATATATACATGTATATGTACATAATAAATATACAAAGCAAACACACATATAGTATGTAAACATAAACTTTTATTTTGGATGCGATTAATCGTTTGACAGCCCTAATATATATATATATATAATTTGACCATAACCAACATTAGAGAACCAATGAACATGGAAATGTGATACTTAAATATTTATATAAAAAAAAATTATATATATATATTTAAGTATCATTTGTTAATATCTAATATTTAAGTATAACATTTGCATGTTCATTGGTTCTCTAATGTTGGTTATGATCACATGACATATGCAGGTAAAACTCTCACAGCCAAGAAATCACCAGTAAATATGCAACCAATGCAAGATTAGGTTACATTTGAAGAATTCCCTCACAGCATGGTGTTTCTTTTCTGGCAGCTTTGTTTGTCAGACCTTTGTCCTGGTGTTCAGAACATTACTGTGAAACATAATGCCAAAAGCCCTGGCAGATCTGGGTGACAGATCTGTGTAAAGCAAAATAAATGAAGTAAACATGGAGATGGAAATCTTCTGCTTGCGGTCTATAATGCAACACAAGAGGAACTGTTTCTGCTTCGTGTGACCAGAGAAAAGGGGGCAGGGCTTGATTCTAACTTGATAACCCTGCAGTGTGCGGTATTCACCGAGGAATGCCTTTCTGTTTCTACAAGTGACATCTCAACGAACACAGCAAAAAAGGACGCTTGGAAAACAGAAAGAAAACATGGATTAGAGTGGGGCACAATAAAGTGTAAGTAACTTTATGCTTCACTTATAGAAACTGTCAAGGTGAAATAATCTAATGATCTCTGAAACTGAAATATAACATAACCTCAATGTCTAAAAGACAGTCTTATGACATTGTCCTGTTGTGGTCAAGCAACTAATCGCCACAAAAGTGTCATTGTTAGGAACTTGGAATTTGGAAATATGGTCTGTTCAGACTGCTAAAAAGGAAGCTTAATCTATTAAATCTTTCTTCATACACACTCTTAAAAATGAAAGGTTCCAAAAGGGTGTTGCCATAAAAGAACCATTTTTAGTTCCACAAAAAACCTTTAAAAGAACCATTTTGAACTTTTGAACTTTTTTTCAACTATAAAGAACCTTTTCTGCATTTGAAAGATTCCATGGATGTTCAAGGTTCTTCATGGCACCATCAATGCCAGTAAAGAGTGCACATTATATCTTCTTAACATAACACAATAAAACATTAATTATATGAGGCTAAAGACGTTGGCCATAAAATATATAAGACACAAGACGATCTTTCTGTGGTAATAGTGATGTTATAAATAGGACACAAGAAATAGCATCAGCGTGTGGGTTGAGATCGTAACAAGACATGTTGCTGTGTGCAACTAAGATCACAACCAACTTTGACAAGTCAAAATAACAAGTCTACCTTCCATTCTCACAAAATGCTCCCTTTTCTGTAATACAGAAAAAAACCCACATTTGGGCACTGATTACCATTTGTATAACTACAGTTTCACTACAGATACCATGGTTAAACTACGGTTAATGTAATAAGACCATGGTTAATTTGTGGTTACCATGGTTTAACTATAGTAACCATGTTTTTTTGTTTTTTTTTATTCGTAGTAAAACCATGGTTAATTTTCGTGAGGGTCCTTTCTAACACGCTGTGAAAATATCGTAAAAGGACAGTTTAAGAATGCATTATTAATATATTTTTAGATGTCAAATCATGATATAAAAGCTTTTGTTCGCCATTACATTTTTTAATCAGGGGCTAGGTTTTCTGGCCCATTTATTCAGGAAGTCTAACCACAGTTTTACTTTGCATGCAACTGCACACAATGGCCTATAAACCAGTTCAGTTTAGTCAAACCAAACCTTGGTAATGACAAATAAGCCTACTCACTTGACTTCAGGACTTAAAGTGGTAGCAAGCTAGCATCTATGTTAGCATCACTGGGTAAATCCAAATATCTTCTCAGTGTCAACATCAGACACTTAGTTCTACATCAGTTGCACAATATACAACTTTTTTTTTCAGTCCAGCAAATCAAATGATCTGATAAAATACTGTTGACTGTTTATCTCCATGTAAGGTATTTGTTGCTAGATGTGTTTGGTTATTGTGACTACACCCCTGTGCTTTTCCTTGTTGATGTGGTTGCTTAAACATTGTCCAGTGTCCTAAAATCACATGATAGCCATGTGAGGCTTATGCCACAGTTTGTAAAGCATTTACTGGCCCAAGAGGGTTTGAAAACCACAATGTTTTGACGCACATTCTGTGCTATTTTACAGAGGCAGAAGAGTCATTTAGCAGCCATAGACAGTGGGCATCATGGCCTCCAACCAACACAGACCAAGAAACCGGCTGAGCCTCCGCTCAAACTCAACTATACGTTATGGCTCCATGAGCTCTGAGCAACCAGACAGTGATGCATCCTCCACGCAAACAACCACCATCTCTAAGAAACGTGCCTACATTGCGGTGGCAGTGCTCTGCTATATCAATCTCCTCAACTATATGGACCGTTATACTATAGCAGGTGAGCACACTGTCATCAAAGCCATATCAAGTGGGATCGTTCACAGAAAGTCACTATAAAAAGTTACAGATGTTGTTCTCATTCTATTCCAGGTGTGCTGCTTAACATTCAGATATACTTTGGCATCCCTGACAGCACATCTGGCCTCCTACAGACAGGTATCAGTTTGAGTTTGTAGTACAGTGCACTGGCAATACAGTAAAAATAAAGAGAATACTGCAGAACTGGATTTTGCAAGAGTACTTCCTTTTTGGAGATGAACTAATAGGTCATTTTCTGTAACAAGGTCAGAATTACGCAAAAAACAAGTAGATTTGCGTGTGTAAATGATGCAATCGCTCTTTGAACATGCATTAGTCAAAAGAACCAATAAGTCTGAATCATCTAATCTAACAATGATCGGTTTTGCAGTTTCACATTTGCAGTTTCATGCTCTGATCTCTGACTGATCTGCTTAAAGACAGTCATTAAAATAATCCACAGTTTTTTATATGGATTTGCCTAATTCAGAAGTGTATACACAGTTAAAGCCAAAAGTTTGCATTCTTCTTGCAAAATCTGCAAAATGTTAAGTTATACAAAGATTATACAAAATGCAGGCTATTTTTATTTAGTACTGACCTAAATAAGATATTTCACATAAAATACATTTACATATAGTCCACAAGATAAAATAATAGTTAGGTTTATAAAAACGACCCTGTTCAAAAGTTTCATAGTTGTTCATGAGTCCCTTGTTTGTCCTGAACAGTTAAACTGCCTGCTGTTCTTCAGAAAAATTATTCAGGTCCCACAAATTCTATGGTTTTTCAGCATTCTTGTGTATTTTAACCCTTTCCAACAATGACTGTATGATTTTGAGATTCTGAGGACAACTGAGGGATTCATATGCAACTATTACAGAAGGTTCAAATGCTCACTGATGCTCCAGAAGGAAATAACCATGCATTAAGAGGCAGGGGGTGAAAACTTTTAGAATTTGCAGATCAGGGAAAATTGTACTTGTTTTTCCTTCTAGGAAACATGTATCTTTAGTAGCTTCTGAAGGGCAGTACTAAATAATAAAAAAAGATATTAAGGTAAAATATAAAACAAATGACACATCTTCATTCTGTTCAAAAGTTTACACCCCTGACTCTTAATGCATCGTGTTTTGCTCTGAAGCGTCAGTGAGTGCTTGAATCTTCTGTAATAGTTGCATATGAGTCCCTCAGCTGTCATCAGGATCTCAAAATCATATAGGCATTGTTGGAAAGGTTTTAAATACACAAAAATGCTGAAAAATCAAAGAATTTGTGGGACCTGAAGGATTTTTCTGAAGAGCAGCAGGCAGTTTAACTGTTGGACTATCACTAAAAAAACAAAACGTTTGAACAGGGTCATTTTTATAAATTATTTTTTTCTTGTGGACTATATGTAAATATATTTTATGTGAAATATCTTATTCATGTCAGTACTAAATAAAAAATAAGTATGCATTTTGTATGACCCCTCTTATTTTGGTAAAATAATTATCATTTTGCAGATTCTGCAAGGTGTATGTAAACTTTTGATATAAACTGTATTGTTTCAGCAAGGATGCAAATGAATCACAAAATTGGCAGTAAAAATACCACTTTCCTAGGAAAAAATATCCTGATTAAAAAATAAATAAAAAAACAACTGTTTTCAACACTGCTAATAATAAAAATAATTCTTGAGCACCAAATCAGTATATTAGAATGATTTCTGAAGGATCATGTGACACTGAAGACTGGAGTAATGGCTGCTGAAAATTCAGCTTTGCCATCACATGAATAAATTAAATGTCAAAATGTATTCAAATAGAAATAAGTTATTTTCAAACGTAATAATGTTTAAAAACATTACTGATGATCTTGATGAGCAAAAACCTTTGAACTAGTACTTTCGCCATCAACCCTGTTATTAACATATTTACAGTTTTTATCTGTAGCTTTATGTTCTTGGCGCCAGTTTTCGGTTACCTCGGAGATCGCTATGACAGGAAGCTTATCATGATCGCTGGTCTGATTGTGTGGATCGTCACAACACTAGGCAGCTCGTTCGTCCAAAAAACGGTACAGTATAAAGCCTTTCTGAGGGAATCTAGAATTCCAATCTAATCTTTGTGAAGTCTTTCAAGCTTTAATAATATGTAAATGTTTTGTACCTATACCTTTTACTTTTAATTTGGATTTATTTTTTGTCTTTACTCTTAACGCAGCACTTCTGGATTCTGGTCCTGACAAGGGCTTTCGTTGGGACAGGGGAGGCCAGTTACTCCACCATAGCACCTACTATCATTGGTGACTTGTTTACTGGCACTAAGAGAACTCTCATGATCTCCTTCTTCTACATCTTCATACCGGTTGGAAGGTGAAGGCCTTACTGCAAACATAAATACAGACTTTTCACTGTTGGTGTGATTCTGCTTATCTGTGTTTGCATGCTCCGGACTGTGAGTCTGCCATTTAATGGTTAATTTTTCTGCAGGTTACATCAACAAATGAATATCTTTATGAATGTGTTCAAACCATTTATTCAAAAACTCTGATTCATTTAGGAACAGGGCTGCCAAACGATTAATCGCGATTAATCGCATCCAAAATAAAAGTTTATGTTTACATAGCCTACTATATGTGTGTTTACTTTGTATATTTATTATGTACATATAAATACACACAAAATATTTATGTTTATATATTTATACCTGTATACAATTTAGATTAGAAATAAATATTTTTCCTTAATATATACATGAATGTGTACACACATTCATGTATATATTAAGGAAAAATATTTATTTCTAATCTAAATAATTAATATGTATATATAAATACTATTTATATATACATATGAAATATACACAGTACACAAATATATAGTATGTAAACATAAACTTTTATTTTGGATACGATTAATCGCGATTAATTGTTTGACAGCACTGTTTAGGAATTAACTTGCGTTAACAGACAAATGCGTCAAAGCTGCGTCAATGTACTATATTTAAAATTAACCTCTTGTTTCTTTCTTTTTTTATTCTTTCTGACTGTATGTGTTCCTTCATTCAGTGGTCTTGGATATATTATGGGGGCAACTATAGCTCATGCAACAGGTGATTGGCGTTGGGCCCTGAGGGTAAGAGAAAATGTATTTTATATATTTTCTAACATTTCACAGAAGCACGGTTACAGCTTTACTGTGTTAGATTTAATATTCTGTTATATTAAATAATCTTGTTATAATGCAAAACTTAATATGAAACTTAATGAAAATAAAATTCATATATGTGACCCTGGACCACAAAACCAGTCATAAGTAGCAAAGTAGCAATAGCCAAAATACATTGTATGGGTCAAAATGATCAATTTAGCTTTTATGCCAAAAATCATTGTTCCATGAAGATATTTAGTGAATTTCCTACTGTAAATATATCAAAACTTAATTTTTGATTAGTAATATGCATTGCTAAGAACTTCATTTGAACAAGTTTAAAGGTGATTTTCTTAATATTTAGATTTTTTTTTAGCTTTTTTCAGATGGTGTATAAATCTCAGTTTCGAAAAACTGACACTTATGACTGGTTTTGTCCAAGGTCACATATAAAACTTAAATGTAGCTGCTAAAAAAGGCTCAGTACTGCTTTATATTTTAGGTCTAATTGGATTTTCTTGGACTTCTATTGCATAACTGCGCTCCATTCAAGCTGAAAAAATTCACTTTAAAGTGAATCAGTGCTAAAGCAGTTTATACACTCTGTTCTCACTAAAACATTGCTCTTAAACAGGGCGCTCACAGCAGTATTGCAGAGGGTCTAGCAATTATTTGATCTCAAACGTCAAAAAATGAAATGCATTAACCAAAAGAGTTGACTTAAACCAAACTTGAAGTCAAATGAAAATGTCATTCACAAGATTCTGTACATCATTAGTGATTTTTTAGTGGCTTTGCAATGCAAGCATATTGATTTAATATAATCAAGACAATTACCTCCCACATTTACAAAAGAAAACAGAGCTGGTTGTTTGTTTCTGATGTAGATCAGTCCAGCTCTAGGAGGCCTGGGTCTGCTGCTACTGGTGTTTCTGATTCCTAATCCTCCTCGTGGAGCCTCTGACACTCAAGGAGGGGCAACCATGGAAAGCACCTCATATATTGAGGACATCAAGTACCTCCTGAAGAAGTAAGTCATTGTAGAGATTCAATTTGGCATGTGCTCATAACACTTTTGTCATGATCAGAGAAAATTTCAAATGCTAAATCTTTGGGTTTTCATGTAGTTCAGGTAGTTGCTAAGCAAATATGACTATTTATTGTGTTTTGGATGTACCTTTTTTCCAGCCGGAGTTTTGTCTGGTCTTCTTTTGGCGTGACTGCTATGGCTTTTGTCACAGGGGCTCTGGCCTTCTGGACCCCCACCTTTCTGTCTCGTGCACAGATTACACAGGGTCTCATGGATCCTTGCAAAGTAGAGCCCTGTAGCCCTTTAGACAGGTACCACAAGTCTCTTGACTTCTGCTTTTAATAATTGGAAAAGTCGTAAGAGTTTGCAGTGAGGTTTGCAGTAGACTAATATATGTGAGATAGAGACAGATTGGTTAAACAGACTTCCTCTGTGATAATGTTGATATCAGGATGTTACTTGGTTAGATGCTCACACATACCGTGGCTGTTTTCACTTTTGCACTCCTGTCTGTATATGAAGAGTTCAGATGCAAAACCAGCTAAAAGCCATCTTGGTCTAAAATGAGATAATAAAACTGAGTGAATGCTCTCGACACATATTATACATCCATCAAATACTTTTACTTCAAACAATATTACTTACACCATCAGAACAATTCTATTTCATATTTTTACATTAACAGTGTAATCAATATTGTATTTATTAAAGCCAAGTATGAATCTCATCATGTTTTTAAACATTTTACATTTATTCAAAATAATAATAATAATAATAATTTACTCAAGGCAGTAACAGTTTTAACAATATATTTTATTTGTGAACCTATGTTCAGCTATTTTTTTTTAATAGTTAACTTCTAACTATTTTGTAATTTTTTGGATCATCAGTCATCAAAGCTCTGTAAATGCTGGTCACAGACACAGATATTTACTTTTAACCCTTTAACTGTCGCTCCCATTTTTTATATGAGAAAATGCAGTATACAAACTTATTTTTTTTAAATTTCTGAATGAAAATATTTTGTAATATGATTTTGATTTACATTTTCCATGGTAATGCAATGTCTGATTTTAAAATGGGTTTCAAAGGATGAATTTTGAGATTTTAAGTTCAAGTGATATATAATTTCTTATGAATTCTAAAGCATGATAGGGAAAAAGGCAACAGTAAAAAAGTATTTTTTGACAAAGGTCAGAACTCCTGTTATAAAGGATATTTTTGTCATAAATTAACCTATTACTTTTATATAATTTTTAACCAAAAAATAAAATAAAATATTGATTTAGGAGTCTTAGACCTTTCCAACAATATATAGTTTGTCATGATTAAATTAGGATTTATTTGTAAAATGGTGAAGTAAACTCAGGTGTCCCACTGAGGGTACAAGTGACAGTTGAAGGCTTAATTTCACAAGGCTGTTCACTCACTAAAAACTTCCACAGATAAATTTTCATGCCATTTTTAAAGTAAATTGGTTATATCTAAGTAAGTTCTTTACCTACTTTCCTAAATTAGTCTTCCCATTAAGGCCATTATATTGTTCATTCAGACTGATTTGCGAATGCGGTACTCACATAAACACAAGAGGCAAGATTTATTGAATATTTTTACAGTGTATTTTATGTCTTATATTTTATGGTCTTGGTATTTTATTGTTATACTTCGAATTGTTTTCTCATCCAATATTTCAAGAAGGCACTGCCTATTTATGAGCTTGACTGGTCAGACCAGTCTGTGAGGAATAAAACAGAGAATCAGAGACTGAAATTCAATATCATAACACGGTTTCCTCTTTCTTTTGTGAAAGTTACATCTTTGGAGCAATCACTGTAGTGACAGGGATTGTGGGCGTGTTTTTGGGGACCTGCATATCAAAGAAGCTGAGAGACAAAGTACCCAACGCAGACCCGCTCATATGCGCTGTAGGCATGCTCAGTTCCTCCCCCTGCCTTTTCATTGCCATCGTCCTGGCGGCCACCAGCATCCCTGCCACATACGTAAGCAAAGATCAGCTACATTCCTGCAGTTGGATTAGTTTGTGACATTCAGTATTTGCATTCATATTAAAGAAATATTTCAAACCTGTATGACTAACGTTCTTCTGTGGAAAACAAGAAGCAAGACGTTTTTGTCCATACAATGACAATCAACGGGGTTTAAAACAACACTGCACCCTACTGACTTTAATGCACACACACACACACACACACACACACACACACACACACACAAAGAAGAAAGTCATACAGGTTTCAAATGTCATGAGGGTGATTCAATAAAGTCAGAATGTACACTACCAGTCAAAGAATTTTTAGTTTTTTTCTAAGAAGCCTGCATTTATTTGATCCAAAGCACAGCAAAAACAGTAAATATTTGTACTATTTAAAATAAGTGTTTTCTACTTGAATATATTTTAAACTGTAATTTATTCTTGTGATTTCAAAGCTGATTTTTTTAGCATCATTACTCCAGTCACATGAGAATTTTTTTCAGGTTTTCAGGTTTTTTCAGGTTTATATTCCTCTTGAGGAATGCTGATCTTTGGATTTTTCTATTCATCAAAGAATAATAAAAATGTTTCTTGAGTAGCAATTCAGCATATTAGAATGATTTCTGAAGGATCATGTGACACTGAAGACTGGAGTAATGATGCCGAAAATGTAGCTTTGATCACAAGAATAAATTACATTTTAGAATATGTGACCCTGCACTACAAAACCAGTTTTAATTAACACAGATATATTTGTAGCAATAGGCAAAAATCATTGTATGGGTCAAAATTATCAATTTTTCTTTTATGCCAAAAATCATGTTCCATGAAGATATTTAGTAAATATCCTACCATAAATATATCATATAATACCATAAATATTTTGATTAGTAATAAGCATTACTAAGAAATTTCTTGGACAACTTTAAAGGCAATTTTCTTAATATTTAGATTTATTTTTGCACCCTCAGATTTTAGAATTTCAAATAGATGTATCTATGCCAAATATTGTCCTATCCATATTTATTTCGATTTTTTTAAATATATTTTTATTTAGAAATTGACACTTATGACTGGTTTTGTGATCCAGGGTCAAATATGTTCAAATAGAAGACAGTTATTTTAAGTAGTAAAAATATTTCAAATTTGTACTGATTTTGCTGTACTTTAAATCAAATAAACGCAGGCTTGGTGAGCAGAAGAGCTTTAAAAACATTAAAACATTACTGTTCAAAAACTTTTGACTGGTAGTGTGCTATTTGGTTAAATTATTATTTTAAAGTAATACACTCCATTAACTTAATGCACGTAGATTGAATATTTACAGTATAGTGCATATAGATGTTTTCTGTCATAGCACAATGTGACCAGCAGGGTGCGAAATGGTCTCTAAATTTTTGTCTTTGCCTGATTTTTATGCCATAAAACAGACATTCATTGCTATTGGAGAGACTTTGCTATCCCTCAACTGGGCTATTCTGGCGGACATTCTGCTGGTGAGAGCTTTACGCTTTTGAATACAACATAAAAAGTTTTTACATGACACTCATTCTCTTTTAAATTAGCACACGGACCTGCTGAGTGATTTAATAAAGGGAATAGTTTAGCATTTAAAAGTAATACCATTATGCTTAAAAACTGCTGAGAACACACTGGTGTATTCTTCGTTTTCAAGTGTGTGATTATTGAATTACAACTGCTGGAAAATGTTGTGTATGAAAGGCATCTATTAATATCGTATCCTTATTGTTTCAGTATGTTGTTGTGCCTACTAGAAGAGCCACAGCTGAGGCCTTACAGATTATGGTCTGTCATCTCCTTGGAGATGCAGGAAGTCCATACCTTATTGGCACGGTAAGGATATTTGAATACTTTCATATAAAACAGCAGTGGGGTCAACGGCTGTGCTGTCACTAGCCAGAAGTGCTTTGGAACACATGACTCCATACTGGATACAAAATTGCACCTTGTGAAACAGCATAGTTACAGTTTTTTCACATTGTAATTTAAAAGACAAAAGGACTGTTATCTTTTTTGTGTGTTTTGTTCAGATCTCAGATGCTCTGCTTAAGTACAATCCAGATTCTCCAAGCTGGAATTTCCGTAGACTGGAATATAGCGTTCTTCTCTGCCCTGTCGTCGGGGTCCTGGGAGGCCTGTTTTTCCTGATGACCTCTCTGTATATCAAAGAGGACAGGAAAGCAGCAGAACTGCTTGCTTCAGGTAATAACAAGCTATTGCAATCACAGACAGTCCAAGCTGTCTGCTTGATGGCTTATAATCAGTGTTGGCGGTAACGCATCACAAGTAGTGCTGTCAAACGATTAATCGCGATTAATCGCATCCAAAATAAAAGTTTATGTTTACATACTATATATTTGTGTACTGTGTATATTTATTATGTATATATAAATACACATGCATGTATACATTAAGGAAAATATTTTAGATTTATGTCTAAAATATGTATATTTATTTATAAATATATATATATATATACACATATAAATATTTTGTTTTAATACATACATGTATGTGTGTGTGTGTAGTTATATGTACCTAATAAATATACAAAGTAAACACACATATAGTATGTAAACATAAACTTTTATTTTGGATGCAATTAATTGCGATTAATCGTTTGACAGCCCTACAAGTAATGCAAGTTAAGTAATAATATTACTTTTTTCAAGTAACTAGTAAAGTAATGCATTACTTTTTCCATTTCCAAGAATATATCTGAGTTACTTTTTGTTTCCTTTATGTATTTCATCCCATTTTATTAACCAGTGACTTTGCTGCTGATCTTTGTTGATCCAATTCAACCGCACACTGCAAAAGTACTTTTCTTACTTACATTTTTTGTCTTGTTTCCAGCCAAAATATAAAAAAATTCTTAAATCAAGAAGGATACATAAGTATTTTCTTCTTTTTTTAGTTTTTGCTTAGAACAAGCAAAATAATCTGCCAATGGGGTAAGCAAACGATTATTTTGCTTACCCCATTGGGAGATTATTTAGCTTGTTTCAAGCAAAAACTCACTTCATTTTTACTTGTTTTTACTTAAAAAGAAGAAAATACTTATTTACTTGTCTAGAAAATCCTTCTTGATTTAAGAATTTTTAGATATTTTGGCTGGAAACAAGACAAATATTAAGTAATAAAAGCATTTTACTAAACTTACTTTAGATTAACTAACATTTTTTCTCATTGCTGAAGAGTGTTGAACTTTCTTTTCCTACAGTTCTACTGTACAGACGTGAATTTAAATTTCCTTTAGCCTTAGCCTTATTCACTTAATTTCATTTTGGTGTGAAAGGGCTTTTACATTTGCTAAGAATCAAACTTTTCTATATTAAAAACAAACAAGCAAGCCCTGCCCAGATTTAAAAAGTAATGCAAAAGTAATAAAAAATAACCAAGTAACGTAATTACTTTTTAGGGAGTAACACAGTACTGAAATGCATTATTTTTATAAGTAACTTTGCCTTACTGAATGCACGAGACAAATCTAGTAGTAGATTTTAAAAATACAATAACAATATTGAAGGACGTTTACTTGAACATAGCAATTCATAGTTTCTGATTAACTGTTGGAATGTCAAGCTATTAAATGGTTAAATCTGTAAAAAGATTTAATGATTTAAATATGAAATTTTAATCAGCAAGTAGCCTAAGCTTTGCAATTGTTTATTCAAAACACACCTTATGACCTCTGTTAGCTTACGCAATTGGCACAGATAGTATAAGATAATATCTGCTAGCTAGTGACAAGGTATAAATGATTACACTGTGACCAAATCGGTGGCGCAACGTGTGATGGGATTTTTACACAAAGCTCATAGTTGAGTCTGGGACAAAGTTGAGTCCTGTCCTTCTGGACCTTTTCCCACCAATGTGCAATAAACAAACAGATTTTGACAGAAATGTGTTCATATTAAATAAATAAAAAATAAAACATAATTTTTTAACTTAAGAAAATTAAACTATAAATAAATATTTTTTTAAAGAAATTAATTGAGAAATCAATTTTATTATTGCCATTAAAAAAAAATTGCTTTGACTTATTTTTTATTTTCAGGTAATATGTAATAAATTTAAATTGTAATAAAATTCACAATATTTTATAATAAATGCAGCCTTGGTGAGCATAAGAGGCATCTTTTAAAAATCTTTCAGTGTACAGCATATAAAAAATATTAACAATTTGTATTTTAAAAAGCATAAAATAAAACATGCATAATTTTAAGATTTTTTTTTTTTTGCTATTGAAAATATTAATGGCAGTACTAATGACACCAGCACATTTTATGATTTCAGATTATTTTTGTGTGTAAAATCTGAACTATTCCCTTTCCATTTTATTGTTTTAAGCTTATAAATCCAGAGTCTATTAGTCTTTATTTTAACAATCCAGCAAACGTTTTCAAATATTTTGATAAATTACTTAAAAAATAAAATCAAATTGACCTTTTTTTCTGACGGTTAACCGGTTAAAATGAGCATCCCTATTCTGGACCTTTTCCCACTTATGGGCTATAAATGAACAGATCATGATTGTGACAGAAATGTTTATATTTTTAAACTTAAGCAAATTAAACTAGAAATAAATCTTTTTTTCAAAGAAATTAATTGAGAAATTGCTTTTATTAATCCCATTTAAAAATTTAGCTTCGACATAACAGGAATAAATTACATATTAAAATATATTATAATAGATTTTTTTTTAAATATTTTATTTTCAGGTAATATGTAATACATTTAAATTGTAATAATAATTCACAATATTGCTGTTTTTACTTTTAATCAAATAAATGCAGCCTTGGTGAGCAAAAATCTTACAGTGTGCAGCATATTAAAAATATTAACAATTTGTATGAAAACATTACAAAAAAAACATGCATAATTTTAGAAATTTCTTTGCTATTGAAAATATTAATGGCAGCACTAATGACACGGACACATTTCATTTTATGGCATAATGTTTCTTTGTTTTAAGTTAATAAACCCACAGTGTGAAGATTTCCTCTCTTATATCAATAAAGGGAGGAAAAGCAATGAGAATAGCTGTAATCTTGTATAAGTAAGATTCCTCTGTGTCCATATCTGCTGGTTCTTTGTTTAGATACTGTTTACTGCAGCTCTTTCTGTACTTGTTAAAATTTCTGATTTATTAAGGGCCGAAATCTAATATTGTCCGTTTTGAAATGTGAAAGGCTGTCAAAAATGCAATCTTGCAGCTGGTTTTGGGCGTTACTCCATAGCGGTACATAAATACATATATTTGAATAATTTTCTTCCTTTCTGTCTTCTTCGCTTCAGGACAAGCTCCTGAACCGCAAGAGACAACCACAGAGTCAGTGTGACCTTTTAAACATCAACCAACACCTTGGATGAGCATTGCTGCTTCAACCAGACACTTGTGAATGCCCATGTGAATGCATGGGATGAGACACAGACAGATTTTAGAGTCTTTTTAGAAACATTGCAACAAGATATGAGTAAAATGTACAAGTTTACATCACATAAGCTCTGCATTTTTGTGTTTTTAACATTTGTGAATAATGCCTTACTTTGACTTGTTGTCTTGCTTACACATTTTCCTTCTAGGAAAATTAACTGCCTGCTATGATTTTATTATAGATATATTTTTTGTCATTTCTACCCATTTATGTTCAACAAAAAGTTGACAGACAAATGTACTTGTCATTAAGAGCTTTCGTCCCGCTTTCTTCTCTCGGCAGCTGTGTGCTACTAATGAGAGCCTCAGGGGAACAAGGGAGAGAACATCCCCTTCTGGACTAAAACTGAAAGCTTGAAATACTGTATGTACCAAATTAGTCTTCCACTGTACAGACTGAGTCTGGAAATGTGTAGCAAATTAATAGGCTATATAAATGTCATTTTTATTTTTTTTATTATTATTATTGTACTGTTTATCTTTTACCTTTTTTGTACAATAAATGCATATGCTTTTTATTTGCATTGTTTGCCTGCAATATCATTTCCATACACACTAATTCTGTCCTACCCCTAAGCAACAGTAGGTGGCAGAATATACTTATGTTTAAAACACCGCAAAACATTCATGACCTGAACATAAGGAGTATTACTGAGCCATATCCAGAATCCTCTGCAACAGAGGAGGAAGTGTCAAATGTGGTAGTTAGAATTTCTAAATATAGTTATTTCTATTATTATGTTGGATAAGGCACCTCAGGATTAACCTTAGGAGGCCAAGAAAATTATATGAGCTCTTTTCTATTGCTTTTCAATTTTGAAAACCTGTTCAAAATATAAATACAAATTAATCATTTGTCTACAAAATAGCAGTTTACACACCAAAAATGGGTTGTCAATTTATTTATTTATTTTTTTAAAACTACTTTTTAGGTGTAAGAGTTTTTTTAAAAACTGTTTTTTTTTTTTTTTTTACAATTACACTAGCAAGTTTTTGAACAGTGAGACTTTTTAAATGTTTTATAAATAAGTCTCTTCTGCTCACCAAGCATACATTTATTTAGACATTACATTTTTGAAATATTTTTACTGTTTAAAATAACTGTTTTCTATCTAAATATATTTGAGAATGTCATTTATTCCTGATTTCAAAGCTGAATTTTTAGCATCATTACTCCAGTCACACGATCCTTCAGAAATCATACTGATTTGCTGCTCAAAAACATTTGTTATTATTATTATTTTATGTAAAAAATGATACATTTTATGTTTTTTCAGGCTTCTTTGATGAATAGAAATTCAGAAGAGCAACATTTATCTGAAACAGAAATATTTTGTAACATTATAAATGTCTTTATCATCACTTTTTATTGATTTAAAGCATCCTTGCTAAATAAAAGTATTAACATTGTGTTACAAAAGCATTTTATTTCAGATAAATGCTGATCTTTGGATCTTTTGATTTTTCAAAGAATCCTTTAAAAAATTACTCAACTTTTTTTTGTTTTAAATATTGATAATAATAATAATGTTTCTTGAACAGCATACTAAAATGATTCTGAATGATCATGTGACACGGAAGACTGAAGTAATGATGCTGAAAATGTAGCTTTGATCACAGGAATAAAATACAATTTAAATATATTCAAATAGGAAACAGTTATTTTAAATAGTAAAAAATATTTCAAAATGTTACTGTTTTTGCTGTACTTTGGATCAAATAAATGCAGCCTTGGTGAGCAGAAGAGTCTTCTTTAAAAACATTAAATATCTTACTATTCAAAAACTTTTGACTGGTAGTGTAAAAGTCCAATTTGATCTGTTTAAACTAGCTTCTTTTGATACGAGTTAAATTATCTAATATCTAATATCATATCTAATAAGTGTCATACCACAAAAACATTGTTGTGGTGCCAAGAGACACCAAAGTGCATGATGTGAACCTGTGGTAATTGTCTTGGTGGTCCTGAGAGATCCTAAGGCTCATTAGCACACCTGATGAAGGTAATTAAATATCTATTGCAGGTATTAGCAAACTCCTGTAGTGTGTGTTTAGCAATATCATGAGCTACCAGTACAAGGCCTATCATGTCATCTTATATTAATACAGTCTAAAGCGTTAATTTATTGATTATTGCTTTAGGGGGGTGAATAACTGATACTTGATAAGATGCGTAGGGGGAGAGTGGGGTAAAATGAGCCATTTTTTACTTATGTAATCCTCAAGATAAAGGAAAATGGGGCAGAAGTGCAATTAACGTATCTACAGTAATTTCAGGATGCCTCCTATCATTTTAAATTATCAGAATTTATCTATGACAAAGGGTTCTAAAATTATGGCTTCTTATAAAAAAGTGTTCCTGTGGCTCAATTTGCCCCAGGTTAGGGGTAAGTTGACCCAAGTCAGTGGGTATGATGACCCATCTGATGAGTGAAAACTGACCATCTGACCAAATCTGATTCAAACACATGTGACATTTTTAAAGATAATTTATCCTTTTTAACTAACTTAATAATCAAATTTAATTTTACAAACAGTCATATTTCTTATCTTAAAGCTAACTTAACATAAAACCAATCACATCTTTAATTGTTTGCATTTCTGAAACAATACGTAGAACACCAAAGATTTAACCTTCCCTAAAACAGACTAAACAGAGTTTTTTGAGTAAAATTAAATAAAAACATAATTAAAAATGAAAGAATGAATGTCGCTGAAACTAATAAACATTTTTGTCAAAAGATTCTTGGCATGGTAGCTTTTTTGCAATAGCGAACAGACCATTAGGAACTATAGGTGGAAAGATATATTTGATTATAATGTGATGAAAAGCATCTTCTGGTTCTCAGAGAAGGATATGGTGCACTTGTACACTGTCCCTATCAAATAATATGTATATTTACCATAAACTAATCCAGTTTTGTAATATCACATTAAAATACCAGTTTATACTTCAGAGATTTAACTTAACTTCAGTGCTTTATGGTGGGGTGTAAGTTAAAATGTTGGCTCAACTTACCCCACAGCATTTGGCTCACTTTGCCCCATAGCTGGCATTTTGGAAAAACACTAGCTAGCTTACCAATTCAGGCTAATATTTAGCTAAATGATTTGCATGGTTTTATATGTTGCTAAATCACCTGTATGCATCATAAATATTTTTAGACCTGGATAAATTAGCTATGATGTAACAGCCATTACATCTGTTACGCAAAAATTTTACTTTGACAAGCCAAAAACTATTTTTAAAGTAAACAGGTGCCTTCCACTCCTTCCATGTGTTTCTCCATTTCACAGTCTGGCAGAATTTATGTGTGATTCCAAAATACAGGGTCACATGACAGTAAAAGTGTACAGTAGCCAAGATACAAGGGGTGGGTCAACTTACCCACTGGCTCAACTTACCCCACTCTCCCCTACGGCTTACATGAGCCTCAGCATTTGCTGTCCCTTAGGGTTAAGGTTACGAAATAAATCAGCCAAGCCTATTTTGGTCTCAGTGCGTGCATCAAGCTGCATGTTTTGAAACAGAGAGCTGTCAATCATCCAGCTAAACACTGTCATTTGCCCAGTATCAGTGTCATTACACATGAACAAGCCCTAACGCATCCAAAACTCTCTGACACATATCATGCAAGCCATTAAATGTATAAAAAAATAATACAGTTACTCGGACACAAACTCTAAACATAAACTGAGACGCTTGCTTTAGATACACAGACGTTTTGTCATCACTTATACAAATAGACCTGGGACAAACTCTATTCAAAGCTCATTCCCAAGGTTTAAAATTAGTCGTAAGCTTAATAGATGTCAAGATATTCTTGTAACGCTGCCGTTTGGCACTAATGGAAGGACAGATAATATTGTTTTCCATTTATGCAACCAGTAGTCCAGTGCACACCCTTTCAAACACTTTCCCCTAACGCTGAACTTAAACTCGGAGTGCTATTGACCGCAGAAGGTCAAGGTAATTCATTTAAAGCCATTGTCGCTCGTTTGTTTGCCTTTGGCTAGAATCCATTTCCTCTCGCCTGTTTTGTTCTTCTCATCCGCGCTCTGTTTTTCTGACCTTGCGGTCGGAATTTGTAGGCCTTTTTAGCGACAATCTTCATTCTTCAGCTTGAATGAAGAGGTGCATGCATGACCACGCTGAGAAAACACAGACACGCGTACATAGACACGCATACCTGAAAAAAACATTCCATGCGGGTAATAGTTTGACCCGCAATTAGGACACAATAGCTATTGTGTGCCCTCCCTTTATCTGGGCAGTTGCGTGTTTCCCCTGATCGCCTGCTAAACCTGGCAGGAAGCTGTCACAATGGCTAATAAATTTGCAGGGCGATCAATGAAAAGTGTTGTGGTGAGCCAAGAGGAGAGAGAGAGAAAGAGAGAGAGAGAAAATGTACAAGGATACTGTTTACTTAGGCCTGGTGCGCATTTCATAACTGTAAATAAAGGCCAGATGAAAGTATGAGTCTGTGCACAAACAGACTTATACTTTCATAAACAGTAAATTATTGATGCGCTTTGATTTATGGCGTCCAAACAATACCAAAGAAAAACAAAACAGTAACTCTCTGGGTGAACTTGAGATGTGCTGTATTTTAGTAGCTAAATTGCTGCGCTTGTGTGTTTATTAAAATGCCCTTAGCTTTGCGTACGTTGAATTGTAATGATGCTATGGCCTTAATAACTCAAGTTCTGCTTTACAGTGCTGCAATTATTGTTGAATTGCATTTTGCGGTGCTGCTCTATAGCTTCTTGCTGGGTCATAGTGGTGTTGGGAAATAACTAATAACTAAAATTAGTGATGTTTAACTCAGCTTTTTCCACTTTTCCATTAATGAGCTAGTTTTTCCAAAATGTAGCAGTGTAGCTGTTTTAAATGTCTAAACCAGGGATCCTCAAAACTGGCTCACGAGATCCACTTTCCGGCAGAGTTTAGCTTCAACCCTGATCAAATTCACCTACCTGTGATTTTCTAACGATCCTGAAGACATTAATTAGCATACTCAGGTGTGTTTGATAAGGGTTAGAGCTAAACTTAGCAGGAAGGTGGATCTCGCGAGCCGGATTTGAGGATCCCTGGTCTAAAGGGAATAGAGGGTTTGCACTTACATAATGATTTGGTCAGTTACTGGGATGTGCGTCCATATTGGAGATACTCAGATGTAAACAACAGCATGGATTGCACGGTTAATGTACTACTGAATACGTTGTTCAGCTAATTTATGCTTTCTAAACCATGGAAAAAATGTGTGGAAGCTGCTAAATCATTGAGAAGGACTTAGTAAGCAAGAAAGGGTGCAATATTTTGACCTAGTTCAGTTTGGCCAGCCACAAATGCCTTTTGTTCCTCAGTTTTTGCACTCTTTTCCTTGATTTGTAATAAGTTTTGGTAGTCTGTAGTATACTGCAAATGTTTTTCCTGGTCCAACCATTTAGTACAGCCCAAAACATGACAATCATTGACCATTTTCAGCAGCAATAATTAGCTAAATATGCGAGTTTCGTTTGGTTCGGTGACATTGTTTGCATTCAGTGCCGCCAATTTTTCTTCCCATAAAAGCAGGCGTGGCCATTTGTACATTTTACGGGTGTGGCTTCCGGTCTCTTCTGTGTCCATCTATTTTTAGCCATATAAAACAGCTGGATTTGCTGCTTGATATTGCATCTTGGTGTGTCTTGCCATATTATTTTAATGTATTATCTTAATTATGAACACACTGGTTTGTAGTGCAAACAGATTTACCATTTACTGCACATTGTTGCGCTTCACTCGACAGTGTTAAAACCTGCGATGCATTTGCCGGTTTTCACAACAAAACCCGCCCAATTGCTACTTAAAACTAGCCCAATCAAGTTTAAAAAATCTGCCAATGGGGTAAGCAAAATAATCTTATTTCAAGATGAAAACTAGATTATTTTGCTTACCCCACTGGCAGATTATTTTGCTTGTTTCAGGCAAAAACACACTTAATTTTGACTATTTTTTCTGAAAACAAGACAATCATTTTTACTTGTCTAGAAAATCCTTCTTGATTTAAGAATTTTCTTAGAATCTTAGACAAAAAATCTAAGTAAGAAAAGCATTTTTTTGCAGTGTATGACAATATTTATACAACTATCAACTTTGTTGAGCAGTTACCAAGCAATGCTTATTTTTTTCAGTCTGTGGTGTAAAAGGTCGCATTAGCAATTACAGAAAAAATGTCAAAATGCCTGAATAATTTTCGGTCCTAAATTTGCATTAATTTTACAGGTAGTCCACTGTATACTTTGGGGTATACAGTGTCCACTTTGGGTATGTCACAGTTTACTTTATTTGCTATCTTTACTTACATAAATGAACTATAGTGCCCTGCACCCACTAGTAAAAAAAAAAATATAAAAAATTATATCTGGTGCATTAATTTTTGGTTTGACTGTAGCTTCCCCAGCACTGAGTGATAGTAAGTCTACCTTCACTATTTGTCTCAGACCATTTTGAAGCTATACTGTGTCCAGCTATATAGGCCCCAGATGGCACAAGATGAAAGACTTGTTATCAGTGTCTCTCGTGTCGGGGAGGAAAAGGGCAACTCCCTGTCTTATCACTCTCGGCCGGAGGGGTCCATGACATCACAGAGGGCCCCTACACACTTACGATTACTAATGTGTCTTTATAATACTGACTCATCGCACTGTCCTGTCTATTCAGAGCAGAGGGCATGGATGGAGTTATGCCAATGCTAATTTCAGTATCTATTTTTATAACTTGTACAAATCGTACAGGCCACACACTTCTCAGGCTGACACACGAGAAAGGTTTGTATTTTCTTGACACAAATTGAAATGGCCAACATGAAATGAAAACTGGCCATATTTACTTAATATGTGTTTGTGGTCTTAATTTGAGTGATTAACTGATGCAAAAAACATATATTTGTGACTTGGATATAGTTTTACTATATAGTCCAGTCAGTGTAATATATTCAGTGTTTTGTAGTGAGCTATTTTTACCTCTGCTGAATGCATGTGTTAGTTTCTTTTCTGCTACTCTAGGACCTGTTGTGAATGTGTTGATTGGGTTGCTTACAGTCTGCTAATGAGCTGCGGATCACTAATATTCCTGCTAGGATTTACTTAAGAGCGCCGCTCTGAGATCAGCCTTCAGCTTATGAATTCCTATTACCACTGCAATGAAGCCGCTTAGAAAACTGTTCTCAGAATCAAGGGTTGTTCCTGTTTGCATCTCTGATTGCTCTGACAAAACATGTAAAAGTACATCTCAACTCAACCCATCTTTGACGAACGCTGTTCAAATGCTGACGCTCCAGAAGGAAACAACAATGCATTAAGAGCGGGGGTGAAAACTTTTGACAGAATGAAGTTGTTTAGATTTTTATTATTCTGCCTAAATATCTTTTTTTTTCCATTTAGCACTGGCCTTTAGAAGCTAAAGAAAATATCTACATATTTCCCAGACGACAAAATAATTAAAATTTATCCTGATCTTCAAATTCCAAAAGTTTTCACCCCCCCCCCCCGGCTCTTAATGCTTTGTGTTTCTTTCTGAAGCATCAGTGAGTGTTTGAACCTTCTGTAATAGTTGCATATGAGTCCCTCAGTTGACCTCAGTGTCAAAAGATGGATCTCAAAATTATAGTCATTATTGGAAAGGGTTCAAATACACAAAAATGCTTAAAAAACAAATAATTTGTGGGGCCTAAAGGATTTTTCTGAAGAACAGCGGCCAATTTAACTGTTCAGGACAAACAAGGGACTCATGAACAACTGTCACAAAAAACAAAACAAAAAAACACAGCTGTGGATCATTCAAGGATTCGTCAGGATGATCTAAATCGGCTACTCATCTTTTGACTAACCTGCTCAAAAGAGAAATCTGTTTGAAATGCAGACATCATTGGTTGCTATGTATGTTTTTGATTCACTAAAAAGAACCAGATCATAATGAGTCATTTGTTCATGAATCAGGGCACAATGTATTTTTGTAGTTTTTGATCAGTCGTCTTTAGGACTATACAGGGTTTACACTTACATCACGGTTTGGTCAGTTACCTGGATGCGCATCCATATTGGAGATACTCAGATAATGTACTACTGCATATGTTGTTCTGCTAATTTCTACTATCTAAACCATGGAAAAAATGTGTGGAATCTGCTAAATCATATAGAGAAGGACTTAGTAAGCAGTAAAGGGTGCAATATTTTGACAAACTAAATCAGTATTAATTAAAATATTAGCCTAACATTTCACCTACCTGACTGGAAATGGTAAGAACAAACATGAATGTTGTCAAAATTCTTGCCCTGGAAATCCTAGTTCAGTTTGGCCAACCACAAATGCCTTTTGTTCCTAGGTTTTTTGCACTCTTCTCCTTGATTTGTTATAATTTTTGGTATTCTATAGTATACTCCAAATGTTTTTCCTGGTCCGGCCATTTAGTACAGCCCAAAATTACTGACCATTTTCAGCAGCAATAATTAGCTAAATATGCGAGTTTTGTTTGGTTTGGTGGCATTGTTTACATTCAGTTCCACCAATGTTTCTTCCCATAAAAGCGGGCGTGGCCATTTGTACATTTTATGGGTGTGGCTTCTGGTTTCATCCACGTTCCATCTATTTTTAGCTGTATAAAACAGCAGGTTTCGCAGCTTGATATTGCAAATTGGTGTGCCTTACCATTTTATTTTATTGTATTATTTAAATTATAAACACACTGGTTTGTAGTGCAAACAGATTTACCATTAACTGCACATTGTTCCGCACTGAGGAAAAAGGTGAATAGCAATGCGTTATCGAAATGTAAAACATTCACTGACATGCTTCACTTGACAGTGTTAAAACCAACAATGCATTCACCAAAATAAAAGCTGAAAATTCATATAAAAATAAAATATTTGTCAAATAATTGCATTTTTATTTAATAGATTACTTTTTTTTTTTTTTTTTTTAAATATAACAGTATTATCATACTTATTTTTTTTATTAACTAAATAAAGTGCAATAATACTATTATTACTATTATTAATTATTTTGTATTTATATAAAGTTATATTTAATGGGTCACACTATGTGCAGTGTAATCAAAACCAAATCTTTAGGTGCTCTCATGAGAACCAGACCGAAAAACTAAAGCAGTATTAATTAAGATATTAGCCTAATATTTTACATACCTGACCGGAAATGATAAGAACAAACATGAATGTTGTCAAGATTCTTGCCCTGGAAATCCTGCTGTTTAGCCAACCACAAACACCAGTTTTTTGTACACTTCTTCATGATTAGTTAAAACTTTTGGCAGCCTATAGTACTCCAAATGTTTTTCCTGGTCCGACCAATTAGTGCAGCCCAAAATATGACAATAATTGACTGTTTTCAGCAGCAATAATCAGCAAAATATGCAAGTTTCATTCAGTTCAGTAGCATACTGAATATGGCCAATTGATGATGCATTGTGAAAACACTCTATAACAATGGTGTTATGTTTGTTTTTCTGTACTCTTCCTATCTTAATGATGACATCTCAGTAGAAATATATGAAGAGTTCTAATGCAAAAGCCTCTAAATCGACACTTTTCTTCAAAAAATGCATTTTTATCAGGCTCCGATGTATAGGTTTCTATGTAAGTACTGGTACTTCTGATTGGGCTGAGGGTTGGATTTTAGCGAGTTTGAAGTAAAAGTATTTGATGGAGGTATAATATGTGTCAAGAGCATTCACTCAGTATCATTATATCATTTTGACAGAGATGGCTTTAAGCTGGTTTTCCATCTGAACTCTTCATATATAGACGTTATTTGACAGTGCACGGTCTTTATTTTCGATTACATTCAATACCAACTGCGAATTCACATCCACAACTGAGCTAAAATGTGATTTCTTTGCAGTTAAGCATCATCAATAATACTGGAAACAATAATTGTTTGCCTTAAAACCCACCAACCTCCAACCCAACCTCCTCTTAGGATCTACTAAATGATCTGTAAGATGCCACCAATACATTTAATCGTCTAATAACTACAACATGAGTTTATGGCACATTTACTTTTTGTGTAAATGCTGCATCTTGTTTTCATTTCTTTAAACTGTCAGTCTTCAGTTTTTCAAATGCCAGTCTTTACGTCCCCCTCACATTTAGCTGAAAGCACATAAAAAAAATCTTAAACCCAAAAGAATGAGACCAAAACTGAGGTCAGGCTCTTAATCACACAGTATATCTGTGGTGTGTGCTCTCCCATGTATTTAGCATTCCTGCATGCAAGTCGCCTTTCTCTTTTCTGTGTTCCTCTTCTCTTCTCCTGTGTGTTTCTGCCACCATCCAGAAAGCAAACTCATAAATGCAGGAGGGTAATTACAAAGAACTCAGTGACTAAAAATATTGACCACAACTGCACTGTAAAGAGATGCACTGAGATCTAGTTACACTGGGCCCTCATTCCATAACTAACTGCAGGGCTGAAGCGTGCTCTACAGCGGCTGAAAAGCGCAATAACCTCCAAAGTTTAATAAATGTCACACTGAAATAGTTTTATGCTGAACTAAGTCACTGACTCGATTTGTTTCAATTTTTAAATCAGTTTCTGCAGCCTTTGTTACACAGCGGGGACTTGCACTCATACACACACTGCTGGCATGTGTGCATCTAGAAATATCCTCTCCCAAACCCACACAAAACACTCTCTGTGCGCACACACACTTTCATTACAGCCTTATCGATCATCCCCCTCTTGTTCGTCCAAGGGATTATGACTTCAAATAGCTCCCCTCAGTGCCTCTACTAGACACTATGAAACAAAGACCTAAAGGAATCTAAAGGAATGCTTGTCGCAACATAGATTTCATAGGTTATTGGCCCCGGCTAATCTATCTCTATATCTATCTATCTGTGGTTAGATATATGGAGGTAGACATTAGGATTCAGCGCACAGGCTGTGAGTGTGATTGTGGCGGCGACTGACTGTGAGACTGGATCAGGGTTAGAGGAGTCACACTGTCTCTGTCTACAAACGAAGGCTGAAGCAGTCTGGAAGGAATGACGGACACATTACCATGACTGAGCAGCCTCGCTGCAATGAGACTTGTCTGGGACGGAGATGCTTGATGCATTATTAAACTCGGTGATAAAAGACTCTCTATTCCTATCATCTATGCAACTCTCGCTCCTTCTGCAGGCTAAATTTAGTGTCTTTGTTCAAGTACAAAATGCGGATACTCCAGACGGGAGTCTGGGGAGAGAGATGTCAGCTCTGATATATCTAACTAAGCAGCTTTGCAGCAGAGAAAAAGTTTGTAAATGTTTGCGTGTTTTTCATGTGGGTCTGTGTTTGCAGCACAATGTGAACGTAGTGAGTAAGAAAGGATAGAAAAACTATTTTTGAGGGGGCACTAGAATGTTTTTATTATCATAAAGTGGAATTATTATGGAACCTATTTCCGCCACTGA
This sequence comes from Cirrhinus molitorella, assembly GCA_033026305.1. Taxonomy (NCBI): domain Eukaryota; kingdom Metazoa; phylum Chordata; class Actinopteri; order Cypriniformes; family Cyprinidae; genus Cirrhinus; species Cirrhinus molitorella. Next base: position 47,703,449 of record CM065119.1, read on the forward strand.
ATAAATAAAAAAAGGATATTGTGATTTTTTTCCGTCACATTTCTGACTTTTTCTCAGAATTATGACATATAAACTCGCAACTGTGAGTTGTAAGTTCAGATATACTCACAATTTGGACTTTTTTTTAGAACTGTGAATTATAAACTCGCAATTTCAAGTTATAAAGTCATAATTGCAAGATAATTGCATGACTTTTTCTCAGAATTGCATGATATAAACTCACAATTCAGATTTTTTTCTCAGAATTGCATGATATAAACTCACAATTCTGACTTTTTTCTCAGAATTGCATGATATAAACTCACAATTCTGACTTTTTTCCTCAGAATTGCATGATATAAACTCACAATTCTGACTTTTTTTTCTCAGAATTGCATGCTATAAACTCACAATTCTGACTTTTTTCTCAGAATTGCATGATATAAACTCACAATTCTGACTTTTTTTCTCAGAATTGCATGATATAAACTCACAATTCTGACTTTTTTCTCAGAATTATATAATATAAACTCACAATTGCGAGTTATAAGGTCAGATTTGTTTGACGTAAACTCAGAATTGCTAGTTATATAGTCAGAATTGTGAGATATAAACGCAATTCTGACTTTTTTCTCACTTGCAATTGCAAGTTTATATCTCACAATTCTGACTTTTTCTCAGAATTGTGAGATATAAACTTCCAATTGCGAGTTATAAAAACAGAATTGCATGATAAACTCGCAATTGTGAGTTATATAGTAAGAATTGCATGATAAAAACTTAGAATTATGAGTTTATGCCTCACAATTCTGACTTAATAACTTAAGTAACAATTCTGTGTTATAAAGTCAGAATTGCAAGACATTAACTTGCAGTTAATTAAGAGTTTAAATCTCAGCATTCTGACTTTATTCCTCAGAATTGCAAGTTTATGTCTTGCAATTCTGACTTTATAACTCGCAACAGAACTGTGAGTTTATATCTCACAATTCTGAGATAAGTCAAAATGACCTTTTTTTATTCAGTGACGGAAACGGCTTCCATGTGTGTTAATATTTTGTAGTATTGTAAAACATTATTACAATTTAAAATAATTGTTTTCAATTTGAATATATTTTAAAATGTTATTTATTCCTCTGAATGCAAAGCTTCAGTTTTTTCTAAAATGCTGATTTAGCATTTGTGTATGTGTGTGTCCATGTTTGCTTTGACCATGAACGTGTTTTATGTGAGTGTCCTGCTGTTTTGTGATGCACATTAGTGGTTTGACATTCTTGCCTATTGTGCCCTCTTGATGTGGTCACACTTACATCCTAAAACAGCAGGGATGAGAGGGGTCAAAGGTCATGGAGGTCAGAAGTGACAGGGTCTTTACCTTCCTGCACGGCACACTCCAGACGTCTCCTTGGCTCCAAAAACAATAACAAAAATGTGCATGTGTGCATATGTGTGTGTCCATGCCGGCCTTTGTCTAAATCTTGCCAATGACATGACCGTATATGTATGCTCTATATATTTCAGCTATAAAAGCGGAAATAGTTGCAGCTACTTAGCAGGCTTCAAACATTCTCACAAAAGTATGGAAGCCCATTTCTACAAATTAATAAAAAAAAAAAGGTTATTGCATTTTTTTTTATCTCACATTTTCTCAGAACTGCATGATACAAACTTGCTATTTTGACTTATTTCTCAGAATTGTTAGGTATAAACTTGCATAAACTTGCAAGTCAGAATTGCATGACATAAACTCACAATTGCAAGTTATAAATTCAGAACTCTGAGATATAAAGTGACAAACTCACTATTCAGATTTTTTTTTTCAAAATTGCATGCTATAAGCTCACAATTGCGAAAAATAAAGTCAGAATTGCAATTGAATTTTTTCTTGCAAAAGCAAGTTTGTATCTTGCAATTCTGAGTTTTTTCTCACAATTTTTTTTTCTTCTGAAAATGATGAGATGATGAGTAAACTTGCAATTGCGAGTTATAAAGTCCATATTTGAGGCGGAAAAAAGACTGATATATTTGCAGAATTAAAATTTTATTCCTCACAATTCTGACACGTAATGCGTGATTAACTAGTAATTCTGACAATTGCGAGTTTATATCTCACAATTCTGAGAAAAAAAAAGTCAGAATTGCACGTTTGTATCACACAATTCTAAGAAAAAAGTCCGAATTGTAAGGAAAAAAAGTCACAAGTACCTTTTTAAAAAAAAATTTAATTGACGTTAAAAAAAAAAAACTCATGTTGATTTCAAACTTGTGTGAAAAAAGAGATTTAGAAAAATGTCAGTGTTTTTTTTTTTTTTTTTTTTGTCCAAGGAAAGTCAAAGTGGTTGTTTTGGGGGGAAAAATATTTGAAACATTCTTCGAAATACATGTTCCGCAGAAGATATTTAGAAATATACAGGGATGAGAAAGTGATGACAGAATTTTCATTTTTGTGTGAACTAACCCTTGAAAAGAGATCAGGGCAAAAAAAGCGAAAGAGACAAAGGGACCGAGCAAATTCAATCCACATCACACTGACGCTGTGAAGCCCTCAGCCAGTTCTATTTTCATTTGCCACTCTGCGTCCTTGTGGTCTCCAAATGACCAGGCTGGCCAGAGGAATTGTATTCAGTCACTTGTCTGTGTGACCACGTTCATCTGTATGGTCAACAGCAAGAATAACTCTCCACAACGTGACGATGTAGTGGGAATGAAAAACAGCTTGGGTTTCTTGTGTTTACGTGTCCTGGAGTCACTCGGAATGACAAACAGGAAGCGGTTGAGGATGGAGCTACAGCAACAAGGAGTCACCTCATTGAAGATCAACTGCCTCAGTAATTATACTGACCTCTACCAGGCCATGAACAAGACGCGTTCTATCTGTCATCTTAGATTGATTTGGTCTCTGTATATATACAAACCAAACATTTTTATTTACTTGTGTACAGTTTTAGAAGCCAGTGTCTGTTTCAATCATCACTATAGGCTGAGATAACTGGGACTTAATGTGCGTTTCTGACTCTCGTTTGTGGTTGCTGGTCCATTTGACTCATTAGGGTCATGAACATGCCTGCAAAATGTCCACACACTGATGTTTTTTCGAGTAAACATACATTGTTTTTATTGCAATTATGATGTTTAGTGGTCAGTTTGACTTGCACACTTTTTCACAGTTAAAGGTTAGAGGTTAACATTTTTTGGATGTGTTTTGTTATTCCTAACTACCCTCTAAGGGTATTTACATTCATGCTTTTGACAGAAGAAAAGCATACAGTTTTTATCAGTTCATGTATGTTCAGTCCCCTGGGAAACAAACCTATGACCTTGGCCTTGTTAGCGCAATATTGTACTGTTTAACCTTCAGAAACGCACACAAAAATTAGTTATTTTATACTTCCTCTGTTCTGGCCTTCTTCGGTCACTTTTGACCGAACATTTTTAGATTTGAAAATCTAGATGAAAAAAATCGTAGCTTCATCAGAATGATATGACACTTGGTGACTTTAGTCACATTAGAAATGTGAACACACAAAAATATCATGGACATGATTCGGATATTTTAAAGGGTCAAAAAATAGTCACACTTGATTTCTTCGTGTGTCAAAAATGACCGACATAGGAAATAAATGGGAAATACAAAAAATACAAGAACTCAGAGAATCTTTTGGTGGTACAAACTACAATTCAGCCACAGCGGAAAAAAAATAAAATAAATAATAATAATAAAATTGCATTTTAAACACTTTTACTCTATTTTAATATGAAATGTTTCATTCATTGAAAAATATTATAGAAATAACTAAATACAAAAATATTAATTCCAATGGAAAAAAATTAAATTATAATATTATTTAAAATAATAAATACATTTTAGAAATATTGCATTGTATCATAAAATCTCCTCAAAATTCTAAATAGTAATCAAAAAATATTATTAAACAAAATTTTATTGCACTGATTTTCCTGGAAAAATAAATAAATTTACATTTCAAGGCTTCGGTCACTTTTGACCGCAAAGAAGGTAAGTGTGACTCCTAAACAAAGAGGGCCTTAAAAAAATAGTTATAGCACTGTTTATAATATTCAGTTTCAAGTTTCTGAAAACAAAATTTGTTTTATAAAATATTTGGTCGTTTCAGTTTTAAAGGGATAGTTCACCCAAAAATTTACATTCTGTCATTAATTACTTATCCATTCCAAAACCGTAAATAACTTTGTTTATCTACGGAACACAAATTAAGATATTTTTGATGAAATCCAAGAGCTTTCTGACCCTGAATAGACAGCAACGCGACTACCACGTTCAAGGCCCAGAAAGGTAGTAAAAACATCATTAAAATAGTCAAAATGTGTCATCAGTGGTTCAACCTTAATTTTATGAAGCTATGAGAATGCTTTTTTTGCATGCAAAGAAAACTAAATTAACAGCTTTATTCAACAATTTCTTCTCTTCCATGTCAGTTGACATGCATTCAAATACATCACGATGTATACCGTTCAGGCCTTGAACATGGTATTTACATTTCTGTCTATGGAGGTTTAGAAATGAAAAATATATTTTATTTATTTGTGTTCCAAAAATGAACAAATGTCTTACGGGTTTGAAACAACATAAGAGTGAGTAATTAATGACTTTTGGTGAACTATCCCTTTAAATAACACATTTTCTTACTTTTTTTTTTTTTTTTTGGATAGAGTAATTTTTGTCAGTTGTATTTAATCCAGTCAATTTGATCTTGATTGCACCCATTTGTTTTAACTTATTACTAGGCTATGCAAACTCTCCAGTTGACGCAATATTTTCTTTTCCTTAAAAGCGGTGTGAGCTGCTGGATGAAATATAACAGCACAGAGCCAGCAAAACCAGAGATGAAATGTGGGCTTCAGCTTTGGAGAACAGAATTTCAGTAGGGTGTCGTGGCAAGTACTAAATAAATTGGCTAATGAGACTGTATTTCCATCATGCTGGAATGAGCCATTAGCAAGCGGCTTTGAAAGGGATGTTCTCAATCTCTGACACATATATGTTCCAACTGGAATTTATGGAATGCTTTTCCCCAGAGCAGGTGCTTCCTGAAACCTCAGCCAATGCATATGCTCCTAACTGAAGATCATCTGTGGGACAGTAAAGAGAGAATCGAAAAAAAAAAAGTATAAAGAGTTATCAGTTGTAAGAGTGTTATCAGAACTGCTAAAACGCTGTTAATTGCAATATCATTTTATTTGCCCACAACTGAGCTATTCCAACTAAAACATGGTAGATGGAACACACCAGGGGCCTCATTATCAGGTTCATACATGGATGTGTTTAAAAGGAGCCTAATTTATCATTCAAAACACATTGTGGCCGGAGAAATGATAATGTATTATCTGCCGTACAGCTCTGTGGCTCCACCACACAGGAAGGAAGGCATCAATAGGACGGCCAGCTAAGCAAAGAATGTCCACAGAGACAGTATGGAGCCAGAAAGACATGCTTTAAAGTCTCTGTTTATTAATACAATAGTGGTATTTTTTTTTTTTTTTTTTTTTGGCGTGCCAAAAAACATCTCCCTGAAAGACAACTAAACAGCTATTTACTTCCAGAATAAAAGCTTCTTGATAATTTACTCACCCTCATGTCATCCAAGATTGTTTATGTCTTTCTTTCTTTCTTTAGTCGAGAAGAAATTAAGGCTTTTAAGGAATACATTACAGGATTTTTCTCCAGTGGACTTTAATGGGACAAAACAGGTTGAAAGTCCAAATTACAGTTTCAATGCAGCTCTTAAAAATAAAGGTGCTTCACGATGCCATAGAAGAACCTTTTTTGTTTCAATTCATAAAGAACCTTTAACATCTGAAGAACCTTTCTGTTTCACAAAAGGTTCTTTGTGGCAAAGAAGGTTCTTCAAATTATAAAAGGGTAAGAAAGAGACGGTTCTTTAAAGAACCTTTTACCGAATGGTTCTTCTATGGCATCTCTGTGAAGAACCTTTTAAAACATCTTTATTTTTAGGAGTGTGGCTCTACATGATCCCAGTCAATGCAGTATGCGATAACTCCTCAAATAATGCAATATTCGATATGTGATATGATAATGCTTAAAGGGCCAGATGATACAGTTTTACTCAGCTGTTACTGAGTCAGTTCTATGAACTTCTATAACTTATATATCTTGTGTCATATGATTTCGCACACTTGGCAAATAAAAAAAGTATATACTTTTTAACCACAAATGCTCATCTAGGTCTGCAAATTCACGCATTATGTAATAACATTGGAAAGGTCACGTGCAGTTAGTTCTTGATTTGTGTACTTCAGTTCAAAAAGGTATGGTAGGGCAAAATACTCCATCTCGTTTTCTCCTCCAACTTCAAAATCGTTGTTGTTTTCCCTTTTTTTTGTAAAGGGTGTTTGACTTTTTTTGCACTTTGTTAACACTTAATGTTACGTGTGACCTTTCCAACGTGACTCCAGAATTCATGACCATTCAATTAGGCGAATTGTAAAATAATATTTCAGGACTATATTTATTTAGAATCCAATAATAAGTTCAACTTCTCACACTTTTTGTTATAAAAATAGTCATGGTTTCAGTAAATATATATACTTCAAAATCATGACAGCGCATATGTTTGCAGTAAATAGAATTTTTATGTAATATGTCCACTTAAACATTGACAAGCATCATGCAACAGAAACTACACCCACATTTGCAGCAGAAAGACAGTGTTGTCCATGCAGATATGTTGACCCAGAAACAAGGGGATAATCTGAGAGAGAAACAAAACCAAACATTTCAATTTAAGGTAATGTATCCCTTCAAATGTGTTACAGTCTTCAACCCCGTCACACATCGTCACGTTAATATTTGTAGAAAAATATAGGGAAGACAATTAAGAACTAAAGCATTTCTTGCTGATTACCATCTGACGTGTTAAGGGCTAAAACAATAAAAATGTAATTTTAAGTGAAATTTCAAATAAATTTTTTTTTTTTTTTTTACAAAAATAAAGAGACCGTAGAGACACAATTTGTATATTTTTGGCTTCAGCCCTATAAAAATATGAAAATGATGATAAATGTTATTTTTTTTATCATTAAATTGTTATCACATGAGGGACACATGAGCAGTAGGTACATGTTTGTTTTATAACAATTTCTGTGTAAAATAATTTTTAATAACTAATTGCATTTTGTCTGTTACGGGGTTGAGAAAAAAAGCTGTGTAAAGCTAAAAACAACTAAAAATAATAAAAGGTCTTCAATGCCTAAGGTGGGAAAATATTTTTTTTGTTTTTGGATATGAGTTTGGATATGTGCCTTATTTAGAAGTTGAATCAAATGTAGTTGAAAAACATTTATATTCCAAGTTGAAAATGAACCGAATCTAAGGAATGACCCTTGTATGTTGAAACTGAAATCAACATTTGAACTAAAAGGAACACATAAGTGTTTGGTATGTGGGAAAGACAATAGAATTATCTACTGCTGTATCTTGGCCTGTTTCATAATGCAACACAGCTAACACTAAAGCAAGGAATGAATAAAAGTTTAATGGGTAAGAAAGAGAAAACAACCAAAGAGATAAAACAGACTCGGAAAAATAGATACTTCTCTGTGATCTTGAGTTTGATCTGCCAATATAGTATCAGAATGAAAAGAATAAACAGATCCAGCTCGAGTAGAGGAGGAAAAACATGGCCAACGAGAGTAAAAGATACAGAGAGTGAGATGATCAAACAAATAAACATGACATGATGAATACGTAATACAATACATATGAAAACAAAAGAGAATTGCACATAAAGGGACCAGATCACATGGTCATGTAGAATAAGTCTGTTAGTCTTTGCAAAGTCTTAGATTTAAGTAAACACATTCTGCCTTGGTGTGACCTATTCCTTTTATTTCCCTTTTCTGTTAATCAGTCTCTCTCTCTCTCTCTCTCGCTGGTTTTATGCACAGGCCCTTTTAGCTGAGTCAGAGGCCATTCACCACTTGGGTCCATAACGCCCTGTGACAGCTAAAAAGCCTGTGGTCTCCAGGCTGCCAGAATCCTCTTATTCACTGCATCGGTGTGACCTCGCCATGGCTACAGTCACCAACAAGCATCATCGGCCAGAGCTTTGCACAACTCGAACTAGCACCGCAGATATGCACATCAATAACTGTCTGGTTTGTCTCTGCTACAAAATCAGACATCAGAAGATTACAGAGAATGGTTCGGACTGCAGAGAGGATTATTGGTGCTCCCTTGTCCACCCTTCAAGAACTGTATACATCCAGGATGAGGAAAAGAGCTTAGAAAATCACCCTGGATCCCTCACATCCAAGCCATTCCCTCTTTGAACTTTTGTCATCTGGCTGGCACTACAGAGCCCCAAATGCCAGGACAACCAGGCACAAGAACAGATTTTCCCCCAGGCAATCCACCTTATGAACAGCTAAATATTCCCCCCATTGTGCAATAAAAATATGTGCAATAACCATATATTTATTTATTACCACCTCCATCCTAATACATCCCTGCATCTCTTTCTATTCTATTCTATTCTATTCTATTCTATTCTATTCTATTCTATAGCCCAACTGTACATAGCACTTATTTCTTAATTTATTAATTCTATATATTTTTTTGTCTATTTATATTTACATATGTGTATTTTTTTTATTCTCATCTTAGTTTTATTGTCTCTGTACACTGGAAGCTAATTTCACAAAAACAAATTCCTTGTATGCGCAAGGATTTAGAGGAGTACTAACTCCTAACTTTCATCCATTCCATGATAAATAATACAGCGCTAATGCAGATCTGACATTATCCCTTACATGATTGATCTACCAAAGGCCAAATCTCTGTGTTGGAAAAAATGAAACATGAGGTTGAGTAGTGTGAATTGCTATCAGGGGCCCATTTATCTTCTCACAGCAGTAATTGTGCAATTTGACTTAATGGGGAGAACATTTAGCTCATTTCCTTTGAGGCTCATTTAAATCTTATACTAATACTTATATTAATACTTCACTAGTTAAACTTTTTCTTTTTTTTTGTTATTATAAATGATCTGATGCCCTTTTTGACATTTTTTATGATTTTGGGAGATACTACTTTAAGTTCTCAACTATAGCTGCTACTAATAATATTACTGTCGCTATAATGTGAAACCTAGATACTTTTGTTCAGATGGTGAATGCACTAGTATCAGGACCTAAATACAAGGTCTGATTGTGTACATACTTCCTGTACAATGACACATACCATTTCGTGGTTCTGGCAGATGTAGATATACATTATCAAGACCACAATCGGGCTTTAGGCCATTTTGCAATGTTTTGATGATTGCTGTGAGGAGCGTATCGCATTTAGCATATTAATACAAGCATAAATGAATCATTTGTTTCACTGTGACCAGTTGGATTATTCTGGGACTCATATTAAGGAGTTCACTTCCAGAATAAAAATTTCCTGACAATTTACTCACCCCCATGTCATCCAAGATGTCTTTCTTTCTTAAGTCACAAGAAAAATAAGTATTTTGAGGAAAACATTCCAGGAATTTTCTCTATGTAGTGGACTTCAGTGAAACTATCTAATGAATTGGGCATTTAAAAAACCAACAACAAAAAAACAAATTTCTATACTTTTTAACCAAGAAATGCTTGTCTTGCACTAGCTGGACCTCACACATTTCGTAATCACGCATGCAAGACATAGACGGAAGTACCAACACAGTGTTTTTAAAGCGAACTTGCGAAAAAAAGTCAAACGGCCTTTACCGAAAAAGGTAAAACAACAATGTTGAATGATTTTGAAGTTGGAGGAGATTATGCAATTTGAGATTTTCCATTGTAATTACATAATGCACAAAGATGCAAATGCGCATCGAAGAACTAGAACTCTTTTTAATTATTATTCTTTTTTTATTCCTTGGCTGGGATCAAGTAGAGCCATTTGAAGCTGCACTGAAACTGCAGTTTAGACCTTCAACCTATTGGCCACCATTGAAGTCCACTGTATGGAGAAAAATCCTGGAATGTTTTTCTCAAAAACCTTCATTTCTTTTTGACTGAAAAAAGAAAGACATGAACATCTTGGATGTCATGGGGGTGAGTAAATTATCAGGGAATTTTTATTCTGGAAGTGGACTTCTCCTTTAAACTTCTGCAACATAAGCCAAGTCTGTGACAAATACAAATTATGCCCAGGCTGTAAATTCATGAGGAATAGATCAATACAAATTTTTCAGTTTTCAGTATGTAGTAGTTCTCTAGTAGTTCAGTAGTTCTCTAAAAGCCATTTTGAAAGGCATAATTTCATTTGAGTGGCTCTGTCATTGTTTTTTTTGACAAACAACTTGATCAACATGCTGACAAAAGTGATGAAGCATTACCACTATTTTGTTGTTCCAGATCACCCATTTTAAAAACAATTTTATTTTGTTTAAAAATAAAATAAATAGCTCGTCTTGCACTAGCTCTGCGATGAGGATGTGTGCATAATCACATTAAAAAAGCTATGCGCTGTTAGATCTTTATCTATGTACTTCAGGTAAATAGATAGGTTAGCGCTAAAACCTCAATCTCATTTTTTTCTCCAACTTCAAATTCGTCTGACATTGTTGTTTTACCTTTTTTTGTAAAGGACATTTGACTATCTTTCCACGTTCGACTGAACGTTTCGCTAGATAAGACCCTTATTCCTCGCCTGGATTGTGTATCCTTGGAAGCTGCATTGAAACTGCAATTTGGACCTTCAATCCAAAGTCCACTATATGGAGAAAAATCCTGGAATGTTTTCCTCAAAAATCTTCATTTCTTTTCGACTGAAGAAAGTAAGACATTTAAAATCTTGGAATGAATTGCATTCGGGTGAGTACATTTTTATTCCGCAAGTAAACATTTCCTTTAATTGACTGAAATAATGTGATGACCATATATGTTTATTTGGGAAATATAATTCCATTCAGTGTGGTGATTATATATGTGACCCTGGACCACAAAAAATGTCATAAATGTCAATTTTTCGAAATTGAGATTTATACATCATATGAAAGCTGAATAAATAAGCTTTCCATTGATGTATTGTTTGAGATACAACTATTTGAGAATCTGAAATCTGAGGGTGCAAAAAAATCTAAATATTGAGAAAATCGCCTTTAAAGTTGTCTAAAAGAAGTTCTTAGCGAAGCATATTACTAATCCAAACGTTTTGTTAAGTTTATGGTAGGAAATTTAAATTTAAATGCATGGTGTCCTCTACAGTGCACAGACATGTAATTCTCTGAAAAGAAAATGGTTATGGGAATGGCTATATGCTTTACACACAAAATTTGTTCTCCTGTGATATGAATGCATCACAGGGCTGTTTTACATGTGACGGTGCTTTTATGATCAACACTGAAATACAGTTAGAAAGTTTTGTTTTTACAGTTGCCAAGGAATCTTTTGTTTAGGGGGTTACATTTACACAGTGACCGGATTCCATTAATTAAAGCTATTCTTTTAACTTCAATGCTCTCTTCCCACATCTTCTCTATCTGTCCTTCTTGCTTGGTTCCTAACAGCTTTCCTATAGCATAGACCAGCAGGTCATAACACTTCCCCATCTGTCTCTCTTAGTCCTACTCTCTCAGTGTCCTCCTCTATCTCCATGTCCCCATGCCCTAATGTTCTCTCTATTTTCTTTTTTTAACTCTCTGACTGCTTGCCATTGCACTGTTATATGTATCTGTGCTCTTGCTTAATATTCTATTCTACTCCATAATCATTGATCATACCACTGCATGCAGCAGCTGCTATAAAGCATGTTCTGTTTGTTCTTGTGTTATGGAAATTCAAAGTAAACAGCTGAAGTGTGATCTCCTCAGTCTGATGACACTGATACTCACTCCGTCCTTATGCATACTATGCAAGACCTAGCAAAAAAGTGGGTTCATTCATTTCAAAAGTCTGTCTAACAAGACTTTGTCTCTGGTTTTGATAAAATCAGTTTGCAACAGCTTGCTTCTTTCATCATTTAAATGGTGAAGTATTTAGTTTTGCATTATGTAAGAAATTTCTTTAAACATGTTTTCAAGCACACAAACACACTTTTCTCTGTCCTTTGATCTATAAGGCTGCTTAACAGTGAGGAATGTGAAGGAAGATAAATTAAATTGTGGAAGTCAAACAAGGCCTAGCCTTTCCCCTTCCATCTCATAGGGCTTATCATGTCATTTTTTGAGGGACAGGGGTTACGAAGGCTTCCTTTAGTGATAGTAAATGATATGAACCACAAAAACAGAACACAAATAACCTATTATTTTCCTCTGTGTGTGTTTCTTTGATTTATCAGTTTAGGTATTCGCATACTGATAGTGATACCCTATGCAGTGCAAAAACTAAGCCAACCAAAAGGAATTCAAGATTTGTGGATGACAAAGGTAATTTTAGGTATTTGGTTTGTTTTAGTTATCTGTGATGCAGCCTTTGCTACAGAGCAGCTGATATACAACAGAAAACAGATAAAACATGCTTGGTTCCTTATTGAACAGCCTTCAGTGACCAGTAAATAGGATGTGAGATTTGCTGGCATGCAGATCACTCAGGAGGGTTACTGAAGACCACAAGGTCATTTAAACTGTAGGCAGTGTACTGACTCTGCATTACACTGCACTAAGAAAGTATTAAAAACATATGTGACCCTGGACCACAAAACCAGTCGTAAGTAGCATGACAATACACAATACATTCTTGATTTTTCTTTTATGCCAAAAATCATTAGGATATTAAGCAAAGATCATGTTCCATGAAGATATTTTGTACATTTCCTTCCATAAACATATCAAAAGTAAATTTTTGATTAGTAATATGCATTGCTAAGAACTTCATGTGGACAACTTTAAAGGCAATTTTCTCAATATTTAGATTTTTTTGCACCCTCAAATTTCAGATTTTCAAATCTCAGCCAAATATTGTTCTATCCTAACAAACCATTCATCAATGGAAAGCTTATTTATTCAGCTTTCAGATGATTTAAAAATCTCAATTTATAAAAAATTGACCCTTATGACTGGTTTTGTGGTCAGGGTCACAGATATCATAGAAGTAAAAAAACTTCTGTGTCTGTGGACATGAATAGTTATGCTTGCATCAATCAACCTTTTCTGTTGCTTTTGTTGTCAGATTTTGTTACTTATATCGTAGTGTAAATTTAAAAAGAACGTTTAATTTTTAATAAATCTTCTTACATATGGCAGTTGATACAATAAAGCTAAATCATACATCTTTGTTTATTGTTTATTTACCCCTAAATGGCACATTTTAGACCTTAAAGTACGTATGTGACCCTGGACCACAAAACCGAAGTTATAAGTCTTAAGTCGCTGGGGTATATTTGTAGCAATTGCCAAAAATACATTGTATTTACATTGTACACATTACAGTACTTACATTTTACACAATACATTGTATACATTGTACATAAAAAATATACATTTTTCTTTTATGCCAAAAATCCATGGGGATATTAAGTTAAGATCATGAAACCGTAAATATATAAAAACCTAATTTCTGAAAAATAATATGCATTGCTAAGAACTTCATTAGGACAACTTTAAAGGCAATTTTCTCAGTGTTTTTAAGTTTTTGCACCCTCAGATGCCAGATTTTCAAGTAGTTGTATCTCAGCTAAATATTGCCATATCATAACAAATCATACATCAATGGAAAGCTTAATTATTCAGCTTTCATATGATTCAGGTGATGCATAAATGTCAATTTCGAAAAAATTGACCCTTATGACTGGTTTTGTGGTCCAGGGTCACATATTGGTAACTAAAGTGTACATGTCAGCACTTCTAAGAGAGGATATATTTGTGTGTGTGTATATATATATATATATATATATATTTATATATATATATGGTAGATTATTTCAGCTCAGAAAAGCATACATATTTTTGACTTATCATTTAAAGCTCTAGGAACACCTCAAATGATCATTTTATAGGAATGAATTTAAAAAATCAAAGCCTATTTTTCTTACCTTTACTGTCTAATTCTGTTAAAGTATTAAAACTAGTTCATGTTGAAAAGCACTCAAGTGGCAGGGCAGAAAAAGCTACCATTATACCTTGTATTCTGATTTGTTCTGACAAGTAGCATGCCCTCTAGGAATTAAGATGAAGAGAAAAATAACAAACGAATAACTTCCCTTTTTCCGACAATAATTTGTCTAGCGTCTCTCAGCCTTCTCTCATGAGGATGACCCGCGCACTTCCTAAAAGACATTTGTGCTCTCGAGATAAATCTTAACTACTGTAAAATCCCCCTCACGTTTGACATTTCCCAAAGGACATGTAGAGTCTTGCGAAAACTGTTTATCTTAAAGATAAGTCATTATAACAGGGGTTAGACACATTTGCTGTCTGTCCTCCAGAGTTTCACAATGTCTTACGAATTTCGCGCTGTCAAATACAAGTGATTATCGCATTAACAACAGGAGGGGAAAACTAAGATGTAGTTAATGACATGATTTGATCTAATCGTCGCTAATTGATGGGTTTCGGTGAAAAGCGGACAATACGATGAGCCAAAAAGTGATCAATAACATCCTTAATGAATTAATCCAACACTTATGAAGAAAGTAAACAAAACAGTAACAGTAAGCGCATGTTTACCTTTATGAAATATTATCCCACTACAAAATGTAATGTCAGATTAATGTTTCCCAGTAAATAATTAGTAAAATATGATTCAGTAAATGCAGTAGTGTAATAAATCTGAGGTGAAAAGTTTAATCTGTATAATTCGGTGTGGCTGCAGATAGTAATAATGAGCTGTCCAGAGTGCTGAAGACCACGTATCGCTTTCAGATTAGGTAACTTTAAGTACAGCGTTATACTCTTTCACACGAATGACTAAAATGTATCCTATATACTTTGAACCACATTGTAATCAAACTGTGGGATTTGAAAGAGGTAGCCTAACTTCAATGCACTCATCAGCTGAAGGGTGTTTTGTATTGCAAACATATAAAGAGGCAATTCCGTATACGAACCAGGCACTTTTTCAGACTTTAATGATCTTTATGAATAGTCAGTGTCATATCATTAAAGTCAGCATCACTACTCTCATTTTCATCGAGGCGTACAGCTACTATGATTGTTTTGTCTATAATGATCGCTATACATTGAATTAAACATCTCACGTGCTTAACGTGTTATATGTAAATCTACAATAAAGCGATAAAAATTACTGCACGTATTGTGACCCTGGACCACAAAACCAGTCATAAGGGTCACATTTTTGCAATTGCGATTTCGTAAACATCGTATAAAAGATTAATAAATAAGCTTTCTATAAAATAAACAAAACTATTTTAAAATCTGGAATCTGAGGGTGAAACATATTGAGAAAATCGCCTTTAAAGTTGTCCAAATAAAGTTCTTAGCAATACTACTAATTAAAAAATAAGTTTTGATATATTTACGGTAGGAAATTGACAAAACATCTTAATGGAACATGATTTTTACTTAAGGGGAGACACTGCATGCAAAAAAGCAGTTTTTTTTCAAGCACCTCTCAAACTGAGATTTTGGGCTTTTTGGTTATTCATAAAGTCCAAACTTTACATTTTTATTACTGTCTTTTACAGAGGGATTTGTTCATATATAATTTGCTTGATTATAGTATTTACTGAATTTTGGAGTGACAAAATGAGATACCCCAAATCCCCTCTGTAAAAATATTTGACTCTAATATGGCATACAAATTAAACAAGAATTTTGAAACTGACTTCATCCAGTTTTTAGATTTGTTCTAGAAATGTATGCAAATGAGTGCATATTTCATTAAATAATGCCTCATTTGCATATTTAAACCTAACATTTTAGAAAACTTGTAATACAGGAAATGTTTGCAATCATCAATGTATTCAACTGGGTAAGTAAGTTTTTTTTTACCCTATTCACCTGCAGTGTCTCGCCTTAATATCCTAATGATTTTTGGCATAAAACAAAAATCGATCATTTTAACCCATACAATGTATTGATGGCTATTACTACAAATATACCCGTGATACTTATGTCTGGTTCTGTGGTCCAGAGTCACATTTTGGCCAATGCATTTTAATACTGATCCAAACGAAAAGTCCTCTAGCGGCGTTTAGTTGCTATGGTTGTCTTCCTCAGGCTAACCATTGTCCTATTTGCCGACAGGTGAAACTATAAGACTGTTTGCTTACTGAAAAGGTGTATAATGCTTTTCAACTTTGTTCCGTCATCCTTTGTGGAGCTTAAAGCTTAGTAGGGAGTGTCAGACTCCCTAAAGCCCCCCATAGCCTAATTCGCACCCCATCTCGAGTCTTCGAAAAACTGACCATGAACTGCTTCCATGCGTAATGTTTTCCCACGGCTTGCGCGCTTTCGTTTCATTAACATCTTGAATGTCAAGAAGCTATTCTACGTCAGAAAACAACAGAGACAAAGCAACTTCGCAAGAGTGCCCTGGGTGCGCTCTGCCACTGATGAATTTCGGTGACATTCCCTTGTTTCACATGAGCATTCCGCGCACATTCGCTCAGAGTTGGAGGGGCGTGGTTTAAAACCCAGCCACGCCTCCCTCTCCACAACACACTACAGAGTGAGAGAAAAGCGCTTCCCAAGCGCTCAATCCTGTCACTGCACAGACATGAACCGAGCTCAGCGAGCAATAATCAAATCAATGATTTATATTCGTCGCGATTAACACTCAGTTTTTGTATTCCGCTTTAAGGTGCTACACTTTTCCCGTCCTAAAGCGTCCTGTCTCCGTTCAGAAAATCGTTCAATCGTTTGCGCTGGATCTTTCGTGCCAGAAGATGTGTGTGGAGAGCGATGGATGTGAAATCGAGGGGTGCAGCAGTTCGGATGAGGTGCACACGCTGTCTGGAAGCATGAGTCCGGCTCTTAAATCCAGTCCTGACCTGCATCCCTGCAAACCTGGGCAGAAATTCCGTGCCGCATTACTCCGATGCCGGTCTCCGCTCGTCGCCGCCGGGATTCTGAGTTTTGGAAATGTGCTCAATTACATGGACAGATACACCGTAGCAGGTAAGACCAGTATTTTCTGCGTATGGACGTAACGTTCCAGCTCGGGAGGGCGAAAACCGCGCTAGTCATGATTGGTAGGCTATTGTTTAATGTTTCACTTGCAGTGAGGTTTCAGTTCTAAACACTGACTTGGGAAATCACATTTAAACATTAACATAAGTCAAGTGATCATTTACATATCTCGCTGCACAAGTGCTGATTTTTATTGAACGGCTTATGACTGTCTTATTCTGTGTGATTTAATCAAACCACCCGGATTGAGAGGTAACCCCGTTGCGCTAACACGATATTGATTACTATTGTCAGTGATCTTAGATCAATCTAATCTGACCCTCTGCTTGCCAAGTGACTGAAAAGCCAAATCCTCATGACAAGTGGTCCCACGTATAATTTTATGTCTATTTATGAGCCTTCGTCCCCAACAGGTTACTATAATTAATTTGCTCCTAATGACAATCCCTGATAGCACGCGTACATCTCGTAGACATCTATTTGACGTCTGCATTCACATCTGCAAGACGTCTATTTGATGTTTCCTATCAGATGTCAAATAGACGTCTATTAGATGTCTTTAAGACGTTTATGATTTAGAATGTATGTAAAACTGACATCTTACAGATGTCTGTCAGACGTTTGTATGCAGCAAATGCTTTCCAGATCAAGAGATCTTTAACAGACCTATTGCAGGCGTATGTGTGCTATCTGAGATGTCCACATACACAGCTCTTTTAGTATTCGTTTTTTTAACATTATATGTAAATGCACAACGTGACCAAAAAAATCACACAACGTAGTCTATTTATTGAATATAAATCTGATGAATATGAAGATTATGGACACTGTCCGAACATAATAGGCTACGTTTACGCATACATAACGCTACAGACCTCAGCTGTAGACATACCCGACGACATTACAACCTAAGTTGGACTAATTTAGAGCAAACTTCTCGAGGGACACATCTTATATCCGTGGTTTTATAAATAGTAACCTCCAGTAGCGCTACACACAAGATGCCCTTGCTATCAGGAATCAAGTTATTCAGGAATAAAGGCAAGAGCGCAGCCGCGGTCTGACATGTTTCCATAGAAACTAGAACAGATTTTAATCTACTAGTTTTTATGTTGTGTCAAACTTAGCATCCCTAAGAAAGTGTGGTCCAATTCGTTTATTGTATGGGTGCTCGGTGATCTGAGGCGACATGTCAGCTGCCATTTGCTCCAGCTCACTTTGAGAGGGGTAATTTTCATAAATAACTAATGATAAGTGATTAGAGATTTTGGAACAAGGCAGGAGTGCGCTATTAGCTAGAGGATTTTTGAGACGCGGGATTTAGGATAACCATTACAGTGTGGTTTAGTCACATTGTAGTTTTCTTAAGTTGCATACTGAGAAATACAAACCAGGTTGTTTTTTGACATCTATTTGATATGCAATTGTTTCGTGGAGCTTGTGTATTAAACATTAGTGTTATGCATAACAATTCAACATTAAATGACAAAAGTTATTAATCGGCAGAAAAAAACGATATTTTCACATGATGACTACTGCATAAATGAACTGGAAATGTTCTTGCCGCGCTGAACAGCGTGTTCCCTCTAGCGCGCTTCACAGACACTTCTGACAGCGGTAGATGCTTGAATGGCGCGCCGCTGCAGCATGTACTTTATTGTAATGAGGGGCTGTAGTTATTCAGCATGCATCAAAAGATATGAGCGCAGGATCCGCTCTGACAAAGTATTCTCTCATGCTTTTAAGCACATGCAAAGGTGCGTTTCTTTGCCAGATGGTCGCGTGTTGCATGCGCGCCGTTTAAGATGTCAGTCAATAATTCATGCAGTGAAATTTGCGAGGATTTGAAAGAGGAAAATTAGCCAAGGCGATGTTATAATCACCCGTGGCGGTGGATTGTATACTACAGAGTTCAGCAGCGTTACATAAGTCATCCGAGCTGTGATAACATTATGGAAAAGATGTGTTTATGTGGGATATCTCATCTAATCTCAACCCCTTCTCCTAAACATACAGATTTATCATTCTCTTTCAGATAAAAGTATCAATGTAAGCTAAATTCCATCCATTTTTACTCAAGTGAGGTAACAGATACACAATCTTAAAAACAAAGGTTCTGTAAAGAACCTTGAACATCCATGGAACCTTTCAAATGTAAAAAAAAGGTTCTTTATAGTCGAAAATGTTCTTCAAACTGTTTCTTTTTAGGAACTGTTCACTGAAATGTTCTTTAGAGAACCAATCACTGCAAGAGTGCACAGTTAATCAACAATTAAAACAATGAGTTGTGTCTGAACAGTTTAGATGAATGAAAAGAATATGTGTGAGATGGCTGCAGGGAGATTGCAGCAAACTGGTCAGTTCTAGAGAGGAGTTGTCTATAAGTGTTTGTGCTTGTGAGTGTTGTTGTAGAAAACTGCAGCTTGTTGTGTGTAGCATCTCTTCTACACCTCAGTTCCTCAGTGATCATGCATTATGGGATGTGTGTTTATGTAAGGGTGAAGCCCCCTTCTTTGGTAAAGAGGAGAGGGTAGAGCTGACGCAGCCATCCTGCAGTGGCGAACACCACTCTTTAGCATGAAAGAGAGAGAGAGAGAAAAAGCGAGAGAATTATCCACATGGTTGCTGAGACAGAAGTGGTTGTCCTTACCACTGCTGTTCAGTCATTTGTACTGCAGTCAGACATCATATTAAAGGGCTAGTTCACCCAAAAATGAAAATTCTGTCATTAATTACTCACCCTCATGCTGTTCCAAGCCTGTAAGACCTTTGTTCATCTTCAGAACATAATATTAAGATATTTTTTATGAAATCCGAGAGCTCTCTGACTCTCCATAAACAGCAAGGGTCCTATAGTCAAGGTCCTGAAAAGTACCAAGAACATTAAGCGTAATTTTATGAGGCTACAAGAATACTTTTTGTGCACACATACACACAAAACAACTTTATTCAACAATTTATTCTTTTTTTTTGGGTGAATTATCCCTTTAATTACTTTAAGCAGTGGCTTGTTTGTGTGTCTGAGGGTACATTTGGATGGTTCATCCCAAAACAATTTTTTTTTCTTATTTAAAACGTTTTTCTCATACACTGAAAGTCAGTGGAACTCAGTGTTGTTTGGACTTTCGAAATATCTAAAAATAGAAAGTTATGCAGGTTTTGCAACGAGAGTGATTAAAAGATGACAGCCTTTCGTTTTTGGGTGAACTATTTCTTTAGGGCTAAAAGAGAGAGCTTAATCCATCATCTAGACGTAATTCCTGAAGCATGATGTTTTAAAATTTGCAGCAATGTAGTAAAAAAAAAGTAAAGTTTTATTTCAGCGGTGCACTTTAAGTTGCACACGCACAAACAAAATAAAATCAAATGTGCATGCAGTCGTTACTTGTAACATCAAACAACTTTGCATTGCTTTCTCAGTCAGCGTCTTTGAAGTATAATTAATGCAGTTTCAAAGACTGAAATCAGGTCTAATAAATACTGTCACTGTGAAAACTCTCAATTTGAGTTTTCTTGCTGTTTTAGTCATATTCATTTACTGCCACTTTTACTTTTTACAAGCAGTTCTAGGCTGTGGTTGTCTTGGAATCCTTTTGCATCAACCAAAATCACTGGGAGCCAGAACCAAATGTTAATTCTCGAAGAAGAAGAAGGGGAAAAAGCAGCGTGTGTCATTTTAGCCTTGTCAGCCTTATGTTTAATTGATTGATATTTATGTGTGTGAAAGGGAGCAGCAAAGTTCTAATTTGGCTGTTTTCTCCACCTAAACAAAACTAGCGGGTGTGCAGTTTTTATAGCAAAGGAGAGACAAGCAATCCTTCACGAGGAAGCACAGAGCAGACTGGAGCATAGAGGAAGAAAACCATGCGAATCTGCTTATTAAAACTGCTCATCACCTGACACAGGGTGTACTAAAGATGTAAAATGGTCACTACAGACTAGACTATCTGCTATAACTCATATCAGGCTAGTCAAAGTCATAGGAACAACTTTATCCTTCTTTATGTTTAGCCTGAGGTGCATTTCTGCAACATTTGCCCACTTCTTTCACTCCCTATTGGCCCATTATATTTGTCCACTATCTATATCTGTCTCTTTCCGTCTCCAACACAGCCTCCAGTGGGACAGAGAGATCAGATTGATGGGACTGAGGTTGTGAACCATTTAGTTTGATTAAATTTGTGGTTTGGCTGTGATGGCTCTGACCCAGGGAGGCTGGCTGGCAACAGTCCCTCCAGCAGACAGGCTGAGCTCAACAACAGATTACGGTTAAGACAGGGATTAGGAGGCATGGGGAATACCACAGGGACGTGCAGACGGAGGCCACTTAACATTATTTGATCTAAGATCCTGCATTGAGCCACCGGCCTGACGCCTGCTCTAATGAAGGCAGTTCGACTGGTAATCTGGATTATGAGCTGCAGCAGATACTGAAAGGTGCAGTTTTTTTTCCTGAAGGCATCTGAGGTATGAGGATGTTTAATCTCAAGACAAGTGCTTAATTAAGTGTGGCGGGTAATCCAGCAGCCAGAGGAGCTCCCCGAGGGAAAATGAGCATGTCTGCACATTCAGATACATAGGCTTACAGTTTATGAGGGGAAGTGGAGACTACAGCAGTGTGTATGTTTTGCTGCATTGCTTTTCTGCACTAGATGGTCCAGTCTAGCTGGCTCAGCTCTAGTTCTGCCTGGACACACTCTTTGGCAGTCTCTTCTGTAACACACACACACACTCGCACACTGTCATTTCCATTTGTGCCCCTTGTGGTGTGAACTGAAGGTGTGATAAGGCCTATCAGCAGCAAAACAGTGTGCTGTACTGAAGGAGGTCAGCAGCAGTTGCACGTAGCACATGTGCACATACAGAAATGACACCAGCAAGTGCATTACATCATGTTAAAAGCTCCTATATGATTATTAATTTATTTAAATTACAATTTACCACTCAGTAGGTTGTTTGAACAACTAGTTGACTAATCACTCATAAAGGAAGCTCTGGAACGTGATTTGTCTTTGCATTAAGGTGCAGTCACATTTATTATTGTTGTGAAAATCTATTTCAAAAGATTTCCAAGCACATTTGGATAAAATAAGCAAAATGTACCCATCTTCATTCTGTTAAAAAGTTTACACCCCTTGCTCTTAATGCATAATTTTTCCTTCTGGAGCATCAGTGAGCGTTCGAACCTTCTGTAATAGTTGCGTATGAGTCCCTCAGTTGTCCTCAGTGTGAAAAGATGGATCTCAATATTATATAGTCATTGTTGGAAAGGGTTTAAATACACAAAATGCTGAAAAACCAAAGAATTTGTGGGACCTGTAGGAATTTTCTGAAGAATAGCAGGTAGACTATCACTAAACAAAAAAACACAGCTGTGGGTCATTCAGGTAACAACACAGTATTAAGAATCAAGTGTATGTAAACTTTTAAACCAGGTTATTTTTATAAACTCAACTATTATTTACTCTTGTGGACTATATGTAAATGTCTTTTATGAGAAATATCTCATTCAGGTCAGTGCTAAATAAAAAATAACATGCATTTTGTACGATCCCTCTTACTTTGCTAAAATAATTAACATTTTGCAGATTCTGCAATGTGTCAGTAAACTTTTGACTTCAACTGTACTTTCAATGAACCGTTTAGGTTTGGCCGCCGTCTCTCTCGCTTACTCACTCGTTTTACTATGCTCATATTAAAGGCTTCTCAACAGAAACATGAAAGTAATGGAAACAATCTGAGTAATTGAGTTTATAAGCTTTGTCTCTCTCTTCTAAAACCCTCATGCAGAACAAACGGCTTCCATTTCTTCTAAAGTTGATTCCCATATGCAGCGTAATTGTTTCTCATAGAAGCGGTTATAGAGCTGCTGTGTTTACTACTGATGTCTCCCTCAAACCTGAAACATAAATCCATTAAAGTACACCCGTTAAAAGACGATTACAAGTTCGCTCTTAACGCTGGAGTGTATTGATGAAGCCACAGAATATTTAATATCCCCCATAACCATGCAATACAATATTAGTGTTTGTGAAATGATTGACGTACTTTAATGGCTGTTTGGTTTTAATTGAACAAATTTTGACCTCATATAAAAGTTCTACTATATTACGAACTCTCCTAGGCATGTGTGTTTTTATAGGGTTGTATTTAGCTGATGTGTGTGCCGCCCGTGATAGGAGTGGTTGGAATTAGACGGCAGCTCTTCCTCTTTTCGACACGGTGCTTTTCATGTGGTCACAGCATCCATTACACAAGCACGAAAAGCCATTCCTGTGACAGCTTGGCTTCTTAAACCTAACCTAGCCCTTAAAGTTAGGCAAGAAAGTGAGCACAGAGCCTTCCAGCTTTCCTGAATCGTTTATTTTCATTCATCTGCCTCAGCTGTTTTCTTACGAAGAGCGCACAACCATGACCGCCTTTCTGACCTCAACAATAAGGTCAGTGTATAAATATATATAGACACAAGCGGTACAAGTTCTCATCTTGCTCCGGAGAGGCTGTATTGGCCAGCCTGACGACTCTCAAAATAATCACTGACACAATCAAGTCCGCTAACAGCCTCTGAGACCCGGGATGCGATTGCCCCGGTTTATTTTTTAACAGGCTTGTCTTTCAGTCGGCCCATGTGATGTTCATTTAATGTAGCATGGATGACCCAAACAAGGTACACTGTTTGTTATGCCTTTGCACCAGAGCATGGCTGACATGTTTGTTTAAATGGCATTGACCCTGTTAATATAATTGGCGGCCCACTTTTAGCTCATTGCGTGTCCAAACAGATGCGTAGTATGTGTGGGTGTTTATCTGTTTAAAAAAAGGGATCTGCCTTGAATCTTAGCCTCAGCGTGTGTCTTTTTGATGGAGTGTGTCTAAGGGATTAAGGGCGGAGAGTTTGACAGACAACTGTACAGGAGGGTGAAGGAAGCGGGAGAGGGGTGCCTGAGGGGGGAGTGCACCTGTGAGGTTTGAAGTCTCAGGTATGTCACTGTGTATTAGAGCAGGACTGTTTAGAAATGTATGAATTTGACTGTGACAAACAAGAACACATGAAAGAAATTTATCCACCTTTTTTGTTGCTGTAAGAAAGGGTGCGGACATTTGTACATTTTATGAGTCTGACTTCCATTCTCATCCACGTCCAGCTATTTTTAGCTGTACAAAACAGCTTGTTTTGCTGCTTGATATTGCAAATTGGTGTGTTTTACCATATGTGACCCTGGACCACAAAACCAGTCATAAGTCGCTGGGGTATATTTGTAGCAATAGCCAAAAATACATTGATTTTTCTTTTATGCCAAAAATCATTAGAATATTAAGTAAAGATCATGTTCTATGGAGATATTCTGTAAATTTCCTACTGTAAATATATCAAAACTTAATTTTTGATAAGTAATATGCATTGCTAGAACTTCATTTGAACAACTTTAAAGGTGATTTTCTCAATATTTACTTTTTTTTTGCACCCTCAGATTTAAGATTTTCAAATAGTTGTATCTCAAAATAGACCCTTTATGACTGGTTTTGTGGTCCAGGGTTACATATTCTTTTAATGTATTATCTTAATTATGAGCACACTGGTTTGTAGTGCAAACAGATTTAGTTTACTACACGTTTTTCCCTTCATTAATTCCTTGTAGTGGATAATGAACCAGAAAGCTCACCCATAGGCTTACTTCCTTGTCAAAGAAAAAGTGGATAATTCAACCTCTTAATCTAATATAATTTAATATATAATTTAATAATGCTAATTTACAGACCAAACTTACAACATTTTTACTGCAGCATTTCTCATTCATTTTCCATTGAAGAGATGGACAATTATTGTGTTGTCCTCTATATATTTACACAAAACTCAGTGACTGTGACTCTAGTGTTTCCGGATACAACGCTGAAGTGCCTAAATCACTCTGAAAGCATAGCAAATCCCCGTAGGTACTATGGAGATAACAGAATCTCTGATTATGAATGACTTGAAATCATATTTGAGTAGTATGGAGTATGGATAATATTCAAAGATCTGTTCTGTTTATAGATAAGGCTTCTGTGCAAATATTGACCAAATCAAATCAAGAAGGGTCAGTAGGGTAAACTACTCAACTAAAGCTCAGCTTTGTCCTTAAAGTAAGCCTTCAGAAGCACTCCGCATTGCCAGGACAAATATTTAAACTGGACTTTACTGCATGTCTGTATTTGCAGAGTCTTATTATGGAGGAAAATATGTCATCTTTCCCTCTATTCAAGAGTGATTGAGTAAATAATCAGCCACCGGTATTATGTAACATGTTATTTCCCAGTAGCTTAAGCGTGTGTGACTACACACGCCGAAACACATTGTCAGTGTCAGTAGGTAAAAAGGTTCAGACTTCTGTTTTGTGATATACAGTATCTTTTAATGCAGCGGACAAAAGACAGGGCTACTGAAATATTATCTCATTAAGCCATTGTTTGCCTGTTGCATTTTATGTGCATTTCTGTGTCAATGCATGCCAACTATTTTTACATGTCAGAAACACTTTCACCTCAGTGAAATCTAGCTCTGTTGTGAAGAGTAAATGTTCAGGGTTCAAAAGCTCAGGCATGCACAGATTCTGTCATTCTGGCATTATTACTCAGCCACATTTTGTTCCAAACCCATAAGACCTTCATTCACCTTTGAACACAAATGAAGATATTTTTGATGCAATCCAACAGCTTTCTTACCCTGCATAGACAGCAACGCAAATACCACGTTTAAGGCCCAGAAAGGTAGCAAGAATATCGTGAAAATATATATGTCCATGTGACATTAGTGGTTCAACCTTAATTTTATGAAGCTACCAGAATACTTTATGTGCACAAAGAAAACAAATGTAATGACTTTTTTTTTATAACAGTTTCCTCTCTTCTATATCAGTCTTCACTGCACATTCACAATAGAACCCAGAATGCATTGCACCTTGTTTACAAGCAGAGGATGACACACACTGTGCATAAAACAGTCTTCGTAAACATGTCTGAAGATTTTGACAGAGAGGATGACTTGTATTTTTTTTGCCCTGCCTTACTAATTTGAACCAGAATACACAGACAATGAAATAAGAGAGATGGACGTTCCAGTGATTCCTTAACTCTTTCTTTGACTCATTCAGTTCTCAGAGTCATTCATTTACCAGTCCTAAAAATAACCCCTTGCATACTATAGAGACAAGTAGGCCTTTATGTATGCTGAACATGTATGCAGGGACAGACCGGCCATAGGAAGTGGTGGGACTTTTCCTGGTGGCCTGGTTGATTTATGGGCCTGAAGTTGAACCAAATTTACTGTTTTAATTTTAAATAAATGAACACTTTTATTCAGCAGGAATGCATTAAATTGACCCAAAGGCACACTAAAGACATTTATAATGTTACTAAATATTTCTGTTTCAAATGCATAATGCTCTGTTGAGAAAAGTAGTAGCACAGGTTGCATAAACATACTAAGCAGCACAATTGTGACCCAGGACCACAAAACCAGTCGTAAGTGTCAATTTTTCGAAATTGAGATTAATACGTCATCTGAAAGTTTAATAAATAAGCTTTCCATTGATCTATAGTTTGTTAGGACAGGACAATATTTAATCGAGATACAACTATTTGAATATCTGGAATCTGAAGGTGCAAAAACTTAAAATATTGAGAAGATCGCCTTTAAATTAGTCCAAATTAAGTTCTTAGCAATGCATATTACTAATCTAAAATTACGTTTTGATATATTTACGGTAGGAAATTTATAAAGTATCTTAATGGAACATGATCTTTACTTAACATCCTAATGATTTTTGGCTTAAAAGAAAAATCAATAATCAATATTTTTGACTATTGCTACAAACATACCCCAGCGACTTAAGACTGGTTTTATGGTCCAGGGTCACAACTGATAATAAGAAAAGTTTCTTGAGTGCCAAATCAGCATATTAGAATGATTTCTGAAGGATCATGTGACACTGAAGACTGCAGTAATGATGCTGAAAATTCAGCTTTGCCATCGCATGAATACATTTTAAAATGCATTAAAAAAGAGAAGAGCTATTTTAAATTGCAGAATTACTCAGGATAAGTCACCGCTGTGCCTTAGCCACTTCATTCATCAACATAGAGAGAAAATGACTATAAACGAACTACATATAGTTTGTTTGACTGATTTAAGTCTGTTTTAGGCACAGTCCATCCCTGCTATGTGACAAATAGTTAAAGACCTTAGTTTCCTTTAAGGATTAATTTGGTATTCTTACCAGGTAAGCCACAATAGTTTGAGTTATTTAGCCACACCAGAACATAATAATTACCTCGAACTAACGCCTAAAATACCTGCGTGTGTGTGTGAGGTGTGTGTCCCCACCTCACTGATGTGGAATGTAGAAGCAGAGCTGGAATTCCAGTGATGCGGTTGTTGTGTTTTCCCACAGTTACTTTACCTCCGATCTATAGCTACCAGTCACCAGCCCACGCTACAGAGAGGTGCTTAACAATCCAAAAATCAATACAAAAATGCTTCTTTATGGCTCTTATAATCTCACACCTCAAGGTTTCTCTTGGGTTTCCGATGGCAGAGCATTTTGGTGGGCCTTTTTTATTTGCCTTAAGGATAAAATACAAATCTGAGACATACTGTGTCCCGCGAGTGTCTTGCAATGTTCTGCATTAAACTAGACCAGGATTCTCTAATTCATGAAGGAGAAAGTGAGATGGATCACTGCGCTGGAGAGTCTCAGCTGTTCTCAATGAGAGTGGATGAAAATAGTGCTTTGCATAGCAAGAACATGGATGTAATAAAAGACACTGGGGCTGGGATAAAAATGATCAGGAGGTTTGTGGGTGTGTGTCTGTGTATTGATTGGATAGAATAGAGGTTTATGGGGCTACAGTCAATTACTCAGACTACAGTGTGCCTTGAATACATGCCACATGTGGCTCTCCTGTAGATATTGATTTGAGGCAACCCAGTTCTTGTGCTTGTGTTCATCACGGGGCTGTGCGACATTCAGAATTGAACTGAGAATGCCTTTTAAATGAAGAAGTCTACTGAGAGATCAAACAGATGTTGAGTCAAGAGGGATTGATGAAAACTTTCCTGCCATGTAACATTTTACAGTTTTTAGTGTCCTCTGTAGAATTTCCTGGAGTTATGAATGGTTTATCATCTCTGAATCCACTTTTGACGCTTAGGTATTATGTTGAATAAAGAATTATTATTATTTTTTTTAAGCACAGCTATAAATGTCCTGTACAGCATGAATCAAAAGAGAAAACCTTGAAACATTTATACGTGTAGTTTTCACTCATTCGGTCATTAAAACCAGGATGCTTTTGAAAACTTTTTTCTACTTTTTTGTAATGTTAGTGCAGTGCCCCAATTGGATCACGAATCATTTGATTCAGAACAGGACTTTAAAGTGCGCATTGCAAATCATTTGATTCAAAACAGGACTTTAAAGTGTGTATCCTGAATCAGTTGATTCAAAAGAGGACTTTAAAGTGTGTATCCTGAATCAGTTGATTCAAAAGAGGACTTTAAAGCATATATGGCGAATCATTTGAAGCATGTATCGTGAATCATTTGATTCAAAACAGGACTTTAAAACATGTATGGCGAATCATTTGATTCAAAACAGGACTTTAAAGCGTGTATGGCGAATCATTTGATTCAAAACAGGACTTTAAAGCGTTTATGGCGAATCATTTGATTCAAAACAGGACTTTAAAGCGTGTATGGCAAATCATTTGATTCAAAACAGGACTTTAAAGCGTGTATGGCGAATCATTTGATTCAAAACAGGACTTTAAAGCGTGTATGGCGAATCATTTGATTCAAAACAGGACTTTAAACTGTGTATCCTGAATCAGTTGATTCAAAACAGGACTTTAAAGTGTGTATCCTGAATCAGTTGATTCAAAACAGGACTTTAAAGCATATATGGCGAATCATTTGAAGCATGTATCGTGAATCATTTGATTCAAAACAGGACTTTAAAACATGTATGGCGAATCATTTGATTCAAAACAGGACTTTAAAGCGTGTATGGCGAATCATTTGATTCAAAACAGGACTTTAAAGCGTTTATGGCGAATCATTTGATTCAAAACAGGACTTTAAAGCGTGTATGGCAAATCATTTGATTCAAAACAGGACTTTAAAGCGTGTATGGCGAATCATTTGATTCAAAACAGGACTTTAAAGTGTGTATGGCGAATCATTTGATTCAAAACAGGACTTTAAAGCGTGTATGGCGAATCATTTGATTCAAAACAGGACTTTAAAGCATGTATCTTGAATCATTTGATTCAAAACAGGACTTTAAAGCACGTATCTTGAATCATTTGATTCAAAACAGGACTTTAAAGCACGTATCTTGAATCATTTGATTCAAAACAGGACTTTAAAGCGTGTATGGCAAATCATTTGATTCAAAACAGGACTTTAAAGCGTGTGTGGCGAATCATTTGATTCAAAACAGGACTTTAAAGCATGTATCTTGAATCATTTGATTCAAAACAGGACTTTAAAGCGTGTATGGCAAATCATTTGATTCAAAACAGGACTTTAAAGCGTGTATGGCGAATCATTTGATTCAAAACAGGACTTTAAAGCGTGTATGGCGAATCATTTGATTCAAAACAGGACTTTAAAGCGTGTATCGTGAATCATTTGATTCAAAACAGGACTTTAAAGCAAGTATCTTGAATCATTTGATTCAAAACAGGACTTTAAAGCGTGTATTGTGAATCATTTGATTCAAAACAGGACTTTAAAGCGTCTATGGCGAATCATTTGATTCAAAACAGTACTTTAAAGCGTGTATGGTGAATCATTTGATTCAAAGCAGGACTTTAAAGCGTGTATGGCCCCCCATCCCCCCACCCGGCATATCGCACCCTGATTATAACTGACCAGCCTAAACTATTATTTTTTCACACACATTTCTCCTACTTCCATCACCTCAGCTGTCAGTTGTCTGAAGCTCATGGCCTCTCACACAGAGCAGTATTGCTACAGTCTAATGCTAAATTGAGCTTGAAAGACCAGCTCTCAACATAGGCTTTTTCAGCCCTAAGTGTGCTGCAATGCCTCATCCAATTTAGCACGCTCTTTTTTTCCCCTTTTCCTCTTTTCCCTCCAGTTTTCATTTACTCAGTCTCGTGACACCTCTTGATTCTCTTCTCTCTGTTTGTTGCTCAACGCTGTCAATTACCACACTGAGAATAGCTTGGCTTGCTATGCCTTTTTCGTATTTTAGTATTCAAACACTGTCTGTCAGGTAATTCTGAAGTGCCCAAATTATTCTTCTCTAGCTAATGACTAATAGACAATAAAAATAATATAAAGAAATTCAGTTTACCATTTCAACATGGGATATGGGCTAATTAATGATGCTTCACTGTGGGTTTACACTTCGAATGGGAACGGCAGTAATTAAGAAAGATAATCAAGCACTTCAGCACTTTTATTCAGGACTAATTATTATTCACAGAAGCGGGCACTGTTGACGCCCCCCTGGGTGAGACCCACCCCACTCCTACACAGCTCTTACAGAACAAAGAAAAGACAAAAAGAATAAGCAAAGAGGCAGTGAGCGAGAAAAGCCAAATTAAATCTCATTACAGGCAAAAAACAAAAAGCCCTCATAATTACAGTAATCCCTTTCTGTGTTATGTAAAAATAAAAAAATAAAAGCAAAGCATCAGGATTAGGCTACAAACGAAGCACGGCTAACGTCAGTCAGCAAAACGCTAAGCCAGTTAATGGCTCGACGTCATCAGAAGATGTTTCAACCCTTGGTCCAAATGGATGGTGATGAGATTAGCATTAAGGTAGCATGAACGGTAATGTAAAGGATCCCATAAAATCAAACTAGTTCTGTGGCTTATAGTCATGTCTTAGAGTTTGTCCGGTTTACACTAGGGGTGGGAGATATGACTAAAATCTTATATCATATATGAGATATGAGTAATTTAATTTCACGGTAACAATGTATGTGACCCTGGACCACAAAACAATATTTGTAGCAATAGACAAAAATACATTGTTTTACCAATTTTTCTTTTATGCCAAAAATCAACAGGATATTAAATAAAGTTCCATGAACATATTTTGTATTACATATTTATAACATATTTATGTTTAAATCTTTAGCATCAGAATCTAAGGGAAGGGAAGGTAATTGAAGCTTCTGGTTGGCAGTTAACATTAGCACATAACCAACAGAATGCTATCAGATCAGGCTGATAGTAAGGGCAGCCGTAATTGCACTCCAGTGTCTGTCAGCTGCTTTCTCTCGCGCTAAATTGCTCAGTGTAGTCAGTAGCTCATTTAATGAAACAAGCAGCTCATTTAGAGCCTCAGTGTGAAATATCCACTATATAAATGTATAGTGAACATTACTGCCAACTGCTAACATCTATACTCATGAATGGTTTCTGTACCACTGTACATTGACCATATGCACTCCTACAGTGATGTGGAGTATCTAAGGGGAAACCAGGCAGCCTGGGGATTTTCTGTGCTCCAGTGCATTCTGACCACTGCACAGCTATACGTCTGACACATTGGCTTACACTCCAGAGGATAATTCTCTTATGAATTATTAATGCATAAATACTATATGCCGTTTCTGCAAAGCACCTCTGCAAGAGAAAACCTCTGCCTTTTTTCTTTTTATGCAATATTTAAAAGCAAGTGATGTGGTCTAGACTAGCTGCATTTTGCTGAAGAAGCATGCAGTGCACACCTTATTTACATCTCCAGGCATGCTTTTGGTATAAAGGGAATATATTTTTTGTGCAGTTGCGATTGAATATTCATAAACTGTAAGCAAGACCCTGGACCACAAAACAAAAATATTTGTAGCAATAGACAAAAATACATTGTTTTACCAATTTTTCTTTTATGCCAAAAATCAACAGGATATTAAATAAAGATCCATGAACGTATTTTGTAAATCTTCTACCGTAAATATATCAAAACTTAATTTTTGATTAGTAATATGCATTGCTAAGAACTTCATTTGGACAACATTAAAGGGGAAACATTAGTTTCTTTTAAGAAACAAATTACAAGCAATATATAAAAAAAAATACTGTAAAACAAATAAATGAGAATGCTACATACATTGTATAAAGTAATCAAATGTATAAAAACACTACATATTCTTTACTGTGCAAATTATATAAATATATATCTTATTAAATTTACAAAAGCGATTTAGTCAAGAGAAAATATTTTTTTCTTTTGTTGTTTGATTAACACGAATGACAGACAGCAGGAATATTAGACTGCTGTCACTTTAAGAGCTACCCAGATTCAATTTACTGTTACACATGTTTTTTTCTCAGCTGTTTCCTTTCATTTAAGACCAAAATTACTGTATTTATGAGGATATTTGCAAACACAGCATTTTGACACATACTGTGCAAGTGTGTATTTTACCATTCAAGACAAAAAAAACCCTCCTGTGTGTGCATATAGCAAAATGAGTTCTCTTTCACTGCTGATTGTGTTTTAACAGCCTAAAATCACTGGTTTTTAAATTGCAATGCTTAAGAACACATGCAAACAATACGTTTCGTGTTAATTCTTTGATAAATAGAAAGTTTAGACTAGAAGACTAGCTGCATTTTACTGAAAAAGCATGCAGCGCACACCTTATTTACACTCTCCAGGCGTGCTTTTGGTATAAAGGGAATATATTTTCTGTGCAATTGTGATTGAATATGCATAAACTGTTCCATTTTTTTTATGCACACACCTTAAAACTAGTCTCAGATCAGTAGTGCAGCGTACAACACAGTTCACCGACAAGCAGCGTTGGCAGCCTGCCTGAGGGTGAGGCAGTAATGAGGAACTACTGGTATAAAATGGTGAGGGAATTCCAAAACACCCACACCCGCAAACGCCCGCTAAAACACACCCCCGCTCCTGACATCTGCATTGTGTTTATATGGACTGTGCGGTGGTTAAAGGCGAGTGGAAAAAGCAGCCGTCGCTTCGGATATGTATGGACCCGGCGGTCAGGAGCTCGCAGAGTACAGACAAGCATACTTGTGGTCAGCTCTTACCCTGCCTCTGCACTCTCTTAGGTTTGGCTCGATGTAAAGGAGCAGACCTTATGCAGGGAAGCTATGAAGGGTTAAAACGGGAACACGGGTCTTTTTTTTAGCTTTCACACGTAACTTCTGCGAGCTGAGGTGTTGTTCTGTCAATCCCTGTGACACATTTGAGAAGGATCACCCTTCGCTGATGAGAAAAGCAGAGAAGCAAGGGGATGGGAAAGGAGGAAAGGAAAATAGGAGGAAGAGAGCTTCAGGATGTGTCAGCAGCAGTATAGTGTACCCGTGGTTTGCTAGAATGAAAAGAATGAGGGAAAGAACTTCATAACAGAGCAGAGAGGAAACATTCTCTTACCGCAAAGAGTAGCATTACACAGGATATGGAAATGTACGTTTGTACTGCAGTTTGACCTACCACACACACACACAGGGTAAATTTAAAACAGTTGTGCCCCTTTTGAATGCAGTACTGCAGTGCAAAACCCTGCGCCTTATTTACTAACCATCTGCATTCCAGTTTAACCAAGTGCGACTCGTTTTGTTTTTGTCAGCACAAATACAACTCGTTTTGCATGTAAACTAGTTACTGTATGTTTATTGTTTGAGCATTTTTCCCCACACTGCACTGAATTGAATTTCATTTAACAAGACATGTTTGTGTACAGTGCTATTGACCATGGCTGCAGTCATTCATCAACTAGTGATCAAATGATAGATGACGATATGCACTGTGCACTGAAATTCATGTCGTTTCTTTAGTTAATCAGATGCTAAATCTACATAAAAAGCAAAGGGTACTATTAATTGTTGTGCTGTTATTTTGAAATGGTGTTAAAAGCATTTTCACCAAAAAATTTAAATTCTGTCATTAATTACTCAACATTGACATACAGCAGCCCGCAATAATCTCCTTTTTCAACGAAAATAAAAAGAGATTTTGTTTTTTGAAAAACATTTTTGTCTCGTCTTTCACCGTCAACGATATTGCATGTTGATATAGTCACATTGTCATCTTGTTTTATTCATGGGAAAAAAGTTTGTCAACAAACATTTTTCAGTATAACTTTTGAAACAGTTTGCACTTTTGCATTCAGTACTGTAGTGCAAAACATTGCAACTTGCTTACTAACCACCTGCGATCATTAGCATTGCACTGAGTATTTAAAATATATACAGTAAAAAAAAAAAAAAAAAAAAACATTTTTACGTTTTTTTGTATTTTAAAAGATATTTATGTACAGTTCTGTTGACTATGGCACCAGCAATGTATCAAATAATGTAGAGGAGAATGCATTGTGCATTAAATTGAATTATTTGCTTCATTTCTAAAATTTTACTTGAGTGTTTAAAACAACATACTGCACTTGCAAACGGCTAGTGCAATTTATTTTAAAATTGCATGCACCACTACAGTGCAAAACATATTTACTAATCATTATGCAATCCAGTTGAACTAGATACTAAATACCAATGAAACATTCTGTTTGCCTTCTTTGAGTCTTTTCAGCACAGATATGGCATTCAGTTTGAACATTTTATCAGCTTTATCTAGCACCATGCTTTACTGTTTGAGCGAAAGAAATCTATAAATGTCTAAATCTATACATTTATCTATTTTACTATAGATCGCACATTATTTACTAAAACTCATTATATGTCTGGTAGCTCAGCCGGCACAGAACTGGACTTTAGATGCGCAATCCTTGGGTACGATTCCCGTGAAAAACATGACGCACAATGAAAGTGGTGAAAGATAAAAAAAAATAAAAAAAAATAAAACAGCATGTTTTTTTTTTTGTTTTTTTTTTGTCACATTCGCTTTTCTTCATACTATCAGGTAGGTTTGGGTGCAGTGCAGATGGTACGTTATTTTAAAACACCACAGAGCATTAGTTATAGCCATTTCAAGTCAGATCTGCAGTGACACGTACAAAACCAACATCACATAAAACGTACGATATGTACGTTCATCTGTTTCGGGGGGAAAAAAAAGAACTCAGTGGACATTTCACATTGAATATTCACGTCTTGCGAGAAAGTTCCCACAGGAACGCTTTCGTCATGGTTATTTATCAAAGGATGATTAAATGATGGAGGAGAGCATTGTAACAAAGCTATTTTAGACTTTTGGATTGCAGCAGTAAAGCATGCTAATAAACAAGACAGCAGCAGATGTAATTCATTTTCAGTAAAATCCCCTCACAGAGTTACCTATATCAAGCTTTTTTTTTTCTCCCAGTTGCCTTTCCTCTCACCTCTCCTCGTCTTCTCAGTTACAGTATATAGGGCGGCCAGCCTCTCTGTTGCTATGCCTTTATCCTAACCTACTTCTCCCAGCCCTGAAATAGCACCGGGGTTGCTCAGGTCTATCGTCTCTCTTTTGGGGATAGTAAAATGAGGTCTGTCCTATCACTCAATGATCCTCGTTTTCGTTCTCTCTCCCCAGACGACTAGACAGTCCTCTGGGTCCACACTGTGACGTGTCTGTGTGTTTATAAAAGCAAAAACAGGGTGGTGTATGCATTAATGGAGTCTTCCAAACTTAATAAGCTTTTGTGTCTGCATTCTGAGAAAAATGTTTGCCATTGTTTGAGCTTCTGACAGTTGAATAGGTGATGTTTGCGTTTCAGGATTTGACCGTATTGGAATTTCAGCCGGTGAACCACTTCCTGTTTGGAGTGAATGGATGGTTTATACATGTAGACGGTTCTCACACAAGCACAAAGCCGCGTTGACATATCGCTAGTTCAAAGTAAGAGTAGGTTAGTATATCAAACCTCTTGGCCTTTAGTAGCATGGATGAGCTCATACACTTTAAGAAAACACTCGATCCAAACAAGCACTTAAACTTACATCCTGACATTCCTCTTATCAGATCAGACAAATATGGGTGCAAACAATGTATGTCTAAGATAGTATCGCGCCGTCGTGTGTAAATCAAATGCAGGAGGGCTGCTCCTCCAGCTTCCAGGATCCATTAAACAGCTTCACTCCAATGAACTCCCCTGAGATATGAAATAGCACTAGACGCATTAACAGAACTGATTTGCTCATCCTAACCTTGCTATTGCTATTGGTCAGTCCACCGGTCAATGTCCAATGGGTCTCCAGGGGACGACACTCTAGTGAAAGCACTATATCAGAAAGCATCATTCATACGCAGCCGCCTCAGAATTAGCATATCGCCATTTCACTGCACCAATCAGCTGATAAGATGGAGCCCCACATGAACGGGTCAATGTTTCATTAGCATTTTGGATAATGAAACTAGTGTGCTAGAAAACAAAAGGCACTCTTTCTCACACCACAATCTGTTTGCATTGCACTTTTACGGCGTGATTTGTAAGCAAATGTTTATTTTAATCTAAATTAGCCGGTTTGTTTTATTTTGATTACTAATAAATGACTTCATTAATATTGCATGGAATTTGCTAAATGAGCGTTAGAGGCTTTTTGCATGAATTATTTGTTGAGCAAGGGTTAAATAACAATAAATACATTATAAAGCATATACACTTCTAGTCCAAAGTTTTTAAACATTAAGATCTTTAATGTTTTTTAAAGAAGTCTCTTCTGCTTACCAAGCATGCATTTATTTGATCCAAAGTACAGCAAATATAGAACAATTTAATTTTTTTTTTTACTATTTAAAAGTAACTGTTTTTTATTTGAATATATATATATATATATATATATATATATATATATATATATATATATATATATACTTTTATTTAGCAAGGATGCTTTAAATTGATTAAAAGTGATGATAAAGATATTTATAATGTTACAAAAGATTTTAGTTTTTTGATAAATGCTGTTCTTCTGAACTTTCTATTCATCTGAAAAAACTCCACTCAACTGTTTTCAACATAATAATAATAATAATAATAATACATGTTTTTTTAAGCAGCAAATCAGCATATTTAAATGATTACTGAAGGATCATGTGATTGTAGTAATGATGCTAAAAATTCAGCTTTGAAATCACAGGCATAAATAAACATTAAAATATATTCAAATAGAAAATGGTTGTTTTAAATAGCACAAATATTTACATTTTTGACAGTTTTTGCCGTACTTTGGATCAAATAAATGCAGGCTTGGTAGAAGCAGAAGAGACTTCTTTAAAAAACATTAAAAAACTTTTGACTGGTAGTGTGTGTGTGTATATATATATGAAGAGTTCAGATGCAAAAACCTCTAAATCCATCTAACGCCATTCATTTTATCAGGCTCCGATGTATAGATTTCTACCTAAGTACTGGTACTTCTGATTGGGCTGAGGCTGGTATTTTAGCAAGTTTGAGGTAAAAGTATTTGATGGACATATAATATGTCGAGAGCATTCACTCAGTATCATTATCTCATTTTTGACTGAGATGGCGTTTAGTTTTGCATCTGAACTCTTCATATATATAAAGATTTGAAGGTTTTGTGTATATCCACATTCCTTCCATAAGTGCGCTTATCTGTTATCAGGTAAAACAAGTTTATTTTAGATTATCAGATCAGATACATTTTTTTAGAAAACTGATTGTATCTCATGTGGAGTTATGCTGTAGTTATGGCTGTTGGTTCTCATAGTCCCCAGTGATGTGTTTTGTATGCAACAGATCAGTCACAACAGGCAGGGCAGCATTCTTTTGCCTTTAGTATCTGTTGCGGTTTCTTCATTTCGGTAAAGCAACTTTAAAATAGGCCGCACAACAAAGTGCAAAGCAGGTGACCGTGTCAGCCAAAACTGACTGATCTTTTCCATGTAAGAATCAGATAAAGCTTTTGCGAAGCATGGAAAACCGAAAATGCACGTGTCATTGCAGAGTTTCTTTTTACTTCCCTAATCAGGCTGACTTGACCAATCTCCAGCCGACCTTTCCCTCCTCTGTGTGTGTGTGTGTCTGTGCCATGTTACTATGGCAACACCTCAGGGCTGGTGGCATCGAGGCGGACACTAGAAGGTCGATGATTTTAGTGGTGCCATTTGGGGCATTTGCATCACCTTGTGTGGCTTCGCCTTCAGTATGATGCAACATGTAGTCAGAGCGGCTGCACCTCAAATGCTTCATGACAGCTCTCTCTGAAAAGTTTCAAGGTGTTGCCATGTTTTCCCTAAACAGTGTGTCCTCATCAGAGAGCCAGAAGAGAAGATAGAGAGGCAGAAGAATTTAGGGCAGATCACATTCGAACAATATCGCCTGCCAAACACAGAACATAATTTACTAATATGACGGTTGCTCTCATGGTCTGATATTACACCATGCACGCACTGACCTACTAGTACCAGTCTCTTCCAGTTAAAAAGTCCGTATTTTATCATGTTAAATAACCACATACTAAATCATCGCCTGTGGAAGTTTTGGTGGTGATTGAGGTTGTGTGTTTGGCAGGCGTGAGGGTGGGCAGGTGCATCCTCGGTTGAAAGAGGAGAAACGCAGCACCATCTGGCACAGGGATCCCCCTCCCAGTGGGAGGAGAGGGAGAGACGGAGGGATTGAGGGATGGGGGGCAATGGAGGAGTGTGACCAAGGTAATTAGTACACTGCCTCAGATTAAACCGATGAAAAGAGGGCGGGACCACCCGCTCCTGAGCATAGAAGAAGACTGCGCAAAGCCAACGCCCCCGTATTTGCCCCATATCCAAATCAAGATGTTTCGCTAGGTACTGAAAAGATAAATCCATCAAGTACTTCAAGCTTATCAGCAGCCTTTTAAATAGCAAGACAGGAAATTTATAGTTCATAATTAGGGATGCACGGACATAAAAATAATTCATTTTAAGTGCTACAAGTGAATTTAGGAATCTCTGTGCTATAATGTAAAGGATAAAGAATGGAGGTTTATTTTGATAATTTTTTCTGACCTAAAATATTTTACCTGAAGATAGTTCACCCAAAAGTGAACATTCTTCCATTTAGTACTCACCCTCATGTTGTTCCAAACCTATAAGACCGTAGTTCATCTTCAGAGCACACATGAGAATATTTTTGATCAAATCCAAGACCGTGACCTTGCATAGACTGCAATGCAGCTGACACGTTAAAGGCCCAGAAAGGCAGTAAGGACATCATTACAATAGTCCATGTGACATCAGCGGTTCAACTTAAAAGAGTTCACTGCCAGAACAAAAATGTACAGATAATGCACTCCCTTGTCATCCAAGAGGTTTATGTCTTTCTTTCTTCAGTCGTAAAGAAATTATGTTTTTTCAGACATTTCAGAATTTCTCTCCATATAATGGACTTCTATGGCGCCCCCAAATTTGAATTTCCAAAATGCAGCTTTAAAAGGGTGTAAACAATCCCAGCCAAGGAAGAAGGGTCTTATCTAGCAAAACGATCACTTATTTTCTAAAAAAATATTCAATTTATATACTATTTAACTTCAAACGCTCGTCTTGTCTAGATCTAAATTAACTCTGTGTATTCAGGTTCATCACAGTTAGGGTATGTTGAAAAACTCCCATCTAATTTTCTCCTCCAACTTCAAAATCACCCTACATTGCTGAAGCAATACCAACCCAGTGTTTACAAAGTGAACAGGCAAAGAAGGTCAAACACCCTTTACAAAATATGTCCGTAAAAGTCCATTATATGGAGAGAAATCCTGAATTGTTTTCCTCAAAAATAACAACTTCATTCAGCAATTTCTCTCTTCCCGTCTCTTTAATCTTTAAAGAATTTATTCCCACATTTATTTAATGGCATGCAACTGAATAAATTATATATATATATAATTATGTTTTTATATACACATATATATATATATATATATATATATTTTTTTTTTTTTTGTGTGTGTGTTTTATTTTGATCGTTTTTAATGAAATTATTTCTTTAATTTCCTATTTTTATTATTTAGTGAATTATTGGCTTTTCTTAAATCCACAAACCTCTAGGGAGTTGTGAACTCTGTACTGAAAAGTACACCTAACAGTGTAATTAAATTATAGTTATTGTTTAGATAACAGCCTATTTTAAATACTTTAAATACTAAATGTTAATTTCACCATTTACTAGCGCATTATGTGTCTTTAAACAGACATGATTATTTAAATGAACCAACAATGAACTGTTGTATTTCTATTCATTAATGTTAACAAAGATGTATTGCTCATTGTTAGTTAATGTTTGTTAATGCATTACATAACATTAACTAATGGGTCTTTATTGTAAACTGTTACCGGTTTTTCAAAGACTAACTGTGAGTGTTACGTGATGGCAAACGTGATCAAAATGTCTCATTTTATTCAAATCATTAGTAAGAAGATATAGAAGCCTGGTGACTGGTGACCATATCATGTTGCTCTATGGTTTGTTGCTAGTTGTGTGTGTTTTGGCCAGGAGTCTAAAGAGCCCTTGATCGGCGCATTACTCCCTTTTTGGTGTAATTGCAGCTTTCGTGTTGCTGCCTTTAAATCAGCAGTCCTTCTCATCTCCGCATTCCTTCTTTCTGATCACTTTAAAGTGAGAAATTAAGCCTCTGGAGCTCTTTAACTGTTTAGCTCTTCTCAGACAAGGGCTTTGATCTTCCATTTGTGAAAAGCACACAGCATTCAGACACTTCTAAATGCGGGAGAGGCTGTAAACAGGGCCTGTGAGTGACAGCCAATGAAATTAGACGAGAGCGATAGAGATCCAACATGCTTGACGTTATCTCTGATGTTACATCTCTCTAAATCACTGAACAACAGCCTCGTATGAGAGAGATGGGCTGAGAGAAAGACATCCGCTTCACAGGCTTCACGCACCCAGATCAAACACCTAATGCCGCCGAAGCGTCTCTTAATTAACCGTCTCTGGCTAATTACGTCATGCTTGTACAAACACAGACATATAACACAGGAGTGGCTGTGAGAAATAAAAATAGCAATTTGTTTCTGTTGTTGCAGTGGCTTTAGTCATCTTCGAGTTTCGCCTCGCTCGCTTCGCGGTTTCCCATCGCCACCCGTTTTGACTTGTCACTGGCTCGTTGTAGCAAAGACGTACTGAGAAGAAGCACTTTGGCAGGTGCAGGCTTGTCCGCGCATAGTGACAAATGCAACATTCCTGTCACACGAGTCATGCCACCTGCTCGCATTCCAGCGCAGCCAGTGTCTTTTCTTACTGTCTGCAGCTTAAGGTACATTCAAAGTGCCTTTCTTTCTTATTTCTTTTTTATTCTTTGTAGGACATACAAATGCCTTTGCTATGCTTCAGCACAACTGGACGTTTGTATGTTATATTAGAGTAGATTTATATTAGATTTTTGTTTTTTCTATTTTATGAAATTACACTACCAGTCAAAAGTATTTTGTCATCATATATTCTGCTCACCAAGCATGCATTTATGTGATCCAAAACACAGAAAAAGCAGTAATATTGTGAAATAGTTTTACTATTTAAAATAATTTCTTTCTATTTGAATATATTTTCAAATGTAATTTATTCTTGTGATCAAAGCTACATTTTTAGTATCATTACTCCAGTTTTCAGTTTCACATGATTCAAAGAAACATTTCTAGTAATAATAATGTTTTTGAGCAGCAAATCAGGATATTAGAATGATTTCTGAAGGATAATGTGACTGGAGTAATAATGCTAAAAAATTAGCTTTGAAATCACAGGAATAAATTACATTTAAAACATATATTCAAATAGAAAACAGTTATTTTAAATAGTAAAAATATTTCACTGTTTTTAGCTGTACTTTGGATCAGATAAATGCAGGCTTGGAAAACAATATGAGAAGAGACTTCAAATAATTACCTCTAAACTACATTTTTTTAAATACGCTTTTAAATATAATCTTTATCAAACCACAAAATTAATATCCATTTTTGCATACCGATAAAATAAAATAAAATAAAAAATAAATAGATAAATAAATAAATTGTGTGTGTGTGTATATATATATATATATATATATATATATATATATTTACATTTTTTTAGTAAGTGTTTTATTTCTTTAATTTCATATTTTTATTATTTAGTGAATTATTGCCATTTCATAAATCCACAAACCTCCAGGGGTTTGTAAACTCTGCGCTAAAAAAGTACACCTAACATTGTAATTAAATTATTGTTATTATTTTGTTGGTAACACTTTAGATAACAGCCTATTTTAAATACTTTAAATACTAAATGTTAATTTCACCATTTACTATATATAATGTTTATATTCCTAAATGTACTTGTTGCATTTTTAAAAAATAATTATTAAAGTAATTCTTTGTTGTTAGCCTTTTATTTTTCATGTATTTAAAAATAGTGAAGACATTAACCTGAAAAAATTAGCAGTTTATTCTTATAGCCAGAATTTTTATATCAGTGCACCACTTATGTTGATGAAAGAATGCAATTATTGTCAATAATGTGCATCAGTAAATCATGACAATAAAATCATATTTATTAAGAAAGTCAACTAAAACATGCTGACTTCAAACAGCCCAGAGTTGAAGTGTGTGTGTTCATCCACAGGATAAGCCTATAATTGTTTTGCTATTAAGGATCACAAGGAACTTTAATAAGAAACACCTGTCAATATTTTAAATTCTTTCAAATGCTTAGCACATACGATGTCTGAAAGTTAATTCTGTACTTATTTCTTCAAAAGGAGAATCTAACTGTTACGCTTAAAGGCCAAAATTTACATCTAATGTCTCTCTGTCTCTGTTTCTCAGGTGTCCTCCTTGACATACAGAAACACTTTGAG
The DNA here is from genome assembly GCA_033026305.1 of Cirrhinus molitorella. Taxonomy (NCBI): domain Eukaryota; kingdom Metazoa; phylum Chordata; class Actinopteri; order Cypriniformes; family Cyprinidae; genus Cirrhinus; species Cirrhinus molitorella. Next base: position 47,746,255 of record CM065119.1, read on the forward strand.
GTTGGTGACAGCGGAGCGGGCTTGTTGCAAACAGGTAAGTCTCTCATAATCCCATAATTACGTGGTTTTGCAATCATGCAGTGTGTGCACACAGACTCACTGACTTATATCACTGACATGAGGTGGAAGAGCACACTAAAATCCATTAAGCTCCCAGCAGTGACAGGGATAACAAAGGAGAAGAAAAAACTGTGAATGAGGTGCTTCAGCTCCACCTCCCTGCTCCCGAAAGCCAGTGTAATTGACTTAGCTTGAAGCACTTTGGGTTTTAAAAAAAACTGCCACAGTTGTTTGGATTAGATGGAGTCCCACCCTCCACTGTGATCTGTCTATTATTCAACAGTGCATTGGCATTACATACATTTTCCAATATTTCTATTAAGGAAACAACCACAGTATGGTGAGGTACATGGGAAGCTATAATGTTTTTTTTCAGTCTGGTTGTTACAGGAAACTGTAATAGTACTGCAGTGGATGCCTGACACTGTGAGTTCCTTTTAATGGGAGGAAAAGACTAGTTTATTCTGGAAAACACACAGAGCTCTTGTTAGCTCAGCGATGCTTGCGGTCTTTGTTGTTAACGTTCATAACGGCTAAAATTAAAAAACGACTTATAATCGTCCACTCATTATATGCAGATGACAGTGAAGTGTAACACATTATGACATCATTAAAGGTTATTTGTGGTGGGTGAGGAATCAGCGGATGGATACAGAGGGAGGTGAATGAGTGGGTTCAGTGTTCAAACGGCTGGTTTGCACTGGGTCAGGTGGGGGATTTTGGAGGCTGTTGGGTTGGGCTTCCTGAAACGGGCTGGGCCCACGTCAAGTGGCTTTTGTGAAGGAGAGTTACTATGTGGAGGTCCTATTGGAGAGCTTAGCAGCCTAATGAACACTAGCACACATAAATTGTAGCTGTGTGCTTGTTCACACACATGCTTGAGTGTGCAAACAGAGACACCGTCGTATGCAGACGCAAGAATATATACAACAAGCACACACTCACATATACAGAGGCTCATTGAGCAGTCGCATAGACGGGGATGTCTGGGATTCAGATCCAGCTCCATGTTTATCTATTGCCACCATTTATTAGGTTTGAAAATATTACATTGACTGGCCCATGGAGACCTCGACACATAAACCTTTCAGTATTTAAGAGTGGGATATTTTAATTATGGGTGAAAAGGGTGAAGTAAATAAAAAAATTTACACCTCTTAAAAAGAATAAATCTATGGAAGCCTGTTTCTGCCACTGAATAAAAAAACTTTCCTTACAATCCAGACTTTTTTCTCACAATTGTGAGTTTACATCTTGCAATTCTTACTTTTTTCTCAGAATTGTGAGATTTAAACTCACAATTGTGAGATTTAAACTCACAATTGTGAGATTTAAACTCACAATTGTGAGTTATGAAGTCAGAATTGCGAGATATAAACTTGCAATTCTAAGAAACGAAGTCAGAATTACAAGTTTTTCAAGTTCATATCCTGCTATTCTGACTTTGTAACTCGCAAATAGCTTTATATCACGCAATTCTGACTTCATGACTCACAACTGCGAGTTTATATTTCACAATTCAGGAAAAAAAGGTCAGAATTGCACGATACAAACTCAGAATTGCGCATTTTTATCTTCTGACTTTATTTCTCGCAATTGCGAGTTTATATCCTGCTATTCTGACTTTAGATCTTGCCAATCTGTTTATATCATGCAGTTTGGACTATATATATCTCACAACTGCAAGTTAATATCTCACAGTTTAAAAAAAAAAAAAAAGTCATAATTACAGGAAAAACTCAGAATTGCACGATACAAACTCCCATTTGGGAGAAAAGGTTTTTATCTGATTTTATTTCTCGCAAGTTCATATCCTGCTATTCTGACTTTGTAACTTGCAAATGTGTTTAGATTACGCAATTCTGACTTTATGACTCACAATTGCGAGTTTATATCCTGCTATTCTCACTTTATAACTCGCAAATGTGTTTATATCTTTATGATTCGCACACTGTAAAAAAACAAAAAATACAATTTGTTAAGTCAACTTAAAATAATTTGTTACCCTGCTACCTTAAAATTTTAAGTTCAGTCAACTCAAATAAGTTTATTGAAGTTGAAATGCTAAGTTGTACTAAGTGACAACAAAAAATGTTTGTTAAACTTAACAGCTGTGTTTGTTACTCGGCTGCCTTAAAATATTAAGTTGAATCAACTCAAATATCTAAGCTATCACTTAGTAAACTAACATTTCAAGTTGACTTAACTTTTTTAGAGTTGACTGAACTTAAACTTTTAAGGCAGCAGGGTAACAAATTATTTAAAGTTGACTCAACAAACTGTTTTTTACAGTGCAATTGTGAGGTTATATCTCACAATTCTGAGAAAAAAAAAGGTCAGAATCGCAAAATATGCCTAGCTGGTGAAAATGGAAGAAAAAGAAAGAAAAAGAAAAAAAACTGTGAAGCTAATGCTTAAGACAGGAAAAAATGCCAATTTGCCAAAGCTGTAGAGCAAATAAATAAAATTGTATTTATATTATGATGTATATATACTACAATTTTAAAAGTTTGGAGCTAGTAGGACATTTTTAAAGTGAGACATCCATTCTACTCAATTATATTATATAACTGACTGTAGAGATGAGTAAGATGTGCAAAGGAAAAAGAAAGAGCTCTTCTCTGTTTTTGCTTAGCTGACCGATTTAGACTGTAGAAATCGTCCTGTCACTCACTGAGGAAAATGTGTTTTTGATTAGTCCATAATTGGAAGCAAATAAACATTACAGTTCTGCTTGGCTCAGGTTAACCATAGTGAATGACTGGTTGGAAACTTTCTATAGGTTGACGCTCAGCAGGGAATTGTTGCTTTGACAGCATGGCAGCCAATTATTGGTCTATATGCTACAAGAGGGATGGCACCTCTCATGCTGTGAGACTGGCAGGAGATTCACTCTAACTAGGGGTTAAATTGGGACGTTTGAGGTGGGAGGCCTTAAAATCTGAAAAGGTACAGCCCCACCAAAACAAAAACAAATAAATGAAACAAGTTTAATAGGTTTTCTAGCACATTCGCTAAATTTAGATGGAAAAAATGGCAACAAAATCTGGCCCGGAGCAAGAAGGAGATTAAATGGAGTTGAGATTTCTGATTCTTGTTTTAGCAGGTTTTGCTATGAACGTAAAAGCATGACTGTTTTTGGGCTAATAAAATGGTGCTATAATAAACCACATCCTGAACCACCCAGAAAAAACATGAGCAGGGTAAAGTCCCTTTGTTAAGCAGTGCATGTGGTCAGTGCTTAAAGTGCAGAGAAAGTGTCTGTGGCAGGTTTAGTTTGGCCTCTGTTCCCAGTCTGACCTCAGTCTTCACACAGCGCAACGAAATTTCAGATGCTCTGGCCACTGGCTGAGAACCTCAGTGTGAAAACTTAGTTGAAGGGATGGCATGAGATCAACCGGAGTGTGTCATATTGTGACATACTCTGATTTGTCTGAGTGGCAACGTTTAACTAACAACTTCAGTTTGTTTTTGCACATACTGTACATCTGTTAGTCTGACAGACCTGAGTTTCTAAAATCTACAGACTGTAGCAGGGTGTCTTAAAGTGCACATGGCAAGGAGTGATGTTGAGATTAATGTCTTATGGAATGTCTTGAGGAATAGCTGACTAAGGCAGTGTACCATTAAACACGAGGTGAAATATAGTGACAGGTTGGGAGGAGGAAGCTTTTCACAATATAATTGAACCCATAGGCCTTTCTTTGATAGTCGATTTGTCACAACAGTGTGTCATTGTCATAACAAAAGGAAGTAAATATACAGTAAATTAGTGAATGATGGGCTGTGGAAAGACTGGAGTATCAAGTACCACAGAGATGAGGTCAACACAGTGTGATTCAGGCCTCATGCATCATTGATTTAATGCGGTGAGCAATGAAACACTCATGGAGTAGATGAAAGATTTAGTTCCTGCAAAAATATTTCACATATGTAAAATATTGGTTATGCGATACGTGTCCTTCAAGTAATGCCCAGTGTCATATTCCAGACGAATGCGTGTCTATACTTGATATTGACACTTAGACCGCTCTCGTGTAACCTTATGAGGGCAATATTGACTTTACCCGGGGTTTACGCGATGCGCTTTTGCCTGTGGCTGTCATACCTGTCAATCGCCTTCATGTCCACAAAGATTAAGCTTCCAGATCTGATCCCACACACAATGTTCTCTCATGCTTCATTTCTTTTGCCCCGGCAGAGTTTTAACCATCAGACCAAGAGATATTCATTTCAGATTAGCGGGAAAGAGCAATTATTGTTGACAGAGGACAAGAGTTGACTGTTTGCTAGCCACAACACCTGCAGGCGTTCCTGGACGTCTGCGAGACGTAATGAGGATGGAACGAGGAAAGAGGAGAGGGTTAACCGGGATGCTATTACTGTCCCGAGGGCCTCCTCCTTGCTCTTTTGTTTGGTAGGTGACATCGGCATTTTAAGGATGGGTGTGGGGAATCTGGATGGCCTCTCTGCGTCTTAAAGAGAAATATTTGCTGAAGATGGATAGATGAGGATGAGCTTTAGACAGGTGAATGTTAAAATTTCCTGTGGTCTGCGGGTCAGTTTACTCAGGTGGTCTTTAGTTGTATGCAACCTAAAACTTGGACTCATTTTTAATCCTAAAAGGGTTTTGTTTTGACAAAAAAATTAGAAACTAAATAATGTGCTTGTTTGACAGTGCAAAATATGCCATCACAGTGATCATGTGATCAGACTGGTTGCCAGGTCATTGCTCTGCAGCTGCTAAAGGGGTTCAGAGTAGGGCTGCTCAATTTGGCAGGAAAAAATTGTGAACTGATTGTAAAACATGTGAGTTAAACACTATAAATAAGTGTCAGGTTTGCTGTGCTTGTTTATAGGTTTTCACAATTGGGCCCAATAATTTGTGATTATGTCAATATGACTATAAAATAATACTATTACTAATAATAATTAAATGAAAATATTAAAATAAGAAAGCTGTAAAATTACAATATCAAAATATATTATTTTTAGATATTAAATCATCAAGCATTTATGTTTGCATTAAAAGCCTTTAAAAGCAGGTTTATTTTGAAGCTGTTCTGCCACTGAATAAAAATAAAAAGGCTACAGCGAGTTTATATCTCGCAATTCTGACTTTTTTTCTCAGAGTTGCATGATACAAACTCCCAATTCAGATTTTTTTCCTCAGAATTGTAAAATTCAAACTAGCAATTCTGAGAAATCAAGTTAGAATTGCGAGATTTAAACTCGCAATTGTGTCATAAAGTCAGAATTGCGAGATATAACCTTGCAAATCTGACTTTTTTTCCTCAAAATTAAGAAATATAAACAATTCTGAGAATGTAGTGTTTTTTGCCCTTTAAAAATTGACTTTATATCTTGCAATTGCGAGTTTATATCTCACAATTCTGAGGAAAACAGTCAAAATTGCGAGATGTAACTTGCATATAAGGAAAAAAAAGACTTAATTTAAATTTTATCTCACAATTCTGACTTTATTTCTCGCAATTGTGAGTTTATATCCCATAATTCTGAGAAAAAGTCTGAGTTGTAAGTTTATATTTCACAGTTATTTCGAGTTAATATCATGCAATTGTAACTTGATTTTTAAAAATTGTTAGTTTATATCTCACAATTATGTCTTTATACCTTGCAATTGCAAGTTTATGTCTCATAATTCTGAGAAAAAAAGGCAGAATTGCAAGTTTATATCTCACAGTTATGACTTTATAACCCCCAGTTGCAAGTTTTTATCTCACAATTACGAGAAAAAAAGGCAGAATTGTGAGTTTGTATTAATTCTGGGGAAAAAAAGTTGCAATAACCTTTTTTTTTATTATTTCTTATTCAGTTGTAGAAACAGGCTTCCATAGGTTTATGATTTCTTATAACAAATTTGGAAAGATGGTTGGTGCCATATCATGATTTGGCTTTATTTTTGATTTATTTATGCAGTCCTAGTTCAGAATAATTGTTAATGTGTTGTACAGTACCAAGTCAAAAGTGCCCACCCCTAAATATCAGTGATATATGTCTACACAAATTTTTCAGATTTCAATAAAAACTATTTTTTTCATTTTCACTATTTTTTTTTTAGGTTAAAAAGTCAATTATCCTAAAAAAGTAATAACAAACATCTCAACCTGATGCATGATTTGTATGATGTTATTCATATTTTTAGCACAAAAGGTGTTTGTTACCATACTTGAATACTCAAGGTTATATGCTTTGACTATGAGCAATAGTAACAAATCATTTTTATAATGCCGAAAATATGATACACTATGTTTCACTTGTCTGACGACACCACAGAGACTCTAATTAGACTGTATTGCTCTAAAGGTCAAGAGGTCGGTGCCCTTCGGTCAAAGATGGCAGCTCTTGTCTGCATGTGAGGTGTGTGTCTGCCGCTTCCTCCTATCCCATCTGTCACTGCAGGGGCGAACGCTGCTTTTGAATCCTGACACGACTCCGCTGAGCCCGTGTCTTCGTCTAGCCGCTCTGTCTGGGGGCATGCGTTGTATATAGCTGCAGTCAGTCTGTGGCCCTTTCGGTCAGTGAATGAAAGACTGCGGCCCAGGTGTTCGACTACATCCACCCAGACAAAGAATGCGCTATATTAAGAAGAAATTGTGACCGTCAGGATATTGGCTTACATAGCCATGAGCCACTAAAAGACATTATTTAAAAAGTGAGACGCACAGGCCTCCTGTAGTACCGTACTTCCACTGTATGTTTACACAGCCACAATTGTCCCCTTCTCAGCTTTCGTTTTAATGGTGGACCTTACAGTTTCTGATTTCTTTGGCCTGGGCAGTGTGTAGCTACTGTAGTATCTGTGTATTATCAGCTGTTCACACTCAAACCACAGCTGTACTATGATATCCCTCTGCTATTCGTCTCTCGGTATCATTAGGTTTCTCACAAGACTTTGCTGTGTAGCTGTTTTTGCTGCACTGTCAATTTGACAGGCGTCTAAAAAAATGAATAAATGGATTCCACAGCAGGAAAGAGACAGCAGGAGACGTGCTTGAAGGAGACGGACGTAGACTAAGCGGGAGGGATGGAAATGAAAGAGGGAAAGCGCAGCACCTGCTCGTCTTTCCCATAGTCAATGGCAGAGAGACGTAATGATCCACAGCCCGTGTCAATGCGAAAATGGAGGGAAAAAATAAAAACCAATTTCTCTCTCCATCAGCCTGTCTCTGACACTGGGTAATGAGCAATCAATACAGCAAATCTCTGCACATGCTATGAATAGATATGTAGGTCTTGCAGCTTGAATCTGCTTTAGATCCGCCTGATGGGTGAATCTCACAAAGAAATGTGAGATTCTAAATAAAAAAATTGCATTTTAACAAATTATTTTCTCACCTTACGGTCGTTCCAAACCCATAAGACCTTCGTTTATCTTTAGAACACATATTAAGATATTTTTGATCAAAACCAAGAGCTTTCTGGCCCTGCATAGATAGTAACGCAACACATTCAAGGCCCAGAAAGGTAGTAAGGACGTCACTAAAATAGTCCAGATGACATCAGTGGTTCAACCTTAAGCTATGAGAATACTTTTTGCACGCGAAGAAAACTAAAAGTACACCTTTATTCAACAATTTCTTCTTTTTATCCACCTTAAGGGGAGACACTGCAGGCAATTTGCAAGATTTTGGGCTTTTTGGCTTTTCATAAAGTGTGTTTTCAGACTAGTGGAAGGAAAACATCCAAAAGACACTGTTAAGTGTTTCTTTTATAGTGCTTTATCTATTTGTGTCAATAGATTTCAATTACAATACATATTTTTAAAGGCTGTTTTCTCAAAATGATTTTTTTCTCCTATACTGAGCCATAAATCTCCACTTCAGTGGTATTTACACACGCCAAACTTTACATTTGTATTCCTGTTTTTACCCTGAAGGTTTTTACAGAGGTATTTGTTCATATATAATTTGCTTGATTATATACATTTTATTCCCCCCAAAATTGTAAAAAAAAAATACACAGTTTTTTGTCTGTTCTAAGTATTTTCTGAATTATGGAGTGACAAAATGACATACCCAAAATTCCCTCTGTAAAAACGTTTGGTGGATGTTAATATGCAAAAAAAATAAAAAAATAATAAAAATAAATAAATACAAATTTTGAAACTGACTTCATCCAGTATTTAGATTTTTATACTAGAAATGTATGCAAATATTTGCATATTTCAATAAACAATTCCTCATTTGCATATTTAAATTTGATATTTTAGAAAATGTAATACTAAAAATGTTTGCAATTATCAATGTAATCAATCAACTGGGTAAGTAAGGTGACAACTATTAGTTAATTTTTTTACCCTATTCACCTGCAGTGTCTCACCTTCAAGTGCAGTGTCATGCCAATCAAAACCCTGCAGCCGATCACAGCAAGCCTTAACCCCAAAGCCAGGGAATGGCCTGCCTCTCTTTCATTTAAAGAGTCTGCATGGACAGTTTCCCTCCAAAAATGTAATACAGGAACAGACAGAGCAAATCATATCATTAGACCTAATCATATCTGTCCTGAAGCTCTCTCAACGTTCAACACAACAAAGCATTTTTGACAATGATCCAAAAGACATTAGAGTCAGCTTAGGCGTTGCACAAAACCTTGAGTATTTTCTGGTATGATGAAGACATGCACAAATCAATACAAGGCGAGGGTCTGTTCTCGGCTCCCTGTGGACTCAACCACCCATCCACACACAATACATCTCTCAAGGTCAAACCGTTTATTACAGTACGTTCAGAGAGAGGGAACATGGGTGTGATCCTTTGATATATTACGTGTGTACGTGAGGGTTTGTGTGCATTTGGACTGACCAACATGTGAGTAAATTTGTCACGTTGGTTTAAACAGCTTTAGACATAGACACACACTCATTTACACACTCTGTCATTTGAACGCTGGCCTATCATTAGATGTACAGCTCTGGGCTGGAGAGGAAAACTCCACACCCGCTTTAAAAAAGCCCATATCCCACGCTTCTCACACATCAGCTCCCAGCTATAACACGGAGTCTAACCAGCCGTAGGCAAGGAAATTACAGGATATTATCTTTTCTTGACTCAATTCTGGTTTCTAACCAAGGCCGGTACTGTAAAAATACAGTTAAAGCTACATTTCCCATGTTCAGCTGACTTCAGTGTCCAATAGTGAAGGAATTTTAGTGTCAGAATGTATTTCCTGAACACTACTGGGAAATAACTGACTAAGAGTAGTGATGCAGCCAGTTTAACAACATTTTCTTGCTGGGTGACAGTGGCTCAGCTCTTTTCACAATAATATAACTTTGAACCGTTCATTTATTTAGTAATTCATTAATTCATTCATTCATTTAAAAAAAAAAAAACTGTCTAAAGAACCAACTCAGTATTTTTTTTTTGGTAAATCGGTTGTGCATACAGTTCATTCAAAAGAACCTATTGAAAGAAAACAATTCCCTTCTTCACAGGATTCATTTTAGCGAATCACTTTGTTCGTTCAGTGGATTCAAAAGAATCTATTTAAAGAAAACAATTCACAGCTTCACAGGATTCATTTTATCGAATCACTTTGTTCGTTCAGTGCATTCAAAACAAATCCAAAGAAAACAATTCACTGCTTCACAGGATTCATTTTATTGAATCACTTTGTTCGTTCAGTGCATTCAAAATAAATCCAAAGAAAACAATTCACTGCTTTACAGGATTCATTTGAGTAATCAGTTACTTTGGATAGTTTTTTCATTAAAAAAATGTTCAAAGAAACAGTTGCCTGCTGCACACAATTCATTTTCAAAAGAAAATGTTCAAAGTTCATTCTGTTAATTTAAAAGAATCTGTTCAAAGAAAGATTCACTGCTTAATTTCTTCATTCCAAGTAGTTGGATGACGTTTTATATAGGTGAATATTGCTGTTTGTCATTATATTTTTATTACATAAATTTGAGTTTTTAATTTGCTTTTAGTGACAATTATGTCATGTAGATAAGTGGATTCAGAAGATTTTAGTTAGAAATATGAATTACAGTACTTCAATTTACGATTGTCTTGTATCTTAGAAAGCTAGCTTTAGTTTCTGTGCACCAAACTGATGAAAATTCTGAATATAAATTTTCATCTGGATTCAATTTGAAACCTCCAGTGGACATTTACAACATCTAGGCTGTGGTGTTGTTAGTCCATGTGGGGAAGGTTGTAAAAGTGCAACTGCGTTTCTTCAAAGAAGTGTGTTTCTGTGCATAATACGTGCCTACACACTATTTAAATGTCCCACACACTCTCTCCGCTAATACTATTCAGCTGGAAAGTGTTGAGTTGATCTTCCCTTTTATCAACGGTGCTCCTCTCCTCCCTCTCGGATCTGTTGAAAGGCACGAGTGCAGCTGAGAGCTAATAGTGAGTGGTGAAAAGCGTAACAACCTAACACCATTTACCACCACTTCCACATGCGGGCCACACAATCGCAAGGGTTCACCCCAGAACCTTGGCAGCGCCGATTGTGGCGTTTCAAAAAAAAAATGTCATTGGTACATTCTGGTAAGCTACAAACAGTGTGGCCTATTTCAGGGAAGCTTTACCCGACTACTTACATATAATAGGCCAAGAAACATATGCACGCTCACACACATAAATCAAACACACCCACCGGTAAACCAAGACTACTGAAGCCTGAAATAGTTTCTTTGAAATGGTTTGCAATGAAGTAAACGAGAGGAATGCGGGTGATGTTCAGCGGGTAGCCAGCCCTGTGTGTTTGTGTTTAGACGAAAGCATCAGCTAAACCCTTCATTCAGGGGGAATTCTGACAGAGGTATGCATGAGCATGAAGGTTAGGTGAGAAAAATCCAAAGGTGGAGTCTCTGGGTAGGCGCAAAGATACATCCGTCATAGACATGACAGCGGCTTCTGTCTGGACGCCAAACGTCAATGCAAAAATCTGACAAGCGCTACAAGAATGGCCTGTAAGCGGTTTACAATAAGTGTTTCAAAACATTTATGCACAAAAAAAGAAAACAAAAACATTTGGACACACCCTCATTTAAGATTTTTTAAAGAAGTTTCTTATCAAGGCTGTTTTCACTTGATCAAAAACACAGAAAAAAAGGAATATTGTGAAATATTATTACGATGTAAATCAATGTTTTTCTATATTAATATACATTCAAATGTAATTTATATCTGTAATTAAAGTTGAATTTCCAGAATCATTACTACAGGCTTCAGTATCACATGATCTTTCAAAAATCATTCTAATATGCTGATTTATTATTAGTGCTGGAAACATTTTTTTTTGTAACCTGTGATGCATTTTTCAGGAATTTTTGATCAATAAAATATTTAAAAAGAACAGCATTTATTTAAAATAGAAAGTTTTTTTTTTTTTTTTTTAAAGTTTGGGGTTTTATTCTTTCTTTTTTTGCAAGAAATTAATACTTTTATTCACCAAGGATGTGTTAAATTAATAAAAAGTGATAGCATAGATTTACATTGTTAGAAAAGATTTATATTTTGAATAAATGCTGTTCTTTTTAACTTGTTATTCATCAAAGAATCATAAAAAAAAGAATCACAGGTTGCAAAAAATATTTGGCAGCACAACTGTTTCCAACATTGATAATTCTAATAATAAATCAGCATATTAGAATGATTTCTGAAGGATCACGTGACACTTAAGACTGGAGTAACAGCTGATGAAAATTCAGCTTTGCACCACAGGAATAAATTATACTGTAAAGTATATTCAAATAAAAAAACATTTTATATTGTAATAACATTTTTGATCAAATAAATGCAGCCTTGATGAGCATAAGAGGCTTCTTTAAAAACATTAAATGAGAAGGTGTGTCCAAACTTTTGACTGGTAGTGTAAGTGTAGACCTTGTTATCGCTAAAAGTCGCACAATGTGGCATCGTAAGATTATTTTATGTTGTTTTGCAGTAAAAGTAGCTCACTGAGTGCAACCATTTGACATAATCAATGCAAAATTCACTGTGCACCCTCCGTAGTCAAAACTATGTTTAAAACAATGTGGATTTTTTTTTTTAAATAACATAAACCTTTCTAGGATTACAAGTCTTAATACCAGGGGTTTCTTTTAAATGCAAAGCATTGCTTGTGGCAATTCTACGGTGAGAAGACAGCGTATACACACCTTTCTGACAGATTTACAGCCAAAGAGGAGAATCTCGACAGAAAACTGGAATATTTTTCTTTCTTTTGTCTGTGTTCTCTTCGGCAGAGGTATGCAACAGGTGTATGTGTGATGCGAATATGTTTTTGGGTGTCAATCTTAGTCACTGTTATGTAAAATTGAGTTGTCAGTTTCAATAACACGTTTCACAATAGATATTGTTCTGAAACAGATTTAGAGAGCGCCTTGCATATTTTTGACGCATCATCATTCAGAGCATTTTGTTTCTGTGATTGTTTGACTAGGGTGGTTTTCCTTTACGTTCTGTCTGCATTCTCTTTGTTATTGTGGAGACAGGAAAACCATTACTATAAGAGTTCCACTCCATTAACATCATCTTCGTCATTCACCTATATGTGACTCTGAACCATAAAAAAACAACATGATAAGGGATTTAAAAAAAAAAAAATGGGAATAAATAAGAATAAATAAGCTTTCCATTGATCTATGGTTTATTAGGGTATATTAGAATATTTTGCATATAAACAACTATTTGAAAATCTGGAATCTGAGGGTTCAAGAAAATCTAAATATTGAGAAAATAACCTTTAAAGTTTTTAGCAATGCATATTACTAATCAAAAATTGAGTTTTGATATATTTACAGTAGGAAACGTACACAATATCTTCATGGAACATGATTATTTAATATCCTAATGATTTTTGACATAAAAAAAAAAAAAAAAAAAAAAAAAAATATATATATATATATATATATATATATATAAATATAAATACACACACGTATGTATATATATATTAGATTTATGTCTAAAATATTTATATTTATTTATAATCTACATTGTATTCAGGTATAAATATATATACATATAAATATTTTGTTTTAATATATACATGTATGTGTGTGTATTTACATAAACTTTTATTTTGGATGTGATTAATCATTTGACAGCCCTAATATATATATATATATATATATATATATATATATATATATATATATATATATATATATATATATTTTGGCCCATAAATTGTATTTTTGACTATTGCTAAAAATATACCCGTGCTAATTAAGACTGGTTTTGCATTCTAGGGTCACATATAATCATAACTCGAATTAGCTTGCAAGCAATTCAGCTTTTGTTTGTTTGTTTGTTTGTTTGTTTTTTTACCTTGTGGTACCATTGCTATTACTAAAGTGCCATTTTTGTATCTAAAAATGACCAGGGACAGGTCAGCCTCATTTACCAGCACTAATCCACAAATTGTTCCCGCTCTCCCACCCACAAACCAACGCAGACACACATTTTTGTTTCTAACCACTTACACATAAAAAGCGCAGTTAGCATGGGCGTGTAGAAACAAAACAGCGCACTCCAATTCAAATGATACTGCACACTGTAAACCACATGAAAGTGCTTTTGTTATTTGTCATTCAGTGCTCAATGTCATTCTCATTTTTCTTTCTGAAAACTTCCAGCTGTCTTAAAGCACACCGCATGTTTATTTTAATAAACTTTAGCTTTGTGAATGCCACAATAAGTGCAGAAACTCTGAATGCTACAGCCTTGTGACATCTAACCGAATAAAAAATTGTTGGCATCTCAGCCTTATTTGTGATATAACGGTCTATTTAGCCATGTCTTAACTACATCTCTATTAAAGTCTCCTTCGCTCAAGCACATTTCTAACGAGGGATGGAAAAAAGTCTTTATGGAACCTTCTTTCTCTGTGTATGAGGAAGTGGAGGGATGGATTGTGGGCGGCTAATTCATGGACAGGCTGCCCCTGAGCGAATGGCTAAGCATTTGTCATCAGCCTTTTTGAACAGAACAGAGTTAATAGTCACTTGAAATCTTTCCATCATGGCAGCTGTGACGCGTCCGTTTTCCTTGCTGCTAGCACTAAACATTGACAGAAGTGTATTAGAAGTGATAGTGGATGGTGTTTTTTTTGCATTCATCTTTCAGTGGCTAAACAGTTATGTAAGCTGCAGGATTAGGAGTATCAGCTGTTTTAAAGACAGAGTTATTTTCTACTTTCAGAGCGAGAGTTTTTCTCCCTGCTGTGATGTATTGCATTGCAGTGTTTTAATGCTGAGCTCTCAAGACGATTTATCTTGTTATATGAACACACAGTATACATGAGGTGACCTCTGTTTACCGTCTTATTATATTCTTTATGAAAAGCTGAGCTTTGAATCTCTTTGTTCAGCTTCCACTATACTTTCGTCTGTTTGTTTTGGCTTGATTCATTGCGCTGTCTTTTTACTTTCAAACAACTCAACATCCTCTGACTCTATTGAGGCCTCTATAGATTGCGAATACACAATGAGAAAAGACACATGCAGGTATTCAACCGTCCACATACACAAATATACACGGACGTCAGACAGTTTCCTGTTTAATGTCACTTCCTCAGCATCTGTCTCTCTGCACCTGCAAAGTCCATAGACTGTCATTTGTCTGAGCACGCTGACGAATGAATGGATCGGACATGCTTAATTCACCGTGTCCGATTGTTCTGTTACTTTAGACGTATAAGTACAGCAAAATAGTTTACAGTCAAGAGTTTTTTCACACTTTTCAGGGGTCTCAGCGCGGTTCGCGTGATTTTTTGCCCATATGTGAACATGACAACTTCCTCTGGCAGATCTCTACAAATAATTCGCACACAGCGTACACTCATTTATTTTAATTCCAACCGCTTTCAAACTGTGTTAAGAGAGATGCGACTCTTGTGCTTGCCCGTTTAAACTTAGCAGGCGCTAAACTACACTTTCTTTAGCATCTACTGTGTTTAAACTGTCAAAAACACCCATGGTTCACATCTGGGAAAGAAATAGTACATGTATCAATACTGATCTGTGCATTACTGTAGTTCTAGTACAGCAGCCTAATATGAGAATTAGTAGAATCTGACATTTATACGATTAATACATTTTTCATTTGATTGTTATATTTCTTACTTAAATACTGCTTTTAAGGATAGGACTATCTATAATGTACCTGAACAAATTAAAACAGTGTATTGTGTTTTCTTTTATCCATTTTTTTTTCAATGTCATCAATGCTTTTTACGCGAGTCCTTAAAAAGTCTTAAATTTAACTGTACCAAATTTAAGGCCATAAAAAGTACAATGGGGAAGGAAAGACAAGTATTACCATCTCTCTGAATGTGAAATTGATCATTTTATTATTATTATTATTATTATAAACCTGTAAGCCTATCTGAACTGTAAATCATGCTTTTTACAGTAATTTTACAGTTTAATATGTTACCGTAGATGTTACACTCATATAGCATTCATTTTATCTGTGCAGGTCTTAAAAAAAGTCTTAAATTTTAGCTTAAAAATCCTGCAGAAACCCCTTGTGCTATGAAATAAACATGATTAACAAGGAAAAACATTCTAAAAAAATTACAAAGGTGCACAAAACTTATATTTTTGTGCAAAAGATAAAAATATTCCAATTTTGGAGGCCATAATGTTAGCTATCAAACACTGAACTGGACTAAATCCAAAAAGCAACAGAGGTCTGAGACACCATTGCTGCTTAAGTGGACCAGAAAATGATCTGAGTCCTCTTTCAGGAACAGTGACAGTGTGAACATAAAGAAAACTGGGCCCTTTTTCACTTGGTCCACTTAAAGGGGTCTGGGGTTGGTTGTTTTAAAGAGGACTCAAGTGTGAAAACAAGTGTGGTATTTTCTAAGAAATCTGCTGTAAAATGAAAACCAAAAATGCTTCACATTACATTAATACAATGCTGTTTAAAATTTTGAGATTGAAGGGTATTTTAAAGAAAGAAAGAAATGAATACTTCAGTTTAATTATTCAAAGGTGACAGTAAAGATATTTATAATGTAACAGAAGATTAATATTTAAAACATTTTGTTACTTTTTGTTTTACTTTCTTTACATGTACTAAGGTTCCCACAAAAATTCTAAGCAGCACAACTGTTTTCAACACTGATAATAAGAAATATTCAAATGATTTCTGAGGGACCATGTGACACTTAAGACTGGGGGGTAATGATGCTGAAAATTCAGCTTTGCCATCAGAGGAATAAGTCTATTTTAAAATGTATTAAAATAGAAAACATAAACTTACATAACAACCCCAAACTCATCAACAGTATTATATTTCTATGTATTTGCCTGAATTAATCATTTCATTTCGTGTTAAAGAACTTCAACAGTCAACAATGAATTTCCTGGAATAAGTGTGACATTTCTGACTAAGAGTGACCAGCCCTTTTTCATTAGAATTGAAATACCTGCATACCTTCATGCACCTGATTCAGTCATTGTCCAGTGCAATTTATTTTCAGTTGTGTTAAACTGCAACCAAAACAAAACTATAGTTCAGTGGTTTCTTCTTTACCATGACGCAGCCTCTTAACCTTCTAAGGACTTGTTTTTCATCTCAAATATTTTACATTGATATTCCCATGATCATTACTCTGGCATCAGCTGACGCAGTTCCTTTGATTCAAGAAAGAATGTCACTAATGTTTCCTAGTAGGTAAAAGATCCTCTTCACAGATCAAAGCACAACAAAAATGAAACAAACAAATGAGCGAACTGAAAGTACTGCATATTTGTAAACATCTCAGGCGAAGCATCGCTATAAACACGCTGTACGCAAACACTGCTGTACATGTATAACACTTGTATAAGAGCTGGTTGCTGACCTCACTGTCTATTTATATTGGTTGAACATCACATTTAAAGGCCAAGGTCTGGCTATTAGATTACCCTAAATGCCTGCCTATAAGATTAGGAGATCAAGAAGTTCTGAAAACATTTGCAAAGCTGGAGTGATCCGATAAGAGAAGTATGATGATTTAGTATGATGAACACACTCCACTGGCTCTGCGGAGAGATTCCTAACAGGAGAACAGAAGGAGGACAGAAAGAGTGTGCCCTTCTTCAAGGTCAGACCATGGACTTGACTGTCAACTAAAGAGTTTAATGACTTGCATACGAAAGCAAATAAGACTACACACAAAGACACACTGATATAACACACATGAATGATAATTTAGTATCACTACATTTAAAGGATTCACTTCTGAATTAAAATTTCCTGATAATTTACTGTCATCCAAGATGTTCCATTTTTTTCCCCATATAATGGACTTTAATGGGGATCAACCGGTTGAAGGCCCAGATTGTAGTTTCAATGCAGCTTCAAAAGGGTCTTATTTAGCAAAACAGTCAGTCATTTTCTAAAGAAAAATTACAGTTTATATATTTTTTGACCACAAATATCTGTGGCTTCATAAATGGAAAGTGTGGTTAGTTCTTTGTCTGTCTACTTTGGTTCAAAAAGGTTTTGTTTTCATTTTCCAACTTCAAAATCACCTGACTTTGTAATTTTACCTTTTTTGTAAAGATCGTAAGACTTCCTTTGCATGTTGGGTTGGTACTTTTGCCTATGTCACATGTGACTTTTCCAACCTGATGTGTGAAGTCCTGGACGCAAAGCTAGTGCAAGATGAGCATTTGTGGTTAAAAACTATATACATTTATTTATTTATTTATTTAGAAAATGACAAAAAGACCCTTATTCCTCATCTGGGATTGTGTAAAGCCCTTTGAAGCTGCATTGAAACTACAATTTGGACCGTTGTTCCCTATTGAAGTCCACTATATGGAGAAAAATCCTTAAAAACCCTCAAAAACTTTTATTTCTTTTCGACTGAAGAAAGAAAAAACATCTCAAATGACATGAGGGTGATTAAATTATCAGAAAATTTTAATTCTGGTCCTCCTATAAGTCTATAGATGCAGTTTAACATTGTAAACTCTACAACTAATGATGCATTTATGACACAAATGCATATTTTCCTAAAACTAAGCCTTTCTAATCCAGGGGTGTCCCTGACATTTTCCTGCTAATTATGATGATTTTACTGAGCTCAGCCTTCTCCTTAATAACCTGTTGTATGTCTTCCCATCTCAGTCCCAGAAATTTGCATGCGAAAGGTTTTATAAGACTTTCTAAACGAACTAGTGGCCCTGACGGCTTTGCTTTCAGAAAGTTAAAACTCTTTCTGTGCATTCAGCAGTGGAGTGGAAGTTGTGTTGATTCCACCTTGAGGTGATATGATTCTGTTTGGACTAGCTAGTCACGATTTTTCTGTGCCCAAACACCCACTCACACCGTCCGAATGCTGTCCAAAAGAAATGATTAGAGGAGAAAAGAAGTCATTATTGTCACGCAGGTGAAAGCTTCACGGCCGAGCGTGATTCTCCTTGACGGCGGGACAATGCTGGTTAAAGCTATGGTAATTCTTATAGACTGAGTCACAAACTGCACAGTGCGACACAGGTATAGTCCTCTGTTGTCATAGTAACACGTCTCTAATAAAGCTTTGGTCTTAGATCAAAGCAAGCATTAGTATCCTTCGATTCAGCCTACACAGACACTCAAACGCACTATTAATTGAATAAGGTTTCAATTAAAAAAGGAGCTGAAAATGACCATCGATTGATATTGATTTCAAAGGTGCGTGATTTGATTCTAGGTGTCTCGTTATTTTTTTCTGAGGCTACTCCTACACTTATTACATCACTCACTCCTACTTCGACTGCGTTTGAAGGCTGAGTCACGAAGTTGAGGCGTTTTTGAACGCTGCTGAAAGATATCCAAGCAATTAAATGCAGTGTGATGTCATTAGTTTAGTCATCCACAGCTATAGCCCACCACACATGACCCACTTCTGCCCGTTAAATCACGCTCGCCCACGCTGGCTCAAATCGCCATTGGCTGTATGGGGAAGGCCGAGGATGCTTCATTCATTTTGCCACAGCCCAAATATGTGGTCTAGAAGTGTAAAATCGCCTAATGAGCCTATTAAAGCAACTTTTGAAGTGCTTGACATTACAACACGTTACCAGCATAATGTTTTAAACACAAATGTGACTCTCTGCCAGGAACGCCGTGATTTAAAGCGGATAATTACACTGTGTAGCTTGCATCGGGCTGTAATTTGCATCAACAAAAGCAGGTTGGCTTTCTTCAGTTTACAGCGTTTTACAGGTAGCGGAATGCAAACTGGCATCTCTGCTATTTTATTAAAGAGTTCCGCTTTCAAGCATCAGCCGTGAATTCGAAACCGAGATGTTTCAGGCGTGTGGCATCTCAGGCACTGTGGGAAAATTCTGGTTGTTCCTTTAGTCAGTGAACATTTAAAAGAATTTGTGTTTAGATCAGATGTTTGGTATGTTGCTGACAATTAGACTTAAGGTAGCTAATAGATCATGAAGTATGTAGAATGCAATGCGAGTGATACAGGAAGTGCATGAATCACATTTATTTCAAACATTTTTTAAATATTTTTCCAGAAGTCGGGTTCATAATGTTTATGATTAAACATCTCTGATGCTCAACAAGGATGCATTTGGCATTTGGAAAAACAGTAAAAACAATAATGCTGTGAAATATTATTATCATTTAAAATAACTGTTTCTATTTTAATATACTTCAATAGAAATGCCATTTATTCCTGTGACGGTAAAGCAAAAAAAAAAAAAAAATATTAAAAAGTATTTATTTTATGAACAGAAGGGTTCAAAAGAATATGTATGTATGTGTGTATATATATATATATATATATATATATATATATATACACACACACATATATTACTGTTTTGTTTTTTTGTTTTTTTACAATATAAAAGCCTTAATTGTCACATTTGATCTATTTAATGTGCCCCTGCTGTGTAAAAGTATTTTTGTTTTTAAAGAAAACAAACTTTCCAAGTTCATTTATTACATTAAACCCACTTGCAGTTCAGTCAGTAAGTCAGATTCTTATTCAGTAAGAGCTCTGTTTGATTCAATTCACTGAAAGATCTGTCAATGTTTAAAACCAACTCCAGAAAGCTTTTTTGACCAATTCATTGAAACAATTTAATTGCAATGTTTTTGATTCACTAAAAGGAGCCGGCTCATTAGTTCACAAATCTGAAAAGCAATGCAGGAGACACTAGTGTACAGAAGAACACGGTTCGATCCTATGGAATCATATCAGGTAACAGTAAGAGTCAGGAAATTACTTTATTTAGTCGATCCTAAAATAATTCACCGTTTAAGAAGCATTCACCAGCCTATTATAGATACATTCACCTATATCTCCTGTGCGCCTATTATTAGCATAGTGTGAATCTCACATGATAAGCCTATGCTTGCCATAGAGAAGTAGCTACATTGACTTCCTACGATGAATCACTGTACCACAATTACCGAAACCATTGCAAACATAATGCAAAGTTTGTGTAAAACCCAAAGAAAAATTCCATAAAAGAACTTTCCATGAACTCCAAGATGGTTTTCAATATTTGTGGGTATGATAGTGTATATACAAATAGCCTACTGTATATATTAAGCCAGTCCCTTTGGTTCCTGTTGCTAAAAACACAGCATGGAAAACAGCAAACCCGTTGTGAGGCTAACTATAGCAGTGGAATATAAAATTGAAGAACTAGTGGGCTGCTGCACGACAAAGACCAAATATAAAGGGTCACCACACTCTGGCAGACGGGTTAAAGAAAGCAAGCAAGAAAGGGGTGAAGGTGCAGTGTTTGTCATTCTCTGTCAGAACTGTGACGGGACGTAATCCATCTTTATATCATGTTTCATCCCTCAAGGAAAAAAATGAGCAGGGTAACGGAGGAGTATGAGTGTGTACACTCATCTATCTGAGACCTTTTCTGACAGTTTCAAGACAGCATGAATTTTAAATAGAAGGCAAGTAGCCGTGAGTGACAGAGGAACATTGCGCTCTAAACGAGAGGGAATCTGAAATGACATTTACAGGCGGCGAATCAGCCGCTTGAAACACATTACACACTTGCTCATGTTTTCTTAATAAATCCTCTCAGAAAAACACCATTACAGGTCACATGAAGCAACGTGTTTGCTCTAAGTTAGAAAATTCCCACAGTAGTCACCTGGAAGGACAGGTGAGGCGTGTGACATGCTTCAAGGCATCTTAGAAATACCATTATGAGGAGGTAAGTTCATGCTGAAGAGCTTTAGGGAAATAACTTCAGGTCGGAGCAACTTGCAGAGGGCAAACTACAGAGCAAACCTCCTGAGTTAAACATGCACCAAGTCATTTGAATAAAAATAAAGACATTTTAACACAAAGAGGTTTTAATATAGTTTACTTCAGCATGAAGATGCTGATTGCTTAATATGTGGCTTGAAATTAGAGCTGTCACGATTGCTTGATTCAATTCAGGTACCTGATTTTAACTGGCAAAATACCACAAGAGGCACATTAAATGGACGAGAATCTATGAAACGCATTATTAGACTGTTTCCCAATGTTGCATGATATAATAAATCCATTTAAAAATTGTAATAAAGCATAATGCCATTGTGAATTCACAAACGCTACGTTTCAATTAAATAAATGATAGTACTATAGCGTTTTAGTTATTTATGCCTCAGAGAGCAGCTCTGTTTACAGTAAATGCTGCTCCACATAAACTGTTATCATTTATGTGTGGAGCATCTCAAACTCCATCTCTGCATGTTGTTGTGAGTTTGGGTTTATTATAACATTTATCTGGAAACACAGCTTGTGCCATTTCATCAGATTAGTAAGGTAAATCATTTAAACACAGGAGCATATCTCAATATCTTTCTCAATATGCTAACTGTTTACCACTTCGTGATTTCAAAATAAACGTTTAAACCCTCGCTCTTAGTTTGTACGTTTTGATCTCCACATATTTAAGAAATTACAGTAGCAGTAGCATTTGTGTCATAAAGAAATAGCCAAATATTCAAAATTAAATGTTAGTTGATATTAAACAAGGATTCGATCATGCAGTAAAGTGTAAAAACAAAATCGTCAGGCCATTGGCGCCCTCTGAAGGTATTTGTTGTAATAATTGTTTATAATACATTATGTATTTTAACAGTTTTGATTATTAAGACCATATCATTACTTGCTTTTTATACTTTATTTTAACTAATTATTATTGCCTTGTTGCTATTATATTTGTATTTTTAATTATTTTAAAGACTATTGTTCACTTAGGTCTATTTTGTTACTACAAAACAATACATATATGAAGAGTTCAGATGCAAAATCAGCTAAAAGCTAAAAGAGTGAATGCTCTCGACACATATTATACATCCATCAAATATTTTTACTTCAAACTCGCTAAAATCCCATCCTCAGCCCATTCAGAAGTACCAGTACTTACATAGAAACCTATACATCGGAGCCTGATAAAAATGCATTTTTTTAAAGAAAGATGTCAGATGGATTTAGAGGCTTTTGCATCTGAACTCTTCATATATAATTATCTGATTACTCGATTACCAAAATAATCATTAGTTTTGAGCAACAGCTCATTATGATTATCCGATTACTCAGTTAATCATCAGAATAATCAACCGATTACTCGATAACTGAAATAATCGTAAGTTTCAGCTCAAGTTTGATCAATAGTGCAGACCTTTTTAGCTAAAGCAGGCAGGAGAAAAAGCTTAAAGTCCGTACTTGCCCTTTCAGCTTGTCTACTTTGTTTCTCATGTGGAAATCACTCTGAATCTTCATCTGCTAGATGACTAAATGTCAATGTAAATGTCTAGTCTTTGTCCTACTGTCAGAAATCTGTCCTTAATGTGAAACCCTATAGGAAGGAACATCCTGATCTGTCTAACATGCTAATTCAGAGCGAAGACTTCATCGGGGAAAGCTGAGGCATGAATATTTCAGGAGTCGTTCATTGCACACATGTTGTGTGTTGGTGCCGGTCCATATGTTCACCGTCTCTAGATACTGTGTGTCTCTGTCTCACAGTCCCGCACAAAGACACAGGTGTAATTGATGTGCAGTGTTATATGATGTGATGAACACAGACAAGAAGTGAGGTCATTAACAGAGGAATTAGCAGAGGACATGGCTCAGATGGCTCAGGGTAATGGGAGGAGATCAGCATGGGAGAGGTGTTGATTGCTTCAGTTGAGCTGTGCTTAGATGGATCATAGCCTGTGGGATTACAGTTCATTCAGTATATCATCTATCAAAATCTATCTTCTGATTAAATGCACATATATATGTGACCCTGTACCACAAAACTCATAAGCGTGAGTTTTTTGAAACTGAGATTTATACATCACCTGAAAGCTGAATAAAAAAGCTTTTCATTGATGCATGGTTTGTCAGGAACAAAGGACAATACTGGAATATTTGAAAATCTGGAATCTGAAGGTGCAAAAAAATCAAAATATTTTAAAAAGTTGTTTGAACAAAGTTCTTAGCAATACATATTATTAATAAAATATTAAGTTTTGATACATTTATAATAGGAAATTTACAAAATATATTCATGGAACATGATCTTTACTTAGATATCCTATTATTTTTGGCATTTTTTTTTTTTTATATATAATTTTGACCCATTCTAATGGCTACAAATATACCTATGCGACTTACGACTGGTATATATAGTCATTCTTTTTAATATGAGTTTATATCTTTAGTAGTAAAAAAAACAACTATTTCCAAAATCACAAACTTACAAAATAGTTACATTTCTCTTTTACACAGTTATACACAATTCAAGTAGCTGATGTATGTACTTAGTGACAAGGAATCAACATGCAAACAGTTTCATTATCAAACAACAAAGAAAGTGATGTTTGGATCTTCCTGTGTCTTCAATTTTGAGACATTGTTGCACAACAGAGTACCAGTTTCGCTATCATCGCATCTGACACAGCATCCTCTTTATCAAATCAGACCTGCCTTACTGTATGTTTTTGTAAATGAGTCCAGCTTTGACTCATTTAGACCACACAAACATACTTAACTCACTTTTGTTTTGCATTTACTCAACACGGAGCGTTCTGAAATCTTTTTCATTTTTGGAACCATTTTCAAAGGCAGCCTAATTACGATCGCTAAGCGAGAGAACTCAGGGATGAAATAGCAGATCATTTAGCATAGTGCTGCTGTAATTTGTGCAGATTCGAGTGTGTGCAGAGAGTGCTGATTTCCCAGCAGGCTCGGTGTGGGCTCCGTGCCTCTTTCGAGAGTGGATATACTCAAGTCGGGCTGGGCTTTGGCTTGAACTAGCAGCCAAGGATAACACAGGGCAATGTTTCCGGTGGCTTCAGCAAATTCAGCCTTCCGCAAAAATTGGGAGTTATTAAATATCCAAACATGGCCATTGATCAAGGCTGAAGCCAGGACTTTTTAGCCTCAGACTTGGTGTGTTACCAAGGTCTTTCGAACTGCACTGCATTTCTCTGTAAGCTTGCAAACACATCCTTACATCGCATAACACAATGCAACCGCTTCAATGTTTGTGCAGATGGCAAAAAGTCTCCAAATCTGTAGCTCTGAAGTTTCCATGTAAGCATTAGTACCTTGTGTCATCTATGCAAACTCATTACGAAAGCATTTCAGATGTAACTTCCTTCAAACCCGACTGTAACTGTCACGTCAGCAACTGCAGGATTAAGAATCCTACAGCGTTATTACCGTATCTGGCCACTTTTACAGAAAAGATTTAAATTTACCTACATACAAATTTGCTTTATTTACAACGTCTAAACATAGTAAGACAGACGCAGTGGGGAAAAAGGAACTTACTAAAGTTAAAAACTATAAAACAGAAATATTCCAAACATTTAAATAAAAATGGGTCAAAATAGAACATGTGTCTTGGAAATATTTTGTAAATTTTCTACTGTAAATATATCAAAACTTAATTTTTGATTAGTAATATGTGACCCTGGACTACAAAACCAGTCCTAAGGGTCAATTTTTCCAAATTGAGATTTATACATCATCTGAAACCTGAATAAATAAGCTTTCCATTGATGAATGGTTATGATATGACAATATTTGGCCGAGATACAACTATTTGAAAATCTTCTGAGGGTGCAAAAAAAAAAAAAAAATTAAAACAATGAGAAAATTTAAAATTGTCCAAATGAAGTTCTTAGCAATGCATTTTATTTATTTTTTTTACAAATTGAGTTTTTATATATTTATGGTAGAAAATGTACAAAATATCTTTGTGGAACATGATCTTTACTTAATATCTTAACGATTTTTGGAATTAAAGAAAAATCAATAATTTTGACCCATACAATGTATTTTTGGCTATTGCTACAAATATACACCAACAACTCATGACTGGTTTTGTGGTCCAAGGTCACATATGCATTGCTAAGAACTTCATTTGGACAACTTTAAAGGTGATTTTCTCAATATTTCGATTTTTTTGCTTTTTTTTTTTTAGATTCCAAATTTTCAAATAGTTGTATCTCGGCCAAATATTGTCATATCATAACAAACCATTCATCAATGGAAAGCTTATTTATTTATTTATATACAGCTTTCAGATGAATAGCTACAGCTCAATTCACATGTAGAAATGATCACAATATGAAACAAACTGAGTTACAAAATGACAACATTTTCAAAAATGCAATAAAAATAAATTGAAAATTGAAAAAAAAAAAAAAAAAGTGAATTATGAGAGCAATAAGCAAATGTATTGTTCAGTCATGGAAGACTGCTTGGTTAAAGCAATCTTGTGTTAAAAAACTGTCTTGTAAATAGGTTTTGTTTGGCCATTAGTTAATGGGCAGCCATACATAAGGGGATTGTGGGTAGGAAGTGAATTAGGGAAACAGAAAGGGAATCACAAAGCTTCCTCCTCATTTTAAAGAATAAGGATGTAGATTTGCAAGCTAACGTGTGGACTTTTTTTAAGAACTGACAATGTTATTTTAATCACGGCTGCACAGAAATGCTACCAAGTATGAGATAAATGTGAAAATAAAAGTTAAATGTGTTTGTTTCTGTTTTCTTTCCAGTCTTCATCTGCAGTTTCATGGTGGCCGCACCCATTTTTGGATACCTGGGGGACCGATTCAACAGAAAGGTCATTCTGAGCTGTGGAATCTTCTTCTGGTCCTTTGTGACACTGCTAAGCTCCTTTATTACCAAAGATGTAAGTGTCATATTCTCCTTCTCCTCTACAAGCGACAGCCTAAACCTGGCTCAGAACCTCTTAAAGCAATCATGTCAACATGATTATCATTTCAGCAGAAGTTTTAAAATATAAATGTAGTTTGTTTTTGCCCAGAAAGTGTTAGGTTTGTTCTTGCAGCAATAGTTGGGTATTTTTAGAAGCAGAACAGCAACCCAGCCCAGCAGCAGCAACAGCATCTCTAGAGCTCATTCAGTTTCTGGCTCATTTGAGAGCACTTCTAAACTACACCAGAGTCATTCAGCATAGCAGGACTCATTTTACATATAATAACTAAACGCAGTGTACTTTATTATTTAGATGTCTCTCGCTCATGCTCTCTCTCTCGCCCCTTTGCTTTGCTAAGATGAAATGATTAAATGACATGCTCACTTAGCATAACACTAGGCCTGTCTCAGAAGACCTCTTGTTGCAGCTCTACTGCTGTTTGTCATCCTCTTTGTCTTCTCTCTATACTCTTACTCTATGTTTCATCCAGGCCTCACCCACTCATGTCATTAAAAGGCACAAAAAATAAAATAAAAATAAAATTACACATCAGAAAGCATTTGTTGTCACTGGTAATTAAGATTTGATAACAATCAAGTTGAACCAAGCTACACTGTAAATATAGTTGAAGTCAAACATTTACATACACCTTGCAGAATTTGCAAAATGTTAATTGTTTTGCCAAAATAAGGGATCATACAAAATGCATGTTATTTTTTTTTTTTAGTACTGACCTGAATAAGATAATTCACATAAAATACGTCTATACATACAGTATAGTCACAAGAGAAAATAATAGCTGAATTTATTAAAAGACAACTGTGTTGTTACCTGAATGATCCACAGCTGTTTTTTTTTATTATTTTTTTTTTTTATGTTTTTAGTGTTCATGAGTCCCTTGGTTGTCCTGCTGCTCTTCAGAAAAAATCCTTTAGGTCCTACAAATTCTTTTTTTGCGTAATTTGAACCCTTTCCAACAATGACTGTATGATTTTGAGATCCATCTTTTCACACTGAGGACAACTGAGGGACTCTGCAACTATTACAGAAGGTTCAAACGCTCACTGATGCTTCAGAATAAAATACAATGCATTACGAGCCGGGGGTGAAAACTTTTGAACAGAATGTAGATGTATACATTTTTCTTATTATGCCTAAATATATATCTTTTTTTATTTAGTACTTCCCTTCAGAAGCTACAGAAGATACTTACCAGAAGACAAAATAAGTTAAAATTACTCTGATCTTCGAATTCCAAAAGTTTTCACCCCCGGCTCTTAATGCTTTGTGTTTCCTTCTGAAGCATCAGTGAGTGCTTTAACCTTCTGCAATAGTTGCACATGAGTCCCTCAGGTGTATGATATTTACTTTAGCAATCAACTAGAGATAATATCATATGTGACCACATGAGGGATTGTCATGAGGGATTCATCTGAATGCTGAATAAATAAGCTCTCCATTGATGTATTGTTTGTTAGGATAGGACAGTATTTGTCTGAGATAAAACTATTTTAAAATCTGGAATCTGAAGGTGCAAAAAAATAAAAACATTGAGAAAATCACCTTTAAAGTTGTCCAAATGAACTTCTAGCAATGCATATTATTTATAAAAAAATATATATGTTTTGATACATTTACAGTAGGAAATTGACCAAATCTTCATGGAACATGATCTTTACTTGATATCCTAATGATTTTTGGAATCCTTAGGATAGGAAAAATCAATAATCAAAGGAAAAATCAATAATTTTGACCCAAATAATGTGTATTTGGCTATTGCTACAAATATACCCCAGCAACTTATGACTTGTTTTGTGGTCCAAGGTCACATATGAACAGTAAAGCTATTTGACATACAGGCAGTATTTAGCTGCTTGTTTAAAATTTGCTCAAACAGGATGTCAGTAAACCTATGCTGAGAGAAAAACTGAGCCAAGCAGAGTAGGGCAGGCAAAAAACGTGAAAATCAAATTGATGCTTGCTGTCTAAAATCCCTTAAAGAGCATCTCAATCAAACTGTATGAGTGTGTGTGGGGCCAGTCTCCAGAGAGGTTATTGCTACAGAGATAGAGAGTGGCAGCTAATTAAAAGGCCATGTTAATGAGAGGAAGACTCAGAAATGACAACGGAGGAATGTTTCTTGCGGCTACGCTAACTGATTTTAGTGATATCTAATGACATGTGCGTATTTGTGTGGGGTTTGCTTCCCGTTAGCCTTTTTTTGTGTTGTCAGTGAGCATGTGGAGACTATGTATGCATGTATATCTATAAGACGTGTGTGTGGTTGGAAAATGATGGCCAAACGCCACGGGGGGTATAAATGCGCTAATCCCCTAGATCTGCAATGCTGAGTCGATACTGACAGGACAAGCCACTCTGCGTCAAAGTCACATGATCCTCCAAGAGCGCACACACGTGCACATATGCATACATGAGCGTGGAGACTGCAGATATCCCTTTATCTGTCAATCATCCGACCCACAGCGGTGGGCTGTTATATAACGTTCTCCACCAAGAGAAATCTGCAGATCATCTCGTGTTTACACACTGACTTAACAACATAACCATCAGGTTAATGTTACCTCAGCGTTACCTCAAGGTCTGAAGAGTGCTGTGTTTCATAAGAACACACTGAAGTGATGAAAAATGCTATTACATCAAGAAACCATCTTAATGGATAAGAAATCTGGATGATGTAAAAATTACAGGTTGTCTCAAACTGACACACTTTGCTTTGAGAAGAAAATGTCTGCTAAATCTCTGTATGTCTTAAACTGACCTCACAACCTCTTGCTGATCTGTCCGTCATCTGAAATCCCTCGTAACTCGATGTTCGGCTTCTTTTAATGAGATTTCTCAGGGCTTTGGGAAGAGACAGTCAATTCACTCCACTGTGTTGCTGCAACAAGATTGAAAGAGAGTTTGGTAAACACTAAACTAAACAAAAACCATAAGTAATGCATATAATTGCCAAAACTTTAGGATGTCTGATGATTCCCACGACCCTGTTTATCATCATCGTGTCGCTTTTGTCAGATGACAAGAAAACAAAACATCAGGGGGTGTCAGTGGTGGTTTTTAGTTAGATATGCACATATTCATGTTGAATGCATTTGAAAGCTCATGTTTATGTATATGGTTTTGAGGGATGAGGGAAGCCAGACGTGTACAGTCAGTCCCACAGTACTGCAGCCTCATGAATTGGCTGTGGTCTGGAACAAAGACAGCGAGGCAGATGCGTCGACTTTGTTGTTCAAGCTTGGGGTTTCAACCGCTTAACCACAAGCTCAAATAAAACCTGAAGTGTGAATGTCAAAAATCGGATTGAATACTTACGAAAAAAGTAAATACAATTACATTTGCATCCATTCTTGACAAACAATCATTGACAAAGCACTCCTGAATTAAAATTTTTGGATAATTTACTCACCCCCTTGTCATCCAAGATGTTCATGTCTTAAATTAAGGTTCAGATTAAAGATTTTAAAATAAAACATTCCAGGATTGTTCTCCATATAGTGGACTTCAGTGGGGATCAACGAGGTTGAAGGTCCGAATTGCAGTTTCAATGTAGCTTGCCAAGGAATAACGGTCTTATCTAGCGAAACAATCATCATTTTGTAAAAATGTATATACTTTTTATCTACAAATGCTTGTCTCATACTAGCTCTGCCATACCTGTCCATGTTCAAAGAATCATCTCCTTCTTATCTTTTTATAATCTGAAGAACCTTCTTTCACCACAAAGAACCTTTTGTGAAACAGAAAGGTTCTTCAGATGTTAAAGGTTCTTTATGGAACCATTTAGACAAAAAAAGTTATTTTATGGAATCATGAAGCACCTCTATTTTTAAGAGTGAAGATGAGCATTTCTGGTTAAAAAGTATAGATATTTTCATTTTCTTTTAGAAAGTGGCCAATCGTTTCAATGAATAAGACCCTCATTTCTCATCTGGGATCATGTAGAGCCCTTTGAAGCAGGATTAAAACAGCAATTTAGACCTTCAATTCCCATTGAAGTTCACTATATTGAAAAAAATCTGGAATGTTTTCCTCAAAAACTCTTTCTTTTTGACTGAAGAAAAAAAGGGGTGAGTAAATTATTAGGACATTTTAATTCTGGAGTTAATCTTCAATCCTTTAATGTGTGTGTGTGTGTGTGTGTGTTACATCAGCTAAGCATTCTCCAGACGTGTGTATGTTCAGAAAATGACAGCCCGAGCATTAATTTTTCATGTGTCTGTGTGTGTTTGGGGTAAAAGGAGGAAAGGCTGTGTAAAAAACAAACAATCATTCACTCTCCCTCTCCTCCACCCCCCTATTCTCTTATTCCCTCACAGCACTTCTGTCAATAAACAACAAGCACATAGCTTTTGTCATTTCTGAGTCATGAAAAGCAGGAAAGAAGCTGAAAGAGAGAGTGAGCGGCAGAGAAATCCTCTCAGTGCCAGAGGATAACCCAGCTTGCTGCAGTCTCTCTTTGCTGATTCCTGTCACGTACACTAAAGAAATTCCCCTGCTGAGAATTATGTAACATTCAACAACAAGTAAAGTTGTTTTTCTTTTGGCTGTACGTCGTGGGGCTGCTGTCACACCAAAGACTGTCAAGTGAAAAAGAATAAAGGATGAAAAGCAGGAAAGGGAGTAAGAGAATCCCACTAATGAAAAGTGACCATCGAACGGCCGGAGGACATGAAGGATTGCTGCCTCTGTTTTGAGAGCAAGGGGTGAATTAAATGTAAACGCATTCATTTAGAAAACATGTTTACCCAGTGTGAATTACAAATGAGAGTAATAAAAGGAGAAGCTATAGATAATTGCAATACACTATTCATTAAAAACTGTTTTCAATATTGATAAAAATCACTTTTTTAGCACCAAATCAGCATACTAGAATGATTCCTGAATGATCATGTGACATGATTGTAATAATATTTCACATTATGACTGTGATCAAAAAGATCTATTATGTGCACAAGCTCACACACATCTCATTAGCACTTAGAGGAAGCTTGTTAGTACACAAAAGTCTGGCACAACAGCATCTGGCTGGTCAGGTGGCTTTGTGAGCCCCCTCAGGAGATATCACACATGGAAGTCTGCTATGACAGAACTGTATGTGTGTGTGTCTGCTGTATATGTGAATCATATCATAATGGGATGACCCTGTGTCTCCAGAGGGTGTCTGTGTTTGCTCCTTACATTTTGTCTCACTCCATCATTATTGGGTGTGGCTAGACTCCCCACTGCTTTCCAGACTGACATTTTAAAAATGAGATATTATGGAGAGTGAGAATAACACAAAAAATGAGGTCAACATGTAAAAAGAAATGGACTCTAAGCACAAGCAACAGAGAAATCTATAACTAGCCTTCTCTTTTTGGGCGACTGCCAGGGTGACCCAAATTCTCCACAGCAGTATGGATGTCCATTACACACCCACGGTGAACAGTCTTCAAATGGACGACTATATATACAGCGAGTCTAGGCCATTTCAGGGAAGGGTGGTTTCTTAGTTCGGCTTCCTTTCTCGCCGATAGAGGTCAGAGGACAACAGCCACATGTTATCACTGTTTCGGAAATGTAGGACACTTGTTCCTTTGCCACGAATCTAAAAACCTTGTGTTCAAACTTGAACAGTCTCCATGTCAGTCGACAGATTTCTGAATAAATTTCAGGGCTCAATGAGCTGTTACTACTCAGACGGTACTTTCAGACAATTAACTATGAGGCAATTGCCAATTGAAAAGTATTTTCAAAACAATTCCTTCATTTTTTCTAATCACATGACCTTTTCTTTTGCAGTATTATTGGTTGTTAGTGCTGTCGAGATGCTTGGTGGGTATCGGAGAATCAAGCTACTCATCCATCTCTCCAACCATCATTGGAGACCTGTTCACAAACAACAAAAGAACCGTGATGCTTTCTGTCTTCTACTTGGCCATCCCACTAGGAAGGTGGGTATTAATAAACATTAATGATAACCAATACCCTTATTTGCTTTTCAGTCTATTACCAGTTAATAGCAATCGCCAACCAATTTGCATACACTGTAAAAAATAAAACACACAATTTGCTGAGTCAACGTAAAATAATTTGTTACCTAGCTGCCTTAAAATTTTAAGTTGAATCAACTCGAATATCTAAGTTGTCACTTAGTACAACTTAACATTTCAATTTGATTAAACTTCTTTAGGTTGATTGAAATAAAAACTTTAAGGCAGCCAGGTTACAAATTATTTTAAGTTGACTCAACAAATAGTTTTTTTTACAGTGTACATCTATTAATTTACAAGTATAAAATGGGTAAAAGGACCCATTTGACATATTTAAAAGGCATTTTTAACAATAAATAAACAGCAAATTATGAGTTCTCTAAAAAGCTACACCACAAAAATGTTTGGGTTGGGTTAAATGGGTGGTTTTAAAAAAACTATTGCTGGCTTAAAATGAATACAAAATAGGTTGCTAATTAAAAATTAGACACATAATTAGTACATGCATCTGCAATAATCAAAAGAACATTTACTAATAAGCAATTTAAAACATTTTTATTATTTAATTATTATTTATTCAACTACCTATACCTATTTTGTGTTCATTTTAGGCAAGAAATATAGTCACTTTTAAGCAATAGTTTAGCTAAATTAAACTGGTTTAAACAGATGGATCAAAACAACTCAATCGAGTTTGTTCATATTTCACCCAGCATTTTTTAGAGTGTATAAATGCCACATTTAGTTTCAGTGAAAAAACGTTATATTTTATAACTATTTGTCACCTTGGACCACAAACTCAGTCATAAGTGTCATTAAAAAAAAAAAAAAAAAAGATTTATACATATGATAGGACAACTATTTGAAAATCTTGAATCTAAAGGTGCAAAAAAAAAAAAAAAAAAAAAAAAAAAAACACTTTTTTTCACAATTTGTCCAAAAGTAGTTCTTCGCAATTCATATTACTAATCAAAAATTAAGTTTTGATATTTTTACAGTAGGAATGTTACTAAATATCTTCATGGCACATGATATTTACTTAATTGTTTTTATTTTTTTTTATTTATATTTAATATTTTTGGCATAAAATCAGTCAATTTGACCCATACAATGTATTTTTGGCTATTGCTACAAATATACCCATGCTACTTAAGACTGGTTTTGTAGTAGATCACATTTACTAATCACAGACATTTTATTCAGCTAAATCAATAATAAAATCACTGGTTTAAATATCAGATGAGTGAATATTTAAAGAAAGTAATGATTCATAATAGCCAAACAAATCCATTTTCCACATACTCCATGCTTGCCTCTTAATGATCAGAAAAAAATATAAAGCAGATTCCACAACACCACCAAAGCTGGCATTAAACTAAATATTCAGGGATACAGTTTCAGGGGAGGGAAAGGACAGAGTCCAGCCGATCTAATTTTGCTCAAGCAATTGAATTGTAGGTGTGCAGATGTTCATTAAAGGTGATTTTACTAAATACAATCTGATATCCAACCTGGTCATTTTATTGCTATTTAACCAGCCATTATAAGAGCTGTAATGTAAATGAAGACATTTCATGTCAGGTTAGGTGAACTGCAGCTGAAGGGAACAGATTCTGACAGCCAGATAATCTCAAATACCGTCTCAACTCAGTAAAGGTCAGTTGTGGAGAATTGAGCTCAGCGTTTTGTGTGGTCACCGCCTCAGACAGGCCAAATGGACAATGATATTTTAAATCTGCTACTGCGAAAGACTTTAAGCTCGCCTATTACGGTCACTTAACACGGGCCGTGGCATTTTCTTTTGTTCACCGAGCTGGAAAAGGGGGAAAATAAACAGAGGAAAGGTGATGAAAAATTCATGATTGTACGTGCGCAGCATGTTCGCATGCAATATCTTGGAGTTTAATTGTTCATCTGATGGGGAAGACAAACAACAACAGGAATGTGTGTTTTATACATGTAGCTGAATAACGCAGCATGGCTGTTCTTCCACTGAACTGAGAGAAAGAAATATCTGAACACAGCAGCTGTCGCCGAAAGACCTGTTCTGAGAGCTGGTAATAGTATCGATGAGAGATTGAACGCAGTTAGAGGAAAATAGAGGATGGAAAAATAGCCTGCCCAGGAGATTTGAGGTATTTGCAGACTAACTTGGCCCTAACAAAGTGATCGACAGTACGAACAATAAGAGGTGAAAGACTAGAGCGCTACAGTGTGCCGCCTCGCTTCCTGTCTAGCGCACTGTTTATCTGCAGTCAGGTTGTTACTGTTTCCAGGAAGTGACTTCAGCCATGGGAGAAATGTTTAGCAGGAAATTTGATCCTCTTATGGGTATGGAAAAATAAATTAGTTGCTAATAAACATGGAGACACTTGGTGTCTGACGACTTCACAAATGCTTGAAATTAATATCCAAAACATCAGTAACATTAATAAGGTACCAAGTGGCCATATTCAATGAATAAACAATTACGCTTAAGTTTAATTAATAGGTTTTTTAAATTAAATAAGGTCTAGTGGACACTGAGAGCCATATGTATTCACTGATAAGGTTCTATTGTTTAATGGGTCAGGTCAGATTGGTCCATCAGTCGGACAAGCCAGGGGCAGTCTATGATAAACAATGTGGTTTACCTGCTGAGCGACAGCCTGGCGCGAGTGTCTGGGAACACAGGAAGTGGGTATGAGGTTAAATGCTGGGAGGGACACTCCAAATTTAAACAGAAGGATTAAAACACTGCAGTTATTCCAGATTCTGATGTGCAGTAAAAACCAACAACCCCCCAAATACAAGAGACTGCTGTTCCAAACCATTAAGTATTCCTTAAAAAATGTAAAATACATTCCGAAAGTGTGAGATTTTTTTAATGTTTTTGGAAGTTTATGTTCAGCAAGGATGAAATACAAAAAACAGTATTATTGTGAAATGATTTTACAATTTAAAATAACTATTTTCTATTTGCGTTGTTTTAAAATGTAAGTTATTCCCATGACACAAAGTTGAACTATCAGCAGGCATTACTCCATGATCCTTCAGAAATCATTCTAATGCATGACCTCACGCTTTTTGAACAGCAGTGTACATTATTAATAAATACTGTATGTGTTGTTCTCACACAATGGCCATGTTAACACCTAATCGAGTGAGACAACATTGTTATAAAATGTCAAAATAGCGAAAACGTTTCACTTTCTTTTGCTTCTCACACACCAGTGTGAACAGGTGTACAAACATTGTGAGAGTGAGAATGAGAATAACACTGAATCTGATGCAGAGAATACTGAAATGGAAAGAAAAACAGCGAGACACGCAATCAACTTTTTTTTAACAGTCTATGACCAAGAGGCAAAAACAATTCATACAACGCCCAAAGACAGGTGGCTCAGTCAAATAACGTCCAGCGGCAATTTTGAACCAGATAATCTGCATACAGAAAGACTATTTCACTTGTGCTTCATCCATTCCGAGCTCATAACACAGCAATTATGAACTTTATCAGACTGTAAACAGGATGTAGAGCTGAGAAAGTTTGGTCTACGTCTGAAGAGATATGACTCACAGATTCCTCAGATACCGACAGAGCTGCAGTGATCCCACCTTGAGTGGCCGTCTTCCTCTTTTCCTTATATCAGTCTCTGTCAGGCAGTCTCGCCTTAGAAGGGCTTAAAGGAAAGTTCACGAGACGCATGCACTCTGCAGCCGTATCCTACAACCTCAGACGGGGATTCTCAGAATTAGGTCACCCGAACGTTTGAAGTTAGTGTTTCACCACAATCCCCAAAATCCAAAAACCCAAGTGACACGGTGTGGGAAGCTGCCGTCTCTTCCCCAGTCATCTCTATTTCTCTTTCCCTCTGAGCTGATCTGTCATTGTAAGCCCCTGAGTAATGCTAAGTGGTTGACTCGCTTACATAGCCAGAGGTGATGTTCAGTGTAAAGCCATTATCAGCGGCATTAGTATGCATGTTGAGTTCACTTAGCCTACCCAGCGCATGAAAGTTTTAGGGTGCATGACACAGCTTTGGGTGGGGAAGACAATAGGGAAAAGACGACAGACAGAGTAAAATGAGGCAGATACATGGGAAAACGGAATAGTTCACCCAAAAATGAAAATTCTGTCATTAATTACCCTCATGTCGTTCCAAACCCATAAGACCTTTGTTCATCTTCAGAGCACAAGTTAAGATATTTTAGATGAAATCCGAGAGCTTTCTGATTCAGCTGTAATTTTCTGAAGCTACAAGAACAATTTTGTGCACAAAGAAAACAATGTGTTGTGGTACTCTTGTGAACGGATGTCAAGGACTGACAGGAAGAGAAGAAATTGTTTAATAATGTCATTATTTATAAAATTACGGTTGACTGATTTCACATGGACTATTTTATCACTGTCCTTACTACCTTTCTGAGCCTTCAACATGGTAGTTGCGTTGATATCTATGCAGGGTCAGAAAGCTCTTCGATTTAATCAGAAATATCTTGATCTCGAAGGTCTTGTGAATGTCTGAGATCAGTGTTATTTTAACACAAAACTACAATGTAAACTAAATTAAAGTAAATGTGACCAGAACCTGGACCAGAAAACCAGTGTTAAATAGCATGCATATATTTGTAGCAATAGCCAAAATATAATTGCATGGGTCAAAATTATCGACTTTTATTATTAGTAGTGGTATTTTTTTTTTTTTTTTTAATGCCAAAAATCATTAGGATATTAAGTAAAGATCAAGTTCAATGAAGAGATTTTGTAAATTTCCTACCATAAATATACAAAACTTAATTTTTGATTTGTAATAAGCATTGCTAAGAACTTAATTTGGACAACATTAAAGGCAATTTTCTCAGTATTTTGTTTTTTTACACCCTCAGATTTCAGATTTTTAATTTTTTTAATTTAAAAATTGACCCTTGTGACTAGTTTTGTGGCCCATTTGACTACCACAAATGTAGTTTTTTTATACATAATGTATATATTATAAAACTTGATACATTTATAGCAAAAACATATCTGATAAATACATTTCTACATTTTCGCTAGTTAGCACATAAACAACTACTAAAATGTAAGTACAAACTGAAAACATCATTAAAATTAAAAACGATATACCAGCTATTCCCAGCAAACCAACTGGAGAGTGGATGTTTATGCCTGGAATATGATATGTTTGCTTGCGTCTAATGACATGTTTTGCTCTCTCTCCGCAGCGGTCTGGGCTACATCCTGGGATCCATCGCTAAAGACGCTGGAGGGGACTGGTTCTGGGCGCTGAGGGTAAGAGCTGCTGAAATGTCTCAGTGTGTTGTATCAATATTTTAGAGGAAGCACGCACAGCCTCCACAAATACACCCCATTTCCTCTTGCCCAGGTCAAAAATAGCCCTAAAACCTATGGCAGACAGGTGAATCCCGAAATACCTTTGCCCCGTCTTTTGAAAAAGCAACATAACATTCCTGCCCCCTTTGAAGCCGATGCAATTGGCACTGACAACCTAGCTTAAGTGCATTCATTTAGCATTACCTCGGATCCCGCTAACACACGCGATCCGCGAGTAACAGTTCTCACTGCGCTCTTTGTGCAGCAGAGACCCAGGAGAAGAGGGGGCTCACTTACACAGACCCTTTTGTTGTGGGATATTCCCCAATAGCCTTGATGTATCCCAGCACTAACCAAAAGAGCCAAGCCAAGCACCTTTTAAACACCTAAAATTACTAATTTGTAAAATGATTGAGGGGAGGAAGGGCTGTGGCCTGTAAGTTTTCGGCCAGTGAAAGAGAGAGAGCAAAAACAACTTTTCGGAGAGGCCTCTAAGGTGCTTTAGATTCTTTAGCGGTGATGTTTTAAAACCAGCCGCTTCACTTGTTCAGTTTAAACTTTAACAGGTGAACCCTTATGTTAGGCTTCATTACACATTCCTTTCACAGGGTCATAAAGAATCCAGAGTGTCTTATCATGAACTTGATGTGTGGCCACCTCTTAAAACTCCAGTGAGGTTTGGCTGTCGAGCTCTCAGGCCTAAATGGAGACTTTTAAAAGAAGTGCTAAACCCTCTCAAGCTTACAAAAACACCTCTCTACATGACAGTTATATGACTCTCAGGAACATGAATAGCTTTATTTGGAGCTGAACACTTTCGCGAACAGTAGCGGAGCGCTATTGTTTGCGCTCTTGGATGCAGTAAAACATTCCTTGAGAAGACGAAGCTCATGATTCGGCGGACTATTAATCATCACTGGCACTTTAAATGTGCATAAAAACAACAGACAGATGAAAAGGTACTTCGTATCAGCCATATCCTGTTCAGAAGAGGGAAAAAACATTCCGTGCCACTTTCCGCTTGTTTTGCAGGGCCCTAAAAGAACTCAATCGCCTTCCGTTCTCAAATGGGGAGTGTGTTTTTTAGCAGTGGAGGATTAGATCATAATTATCGAGAGCCGTATCAATCTCCTTCAGGTCGGAGAGTGAAAATGCCAGGAGAAATAGCACCTTGATCTCTCGTTCTTTGATTGCACTCGCTCTTTGGCATCCCAGCTCTAACCTTAACAAGCACTAAAGAAGCGACAGAACTAGTTTGAGATTAGCAGGAAATGGCAGCATCTGATAATACCAAGGTAGGGTGCGAGACGGAGTCAGAGTTCAAGATGACTGATCAACGCGGGCTTTGATATGAAACTAGACCGGAGAGACTGGGAGGAATCCCCCTCAGTGTGACTGTCAGAAAATAGGTCCACTGCAAAGATCTCTTTTACGGCTGCTGGGTTTTCTAGTTATGGAGGGATAACAAGACCAAATCCAGGCTTTAGCGGGACACTGCGGCTCTGTATCAAAAGCACCTCAGTGCACACAGAGACACATTCAGTCCACAGAATCACAGCGTAGTTCAGAAAACAGCAGCACGTCAATGGGACGCAGTGATCTGTTTAACTATCGTTGTTCACTTTAAAGACTTATACAGCTGAACACTGCAAATAAATGAAATAATACTAATAGTTTATAATAAAAATAATGATTAATAATATTTTTTTTTCTTATTTTCCAGCGGAATATTTGAATATTGTTACAAAATAACATAAAATAAATAAATAAAACAAACTATTCTTAGACTAGTATTTGAAAACTTGAGTTTGAATTGAGTTTTTTTCCTGGTTTAAGCATAAGCTTAATTTTGTTATAATTACACTTAAAACAAGAAAAAAAAATGTCAGTGGTGTAGGAAGAAAATAATATATAATAATATATAAATTTAAATATATATATATATATATATATATATATATAGTAAATATATAACAGTCAAAAGCCTGCATTTATTTGATCCAAAGTACAACAAAAACAGTAACATTTGGAAATACTTTTACTATTTAAAATAATTGTTTTCTATTTGAATTCTTTGATGAATAGAAAGATCCAAAGATCAACATTCATCTGAAATAAAAAGCATTTTTGTTAGCTTTTGTGACATACACTATATCATTTAAAAGCTTGAAAAAGAAAGCTTTGGAAAATAAATGATCTAAATTAATATTTTTAATTAGCAAGAATGCATTCAATTGATGCAAAGTGATGATAAAGACTTAAATAAAGTTACAAAAGACTTCTATTTCAGATAAATGCTGTTCTTCTGACATTTCTATTCATCAAATAAACCCGAAAGAAAAGCAAATGAGCATATTCGAATATTTTCTGAAGGATTATCTGACTGGAGAAATTATGCTAAAAAATCAGCTTTAAAATCACAGGAATAAATCACATTTTAATATTTTATATATATATATACTACCGTTCAAAAGTTTGGGGTCAGTAAGACTTGCAATTGTTTTTTAATGAAGTCAAGGCTGCATTTATTTTATCAAAAATACAGAAAATAAACTGTAATATTACAAAATGTTATTACAATAGAAAATAATGTTTTTTATTTTCATATACTTTAAAATATAATTTATTCCTGTGATGCAATGCTGATTTTTCATCAGCTGTTAGTTTCCCAGGCTTAAGTGTCACATGATCTCTCAGAAATCATTCTGATATTCTGAATTATTAGTAGAATTATCAGTTTTGGAAACAGTTGTGCCGCCAATGTATTATTTTTTTTTTTTTTTTGAACCTGTATTTTTTCTTTCAAGAACAACATTTATTCAAACTATAAATCTTTTCTAGCAATGTAAATCTATTATGTCACTTTTTATTAATGTAAAAAAAAAAAACCTCTTACAGACTACAAACTTATTAAATGGTAGTGTATATTAAGATATAAGTTTGCTTTTACAATTAATTCTAAGTCAAAACACTAATAAGGAAATTAGTTCAGTGCAGATGACTAGCTTTTTACAAGCACACAAACACACCCATAAGAGTCGCAATTTTGTGCAGAGCTTTGCATTAACGTGCTATAAATGATCTCCAGGAGGATTGCGGCTGACAGACAGAATTGCTTTGGCTTTCACAAGCGACGGAGGCGCTTACGCTGCTTCCATGTGGGCGAGCGACCTAACAAACACTTGCGCGCACACACATACGCACACTGCTGTGCTGTAGCCATCAGGAAGGATGATAAAAGAGATAATAGCTCATGGCCTGGTGGACCGCAGCTGCTCCCACACAAGGGAGAAAACTGAGAAAGAAAACGAGAGGATAGAGTAAAGAAACATCACCTAATGGAGTCCACTTCTCACTGCAGTCTACACTGCCTACACACACCCTGCTGCGAATAGAAATAATTTTTAATCCGTAACATACTAAACCATAAGATAATCGTAAAACAGCTATCACCATTATGGACTTTCTAGACCAAACAGGATGTGAGACAAACTCTTATTGTTCAGCCCACAAAATTTTGTTTAACAGACGGCACAGACTCGCAGTAATACAAGCAAAAATGTTTAGTCTAGTTTACAGCAGAGAGTGCTGAGCTGAAAACATTCTTAAGAAGTGTTTTTAGAATTTTTCCCAAAACAATTTGATTTATATGTAAGATAAGACTTGATTTGTATTTATTCTTAACAAATTACTAATGGAGCAGAAGACATTGACTGAAAACATCATAAAATCTCAAGCCGTTGTGGTTCAAGTACGTTTATCTTGTTTCAAGGGTGTTTAGATCATTTACTTGAAAACAAGACATGAATACATACCAAAATTATTCGAATTTTTAAACCATTTCTAAACTCTTTTTCCTTCTGTCTCAAAGGTTTCTCCGATGTTGGGTTTGACCGCTGGGACCCTCATTCTCATCTTTGTCCCTGAGCCAAAGAGAGGGAGTGCTGATCATATCGCTGCACGTTTAAAGACACGCACTTCCTGGCTCTGTGACATGAAAGCTCTAGCCAAAAAGTATGCCACTAGTTTCATCTTTCTTAACATTCATCACTCAAGAATGTAATGAATCAAATATTCAGCATCAGGGCGTACAAGATGTAATCATTTAACAGTCAGCCGTTGAGTCAGAATACTGGATTCTTCAATGTCCTGCCATCACAAATAGTTTTTACAGTATCCTGTGGTGTGACAAAGTAGAATTTAAGTAATAACGTGATAACTGATTGTTTAAAAAAAATGATTCATGGTTATAGGCTCATGTGACGTTGCTGTACCACATGGTCATGTTTTGTTTGAATGCATTTGTAAGCATTACGGTTTAAAAACAAGTGATTATGAAAAGATGAATTTGCAAAGTGTAAACTATTAAATATAATCTACAAAAATACTGTACCAGTAAATAAGAAGTGTTTTGAGGTCTTAGCTAAACAGGCCAATTAGAGACATTTTTTATTAAACACAGGGGGACAATAATGATGCCCACATGCAAATTCACACACAATTTATCTTTAATTTGTCTTAATATACAAGAAGGTGTTAAAAAAATATGAAATAAGTTGTTAATAAATGTTATTATAGATTAAAAATCAATCCGAAAGGTCATCTAAAATGACCATTATTAACTGCCATTATTAACTCTCTATTTTGAACATAGACATGAAAATACACTATCCAAAGTTACATTTTTATAATTCATGAACAAAAATATTTTGTATACTCATGTACAATTTCCATGGTAATGCAATGTCTGATTTTAAAATGGTTTTCAAAGGATGAATTTTGAGATTTGAAGTTTTCAAGTGATATATAATTTCTTAGCGTGTTAGGGAAAAAGACAAGGAAGAAAGTATTTTTGTGAAAAAGGTCTGAATCTCTGTCATGATGTAGATTTTTGACGTGCACTCATGTCATAAATGAATCGATTACTTTTCCTACATAATTTGTAACACAAAGTGGTAAAATATCTGTTTAGGAGTCTTAGACCTTCCCAACAATATATAGTTTGTCATGATTAGATTAGGATTTATTTGTAATGTGGTGAAGTAAAAGTAGCCGTATATTGTGAAATAAATTGTTACCGTAAAACATAAAATTACTCATTTCGTGATAAGATTTTGGTCATATCACCCACCCTTAGACCGAACTGACAAATTAATGAAGACATAAAAACCAAGAGTAGCAGAAAAGCATGCAAAAATGCAGATGCAGAAAAAACCCAGGAATTCTGCATATTCACTCATTTTCTTTCTGCTCCCCAGCCGTAGTTATGTATTTTCATCTCTGGCATCGGCCGCGGTGTCATTTGCCACGGGGGCGTTTGGGATCTGGATCCCGCAGTACCTGGTCAGAGCTCAGGTGGTGCAAAAGACAGCAGTGAGCTGCACCTATCAACCATGCAGCAGCAAAGACAGGTCCGAACACAGACACACCACTTAAAATGTAAAGTATAAACACAAACATTACACTTTTTCTAATGACTATATTTTTCTCTCATCTCTAGTTTGATATTCGGAGCCATCACCTGTGTGACGGGGCTGTTGGGAGTGGTGATCGGTGCCGTGACCACACGGCTTTGCCGACAGAAGACGGAGCGTGCCGACCCGCTGGTGTGTGCGGTCAGCATGCTGGGCTCTGCTATCTTCATCTGCCTCATCTTTGTTGTGGCCAAGAAGAGCATTGTGGGAGCATATGTAAGTACCTCTATTTTGACTGTTTATTTTCAAAAGCCCACACTGTATTAAAGTTCCAAACGTTCTCCATGGGTTACACATCTATTATTGTTACAATATTAAGACACTTCATGTAAACAGCTCTAGTTATATTAGTTGCCATGGAATTGTGGCGTAACACAGATTCTCTCCTGAAAGGTTGCTTAACACCATGGCCTGGATATCTCTAGTACAACTCCCTTCTGACTATCCTTCTATTATAACGAGTCCTCTCATTCAATGTCAAATAAGGTCACTTCTATTCAGAGTTCAATGTTAGGCTTTAAACGATATAAAGTCTGTTGCGCTGAGTGGGTTTAACAGCCAAAGTTGCTTGGCAGGGTTGTTAGGTCCAAACCCAACACTAAAAGAATAAGAGCGAGAGGCGCTGCGTACTTGTTTAATTGGCATGTAAAGCAGGAAAAGGGAGCAGTTTTCACAGTTGCTGCTGAGAAACAATAGGCTGTGGCATTTCTGAGTCACTAATAGAGAAAAGTTATGCTGTATTAAGAAAACAAAACAAAAAAATAATATTCTACCAGGTCACGCTCGTCCTTTCAACAAAAACAATCAGGTCAGAAACTAAATGTAAGATGCTCCCTGGAGGGGCCAGACTGTA
Source organism: Cirrhinus molitorella (assembly GCA_033026305.1). NCBI lineage: Eukaryota > Metazoa > Chordata > Actinopteri > Cypriniformes > Cyprinidae > Cirrhinus > Cirrhinus molitorella. The sequence goes on from CM065119.1 coordinate 47,790,128, forward strand.
CCGGGAATCTCGTAGGTGTTTATGATGAGAAAGTATTTTTAGGGGCTGTTTGTCGTTCCTATGGACAAAAGAACTTAGTACACCGTGATAATGCCATCTATCTGGTGTTGTGTTTGAGAAACCATGGGGTTGCTCAACGTTTGCCTTAAATAACCTTATCTTAAATATGAAGGACTGGTTACTAAATGTACCCTCAAACTGACCTGGTTTTGCAACCTCTTGTGCCTTTGTTAAAGCTGTGATGATTTTGAAAAGATTTATAAAGCTCACAGTCTTACCTGTGGGTAGAACTGGCTGCTCAGGTGTCTAGTTGGGGACACATGAACACATAAAATCTTGGATTGAATCTTAATCTTTAAATGGCACAAGCAAAGAATAATTTACAGTATAATAAAAATGATTTAAAATTACGGTTGAAGTCAAAAGTTTACATATACCTTGCAGAATCAATTGCAAAATGCATGCATTTTTTTTTATTTAGTACTGACCTGAATAAGATATTTCAGATAAAAGACATTTACATATAGTTCACAAGAGAAAATAATCATTTAATTTATAAAAATTACCTCGTTCAAAAGTTTACATACACGTAATTCTTAATACTGTGTTGTTATCTGAATTATCCACAGCTGTTTTGTTGTTGTTGTTGTTGTTGTTGTTGTTGAGTGATAGTTGTTCATGAGTCCCTTGTTTGTCCTGAACAGTTAAACTGCTTGCTGTTCTTCAGAAAAATATTATACAGGTCCCACAAATTCTTAGGTTTTTCAGCATTTTGTGTATTTGAACCCTTTCCAACAATGACTGTATGATTTTGAGATTCCTTTTTTTTACACTGAAGACAACTGAGGGATTCATATGCAACTATTACAGAAGGTTCAAATGCTCACTGATGCTTTAGAATAATAATAATAATAATAAAAAACGATGCATTAAGAGAGAATTTGATGATCAGGGTAGATTTCACTTATTTTCTCTTCTGGGAAACATCTAAGTATATTCTGTAGCTTCTAAAGGGCAGTACTAAATGAAAAAAAAAAAGATATTTAGGCAAAATTCAAAAGTTTACACCCCTTTACACACCTATTAATGAATCATGTTTCCTTCTGAAGCATCAGTGAGCGTTTGAACCTTCTGTTATAGTTGCGTATGAGTCCCTCAGATGTCCTAGGTGTGGAAAGACGGATCTCAAAACCATACAGTCATTGTTGGAAAGGGTTCAAATACACAAAAATGCTGAAAAACCAAAGAATTTGTGGAACAGTAAATTAATTTATAATGTTGTTTTTAACTTTTCAAAGAATCCTGAAAAAAAAAAGTATCAGTTTCCACAAAAAACTGCTTTTCAACATTGATAATAAGAAATGTTTCTTTAGCACCAAATCATCATATTATAACTTTTGAAGGATCAAACTGACGACTAGATTAATGGCATCTGAAAATGTAGCACTGCAGTTAAAGAAATAAATTACATTTTGAAATATATTAAGATAATAAATATTTACTTAAAATTGTAATAATATTTCACAGTATTATTGCTTTTACCATATTTTTTATCAAATAATGCAGCCTTGGTGAGCATAAGAGACTTTTTCCGAAAACATTAAAAAAGTGCCCCAAACTTTTGAACGTTGGTGTATATTGTCATTTAAAAATAAATCACAGTTATCTCACTTAACTTTATAGCTTTATCACTTTATAGCAAATTGGAAAATGCGGAAATGTAAAGTATCCACCTATCAGTCTTACTGAGAGCAGCAGGACAAATTCTACAGTAAATGATCAAATTTGAGGTATTTATAGAAATGAATGACACATCATTTGGACCACAGGCCTTCAAGCCTTCTTGTCAAACAGGTAACATTACAGTGTCACTTCTGGGTAAAAATATACCCAGCTCCCAACTAAAGACATGAGCACCCTTTCAATCACTTGTCAAGAGGCTTCTGTAATTACATCCAAATGGAGCATACGAAAAACAAGGAATCCAAAACTTTAAGGAGGGAAAATATTTGGAGTGAGAAAATTTGATAGTGACAGATGTGGAGTCTGAGAATGTGACAGCGCTCAGGAGCTCTGTCAGGGTCTGCTCCAGCAGGGACAGCTGCTGTCTCGTCAGCATGTTGGCTGATCACACTTCACCCCTTATCCAGTCCTGCAGGGGTTTACAGTTTTAGCCTGTCTGTCCGTCCGTCCGTCACGCTGTCTGAGTCTCAAGTCACTTTGGGACAGGGTTTCATACATGTCCAAACAGATACGGTCACTTTCACGCTTTTATTTCCTCACCTTGCATTCGGATGTTCTTTCACACCAGGCGTCTAAATGCAAGGTTCTAGAGCTATAAACTAAAACCATCACCTCTGTTTTACACCCTGAGGTCATCCCTCTGTCAGCCCTGCACAACATATCACTCTAAGCCCAACATAAGTCAGAACGGCCACTTGAACGATCAGTTACAGTTCTTCACACAATCCCATCTGGTTTGACCCCAGCAGCTGCCGTCAGTCGCATTCTGGCCTCAGAGATGTGGAGAGACCATCTACATTCTGTCAAGTCACTAAGATTAGTGGAGATATTCAATCCTTGGGTCTCAATCTGCCATAAGCACCTTGAAAATCCAGACTAGACACTGAGGGATATCAGTTAATTTGTGTGGGAATGCTGAAGTCAGTTAGTCTGTTCCTGTGGGATCGCGCGAGTCTGTTAAAAGAACTTGTTAAACGTAACACGTTTTCAGCCGCCAGACATTTTAGGTTTCACTCTAGTATAATGCAAACCGCTTGTCTCTTTTTTACGGTTTGGAGCAAGACACGGTTCTGTTGCCCTCAAATCAAAAACTGCATAGAACGCAACCACAGCATAATGACACGTTTTCATAATCCACAACATTTATTGGGGTTTTCTGATTTAGTAGATGAGCCGGGTTAATTTAGTCTTTGACCAACTGTAAACCCTGCTGTATGTATTTATGTATACGAAGAGTAACTTTTCATTTTAAAGGAAAAAATGGAATATGCTTAGCCTTCTGTCTTCTATTTTTCTCCCCTCACTCTCCTTCTCCCTCTTTATTTTTTCTCCTCAGATCTGCATTTTCATCGGAGAGACGCTGCTCTTTTTGAACTGGGCCATTACAGCGGACATTTTAATGGTTCGTATTGAAAGCCTGTATTTATCTGCTGCATCGAGTGGAAACTTTAAAGCCTTTAACTGTAACAAAAGTGGTCATCTTCTCAGGCTAGTTTCTTATTTTGAATGGTGGGACGCATGACTACGAGGTTTGGTATAGCCTGGGTGGGGCCCAAGACAAAATTGCTGCCTTTGATTGCGCTTAATGGAAACGCCACTCATGGAAAAATCAAACGAAATAACATTTTCAGTTCGAATGTTTTTGTGTGAAGGAAGTGAGCGAGTTAGAGAAACTCAGAGAGAGAAGAAGTAAACAGAGTGCATGTAAGGTAGGGTGAAAGATTTAGCAAGAAAAGCTGTCATGAAGTTGAGTCAGCCAAGGTCTTACTGCATACTTAAACTCCAGTCAGCTTCGGTCAGTGTGAAGCGCTCTGACAGCATCTGCATAAGTAAGCACTTGTGGTACTTTTGTTTTCCTGTTACGATTTAATGTAAAATTCTCACATCACCTCTTTTCTTTCTCCAGTACGTTGTCATACCGACCAGAAGAGCCACTGCTGTTGCCTTTCAGGGCTTCACCTCGCATTTGTTAGGGGATGCTGGGAGCCCGTACCTCATTGGCTTGGTAAGAATGTGCTACCTACTACTAGTATATACTGCTCAGCAGCAGTAGCGTGCTCACTGCATGACAAATGGAGGCGCCAGTGCTGCCGTCTCGGTGTCTGTGAACTAGTGCTGTCAAAGATTAATCGCATCCAAAATAAAAGTTTATGTTTACATACTATATATTTGTGTACTATGTATATTTATTATGTATATATAAATACACACACATGCATGTATATATTAATGAAAAATATTTTAGATTTATATCTAAAATATTTATATTTATTTATAATTTAAATTGTATACAGGTATAAATATATATACATATAAATATTGTGTTTTAATATATACATGTATGTGTGTGTATTTATATGTACATAATAAATATACAAAGTAAACACACATATAGTATCTAAACATAAACTTTTATTTTGGATGCGATTAATCGCAATTAATTGTTTGACAGCCCTACTGTGAACTTGAATGTGAAAATTCAAAACTCTATACTTGTGTATACTTGCCTTACAGACATGAAAAATCTGTCTATAGAGAGTGAAATGTCTACTTTCAAATAAACCAATTCAAATAGAAATCAAATAAATTGTAAATGTAATTTGTATGAAGCATGTATACAATTGCATCACTACTGCGGAGATGATGAGTCAGTGTCGCCGACTTCATCTCTCAAACGAAAACGAAGCATTAGTTTATCAATAAATTAATAAAACTTTAATACTTTTGGCAGTTAAAGGCTTATTATTATGATATGGTTTATTAATAAACGTGACAAATAGTCGAATAATGCTTAAAATGACTACTAGTCGACCAGAAAAATCTTTAGTCAAGGGCAGCCCTACTCAGAAACTCCAGTTTTTTGCAATTCCATGATCACTGAATCAAATGCAAAATCAGTAACATGTTGCATTCTTTTGTGATCCTGCATAATTTGCCATTTCAACACAAAATTCACTATATAGAAAGTGAAAGTAAAAAACTGACAGAGTTGTCAAAGGATGCATTCATGGCGCATATTCTCTCAGAGACTAATCTGATTATGTGCTGATAATGGTATATAACTGTCTAATAGTCTTAATAATTTTTATTTCAGGCCTATAATCCCTATAATAGTTTACTACCTTTATATTGTACTTATTTGTTCTGTTGTCATTTGTTTCTTAGCAAAATAAACAAACGTCATACATTTAGTTTGTTCTTTGTGTTGTGTCGTGTAAGACTGTTGAGAATCTAACATAATACGATCTGATAAATGTGCTATCATAATTATAAAAAAGCATTGCATATTTTGCGCTAATTTTTGGAGATTTCAACCAAAAATTTGGAAAATTCACCCAAAAAAATTCATGAAATCCTGGAGGGACTGCCTACTGCTCAGTATAGAGTACTTGGCATGTGCAGACATTATAGGGTGGTTTTGGGAGTCTGGACAGTCTAGTTAAGCTCTCAATCACCTAAATGAAGTTTAAACAAAACACTGAAAGGGTCTTTTTACATATAAGTATGCCAACAGCCAATTTCATTACCCACAAAAGTCAGAGTGCACCAAATCGACAGTCATAAAGAAGAATCAGGTTATTGACACGCAAGTAGTTTAGAGAGAAAACATAGCGCTAGAAGGAGGAAGTCTGCAATTTTGAGCTGCATGGCTCCTTTTCTTGTTCACAATAGCAGATTTACACAAAAGCCCTCTGAAGGTTTTCCCGCTTTTCTGATTTGTCTCTTTCCAGTAATACGTTTCCACAGGAGACACGACTGTGTTTGTATATGCCAGTCAACAGCTCGTTCAAGGCTAAGTTTCGTCTGCAAGTGTTCCCTTTGGTCTCCTAAACACTTCTGTGTAACAATAAGCTACGCCGCCTTGTGCCATGTGACATTGTACTCTATGATTTTGTACGCTGACCCTGGCTCTGCTTCCCTTTTCCGATTTCCACTCGTGTTCACGTTAAGAAAACAAAGCCAAACTGATCACAGTGCAGCATAAATTCATCATTCTTCTTAACTCCGGAAAAAGCACACTGTGGCTCCTAGACTTCCGACTCCTGTAGACATTCCTGGCATTCCGAACAGGAGTCACTGGAGGTGCTCCAAGCTAAACAGTAAGTTCTGTCCGTGCTTTTGACAGGTTCAGAGCCCTCTGTCATGTAGGGACTCAGGGTTCAGACCCATTGTTCCCTTATTTCATTATCACCTTCAACCTTATGCAATGAAACTTTATCTGCAGTGTATTTGCTCTTTATCTTTTTCACACATACACTTCAATACACTGTCATAAGCACAGAGCAGAACCTAAGTGTGTCTAATCTACCTTTATATTGTTTATACAATATTTTTGGATTATGCTGGAACCACCTGTCTAGCACAGTAAATGATTTAATGACTTGATGTTGAATCTGACCTGGCACAGGTGTCAAACTCAGTTCCTGCAGTTTAGTTCCAACCCTGCTCCCAACACAAATACTGTGTAGTTTTCAAATAAGCCTGAAGGACGTGATTAGCAGGGTCAGGTTTATTTAGAGTTTAATCTAAATTCTGCAGGGCTGTGGCCCTCCAGGAACTGAGTCTGGCACCCCTGTGATAAAGTGTAGTTTTAGATCTAGATATTATTCTCTCAGATATTACATTAAATGAAGGGAGTAGTACACTTTCCCAATTCATAGACAGATTAAATTTATATGTACATTTATGCATTTGGCAGACACTTTTATTCTAAGTGACGTAACACCACCCTCAAGAAAAATTGTAAGACTTTTTAAAGTCAGATGCTATTTGCTATTATTATGAATGATGAAAACAGTTGTGCTGCAAACTGTGAAAGTTCAAAAGAACAGAATTTATTTGAAATATAAGTCACTTTTGGTTAATTTAATATGCCTAATGCTTAAAAGCCCAAACTTTTAAACTTTTGAAGTTTATGCATTTTATCAAGTTCACTTTGTATTGCATAAAAGTTTCTGCCAGATGAGCAAATGTAAGTTCTCCATGATCTTGCTATTCCCTTTTGAAAAATTCAGCATATGCTGGTTAGGTATGTTTTGAAGCATGGCAGCTGGTTTAAGTTGGTCATTACACTGCAAAAAATGCTTTTCTTACATATATTTACATAGATTTTTCATCTTGTTTCCAGGGAAAATATTTAAAAATTCTTAAATCAAGAAGGATTTTCTAGACAAGTAAAAATGAAAAAAAACAGAGAAAAATAAAAAAATCAGAAAAAAACAAGTCAAAATTAAGAGAGTTTTTGCTAAGAACAAGCAAAATAATCTGCCAATGGAGTGAGCAAAAAAAAAAACTTATTTCAAACAGTAAACAACATTATTTTGCTTACCCCATTGGCCATCATTTTTTTCTGAAAACAAGACAATCATTTTTATTCTTCTAGAAAACCCTTATTGATTTAAGAAGTTTTAGATATTTTAGTAAGAAAATAAGTAAGAAAATCATTTTTTTGCAGGTTGAGCTTGTTTAAGCTGGTCATGACCAATTAAGGGCCATCTTAAACCAGCTGCCATGCTTCAAAACATACCTAACCTTCTTTAACAGGGTTCCTAGCACTTTGCTATACTATTTGGCTACTCTTTTCTCAAAGATCAGAGGTCAAGTTCACTAAAGTCGCAGTGTTAGCACCTCACCACATTCCATCTGCTCAAAACATCCTACCTGCTGACAGACAGATGGGAGGTGTGTTTATAATTCTGCCTGTGTTTTGTGATGTTTCATTTGTGGTTAGTTCACATGACTTCTGGGAATACAATGATCTTCTATTTTACCTCTAAGATGGTAGCGTGGGTACATCTTCAGAGGAAGCGTGTGGACATTCTGGCCTGTCAAATCCCGGAATGTGGGACCGAGTCATGCATCAACAGTTACTTGATAATTTCACTCTGGAGGTCTGGCAAACTAGTGTGATGGTGGCTGTGACGTACTTCTGTTGCAAAAAAATCTGCCAGCTCTGAATAACAAAAGTAACAGAGAGAAAAAGAGAAAAAACACAGGAACTTTGACACAGGGCAGTGACACTGTAGTATTTTCCACTTGTTAGTGCAGTGACATCCAATGGCTTGGACTGGACTGAAGAGAGAAATTTAAGAACATGTGGCAGGCAGAAAATGTAACAATGTGTGTACTGGACCTGTGAATGAATAACATTTCCTAAATACCTGGTAATGCTCCATTTCACTCTAACTGATGTAAAAACATTCAGAGTACCTGTGTGAATCTATACCCTTAGGCATGGTGGGTGGTGTAATTGTCTATAAAAATAGGCTATCAGCCGAAATCTACCATTTTTTTTTTTTGCAAAAAACCTCATTAGACACGCACCAGAAATGTTCAACCTCAGCCCTATTTTTATCAGTAGAAATAGTTCATGTTTGGCATCATGAAGGCTGACATATACACACACACAAGAGTGTGGTCTGCTCACACACACAAACACACACACGTTTGCTTAGCTATCCAAATGGGGAAATTCTGACTTTTAACATTTTTTATACAGCTAACTCTAAAATAAAACGTACTTTATTACAAAAAAACAAACAAAAAAACGCTCCATTTATTTTAGTTTTATACCAATTTTACAAATGAGGATATCCCTAAAAGGAGATTTTGTCAGATTTAGCTTACCTCTAGGTACAAATTTGTCCCCAAAATATGTTTAAGTACGTACAAAGACGCACAGACCTCGCTGTCAGCACCTACTCACACACTTTTTTGAGTCAGCGTTCCTACCCGACCCATGAGACTTCCACGCTAGTGCTGATAAAGGATTAGCCGTGCTAAAGTGAGTAAGATGGACTCTGAGGAGATTATTAGCCCTGCTAAACATCTTTTTAATGCTGCTTTAGTGTCTCAAAATATACTTTTGCTTTTATTTCTAAAAACATGCCATAACAAGGCATTTTAGCCCTAGAAACATCCTCTTTACAGTTCTTTTATTAATAGGGGGCTTGGTTCTGAAGAGCGTATGAAATCAAGAATTGAGTTTTGTGGCCTTTAGTGTACTCCTAGAAGTTGACAATTTATTTTTAGCGGATGTAGGCGTTTAAAAATTATCTTCCAGGAAAATGGAACCAAAATATTGCTGACTCATTATGCACTACTCTTTTTGTAGTATTTTTGCACAATCAAACGCTGTCTAGATGACAATGTCCTCTCATAATATCACACAGGAAATACGTCACATGGTCTTTAACATTAAGAAGAACCACTTGCTGACTACCGTGTGAATCCTAAGGGAGCGCACAGCATAAAATTGAATCAGTTTGTAAAATTTAATCTAAACGCCTGCTTGATTGAATCAATAGTTTAATTAATGTTTATTGTCTTTTTATAGATATATTGACTTGCTGTTCAGCAGATACCAATAGTTTAAGACAAGCTAACATAATTAACCGTTCACCCAGTAACTGATTGACAAGCACAGCTCTTGAAGACAATATTAGGAAGTTAATTATTACATTAAAGTCGCTGATGGCTCACAGCAGACTTTTCCTTTGTTTGCTAATGAGTGCTCTTTTGTTTGTGTCTCTGTGTGTTCCTGCAGATATCAGACGCGCTGCAGAAGAGCTACGCTACGTCATCGTTATGGCAGTTCCTGAGCTTGGGCTATGCCCTCATGCTCTGCCCCTTTGTCATCGTTTTGGGGGGGATGTTCTTCCTGGCCACCGCCCTTTTCTTCCTCGATGATCGGGACAAAGCGGAGAAACAGTGAGTGCCTAGACCTGTACTCATAACCTTGATACCAGTAATTCAGTCTAGTCTTTTTCGTCATTATTCTGAAAACTATCTAAAGATATAAAGGTGTTTCCGTTGCAAGAGTTCCACACTTTACATTCTTAAATGGGGTTATCATTTCCCATTTCCTCCACTGACAATGACAATCCGGAGAATAGCGGTTGCCATGGCGATTTTTGGTAGCCTTGGCCATCTTTGTGTGCCTGGTGAATAGCCTCAGGTGGATAGTTAATCTCAGGATGAGCGAGATGGATAGATGGACAGAGAACTAGATGTATTCTCAAACAAAGACACTCTGCAGAAGTGGTCTGCCTACAGAAAAATGACACTTTCTGTGTTTTTAGATGAACTTTAGTAGATCAAGAGATTTTAAAGCATTACTTCACTTCTAGAATAAAAAAAATCCTGAACATTTACTCACCCCATGTTATCCAAGATGTTTATGTCTTTCTTTCTTCAGACAAAAAGAATTTAAGGTTTTTGATAAAAACACTCCATATAGTGGATTTCAATGGACTCTACACGATCCCAGCCGAGGAATAAGGGTCTTATCTAGTGAAACGATCAGTTATTTTCTTTAATCAAATTGGAAAAGTGAAAATTTCAACTTCAAACATCATTGTTTTACCTTTTTTTTTTTTTTTTTTCTTGTAAAGGACGTTTGACTAATGCATGAAGTTGAGCTAGGTCAAGACAATCATTTGTGGTTAAAAAGTATATAAATTTAAATTTTTTTTGAAAATGACAGATCATTTCACTAGATAAGACCCTTATTCCTTGACTGGAAACTGTTGAAACTCTAATTTGGACCTTCAACCTGTTGGCTCCCATTAAAGTCCACTACATGGAGAAAAATCCTGGAACGTGTTCCATAAAAACCTTAATTTCTTTTTAACCAAAGAAAGAAAGTCATGAACATCTTGGATGACATGGGGGTGAGTAAATTATCAGCAAAATTTTGTTCTGGAAGTAAACTAATCCTCTAAAGTAAATGTAATTTAAGCAGACTAGCATTAGGCAGAGAGCGATATAACTAAGCAATTTTATGAAAGTAGCATTTATGGAGAGTTTTGTCCATGACGACATGAGAAGAATTAAACATCAAATAAACCCCAATGTTGTCTCTTGCTATTCAAGCTACCCAGATATGTCATTTCATTTTAACATGGCCTACATAAGCTATCATAGGATACTTTGTCCTATATATGTATATTTAAACATAGGCATTTTAAAACAGACCTTCATCTAAAACAAAAAGTCCCATTCCCTTAAAAGGTAAAGACAAACATGATATCCGAACTTTGCGACTCACTTTCTGTTTTGCGGCCGTCTTTTATCAAGTGGATTTCCTGTGTGTGTTGCCACTCAAAAATGACTTCCTTCCTGTCTGCTTGGGCACATTTTTAGGCAGGGTGGTATGTTGGATTACTGTGGAAGATCTTCCCACGATAGGTCTCAGAGACAGCCCAGGAGCTTGACTTTTCTTCTCGTCTCGCCATCTATTACATCAGGCAGATTAATCATTAGAGTCATTTTTCACATGGAGCTACTCAGTTGGAGTATTAAATGTTCTTTTTCCGGCTATATATCAAAAGTAGCGGAATACAAATAGTGCACTTGAAACCACAGATACAGGTCTTAAATAAATCAATCCTAAAATGAATAAATCTTGACAAAAACATAGAGTGACTATGTTTGAAGGTGTTGTGTCAAACAGAATAATTTATAACTGACTATTTTCAAGTAGGTTTCTATGAACACTTGATACATCTACTATTGGTCAAATAGAAAGAGATAGTCCTGCCCAAAACTAACACAATTGGTGGAGACTGTGTTGCTATGCCAAGCTGGACAGATACTCATACAAACAGAACAATGTTTTTAAAGAGCCACAGTGCTTTTTTTAGGGAAATAAAACTATGACTTATAGTTGTCTCTGTATATTAAAACGGGATGTGAGAGCATATTTTAACAAATAGCATATTATCAAAATGCATCACCTTTAAATTTAGGATATGATAATAAAACTTAACTTTTAAATTCAGAATAAGATAAAAAAAAAACTAAATAACATGTTTAGAATAGAATAAAAAAAAGACTATATGATTAAAAATGACATTTTCAAGGCAGTTTACTCCCACTGTTGGTTGCAGATTTTACAGAAGCTTTAACACACCATTGGTTTTATGCAGCCACTGAATTGCAGCTATATGTAATAAGCTACGTAATGATCTGCTATATCATGCATGCCAAAAGCAGCAGCTACAGATTAAAGCAGTTATATTTGTGGATGCAGCATACACGATAAGCTTATATGCAGCTGTTATGAGCCTGTGCAATTATACATTTAATATTTCCAACAAATACGATTACATAACACCCTTCTCGCAATTTTTAATAAGCATTGCATCATCACAAGTCAACATCCAGTCTAAAAATAGAATTTTAACTGTGCTGCTTTAAGCCCAGTAGGTTTTTATTAGCAAATATCTTGTTACATGAATATAGCATTCTTGTTTGTCTAATTCTATTTATAGACACAACATGCAAAAGGCGTTCACTGGAGCGGAGGAATATATATTGAGCTTGTAGAGTACTTTATTTCTAGGCTGCTAGCTGTTTTGGGCCGTGAGGGAGCCATTTATAGCGCGTGCACCCAGGCAGTCACGCAAAAATACACACACGCACGCATTTGTCTCATATCCTTCGCTGCCTGGCATCAGTTGGCATGGTGTCCATGGGGACGTACTGTAGATAAAAGCAGTCCTGAACTATGTGTTAAAGCACTAGTAGCCTGTGAAGTGGCCCCATTGAGATTTCCAAACGAGTGAATGAAATTACAAGGTGGCAGAAAGAGAACATATTATCACAGGACAAAAAAAGAAAGAAGTGAAAATGATGAGAACTGAGGTACTTCTAAGAGAATTAGTGTTTCTCGCATTAAGAATCTGGATCCTCACCAACTTCTGTCACTACCCTGACCGCTTGTGGTCACAATGAATCAAACCACTGCTGTGCCTCATTTTACTCAGAGCTTTACATCTAAACGGTCATATTTCATTCAGCTGCTGCAGTGAATTTGCTTTGTTAATTAAAGTTATCAAACTTTTTAAAGCCAAGGACCCCCAAAAGATCTACTACTTGGTGGGTGACTTATAGACACGATTAACCGTGTTAAGTGTTCATGAAAACTTATCGTTACATGCATTTTTAAGCATTGTGGTTTTTAAAAAAAAAAGTGATTTTAAGCTGTTAAAGCGCAATCAGCAGCGAAAGAGAACTCATTTCGCGATATGACTTTTTACCGCTTTATAGGCCTCGAAAGGTTAAATACACACACCACTGTATGTGTCAAAATGCCCGTCTTTGCAAGTGTCCTCATAAACACAGTAATTTAGGTCTTGAAAGAAAATGTGTAACAGTGTATTGGATCCACGCAGCTCTTAAAGTGACAGCAGTCTAATATTCCTGCTGTCTGTCATTCATGCTATTCAAACAACAAAAGAGAGAAAATCTCTCACTGCTCTTGACTAAATCACTTTTGTAACTTTAATAAGACTTAATTTTCACAGTAAAGAATATGCAGTGTTTTTATAAATTTGATTACTTTATAGCATTTCTTATTTCTTTGTTCTACTGTAGTTTTTTGTCCTATAGCTTGTAATTAGTTTCTAGTTCTTATTTAATCCCTAATTGTTTACCTGTCCTCAGTGAGCTTCAGTTTTATTTTATTTTTTAATTAGGCTAGTATTAGTTACCGTGAAATAAAATGACTCATATCGTAATATAAGATTTTGTCCATATCGCCCACCCCTTCTAATATATTTTATAATATATATTTTTTGTAATATATATATTTTTTATATTATCTGGAGAATATTTGCTTTGTATTAAGTTAACATTTTTCAGTAATGTGAGCTGAATTGTATTTTTTATTTTTTTCTCTTATGGTTTAAAACCAGGGCTATACAAATAATTGTGATTAATATGATTTCCAACCAGTTTAAAGAAAGCAAAATAACATCATATGTGACCCTGGACCAGCAATGCATATTACTATTCAAAAATTAAGTTTTGACATATTTATGGTAGATTTGAAATTTACTGAACATCTTCATGGAACATGATCTTTACTTAATATCCTAATGATTTTTGGCATAAAAGAAAAATCAACTTACGTCTGGTTTTGTGGTCCAGGGTCACATATTTAATGAATGTGTTAAAAATATTGTCTTAAACATTGTTCCAGAGATCCTGCTGATTTGTTGTGTACAGTTATAAAAAACATAGCACAAATAGTGTATACTACTATATCTACACTATTTTTCCTTCATTATTGTGTTTTTTCTCTTTTATTCCTCTAGAGCAAAGCAGCTTAACCAACTGCCATCCACAGTTAAGGTAAGACCTCAAATTCAAGTCTCCAACAAAGGCTTCCCCTTACTTCTTCCCCTTACACAGTTATAAACTGTTATCCTGTTGACCTTTTAAAATAGAGAAAACAATGGTTCAAGCTTATTTATGAAAAGGTATTCTAGAATGTATGGGGAAAATAATAACATAATAACACGCCACATTTATGAAATTCCAGAGCTGCACACTTAACCTTTTTTTCACCCTTTGTTTTACACATTGAAGCCCTTGAGCACCATAGAATAGAATAGAATAGAATAGAATAGAATAGAATAGAATAGAATAGAATAGGCTTTGGGCTCATAGTAGCATCAACTTTTTATTATAATACATATTCTGAGTAGCAGTTATTTCATCAGCTGATAATCTTAAATCTGGCTCATCTTCGAGCCTATGTTCCTGGCCCCTTCCCCTCTTTCTCTTATCAGCCTCTCACACTCACTGTTATGGGCCTGTTAGTATAATTACCATGACTTTGTATGCCCCAAAAAGAAAAACGCATCAAAAGAAAGAGAAAGAAAACATCTAACAACATCAGGAAATAGGCTTCCCTGGTTGCCAGTTTTTTAGGTGGAGGACAATGTGTATGGAAGCAGTACACTATAAATAACTAGTCCCCCAACTATGTGACTGAGAGGGCGGATTGTAAACCGTTAAATGTGGTCATGTATTTTTATTCTGCAGACAGGCTGTCCCAAGTTAGCAGTCCTACTCCTCTACAGCACCCTCCACTTTCTAATTAGCAAAACTACCGCTCTTTATTAGATTAACAGCTTTAACTGAAATCAATTAAATATCTCCGGTTGGATGCAGCTTAAACCATGGCCTTGAGCCTGTCAGAGGCATATAAATTAGCATAAATGAGCGTGTGATGGCAAGACATATGGCCTCGGTCACTTATATAAATGGGAAAAGTTCTCTGATCAATAGGGGTCAAAGCACAGGAAACTGCAGAGTTACATAACATTGTGAGGAGGCACAGTAATGTGACAGTGGGAGTGGGAGTACTGGTACACAAAAAAAAATCACTATTGTGACATTAGCCTTGATTAGGGCCAAAGATTTCAGACAGGAAGGGCTTGCAACCAAAGCAATGAGAAGATATAGAGAAAACAAATGAGAGATGAAAAGGGAAAGCAATGCAGAAATGGAGCGCTGCCCTTGGATTATAAAGCAGATGGAGGACGTTAGTCACTAAAGAGATGCTGCATAGTGAGTGCTTAAATCTAGTGGACAAATAATAGCATGATGACAAAATGGAGAGTCTTGTCCGGTGATTAAATGACATCACAACCATCCTTTAGCCATTCACCATTAGGGTAGTTAAGCATGCTTGGATTTCCTTAATACATATTTTATTCAATATGTACTGATAGGAGAGTTATGTACACTACTATTAAAAAAAAAATGGGGTTGGTAAGGTTTATTTATTTATGTATTTATTTATTTATTTATTAAAATCTGTAAAGCTCATAAAACAAATATTGAATCCAAAATCTAGTAAAACAGAAAGATTGTAAATTATTTTAACAATTTAAATGAACCATTTTCTATTTTAATATATTGTAAAATGTATTTTTTTCCTGTGAAGGCAAAGGTACATTTTCAGCATCATTACTACAGGCTTAAGTGTCACATGATCCTTCAGAAATCATTGTAATATGCTGATTTGGTGCTCAGGAAACTGCTTATCCATGTTGAAAACAGCTTGATATTTGTGTGGAAGCCGTAACCCGTTTTAAAGTGTTTGCCACGTTAAATTAACAGGGCTGTATTACATAAATCTGCACAGTTTAAATAAAAACGACGATCACTTTGTGAGGTCCTCCTTTCTAACCTGCGAAAGGAATTTTACATTTTGAAGTTGAATAAACCGCATTTGTAAAAGACATTTTGTTTACACAAGGCGATGACTGCTTCAAAATATTTTTCGCAAAGCTATCTAGGCTTTCCTACTTGTAAAAACAGATCAAAATAAACACAATTAAAAACATAACCCTAAAAACCCCTGGTTTAAAAGACCAAATCCAGGCCATAATTACTACATTTTCTGTGTATAAGTGTGTTATCGCACAATGAAGAAAACAGTGATTTGTTTAATAGTAGAAAGCTTCTAGGCCAGATTATGTGTGGCATAATGATAGACAAATCCCAAACAAGACCTTGGATGCTCTGTAAACGTCACTGATGTGATTATCTGTGCATAATACCCTAGTATTTAACATTTTTAGTTATGTTGCATGAGCCAAATATCATGTCACAGTACTGTGTTTCCTCTTAAAATGAGACTGAATAAAATAATTGTCACGTTTGTGACAGACACATATTGTAATGTCAGTGGGGCAGCTGTGGGATGCTTACAGAAGCTCTGGTTGCAGTGTGTGTGTAAGGATGGGGGTTGGTTTACCTCACCAGCAGCACCAGAAAGAGACAGATGGCTCAGTGGGTACTGAGTTATAATAATTAAAATGAAACATCATGTGGGGAAGCGAGACTAGGATGTTATTGCTCAGTTTTATTCAAGAACTACAAATGGCCACAGACTGACCCCTCTTTGTCTTGTTCATTCCCTCAGGTTACCAAATGAGAAGCGGCTGCAGTAATGAAGAAAATGAAAATATGGGCAAGTGGAGGAAGAAAAACAGAAGGACTAAAACTAGCAGCTAATACGCACACTCAACATACTCTTGGATCACCGCTATCATATCATCTCTGCTTTTTCGTTTCATCCTGTGAAGGCCGTTCTGAATTCGAGTCGCACCTTGCTTGCCCTAGGAAAGCTTCAGCTGGCGAGGGGTTTGCCAATCAACAGCTGGTGTGCAGCTATTAATGATGTATATAAAGAGCCACGTGGGCTCCTTTAGGTGTTTGGAAGAGTGCCATACTACTGAACACAGCACGGACACACGCTCCCGTCCTGTCACGCTGCCTGTCGATCTGCACCAAGTGCCACAGCATCACATTCCTAATGGGACCAGCACCAATGACGCTCACAGCCAAACGAGGGGCTCACCAATTCGCCAAAATTCACAAAAATCTATATATACAGAACTGAAGGAATCACTCACATCGCATCAAAAGCCAAACAAAAGAAAACTACACGGTGAGCCCTGCCTTAAGAAATCTGGCAGAGGCACAGGCCTGGTCCCTAGAATAGATCTTTTTCTTTGCTTATTATTAAATGTATTTTTCCATTCTTTTTCTTAGCACTTACCATTTTAATGCAGTGCCAGTGAAGCCACGCAGCCACGCACGACACCCGAGACGGCTGAAATCGATCATTATCTTTTCTCTACTCGCTCTGACTGGGTGTTTTTACAAATGAAACTGGAGGGACTTCATAAACTATAGCTAAAAGGGACACTGGATTGTAAATATGATCTTTTTCTAATGAAGAAACAACATGTAAATGCTTTCGTACTGAACTTCACTGAACGGGATAAATCGCGTAGTATGGCCAAGACGAGAGCTGAAATACCGAAAAATGTGTACAAAGCCAAGGTTATCGTCACTTTTCAGAGAGGAATTCCTTTCCGCAGTGCTGGGTTACCCACCCAGACAGGCAAACCTTCATTTCAACTGCGGATAAGATTCACAGGCTCAGTCTTTAAGAATGAAAGTCTTTGTATGTTGGCTTACTTTGCTCGTTTGGTTTTACATATCCCTTTATTGAAAAAGGAGAGAGAGAGAAAGGATAATAGTGTATCGCAGCCAAGTTAATTACCTACACTGCAATCCATCCGTTTTCAAAAGGGAGAATTTTAACTCAGAGGTTAAGCTAAGTGCGGATTGCTTTTTTTTGTGGAATCTGTGAATTTTGTGGATTTTTTTAAATCGGAAAACAAATATATGAATGTGTTGCATACACTAAGAAAAGCACTTTGCTTTTCACTAACTAGTCGTGGATATGAAGAGATAAAGTCGGAGGGTAAAATTGCAGAAAATATCCATTTTCGCTGTTATTGGCCTGTGTGGTCTCGCTTCAGAATATAGTTTGTAATATATGCAATTTAAAAGATGATTTCATCATTAGCAAACATGAAAGCTTTGACAGTGGCAATAATTTGTATATCCTCATATTTAGCAAGATTTTCTCAGAGCACACACACACCACTGTCACTTTTCTGCAACCCGGTGTTACCAAATCTGTCTGCGTCTGAAGCCGTTCAAACGTAAATCTGTTTTTCTCACAGAGAAATAGAGGCTTTTTGAAAAAAGCACCTTGCCTATAGCTTGAAGTGGAAAAAGCCGATCTGTGTTTTGAAGGTCTGACTTAACGTATCATGTGAAATTACCGTCCCTATTTGCCAGTCATATCCTTTTAGCTTTCATCATGCCAGGTGAGAAGCCTTTGAATGTGATTCTGTCCAATCCAATGTGTTTACACATGCAAATTGATCTTAATGAAGCTTTTTGTATTGTTATTATTATTATTATTCTTTTACAGATGTCTTTTTCTTTCTTTTTACAAATATGAGTTTTATATATAAACACTATAAAGATAAACTATATTATGCAGCAATTTTAATATATTGTAAACTGCTTTGATGCAATGTATTTATTACGTTCTTGATTTGTTTATTTGCAACCCTTGCTGATAAGATGGAAAAAGGGAAAACTAATGTCGTAGATACTATGTACAGTTCTGTTTCTGTTCGTTTTTTTGTTTAAAAAATGCCTCCTCGTCACCATTTGAAGAATCTCTCAGTTGTTCATCTCAGAGAACTGTGTTTTCACAGGAGCCAATTATTTTGCTAGTTCACACACACACACACACACACACACACACACACAGCATGATTTACACTTACACAAAAGTACATGTATTGTGTACCGACATGTTTGTTAGACCAATGAACTGATACTTTATCTGATTTATTTTGCACAAGCAACTGGGTGTGTGAATAATGTGCTGATCAGGGGGTTTTCTCTTACTGTCTAATTCAATAGTTCTACACTGGCATTTTGTAAGTGCTAGCTTTGAGGGATTATTACCCATTCACTGCCTGGCTACTAGCTTTTCAAAGTTATTTTACATGCTGTCAATGATTATATGACTATTATTGATTCGTTTGTTGAAAGGCAACACTCACGTTGATCTGGATCCGATGAACGACCGGCTTAATATTTGTAAGGCCGGCTGGTTTCATTTTATCAGCGAAATGCTCCTGCTAATGAGCAGTTTTATGAGATCATATTAATTGCTGAATTGTGAGTGTTGAGTATTTCAGATTGCACATTTTCTTGTCATACAAGAATTCTGTAAAGATTAATCTATTTCTGATGTCAAGCAGAAATTAAAAGGTGATTTTATTTTTTAGAGCAAGTGTGATTATAAGGAAAAGTATCTAGGACGTTTACTGTGATGCTCCCACAGGGATATACACCTATATGTAACTGATCAAAATAAACTTATTTAATCAAAACACAGCAATACAGTGTCTTTTTTACATTATGGTTATTTTACATATTACTTGATTTTTATATATATATATATATATATATATATATATATATGTGTGTGTGTGTCTATAATACAGTTTTAAAATATTAATTTAAATTTAAAAGTTTGTGGTCAGTAGGATTTAGTTTTTGGAAAAAAAACATTACTTTTATTCAGCAAAAATTTGCTGAATTGATCAAATGTGGCAGTAAAGACATTATGTTTTGTTAGGAATAAATTACATTTTAAAATACATATTTTAAATGTATTAAAATAGAAAAATGGTAACAATTTCACAGTACTTCTGTTTTTACTGTATTTTTAATCAAATTAATTTTGATGTTTATTTAATAATAATAATAATAAAACAGGGAAAAAAATGAATACTGTAAAATATTTTACTTTCACTGAGTAAAAAGCTGAATTCCCATGACCTATAATGAACGGATTCATCCATTTGCAAGCTTTATTTACTCGTTCACAGACATTTTAACACACATACAAAATAAATTGTTTTTTGCTTTTACCCGTTAAATGCACTTTGACATTTTTCTGTACTATTTCTACAGAAATTAATTTATGGTTTTATGCTTTCAGGGGCTAGACACCCTGAAGGATTTTCTCTTTGTCGTCAAGTTCATCATTCAGTCTTTTCATTTCTTCACATTTAGTTTTTGCTTTTCTGTAGTCTACTTTTAACACCTAGTAATTTTGTAGCCAAAGCTCTTGAAATTGACATTTTCCTGGAATGTTTGCCTTAGTTAACAGGTACAACCTACACTGCAAAAAATGCATTTCTTACTTAGATTTTTTTTTTTGTCTTGTTTCAATTGACGAGAGGGAAGAGAATAAAATGGAGCTGAAAAATAACCTAACTAAGACAATAGGCAAAGCACGTGATGGAAAAAATAAAATAAAATACGGCACTGGAAAAATTACATGTTGATAAATGAAAACTAAAATTTAAAGCATCAAACAAAAATCCCTGATTGAAAAATATATAAAAATGATAAAATAAATAAATAAATAAATAAATAAAATTTCCTGACTTTCAATGACTGGAATAGACCTTTTAAAATTCCATGATATTCCAGAAATTCCATGACCTGAGCTTTTTTGCATCATTACTCCAGTATTCAGTGTCACATGATTCTTCAGAAATCATTCTAATATATTGATTTATTATGAATGTTTTAAACAGTTGTGCTGCTTGAATATTTTTTGGAACCTGTGATACTTTTTCGGGATTTATTGATGTATAAGAAGTTAAAACGAACAGCACTTACTTAAAATAGAAATCTTTTCTAACAAAATACATGACCGCTCAAAAATCTGGAGTCAGTAAATTTGCATTCTTTCTTTTTCTGAAAGAAAAAAATACTTTCATTCAGCAAGGATGTGTTACATTGATAAAAAAAAGTGATAGTAAAGACTTGGATAAATGCTGTTCCTTTTAACTTTTTACCCATCAAAGAATCCTGAAAAAAAAGGATCACAGGTTCCAAAAAATATTTGGCAGTCCAACCGTTTCCATTTCCAACACTGATAATAAAAGTAATAAATCAGCATATTAGAATGATTTCTGAAGGGTGAGGAGACACTTAAGACTGGAGTAATGGCTGATGAAAATTCAGCGCTGCATCACAGGAATAAATTATATTGTAAAGTATATTAAAATAGAAGCCATTATTTTATATTGTAATAACATTTAGCAATATTACACTTTTTCTGTATTTTTGATCTAATAAATATAGCCATAGGAGACTAAGAATCCCAAACTTTTGAACGGCAGTATATATAGCAAAATCTGTCCATTCTTGGAAGATCCTTCCTGATTCTCAGAGTGATTTAGGAGTAGGACACCCAACACCCCTACAGCAAATGATTGGGCTCTAATGTCACAGAGCCCCATTAGAACATACCTGGGGGGACAGAAAGGAGACTTTCACTGCTTCGGAGCAGGAAGCCCTCTCTCTTCCTCTTTTCAGCAGTAGGAGGAGGGGTGGGCAGAGCAAAAGGTTTCATTTTCATCAGCCAGTGCAAGAGTCAGCCCGGATTTGGGGGACTGGATAAAGTCCAGCATTGTTTAGAGAGGCACACTGCGCCTCTGTTGCCCAGCAACAGTTTCTGTGACTCCAGAGAAGAAGAATGTAGATGGAGAAGGTCACCAGCGTGTTGAAAAGACATGAAACACCTACATAGCCACTGACTGTTGCTGAAAATATGAGAAAATGTGCCTAGCAACAGCTGTCACATTCATCCGTATTACCGATGAGAAACAATATTTGCTCATGGTGTGACCTGAACCGCATATGAAAGCAAATCGAGAAAGTTCACAAATAACTGCAACCGAAGCCACAGCTGAGTACGGAATTACCTCAGAAATGAAAAACTTCTGAAAAGCTCCTGTAGACACTAACTCAGTGGCAAAAACACACAAAGAACAGAAGATCCTCAATATCTCCAAAAAGTCATCCAATAATGTTGAGGCGTGGTTTTTTTGTTGTTGTTGTTGTTGTTAAACACAGAGTTGATGGCCTCAAACACCCCAAAAGTGCTTGCTGTGGCTGCGTTCAATCAGAAATATTGATCACGGGAGCTTTTCTAATCACAAGTGACCCCGTCTAACCTTTGACTTGTAGGTCCTTATCTAGTTTAAAGGAAACATCTCAGCGTTGACTAATTTACAATCTAACCATTCCATTTCAGTATTACACGCTGTCTTATTGACAGCCATTTCAATATTTACAATAATTAAAATGCACATTAAAAATATACAGGATCCTGAGATGAATGGAATAAGAGTAAATTCAAGTCAGAACAAACTGGCATTCAATATCTGTAATTAATTGAAACAACGACTGTATTGATGAAGTGATGAAGACCTTTCTCCGCTGGACACTGAACTGTGATAACCTGACAGAAGTGCACTGGCCAAGCAAACCAAACCTAAATCTGGCATGACACCATGAGAAAACACCGTCAAAGTCAACAGAAAAAGTGGAGATCTGACAGGAAACTCTAGGGTGTAGACAGGATATAATGGTTCCTTATACTCAGCAGGAAAATCAATGTGGCGATTTCTTTTCCATGGAACTGTTAAAACATTCTGTGGGCCAGAAACAAAAAACAAGGGTAATTTTAGGGGCAATTTCAAGTTTAAGCAAACAGATGCTGAGGCACGTGTCAATTTTTGTTTGGTTATTTTGACAGGTCTCCCTTTCAAGCTGTTTTGCTGTAGTTAGAACATTAAATCCATATGTAGACACCTTAGAAATGACACTGGAATTTAGTTCAATACCCTTGTTCTTAATTAAAACAGTGCTGAGAAAGGCGTATGGAAAGGATATCATCCAAAAATAAAAATTCTGTCAACATTTACCCACGTCACTCCAAACGTGTATGACTTTCTTCTGTGGGAGACACAAAAGAAGACATTTTGAAGAGACTTTTTTGGTGTCTTTTGTACAATGAAAGAATACAAAGGAGAATCTATTTTTTACAATTTTTAAAAGAAAAAAATTAATTCTTCAAAATACATTTGAAGAGTTCAGATGCAAAACCAGCTAAAAGCCATCTCTGTCAAAAATAATATAAATGCTATAATTATACGTCCATCAAATACTTTTACTTTAAACTTACTAAAATCCCACCCTCAGCCCAATCAGAAGTAGCAGTACTTACATAGAAACCTATACAATGGAGCCTGATAAAAAATGCATTTTTAAAGAAAGATGTCCGATGGATTTAGAGGCTTTTGAATCTGAATTCTTCATTTATATTTGTGATCCACCGAAGAAAATACATCACACAAGTATGGAAGGACATGAGGGTGAGTAAATGAACTTTATTTTTATCTGTTTAAAGGATTACTCCGTCTTCCCGAATAAAGATTTCCTGATCATTTACTCTCCCCCATGTCATCCAAGATATTCATGTCTTTCTTTCTTCATTCGCAAAGAAATTAAGTTGTAACATTTTTCTCTATATAGTGGGCATCAATGGTGCTCAACGGATTGAAGGTTAAAAATGGAGTTTCAGTGCAGCTTCAAAGGGCTCTACAGCCAAGGAATAAGGGTCTCATCTAGCGAAATTATCGGACTTTTTTTTATTATATACTTTTTAATCCTCAAATGGACATGCATACTCTGTGCACTCCAGTTCAAGAAAGTTAATCTAATCAACTAATTTCCTCCTCCAACTTCAAAATTGTCAGACACCGCAGTTTTACTTTTTTTTTTTTTTTTTTTGTAAAGGGCGTTGACTTCTTTGCACATTTTTCAACCTATTCTAATTCTTGAATCAGAGTGCACAGAGTACATATGCGCATCGCAGAGCTAGACAAGATGATCGTTTGGGGTTAAAAAGTGTTGGTTTTTCAGAAAATGACAGATCGTTTTGCTAGATAAGACACATATTCCTCAGCTGGGATCATTTACAGTGCTCTGAAGCTACATTGAAACTGCATTTTTAACCTTCAATCCACTGAGCACCGTTAAAGAAAATACTGGAATGTTTTTACTCCAAAAACGTAATTTCTTTGCGAAGAAAGACATGGTGTGGGTAAGTAAATTTTTTTAGGATTTTTTTTTTATTTCGGAAGTGGATGCACAGTGAAGAATGAGCACTGAAAAGGCGTGGACAGAGTTATTATTGAACCTGACCTTACTGAATATATTTAACGCCCAAAAAAGCATGTCTTAAAGCAGGCGCTAATTTGCACTGCTCTTGGTAGATTGTGCTGGTCATTATGGAAATCTGTGTTCTTTAAAGAGGTGGTTTATTGTGAATTCATTTTTTTTTTTTTTTTTTTACTTTAGTTAGTGTGTAATGTTGCTGTTTGAGCACAAACAATCCTCAAAGTTACAACGATGAAAGTTCATTGCAAATGGAGATACTGCATTCTACTGTATTACAGCTTTAATCAGGATAAAACCATATATTAAAAAGCTAGCATTTACAAATAACAACGTTTCTAAAAGTATGAGAAAATAACTTTTTATGGAATTTCGCTGCCCTGTTTAGTAAATCTGGCCCTTAAAGTGTTGGGTCATCATAAAATGAAAATTCTGTCATTAATTATTCACCCTTAAGTCGTTCCAAACTGGTAAGACCTTCGCTCATCTTCAGAATGTAACAATAGGCGCAGCACATCTGGGTAGGGTTGCACCAGCCATTTGTAAGTTCTTAAAGGAATACTCCACTTTTTTGAAAATAGGCTCATTTTCCAACTCCCCTGGAGTTAAAAGGTGAGTTTTACCGTTTTCGAATCGGTAGCACTTTTAGCATACCTTGGCATAAATAATTGAATCTGATTAGACCGTTAGCCTCTCGCTCAAAAATGACCAAAGAGTTTTGATATTTTTCCTATGTAAACCTTGACTCTTCTGTAGTTACATTGTGTACTAAGACCGACAGAAAATGATAAGTTGCGATTTTCTAGGCTGATATGGACAGGAATTATACTCGCATTCCAGTGTAATAATCAAGGAACTTTGCTGCCGTACCATGGGTGGGCTTAAAGGATTGAAGGTTGTCGGTTAAAAGAAGAGCATATTGATTCAGTTCACTTAGTATGCTATTTTATTCCAACTGTTACTCCTGACCAGGTGCTTCCGTAAATATTTAGTTTAAACACAGAGTTCTGTTTAAAGTTTAATGGTGCAATGCAAAAATATTTAGTAGTGTGTAAGTTTCCGTAGTTTTCGTGTGCGTTTTTTTGTAATCCAAAAAATTTGTCACGCACAGAAACCTTGCACACTGAATCCGATGCGTATTCATTTGTCCGTTGCGGAAAAAAATAATAAATAAAATAAAAATCACAAAGCAATACAAAACGGAATCTTCAAGCATGAAAGGGCATTTTATAAGATAGAAAGGAATGAGAGAATGCTTTTTTAGCGCACCACCTTATTAATGAGCTGCGGGATTATCCCGGGCGATTCAAAGTTTACTTCGGGATGTCAGTAAGCAGTGCTTTGTGCTGCAAGACGAAGCGGATGAACTTGTTAGACGCAATTCTGGATTTTGGCGTTTGCTTGTACGGTGGCTCTGATATGTCAAATCACCTCTCAAAATGCTTGCTACAGATGCAAAAAAAAACGAACCCGAAACTCGATTTTTTTTATGTCGGATGAAAACTTTGGAGGCAGTGTGCAAGTGTGATTGACATAACGAGGTTGTATTTATTTTTTTATGTGTGAAAAATTTGGAAAAAAACAAAAAAACAAATGGCTAGCGAACTACAGATGGACTATTTTATTGATGTCCTTTTTGGGTTTTGTGGTAGTTGCATCGCTGTCTATGCAGGGTCAGAAAGCTCTGGCATTTCATCAAAAATATTTTAATTTGTGTACCAAAGATAAACAAAGGTCTTACAGGTTTTGAGCGACATGAGGCTGAGTAATTAATGACGCAATGTTAATGTTTGAGTGAACTATCCCTTTAAATAACTAGTATGAGGGTAAGTAAGGTGACTGAAACTTCACAAGTCTGCACCAATACAAAGAAAATCTCGACTCACACTAGAGTAAACCCGCAGCTGAAAAGCATAAAAGATGTAATCTGTGGAGAGCCGCATGATATTCATGCTGTCTGATTATAAATGAAGTCATATTCCGCGCACGTTTTAGTGCAGTCAGCGTATTTGCTATTCCTCCTCAAACGCCAGAGACCAATACAAAAGGTCAAAGCTAAGAATAGCGCCTTACAATACAAAATTCTGCATAATTGTGCATTTAGGGACTAAAATAACACATGCTTAGCTTAAAAGCACGCTTCATTAAATATAGAGATGAAAGACGCCACACTCTCCGTTCTTTAACATTACTCATTAATATAAAAAGAAAGAAAGGCAGAGAATAGCAGATGAGAACAGACAGATCTCCTATCTAAAAATAAAGCCCAGGGGACAAATTTAAAGCCGTTCACAAAATCATGCTTACAACAGAATGGAAGCATTCAACCGTATTTCTTCTATGAAAAGAAAAATATGGATGTGGCATGTCTGACAGAACAGCAATATGAGCAGAGGACTACTCAATTACATGAATATGTATTCTTACCTGAATATTATCTTAAATTTTCCACTAAGAAAATAATATCCACTGAAGAACCTTCACAAACAATGTTTTTTTGCAATCCATTGCCACTTCTTTAATGTTTCTCTGTGTAAACATGTGATAGACACTGCCGTTGAGCTTACTTTAAAAAAATTAAATAATAAAATGCTGGCTGGACTTTGCTAATGAAATGTAGATATTAAATTATTTTTATATTATCTTAGAGTTGTGCAAACATGTAAACATGCAATATCCAACGCAATTTTTGCTTATATTTAATATATCCTGCCCCCTTTTTTTTAACAGTCTTGCATTATTGTATGTAGTTGTCCATTACTATAAATAAATAAATCCTTGCAGCATTATGAATGCCTGGCATGACATCGATGCCACAATTGACCATCGACATTTCAGAATGTAATAAAAGATAATAATAAAAGATATTACAGCAGTCAAAAGCAGATAGAACCAGAAGAATACAGGTAAACAGCAGAACACAGCACTCCCATTATGAACTCATTATCTTTAGCACTAATGCAATTAAGAAGCTTATAAGCTTGGTAATTCAGACTGACATGCTAAATTAATTGCCAGTTTAAAAATTACTTTTCATTTTCATGCCACCTTGAAACACATTCATTCACTTACGAGCACCGACATGGACCGCAGTGTAATGCGATGTGCTGGTTATGAGACAGTTTTGTAAAGGAGTGTGTGTTTGATAGACAAAGATGCACAACCTAATTAAATTGCTAATGGCCTCCTTAGCACCGATGCTTAGGATGGATTGTACAAGTGTGTATCGCTTGAGGCTTTTAAATTTATGAAAGCCTCATGGTGTGTTTTAAGGTCATTTGTGAGTTTTTGCTTCCACGCACGCTGGCCGTGTGTCTTCAATGCAGACTGATCTCACTAATCAGCTGCAGTGTGCCACTCTAACAAGACTCAAGTTCACGTTCTCTGCGCTCATTCATCGTCGTGGTTGCTTCCCATTCATCACGAAGCACATGCATGTTAATGAACACAGCATGCTACATGTGATTCATTCGCAGCACTTCATGAGCCCCTGCAGTGGAATCGACCAACTAGAGCATGCATGTATAGCCTACACAACATATGAGCGCAGCTGGAAATGTGCCAGGAACACAAATGGTGCAAAACATGTACATTCTGCTACTCTGTTGCCATTTTGTATAGGAATAAAAGCTTAAATAAATCATTTGTGTCGGTAGCTTCAAGATTTTCCCGTATTTTCAAACATCTTAAAGAAAGCTTGGCCTAAAATTAGTGCATATCAACAACAACTGTCTTGTTGAAATCTAAATATATAGCTATATACATATAATACATACTTATACACACACATACATATACACTGTCGTTCAAAAGATTTGAATTCAGAAAGATTTTAAATTCTGTTTTTTCAACATTTTTGTGTATTTGAACCCTTTTCAACAATTACTGTATGATTTTGAGATCCATCTTTTCACACTGAAGACAACTGAGAGACTCATATGCAGCTATTACAGAAGGGGTGTAAACTTTTGAATGGAATGAGGACGTGTACATTTTTCTTATTTTGCCTAAATATATATATATATATATATTTTTATTCATTTAGTACTGCCCTTTAGAAGCTACAGGAGACACTTACATGTTCCCCAGAAAACAAAATAAGTCAAATTTACACAGATCTTCAAATTCAAAAAGTTGAATGCTCTTAATGCATTGTGTTTTCTTCTGAAGCATCAGTGAGTGTTTGCATCTTTCGTAACAGTTCTGTAATAGAGTTACAGTTGTCCTTAGTGTGAAAAATTCATATAGTCATTGTTGGAAATGGTTCAAATACACCAAAAATGCTGATAAACCAAAGAATCTGTGGGACCTGAAGGATTTTTCTGAAGAACAGCAGGCAGTTCAGGACAAACAAGGGATTCATGAACAACTATCTCTAAACAAACAAACAAACAAACAAACAAAACAAACCAGCCATTGATCTTTCAGGTAACAACACAGTATTAAGAATCAAGTGTATGTAAACTTTTGAGTCATTTTAATAAATTAAACTACAGTGAGGGAAAAATTATTTGATCCCCTGCTGATTTTGTACGTTTTACAAAAGTTAGAAATTGATTTGCATTTTAATGAGTGAAATAAGTATGTTTCTTGTAGTTGGCCAACAGGTTTGCACCCATCTCAGGAGGGATTTTGTCCCACTCCTCTTTGGAGATCCTCTTCAAGACATTAAGGTTTCGAGGTTTACATTGGCAACTCAGAGCCTTCAGCTCCCTCCACAGATTTTCTATGGGATTAAGGTGTGGAGACTGGCTAGGCCACTCAAGGACCTTAATGTACTTCTTCTTTGTTACCTCTGCCGTGTGTTTTGGATCATTGTCATGCTGGAATACCCATCCACTACCCATTTTCAATGAGGGAAGGAGGTTTTCACCCAAGATTTGATGATTTTCATGGCTCCATCCATCGTCCTTTTAATGCGGTGCAGTTGTCCTGTCCCCTTAACAGAAGAACACCCCCAAAGCATAATGTTTGACGGTGGGGATGGTGTTCTTGGGGTCATAGGCAGCATTTCTCCTCCTCCAAACATGGCAAGTTGATGCCAAAGAGCTTGATTTTGGTCTCATCTGACCACAACACTTTCACCCAGTTCTCCTCTGATTCATTCAGATGTTCACTGGCAAACTTCAGACCTTGCAGACGCGGCAGGATTTCAGTCCTTCACGGCGTAGTGTGTTACCAATTGTTTTTTTGGTGTTTCTGGTCCCAGCTGCCTTGAGATCATTGACAAGACCCTCACCATTCTCATGATCATTGAAACTCCACGAGGTGAGATCTTGCATGGAGCCCCAGACCGAGGGAGACTGACAGGTATTTTGTATTTCTTCCATTTGCAAATAATCGCACCAACTGTTGTCACCTCACCAAGCTGCTTGGCGATGGTCTTGTAGCCAATTCCAGCTTTGTGTATGTCCACAAACTTGTCCCTGACATCCTTGGACAGCTCTTTGGTCTTGGCCATGGTAGAGAGTTTGGATTCTGACTGATTGATTGCTTCTGTGGACAAGTGTCTTTTATACATGTAACAAGCTGAGATTAAGAGCACTCCCTTTAAAAGAGTGTATAAAAGACACCTGAGCCCATATTCTTAAAGTTTCTAGGAATCCTCTCAGTTCCTAATTTAGCTTAAAAAACTTTCTGTAGTAGTCTTAGCTTAAAAGTGATTCAGGACCAATCTAAGAGCAACTCTGAGTGAGGGTAAAGACAAAAACTTTTATCTTAGTGAGGAGGCGGAGCTGATCCCGTTGCTAGCTATGACACAACCTTTTGAAGACTATGATTGGTTAGTTGTCAAAGCAGGAAATAAAAGAGCACTTTTAAGTGTAGGGTCTATTATAAGTCATCACTTTGAAATTATAGGCGTATTTGTTTTCCCGTTTTAACAAACACACATATTTAAAACAAAATGAACAAGGTAAGTTTTTGTGTGATCACTTTGCTTGTTTATGACATACCCAAATCATCACTGCTACATAGTTGCATAGTTGCATTATATTTCTTCTCCCTTTTCATATTTCGTCCATTTTCTCCACTGGTAAAGAAACTCTTAAGCCTCTTAAAAGTCCTTATCCATACTCCTAACAATTTTGGACCTTAAGACCTCTTTTAAGGGTAAGATGCTTACTGAATTACTTTTTTTTTTCCTAGGATCTTTTCTTTAATTTTAAGAGGAAACATCCACATTTCTTAGAATTTTCTTAGAATTTTGTCACTAGGATTTCATGAATACGGGCCCTGGGAGCCAGAAATCTTAAAATGCAAATCAATTTAGTCAGTCATTTTTTGTTGTTACTCTGTCTCTCACTATAAAAAAACCTAAAATTATATACTGATCATTTCTTTGTCAGTGGGCAAACTGACAAAATCATCAGGGGATCCTCACAGTATTATTTTCTCTTGTGGACTATATATAAACATCTTTTATCTTATTCAGGTCAGTACTAAAAAAAATATGCATTTTGAAAAAACTTGTCAAAAAACTTTAACTTTAGATGCTATATTGCGTAGCTCACAGACCAACATTAAAATCCGAAAGGAACAGGTTGATAAATTAATTTAAAAGAACATTTTTCATAACAACGTTTCCAGTCTTTAATTCTCAAAATTCATTTGAACAACGACTGATTCCTGAATAAGTTCACAGTGTACATTTCATCAGCAACATTTTCTGAATTTTAGCTCTGCTTTCATTACAAACAGTAGCAACAAAATAAATGCAAAACATTATTACTAGATGTTATATGACACAACAGGAACTGTGCATGCTTTTATAATAGTATGCAAGTGTTAGCAGCACCCGTCATGCTCATGAATCCATTATCCATGCATGTGGCCCCAACTCTACTCATCTGATCTTACACAGGTTGCGAGGATTTCTCAAGGTCTCTGAAATGCAGAGAAGAAATTTCTTTCTCGCTCACCCGGCTTTCCACACTGACATATCTTTGTGAACTAATTTTCTATCTGCACTGTTTAATGCTACAATAACATTCAGAAGAGAAATATCTCAGGCCCCGGCCATGCCAAAAAAGTTCCTCGATGACAAATTGCTTCCCTCCCTCAGGAGAGAAGAACACTGCCTCTGTGCGTGGAGGCCTGCTGGGCTCTGACGGATAATATGGCTCCATGCTGAAACTCAGTTTAACCCCAGATCACCTCAAAACACCTTTCTTTCTCTCTGCCGTTCTTTGCTCACCACACAGGCTGTGCGGGAATTTAGATTGGTGTCACTGAGCGTACACATAAAATTCAGATTTTTTTATTGTAAATTTGCACAGTAATGAGATTGCTTACATATGAACACAAATCATTGCTTCTCTCGACTATTTACACAATAATGCATCTGTTTATATAAAGCATTAGCCACTGAGTTTCAAAGCTGGTTGAGCAACATGAACGAACACAGTGACTCCACATACTGCAACGAGCGGCCCTTCAACTCCACCGGTCCTTGACCCCATTACACTTACACTTATGTGACAATCAGATAAACACTAAATCACAAAGAAAACAACTTGTTACATAACTGAAACTGATTTTATAATCAAGATCATTTGGGCGTCATTGCATCTACAAACAACCCGGCTGCTCTATTCTTTCAGTTTGAGCCTGCTTTCTAAAGCACCATTATGAAAATTGAGTATCATCAGCCTGGGAGCGATGCAACTGTAATGACAATAGAGAGTGAAGCAAATGAGGGGGAAAACTGTTTACACTGTCTTGTCACACCCCTGCAGCAAAATCTCCTTCTAATACTGCGGCACAGAAATGTGACACACACACATCAATGGGAACAAATGGGGGGCTACTCTGGAGGCGTGTGTGTGAATGCACTCTCAGCAGTCTCCTGTAGGCTGCTCTTAACTGAGGGAAATTAAAGGATTGCAGCAAAAGGCACAGATGGAAAGCGGAAGAGTGAAGTATAGTAAAGCCTGTCATTTTAGGCTCAAATCTAAAGTTCACACGGGCTGAGGAGTCAAAACGGACAATAACCTTGAATGACAAGACAAAAAGTGTCTTGAGATTTTGCCTACTGTAGCACTCTAGTCAGGTACACTGCAAAAATGCTTTTCTTACTTAGATTTTAGTCTTTTTAGTCTTTTTTCCAGCCAAAATATCTAAAAATTATTCTTAAATCACTTAATTTTGATTCTTTTTTTCTGAAAACAAGACAATAATTTTTACTTGTCTAGAAATTTGTTCTTTATTTAAGAATTTTTAGATAATTTGCCTGGAAACGAGACAAAAAATGCAAGTAAGAAAAGCATTTTTTGCAGTGTAAACTAAACATCACTTTGTCTTTATTAGTAATCAATTACCTGAATGCACCTATGCATCTGAGCACATATTTCAATGATACTCAAATTCTAATGAGTATTAGAATTAATCCATTTTATTAATTACTAATGCAAGCAGTATTTCTTTAAATGTTGAAAACATTTGAGCCATTTTGTGTGGAAATCATGATTTTTGTATGAATATGAAGTTGGCCCAGCCATTTGAAAGTTAGCATTCATATAAGTGTGATATTGATATTATCTGTTAAGGGTGACTTCTGATAACAACGCTGCTCGGTGCATTTGTTGGCTGCATCTTACAATGTTTTGTTTAAAGTAAAAATAACTTCCTTGTTTACCCTGTTTCAGTCTAAACCTGTTAGAGTAATTCAAAACAAATTATATTTCATGTTTACAAAGTACAGAGATATCAGAGCCAGCAGCAAATTCCAGAAGATCTGGACAAGTTAAGGTTGCTCTCTGCAGTTTCATGAGCGCTGAACGGCCACTGATGCCCTGGTGCTCAAATCTCAGAAAACATCCAAGCTAATTTTCAAATAGATGTTATATTTACAAACAAACAAGTACATTATCGCCTAAAAATTTAAAACTACATTCCATGACACCAAAACAGTATTTTTTTTTTTTTTATAAAAATATAATAGATGTGGGCATCCGCCATGACACTCACTGTGAGAAATAGGCTCTTGTCCCAAATGACACACTTTATGTGCACTTTCGGTCTTGCACACAAATGGGGCATTTCTATGAGCAATGTTGACACCCTGTTTGTGTTTCATTTTGTATTAACAGCGGTTTGCAAACTAAACATTTTATTGGCACCATCTAGGTACAACATAAATTCAAAATAATGAAACCTATGGAAACGGCCCTAAATAAAACATATGACCTTTTTCAAGGACAAGTGATTTCAGCTCAGTAATCCACCAGTTCAGCAAACACTCATAAACAAATGTCAAAATCTTGCCTACTTTTCACAGTGAGTGGCTGGCATTTTTCGCTCGATATTTGCATAAAATCAAGGAACGGCCAACCTTTTTGATGCTCTCAGACGCTCTCAACGCACAGCACAAGCGTTTAAGCTCAACTTAAAAAGGACTATAAAATGTACCATTACAATGCCCACCTTGTGCACTTGTCCGTTAAGTCCATGAGACCATAAGGTGTCCCATTTTAGCATTCAAAAGGGTGCTTGCAAATGCCCCCTTTGCAGCCGCTATGTGGCCTCGATGTGGACTTCTGTGGTGCCCGCTTTCTTTGAAGGCCTCATTTCTTTGCCATGATGTCCTTTACCAAAAAGCTCAACTTGGGCTGTAAACTTCTTAATGATATTGTGCACAGTGGACACAGTAACATTAAGGTCTCTGGAGATGGACTTGAAGCCTTGAGATTGTCTGTTTTTCCACAGTTTGTTCTCTCAAATCCACTGATAACTATTTACACTTCTTTTTTTTCCTCCATGCTCAGTGCGACACACAACACAAAGGTTGAGTCAACTTTTCTCCATTTTAACTGGTTGCACGTGTGATTACTATATTATCCACACCTGTTACTTGCCACAGGTGTGTCTAAATACAAATTACAGAAGCATCACATGTTTGAAAAGCAATTATTTCTTACAATTTTGGCAAAAGTTTTGTCCAGTCCATTTTTGAGTTATGTGTGAAATGTTATCAAGTTTGACTTTTTGTGTGTGTGTGTGTGTGTGTGTGTGTGTGTTATTCCAATGCAAACAAAAACAATAAGTATGTTAATACCAAAACATTTGCAATTGGAACAATTTTCTGACAGAATTGTAAGGGTGCCGATATTTTTGGCCATGACTGTATATATATATAGGCCTATCCCTATGTTAATCCCTCAACATAGAATAAAATCCATATGAATGTATCCAATCATTAAGATCATTAAAAGTGCAAAGTGGCAACCTTTGTAGGCCTCTACTTCTGAATTTATCAATCAGCTGGCTGACCTCTGAACATTGGGTCAAGGGGTCCAGACTTAACTGGTTAGTATGGGCTAGCATAACTCCTGCAACTGCACATTCTGTGGGGGAAAAAGCAATTTCTTCATTGATGACCACTGAAAAGTACCTAAATTATGACTAAACAAATTTTAGAAGCAAAAAGTCTCAGGATTTTGTACAAACTTTGTCCAATTTTCATTTTCATTAGGCGCACAAAAATAGAGTAAAATAGAATCAAGTAAAAAATGTTAAGACCAGCACAACTAATCAATTAACATAAAATGCCATAATGATGATTTTTATGTCATAAATATGACTTTCGTCTTACAATTTCAGCTTTTAATCTAATAATTATGAATTAGTATGTCAGATTTTTCTATGATAGATTTTTCTCTTATGTGGCAGAAATATGCTTCTATTGTACATTATTTGAGGCCTACCTTTTTAAATATTGGGGGAAAGAAATGGCAAGAATAAAAACGGAAATGTCAATACCAGTGGTTACAGAGTGCATTTAAGCTGTATTTTTATTTGCACATTTAGCTTGCAAATTATATATACACGCTGTGTCTTTTTCAGTGCATTTGGTAAATGTAATATATCCGAAAGAGATGCACAGTACCATGATGTGCTACAAATAGATTCCCACACTAAGTGGCTAAATCACACTTTTTATCTGAACCAGAGCAGAAACACTCTGTTTACTTCTCCCTGCTAAATATAACATGCCAAGCTGTGCGCGAGTATGAATGAAGCTCAAACATTGCACATAACTCCTGAGGGCACTATCACAGGCACACACCTGGATGTTTGTGTATCTGCCAGTGCTTGGTGTCCATGTGTGTGAATGTTTGGCTACACAGGAGTGTGTGCATTTGTTTGAACAGCGCACGTGTAAAAGTACCTTTTTGAGTTGACAACATCCAAACAGCCAGAAGCATGTGGAGCCAGATGAAGAAAACATCATAAACTGAAGGTAGCAGGTACTTTCCCAAAGACTGCCATTATTAGAAGAGACAGATGCATTGAGAAAGAAAATGATCTCTGCTCAGTGTTGGGGGTAACACATTACAAGTAACCCAAGTTACGCAATAATATCACTTTTTTCAAGTAACTAGTAAAGTAACGCATTACTTTTTCATTTCGTTTCCTTTATGTATTTAATCCCGTTTTATTAACCAGTGACTTTGCTGCTGACCTTTGTTGATCCAATTCAACCGTACACTGCAAAAATACTTTTCTTACTTAGATTTTTGTCTTGTTTCTAGGCAAAATATCTAAAAATTCTTATATTGAGGATTTTCTAGACAAGAAAATAATTATTTTCTTGTTTTCAGAAAAAACAAGTCAAAATTAAGTGACTTTTTGCTTAGAACAAGAAAAATAATCTGCCAATGGGGTAAGAAAAAAAAAATCTTATTTCAAACAGAAAACAAGATTATTTTGCTTACCCCATTGGGAGATTATTTTGCTTGTTTCAAGCAAAAACACTTAATTTTTACTTGTTTTCAGAAAAAACAAGACAATTTTTACTTGTCTAGAATATCTGATGTAATTTTTTTTTTTTTTTTAGATATTTTGGCTAGAAACAAGACAAAAAAATCTAAGTAAGAAAAGCACTGTTTGCAGTGTAATAATAAGCAAAACTTACTTTATATCAACTAACATTTGTGCTTTTTTTTCTCATTGCTGAAGTGTGTTGAACTTTCTTTTCCTGCAGTTCTACTGTACAGATGAGAATTTACTTTTCCTTCAGCCTTAGGCTTATTCATTTCACTTTTTGGTGTGAAAGGGCTTCTACATTTGCTAAAAATCTAACTTTTTATATTAAAAACAAAGCAAAAAAACAAGCCCTGTCCAGATCTGAAAGTAACGCAAAAGTAATGTAACGCATTACATTCCATAAAAAGTCTCTAAGTAACGAAATTAGTTACTTTTATAGGGAGTAACGCAATATTGTAATGCATTACTTTTAAAAGTAACTTCCCGCAACACTGTCTCTGCTCACTTGCCAACAAATATCATCAAGTATACAAAACACAACTTCAAGAATAAATAAAAGAATGGTTTCTACATTTTCAAACATCGGGCTTGTCCATCTAAACCTTGCTTTGCAGTTTCTGTGCTATTCAGAGCACTTTAGCATATTGCTATGCTGTACCTAAGGTGCTCTATGTGCTTTCTTACTGGCTCAAGTCAAGTCTTTAAAAAGGGCTTTTGCATAGATTCCTTCATCAATGCAAATCTGAGGGCTTTAATGCAGCACCAGATGAGTCAGATCACTCTGAACACCTCTCCCTATTAAGCCGCATAATTTGAGGCAATATTCATGTCTGCAGCTCAGACTGTTCAGTATGAATCACTTGTCAAAGTTTAAAACTTGGGGACAGAGGTTCATTCAAACCCTAACCCAGTCTGTACACTCTAGCAATAGCAGCACTAATGAGAAAGGGGAGGTGAAGAACGGCAAACAGAGCGAGAGAGAAATAGAGAACAGGGTGTCCTCAGTGAAGACGGATGCTGCAGCTCTCAGAGCGTTATGAAGATGCCTGTTTCTAGGGAGAGTGGAGGAAGATAGCCGCATCAGAGAAACCGCAGCACACCCTCCTCAGGAAGTTTTCCCTTTATGCTTGTCTGAAATAAAGCGTAATATCTGCATTAAACACCCTTATGCAATGTGGGGTCATGTTGTCAATGAAGAGTGCATGTGGTGTTTTTTTAGCGATTATGTCAGAATGACCCGCGCAGACTGGCGCAATCTGTCAGGGTCTGAATGTTCAATCCCTCAGCGCGAGCACTCGCTGGTACCCCACAAAACACACAGATGGACCACGGTAAAGAACAGATTGCTTCATACCTCACCGTACTCAAATCCAGCAACTCGCACGCCATTGCATAACACACATCCCAGTACAGAGGCCTGGGTATTTGCACTTGCATTTCATGCATTTTCACTGATAAGACACTAATCAGATTGAAGTTTGAAAGGAAGATGCATTGAAAGAGTCAAAGCATTTAAACAGAAAATGGTTTGCTTAGTATTGACATCATTATGTAGTGAATGCCTATAGCTGCAGAGAGAAGGAGACTGGATTTATATCCAATTTGCAGACATTTTTGTTGAAAATCTGAATGGAATATCAGAGGGCAGTCTGTTCAATCAAGTGTAAATATGCAAATAAGCACCGATATTAAAATTCTGGCTGATGCAATATGGTGATAACCAATCATTTGACAGTATCCACCTTATTTTCCCTGTAGGTGTGTGTGCAGCCATTTGTACATTTTATGGGTCTCCGGTCTCATCTGCATCCAGCTATTTTTAATCTGTACAAAACAGCTTGTTTTGCTGCTTGATTTTGCAAAATGATGTGTCTTACCATATTATTTTAATGTATTATCTTAATTATGAACACACCACTATGCAGTGCAAACCATTTTATCGTTAACTGCATGTTTTATTCTTATTTATTTCTCTAAAGCGGCTAATGGACTGAAAGTCTTGGGTAAGATAAAAAAAAACAAAAACAAAAAAAAAACAATAATACTTTGTACTCAGCAAAGATTAAATCAATCAAAAGTGCTGGTAAGAGCATTTATAATGATATAGAAGATTTTAACTTTAAAAAAATACTGTTCTTTTCAACATTTTAGGAATCAAAGATTTCTGAAACTAAATAAATACATACACAGAGCTGGGTAGATTACAGATTACATGACAAAATTTGTAGTCAGTAACGTAATCTGTTACATTACACATTTTAGGTAATATAATCAGATTACTTTTGGATTACTTTTAGACTACTTTTGACTTAACTTGTTTATCACATTGATTTAAAAAATACAAAGAGTAAGAAAATATGTTCCATTCATTGTAATTTACAACATGAAGTGCATTAAACATTATATTACATCAAGGGAACTGCAGGGAGTTGTGAGTTTAATGAAAAGCTAACAATTAATTAAATCATAAAAAAAATAATAATAATAAATCCTTTGAAAACAAGTCCCTTTCAAGGGTATTTCTATAGTCTTTGTTTTAAAATAGCAATTAAAATAAAAAACACTTACTAAAAAAGATAAAATATTTTTAATTCCCTGCATGCCGCGTGCCTATTAATCAACATTTAAAAAAACATGCAAATGTGATACTTAATTACTGAAATATTTATTTTAAAATCTTAGGGGTACTTATAGTGAAGTATATACTTAAAGTATATTTGGTTTAGATGACAAAAAGCTTTGTAACGCCTGCAATAATGTGAATATATGCATTTTAATGAGACAAAAGCATTCCAAAGACATAATAATAAATGGTTAAAAACCTACAGAGGAGAAATTAGGGAGAATTAATGAATTATGAATAATTTATTGCAATTGTGTGAATAATATGTAATCATGTAATCCATAAAAAAGTAACTGTAGTCTGATTACTAGTATTTTAAAATGTAGCTTACTCTAATTACAAGTACTTCATTTTTGGAATCTGATTACGTAATTCAGATTCCATCTTTTCCATGACAGGAATAGACTAGATTTTAAAACATTCAAATAGAAAAGAGTTATTTTAAAATGTTATTCCACAATTACGTTTTTTAACAATATATTTTTGTTTTGAAAGGTTGAAAGTTCTAGTGCTTTGTCTAAATGAATTAAAAACAAAACACTACAGCTAAAAATCGTGAATGTTGTCACGTGCATTTTAAAGTAAATTTAGGGATCACAACTTTATAATGTGTAAAACATTGAGGTTTAGTTTGAGATTTGATTAACATTACATTTAACAGTCTTTTAAAATGACAGCAAAGATCATGAATGAATATGTTAAATGAATATGTACAGTTAACAGTAAGTTTTTAAACTATATTTATTTTTTAAAGAAGTCTCTTTTGCTCACCAAGCCTGCGTTTATCGGATCTAAAATAAAAGCAAAAACAGTAAAACTGAAACATTTGTACTATTTAAAATAACTGTTTTCTATTTAAACTAAAATAATATTAAATTAAATAAAATTTAATTTATTCCTGTGATTTCAAAGCTGAATTTTAGCATTATTACTCCAGTCACATGATCCTTCGAAATCATTCTAATATTCTGATTTGCTGCTCAAAAAAAAAAAAAACATTTATTATTATTAGAATTTGATGTGGTTTCTTTGATAAAAAAAAGAACAGCATTTACCTGGAAAAGAAATCTTTTGCAACATTATAAATGTCTTTATCATCACTTTTGGATCAATTTAAAGCATCCTTGCTAAATAAAAGAAATAATTTCTATAATTTCATTATAATTATACTGGCAAGCTTTTGAATGGCATAGTGTATAACGTTACAAAAGCTTTTTTATTTCAGATAAATGCTGATCTTTGGATCTTTCTATTCATCAAATCCTGAAAAAAAAAGTACTCAACGGTTTCAAATATTGATAATAATAATAAAACAAATGTTTTTAAAACAGCAGGTCAGTGTTGAGTAATGATCCTGCAAATTCAGCTTTGATCACATGAATAAATTAAATTTTAAAATATATTCAAATATAAATCAGTTATTTGAAATAGTAAAAATATTTCAGAATTTTACTGTTTTTGCTATACTTCGGATTAAATAAATGCAAGCTTGGTGAGCAAAACCACCTAACTTCTTTAAAAAAAAATTAAAAAAAACTTTTTAATGGTAATGCACAATAACAAATAAATTAATACAAATTGAACACTGGTTGATAGCATAGTTTATATTTTATATACTCCAGTCATTTTCAATTCACCATCAGCTCTGCTTTAGCATTGTGGCTCCAGCAGACACGTGTGTGATGCTGAAGCAGAGGATGTTGGGAGAGCTGCCCACAGATATGCAGCAGGAGACTGAGAGGGATTTGTGGGATACAGATGACAGATTAATCCTCTCGAGTAAAAGGGAGAAACGGGGAGAGTTATGAAACATCACAAATATCTCAGGTAAGAAGGCTAAGAGGGAGCAGCGAGGCTCCTTTCTCCCTTAATCTCTCATGAAAGTGATTTGTATTCCAATAATGCTCCCTTAAAGCGATTTTTCAGCGCACGAGGTATAAAGTCTACAAAGAAGAAGAAAAAGTGGCTCATGATTAGTCAACCTAAGAAAGCAGAAATAGTTTTTTCCCCCCCTTGGCCAGTCTACGACCTAAAACAATCATGCAAGAAAAATTCCTCCGGTCCATTAGTCTTTAGAAACAGTCAAGTGTCCCCTTAATGGTAGCGGATGTCATAACTTTTTAGGGATCGCACTGAAGTAACTGGGCCTGGATTCAGTATAGCTTTCCAGCGCTTTTCCTTCTCTCACTGCCATTTATCTTGACATGTTAATGGGCGGTTTTGAATTACGACCTTATCTGTGGGACGCTGGAGAGGAACGGAGAGCACGCACACAACCCTCTCAGACACACAGACCTTTCCAATTTATATACCTTTGATTTCATCTAACTGCCCAGATTCATCCAAAGCTCTTTTGAGACGGCCAGCCAGCCAGTGGCGTCTACTCAATGTGTCTCCAAGGATTATCTCTTATGTTCTCCCCTCCATTTTAAAGCAGTCTGCTGTTTTGTTAGTCATGGTTCTTTTTTAACAGGCAGACACCCTGTAAATGGAAGGCTATGTTCACTCATGCGGCGTACGGAAACGTCGCTTTGTAACCTCAGACATGACGACGTCTGTGTGAGGCCCTTTTGCTAAGATTACCCCAAAAGAAAAGGTCCACTGTCCATCTATCCATATATTCATCACACTGTGAATGAATCGGCTTGTCGTCTGCTTGGTTAGTGAAGACCAAACATCAAAACCTCTGGGTTTCTAAATCTCGCTCTGGTTTTGTTAAGTACATACAATTCTTGTAAACACATGCTCTCTGCCAAAATGCTGACAAACATCATCTGAAAGTTTTAAAAAATTATTAAAACCTTGCAAATTTAAAATGTATTTAAAGGAAACTTTCTGGTACGCTGGTTAAGGTGGAAAAATATCTATAAATGTCATCCACTGTCAATTTACAGAATAAAGAACTGCTCAATATTGATTAAATACTGCCACCTAGCCAAACACTGTAGTACTACAGCTGATCAGTAGACTAAGGAAGGCAACAGACATCAGAATAAAGTCATTTAAGGAAGCAGATTTCATATACAGTTGAGGTCAAAAGCCTTGGTTATATGTGTGTTAATTATTTTACCAAAATAAGAGGGATCATACAAAATGCATGTTCTTTTTTTATTTAGTACTGAGCTGAATGTATTTCATATAAAAGATGTAAAAACATATGTAATGTGACCCTGGACCACAAAACCATTCATAAATTGCTAGGTTTATTTGTAGCATTAGCCAAAAATATATTGTATGGTCAAAATGATTGATTTTTCTTTTATGCCAAAAATCATTAGGATATTAAGTAAAGATCATGTTCCATGAAGATATTTTGTACATTTCCTACTGTAAATATATCAAAACATTTTTTATTAGTAATATGCATTGCTAGAACTTAATTTGGACAACTTTAAAGGCGATTTTCTCAATATTTAAATTTTTTTGCACCCTCAGATTACAGATTTTCAAGTAGTTGTATCTCGGCCAAATACTGTCCTATACTAACAAACCATACATCAATTGAAAGCTTATTTATTCAGATTTCAGATGCCATATTTTTGCTCAATTTGCAAAAATGGACCCTCATGACTGGTTTTGTGGTCAGGCTCACATATAGTCCACATAAGAAAATAATAGTTGAATTTATAAAAATGACCTCATTCAAAAGTTTACATACATTGATTCCTTTGTTTGTTTGCCTACTGTTTTTCAGGAATACCCTTCAGGTCACATAAATTCTTTGGTTTTTCAGCTTTTTTAAATCAAAATGAGAAAAATGTACACATTTTCATTCAAAAGTTTACACACCTGGCTCTTAATGCATCATTTTTCCTTCTGAAGAATCAGTGAGCGTTTGAACCTTCTGTAATAGTTGCATGAGTCCCTCCGTTGCCCTCAGAGTGAAAAGATGGAATTTAGAATCATAGTCATTGTTGAAAAGGGTTCAAATACACAAAAATGCAAAAATGCAAAAAAAAAAAAAAAAAAGAATTTATGAAGGAAGGATTTTTCTGAAGAACAGGTAACAACAGTATTAAGAGTCAAGTGTATGTAAACTTTTGAACAGGGTCATTTTTAATAAAAATAATTTAAAAAAAGCAAGTAATAAGTAAAGTAACATGCATTTTGTATGATGCCTCTTATTTTGGTAAAATAACAATATTTTGCAGATTCTGCAAGGTGTATGTAACCTTCTGACCTCAACTGTATTGACTAGAATCAGCGATTTCTGGATCATGATTTTAAATCACAGTGTCATTATACCAGAGTTTATGGTCAAATAGTTTTATTTCATCTTTTGGTTGCCATGTTATACCGCCAAACAAGAAGAAATTCTTTTTTATTCAATGCAAACATATAAAATCTAGCAAAACCAAGTAGCAAATAAAGAAAAAGATGACAAAGAAAAATCTGAGTGCATGAACACTCAACTGCCTAAACACTTTCAAAAGGACGAGGTCATAAGAGTAAATTAACTTCACAGGGGCAATGAATGGAGACGCCTCTTCACAGCTTCTTTCATTATGAGGTGTCCATCTGAGAGGATTCTAAAGGAAGAAACAGAGAGGAAAAAGTTGTAAATACATTTTTAAACCCTAATGATTTTAATTAAGCAATTTCACTCAGAATTTAGCTTTTGTACTATGCAGTAATTTGTCTGAAGGAACAAGACTGAAATTCAGTGCAACAGCAAGTGTAATATTGCTTTTATACAAAAACTCTACAAATGTGAAAAAGTCACTTAAAAGTAGTGTACAAAAGATGATATAAAGTAACTTACATTTTCGAAATAAAAATTTCAGAGACAAAACTTTTTTGTGGCTCCCCAAATAAAAATTGCTTCAAAAAAGGCAAAGCAGGATCAATAACGGACAGCAACATGGAGACTGACATTATATCATGACCGCCACAAACACAGACAAGTGCTGTTGGACTATATATATCAGCAATCTTTGAAGACCGCTTGTCCAATTAAATAAGACCATAACTAAATGTACTTTTCATATAATGTACAGCTCTAAAAATAACATTAAAGCATGTGCCTGCTGGAAAAAAGGCATTGTAAACATGACATATGGTCATGACAAACGGCCCCGAGGAATCAGTGGCATGAA
Source organism: Cirrhinus molitorella (assembly GCA_033026305.1). NCBI lineage: Eukaryota > Metazoa > Chordata > Actinopteri > Cypriniformes > Cyprinidae > Cirrhinus > Cirrhinus molitorella. The sequence goes on from CM065119.1 coordinate 47,833,586, forward strand.
AAGCAGAGATGAATCTCACGTGTTTCATTGAAGAGGAAGGAGTCCTGGTACTCTTTCATGTACTGTGAGGATCTGGACTCATCTAGGAAGAGCGAGTAGACTCTCTTAATGTCTTCCACTTGGACTTCAGTGCCCTGGGAGAAATGTACAACCACAGTCAGACTAAAAAATAAATTCTTCTTCAACAGCTTCTTCATTGTATTTTCTTAAAGCACTGGTAAGAATGTATGTGTGTTGGCATTACCCGGCGTTTGCGGCACACCAGGCCTGCAGTACTGATGAGCTGGATGGCATAACGGAGTGAAGTCTCCTGTCCGATACGAGTTAAAACTGTGTGTGCCTCCTCACTGAGCTCTACATCTTCCTCCTCACAGCTGGAATATAAACACACATGAATGAGAAGTAATAAAAAAAAAAAACTCACAAAACTGCATTTTACTTAATGTAAAAAAATCTCTCACCGAATCTTGAGGATCTGTCTGGTCTCTTTCTCAGTGTAAGGAGTGGTTGCAATGATCAGCAGACGGTCAAGCATGTCTATGGGAATACCATGAGGACTCTGGTAATTGGTGCCTCTAATGCTGTAAAAATGAAACAACAGTGGATGAGGAAAAAATGAGACATTATCATCATGCGTTAAGGGTAGCTGTTGATGTTGTGTTTGTGTATACCGGGTGATGCCTCGGTTAGTAGCCATGATGAGTACAGGTGATAGATCGCTCTCAAGAGCTCGATTCAGGAATGAAAAGCATTCAATGTCCAACATGTGGACCTCATCTATGAAGAGAACCTGCAATCACAACAACAACAAAAAAAACCTTAACATTTCCATTGCAGACATAAATTGCATGAGTTTGCTACAGAGTATCAAAGCCATGTGAGAAAAAAAACTTTATGCAGAGAAGGTGGCAATAACAGTTAAACTGGTCAGTTCACAGTAGTGATAATTATTATTCTTTAAAAATATAAAAAAATATATAAAAATTATTCTTTTCCTAAAAGTTTAAAATGATTTTTTACATTTTATGGGCATTTTTACCTTTATAAAGCCATTTTTTTCTAAAAGTGTGCATCATCTTTGAGTCCAATTCTTACATTTAATCAGTCAGTCAATTAGAATAATAATACATTTAGGCTGTTACTAAAATTAAATCAGTATCAACAAAATTCATCTTTGCAGAAGTTGCATATAAAGTAGCATTTAAATGCATTTACACATGATAACGCAGCTATATTTGAAATTATTTTAAAAGTGAAATGATACTTTGAATGTGAAATTCAAACCACCAGTGAAATGATCTAAATATATACATTTTCTGCCCCTATATCTTGAATTCTGTGATCATTCTAAATGCATTTTAATAGACTGCAGTGAAAGAATGCACTCTAAATGCATACTTACTAGATTTCATCACATAATGTAGAGTTATGCGGGCACTCTGTAGGTGTGTTTTGTTAATTTTTTGCATTATACTCGATAATGTCAAATGCACATCGGTGAAACAACAATTACAATATCACAGACTATATATATATATCACACACCCCTACATGAAAGAGAGGAAATTGTTGAATTGAGGCTTTATTTTGCTTTCTTTGTGCACAAAAAAGTATTCTCGTAGCTTCATAAAATTAAGGTAGAACCACTGATGTCACATGGACTATTTGATCAATGTCCTTAATACCTTTCTGGGTATTATTTTCTGTTTATGCAGGGACAAAAAGCTCTTGGATTTCATCAAAAAATATCTTAATTTGTGTTCCGAAAATGAATGAAGGTCTTACGGGTTTGGAACCACATGAGGGTGAGTCATTTTCATTTTTGGGTGAACTAACCCTTTAATAATGTAGGGTATAACAATCTATAATGATGTAGGTGGAATACCCCAAAATTTTTCCCCATCAAAAATGATTCACATTTAATGAGCAAACAATTTTAAAATAATTTGATTTAAAGAAAGAAGAAAACATACAAAAACAGAAAGAGAAAAACATGCAGTAGAGAGTTAAATTAAAGTCTCCACACTTTTACTTTTTCATAAAAAATAATCAATGTCTAGACGGTTTTCAAGAGAAAAAAAAGACCTGAAGAAAAAGTCTGCTTTCTGTTTGTGGGCTGGTTCCTCTTCTTTCAACACTTTAAAGATCTTATTTGACTGGTCTGCTTACCCCAGGAATGATCTCAGCTTTGCCTTCCTCTCTCCACTCTGACACTTTAGCATTGATCTGTTCTCGAACTTCTGACTTAATCTCTCCTGTGTCACCTGCAGAACAGACGATTAATCATCCACTACAGCAAACACAACCATCTATGGAGATTTATTTTCATTCTAAAAAAGGAATCAAGGATTAGTTTCACTGAACGTGTCATTATCTAGTAAGCTGACAAGAGCATGACAAACCTGAAAATAAGGCCAGGAATCCCTGTGTGCGGCTGTTGATGACGTCAATTTCGTGGAGAGAGACGGTGTGAACAACCTCCTTCCGTTTCTGCAGTTCTCCCTCTGGACATTGCACAAACTGTGTCTGAAATAAACGGGAAAAACAGCATATATTAAAAAAACACCCTCAGGGAAAACCTGTCATAGATTGATGGATTAATTTCACAGGCAAAGAGAGAATGTGTACCTGTGCCCCCATGGCATCGTAATCTCTTGCTCGAGTAAATGACCGGCCCAGCTTGCTAATCTTTCCTGTGGCTTTATCGATGGTGATCACATCTCTGCAGAATATTAAATATAATAAAGTGTCATCCTTTAATGATTTAAGCACTGGAAAGCTAAAACAAAGGGTTAGGCTTAAGCCTTTTTATGACTTATATGCAATCTCTCTCTCTCTCTCATATATATATATATATATATATATATATATACACACACACACACACCAAACTTACCATAAAGCAAATACACCACCCATAAGATGGATCATTTTTATCAACATTAATCATTTCAAATCAATAATAAGAATACAACTCAAGGGTTCATTACTAGAGTTCAGATCTCACACAGAAGACGCATTGCAAATTTCAGCTTTATAATTTACTCACCCAGCTTGTACTCGCTCTTTACTGAGGCTCTCAATCATCTTGGTGCCCAGATCATAGATGGTTTCCATCTCTGTCGTTTTCAGTGTGAGCTTCCCCACTTTTGCACCCTTAATACAAATACAGAGAGAAGAGAAAATAACTCACGTCTGAGGACACCTGAGGACATCCCCTCGCTTCATATTGAGCACTATTTTGGGACCGAAGTCCTGCTTTCTACTTATCAGCATAGCTGAAAACTCATTTCTCACCTTCATAACAAAAAGTTAATTTCCCATGGAAGAATGATAAATATCTTTAATAATGCTTTCCAGCCAAATTGTATTGGTTTATTGAATTAGAGTGTGCTTAGGAAAGTGTGATGAAATTCAATTGTTAAGGGATTAGTTCACTTCCAGAATAAAAATTGTATTCCTATGTCATTCAAGAAGTTCATGTCCTTCTTTCCTAAAAGAAGAAGGTTTTTGAGGAAAACATCCCAGGATTTTTCTCCATATAGTGGACTTCAATGGGGACCAATGGGTTGAAGATCCAAATTTCCATTTCAGTGCATCTTCAAAGGGCTCTACAGCTAGGTGGAAGTAGCGACCCAGTGTTTACAAAGTGAACGTGCAAAGAAAGTCAAATGCCCTTTATGAAAAAAGGTGATGTCGGACAATTTTGAAGTTGGAGGAGAACATTTTTGACTTTTTGGCACACCCTAACTTTTTTCCAACATGATTATGCAATGCGGGAAGATGCACACACACTTTGGGTTTGGATTGTGTAGAGCCCTTTGAAGCGGTACTGAAACTGTAATTTAGACCTTCAACCCGTTGGCCACCATTTAAGTCCACTATATGCAGAAAAATCCTAGGATGTTTTTCCTCAAAATCCTTAATTTCTTTTCGACTGAAGAAAGAAAGACATGAGCATCTTGGATGACATAGGGGTGAGTAAATGATCAGGATTTGATTTTATTCTGGAAGTGAACTAATTCTTTAAAATAACCATGAAATCACAACTGACAATCTTAATGGAATATTGGAGTGTTTGTTATAAATTATGTATATATGTACATCATTATTCTTTAAAAAAAAAAAGTTGTTTTACTCAAGCCAACTTTAACCTGTAAACTACAGTTGGTACTATAAGACAATGTAATGCTAGTCTATTATTTAAATTAAACAAAAAAAAGTTTACATTGATTTATTAAATTGAAATTATTTTAGGCAGATTGTAAGTCTGGTGCCATAAGAACAACGGTAACAAATAGAAAAGTTAATTCAGTAAATCTGGCCTATGAGGAGAGAAGAGCAGACTCACAGTTCCTGTAGCTGGTCTGTCGATCTGAATCTCAACCACCTCTCCTTCAATGATCTCAGTTTCCTCTCTGCCAAGACAACAAACACAGAACATCAGCAGTCATGTTATAATTTAAGAAATATTAAATGAAATCACATAAAAAAAGAGTCTATTAATTTACTTGAATAGAAAAATCTATTAATTTTCTCACAATAACCTTTGATTTTAATTATGGCTATTTTCCATACAATAAAAGTAAATGAGGAACAACATGTGGGTAAGTAAATAAGCAAACTATTTAAATAATTTCATCTCCAATTAAAGACAGCCTACTATCCCCCTTTTTAAACAGGTCATAATGTCAAAGTGACCACAAGCTTATTTGATTGAAGTTATTCTTTGTTCTTAAACCAAGACTTCATGCTGCTGCACACTTCAATCAGCCTCACTCACTTGATCCTGACTCCTATGGCTTTGCGGAAGGCCTGGCTCAGAGCTTCAGTCTTGCTCATCTCCAGAGAGAAAATCTCACTCCCAGCCAGAGCTGTGAAAGGTGTGTCAGGGCCAAGAGACTGGGCAATACCTGTACAATAAACACAACTCACTGCTTATTTCACAATCACTGTGCATTATAATAATAATAAAAAACTATTTTTGATACATACAATTACTGTGAGTGTGTTCAGCTCAATTTCAAGTGGAATTTATTAAACAGAAATTAGGGCTGTGCAATATATCGAAATATCGCAAATGTACATATCGCAATATGCATATCACTACAGCTTGCAATATTTGGGGCCATTGACAAAAGACAAAGAGAAAATCACTCACTGCTCTTGCCTAAATAACTTTTGCAGGTTAAATGAGAATCAGCGCATACTAAATTCATAGAGTGAAGACGAAGCAGTGTTTTATTTTTCCTTTTTATTATTCAATTCCTAAACTGATGCTAAAAGGATTACACTAATGTTCAAATGACATAAAAGTAAAAGACTACCATTCACTTTAAAAAGTTGTTGTAGGGGTGCTTTCATCTCACAAAAAGTAAAACATGTATGCTAGTTATATTAGAATTAGAATGAGCTTTATTTGCAGAGTGTGCAAAACCATATGACACAAGATATACAATTTACAGAAGTTCACAGAACTGACTCAGTAACAGTTGAGTAAAAATGTTTCATCTGGCCCTTTAAGGATTATCGTATCGCATATCGAATATCGCATTATTTGAGGAGTTATTGCATATTGCAGTTTTCTTCAATATGACACAACCCTAACAGAAATGAAAGGTTTAGCTCACTTTCAGAAAAAAAGGCGATAATTTACTTGCCCCTATGTCATCCAAGATGTCTATCTTTCTTCAGTCTAAAATAAATGTAGGTTTTTGAGGAAAACATGCCAGAATTTTTGCCTGTGAAGTGGACTTCATTGGTGGCCAACAGGTTGAAGGTCCAAATTGCAGTTTCAATGCAGCTTCAAAGGGGTCTACATGATCCCAGCAGAGGAATAAGGGTCTTATCTAGCAAAATGATCGGTCATTTTCTAAAAAAAAACGTATCCTTTCTAACGTCTTGTATTAGCTCTGCTGCGATGCGCGTCCGTGACTACACACATTACGTAATAATAACGGAAAGGTCACACACAGTTAGTTCTCCAACTGTGTACTCCGTTTCAAAAAGGTAGGGTAGGGCGAAAAACCTCAAAATCGACAATATCATGCATGATCTTTTCAACGTGTTGTCTGGCTAGTGCATGAGCATTTGTGGTAAAAAAAAAAAAGTATATCATATTTTTTTTCTTTTAAAAAATAGAATATTGTTTCACTAGATAAGACCCTTATTCTTCAGATGGGATTGTGTAGAGTCTTTAGAAGCTTCATTGAACCTGCAAATTGGACCTGCAACCCACTGGCTCCCATTAAAGTCCACTATATGGAGAAAAACCCTAAAATGTTTTCCTCACAAACCTTAATTTCTTTTCAGTTGAAATAAGTAAGACATGAACTTCTTGGATGACATGAGGGTGAGTAAATTATCAGGAGATTTTTATTCTGGAAGTGAACTAATCCTTTAATTTTACATTTCAAATTATGATTAATCCAAGATAAATGTATATGCAAAAACGTACCCATAGCAATAGCTGTCTTGCCCGTCCCAGGTTGGCCAGCAATGAGGACTGCACGACCAGCAATCTGACCGTCCTTGATCATTTCAAGGATCAGCCCGGCTGCCCTTCGAGATGCCAGCTGACCCACCATCCCCTGAGACACCTGGTGAGACAGAAATGCATCATGTGTATGTTGTTTTGTGAACATACAGTGAGCAATATCTCAAATACTATCACAGACAAGTGTGCTGATCAATCATAAACAATGAACATTACCTGCCGTGGCTCCAAGGCATCATCCAAACCCAGGCCACGAATGTGAGAGTGTGCACCTGTGAGAGAAATCAATATTTATGTCACTTCATAACCTCCTGACTACCAGGGAAAAAACGTTTTGTGATTTTTATTTTTTTATTTCCATGTCATTACATTGTTTAGAGCATGAAAAAATGGTATATAACTTTTTATTATTATTATATTTGATTCATATGTTATGCTACGTACTCTTTTTTGTTTTTTAATAAAATAAAAAGACTTTAATAGACATAAAAGGCATAAACTGTGCCTTTTTTGTTTTAATCACAAATAAATTTTTTATTTTTTTATACCAAACTTTATAACTAGGATGATTCTCAACTGTTATGAAACACATGGTAATGATTTGATATAGCATTTTTCTTTATGCAAAATGTGTGTAAAATGGCCATGAACAGGTTTTCACATTATAAAAAAAAATATCTATAAACTGTATCTATTTTGCACATGAATGTGTTTTGGGGGGCAACATAAAATGAAAAAATAAATGTAATAATAGGAATAATAATTGGCAAGACTTTCTTAATAATATCTAATATTTCATAGCAATATTGAAATATAATTTCATTCCCTATTCACTTGTTGTGTTTCCCAAAATGTGTAATAAACATGCTTTAAGTCCTGATGTCCTCTACAGTGCACATGTGTGAAACTGATGTCCTGTTTCATAACAGAAAGTCATATTTTGCTTTGAAACCCCATTACATTATCCTCCAATGTTGTTTAATGACAAACAATTTGAAAATGTATCAGATTTATATGATCATCACAAATTAATTAAAAGTTTGATCACTAAAATAATGTCAGCTATATTTAAAGACCAAGGAAAGGAAGTGGTCATGGTGAAATGTCCAAACATTTGGTATCTTTGAAAAGCCCTAAACATGCTCTGTACAGGACATCCAGACTTAAAACTGTGACATGTAAGTCTCGAAGAAATCGCTAAACTAATGTCCTCTACAGAGGACAAAACTCCATAGCTGGTAGTCAGGAGGATATCAGCATCTTTATTTGTTCTTGCATATTCATTCTGTAAACCTGACTAACCTATTCAGACAGACAGACATACAGATAGACAGACAGGTAGATAGATAGACATTTACTGTTATTATGGGGTGTTTAGTTTCTTACCAATCCTCTCAATTCGAGTTATGTCTCGAACCTCCGGAACCTTCGTGGTTGCCACCTTTCACACAAATGAAAAAGGTAAATGTAATGCAGTTGTACAGTTATGCACAAAGTAAGTGTGAGGATTAAATATTAAACTGCGTTTTAATGTTTCGTTGTCATCTTTACACAATTAGATCAATAAACTGACGTTAAGCGCGTGCGTTGCCATAGTGACAAACTAGCGCAACACAATTTCCAGCTAACTTAGCTAAACTTTTAGCAATGCCACAGAAATATGTATACTGTAAAATACTGCCACAGTAATGGCAATTTGCGGCAAATGCGCTAATAATGCAGTTATTATATTCACAATAAAAACAATGAAATGCGTGCTAAACATCATAAGCTATGGTTGCAGGCTAGTTAAAGAACCGTTACTAGGAAAATTCTCAATTTCTGAACATCTGGATAAACGTCATTTTCATTAATGGACCTCAGGATCTCAAAGTTACTAACTAAAACTGAATGGTTGTTGTAATAAATTGAACCACATGTGCTAAAAGCGGCGATCTCACAGACGTGTATATTATTTTTCACAAAACATTTCAAGGCTCTATAGACAGCACACAATGGTGTCAAATAGATATATTATGTTGTATACAACCTGGAAGAATCATATACTTGTCAACAATTCTGAAATAAAACGCTAAATATCAGACTTTACCTGCGCTGCCATGTTCTCTCTCGTAAGGCGGTTGTATCTGAATGGGTGCGCAGTGCAAAGCCGTCCGGGTGAAACACGTGACCTCGATCCTAAGTTCTGTTTGAATATCCGTACACTGAAATTCAAACATGAAATTCTGCATCGATTTGCTATACATTTGTCATCGATGCAAAATTAGCATGTGATAGCCCTAGTCTTTGTAACATCTGTGAGAATAAGTTGAAAATAACACAGACATCAGTAATGTTTTGACTTGCCTTATTTATTTATTTATTTATTTATCAGCAGGGAAGTTAATTCATTTATGACAGTATTACAACTGTATAATGTCTAGCTATTATTTTAGATTTCGTTTGAAGGACAAAACTACTGTAAAAACGTAATATTTGATGGGAAAACAAAAAAGTACACAAGCTAAAAAACGTATTTAGACCATGTTTCTTTTTTCTTTATTTTCATCTGAAGCTAACCCTTGGCTATCAGTAGAAAAATGTTATTAAACATTTTGAAAAATAAATAAATAAAATAAAAATCATATTTGTTCAAAAGCCCAATTGCTGAGTAACATATGGACTACAAAACCAGTTATTTATTAATTTTATTTATTTTTGTTATTAAGGGTCAAAGATGTATACAGTACCTGAGAGCTTTTCATTGGTGTATAGTTTGTTAGAATAGGACAATATTGGCCGAGATACAAATGTTTGAAAATCCAGAATCTAAGGGTCCAAAAAAATTAAATATTGAGAAAATCGCCTTTAAATTTGTCCAAATGAAGTCGTCACCTTTATTTATATAGCGCTTTTTACAATACAGATTGTGTCAAAGCAACTTTACATTATCAAATAGGAAGGTAATATATTCTTAATGCAAAAAGAAATCGTAAATAATTTTAGTTGAAGGAAATTAATTAATAATTCCAAATTAATAACAAATTTAATTGAAGTACTCAAAATTAATAAAGTACTTAGCAATGCATATTCTTATTCAAAAGCTAAGCTTTATTATATTTGCAGTAGAAAATTTAGTAAATATATTATTAGAAAATGATCTTTACTCAATATTTTAGTGATGTTTGGCATAAAAGAGCAATTTTGACTCATACAATGTATTTTTGGCTACTTAAGACTGGTTTTGTAGTCCAGGGTCGCAATATGATTACAACCAGCAGAGGTCACTCTTGTAATATTTCTGAAGTGACCTGTCATTAGGACGACATTTTTATAATACTTATAATACTTTTATAAACTGTGTGTACTCTTTGTAGGCAGCATCTGTGCACCATAAATCAATATTTCCAATATGTCAAATAAATGATTCAACGACAATTTGAAAAGCAGCTTTTATTGCTATCATTCATACAGAAACAAAAATGACCCACATGCTTTTTTCAGCACTTGATTAACCTTCATTTTAATTAAACAGTATAATCACACAAATGAACACAGCATGACATTAAAAAAAAGATTTTTATAAGGTCTGTATTCTAGGAAATTTGTTCACACTTCATTTAAATATGTTTATAGAATTAGTTGTAACTTTTTAGTGTTTTTGTAAATTTGCAAAAATACTTTCTATGTACATATTTGGTATATGTGACCCTAGACGACAAAACCAATCTTAAGTTGCTGGGGTATATTTGTATCAATAGCCAAAAATACATTGTATGGGTCAAAATGATTGATTTTACTTTTATGCCAAAAATCATTAGGATATTAAGTAAAGATCATGTTCCATGAAGATATTTTGTATATTTCCTACTGTAAATATAACAAAACGTAATTTTTGATTAGTAATATGCATTGCTAAAAACTTAGTTTGGACAACTTTAAAGGCGATTTTCTCAATGTTTTTTTGCGCTTCCAGATAACAAACCATACATCAATGAAAAGCTTATTTATTCAGCTTTCAGATGATGTATACATCTCAATTTCGACAAATGGACACTTAAGACTGGTTTTGTGGTCCAGGGTCACATATGATAGATTAAAGCATTGCTAACTGTAATCAGCTTCATCAGAAACAGTAAAAAAATATTTTTCATTTTAACTTTTTAAAACCTGCCCGTAATGCCTTCATATCCTCTGTCCACTTCATTCATTTACAACTGACAAAGAGTAACTGCAGACTCATACCACACCCAGAAGCCAGGATATACCGGCTCACTAAAAGAGGCTTTAAACTGGTGAATAAGTGACATGGACTCAGACACAGTGTAGAACGAAAGAGTGCCACCTGCACAGTCCAGGAACACCCCGATACGGGAGGAGTAGGGTGCGTTAATCTCAATCTGGTCTTTGTTGTGTCGAGCTGAGTAGCTGGAGTCAGAGCAGAAGAGGCTCCAGGATTTACGGTTGTAGCCGATACGAGCCGAGTCTCCGTAACCTGTTCTCTTGATGCCTTTAAAAGCGACACCAATGGAGGCTCCCTCCCCGCTCCAATCCACCTCCCAGTAGTAGGCACCTCCTGAAAGAGCCTCTTTACACAGAACCTGGGGCAGGCAGTCAAATCTCTGGTTGCTGTCACTGTAAGACTGAGGGTCTCTCTTTAGCGTTGCTTTCCTGTTGTTTCGGGAGAGGTAGAGTTGTCTGTATGCTGTGTTGGAGTCCAGAGTTAGCTGGCAGGCATCTTTAAAATAAACAAGAGCTGATGAGGATCGGATGAATGCGTGAAGACAAACAGAGAGGTGAAGTTACGAAGACAATGAATCTCTGCCCACTTTGCATGCAAGTATCTTGATCCACGCACACATTTTGGTGCTTTTAAAAGCTGTGATTTTATATGCATAAACATGCCAATGTGCACGGATCAAGTTAAGACACCCAAGACCACAGGTTTTACAGGTCGATTATCAAGAGTTAAAGGCCACTTAAATCATGTTTTTCTTAAAAGAAACACAAAGCAATTCATGTGACAAGACGGACACCATTGCATGTTTATTTTAGACCGGCCAAGGATAGGATTCCTGATCTGGGAACAGTTTTGCTAATTATGATCTGCACATATGAACACATTTGGAGCAAATCTGATCCTAGATCATGTAAGGTGGAACATGCATGTGGATAAATCACCTGCCTAGTGGTTGAGTCTGTGCTTTGGCTCTCAGAGCTGGTTGGACATTTGGTGGTGTTTTCTGCCAGAGGTGCGTGAACGTCTCTGATCTAGAGAGCCGAGAGCGTCGACACACATTTAAGACACCCTGCATATTTCTCTATATTCTCTTAAACAATGTAACTTAGTAAGTCTTCTGACTTGCATCACTATTCAAAAGTTTCAGGTCTGTGAGATGTTTTTCAAAAAAGTTACTTAAGCTTCAAGGCTGCATTTATTTGATCAAAAACACAGTAAAAACAGCAATAATGTGAAACATTATTACAATTTAAAATAACCGCTTTCTATTTTGATACATTTTAAAATGTAATTTAATTCTGCGATGGCAAAGCTGAACTTTCAGCTTCATTACCCCATGATTCTTCACAAATATGTACTGCAAAAATGCTTTTCTTACTTAGATTTTGTCTTGTTTCCAGCCAAAATATCTAAAAAACTATGAAATCAAGAAGGATTTTCTAGGCAAGTAAAAATTATTGTCTTGGTTCAGAAAAATAAAAGTTTTTGCTTAAAACAAGCAAAATAATCTGCCAACAGAAAGCTAAATTATTTTGCTTACACTGCAAAATTATTATTTTTTTGTCTTGTTTCCAGCCAAAATATCTAAAAATTCTTAAATCAAGAAGGATTTTCTAGCCAAGCAAAATTATTGTCTTGTTTTCAGACAAAATAAGTCATAATTAAGTGAGTTTTTTTTCAAAAACTCTTTCTTAAATTTTTTTTTTCTGAAAACAAGACAATAATTTTTTATTTGTCTAGAAAATCCTTCTTGATTTAAGAACTTTTAGATATTTTGGCTGAAAACGACAAAAAATCTAAGTTAGAAAACCATTTTTTGCAGTGTACCCCATTGGCAGATTATTTAGCTTGTTTCAAGCAAAAACTCACTTAATTTAAAACATATTTTGTCTGAAAACAAGACCATTTTTACTTGTCTAGAAAACCCTTCTTGATTTAAGATTTTTTAGATATTTTGGCTGCAAGCAATACAAAAAATCTAAGTAAGAAAAGCATTTTTTTTGCAGTGAAATCTGCTGATTTGGTGCTCAACAAACATTTTTTTGTTATCTTTCTAAAGTGTAATCTTTAATTATCACTGTGTTTCATTTCTAAAAAATGTAAAAAACAAAAAAAGTGTCTATGTAGGGTGTTTTTGTCCTTTAAAAGACCACACTGTTCTTAGAAGAGAAGACGAAATGTTTGAGGGATGGCAGTTATCATGATTCACCCATACACCCACTCACTAAGAAGTCTACGCCTGTTCTTACAATATGCTTGGACACAAACTTAGTATGTAAGGAATGATGTTAGACTACTCCCACCACAGTCTGACATTTAACAGGACGAATGTCAGTGTGTTTTCTTTATGCACTTTATGCAAGCTTCTGAACATATAAAAATGTATAGACTATTTTGCTAAATCACCAGCAGAGGTGACAATTCTGCCGACCTTCAACTTTATATCCTGTGCATGTTATCTCTGCAACAACGCCCTCTGGTCTTGGGCATACAAACGTAAAAAGGAAATTCTTGTATGAAAACACACTTACACTGGAGGAACTCGTCCCTTGACCGGGGAGTGCTGCTGGGACTCTTGTACATGTCAACATCATCAGCTGGAGACACAATAAAAAGAGGCTTTAAGCGTGGTTTTGGTAAAATGGTGTCAAAGTTTAATCTAATCGTTTATAGCAAACAGATTAAGTTACTGACAGAAAAGGAAGACCTTTAGGTACTTTCTGGATGGTACTGTAGGTACTTTCATGTTAGAGGTGAGAACATTTGAAGAGTTCAGATGCAAAAGCCTCTAAATCCATTTGACATCTTTCTTTAAAAATGCGTTTTTATCAGGCTCCAATGTTTGGTTTCTATGTAAGTATTGGTACTTCTGATTGAGCTGAGAGCTGAAGTAAAAGGATTTGATGGATGTATAATGTGTGTCAAGAGCATTCACTCAGTATCATTATCTAATTTTTGACCGAGATGGCTTTTAGCTGGTTTCGCATCTGAACTCTTCATATACATAACCGCTTTTTAAAGAAATTATTCTTCTATTCAACAAGGATGCATTAAATTGATCAAAAGTGACAGTTGAGAGTTTCTAGTTGTCAAAGAACACAAAAAAGTATCACAGTTATTACGAAAATATTCAGCATCACAACTGTTTTCGACACTGATAATAATAAGAAATGTATATTGAGTAAATTTGCCTATTAGAATGATTTCTGAAGGATCATGTGACATTCAAAGCTAAAATATATAAAATATATTGTATATATACACTACCAGTCAAAAGAAGTCTCTTTTGCTCACCAAGCGTGCATTTAATTGATCCAAATTTTAAAATATTTTTACTATTTAAAATGTTTTCTATTTGAATATCTTTTAAAATCTAATTTATTCCTGTGATTTCAAAGCTGAATTTGTAGCATCATTACTCCATTCACATGATCCTTCAGAAATCATTCTAAAAATCTGATTTAATGCTTAAATAACGTTTATTATTATTATTATTATGTTAAAAAACAGCTGAGTGGAATTTTTTAGGTTTCTCTGTTGAATATAAAGTTCAAAAGAACAGCATTTCTCGGAAATAGAAATTGTTTGTAACATTAGAAAAGTTTTTATCATTGACTTGCGAATGGTATAGGTATATAATGGTATATAATTGTCATGAACTGTGCTGTTGTGGCTCCCTCGCCTTTCCCTTAGAAGGAGCCTTCATTTCTCTGCTAACCATTATTCACTACATTACCCAAAAACCCCCTTCTGTCACCTCTCACCTCTCACCCCTGTCGGCCATCTTTCCCCCTTCACTCACTGTATAAATAGACCGGCTTCTCCATTGTTAGGTTGCGAAGTTTTGAGTTAGATTCCCTGGCCAATCCTGAGCGTTTTTTTTCCCCTGGTTGTTTTCTCTGTTGTCGACTCCCTAGTTCCCTGGTTCCTGTGATCGTTTTCTGCCCGCCTTTGACCCTCGCCCGTTTTCTGGATTACGAACGTTTGCTAGTTGCCCCTTTACCACTTTGCTCGGATTGACTACGTTTTTGGATTATCTGCACCACTCCTGTAAACTGTTTCGACCTTGCCTGGACTACTATGAGTGTTCACAATTAAGCTTTGCACTTGGATCCACCCGCCTATGACTCCTTTGTGACAATAATATTACAATGGCTTTTTATAAATGCTGATCTTTCTACTTATTAAAGAATCCTGAAAAAAAATTATTTAACTGTTTTAAATATTGATAATAATAATTGAAAAAACTGAAGACTGGAGTAATGATGCTGAAAATTTAGTTTTATCACAAGAATACATTACATTTTAAAATATATTCAAATAGAAAGCACTTATTTTAAACAGTCAAAATATTTCACAATATTACTGCTTTTGCTGTATTGTGGATCAAAAAAATGATTGCTCGGTAAGCAGAAGAGAATTCTTTAAAAAAAACATTAAAATCAAAAACTTTTGACTGGTAGTGTATACATATTTGCATGAGTTGTTTCACATTATTACATTTCACTGTATTTTTTTATCAATTAAATGCAGCCTTGGTGAGCATAGAAAAATCTTACAAACCGCAGACTTGAATGCTAGTGTATGTTTAACCGAAGGCCAAATTAAAACATCAACAATGTGTCTGCTTTCACAGAAGAAATCAGCTAATAAATATGTATTTTTAATGTGATGTCGGTCTTAAGATCATCGCTTAGCAACAGGCCAAAAATTTCTTGGAGCACGACACTGGCCTTGACAAATAAGCATTCCAAAATTCCAGCTATTTTGCACAAAGCAAACAGCAGGACAGCTAGAGTTTCCTATTTTCATTAACTTACACTTCATAGTCTTTTTCTTCTTACGGTCCTCTAGCTGGCAGAACGGCATTTTGTTCACTGGGAGAGAAATGAGAATTATGAAGGAAGTCATTTTAATGGTTAAGAAGAAGCACAATGAAGAAAGAGCGTGATTTATTCACTCATTCTCATGGAACACTAATTACAGTGGATTACATTAAAGTTAAATACTGCACCACACCTGTCTTTGCCACCTTGACCAGCTCTTCGTTGCTGAACTCATTTAGATGTTGTTTCATCTCAGAGACGGTTTTGGTAACAGTGCCAAAGGAGTAATAAGGGTTCACAGTAACAGAGGGCAGCTCCTCGGCATCAGTCTGGGCGATCAGCATATGGTAACTCTGCGATAACAAAACACATCAAATCTTAGTCTTATTTTCCCCACAATAGCACTCATTTTCTCACATACTGACGGTCCTAGAGGAAACAAAAATATTTGACACATTATTATAAATAGTTTCACTCGCACGCAATACATCCTGTGTGGAGTGACACTCTAAAATCTAGCCATGCCATGTTTATTGCACTGCTTTGTTCTCTGTGGATGTGTATTTTGTGCAGCAGACTGTGTCTCAGTCACCTGGATGAAATGGATGTGGTCCTCAGTGCGAGAGAGTTGTGTCAGCTCATTGTCTCTCCTCTTCAGGTCAGCAATTTCATGGCCCAGACGCTCCATGTGGCCTTCAGCAGTGTTAAGCGCAGCCTTCTTATTGGTCGAGATGAGTTTGGTCATTTCCTGTTGCATTCTTTCAATGGAATGAAGCATGTCGCCAAACAGCTTTTCACTTTCCTGCAAAGCCCGTTGTGCTGAACTCTGGAAGAACAATTGTAATTAGTACTCTAACTCCACTTCATTGTCATTCTTGGAAATTCATATATACACACATCTATTTACAAAACATTTCTGCTTCTTTCTGAGTAAGAATTGGTCATATATATATATATATATATATATATATATATGTAGAGTTCAGATTCAAAAACCCCTAAAAGCCATCTCATTGGCTAGTGAATGCTCTTGACACATATTATACGACCAACTTGCTAAAATCCCAGCCTCAACCCAATCAGAAGTACCAGTACTTACATAGAAACTTGTACATCGGAGCCTGATAAAAATGCTTTTTTTTAAGAAAGATGGATGGATTTAGAGGCTTTTGCATCTGAACTCTTCATATATATATACATGTTTATTGTTTACCATTACAACATTTACATTTAATTACCTTGAGTGCTTCCACAGCCTGTTTTAACTCTTCCATTTGCTTCACTCTGTCATGGATCTTTTCCTGGATCTCAGCTTGGGTGGCGCCCAACCGTTGCTATGAACAATAAAAAAAACAACAAATTCGTGACAATGAGGTGTACTGACAAAGGAATGTCGTACGTACAGCATCCTTCCACACCACAACCACTTCCACATTACAAAACAATCCCTTTTGAAAACTCTTTGTGCACTTAATATGAAACATTCTCATCATTTTAAAGCATATTCATTCATTTCTTTATCGCTTATTATGTAAACCTAAGGGATGGTTTACAATGAAACACAACTTTGGCTATAATGCAAGTGACCCTGGAGCACAAAACCAGTCTTAAGTAGCTGGGGTACATTTGTAGCAATAGCCAAAAATACACTGTATGGGTAAAAAATATCGATTTTTCTTTTAAGCCAAAAATTATTAGGATATTAAGTAAAGACCATGTTCCATGAAGATATTTTGCAAATTTTCTACTGTAAATATTTCAAACCTTAATTTTTGATTAGTAATATGCAATGCTAAGAACTTCATTTGGACAACTTTAAAGCAATTTTCTCAATATTTAGATTTGTTTGCACCCTCAGATTCCAGATTTTCAACAAACCATCAATGGAAAGCTTTTTTATGTGGTCCAGGGTCACATATGTGTAGAACAATTGTGTGTCCTCACCAATACTATAGCTTAGATAGTTTGCTCATCTCCTTTTTGGGTGGAGATCACTCACTGGTCATGTTTGTTTAACAGGGGTTGGCTATCCAGGATACTGAGAATGTCATTTTTTTGCATGAATAGGTGCACTGTTGCATACAGAAGGTGAAACGTCTTTCATAATGTTACTTCTGCTGGTCATTATCACCATTTAATCTGTTGCCACAACATTCACCAGTGTAAAATTTCCATAGGAAAAAAAAAATATGTATTGCACTTTTGCTGTCTTACCTGCATTTCCGCCCTTTCCTGTTCAGCGGACACCATGTCATGGCCCTTGTGTTCTTTCACCGTACACAACACGCAGATACACATCTGGTCCGTCCTGCAATAAAGCTCCAGACCTTTCTGGTGCTGTGGGCAGATTTGACGATCGAGGTGTCCGATCTCATCCACCAGCTTGTGTCGTTTGAAGGTGGACGACTCGTAATGGGGCTTCAAGTGCTTCTCGCAGTAGGAAGCAAGACACATCAGACAAGACTTGACGGCTTTGAGCTTCTTCCCGATGCAGATGTCACATCCCACATCCTGGGGTCCAGCGTAGTTGTAATCAGGGGCCGGAGGGGCCGGCGGGAAAGAGTCTCTTTCTGAGTTTCTGAGGGATGCGGATGAATGGCGTGAGGACTGAAGGCGCCGTGGATTGGGCCTCTTGTTGTAGGTGACCCTGCACTGGGGACACAGGTATTGTCCGGTGTGGTCGGCATGATCCCAATAGGTCTTGATACAGACAGAGCAGAAAATGTGACCGCATGGGATAGAAACGGGGTCCCTGAGATCTTCCTTGCAGAGGTAACAGAGGTCCTGTTCAAGCGACATGGCTAAGTCCTCAAAGATCAAACCAAGGGAAGCGTGCGTTCGTGTGCGACACAGGTAAAGTGAGTCTAAAGTGCCACCACAGCGTGTTATATAGAGTAAACAGGGAGGGAGGCTAAACTGGTTATGCAGAAACCGGTAAATGAATGGGGGAGTGGCTGAGGCACAGGTGAGGACAGCAATTGAGAAAAAGAAGAAGCTTGTCACATCAGATGTCAATGCAAATGATAGCAGTGAAGAAAAGACAAGCATGAATGAAATGATTTTTATGATCTCGAGGCATAAAAGTTTTCAGAGTTGCATGACTTTTGCATCAAATGCATTTGCATTTCTTTCATCTTTAATAAAAAGCTTGCACTGTCTCTACTCTGTCTGGTGGTGAGCGATGATCTCATCGTTTTTCTGTTGTTTTAGGGGCTGAATGCTGGTAGACACCTCTATGCTGGGTATAGTGCTCCACTGCGGAGGAGCTGCCATGATGGATGAGTGCTTCGAGAACAAGTATATATTGACCTTTGGCACACGCCATCAAAGCTGGAGGGTAATTTATTTGGAGGGAGGATGAGTGTACTTTGGGGTTTTTTTCCCTCCTTTTGAGTAAGAAGAAAGTATGTTTTATATTAAGAGCCCCTTAACATCCAAATATCCCAATTGTGCATCGAAGTAGGTGAGAGCAAGTTGATTGGAGCATGAAGAGAGCTGTTATACTGTCGATTTAACCACTTAAGAGGACAAATACAAATTTGAAAAGAAAAAAAATGTACTTGATCAGATTAAATGGATAGTTTAACTCACCATCACATTGTTCCAAGCCTATAAGACCTTTGTTCATCTTCAGAACACAAACGAAGATATTTTGGATTACATCTGAGAGCTTTCTGACCCTGTATAGACAGCAATGCGACTACCACGTTTAAGGCCCAGAAAGGTAGTAAAGATATCATTAAAATAGTCCATATGACATCAGTGGTTCAACCTTAATTTTATGAAGCTATGAGAATACTTTTTGTGCACAAAGAAAACCAAAATAACAACTTTATTCAACAATTTATTTTCTTCTCTTCCATGTCAGTCTCTGTTATACGTTCATGACAGTATCATTATATCTTTGTAAACATGTCTGAAGATTCCAACAAAGAGGATGACTTGCAATTTTTTGAACTATCTTTTCAAGGCTGATTAACCCCTTAATTGTCACCCATCCCCTCAGTGAGAAACATACATTTACTTCACCATTTTACAAATAAATCCTAACCGTTGGGAAGGTCTAAGACTCCTAAATAAACATTTTACCATTTTTTTGTGTTTCAAATTATGTAGGAAAAGTAATAGATTAAATTTATGACAAGAGTGCACCTCAAAATATACTTCACTACAGGAGTTCTGACCTTTGTCACAAAAAGACTTGCTTTGTTGCCTTTTTCCTGCTTTAGAAATCGTACGTCAGAAATTATGTATCAGCTGAAAACTTAGAATTTCAAAATTTATCCTTTGAAAACCATTTTAAAATCAGACATTGCATTACCATGAAAAATGTACAACAAAATCATATTACAAACTGTTTTCGTTCATGATTTATAAAAACATAAGTTTGAATACTGCATTTTCACATCTATGTTCAAAAATGGGAGTGACATTTAAAGGGTTAAAACACTGAACACATTATCTAACATCTTCTCAAAATGTTCATATAAATGTTATGTTGTTCTTTTTTTTTTACTTCAAATCTTTTTATTGGTCTTTGGTCTGACAATACAAATTGAGTCATGATAACAAGGAGAACAATGAAATATTGTCCAATATTAATCCCTTCTTCAATCCCCTCATTCAAATTAACTTAGAGCAAAAACAAAGAAACAAAAAGAAAGAAATAAAAAAATAAAATAAATAAATACATACACAAAGTACCAAGTGAAATACAATAGATATAAGTAACCAATATATCAGTGAATATGTTTTTTTTTTTTTTTTTTACAGTAATAAACTCTTTTTGTATTTACTTTTACTGGATCCAAAAAGATGGGACCATTTATGAGCCAATATTTAATATTTTAATCAAACTGAAAATGTGACTAACATGCACAAACACACATTCTGTTATGTCATTCTAATTGTTAGCCTATGTTTTTTCTATTTTTCAACTTGATTGCCGTTTTAGAATTAAAAGCTTAACATGACACAGTCAGTTGAGGAAGATGTGGATATTCTAAAAATAGCTCTGAACAAGAAATTTGATTAACAAAATAAGGGTTTACCTTCCCGTATAGTGACGGTTGTATCAGTAGATGAAAAACAAACAAAATTTTCATAAACATGGGGAAATTATATTAAAGTCTGAGATAACATTGCAATTCATTAAATTAAAAAATATATATTTCTGAGTAAAATTAACAGTGTGCTGCAACGCACGCACGCCGAGTTAAAGATGTTAAAGCAAAAGGTGTTACAACCATCCCAGTCTGGCGATGAAAACCAACTAACTAAATGTTTTAATAGTGTTCCACAGAAATAAAGTGCATAAAATGGAGTACATTTAAATTTACAGATGCAATTTTAAATGAAACAGCAGCTGTTGTGTCTTCCAACAATGCCAGAGCCGTTTTCCTAAGAAAAGGCGTTTATTCCTGTTGCTCAAAGATGATGGAAATAAGTGTTTGTTTTAGATTAGCCTCTCTCATCTCTCCAGAGCATACATCCTCTGTACGGCGCAGTCCACAAAGCACCAGGAATCTCTGTTGCAAAACAGGAAGTGGAAGTGAGTTTGCAATGGCTCACATAGAGCATGGTGAAAAGCTAATTAGAACATTTCTACTGGGATTGCAAAACCACTCCCATATTCCTCACCAAATCTGAGTCATTCCTTTTATTTAACCAAAGCCAATAAAAAATACCATTCCATTATATCTGTTGCTTTTCTTATACAAATTATACAAAATTAGATAATATCCAAAATCAAGTACGCAAATGGACATTTAATGAATGCCCATCTCAAGATAACACTCAAGATTCCTCTTACTTAAGATGGTTGTCAGCTTGTAGGTTTCAACAGCGAGAGCAAAAAATGCTGGCAGGAATGCTCCCAGACCTGATAAAGTGAGATAACAGCAAGTCAAGAGAGGCCTGCAAAGGTGAAAGTTTCCACTGTTGGAGAGAATATCCAGACTTCAGCAGGACATGTGGTCTGACAGTGCAGGAGAGTCTGCAGCCAATCTAATGACGTGTCTGACTCTGAATCGCCGGCTACCCTGTTGAAAAAAACAGCATATGCTGGTTAGGTTGGATTTGAGGCATGGATGCTGGTTTGAGCTGGTTTATGTTGGTCCTTAGCTGATAATGTGCTGGGCTTAAGCTGGTCAGCACCATTTTTGGACCAGTACATGACCATCTTACATCAGTTCAAACCAGCATCCATGCTTCAAAAACATACCTAACCAGCATATGCTGTTTCTTTCATTACATTTACATTTAGTTATTTAGCAGACGATTTATCCAAAGTGACTTACAAATGAGGACAATGGAAGCAATCCAAATCAAGTAGCAAGGTTTTTTTTAAATTATATAGTAAATAAAAAGTAAACAGATAGAATAGAAAAAGAATAGAGCATGATAGTGTTTTTTTCTTTTTTGACAAAAAGAATATATATATATATATATATTTTTTTTTTTTTAAGTAAAAAAAGAAAAGAGAAAGTTAGAAAAGTTTTTATATATATATTTGAAAAGATAGATGACAAAAAATAATAGAGTAGATAATTTTTCAACATGCTAGTCTGTGCCAGTGGTCATATTGTGGTGTTAAGCCATAATTCTAAAGGTCTTCAGCTCAAAATAGCTGATCGACTGATAACTGAAACTTTATGGCAGAGATAATTTGTGGTCTTAAAATTCAAACAATAGTTATGATGGGCCACTTTAAGAATAGTCTATCAATGTTTTTCCATGCAGTGTTTCAAATCCAAATCCTCGTTATAAAATGTATATTCACGTTTGTTGATAGAAATGTATTTTTTATTTATTTTCAATGTGGTAGTAAGCCTATGGGCGAGACTTCCGGTTCATTAGCCACTTAGGGAAATAACAAGAAGTAAAGTAACTTAAACTCTTTGCACTACAAACCAGTGTGCTCATAATTAAGATAATCAGTGTTGGGAGTAAGGCATTACATTAATAATATTAATTTTCCAAGTAACTAGTAAAGTAACGCATGACAAGAAAATATCTAAGTTACTTTTTCAAATAAGTAACGCCAGTTACTACCTTCCCCCCTTTATTGATTAAAAGCTCTCCTGTTCCCATGTTAAGAGAAATCAGGAATAAGATGCTACTTTAGTTCTAGAATAATTGTGAACATGCATTTTCACAACTCACTCACAAACAAAACGATCCAGTATTCCTCAAAATGAATAAAAACAGTGAAATTAAACTCAGAATATGACGCAAACATGCAATAATTAAATGTTAAATAATCAAAATTTCCTTTATTTATTAACCACTGTCTTAGCTGCCGACCTTCGATGATCCAATTCATCCATACTAATAAGCAAAAACATTTGTTTTCCTTCTTTGACATTTTTTCTTCTTCTGCGGTGTACTGTCTTTCTGTTTTCTCTGTTTTTCCATCTTTATTTGACCCTCTAAATCTAGCACTCTCTATTCTATTTCTATTCTTTAAAAAAAAATTCTCTACTCTATTATTTTGTCATCTATCTTTTATATCTTTCTATTTTTTCTAAAAATAAAATAAAAAAACATATATATTTTGCTTTATTCTTTTTCTATTCTATCTGTTTTCTTTTTATTTACTACATAATTAACTAAATAACATTTTTTGTCATCTATCTTTTCTATCTTTCTATCTTTTCTAAAAAAAAAAAAAACATCTTGCTTTATTCTTTTTCTATTTGATGTGTTTTCTTTTTATTTACTATATAATTAAAAAAAAAACTTTCTGCGTATACTGCACTAAGCTAATCTGAGACTTGTCAGAGCATTGCTCTTTTGTTGATTTGGATTGCTTCCATTGTCCTCATTTGTAAGTCGCTTTGGAAAAAAGCTTCTGCTAAACAGCTAAATGTAAATGTACTGTACAGAGAGACTTTTCTCTAAGCCTGAGGATTTTGGTGTGAAAAGGCTTTTACATTTGCCAAAAATAGAACTTTTTATATAAAAACAAAGCCCTTTTAGATTTAAAAAGATTTAAAAAGTAACGCAAAAATAACGTAGCACATTACCTTCCATAAATAGTAACTAAGTAACGTAATTAGTTACGTTTGTAGGGAGTAACTCATATTGTAATGCATTACTTTTAAAACTAACTTTTCCAAACACTGAAGATAATACATTAAAATAATATGGCAAGACACACCAATTTGCAATATCAAACAGCAAAACAAGACCTGAAGCCAGACCCATAAAATTTACAAATGGCTGCACCCACTCTTACGGGAAAAAATAAGGTGGATAATATCTCTCACAAAATAGTCAACAAAACCTAAATGGTATGTAGTGTGGTCAGTGTACACTCTGCTGCATGTAGAGTATTTATGGATGGCTGATCTTGTCTTTCCTGATCGCTGCGTAACTGAAACTGCCTGACATGCCACAGTGACACATTTGTACAGAAACATGAAGACGTAAGTGTATCGCAATAACAGAGTGACTGACAGTTTATCTTTTGTCTCTCACATGTTGAGAAAGAGCTGCACGTTCAGCCTACTTAGGACATATTTCACAAACCTTTAGTACATAAGTACAGCGATAAGAATTTTACAGCAAGCACAAGAAGAAAAGCAATATTTAGCCTTCAAATATCATTAAGTTACTGTGTGCTAATATGCAATCACCCACCCTGACATTCCTTCACAGTCAAGTAAATGAAAATTTATCAGTGAACTCATATGCAGCTAAGTTACTATTGGTTTTCATGCATGGTTTGAAGCTCCCTGCATGCGTTCCTTTGAATGCTCGTTTTCTTTTGTACTTTCTGAGAATTTCGTTCTGCACAGCCTGTTTAATATTTTCTGGCAATACGCCAGAGGAGAGGCCAAACACATGCACACACCCCCTTACACACACATACAGTTCTCTCTGCCTTTCAGCCAAGGCTCACAAAGGTGACCATTGTTCATAGGAAGCACTTGTAAATACCTTGTTTCCACGCACTCCATGCACTGACCAATCAGATGCGCAGAGGCAACCCCTTGGATCTTACAACAACAACACGCACCTATAAACGCTCGCTCTCCAACCTCACTCTGTCACCCTCCAATGGGCACACACCCCTTAATCAGGTAGTTTAATGAAACTTGTCCTTTGACCCTTAATATACACAAGGAAACATGAGAACTCTGGCAGACTTAGTCAAGTATGCAGCTCCTTCAGTAGGAAAAAAGCTCCCTCGTGAACCAACGTGAACTCAGCGGGGTCAGCACGAGGGTGTGGAGAACAATAAAGGTTGTGTTAAAGGAACTGATTTCTTTTGTACGCTTTACAACATTTCCTCTCTAAGAACTGCGAAGAGCATGAGAACAATATGAGAACCGACAGTCCATGAATAGGCCTGTTCCTTCATTTCAGAATCACGCCGCAGCTGGAGAAAACGGCATAAACTGATGTCATATCTGCCATTAGAGCATGCTGGTTACTAGTTAATGAGTAATCAAAGACTATACCTTGCACTGTAACTTTTGGAATCTGTTCAACTCGGGGAAGAGAAACTGGCTTATCAACGAGCAGACCATATAAGGAGAGAGGTGAAACTATTTATGAAGTGATGCAAGATTTGCGTCTGGGTCAGAGCGGATGGCAGGGCCTTGTGTAACCAATCAGCATGTATTAGGTGTTGGTTTCTTTTAGTGTGGCGTCAGCTGGGCTCTGGCTGGACCAATGGCTAAAGCAGAAATACGCAAAAATATGTCAATAATTAAAAGGAAATCAAGCACAATTCATGTGTTTTCATTTTAACCACAAGTTTGAATTCTCCCACACAACTTCCAGGAAAAAGAGTTCGAAAAAGCGTCACAGTCACAGAGAGAACTTCTTTGGCATGAGTTTGGTTATGGTTGCGTAACCTCCTGTACATCATCTGCAGGTGGTGACAGAAGTCACATGGCATACGAAAACTTAGCCTAGGTTCATTCATGCCCTGCCCCCTACAGATTCACAGGATGTTTAGTCACAAAATAGGTGAAACTAACTCAGATTCTTAAGGTATATCATCGCCAGTCAAACCCTTTTACAGATATGTTTTAAAAACTTTTGACACAATTTTCAGTAACCCTAAAATGGGTCACAATGTTGTCTGAAAAATAGTAAAAGATATAAAGAAAAGTGTTTTGAAATATGTTTTAGGGAAGCCAAAGATCAGCAAAATTGTTATTGGTAACCAACATTCTTCAAAATATCTTCTTTTTTGTCAGCCAAACAGGTTTGGAACAACATGAGTGTGAGTCAATGATGTCAGAAGTTTCATTTTTGGGTGGCCTATCCCTTTAAGGCATTCTAGGTTTATAACTTGGAAATGTTGAAATGTGTCTTTTTCTAAAACATTTGTGTGTATGCAAATTGTATAATATCTAAGGTACACATTTCTAGTAATTGTGCAGTTAATTCATATTTTTTTTGGAAAAGTTTGAAAGTTTTTGAATCTTTGTCCTCTCCCCAAATTTGTCTCTACTGAAACAGTAATAATAATTTAATTAGAAGGGTTATATTGACGTATTAATATTTTACTAACAAGGTAAATCAATAACAATTACTGATTTCAAAGTTAAGGATTCATTAGATTGAACATGCATTGAACCAAAAACTATCATAACATCTTAGTTGATAATTCAGTAAACGTTATTTCTGACAAAACATCTCATGTTTTGTTAGTGACTACACATTAATGCTCTGGTAGAGACCACATTACAGAATTTTAACTTGCATACAAATAACACTACTAAAACAAACTAAAATGCAAAAAATGTGCATATCTGTAACAGCTCAAAGATGCTAATCAGCAAATGATTACCTAGCACTGTTCTGAACAGTGGTACACATATAAAAACTATATGGAAAACTCCCCAAAAAAGTCTCAGCCAATAGACTAAAACATGCATTGTTTCTGTAGTGACACGAAAAATGCGGGACAGATTTTTTTAATACAAAGTTTTATATTTTACAAAAATATATATATAAAATACTTCACTTTTTAAAAGAACTGAAAAGACACTTTTAAAAACAACAATGGAAATAAAATCACTTAATCATCATAAGTTGAAATTTAGGGGTTAGGGTTTGGGCCAGCCACCTCCCTATTGAAATTGCCCACTAAATGGTGATTTTATATATATATTAAGCTTACCGATATTTTAAATATTATTGTGGGTTTCAACAGATAATAGAAGAATTAAATACTTCTGAATAGCAGTTTGCACCAATTCTGTATTATGGCCTGTATATGATTTACTAATCAAAAGTTTTATCAAATTGTACACACAGTTTCACCAATATTTCATAACAGTGTTGCATAGCATTCAAAAGAGGTGTGTGTGATATTATGTCACACATGACTCATGCTCACATCACATATAGCACACTTTTAATTTTAATTGCAGTTCATTAGATAACTTTTAATATTACGTCTTCACATTTAACTTCTTATTGCCTCTGGGACCTACAAAGAGTGCCTGTATATTATGTCAGCGACAATTAGCAATGCAAATAAATCTAGTAGTATGTCAAAACAGTGAGCAAATATCTGCAGCTAGTACAAACTATTCTGAAAATGTAAATTTTGGAAATTCTACAGGTTTGAAATATTCTAAAAATAAAATATGAAATAATGTTCATGCTTTTTTTTCTGCCACACCTATCGAAAAACAAACTGATGACGTGTTTTCACGTCTGCAGCAGCCAGTCCTGTTCAACTGGCCTTAGTTCATACATTCGGATGAACTCACCTCACACACTAACTGTTACTATTGTTTGCTTAGTGCCACATGCCCTAGCACTGTAAAACAGACAGTTTCAGTGCAATAAAGTTTATATGTCAAACTGCTAATATACCAGATAGGTGTGCTACAGAATGAAATATATTTATAAAATCAGCAAGCATGGAAAAACAAGCTTTGTAACATAACAGAGCCAAACAAGACGGCCAATTATTAACAGACTGTGGTTTTAGGGAAACAGATGCAAATGTCCTTCAGCTCCTCAGCTAATGGATAAGCAGTTCATGTGTGTGAAAGAGGGCTTTTCATGTTAAGTTTCATCCTGGATGGCCCTGCTTTGTACTACAATTCATTCATTCTCAACTGTACCTTTTTTCTTTAATGTCTCTCGCTCCACCCCTGGCCCCTCCCTCTCTCTCCCTCTCTCTCTCTTAAGACTCCTGGCTCAACCTGTTTATCAGAGCTGGGTTGTGCTCTAATCTCTCTCTCACTCTCTGTCTGTCTCCCTCCCTTCCTCTCTCTCTCTCTCTCTCTCCAACACACTCCCTCAGTACAAAGGGGAGGGCTTTGCTTCCTTTAATTAATAACCTGTGGAATTCAGAAACTCAAGGCTGTCCGTAGTAAAACACCAGCCAGAAAGTGCTTGGCTCCTTTTTCTCTACTGGAACACATTTCAGACGTTTGTTTTTTGAATAAGGTGAACAAAACATGGCTGAGCAAATTACTTCAGACTACTTCAGCTGCCCTCTATGTACGGAGCTCCTGAGGGACCCTGTGGCGATCCCCTGCGGTCACAGCTTCTGCATGGACTGTATCAGCGGATACTGGAACGAGGCCGATTACACTGGCATCTACATCTGTCCCCAGTGTCGGATCACCTTCACCCAGAGACCTGTGCTGAGGCCGAACGCCACCCTCACTAAAGTCGCGGAGAAGATCAAGAAGACCGGCTTGAACTTAACGCCGTCGAGTAATGGAAGCTATGCTGGCCCTAGTGATGTTCCCTGTGACTTCTGCACTGGAAAAAAGCTCAAGGCTGTGAAGTCTTGCCTCAACTGCCTCGCCTCTTACTGCGAAAAGCACCTGAAGCCTCACTACGAGTCTGCCACCTTCAAGAGGCACAAGCTGGTGGATGAACTGGGGAACCTGGACCGTAAGATCTGCCCTCAGCACCAGAAGAGCCTGGAGTTGTTCTGTCGCACCGACCAGATGTGTATTTGCGCCATCTGTACTGTCAGCGAGCACAAGGGCCACGACATAGTCTCAGCCGAAGCAGAAAGGAGTGAAAAACAGGTAAGGAACATGTCCTGCTTGAGTACTGAGGTTACTGAGATGGCGTTGGAATTAGAAGTTGAATTTGTTACGTATATGATTATGTTCTTAAGATTATATAAGAGACATGTCTTCATAACAAGCTCCCAAGGAGCTATGGAGACTGTATAACCGGTTTAGTGTTATCACAAACACGCTGGTACAGATCATTACATAAAAACTGATGAGGAACTGTGGAAAAGAAAGGGAGGAGATGATGATTAAACAGATAGAAAGGTAACAAGGTTAG
Organism: Cirrhinus molitorella; assembly: GCA_033026305.1. Classification (NCBI taxonomy): domain Eukaryota; kingdom Metazoa; phylum Chordata; class Actinopteri; order Cypriniformes; family Cyprinidae; genus Cirrhinus; species Cirrhinus molitorella. The sequence continues at coordinate 47,862,420 of CM065119.1, forward strand.
TGAAACGTTCGTCCAGATAAAGTTTTCCAATAACTACAGGAGTCACAAAAAGGGTGTGTTCCTTTACAACAGAGGATACTTGATTCCCGAACTGGCCACCTTTCTGTGATTTGTTTTGGTGAGAGGAAAAATAACTGTTATGAGCAACAGGAGATGAGAAACAGGGCTGGTCTGGATTCTGGTGTAGGGAGAGGCAAGGAATGCGAATTCAAGAAAATCAGGCGGGACCATCCCCAACCTCCCCCAGCGCTACGAGTGAGAAAACTAGCACACTGCTTTTTGTACCTTGACCCAAAGTCATCATAAACCTCAGCGGCTGCAAGAAATGCTGATGAATGCCTCTTCAAACTTGAGTCACTGTATGAAATAACTACTGGGACAGTAAAAACAAACTATTTATAGACACTGGCCAGATGTTCCATCAACACAGAAGCTCTGAATGGAAGGAAGACCTTCAAAGGTTTAAAATTTCAAAGCTTTTCCTTCAATTCATCAGCGCTAAACAAGCTTAATAACAGGGAGCGCAGGTCTGTTTTGACTAAATTGTCACGGGCGCTGTTTAGATACAGTAATTTAATACTTATCGCAGGCGCTAATTGCGAATGGTTTGTTTGTTCTGCTAATGTAGGGAATCCCAGATTTAAGCCCTCACGTCCATGGCACACACACGCACACACTTTTATTCACCCCCTCCCCAGATTCTCCACATTCCTTCAAGCTTATCTTGAAGAATGGTTCGGTGAGCTTGGCAAGGGGTTGCTCTGAAGCCCCCCTTCTCTAACCCTAAAGAATCAAGCGTGTGCACCTTGAAATGTCTCTCCGGCGAGCAGACCCAGCTAGTTTTACATTCCTGGCGTGATTAACATTCCCGTCTCTTTTCGAAGATAAAGGCATCCATGTGAAGCAGGTTCTTCAAAATTCTAGAAAAATAAAACGTAAGACAATACATTGATGAACATCTGTGACGCGAGGGAAAATGTTGTGTTATATAGCTGTTCAAAAAGTCTTTGTAAAGTGGAAATCTGTCAATAAAAATGTGTTTTTTCTCGTTTTCTGGACAGAAACTTCTTGGAGTGTCCCAAGCAGAGATCAAACAAAAATGCCAGCAGAGGACCAAAGAACTGGAGGAACTAAAGACAGCGGTGGATTCTCTCAAAGTATGTTTTAGATTGAATTGTAACAGTTCATTATCAACACTGTTGTTATCAAAGTCACCATAAATTAGACCAAATAGGAAGAACTGAGTGTACTGCTTTATCTGGGCAAAGGTGAAATGGCACAAGACCTTTTATCTGTTAAGTCAGTGTGTAACTGTTTCAATCTGGGAAAGCAAACAGTCCTTGAAAGTGGCCATAAATGTTCTTTTGTTCTTTATGAGATAATCCAATGCTGGTTTTCTAGATACATGCTGATACAGTTTTTTTGTTGACTGGAGGAGCAGCTTGAGTAATTTTACTGAGTTGTAAAGCTTTTCTTGCAAAAAATGAAGAGACTCAGACTGGACATTGAACTGACTCTCTTAAACTTGACTCATTTTTACCACAGAGCTCTGCACAAAGGGCAATGGCTGAAAGCAAAAAGATGTTTGATGAGATGATCACCTCCATCGAGAGGATGAGGTCAGAGGTCACCAAACTGATCAACATCAATGAGAGGGCTGCATTCAGTCAGGCGGAGGGGCTCATGGAGCGGCTGGAGCAGGAGATCGACGAGCTGAAGAAGAAAGAGACTGGACTTAAACAGCTTTACAGCACTGAGGATCACATCCACTTCTTACAGGTATTTCAGGACAAGAGTTATATATGGTCCGAGGAGCCAGAAGACGACGAAGAGGGTTCTAGGGAATCTGTAAAAACATTAGAGCAAAAAAAACACAACAATATCCATACAAAAGGCACTTATTTGTGACCAGTCATAAGGGTCACTTTTTAAATTGAGATATATACATCACATTAACCCTTTTATGAGACACCTACATTTACTTCACCATATTGCAAATAAATCCTAATCTAATAATGACAAACTATATATTGTTGGGAAGGTCTAAGACTCCTAAATAGATATTTAACCACTTGTTTGTGTTACAAAATATGTAGGAAAAGTAATAGATTAATTTAGGACAAAAGTGCACCTCAAAAATTCTTCATAACAGAGGTTCAGACTTTTTTCAACAAAAAGACTTTGCCTTTTTCCCTTTCAGGCTTTAGAACTCATAAGATATTATATATCACTTGAAAACTTAAAATCTTAAAATTCATCCATCCCAGTATTTTTAAAATCAGACATTGCATTACCATGGAAATTGCACATGCAAATCATATTACAAAATGTTTTAGTTCATGAATTATACAATTTTTACTTTGGATAGTGCATATGATTAAAATAGGGAGTGACAGCTAAAGGGTTAAAGCCGAATAAATAAGCTTGTTGCAGGACAATATTTGTCTGAGATGTAACAATTTGAAAATCTGGAATATGAGGGTGCAAAAAAATCTAAATATTGAGATAATCGACTTTAAAGCTGTCCAAATGTCCATGCATATTACTACTCAAAAATTACGTTTTGATATATTTACTTTAGGAAATTTACATAATATCTTCATGGAACTTTTGGCATAAAAGAAAAATCGATCATTTTGACTCATACAATGTATTTGTGGCTATTGCTACAACTGCTTTTGTGGTCCACGGTCACATTTAAGTTTACATAATATGTTTTTCAAACTTTTTGGCATCCGAAGTTTAAAAAATTGCTCTAAGGTTCTCCTTATTACAGAAAAGTTTTATATAAACTCAGTTCACCTTCAGTAATTGAGACTTCCACCATTATATTTCATGTTATGCACTGAGATTTCTCTCTTTTTAAACAGAATTTCAATTATCTCTGCACTCCAACTGATGACGGCTTTATACCCCGAGTGTCTCTGAACCCAGACTTCTCCTTCAGTGCAGCCAGGAAAGCAGTGGCTGAGATCAAAGAGAGGCTGGAGGAGCTGGGCAGAGAAGAACTGCGAAAAGTCTCAAAATCAGGTCAGAGCACACAATGCACCGTACATCAGATACAGGGATAGTTGCTGAGTGAATTTGCCCTTGCTTGCTGTTCTGAACACACTGCCCTCTATTTTGTACGAGGTTGGAGTGTACAGCTGAACTTAGTTTCTCTCTAAAGAGCCACATTGTGCACTTTTGCTACAGCATGTTGTACAATTTCTGGGTCAGCTGTAAGATAATCTGAAGTTAAACAATTAAACAAATCGGTCTTTAACTCTGACAAGTCTAGTCCACATGACTTTACAGCCCATTCTCAAGTTAGCAAGTCAGGAAGTCTCAAGTAAGGAAGTCATGTGATTGCATGTATAGTGTAAACAGGGCTTAGAGTTCCTCCACTTCAGTTCCAATTCACTGAGCAAGGTTCAAATGATAAACAAAAGAGCTATTCTGATTGGATGAAATAGCTGGTGAACAATTCTATTAATAGAATGTGAAACAATAGGATTTAGTGCCTTACTTAGATCTGCTGGCATAAATCTAGCATTTCTTGTTAAAAAAAAACAAATGTATTGTAAATAACATTTTCCTGATGTGTCCTTTTTATAACAGTGAATGAAGTACCAGTGTACACTGTGGAGAATCGCAACAAGGAAAAATCCATCAGAGGTAACGCAAATTAAATACTCAGTTATACTGTATATTGATTTACATTTATCACATATGTGTGGTGCAAATACGCTATAAACATGGTCTAAAAATGGATATATGTAAAAACATGCATGACAAGATACACAACTGTTTAAAAGTTTGGGGTCTGTAGGTTTTTTCATTTATTATTATTATTCGATGGAAGTCCCTTATACTCCAAAAAGCTACTTTTCTTTGATCAAAATCAACAAAAATACTAATATTGTAAAATATTATTAGAATTTAAATTAACTGTTTTTATTTGAGTATATTTTAAAATGCATTCATCTTCAGTGTCACATGATCCTTCAGAAATCATTCTAATATGCTGCTAGTATGCAGCGAGTAATATTTCATTTATCAATGCTAAAATCAGTCGTGCTTTTGAACAATTCAATGCACACTTGCTAAATAAAAGTATGCATTTGACAGACATCATACTTTTAAACATTAATGGATGTACAGTATGGCATATTAAAGTGTTTTTTTTTTCTTTGTGCTTAGCAAAAGAAGTTCATACGGTGGACAGCGCACCTTCTGCAGAACCCAGGAGCAGATCTGAATTCCTGAAATGTAAGTGTCTAGAAGTCATATTTATACACTAGCAGTTAAAAGTTTTTGAATGTTTTTTTCTTTTAAAGAAGTCTCTTTTGCTCACCAAGCCTGCATTTATTTGATTCAAAGTACAGCAAAACAGTAAAAGTGTTAAATATTTTTTACTATTTAAAATAACTATTTTCTATTTAAATACATTTTAAAATGTAATTTATTCTTGTGATTTCAAAGCTGAATTTCTAGCATCATTACCTCAGTCACATGATCCTTCAGGAATCATTCTAATATTCTGATTTGCATCTCAAAAAACAAATTTCCAGAAAATTTATACTGACTCAAAGCTTTGAATGGTGCATTATGTTTCAAAAGCTTTTTATTTTAGATAAATGCTGATCTTTGGATCTTTCTATTCACCAAATAATCCTAAAATGTACTCTACTGTTTTAAATATTGATAATAATGATAATTAAAAATGTTTCTTGAACAGCAAATCAGCATATTAGAATGATTTCTGAAGGATCATGTGACACTGAAGACTGGAGTAATGAAACTGAAAATGTAGCTTTGATCACAGGAATAAATTACATCTTAAATTATATTCAAATAGAAAAAAAGTTATTTTAAATTTTTTTTTTTTTTTTTTATTTATTCGGATCAAATAAATGAAAAAAAAAGACTTCTTTAAAAAACAAAAAATATTTTCGTGTATTCTGTTATCGGTAGATATCGGCTCATTTTGTATGCTTTTACATTTAGATCTAACACTCAAAGTTAACCTGTAATAACATCTAATCTTCAGCTAATCTTAAAATGAATATCAGTTTCTCATGTTTTGATGTCTAAATGAACCCAACTGATTGTAGTCTTTAGGTTTTTATGTTTTAATTTACTTATATAGCAATAGTTTATAATTATTATTGGCTAGTTATAAGTCGCCACAACATGGCATTTTTCGGTCATTTGCGTCAATTAAATCAGAAGAATTAAAATACACACAGAGACAGTTAAAAGCAATCTTTGTCCCATCTCCAGACTACTGTCAGCTGAAACTGGACTCCCACACGGCGCATAAGGAGCTGTACATATCTGAAGGAAACAGAAAGGTGATTAGAACCAGAGACCCGCAGTCATACTCAGACAACCAAGATCGCTTCGATAGCTTTGCCCAGGTGTTATGTCGTGAAGCTCTGTCAGGTGGCCGCTTCTACTGGGAAATTGAGTGGAGTGGGGAGTTCTCGATCGGAGTGGCCTATCGGGGCATTAGCCGTAAGGGTAAAGGCTCCCTGTGCTTGCTAGGCTACAACGATAAGTCCTGGAGCCTCCTCTGCTCTGACACAGGGTACTCGGCCTGGCATAACAGGGTAGACAAGGCTGTCAGTGGCCCTCACTCTCCAAGAATAGGGGTCTTTCTGGACCACAATGCAGGGGTGTTGGCCTTCTATAGTATTGGTGAGACTATGACCCGTCTGCATCGTTTCGAGACCACGTTTACTGAGCCCCTCTATCCTGGGTTTGGAGTCGGAACATCAGTCAAGATCTGCCAATTAAAATGAACACGTTTTCTTTGCATGAAGAATCTGAAGTGAAGGACAGACATTTCTGCTCTCTGTTCTGTGATTTTTGCTTTTTGTTTTATGATGTTCTATTTTTTTAACCATTTTTCAGTTGGCGTTTCAACTATTTTTACAGGTTCTGGAAGAATTAAATAACTTTTTACTAATGATCCTTTCTGCAAACTATGTAATGTTTATTAATGAAGAAAAATGTTTTTCAGTTAATATTATATTGAATTTTCAACATGTGTGTATCCAAAAGGCATTGTAAAGTAACATTATTCCGCAATGACTTCTCATATTTCAATAAAGTTTCAATAAAGCTGTTATACCGGTCTCTCATGAAATAAATGTGTTTTCATGGAATTCTTGTGCTTTTGCTGCTGTTAACAAAAAATCATCTTAGTTTAACGCATAACACACTACATTACCAAATCTCGTTTGACTTTCATAATATGTGTAACCGTCTTACAACTGATCACATATGCAATCCTGGAGCACAAAACCAGTCTTAAGTCGCTGGGGTATATTTGTAGCAATATCCAAAAATGCATTGCATGGGTCAAAATTGTTGATTTTTCTTTTATGCCAAAAATCATTAGGATATTAAGTAAAGATCATGTTCTGTGAAGATATTTTGTAATTTTCCTACCAAAAATATATCAAAACTCAATTTTTGATTAGTAAAATGCTTTGCTAAGAACTTAATTTGGACAACTTTAAAGGCGATTTTCTCAATATTTTAATTTTTTAATTTATACACTGATGTATAAATCTCAGTTTCAAAAAATTGACCCTTATGACTGGTTTTGTGGTCCAGGGTCACAAATGTGATATGTGCAGATATTACAAAGTACTGATTCTGAATTAATGCTGCATAATGAGGAAAATATTGTTTAAAATCATGGCTCAGTGAAGATATGCATTGTGGTAAGTTGTAGTTGCATTTGGTGGAAGATGCATAACTGATGTAGTACCTGCACACACACAGTTTTCTTCAGCTGCTGTTATACAGACATTCAAAGGGTTTTGTTGCCCTGTTTCAAAATCTACCTAAAACAATCAAGAAAAAAAAAACTCCCAGATCCCAGCATCATGTTGTGTTTTCACTTCACCCAGTTGACAGCTCTAATTAAAGCATAAAATGGCCACAGTTACATTTAAAACGTTTAAAGGAGAAGTTAACTTTCAGAATGACAAATTCCTGAAATGGTATTAAATTGCCATATGGCAATTTTTACTGATTTACTTGTTATTCTGAACAAAATACAATATATTGGAATATGGTCATTAAAAGGTCCAGCCCTAAGGTAGTCAATGATGTGCTGTTTTTAAGTCAAATGACATTTGAATGTCCCTCCAAAACACTTTTTTCCCACTGTCACCCTCACATAGAGGGCACCTGTTGAAATGATCCAGAAATGGCTCTGTTAACCCCATTTCTGAACATTTCTTCTCAATGTGGATTTTTTTTGCACCATCTTCGGTTAGTAAATTACATATTTTTATTTACAAATCGACATTATCTACCATAGTTTTACTGTGAAATGAAAAAAAATGTTTCCATATGACAACGATGTACCACAGTGGAAATGAAGTAATGTTACCCCACTGGGATTTTTTTTTTTACAGATAGTAACATCAATCAGGGTTTCCACTCTAAGCCAAGCGTCAAAAAAAGCTGAATCTCCATGAGCTATAATGAACGGATTAATTCGTTTGCAAGCTTTATTTACAGATATTTTTAGTACAAAACACACATATACGCTACTTTTTTTTAAATATATATTTTTCTGTACTATTTCTACAGAAATTCATTTATGTTTTTTATGCTTTCATAACCTAACCATAACAAAATACGGTATAGAAAATTACATGTTGATAAATGGAAACAAAAAATGTAAAGCAACAAACAAAAACCCCTGATTTTCCATGACTCGGACAAAATAAATATAAAATTCCCTGACTTTCAATGTCTGAAACAGACCGTTTAAAATTCCATGATATTCCAGAAATTCCATGACCTGTGGGAACCCTGTTCAATAATTTGACTGTAGTTATTTATTCATTTAAAGTGTTTATTGTAGTATAGTTGTATTTATGTATGAATAAGAAAATTACTTATTCTTTTCAATAAATGGATACAGCAATATTTCACGAAAAGTGCAATAGGAAGAGTGCAGAGTTGCCTCACCCATGTGATGACAATGAGGATGAATATGTTTGTGAATGTGTATATGTGTCTGCATGTGTATGTGGCAGATTTTAAGAGAAATCAAGACTGGATGCATTCATTTCTAAAAGAAATGTGCATTTAAATTGTCATAATTTTATAATACCCCCCCAAAAACCTTTTTATTTTTTTTTTTTGTATAATTGTATAATTTCATGTAGTAAAAACTTATGTGAAAAAAAATATTTCATGGTTAGAATAAAACGCATACCATAGAGGGTTACTCACCCCATTTTATCCAAGATGTTCATGTTTTTCTTTCTTCAATCGAAAAGAAATTAAGGTTTTCGAGGAAAACATTACAGGATTATTCTCCACAGAGTGGACTTCAAACGTGGCCAATGGGTTGAAGGTCCAAATTGCAGTTTCAGAAGGCTCTACACGATCCCAGCTGAGAAATAAGGGTCTTATTTAAACTATCTATCATTTACTAAGAAAACTACAAATCTATATACTTTTTAACCATAAATGCTTATCTTGCATGCATTACAGAACCACGTTGGAAAGGTCACGCATGACGTAGGTGGAAATACCAACCCAATATTTACAAAGTGAACGTGCATAGAAAGTCAAACGCTCTTTACCAAAAAGCTAAAACAACAATTTTGAAGTTTGGAGGAGAAAATGAGACAAAGAACTAAAAGTGTATAACCCATCTAATTTGATTACTTAAACCCTCTTGCCCTCTTTGGTCACTTTTGACCGAAATTTTTTATATTTTACATTTTTAAAAAATCATAGCTTCATTGGAATGAGATGACACTTGGTGACATTTGTCATATTACCAATGTAAGCACATAAAAAAAAATCATGGACATGATTCGGTTATTTTAAAGGGTCAAACAAAAAAAACTCATACTTGACTTCTTCGCGGTCAAAAATGACCAACATAGGAAATGAATGGGAACTACAAAAAAAATACAAAAACTCTGAAGAATCTTTTGGTGGTACAAACTACAAATCAACTGTGCTGAAAAAAGTGCACAGCAATCAAGGGGTAAAACTCTAAATTTATTGAAATGTATTGAAAAATAATATATAAATAACTAAATATATATATATATATATATATATATATATATATATATATATATATATATTAATTCCAATGGAAAAAATAGCTTGTTAAAATTTTATAAATATCACATAGTATCATAGAATATCCCCAAAATTCTAAATAATATGCAAAAAATATTATTGAACAAAAATGTATTACATTGGTTTTCCTAAAAATTATAAGAAAGTTACATTTCAAGGCTTCAGTCATTTTTGACTGCGAAGAAAGTAAGTGGGACTCAGAGGGCCAGAGGGTTAATACGTGAAGACAAGCATTTGTGGTTGAAATTTATATATAATTTAGAATATTTTTTTTTTTAAGAAAATGATTGTTTTGCTAGATAAGACCCTTCTTCCTCAGCTGGATTGTGTAGAGCCCTTTGAAGCTGCTTTGAAACACCAAATTTGGACCTTCAACCCATTGGCCACCATTGAAGTCCATTTTATAAAGACAATTCCTGAAATGTTTTTCTCAAAAACAAGGAAATGTTTATTCTTCTCCTTTAACAATCGATGGAGGACACAGATTGCTGATCTGTTGGTCGTTTCTACTGCTGGATGCTGTAAAGATATTGGTGAGAAAGTGAGAAAGCAAATATTATTACGTAAGACATGTACTGGCAGTAAAAATAAGTCATTTATTATGACAAGAAGCTTTTTATGTTGCTAAAATAAACACTCTGGGGGTGAAAACGTTTGTGTATAAACTGCAGGAATAAGCAATCCATCATTCCACGAACAAATATGAGCGTTTATGAATGAATCAAACGCCTGAACGTTTATGAATGAAGAAAACAGAGAACTTGCCCAGAATGTGACAATTTCTGACGCACTTTCTAAGCGTCACTTTTTCCATTTTTCATTTTTGTGTCAAATAAGATACTCAGGTTTTTGGAACAAACTACTGTTGGATAACGTTAGTTGAGGTTAACAGTTTACTATGTGTTAACTTACCTGCTTAGATGTTAAACCTGCTTTCTGCTTTCACCCTGGCGTATTATTTTTGTAAACATTTTTAAAAGACAACAGCCTGCTGTGGACAGTTTGCTTCTTTGTAAGTATGCACAGATTAATGGATTTCTGGTGTCCTCGTGTGGCTATAAGAGGAAATACAACTTTTTATTTATTTATTTAGTTAGTTAGTTAGTTAGTTAGTCATTTATTTATTTATTTATTTATTTATTTCATTGATGCCAAAATACTTTATACCAAGTACGTAAATAAAACATTCTCAAAAACAATAGGGGACAAAATATCAAAAAATACAAAATAGAATGTAAAATAAATAAACCAAAAAAAAAAAAAATAAAAAAAAAAACAACAACAAATAAATAAATAACATAAAGCAGAGGGGAGAAATAATACAAGGTTAAACGTTTTTTTTGTTGTTTTTTAAGCCCATCAAAGAAACATTTACAGTAGTGGGTTCTTACGCAAAAATTTACATTTGTGAATTTTAAAAAAATTGCAAGTGTAATAAAAAGATGAACAATATACTGAATACAGGAGTTAGAGTTATAATTAAAAAAAAAAATAACATCAAACGTGTTAATACATAGTTTAACTTTTTTTCCGGAGAGATAGTTACATAACTTATTCCAAAAGAATTTAACACAAACAAATTCACAAAAAAAGATGGTCTAATTCAACTTTTTATGAATAGCTTTTTAGGATCATGTTTAGGGCCTGTGTACAATCAAATGCTACTATCAAATGTTTTTTCCCCCACTGTAAGTAATTGTAAGTAATTTCACACGCGGTAATAATAAATAAATAAATAAATAAATAAATATTTTATATTATTGTTCTTTACATTTTTGCTGTTTCATGAATTGTTTTATTGTTCATAAATTAAAATGTTTATAACAGGAGGGCTTAGTCCCAAAATATTGATTACTGTGTGTTAAATTAACAGTGGAAAGTTATGTGTTAATTTGTATGTTATTCTTTTCAATAACCAATAAAACGACTGTCCCAAAGTCTTTAATCCAGTATTTATTTTCTTGAAAGTGTGGATCGTAAGCGGTTGTTTTAAAAACTAAATTACTTACCTAGTTATTTTACATCCTAAAAACTTAACAAATTAAATGCCTATTTCTACTGGTCCCGTTTTTTTTAATAATAAAAAAAAAACTTTAAAATGAACGCAAGGTTAGCGAATCTGCGACTGGTATTTTTACTTTCTGCGTAATCACCTTGGAAACGCGTTGTTGTGATGTTAGCCATGATGAGCTATCGTTAGCCTACTGTGCGCTTCATCTGGCTCCTTTTGGATGTTTATCAGTAGAATTATCGCACGGATTTGACACTTTGTGCAAACGTTTTACATTTCATTTATTTTAAGTCCTACACGCAATAGAAATGTCAAATTGTTGTCTAAGTAGCTAGCTCGCTAGCTAGGTATCTAGTCAAAAATCACTCCCTTCCATTTTTTTCGCTTGATAACATTACTACAGGCTTTTCAAGATGAAAATATTATTAATTGGACCTAGTGAGGTAAATCGTTTGATAGATATGTGTATATGTGTATTTATTTATTCGTGTAGATCGCTGACTTTCATATTTTCATTTTCATTTCAATTTCATATTGATAGTGTGGGAAAACAGTTTTGGCTAATTTTCTCTCTGACACAACGGAAACAATAGGAGCTGATTACAGCCCTACACAAGGAGTAAGGTGGGTTGATTTTAAAGATGCAACTAATGTACATGTTAGCCGCCTGGTTAGAAGTTGTATTTTTCATTAGCTATTCGAACATGACATTTAATTTCTGTCCTTAGGATACTTGAGTTTGAATCGCACAATTTATCAAATGGCAACAAAAATTCAGCATGTGAAGTGGAACTCTGGGATTGTGCGGGTGATTTCAAGTGAGTTGACCAAATGTAAACCCTTTTTCCTGAACCAGACTGAAGTTGTCAAACAATTCCCATTTCTTCCTGAGTAAATTCATTCAGTATATTATGTGCACAGGTTTGAATCATGCTGGCCAGCTTTGATGAAAGACTCCAATGGGGTAGTTATTGTGTTTAACCCAGATGTGCCCAGTCATCTAAAGGAAATAGAGACCTGGCACTCTACGTTTATCTCCTCACAGGGATTGCAGGACACCCAGTGTCTGCTCATAGCACATCATAAACCAGGGAGCGGGGCTGACACCAGCCGTCTACCATTAGGTAACACCCTCTCACTACAGCAATAGAAACTGAACACCTGCATATAACATTAAACTTATCCTCTGTGTAGCCCCACAGTTAAACAAGTTTCCTCTCATTCACTCAAACCTTGAAGAGGAGCCTGAAGATGTCAGACGGGAGTTCCACAAATACTTGGGAAATGTTATGCGAATGCTATCAGAAAATCAGGAGCGAGAAGAAATGTCAATAATTACATAATTTTGTATATAATATATAAACATGCATTTTTCTTTCAGCTTTTGTATTTTCCCCCACAGTTGCATTAAAATCACTTTGACCTGGTAAAAATGTTTTTTTTTTTTTTCAGATGCTTTCACTCATTAACAATATTGTGAAGGACATTGGTTATGTAGTATAGTGCTGTACAATGTAGTATATGTAGTATAGTGCTGTCCCTGGACCACAAAACCTGTCATAAGGGTCCATTTTTAGAAACTGAGATTTATACATCATTTGAAAGCTGAATAAATAAGCTTTTGATAGGACAATATTTGGAAAGGACAACTTTTGGAAAGTTTGGAAACTGGAATGCAAAAAAAAAAAATAAATAAATAAATAAAACTTAAGAAATACTGAGAAAAATAACCTTTAAATTTGTCCAAGTGAAGTTGTTAGCAATGCATATTACGAATCAAAAATTAAGTTAATATATTTATGGTAGGAAATTTACTAAATATCTTCATGAAGCATGATCTTACTATCCTAACCATTTTGGGCATAAAAGAAAAAATAATTGAATTTTGACCTATACAATGTATTTTTGTCTGGAATTATAGAAGCATGAAAGCTGTTCTTTCTTTAATAATATTCATTTATTTAGTTCCTGGATTCCAAGAATCTGATAAAGAAAACAGACAAAGCTCAGCAAAGAGAACAAGCAATCAGGACAGTCCATTTTTATACATCATAGCCAACAAGGCCTCGCTTTCCAATGATCTCGCCGATGTAGAACCACATCAGAACCTCTGTGGCAACGAGTCCGTTCCTCAGTGCATCCTGGGGCAAATAAATAAAAGTGATGAGAGACATTACAGAAATATTCTTGGAACTACTAATAACTAGGTTTTCAAATTCAAACCTCACATTTCTGACAATGAAGCGCATCTTTAATTTAATAAATGAACAGGCACAAGCTGATGAAACAGCTGGGATACTTCACCCAAAAATGAAAATTCTGTCATTAATTACTCACGCTCATGTCGTTCCAAACCTTTAAGATCTTCAGAACACAAAATAAGATATTTTTGATGAAATTCCAAAGCTTTCTGACCCTGCATAGACAGCAACACAAGTGACACGTTCAAGGCCCAGAAAGGTAGTCAAGACATCAATAAAACAGTGCATGTGCATCAATGGTTCATGTTATGAAGCTACAAATATATTTTTGTGTGCCAAGTAAAATTATAGTTGAACCACTGATGTCTCATGGACTATTTCATCAATGTCATTACTACGTTTCTGGGTCTTAAATGTGGTAGTAGCGTTGCTGTCCATGCAAGGTCAGAAAGCTCCTGGAGTTCATCAAAAATATCTTAATTGTGTTGCAAAGATGAACGAAGGTCTTACAGGGTTTGAGTGACTTTCATTGACTTCAGCTGCTACCATCAACTGTGTGGTCACCAACTTTGTGTTCAACAGCTGATGGAAATTCATATAGGTTTGGAGTAACTTGAGGATATGTAAATAGCAATTTTCATTTTTAGGTGAACTGAAGTCTTTCCAAACATGGTGACTAACAACAATAGTCAAGTCAAGTTTATTTGTATAGCACTTTTCACGAAACACATCGTTTCAAAGCAGCTTTACAGCAAATTAAAGTTTGGACAATAATTAAAGTTTGTTAAATTAAAGTTTGTACAATTTGTACAATGTTAACAGTAATGATTATATGTTGCAATCAAATCACTGTAGTAAAATTCGGTAGCACGTGTATAGTGCACAATTGTTAGACTAAAACATTTGAAATGTCACATATGTGCCTGTGCCAAAGCAGCAATTATTTTGTGCCAACAGACTTCAAGGAAAAGTTCCATTTGAAATGCAAACCAAAATTAAAAGTAAGTGATCCATACTAACCCTAACTGTGGTCTGACCGAGCCGTCCTGACTGGAAGCCCTTGAGGATATCCTGGAAGCTGCTGATGGCCTTTGGGATCTCGGCAGGGGTAGGAGGCACCAGCTCCACACGGGCATAATACCAGAATGTAGATAGCCGGGGCTTGGAGTAGTTCACAGCGGCTGCAAAAGATCATTATAGACGTTAATGACGGAAAACACACAAGATATAAGCCAAATTTACATTTATGAAGAACACTTTACAAAGCCAATGCCATAGACATAACATAAGTGTCTGAGTTCAATGCGTCTTCACACGCTGACATTGGGAGAACTGTTCTGCTGTCAGTTTCAGCATAACGCTGTTAAACTGTGACAGCTATAACCGGAATAAAACACTACACCATTAACTAACACAATTGTTGGTCATTTGTTAACACGAAAAGTGAGCGTATTATCACACTTAATAAGTGCACATAGTAAATGTGTAATTGATCTAATCTAATGCATGATTTGCTCGTTTACGCGGCCTGTCCTTACATCTCCGGAAACCAAACACACACAACTCAAAACAAATCTTTCGAAGAAAAATATCTTCTATAGCTTAAATAAAAGGTGATCATTCTTACCGCCGACCAACGTTGGCACTTTAGCCACGAGTTTCTGTACCGCCTGGGCCATGATTTCTGTGACTGTGAAGGTTTATTCGCCGCTTCTCTCCGCAAACCGGGGCCCTTCAATGAATGTCACCTCCAGCGAAGGACCCTTGGATCGAGGAGGCAGAATATACGCCTGACGAAAATTCGAGCATGCCATTAATATAGCCTATATATTTATTTAAAAAATCGGTATAGCTTCTACGTTATAATGTTGAACAAATTGAAAAATATATATTTTTATGAAAATACAAATTGTTTTCCCTAAAAATTAAATATGGTATTAAATGTTTTCACATAAATAGAGGGCGGCTTAACACGACCAACTAAATGCTACTGCTAATGCTAAATGTCTATAAGGGATGTATTATCGTCCGTTTAACTTTGAAAGCTTGTGAACTTTACTATATATGTATTTGATTTTACGTATAAATACACGTTATTATTTTGTTAATTATTTATTAATTATTGTTTTGATGTTTCTCAAAAACGTGTTATTGACATAATTATTGTTTTGTGAATAATACGTTTGCTTGGTTGACTTGTATCACCAAAGATCAGCAGCAAAGACATTGATTAATACAATGGGATTAAATACATAAAGGAAACAAAAAGTAACTCAGATATTTTTGTGCAAATGAAAAAGTAATGCGTTACTTGACTAGTTACTTGAAAAAAGTAATCTGATTACGTTACTCGCGTTACTTGTAATGTGTTACCCCCAACACTGTATATATGTATTCCATGTATTCCATGTTTGTAAAGCCAAATAGTGTAATTATTTACTTATTAATAAATAACGTAGCCTAGGACAGGACAACAAGAACACACAAAAAAGATGACATTATATGACGACAAAAAAAACAAAAAAAAACATTATTTTTCAATTGTTTTATAAAGAAAATACATTTGACCCCACTGTAATGATGGTGTATTTATTTAAAATTAAAATGCTGAAATGGTAGTTTCATAGGTCATAACAATGGCAATACACAAGGTGAACACATCTTAAAGTAGTTAGATAACACTTTTCAGAGACACAGGGATTAACATTGGTAATGTCTTCCTGTTATGCATACAGTATTTTTACATCCAGAGACATATACAACTTTTATTCACAGCACTCTGAATGATATGAATATGTGCAAGAGATTGCAAAATATAGGTCAGAGAAATTAGCTACCCACGGAAACTTAATTTAAACATCATTCTCAAAGCACTGATCTCATTAGCATGATCAGGACTGTTAATGTTCATCCTCACTAGTGCTGTCATCAGACAAATCATCAGTCTTCAGTGTTGGTGGTTCAGCAGCACTTGCAGCATTTTCCTCCACCTGTAACAAATACATAAACTTGTAGAAATAAAGTGCATGTGATGAATGATGTTTTTGCTTGTGAATTTTGAAAACTTTTAGTTGGTGTGGTATAATCACACTTACTGCAATTAAAGGATTAGTTCACTTTCAGTATAAACATTTCCTGATAATTTACTCACCCCCATGTCAACAAAGATGTTCATGTCTTTCTTTCTTCAGTCGCAAAGAAATACAATTTTGGGGAAAACATTGCAGGATTTTTCTCCATATAGTGGACTTAGTTCCCAAAAGGGGCTAGGGCTTTAACCCTAGCCGAGGAATAAGGGACTTATCTAGCTATACGATCTGCCATTTTCTTAAAAAAATAATTTTGACCAAATGACCGATCATTTGTAGAGCTTTGAAGCTGCACTGAAACTGCAAGTTGGATAGTGTGACCATATTGTGATTACCAAAAACCTGGACACTCAGCCCGGTAATGAGATACTCAAATGATACTTGAAGTTTACTTAAAGATGCTTTATAATTTCAATGCATTTAAATTATGCCTCCTCTGTATGTATAGAAAATTGTTATAGTACAATATACTATATATAACACAAATTTAAATAGGCTTCTCAGAGGTTACTCAACATGTTTTATTATGACAAGTTTCAAAAATAATGATAGAAATAATGTCTCTTCTGTATTAGAAAAATAAATAAATATTAACTAAAAAATACCTCTGCTATATTAGCAATCGAAATGTAACAAAAATGGAGATGAAGAAAAATCCTGGAATGTTTTCCTCAAAAAAACGTAATTTCTTCTTGACTGAAGAAAGAAAGACATGAACATCTTGGATGACATGGGGGTGAGTAAATTATAAGGAAATTTTATTCTGGAAGTGAACTAATCCTTTAATCAGTAGGCTAGGTATATGTTTTTGCATACCTCAGAGATTGGCTCTAGTTTGTTCACAGTGATTGGCTTCCCATTTTTCTTCAGCCAGTCATATCCTTTCTGATCTACTACTAGTAAGGAAAGAGTGTCCCCTCCTCTCTTCAAATGTAAGGTCACATCCTCCACAGACTCTTTCTCCACATTCTGTCCATTCACCTCCACCACCACATCACCCTGAAGGAGACCTGAACTCTGTCCTGGGCCTCCTGCCTCTACCTAAAAATGTAAAAAGTAATACACACTGTCATAATAAAAGTAAAAGTTGTTGTTTATATTTAATTTAAATGATATGCATTTTACTTAGTTTTATCAATGTTCTAGAATTTCTACAAATGACACCCTAGATATTATTCCCAAATAGTACACATACGTCTGCAAAATGTCTGTTAAAGATCTCTTGATCAGAAAAGCATCTGCTGTGTACAAACGTCTGGCAGACATCTGTAAGATGTCAGTTTTAAATACATTCTAAATCATAAACATCTTAAAGACATCTAATAGACGTCTATTTGACATCAGATAGAAAACGTCCAATAGACGTATTGCAGATGAGAAACTACATCTTGCAGATGTAAATGCAGACGTCAAATAGATGTCTCAGAGATGTATGTGTGCTATCAGGGTATACAGTGCATTATGTGGCCTACAGCAGCTTTTCCAATTGTACACTTCTCTGAAGAATCCCGAACAGAACAAAGCTTCATTTCTATCCAGTCCTAACCTCTGAAGTCAGTATCATCTAAAGGCTGATTTGACAGTGAATGGGCTTCATTGTACCTGGTTGATGAAGGTGCCAGGTTTCTGTTGGACGCAGCCCAAATGAAAACCGAAACCAGCAGAGCCCCTCTCCAGAATACAGCGTCTAACATTAGGATTGATCTGCACATCCTCCTGAGGCTCAACAGGGGGCACTTCAGGCTTCACCATCACAGGGGTTTCCTTTAGCTCCTCAGGGCTGCCAGATGCAACATCCACACAGAACAGCAAGGGAGAGAGGCCCAACTGAGAATACGTAATATATAACATTTAACAGACAAGTAGACAAACAAGCATAAGGAAAAGAATGAAAATATGTTGATGAATTCACCCTTTTATTGAATTATAAATATAAGCATGTTTTTTTTTTTTAAATTAGGGGAACTTAAACATACATATCAGTTTAGTTAGTATAGGATATATTTTAATTCTATTTAAATCTCTATTATATATAATATACAGTAATATCATTATTTTTGTTTTTTCCCCTCAAAAAAAGTGTATCTTCATAAAATTACTATTTTAATAAAGTCCTTACTATTTTTTGGTCCTGGGAGCATTTCAGTTGCGTTGCTGTCTATGCAGGCTCTTAGATTTCATTCATAGATAGATATTATCATAGATATTCTTAATTTGTGTTCCAAATATGAAGCCTTTACAGGTTTATAACAACATGTGGGGAGTCATTAATGACAGAATTTTCCTTTTTGAGTGAACTACACCTTTAAGAACTTTATTTTCAATGTAAAGTTGCATTGACTGCTAAGATGTTTTAGAAAATCCAGGGGCCGGTTGCATAAAAGGTTTAGACTAGTCTTAAAAAGCTAGTCAGCTACTTTTCTTTAAGACTGGTCATATTTTTTTTTATTCAGTTACAGAAAAATGTAGATTAGTCTAAGTTGAATCCACAAAATAAGACTAATTACCTTTTGGTTAACTGATAGCTGGTCAAACTAGTACTTAAGACACTGTCTTAACATAGAGGCTAAGTTTCAGGCTTTTTTTCTCCAAAAGCAAAAAATTACTCATTAAGTACTCAGTACTCAGTCCAAAGTGCCCTTGATTGAAAAATCACCCCCATATTAGTATTTACTTGCTCATTCTGTATATTCACCTTAGTGTAGAAGTCCTGGCCCTGAGGTGGCATAGTCGTGAGGATGACTTTCTGACCACTCTCTCTGATTTTGCTGACAACTTGAGCATGACTCAGTGACTCTGTGGGCTCTCCATTCACTTCAAGAAGCATCTCACCTTCTTTAACACTTCCTGTTTCAGCGGGGCTACCTTTATCCACCTCTCTGACCATGTGGACTGTAGAAACCAAACATAATTATATAGACTGCAATCCATTTGTGTGGCTGTATGCCAGATAATGAGTGCATGTCTAAGTGTATGTCTGCCTCTCACCAGTGCGTCCTGCTCCAGCCTTCTCCTGCCTGAGAAGGAAACCGTATCCTTCTGGCCCCTTCACTAGATGCAGTCTGCGAGGCCGATAGGGCATGTTCTCTGCATCAGCCATGGCAGGGAGAATGGCCATTTTCCTGTGGGCATAACTCTTCTCACCGTCACTGTCAATCACCAGCACTGTCATATGATTTTTGCACTTCTTAACCTGAAAATATCATCAGTTGAGATGAAAGTACACCATAACACCATAAAAGATCTAAACACTACCCATAACATGAGTTTGACACAGTAGACTGTTAATTAGCTAAAGGGTAAATTTACCCAGAAATGAAAATTCTGTAATTAATTACTCTTCCTCATGTTGTTCCAAAACCATAAGACCTTCGTTCATCTTCAGAAGACAAATTAAGATATTTTAGATGAAATTTAACACCACCTGACAGATTTCATCAAAAATATTTTAATTTGTGTTCAGGAGATGAACAAAGGTCTTACAGGTTTGGAACAACATGAGGGAGAGTAATTAATTACAGAATTTTCATTTTTGGGTGAACTATCCATTTACTTGTGAGTGAAAAATTGTACATGACTTAACATTACTCTATATGATTTTTGTAAAATACAGTAAAAGGACATTTCCAGAAGTCACTTTGTGACAACACATGACGATTATTTATTTATTTTATCTATTTTTGTAAACAGTAATACACATTGTTTTTTGTTACATTTTGTGGTTTTGTCTGTGTGTATGACCCTGTGTAACATCTACACATATGTGGGTATTGGCCAAGTTTTATGGACAGGAACTCTGATTCATCATGTGGCTTTATCTTTTACCATTTGTGTAATATAGCAGTAATAGAGTTGTTAAAGCACATTTTAGCACAGGTTTTGTATTTCTCTTTTGTAACTCTAGAACACAAAACTTTATTAAAAAGTTCATAATAAGATAAAATCCAAGATTTGCTTACAATATCACATTATTTTTTGATTTACAAGCAATTTTTAAAAGGCTTGTAATTTGTGACCAGAAACACCAAATTAGGTAAAGGATTTTCAACAAAGCACAAGGGTTAGCTGTAAAACATGCAGGTGCTAATATGCAGTCCTGTAATATCAAAAACATTGTCACTATATATTTTACAGTCAATTTCTGGCAACTACAGCTGTCTTTTGTTACACCATGACTTTAACAGTATACTTTTTTAATCGTTTTTAAAGCAAGTCCATGCTTACCAATTTGCTGATGACAGAGTGTGGGAGTTCAGAGGCCATAGCACCATCTATCCAGATCAGCCGGTCGCCTTTCTTCACTCCTGCCTTCTCAGCAGCACCTCCTTTCACTGGACTTACTGTGAATTTGCCTTTCTCACCTACATCAGAGATAAACCAGAAATTGCACGCTTTACCTCTAACCTCACTTCTTTTACAAAGGACATTACAAGCAGCATTACAGAAAAGATTTTATAGAGGGTTTGCACTTACGTTACGATTTGGACAGTTACCCAGATGGCCATATTAGAGATACTCAGATGTAAACTGAATACATTGTTCTGCTAATTTATGCTGAAACCACTAAAAAAATATGTGGAAGCTGCTAAGTCATATAGAGAAGGACGTAGTAAGCAGAAAAGGGCACAATATTTGGAGTACACGCAGTGATATTAGCCTAATATTTTACCTACCTGACCGGAAATGATAAGAACAAACACGAATGTTGTCAAGATGCTTCAGTTTGGCCAACTACAAACGCCTTTTGTTCCTCAGACAGTTTTTTTGCACTCTTCTCCTTGAGTTATTATAACTTTTGGCGGTCTATAGTACTCCAATTGTTTTTCCCGGGCCGACCGATTAGTACAGCCCAAAACATGACAATGATTGACCATTTTCAGCAGCAATAATCAGCAAAATTTGAGAGTTTCATTCAGTTCAGTGGCATCGTTTACATTCAGTGCCGCCAATATGGCCGACTGATGACGCGTTGTGCAAACACTGTATATGTTGTGCTCAAAAGTTTACATACCCCTTTCAGAATCTGCAAAATGTTAATTATTGTAGCAAAATAAGCTGAAGGATTTTTCTGATGAACAGCAGGCAGTTTAACTGTTCAGCACAAACAATGGACTCATGAACAACTATCACTAAACAAAAAATGGGTCATTCAGGTAACAACACAGTATTAAGAATCAAGTGTATGTAAACTTTTGAACAGGGTCATTTTTATCAATTCAGCTGTTGTTTTCTCTTGTGGACTGTATGTAAATATCTTTTATGAAATATTTTATTCAGGTCAGTACTAAATAAAAAATAACATGCATATTTTGCTAAAAGAATTAATATATTGCAGATTCTGCAAGGGGTATGTAAACTTTTGAGCACAACTGTATATATGAGAATACCGCAGTTCTTACCTTCCACCGGCTGTATTTTGAGGCCCAGGCCAGGTGCATCTCTCGTGATGTGGCAGAGACGAGGAGGCCTCCATCCTTCCCCACGGCTAGCTTCGGCCAGCTCCTTAAGGTCACGACCCTCAGACACAGCCCGCTCGTAGGCCTTTTCATCTAACACCAGAAAGCAGAAGTGTGATCCACTCAACTGAATCCTGCGTGCCACCTGAGAGCAAAAGCACTCTGTAACAAAGCCTGACACAAAAACATGTTTTTACAGCTTGTACAGTAATTGCAAAATAAATGTTGTAACCTCTCACCTCCTTGTGTCCCACATTATCAACAAACATCTCATTGACTTCAAGCAAGCGGTCCCCATCTTTAAGCCCACTCCTTTCTGCAACTCCCAGCGATTCCAGCTGCCTGATTATGTGACCCTGCCGCCCTGTTTCCTCACATAACTGGAAGCCAAAGGTTTCTCCTTCTCCCCTTCTCAGCACACACACACGTGGCGAGGGCTTTGACACAGGCTCTGTCAGCAAAGACTTTAGTTAACCCTTTAACTGTCACTCCTACTTTTAAACATAGACATAAAAATGCAGAATTCAAACTTTTCATGAACGAAAACATTTTGTGAAATGATTTTGATGTACATTTTCCATGGTAATGCAATGTCTGATTTTAAAATGGTTTTCAAAGGATGAATTTCTATATATATATATATATATATATATATATAATTTCTGTAATACTTTACGGGTGCACAGATAAGCATTATTTCATGCTTAACTAATGCAGAGATAATCTATAACTCATGAAGAAATAAACTATTTCTTAATAATTACTGCATAAGCAACAAATGAACATTCTATATGATTCATAGATTAAGTAATCCATATATTGTTATTAGTTAAATGTGTCATAATGTATTAATTCCCTAATCATTAATTATTAATTATTAACTAATAGTGTCAATTCATGTGTTAATTACCACAATGGGTTTAAGCCAGCAACTTCCAGTTGTCTTCTTTAATTAATAATTAGCTAATGATTTAATATGTTAAGTAATATGTCATTGTGGTTTTGGATTTAGAATTCTATATCCATAACCACAATGACATATTACTTAACAATTGGTTAATAGTTTTGTGCCACAACAAGTAAAGTCATAACATAATGATATCTTTGCAAATCATTAGCTAATGATTAATTAAAGCAGATAACTGGAAGTTTAAATGCATGGCTTCAACTGATTGATTCACATAACTAGCTAATTCTATATCCATAACCACAATGACATATTACTTAGCAATTAGTTAATAGTTTTGTGCCTCAACAAGTAAAGTCATAACATAATGGTACATTTGCAAATCATTAGCTAATGAGTAATTAAAGCAGACAACTGGAAGTTGAAGTACATAGCTTCGACCACTGTGGTAATTAACATGAATTTACATCATTAGTTAATAAAATAAGTTATTAGTAAATTAACACATTGGGACACATTTAACTAATAACAATTTATTGATTACTTAATCCATTAATCATATTAAATGTTCATTAGCTGCTGATGTAGTAATCATTAATAAATGGTTTAGTTTGTCATGAATTATACATTAACTCATGACTATCTTTGCATTAATTAAGAATTGAATTAATGCATATTTGTGCACCCGTATTGTAAAGTGTTACCATAATTTCTTTATGAAAGTCTTTTTGTGACAAAGGTCAGAACTCCTGTTATGAAGTAGATTTTTGAGGTCCACTCTAATAAATTTTCATACACACAAAAAGGTAAAATATCTATTTAGGAGCCTTTCCATTGATATATAGTTTTTCATGATTAAATTAGGATTTATTAGTAAAATGGTGAAGTAAACTTAGATGTCCCATTGACGGGACAGGTGACAATCAAGGGGTTAAATGACAAACTGTACTTCATGGTACTATACATCTGTTAATATTAATAAAATAATCCTATGCTATCCAACTTTTGCTTGAACGCGGAACTTGATTGGAGCAATACATTTCCACTCTCTTGTTTGTTTCTAGTCAAAACAGCGTATTTTCTGTTTTTAAAAAGCACATGGTGCCATTGTTTTATCACTTTACAGTGTTGCAATGACTGTCTTTTTGCAGTAACTCACCTGTGTCATAGTTTAATGAGTGTGTAATGTTAGATGACATGAAGCGATGCAAGGTTAACGTTAGCTGCATTGAAAACAGATGAGGTATATACACAGCTCCCGAATGTGGGCAAAGTTTGTGGGATTTTCTCCACAAATGATAAGAGCACATATTATTTTAAGTCATTATTTTATTATTTCAACAGTTCCCTCAGGAACCTTCAGGGGTTTGTGCAATCCAGCTTGGGAAACCCTGTTATAAAAACCTTCCATTGTGTTATGAGTAAAAACAATAAATAAAAAAATAAAAATAAATGATAAATAATACAATAAAATTATTGGAATCCTTCCTAATTGCAAAATCTCACTAACCTGTATCATCTGTAGTCACCATGGCTGGATTGTCTATTCCCTCCTTGGGATTGAAGGTAAACCTCCTTAGTGAACATAAGAACAGGTTAAGAAATTAGTTTTTGCCCTCTGATAAGTACGCAGCAGCCAATGAGATCCTGTGTACTACCATAAACAAGTCAATAATCTCTCCTGAGAGGTAATTAACCGACAGTTTTTTAGATAGTACACTAGATAGTAGATGAAACTATAAGGTGAAGGCATGTTTGTCCAGGTGTGCGTTTATCAAAGCAGAAAGCACAAGTCAAAAGCTACAGTCTGTGTGGATATGTGTGAGTGAAGGGACATGTGTCATAAAAGCATGACTTACTCTGTCAGCTCCATGGCGTCCTTTAGCACTGCAACTAAAGCAGTGAGGGAGATAGATAGAGAGAAATGTTGATGACCTCAAAGCGAGGCCAAACACACCTCAAATTCCTGGATAAAAACACAGATTCCTAGTACTGAGTTTTGCTTCAAAGATTACATATAGCCTCGGGATTTCACAAACAGATCTTGACTCAGAAAATGTGGCTATAGCTCATCTGCTCTGACTTCCCTTTACACTTTAGATTGGTCATCCGTAGTGAGAACATGTGATGTCTGTTAGTCAAAAATAATCAAAATACAGTTTGCCTTGAGTTGATTAAACATCTTAGTTAAATATGCTTTGGATGTGTGCTTTGTTGGCAATACCAATGCCAATCAACTAAGGATTTTATATTGTTGACAATCGCAGCTTTATGTTAATGTCAGTGTTGTGGAAAGTTTTAAAAGTAATGCATTACAATATTGCGATACTCCCTAAAAAAATTAACTAATTACGTTACTTAGTTACTTTTTATGGAAAGTAATGCATTATGTTAATTTTGCGTTACTTTTGCATTACTTTTTAAATCTGGGCAGGGCTTGCTTGTTTGTTTTTAATATAAAAAGATTGATTCTTAGCAATTGTAACATTAAGCGAATAAGCCTAAGGCTGAAGGAAAATTAAATTCACATCTATACAGTAGAATGTAGGAAAAGAAAGACTCTTCAGCAATGAAAAAAACCCCCACAAATGTTAGTTAATATCAAGTAAGTTTTGCTTAATAGTACACTGCAAAAAATGCTTTTCTTACTTAGATTTTTTTGTCTCGTTTCCAGACAAAATATTGAGAAATTCTTAAATCAAGAACGATTTTCTGAAAACAAGTCAGAATTGAGTGTTTTTGCTTGAAACAAGCTAAATAGTCTCCCAATGGGGTAAAGAAAATAATCTTTTATAGACTTTAAAATGGCAGATTATGGCAGATTATTTTGCTTGTTCTAAGCAAAAACTCACTTAATTTTATGTTTTATCTGAAAACAAGAAAATAAAATCTAAATAAGTATTTTTGCAGTGTATGGTTGAATTGGATCAACAAAGGTCAGCAGCAAAGTCATTGGTTAATAAAATGGGATTAAATACATAAAGGAAACAAAAAAGTTACTGGCGTTACTTTTTTGAAAAAGTAACTGAAAAAGTAAAAGTAATAGCACGGTCCTATTTCAAAGACTATTTACTGACGCAAGCAATTTCCTAACAGCAAACTGTGAATACATTTTATTTAGGTAATGTAAGAGATGGAAGGCATATGAGGGAAGGTGGATAGGAGGGAAGACTCTATAGCTATCCGGAGCTGTCAATGTGTCTCTGAAGGACACAGTGCTAACCCTCTAATTGCAAATGTGCCATGAAAAGAACGGCTCAGCTAAGATTAAAGTTTTTTAGTGTAATCAGGATAATTAGAACAATAATGAAACCAATGCAATCTGAGACGGGCTTCAAGGACATTCTAAAACCAACCTAATACCATTCAAAGGTCCAAAGCAGTACCAAGCATTTAGATAACACTTAGGCTACCGTATTATTTACCTCAAAGTTTTATCTGTAGAGATTTTGATTCATAACAACACACATTAAAAATGTATTTTACACACTGCATATTGTGTAAAATATTGTGTGAAATTCAATTCAGGGATACAAAAATGAATATTCTGTCACAAATAATTTATTAAATCATTTTGAAAATGCCTATTTTGAGTGGAAGCACCCAGGTGAAAAAGACGTAGTATTAAATGTATTAAAAATATACTTGAAATTCAAGTAGTGTGTTTTTAATACATTTGAATACCAACATGCTTATTTGAAATGCATTCAATATATATTAAATTGCATTTTAACATATTTCTAGAAAGTGGAAGTACTTTGGTAATAAATATATGCTTAATTACACATGCTAAACACAAATATATTGTAAATATAGTGTAATTTAAATATATTAAGTATGTCCAAAAAAAGTACAATTTAAATATATTTCCTTTTTGTGCATGTCTCTCTTTTCCAGAATAGATCTTGTGCCTATACAGTTTGTACCTCAGATTATATTAGTTATTAGCCATATTAGTTTAAACTTCGGATATAGGGTTTCCTGAGTGCACACATCTGAAACCTGTGCAAATAAAGTGAGTACTAAACTAAGTTCTCTTTCATGTCTTATTGCGCTTACACCGTGTCCTAACTACACACGACGCCGTGACGTGGTAAAAGGTGTCTTTTCCATGTTTTTCCATGCATTTGGCTCCCAAACTCTGGAATAGCCTTCCTGATAATGTTCTGAGTTCAGACACACTCTCTCTGTTTAAATCTAGATTAAAGACACATCTCTTTAGCCAAACATTCACATAATGTATCTCATAACCTTGTACTTCAGTTACATCTGATCAAATGCACATTAACCTCCTTTAGCTTGGTTGAACACCATATTTGCTTGGTGGGAACAGCAGCTACGGTAATTATTTCTCTATTTGTTTCTCTAGTTCTGCCACAGGGAATTACACAAGCTTCAGTCTGGATCCAGAACACCTGAGAAAAGAGGATGCCAACCGCTCAGAGGACCTCAGATGATGCCAAACCTGAAACAACATATAGCACTACCAAATTGCGCTATAAGTTTGATTGCAACATATAATCATTACTGTTAATAGTGTTCATCGTCTGTTTGACTGCGTCAATATTAACTGATTTTTCTGACATAGCACCACTAGCAAGCTACTACTAAATATATTGTACACATGCTTGCAGAAAAAGGCTTATCAAAATAACTTTTTTTAAGTTTTCTGTGTTGGTAGATGCACCAGGAACCTGATTATAGCACTTAAACACGGAAAAATTCATTATATGTGACCCTGGACCACAAAATCATTCATAAGGGTCCATTTGAGATTTATATAACCTAACCCTTTCCATTGATGTGTGGTTTGTTAGGATCGGACAATATTTGACTTAGATACAACTATTTGAAAAGCTGGAATTTGAGGGTGCAAAAAAATAAAAATATTGAGAAAATCACCTTTAAATTTGTCCAAATGCAGTTCTAGCAATGCATATTACTTACCAAAAATTAAGTTTTGATACATTTACAGTAGGAAATTTACAAAATATCTAAATGGAACATGATCTTTATCCTTAATATCCTAATCATTTTTGACATAAAAGAAAATTCTATAATTTTGAGCCATACAATGTATTTTTTGCTACTGCGACTTATGACTGGTTTTGAAGTCCATGGTCACATATGTCCCCTTAAAAGATAAATAAATAAAGTGTTTACAGAGTATTTGAAATATGTGTAGCCCGGACCACTATAGAGACAGAAATCATTAGGTGTAGGTAATATATAAATGCATTTATTATAATCATTTGAACATGGTTTAGCACACATAACTTGCATTTCTGATGAGGCAAACATAATTATGAAGCAAAACTGAGAAGCAAACGGCTTGTTCTCTACAAGCCAAACCTTGCAAAACGTTTTCATACATAAAATTAAATTGACAAAAGTCTTTTTCAATACCTCCAAAATTAATTTGCACTTTGCCTGCTTATCTTTTTTTATTTTCTAATCTGAGAGCTGTCAAATGCTTTTCATTCATTAAGGCATGCATTCTGCGTAAAAAAAAAAAAAAAAAAAAAAATGTTGATTTAGCTTTAAGAGGAATGATAATTAAATACGAGTGTGTGAAATATGATCTCATCCAGTTGCCTCTCAACATCTTCCAGCTGAGACTCCACATACAGAAACCCATTATCGACACATTCTAATGACACAGACACGCCAAATGATGATTTGTACACAATAGAGATTTGACAGACGACCACTGGAAATATACTGAATATTCAAGGATTAGATAGGAAATATCACTCACTAGGCACAGAACAATACTATTGCTATTAGAAACAGGTATTACCCAACTCTCTACACTAGATGTCTGTGTACCAGAAGACAGATTCTTGATGGTGAACATTTCCTTATTCTAAACCTCTCCAATGACTCAAAAGGAAATAGAACATATAACACTCTTTGTCTAAGCGCCTGCTGATTGGTTAGCATCAAGCAATATTGAATACTGGATTGTTGACTGTTGAGCAGGTAATAGCTTCATTGATCCGTTTCTCTAACGCCGCTCTTCAGAAAACGAAGCCTGTGCTCCGAAAACATTCACAACCGAGAGCTGATCTAGTTTTTTCCCTGGGTATACCATATGGCAAAAAGCAAAAATAATTTTAGAGCAGCAATTCTTCAATTGCAGAATGACCAACAGATCATCTTTAAAGCTGTGTGCAATGTTTCGGCGGACAGATTGTTCTTGGAAAAGAGCAATCGCGCCTTACAGTACTATGTGTTTGAACTAAATGCTACTGACTTTTCTAAAGACTGACTTCCTGTCTCAAAGCCTGTGTATCACATCTTACCTCTCATATGGCTCAAACAGAGTAACATTCTAAATCTAAAACAAAAGATGTCCTAAAATGAACCCGCTGCAGCTTTTTGGGAGTATTTTTTGGATTACAACACATGTGCAACATAAACTCCTCAGTCCCAGCATCTTGTGTGTTGATTTCAAATTCATCATGCTTTTTTTCCCAGTCACAACACTCCCTTTTCCAGAATTGCATGTCATATTTACGGATATAAAAATAAAATTAATTACAAACAAATGTCCAGAAAAGTTCCGATAAAACAACATCAACAAAAGTGCATACATGTATTTACAATCTTGCTTAAAGCATAACACTTATACTTTTCTTTGCGTATATACTCAGATTATTAGTAGTCTTCATTATATAAGGAGACATAACACATAGCAGGACTCAAAAAGTTTTCCAGAGTCACATCTAGTCAGTCGTGAAGGTGTTTGCATTGCATTGCGGTATTAAATAGCCTGGCCGCAAGAGGGAAAAAGCGGGGAAGAGGAAGTGTACATACAGGTGCAAAACAAGGGATTTATCCATCCAGAAAAGCTTGCGAGATCGAAGTGTTCATCCAGCATCTCTACCTAGGTATATGATTGTGTCACTAACCGCAAAATGTCCGGACACACTCAGCAGTGCAGATTAAGTGTCCAAGGGAACAGTCACAAAAGAAGCAAAAGAAACAGGCCAGCGAGTCCTATTTGGACAGTAATGGATGTTCAGTAGGATTAGGATTGCAAATGATTTTCTGACATTTGATATGTGTCGTTTATGGCTAAACGCAGTCCGTGGTGCTTTGCGATTAGCCGATTCACATATTTTTGGTCACTGTAGGGAGTTTTTGTACTGTACAAGTTCAAAATTTTGATCCCTCCTGATGAAAACGAGAGAGCAAAAGTCCACAAACTATTGTCTGTTTCTCTCTCAGGATACCACAGAGGCAGTTGTCAGAGAATTCAAGGTAACAGGACAGGATACTGACAAAATGCAACAATGTTTCCGAGCAAAGTATTCCAGTTCCCCCTCAGAAAAAAAAAAAAATGATGAGCAGTTCACATCAAGGGCACTTGCTGCGACATTCCTCAAACGGTTAGATTTAGTTTGACGTTGATGCTTTGCCCAGAATTGTCTTGGGAGATCATGAAAGTCTTAATATTCCGAAGGATATTATTCACTGTAAGTTCAGTGTATTGTGGGAAGACAAAAATGGAATTGAAGATACGCTGGTTGGACGATTCATACAGTCTGTAATATCACAAACGCAGTTCTCGCTTCTGCTGCTTGCATGTCCTGAAGTGCCCCAAGCATGCAGTGCACTCTCTTCCAAAATGACGTTCTTAATGTTCTTCTGTTTAAATGAAATGCATTAACAGTGAGACAATGTGATGATCCTTCAGTATGGCGTAAATAGACGAACATGTTGGCTGTTGGCCAATCCACGTGCTATCGGGAGCTGTCATGGGATTGTCATTGTAAATACATCCAGTCCTGTCAATAGAGACTCATGCTTCACGGGTAAAATGCATCTAGAGTGTTACTGCATGGAATACATTCAAAAATAAAAACTAAATCAAACGGAGAACCTATATTAATTCACTATTCTACACTCAAAGGGTCAAAAAATATTTTTCAAGTAATAAAAACTGAGGATACATGTTGCACTGTAGTTTCTGTGTCCATTGCAAAAAAGATTGTTAAGTGCATTCATGAGTTTACGTGTATGTGAAATTAAATAGATGTCTGATGATAGGTTTTTGGCCCTAACGCTCTGACTTGACTTTGTAGCGCAGAACCAGATAAGTGGCGAGTCTCAGAATTAAGAAGAAGACCCCCAGCACCATGAAGTCCACATAGAGCTTAGCGTCCTCCACATCCAGGAGCTGCAGCACCTCCTCTGGTTTCTGGAACTTGCACACCACGCCGGGACACTCCAGCTCTGAGCGGTTCATGCCATAGATGGAGAGGATTACACCTTCAAAGCCATACCTACAGAGGAAGAGATCAGCGTGTGGGTGTGTGTTTTCTGAGGTAATGATCTGATTGCTTGGTTAGGATTGTTATTGTCATGGCTCTTTACCGACCTGACGTATGACACATAGGAGCTCCATTGAAGGTATTTGGGGATGGTGTCAAAGTTGACAAAGAAGCCAGAGAACAGAAGGACTGGGATGGCCGAGACTGGACCTACGAATGTAGCAACCTGAAATTGCAAAAGACATCAATGTGTGTTCACTCAAATATGAAAATTCAGTCATTTATTACTCACCCTTATGTTGTTTCTAGTCTAGACAGCAACGCAACTGTCACATTCAAAGCCCAGAAAGGTAGTAAGGACATTGTTAAAACAGTCCACGTGACATCAGTGGTTCAACCTTAATCTCATGAAGCTACAAGAATACTTTTTATGTGCAAACAATCAAAAATAACAACTTTATTCAACAATTATGGTTGAACCACTGGTCTCACATAGATTATTTTATCAATGTCCTTACTACCTTTCTGGGCACTGAATGTGGTAAATACACTGCTGTCTATGCAGGTCACAGTTTGAGCTCCGAAGATTAGCAAAAGTCTTACGGGTTTGTAAAACATTAGGGTGAGTAATTCATGACAAAATTTGTATTATTAGATAAACTATGCCTTTAAAGAATTAGTTTACTTTCGGAACAAAAATTTGCAAATAATTTACTCATCCCCTTTGTAATCCAAGATGTTCATGTCTTTATTCAGTCGTAAAAAAAAATTATGTTTTTTGAGGAAAACATTTCAGGATTTCTCTCCATATAGTGGACTTCTATGGTGCCTGTGAATTTGAGCTTCCAAAATGCAGTTTAAATGCAGCTTCAAAGGGCTCTAATCCGTGGAATAAGGGTCTTATCTAATGAAACGCTTTGTTATTTTCTAAAAACAAATGTACATACTTTATATACTTTATATAAACCCCATTGGGAGATTATTTTGCTTGTTCCAAGCAAAAACACACTTCATTTTGACTTGTTTTCAGAAAAAAAAACGAGACAATAATTTTTACTTGTCTAGAAAATCCTTCCTGATTTAAGAATTTTTAGATATTTTGGCTGAAAACAAGATAAAAAAATCTAAGTAAGAAAAGCAATTTTTGCATTGTACTAATAAGCAAAACTTACTTTAGATTAACTAACATTTGTGTTTTTTTTTTCTCATTGCTGAAGAGTGTTGAACTTTCTTTTCCTACAGTTCTACTGTACAGACGTCAATTTAATTTTCCTTCAGCCTTAGGCTTATTCACTTCATTTCATTTTGGTGTGAAAGAGCTTTTACATTTGCTAAGAATCAAACATTTTTATATTAAAACAAACAAGCAAGCCCTGCCTAGTTTTAAAAAGCAATGCAAAAGTAATGTAACACATTACTTTCTATAAAAAGTAAATAAGTAACATAGTTAGTTACTTTTTTAGGGAGTAATGCAATATTGTAATACATTACTTTTAAAAGTAACTTTCCCCAACACTGACTATGACACACTACACAAGATGAAACGATTGAACCTTGCGTCCCAATGGCCACTGACGTTTTCAAATAAAGGTGCTTCACGATGCCATAGAAGAACCTTTTTTGTCTAAATGGTTCCATAAAGAACCTTTAACATCTGAAGAACCTTTCTGCTTCAGAAAATGTTCTTTGTGGCGAGAGATTATAAAAAGGTAAGAAAGAGATGGTTCTTTAAAGAACCTTTGACTGAATGGTGTGGCATCGCTTGAAGAAGCTTTTAAAGCACCTTTAGTTTTAAGAGTGTAGCAGATTGTGCCAAAATTGGGCTAAAATCAAGCAGTCTGAACGGGACTATACTGACACCAAACTTTCGAATGTTACCCCCACTGTTTTGAAGTTCTCATACCTGTAGGGATGTGGATGCAGCTCCAATGAGAAGCCCCAGAGACTGAGCCACCAGGGCAGTGGAGGTGGACAGGGCCATAAAGAGTAGATATCTGCCCGCCTCTGGAGGCTGCTCTGTCATCCAGTACACTATACTGCAGTACATTATCGGACAAATTATCTGAAAGAGAGAGAGGAGCACTCATATTCTGACATTTGGATTTGTCCTGGGGCACACAGAATGATTAGAGAAGTAGAAACAGTATAGCATTGGTTGCTATGTCCGCCCTACAGTTTGCTCACATACCAAACTTCCAAATCATTCCAATCCATTAGAATAATTTAACATTAAATCATAAGAAAGATATAAAAACAGAAGTACCTGGAATGGAATGTCAGCCATGGTCTTGGCCAGGTAATATGCCTTCAGACTGTACCAATAATTAAGATGCTCCCTTATAAACACAGACATCTCTAGTGGAACTGCGAGGGAAATGTATCAATGCATCAGTCTAATTCAATCCACTCATTCTGTAAAGACCATAACTCTCAATCAAGCCAATAAAAGAGCGTTTCTAATCCATCACAAACCAAAAAAGATTTACTAATCAATCACATCGAATCTATTTTCCATGCTCATAAAGACACAAGCACACACAAGCGAACACACACATTGCCTTACATGTCAGGACGGTGGGCATGAGTGCAGCAAACATGAGAAACAGCATGGAGAAGAACAGGAAGCCAGTGTTGTTGAACACTTTGCTGGCGTCATTCCCAATGTTTAGGTACAGCAGACCAATCAGCACGCCGATACACAGGTGTGACATCACTCTCAGGTGTGTTAATACCTGAACACAACATTGTTTGTCATTGCATTTCATATATTAGACCAGGGGTGTTGCTAGGGTTGGGAGAGATAAGGGGCTTAGCCCCATAAAAAAAAAAAAAAAAACTAATAATAATTGATTGAATTTTTTTTAAAACTAAGTAAAATTCAGATCCAGTAACATATTTATTGACATATCACTTACTGATATAAAATTATAATTTAGCTTCATCTGGAGTATTTTGTTATTGCACAATGCACATTTCTTAATATTATGCCTAATATGTCTTTTAATATCACTATTAATAAAGATTGTATGGTCTCTGTATAATATCTGTCTTTAAATGCAAGATATTTCAAGTGTACCTGAAGTATACTTGCAATAGTTCCACTTTAACACAATCAAATATATAGTATCTATATCTTTAGTTGGACTTCAGCAATACTTCCACACAATTATTTTAAATAAATTGCATTTAAATTGAATTAAATGAAAGTGCATTAAAGCACAAAATGAGTTGTTTTCCGATGTATACCAGTTTAGTATACCAAAAGTACAATTGCAGGGCGTTTTTATTATTAATAACATTTAAATATGTAAATGTACTTGTAGAATACTTAGCACAAAATAAATAAATAAATAAATATATATATATTCTGGATGCTGAACCTCACTGACCAGATCTTTGATGTTTTATCTAAAATTAAAGTCATTTATTTGTTTCCATTACATGATTGCATGGGTGATTGAATCTGTCTGATCTGGCTATTTATTTAAATATCGAAAAACATCAAACGAGGGCTTCAAAGCTGTGTTTTATGAAAACGTAAGGTAAGTGGTAAGCTACCTACTTAAGACTGCTTTTAATCATGAACAGTTGGATTTCTAATACTTGGAGAGCAAATAAAAAACTATAAAACATTTCATTTGTGAAGTGAATGGTCAATCTTCAAAAAGATCAGGGGCTTTTGCCAAAGCCCACCCCACGCAATGCCACTGTATATAACAATAGGGGGCAATTCTTACCATGTCCCTGCATATAGTGATGAAGGTCCTCTTGAAGAGGATGCAGAACTGTGTGAGGGTACTGGTGGCAAAAGTGTGTTTCTCAATGTAGCCTGAATCCTGTATGAATGCACATAAGAACTGAGGTGAGCATGATACTGATAAACGGACAGATTTTGTGCGTGAGAGTGTGTTTACATCACTCACATTGTAACACTGGGAGGGACAGGATGTGGTGGCGTCGTTCTTGTCAATGGAGTTCTTCTTGCTTTCATCTGAGCACAGGCCTCCCTGAACCGCCTCAAAGAGCACAGGGTTCAGATCACCGTACTCTCCTGAGGCGACCTCGATTACTGCCAGCAGAGAGACAGCAGAACTCATACACATGCTGAATGATCGAATAATAGACAAGAGGAGCTGAAAAGAATTATGAAATCTTTGAAAAGCACTGACAGAATACAATATATTACTAATATTACAATAAATACATAAATAAATAACAATTACAAATAAAAGTAAATTAGAAGATACAATACTTTTTAAACGTTTGGGTTGACTTGATTTCTGCATAAGAGATGGCCATCAAGGCTGCATTTATGCGACATAAAACACAGTAAAAACAGTATTCTGTAGTACACTGTTCATACTAATATGATGATTTTCTACTCAAGGAACATTTATTATAATCAATGTTGAAAACAATTGCTTGATATTTTTGGAAACTATGATACGTTTTATATATATGCTGTATATATATATATAAATATATATTTTTATTTTTTTGCACCCTAAGATTCCAGATTTTCAAATAGTTGTGTCTCAGCCAAATATTGTCAAATATTGTTATCATAATAAACCATACATCAATGCAAAGGTTATTTATTATTTCATTATATATATATATATACATATGTATATGTGTGTGTGTGTGTGTGTGTGTGTGTGTGTGTGTGTGTGTGTGTGTCAATTTTTCGAAATTAAGATTCATACAACATCTGAAAGTTGAATAAAATAATAAATAAGCTTTCCATTGATGTATGGTTTGTTATGATAGGACAATATTTGGCTGAGATACAATTATTTGAAACTCTGGAATCTGAGGGTGCAAAAACATAAAAATATTGAGAAAATCACCTTAAAGTTGTCCAAATTAAGTTTTTAGCAATGCATATTACTTATCAAAAATTAAGTTTTGATATATTACAAAATATCTTCATGGAACATGATCTTTACTTAATATCCACATGATTTTTGGCATAAAAGAAAAATATTTTTGGCTATCGCTACAAATATACCCCAGTGACTTAAGACTGGTTTTGTGGTGCAGGGTCATATATATATATATGTGACCCCGGACGACGAAACCAGTCTTAAGTGTAAATTTGTAAAAAATGAGGCTTATTTATATTCTGAAAGTTGAATAAATAAGCTTTCAATAGATGTATGGTTTGTTGAGATCGGACAATATTTGGCTGAGATACAACTATTTGAAATCTGCAATCTGAGGATGCAAAAAAATAAAAATACTGAGAAAATTGCCTTTAAAGTTGTCCAAATGAAGTTCTTAGCAATGCATATTACGTATCAAAAATTAAGTTTTTATACATTTACAGTACGAAATTTACAAAATATCGTAATGGAACATGATCTTTACTTAATATCCTAATGATTTTTGGCAAAAAAATTTTTTTGATAATTTTGACCCATACCATGTATTTTTGGCTATTGCTAGAAATATTTCCCAGCGACTTAAGACTGGTTTTGTGGTCCAGGGTCACATATATATATATATATATATATATAAGAACAGCATTTTTTAAAAATAGACATTTTTGTAACAATGTAAAAGTTTTTACTGTGATTTTTATTAATATTTTTTAAACTGTGTTCTTGCTGAATAAAAGTATTAATTTCTCAAAAACTTCTAAAGAATAGCATATATTTATTCTATTTATTTGTTATTCCACATTTATATATTTTTAATGTGTTCAAGATTGTTTAATAAATTAAAAGTTAAAAAGAACAGCATTTATTTAAAATTTTAATCTTTTGTAACAACAACAACATAAACTACCATTTAACAGTTTGCGGTCAGTGCATTTTTTATTCTGTTTTTTTTTTTTTTTTTTTCAAAAGAAATCAATACTTTTATTCACCAAGGATGTGTTAATTTGATCAAAGGTCATAGCAAAGACTTACATTGTTATGAAAGGTTTCTATCTGGAATAAATTCTGTTTTTTCTGTCTTTTTAACTTTTTATTTAATAAAAAATCCTGAAAAAAAAATAAATAAATAAATAAATAAATATTAAGCAGCATAACTGTTTCCAACATTGATAATAAAAGTAATAAATCAGCATATTAGAATGATTTCTGAAGGGTCATGTGACACTGAATAACACCACAGGAATAAATTAATAAATTAATAATATAATTATTTTAAACTCTAATAAAATTTTGCAATATTACGGGTTTTTTTCTGTATTTCAAGTAAATGCAGCCTTGACAAGCAGAAGAGAATTTAAAAAAAAAAACATAAAAAAAATCTTACTGATCCCAAAATTTTGAATGCCAGTGTATTATAACAACATAAAATAATAATATAAACTAAGTGTATTTTAAACACTGTCAAAAATATTATTCATTTATTAAGTCACATTTTTAAGAAAACACTACTGTCCTTAAAAAGACTCATTTGTTCATCCATAATCTCCCTGACAAACTAAAGCAAACAAATGAGGCAGAAAACAATCTAATATAGAATCCACATTAGTGCTATATAAGTTTCAAGCAAAAATAGACAGCACACATAAAGATCTATTTCAAGCTGCATATCTATTTCTATCTATCACTTTCTCTCTCACACACACACATTCACAGTAGACCTACTAAAGTCTGCAGGATTGTGGTACGTAGGGCAGTGGAGTCCAAGGTTTTTCAGGTAGGGGATAAGGTACGGCACTGTTCCCTTATATATACACTGACCTTGACTCAGGATATAAAGCTACAAAGAAGAGCAAGAACATGAACGCATTAACATCCTCACACACTTAATACATCCTTCAACCCAGAAACACATTTTCACAGTACGATTTAATTTTAGAATATAGCAATTACCTTGTCAAACATTTCAAAGAGTTTAGCACTGGGTTGGTGGATGGTACAGATGATGGTTCTACCTCCCAGAGCCAGAGATTTCATCAAGGACACCACTTGGAAACAGGATGCACTGTCTAGACCACTAACATACAGAGACAAACACAATGGATTTGTAATGGAGCAGTAATTGGTGCAAACATCATATTTTTGCATAAGAATAAGGTTTTGGGTACCTGGTGGGTTCAT
Source organism: Cirrhinus molitorella (assembly GCA_033026305.1). Classification (NCBI taxonomy): domain Eukaryota; kingdom Metazoa; phylum Chordata; class Actinopteri; order Cypriniformes; family Cyprinidae; genus Cirrhinus; species Cirrhinus molitorella. The sequence continues at coordinate 47,900,541 of CM065119.1, forward strand.
CGAAAAACATGACAGGTGGGTTGTTGACCAGCTCCAGAGCGATAGCCAACCGTTTACACTGGCCACCCGACAGAGAAATGGTGCGAGTGTGAGCGCACTCCTGGAGTCCTAATGCTGTGAGGATCTCATTCACCTGTCACACATTATATCACTATTTAGCTCTCCATATAGTCACCATATAGCCATCATTTTTAGAATTTCCACTTATCTGCACCAGGGTCAGAAACTAACTTTTCCATTAAAGGAACACTCAACTTTTTGGAAAATAGGCTCATTTTCCAACTCCCCTAGAGTTAAACAGATGAGTTTTACAGTTTTTGAATCCATTCAGCCATCTGACGGTAGCACTTTTAGCACAGCTTAGCATAAATCATTGAATCTGATTAGACCGTTAGCATCTCCTTCAAAAATGAACAAATATTTTTAAAACTTGACTCTTCTGTAGTTACATCGTATTCTAAGACCGACAGAAAATGAAAAGTTGCGATTTTCCAGGCTGATATGGATAGGAACTATACTGTCATTCCGGTGTAATAATCAGGGAACTTTGCAGCAGACGCAATGATATTACGCAGCCCCTGAAAATAGTCCCCAGCTAGGTAACTTCCAACATGACCAGCACTAAGCTACTAAGGTAATAGTAAAATAGCTGGGGGACTATTTTCAGGCACTGCGTAATATCATTGCGCCTGCTGCATCCATGGTACGGCAGTTCCTTGATTATTACGCCAGAATGAGAGTGTAGTTCCTATCCATAACAGCTTTGAAAATTGCATCTTTTCATTTTCTGTCAGTCTTACTACACAATGTAACTACACGTTTAAAATAGGAAAAATATTGAAAATCTTTGGTCATTTATAAGCGAGATGCTAACGGTCTAATCTGATTCTAAAGGTGCTAACGTCAGATCGGAGATTGGCTGAATGGATTCAAAAAATGGTAAAACTCATCTGTTTAAGTCTAGGGGAGTTGGAAAATGAGCCTATTTTCAAAAAAAAAAAAGGGGGGAGTGTTCCTTTAAGGGGCAATATTTGCACTCAGAATTGATTTCCAGGGCCATTTTTTACATTCAGGAGGGCAATTTTTACAATCACCTTATGATTATATCACCATACTATGTTGTCGTCGTCTTTAATGTCAAATACTTAAGGGATTAGTTCACTTTCAGAACAAAAATGTACAGATAATGTACTCACCCCCAAGATGTTCATGTCTTTCTTTTTTCAGCCGTAAAGAAATTGTGTTTTTTGAGGAAAACATTTCAGGATTTCTCTCCATATAATGAACTTCTATGGTGCCCCCAAGTTTGAACTTCCAAAATGCAGTTTAAATGCAGCTTCAGAGGGCTCTAAACGATCCCAGCCGATGAAGACAGGTCTTATCTAGTGAAATAACTAGTTATTTTTTAAGCAAATTGACAATTTTTATACTTTTTAACCTTTTTGTCTCGTCTCTTTGATGAGCATGCGTAGCCTGTTTATGATCCGGGTTAATACAGTTAGGGTATGTCAAAAAACTCCCATCTCGTTTTCTTCTTCAACTTCAAAATTGTCCTACAATGCTGTTTTACCTTTTTGTAAAGGCCCTTTGATCTTCTTTGTATGTTCACTTTGTGAACACTGGGTCTGTATGTCTGCAGTGCTGTAGGATGATTTTACAGTTGAAGACAAAAACGAGATGGGAGTTTTTAGACATACCCTAACTGTATTAACCCTGATCACACAGGCTACGCATGCGCATCACAGAAACGAGACAAGACGTGCATTTGAGGTTAAAAAGTATATACATTGTCAATTTGTTTCCAAAATAACCGATCGTTTCGCTAGATAAGACCCTTCTTCATCGTCTGGGATCGTTTAGAGCCCTTTAAAGCTGTATTTAAACTGCATTTTGGAAGTTCAAACTTAGGGGCACCATACATATCCATTATATGAAGCGAAATCCTGAAATGCTTTCCTCAAAAAACTTAATTTCTTTATGACTGAGGAAAGAAACACACAACATCTTGGATGTCAAAGGGGTGGATACATTATCTGTAAATTTTTGTTCTGAAAGTGAACTAATCCTTTAAGTTTACCCACTTACTTTAAGTAATATTTTAAATTGTTGTCAATTATAATAGACTGTTTAAAATTAATTAATCTAAATGATACATGTGAAAAATAGGAGCTCATAGGGCTGCAATATTATGAAAAAAATTATTGTAAGTTATTGTTCTTTATATTGTAATGATTATTACTATCAGTATAGAAAACAGTATAAAAATGGTTTTGTGTCTGCGTTTTGGACACGTCTCCTTCCGGCTTCAAAGACAAACATGTCAGCTCATGATGTTAGTCTAGTCTAATGCAAGTTATGCAAAAAAAAAACAGTATAATCACTGAAGGCATGAATTTAATATTTTATTTACATCGTATCTTCACTGTACTGTTTATGATGAGAGAATCTGTGAGCATGCACACTCAACACAACACAACAAGTGCCTCTGACTGGCCAATGCATTCCTAAATTCAACAGAAATGCGTTTGATTGGCTATAAGGCTCAACGCTGTACAAAACACTGCATAAAACAGTCTGATGCAGTGTGTGTGAATCTAAATGTAATTCCATGAATTGACACTTTTCATTTTAATAGCGACAGCCATACTACTTTTTATAATAGTGCAGAGGCATTTTTTGCCCCTTTGTCTTGAATTTATGGGGCACTTTTGTTAAATTTGGTGGCATTTTTGCACAAGCCCTCGTTCATTTCTGACCCTGATCTGCACATACGGTAAAGTGATGCCGCAAAAACTTACCAGTTCTTTTTTCACCTCCATGCTTTCATTAAGTTTAAGGTTAGCTGAAACCTAAACAAATAAAAAAGAAAGAAAAATTACAGTACATAGGGGATATAAAACAATCAGCTACTGTGTCATTTGAGAGAAAGAGAGCTTAGTGATCATTTTAGAGATTATTATGCAGAAGAAAGTGACGGGCCAATCAGAATCAAGAATTCTAGAGCTCCGCCTACTGATCATTAACATTTGAGAGAAACCGTCTCATGCTCACACACACAAACACACACCATCATTGCTTCTCGTGTTGTTAGGTGTGGCAGTAGCATGTCATCTTGCATGATGTAACAGGACATTTTTCTGAAAGTGCGGAGGTCACGGGGTCGCCCGTTCACCAGGATCTGACCTTTCATGCCTGTCTCTCTGCAGAAACAAGGGATACGGGAGAGATATGCTGATGAGTAAAACAAAGGATAGAAAGTGGAAACAAATTCTGGAATAGTTTTTCTATATGCATGCACGCACACTTACCTGTAGCCAGCAAGGATGTTCATGAGAGTGGATTTGCCGGCCCCTGAGGGTCCCATGATTCCAATGAGCTCCCGATTGCAGAATTTTCCAGACAGACACTTCAGAAGGGCCTTAAATCCTGCACACAGTATTTTGGGAACATCATGTTTATTAAAGTTAGAGCCACCAGCTGCCAAATTAAATGCATCAGAGTTAGTTGGCATCATACAAATACACGCTCAATAAAACACTGCAGTATAATAATAATATAAATATAAAAATGAAATAACCTGTGAGCTATTTGACAAAACTCCAATGAAGTACTTTGTACTCAAAGTACTTTGATTATGCAGTCTAGAAAAACATTAACCCTCAAGTAATGTCTAATAAAATAATTTAAACAAAAGAACACAACAATTAAGACTCAAACATCAGCATTTCCTCTGAGGAGGCAAATGAGGCAGTCTCTTCAAAATATTGGATGAGAAAAAAATTGTAGTACAAAAATAAAAAAATTCTAAGTAAAAATTCTTACTTAGATTTTTTGTCTTGTTTCCAGCTAAAATATCTAAAAATTCTTAAATCAAGAACGATTTTCTAGACAACACATTACATCTCTACCGAATTTTACTAGTTCGAGTAGTTTACAGTAGTCTGATTGCAACATAAAATCATTACTGATAATAGTGTTTGAATGTTCGATTACGTCATTAACTGATCATTACCATACATCTGTGCCATATGTACATCAACTTGACATAGTCATCACTATTAAGCTACTACTAAATATATTGTACAAACTTTAATTTGCTGTAAAGCTGCTTTGCAACGATACGTATCGTGAAAAGCGCTATACAAATAAACTTGACTTGACTTGTAAAAAAATATTTTGTTTTCAGAAAAAATAAATCAAAATTATGTGAGTTTTTGCTTGAAACAAGCAAAATAATCTGCCAATGGGATGAGCAAAATAATCTCTTTTTTTTTTTTTTCTGAAGCAATGTTGATTTAACCAAAAAACATGACTGGGACAAGCCCGGATTGGCTAATTGGCAGCACAGGAGAATTCCCAGAATAACAAATTTGCAAATTATAATTCATCATTCTTTTGCGCAAATTATTGCTATATTTGTGAGTGTCACCGTTTGGCTTTAAGACCAAGCAGAATCCTCTGCCGGCTGCTCACGCTTTACAGAAAGCCAGACCATGCTAACGGCAATTCCCTTCACGGTCCACGTTTTGATTTTTGGCAAATCAGTTTGACCGAATGCAACTTATTGACAATGAGCCCAACATTTAGCAAGCGAGGAAAACATTCAATCTACCTGAGGGAAGACGTCTTTCACTATTGAAAGGTAATGCTGTTAAATAAATAAATGAGAAAAAAAAATACATTAAAAAAATGTAACTTCTAGCGCATTCTTAAACATGGACCTCATTAGAAATCCAAGCACTTTTTTAAATTGAAAAATATTACGTTTTCATTCATTCATAGGCTATATGGTTGCAATAACAGACTATTTTAGTTCAAAAATGTAAGTGCCATTGTTAAAAAATATATTATTGACTGACGTCTCATAGACTTTACGCTTCAAATTTCTTGCCATTTGTATGTATGTAATTACACAGTATTTTGACCTCCTAAATTACTACACTATACTTTTGCGGTCACAATTCTATAAAGGTTGATGACATTTTTTTGCATGATAAAATTCTTTTTTGAATAATTGTACGTAAATAGGTTAAACAAAACAAATGTGATTATTTCTGAGAACTTTTTAACTGCAGACAGACATATGCTATGGTACAGTACAAATATTTAGTTTGGAGATATGCAAGCAAAAAATAGTAGATTAAAAAAAGGACAATAGAAAGTGCAAAGGAGGTGCTGAAAAGGCCAGTAGACCTATAAAAAAGGCCAGTAAAAAAAAAGCTGTAGAAAAATGTAATGAACTACAAGGCTGTAGAGAACAGAGCACTACTGCAGAAGTACATACTGAGGTTTTAATTACATTATTGTAATAGATATAGTCAGATGTGAACTAAAGTGGGGCGGTCTAAGGCATGAAACTCCAGGGCCCTGGACTGGGAATTTACATTTGATTTTAAAATAAATAGATAAATAAATACCCCAAGACACACTTGTTAATGGTTTGAGTCATAAAGTGACTCTTATCTCTGCCTCAAGAGGGAGACAGAAACTTGAGCTGCTATTGCCACTCTTGTTAGCTTCTTTATGTCATGTTTATGTGTTTATGTTTATGTCATTTTATGTACACACCACAGTTAAAATTTTGAAGTCAAAAAAATTTTAAGACAATACTTTTCATCAGCAAGGATGCATTAAATTGATCAAAAGTAACAAAAGTCATTTTTTTTTGCTTCCTATTCATTCTGAATTGTATCAGCTTCCACAAAAATAACAGATATCTTAAAAAAATAACAACAGTTAAATAAGAAATAAGAAATGCAATGCAAATGACTGCTAAAGATTCAACATTGTTACATGTGACTCTTACAAAAATAGAAAATAGTATAGAAATAAAATCATATTTCACATTATTACTATATTTTTAATCAAATAAATGCAGCTTTTACTGCTGAAAACTAGAAAGTATTTAGGGAATATTTAGCTGACCTTTAACTGTTTCAGCTTTACTTGAATTCAACTAAATATTTATGTTTAATGCATTTGTATTTCTTTATTTTTTCCCCACAAAAAGAAATTGGTTTAAGATTAAAAAAAAGGAGCCATTACAGTAGTGTCCAGGCCTCCTCAGGACCACAGATTCCCATGAAGATCCCTGGTTTGTCTTCCCCATTTATCTATGTGTCGCTTTGTATTTCAGTCACAGCCTCGAGCCATTAGTGAAGTGCTCTGATTGCTCTCTCCCTCTCCCTCCCTGCATTTCTCTGTCCTTCTTTATGTTTGCATCATGGAAAGATTGAAGCAAGATGGGTGACAGAATTGAGAAAGAGAAAAAGAAAGAGTGACAGGGGCAACACCCCGCATCGCCCTATAATTTCCTGTACACTTCTATGTGAGTATTAAATGCTGATAACTCATCCATAAATGATATGCCCCGCATCCTGTAACTAATAATTCATCTTTAGATTTTGCTCCATGCTGACGGTGTGTAACCTGAGCATCGGTCTACTTATGCATTCATCCTCTTCTCCATCTATGGCACGAGTTAAAGAAACAGCACTGGGCCTGCGCTACAGCATGAGCTGAACTGGGATCAGTCTGAGAGTGCTCTTGGAAAGCTCATACTCATTTAATCAATAGATGCATCCATGCAGTTTGTGGTCATGTGCTGATAAGGAAGAAGGCAGCCATCAATCTGTTAGCAATATAGTCTTGTGTTAGAAATGTACAGACCTACAGAGCGTCAGGAGGGTTTCCTAAAGGAAATTATAGTATTATGTTAATATTTACAATCTGAATATTTTTGCACATAATTTTAAAGTGGATTTTTTTTTCCTATCAAAAAAAGTTTAAATTCGTTTCTATATTGGAGCCCCACACATGACAGAAAAAACACACATCATGAGCACAAATTAATAATATCATTTTAGGTAAACCTTAGCCATGTTGTACCCCCTTTAGTAATTAGTAAAACAGGACAACAATTTACTTAAAATAGGGACACACATTAATTTGTGTGAATTAATTATTGATTTGTGGCTTGAAATCACATAACCAACCATATATGACTCCCATTATGAACCACTTTTGCTCTCTGAATAAATTAATCATTTCAAACTTTTGTGGAAACATTGGTGGATTAAAGGTATAGGCCAATTATCAGTAGACGTCACAGTGACATCAGTTGCAGCTGCGCACACATAGTGGTTGCAGAAAAATACTGGTAACAAGTGAAGGTAAACGAGTAAAATCCATGGAATAAGAGAAAAAAATATATTTTCATGCCTTTTGATGTCAAAATCAGAATGCAAATCATTTTTTATAGAATACTGCAGTCAAAGGCGCCATTTGAAGCTAAACGCAGACGTTTCAACTGCTATGACTTTTAAAGCATACATTTGATTTAAACAATAGGTCTACATAATATTCACATATGTTGTTCATAGGGGACGTTTTGTATTAGCCCTACAGTTACAGCTTGAAATATTATTTAAATCTATTACTGTTAACATTTTTACATAACATTTATTTATTTTATCTCACAATTCTGATATTTTTTTTTTTTCGGAAATGCAAAATGTTTGTTCATTCTGAGGGAATAAAAGCCAGAAGTGTGAGATATAAACTCTGAACCGAGAGGAAAAGACAGAATGAGTTGTTTTTCCTTACTAGAGTTGTGAGATATAATCTCGGAATTGCGAAAATAAAGTCAGAATTTTGAAATATAAAATCAAATTTACTTTTTAATCCATGGCTCCATAGACAAAAATGTCATCCCTGTTTCAGATATGTAAGACTATCTCACTATCTATCCCACTATCCCATGATTTACTCACCCTCAAGCAATCCTAGGGGTTATATAAAAAAATGTCCTGGCTCTTCCAAGCTTTATACTGGCAGTGAATAGGTGTTTAGATTTTGAAAAGCATGCATTCATTATAAAATGTGATCCACACGGCTCTGGAGGGCTAATAAAGGCCTCCTGAAGTATATCAATGAATTTTTGCATGAAACATATCCACATTTAAAACTTTATAAACCTCTTTGATGGATGGACGCAGTTGATTGGCCTTTCTTTTAGACTATTTAATCTCAACAGCCATTCACTGCCATTATAAAACTTGGAAGAGACAGGACATTATTTTTAATATAATTCCGAATGAAATAAGAGTCATATATATCTAGGATGGCTTGAGGTTAAGTAAATCATTGTTTTTTTTTTGTTTTTGTTTTTTTTGGGTGAACTATCCCTTTAACACTGCAAAAAAGGCTTTTCTTACTTAGATTCTTTGTCTTGTTTCCAGCCAAAATATCTGAAAATTAAATCAATAAGGATTTTCTAGTAAAATTATTGTCTTTTTTTCAGTAAAAAGAAGTCAAAATTAAGTGGGTTTTTGCTTGAAACATGTAATATAATCTGGCAATGGGGTAAACAAAATAATCTTGTTTTCTGCTTGAAATTAGATTGTTTTGCTTACCCCATTAGCTTGTTTTTTTTTTTTTTTTTGTTTTTTACTGAAAACAAGACAATAATTTTTACTTGTCTAGAAAATTCTTCTTGATTTAAGAATTTTGGGATATTTTGGCTGGAAACAAGACAAAAAATCTAGGTAAGAAAAGTGCAGTTTTTTGCAGTGAAGACTCTAGTGGTAAAAATGTAATGTAACGAAAATGCATGACAAATACTTTCAAATATGAATAATTTGATCATGTAGGCAAACTGACACTGCAAAAGAATAACTGTAGGCTATGAGTGCTAATAACTGAAACACTGAGTGAACTGTACAGTGATGGAATTCTCCAGAGTACAAAATCACATTTTCTTCATTAGAACAAGCAAGTAAACAGTTTAAAGGTGGAATATGTGTAAAATGGATGTGTTGAATTCAAACTGAATAAAATATCTGGTGCAGTACAAGAGTGTCTTTGGGTTAATTAGCTGCTATTAAAGTACAGAGACAGTCTCTGTGGAGATCAATGAGATCCATGTTCAAAGGCGTAATAGTCACAGAGCAGATTGTTAGCAGCCCTGTGCATTACCCATAACTCTACCTATTGCACTGGTATTTTATAACATCTGTGGAAGCCATGTATGCTACTTCCCCCAGGTTCAGATCAAGGCAACCATCCAAAATGCAGAATGTTTATGACTCAACACGCTGCAAAAGCAGCGAGAGAGGAGGAACAGAACAAGTGGTAAGAAATTGCTGGAAGATAGAGAAGATAAAATATGACAGGTGAACAGGCGTCCAGAGGGAGAGACAAAGTGGAGAGCGAGGGGCCAGAGGTAATACAGAAAAGCAAGAACAACAGAGACGGATCAATAAAGATGAGAGGCTAGGAGAGGGAAAACAGAGAGACGAGGCAGTATGACATCTATAGAGGAGGGTTAAATGGCAGGAAAGCCACACACAGCTTGTATTCATCCATCAAAAACTAAACCATCAGCCTGCACATAACTATTAATCTATCCACTCTGCCTGTGCTCACATACATTATCATGCAGAGCTTGGGGCAGCACTTACAGAGGAACAATACGTCCTTCACAGTGAAATCTCCCACATGTCTACAAGGTACATGGAATGCACAGCAATGAAGTGGAGAGGGAAAAATCTGGATCATTATGTAAGTCTAGCATGAATTTGCCTTTGCAATCAATTCATCAAGGCTGGTTTATACTGGTCTGGCTGGTGGACCACAACAGTCATGCTGTTCAAAAGCTAAAAAAATGCTAGATGTTTTTTTTTTCCTAAAGATAGTTGAGAAAGGAAGTTTTGAATGGTTGAAGGGATAGTTCGCCCAAAAATGAAAATTCTGTCATTAATTACTCACGCTCATGTTGCACCAAACCCGTAAGACTCTTGTTCATCTTCGGAACACAAATTAAGATATTTTTTGATGAAATCCAACAGATTTATGACCATGCATAGACAGCAACGCAACTGACACATTTAGGGCCTAAAAAGACAGCATGAACATTTTTAAAACAGTCCATGTGACATCAGTGGCTCAACCATAAGTGTAACTATAAGAATACTTTTTGTGCACAAAGAAAACAAAAATAATGACTTTTGTGAACGCGCACCGAAGACTGACACCAAAGGGACGAAATTGTGGAATAAAGTTGCGCACAAAAAGTATTCTCTATAGTCAACTAACCATTAGTCGACGAGAAAAGGGTTGGTCAAACAAGATTTTATTATTTGACAGAAAAAAGAAACACAGGAAGTCATGCCGATCACTAACAGCTGGTCTGTGTGGTAATATAATACATCAAGCAGGACATCCAAATGCTCACCTATCATTCATCGACATCAAATATGGCTTATCATCTGAAAGATGTGTAGTAGCAACTTCACATGGCCACTTAATCTAATGTTAACCTAGCTCACTGCATGACAGATAGGCGCCGATGCGATCATTAGCTCTTTAAATACTTATTTTCACTCATACAGATAAGAGTAATACATTTTTAGAATCTGTAAAGACTCTACGTTTATTTGTGTGCACTCAGAATCACAACGAAATGTTGCACTTTAGTAAAATAATGAAAGTGAAAATGAAACTGAATTGAAACCCCATGTATACTTGCCTACAGACATGAAACATATATCTACAGAGAGTGAAATGTCCACTTTCAAATTAACCAATTTAAATAGAAAACAAAAATTCTCAGATTATGTAATCCATATGAATCCATATGTAATCCATATGCAGACTTCATCTCTTAAGCCGAAAACAAAGAAAGCGCTAGTTTATCAATAAATTATTCAAACGTTAATGCAGCCTCCTTGCTGTTTTTCCCTGACACATTCATAATTATTACTTTTGCTGGTGCACTGATGCAAGCTTTTTTTGCATGCGCTTGAGCACTTATATAGGCAATTAAAGGCTCATTATTGTGATTTATAGGGTTTATTAATAAACGTGTGACTAATAGTCGACTAATGCTTAACATGAACGACTACAAGTCGACCAGAAAAATCTTTAGTCTAGGGCAGCTTCTAACAATGTTCTTACTACCTTTCTGGGCCTTGAACGTGGTAGTTGCATTGCTGTCTAAGCAGGGTCAGAAAGCTCACGGATTTGATCAAAAATATCCTAATTTGTGTTCATTTGCTCTTAAAATACTCCATCATTTTTGCTCATACAGATAAGAGCAATACATTTTTAGAATCTGTAAAGACTACGTTTATTTGTGTGCATTCAGAATAACAACGAAACGTTGCACTTCTGTAAAATAATGAAAGCAAACAAGATGCTCTTTCTGCCGTCTCCATCTCTGTAAACTTGAGTGCAAAACTTTGAATTGAAACCCTGTGTATACTTGACCACACACATAAAAAATATATCTATAGAGAGTGAAATGTCGACTTTCAAATTAACCAATTTAAATAGAAAACAAAAATTCTCAAATTATGTAACCTATATGAAACATGCACACAGGTGCGTCCGCTATTGTAGAGATGATGAGTCAGTGTCACAGACTTCTTAAGCCGAAAACAAAAAAGGGCTAGTTAATCAGTTAATTATTACAACGTTAATGCAGCCTCCTTGCTGTTTTTCCCTGACACATTCATAATTATTACTTTTGCTGGTGCACTGATGCAAGCTTTTTTTGCATGCACTTGAGCACTTATATAGGCAATTAAAGGCTCATTATTGTGATTTATAGGGTTTATTAATAAACGTGTGACTAATAGTCACCTAATGCTTAACATGAACGACTACAAGTCGACCAGAAAAATCTTTAGTCTAGGGCAGCTTCATAACATTACGGTTGAAGCACTGAAGTTACATGGACTATTTTAACAATGTTCTTACTACCTATGCAGGGTCAGAAAGCTCACGGATTTGATCAAAAATATCTTAATTTGTGTTCTGAAGATGAGCGAAGGTCTTTCGGGTTTGGAACAACATAAGGATGAGTAATTAAAGGGATAGTTCACCAAAAAATGACAATTTGATGTTTACCCCCAGGGCATCCAAGATGTAGGTGACTTTGTTTCTTCAGTAGAACACAAACAAAGATTTTTAACTCAAACCATTGCAGTCTGTCAGTCATATAATGGCAGTCAATAGCTACCAAATCTTTGAGAGTAAAAAAAACATAAACAAAACCAAATTAAACCCTCTGACTCGTGACGATACACTGATGTCCTAAGACATGAAACTATCAGTTTGTGCAAAAAATTATCATTTTTTACCTCTGATTTGCCACAACGTCCATCTGTCCTGAGAGCAAAAAATTCATTATCCCTTTAATGACAGAATTTTAATTTTTGGGTGAACTGTCTCTTTAAGGTAGTAGCTCGCTGGAACCGCATCCAAAATCCAACATACCCAACATTTCTCTCTCTCTCTCTGTCTCAAAAAGTCTGTTTGTCTCAAATCTCAAAGCCACATAGACTGAAGTCATACATCTAAAACTGCAAATGCATAAATTGCATATAAAAGTGCTTGTTTCTGAACAGATGGACCAACAGAGGGACTGTATAATGAAGTATGAGGTAATAATGAAAGAATGGCATACTAATGTATGCGGTGCTAACTCAGCAACAGCATAATGAGGTACAGCGTTTAAACATAAGTATATATGGGTCTCAGGAGTGGGCTTCTATCAGTGTCATAGAGATCAGCACTGTGTGATTCACCTTTTTCCATTTAGTAATGGCACGTGTGTGACTGTGAGACCTTATGATACATCTGTCGTGTGTGTGTGCTTGGTTTGTGTATATGCGGGTATGTGTGGGTGGAGGACATGAAGCTATAGGAGCTGCTGTGTGTGCAGTAGCCATCATTCACCAGCATTAACACAGCACTGCACCAGCGTCTCCATGCTGCTTACTGGATAAAATGCAAGGAGCAGAGAGACAGAGAAAGACAGGAGAAGGCAAAGAAAGTTTTTTTGTAAATATATATTATATTCCCTAGCCCATTTTCTAGAGTTGGGGTACTCAGACTTGTACTCAGACTCAAGTCCAGTCTCGAGTACAACTTTTAGCGGACTCGGATTTGTCACGGATTCAGATTCGGATGCATTTTTACTCAGACTTGAGACTTTCGGCAGAGTCCAACCGAGTCCAGGGACAGTTGACGGAAATGCCAGTACGTGAAAAACGGCCAGAATCTGAATGCAAAAAATGTTACCAAAAGATTGTTTAAAAGATTACTTTTAAATAGGGCCTGTCAAACGATTAATCGCGATTAATCGCATCCAAAATAAAAGTTTATGTTTACATACTATATGTGGGTTTTATTATGTATATATAAATACACACACATGCATGTATATATTAAAACAAAATATTTATATGTATGTATATTTACACCTCTATACAATTTAGATTATAAATAAATACAAATATTTTAGATATAAATCTAAAATATTTTTCCTTAATATATACACGCATGTGTGTGTTTATATATACATAATACATATACACAATATATAGTATGCAAACATAAACTTATTTTGGATGTGATTAATCGCGGTTAATCGTTTGACAGCACTACTTTTAAAACATACATTTGATTTAAGCAATAACATATTAGCCCTGCAGCATGAAATATTATAACCTATATTTTACATTTACATATTTTATCTCACAATTATGACTTTTGTTCTCGCAAATGCAAGTTTATAACTCAGTTTAACTGAACAATATAAAGTTTGTCAGTTCTGGGGGGAAAAAAGCCAGAATTGTGGGATATAAACTCGATTTTTAAGTTCATTGTGGAATTTAAACTCAATATAAAAATGATTTTAATCCGGGGAGAAAAGAGAAAATTACACATTGATTTTTCTTATCAAAATTGTGAGATATAATCTCGGAACTGCGAAAATAAATAAAACATTTTGAAATATAAACTCAAATTTACCTTTTTTAAATCTTTTATTCCATGGCTTCCATAGACTTCTACTTGAAAATTGTCAGCTCCGCCCACAATATCTTCATCATTGTTTGCAAACACCACATTTTTTATGAATCTATTATTCCTTACATAGCAAAACTTTATTAACTATAAATGCATTAAAAAATAAAACAGTTGTGAGTTGGTTGGCTGAGTTATGGAAGGGATATAGGCCTCATTTTCATCCAAGAAAAAAAAAAATTAAAATGCCATCTACCCTGTCTATGGTCTAATCATTCATCATATAAAACCCAAAACAAACACACAGTTATAATCAGATATATGAGGTGTATTTTCTGCTCATTAGGTCCCATCCAAGCTACCTACCCACTCCTCAGCTCTACCCTTGAATTTATACATTCACTATATACAGTGTTGGGGTAACGCATTACAAGTAACGCAAGTTACGTAATAATATTACTTTTTTCAAGTAACTAGAAAAGTAACGCATTACTTTTGAATTTCCAAGAAAACATCTGAGTTACTTTTTCAAAAAAGTAACAGCAGTTACTTTTTGTTTCCTTTATGTATTTCATCCCATTTTATTAACCAATGATTTTGCTGCTGACCTTTGTTGATCCAATTCAACCGTACACTGCAAAATACTTTTCTTACTTACACTTTTTGTCTTGTTTCCAGACAAAATATCTAAAAATTCTTAAATCAAGGAGGATTAAATAAATTAATAAATTAATTAATATTTTCTTGTTTTCAGAAAAAAAACAAGTCAAAATTTTTTTGCCTAGAGTTTTTGCTTAGAACAAGCAATATAATCTGTCAATGGGGTAAGCAAAAAAAATCTTATTCCAAACAGAAAACAAGATTATTTTGCTTACTCCATTAGGAGATTATTTTGCTTGTTTCGAGCAAAAACACACTTAATTTGGACATGTTTTCAGAAAAAAAACAAGACAATAATTTTTACTTGTCTAGAAAATCTTTCTTGATTTAAGAATTGTTAGATATTTTGACTGAAAAAAGACAAAAAAAAAAAGAAGTAAAAACTAAAAAAACTAAAACTAAGTAAGAAAAGCATTTTTTGCAGTGTACTAATAAGCAAAACTTTCTTTATATTAACCAACATTTTTGTTTGTTTTTTCTCATTGCTGAAGAGTGTTGAACTTTCTTTTCCTACAGTTCTATTGTACAGGCATGAATTTAATTTTCCTTTAGCCTTAGGCTTATTCACTTCATTTCATTTTGGTGTGAAAGGGCTTTTACATTTGCTAAGGATCGAATGAACAAGCAAGCCCTGCCCAGACTTAAAAAGTAACACAAAAGTAATGTAACGCATTACTTTCCATAAAAAAAGTAACTAAGTAACGTAAATAGTTACTTTTTTAGGGAGTAGCGCAATATTGTAATGCATTACTTTTAAAAGTGACTTTAAAGTCGTGCCCTTTAATTTTTCACATTCTAAAAGCTGATTCACTCTGAAATATGTCACAATGCATAAGTCAGCCATAACTTCTGTAACATGACTTTAAGTTAGCTTTTGTTACATTTCAATTGACATTGTGTTTTAGTTATAAAGGTTAAAACAATGTTAAAACAGTAGTGTTTCATTGGACTCTGAATCGGCCCATTTTGGACTCGGACTCAATTAGTTAAATACTCAGACTCGACTTAGGTGGACTCAAACCCAACACTACCATTTTCAGACCACTGAGGCACACACAGTACACCCAAGGCTCCCTAAGAGCATTTAAGCACGAATCCTACAATCATAAACCGCTCCTCAACTTGTCCTTAGCTATGTTCAAATGCTCCATAGTTCTCCATGTAGCTTCCCAAGGTGTCAACTGAGCGTTTGTATGACATTAATGGATATACTACTGCTGATAGCCAGTTCTATCTCTTATCTTATCTCATGTGCTACACAGAAAAACCTATCCAGTCTCGTATGGCCATCAAACACCAGCCTATGCTGCAGAGCGAAAAACACCATGTACAATGAATCACTGCAACCAGAAGGGGAAAAAAAAATATGGGCGGTATAGAGGAAGAGTGTCCTTATCAATAAAGTGTGTGTGTTAGCATGCTTGTGTGGGCTGGTTTCATCCTGGGCAGGTTTAGCTAGACTAGGCAGCAGACAGCTGAGCAGCGTGCCGTCTGGGGAAGTGAATTATTTACTATATCTTAAGTCTGCTGAGAACAGCACTCTGCAGTCCAGGACACAGGATGGAGTGTGTGAGGGGCTAATAGTATTACGTCCGTACTTGTGCGCACATATGTGTGTTTGTGTGTCGTGACTTTGGAGTGATAAAGAATTACAGATAGCTATCTGGTCGATATCGCAAAATAAACCGCGGCAGGGTCACCATGACACTGACACGCCTACTCACCGAGCAAATAAAGAAGAGGATATCAAATATTCATCTGAGTTGAAATTATTTTATAACCTTACCTGTACATTATATAAAAGCAATTTAATTGACTAAATATCAACCAATCAGATTTGAGTATGATGATATATTCAATTTAGTAACAGTGTCTTGATTTCTGACATTGCAAATGTTTAGCAACATAAAGATGTTGTCAGTAGAGTGTTTTATGTTTGATTTGTTGCATGATTTTAGTTCCTGTTTTTTGTAGTTTGTCATATCTGGAAAGGGTTGGAAGTGATAAATATAGTAAATATTGTACTTGTATATTGTACTCATATATAGGCAGTAAAAGGAAAATTACAGTCAATGTATTGATTTCTGACACAATAGAAATCTCATAAGTAAACTGTATAAACTATAAGGCTGGTTTTTGACACAAATTTCCCGACTCAATTCGATTTGGATTTACAAGTTTGCGATTTGATTCAATTTCTGATTTGATTCGATTATTTTGGATATACAGTCAAACCAAAATTATTCAGACACCAGATCAATTTTTTTTTATATTGTTTTACTAGTTGGATGCGGGACACTATAGTTCATATATGTACGTGAGGATTGCAAAATAAGTATTATAGGCAAAAATTCTTCATACAGTGGACTACAAGTAAAATTTACAAACAGATTTGAGATGATGAACGCGATTTCACCAAGTACAACATGTTCCTAGATCAACATCCTTGTTGATCCTGGAACAACATTTCAAACAACAAATCAGAAATGAAGGATAACTTTTCAGGAAATGTCCGTTTTAGGCTTATGATCAGAGTTAGATGCTTCTACACCCTTGTTAATCAGCTATCATTTCCCTCTGATTTTATGAATAAATTATGGTTAGGGTTAGGTTTAAGGGTGGGGATTGGGTTAAGTCTATATTTTTGGATACTTATGTTGATCCAGGAACATGTCTTACTTGGCAAAATCATGGTGACTGAGACACCACAGACTGAACACAATTAAGCGTTGCTTGGTAATTGGTTGACCTAAATTGGTATTATTTAATTGTGTACTTAAATTTAACAGCTAACAGCTATTCATCCTAATTCATTACATACCTTCCTATCTGACATTATCAAGATGAATTTGATCTGACACAGTTTAACTCTGAGTTCTTGTCATATTTTATTACCATTTTCTAAACTGATGTTTGAAATGCTGATTAAGTGATTACATGAGACAGATTATGGATTTTGGTAGGTTGTACTCTTTCTTTTAGCCTTCTGATGTTCATTCATGTTTATTTTGTGCCAAAACTGATATGAAAGTGGAGGAGATAATCAGTTCATGTATGCATCATGCTGCCTCTTCTCTTGAACTGAGATGATCAACGATCTGTCACTCCACATTAAACAGCGCCAAAAAACAGTATTTATTTTTGGAATACTGTAATAAAATAAACAGAACTTTAAATTTGAGACTTTGTTTCATATCAAAAGTAACAAAGCACAAAGCTTATTACAATTTATTGAATGGGATGCGTGCTACAATTGTGCGTTCGTTAACTAAAAACAGGTTAGACTAATCGATTCTTGGGATTTAAGAATCAATGTCGTGTCGTAAAAATGTGATTTGATTAAACTCGATTGAAATTGATAGTGTATTTTTTACCCAGCCCTAATAAACTATAAATAATACTACTTGGCAGTTACACTTCCAAGTTTAAGCTTCACCTTACTGTAATCATCACATAAGCTTCATCATGAGGATTCAAGTATTACCTCGCCTCCTCCAACAGGGGCCCTCACGGATGGTATAGGACAGCTCTGTAAACTCCAAGTCCACCGCTGAGCGCCGAGGCAGGTGAGAAAACCTCTGTGCCTCTGTGATATGGTTCTCCACCTTCTTCAGGTGGGTCAGCATGGCAGCATCTGGAGGGGCTCCTACCGCACGCTTGGTCTCCTCCATGGGAATGGAAACAGACCCCGGCTCTAAGGACCTCGCAGCCATACCGAGAGCCTTGGAAAAGTAGCAGGATGCAATGATTAAAAAATGAGAAGATGGTTAGTAATGTGTACAGAAGCATAGGAATACTTAATCTGCAATCCAATCTAACTCAAATGCAATCAGTTCACACATGCACACTCTTGCAAGGGAGAATATGTCTTTGATGAGTGTTGTGTAATTTCACGCTTCTGTTTGAGTCTGTGAAACATATGTGAGGTTGAGCTGGAGCTCAGAGAAAAGGAGGAACAGAAAGGTGACAATCATTCTGCCTTCTGAAAGGAAACACATTAATCATGTTGGCCATCATTCTGGATGAACATTCATTCATTCTAAGTACATTACATTCTGTTGTAATGAAGTGTTTTAAGGCCAGTTTGAATGGCATTAGGATGCTAAATATATTACCCCACACATCTAGAAAGATATTATTTTGAGCATAAAATCAGTGATAGAGGAAGCATCTGCTCAGACGTGAGACTTATACACTTGGAGGCAGTTTCAGTTAGTAGAGTAATTACCCTTAAAGCCTACGGAATCTGATGCCAGCATTTGAAGCTTTGATGGAAACCTTTTTTCTCTGTTTTGCAGGGGGAAGCTCTCACCAAACAAGCTGACAAGAATACAGATGACCACTGGGTCGAGCATGTCTTTGTTTTCTATATTAATATTTTTCGAGAGAAATGCAGAGCTTTGCTGTTCTTTATTAATATTTAGAACATCCAATATGATTTCTATAGAATTATCCTCTCATTTTGATGAATGCTTTAACAGATTTAGTTGCACTCTAAAAAATTAAAAAAATTGGGTTCAGCATGTTTGGTCATTTTATTGGGTTATTTTTAACATTTTTACCCGGTTGCTGGGTAGTTTTTCTGCACTCAAAAAATGCTGGGTTATTTTTTTTAACCCAAATGTTGGGTTCAGCTTGTTGGGTCATTTTATTGGGTTATTTTAAATAATACTAAACTAAGCTGCTGGATAATTTTTAATGCTGGGTTCAGCAAAATAAGGTTTGTATTCATTTTATTTCATTTCTAAAGTCTTGCATAACATTAACTGATTTTATTCGTTATAATACTGAATTTAATTTAATGTTACAAAATGTTCTCTAATCTCAGTACTGTTTGTTTATGGGCAGGTTATGGAGTCAGTCATGGAGTCAGCTACGAGTAAAGCGCGTGTCGGCAGTCTGAGGTTTGTAGATCCCCCGGCAAACAGCAGCCCATCACTGGTTCAGATTTCGGCAACACCGGGGCAAGAATTAGCACTATTTTGGTGAAAAGTGATTATAGAGAATGGTTGAATACACTCTTAAAAATAAAAGTGCTTTAAAACGTTCTTCACAGTGATGCCATTGAATAACCTTTTCTGGTTCCACAAAGAACCATGCAGTCAAATGTTTTTTAAAGAAACATCTCTTTCTTACTTTTTTTATAATCTGAAGAACTTTCTTTCGCCACAAATAACCTTTTGTGAAACGGAAATGTTTTTCAGGTGTTAAAGGTTCTTTATGGAACCATTTAGACAAAAAGGGTTCTTCTATGGCATCGTGAAGCACCTTTATACACTTAAATTAAAATGTTACTTTTAAATGTATAATTTTTTTTATTTCTAAAATGATTGTTAAACAAGTTTAATGGTATGTAATATTGTAAATTATGCTGTATTAACCCAAATAAATTCAATTTGTCTTATATTTTTGTCTACTGGTGTTCTTGCTTGATAATAAATGTTCATATTTTGATTGTTGCAGCTGCCTTTATAATTCTGTTCATTTTAAGGCAGCAGTATAATAATTTTTAAACAATATGCATGTTGGGTAAAAACCCAGCATGTGTTCTGTCCAATATTTACCCAGTGCTGGGTTGCCAAATAACCCAAGTTGAGTTGATTTTAACCCAGCATTTTTAAGTGAATGGATTCACACATTTTCCAGCTGGATGTGGGAAGGCTGAGGTTGTAATTCCAGAACCGTTGTGAGGAGTATGTATCTGTTTACAGCCTGACAACATATAGTGCTGATTCACATGAACTTTCTGAATGACATAGAATACGGAAATGCCACATGCACGCACACACACAGTGTGCATAAATACAGTGTATAATACATTATACCTAAATAATTTTTTTCTCAGTGTAACGAATATTTTAGTACACTATAAAGAACCGTTTTGTGGGTTGTATATACTGTAAATGTTTGAGGTTCTTCATGGAAACAAAAATGCAATAAAGAATCTTTATTTTTAAGAATGCAACAATAACTTGATTAGTCCACAGCGTACAATAATTGCATTGCACAGAATACAGTACAGAAATGCAAGAATATCTGACTTTTAAATGCAGTCATATCAGCATTTAATTAAGAATCACCACTCAGATTCAATGACACTGACGCTGAAAAAATTGCACCGAGCTACCGAGGTACAAACAGTACTGACAGCAATGCGAATGTGGAATCCATATGAGTTATTGTATTTCACGTCAATGAGAATGCACTTAGGCTGCAGAAGCTTCTAAACCAGTTCCGGGTGCTGCGCTTGATAGAACCCTGCCTCTCTAAAGAACCAGTGTTTTCACTGTTGCCAGCTAGCAATTTATACGGTTAAAGTGCTTGTATGTCAATATGGTGTATTCCATTAAGAAGTGCTCAGTTTATTGTCCATTATGACTGAAGGCACAAGACCAGGGAATGGAGAATCTAAGAAAGCTAAGATTGATCTAGAAATCTACATCTATGTACAGGTTTTCATTTAATAAAATGATATTGCTGCTGAAGTTGTGATGTTAAGATGATAGCCACAAAAATAAAGGTGCTTTAAAAGGTTTTTCAAGCGATGCCATAGAAGAACCATTTTTGGTACCACAAAGAACCATTCAGTCAAAGGTTCTTTAAATAACCATCTCTTTTTCTTACCGTTTTATAATCTGATGAACCTTTTGTGAAACGGAAAGTTCTTTTTGTCTAAATAGTTCTTTATGGAACTATTTAGACAAAAAGGTTTTCTCTATGGCATCATGAAGCACCTTTATTTTTAAGAGCGTACACTTAAATTAAAATGTTACTTTTAAATGTCTTTTTTCCCCTAAAATGATTGTTAAACAAGTTTAATGGAATGTATTATTGTAAATGATGCTGTATTAACCCAAATAAATTCAATTTGTCTTATATTTTTGTCCATGGGTGTTCTTGCTTGACAATAAATGTTGCTGTTACCTTTAGAATTCTGTTCATTTTAAGCCAGCTGTATAATCATTTTTAAACAATAGTTGACTTAAGTAAAACAACCATTTGGATCCATTTAGACAAAAAAGGTTCTTCTATGGAATCTTGAAGAACCTTTATTTTTAAGAGTGTAGCTCAATAAAATATATATGGACCAAAACAGGGGACCAAAAATCCTCATGAAACAAAACTGTAAATTCATCCAATCCATCATTCTGGGTGATCATTGTGATTGATGGAGCTGCACTCGACCCTCAATGGCCCCATTTATATTTAAGTGACTCATCTTCAAGTGAATTGCCTTGAAAACTTTAGTTAAAAAGACTGCTAGTCTTAACTGGTTTAAGATGGTCTCCTAGTCTGGTTAAAACGCCTCTTAAACCAGACAAAAGTATGACCAGGTTGGGAGATATATGTGACCCTGGACCATCTGGTCATCAGAAAAAACTTTCCATTGATGTATAGTTTGTTAGGATAGGACCATAGTTGGCCGAGATACAGCTAATTGAAAATCTGGAATCTAAGAGTGCAGACAGAAAAATCTAAATATTGAGAAAAATCGTCTTTAAAGTTGTCCAAATGAAGTTCTTAGCAATGCATATTACTAAATAAAAAATAATAATAAGTTTTGATATATTTACGGCAGGAAAATATTTTCATGGAACATAATCTTTACTTAATCTTAATGATTTTGGGCATAAAATCGATCATTTTGACCAATACAATGTATTTTTGACTATTTCTACAAATATACCCGTGCTACTTAAGATTGGTTTTGAGGTCCAGGGTCACATATGAGGCATATTCCTGATTATGTCACAAATAGAGACCTATTGGTCACAATTAATGAAACACTGCCTGTTTTTTTTTCTGACCAGTCAAAGAATCAGCCATGCTTTTTAAGCAGTGGGTTTCAATCCTGGTTCTGCAATACCTCAGAATGACACATTTTGAATGTCTCCCTAATCTGACACACCCAATTTAGGTATTGGATCCTACTAATGAGCTGATGATATCATTCAGTCGTGTTAAATGAGAAAAATATCCAGTACACAGTGAGGACTGACAACTAGTAAACCCTTTAAAACCCAGTCTGGCTGTTCTAAGATCTGCCAGAGAAAGGTCATCGTCTTCCTTTACTTGCTCCACTTCCCAGCACAGATGTAAGACAGAATGCACAATTATGAGGCAACAACGTTTTCATAAATTAAGAAATGCATATGAAACGAAAGCTGAAAATGAAACCTTGTGCACTCAGGGTCAGTGTTTAGAATAACATGCATCACATGCCCTGTCAATGACATCACACGCATGCAAAACCAGAGGCTAGAGTGTTTATACTGAAGAGCTTCTAGCTATGTGTTGACATGACATGATACCTACTTTTTTGACGCGTTGAGTTGATCAGACGTCTCACCGGCTGCGTGTTTTCTTATAAATACGTCCAATTCATTCCTTTGAGCTCAAACGTACACACACAAGCTTCAGCAACAGGAGCGGCCCCGCATTATAGTCCAACTGAGAAAAAAGATGCTCCGTTATACGCCCGATCCCGCTCACCGGTGACGGAGAGGATGCTCTGCTCCTTCAGAAAGCCGCTACGCGTCACATTCATATCGCTCCCTGAAAATATACCGTGACAATTGCTATCCGAAACAAACATACCAGTTATGAATAATTAAGCAGATGCAGCATCCGTGTTAAAACAAGAGTTTCATTTCGGACAGCTGACGGAAGGGCAGACAGTGACTCGATCGTTGCGCATTTACAGTCATCCTGTGTGCGTAAGGAGCTGTATGGAGAGGAGTTGCGCTCATCCTGGCCGGTCCTCCGGATGCTGCACCGCAGTGTGATATAGCGCGCAATGGACAGAGGAGCCCTGGCACGCCCGGCGGTCTGTGGTACTGGGCGTAACTGCTCTCATCCGAAAAGAGCCCGTGTTACACACCAGAGGACCATTAAAGTAGCAGTGATAGATTTGCTTACTTAACCTACGTTATGATACTTCGGGGGTTGCGTTTTTAAAATAACAGCAAGATTCTGCACTGTAAATTGTTTTGGGTTAAATGTATTTACATTTTTAATGTGTTAGCCTACCACACAAACACACAAGAGACTAAAATAATGACATAAACAATAAATAAACAGCTTTTAGTTCAACACTTTAAAGTACAGAACTGACAACAAAAATAAGAGCGCATATGCATTTCGTATGTAGGCTAAATGTAGTGTGCCGACATAAAGCGTCATTGCGCTACGGATGTCCCGAGTTCGAATCCCAACTCGAGGACCGACCCTACCCTCACTCTCTCTCCCACATTGCTTCCTGTCAGCTATGATCTGTCGTATAATAATAAAGGCAAAAAAAACAAAACAACAACTATTTTTTCATTTAACTATTTTTTGCGGCTGCAATAAAGTATACCCATTATTTTGATTAATTTACAACTTTTTCTTCCTGTAAGATATTTGTAAATTTTATGGGTCCAGCTATTTTCATCTGTACAAAACACCAGGGCCGGCCCAGGCTCTGCTGGTGCCCTAGGCGAGATTTTATATTACCGCCCCCAATACCAGATTGCCAGAAATTCCTGCAGCTCCTTTAATGTTGCTGTAGGCCTCTTGGCAGCCTCCTTGACCAGTTTTCTTCTTGTCTTTTCATCAATTTTGGAGGGACGTCCTGTTCTTGGTAATGTCACTGTTGCACCATATTTTCTCCACTTGATGATGACTGACTTCACGGTGTTCCATGGTATATCTAATGTACCCTTCTTCTGACTGATACCTTTTAACAATGAGATCCCTCTGATGCTTTGGAAGCTCTTTGCAGACCATGGCTTTTGGTGTGAGATGCGACTAGGAAAATGTCAGAAAAAGTCTACTGGAACAGCTGAACTTTATTTGGGGTTAATCAGAAGCACTTTAAATGATGGCAGGTGTACTGACTCCTATTTAACATGAGTTTGAATGTGATTAGTTAGTTCTAAACACAGCAATATCAGTTGTAAAAGAGTGTGCACACTAATGCAACCACATTGTTTTAGCCTTTTATTTTTATTTCCCACTGAATAAAGATTTCAGATTGTTTTTCAATTGAGTTGTACAGGTTATAGGTCACATAAAAGGTGGAAAAAAATGGTCTATTTTTTTAAAATCACATAAACCTGGCATTTTAACAGGGGTTTGTAGACTTTTTATATCCACTGTACTGATATATATATTAACATAAGTAGTACATAATTTGTGATAGTAAACAAATTTGACTTACAGTCACCTGAAGAATCACACAAAAATTAATTTAGAAATTAAAGTGCAAATCAACAAAAAAGTGCAAATACTAATATATTCAGAATTACAGGACAGTTTCAAAACTGAACACACCTGGATGTCTTTGCAGCAAAGTCATCAATGACTGCATCAAACAGGCCGGCCCTGCAAAACACTTATGTTTTTCTGCGTTTTTCTCTCTTATCTTACTGGTAGCTGAGCTGAACCGTCTTATGCACTTCAATTATAATCTGGTTCAGCTCAGCTACCAATTCTGACCTCAGAAGTCTGGTCCGGTCTGCTGAGTCATTGGTACAACCCTCCCCACTCTTCAAGATCGGTACTCATCCAGAGTGCGCAAAAGGGCTGGTAAAACCACTCTGGACCCCTCACATCCAGCACACTCGCTCTTGGAACTGTTGCCATCTGGTCGACGCTACAGAGCCCTGAGCACCAGAATGACCAGGCACAAGAACAGTTTCTTCCCTCAGGCAATCCATCTCATGAACACCTGAAAATAAACGTGGAACACACAACACTATTATACATTAATTTATTAATTTAACACACATACTTATTTACATTTCTAATTTGCACCTGTACATAGTAAATTGTTTATTTTAGTGTATTTAATTTGTATATTGTGTCTTTGCTTTTTTTTTTTTTTGCACTGTTTCTGTATATTTGTTCTTTTTATTATGTCTTGTCTTGTCACTGTCATTCTGTTGCACTGTGGAGCTTCTGTCACTGCAATACATCATTCTGATTCTGATTCTTTTAACATATTATCTTAATTATGAGCACACTAGTTTGTAGTGCAAACAGTTTTACCGTTTACTGCAGGTTGTTATTCTTCATAGCAGATAATGAACGGAAGTCTCACCCATGGGCTTACTTCCGCGTCGAAGACAAAGGTGCATAGTTTTTATTTCCATTTATTTATTGTTTTAAGAACACCATTGTTCTTCTGAGGCTAAAAATGTGTTGTTTATTTGTGATGGCAGAGGCACAAGCCTTGGCTTGCTGGGCTGTTGTGTGCTGGATTACATTACAAACCCCTCTGCAGGAAAGTGAGGGCAGGGCTGGCCTGATGCCATCTTGTGGTCACTGGGAACAGGTGGAGATCTCAATTTTCCCATGATCCAAGAGAAAAGTAAACCAGGTGCAACTCTTTATTCTTTTCAGCCTCTACAGTTCTCTATATGTCAGTAATCGCAAGTGCATTAAAAAGCAAAGCTTTTTGGACATCAAAACGATATAGTCTACAGCAACAGGGCTGTTTCCTTATTTTAGTGGGGCAGGAGGATGAAGACGAATGTTCAATCTATTTTTAGAAGCCTGTGTCTGTGAGATTGCTTTGGGGGGAAAGCAAAGGAACGGGTGGGGATGGAGATGATGGAGACGGAAAACCTAAACAAAGGGAAATTACAGCCTATCCAGCAGCACGGGAGAATTGAGTGCGCTGTCTCTTTAAAAGCGGCACCTGCGCATCGGCTGCTGCTGGTGCTGATGCTGCAGTGCTCGGGTTATTCTCGGTGAAACCAACGGGGTAACTCGCGTTCAAACGACGCCCTACATCACCCATGGCGAGTACACATACTGTTGCTGTTGTGATACGCTCAATATCATATTCACTGTTTCTACGTCAGCCAAATCTGATGTTGGGGATGGAGAGGGGAAATATAATGCTTACCTTGCCGCAATTTAATTCTTTTGCTGAAGGGGAAAGCACAGCTTCACGTGGATGTAAAAGACAGAGAGAGAGCCCACACATTAAAACGTTTTTACTTCTAAAAACATCCTTATAATATTGTATAGCAAAAAGTATATTTATTGTGCTGCTACGGTCGAAGTCAAACGTTTGCAGAATCTGCAAAATGTTAATTATTTTAGCAAAATAAGAGGGACCTTACAAAATGTGTTATTTTTTATTTAGTACTGACATGAATAAGATATTTCACATAAAAGTCCACAAGAGAAAATAATAGTTGCATTTATAAATGAACCTGTTCAATAGTTTAATACTGTGATGTTACCTGTATGTACAGATGTGTTGTTATTTTATTTTTTTTATTTTTTGTCATTTTCTTAAATTGGCAAAGTGAGTTAGATCATTTTAATTCCTTCTGACATTTATTCCATAAATTTACCCCATTGACAGATATACACCTATTTTTGGCATTAGTTCTTGCCCCATTTTTTTTTAACATAAACATTCCTCTTAAATTATACTGACTTTTTCTTATTATGAACAGCCTCTGAATACTATTTGGAAGTAAATTATTATAAACTTTGTACATTACCTGTGCTGTATATAAATCAACTAAATCTACAAATTTTAATTCAATAAATAATTTATTTGTTGGTTCACAATAATCATCCCTTTTGACAATCCTTATAGCTTTCTTTTGTAACCTATATATTGAATTTATGTTAAGTATGACCCCACACCTCCACAATAAGTAATGTATGGAACTACGAGCACACAATACAATATATATACATTTTTTTTAATTCAAAATGTGTTTTGTTCTATGTAATATTGCAGCTGATTTAGACATTTTTGTTTTTACATAATTGACGTGGTTCCAACATAATTTATGACCATCTACAACACCCCAAAATTTTCTATTTCCTCATTGTTAATCCTTAATTTAATTTTATTGTTACTTTGTCAAAAACTAAACAATATAAACTTAAATTCAGGAAAGTCATTTATCATCAAACCATTTTTGAAGACCCTCAGTTCAATTTCCACTGTATTTAGAAGCTGTTTCAAATTTTACAATATAAGTTAGTATCGTCAGCAAACAAAACCATGTTAAATACATTTGGCACTTTACAAATATCATTTATATACAGTGCAAATAATTTAGGGCCTAGCTCCGAACCTTGCGGAACACCACAGGTAACTTTCATTAAATCTGATTTAACATCATTTATTTGTACACTGATATCTGTCATCGAGGAAACTTTTTATCCAGGAAAAAGCTTTTCCTCTTATACCATATCTCTCCAGTTTCATCAATAATAAGCCATAATCAATAGTGTGAAAAGCTTTTTTAAAATCTAGAAACACACCCACAGTATATTCATTATTATCAATTGTAGTAGAAATCTCTTATAACAGTTCCATCACTGCCATTGAGGTTGCAATCTTTTCCCAACTGAGGGACTCATACGCAACTATTACAGAAGGTTCAAACGCTCACCGATGCTCCAGAAGGAAACACAATGCTTTAAGAGCCTTTTTGAACTTGAAAACTTTTTGAATTTGAAGATCACGGTAACTTATTTTTGTCTTCTGGGAAACTTGAGTATCTTCTGTAGCTTCTAAAGGGCAGTACTAAATGGGGAAAAAAAAAGATATTTACGCAAAATAAGAAAATGTACACATTTTAATTCTGTTCAAAGTTTACACCCCTGGCTCTTAATGCATTGTGTTTCCCTCAGTGAGCGTTTGAACCTTCTGTAATAGTTGCATATGAATCCCTCAGTGTGAAAAGATGGACTCAAAATCAAACTCACTGCCAGAAAGGGTTCAAATACATAAAAATGCTGAAAAGACAACGAATTTGGGGGACCTGAATGATTTTTTTGAAGAACAGCAAGAGTTTAACTGTTCAGGACAAACCATTACTTAAAATAAATAAATAAATAAAAAACATTCAGGTAACAACACAGTAGAATCAAGTGTGTGTAAACTTTTGACATTTTTATAAACTCAAATTAGTTTCTCTTGTGGACTATGCTAATGCCTTTTATGTGGAATATCTAACTCAGGTCAGTACTAAATAAAAAAATATCACGCATTTTGTATGATCCCTCGTAATTTGGTAAAACAATTAACATTTAGCAGATTCTGTAAGGTGTATGTAAACATTGACTTCAACTGTCTGTAAATAGAATATAACTTGGTGAGGTAAATGAAGATATACAGACAAGGCAGATGACAGACAGTCAGACAGAAAATATAATTACTAAGATAATAAATTTATTACATAAAGAGAATAAGATAACTGCTCACAGACTAACTTATAGCACATGCACATTAGTAGAGTAGAGGTTATTTTGTGTTGGTTAATAATTAACGCTTATTAATGAAAAGTACACTGACTTTCAAGAGGTGAGAGAGGTCAGTGGTAAATGATAACATAAGCACATAATCCTCACCCTCTACAGTATATTTGACATGTCATATTTTACAACATATGAGACCAAATCTGGTCACACAGTTCATAGCAAATAATTACTTTTCTACTTTCAATGTTATCAGAGTTTGTACCCAGCAGTTCTCAGAAACAAGCATCGGTTAATCCATGGCAAAAATCCTATAGCAGACCACACCTTTCTAAGATAAGGCCTCTCCATAAAACTGATTATTTATGATCTAGAAATTGGCGTGCAAAGAAAACCCAGAATATAAATAGATTGTGAGGTTGTGTGAGACACACTGGCCGGACTGCTAAAATGGCTCTGACAACGATTAGTCTTTTGTGCTTTGCAGCTTTGCTGCCTTTCCCAGGGCTGGGACTGCCTGCAGACTCAGGTGAGGACTGAATTTAATTCCTTGCATGGCTAGGATCATAATAACATATATTTAAGGTATGTCATTTAACATGGCTTTTTGAGAGACACTGTTATTCACAATAACGGAGTAAAAAACAAAACCAGTTCAGATTATTTGTTATTAATGCTATTGACACTCTAAATGACTACAGTGTGGATTTGAATAAAACTAAATAATACTGTTTGTTTTCTCTCTCCCAAAGGCAAGCTGGAACAGGTACCCGTTAGAGTCACTGTCATTAATGATTTCACTAATGAGCAGATTTCCTACTCCACCACTGTGGTAGAGGAAGGGCTGATGTTTGGTGCCTTAAATCAACTGCAGTACTCCAACGACGATTTCAAGTACTCCACTAAATTTTACTGAAGTTACTTACTTCACATGCAGTAATGCGATTGTAATATGCGACCTGTACCACAAAACCAGTCATAAGTCACTGGGGCATATTTGTAGCAATAGCCAAAAATGCATTGAATTTTATTGTATTTTATGCCAAAAATCATTAGAATATTAAGTAAAGATCATGTTCCGTGAAGATGTTCTGTAAATTTCCTAACGTAAATATATCAAAACGTAATTTTTGCTTAGTAATATGCATTGCTAAGAACTTCATTTGGACAATTTTAAAGGTGATTTTCTCCATATTTAGATTTTTTTGCACCCTGAGATTGCAGATTTTCAAATAGTTGTAATTTGGCCAAATATTGTCCTGTCATAGCAAACCATACATCAATGGAAAGCTTATTTATTCAGCTTGCAGATTATGTATCAATCTGACCCTTATGACTGGTTTTGTGGTCCATGGTCACATATAGAATAGTATACTTGATTCATTTTGGTTGTAATGACTGATATACTTAATCAAAAATATTTTTAATGTAATGTAATGACTGAATAAGATGATTGGGAATTGGGGCTTATCTGTGATACAACTGAGAGGATTTTCCAATCATACACCTATATTTTTTTATGTTTTTTAAAGAAGTCTCTTCTGCTCACCAACCCTGTATTTATTTCATCCAAAGCACAGCAAAAACAGTAAAATGTAGAAATACGTTTACCATTTAACATTTTTATTTGTATAGCGCTGTTCACAATACAAATTGTGGCAAAGCAGCTTTACAGAAAATGTAAGTGTTTTCTATTTGAATATATTTTGAAATGTAATTTATTTTTGTGATCAAGACTAAATTTTCAGCATCATTACTCCAGTCTTCAGTGTCACACAATCCTTCAAAAATCATTCTAATATGCTGATTTGCTGCTCAGAAAAATTTATTATTATTATTATTATTATTATGATGATGATGTTGAAAACAGCTGAGTAGAGTTTTTCAGGTTTTTTGATGAATAGAAAGTTCAGAAGAACAGCATTTATCTGAAATAGAAATCTTTTGTAACATTATAAATGAATTTACCATCATTTTTGGTCAATTTAAAGCATCCCTGCTAAATAAAAGTATTAATTTCGCCAATAAGCTTTTGAATGGTATAGTGTATAATGTTACAAAAGCTTTTTATTTCAGATAAATGCTGATATCTGATATTTAAATGCTTCTTTCTATTCATCAAAGAATCCTTAAAAAAAAATACTCAACTCTTTTAAATATATAATAATAATAATAATAAATGTTTGTTGAAGAGCAAATCAGCATATTAAAATGATTTCTGAAGGATCATGTGACACTGAAAATGTAGCTTTGATCACAGAAAAATTACATTTTAAAATATATTCAAACAGAAAGCAGTTATTTAAAATAGTAAAATATCTAAAAGAAATTCAGTTTTTGCTCTACTTTGGAACAAATAAATGCAGGAGCAGGAGCAAAAGCAGAAGAGACCTGACTCAACAGTTGTCTTGTCACTCCATTGTGTTTAGAAATCAGACTGTGAATTGATTTTTTGTGCTAATTCTGATATCTTTATTTCTGTTCTAACAATAGATTCACATACGGTACTGATGCAAACTTTGGCTTATATCTGGAGAGTGTGAACGGATTGGTTGGATCTGATGTGGACCAGACATACTGGGAGATTCTGTCTGAAAAAGCAGGAGTTATAACTCGAGTGGAAGCGGGTACGTGAGTGAAGATAATCATATAACATTACATTTGACTGTGTTGCAGGGATTTAATTTTAATTTTAACACAACATATTGTACAAAATACAAATAACTTGTTTATAAATATAGCTTATTATTTATACTCTGGAATGTCTCAATGTTTTGCAGGAATTGGCTGCTACCAACCCCAGAGAGACGAGAATATGATCCTGAGGTTCACCAGTTGGGCCAAAAAATAGATTTTTTTTAATCATCAGTTGTATTCAGTGGCTCTAAATGTTACTGTTTATTTACAAACCACAAATTGTTTCAGTCATGGAATTAACACAACGTTTAACTGAATGAATAAACTTATTTCATTGTATTCCCAGTGTTATACTCTAATAAACATAGACTGATGAAAGCCTCCTTGATCTTTTCACAATCAGTACTAATCATAGCTAATTGGAGTCAAACAAATAGCACACATTATTAGTGTTCCTATGTTTAGAAAGTAACAATATTAAGGTTTATTTCTGTGCTAAAGAGAACAGGGAAAACAACAATGATTCAGAACATCTTCTGTAGTGATTCAGATAGATAAATAGACAGACAGACAACAATTCATCCTTTTTTTTTCTCCATATGTGACCTTGTGAAAGCTGTGTTGACAGATAACCAACAATCATAGAAAACCTGGAAATATCAGGGATTTTTAAATGAAAAATTAAATTAAATATGCGACCCTGGACCACAAAACCAGTCATAAGGGTAAATTTTTTTAAACTAAAATAACTTTCCATTGATGTATGGTTTGGTAGGATAGGAAAATATTTGGCTGAGATACAACTATGTGAAAATCTGGAATCTGAGTGTGCAAAAAAATCTAAATATTGAGAAAATCACTTTTAAAATTGTCCAAATGAAGTTCTCAGCAATGCATATTACTAATCAAAAATTACATATTGATATATTTATGGTAGAAACTGCGCAAAATATATTCATGGAACACATTTTTTTAATTAATATCCAACTGCTACAAATATACCTGTGCTGCTTATGATTGGTTTTGTAGTCCAGGGTCACAATTTTTTCATTAAATACATTGTAAAGTCAAAAAAGAGATAGTAGTATATTATAATATAGCATAAAAAGCCGTTGAAAAGTGATGACTGAATATGTTTATGGAAGATATGAACAATTATTTAAAGCAATTGTATAATTATTCTATAATCACTGATGAAATTAAATGCTTTAAACAGTCAGATCTGACTCAGCTTTTATCTTGTCAGTGAGGACAATGTTTAGGGAGTGAGCTATGGGAAGTCCTATTAGCTGTTTAGCTTGACTTTTGCATGTGCTTTAAATAAATTCCATATCTCTTTGTTTGTTATGATCATGTTTCCATGTGTCTTGGCTGACCACTCCTTTTTAACGGACAACTTTCCCATATATTATGTGATTTATAAAACTGGCATGCAGAAATATATAAATAGGGTGTGCGGTTGTGAGAGACATTTAGACACACTGTGCAGACTGCAAGAATGGCTCTGACAGCGATTAGTCTTCTGTGCTTTGCAGCTTTGCTGCCTTTCCCAGGTCTGGGGGAACGTGATGATCACTCCGGTGAGTTTTCCTCTCTAAAGCTATGATTTCTGCTTCAAAAGGAGGAACTTGATTGAGTTAAATTTGTTTTGCAAGATAACGGAGACTCTTATACACAACATCTCTCTTCTTAACAGGAGATCTGAAACAAATGTACATTAAGGTGACTGTCATTAATAAGTTCGCTAACATGGACGTCTCCTACCCCACATCTCTGTCTAAGGGAACTCCGATGTTTGGGGTCTTAAATCACCTCCAAGATACCAACAAAAATTTCAAGTAGGGCACAAAACTGGCATCATATTGTGGTTTAATGCAGTTTGTATGCGTCTTTTACAATGTGGCCACTGTGGAAGACAAAACGAAATTTTTGTATGTGACTCTATAACATACTACGACTTTACAGTCATTCCTAAATCAAGACTTGTCTTGTCATTCTATTGTACAAGGCTCAGAAATAAAAACTGCTTTAGTGCCACACTGCAAAGATTTTTTGTCTTGCTTCCAGCCAAAATATCTAAAAATTCTTAAATCAAGAAGGATTTTCTAGACAAGTAAAAATTATGTCTTGTTTTCAGAAAAAAAGGTCATAATTAAGTGAGTTTTTGCTTAAAACAAGCAAAAAAATCTGCCAATGGGGTGAGCAAAATAATCTTATTTCAAGATGTAAACTAGATTATTTTGCTTGTTTCAAGCAAATTAATTTTAACTTTACTGTAAACAAGACCATTTTTACTTGTCTAGAAAATCTTTCTTAATTTAAGAATTTTTAGATATTTTGGCTGGAAACAAGACAAAAAAAGTAAGTAAAAGTAAGAAAAGCATTTTTTGCAGTGTAATTGTATTTATGACCCTGGACCACAAAACCTTATAGCACAGGTTTGTTTGTAGCAATAGCCAACAATACATTGTGTACATTGTAAAAAACAAAAAAACACTATTTGTTGAGTCAACTTAAAATAATGTGTTACGCTGCAGCCTTAAAATGTTAAGTCAACTCAAATAAGTTTATTCAAGTTGAAATGTTAAGTTTTAAGTACTAAGTGACAACTTAGATCTTCCAGCTGACTAAACTAAAAAATAGTATGTTAAACTTTACAGCTGTGTTTGTCACTCGGCTGCCTTAAAATTTTAAGTTGAATCAACTCAAATATCTAAGTTGTCACTTAGTAAAACAATATTTTAAGTTGGCTAAAAAATTTTCGACTTGACTGAACCTAAAATTAAGGCAGCCAGGTAACAAATTATTTTAAGTTGACTCAACATTTTAAGTTTTTTTTTTTTACAGTGTAGGTCAAAATTATAGATGTTTCTTTTATGCCAAAAAAGCATTAGGACATTAATTAACGATCATGTTCCATGAAGATATTTAGTAAATTTCCTACCGTAAATATATAAAAACCTATTTTTTAATTAGTAATATGCATTGCTAAAAACTTTAACAACTTTAAAGGCAATTTTCTCAATATTTTTCAAATAGCATCTTGTCCAAATATTGCCCCATCCTAACAAACCATACATCAATTAAAAGCTTATTTACTCAGCTTTCATATGATGTATACATCTTAATTAAAAAAAATAAAAAAAATGTTGTGTTAATTCTACTTTTATTTCTATTAGTTTCACATACAGTATTAACAAAAGCTATGGCATATTTCTGGAGAGTGTGAATGGAGTGGCTGGATCTACTGTAAGCAACACATACTGGGAGCTTCTGTCTAAGAAAGGAAACAATATAAACCGACCGAATGTGGGTAAGTGCACGAGTTAAACAGCACACAAGTTATGCTAGAGGCTGAGCATGTTTACAACTTTTTAAATTCTCTATTTTGTATTTTTCTAGTCTATATTCTTCTCCTATATTTTTTCCTCAATGTTTTGCAGGAATTGGTTGCTACCAACCTGAGAAAAATGAGAATGTCATTATGAACTTCACCACTTGGGGCTGAAAGAGCCGTTTGTGGATCCTTTGTGGTTATAAATGACTCTAATCTGATTCAGATCAGCTGTTTCAAAGCACATCTTGTATCAGTCATCAAGCGAATAAATAAACTCACTTTAATTGTATCCACAGTATATACTACTCTTAATAAACACCTCTTGGAACTGAAATGCCTCTCTGATCTTTTAACAATTATCACTAATTTTATTTAATAAAAAAAAGAGTGTATATTAACAGTGTATATGCTCTCTCTTCACTTGGCTTATGCTCAGAGGGTAACAATAGCTTCATCTCTGTACTAAACACATCAGGAAAAACGGCCATGTTTCAGAAATATTTCAGAATATCTGAGCTATTGTAGTTAGTGATTTACATGCAGGTCTTTAATTTATTAAATATCAAAAACCTTTGCAGAGATCAGATACTGGTCCGGCCAGTCACATTTATATATACACACAACTACCTTGTAAAGCAAAGACATCTAGGATAATTGTTGAAGGTTGTACATAGACCTCAACACTTGATACAAATCTCTGCTGTAAACTGGAAAATGCATGTGCTGGAATGCTTTTTTTCTAAAATATTTGTTAACACAGTGCACTCTTTATAAGCTATACTGCGGATTGTCTTCCTTGTTTGATGAAGCTGTCACAGTAGTTATGCTTGTTATGTTCTTTTCTCATGTTTCTCAACTCACCACTCCTTTTTAAGGTACAACTTTCCAGGAAATGGTGACTTAGAAAGTTGGAATGCAAAAAAAATATATAAATAGGGTGTGCGGTTGTGAGAGACATTCAGACACACTGTGCAGACTGCAAGAATGGCTCTGAAAGCGATTAGTCTTCTGTGCTTCGCTGCTTTGCTACCTTTTCCAGGGTTGGGAGGACGTGATGGTCACTCAGGTAAGGTTTCTTCTCTAAAGTCACAATTTCTGCTTAAAATGAAGAGAAAAGTGACGGAATTCAAATTTTTGCATGAGAACTAAATAACATTTGTAAATAACTGAGACTCATGCTGCCTTTTCCAGGGCTGGGGGGACATGATGACCACTCAGGTGAGTTTTTTCTCTCTAAATCCATGATCTCTGCTTAAAACAAGGGGAAACATGTTTGAATTCAACAATTCCTTTTAGGTCTAACATCCCACACAACATTTGAAAAGTATGATTAAATGTGTTCACATACACTCTTAAAAATAAAGGCGCTTTAAAAATTTCTTCGAGCGATGCCATATAACCAAGGTTCTTTGAAGAACCATCCCTTTCTAACCTTTTCATAATCTGAAGAACCTTCTTTCGCCACAAAGAACCTTTCGTGAAACAGAAAGGTTCTTCCAATGTTAAAGTTTCTTTATGAAACCATTTAGACAAAAAAAAAAAGGTTCTTCTATGGCATCGTGAAGCACCTTTAGTTTTAAGAGTGTGGGATTCTCTGAGATTCTCTTATGCACAAAATCTCTCTTCTTTACAGCAAAGAAGGTACCGATTCCAGACTCCTTTACGGTGACTGTCATTAATAAATTCGCTAACAATACTGTCTCCTACCCCACTAATGCGACGCCAGGAATGCCAATCTTTGGGGTCTTAAATCACCTCCAAGATACCAACAATAACTTCAAGTACGGCAAAATTTTTTTATCAGATATTCTGCACTTCATTTGCATACTGCATATTGTATACTGTATTAAAAAAAACTAAAAGTAAGTGTTCACGCTGCCTTCAAATTTTACGTTTAGTCAACATGAAATGTTAAGTTGTACTACATGAAAACGTAGATATTTGAGTCGAGTAAACTTAAAATGAAGGCAGCACGAACACTTACTTTTTAAGTTGAAAACTTCAAGTTGTTTTTTTGTAGTGCAGATGTTTTTTTTTGTGCTAATTCTGCTTTTTTATTTGTATTAGTTTCACATACAATGTTGACAATAGTTATGGCATATTTCTGGAGAGTGTGAATGGAGTGGCTGGATCTACTGTAAGCCACACATACTGGGAGCTTCTGTCTAAGAAAGGAAACAATATAAAACGACTGACTGTGGGTAAGTGCATAAGTTTAATTAAAAAGCATGCAAGTTTTTATTTTTTAATGATTATTATTTTGCTTTCATTTTAATTTACATTTATAATATACCTTTTACAGGAATTGGCTGCTACCAACCCGACAGAAATGAAAATTTCATTATGAACTTCACCACTTGGGCCTAAAAGGACATTTGTTTTCTGTTATCAGTTAAATGTTGTGGCTATATAAGAGACCACTCTGATTCAGAACAGCTATATTAATACCACATCTTGTACCAATCATTAAATTAATAAAGTAAAGTTGTATAACCCTATAATAAAATCATTTCGCACTGACAAACCAGAATGTTTCTGTGATCTGTCCACAATTGTGACAAATTAACTAGATATAATCAAATGTACATTAGCAATACAGTATATTCAGCACTCACAGAGATCTCTCTTCACCTGGCTTATGCTCAGATGGTAACAGGATTACAAGATCATCTCTGTGCTACTAAAAACAGATCAGGAAAACAGTAGTCAGTGGTTAAAATAAAGCTCTTCAATTGTGTAGATAGATTCAGAATGTAGAAATGCACAAAAAGCCTTTATATTCAGTTTGACGAGTTATCTCCAGGTTGCATGTCAAGCCTCTGTGTTTACATTCAAATAAAAATTAACTCTGTTGTTTGCAAAACTCATGTGGACAAAATGTCTTAAAAGAAAGGGATGATGAATACAGATTCGCTATGTTTTATCTTGTAGAAGCTGAGGGGACAAACAAAAACATTGATTTTGAATTACTGTTTGTGTTACTGCAGTCGCAGTATTTGCCACTGTTTTAACCGGCCACTATTTAAATGGCTCTATAAAAACTTGCCGCAGGGAGTGAAGCAGTCACAGTCGCAGTAGTTGCAGCGTGTAAACCAGCGCTTCCATCCCGATTCTTTAGTTCTGCAGTTCTCAATGCGACTGCATTTGTGGTTCAGAGGGACTGCATAGCTCTTAGCATCAGGACAGGTGGACGAACAGGTCCCATCAATGTCCTTCTCATTGATCTCAACCCGGCCACGTTGACATACTCCTAACATCACATACAGGAAGAGAGAGAGAGAGAGAGAGAGAGAGAGAGAGAGAGAGAGAGAGAGAGAGAGAGAGAGAGAAAAAAAATTGTACTTAACTTGTATCAAATTCATTTCAGTGTAAAATATAACTAATAACTAATTAATTTAATACATGCTTTTGTAAAAGACACCTTTTGAAGAAATGCATATATATAAAGACATTTGTTAAAGAAAGATGTCGGATGGATTTAGAGGCTTTTGCATTTGCAACTCTTCATATATATATATATATATATATATACAGGTCCTTCTCAAAAAATTAGCATATTGTGATAAAGTTCATTATTTTCTGTAATGTACTGATAAACATTAGACTTTCATATATTTTAGATTCATTACACACAACTGAAGTAGTTCAAGCCTTTTTTTTGTTTTAATATTGATGATTTTGGCATACAGCTCATGAAAACCCAAAATTCCTATCTCAAAAAATTAGCATATTTCATCCGACCAATAAAAGAAAAGTGTTTTTAATACAAAAAAGTCAACCTTCAAATAATTATGTTCAGTTATGCACTCAATACTTGGTCGGGAATCCTTTTGCAGAAATGACTGCTTCAATGCGGCGTGGCATGGAGGCAATCAGCCTGTGGCACTGCTGAGGTGTTATGGAGGCCCAGGATGCTTCGATAGCGGCCTTAAGCTCATCCAGAGTGTTGGGTCTTGCGTCTCTCAACTTTCTCTTCACAATATCCCACAGATTCTCTATGGGGTTCAGGTCAGGAGAGTTGGCAGGCCAATTGAGCACAGTAATACCATGGTCAGTAAACCATTTACCAGTGGTTTTGGCACTGTGAGCAGGTGCCAGGTCGTGCTGAAAAATGAAATCTTCATCTCCATAAAGCTTTTCAGCAGATGGAAGCATGAAGTGCTCCAAAATCTCCTGATAGCTAGCTGCATTGACCCTGCCCTTGATAAAACACAGTGGACCAACACCAGCAGCTGACATGGCACCCCAGACCATCACTGACTGTGGGTACTTGACACTGGACTTCAGGCATTTTGGCATTTCCCTCTCCCCAGTCTTCCTCCAGACTCTGACACCTTGATTTCCGAATGACGTGCAAAATTTGCTTTCATCCGAAAAAAGTGCTTTGGACCACTGAGCAACATTCCAGTTCTGCTTCTCTGTAGCCCAGGTCAGGCGCTTCTGCCGCTGTTTCTGGTTCAAAAGTGGCTTGACCTGGGGAATGCGGCACCTGTAGCCCATTTCCTGCACGCGCCTGTACACGGTGGCTCTGGATGTTTCTACTCCAGACTCAGTCCACTGCTTCCGCAGGTCCCCCTCTCGTTGTGCAGCGTTTTCTGCCACACTTTTTCCTTCCCACAGACTTCCCACTGAGGTGCCTTGATACAGCACTCTGGGAACAGCCTATTCGTTCAGAAATTTCTTTCTGTGTCTTACCCTCTTGCTTGAGGGTGTCAATGATGGCCTTCTGGACAGCAGTCAGGTCGGCAGTCTTACCCATGATTGCGGTTTTGAGTAATGAACCAGGCTGGGAGTTTTTAAAAGCCTCAGGAATCTTTTGCAGGTGTTTAGAGTTAATTAGTTGATTCAGATGATTAGGTTAATAGCTCGTTTAGAGAACCTTTTCATGATATGCTAATTTTTTGAGATAGGAATTTTGGGTTTTCATGAGCTGTATGCCAAAATCATCAATATTAAAACAATAAAAGGCTTGAACTACTTCGAGTTGTGTGTAATGAATCTAAAATATATGAAAGTCTAATGTTTATCAGTACATTACAGAAAATAATGAACTTTATCACAATATGCTAATTTTTTGAGAAGGACCTGTATATATATATAGTGTGAAGTCTGATCTTTAAATTAAATAAAAATAATAAATAATAATAATAATAAATATAAATTCATCAGAATGCAGAAGTCTATGGGTGAGACCTCTGGTTCATAGGGAAATAACAAGAACAGCAACAATGTGCAGTAAATGGTACAACTGTTTGCACTACAAGCCAATGTGCTCATAATTAAGATAATACATTAAAATAATATGATAAGAAACACCAATTTGCAATATCAAGCAGTAACTAGCTGTGTGCGGATGAGAACAGAAGCCAAACTCATAACATTTACAAATGGCCCACTCTTAGGTAGGGTGACCACCTGGCAATAGATCAGTTGCGGGACATAGATATGATTTTACGGGACAATGCAGGATACGTGTGAGACTGATGCATTTTCGACTGTTATGCTATGTAAAAACTGATTTACATCCGTTGTCATATGCGTTTTTTTATGTTTCTGAGCATGCACATGTAAGCGAGAGAAAGCGCGTCCATTTTATGCAAGAGTGAAGAAAGTCCGCTTGGAGAAACAGCCCCAAATGAACTATTAGAATAAAGTGATACAGAATAAGATGAAAGTCGCGTCTGAAAGCTGCATCGATTTGGAGAACATCGTGTTTTTCCATGTGCGCTCGACCATTTCTGTCTGAGGCTAGATCACTTGATGAGGTCCGCACATCTTTTGTGTGGAAACTAAGCCGGAAAAATTATAAATAAAAAGCTTTCTTAAAAAGCCAAAATAATGCATGCATGTTTACTTAATATGATGATGAAAAAATGTAAATGTTTGCTAAAATAAATACAGAAAAAGATCGATTCGCAGTTTTGAGAATCGATATAGAATCGACGTCAAATCGGGGTTTTTTTTGGCACAGCCCTACTATTTAGTTTACTTTTAGTCTACTGTGAAACAATGGCCTGGAAGTGTTGCCACCTTGTGGAACAGCTGATCACTGCAAAATAACTTCAAAGCGCATGTGTGAACTGCGTGTACAAAGCATGGCCAGTTACAAAAATTGAGTGGCACGAATACAGTACACCCATGCTCTTCTGATGACGAAATTTGCGTTGCACATACTGTACGCTGTCCTTGTGAAGTATACTTTGGGCTCAAAACAGATTAGGTCTCAGTTTTGTGTGTACTTTCTGGGTAATTCCATAATTTGTATGCAACATCCAGCCAGACCAGGACTTACTGAGGCAGGATGGTTTAGGCGTCCATTTCCCATTGGACTGACAGGCTCGGGCAGGATCTCCCATCAACACGAACCCTGGTCTGCAGTCGTAGCGCACTACAGAACCCACCCACCAATCGCTCCCATAAACCATCCCATTAAAGTCCACATCGGGCTTTCCACAATTCACTAAGGCAAAGAAAACAACAGAAGATTGAACAGGAGACAAACACATAATGAAATATAAAAAGTTCTACTTTACACAAACACACACAAAGCAACAGTAGGATCTTTGGTTTCGTGGAAATGCTTAAGTTTATAGTGATGGCAACAAAGACAGAGCACATTTTATCTAAGGAATAGTTCACCCAAAAATAACCTCATCATGTTTTTGAACACAACAGAAAGTATGTGAAGAATGGCAACTAAACCATTTTGTTTCCCAATGGATTCCACTACATGTTCCACATAAGCAAGTCTGTCAGGTTGAGAATGACATGACAGAAATGTCATATATGACCCTGGACGACAAAACCAGTCTTAAGTTGCATGGCTATATTTGTAGCAATAGCCAAAAATACATTGTATGAGTCACAATTATCAATTTTACTTTTATGGCAAAAATCATTAGGATATTAAGTAAAGACAATGTTCCATGATGATATTTTGTAAATTTCCTACTGTAAATATATCAAAACTTAATCTTTGATTAGTAATATGCATTGCTAAGAACTTCATTTGGACAACTTTGAAGGCGATTTTCTCAATATTTAGATTTTTTTGCACCCTCAGATTCCAGATTTTCAAAGTTGTATCTCGGCCAAATATTGTCATATCCTAACAAAC
This sequence comes from Cirrhinus molitorella, assembly GCA_033026305.1. Taxonomy (NCBI): domain Eukaryota; kingdom Metazoa; phylum Chordata; class Actinopteri; order Cypriniformes; family Cyprinidae; genus Cirrhinus; species Cirrhinus molitorella. The sequence goes on from CM065119.1 coordinate 47,942,324, forward strand.
CATACACCAATGGAAAGCTTATTTATTCAGCTTTCAGACAATGTATAAATCTCAATTTAAAAAAAAAAAACACTTAATACACTTGGTTTTGTGGTCCAGGGTCACATATATGTGTGAACAGCCCTTTAAAGGTATACCTCTACAAAGGGATTTGTATCCCATCCAGCAGCAGTCTGAATCTCCACAGTTGTCTCTCTTCAGCTCTCGGTGTCGGCCTTTACACCCTCCCAAACAAATGGGAGCTGTCCCAGACCAGTAAGTGTCCGCCAGTTCATCCTCCTGTTCCACCTCTAACAGACCTGAGCGACAGTGCAAACTTCAGTGCTCAAATTCATGCATGCTTTATCAATTTCAATTTTGTTAATTCATGAATGCTTCCCTTACCGCTTCCTAGACCTTCCTCCACAGCTGTTCTTTCAGTAAATGCAGTTATAGGCACCTGAGTGAACACCCCTTGCAAGGACCCCAGAAGCAGCAGCAGAAGAGCTCCTAGTTTCATGTCGTAGTTTCAAGTCTAGATTCGTTCAGTTGTCCTCTTCTGAACGTCTCCTACTCATTCTCTAATCAGCGATTCTGTGTTCTGTGGTCTTATATTGCAAAAGCCATATTTGAATATTATAGACAAACAGTTTGCATTAGGAAATGTATTTAAAGCTATTTTCAGGTTCAAGAGCCTGTTTTCCTGTGGAGACACAGAGCGAGACAGATGGAAAGAAAGGAAAAGTGTATCTTAGCTTACACTAAGCCTTTAACGCAAACTAAGCTCTTAAACACACCGGCTAATATCACCAGAGCGGGGAGAAAGAGATTACAGAGAAAGGGAGGGAGCCATGGGAAGTCTGATTTGCAGTTTAGCTTAACTTTCAGTTGTGCCGATTGTAAATTTCATGTTTCTCAGATTGAACAATGTTAGAGATTAATCTTGTCTGATTCGCTTCCCTAAGCAGAGTGCCTAGTGTGCTTGAGACCTGCAGTGCGTGTAATTACTGTAAAGACACAGATCTGTGAAACATGCTCAAACACTGACTTCTGACTGCTGCAGCAATGCATAAACTTCTGCCGAACCCAGCACAACCGGCCTGCTGACTCCTGTCCTGAGAGGTTCAAACAAACAGGACTTAAAAGTACTGTTCTTACAGTCACACACAGGACCACAGAACAAAGTGGATTATCCCCAGAACACAATCTTTCTTTTTTTTTTTTTTACACACAGAGGCATATACACCATATATATGCACACTAATGATCAATGTTTTGTTTTTTTATTTTTTTTTAAGAAGGTTCTTGAAATTCAATTTTAAAATAACTGTTTATTAATATATTTTATGTATTTTAAAACACAATTCATTCACACACTACCAGTCAAAAGCTTTTTTTAATGTTTTTAATTGCTCAAGTCTGCAATTATTTGATCCAAAATACAGCAGTATAATTTTGTAATATTATTTGTGTGTGTATATATATATATATATATATATATATATATATATATATATATTACACACACACACGCACACACACACACACACACACACACACATATATATTAGTGCTGTCAAACGATTAATCACGATTAATCGCATCCAAAATAAACGTTTATGTTTTCATACTATATATTTGTGTACTGTGTATATTTATTATGTATATATAAATACACACACATACATGTATATATTAAGGAAAAATATTTTAGATGAGATATTTTAGATATCTAAAATATTTATATTTATTTATAATCTAAACTGTATACAGGTATAAATATATATACATATAAATATTTTGTTTTAATATATACATGTATGTGTGTGTATTTATATGTACATAATAAATATAGAAAGTAAACACACATATAGTATGTAAACAAACTTTTATTTTGGATGCGATTAATCGTTTGACAGCACTAATATATATGAACCTTCCGAAATCATTCTAGTATGCTGATTTGCTGCTCAAAAAACATTTTTTATTATTATTAAGTTCAAAACAGCCAAGTTTAATTTGTTTTTAGGTTTCTTTGATGAATAGAAAGTTCAGAAGAGCAGCATTTATCTGAAATAGAAACATTATAAATACATTATAAATATCTTTGTCATCCCTTTTGATCAATTTAAAGCATCCTTGCTAAATAAAAGTATCAATTTATAATAATACTGACTCCAAGCTTTTCAAGGGTGTAGTGTATAATGTTACAGATAGACGATACAGATTTTATTTCAGATAGATGCTGATCTTTGGATCTTTCTATTCATCAAAGAATCAAAGAAAAAAAGAACTGTTTTAAATATTAATAATAATAACAATGTTTTTGAATGATTTCTGAAGGATGAAGTGACACTGAAGACTAGAGTAATGATGCTGAAAATGTAGCTTTATCACAGGAATAAATTTCATTTTAAAAGTTATTTTAAAAAGTAAAAACAATTCACAATATTACTGCTTTTACACATTAAAAATCTTACTCTTCCAGAAAACTGTATCTTTATTTATTTATTTTTACTATACATTTATATTTTTTCTTTCTTTCTTTCTTTGAATGTATGAACAATTGCCTGGTGTTTTCTTTCTATTTTTCATTTGAATTAATGTATGGCTGTATGCTATATGCTACATATGTATATCTATGATATAGTATATTACTGTATTTATGTTATTTTTATTTTCTGTCTGACCTAAGATGAACCAAAAGAAAAAAAAAGAAATCTTCTCTCCAAAACTTTTGACTGGTAGTGTATGATGGTACAACTTTAGCACACACACACACAAAAAAAAATAATGCAATTTTTTTTTTGTTCTGTTTATAAACAAAATATTTAAATTACAAAAGAACAAAACAGAGGACGGACAAAAATGTACTGAAATAAAGGCCAGTGTTTATTTAAAATAAAATTATGTAATTTAATATAGTCAGTTTGCCCTAAATGAATTCTTCCTTCTCAGTTAGATTATTAGGACTCAATAGTAAATACAAGTCCTAAGAAAAAGGTGCATCTTATTGAAAAACAGACCTATTTCAAAATAAAAAATTAATTAATTTGAACTACTTTTTACTTAAGAATTGGAAGATTCTGCCAGAATGGGCATTTCTGCAAATATCAATATAAAGTTGAAAAATAAATTAAAACAGGAATGGTAGTCAGTTTAGAGTTCAGAAGCACTTCCAATTCGACTTTAAAATCAAGCACACTGTATAAAACTATACACTGTAAAGAGTTCTGTCCATCTTCCTTCACATTAAGACTGAACCTGAAGAGTCAAAGAAAGCTGATTAAACTGTTCAGTAGGATTAAACATTTCCGTTCTCTCTCTCTCTTTCTCTCTCTCTCTCTCACACACACACACACACACACACACACACACACACAGACAGACAGACAGTCAAACTTAAAGGGATAGTTCAACCCAAAATAAAAATTGCATCATTTAATTATATTGTTCCAACCCTGCAGTTTCCTTCTTTTAAGAAACACAATACAAGATCTTGAAGGTGTGTGTGCACGTGTGTTTTCCCTACAAGGAAACCGACTTATTTTTCTAAGCTCCAAATGGAAAAAAACACTTTTTTTTGTCCATTTTGTAACTTGGTGGTATAAATTATAAATTTTTGTTGACTGGGAAAAAGGGTTACTACTTTGTGACAAAATAACATAGGGTCAGAAAGACATGAGGGTGAGTAAATTATCTCAGAAACTCTTCTTTTTGAGTGAACTATCTGTTTAAGCACATCCTCAGAGCTAACGTTATCTGTTCTGTTCAGTGCGGCGTTCAAGAGTTTTATGATGACAGAATCCTCAAACACACTCCATTCCTGTTTTGGTCCCCTGTTAGTCTACAGAGTTAATTAGAAATGTCCTAATGTACCTTTTTATTCTCTGACACAGCAATCTCAGGGCGTTCCAGTAATCAGAGGTGCAGTTAAACTACCTCCATGCCCAGCTGTTGGGCAGTGTCCTGTAGCTGACGCATTACAGCCCCCTCCCTTGTAGAGTCCGTTTCTGAAGAGGCGCCGGCTGTCAACACCAAGAACACGCTTTCTGTATTTTCCTGCGTCCTACAGACATCCACTCCATCTTTTCTTACTCCTGCTTCTGTATTTCCACCCATGGTGCTGAGGGGTCCCGTCTCCTCCAGTTCTTCACCAGCCGGGACGTTCTGCTGGCTGGACTCACTGCTGTCCCCCTCTCCCTGCCGCTCCCGCATCAGCTGCTCTGTTAGCTCCACACTCTCATAGCGGATCAGCTGCAAGCGCATGAACCCATCTTCATGCTCTTTATACCTGAAAGAGATTGGTATAGGGCAAAAAAATGCAGTCAGGTGGGATAAATTAGGTTTACTAACCTACTAACTAGAAATCCTCCTGAAAATAAATATGGCATCTATTATTGTTCGAATTATGGTTGGTTAACTTACTCATAAGTTTGAGCTCATTGTTGTTGTTTTTTTTACATGTTAAGCAGCAAAACTCACTAGATTGATTTCTTAAAGATAGGTCACCCAAAAATGAAAATTCTGTCATTAATTACTCACCCTCAGGTGACACTTTTTTCGGGCAAGTGTGTTCATATAGAGGCTTTCAATGGACGGTGTGAATAAATATAGATTTAAATTCAAAGAGGCAGGATAGTCTGTGCACGACCTATTGTTTTATTCGTACCCAGAATGACGTGATATGAACATCACAGAGAGCTAAACAGAGAGCTAAACTCCATGCAGTGTGTGTTTCATTCATACTCAGAGCTGGAGGAAATCCCTAATATGTGACCCTGGACCACAAAACCAGTCTTAAGTCGCTGGGGTGTTTTTGTAGCATTAGCCAAAAATACATTGTATTGGTCAAAATTATAGATTTTTCTTTTATGCCAAAAATGATTAGGATATTACGTAAAGAACATGTTCCATGAAAATATTTAGTACAGTTCCTACCGTAAATATATCAAAACTTAATTTTTGAAAAGTAAAAAGTAATATGCATTGCTAAGAACTTCATTTGGACAACTTTAAAGGCTATTTCCTCAATGTTTTTAAGTTTTAAGTTTTTGCACCCTCAGATTCCAGATTTCCAAATAGTTGTATCTCGGCTAAATATTGCCCTATCATAACAAACCATACATCAATGGAAAGCTTATTTATTCAGCTTTCAGATGATGTATTAATGTCAATTTCGAAAATATTGACCCTTATGACTGGTTTTGTGGTCCAGGGTCACATATGGTCCAAAAAGTCCAGTTGTTTTCTCAGAAAAGCAGAAACATTTGGAAACATGAAGACATTAAACACACAATTGCGACAATATATGGTTTATTTGTGTTTCTCAGGTCATCGTCAGGTAATAAATGTATATAAACAATGCAGTGCTAATTGACATAGCATTTATTACAGTATAGAAAATATTCTGCCTTATGTGATAAAAATAAAAAAAAATGTGTTTGTAGTATATAAACAAATCCTTATTATTGGTTATTTTCTAGCACTATATCTGATTTACTTTTTTTTTTAGAAGTATCTTTTGCTCACCAAGCCAGCATTTATGTGATCCAAAATACAGCAAAAGCAGTAATATTGTGAAATGTATTTACTATTTAAAATAAGTGTTTTTTATTTGAATATCCCATTTCAAAATGTAATTTATTCCTGTGATTTCAAAGCTCAGTTTTTAGCATCATTACTCCAGTCTTGAGTGTAGAAATCCTTCAAATATTCTGGTTGCTGCTCAAAAAAAAACATGTATTATTATTATTATTACTATTAGCGGAGTAGAATTTTTTCAAGTTTCTTTGATGAATAGAAAGTTCAGAACAGCACTTAAATCCTTTTGTAACATTACGAATGTCTTTGTCATCACTTTTGATCAATTTAAAGCATCCTTGTATTTTTTAGAAAGTATTACTTTCTAGAAATTTGCTGTATTTTGGATCAAATAAATGCGGGCTTGGTGAACTTATGACTATATATGGTTATAGGTATCCCTATGTGGTTCCAAACCCCTAAGGCCCTCGTTCATCTTCGTAACACAAATTAAGATTTTTTTTATTAAATCCGACAGCTTTCTGACCCTGAATAGACAGCAATGCAACTGACACATTCAAGGGTCAAAAAAGCAGTAAGGAAATTGTTAAAATAGTCCATGTGACATGAGTGGTTTAACGGTCATGTTATGAAGCCACAAGAAAACTTTTTGTGCGCAAAGAAAACTAAAATAATGACTGTACTGAACAATTTCCCTTCTTACAGGTCTTACGGGTTTGGAATGACTTTAGGGTGAGACAGTCAATTAATGACAGAATTTTTATTTTTGTGTGATCTCTCTCTTGAAGGATCATGTGAAGGAAGACTGGAGTAACAACTGCTGAAAATTAAGCTTTGCCAACACAGCAATAAATTACATTTTAAAATGTATTAAAAACAGAAAACAGTTGATTTAAATTGCAATGCTATTTCACCATATTACTGCTTTGGCTATATTTTTGCACCTTCAAAACCATAAAAATCTCATAGAAGTGTCATTTTTTAATGGTAGTGCAAGCTGAGGAAATCAAAGGTAATTAAAACAAACAGGCCATTGAGAAAGACCATCTCGTGTTTCTTACACAAGCTAGAAAGAACTTTCCGAAATCTAAAGCAAAGTCAGATTACGGAGGCAGACGGAAAAAAAACAAGACTAAACTACAAGGAAGGAGGAAGTCTTCATACCTAAATCTCGGATGTCCTGAAGGCCATTTGAACTGATGTTTCTTGCGTAAGTGGGCAGTGAGGTTGTTCCCCCGAGTGAAGCATTGCTCACACACGTGACACTTGTAGCGAGGAGTGTAATCTCCCTAAATGCAAAGCACATTAACATTTTTAGAGGGTTCCCACTCTAAGCCAAATGTCAAATTCCCTGACTTTGACTGACTAAAACGCTGAATTTTCATCACCTATAATGAATGGATCCATTTGAAAGAATTTTAGTGCACAACATACATGTACACTACATTTTTTTTTGCCTTTACCCATTAAATGCACTTTGATATTTTTCTGTACTATTTCTACAGAAATTAATTTATGGTTTTTATGCTTTCATAATCATAACAGTAGGCATGAAACAACACAGTATAGAAAAATTCAATTTTGATAAATGGAAAATAAAATAAGCAACAAACAAAAATCACTGATATTCCATGACTTGAACAAAATAAATGAAATTCCCTGACTTTCAATGTCTGAAATACTGAAATGATATTCCAGAAATTCTGTGACCCATAGAATTGTATTCACTTTCTAATGCACATTTACTTTTATTTATTTATTTAGCTCAGATTGTTCCATACAATGAGTCCTGCCTTTTATTTTACACATTTATTATGAATACATTGTGTAGCTAGACCATTTTTATCGATCTTATACCCTATCACTTTTCCTCCTTTATCAGTACAAGAGTCCTTCCTAGCTCCAACTAAAACAATTCTCACTTCAATTATAAGCTACAAAATAGAAGAGTCACAGAAATAACATTTGCCTGTTTACATTTAAAATAACGAAAAATTTGTAAAACAACAATAACAGTCCTAAATGGAACAATGTACTAATTGTATACATCACTGTTTGCATATCCTCTTTTTTATTGCCATATTCATGGCCAAAAATAAAATAAACAAGCAATATCACACGAGTAGATGTGATATACTGCAGCTGTATATCGGCACAGCTGTGATTTGGCAGTAGGTCATCACAGCATGATTTAACCACCCTAGACACACCAAAGCAAGCACACATCTCCAAAAACAACAAAGCTAATTTTCCAATAGACATTAACTTTATTAACAAACTGCATATCTGAAGTCTAAACAAGTACCAGGGTTCGTACAGATACTATAAAATAAAATTCCAGGACTTTCAAAGACCTTTCAACCACTACTTTTTTGATTTTCAAAGAATTCAATCAGGGTTCTCTTATCGAACAATGATAAAGATAAATAAAAATATACTAATACAAATGGTTGAAGCACATGCAAAGTATTACTACTAGTATACTACACTTTAGCAAAGGCTCTGTAATTTTCTTTGTACTTGTATTTGTGATCTGAAACAAATGATTCACGATATATTTTCGAAATAGTGAATCATTTTGTGATGCATTGGCTTAACTGATTCAGAGTTTCGAAAAAGCTGTTTCACCCATCACTACATACTTTTTTAAATCACTACAAGCGATGTCAAAATCTGAAAATTAATGTCTCATTTAATTCAATCTGTTTTTTTTTGCTAGTGAATCGCTTGAAATGCATGACTGAAGTCTTGAGTTTGGATCAAATGGAGTGATTCCAACTGACTCAATTGATTTGGTTCATCTGTTCCTCTTTTCACATCTTCAGCCAAACTACAACTTCTTGCTTAGCTTGTTTTCTGACATTAACTGAAATAAGCAACAAAGGTTTTTGTGTGAATTTTGCATGAAAAGATGTGTGCTTATTGACAAAATTAAAATGTTTTTGCACTTTTCAAGTACCTCTTCAGGAATATTGCTATTTATAAGGGTTTTCCAGGCCTTAAATAAAAAGAAAGTCAAATTCAAGTACTTCAAGCACTTGTACGAACCCTCAAGTATGTTCTAGCCTTAAAAAATACTGCAAACGGAGTGATACAAACAGTGAAACAGTTGGAGTTACGATATTACTAGAATATCACACTCCTCTCAGCCAATCAGATTTGAGGACCAAAAAGAACTGCTGTATAAAATAACATTTAATTTGCTACACATCTTTCCAAATCCGACTTATATTATTCTGAACACAAAAAAAGATATTTTGTTATTTTGTATTGATGTTTTTTTCTTATTGGCAACTAATATGTAGATATGAACGTGGCTGGCATTTTCTGACCACCTCACCTCATGAACACGTTTGTAGTGGTTCTTGATTGAGTAAAGTGAGCGGGTGGAGTAGTCACAATCTGCAAAGTCACATCGATACGCCGGCTCACTGCTGTGTGTGTCTAAATGCTTCCGCAAGTCTATCAGGTTTTTACAGCTGAGAACCAGAAAAACACACAAAGTGACAGATCATGTTCTGACATGGCAGACAAAAAGATTAGCGATTATGACTCAGTGTCTTTGGCAATAAAGTGACCTCACCTGTACTCGCAGTAGTCACAGCTGTAAGGCTTCTCGTTGGAATGACGAAATTTGATGTGGTTTCTCAGCGAGGATGGTGATGGACAGGTCATATCACAAAGAGGACACTTATAATGGTTGACTTCGATCAGAGAAAAGAGAAGAGAACATCATTAGGCAATAAAGGCCTGTGAGGTCCAAAACTGCAGAACAAAGTAAAACCTTTATGGCCAGGGATTGAAATAAAATTTTCTTGGATTGTATCGATAAATATTTATTTTGCTGAGTGTGTTATTGTGCTAATATCTTAAGGACTACTGTGTACAACTGACTCCTAAAGTTTTTGATATCTTATATATTCTGCATGGTCAGTTCACAGCAGTGACATAAATGAATATTTTCCAATAAGTTTAAATGTATTTTTACCTCTTATAGGCATTTTTACCTTTATAAAAGCTTTTTTTTCTAAAAGTGTGCATCATCTTTTGAGTCAAATTTTCATAATAATAATTTCATAATTATAATAATAATACATTTAGGCTGTTACTAAACAAATTAAATCACAATTCAATTAAATCAAATGAAGTGATATTTAGATGCATTTCCACATGTTAATCTAGTTTAGAGGGACATAGAATGCTTTAACCTACAGTTACAAATGCATAAATGATGTTTTGATATTTTAAACATAAAACATTGAATACTGTACATATTTAAAATTATTAAAAACTGAAAAGATACTTTAAATGTGAAATTAAAACCGCCAATAGGCGTAATGAAACAGGAATGAAACACTGTCATATGTTGCCCAGAGACGCAAAACAATGCTGTGGCTGTGTTTGAAATGATTTTTGTTGTTGAAATACAGCAAAAACAGCCAATATGAGGTCTAAAACACAAGTCTCTTGATATTAACTTTTTGTTTATTTAATGCTGTGTGAAATCAATATCACATTTGTAACCATGCTGATTTTTAAGGAAAAAACGGCACTCTTCGAGATATTGATTGACTATATGAAATTATATAAATATATACATTTTCTGACCCCTTATCTTGAATTAAGTGATCATTCTTAATGCATATTAATAGATTCAATCATGCAGTGAAAAATGCACTCTAAACACGTATGTTTAGACCCTACTGCACTATGTTAGTCTAACCAGACTTCAACATAACGTATTCGCAAATTGTGAATACCTGCACTCTGTATGTTTTGTTTGTGCAGTATATACTCCATAATGTCACGATGTCTCACTATTCAAGTATATGCACTAAACCTGCAGTCCTGCACAGATTTGGCTTGCATGAACTTCCCTAAGAAATTAATGAGTGAACATAACTTACGAAAAGTAACCCGCCAAATTGGCTAGTGATTTGACAACTGATTTTTACCCACATTTGGTGGGTGTTAATTTCAAACCCTGTTAATGACACTTAACATACAAAAAGACCCATACCATGATTCCTCATGTGGTCTCTCAGCAGCCTCTCAGTGGCAAACCGTTTGGAGCAGTGAGAACATTGAAATCTTTGACCTACAGACACATTCGCACACAAAGAAATGGGAGAAATACTTATCAATCTTATCAATGGTTTGTTATATTCAAAATAATAATTGTCAAATTTGTTCAATTCAGATGGTTTTCAGATTTCATTTTTGCACATGTGCCACCTCAAACACGACCCCCTCACCTTCTATGGAGGTTTGTCGTCGAATGTGATCAAAAAATTTTGTGTTGTTGGCAAACATTCCTCCACAAGTCGGACACGCCACCAGTTTTTCCTGCGTGTGGCTACGCATGTGCTCTCGCAACTTAAACCTGCCCTTGAAAGAAGCCTCACAGTCTAGAAGGAGGAAAAGTAAATGTCTATTGAAAAACAAGCAAGTCATTGTAAGCAGAGAAAAAAAATGGAACATTCACAAGATGCTTACAAGATTAACTCACTTCCAGAATAAACATTTGCTGATAATTGACACACCCCCATGCAATCTATCATGTCCTCCTTTATTCAGTCAAAAAATTAGGTTTTTAGAAAACAATCCTGGATTTTTCTCCATATAATGGACTTTAATGGGGATCAACAGGCTGAAAGTTTTACTGCAACTTCAAAAGGCTCTACATGATCCCAGCCGAGGAATAAGGGTCACTTTATACAAAAAAATATTTAATATACTTTTTAACCACAAATGCTCTTCTTACACTAGCTCTGTGATATGCATGCATGATTTATAACATAATCATGCAGGAAAGGTCACGAGGATTAGTTCTTCGTCTGTGTACTTTGGTTAAAAAAAAAAACTCCATCTCATCTTCTCCTACAACTTTAAAATTGTCCAATATAGTTGTTTTGTCTTTTTAGTAAAAAGTTACCTTTCCAACACGATTACAAAACGATTGAGGTCAGGCTAGCGCAAGATGAGCATTTGTGATTAAAAAGTATAGACATTTGTATTTTTTTCTTAGAAATGACCGATCGTTTCACAAGATAAGACCCTTATTTCTTAGCTGGGATTGTGTTGAGCCCTTTGGAGCTGCACTGAAACTGCAATTTAAACCCTTCAACCAGTCAATCCCCATTGAAGTCCACTATTATGGAGAAAAATCCTGGAATGCTTTCCCTAACAAAAAAAAAATAAAAATCGACTGAACAAAAAAAAGATATGAACTTCTTGGACAATATGGGGGCGAGTAGCATTAACAAGATTTCAGTCTGGACTTGATTAAATATAATAACTGATTATTCTATTCTTTACGATTCTGTGTTTATCTCACCACTAGGCCTCATTTAAAAAAAAAAATCATCATAAAATAAGTTAAAATAACTTATTTTTCTGTGAAGAATTAGGGTTCCTACTGAATATATGGTAGCCTTTTTTGTTGTGGACACTGAAGGAGCCTTGAAGTTATTTCTTACCTTTCCAGCCACAGAACAACACATTCTCTTCATTAGCCTCGAGACAGTGGGCATGCATCTCCACATGTCTGTAGAACCACTCAGGATTATCCATAGACATCTAATAACAAACACAATTCTCAGCTGAGCTTTATTTTTTAAAGCTCTGCCAAACACAGTACATACACTAGTAGAATAAAACACGTATTCTTTACATCTCAGTAAACCTGTTTTATTTGGATTGCATACCTCACAGTGCTCCCAAAGGCAAAGGAAGTTCTCTTGGACCTCAGGCACAATGTTGCGGTTATGGAGGCCGACCGAACAGGCGCCCATGTCGCTGTGGCCCTTGAGTATAGCAAGACCCCATTGCTTCAACTTGGTGTGGTAGCAATGGAAGAACATGTGTCTGAGAAGCTCTGCATTTCCCTCCACCGAGCAGAAGCCACAGTCTCTCCACAGACAGTTATGCTCCTCTTCTGTAAAACATGCAGGATAGCCAAGTATTGATTATGGACCAGGCCAATGGAGTCAGTGCCACAGAGACTCTGACTGCCAGAAACCTTGAGCTGAGACGCCTGCAATGGCTCAACACTGCTGATGTAAAAAAAACAATCCACTGCTGATGTAACATTGATACAGACAGACGAACAGTGCATAAAAATGTGCCACTGACTGTTGGTGCAATGTAACCAGTGTTGGGGAAAGTTACTTTTAAAAGTAATGCATTACAATATTGCGTTACTTCCTAAAAAAGTAACTAATTACGTTACTTAGTTACTTTTTATGGAAAGTAATGCGTTACATTACTTTTGCGTTACTTTTTAAATCTGGGCAGGGCTTGCTTGTTTGTTTTTAATATAAAAACATTTGATTCTTAGCAAATGTAAAAGCCCTTTCACACCAAAATGAAATTAAGTGAATAAGACTAAGGCTAAAGGAATTTTTTTTTTTACGTCTGTTAAGTAGAACTGTAGGAAAAGAAAGTTCAACACTTCAGCAATGAGAAAAAAAAAGCACAAAAATTTAATCTAAAGTAAGTTTTGCTTATTAGTACACTGCAAAAATGCTTTTCTTACTTAGATTTTTTTGTCTTGTTTCTAGCCAAAAAACTATTAAATCAAGAAGGATTTTCTAGACAAGTAAAAGTTTTTTTTTTCTGAAAACAAGTCAAAATTAAGTGTGTCTTTGCTTGAAACAAGCAAAATAATCTCCCAATGGGGTAAGCAAAGTAATCTTGTTTTTTGCTTACCCCATTGGCAGATTATTTTTCTTGTTCTACGCAAAAACTCACTTAATTTTGACTTATTTTTTTTTCTGAAAACAATTATTTAGTTGTCTAGAAAATCCTTCTTGATTTACATTTTTTTTTAAGTAAGAAAAATATTTTTGCAGTGTACGGTTGAATTGGATCAACAAAGGTCAGCAGCAAAGTCACTTGTTAATAAAATGGTATTAAATACATAAAGGAAACAAAAAGTAACTGGCGTTATTTTTTTGAAAAAGTAACAGATATTTTCTTGGAAATGAAAAAGTAATGCGTTACTTTACTAGTTACTTGAAAAAAGTAATATTACGTAACTTGTTACACTTGTAATGCGTTACCCCCAACACTGAATGTAACATAGATGAAGAAATAAAAAATGTGTTGCTCAGTCCCCTTTGAAGTTTGAACATATTACAACAGTGTTGGCATTGTATCCGCCTTATTTTTCCCATAAAGGCCTGGCCATTTGTACATTTTTCCGAATCCAGCAATTTTTAGCTGTACAAAAGTTTGTTTTGCTGCTTGATATTGCAAATTGGTGTGTCTTACCATGTTATTTTAATGTATTATCTTAATTATAAACAAGCTGGCTTGTAGTGCAAACCATTTTACCGTTTACTGCACGTTGTTATTATTCTCATTGTTTCTCTCACCTATAGGTGTTGAAAAGGATAAAGTGGATATAAGACCTGGTATCAGGGAAACAAAACCAGTTCAACTGCTAATTAAAACTAGCCCAATTTTTTTTTTCAGCTGTATTCCCCGTGTCAAAATAGTGTCCAGGGAAATTACTTTAAACTATGGAAACTGTGTAAAAGTTACTCAATTCCGCAGTAAAATTGTGGATTTGGCAACACTGCCTAGTTAATTTGTCTATTTTGCAACTTATAGTATGTTTACTCTCACAAACGATATCATTTTTACACTATGATCTCACTATTGCAACAAGAGGGGCTTTTCAAACCCAAATCTTTGAGTATTTGCAAATAGTATTTTATTTTTAATTCAGCTTTAGTGTCATTTCAGTTAGCAATTTAGAAACGCATTTCATTTTAAGTTTCTGTAGTTTAGAGGGCTAAGTAACGCCCAAAACAGAAAATTATTTTTTATAATTTACATAAATCTCTTAGGTTTCATTTAAAAATTATCCTAAATTGTGTTTTGAATGTTAAACAAAGTCTTATAAGTTTAAAACAACATCAAATAAATTAAAGAATTTTTGTCTTGAATTATTCCTTGAGCTTTTTTGCTTAACATTTATATTTTATTATATAAAATTAGCATTTTGAACAAAGCGAAGTAACAAAAATGATAACAAAAACTGATTATTTGGAAGCCTGTATGAAAGGAGGGATAAAAACACCACAAAAGTCATAGTGAATAGTTTGGATAGTTCACCCAAAAATTCAAATTCTGTCTTTAAATTACTCAACCTTTATGTTGTTTCAAATGTTGTTTATGTTGTTTCCCTGACTAAAAAGCGAAATTTCCATGACCTACAATGAATGGAAATAACAAGCTTTATTTCCTCGTTCACAGACGTTTTAGTACAAAAAAAAAAAAAACTCAGACTACTTTTCTACTTCTATTTTCTGTTTTCTATGTGTATTTATGCTATGATTTGAATGAAAACAGCGCATCTGTGTGTTGTGGCTGATACAAAACAGCGTACGCCGTTTATATCCAGTGGATACTTTCCAAAATGGCGCTACAGTGATATAGAGGAGACGAATTGTTGACTCAAGTCGTTATTCTCGTAGCTTCGTCAAATTATGGCTGAACCACTGATGGCAGATGGACTATTTTGACAACATATTTCATACGTTTCTGGGCCTTGACAGTGTTATTTACTTGGCAGTCAATGGGACAGTCAAAAATCTACCGATTTTCATCCAAAATTTCCTAAATTGTGTTCCGAAGACGATCAAACCTTTTACGGGTTTGTAACGACATGGGGGTAAGTGATTAATGACAAAATGTTCATTTTGGGCTGGAGTATCCCTTTGAGATACTTTCGTTTTGATAGCTATTATAGAACTTAAGTGTTTATCCCTACTACAAACTTTTATTCTAATGCTTCTGTTATTTAAATGTCTGCAACACAGAAATAATGATTATTATGTAATTGAAAGACAGGAATAAGACTGCATTGGCATTCGAACAGAGATCGCAATCTTTTTAGGATTAATCGTGCAGCTCTAATGTAAACACTGCAAGCACTATCATGTTCTTGCGAGGGCTTCTCGTGTAACTAGTGTTGGGAAAAGTTAGTTTTAAAAGTAATGCATTACAATATTGCGTTACTCCCTAAAAAAAGTAACTAATTACATTACTTAGTTACTTTTTATAGAAAGTAATGCATTACATTACTTTTCAAATCTGGACAGGGCTTGCTTGTTTGTTTTTAATATAAAAACGTTTGATTATTAGCCAATGTAAAAGCCCTTTCACACCAAAATGAAATGAAGTGAATAAGCCTAAGGATAAAGGAAAATTATATTCACGTCTGTACAGTAGAACTGTAGGAAAAGAAAGTTCAACACTCTTCAGCAATGAGAAAAAAAAGCACAAATGTTGGTTAATCTTAAGTAAGATTTGCTTATTATTACACCGCAAAAAATGCTTTTCTTACTTAAATTTTTTGTTTTGTCTTTTGTCTTAGATTTTTGTCTTGGGAATTGTGGACAGTTCTTTTGATCCGCTTGGACCGGACAATAACGCATTGGGCGGGTAGACAAAATGTATAAAAAAAAAAAAAAATTTAAAGCCGCCCAATCAGCTGCTTTTTTTTCTTTGCTTTTATTATTAGTTATGTTATTTTAATACGTTCGAGCTCAAAGTATCACAGTAAAATAATGTGTAGTGCAGTCATCAACATTTTTTCCTTAACGCGACCCTTACTGGTTCAGTTTAACAGAGACCTGTCAATCAATTTACCATATTTTATGTTGGTGAGATGTGATGACTCGTGAGTGACAGAGTTTCGAATGTGCAACTATATTCATACAAATATAAGTTACACGATTAAAAGTCTAAGTGACTCAACTCTCACAACGTGAATTACACGTGGGGAGAGATGTAACTGAAATAAGAGAACAGCTGACTGAACAGTTAGCTAATAAAAATAAAAGCTGAAACTTCGTGAACAAAACAAAGGTAAGTGCATTGTTGTTAATTGTTATCATTATTATTATTTTAGCTGTCCGATTATAATACAGTAGGCTATGTATCAATGAATAACACATTCTGCTGTCGTGGGGGGGGTGTGCATGAACACAGCTGAATTACATTGCTTTCTGATCACTTTGTTGTGCACTTTTTGCACAAAAATGTGCTTATTTTTACTGTGGATTAAAGTCATCGGTTAATTTCTCGATTGCCACTTTGAAAAGATTTCTGGACATTTGAAGCATACTTGCGGACTCTGCCCGCTGTTTTGATCCATATTCTTGTGAAACTGATTTATCTTTATTTTATTTTGTCATCATTATTTTTTAAAGAGATAAAAATGGTCCTTATTAACCTTGATTGACATGGCAATAAAATTCGATCACATTATTTTGGCAGTTAAAATTTTGGGCTGGTTTTTGTCGCTTCTGTCAACCCGATCTGGCAACACTGGACCAGACAGATCTCGCGAGAGCTCGTCGCATCCCTATATTACATCCACAGCCACCCTTCATTTTCAGTGCATGAAAAAAAACATATTCTCCCAAATGTTTCCAATTGTGTTCCATAAAAAAATTTGGAACAATATGAGAATGTTCATCTTTTGGGTGAACTATCCCTTTAAGACAAGAAAAATATGCAAATAAATGCTTCCATTGCAAGACACATCACACTGACACCTGACACGCACCTGGCAATTCTGTCTCACTGTCTATGGTGGTTTTATAATGTTTCTCCACGTGTTGGCAGAACTCCTGCATCCTGTCAAACGTCTCCTGACAGGAGCCCCACTCACACGCCAGCTCCAGCTGTAGCTCCTCTCTGCGCAGAGCTCGTTTACTCGATGGGGGCATCATGCAGCACTGAATGTGAAGTACAACGTGCGGTCCTCAAGTCTTCTGAAACACAGTAAAGTCATATAACTCGCCAGATCTAATACAACAGTAAGTTTGTTCTCCACATCGCAGCTCGAGCTGTCAGTTTGTCTCTAAAAGCAATAAACAATCATTTCCAATACTTGAAATGGACCAAAATGATTACGTAAAGCTAGTAGTTTTAATAAATCAACGTTGTTAACCTAGCATGAGCCATAGCTGGTTAGCAAAACAAACAGGTAAGTTAACATTCCGCCTCCATTTTGTTAACTAGCGGCTTTTTAATCGGCTTCGGATGAAAATAATGGAATGCGTTTTCATTTAAGGACATATTCTGAGGGAATGAGTCTAGAACTGTTTAAAAAGATTAAAAAATAACTCACCTTTTGCAAATACTTCAAACATTTCCTTACTTTTTCCCCCCACGAAATAAGCAAGCCAATCAGAATTCTTCTTTGCGGCGTCGCGGTCAAACCTCAGCCAATCAAATTGCAGCCGTGCAGTCCATCACAATTATCATTCCCTCCAACACCTAAACTCTTTCAAGTGTTCCGCAGCTCTATTTACACTTTGTATTCAGCGGTAGTAATGGCTGTCTTACAGCTCTAAAAAGGAGTTTTACTTGCTTTATGACACTATTTTCTGTAAATCTGCTTTGAATTTGAAACGATATAATAGTGCTGTACTAATAAATATAAATCTAAGAGAGAGAGAAAAGCTAAAATAATTTAAATATTTTAACAATTTGCTATCATTTTAGTACAATGACTAATACAATGAAAAATGTTATTAAATTACTACACCAAGTAAATAAAATGTTTTTTTCCCCACATAAAATAAAAAATAATATAATAACTGATATATATATATATAATACCTTGAAAACCCTCATGTTAAATAATTAAACAATTAAAAATGTACACTAGGAGTCAAAAGTTTTTGAACAGTAAGATTTTGAATGTTTTTAATGTATCTTCTGCTCACCAAGCCTGCATTTATTTTATCTAAAGTACAGCAAAAACAGTAAAATGTTGAAATATTTTTACTATTTAAAATAAATATTTTCTATTTGAATATATCTTAAAATGTAATTTATTCAAAGCTGAATTTTTACTCCAGTCACATAATCCTTCAGAAATCATTCTAATATTCTAATTTGCTGCTTAAAAACATTTACCATTATTATTATTATATTGAAAACAGTGGAGTAGAATAGTGTAAAATGTTTAAAAAATATATTTCAGATAAATGCTGCTCTTTCTATCTTTATATTCATCAAAGAATCCTGAAAAAAAAATACTCAACTGTTTTAAATATTGATAATAATAATAATAATAATGTTTCTTAAACAGCAAATCAGTATATTAGAATGATTTCTGAAGGATCATGTGACTCTGAAGACTGGAGTAATGATGCTGAAAATTTAGCTTTGATCACAGGAATAAATTACATTTTTAAATATATTCAAGTAAAAACAAAATATTTTAAATAGTAAAAATATTTCACAATTTTACAGTTTTTGCTGTGTTCAAATAAATGCAGACTTGGTGAGCAGAAGAGACTTATTTAAAAAAAAAACATTAAAAATCTTACAGTCCAAAAACTTTTGACTGGTAGTGTATTAGGATTAAAGTTTGGGTTATGTTTGACTTCTGCTCCGAATACCATGAGTATGTGATACAACAGAATAAATATAGAGCATATAAAACTGATTATAAAACAGTATAATATAGAGTGTTTTCTCTTTGGGAAGCTAGTGTGGTTCATTGTCACATTGGTTTATTCAAATGAGTCAAAGGCATAATATTATATCTGACACAGAAAAAATAACTGTATATATCAAGTAATCTTCCAGAAACGTTCTCAAAAATGTCACCAACTTCCTAAAATATCCCTGAATGTAACGGTTTCACATAATCTTTCAATAGACCCAAATAATTGTACAGACATTGTTTTTTATCAACAGAGCTTTCACGTCCCAAAGAGAATTAAGGGCATATGTGTAGACTGTCCCTTCTCATGCAGATATATAGACAGAGAAGCTGGAAAACAATGTGTAGAATCAAGATTCCATACTTTATAGAGGACAGGCAGTATAGTAATCATTTATACAACAATCAGTTTGTTTTCCAAATGAAAGCAGCAGGTTGTAATGTCTCTATGGAGCTTGAGCGGTCTAGACGTCATAGAACAGACGCACAAGATGATAACGGATTCCAAATGCTACAGCGCTCCCCAAAACCTGAGAAAGAAATATCATATTATTTCAATCCAGCAAAACATCAGTTTCCTTTGAAGAAACACAATTTAGACAAACCTTTGAAAACCTGCATACTGAAAGTGTGATTTCTACACTTGGAAAAGTCATTTAAAATGATCAAGTCTTAAACCGCCATGGGCATTTTTATATTGGATATACATTTAGCTAGTTATGCCTATCTCTATAGTATTTTATCATGTAAAAAATTTATAGAGAGAGAAAGAGAGGGAAAGATATTTTTTTAAATCCTTATCCTTAAAACTGAAAAAGAGTGGAAACCCTGAAGAACATTTAACTAGTGCTGGGTGATATGGCAAAAATGTAATCTCACTATTTTTTCCCCATATTGATCGATAACGATATATATTTTGATATATAAACTGGTAATGCTGCCAGCTTTAAAAGGGTATCCCAACTATGACTAAAGCCATAACAATTTGAGGGTTCATTACATTTCAAAGTATAGTTTATTAACAAAAACAGATTACATATTTAGCCTTAAATTAAGACAACTTACTAAAATAAATGGAAAAACTAAAAGTTGTGACAAAAGAAGGTAAATGAGAGTAAATGTGCAAAATGTAAACATTTTGTTGTAAACATGATTTGTAAGTAACACAATCAGTTTTTTCTTTTCCAGAAAGACAAGTCTGCACTGCAATGCTTTTCTAACTTAGATTTTTTGTCTTGTTTCCAGCCAAAATATCTAAAAACTCTTAAATCAAGAAGGATTTTCTAGACAAGTAAAAATTGTCTTGTTTTCAGAAAAAAAAGAAGTCAAAATTAAGTGAGTTTTTGCTTGAAACAAGCTAAATAATCTGCCAATGGGGTAAGAAAAATAATCTAGTTTTCATCTTGAAATAAGATTATGCTTGAGGCTGGAAACAAGACCAAAAATCTAAGTTAGAAAAGGCAGTGTGTCTACATCGTCTGGCTTTAAGAGGTAGATTAAATGTGCAAAATGTAAACATAAAACCATACAACTAGAAATTGCACACAATTTGTCAAACTTTTACTTTTTTTTGTCAGGAAGACTAGACTGTCAGCAGTGTCTGGCTTTAAGAGGTAGATTAAATGTGCAAAATAAAATTAAAACATGAAACTGTACAATTTCTGGCAAGTGCACATAATGTGTAAAATATTACACACAACTTTGTAATCTGAAATAACCATAGTAAAGCATATTACCTCTAAACTCTGGAATAAATTCAAGGGATTCACCTGTATTAAAAGCATGATTGCGGTTAGGTTTCTCTCATGGGTAGGTCCCAGTATTTTTAGCACCAGGTTGATAAGGGTCATGTTGTTACACTCAATAAACTCATCATCTCCTTCCTGCCCTCTACGCACATCCAGAAGCCATAATGTTTCTGCCACCTGCAGGATAAAACAAGAAATCACACTCAAACATACAGGGAATACCTTTCTAAACCGACAGTTGCATAAACTATTCAACCCCCCAGAGACTGAAGTACTTTACGAATACAAGCTTTTCTGAAGATCCAGGACTTTATAAAAATTGCATCTAGATTACAGGCATATTCAAAGTCATAATGTCAATATATGTGACCCTGGACCACAAAGCACAGGTATATTTGTAGCAATAGCCCAAAATACACTGTGTGGGTCAAAATTATTAATTTTTCTTTTATGGCAAAAATCATTAGGATAAAGTAAAGATCATGTTCCATGAAGATATTTTGTAAATTTCTGATCGTAAATAAATCAAAACGTAATATTCGTTTAGTAATATGTATTGCTAAGAACTTAATTTGGACAACTTTAAAGGCGATTTTCTCAATATTTTTTTGCACTCTCAGATTCCAGATCTTCAAATAGTTGCATCTCAGGCAAATATTGTCCTGTCCTAACAAACCAAACATCCATGGAACACTTATTTATTCAACGTTCAGGTGATGTATAAATCTCAATTTTGAAAATGTAACACTTATGACTGGTTTTGTGGCCCAGGGTCACATATAATGTAAGATTTTTGAGTTCTCAAATTGTTTAATGAAAAAATATAAGCAAAAGCGCACACATCTGTCTCAATAGGGTGCTCGACCAAAAAAAGCGTATCAAATGAAAGTTTACATAAAGTCTGCAACACCGTAGCTCCAAAATATAAAAATGTATTCTTTAAAATCTTTCCTCCATAGCTCTAGAAAAAAGGTGACGTTTCGAGCACACAGGCTCTTCATCAGACACAACTGAACACATGTGTGCCCCTCTTTAAACTTACGGTAGTGACATCACATGACTTCACCCAAAGTCTTATTCACAAAAACAGTGTCAAAAAATGATTTTTTTTTAATAATACAGTTATGTCATAATTATTCAACCCCTAGTCAACATTGCTGTTTTTTTAGTCACTTATTTGTATGGTGGGGAACAAAATTGTCTTAAAACACAATTAAACCTTTAGAAACTCTATTAGAAAACAGAATAAGCTTGAGCTGTTACACATACACACAGTTAGCCCATGCATATGCTGAAGTTTGTCTAGCAACAGTATAGTCTCCAGAGCTCTCACAAAAGCTATAGAAATGAAACAATCTTATTATTTTAGAAAGTCTAAGGACTTTGAAGATTTCCAAGACATTATAAGTTCCTAGAGACAGCTGGCAGCCTTATTCCTTAGATTAAAATGTGTTGTACCAGAAAACCTTGGACAAGTGTGTGGAACAAAAAAGCACAATTTCATAAAATGTTTGATCAGCACAGCTGAGGAAAAACCTGCAATGTACTGGCACCGACTTGCAAGATGGCCTGACGAAAGAAGGAAAAACATTTCAAAACAGAGTATAAGAAGAACTGTATACAAGTACATGTTGAGGCATCTTGCCAAATACTAATCTTGACCAAGAAGAACAAGAAGGCCAACTTGAACATGCTAAAGAAATTCTGGGTAGACCTGTGGAGTTTTGGAATAATGTTTTATGGAGTGATGTAACCAAACGTCCAAACTTGGACCTTTTTGGACCTATGGATCAGCAGTATGTCTGGTGCAAAAAAAACAAAACCAAAAAAAACAAAGCTTATAAGCAAAAGAACACCATCTCCATGGTCAAATATGAAGGTCGGCCAGCGAAAAAAGACTGGAAATCAAGACTGTATGAAGGACATCATGGATTCTTTGAAGTATCAGGTCATTTTGGCAAAAACTGTGATGCCTCTGGTGTAAAGACTGAAGCTAATGATCAATGAACATTCCTGCAGGACAATCATCCCAAAGTATGTATCCAAATCTGCTCATGCTTTGTTCAGAGATCAGTCAAAAAATGTTCTTAAGTGGCCTGTTAAGTTTCCAGATTTAATTCTCATTGAAAATGTTTGTTTGAATTTGAAGAAAGCAGTGGCAAAGTGAAAACCAAAGATTATCACTTATTTGAACACGTTTTCAGGTGAGGAATGGGCCAAGATTGCAGTAAAGAGGTGACAGAAGCTTCAAAGGCAGCGTTTATTAGTGGTTTTAAAGAATAAAAGATTGTGCACCAAATTTGACTTTTGAGGGTTGAATAATTTTGAACTTGAAAGTTTAGAGCCAATTTGATTATGTTCTTTGAATAACTTTCTCTAATCGTGTACTGATGCCTTTGTTAAATTTTCACAAAATTGTTCTCTGTGCACAATGACTTACAGTTCAAGGGGGTTGAATATTTTCGACTGCATCTGTATTTAAGATAATAAACACTGACAGTGGCATGTGTTTACCTTCAGAATAAGTTGTCCTAATTTGCCCAGGTCCTTCTGTTTGAACTTGGAGTAGCTCATGTTAAGCTTTCCTGTGTCAGACTGTAACCTGCATTAATCATTTTTAGATGTCAAGCTCTCATAACCATTTCATTTTGCCTTATGCATGGTGTAAATGCTTAGGAAACACTGCTGAAATTATTAGTAATGCATGCATACAACTTTGGTCACACAGTAGGAATCATGCATAAGATCATACAGTAGGAATGTTTTAAGAACACTGATTTAAGCTCTGATTGAAGAAAGCAAGTTAGAGATCAGCTATCATATAATTTAGACACAACAAGTTAGACTAGCCCTTGGCAAACACTTATTCAAATAAATTCCAATGACTGTCCAAATAAATTCTACTGCAAATAAAAAAGAATTTCTGGTACAGCTTGATTTGTTTGAGTAATAACCCACCTAGGCAGGCGATGTCTGGGACAGGGAATAATGTGAAACAGCTGAGGCAGAGAGTAAATGAAGTTGATAACTTGGGGGATGAAGAAAAGCAGCATGGTCTTACTGAAGTGGCCGAGTATCCCAACTACTGCAAACGTCATTCCAGCAAAGTAACAGAAAGTGTCTCCCACAAACACAGAGGAAGGGTACCTGACAGAAGATACATTTAAAAGTGCATTATTTGTTCAATAATAGGAGTGGTTGACTATAACTTATAGACTTCAGTATTTTAATGGCCTCTCTTAAACTAAAGTAAGTAAAGATGATCAAAAAGCAAGTTTTAACAAACCAGTTGTGGTAGAAGAGGGCTAGTGTAGTGAAGAAAAAGGGAATCATGAAGTACAAGGAGAAAACATGGTCATCCCTGTAGTCTCCTGAAAGACAATTTCAATTGGACAACACAAGTTATAGCTAACAAAAAAAAAGCAATATCAGAAAGTTTAAACAAATTAAGGATCATAAAACACTGAAGACTAGAGTAAAAAATAATTATTTAAAACTTTTGAACAGTAGTGTGTATCATATTGATCCAAAGTACAGCAAAAGCAGTAAATTGTAAAAATATTTTACCATTTAAAACAGCTGTTTTCTATTTTAAAATATTTAAAAAATGTAATTTATTCCTGTGATTTTAAAGCTGAATCGCTTGATCCTTCAGAAATCATTTGAATATGTTAATTTGCTGTTAAATTTTATCATCAATATTTTAAATGGTACATTTTTTCAGGATTCTTTGAAGAATAGAAAGATCAGCATTTATCTGAAATAAAATGCTTTTTTATATATATTTTTTAATATATTTTAATTAATAGTTATTTAGCAAGGATGCTTTTAAAATGATCAAAGTGATGATGACAACATTTATAATGTTACAAAAGATCTATTTCAGAAAAATCCTGTTCTTTTGAACTTTTTATTCATCAAAGAAACCTAAAAAAAAATTCTACTCAGCTGTTTTCAGCATAATAATATTTTTTGAGCAGCAAATCAGAATATTAGAATGATTTCTGAAGTATCATGTGACTGGAGTAATGATGCTAAAAAAATCATTTAAAAATTTTTTTTTACAAAAATTGCATTTTATATATATATATATATATATATATATAAAATGCAGCCTTGGTGAGCTGAAGAGACTTCTTTAAAAAAAAAACATTACAAATTTTACTGTTTAAAAACTTTTGACTGGTAGTGTATAAATTATGCATATTTTACCAAGGGATTTGAATCTAGGTGGAAAATGTGATAAAACAGGTTGAATATAAACCCATCCCTCACCATTGAGTTCCAGTAAATTAAAGAGGATGAGGGAGCCAGATATGAAGAGAGCTTGCCCAGACTCAATGCCATTGATCCCAGCTAAGATGTTGATGGCATTTGTGCAGAACACAGCCAACATTCCCATATATACATAATACAGAATGCCTGAAACACATTTTGAAAATGCTTAGAATATCAACAAGCACACATGTCAAACAAGAAAGCAATAAAATCAACCCATATAGAGCACCAGACATTTAAGCAGACTGTCTGACTGTCAAACTCACCCAAGTCCAGATGCATCCCCAGCAGGACACGGAAAGGTTTGGGCACGACGATGACAGTGTTGCCAAAGTTAGTGAAGTAGACCATGAGTAGAGGCAGGGAGGCCATGGTGGGCAGCAGTAGCTTGTGTCTCCATCGCAGGTTCAGAACGTCATCAGCAAAGCCCAGGAATATCATGCAGCAGATGGCCAACAATGCACCAATCAGCTGCACAAACTAAATGGACATATCAATGACCAAATCATGGTAAAAAGCAAAGTGAAGACATATAGAAAACATTTACATTTAGCTACATTTTTCAGCAAGGTACACCAAGATTACCATGATGCACGTCCATAAAAGGTCCTCAGTTATCAAGTTCATTAAAGGCAAAGCGCAAATTAGTTTTTGTCTAAAAACATACACTAAATCTTTTATGCTCATCCAAGGTGCTTTTATTTGATGAAAAATACAGTATAAACAGCAATGCTGTAAAATATTATTACAGTTTAAAAATGTGATGTTTTCAATTTTTTATGTTTTTTAGTCTCTTCTGCATTTATTTGATCCAAAGTACAGCAAAAACAGTAACATTTTTAAATATTTTTGCTATTTAAAGTAACTGTTTTCTATTTGAATATATTTTAAAATGTAACTTATTTCTGTGATAAAAAACGACATTTTCAACATCACTGTGCCAGTCTTCAGTGTCACATGATGCTTTAGAAATAATTCTAATATGTTGATTTGCTGTTCAAGAAACATTTATTATATGTATAATTTACTTCAGAGTCAGTATAAAATACTTTTACTTAGCATGGATGCTTTAATTTGATCAAAAGTGATGATAAAGACATTTATAATGATTTCGATTTCAGAAAAACCTTATTTCTGTTCATCAAATAAACACGAAAAAAATTATACTCAGCTGTTTTCAACATAATAATAATAATAATAATAATAAAATAATTTGACCAGCAAATCATAATGTTAGAATATGACTGGAGTAATGATACTTAACAATTCAGCTTTGAAATCACAGGAATAAAACATTTCACAGTTTTACTGTTTTTGCTGTACTTTGGATCAAACAAATGCAGGTTTTTTGAGCAGAAGAGACTTCTTAAAAAAAAAAAACTCATTTTGACTGGTAGTGTATATTAAAATAAAATGTATTCCTGTGATCAGTGACTCAGTCTCATGATCCTTCAGAAATCATTATATGTTGATTTGCTGTTCCATGAACATTTCTTATTATCATTGTTTAAAATAGCTGTGACTTATTTATTTTTTTGTGGACAACATGATAAATTGTAAGCTTTTGTAACATTAAGTCTCTACTGGGTCAAATTAACCAAATTTTAAAAACTTCCTAAGCTAATATTTTTTTCTGAGGAAAGATGGACGTGTAGTGATGAAAGCTAAAATATTAAATGTCATGGATGAATATTTACAGAGTAATCTACTATTTTATAGAGGGAGGTCAAAATGGCAATTTTCACCTTAGATTCAGAGTCAAGTTACAGAGGGTTAAAAATAACTTCAGAAAGATGGCAACATCATTATCTTATTTTTGCACAGAGATTGGTAGCTCTATTAGTAAAATCTTTAGACTTTAGCAATCTTTGTTGCATTTTGTGCCAATGATGACCATTCAAAAATGGAGAAACAGCACTTTTCAAGTTTTTCTCCAAAATTTGCATGTCTGTAACTCAAGAAATATTAAAGATATTTGAATGTCCTTTTAGACACTGGGTCTTAACAAACTTTTCTTTTGGCATCTTTATTTTTAATGCCCTATGACATTTGGTTCCAGAGATATTGAAATTTTAATATGGCTCTGGCAAGAAATTGTTAAAATGTACACATTTTCAGTGGTGAAAAACCAAACATGGGTCCGTTTGCAAAAAAAAATCAAATTTCAACATTATTTCTTCTTCAGACATTGTTCTTTAAATAAAATAAGTATCAGCAGTATACAAAGTGACCAACTTTTGGTTTTCGACCACTGAAAAATGTGTACATTTTAACAATTTACTGCCAGAGCCATATTAAAATGTCAATATCTCTGGAACCAAATGTCATACTGCATTAAAAATAAAGATGCCAAAAGAAAAGTTTGTTAAGACCCAGTGTCTAAAAGGACATTAAAATATCTTTAATACTTCTTGAGTTACAGACATGCAAACTTTGGAGAAAAACTTGAAAAGTGCTGTTTCTCCATTTTGGAATGGTCACCATTGGGTAACATTCAACAAACTGGACATGGAGCCTCATTAAGATCCCCATATCTCTGGGACTGAATGATGTAGGGCCTTGATAATTAAGATTCCAAAAGAAACTTTTATTAACAACTAGAATCTAAAATCAAATTGCAAAATCTTTACTACTTCTTGAGTTATAGGCATGCAAACTTTATATTTTAAAAACTTTAAATATATAAAATATATTTTTATAAACTTTAAATATTTATGGGAATATTTAAATATATTTAATAGTTCTTGAGTTAGAGACATGCAGACTTTGGAGAAAAACTTGCTGTTTTCCCATTTCTGAATGGTCACCATTGGCACAAAATGCAACAAAGATGGCTAACGTCAACAGATTTTACTAATAGAGCTGCCAATCTCTGTGCAAAAATAAGATAATGATGCTGCCATCTTTCTGAAGTCATTTTTAACCCCTTGTAACTTGACTCTGAATCTAAGGTGAAAATTGCCATTTTGACCTCCCTCTACAAAATAGTGGATTACTCTGTAAATATTCATCCATGATATTTAATATTTTGGCTTTCATCACTATACATGTCTATCTTTCTTCAGAATAAATATTAGCCAAATAAAAAAAATAAATAACTGAATACATATTTTAATGCAAAAGTGTTCATAAAAACCAAACTGGTGAATTCTTGAAATGTGTTTATTGTTTTATAACCAGGCAGGGGATGATTATCTCACCTCGTTGTGAGGAAACCTTTGACACTTCTCTCCCATAAAGCACTGGAGAAAGGGAACAGGGATGAAGAGGAAGAGAATAATAAGGAAGACTGTGCCACTGATTACACCTTGCGATTCAGGCCTGGTTAATAGAAAAAAAAGGAGTTAAATTCAGGTTCCAGACATCAAACTGCAATACTTTTGATTTAAAAATCAACCACTTACACTTCTTTCTTAATGGTTTTATTTAGGTCCATGCCATAGAGTCTCGCAGATATGAAATGGTCCTTAAAAGCAGGGATAAGCTTGATTGTTGCAATGCACCCAAGTGCAGACATACAACAGTTGATGAAAAGAGGAAGAACAGGAATTGGAGACATCTTCTCCATGGGCTAACACGACATAAAAAAAAATACAATATACAGTATCTACTGTACAAAAATCCAAATCCAAGTTGAAAACAGCTCGATTCCTGTCAGCAACATTCAAAACTTTTATGTTGCATATCCATAATGAAGCTGTCTGTCATTCAGTGGCTTAACATGTTTCTTCCAGGTTGACAAATACAACTATAGCTGAATTAAACCGCGCACATAAATGACAATATCCCTTGATTTCGAATGGACGGAACTGTTTTTTATACAAAAGTACGGAATCAATGAACGCCAGTTCATTGGCTTGATGATGACAGCTAGATTTACACAAGGTCGGGTAAGTTAAATAACAATCAAGAGATAAAAAAGAACCCTGGTTATGAGTAACTAGTTACTCGAAATCATCTTTGACGTCAAAAAGTAATAGATATGTCAGTTTACTGTGTTTGGCTCTGATCTCATAAATTCCACGTCTACTTCCGTCAACATAATCCGTCCGCCGACTGGTTACAATTAACCTGCTTATTATACTTTCATAAATTGATGGTAAGACAGTAAATAATTCGCAATACTGATAAGAAGCACGATAGTGATCAGGTAGGTCTTTTGTCAAAGAAACACGTAGATATATTAGTTATCGTTTTGGTTTCCGTCGAACTTTCGCAGACGTAACACAGACGGAAATAAAGTGAATATTACGTTAAAGGTCCTATTTTCCGTGTTTATAATTACAGCAATGTGTGACTCTAATAGTAGCCTATAAATATGATATATTTTTTTTAGAATGACCAAAAAGTCGTATTATTATTTTTTAGTTTTTTCTAATTTATTTTTTTTTAGTATAGACATATACTTTAATATTTGCCTTAAAACTGTATTATGCTGATACATTTTCTTCAAGAAATAAGGGCTGAAAAATGTAATGCTGTAAACATTATATTTGATTGAATATGTTTTTGTATATTTTGGCAGTTTCTTATTCAAAACAAGCAGAGGGGAAGCCTTGGAACAAAGATTATGCTCACTTTACAATAATATATCAATATAACAAGGCTAGTGCTTGGCAGCGATAAGTCACATCCAAAATAAAAGTTTTAGTTTATTATATGTGTTTATATTTATTATGGATATATAAAGACACACATAAAGTATATATTTAAAAACATTAAAAACATTACATTACATGTATTTATATTCATATAATCTATATTATATACACATATATACATATATTTAATATATAAACATACCATATATATATATATATATATATATATATATATATGGTCACATATTTGTGTCTCTTGAAAATAAAAATTAAGGTATTCTTTTTATTATGAATGTAAATATCGCTTAGATTGTAATATTATATATATATTAATAATATAAAAAAAAACAACGTAATAATAATAATATAATAATCTAAACATAATAGCGTAAAATGAAAAGTCACCTAATAACACAACTGACTATCACATTGTTAAATTTGGTATCTTTATGCAAAACAAAGAAATAGAATTTTTGTGCCATAATATGTTGATTGTAGCAAAGTTTTATATACACAAATGTAGATTTGTTAAAGTTTCTCCTTGTTTCACAGCATTTAAAAATTATTTTAAAAAATTATTTAAATCCATAAAACATTTGAAAACAAGTGCCTTAAAATTCTCTTTTTGCACTGTATTTTATGTATAATAATTTGTATTCCTGTTTTATTTTATTTTAAATAAATTTTTTTAAATCATTTAACATAAATTTTTTTTATTGTTGTGATTATTACTTTTTATGATTATTTTAACTCATCTTACGTTTTTATGATTTTATTATTTCCTTTTATGTAAATCACTTTGAATTACCATTGTGTATGAAATGTGCTATATAAATAAACTTGCCTTGCCTTGCCTATTTGTTTTATTTTATTTATTGTTTATTTTTTTATTTTTTCATATTATTTAGTTTAGTATATGCTCCTCGGATGTAGTGTTATATGTTTTTAACATTAGAATATGACAATGCCTATTTGTTATTTGAAAGTTAAAAAAAAAAAAAAAAACTAATAACACAATATTGACTAAAACAGAAGTTGGCTAATACAAAATTAGAAAAATCAGTCCACAACACTAAATAAGCGAATACTCGTATCTTCAAAGTGATGGCAATAGGAGCATAGCAACCCTGTGTTTATGACATAATGTAAATCGTCATAAACATCAGCGAGTGCGCTTGTGTGGAGCGCAGGCCGGGAATGTGCGCATTGCGCTTGCGCAGTTTCGGCATCTCGAGCAAGTGTGCGTGTCTCTTTAAATACGCTGTGTGTGTTTGTGTTGCTACACTATTTGACAGCTCGACTGTTCTGTTCCTGCGCGTTACCATTACAGACCATTCGACACAGACGGTGGGAGGGGGCACGTTTTCTCTTGAGTTGACAGCACTGGAGATTATAAATGTGCGGTTTTATGTAGCGCGCAAAAGATAGACGAAACGGAGGCCATGTACCGATCAACTCAGGTTTGATCGTAGGAGATGCTCGGACCTGAAGCCTGGTGCTGGAATTACGAAGACATGATGTAGCCATTGAGCTGCTGATCTCCAAAGACGGCGTTTTTCATCTGATCGGTAACATTCCTTCCTATTCTTTTAAACGCTAGATATACATTGGGCGTCATGTGCGCATGTAGCAATTTTGAGTCAGTTGCCTAAAAATGCTGTCTAGATAGGCAGCTTGGCACGCAGCTTTTCGAATGGCGAGCATGCATAATTTGATATGGACACCATTTATTAAACCCAAGCTTAGAATGTAAATGCATCGCTAGATGGGTCATTGATGAACGTTGCAATGCAGCACTGACCCAGAACACAGCTGCTGTCATATTGTGACAGTAACGTGACAGAATCGGAACGGGTTTGTATGAGAGACAGGCTTCTTCACACAGGACTAGACTGTGCAACCGATATGAGTTTTCTTGGAAGAAGTTGTGCACTTCTCCGGTTTCAGGACAGGCATTGGATGTCACACTTTCACCGAAATGCTTAGTCAGTTTGCTTAACTGCTTAAACTTTTAAGCGCAGGTGCTGATACTAACACGAAACATTGTAAATCGCTTTGATAAGAACACGTCTTTGCAACCTTTGGTTACTATAGTAACCGTAGTTTGGGAGCAAATGGTTAAAGTGGTAACTAGAGTCATTATTGTGCAATACAAATTAGCACCACTGTTATAGTGACCCTGGACAACAAAACCAGCCATATGGGTGAATTTTATGTTATTATATAAGTAATATATATATATATATATATATATATATATATATATATATAAAATAATAATATTATTATTATTATTATGGAAGCTGAATAAATAAGCTTTCCATAGA
This sequence comes from Cirrhinus molitorella, assembly GCA_033026305.1. Lineage (NCBI taxonomy): Eukaryota > Metazoa > Chordata > Actinopteri > Cypriniformes > Cyprinidae > Cirrhinus > Cirrhinus molitorella. The sequence goes on from CM065119.1 coordinate 47,974,281, forward strand.
TGTATGGTTTGTTAGGATAAGACAATATTTGATACAACTATTTGAAAATCTGGAATCTGAGGGTGCAAAAAAATATAAAGTTCTTAGCAATGCATATTAAGTTTTTGTTATATTTATGGTAGGAAATGTACAAAATATCTTCATGGAACATGATGTTTACTTAATATCCTAATGATTTTTGTGGTCTAGGGTCACACACAGACAACCACACACACACACACACACACATATATATATATATATATATATATGAAGAGTTCAGATGCAAAACCAGCTAAAAGCCATCTCGGTCAAAAATGAGATAATGATACTGAGTGAATGCTCTTGACACATATTATACATCCATCAAATACTTTTACTTCAAACTCGCTAAAATCCCAGCCTCAGCCCAATCAGAAGTACTAGTACTTACATAGAAGCCTATACATCTGAGCCTGATAAAAATGCATTTTTTAAAGAAAGACGTCAGATGGATTTAGTGGCTTTTGCATCTGAACTCTTCATATTTTGTATATGTATATGTGACCACAAAACCAGTCATAAGTGTCAATTTTTCGAAATTGAGATGTATACATCATCTGAAAGTTGAATAAATAAGCTTTCCATTGATGTTTTGATAGGACAGTATTTGGCACAGATACAACTATTTGAAAATCTGAAATCTGAGGGTGCAAAAAACTAAAAATATTGAGAAAATCGCCTTAAAATTGTCCAAATTAAGTTCTTAGCAATGCATATTACTAATCAAAAATGAAGTTTTGAAATGTTTATGGTAGGAAATTTACTAAATATCTTAATGGAACATGATTACTTAATATCCTAATGATTTTTGGCATAAAAGAAAAATCAATAATTTTGACTCATACAGTGTATTTTTGGCTATTGATACAGTGACTTAACACTGGTTTTGTGGTCCAGGGTCACACATGATAACTGTGGTGTTGTGAAAATACCACGGCACCTTTTTTTAGGTAAGTTGGTCTTACTTATGAATTGTTTGGTAGGAAAACATTGGCCAAGAATATAATATACATGTAAATAGAAAAGAAACCTGTTTTTTCTGTGAATAAGTGGCATGAATTTGAACTTTTGTTAAAGGCGCAGTTTACCATAAAATGTGAATTTGCTCATCATTTTTACCCACATGTTGTTCAAACACATATGAGATAGAATAACAATCTCAGATTTGCAATAGAAAGGGGCTGTTCACATAACATTCATTTTTACATTCAACTGCATTGTTTTTTGATGATTTCTCTATTTAAATATGCACTAGACAAAAAAGAAAACTTTTGTACTCAGCATTTTAAGTTCTCGAATATTTTCTCATGAACATCTTGTAAATTCTTAATCTTTTTTTAGTTCTCAAGTTTTTTAGTACATCTTTTAAATTCTCAAATATGTTCGTAAAAAACATTTTTTAACTTCTCAAATCTTGTTCGGGACCTGATAAAGACATACTTGAGAAAAAAAAAAACGAACAAAAAAAGAGAATTTAAAAGATTTACTTAAGAAAAACTTGAGAACTAAAAAACGAAAATATTTACTTAAATAATAACTTCTATATACTTAACTTTAAGTTTTCAAATCTTTTTTAAATACATCTTTTAAGGTCTCAGAACATTTTTTTCAAATTCTCAAATACTAAAATGTTGGGGACCTGAAAAGACGTACTTGAGAAAAAAATGCACAAAAAAAAAATAATTCTTGATATCAACAATTATAGTTTTTATTAGTTGAAATTCAATTCTTGATATCAATAATTAACCTTTTTACTAGTGGAAATGTTATTCCTGATATCAAAAATTGCCATTGTTACTAGTAAAAATCCAATTTCTGATATCAAGAATTAGCATTTTAACTAGTGAAAATTGAATTGTTGATATCAAGAATTCATATCCTGCGAATGAATAAAGGTCAAAACGGCTTGCCATAGTGAGAATTGTATTTCTGATATGTGAAATTGACATTTTAACTAGTAAGAAATCAATTCATGATATCAGCAATTAAATTTGAATGGGAGTCTATGGTGACATTTACCTAGTGAAAATACAATTCTTGATATCAACAATTATAGTTTTTACTAGTTTAAATTCAATTCTTGATATCGATAATTAACCTTTTTACTAGTGGAAATGTTATTCCTGATATCAAGAATTATAATTTTAACTAGTGAAAATTTAATTGTTGAAATCAAGAATTCATATCCTGCGAATGAATAAAGGTCAAAACGGCTTGCCATAGTGAGAATTGTATTTCTGATATGCGAAATTGACATTTTAACTAGTAAGAAATCAATTCATGATATCAGCAATTAAATTTGAATGGGAGTCTATGGTGACATTTAACTAGTGAAAATACAATTCTTGATATCAACAATTATAGTTTTTACTAGTTGAAATTCAATTCTTGATATCGATAATGAACCTTTTTACTAGTGGAAATGTAATTCCTGATATCAAAAATTGCCATTGTTACTAGTAAAAATACAATTTCTGATATCAAGAATTAGCATTTTAACTAGTGAAAATTGAATTGTTGATATCAAGAATTCATATCCTGCGAATGAATAGAAGTCAAAACGGCTTGCCATAGTGAGAATTGTATTTCTGATATGTGAAATTGACATTTTAACTAGTAAGAAATCAATTCTTGATATCAACAATTAAATTTGAATGGGAGTCTATGGTGACATTTAACTAGTGAAAATACAATTCTTGATATCAACAATTATAGTTTTTACTAGTTGAAATTCAATTCTTGATATCGATAATTAACCTTTTTACTAGTGGAAATGTAATTCCTGATATCAAAAATTGCCATTGCCATTGTTACTAGTAAAAATACAATTTCTGATATCAAGAATTAGCATTTTAACTAGTGAAAATGGAATTGTTGATATCAAGAATTCATATCCTGCGAATGAATAGAAGTCAAAATGGCTTGCCATAGCTCTGGACCTTGTGTTTTTATTCAAAAAGCATTCTGTATGAATTGAGTAAATGATGACAGAATTTTCATTTTCCCTTTAAGATGTCACTGTTCCTGTGAGATGTTGTCTATGTTGCATGGCTGTGTCTCCCTACATCCCGTCTTTTTCCACTCGACTTACTCTCTGTCTCTCTCCCCTTTTCCTCAGAGTTCCAACCTTCGTGAGTCAAGATTCTCAGCCCTTTGTAAAAATGAGATTTAAGTGATCGCTGACTAGGGAGATGACGACTTTCCAGGACGTGAGCTGGCTGGTTCAGGTGGCGCTCTTCTGCGCCTCGCTGCTGGTCGTACTGGCCTGGCTCGTTCAGTTCTCGCTGGCGTTGGTTCGCCCTAGGTGGTGCACGAGGGTCCAGGGTAAGAGAGACACCCCATGGCAGCTGCCCTTGAGTCTCACCCACCAGACGCTGACGGGCGGCGTGTGGGGTTCCCTCCTGGGGCTGAGGCTGGGGCGAGACGGGGCGGGGAGTGACACCGAGGCAGGCGTCAAAGGGCTTTTGTCCTCACTTTTTGCGTTCAAGTCGTTCAGGGAGCACTGGCAGAGAGCCTGGGTGCGGGCGCTCAACGAACAGGCCTGCAGGCAAGGGGTGAGTATGATCTGAAGCGAAATTCAATTTGTTTTGAGACAATATGGTGTAGAAAATGATGTAGGAGGTTTTGTGTACACACACACATGTGCTGTCATTGCTCCATGCATGTTTATACATGTGTAAGAGTATTTTTAGGCTCTGTGAGTGTGTGTGGGCATAATATCATGGCCTGGCTACTTGTTAGTGAATGTGTGGGTGTGAAAGTGTCAGGGGATGCAGGTTCTTGTGTAACAACCACACACACACACACACTCTCTCTCTCTCTCCTCCTTGAAAATCGGCTCTGCAGTGAATATTGCACATGACAGGCCTCAGTCTCCTCTGGGGCTTCTCACATGGGACTAAATTTGCACTTATTTTTGCTTAGCTAATCAGTGTAAATGAGAGTAATTTGCTGAAAATGTGACACTCTTGTTGCCTGCGTGCACTAGTTTTATATTTAAGAGGCACTTTCACACATGAAACCTGTTAACCGCATCTGTTATTCTCACATGCATTGGTTTATGCATGCTTTTGTCCATATTTTTAACTTCCACACTTTGTTAAATGCTCAAAATGAACATTCGAGCAGATGAAGAAATCAGACAACAAATTGCTTCATAGACATTGTGTTGAATTAATTTTTTAATTTACTCGTGCAAAGCAAAGATGTAAAGATATAAAGTTTCTTTCAAGTTTGGGGTCAATAAGATTTTAAAAACACATTACAATAAGGTGTCGTTTGTTAACATTAATGTATTAAATAACATAAACAAACAATGAACGATACATTTATTACACTGTTTATCTTTGTTAACGTTAGCTAATAAAAATAGTTGCTCATTGTTTGTTCTTGTTAGTTTACAGTGCATTAACTGTGTTAACAAACAACTTTTGGTTTTAGTAATGCATTAGTAAATTAATATTAACTGAGATTAAATGCGGTAGAGGCATTGTTCATTCTTACTTCATGTTAACTAAAGCAGTTAACTAACGAACCTTATTGTAAAGTGTTACCAAGATTTTTTTTTTAATACTTTTATTTAGCAAAGACACATTAAATTGATCAAGTGACAGTAAAGACTTTTACATTGTTACAAATGCTATTCTTTTGAGCTTTCTATTCATCAAAGAATCTTGAGAAAAAAAGTTTCCTCAGAAGTATTAAGTAGAACAACATTTTAACATTAATAATAATCAGAAAAATGTAAACATTTTTAACAATAGTGTAATTAATTAACATTTTATGTAGACTTTTCTGGCAATATTACAACTAAAGGTTACATTTTGTCAACTGGTCTTGCCCCATGACCAAAAATGTCTTTAGGTTTATTCAAAAAGTTGAATCTGTGAAAGCACTGACTTATATTGTAAAATTACTTAAAGGACAAGTTCACTTCCAGAAGATAATTTACTCAACCCCATGTCATCCAAGATGTTCATGTCTTTCTTTCTTCAGTTGCCCCCCAAAATTTTTTTTTTAACCAAAACATTCCAGGAATTTTCTCCATATAATGGACTTTAATGGTGGGCAATGGGAACTTTTTCTTACGTAACTATGTAACGGTTGAAGTCATGGACGCAGAACTAGCGAGGAAGAAGGGTCTTATCTTGCGAAACAATTGATTATTTTCTAAACAAATAGACAGTTTATATATTTTTAACCTCAAATGCTTGTCTTAGTCTGTGTGATCCGGGTCAATACAGTTAAAAAGTATACGGTTAAAAAGTATATAAATTTGTCAATTTGATTCAAAAATAACCGATCGTTTCACTAGATAAGACCCTTCTTCATCAGCTGGGATCATTTAGAGCCCTTTGAAGCTGCGTTTAAACTGCATTTTGGAAGTTCAAATTTGGGGGCACCATAGAAGTTCTCTATATGGAGAGAAATCCTGAAATGTTTTCCTGAAAAATTTCCTTACGACTGAAGAAAGAAAGACATGAACATCTTGGATGACAAGGGTTGAGTACATTATCTGTACATTTTTGTTCTGAAAGTGAACTAGTCCTTTAAGTTGCATGGGTGTATTTGTAGCAATAGCCAAAAATACATTGTATGGGTCAAAATGATTGATTTTACTTTTATGCCAAAAATCATTAGGATATTAAGTAAAGATCATGTTCCATGAAGATATTTTGTAAATCTCCCATTGTAAATATATCAAAACTTAATTTTTGATTAGTAATATGCATTGCTAGAACTTCATTTGGACAACTTTTAGGCGATTTTCTCAATATGCTCCCTTAGATTCCATATTTTCAAATAGTTGTATCTCAGCCAAATATTGTCCTATCCTAACAATTTACATCAATGAAAAGCCTATTTATTCAGCTTTTGGATGATGTATAAATCTCACTTTCGAAAAATTGACACTTAAGACAAGTTTTGTGGCCAATCAGATACTCCGCATCTCTGAAATTGTTCCTAGAGATGTATATTCCTCCAATTTTAGGAAAAACCACACAGATCACACGACTGGTTTAAAGGTCTCTTTAGCAAGTGGTTTCCTCTGTAGCCCTTTGTCTGGTTAAGAGTGTGTTTGAGGACTGGTGAGTTGTGTAAAGGTCTCCACTCCTATATTTAACTCTAACTGTATTTGATCTGTGTCTATATCAAAGCTCAGTAGGTGTACAGAGAAAAAATGAACAACATCCCTCCATCCATCCATCCATCCCCTCTCTAGGCACTTTTCTCCGTGAGGTCAGGCTGGATGGTGAAAAAATGCTTTCACTTGATGAAGCCTTTGCAGATCAGTTCATCAGAGGACTAGCCATCATTTTACGCGATGGCTATCTGCATATTTACTCTGATGAGATATGATCAGAATGCAGAAATGGCATTTTCACCCAACAGGCAGTTCCGGTCGTCTTTTAGAGCAAAAGCGAGCCTTCAAGGGATTTAAACTTCAATACAGTGAACTTTGCTCCAGCACCTGAGCTATAAAGACAGCGGAGGGGGGGAAGAGAAAATCCTTCCATCTCATTTCCTTACCGAGGTCTCCAGCCGATAGTTGTGCCAGTTCAGCAACCTAGTTATTTTCTCAGGTTGTCAAAGTGGGGGGGAGGGAAGGCTGCAGAATGCAGTTATGCAATTGCTTTCCCTTTATCTTAAATTCCTTCACAGTCAGTTGGTTTCTCAGGGAAAAGAGAGGAGGCAGAGGCTAATAAATAGCCATTTATTAGTTAGCTGTTTAATTTAAGTGCATCTTGGCTGTGTGCCATAACTGCAGCTCTGATCGTAACGCAGTCAGCTGATCCAAGAAGCAAGCGATTCTGCAGACTCTGTATGCGGGGTATCAGGAAGTCCTGAAGTAAGGACTTTTCCTAATGAATGTCTTTACCGTTAAGAATCCCCATGTGGGAGTGAGTCTCAGGAGTTAAAGTACTGTGTTTTAGATTTTCACTGTGTGAGATTTTTAGATTTACACTATTTCCGGGCACACTGAAGAGTTCAGATGCAAAATCCACTAAAAGCATCTCAAAAATGAGATAATGATACTGAGTGAATGCTCTCAAAACATACACTGCAAAAAATATTTTTCTGACTTAGATTTTTTGTCTTGTTTCCAGCCAAAATATCTAAAAATACTTAACTCAAGACTTAACTTTGTTTTCAGAATAAAATTAAGTGAACTTTTGCTTAGAACATCAAAATAATTTTTAATTTTATTAATTTCATAATTTTTATTATTTTAAAAAATTATTTTGCTTGTTCTAAGCAAAAACTCACTTAATTTTGACTTTTTTCTGAAAACAAGACAATCATTTTTGCTTGTCTTTGCTTGTCATGATTTAAGATTTAAGAATTTTGTCTTGTTTCCAGCCAAAATATCTAAAAAAAGTCTTAAATCAGGAACAAATTTTTAGACAAGTAAAAATTTTTGTTTTGTTTTCAGAATAAAGAAGTCAAAATTAAGTGAGCTTTTGCTTAGAACATCAAAATAATTTGTTATTTTATTAATTAACAAATTTTTATTATTTAAAAAAATAATTTAGCTGAAAACAAGACAGTCATTTTTGCTTGTCTAGAAAATCCTTCATGATTTAAGATTTAAGAATTTTGTCTTGTTTCCAGCCAAAATATCTAAAAAAAAAATCTTAAATCAGGAACGAATTTCTAGACAAGTAAATATTATTGTCTTGTTTTCAGAAAAAAAGAAGTCAAAATTAAGTACGTTTTTGCTTAGACCATCAAAAAAAAAAAAATTTTATTAATTAATTTTTATTATTATTAAAAAAAAAAAAATCATGTTCTAAGCAAAAACTCTCTTAATTTTGACTTCTTTTTTCTGAAAACAAGACAATCATTTTTGCTTGTCTAGAAAATCCTTCTTGATTTAAAATATAAGAATTTTGTCTTGTTTCCAGCCCAAATATCTAAGTAAGAAAAGCATTTTTTGCAGTGTATTATACATCCATCAAATACTTTTACTTCAAACTCGCTAAAACCCCACCCTCAGCCCAATCAGAAGTACCTCTACTTTGGTAGAAACCTATACATCAGAGCCTGATAATTATTATTATTTTTTTTAAAAGACATCATATTTAAGGATTCATGATCATATTATAGAAGGCTGAGCCTCCATTATGAACACTTACGGAATTATAGTTTCATGACTGTTTGTCAACATTCAGGTTATATTGGTGGGATGATAGTTTTAGGTATGCATGCAAACATACAGGTTATATTGGTGCATTATGTGTGCTTGTGTGAGTCGCGCTACTTAAAGCTAGGAGTGTAATGTTTTTGTAATACGCTTCTTCCCAAAATTCGTCAGACTGCATCATAGAGTTTTGATATTGAAGGTGCGGTCACTTTTACCGTTGTTCTGTTTAATTTCAAGGGCGACATCCAGTCATTCTGATAGGAATCTGCTCAGTCTGGAATTTTGCTTAAAGGTGAAACATTTCCTCACACAGATTGCACATCAGGTTTAAGCTGTTTATGAAAATTAGCTTGGTTTGAAAGTGGCTGCATTGTTGCCAGTGGAAAAGGGACCTTTTTTGCTTGCGAAATTTGGCTGAAATGTGACCTTCGAATACAGAATATTTACCAGACGTCTTTCCAAACCCTCTATTGCGTCTGTTTTCAACATCTGTTCATCTCCCAGAACCCTTCACACAGTCGCACACTATTGAGCTCAGTTCAACTCGTATGAATTTTCTTTCAATTACACAAAGCAGTGGACCGTAAATTCAGAGTTTCAGACGGTCATGCCTTATTTGTTCTTCATTTTAATGATTCCACCTTTTATAAAAGGAAACCATTTATTTTGTCTCCATTCATCTGATAGTTTTATCGTCTGTGATAATAATGTAGGAGGCTAACAGAGGGGAGACGATTAACTGGCTCCAATGAAAAGTGGTCAGGGAATTTAAAGACCTTTCAGATGATTAGCAAGAAAAGGGACATGGGTGCTAGTGTTCAACTAGGCCTATCAATTTAATCTGCAATAACTGGATCTTCTGTGGGAATTTATAGTGCCGTGAAATGTTGGTCACGTGACTCTTCCTCAGAGGTGACCTCCGTGCGCTAGTTAAATATTCCTGTGTTAGATTGGGCTTTGGGGAGAAGTTCCCATTTTGGAAGCTTTGATCTAGAATCTTGTCTCTGAGCAGACCGGATATTTGCTCTTTCGGCGTGCCAGGTCACTGACACCCCGATCCACTCGTATCAAGTTCTTCTGACCTGAAAAACCTGCCAGAGGGGTTGTTCCAGTGCTCGCGAGGTGTTTTTTTGTGTTTGCGCCAGATCAGATCGAGAGCAAAGGAGATCAAGCAACTTTCGCTCTGCCCCTCTGAAGCGCTGGAGCCATCTGTTGACACGGCAACATGAAAACAAACACCATGGTTTCAGCCCTAGCCATGGAGACCACCTCTCAGGTTTGATAGTGAAGGAGAAGAGAGCGGCAAAGTCTCTCATTCTATATTTCCATCTGTTAAACATTCCAGCTGTTTGTGCTTGAAATTAATAACCAGTTATTCATTATTTACAAAACTATGCTGTAACCCTGTAAAGCCTGACATATAAAATACCGTATTGACCTGGATATAAGATGAGTTTTTTTTCTTGGAAATACATCTGAAAAAATGCATTCGTCTTATATTCAGGGTCTAGACTTTGATATGTCAATAAAACACGTACAAGTAATGCGAGTTACGTAATATTATTACTTTTTCCAAGTAACTAGTAAAGTTTTTAATTGACAAGTCTGAGTTAATTTTTCTTCCCATTTATTGATTAAAAGTTCTCCTGTGCCCATGTTAAGAGAAATCGGGAGTAAGATAAAAGATTAAAAAAAGTTCTTCAAGACAAACTTTGAAGTTGGCTTGAGAAAGCTGGACCAGAAAGTTTGAAAAGTAACAAAAAGTTAAGAAGTTTAAAAAGTTTTAGTTTGAAATAGTTTGGAGTTTAAAATGGTTTTTACTAGCACGTTGTTAGCATGATTAACAAGTTGCTAGCATGTTTCTAGCATGATTAGCATGTCACCAGCATGTTGCTAGCAAGTTACTAGCATGTTTCTAGCACGATTAGCATGTCATTAGCACATTTCTAGCATGCTTAGCATGTCATTAGCATTCTACTAGCATGTTGCTAGCATGATTAGCAAGTTGCTGCCATGTTTCTAGCATGATTAGCATTTTATTAGCATGTTGTTAACATGATTCTAGCATGATTAGCAAGTTGGTAACGTGTTTCTAGCATGATTCTAACAAGATTAGCATGTTGTTAGCATGATTATAGCATGATTAGCAAGTTTGTAACATGTTTATAGCAATGATTAGCATGGCACTAGCATGTTACTAGCATTATTAACATGTCACTAGCATGTTCTTAACATGTTTAACATGCATGCCACTAGCACATTGCTAACATGATTAGCAAGTTACTATCATGTTTATAGCATGATTAGCAAGTTACGAGCATGTTAGCATGATTCTAGGATGATTAGCATTTTTCTAGCATGATTAGCTTGTTACTATCATGTTTCTAGCATGTTGCTAGCATCATTAGCATGTTGTTAACATGATTCTAGCATGATTAAGTAACTAGCATGTTGTTAACATGATTCTAACAAGATTTGCATGTTGCTATCATGTTTATAGCATGATAAGCGAGTTGCTAGCATGTTTAAAGAATGATTAGCAAATTGCTACCATGTTTCTAGCATGATTAGCATGGCACTAGCATGTTACTATCATTATTAACATGTCATTAGCATGTTCGTAATATGTTTAGCATGCATGATTAGCATGTCACTAGCACATTTCTAACATGATTAGCAAGTTACTAGCATGTTTATAACATGATTTTTTTTCTAGCATGTTTCTAGCATGATTAGCAAGTTATTTGCATTTTGTTAGCATTACTTTTAGCAAGTTGCTAGCATGTTTCTAGCATCATTAGCAAGTTGCTAACATGTTTCTAGCATGATTGCAAGTTACTAGCATGTTGTTAGCATGATTAGCATGTTATTAGCATATTGTTAGCATAATTAGCAAATTAGTTTGAATGAGTTTGAATGGATTAGAAATAGTAGATAGAAGTCTGAAGGGATTGTGGGAGTTTTGTGAGTTTGAATAGTCTTGGCTCATTTGAACATTCCCTCAATGTAAGTCTATGGGATTTTTCACCGTTTTAATCATTATTTTTAGGAAAATCATTAGTCTGATCAGTTAGAAAACAGTTAGTGTCGACAGATTTAGTCTCAAAAGAAAAAAAACTGATCCAGTATTCCTCAAAATGAATAAAAGCTGTGAAATTCAATGCAATAATTCAATAATTACTTAATGACAGAATTTTCCTTTTTAGGTGAGCCATCCCATTAAATAAGCAGGGAGAGTCTGATTCTGGGCTTGCTGTTGTCTGAGGCATTGAGTGGCCATTAGGAGAGTTTTAGTTTTAACTTTGCAACTTTTTAATTATAATCATTAATGTGAAGGTCTCCAGATAACTTCCTACTTGGAGGATTAAGCAGCCATTGACCACTGGTTAATCTCCTCTGCATAATTTCACATGCGGTGGGATTCTAATCTGATTATTGGTTCGCTGACTGCTACAGAGAGAGTGGGATTGCTTTCGGACTGCCTATAAAGGAAGGATTATAAGGAAGATGATGAATAAAGGATGCGATCATATTGATCAGTTTTGACGTTCCACATCGGGTGCATCCGGGTTGAATTTATACTTGAGTGACTTGCTTTGGGCATATCTGTTTCTAGGTGGCAGAAGCCTAAAAACAAGTCAACACAAATGGACTGATATTACTCTCCCAGCATCCCAGAGAAACCTTGATGTCATTGTGATTTTGCTTACTCGGCTGCAGTGGGAATAAAGAGTTGCTTGCTGCAGTTCTGGTCATATTTGGTTAGTTTCAGGCTACGTTTTTGTAATGTGTGAGGACTGCTAAGAGGCTTTATCCTTCGTTCGTTCTTTACTCTTTCTTTCTCACCCAACACACACACACACACATATATATATATATAAACTCCCTCTAGTAATCCAGGGATTTGGCTGGGGGGGATCTGCACAGCTGGTTATATGAGGCAATAACAATAGAAGGACGTCCTCTGAGATTGCACACACACACATACACACTTAAGTACACTACTTGCTAATAAACACGGTATACAAAAAGAACAAAGCTCTTTGATGTCAAATGATTTGGATAACTTGTCAAAGTTATCAGTTTAATTTGCCACTCAGAGATGATTTACAGAAACTCCCTCTCAAGATTTTGGTAGTTAATTTAATTTTGCGTTAATTTCTCAAGTCGTGTGTGAATATACACTCTAATTTGACCAAATTACATATTGCACTCAAAAAATGTTCTCTCTGGTTGTTTAAAAAATATACAGTGACAGATTTTTGTTTCATTTTAGTATATTTTCTAAGTATACACTACCAGTCAAAAGTTTTTGCACAGTAAGATTTAATGTTTTTAATAAAGCCTCTTCTGCTCACCAACCTGCATTTATGTGATCCTAAGTACAGCAACAGTACACTTTTGAAATATTTTTACTATTTAAAATATATTTTAAAATGTCATTTATTCCTGTGATTTCAAAGCTGAATTTTTAGCATCTTCACTCCAGTCACATGATCTTTCAGAAATCATTCTAATATTCAGATTTTCTTGCTCAAAAACATTCAGTATTATTATTTTTATGTTGAAAACAGCTAAGTAGAAAGTTCAGAATAACAGTATTTTCTGAAATAGGAATCTTTAGTAACATTATAAATGTCTTTATCATCTCTTTTGATCAATTTAAAGCATCATTTCTAAATAAAAGTATTAATTTTTATAAATTATACTAGAGAAATTCACATTTTTGGAGAAAAAACCAAAATAAAGATTGAAAATGAAATACTTATGCATCATATGAAAGTTGACTAAATAAGCTTTCCATTGATGTATGGTTTGTTATGGCAATATTTGGCAGAGATGCAACTATAAAATCTTGAATCTGAGGGTGCAAAAAAATATAAATATTGAGAAAATGGCCTTTAAATTTGTCCAAATTAAGTTCTTAGTGATGCATATTACTTTTCAAAAATTAAGTTTTGATATATTTACGGTAGGAAATTTACAAAATATCTTCATGGAACATGATATTTACTTAATATCCTAATGATTTTTGACATAAAATCAATAGTTTTGACCCATAAAAAGTATTTTTGGCTATGGCTACAAATATACCCCAGCGACTTATGACTGGTTTTGTGGTCCAGGGTCACATAAATGGAATAATTTTATAATGATTTACTAAAATATTGTCTTTATATAATAAGACACCCACAGACCACCTTACAAAAGGCTGCAGGTCAAAGTTAGCTGTGTCCTAATTTATAACCATGCACTACTATACAAAAGTTCAGGAAAATAGGATTTTTCGTTTTAAAGAAATCGATTCTTTTATTCAGCATTAATGCATTGCATTGACCAAAAGTGACAGTAAACACGTTCTATTCAGCATAAATCATGGTTTTGACAAAATATTAAGCTTTAGCAATGATAATATTATGATTTTTTTTCTTGAGCAACAAATCAGCATATATGAATGATTTCTGAAGGATCATGTAACACTGAAGACATTTAAAAAAAATAAGTTCTTAGCCATGCATATTACTGGTTTGATATATTTACGGTAGAAAAATTACAAAATATCTTCATGGAACATGATATTTACTTAATATCCTAATGATTTTTAGCATAAAATCAATAGTTTTGACCCATACAATGTATTTTTGGCTATGGCTACAAATATATCCCAGTGACTTAAGACTGGTTTTGTGGTCCAGGGTCACATATATGGAATAATTTTATAATTATTTACTAAAATATTGTCTTTAGCTGTGTCTTAATTTATAACCATGCACTACTATACAAAAGTTCAGGATAATAGGATTTTTATTTTTAAAGAAAGAAATTCAGCATTAATGCATTGAATTGACCAAAAGTGACAGTAAACACTTTCTATTCAGCATTTTTCTTGAGCAACAAATCAGCATATATGAATGATTTCAGAAGTTTCATGTAGACATTTAAAAAAAAAACCTTTTGAACGCTGGTGTATACGTATGCATCCACATAACATTGCAGTTGCCCATTTCATTGAGTCATGGAGTTGAAAAGAATGCACGGTCTTCAAATGTTCATCATGTGGTCACTAAAGAAGGGCATTTGCCACTGGCACATGCAGAGAGCTGCAACATATAGATCTGTCCAACAGTTCAGATCCTCAAGAGCAACTATTTTTAAAACACATAATAAGCGATGATTAATCATGAGTTTTTCATGTCTCTTGCTCTTCCCAGCTGGCCCGTCTGATACCGTCAATGTTCTGAGAGTTTAGCTCTTGCCAATATGGCACAGTCCTCCAGGCGTGTGTGTCAGTGTCAGCGTCGTCCGTGTTAAAAACAGTGTGTGTGTGGCATCTGTGCATATGATGGAATGGTAGGATGGCATATTATCATGCCTGCAGTGCACAGAATAGCACACTGTCTGCACACGCACACACTGGGCTCAAGGTCAAACTAGTTTGTTTATTTCTGTCTCGCTATCACCCTTCTCTTTTATTTTTCTTGGTGGACCGACTTGAAAACAAGCACTGAATATAATTACTGTTTCTGTTAATTCAGTGACTCAGAAGGAACATAAAAACAAGTGCTCTTTTTGTTTGTGCTCGTTTTCTCATTAGTTCTGATGAATGTAGGTATCAAGTAAGTCTCACCTTGCTTCACCTTGGTTTATGAATAATCTGCGGAGCAGCAAATCCTACGTTTACCATTAAATGTTACAACTGACACCAAAGGACTATTACAAGGCTTACAGCAAAGTTTGTACAAGACAGCGTCCCTTATTTTGAAATGGCATTGCATTGCTTAAAGGAACACAACACTTTTTTTTGAAAATAGGCTCATTTCCAACTCCCCCAGAGTTAAACAAATGAGTTTTACTGTTTTTGAATCCATTCAACCGATCTCCGGGTCTGACAGCACTTTTAAGCATAGCTTAGGGTAAATCACTGAATCTGATTTAGCATCTCGCTCAAAAATGACCAAAGAGTTTCATATTTTTCCTATTTAAAACTTGACTCTTTTGTAGTTACATCATATACTAAGACCGACAGAAAATGAAATGTTGTGATTTTCCAGGCTTATACGGATAGGAACTATACTCTCATTCTGGCGTAATAATCAAGGAACTTTGCTGCTGTACCATTCAGTGTTAATTTTGACAGCAAATTTTGATTTAGTTTTAGTTTTAGTCATAGTCTTTTGACTAAAATGCCATTTAGTTCTAGTCATATTTTAGTCATCTGAATTGTTTTTAGTTTTAGTCTACTAAATATCATACGATTTTAGTCGACTAAATCTACAGTAAATTTAGTCGGCTAAAATCAAATGGGTTTAGTTGCAGTGCAATGCATTTGAGCATTTCTCTAAAATTTCCAAACTCATTATATAGGTTTGATATTAAGGTTTTATCATGATAAACACATGATTTAACTGCGGTGATACACAACATGCCTTAATATTAAAATTAAATAAAACCACTTCTCATAAAGAACATGGTCTTTTTTTTTTAAATGAAATCCCAATGGTTATATAGGTTAATTGTGCTTTCTTTATAGTAACTTTACCATGTTCTTCATTCTTTCAAACAGACATATTTTTTTCTATAAATGAATTTAGATTCATCTTTAGGGCTACGTAAATGATTCAGTCAAGAGCAGTGTGTGGTTTTCAGTTTTTTGTTGCTTGATTAACATCAGTGACTCAGACAATAGCAACTAAATGTGGCTGCTGTCCCTTTAAAACCGAATGCAATGGATACATTCATTTAATACATAATTGGCTGTGTTTATGTGAATACTCATCAAAATGAACAACTCAAAAACATTTTGTGTGTATTTCTCAGTTCATGCAAAGCAAAAGAGTGTGAGACGTGTTTTCTGTGTGTCTGCGCTCAGAAAACAAGACTGAGTTGAGTTCTCTCTTGCGTGGTCAAATTTATCCATATGTCTGCACTTCTCCTACGTATTGACATTTTTTAATGTTTTATAAGACATGCAGCAAGTGTATTTTAGCTTGTGTCCCACCGCATCTAACCTCATACTATGCAACAGATTTTTCTGAATGAAAAATCCCAAATTGTCCCTCCCTAACATTTTTGTGTCATTTGTATTCGTTGATGAAAACGGCAATAGATTTTTGTCATAATTTTTGTAATTCAAAAAGAGTTTTAGTTCGTTATCGTCTTGTTTTCGTCTGTGAAAAAACATTGTTGATGAAAATTATGAAAGCCACTAAGGTAGTAGTAAAATAGCTGAGGACGATTTCCAGGCGCTGCATAATATCACTGCGCCTGCTGCAAAGTTCCTTGATTATTACGCCAGAATGAGAGTATAGTTCCTTTTCATATCAGCCTAGAACACAATTTTTCATTTTCTGTTAGTCTTAGTACTCAATGTAATTACAGAAGAGTCAAGTTTTAAAAAGGAAAAATATCGAAACTCTTTGGTCATTTTTGAGCGAGATGTTAACGGTCTAATCAGATTCAATGATTTAAGCTAAGCTATGCTTAAAAGTGCTACCGTCAGACCCAGAGATTGCCTGAATGGATTTGAAAACAGTAAAACTCATCTGTTTAACTCTTGGGGAGTTGGAAAATGGGCCTGTTTTCAACAAAAGTGGAGTGTTCCTTTAAGTTGTTGGTGCCTAGTGATTTAGATATGCCTCAAGAAATGTTCGGATCCTTAGTTTTGTCATCAAGTTGCGTCATAGCGCCTAAAGAAGGATATTTTTGGTAGGTTCAAATGGTTGTTGTGGAGCCTTTGAAAAGTCCAGAGGGGCATTCAAGACAGGGTGGCTCAAACACAAAGTGACAATATACTAATGCGTCTAGGAACACACACTGTCATCCACATACAGTCCTCTTTGTATTTGACAAGCACACACACCAGAGGACTATTAAAGGGAGAGTTTACCCAAAAATGAAAATTCTGTCATTATTTACTCACCTTTATGTCTTTCCAACCCTGCCAGAATTTTCTATGCATCGTAATACTATTGTGAACGTGCTTCAAAGACTGACATAGAACAGAAGAAAGTGTTGTCTAAAGTTGTTATTTTCATTATCTTTGTGCTCAAAAAGTATTTTAATGATGTCCTTACTATCTTTCTGGGCCTTGAATAAGGTAGTTACGTTGTTGTCTGTGCAGGGTTTAGAAAGCTCTTTCATCAAAAATATTTTAATTTGTGTTCTGAAGATGAACAAAGGTCTTACAGTTTGGAACAACATGAGGGTGAGTAATTAAACAGAATTAAAAAATTTTTTGGGTGAACTGTCCCTTTAAGGTCCTGACTGAGATTAACACACTACTGTGTTAAAAGAACATCTTAATTTACAAGTAGAACAAGAGGAGGAGCACATCTTCATAACCACGTTCTTTATAGCAGGGGTCTTAAGCTCAAATTACCTGAAGCTCACTAGCCAGGTGGCGTTTCCTATTGGAGTTGCTTGAACAGCTAACCAGTGGTTTTACAACCATATATTTTAACAGTATACAATTATTAGCACAGTTGTACAATTACCCCTGGCTTCACAGACAAGGCAAAAGGATAGTCCCAGACTAAAATGCATGTTTGAGCTGTCTCAACTGAAAATATCTTGCTTGACATCTTCAAATATGTCAGCGCCATTGTTCTGTCTCACAGTGCACACCTGTAACGTTTTCCTCTAATGCATTTTTATAGAAGCTGCTTAAATGTCTTATTTAACTAAGTCCTGGTTTAAGTTAAGCACTGTTTGTGAAACCGGGGCTTTATATATAAACTTATGTCTCATACATGCTAGAACTTTATGAAGCGCAACAATTCCAAAAGTATAAATTCAGTTTATTAGGGAAATTAACAAGAAATGTGTTCTATCACTAGAATTGGTTTTAATTATGGATAACAGGATCGACTTAGATTTGGCAAATTCCAAGTATGGGGTCCAAACACACCAGTTATGGAAAAGCACACAAATGAATCATTTCGGGAAATGAAGACAAATAAAATAATGACACGAACACAAGGCTTATAAACCTCAAAAGTGTGTGTAAATTGTCTTATTCAAAGTGAATATCTGTTGTGAGATAGTCAAAGAGTTGTCACATGAACAAATAATGTATTATAATGTATCTATTAATGCCAATGTATACTAAGCTAGTTAAGTAAGGAAGTTATTATTTTATTTGTCAATAATTAACATTTAGTTACGGCAAATTTATTCATTTTAATAGGGAACCCGGGGTATTAAAGGATTAGTTCAACTTCAGAACTTGTCATCCAAGATGTTCATGTCTTTTTGTCTTTAATCATAAAGAAATTATGTTTTTTGAGGAAAACATCTCTCCATATAATGGACTTCTATGGTTTGAACTTCCAAAATGCAGTTTAAATGCAGCTTCAAAGGGCTCTAAATGATCCCAGCTGATGAAGAAGGGTCTTATCTAGCGAAGCGATCTGTTATTTTCTAAACAGATTGACAATTTATATACTTTTTAATCTCAAATGCTCGTCTTGTCTCGTCTCTGCGATACGCATGCGTAGTCTGTGTGATCCGGGTCAATACAGTTAGGGTATGTCCAAAAACTCCCATCTCATTTTCATCTTCAACTTCAAAATCATTCCACAGCGCTGTTTTGCCTTTTTTTGTAAAGGCCGTTTGATCTTCTTTTTATGTTCACTTTGTAAACACTGGGTTGGTACTTCTGCAGCAAAAAAACATAATTTCTTAATGGCTAAAGAAAGACATGAACATCTTGGATGACAAGGGTGTGAGTACACTATCTGTACATTTTTGTTCTGAAAGTGAATTAATCCCTTAATTCCTGGGCTTTAAACATTTAAACTAAACATCATAATGCTTTTGTTATTTATAATGAATTCTTTGGCATTTGCCAGCAGGCACAAACACAAATACACCGATATTTTTCACCGATATCCTTATTCCCTGGGGCCCTAAGCAACCTCTTTCTTCACTTATTGGTTAAGTACAACCCTGATGGATACTGTACAGGTGTAAAAATTATGATATTGTGACATCTAAAAAATAGGGTTTTTTTTTCTAGATAAGATCGAACGTTGCTCAACACTCTGACCTGAGTTGCACCCCAGAACACAGTTAACCCATGCATGCCATTTTCTGCATATCAGTTATTTGTCTTACGTCAGTTATCTCAAAAATGCATTCTGCATGATGTTTTTAAGTCTGACTTGTGTTGAAAATGCAAAGTGACGTGGCTAAAGTGGAATGTGTGTGCTTTTGTTCAAATGCTTGACTGTGCCCTATGGGGGTGGATGGGTCTTGTATTTCTTTTCCTTTTTTTTCCATTACGGATGCTGATTTCACTGATGGAATCCGAACAAACTGCTGATGCACAGGACAGAACAAGCTTTCCCCTCTGTGCAGTTTTTCCCCTAGGATCTAATTTTCAGCAGTCATCCATTTGTGTAAAAATAAATCAAAACGTCTACACTGTTTTGGGGATTTAATGTTCAAAAGAACGGTGTATTCCCAACTTGACAGTAGGGCTGTGCAATTAATCGAAATTCAATTTAGATTTCGGCTTCAAACTATTATGAAAATACAATAATCGAGATAAAACGATTATTGCTCCCGATTCCGCCCCCACTTTTGCTCCTCCATAAAAGCCCAGTTTTACATGCAAATCAGTAAAATCATGTAACGTCACTTGCATAAAATGGGACGTGCTTGATTTATTAATGTTATTTGATGTCGTGTTTTTAAAAGCACGAAAGAGAATTTGCACTGTTCTGTGAATGCGTTCAGAGACGGAACAGAACACAGACAAGTAAAGTGAAAGTTTAGCTATTGTTTTAGCTATAAAAATAGTTCAGTTTTGTATGTAATGGCAAAGTGATTAGGCTTATATTTCGTTTCAGTTTTTTAAGTTAATTTGGAAAAATGTTGGATTTTATTGTTCGTTGAATAAACGTTTTTTAAAGGAACGAACAGCGGCCAGCGGCTAGTTTGTTTGATCAGTTTGCCTTCTCAAATCATCATGACTTGACTCAAATAAAATCTATATAAAACAAGAGTAAAACAATGTTGGTTTAAACGTTAAACCTAGATAAATGTGCGCTATTAGGCGCATATCCAATCGTTTGTGCAGAAAATTATTGCAGGACGTGGAGGCGCCAGCGTGATCACTTGCATTATTTTCCATCAAACCAAAAAAAAAACTCGCAAATACATGCCTTACAGACATGATAAATGCATATATATATATAGAAAGCTTTAAATTATTACTTAACGAAATAAAACAAATCAAAAACTCTTTCATGACTATGTAATCCGTAAAGATGCGTTTCTCTCTAAAGGCTCGTCAGAGAGGAGATTGTGAGTTGGGATCTTTGCGACACTGACTCAGAATACACTAGTTTATTCATAAATAACTCAAATATCTCCTTACTATTTCCTCCCAACACATTCATTGCTATTTATTTTTGCCGGTGCTTTGTGGCAAGTTTCAGCCTATTGCTTGAATGCGGAGCTGCAATGAAGGCACTGCTGCTGGCTGAGACACTAAACGCCATCCGAGCCGGTCTCGAAACTGAAAGCGAATGTGAAGTCTCAATTTTTCAAAGCCTAAAACAGGCCCAATGCCCTGCCCACGTCTGAAATATTATGTGAAAATTGGCCAAAGCCCGGCCTTAGGGCCGTAAAAAACAGGCTCTAATCAATCATATAAAGTTCCGGACCCACTCATAATCGTGTTAAATAATCATGATTACAATATTGACCAAAATAATCGTGATTATGATTTTTGCCATGATTTTTGAGTGCTATTATACTTCTCCTGGTCTCAGTGCATGTGTCTGTTTGCAATGTGCAGTGTGTGGATCCCAGCATGATGTTGGAGAAGAGCACAGATGATCATGCAAATGTTTGATGTAAATGACAAGGATTTGTCTCTGTATGCAAACGGCACGTATTGTGGTGATTCTTCGCTGAGGAAAGAATTAGAAAGACGTGTTGTAATGTAAAACCATCAGCTTGCACATCAACACACATTTGAATCGGATTGCTTTTGTGGTTCTTTCGGTGTGTCACACTCCATAAAAAACGAATCAAAGGTGAGTGACGTTTAAGCATGCAATATTAAGAAAAATCATCCTATGAAATGATTTGAAAATGATTTCTTTGTTTTTTTTGCACATCACAAACTGAAGCCCTCCTTTTATGTAATCATATTTAAAAAAAATCTTAAGAAAGCATATCATATATTCATTTCTAATCATTCTAATCAAGTATAATCATAATGTTCATTCGTTTATAGTTTTGACTGTTGGCTGATGTTAACATTGCATCCAGTCAACCTATAAACATGTAACTGCTTTTAACCTTCAAAACACAGTTTAATCATTATTTTGAGCCAGTATCAAGAATGATTAACAATTATCAAAAATGATTTTGCCTGTATGAACACACATCGTCATGCTTGAGTATCTAGGATGAAGAAAGGTGTATGAAATAAAGAACATATGCCAGTACGGTAGGGGATTTGTGTTTTCTCTTCCTCCTCTCTGAGAGCTCAGGGGCTGAGCCAGTAAGTGCTACCCAGTCAAACATGTCCTCTCATCCCATTGGCTGAGCTACAAAGAGAGAGAAAACCTAAGTCAATTATGCTGAGCCCCTCTAATTTCAAAGCTCTGAGGTACTTAAAATCGTACTCTCTGAGATTTACAGATTGTTTTTACTCTCTGAGAATTTACTCCTTGCTCATTTTGCACTGAAATGAAGTGTAACCTCTTAACTCGAGAGATTTGCTCCTGTGTGAATATACTTTCACATTAATGGTCTAAAGACAAGTCGTTACACAACTGTTACATACCAAGGGATTGGTATGTTGTTGGACAAAATCCAAAATCTTCAATTCGTGAAACCCGAACCCTCCATTATTTTATGCTTTTCTTTTTTTTCTTTTAAGCTAACAAATTTGAAGTTTTTCTCTCTCTTTTTAAATAGAGAGCGTATTTAAACTGCCTTAGAAACTTTTACCCATGCCTTCATTTTATATTTTTTAACTGCTTTTAACCTGCTGCCTAGTTATGTATAGCTGTTTGTATTTGTTTGTTTTACCTTTGTCCCAAATCCATATCATAAATCTGACCCTGGACCACAAAACCAGTCTTAAGTAGCACAGGTATATTTGTAGCAATAGCCAACAAGTAAAGATCATGTTCCATGAACATATTGTGTAAATTTCCTACCATAAATATATCAAAACTTTGATTAGTAATATGCATGAACTTAATTTGGACAACTTTAAATGCGTTTTTTCTCAATATTTAGATTTTTTGCACCCTCAGATTCCAGATTTAAGATCATATTTCATGAAGATATTTTGTAAATTTCCTATCATAAATATATCAAAAATGTAATATGCATGGCTAAGAAACTAATTTGGACAACTTTAAAAGCAGTTTTTCTCAATATTTAGATTTTTTCCACCCTCAGATTCCAGATTTAAGATCATTTTCCATAAAGATATTTTGTAAATTTCCTATCATAAATATATCAAAACTTTGATTTGTTATATGACTTAGAACTTAATTTGGACAACTTTAAAGGCAATTTTTCTCAATATTTAGATTTTTTGCACCCTCAGATTCCAGATTTAAGATCATGTTTCATGAAGATATTTTGTGAATTTCCAATTGTAAATATATCAAAACTGTAATATGCATTGCTAAGAAATTCATTTGGACACCTTTAAAGGCAATTTTCTCAATATTTAGATTTTCAAAGAGTGTATCTCTGCCAAATATTGTCCTACTTAACAAACCATGCATCAATGACTTGTTTATTCAGCTTACAGATAATGTATAAATCTCGATTTAAAAAGAATTGGTTTTGTGGTCCAGGTTCACAAATATGAAAATCCATCATATAAATACGAATAAATATATTTTAAAAAAAAATAATGATTTGATTGATTATTCATTTTTACACAAATTACTACTGTCCTTCTACTAGTGTACTACAGGAATGAGTACTAAGAATTGAAAATGAGCATTTTTTTTCTTTCGTTTCTATAGTCTTAAAATCATTTGGGTTTTTGGGGAAATGCCTGAAATAAGTTTTGTTAGCTCAGAATAGCTCAGGATATCCTCATGTTTTATTCCATGCCATAAAATACCCCACTCGTGATTTTTTAAACATTTATGTGTCTTGAAAGAGGCAGTTACTAAAAAGTGGTTCAATTGCAGATTGTCAGGGATATTAAAAAGAAAGATAGAAACTATTTAGAAAGATAGATATTATTTTAACTTTCCAAGTTGAAGATTTTAAATAGACATTGAAAAAGTTGTTGAAGAGACGTTGAACTGTGGTAAACTTTTGTTGTTTACTTCTGGTGGCTTCATTATTCATAACAGTTGTGTTCATTTTGAAAATTAACTCGATAAAAGGTGTAAACTCCATAAAAGTTATTTGGTCACAGAACTTATTTTCTTCAATGATCCAAAAGCAGTTGAACCAGGTAAATGCTAATATCCAGGTTGGCCTACAAAAAATATGTCATTGCTTCCTGGTTGCCAAGGCACATGCATGAGATTTTGAAAATGTGCTTTATTTTAAATCTAGCAATAATATAGTCAAATTACACTAAAAGTAGTAAATACTGCCTTCCAATGATGTTTAAAATATCAGGCACCTTCTTTTCAACCACAAAATGCTCTCAAACACCGATACACTTCATTAAAAATGACAAAAATGACAAAATTCTCCATTTATTTATTAGTTTTACTGTGGTTAATTCTCCAGATTAAATAAAAATCTATGGCCTTTCCCTAGAAAATTCCAATGGTTGTACCATGCTCAAGTCATGGTATCAAAAGGGTGATTACATGTTATTTTAAATGATACACCAAGATGTGTTTTTATGTTGATTGTGGAGTATAAGCCTCTCATCTGTTTACTTAAGTTTCTGGATGACGTGCGTCAGGCTTGTCATCTCCAGCCTCAATTATATATTCTCTTGTCGTGACAAATGCATTATGGCATCTTTTAGTCAGAGCATCAGTCATGTCAGTTGTGATGATGCAAAACATAATTATGTACGCACCTTCATCCTGTCTCATAACACATGGCATAATTTAAGAAGAAAGCTACAGCAATAGTTTTCCACCTTATGTCCATCAGTGACAGCCGCAGCAGCATAAGTCAGTGTTGTGGTCGTTTTCATTACCACACTCCTCTCTTGCCAATCACACTTGGCCAAGGTTTCTGCCATGCTGCAATATCCTGTCACTAGCAGAGGTTTCCTTTTAGTGTGATCAGAGTCCATTGCTCTCCTCATGAACTTTATATGGGTGTTTTACAAGCTTATATTAGATTAGTGTGTTTCTACCTGGAGTCCTGGCATGTGAGGTTTGTTGCATGATCTCCATTGTGAACTGTGGAAGTCTGGCTCAAATAGGTACATTGGCAGCTTGTCGTCGTGGCAGTCTGCCACATTGGCCTGGACTGAATGATGTCATATCCTGAGTGTGCTATTCGCTGACAAATGTTTTTGGCTGGAGATAGTTGTGAACACTGTTGGGGAAAGTTACTTTTAAAAGTAATGCATTACAATGTTGCGTTACTCTCTAAAAAAGTAACTAATTACGTTACTTAGTTGCTTTTTATGGAAAGTGA
This sequence comes from Cirrhinus molitorella, assembly GCA_033026305.1. Taxonomy (NCBI): domain Eukaryota; kingdom Metazoa; phylum Chordata; class Actinopteri; order Cypriniformes; family Cyprinidae; genus Cirrhinus; species Cirrhinus molitorella. The sequence goes on from CM065119.1 coordinate 47,999,059, forward strand.
TGTGTTACATTACTTTTGTGTTACTTTTGCGTTACTTTTTAAATCTGGGCAGGGCTTGCTTGTTTGTTTTTAATATAAAAACATTTGATTCTTAGTAAATGTAAAAGCCCTTTCACACCAAAATGAAAGTAAGTGAATAAGGCTAAGGCTAAAGGAAAATTAAATTCACGCCTGTACAACTGTAGGAAAAGAAAGTGCAACACTAAAAAAACACAAATATCAGTTAATCTAAAGAAAGATTTGCTTATTAGTACACTGCAAAAAAAAATGCTTTTCTTACTTAGATTGTGTCCTGTTTCTAGCCAAAATATCTAACAATTCTTAAATCAAGAAGGATTTTCTAGACAAGAAAAATTATTGTCTTGTTTTTTCTGAAAACAAGTCAAAATTAAGTGTGTTTTTGCTTGAAACAAGCTAAATAATCTCCAAATGGGTAAGAAAAATAATCTTGTTTTCTGTTTAAAATAAGATTTTTTTATTTTACGTTAGCAAAAACTCACTTAACTTTGACTTGTTTTTCTGAAAACAAGAAAGTAATTATTTACTTGTCTAGAAAATCCTTCTTGATTTAAGAATTGTTAGATATTTTGTCAGGAAACAAGACAAAAAATCTAAGTAAGAAAAGCATTTTTTGCAGTGTATGGTTGAATTGGATCAACAAAGGTCAGTAGCAAAGTCATTGGTTAATAAAACAGAATTAAATACATAAAGGAAACAAAAAGTAACTCAGATATTTTCTTGGAAATTAAAAAGGCAATGCATTACTTTACTAGTTACTTGAAAAAAAGTAATATTATTACGTAACTTGCGTTACTGCATGCATAGCTGTACAGGTGCGTGTGTGATTGAAGAGAGACAGAATGTATGTCATTTGACTTAATCTCTGTAATTAGTGTAATTGCCCAAACATGAGCAGAATCTTTAAGAAGATTAGTTTTCTACTAAGGATGATTCTTTTATATTTCCTGCCACTTTATGGAATTTCTTAATTAAAAGCATCTTTCTTCCTGGAGTTGCACTTTAAGTAATTGCAAGAGATGCATTGCGGAGAAAGTAAAGCGTATTATATTGCAGTGCTTCCTTTGCCTGTTTATCATGCTACTTTATCCCTAGGTGGCTGGGATTTCTGTTTTGAAGCTGTGAAGATTTATGGATGCACTATCGTCTGGCTGCTTAATATAAACATGCAAATAGACATTTAGCCCAGGAGACATATCTGAAGAGTGACTGCACGCAGAAATGCCTTTCTTTCACTGATTTATGTGCAGATGCGCTAACTGACAGTTTCCATTTCTTCTCAGAGCTCCATTCAAATCACCTTCGATGACAGTCTTCAGCTCCCAGCTTCTGCGTCCATTGATCGGGTGACTTGCACTGACCAATCAGTACGCAGCATGGTGAGCATTCAACGATGTTACTTTGACACTTTTGACACCAAATAGGTCACAGTTTCCACAAAAATGTTTACTCACCCACGTGTCATCTGAGATGTTGATTTCTGCAGTCAAAAAGAAATAAAGGTTTTTGAGGAAAACATTCTTAGGGTTTTTCTCCATATAGTGGATTTCAGTGGGAGCCAACAGGTTTCAATTCCAAGTTACAATGCAGCTTCAAAGAACTCTGCATGATCCCACCCAAGGAATAAGGGTCTTATCTATTTTGAAGTTGGATGAGAAAATAAGATGGTGTTTTTCGGCCTACCCTATCTTTTTAAACTAGAGTAAACAGATGAAGAACTAACTGCGCACGATTATGTAATGCGTGAAGTTACAGAGCTACAACAAGATGAGCATTTGTGGTTAAAAAAGATAAAAAAAAATTTTATGTATAAGAGCCTTATTGCTCGGCTGGCATTGTGCAGAGCCCTTTGAAGCTGCATTGAAACTGCTATTTGGACCTGGTTGGTCCCAATGAAGTCCACTATCCACCTTTTTTGTGAAAGCAGATGATTCACACAACTGAGATAGTGCTTTAAATTTCTGGTCTCTTGTTTCCAGTCAAATTAACATATTTTCCAAGACGTTATTATAGTGTTAAACATGCGCACATTTTTATATTTTATTATATTGAAAAAGTTTCAATTCAGTCCATTTTTTTACCCTGTTTTAAAATGGATTTCTATGGAGACTGGAACACGAAAGCACCAAAATGAAATTACATTTTAAAATACAGAAAACTGGGTCACACTTTATTTTAAGGTTCAATTCTTGCTATTAATAAACCATTAACCCTTTAACTGTCACTCCCATTTTTGAACATAGACGAGAAAATGCAGTATTCAAACTTAAATTTTTATAATTCATGAACGAAAAAAATTTTGTAATATAATTTTGATGTATATTTTCAGTGGTAATGCAGTGTCTGATTTTAAAATGTTTTTCAAAGGATGCATTTTGAGATTTTAAGTTTTCAAGTGAGATATAATTTCTAAAAGCGTGATAGAGAAAAGGCAACAACAAAAAAATTTTAAAATATCTATTTAGGAGTCTGAGACCTTTCCAACAATATATAGTTTGTCATGATTAGATTTTGCTGCTTGATAATAATTAGTAAGGTAGTTGTTAAGTTTAGATATTGGGTAGGATTAGGTATGTAGAATATGGTCATGCAGAATATGTGCTTTATAAGTACTAATAATCAGCCAATATGCTAGTAATACACATGCTAACAAGCAGTTAGTTAACAGTGTGAATTGGTCCCTATACTAAAGTGTTACTGAATGTTTTATTTTGACTGCATTTTTATTAAACCCCTTAATTGTCAGTTGTCCCCTCTGTGGGACGTCTAAGTTTACTTCACAATTTTACAAATAAATCCTAATCTAATCATGACAAACTATATATATTGTTGGAAAGGTCTAAGACTCCTAAATGGATATTTTACCATTTTCCGTTTTAAAAATTATGTAGGAAAAGTAATAGATTAATTTATGACAAGAGTGCACCTCAAAAATAACAGGACACCTTTGTCACAAAAAGGCTTTCTTCGTTGCCTTTTTCTCTATCACGCTTCTGGAGATATATTAGAAATCATATATCAACTGAAAAAATCAAAATTCATCCTTTGAAAACCATTTTAAAATCAGACATTGCATTACCATGGAAAATGTACATCAAAATCATATTAGAAAATGGATTTGTTCATGAATTATAAAAATTAAGTTTGAATATTGTGTTTCAATCACGTCTATGTTCAAAAATGTGAGCGACAGTTAAAGCGTTAAATAAATACAGCTTTGAGACTTCTTTCCAACATGTTAAAAATCTCAGAACCCCAAATTTTATATATATGTATACGTAAAAAATATATATGTACTGTATGTCTTCATATATATTATATTGTCATATTTAGGAATAAATATTTTGTGTTCTACGTATAATTGTAAGTAATAACAATAATATATATATTTTTTTATTTTTACAATAATACAGTTGTTTTGGAGTGTCAGCCATTCAGCATTGTTTTCATATTTCATATTCTCTCCTCTCACTGTAAATAAATGAGAGCAGTGATAGTGCACACATCCTTGCAGGAGTATTCATTTGCACATGCAGTTATTATATCCAAAGTGATTTTCAGGCATATTTAATATATTTGCATTAACAATGCCCTTTATATTTGCATGCATATGGAAGGAAATGACATATCCATTAAGAAAAACACACCCCTGAGAAGCTATTTTTTGGTTCATGTGTTAGACACAATCTTCAGCTGGGAAATATTATGTGTGCATGCTCTCAATATATTTTTTGGATTAGACAAAATTCTTAAATCAGGGCTTGTGTCCATGCTTTCAAATTGCATTCGGTATATATTTAGTTTGTATGTAATGTACTGAAAGTCTTTGTGCATTTGACTTTTTTTTTTTTGTGAAGATACCATGTTGTGTCATTATTTGTCAATCACACCCTCAACCTCTTCCAGGTCCTGCAGTGCAATTGTTCGGTGGACACCGTAACATTCCCCGTGACCGTCACTCAGCAGTCACCTGCAGCTGTTTCCATGGATACCTACCAGATCACGATGAAGCCCATGCAGGCCCAGGTGAAATACAAATGAAATGGATTTGCATCTGCGAGTTTGCATCAGTCTGCATAGCTGCACACTCAACTTTCATTAGTGTGACGTCTCCTGCCACCGCTCACATGAATGAGCCTCTCAGTGTGCCCATTTTCCCCCATCTCAATAGCTTAATGTAGATCGTGAGGTTTAGTGGCTATGAATATCGCATGCGATGCTCATCTCAAACAGACGACACCACTTGATGCGCAGTGCCATAGTTTAATGTTTCATCTGTAGGTGGTCAAAAATGGAGCAGCCATCGATGAATATATTACTTTTGCAAATTCAGCGTGAAATAGGTGTTCGAATGTCCGGTGTGGGCTTCTGTAGTTGCAGGTCTGTCTTGAGGAAGTGGAGGAAGAGGGTCTCCTTGTCTCCTGGACTTTTTCCAAGCAACCTCATCTCTCCTTAACTGTAACACCATGCCAAAGAGTCCAGAAGGAAGTAAGGGAGTAGTTTTGGTTGCTTTCAGCTTGTGATGTATTACAAATACAGCTATGCATATAAACTGAAATCTTTGTTTGTTTTTGTCTTTAGGGCTCTGACGTGGAGGTGGACGGTGACATGATCGCGGCGCTGGTGGAGGACACACTGTACACAACACACCCTGCCATGATCCTCAACCTGAGAGCCTGTGTATCAAGCCCTGCGGTAAAAATATCACATAGTAGGGGTTATGAGCGTGTAATGGGTCGGTGTGGCATGCATTTGAAACTGTACTGAACACTGTGACCAAGGTTTCTGCAGGTCTTAAATTCACCTTTTCACAAATTAACCCCAAAAATGAAAATGACCCCATTATTTACTCACCCTTAACCCTCTAAGCGCCAAAGTCGCAAAGACGTCATACTTAATAAAATAGGCTGTAGTTCTTATAATGGTGTATTATCTCATTTGTATTCCCTACCACTAAATGGCAGACATGTAGTGCTTCGATTCTAGACCAAAAATGGTGGAGGAAATAGTAGAACAAGTCAACTATCCTGGCACTTTGCAGAAGCAAATCAGTTCATTGCATGTGAGAGATTTGTGAGAGAAAATTGCCAAATGGCTGATAAAATTTATACCCTGAGGATGTGTTGCACATGCTATGCTCTGAAGGGGAATATTTGCCTTTTGGAAATGATGATCATGCGTCTCGCGGTACATCTATGCGGCGCAAAAATGCAGTTTTACTACTGTATAGTAATGATTTATTACTTTTTCCTGTTTTATTTTTGGTTTCCTCTTTTCTGATCATTTGGAATGAGGATAAAAAAGACAAAAAACATGCAAATAAGTTCAAACATCCATTCAGTATCTTACTGATGAATATTACTGATGAACTGATCAAAACCTGTCCACATGCATTTTACTACTATATAGTATGGTAGTAATTTAGCACTTTTTACTGTTTTATTGTTTGTTTTGCCTTTTCTGATCATTTAGAATGAGCATAAAAAGACAAAATGAAAAAATAAGCAAATAAGTTCAAACATCCATTTAATTTCTATTATTTCCTGAATATTACTGATGAACTGATCAAAAAGTTGGCTAGTGTTCATATGTTTTACTACTATATAGTATAGTAATATAATAATAATTTAGTACTTCTGTGCTGTTTTATTGTTGGTTTTCTGATCATTTGGAATTAGGACAAAAAGACAAAAAAAAAACAATTTAAATATCTGCTATTTCCTGAATATTATGAAATTCAAGATTGCTGCCCCTGAATACGTCATAATATGCAAATTAGATGAGTAGATTGAGCACTTTCAAGCCACAAGCTTTTGAAATCTTGATGTCAAAATTCAGCATTTTTCCAAAAAAAAATCCCTGGCACCTAAAGGGTTAAAGGATTAGTTCACTTTCAGAACAAAAATGTACAGATAATTTACTCACCCCCTTGTCATCCAAGATGTTCATTTCTTTCTTTCTTCAGTTGTAAAGAAATTATGTTTTTTGAGGAAAACATTTCAGGATTTCTCTCCATATAAGGTTTGAACTTCCAAAATGCAGTTTCAAAGGCATCTTCAAAGGGCTTTAAACAATCCCAGCCTATGAAGAAGGGTCTTACCTAGCAAAATGATTGGTTATTTTCAAAACAAATTGACAATTTTATACTTTTTACCCAAAAATGCTGGTCTTGTCTCGTCTCTGCGATGTCCAAAAACTCCCGTCCCGTCCTACAATGCTGTTTTACCTTTTTTTGTAAAGGACATTTGATATCCTTTGTATGTTCACTTTGTAAACACTGGGTTGGTACTTCTGCAAACTACGCATGTGCATCGCAGAGACGAGACAAGACGAGCATTTTCGGGTAAAATGTATATAAATTGTCAGTTTGTTTTGAAAATAACGCTAGATAAGACCTTTCTTCCTTGACTGGGATCATTTAAATCCCTTTGAAGCTGCATTAAAACTGCATTTTGGAAGTTCAAACTTACTTAATGATATAATATATTAATAATTTCTTTACGAATGAAGAAAGAAAGACATGAACATCTTGGATGACAAGGGGGTGAGTACATTATCTGTACATTTTTGTTCTGAAAGTGAACTAACCTTTAAGTCATCCTAGTTGTATATGAATTTCTTCTTTCAGACAAATACAATCTGAGTTATATTAAAAAAAAGTCCTGGCTCTTCCAAGCTGTATAATGACAGTGAATAGGTGGTGGAATACAGTAGTCCAATACAAGTCCAATAAAGTGCATCCATCCGTCATAAAAAAGTATTAAGCGAATCGATTCAGATATCCATATTTAATAGTTTATAAACAGTAATCTCTAGCTTCCGCTAACTGTCATTTGTTTGTAAATGAGAGAGTGGCGTTCCAGCAGATGACATAAGACATAAAATAAGCTCTGATGAGAATATGCTAGCCTCGTGGAAACCAACTTTTGTTTACAGGTGCAAAGGAAGCACTAATAAAGATTCCTTTATTTAGTGAAGGAAAAGCAGTCTTCTCTTGGCTTATATCAAAATCCTCTGACATTTTTCTGTACAAATGTTCGTTTTCTTCTTCTAATTCGTGACTGGTGTTTTGTTTTGCTCTCTTCTCTGCTCTTTCACATCCATCACTTCTTACAGAGGCTAGAAATTATGGTTTATAATGTTTTTAATATGTATATTTTGCTTACAAAAATGCATCAGTTTGCTTCAGAAGGCCTTTATTAACTCTCTGGAGCCATGTGAAGCATTTTAATGCACTATATTGTACTTCTATTGAATATTAACACCCATTCACTGCTATTATAAAGCTTGAAATAGACATTTTTAAATGTAACTCTGATTGTACTTGTCTGAAAGAAGAAGTTTACATTTTTTCAATATGAATATCTAAAAACTTAAATCAAGATTCATTTACTTGAGATGAAATTAAACAAAACAACAAAACAAGAACAATTACCTGTCAGTGAAGTATGAAGACTTGTTTTTCCATTGAATTGTTTGTCCACTGGCAGATATCTCACTTCATTTTTATCAGTTTCACAGAAAACAAGATTTATTTCATTTTTCTTTTCAAGTAAATGCATCTCGATTTAACAATTTGTAGACATTTGCACTGGGAAACAAGACAAATATACTTAAGAAGAACATCTTTTTTTGCTATGTGATTAAAGCCACAAAGGTATTTTTGTATTCTAGTGGTTGGGAGCAGAATTCAAGCAGGGAGAATTCAAGCCTTAAGCTATTTTTTGTAAAATGAATTAAAAATTAATGGAGATCTGTGAGAAATTGTATTTTCTAAATTGGAAGCGTTGCTCTTTAGACATTTACATTTAGAGAGCATATTGGCATAGTATGTTTCCTTCAATTTATTCATTACATTTTCCTTACTTAGTCTTAAAAAGTCTTATATTTATTTTCAGAAGTCCTGCAGAAACCCTGTTTAGCAGATCCCTGTGGATATATATTCCAGGGATGCATGACATTCTTATCAGTACAAAACATACATGCAATTAAAGTCAACAACAGTAAGGAAGGAAAAGGTGACTTTCATGTTATAAAACGGTTACATTCTCTATTGTTATAGTTTCCCAGAGAGAAGCAGATCGGTGGTCTGAACTCTCCATCTCAGAACACGTCTGTCAGGCAGATCTTGGTCCAACAACTCAAAGCAACCAACGTCAAAAAAGGTATAAAATGATCTTGATTCTTAAAACGCTTTGTGTTAGAATTAAAATTGAGAAAATCAGCTACTCAGTGATTTGCCTATGCCTAGATTGTTTGGTAAGGAAGTTAAATTACTCTGATTTCATGTTCATTCGACACCAGTCAGATGTGTTTATAAAGGTTACTTTACATAGCAAAAGTTGTTAGATTGGTATGGGTTTTTTTTTTTTTTTTGTTAAAGAAGGACCTAAAATTAACACTCATTTTTTGTCTCGTTTCCAGCCAAAATATCTAAAAAAAATTAAATCAAGAAGTTGACATGGTTTAGGAGGATCGCAAAAGTGTGATCACCCCTATTCTTAAGTCTAATTCTAGGAACATATCATGTCACTGGTAGGCCTGGGCAAAAAAAAAGATTTTTCGATTAATCGTTTTTTTAAATGACGTCGATTGGATATTGATTCCCAAAAGCCGCAAATCAATCTCTTCCAATATTTATTTCAGCAAACATTTAAAACAAGATCTGATTAATGTGAATCTTATCATTGGTCTTCTCCACTAGATGTCACCCTCTTATTTACATTTTGCAAAAACAACAGAAAGCATGTCATTCGTTCAGTGCTTATGGTGGAGAAACTATTAACAAGAACAAAGAACAAAGGAATATGCGTGATTTGCAATGCTCATGTGAAATGCTATAGTAATACTACAAATCTGCAGAAGCATTTGATATCACGTGTAAAGGCGTTATATCCGCAATGAATGAATGAATGTCGGATGGCGTTTTGTTTACTACACATACTAAACCGCGGACGACGTTCGCTGTGTTTTCAGCTTCTGCCGTCTCTCTATATGACGATATGAACACAATCTCCAGCTGCTCTGAGAGTCACTTCGTTAGCATTTCATCGTTTCATTTGAGAAAACTACGGTCAAATCACAAGTTCTTCACAGCAACCCGTCAAAATAATAGTTTAGTTTAACGTTAAAAAAAAATCTGTCAGAAATAGTCTTAAGACCTAATATAGCAACAATGCCACTACTACTATTATTATTATTATTATTAAATGAGTAATCACATATGTTTTCTTTTTAATTTCTACAGAAAACCTTGTTGTGCAGCACTTTGTTTGCTCAAAAAAAGAGTTTATTTTCATTTGATCAGAATAAATTAAATTATTGAATTAAATGTTTTACGCCTTCATCTGACTACCAGAAAAATTAGGATGTACATTTTATAGGGCCCTATTATTTAAAAAAGGACCCTAAACAAAAAATAATTACAAAAAAAATAACAACAGTTAACATTAGTTTACAAATAGTGAATTTAATAAATTATAACAAAAAATAATTTAGAAAAAAAAACAAGAGTTAACATTAGTTTACAAATAATGAATTAATTACAATAAATTAAGAGCCACAGACCTGTACTTAACCCTTTAACTGTCACTCCCTATTGTGAACATAGACATGAAAATGCACTATCCAAATGTAATTTTTTATCATTCATAAACAAAAACATTTTGTAATATGATTTTCATGTACAATTTCCATGATAATGCAATATCTGATTTTAAAATGGTTTCCAAAGGATGAATTTTGAAATTTTAAGTCTTCAAGTGATTTATAATTTCTTATGATTTCTAAAGCATGATAGAAAAAAAGGCAACAAAGAAAGTCTTTTTGTGAAAAAGGTCTGAACTCCTGTTATGAAGTAAATTTTTTGAGGTGCACTCTTGTCATAAATTAATCTATTACTTTTTCTACATAATTTGTAACACAAAACAGTGGTAAAATATCGATTTAGAAGTCTTAGACCTTTCCAATGATATATAGTTTGTCATGATTAGATTAGGATTTATTTGAAATATGGTGAAGTAAACTTAGGCGTCCCGGTGACGGGACGGTGACAGTTAAAGAGTTAAAATTAAAATTAAAATTAATTAAAACAATACAGGTCTGTGGCTCTTCATTTCTTTTTATTAATTCACTATTTGTAAACTAATGTCAACTCTTGTTATTTTTTATTATTATTATTATTATTTTTTTTTTTTTAGAAATATCAATAGCATTTGTATTAAAACTATATTCTCTGAATGTAATAAAAAAAAAAAGAAAATTGAATTGAATCGAATCGAGAGCTTGAGAATCGTAATCGAATCGAATCGAGACATCTGAATCGATACCCAGCCCTAGTCACCAGCCATTGGCAGAGGTGTGGCAAAAAGTTAGTTTTAGGCCCTGGTTATATGTATATGATCAGAAATACAGTAAAACGGCACATTTTAATAATTTATTTTACAGTTTTCAGTGTCACATAATCATTCAGAAATCACCTTAATATGTTGATTTGCTGCTCAAGTAATTTTGCTGCTCAAAATTCTGTATATTTTGATTAACAGAAACACATAAAAACTGGATTGGAGCCATTTAGGTTATGTTTTAATAAGTGATTTTTTTTTCCAGGATGTCAGACTCATGTGGGAGAGCTTTGCTGTGTGCTGAGTCTGGACACTCCTTCCATTGAACGGAGAACCGGATTCCTTACTCCTTCCCCCAGTCCTGGAGCAGCCCTGCACTGGACTGACGACTTTACACTGTAAGCACACTATTCAGCCATTATGTGATTGTAAGCCTGAGGTGTTGACGTGTATGGTTACTAGGCAAGGTTTCTTATAATGTCATGTTTGATTAGACAAGGTCATTTTTGTTCAAACAAGTAATTTAACTCTGTACTGCAGGACTGATAATCCAGTGGGATTTTCTAACGCCTTTCCATTTAAAGGTCAACTCCAGCACTTCAGTTTGACACAATGGAGCGCTTTCATCAAAGTCCGTTTTATAATGGCAGCCCTTTCTGTCATGAATGAAGGTGTGAAGCTGTGAGCTGCTCCACCGATGGCTCTGTCAATTTATGCAGCAGCCAACTCCCAAAGAAACAAAGAGCTGTTTAGCACATTTAATTACAGCCATTCCCAACACATCACTATTTCCTGTGATGCCAATTACCAGAATGGCCAATTTAATTCTCATAGCCAGCATACAGATTGCTGCTGCGGGGCCAATGGGGATATTTAGTCTACCACAATAACCATTTGTAAACAGCAGTTTTATAACCTAAAATCAAGTCAATTTAGTGTTTCAGTAATCTTCAGTATTACAAAATGAAAGTTTTCGGTGTATGCATGATTATTTACTTGCCTCTTTTCATCACTTAGGGAAGTAGGACCAGAAACCAAAGAACTTAAAGTAAGACTTGTGGAGAAGAACAGCAAAGGAGAACGTGAGTCAATAGTTCATCCACAAGGTTCCCATGGGTCATGGAATTTCTGGAATATCATGGAATTTTAAAAGGCCGGACATTGAAAGTCAGAAATTTTTATATTTCTTTTGTCCAAGTCATGGAATATCAGGGATTTTTTTGTTGCTTTCAATTTTTGTTTATATTTATCAAAATTGTATTTTTTTTATACCTTATTTTGTTTTATTGTGTTGTTTCATGCATTTGGCCTATTGTTATGGTTAGGTTATGGTTATGAAAGCATAAAAATTAATTACATTTCTGTAGAAATAGTACAGAAAAATATCAAAGTGCATTTAACTGGTAAAAAGTAGTGTATATATGTGTTTTGCACTAAAAACATCTGTGATCAAGCTTGCAAATGGATGGATTTGTTCGATATAGGTCATGGAAATTCAGCTTTTTAGTCAGTGAGAGTCAGGGAATTTGATTAATTTTAATTTTAATTTTAATTTTAATTTTAAATACAAGGTCTGTGGCTCTTCATGTCTTTTTATTAATTCACTATTTGTAAACTAATGTTAACTGTTGTTATTTTTTTTTGTTTAGGGTCTTTTTTTAAATAATAGGGCCCTATAAAATGTACATCCTAACTCTTGTTATTTTTTATTATTATTATTTTTTTTTTTTTTTTAGAAATATCAATAGCATTTGTATTAAAACTATATTCATTGAATGTAATTTAAAAAATTGAAAATTGAATTGAATCAAATCGAGAGCTTAAGAATCGAATGTGACATTTAGCTTAGAGTGGGAACCTTGCATCCACCGTTATAAGAAATCTATCGATTTCAGAAGATCGAGTGAATGAGTAAAGACTAACATTTTCCATCCGTAGGATGTACTTGTCTGTCTGTTGATTTAATTTGTTATCTTTTTCCTGTTTGACAGAGTTTCTGCCTGGTTGTGCTTCCTTACAACTGGATCTTTCTAAAAGAATTCCAAATGGACACCATAAACTGTCCATCGCACCGGGTCATGGTTTGGCTCCAACTGCAATTGTAACATTAGAAGTAAGGACCGCATACAGTAGAATTCAGGGTAACACTTTCTTTGAAGTCCATATTTAGAATACATTATAAGGGTACTATTAAGGCATTATAATGAATGCATAATGCATTATAAACACACTTTTAATACGTTATATCATCTTTTGTAATACATTGTGCATTTGTGGTTATCACTTAAAATTCTGATTATTTATAACACACAATGAACACCATATTAAATCTACTTTTACATTTATAGTGGACTATTATATCTTGACATTGTTCGTTTAAGAGCTGTGAGGCTAATATTAATTTGGATGTGAGCTAGTTAATCATTTCAACTGAAAAAAATGCAGTGTTTATATGTTAGGTTACATTTTATTTTGATGCTCCCCTTTGCAACTTTGCAACTACATGTCAACTAACTCTCACTTAAGCTTAGGTTAAAGTTAGGGTAGAATGTTGACGTATTTGCAAAGTTACTTATAGTCAGTTTGTCTGTTGGGAAACCATCAAAATGAAGTGTTTGCATATATTTAACAGACATGCTATACTAATACTCCAATGACTGCTAGTTGACGTAGTTGCAGAGTTACTTATCAACAGCTGTTTAAAGGGTACCATCAAAATGATAACTGATATTACAATAAAAATAGCTCAAAGCAAATGTGTCATATTACACACTCATCTGATCTGATATCTGATCTTATGGCTTTTTGAAAAAAAAAAAATTTTTTTTTTTGACTATACTTATAAGTGTTCGCTGATGGCTTTAAGTAAAGTAGCATAAGAAAAATGGCAAGATATGAGACTTATAATACATTATAACTATGAGAAATATAATCCATTGTAACTTAAGTGGATGCAACGTGTTCATTGTGTTATAAATCATCATACTTTTTAAAGCAATAACCACAAATAGGTAAATATTATAATACATTAACACTTAAAACGCTTATAAATATTCATAAGATGATATAAAATATTATAAGTTTTTTTTATAATGCATTATGCATTCATTATAATGCCTTAGGAATACCCTTATAATGTATTAGAAATATGGGCTTCATAGAAAGTTTAACTAAATAACTAAATTTATATTTAGTTATTTTGCAGATTTTGCAGAAGCAATCCAAATCAACAAAAGAGCAGTGCTATGACAAGTCTCAGATTAGTGCAGTATAAGTAGCAAGTTATAGTAAATAAAAAGAAAACAGATAGAATAGAAAAAAAATAGAGCAAGCTATTTTTTTGACAAAAAGAATACTTTTTTAGAAAAGAAAAGAAAAAAGATAGAAAGTTACAAAAGATAGATGACAACAAAAGGTAGAAAGATTTAATAGAGTAGAGTTAAAAAAAAAATAGAAATAGAAATAGAACAGAGAGTGCTAGATGTAGAGGGTCAAATGAAGACGAAAAATATGTGTTTTTAGCCAATTCTTGAAAATGAGAGATATGCAATATATTGTATATTTGATATACAATACCGTTAAACAGTTTGGGGTCCGTAAGACTGTTTAATGTATCTGAAAGTATTTTATGCTCGCAAACAATAATATTGTGAAATATTATTACAATTTAAAATATTTGATGTTACAGCTAACTTTTTAGCAGTCATGACTTCAGTCTTCAGTGTCACTTGATTCTTCAGAAATAATTCTACATATCTATATTCATTATAGATGTCTTTACAGTCACTTTTGATCAATTTATTATGTCCTTGCTAAATAAATGTTCTTTATTTTGAGAGAATAAAAAAAAAAAAAAACTTTACCCCAAATGGTAGTAGAGACAGACAGGCAGACAGACAGATGAATAGATACTACATAATTCCCATATATAAAGTATACATATGGATAGCATGATTTCCATAAAAACACCGCGTTCAGAGTTTAAAGCATCTGCCAGCCTTGTGTTCACTTTTCTGAACACTCTGATAAGTCCCTGTTCTAAATGTCAACGTGAATTATTTAATAGAAAACATATCTTATTACAATGGTCTGCCTTGGGAACTGAATGCTCACCTTATCTCTGATTAACTCGATAACTGAATTATTTCTTTGTTTAACCCAGTACTTGAGTTCACACTGTGCTTGTTAAGCAAATGTGCTTACAGGTACACTACCAGTCAAAAATTTGTAATGCTTTTTAAAGAAATCTGCATTTATTTGGTCCAAAGCACTGCTAAAACAGTGCAATTTTGAAATAGTTTTACTAGTTTAAGTTCAAAAACTTTTGACTGGTAGCATATATGGCAAGCCGTTTTGACTTTTATTCATTCGCAGGATATGAATACTTGATATCAACAATTCAGTTTTCCCTAGTTAAAATTATAATTCTTGATATCAGAAATTAGATTTTTACTAGTAACAATGGCAATTTTTGGTATCAGGAATTACATTTCCACTAGTAAAAGGGTTAATTATTGATATCAAGAATTGAATTTTAACTAGTACAAACTATAATTGTTGATATCAAGAATTGTATTTTCACTAGTTAAATGTCACATAGACTCCCATGCAAATTTAATTGTTGATATCATGAATTGATTTCTTACTAGTTCAAATGTCAATTTCACATATCAGAAATACAATTCTCACTAGTAAAAACCTTTATTTTTGATATCAATAATTACTAGTGCAAATGTCCATTCTTGATATCAACAATTCAATTGCTACTAGTGACAATGTTCATTTCTGATTTCATGAATGGGATTGTTACTAGTAATGTCATTTTAGATATCTGAAATTACTCTCCTAATTATTGATAACACAAATACATTTTCAGATGTCAGAAATAAGAAATGTAACATGTTGAAATACATTTACAGATATCAACAATTAAATTTGAATGGGAGTCTATGGTGACATTTAACTAGTGAAAATACAATTCTTGATATCAAGAATTATAATTTTAACTAGTGAAAACTGAATTGTTGATATCAAGAATTTATATTCTGCAAATGAATAAAAGTCAAAACAACTTGCCATAAGCATACGCATTTAAACACTGAATAATCTTAGGCAGAGTCAGTGCAAAATTATTTATAAAGATATCAGTGGCTGCACTAACCCTAATTCTATATTAGATTTCATTTTAAAAATAAAAGTATATGCATTATGTAATTATGCTAACGATCTTATGTTTCTGCCTCCATAGCTGTTGTATTTGGAGTCCAGTGATTTGCTTGCATGCCAGAATGCCACTCCTCTGCGATCCTCGGTCACCCCTTCAAAGAAGGTAGACGTGGACCGGACCATTATGCCAGATGGCACCATAGTCACCACAGTCACCACCATCCAGTCACGACTAAAACTGGACCGCAAAATAGGTAAAGGCCACCTCACGCAGGAACACGGAGACAGGGCTCTACACTTACTTTTCTTATTAGGAGTACTTGTGCTCCTAACTTAAAAAATTTAGGAGCACAGTCAAAAATTTAGGAGCAACAAAAATCTGATGAAAATTAGTCTTCTAATGAAAGACTTACAGGGCCATTTTGTTTTTACCTTTATAATGGCATTTTTTTATTAAAAGTATGTAATCTTTTATGTTAAATTTAAAAATATACATATTTATAATCTTTATATCTCTAACTAAAACTGCAGAATCAGAACAAGTAGAATAAGCATAAGATACCAATCTAATTAAATCACTATTAACTACATTTATTTGTACTACAGAGGTGGCACAGAAGAACACAAAAGTGGCTTGTAGGTGTTTATATATGCTTCATGAGGCTCAGAAGTGGCATGAGGGCAATCAAATTCATACATTTATGCTGAGATTAATGTTTTTAATATACCATTTGAAAACAAAAAATATTAAATGATTTAAATAACTGAAAAGATACTTTAAAAATGAAACTAGAACTGCCGGTAGGGGGCGGTAAGTCACTGATTTAATTACTGAATCAAATCCATTTGATTCGTTCGAACAGCCGATTCATTCAAAAATTATGAATGGAAATCATCTCTAAATAATTTTGAAGACGAAATAGAGCCAAATCGGGCAATTGTGTTAGACAATAGTCAATGTAAGTCACTTAATATTAACTTCTTGTTTATTTTCTGTTGTATTAAATAATATTTCATAAACTCGCTTAAAAATTATTATTATTGTTTATGAAAGGATTCATCAGATATGTTCGTGATACATTACTTTGAAGCTCCCATTAGCGCAAACACAAATATGCAGATCGGGTCACTCGCACATGGTGCTCCTAGGGATGTAACGGTATGAAATTTTCTTATCACGATTATAGTGACAAAAATGATCACGGTTATCAATATTATCACGGTATTGTTAAAATATGCTGGATGTTTTTAAGAAGTACTAACACATAAATTGTTTCTCAAAGTTTTATATTTAAAATCAACAAACAACATATAAAATGACTTCTGTTTTTACAAACACTAAAACAGTAACATTACCTAATAACATGTTCGAAATGTTCAAATAAAGCTTTGAAAAGGTTTTATAAAATGGTAAACCTCACATTTCAGCCTTTAAATAAAGAAAATGGTTAAGTCAAATCAATAAATGTTATATGTAGCCTATTTTATCAAAATAATTCTAGATGTATTATGTGAATTGTTTAAATTTATAGAATCCTTGTTTTTAGTCTTTTTTAGTTTAGATGACAGCAGTGCATGAAACTTCGGTCCGGTTTAGCTAGACAAAAACTGCAAACAGGCTGAACGTAATTGTAAGTCAATGTAAATCCACTCTCTGCCACTAGGCGGCGCTTATGGAAGAGCAAAGTTACAGCTGTTTCCGTAAACTCTGTGGACAATGCAGCATTGCGATTAAGAACACTGCTTTATTAGGTATTACATGGAATGAAGATCAAAACACAATGCCATCGAATCTTTTCTGAAGACAGTCAGAACCATCAGAGGTACATTCATATAATTCATTCATTTCTATATTCATTTGTATATTCCCTCAGCAACCTTTTAAACCCTCCCATCTTTCCGTCATGCTTTCATTCAAAGCGAAACTAACTGTTACTCTGCGTGCTCTGCGCACATGAGACTGTTATTTAAACTTTGCTTTACGCTGTACAGTATATATTTATCACAAGTTGTTCAAATCGTGGTAATCAAATACGGTTTTAATGATAATTAAAAGATGAAACGGTAATACTAACCGTGGAGAATTTTATCATGATTTATCATCAAACCGGTTATCGTTACATCCCTAGGTGCTCCTAAATATTTTTTCATAGTCGCACGCAGTAGTTTTCATTTGCAAATGCGAGTAAAATGGTCACTGTGAGAATATGCATGCTCTTCTGCATTGTCCAGTCCTACAGAAGTGACTTGCCAGTTTCACCCTATCCTATTTCCTCCTCTGTAACTGCAGGAGACTCTCCGACTAGGTCTCCATCAAGGGTGGAGGTGACTGAAAAGACTCCCACTGTGCTCACAAACAGCTTGCAGAGCACCAGCGCCAGTCCCACCCCCAGCAGTGAGCATTAACATTAACATTAGCATTTTGAGATAATACACACTACCATCTAAAAGTTTGGGTCAGCAAGATTTATTTTAGACATGCATAAGAGATGTCTATCAAAAACATTGATAAATCTTACAGACTCCAAACTTTTAGGTAATGTACATTTTCAAAAACTACCAGTCATTTTTTTTAAAGGGTGCATAACACACAGTTTCACCCACTCTCATGTTAATCTTTAGTACCTTTAGAGTAGTGTATCCTTCATATATCCTGATTTATCATATTTACAGTATTACAGCTTTACGATTCTCTCCGAAAACAGCCGAGCTCCTAGAGGCACGCCGTGGACAGAGCTAAAGATTGACACAGACATTTGATGCCATTTCACTTACCATCTGCAGTTCTGAATCATGACCGGGATCTTTTATAGCTCTATAATAAAGTGTCAAACGATGTGGATTGCCTGGGGGAAGAAACTCTTCTTGTGCCTGGTCACATGACCCCCCTTTAAACACTGCAAAAAATGCTTTTCTAGCTAAGATTTTTTGTCTTGTTTCTAGCCAAAATATTTAAAAATTCTTAAATCAAGAAGGATTTTCTAGACAAGTAAAAATTATTGTCTTGTTTTCAGAAAAAAAGAAGTCAAAATTAAGTGAGTTTTTGCTTGAAACAAGCAAAATAATCTTATTTCAAGCAGAAGACTAGATTATTTTGCTTAGCCCATTGGCAGATTATTTTGCTTTGTAAGAATTTTTAGATCTTTCGACTGGAAACAAGACAAAAAATCTAAGCTAGAAAAGCATTTTTTGCAGTGAAGAAGTCTCTTCTGCTCACCAAGCCTACATTTATTTGATCCAAAGTACAGAAACTGTTTTCTATTTGAATATATTTTAAAATGTAATTTCTTCATGTGATTTCAAAACTGAATTTTTAGCATCATTACTCCAGTCTGATTTGCTGCTAAAAAAACTATTATTATTATTATTATTATTGTTATTATTATTATTATTATTATTATTATTATTATTATGTTGAAAACAGCTGAGTATATTTTTTTAGGTTTGATGAATAGAAAGTTCAGAAGAACAGAACTTATCTGAAATAGAAATCTTTTAACACTATAAATGTCTTTGTCATCACTTTTGCTAATAAAATGATTAATTTCTATGGTTACACTTCATTTTGATAGTCCACTTTAGACATTCTACTAACTGTAAATAACTTTGTAGCTACATGTCAACTACTTGTCAACTAAATATCAACTAAATCTCATTATTTGCAACTACATGTCCACTAACTCTCAGAGTAGACTTTAGGGTTAGTTTAGGGTAGGTTTAGGGTTAGTTGAATAAGTTGACAAAGAAAGTGTTAGAACATATTAAGCAGACAGTCTACTAATACTCTACTAACTGCTAGTTGATGTTTTGTTGCAAAGTTAATTACTGTTAGTAGAATATCTAAAGTGGACTATCAAAATAGTGTTACCAGTTTTTTTTTTTTTTTTAAATTTCAGATAAATGCTGATCTTTGGATCTTTCTATTCATCAAAGAATCCTGAAAAGAATGTACTCAACTGTTGTAAATATTGATAATAATAATAAATGTTTACTGAATCAGCATATTAGAATGATTTCTGAAGGATCATGTGACACTAAATGAAGACTATAGTAATGATGCTGAAATGTAGCTTTGATCACAGGAATAAATTACATTTTAAAATATATTCAAATAGAAAGCAGTTATTTTAAATAGTAAAAATATTTCTCATTATTACTGCTTTTGCTGTATTTTGGATCAAATGAATCCAGGCTTGGTGAGCAGAAGAGACTACAAATCTTACTGTCCAAACACTTTTGACTGGTAGTGTAATCACATTTACAAGGGAAATGTGTATTAAATGAAAGGTTATAAGTTGACCAAAGTAGTACAACAAATGTATAATAAATAATTTAAATTATAATAATATGTGTATATTATTTTTAATAAATAATCTTTGTGAATATATTATTTATTGTTATATGACTTTTTTGCAGTGTCACTTAAATGAATTATGGGACAGTTTGTGATCCTGTTGTGTTTGTGTCTTTGCACCATTTCCAAGCAGAAGGCACCCTCCCAAATGGGCTGGATCCCGTAGCAGAAACGGCCATTCGGCAGCTAACCGAGTCGGCCAGTAAGGTACCCAAGAAGACGCCTACTAAACGCAGCACTCTCATCATATCTGGGGTGTCAAAGGTCAGAGTCTGAACATCAAGCAGACAGACATTTGTGACCCTGGACCACAAAACCAGTCTTTAGTCACTGGGAAATATTTCTAGCAATAGCCAAAAATACATGGTATGGGTCAAAATTATCAAAAACATTTTTTTGCCAAAAATCATTAGGATATTAAGTAAAGATCATGTTCCATTAAGATATTTTGTAAATTTCGTACTGTAAATGTATAAAAACTTAATTTTTGATACGTAATATGCATTGCTAAGAACTTCATTTGCACAATTTTCTCAGTATTTTTATTTTTTTGCATCCTCAGATTGCAGATTTCAAATAGTTGTATCTCAGCCAAATATTGTCCGATCTCAACAAACCATACATCTATTGAAAGCTTATTTATTCAACTTTCAGAATATAAATAAACCTCATTTTTGAAAAAATTACACTTAAGACTGGTTTCGTCGTCCGGGGTCACATTTATAATCAGTTTCATAAAAACATCTTGCTTACAACGAGGCAAGAGTCTAGGGACTTGATCTCGAGAACAGTCTCTTTAGAGCTTCCCCAGGGTAATTTGTTTGTGTAGTCATCTCTTTCCGTCACATAATGTTGATGTAACACTCATCAGGACCAGTGTTAGGGGTAACGCATTACAAGTAATGCAAGTTACGTAATATGACTTTTCTCAAGTAACTAGTAAAGTAACACATTACGTTTTCATTTACAAGAATATATCTGAGTTACTTTTTGTTTCCTTTATGTATTTAATCCCATTTTATTAACCAATGTGGAACTTTTTGATCCAATTCAAGCGTACACTGCAAAAATACTTTTCTTACTTACATTTTTTGTCTTGCTTCCAGCCAAAGTATCAAAATCTTAAATCAAGAAGGATTTTCTAGACAAGTAAATAATTATTTTCTTGTTTTCAGAAAAAACAAGTCAAAATGAAGTGAGTTTTTGCTTAGAACAAGCTAAATAATCTGCCAAACGGGGTAAACAAAAAAAATCTTATTTCAAACAGAAAACAAGATTATTTTGCTTACCCCATTTGGCAGATTATTTAGCTTGTTTCAAGCAAAAACACTCTTAATTTTGACTTGTTTTCAGAAAAAACAAGACAATTTTACTTGTCTAGAAAATCATTTTTAGAATTTTTAGATATTTTGTCTGGAAACAAGACACAAAATCTAAGTAAATCATTTTTTGCAGTGTACTAATAAGTAAAACTTACTTTACTAACATTTGTTTTTTTTTATCTCATTGCTGAAGAGTGTTGAATTTTCTTTTTCTACAGTTCTACTGTACAGACGTCAATTTAATTTTCCTTTAACCTTTAGACTTTTACATTTGCTAAGAATCACACTTTTTATATTAAAAACATACAAGCGAGCCCTGTCCAGATTTGAAAGTAACACAAAAGTAACACATTACTTTCCATAAAAAGTAACTAAGTAGCTCAACATTGTAATGTATTACTTTTAAAAGTAACTTTCCCCAACACCGATCAGGACACTTTTTGGCTAGGAAATTGTCATCGTCGCATCTGAAACATTACCTAATGATCACTTCCTTTTAAACATTGTAGTCTATACATTTGTAAACAAGCTCAGTCATCTCAAATCACATTGCATAAATCATCAGAACATACTGATCTGTTTTGCCATTTCAAATGTACTATCTGACCTGACAGGGTGCACAGAAAGGCTGACAGCGGAGCCAAACACACTGCCAACATGTTGTCTTTCTCAGCCGTGCCTGCAGGACAAGTACATGAGGAACACTGTGTTAAAACTAATTTTCTGTCCTTCCCACAGGTCCCCATTACTGAAGATGACTCAGCCTTATCAGTGGGCTACGCTGCAGCAATGGACGCAGCCCTACAGGGGGCGCATTCTCCCAGCGGAGCCCCGAACAACCATGGAGCATCCGCACATCAGGAAACAGACGAGACTACGCCGTCTGACGCGTCAGAGCGACCGTCTGTGGATGACGTAGAGTCGGAGACAGGATCGACCGGAGCCCTGGAGACGCGTAGCCTCAAGGACCACAAAGGTGTGAATAATTTATTTTGATGCACAGTGTATGAAAGTATTCAGTAAAGTTTTTTTTTTTTCACATTTTGTGATGTTGCTGCCTTATGTTAAACTGCTTTAAATTCATTTTTTCCACATCAATCTACATTCCATACACCATAATGGCAAAGCAAAAAGCAGGTTTTTAAAATCTTTGCAGGTTTTTAACATCTAAACAAATGTATTAAAAAGTAAAAAGCTAAATGATTCCATTGCATAAGTATTCATACCCTTAACTGGGACAGTTGAAATTAAGCTCAGGAGCATTCACATCACTTGTAGGGCCCTATGAAATCCATTTTATTTTTTCCCAAATTCAGTTTTATTTATTCCCAAATTCCAATTTTTCCATTTTAGTTTTTCTAGATGACCTTTTTTTTCCATTTTAATTTTTCTGGACTCCTTTTTAATGGTTAAATAAATTCTTATTAATCAAAAAAGCATGTCTAATTAATTAAAATCATGAAACGTATACAATTTAACATTAATTTATTAAAGGTTTAACAAAAATAACACATTTAGGACCCTATCAAATATTGTATTTTATTGTTACCAAATTCTGGTTTTAGCATGTCTGATTATTTGAATGAATAACAACTTTTATTTATTCTTACAATAACCTTTTTGAATTTTTATTCACTCAGAAATTCTGTGTTGTGTATTTATATTAACAGAAGACATACAAAATATATATCTTTTAATTAATGGAAATTAAACATTTTATTTTTGGCAAGTAAAGGGGATTTACTATTAAAAATAAATCATGAAAGAAATATTGTGTAATTATTTCTTCAGAAAAGAAAGATTTATTAATTTTTCAACATTAGTAGTAGTAGTATTACGTACATTATAAATGTTAAAAATAGATTTCTGTCATCTTTAAGTTAAAACTTTTATTTTGACGGGTTGCTGTGAATACCTGTAACTTCATAAACACAGAGACACCCGGAACATCCAGGATTCATATTAAAATAGTATTTTTGCAACTTAATATTTACACATACTAGCTCATATCTCGATTTAATTTATATACTTTTGATTAATTCTTCCAAACTTTGACAAATTCCTGGACTGGATTCTGTGATTCTGTCTGCGTGGAAGCCTCCTGTTTACTGTTTAATAAAAAATTTTGGGTTGTCAAAGTAACATTTTTGCATAACAGATATAATTGCTGTTACATCAAAGCAAATGTATCCAGGTCTAAAAATATTTATGATGCATATAGGTGATTTAGCAACATATAAAACATGCAAATCATTTAACATAAATATTAGAATGAATTGGTAAGCTAGCAAGTGTGTTTCCAAAATGCCAGCTACGGGGCAAAGTGAGCCAAATGCTGTGGGGTAAGTTGAGCCAACACTTTAACCTACACCCCACCATAAGGCACTGAAGTTAAGTTAAATTAGGTTTAGTTTATCTTATTATTTGTAGTTTATTTGATAGGGACAGTGTACAAGTGCACCATATGTTTTCATCACATTATAATCAAATATATCTTTCCACCTATAGTCCCTAATGGTCTGTTGGATATTGCAAAAAAGCTACCATGCCAAGAATCTTTTGACAAAAATGTTTATTAGTTTCAGCAACATCATTTTTAATTAAGTTTTTATTTATTTTACTCAACAAACTCTGTTTAGTTTTAGGGAAGGTTAAAACTTTGTTGTTCTACGTATTGTTTCAGAAACGCAAACAATTAAAGATTTGATTGATTTTATGTTAAGTTATCTTTAAGATAAGAAATATGACTGTTTGCAAAATGAAATTTGATTATTAAGTTATTTAAGAGATAAATTATCTTTAAAAATTTGACATGGGTTTGAATCAGATACGGTCAGATTGAGCCACACTTTTTTATAAGAAGCCATAATTTTAGAACCCTTTGTCATAGATACATTCTGATCATTTAAAATGATAGGAAGCATCCTAGAATTACCGTAGATACTTTTATTGTACTTCTGCCTCATTTTCCCCTTATCTTAAGGACCACATAAGTACAAAATGGCTCATCTTACCCCACTCTCCCCTATTGAGTTATTGAGCAATGTACTTATTTCAATTTGTTTTTGTATTTTTAATAAATGAATGAAGTTGTGACAATTCTGTTTTTGCATTGTCATGATGGTGTATGGAGTGTAGATTAATGTGGAGAACAAAAAGTAATTTAAATCAGTTTAAAACAAGGCAGCAACCTAAAACATGAAAAAATGATACTTTCGCAGGGCACTGTATTTATCACAAAATGTCTATTTACGATTATATTTATGTAACGAATGTTCTGTTTCAGTGGGATTCCTTCGCAGTGGCACCAAGCTACTATTCCGCAGGAAACACCGAGAGAAAGACCCCAGTTTTAGTCAGTCCCACGAAGACGTCTCTAACCTGGGCAATGACTCCTCCACCGCCTCCTGCTCCTCCACCACCCGGAAAAAGTCTGGAAGCTTCTCTCGCCGCCTCATCAAGCGCTTTTCGTTCCGCTCGTCCAAGACAAAGGGAAAATCCAGCACAGCCAATGGAGGCTCCAGCACTACAGATAACTAAAGGAGAAATAGAAAGGAAGGACGAGAAAGAGAGACACGGTGCGGGCACCAGTCAAATGTGGAAGTGTGGAACGGGCTCCAGATTTCTCCAGAACTATTTATGTTATATACTGATTATCCACAATCTAAAAAAAAAGGTAACATGGGGAGAGTGGGGTAAGTTGAGCCAATGGGTGAGTTGTCCCACTCCCTGTATTTTGGCTACTGTACACTTTTACTTATAATTTCTGCCAGACTGTGAAAATGAGAAACACATGGGAGGAGTGGAAGGCTCCTGTTTACTTTAACATCTTTATCAGTTTTTGCATAACAGATGTAATGGCTGTTACACCAAAGCAAATTTATCCAGGTCTAAAAATAATTACGATGCATACAGGTGATTTAGCAACATATAAAACCACGCAAATCATTTAGATAAATATTAGCCTGAATTGGTAAGTAGTCAGTGTTTTCTCAAAATGCCAGCTATGGGGCAAAGTGAGCCAAATGCTGTGGGGTAAGTTGAGCCAACACTTTAACCTACACCCCACCATAAGACGCTGAAGTTACGTTAAATCTCTGAAGTGTAAACTGGTATTTTAATGTGATATTAGTTTATCATATATCTACATATTATTTGTAGTTTATTTGATAGGGCCAGTGTCCTTCTCTGAGAACCAGAAGATGCTTTTCATTACATTATAATCAAATATATCTTTCCACCTATAGTCCCTAATGGTCTGTTTGATATTGCAAAAAAGCTATTATGCCAGGAATCTTTTGACAAAAATGTTTATTAGTTTCAGCGACTTTTATTCTTTCATTTTTAATTACGTTTTTTATTTAATGTTACTCAAAGGTTAAAACTTTGGTGTTCTAGGTATTGTTTCAGAAATGCTAACAATTAAAGATTTGATTGGTTTTATCTTAAGTTAGCTTGAAGATAAGAAATATGACTGTTTGCAGAATGAATTTTGATTATTACGTTATTACGTTTTTTAAAAGAGATAAGTTATCACATGGGTTGGAATCAGATTCGGTCAGATGGTCAGTTTTCACTCGGATGGGTCACCTTACCCACTGACTTGGGTCAACTTACCCCTAACCTGTCCTGGGGCAAATTGAGCCACAGGAATGCTTTTTTATAAGAAGCCATAATTTTAGAACCCGTTGTTATAGATACATTCTGATTATTTAAAATGATAGGAAGCATCCTGAAATAACTTACCTTATCTTGAGGACCACGTGGCTCATCTTACCCCACTCTCCTCTATACTTCAGACACATGGTACCCAGGAAGCCAGCCTTCTTTTGGTGTTTTTTTTTTTTTTCTTTCTGAATGGACCTCATCATGTTTTCCTTTTCAGGATGGAAAACGCCAAACATGTGGGAAAAACAAAAGGATCTGACTATTTTTGGGTGCTTTGCTGAGCTAATTAATTTGATAAAACGGATAAAAGGCTGCTTTTGTGGATGACTACGATCGAACAAACTTGAGAAACTCAAAATGGACGGGAGTGTCGACTCATGAGCACAAGGGGGCGACATAGACCTGTGACTATTGATGCCTCCAACACTGTCCCTATGTGTTTTTCTTATTTATTTCATTTCATCAGTTGCACTTTGGATCTTAATCTGATTGTTTACAATGCTGGGGAGCTCTCTTTCTGTCGTTTTTATCATGCATCATCGTTTACTGTTATCAGCACTGATTTATTTCTCCTGAGCTCATTAGGAGTATTTCCAGAGTGTGATGATGCTAAAGACATGCTGTGAGCTTTGTTCTCGTTTTGCTGTTTGCTATAGCATTTAGATCAAGGGACATTATGCCCTGTTTTCAAATAGTGGTAACGTTGCGTTTGACTTTCATTGTGGCTTAATAATCTTTTATAACGATGTTTATATTTGTTTAAGAAAACGGAAACGTTCATAAGTTACTGTAGGCATATCTCACTAAATTACGTTTGTGCTTTGGTTGTAAAGATATAAGCCCTTCATATGACAAAAGGGATACACTACATGAAAACGCAAACGCATTTGTGTATATTTATAAATTATTCCACAAATTATTGTGAATCTACAAGCTCTTGAGCTATGGCAAGCCGTTTTGACTTTCACTAGTTAAATGTCACTATAGACTACCATTCAAATTTAATTGCTGATATCAAGAATTTATTTCTTACTAGTTAAAATTCCAATTTCACATATCAGAAATACAATTCTCACTAGTAAAAACCTTTATTTTTAATATCAGTAATTACTAGTGCAAATGTCCATTCTTGATATCAACAATTCAGTTGCTACTAGTGACAATGTTCATTTCTGATATCATGAATGGGATTGTTACTAGTAAGAATACCATTTTAGATATCTGAAATTACTCTGCTAATTATTGATAACAGAAATACATTTTCAGATATCAGAAACAACAAATGAAACATGTTGAAATAAATTTACAGATATCAACAATTAAATCTGAATGGGAGTCTATGGTGACATTTAACTAGTATACATTGATATCAAGAATTATAATTTGAACTAGTGAAAATTGAATTGTTGATATCAAGAATTCATATCCTGTGAATGAATAAATGTAAAAACGGCTTGCCATACTTCAGGCTGACTCTGCAGTGGAGGACAAAAGTGCTATTTTCAGGGTCCACGTGAAAACAAACCTCAGGGGATACTATGAAAAGGTGAAAATATGTTTATCTATCTGTCTATCTTTTTAAAAAGATGGCTTCTTGAACAAATCTAGTAACATAAAACCCCGTTTCCTCTTTTTTTATTCATTTAACGTTAGTTGCTATATACGTATCTAGAGGACCGGGCACCCGCACGTTCTGTACGTAAACGCAAGTCGATTATATTCATCATAATAGATGGCTTTTATGAGAATATTGAGTAGAACGTTTTATTATTTTCTGATAAACGTATATTCTGCGTTAAAGCTAATAGTTCACACACAATTCTATAATTATCCACCTCGGTTTACTTTGCATCACAGATGCAAGTGACCCAGGCTTTTTATCCGCATCAAATTTCTTTTTGTATTGCACGACATAAACCACAGAGGTTTGAAACAACGTTAACAGGGTGTAAATAATAAACACAAATCTTATTTTGGGTGAGCTATCCCTTTAAGGAATCTTTCTTCGCCGTATCCCATATGATCTGTGCATTTTTCAGCATTTGGTTCTATCAGATATTTGAAATAAAGTTAAAGTTAAGCGAATTTTACCAATAAAACAATGACAAAGCGCTTGTTTGCTATGATTAGTGTAACTCCTGGAGCATAAAGCCTGAAAATGTTATATGACCAGAATGTTATGATAACAGCGAACAATTTAACGTCAATTTAAAGGCAGTGGACCTTCTGAGGTATTCGGAGCTTTATATTATTGTGGTTAATTTGATGTTTAATTTATTCTGAATAAATTATTTTTGAAAATCCATTCCTCTTCGTTTTTTTTTTCTTTTTCCCTCCAGCATGTTTGACTTTGGAAGAAAAAGAAGGCCAAGAGAATGAGTTTAAAAGTGTTTTTGTGGTTATTAAACACCATATTTTTATTTTCTGTGCATAAAGTAATCTAAAAATATATATGTTATATATAAAATATAGAATTGTGTGTGGGGGAGGTAAACATAAATCAATTTCTTACTCTTGTGCGCCAAACTGTGTTAAAATTCAGAGGGAATATGTTCAATTGGTTTGAATTTACCGCCCAAATTTGATTGACAAAGCAAAGAACCACTGTAGTCACAGACGAACCGTACGAATCAATCAGCTCGCGTACATTTAGACGCACCCCGATTGGTTTATTCGTTTGCGCTGTTTATGCACTACTAGTTCAATCCAATGGGAGAACACATCCGCTCCAGGGGTGCCTCTAATAGCCAATCAGGTTCGCGCTTTACCCCGCCTGTCCAATCACAGCGATGGGCGGGATTACACAGCCCTAGTTCAGTCAGTCCTTAAATACTGCAGCAACTCCACAGTTCGCTTCAACGATTTCTTCTGCAAGCTGAGGAAAGAAGTTTCTCGAAAACATGTCTGGAAGAGGTAAAACTGGAGGAAAAGCCCGCGCCAAGGCTAAGACCCGCAGCTCCCGCGCTGGTCTTCAGTTCCCCGTCGGCCGTGTGCATCGTCTCCTGCGAAAAGGCAACTATGCTGAGAGAGTAGGTGCTGGGGCTCCCGTCTATTTGGCTGCAGTTCTTGAGTACCTCACCGCTGAGATCCTCGAGTTGGCGGGAAACGCTGCAAGGGACAACAAGAAGACTCGTATCATCCCTCGTCACCTTCAGCTGGCCGTCCGCAACGACGAGGAGTTGAACAAACTGCTCGGCGGAGTGACCATCGCCCAGGGCGGTGTTCTCCCCAACATCCAGGCCGTGCTCCTGCCCAAGAAAACCGGCCAGGCTGTGGCCAGCTCTGGCAAATCGGGAAAGAAGGGATCTTCACAGTCGCAGGAGTATTAAAAGCTCCGCTGAACTGAGTTAACTCACCCAAAGGCCCTTTTAAGGGCCACCCAATTATGCTGAAAAGAGCAAATTCCGTGTTTAAACTGGTCTGTATTAAGTGTTTTTACATATTAAACTGTCTTTTTATATATGAGACTTTGCTTGCTTTGTGCTAATATTAATGTTAAGAGTTTTAAACCGCGTTAAGGCGGGACACTGCAGGTGAATAGGGTTTAAAACATAACTAATAGTTATCACTTTGCTTATCCAGTTGATTACACTGATAACTGCAAGTGTGTGTTTATATATATATATAAGTTTTCTGAAATATTAGGTTTAAATATACAAATGAGGCATTGTTTATTAAATATGCACTGATTTGCATAGATTTCTAGTACAAAAATCTAAACACTGGATGGAATGTTACTTCTCTACTTATCCATATATATATATATATATATACACACATTTTTTTTTTTTTTTTACTTCTTTGGGGGGGGGATAAAATATATATAATCAAGCAAATTATATATGAACAAATCTCTCTGTAAAAACCTTCAGGATATAGACAGGAATAAAAATGTAAAGTGTGGCGTGTGTAAGTGCTAACGTTACTGAAGTTTAGATTTATGGCTGAGTGTAGGAGAAAAAAAAAACGATTTGAGAAAACGGCCTTTAAGAATATGTATTGTAACTGAAATCTATTGACACATAAAGTGCTATAAAAGAAACACTTAACAGTGTCTTTTAGAGGTTTTCTTTCCATTAATCTGAAAAAAAAAAACACTTTATGAAAAACCAAAAAGCCCAAAATCTCAATTTGAGAGGTGCATGAAAAAAAACTGCATTTTTGCCTGCAGTCTCCCCTTAAAAAAAATAGGGAAAGGGAAAGTCAACAATGATGGTATTGATAGTGTTCTTTATTACATTAAATTTCCATATTGATATAAATGCAGAAATCAACATCGAGGGTCAGATAATTTGCTGGTTAATTCAATCACATTTAAAAGGCACATTGTGGGATCCATAAATATTCTAAATATAAAACTATTAGTAACAGACATCTTTTCTTTAATTGCCCATTTTGTCAAAAAATCTTACATAGAGTTCAAAATCACGTTTTAGCACCTCATCATTGTGATTAATTAATTCTCCGCATTAATAAAATGCATCACTACTCAATTCTACATTAAAAACCACAGCCAGATGTAGCTGCACTTAAGAAAGTGCTGTTTTTCCTCAGATGTAATTGGCCATTTTGACCATCTCTTTTTTTTTAGATTAAAAAGGCAGTGGAAGACTATCAGCTTGAATTCGTATTCATAATTCTGTGCCTGAGAAGAGACAATGGCAGTCTCTTTTGTGTGCGAACCAGCAGATGAGGAAAAAAAATTGTGCACTGATACATTAAACTGAGGCACTGAGGTATAATATCTGAAGTGACCAATCGAGGTTGTTTTTAAGCTTTAGAGATTCAGCTTATGTGTACTATTTATCCAAGTTAACAGCATGTCAGAAGTTCCTAAATTAGGTCTAATACTCCAGCGCATGTTTGAATATGTTTGAAAAATAAAAAACAACATCTATCGGGCATCATTTAGCTTCCTGGCTGTTGTGAGAATATCTTTGGCCCCCTTATTAAGGAGTGCATTTGCCAGATCCAGCCCCAGTTTCTCAGCAGCTTCGAGGGCTGATAATGAGATATTGTTGGCAGTGACTCCAACGTGTGCACACTCCTGTGCACTCTCGTCCACCTGATAGAAACAAGTTACAATACTGTAAATTATAGGTAATGCTGTAAAATTATGCATATATTGACATTCAAAAGTTTGGGGTTGGTAAGACAGCCTTTGAACCACCTTTGAATAGTAGTATATATATGAAGAGTTCAGATGCAAAAGCCTCTAAATCCATCTGACATCTTTCTTTAAAAAATGCATTTTTATGTGTGGGTTTCTATGTAAATACTGGTACTTCTGATTGGGCTGAGGCTGGGATTTTACCGAGTTTGAAGTAAATATATTTGATGGATGTATAATGTGTCGAGATCAGTGTTGAGGGTAATGCATTACAAGTAACGCAAGTTACATAATAATACTACTTTTTTCAAGTACCTAGTAAAGTAATGCATGACTTTTTAATTTCCAAGAAAATATCTGAGTTACTTTTTGTTTTGTTTTTAGTGTATTTAATCCCATTTTATTAACCAATGACTTTGCTGCTGACCTTTGTTTATCCAATTCAACCGTACACTGCAAAAATACTTTTCTTACATTTTTTGTTTCCAGCCAAAATATAAAATAAAAATCTTAAATCAAGAAGGATTTTCTAGACAAGTAAATAATTATTTCCTTGTTTTCATCAAAAAAAAAAGTCAAAATGAAGTGAGTTTTTGCTTAGACCAAGCAAAATAATCTGCCAATGGGGTAAGAAAAAAAATCTTATTTCAAACAGAAAACAAGAGTATTTTGCTTACTCCATTGGGAGATTATTTTGCTTGTTTTGAAGCTAAAACACACTTCATTTTGACTTGTTTTCAAGAAAAAAACAAGACAATAATGTTTACTTGTTTAGAAAATCCTTCTTGATTTAAGAATGTTTAGATATTTTGGCTGGAAACAAGACAAACATTTTTTTGCAGTGTAATAATAAGCAAAACTTACTTCAGATTAACATTTGTGCTTCTTTTTCTTATTGCTGAAGAGTGTTGAACTTTCTTTTCAAACAGTTCTACTGTACAGATGTGAATTTAATTTTCCTTTAACCTTAGGCTTATTCACTTCATTTCGTGTGTACATTTTGCTAAGAATCAAACATTTTTAAATTAAAAACAAACAAGCAAGTTACTTTGTAAAGAAGTACTTTCCATAAAAAGTAACTAAGTAACGTAATTAGTTACTTTTTAAAGAAGTAACGCAATATTGTAATGCATTACGTTCCCCAACACTGGTTGAGAGCATTCATTGAGTATCATTTTCTAATTTTTGACCAAGATGGCTTGTAGCCGGTTTTGCATCTCAACTCTTTATATAGAGGCATATTTGACCCTTACTTTGTTGTCTATTTCCACATCCGTCTGCATTGTGTCCTTCAAGCAATCAGCTCCATCCAAACTATAAACTGCTCCAGTCAAATACAGCTGAAACCAACAAACATCAACAACATTTACTCAGATTTAAATTGTGTAAAGCAGCTAATAACATGCGACCAAATGTCTGTAAATATACAGTGGTGGCCAAAATTATTAGAATTTCGCAGGAACTTTATTACATTAAATTTCCATATTGATGTAACTGCGTAAATCAACATCACAGGTCAGATAATTTGCTGGTTAATTTAATCACATTTCAAAGGCACATGGAGGGATCCATAAATATTCTAAATATAAAACTATTAGTAACAGACATATTTTTTTAATTCCCATCTTGTCAAAAATCTTATATAGAGTTCAAATTATTTTATTTTTAAGAGCTAAAAATAGTTTTAAGTCAGTTATTTCTATTTTTTGATGTACTGTGTCAGTAGGAAATATCAGTTTGCATTTCCAAACATTCATTTTGCCTTTAATTGTAATAATCCAGTCAGATTTTTGTTTGCACAAGGAGTCTGACAACATCCAGTGCTCCACACAGAGATCTGATCTCATCATCCTCCAGTCTGTCTGGAATGACATGAAGAAACAGAACAAACTGAGACAGACTAAATCCAGAACAACGGTGGTAACATCTCCTAAATGCTTCAAGAGACCTACCTGCAAAGCCTGAAAAACTATGCACAAGTGCACCTAGGGCAAAAGCTACTTTAAATGCAGTTAAATGAGTTAATAGAACTGTACATTTTCATTTAGTTATTTAGCAGATGCTTTTATCCAAAGCGACTATTTTGTCATCTATCTTTTCTATCTTTCTAAAAAAAAAAAAAATCCTGCTCTATTCTTTTTCTATTCTATGTTTTCTTTTTATTTACTATATAATTTTAAAAAAAACTTGCTATGTATACTGCACTAAGCTAATCTGAGACTTGTCAGAGCACTTGTCGGAGCATTGCTCTTTTGTTGATTTAGATTCCTTCCATTGTTCTCATTTGTAAGTCGCTTTGGAAAAAAGCGTCTGCTAAATAACTAAAAGTGACCCTGGACCACAAAACCAGTCTTAAGTGTCAATTTTTCAAAATTGAGGTTCATACATCACCTGAAAGCTGAGTAAATAAGCTTTTCATGGATGTATGGTTTGTTAGGATATGTCAATATTTGAAAATCTGGAATCTGAGGGCGCCAAAAAATCAAAATGTTGAGAAAATTGCCTTTAAAGTTGTCTAAATGAAGTTCTTAGCAATGCATACTACTAATTGAAAATTAGTTTTTATATATTTACAGTAGTAAATTTGCAAAATATCTTCATGGAACATGATCTTTACTTAATATCCTAATGATTTTTGTCATAAAAGTAAAATCGATAATTTTGACCCATACAATGTATTTTTGGCTATTGCTACAAATATATCCGTGCAACATAAGACTGGTTTTGTCGTCCAGGGTCACAAATGTAAATGTAAATGTCATTCCAGACAGACTGGATGATTATGAGATCAAATCTCTGTGTGGAGCACTGGCTGTTTTCAGACTCTAGAATCTCATCAAATTAATGGCAAAATGAATGTTTGAAAATGTAAACTAATATTTCCTACTGACCCAATAGAGCAAAAGACAGACATAACTGACTTAAAACGATTTTTATCTGGTGAAAATACTAGTGTTCTAATCATTTTGGCCACTATTGTAGTTATGTCTCTTTACCATGGACCCTTTCACTTCTGTATGAACTGCAACAGGCACACTGCAGCCTCCTTCCTGAAAGCAGAAAAAGGGGATAAAGAGCAATATTAAAACCATGTTTGACTACATAGAATGCCCTCAGGATAAGGTCAAACTGATATGAAGCACTTGCAGTGATAGCTGAGTGTTTGTGTGTGTGTGTGTGTGTGTGTGTGTGTGTGTGTGGGGAAACCCACCAGCTGCTTGAGGAAAGCTCTCTCTGAGATGCACCGCAGCACTGTGTCTGAATGATGCAGGACAGACACCATTTCCAGAATGTCTTTATCTTGTGCTCTGACTTCCACTGCCAGTGCCCCCTGATGATGACACACATTTCTTTTTATAATCAGTGTTGGGAGTAATGCATTACAAGTAATGCAAGTTATATAATAATTTTTTCAAGTAACTAGTAAAGTAACGCATTACTTTTTCATTTCCAAGAAAATATCTGAGTTACTTTTTCAAAAAAGTAACGGCAGTTACTTTTTGTTTCCTTTATGTATTTAATCCCATTTTATTAACCAATATCTTTGCTGCTGACCTTTGTTGATCCAATTCAACCGTACACTGCAAAAATACTTTCTTACTTAGATTTTTTGTCTTGTTTCCAGCCAAAATATCTAACAATTCTTAAATCAAGAAAGATTTTCTAGACAAGTAAATAAATGTTCTCTTGTTTTCAGAAAAAAACGTCAAAATTAAGTGAGTTTTTGCTTAGAACAAACAAAATAATCTGCCAATGGGGTAAGCAAAAAAATCTTATTTCAAACAGAAAACAAGATTATTTTTGCTTACCCCATTGGGAGATTATTTTGCTTGTTTCGAGCAAAAACACATTTAATTTTGACTTGTTTTCAGAAAAAGCAAGACAATGTTTACTTGTCTAGAAAATCCTTCTTGATTTAAGAATTTTTAGATATTTTGTCTGGAAACAAGACAAAAAAATCTAAGTAAGAAAAGCATTTTTTGCAGTGTACTAATAATCAAAACTTACTTTATATTAACTAACATTTGTTCTTTTTTTTCTCATTGCTGAAGAGTGTTGAACTTTCTTTTCCTACAGTTCTACTGTATAGATGTGAATTTAATTTTCCTTCAGCTTTAGGCTTATTCACTTAAAAACAAACAAGCAAGCCCCGTCCAGATTTAAAAAGTAACACAAAAGTAACGCAAAAGTAACGTAACGCATTACTTTCCATAAAAAGTAACTAAGTAACGTAATTAGTTACTTTTTTAGGGAGTAACGCAATATTGTAATACATTACTTTTAAAAGTAACTTTCCCCAACACTGTTATTTACAGACTATAACATTTTCTTTGGACACAGTTCTGCAGGTTAAAGGGATAGTTCACCCAAAAATGAAAATTCAGTCAATTACTCAGCCCCATGTCGCTCCAAACCCGCAAGACCTTCGTTCATCTTTGGAACATAAATTATATCTTTGATGAAATCCAAGAGCTTTCTGACCCTGCATGGACAGCAATGCAACTGCGTCCATAAGAATACCATGACAAACGTGAACGTGCAATGAAAACAGAAGAGAAGAATTTGTTGAATAAAGTCATTATTTTTGTTTTCTTTGTTCACAAAAAGTATTATCGTAGCTTCACAAAATTCCGGTTGAACCACTGATTTCACATTAACTATTTTAACAATATCCTTACTACCTTTCTGGGCCTTGAATGTGGTAGTTGGATTTCATCAAAAATATCTTCATTTGTGTTCCAAAGATGAACAACAGTCTTACGGGTTTGGAACGACATGGGGTTGACTAAAGGGAAACTATCCCTTTAATGTTACAGTGAATATGCATACAATGGCTTAATTTAAGTTTGTCAAATTCAATTAAAAAGTAATAGAGATGGAAGCTGTATTTTCAAACTAGAGACCATATTCACATTCCATTCAATGCATTTCTTAAAATTTCATTACTTTGGCTTTTTGAAAAAGTCTTACATTTACTATCATAAAACCTGCAGAAACCCTGCATGCAGCATATACCAAATAACTACACTTCTATGGCTGCAAACGTTAACATAAATTGTTACACAGGTGTTTCCTTTAGTGTTTATAATGTGTGTTAACAGTTGAGCATGCAGCTGCAGGTGCTTCTTTTCTTGCATGAACAACACAATAATAAATGCATGGCGTGACGGGTATAAACACTGAAAAACATTTTAAATCTAGAGCATTAAAACCTAATGCAATTTATTAATGTTTGTACATGTTTGCACACTTACCTGGCCAACTGCATACATGCAATCTTCAGGGCCCAGAATCTGCAATTTATAGAACAGCTACTATAAATGCATTATTAAAAAAAAATATCTATAAACACCGCTGTCGTCACCAGAGACCCTTATATTCAGAATAGTGGTTGGTAGACATGAGGTTTTCTTACTTAGATTTTTTGCCTTGTTTTCAGCCAAAACATCTAAAAATTCTTAAATCAAGAAGGATTTTATTGTAAAAATGATTGTCTTGTTTTCAGAAAAAATAAGTCAAAATTAAGTGAGTTTTTGCGTAAAACAAGCAAAATAATCTGTCAATGGGGTAAGCTAAATAATCTAGTTTTCATCTTGAAATAAGGTTATTTATTTTGCTTACCCCATTGGCAGATTATTTTGCTTGTTTTACGCAAAAACTCACTTAATTTTGACTTATTTTTTCTGAAAACAAGACAATCATTTTTCCTTGTCTAGAAAATCCTTCTTAATTTAAGAATTTTTTGATATTTTGGCTGGAAACAACAAAAAATCTAAGTAAGAAAAGCATTTTTTGCAGTGTGTACCAGTCAAAAGTTTTTGAACAGTAAGATTTTTAATGTTTTTTAAGTCACTTCTGCTCTCCAAGCATGCATTTATTTGATTATTAGATTTTTTAATATTATTACTATTACTGTTTTCTATTTGAATATATTTAAAAATGCAATTTATTCCTGTGATTTCAAAGCTTCATTACTTCAGGTCACAAGATCCTTCAGAAATCATTCTAATATTCTGATTTGCTGCTTAAAAACATTTATTATTATTATTATTATTATTATTATTAAAAAAATTATACTGAATCCAAGCTTTTGAACGGTATTGTGTATAATGTTACAAAAGCTTTTTTATTTCAGATAAATGCTGATTTTTGGATCTTTCTATCATCAAAGAATCCTAAAAATGTTTCTAGAATAGCAAATCAGCATTTAGAACGATTTCTGAAGGATCATGTGACACTGAAGACTGGAGTAATGATGCTAAGAATTTAGTTTGAAATCACAGGAATAAATTACATTTTAAAATATATTCAAAGAGAAAACAGTTATTTTAAATACTAAATATATATATATATATATATATATTTGCTGTACTTTGGATCAAATGAATGCAAGCTTGGTGAGCAGAAGAGACATTAAAAATCTTACGACTTTAACATACCTGACTGATTCGGGATTCCCAGCCCATACGTTTGAGGCCTGCTGCAGCCAGAATAATGGCAGCATAGTCGTCCTTTTCATCCAGCTTCTTCAGACGGGTGTTTAGATTCCCTCTCTATAGCAGTAAGGTCAAGGAGGAAGACTCTAGTACCATTAAAATGCTATATACAATAATATAGGGAAACTTGCTGGTGCAACAAACACCCAGGAAATATGCGCTTGCTTTGGCAGTCCATCAGAATCAATGATAAAGCTGCTGCCATTAATAATATATAAACACCCACAGACGCAAAAGGAAAGGAAAGTGCAGGATACGATATTTTCAAACTCCAGTTGAGGGAATCGCTTCTTCAGCTGAGCTGCTCTGCGAAGTGAACTTGTGCCAATCACGCTGGGGGAAAAAAAGAGAGGTTTCAAAATGTTTCTGACAGCTTTGGTTACATAACTGCATATGGCTGTCAAAACATGACATGTATGGCAGAATGTAGATTTTGAATTAAATTCCATCACATTGAAAACCACTGATTTCCCTTGATTATTGGGTCATCAATCAAATTCTGGAGGATAGATGCATGCACTTTTATGTGGCATGACAAGACTAGAAAACACAGAGCTCACCTCTTCTCTGGCAAGCTGTCTAGGGTAAGTCCAGCATTCTTTGGATGAAGCACCACTGCATCGTGGGGATTTTCCCTCCTTTACAAAAACAACACACAACAAATCACTCACCGCTCATCAGG
The DNA here is from genome assembly GCA_033026305.1 of Cirrhinus molitorella. NCBI lineage: Eukaryota > Metazoa > Chordata > Actinopteri > Cypriniformes > Cyprinidae > Cirrhinus > Cirrhinus molitorella. The sequence continues at coordinate 48,037,219 of CM065119.1, forward strand.
TTTTCAAACTACCTACTAAAGTCATTACAAAGTCATGCATATGTTATTTAAAAAGCTTTAAAATTAAATAAGATAAACTATTAATTGCATACAGTCAAACCAAAAAATCTTCAGAGACTAGATATATGACCCTGGACCACAAAACCAGTCATAAGTCGCTGTGGTATATTTGCAGCAATAGATAAAAATACATTGTATGGGTCAAAATTATCGTTTTTTTCTTTTATGCCAAAAATCATTAGGATATTAAATAAAGATCATGTTCCATGAGGATATTTTGTAAATTTCCTACTGTAAATATATCAAAACTTAATTTTTGATTAGTAATATGCATTGCCAAGAACTCATTTGGACAACTTTAAAGGCAGTTTTCTCAATATTTAAATTTTTTTGCACCCTCAGATTACAGATTTCAAATAGTTCAATATCGGCCAAATATTGTCCTTTTCTAACCACCCATACATTAATGAAAGGCTTATTTATTCAGATGCTGTATACACTTTCCAAAAATGGACCCTTATGACTAGTTTTGTGGTCCTGGGTCACATATATTAAATAGTAAACCATTATTTAAAATTATATTAATATTTTACAATATTAACGTTTCACTGTATTTTCCAACAAATAAATCTAGCATTGATGAGCATAAGAGACTTCTTTCAAAAACATTAATAAATAGTAATTATTCCAAACTTGGTAGTGTAAATTAATAAATCGATTGATCCATTTAAACTAAATTATGAATTAATTGGACAAATTAGATGCTCCTTACTGAAGAATGGCTCCAATAGTGAATCCAGGGGGCAGTGAGGTAGGTAAATCCTTAAGAGAGTGCACCACAATGTCCACTCTAGTGATGAATAAACACACATGAAAAAACTTAATAATTCAAATAATTAATTTAAAGAATAACTGAGGGGTCGGGGATTACCAACCCACACACTAGAGGAAAAATTCTGTTCTAAATTCTACTGCATTGTGATATGTGTCACCAAATAATATTTTTATCACATGCTTTATTAAACAAAACAAAGTCTAAGAGAACGTTTTTTACATTCTCTGATGCAGAATGTTAGAAACCAGTGGAGCAGAGAGTTAACAACTGCAAAGAGAAAATATGAACAGTTTTCCTGAAGCAAAATGTCCAGTCTTAAGCACTTTGTAACATAATCATTCAAAGTCTATTTTTGTTTTCTAATGACAGTTTCTAGATGGGAAACCTTCAAATAAGCTGACATGAGAACATACTTAAAGTATTAGTTCACTTATAGAACAAAAATGTACAGATAATGTACTCTAAGTTCTTCTTTCAGTCATAAAGAAATTATATTTTCTGAGGAAAACATTTCAGGATTTCTCTCCATATAATGGACTACTATGGTGCCCCCAAGTTTTTAATTTCCAAAATGCAGTTTAAATCCAGCTTCAAATGGCTCTAAACGATCCCAGACGATGAAAAAGGGTCTTATCTAGTGAAACAAACAGAAAATGTATATAATTTATATACTGCTGGGATCGTTTAGAGCCCTTTGAAGCTGCATTTAAACTGCATTTTGGAAGTTCAAACTTGGAGAGAAACGCTGAAATGTTTTACTCAAGAAACAATTTCTTTACGACTGAAGAAAGAACATCTTGGACGACAAGGGGGTGAGTACGTTATCTGTACATTTTTGTTCTGAAAGTGAACTAATCCTTTAACATCAGTGTCCTATCAGAATCACAGTTTTGAGTCAACAAACTTACTCATTTCTCTCAAGGGCATTCTCCAGCTCTTTGGTAAAGAGGCTCTTTTCACCAATCTAAGAAAACACAGGTTTAAAAACATGTTAAATCTAATACATTTGTGACCCCGGACCACAAAACCAGTCTTAAGTCGCTGGGGTATATTTCTAGCAATAGCACAAAATACACTGTATGGGTCAAAATTATCAAAAAAAAATGTATGCCAAAAATCATTAGGATATTAAGTAAAAATCATGTTCCATTAGCATATTTTGTAAATTTAGTACCATAAATGTATCAAAACTTAACTTTTGATTAGTAATATGCATTGATAAGAACTTCATTTGGACAACTTTAAAGGCGATTTTCTCTATTTTTATTTTTTTGCACCCTCAGATTACAGTTTTCAAATAGTTGTATCTCGGCCAAATATTGTCCGATCCTAGCAAACCATACATCAATGGAAAGCTTATTTATTCAACTTTTCAAATGATATATAAATCTCAATTTGGAAAATGTACACTTTTGTGGTCCAGGGTCACATTTGATAGGTAATAATGGATTTGTGCATGTTGGGCAGCACACAGTTTTCAAAGGCACTTCTTCATACAGACACCACAAATCCTGAAGTTGAGGATGGAACTCTACCTTTGATAATGCAGTGTCCAGGATTTTGTCCCCAATCGTTGACATGGCAACTGAAACGCACAGACAAAAAGGTTAAGGGCTGAATAGTTGTGCGCTGGCTCCGATTCTGACATCATCATTCATGTCTTTTGACACAGACAGTAGGATTCAGCAGTGAAGCGGCCGTATAGATTACACATTCTCAGAGGGACACAATCGCTCTCTGTTCTTAGACAAGCAGTGAGTGCATGAGGACAAGAAAACGCAAGAGTGTGTGTGTGTGTGTGTGTGTGTGTGTGTGTGTGTGTGTGTGTGTGTGTATAGACAACTCATAGAAATGAAAATCCATGCATTTGTTTGAAATACACAACAAACAATACAATTAACGTAGATGGAATTCATACAAATCATAGCATGCAAAATTTCCTCACCTATTTCTAGATGAACGTCTGGATAAAGCTCTTTCAGCGTGTCGGCCACACTGTCCGTCTGAATGCGAGCCAGCTGAGGGACACGTACAAAAAAAGTCATTTCATCAATGTCATAAAGTTTCAGTGATTCAAAAGCATGAATAAATTTACTCTGAGAGTGGCGCCCTTAATATTTAAAGTCCTTTCAAAGATTCTTTTCTGCAATATAATTTTTATGATTAAATGTTAGCAGTCGCTCCCAGCAATCATTACGGCGACACTGAGGGGCACTTTCTATCTGATTAAAGCACACGAGTTTCACACCCATTTCCATTTTGTTATCTATCCACACTTTATAACGGTTCCCTCGAGCAGAAAATCTAAATACTCTCAATTCAATTTAAACAGCACGTTTTCTCTATTTTTGACTTAAGTGACTGCATTTATCAATTCAATTTGAGCTTGTAATGAGGGAAAACTAAATAATGGTCCAGGTTGTCTGTCATCCTGTACAGACTAAGTGATTTAAAATAAATAAATAAAAAATGAGTTTTTATTACATGACTTCTTAGATTATTAGGTAATGTACTATATATACCAAATTGTATTTATGTGACCATAAAACCAGTACAGGGTACAGTTCTTGAAATTAAGATTTAAACATCTTTGAAAGCTGAATAAATAAGCCATATTTGGCCTAGATTGAAAATATGTAATCTGAGGGTGCAAAAAAATCTAAATATTGAGAAAATTGCCTTTAAAGTTGTCCAAATTAAGTTCTTAGCTATGCATATTACTAATCAAAAATTAACTTTTGATATATTTATGGAAGGAAATTTACAAAATCTCTTCATGGAACATCATTTTTACTTAATATCCTAATGATTTTTGTTTTGGCATAAAAGAAAAATAGATCATTTTGACCCATACAATGTATTTTTGGCTGTTGCTACAAATATACCCATGCAATTTAAGAGGGTAACACTTTGGAATAATGGTCCATTAGTTAACATGAACTAAGAATGAACAATACTTCTACAGCATTTATTAATGTTAGTTCATGCTAATTTTTTAACATTTACTAATGCATAATTAAAATCAGAAGTTCTGCTTGATAATATTAGTTAATGCAATGTGAACTACCAATGAACAACTGTGTTTTCATTATCTAACATTAATGAAGATTAATAAATACTGTAATTAATGTTTTGTTTATTATTCATTCATGTTAGTTAATACATTAACTAATGTTAACTAAAGGACCATTATTCTAAAGTGTTACCCTTAAGAGTGGTTTTGTGGTCCAGGGTCACATACATGTTATATCTGACATTGTTATATAGTTGGTTTTAAAGTGGAATAATGGTTATGGTTCATTATAGTCTAATCAAACAATACAAGTTAAATATTAAATACAACGTTAAAGTTAAGTGCAGATTGAAAACTTGAAAATTACCTGGCTTTTCCGTGTTCCCATGCGAATAACCCGAGTGACTTTGCCATTTCCTTCCTGCAAAAGAGTGAATGTCACTAAATTTCATATTAATGCTCACCTCAACTCTTCTAAATTTCAAAACAGGTTTCATCAAACTCTCACTCTAATATACTTGAATGGCCCTTCCATGTTATTTGCAGACACCTTTTACAGTTCAGGCTGCAGAAGATGTGCTGGATCCAGGGCCTAATGAATGACTGAATGAATGAGCAACTGGTTGAGGAGTTTTCTTATTCTATACAGTGTCCTTCCTTTCCCCACACCCTCTGTTTCTGCGCAGTGCTGATAAACTAAAGACTCAAGATATATGAGAGTCAAGATATATGCTGACCACTTAACACGGTTTGGCCAGTTATTTCACAACACTGCTATTGTTTGTGACCCTGGACCACAAAACCAGTCTTAAGTAGCACGGGAATGTTTGTAGCAATAGCCAACAATACACTGTATGGGTCAAAATTATTGATTTTTCTTTTAGGCCAAAAAATCATTAGGCTATTAAGTAAAGATCCTGTTCCATGAAGACGTCTTGTAAATTTTCTATCATAAATATATCAAAACGTAACTTTTGATTAGTAATATGCATTGCTACGAGCATAATTTGAACAATTTTAAGGCGATTTTCTCAGTTTTTTTTATTTTTTTGCACCCTTACATTCCAGATTTTCAAATAGTTGTATTTCAGCCAAAATATGGTCCTATCCTAACAAACCATACATCAATAAAAAGCTTATTTATTCAGCTTTCAAAGATGTAAAAATCTCAATATCAAAAAAGTGACCCTTATGACTGGTTTTGTGGTCACATATATACATTTTTGTCTGTGTGTGTGTGTGTGTATATATATATATATATATAACCATACATCAATAGAAAGCTTATTTATTCAGCTTTCAAAGATGCATAAAATAAAAAATTTACACTTATCACTTATGGTTTGTGGTCACATATATACATATTGGTATAAATATAACAATACATCAATAGAAAGCTTATTTATTCGAGATGCATAAAATAAAAAAATGGACCCTTATGACTGGTTTTGTGGTCACATATATAATTTGGGTGTATATATATATATATATATATATATATATACACATAACCATACAACAATAGAAAGCTTATTTATTCAGCTTTCAAAGATATAAAATCTCAATTTCAAAACAATGACCCTTATGACTGGTTTTGCGGTCACATATATAAACTGTGGTATATATATATATATATATATATATATATATATATATATATAAAATCTCAATTTCAAAAAATTGAGCCTTATGACTGGTTTTGTGGTCACATATATACATTTTGGTATATACATATAACCATACATCAATAGAAAGCTTATTTAATTAGCTTTCAGAAATGCATAAAAAAAAAAGCTGACACTATATTTTTGGTCCAGGGTCACGTTTATTTGGACGTTCAAGTTCAGAAAACACGACGAAAAATGTCATTTCTATTACATTAAGTGAAATATTGAGGAATCTTCTAAAGCTGGCTATTATACCGGTGTATATATATATAAAAATATGTCTATTGAGACTTACATGATGCAAGTAAACTAGACAGAGTAAACGATTACTATAACTGTTATTGTTCATTCATTCGCCCCATGAATCGCTTTATCGCGGTGCACTTATCGTCAGAACTAAGTTTGATTTCCTAAAATCACGTAGATCATTTTTAAAATATAAATATCAAATACATTCACCAGTTTATATATACGCTCCTAAATTCAAAATTTCCTACTTGCTTTTTGGATCCACATGTTTCTAGCCCCGCCCATTTCCCTAGTAGAATTCTTCCCGTCCACCAATAGAAAGACAGAACGTTTAAAATGACAGCTCACCGAGCCAATAAAACATCACTATATACCAGTTGCATTAAATCTTGTAGTTGTTGCACTTACTTGAGAATTACTAACGTTCCCAGACATTTCCGCTGTGTAAGTGGAACGATCTGCTCCCCGAGTTGTATCGTTAAGATTTTTCACTCATTTGCACAGTTGTTTTGGTTGAATGGCTGATTTCAAGAATGCCCCACTGCTACCTCAAACTCGTGACCCGATTTCTGTGGTGTGACCTAGACAGGAGCGATACTTCCGTCTGCCAAGAGCACGTTGGGCTGGGAGTGTATTCATGCTCGTCATGCAGCGCCACACAGCGCATACTTACCTCCAAAGACACTGAGGTTTCCCAACATCGTTTTAAAATGAGTCATAATTACATGAAAATGCAATTTATAAACCAGTTTGTGAATATATGTGAAATGTAATGTCATTAAAAAACAAGGAAACAATGCACAGTTCATAAGAAATTATATATATAGGCTTTAGCATTATACTATTTTTCAAGAGTGACAATGCCAATAATACATTCTTGAATTACAACTGGAAATTTTTATGAACCAAATCCACAAGATTTACACATAGATTTTCACATATATTATGGCATAATAAATAAAACATCAAATAATCACAATACTGACATACATACACATATGACATGTGACATGTTTTTTCATTTATACTGTATCTACAAGTAATATTGTGATTTAATAAATACACTACCAGTCAAAGGTTTTTGAACAGTAATATTTTTTTTTAATGTTTTTTTAAGAAGTCTCTTCTGCTCACCAATCCTGCATTTATTTGATCCAAAATGCAGCAAAAGCAGTAATATTGTGAAATATTTGTACTGTTTAAAATAACTGCTTGCTCTTTGAATATATTTTAAAAAGTTATTTATTAAGCAAAATTTCAGCATCATTACGCCAGTCTTCAGTGTCACATGATCTTTCAGAAATCATTTTAATATGCTGATTTGCTGTTCAAGAAACATTTTGTTATTATTATTATTATTATTATTATTATTTTATAATTTTTTTATTATTATCATCAATACTTAAAATATTTTTTTTCAGGATTATTTGTTGAATAGAAAGATCAGCGTTTGTCTGAAATAAAAAGTTTTGTAACATTATACATTATACCATTCAAAAAGTCTGAAATTTATTTATTGAAATTATACAAATTAATACTTTTATTTAGCAAGAATGCTTTAAAAAAATGAAAAAGATTTTAAATGCTGTTTTTCTGAACTTTCTATTTGTAAGAAAAAAAACTACTTTCAGCTAGCTTTCAACATAGTAACAATAATAGTTTTTTGAGCAATATTAGAATAATTTCTGAAGGATTGTGTGACTGGAGTAATGATGCTAAAAATTCACCTTTGAAATCAAAGGAATAAATTGCATTTTAAAATATATTCAAATAATAAATTATAACAGAATCTTACTGTTTTTGCTGTACTTTGGACCAAATTAATTGGCTGATGAGTTCTTTAAAATAAACTTAAATAAAATAAACTTTTAAAAACTTTGGACTGGTAGTATGTATTATTTATAATGTAATATATAGTAGTCAACATTTGAAGTAGATCAAAACCTTTCATCAAAGTTGTCCTAAAACCAAAACATTTCTTATTTTTGTCTTAGGACAACTTTAATGAACTTGTTTGATTCACTTCAAATGTTGAGTAATATAATATAATATAATATAATATAATAGCAGTGTTGGGGGTAACGCATTACAAGTAACGCATGTTACATAATAATATTACTTTTTTCAAGTAACTAGTAAAGCAATGCATTACTTTTTTCATTTCCAAGAAAATATCTGAGTTACTTTTTGTTTACTTTATGTATTTAATCCCATTTTATTAACCAATGACTTTGTTGCTGACCTTTGTTGATCTAATTCAACCGTACACTGCAAAAATACTTTTATTACTTACATTTTTTTCTTGTTTTCAGCCAAACTATCAAAAAATTCTTAAATCAAGAAGGATTTTTTGAGTTTTGAGTTATGAGATTTTGCTTAGAACAAGCAAAACAATCTGCTAATGGAGTAAACCAAAAAAGCTTATTTCAAACAGAAAACAAGATTATTTTGCTTACACCATTGGGAGATTATTTTGCTTGTTTCAAGAAAAACACACTTAATTTTGACTTGTTTTCAGAAAAAAACAAGAAAATCATTTTTACTTGTCAGAAACCCATTTTGGCTAGAAACAAGGCAAAACATCTAATTAAGAAAAGCATTTTTTTGCAGTGTACTAATAAGCAACACTTACTTTATATTAACTAACATTTGTGCTTTTTTTTCTCATTGCTGAAGAGTGTTGAACTTTCTTTTCCTACAGTTCTACTGTACAGACGTGAAGTTAATTTTCCTTTAGCCTTAGGCTTATTCACTTCATTTCTTTTACTAAGAATCGAACATTTTGATATTAAAAACAAACAAGCAAGCCATGCCCAGATTTAAAAAGTAAGGCAAAAGTAATGTAACGCATTACTTTCCATAAAAAGTAACTAACGTAATTAGTTACTTTTTAGGGAGTAACGCAATATTCCCCAAGCACTGAATATAATATAATAGTGATGCATACGACGAAAAGGAAACTGTAGTGTAGTGTGAGGGTTGGGCAGTGCTGCTGATGTTGGATCCTCCACATATGTCGCGCTGCCCTTTTACCCCGCTGACGAGCCGCTTCCGGTTGGAGACGTGGCTTACACTTCTGCCATATTGAACCGCGGAGCAGCGCGCTGCACACAAATAACACACTTATTTCTCCCCACATAGCATTTATACAACCACACAAACGGCGCTCAGAAGATTAAACGCAGAAAACATATCAGACGCTGAAAATGGTAAGTTCATCTTTATTCGTTGACGTACAAACAACATTTTGACGGCGGGTTCCGGTTTTGCTGCTAGCTAACGAAGTGAACCGCAGACCTATTTATTGCTCGATATGCGTATTAAATCCAGAGAAACTTTAAAATTAGCGAACGGTGAAGTTGTAAATTAGCTCAGTGATTATATCTGTGTATACAGTCACTTCGTGAGCTGTTAAACTGGCTAGTCAGGTATCTTGCTAATATTAACATCACTGTCAAATACTCGCTAACGTTATACTGCAGGCCTATAACTTTCCCTATCAGCTTATTAAACCTGTCTGTGATAGCAAATCAGTTATTATATAAGTCTGTGATTAATAACAGTGGGGCTAAATGACTTTGTTTTTGAGGTATCTAGCCCATTTGTCATTTGCAACATCTGTTGACGTGGTCAAATTGCCTTAGCCTTCAATGGCTTTAATGTTTAAAAATATCGCGGTAATTTATCATTTCAAACATTTTTGTGGTAACACTTGAGAATAATGGTCCATTAGTTAACATGAATGTATTAACTAACACGAATGAATAATGAACAAATTATCAATTACAGTATTTATTGATCTTAATTAATTGTTAGTTAGTGCTGTCAAACGATTAACCGCGGTTAATCGCATCCAAAATAAGTTTGTTTACATACTATATATTTGTGTACTGTGTATATTTATTATGCATATACAAGTACACACACGTATATATATATATATATATATATATATATATATATATATATATATTAAGGAAAAATATTTATATGTACATAATAAATAAACAAAGTGAACACAGATATAGTATGTTAACATAAACCTTTATTTTTGATGTGATTAATCGTTTGACAGCCCTACTGAAAATACAGTTTTTCATTGTTAGTTCACATTGCATTAACCCTATATTATCAAGCAGAGCTTCTGATATTAATTATGCATTAGTAAATGTTCAAATTAACATGAACTAACATTAATAAATGCTGTAGAAGTTGTTCATTCTTAGTTCATGTTAACTAATGGTCTATTATTCTAAAGTGTTACCATTTTTTGTATTATTTGGTTAAGTTGCAACTAGTATGTGTTAATGCAAATTGACTTATTTGAGAAATGTCGGTTTATTTATGTCAGATCAGGTAAAACAGGACGAATTGTTTTAAAGCTTTACTGTGAAATTTAGGTGAGCTGTAGTAATTTTGTTTGCAAGAATAGAGAGCCTTAGGGCATTGTGTGAGTCATACTGTAATTTATTATCTGATCGTTTTTGCACAGTTTTATAAAAGGGAAATATTTTAATTCTGTATAAACTCATTGCTCAGTGTTTTGTAAAGGGTGCTAGCTTTTCTCATAAAGGGTTGCATTGTAGTAATTTGTAGCAACTGTCTATTTAGAAATGCACTCAATAGGTGCAACATGAAGTTTGTCTAATTTAATATCTCTCTAATCACATTGATTTCTTGGTGATGATAAAAGGAACCCATTCATTTTGTCAGTTACTTTGGCCAGTTTTACTGTCCCGTTGGGTTTCCATAGTCTTCGAAAACCTTGAAATAACACTGACTTCCACTGACAGACCTGAAAAGTCATTGAAATAAATTAAATTAGTAAATATCTATAGTCAATATTATTGTTTTTCTTGCTCATGCTCAATACTAACCTATGTATTTGGCTAGAGATAACCATTGTGTGTGTCTTCTAGTCCGTATTTAATTAAAACAGATGTCTGGAAAGTGCAGAAAGCCTGTGTGAAATGTAATCACGCTGTTGGTTTTATTAGGCGTTTCTCTGACTTGCTTCAGAAGGCTTTCGTTGCATACAATAGTAAGTCTGTTCTGACAGTTGATCATGTGAAAGCAACTTTCTGTTAAGAGAAGGTTTCCGTCTTTGCTGTTATGAAAAACATTATGAATGAAGTACAGCAAACATGAGAACCAAATATAGCTGTCAGTTTTGCGGAAGGAATGCTAATATTGAACCCAAGTGGCCTCTTTCCATCAGTACATCCAAGTAGTTCCTCTCTAAAGATTGCTACTGTGTTTTTGAAAAGTCTTGTGTAATATCTCTTCTCTAGGTGCTGTTGGCAGCAGCAGTCTGCACCAAGGCGGGTAAGGCCCTGGTGTCGCGGCAGTTTGTGGAGATGACACGGACGCGAGTGGAGGGGCTGCTGGCTGCTTTCCCCAAACTGATGAACACCGGCAAACAGCACACGTTTGTGGAGACTGAAAGCGTGCGCTATGTCTACCAGCCTCTAGAGAAGCTCTACATGGTGCTGGTCACCACCAAGAACAGTAACATCCTGGAGGACCTGGAGACGCTGCGTCTCTTCTCACGCGTGGTATGACAGAAACAGCATACATGATTTTTTAAAATTGTTTTTGTTCATTTCGTTACTACTTATTGATGCATTTTAGTATTCACATTTCGTCATGAGAAATTCATTGTAAAATTAATGGTTTAAGCATTATGGAATGCAGTAATAGTGCCTGTGTTATTTATATCTTATAACTGTATATAGTAACAGTTATATAATGTAAAAATGGCAATCTACTTGAACTACCAAATACTAATCTGCTAAAATCATCATGTACTAATAATCACCTAATAATAGAGATGGTAGAACGGAAAGCCTCAGTGAATCACAGTTCATTGTAAGTGGTCTGTCTATTAAACATTATATTTGTATATAATGTTGTGCAAACAAAGGCAAAACGCCAGTTTTGTGATGCTAAACATTAATAAACAATAACTAAATACCAGAAAATGTAACACAAGTTCCCTAATGTTTCAAAAAGAATGAGAGGAAAGGAAATGATTTAATAATTTAGAGAATACAGGGACATCTGGAAGTACACTTCCCGTTAATAGTTTTTGGACAGTAAGATTTTAAATTTTTAATAACCAGCAATATTGTGAAATATATTTACTATTTAAAATGACTGCTTTCTATTTGAATATATTTAAAAATATAATTTATTCCTGTTATCAAATCTACATTTTCAGCATCATTACTCCAGTTTTCAGTGTCACATGAGCCTTTAGAAATCTTTCTAATATGCTGATTAGCTGTTCTAGAAACATTTATTGTTATTATCAATATTTAAAACGGTTGAGTAAATGTTTTCAGGATTCTTTAATGAATAGGAAAATCCAAAGATTAGCATTTATCTAAAATAAAAAGCTTTTATAACATTATACCATTCAAAAGCTTGGAGTCAGTGTAATTTTTATTTATTTATTTTATTTTTTGGGAAAGAAATTATAGAAATTACTACTTTTATTTAATACTTTTATTTAGATATTTATGATGCTATTTCAGATAAATGCTGTTCTTCTGAACTTGTGAAATCTACTCAGCTGTTTTCAACAACAACAACAGTAATAATAATAATAAATGTTTTTGAGCAGCAAATCAGAATATTAGAATTATTTCTAAAGGATAATGTGAATGGAGTAATGAGGAAAAAGTTAATCTTTGTAATCACAGGAATAAATTACATTTTAAAATGTATTCAAACAGAAAACAGTTATTTTAAATGGTAAAAATCTTTTTTAAATATTACTTTGGATCAATTAAATGCAGACTTGGTAAGCAGAAGAGACTTTAAAAAAAAAAAAAAACATAAAAAATCTTACTGTCCAAAAATGTTTGTAATGGAAGCAGAGTGAAATTTTATTTCTATAGGTCGAATGTTTTTTTTTTTTTTATTTGTTTGTCAAACAGAAACTTGTACATGTTCAAAGTAGGTTGTTCTGTTAATACCATAACTCTGAATTGAAGCTGACTGATTTGTGTTCATTTTTCAATTATTTTGGTAGATTCCTGAATATTGTCGTGTCCTGGAGGAAAGTGAGATTTCAGAGCATTGCTTTGACCTCATCTTCGCCTTCGATGAGATTGTTGCCCTCGGGTATAGAGAAAATGTCAACTTGGCCCAGATCCGGACATTTACAGAGATGGACTCTCACGAGGAAAAGGTGTTCCGTGCCGTCAGAGAGGTAGGGACGACTTTTCTTAAGGAATAGCAATGCAATACTCTTTTTGACTGCAGTCAGTGGCTGAAAGTATACTGCCATTTTTCTTATTAACAAATCTGGCAATTCCCCAAAAGTCTACAGCATATAGACCAATTATCAGTTTGTAAACATTCGGGATTCACACGCAGCATGGTTGCAGAAAACCCGGGAGAGATAGCCAAAATACATAAACTTAAAAAGATTATAGATTATATTGATTAGATGTCATTTTCAAAACGTTCTCTGCATATTACAAGAACGTGTCACCCATTGATAAGCACTGTTATTCAGCGAAATTGACGTTAGATAGTGGGATAGTCTTGCAGATCTTAAACAGGGATGAAGGTTTTTTTGTGGGCGGTTCAGTGGCAATCTATGAGACATGGATTAAAAGGTAAATGTAATTTTATATTTAAAAATTCGGACTTTATTTTTGCAATTCCGAGGTTATATCTCCCAACTCTAATAAGGAAAAACAACTCTCGGTTCAGAGTTTATATCTCACACTTTTCAGAATTAACAAACTCACTAGTTTTGTTAAATCAAGTTATAAAGTCCAAATTAGGAGATATAAACTTGCATTTGTGAGAAAAAAAGTGAAATAAATAAATAAATGTTATGTAAAAATGTTTATAGTATAAATATGTCATGCTGTAAATCTAGGGCTAATACAAAACGTCCACTATGAATGGCATATGTGAATATTATGTAGACCTATTGTTTAAATCAAATTTACGCTTTAAAAGTAGAGTAATCATAGCAGGTTTCATCCATAGTATGTCCATTTAAAGATCTGCGTTTAGCTTCAAATGGCGTCTTTGACTGCAGTTTTCTATAAAAATTATTTGCATTCCGATTTTTTTCTCTTGTTCCATGGATTTTACCCATTTACCTCCACTTGTTACCAGTGGTTTTTTGCAACCACTATGCGCGCTGCTGCAAGTGATGTCACTGAGACGTCTACTGATAATTTGTCTATAATGACATTCTAGAAAATGTTTAGCTCAGGTACATGCACCTGATGCAGAGTAGGATCAAAAAGTTCCTAATGCGTGAAACGAGGTGCTGTGTGTGCACTTTGTAAGCATCCCTGATCCCAGCCGTGTGTTTGCAGTTTATAAATAACATGCTGGCAAGGACTTTCAGATGACACTTGATAGATTAAATGCTTTAATTGCAATGTAATTTCCTGTCGATCATCTTTTAACCGCTCAATTAATTGTTCATCAGACTCAGGAGCGCGAGGCTAAGGCAGAGATGAGACGGAAGGCTAAAGAGCTTCAGCAGATACGGCGCGATAACGAACGTGGAAAGAAGGGACCAGGCTTCGGAGGATTTGGCAGCTCGGGCATGAGCAGCAGCAATGCGGTCATCATCACAGACACACTAATCGAACCCGAGAAACCCAAACCCACACCTGTACCTTCCAGGTACTGCCTTTATAGCTATTTTTAATCTGTATAAAAACAGCAGCAGGCTGCCATTTAATGCTCTTTTGTTTTAGATCCAGCGGTCCAAGTAAAGCACTTAAACTGGTTGGCAAAGGTAAGGAGGTGGATGACTTTGTGGACAAACTGAAGTCAGAAGGAGAGAATATCATCTTGCCTAGCACAGGAAAAAGACCATCAGAGGCATCCAAATCTCTGCCTCCTCCAACCCACACAGAGAGGTAATCATATGTCAGTGTTTTCAAAGGAGTAGTTCACTTACAGAACAAAAATGTACAGATAATTTACCCCCTTGTCATCCAAAATGTTCATGTCTTTCTTTCTTCAGCCGTAAAGAAATTGTTTCTTGAGGAAAACATTTCAGGAAAAAAGTGGTCTTCAATGGTGCCCCCAAGTTTGAACTTCCAAAATGCAGTTTAAATGCAGCTTCGAATGGCTCTAAATGATCCCAGCCAAGGTGGAAGGGTCTTATCTAGCAAAACGATTGGTCATTTTCAAAACAAAATTAACTTCTACCCCCTTTTTTTTTATATATAAACCTCAAACACTGGTCTTGTCTAGGGCCATGTTCACACTAATACGTTTTCATTCGAAAATGCATATTTTTCTCTCCGTTTTGGCCTTCCGTCCACACTGAGATGCTGTTTTTTGTCAACAGTAACTAAGCTAGCGTTTTCCAAAAGCTTGTCTTCCACACTGAAATGTAGGAAAACATTAAAAATCGCCTTAAACTGACTGAGATTATACAGACGGAACAGTTTTCACGTAATTCTTCTGGCAGGATAATTTTATTTACAGAAATGTCTCATTATTCACTGGCACATCCATGTTGTGCTCACTCATATTTGATCTAAAGAGCAGCTGCCTTTATGTTTTGCCAAAGGAGTAAGGACAGCAACTGTAAGTAAATTTTCACCTTTTAAGGACTGTAATATGAAGAGTGTACAAGGTAAATCTCTTTAGCAGCAGTGACAGTGAATAGCACATAACAAGCACAATTACCAGTATAAACATGGATATCTATTGGTACAATGTGCGTCATCGTTTTCAAAAGCCTCCGTTTTCACAGTCCACACTATAATGCAAAAACGGCACTTTGAAATTGATCCACTTTGGAGAGTGTTTTCAAACAGCTTCGGTTTCCTTGACAAAAACGCCATCTCAGTGTGAATGAAAGGCCAAAATGGAGAGAAAAATATGGGTTTTCAAATGCAGATGTATTAGTGTGGACATGGCCAAAGTGGATCAGCGCAAAAACTGTTTTCAAATATTAGTGTGGACTGTGAAAATGGAGGCTTTTGAAAACGATGATGACGCATATTTAGTCATGTGACGCATATTGTACCAATAGATATCCATGTTTATACCAGTAATTGTGCTTGTATTCACTGTCACTCCTAAAGAGATTTACCTTACACTCTTCATATTACAGTCCTAAAATGGTGAAAATTTGCTTAGTTGCAATCCTGACTCCTGCAGCAAAACATGACAGCAGCCGCTTTTTAGATCAACTACTATAAAGTATATAGATTGTCAATTTGTTTAGAAAATAACCAATCATTGGCATTGTTTAAAGCCATTTGAAGCTGCATTGAAACTGCATTTTGAAAGTTCAAATTTGGGGGCACCATAGAAGTCCATTATATAGAGAGAAATCCTGAAATGTTTTATTTAAAAAATATAATTTCTTTACGACTGAAGAAAGAAAGACATGAACATCTTGGATGACAAAGTGGTCAGTACATTATCTATACATTTTTGTTCTGGAAGTGAACTACTCCTTTATTGCAAGAATCTTATTCATTATAGTCAAAAGGACATTAGTGGAGTCTTTGTTATCTTATTTAGTTAAAATGTTTATTCAAACTTCCATTTTTGTTATTGTAAATGTATTAAAAATACATTTACAATAACAAATTTACATTTACAATAACAAACATTTTTGTTATTGTAAATGTATTGAAATCTTTACTGCTTGCTTAAGTCCGTTTAAGCTGCTTAAGACCTCACACATCTGACGTTAGCAGCATGTAAGCGGTACATATTCTTTTCAGTGCGCATGTTAACAGTTGCAGCGTTCATGCTGTATGCGTGAGCAGCATGTCAAGCAGAGTTTCAGCGCCGAGCCCATTTTTGCTGCGTCTTGCGCGCTGAACTCAGCAGAACATATGGTGAAGCTGCACTTATTCATCAACAGAATGCTTATGTGTAACTGAATCAGGATTTATACAGCAGTCCCCAGTATGTATATTAGATGGCAGGTTTGACTTTTTATTTTCTTTTATCTCAGGCCTGTCGGTGAAATAACAACCCTGGAATCTCTTTATTTTTCTGTATAGACCCGCAACTCTTACACGTTATAAACCACCATCTAAGATTTGCCTTAGGGTAGAATAATTTTACAACACTTATAAAATATCTTACAACAACTTGTGTCTAATTTTCAGTGTGCATTTGCGAGTGGAGGAAAAGATCACCCTCACGTGTGGCCGTGATGGTGGCCTTCAAAACATGGAAGTGATTGGTATGATTACCCTCAGAGTGTCTGATGAAAAGAATGGGCGAATTAGGCTGAATGTCAACAATAATGACAAGAGGGGCGTGCAGTTGCAGGTACGTTTTTTTTTTTTTCTTCATTTTATTTAAATGTACAAGCATTGGCTAATTATAAGAAAACTCAAAATAATCTCAATCTAAAATTCTTTGTAAAAAATAAAAATAAAGTCTGTAACATTTGTTAACATTTAATATGGAAGCCCATTTCCGCCAGGTAAGAAAAAAAATCATGCCTTAAGTTGAAATTATGACATACTTAAGTCATAATTATAAGATAAAAAGTCATAATTATGATTTACTTAGTCGAAAGTATGAGATAAAAAGTTGAAATTATGACTTACTTAAATCAAAATTATGATTTATGAAGTGGAAATGATGACTTAAGTCATAATTATGAGATAAGTCGAAATTATGACTGAAGTCATAATTGTGAGATAAAAAGTCATAATTATGACTTACTGAGTTGAAATTATGAGATAAAAAGCACTTAAATTATGATTTAAGTCAAAATTATGACTTAAGTCATAATTATGAGATAATTTATAATTATGATTTACTAAATTGAAATGATGAGAAAGTCAAATTATGACTTAAATCAAAATTATGATTTATTAAGTCAAAATTATGACTTAAGTCATAATTATGAGATAAAACATTGAAATTATGACTTGTAAATCATGTAACATTTACAGACAAGCAGAATATACCCCAAAATATGCACGCAATGAGTTCTTGGGGAAGAACGTCAATTATGACTTAAGTCATAATTGCAACTTTTTATTTCATAATTCTAAATTTTAAGTCATAATTTTTATCTTGTAATTATGACTTTTAAGGTCATAATTTTGACTTTAAGGCATTCATTTTTTTCTTACCTGGCGGAAATGGGCTTCCATACATTAATGTATTAACATGAACGAACAACACATTCATTACACTGTTTATGTTAGTTAATAAAAAGTAGTCGTTCATTATTTGTTCATGTTAGGTCACAGTGCATTACCCAATGTTAACAAACACTTAACAATCTTGTGATTTTAATAATGCATTAGTAAATGCTGAAATGAACTAAGATTAATAAATGCTGAATGAGTAATATTCATTCTTAGTTCATGTGAACTAACCTTACTGTAAAATGTTACCAAAAAAGTCAAGTGTATCGCTATAGTCCTTAAAACGTGCATTGAAACCAATAAAGTAAATTGAACCAAATGTAAATTAAACTAAAACATAATACAAACCTAAATTAAAAACTAATAAAACTTTCTATATTTTTTAAAACTAATAAAAAAAAATTGCATTAAACCTTCAGATGATGTTTCTAAATTTGTAACGCACTTCTAACCTCTTCCCTGTAGACCCATCCAAATGTGGACAAGAAACTTTTCACAGCAGACTCTGTGATCGGCCTGAAAAACCCAGACAAATCCTTCCCCCTGAAAAGTGATGTGGGTGTGCTGAAGTGGAGGCTACAGACCACAGACGAATCCTTTATTCCACTAACAAGTCAGTTCTAAACGTATAGTTTAGTTTTACCAATCAAGTTAACAGCTTCTGTCTCCCCAGACTTACGCAAGTGTAATTTCTGTTTGTGCAGTAAACTGCTGGCCCTCTGAGAGTGGTACTGGCTGTGATGTAAACATTGAGTACGAGCTACAGGAAGAATCTCTGGAACTCAATGATGTAGTCATCTCTATCCCTGTACCGTAAGTACAGATTTACAGGATTTTTTTTTTTTTTTTTTTTTAAAAAGAAGTCTCTTCTGCTCACCAAGCCTGCATTTATTTGGTTCAAAGTACAGCAAAAACAGTAAAATTATTAAATATGTTTTTATTTTTTTATTTATAAAATAATATTTAAATAACCATTTTCTACAGGTACATCTCAAAGCATTAGAATATCGTGAAAAAGTTATCTCTTTTTTTATTGTAGCTTATTTTAAAAAATGAAACTTTCACATGTGACCCTGGAACACAAAACTAGTCATAAGGGTCCATTTTTGGAAATTGAGATTTATACAACATCTGAAAGCTGAATAAATACACTTTCCATTAATGTATGGTTTGCTATAAGGCAATATTTGGCCGAGATACAACTATTTGAAAATCTGGAATCTGAGGGTGCAAAAAAATTTAAATATTGAGAAAATCGCATTTAAAGTTGTGCAAAGTTCTAGCAATGCATATTACTTATAAAAAAAAATAAGTTTTGATACATTTATGGTAGGAAATTTACAAAATATCTTCTTTAAATATGATCTTTACTTAATATCCTAATGATTTTTGGCATAAAAGAAAAATCATTAATTTTGACCCATACAGTATATTTTTGGCTATTGCTACAAATATACCCCAGCGACTTATGACTGGTTTTGTGTTCCAGGGTCACATATATTGTAGATTCATGTAAAGTAAAACATTTCAACAGTTTTTTGTTTAATTTTGATGATTAATTGATTATTGAGTGCATAAATTAACATACTTGAACTTTTTTTGCTTATTTTTGATTGATCTTAGGAAATATTCTGATTTTTTTGAGATACTGGATTTTTGACTTTCATGAGCTGAATGAGCATCAATTAAAACTAAACTTTTGAATGTTTTACTTTACATGTAATGAATCTAGAATATATGAAAGTTTTTTTTTTTTTTTTTTTTTTTTTTTTTAAATAAGTTACAATAACAAATCAACTTTTTCATGATATTCTACTTTTTTGAGATGCATTAAATATATATTATATTTATATTTTATACATTTATATTTTAGCTGAATTTATATTTTAGCTGAATTTTTAGCATCGTTACTCCAGTCACATGATCCTTCAGAAATCATTCTAATATTCTGATTCTCTGCTCAAAAAAATATACTGACTTCAAGCTTTTGAATAGTATAGTGTATGTTACAAAAGCTTTTTATTTCAGATAAATGCTGATCTTTGGATCTTTCTATTCCTCAAAGAATCCTGAAAACATACTCGAGGGTTTAAAATATTTATAATAAAAATAAATGTTTCTTGAACAGCAAATCAGCATATTAGAATGATTTCTGAAGAATCATGTGACATTGACGACTGGAGTAATGATGCTGAAAATTTGGCTTTGATCATAGGAATAAATTACACTTAGAAAACAGTTATTTTAAATAGTAAAAAAATTTGGATCAAATAAATGCAGGCAGAAGAGACTTCTTAAAAAAAAAAAAAAAAACTTGGCTTTTTTCTTTAAACTTGTCTATTGTACCAATCGTAGGTCAGGGGTGGGAGCTCCTGTGATTGGTGATTTAGATGGAGAATATCGCCACGACAGCAGACGAAATGTCCTGGAGTGGTGTCTTCCTGTGATTGATGTGAAAAATAAGACCGGTAGCCTGGAGTTCAGCATACCTGGCCAGCCCAATGACTTTTTCCCTGTCAGTGTCTCCTTTGTCTCCAAGGGCAGCTACTGTGACATTCAGGTAAGAAAAGAGGTTAAAGGTTCACTTTCAGACCAAAAATGTACAGGTAATGTACTTACCCCCTTGTCATCCAAGATGTTCATATCTTTCCTTCTTCAGTCGAAAAGAAATTGTTTTTTGAGGCAAACATTTCAGCGTTTCTCTCCATATAATGGACTTCTATGGTGCCCCTGAGTTTGAACTTCCAAAATGCAGTTTAAATCCAGCCTTAAAGGGCTCTAAACGATCCCAGACGATAAAGAAGGGTCTTATCTAGCAAAAAGATCAGTTATTTTTAATTTTTTTTTACATTTTTATACTTTCTAACCTAAAAGGGCGATTTTTAAGTTGAAGTATTATTATTTAGTAGTATGAACAATAGATTCTACATCATTGATCACAGTTAAAAAGCAAAAACGCTCATTTTTTTCCTCTTTTCTCTGTCTTTCCAGGTCACTAAGGTGTCTCAGGTGGACGGGGACAGCCCGGTTCGGTTCTCCACAGAAACGTCATTTGTGGTTGACAAATATGAAATACTGTAAAAGGAAACATCACTAACAAAATTCCACCCCACTTGACAGAGGAGCAGATACATGGACTGAAACATTCATATAAATAAAAGAAGGGAGAGACGCATAAATGGAGGGACGATGCAATCTTTATCATCTTCAGCAGTACTTTAACAGGAATTCCCCTTGTTTTTGTTTTGTTTTTTTTTTTCCCTGAAAAGAAAACCAAGTCAGTCTAGTCTTTGCTGACAATATTGGCTTCAATTGTACTCAGTTTCACAAAGCAACCTTCGTTTTAAAAACCAGACCAATCAGCAAAGTTTGGGGCTAAAATGGAGACCGTATCAGAAGGAGGGAATGGGCTGGTGTACCTTTATTTATTTGAAGCCAGCATAGCAGTGTATTTTTGAATTGATGGTTCATATACCTCCACTGTAAGGGTAAAGTCAAGTTGCCTTTAACGTTGTCTTTTCTCTACGTTTGTGGTTTTCTAAAGATTTATTTTCAATGTGCTTAAGCTTAACTTTTTATGAAACACTAGAAGATCAATGTACCTTGCTTGCACCCTTTGTTTTGTCTCTTTCTTTGCATGCAGACTCCTTGTTTTGTCTAAAGTATATATTTTATCTTTTGTTTACGTCTGCTGTTAACATCCGACACGTTTAAGACGTCTGCGCTTGGCTTTGTCTAACTCATCTGGCTCTCGGGGTTTTTCTCTTTAACATTGTTTTGGTGCATTAATGACAGCCTTTGAGGAAATGGAGCCTGAAGTACATTTTCAAAACTTCGTTTCCAGTTTATCACAGATGGGGAAATTTGACCACCAATTCAAATGGAACAACATTTAAAGCCATTAACAACTTCTGTTTTAAGATTTAAGATGAAAACATTGCAGTTAAAAAAAGTGTTGCTTCAAAAACGAGAGCTCAGTCTCTGCTTTATATCATGTTTTCTATTGAAAGCAAAAACTTCCGGCTTGGACTTTTGATACTACTAGAAGGCAACCTGCTCGCCTGCATCTAACATTTGTCATTTGTAGATAAAGCCCTTCGGTGGAGGATCGGGATCATGTCTGTCTCTTGACCGTCTGTGATTGTGAGTAGGTTTTCAGGGAGGGACCTCTGGTCTCCTATATTAGCATTATGAGTGGCTCCCAGCCTGCCGAGGCATCATCCCAAACTTCTGTCTCAACCCCACATGGCCCCTGCTGAAGAAAAGAGGTCTCCCTTGCTGTGTCTTGATTCTCAGTAATGCCTTGAATGTCTCTGCATATTTTGACGAGGGGAAGGGCATATTAAATGTTTTTGTTAATCTTTTTCCATTGTATTTTTTTGTTTGGTTTTCATGGAATCAGTGTGGATTGGGGAGTGGTACAAAGACATAAGAGATTTTTTTGTAATCTTGTAAAATAACGAATTAGGGGTTCATGATGAAGAACATTCCAGTGTAAACTTATAAAAAAATCATTAAAGAGTTTAAAAAGGAAAGGATCTTTTGTTATCTGTTTTTTCTGCAATGGCTGTGTCTTATTTGAATGGTTACAGGTTAAATTCACATGTGACCCTGGAACCAGTCTTAAGTTGCTTGGGTATATTTGTAGCAATAGCCAAAAATACATTGTATGGGTCAAAATGATTGATTTTTCTTTTATGCCAAAAATGATTAGGATATTAAGTAAAGATCTTGTTTCATTAAGATATTCTGTAAATTTTCTACCGTAAATGTATCAAAGCTTAATTTTTGAAGTAATATGCATTGCTAAAAACTTAATTTGGACAACTTTAAAGGTGATTTTTCTCAATATTTAGATTTTTTTTGCACACTCAGATTACAAATTTTCAAATATTGTCCTATCCTAACAAACATACATCAATGGAAAGCCTTTTTATTGAACTTTCAGATGATGTATAAATCTCAATCTCGAAAAATTGACATATATGACTGGTTTTGTGGTCCAGGGTCACATATGTTCTGGAATGTGTTTCAAGTTCACCTGATTTTATGATAAAACTGTAGTATTACAGTGCTACTGTATTCACCCAGTCACACATAGTAGTCAGTATTTGAATTACCACACTGAATGATTCATGCTTTCCTGATGTTTTTTTTTTTTTTTTTTAATAGTCTGTGTTGTTTTTTCCACCTTAAAACTGGGGGTGGAGTTTTTTTTTTTTTTTTCTTCAGTAAACAGACTAACTGGCTGTGCTCTTCTCATATGCATCAGAATGCAAGAGTTAGAAGGACTAAAAGTGGACTGAGGGCCTGTATATGATTAAAAGCAATTAATATCGTCTGTATATTTGTTAATTTGGAAGATGAACAGAATCATTAAGAGGAGAATATTTTGATCTCTCATGTTTAGGAATAAGTTATTTTTTCATCCCCCATTTTTTGGGATTGAATTTCTTTTTTTTTTTTGTAAGAATCGGGGAGCAAGTGCAATGGTCTTGTTCTGATGGAAACCCTTTCTACCTCCTACACTGGACTTTCTGAAGGAGCTACAAAGCTATTTATATTGTTCAATCTGTACTAATCCCTCTCCTTTGGACCATTTTCCTGTTATTTACAAAACTAGGACCACAATGGGCCCTAAAAGGGTTCGCTTTCAAGTAAGTTTTCTTTAATTTTGTACAATTTTTAATATGTAACTGAGGAAAATACTTTACAAAGGCTATGTTAATGAAAGTTCTTTAAGGCATATGAATGAAAATTAGCTGAAAACTGCATTACAGGTTTACATTGTGAGAACGTAGCTACTACATAATGTCTTCAAACGAAGGTGAAGTATATTTTCTAACCCCTGTAAAAAAAAGCCACGTTGTCATCTATTACCAGAGCTTGGTTAGAAATTATAAGGCTTGCGACTGAAAAAGAATATTTAGAAATACATGAAATGCATTTGCACAACCACCAGAGGTCATTCATTTCATCTTCTCTACTCTTCCTGATGGTGTCTCTTGCAGTGTTGCCAAGACCGCGGTTTTCCCGCGGTGTTGGCCTACTTTTCCACCGACCCCAATAACAAAATATTTATCCCCTGGAATGCTAATTTTACCAACTAATTTAACGTGTTTATAATTTTACTTTACCCCCTTCAAAACGCGATCGAGCTACTTTGGGCGAGTTTTATGTTGCATTTGGGCGGGTTTTGTTGAGAAAACCTGGCAACCCTGGTCTCTTATGAATGGAAACCATTCACCGCGCGTCTTTAAAAATAGAATGTATTTTGCTACGATGATTTCTACCATATTTACTGTATCTCAGGCTATTAGATTTTGTGTTTTTTATGATTTAATGACTATAAATTTGTTTGGGGATTTCAGATAAATAAGAGGGGAGGAAATCCTTGAGGGAAAAAAGATGAAAAGAAACGAGGCTTATGAGTGTTTGACCACAAAATTACATTCCGCGGCTGTTCAAGACAAATATTGATACCTCAGACAACATAGATTGTAATTAATGGAAAATACGTGTTATTTCAGCAATATTTAAACTTGTGAACCTCAAATGAGTGTATATTCCTACCCTTCCATGGCTTGTCCAATCATATCCTCTCCAACTTTTTAGACACATTTGTCAGTTGGCATTTTAAGTCCACAAGCCATTATTTGCAATTTTACAACCTTGTAAACTTCCCCAAAGTTTCCTACCCTCTTACATCCCACACAACATCCGACTCCTCTCCAGACATGCGTTGGTGGAAAGTCTCATGGGCTGGTTTGGGTTGGATTGAGATGAATTGAGGGGGAGCGGGAGCCACTATTACGTATGTGTGTGTATGTGGGGTTTTTAACATTTGGACACTAAAATAAGACATTATTCAGAATATTACAACAGCCATTTCTTTTTTTAAAAGAGGAAGCGTAATCTCACAAACCCTTCCAGTGTCCACACTGCAAAAAAATGCTTTTCTTACTTAGATTTTTTGTCTTGTTTTCAGAAAAAAGAAGTCAAAATTAAGTGAGTTTTTGCTTAAAACAAGCAAAATAAACTTTTGATGGTCTAAGCGAAATAATCTTTTTTTTCTTACCCCATTGGCAGATTATTGTGCATGTTTCAAGCAAAAACTCACTTAATTTGAACTTCTTTTTTCTGAAAACAAGACAATCATTTTGCTTGTCTAGAAAATCCTTCTTGATTTAAGAATGTTTAGATATTTTGGCTTCCGTTTGTTGTCGTAAAATATTGACCCTGTGACCCTGGACCACAAAACCAGTCATAAGTGTCAATTTTTCTATACTTCATCTGAAAGCTGAATAAATAAGCTTTCCATTGCTATGGTTTGCTATGATAGGACAACACTGCAAAAAATGCTTTTCTAGCTTAGATTTTTTGTCTTGTTTCCAGCTGAAATATCTAAAAATTCTTAAATCAATAATTATTTTCTAGACAAGTACACGTTAATGCCTTGTTTTCAGAAAAAAAGAAGTTCAAATTAAGTGAGTTTTTGCTTGAAACAAGCAAAATAATCTGCCAATGGGGTAAGCAAAATAATATAGTCTTCTGCTTGAAATAAGATTATTTTGCTTACCCCATTGGCAGATTATTTTGCTTGTTTCAGGCAAAACCTCACTTAATTTTGACTTCTTTTTTCTGAAAACAAGACAATAATCCTTCTTGATTTAAGAATTTTTAGATATTTTGTCTAGAAAAAAGAAAAAAAATCTTAGCTAGAAAAGCATTTTTTGCAGAGAAAAAATCTGGAATCTGAAGGTGCAAAAAAAATCAAATATTGAGAAAACTGCCTTTAAAAATGTCCAAATGAGTTCTTAGCAATGCATATTACTTATCAAAAATTACGTTTTGATATATTAGCGGTAGGAAATTTACAAAATATCTTATCAAATATGATCTTTACTTAATATCCTAATGATTTTTGGCATAAAAGAAAATCGAAAATTGACCATGCAATGTGTTTTTGGCTATTGCTACAAATATACCCCAGCGACTTATGACTGGTTTTGTGCTCCAGGGTCACATTTTACAGAGGGCAATTTAACGTATTTAGAGGGCAGCTTTATTGCCTTATTGTAATTAAATTTTATTTCACATTTTGCTTATCTGTCTTGGCCAGAGGACAACTATGCTGTGGGAATTAGATTTCTTGGACCAGAGGCATGAGGAAGCGAGGACCAAAAAAAGACCTCCACATACTAATATGCTGATACTACAAATCTAATTTTACGAGACACAGTTTCTGAAAGCTCTACATCAGTGTTTGCCGATAAGTCACCCCTATCTATTTATCTATCTATCTCTTTCTCGTCTGTCTCCTGATCTGGGCTCAGGGTGGGTGTCTCGTTCCAGAGGCTGAACAAGTGAGGAGCTCTTCAGCTGTGAGAATAAAAGACTGCCTTGTGGCAGTGGAATGAAAAAAGAAGGGAGGGAAGAAATGTGTGAGAGACTATGAGGGCTGGAAAGGGGAGGAGAGAGAGAGAGAACATGTAGGTGGGGGAACAGTGCAGGACAGAGAGAACGAGGGAAGATATTTCTAGTTCTGAATGTGGTTTGTCCATCCTGCTCTGGTGCTCCACAGAGTTTAAGATGTCTTAAAGTGAGCACGAGTTAGAAAGACACCTGTTTCCAGCTCTAAGGATTACACATGGGACTGAGAGAGCCACAGTTAGGATCTGAACTCATAGGTAAGGCTTTGATTGACAGCTGGGTTTTTATGAATGCATTTAGAGTATATGCTACACTTTCAGAAAAAAAGGTAAAACACTTAATAATAATATGTATCTTTAAGGTACTAAACTGCACCGTCAGAGGTGGATTTTTGGACCTTTTAAAGCATTTTTAAAGCATTATTTAAAGCACTCGAAATGTTTACAATTACATTTTTATAAACAAAAATAAACAAACCACAAAACCAGTCTTAAGTCGCTGGGGTATATTTGTAGCAATAGCCAAAAATACATTGTATGGTCAAAATTTTCGTTTTTTCTTTTATGCCAAAAATCATTAGGATATTAAATAAAGATCATGTTCCATGAAGATATTTTGTACATTTTCTACTGTAAATATATCAAAACTTAATTTTTGATGAGTAATATACATTGCTAAGAACTTTATTTGGACAATTTTTTACTGATTTTCTTAATATTTTAATCGTTTTGCACCCTCAGATTGCAGATTTTCAAATAGTTGTATCTCTGCCAAATATTGTCCAATCATAACAGACCATAAATCAATGGACAGCTTATTTATTCAACTTTCAGATGGTTTTTAAATCTCAAGTTTTTAAATTTTAAGTCTGTGTCTACACTGTAAAAAGCAAAAAACACTATTTGTTGAGTCAACTTAAAGTTATTCAAATAAGTTTATTCAAGTTGAAATGAAAATGGCTGTGTTTGTTACTTGGCTGCCTTTAAATTTTAAGTTGAATCAACTCAAATATCTAAGTTGTCACTTAGTGAAACATAACATTTCAAGTTGAATAAACTTATTTGAGTTGACTGAACTAAACATTTTAAGGCAGCAGGGTAACAAATAATTTTAAGTTGACTCAACAAACTGTGTTTTTTGCTTTTTACAGTGTAGACACAGACATGTGATACAATTAGTTTACTTTTGTTTAAGTAAGTGATTTAATTGTATACATTATGAGTGCTTTAAATAAACAAAACAAGTCTAATTTTACAAAAATGCCTTAAAAGGTCCAAAAATCCACCTCTGAAGGTGCAGTTTAGTACCTTAAAGACACATATTATTAAGTGTTTTACCTTGTTTTCTAAACTTTTTTCAACTTGACTGAACTTAAAATTTTAAGGCCAGGTAGCAAATTATTTTAAGTTGACTCAACAAATTGTTTTTGACAGTGTATGCAAGCCAATTAAATAAGTTCTAAAAAACGTTTGCAGTCTTCGTTAGAATCCGTTTATGATTCATTAATATCATTGAAAGAGGAACTGAAAGGGACAGAGATATTTCCCAAGAACTGTAAACTTTAGTAAGCGTCTCTTTCCAAATCATCATGGCGAAGCTGCTTTTAAAAAGTAACAGTGTCAATGTCACTATGATGTTATGAGTTATGCATGACCTCATGAATTCATTTCTTCATTTTATTTGTGGTATGTGTGAGTAATGGAGAGCTCTAGTCTTACTATGTTAAATATGCCTGAGAATGAAAATGGGCCACACTGGAACAGCATTGGAAGAATGGCCTTGACCTAAAGCATGGACAATGAGACTATTGTCCCGGTGGAGACAGCACTGTGCACACCAGTGTATGAGAAGCCTGTGTGCGCAGGAGGGGTCTGCTGACACATTTTTTTGCACCAGCAAAGCTACTTTCACTAAAAGATGCCAACTAACAGGTGGTTTGAAAAATGCCTCACCTGTCAGTCAAATGACTCACCTGTCTAGCTGCAGAGATGTGGAAACTCTGGACACCTGTGTTCTGTGCGACTGAATATGATTGAATATTTACATGATACAGCTATACATGTGGCATACAGTTGAAGACAAAATTATTAGCCCTCCTGTGAAATTTTTCCCAAGTGATGTTTAACAGAGCAAGAGAATGTTTTCACATTATTTCCTATTATTTTTTCTTCTAGAGAAAATCTGATTTCTTATAGCTTCTTGAATAAAAGAATAAAAAATAAATAAATAAATAAAAAACTGCTAAGGTCAATATTACCAGCCCCCTTGAGAAATTATTAGTTTGATTAGCTATAGAACAAACCACTGTTGTCCATTGACCCTAATTTGCCTGATTAACCTAATTAAGCCTTTAAATTGCTCTTTAAGCTGAGGATTAGTATCTTGCGAAGCAACTAGTAAAATAATATGCACTGTCATCATGGCAAAGACAAAAGAAATTAGTTTGGACTTGATAGAAAGAATTGTTAATGCTCATAAAGAAGGAGAAGGATACACACATTTATCAAAGCGTTTTCAAGTGTCAAGAACTGCAGTGAGATGCATTATCAAGAAGTTTAAAGAGACCAACACAGTGAAGAGCAAGAAAGATTTCAAAAACTTTGGCAAGAAAACTAGTGAGAGGTTTCTAAAGACCCAAGAAAAACTGTCAAGACACTAGTGAATGACCTAGACAAGTCTGGAATTGATGTCTCAACGAAGAGCCCTGCACAGGAATGAACTGCAAGGTTGCCGACCAAGAAAGACTCCACTTCTGAAGAAGAGACGCCTCCAAGCTAGAATGAAGTTTGCTAAGGACAACCTGGGGGAATGTGATGCAGACTGGAAACATGTCCTTTGGTCAAATGAGACAAAACTAAAGCTTTTTGGCCATAGAGATGTTGACTATGTTTGGAGAAAGAAGGGAGAGGCATTCAACCCCAAGAACAGCGTTCCCACAGTGAAACATGGTGGTGGGAGTATAATGCTGTGGGGAACTGGGAATCTCATCAGGGTTGAAGGAAACATGAAAAAGACTATGACTATAAGAAGATTTTGAAAGACAACCTCAGACAGTCTGCAAGAACACTTGGTTTGGGTCCACATTTTGTCTTTCAGCATGATAACGACCAAAAGCATACCTCACTTCTGCTGAAGAAATACCTCCAAATGAGCAAAGTGAGTGTACTTGACTGGCCTGCACAAAGCCCAGACTTGAATCCAATAGAAAATCTGTGGGGCACACTAAAGTCCAGAGTTTGTGCCAGAAGACCAACAAATCTGGAGGAGCTTGAGAGATTTGCTAAGGAAGAATGGGCTGTCATTCCTCAGGAGACATGCTTGAATCTTGTTGAGAACTACAGCAAACAACTAAAGGCTGTTATCAAGCAAAAGGGAGACACTATTGACTATTAACATCAGAGGGCTAATACTTTTGACCAGTAGACTTTTTAAAATTCTTGGTTATACATTTAT
Organism: Cirrhinus molitorella; assembly: GCA_033026305.1. Classification (NCBI taxonomy): domain Eukaryota; kingdom Metazoa; phylum Chordata; class Actinopteri; order Cypriniformes; family Cyprinidae; genus Cirrhinus; species Cirrhinus molitorella. Next base: position 48,067,000 of record CM065119.1, read on the forward strand.
TTCTATTTGTATTACAAACCCTAAAAGCTTCCTGAATAAAGTATTGTGTTTAAAAATGCTGTGTTGATCAAATCGTCTTTCTGTTAAACAACACTTGGGGGTTATTTGAAAAATAATGACATTTTGTCTTGTATAGTAGGCTGTAAAAAGAGTAGTATGTCAGAATTCACAGGACTTTTAAAAATTATTGAGGCATTGAATCAATCATTCTACAGAATCGTTCGTTCAAAACACTGATGAACAAGAACGATTCACTTCTACTGTGTGTTGCTCGAAGACTTTCAACGCGGGTTAGTCTTGACTTCGTTTGGGACTATTTTCATTGCACAGTTTTCGATTGTAATTTCTTTGGGTTGATTACCACAGGTCATGTTTTTAAAAAATGAGCGACGCCAGAGGAAAAAAATGTTGGCATAGAAAAACAATGGAAAAGCAGCGCAAGGAAGGCAAAAACACATTCTGTGTGAAGTGCCTTTTACCGTATTACATATTCGGCTGTACTGTTGCATTTGTTTTGTTGGTATCCAAAGTTCAGAGCGACTGTGTACAATCCAGGCATAGCATGTCTGAGTAGATGCAAGCGTGAGAGATTAGGCCAGACCTTGAACACATGCACCGGCTTTCCCTTGTTTTGTCAGCTGGATTAATGAGAAAGACATAGTGGGTGAGTAAAAATTAGTAACTTTGAAAGCTGTTGAGAGTTTGACATTGTATGTGCCTGTATGCAAGATTGCAGGAGGTGTACATCTGTGTGTGTAAAGGTTTACTTGAACATTGAGCATGTTGGAAGGAGAAAAAGAAAGAGGGAGTGGATGAAAAGAACATAAAGAAGTAACAAAAAGAAGGAACTGAACACCAGCACAGACTTGGTGAAACAGTGCCAAACAGGATTCGGTGACCTTGGCATGACTGCTCAAGCTTTTCTTATAATGCATACACCTACATTCAGTCAGTCTGGGTCTCACCAGATACTGCAATGATTATGACAATAATCAAGTCTGGCTCTGTCAGTCTTAACCAGCTCCAGTTCCAGGTGTTGCTTATCTCTCTCTTGAACCATAATTCCAGTCTCTTTTTCATGGAGCGACCAATAATATTGCTAAACAATAGCATATATTGCATGGTTAATGTACTAATGAATACATTGTTCTGCTCATTTATGCTGTCTAAAACCACAGGAAAAAACATGTGGAAGCTGCTAAATCATATAGAGAAGGACTTAGTAAGCAGGAAAGGGTGCAATATTTTGATAAACTAAAATTAATAGGTGGTAAAGATGCGTACCAGCAGTATTAACCCTTTAACTGTCACTCCCATTTTTGAATATAGACTTGAAAATGCAGTATTTAAACTTAATTCTTTATAATTCATGAATGAAAACATTTGTAATATGATTTTAATTAATATTTTACATCATAGTGCAATGTCTGATTTTAAAATGGTTTGCAAAAGATGAATTTTGAGATTTTAGGTTTTCAAGTGCTATATAATTTCTTCTGATTTCTAAAGCGTGAAAGGGAAAAAGGCAATGAAGAAAGTCTTTTTGTGACAAAGGTCAGAACTCCTGTTATGAAGTAGATTTCTGAGGTGCACTTTTGTCATAAATTAATTTATTACTTTTCATACATAATTTGTAACACAAAAAGTCTTAGACCTTTCTAACAATATATAGTTTGTCATGATTAAATTAGGATTTATTTGTAAAATGATAAAGTAAACTTAGATGTCCCACTGAGGGGACGGGTGACAATTAAGGGGTTAATTAAGATATTAGCCTAATATTTCACCTACCTGAACGGAAATGATAAGATCAAACACAAATGTTGTCAAGAGTCTTGCTCTGGAAATCCAAGTTCAGTTTGGCCAACCACAAATGCATTTTGTTCCTTTTGGTTTTGTGCCCTCTTCTTCTTGATTTCTTCTTGAATTGACTGTTTTCAACCGCAATAATTTGCAAAATATGCAAGGTTCATTCTGTTCAGTAATAATTTGTGACCCTGCTGTCTTAAAATTTTAAGTTTCAGTCAACTCAGATAAGTTTATTCTTTTTAGTCTTTGTTAAACTTAACAACTGTGTTTGTTACTTGGCTGCCTTAAAATGTTAAGTTGAACTCAAATATCTAAGTTTGTAAAACGTAAAATTTCAAGTTGACTAAACTTTTTTTGGATTGAATGAACTTAAAATTTTAAGGCAGCCAGGTAACAAATTATTTTAAGTTGACTCAACAAATTGTGTTTTATAGTGTACATGATGGAATGCTAATGCATTTGAGGTTAAATCTGAAATATTTGTGTAAAAAAGAGTTCAGTCAAATATTAAAAATCTGTTATCATTTGTTCAGTAGATCATCAGTGTCATTCCAAACCATAATGATTGCCTTTGATGTGGAACACGAAATGCAAGAAATAAAGTCAAATGAGCAGAAATAAATGATAGTCAGAATTTAAATTTTTGGATGAACTATCCCTTTACTATTCCTAAAACTGTGATGAAAAGGAAACCGCATGTGATGGACATATGAGTGTAACAAATAGTTTAGAAGAAAGGAACAAAATGTAGGCTGCAGAAATGATATGATCAAACACAAATGTTGTCAAGATTTCTTGTCCTGGAAATCCAAGTTCAGTTTAGCCAAACACAAATGCCTTTTGCTCCTCAGACAGTTTTTTGCTCTCTTCTTCTTGATTTGTTATAACTTTTGGCAGTCTATAGTACTCTGAATGTTTTTTTCCAGTCCGACCGATTAGTACAGCCCAAAACATGACAATAACTGAACATTTTCAGTAGCAATAATCAGCAAAATATGCGAGGTTCATTTGGTTCAATGGCATTGTTTACGTTCAGTGCTGCTAATGTGGCCGATTATGCTGTTTTTTCAACATCTCCTGTCTTTTAAGGAAATATAAACACTACACTGTAAAAAACAAAAAACAATTTGTTGAGTCAACTTAAAATTGTTACCCTGCTGCCTTAAAATTGTAAGTTCGGTCAATTCAAATAAGTTTATTCAAGTACAACTTAGATATTCAAGTTAACTAAACTAAAAAGTCTTTGTTAAACTTAACAACTGTGTTTGTTACTCGGCTGCCTTAAAATTTTAAGATGAATCAACTCAAATATCTAATATCTTGCCACTTAGTAAAACATAACATTTCAAGTTGACTAAACTTTTTTTGGATTGACTGAACTTAAAATGTTAAGGCAGCCAGGTAACAAATTATTTTAAGTTGACACAACAGATTTTTACAATGTAAAAGATGGAATACTAATGCATTTAGGGTTAAATCCGAAATATTTGTATTGTGGAACACCAAATGCAAGAAATAAAGTCACATTTGTAATAAATGATGATCAGAATTAACATTTTTGGGTAAACTATCTCTTTATTATTGCTAAAATGTGATGAAATGGAAACCGCATGTGATGGACATATGAGTGTAATAAATATTTTTGAAGAAAGGAACAAAATGTAGGCTGCAGAAATGATACGATCAAACACAAATGTTGTCAAGATTTCTTGTCCTGGAAATCCAAGTTCAGTTTAGCCAAACACAAATGCCTTTTGCTCCTCAGACAGTTTTTTTACTCTTCTTCTTGATTTGTTATAACTTTTGGCAGTCTATAGTACTCTGAATGTTTTTTTCCAGTCCGACCGATTAGTACAGCCCAAAACATGACAATAACTGAACATTTTCAGTAGCAATAATCAGCAAAATATGCGAGGTTCATTTGGTTCAATGGCATTGTTTACGTTCAGTGCTGCTAATGTGGCCGATTATGCTGTTTTTTCAACATCTCCTGTCCTTTAAGGAAACATAAACACTACACTGTAAAAAACAAAAAACACAATTTGTTGAGTCAATTTAAAATTGTTACCCTGCTGCCTTAAAATTTTAAATTCGGTCAATTCAGATTTATTCAAGTACAACTTAGATATTCAAGTTAACTAAACTAAAAAGTCTTTGTTAAACTTAACAACTGTGTTTGTTACTCGGCTGCCTTAAAATTTTAAGATGAATCAACTCAAATATCTAATATCTTGCCACTTAGTAAAACATAACATTTCAAGTTGACTAAACTTTTTTTGGATTGACTGAACTTAAAATGTTAAGGCAGCCAGGTAACAAATTATTTTAAGTTGACTCAACAGATTTCTATAGTGTACATGGTAAAATGCTAATGCATTTGGGGTTAAATCCGAAATATTTGTATTGTAGAACACCAATTGCAAGAAATAAAGTCACATTTGTAATAAATGATGATCAGAATTAACATTTTTGGGTAAACTATCTCTTTATTATTGCTAAAATGTGAAGAAATGGAAACCACACGTGTAATAAATATTTTTGAAGAAAGGAACAAAATGTAGTCTGCAGAACAGCGGAGAATATGGATGTTACACTCTGTTCCTGCATATTTGTATGCATGTGCAAGAAAGTGTGAAATATTTGACTGAAATAGTCAGGAAAGACGGGAAGTGCTTACTTGAATGTGGATATTTTAAGTCTAACGCTCGCTAATGGAACACAAAATGCGCATAACGCAAGAACTTTGTACTCCCTCTTGGACAGCTCTGAAGAACATCAAGACATTTTTTCAATGAAACAAACTCTTTCTTCTCGTTTTCTCAGAAGCACACAGTGCTTGATCTCCAGCGTTTCTGCCACGCAAGCACTGTGACTCTTTTCTGGGGTGAGATCTGTGGTCAATCTTTCTGACGCCTTGTTGCTTTGCTCTGATACTATAATAAGTGACTAGACTGTTGCAAAATGCTGCAAGAGATTAATGCCGCATGTCCCTGCCGTCAAAGAATTTATGAGTGAGACCAAAATGCTTAGCTTTGATATCCCATGTGTTATTCCAAGATAGCAGTCCAGCATGGAAATAAGGAAAGTTATCCAGCTGCTAACTTTCCAGCATGTGTTGACCATGGCAGCCTCACATGTGAACAGTGTTGGGGAAAGTTACTTTTAAAAGTAATGCATTACAATATTGCATTACTCCCTAAAAAAGTGTCTAATTACGTTACTTAGTTACTTTTTATGGAAAGTAATGCGTTACATTACTTTTGCGTTACTTTTTAAATCTGGGCAGGGCTTGCTTGTTTGTTTTTAATATTAAAAACAAATGTAAAAGCCCTTTCACACCAAAATGAAATGAAGTGAATAAGCCTAAGGCTAAAGGACAGTTAAATTCACGTCTGTACAGTAGAACTGTAGGAAAAAAAGAAACACTCTTCAGCAATGAGAAAAAAAAGCACCTAAAGTAAGTTTTGCTTATTAGTACACTGCAAAAAATGCTTAAAAAATGCTTTCTTATTTAGATTTTTTGTCTTGTTTCTAACCAAAATATCTAAAAATTCTTAAATCAAGAAGGATTTTCTAAACAAGTAAAAATTATTGTCTTGTTTTTTTCTGAAAACAAGTCAAAATTAAGTGCGATTTTGCTTGAAACGAACAAAATAATCTTGTTTTCTGTTTGAAATAAGATTTTTTTTTTTTTTGCTTACGCCATTGGCAGATTATTTTGCTTGTTCTAAGAAAAACTCACTTAATTTTGACTTGTTTTTTTTTCTGAAAACAAGAAAATAATTTGCTTATCTAGAAAATCCTTCATTTAAGATTTTCTTTTTAATATTTTGGCTGTATACAAGACAAAAAATCTAAGTAATAAAAGTCATTGGTTAATAAAATGGGATTAAATACATAAAGGAAACAAAAAGTAACTGGCGTTACTTTTTTTTTAAAAAGCAACTCAGATATTTTCTTGGAAATGAAAAAGTAATGTGTTACTTTACTAGTTACTTAAAAAAGTAATATTATTAAGTAACTTGCATTACTTCACTGCAAAAAATGCTTTTCTAGCTTAGATTTGTTTCCAGCCAAAATATCTAAAAATACTTAAATCAAGAATTATTTTCTAGACAAGTACACGTTAATGTCTTGTTTTCAGAAAAAAGAAGTCCAAATTAAGTGAGTTTTTGCTTGAAACAAGCAAAATAATCTGCCAATGGGGTAAGCAAAATAATATAGTCTTCTGCTTAAAATAAGATTATTTTTCCTACCCCATTTGCAGATTTTTTTGCTTGTTTCAAGCAAAACCTCACTTAATTTGGACTTCTTTTTTCTGAAACCAAGACAATAATTTTTACTTGTCTAGAAAATCCTTCTTGATTTAAGAATTTTTAGATATTTTGTCTAGAAACAAGACAAAAAATCGTAGCTAGAAAAGCATTTTTTGCAGTGCAGCAAAGTCGTTGGTTAATAAATTGGGATTAAATACATAAAGGAAACAAAAAGTAACTGGCACTCAGATATTTTCTTGTAAATTAAAAATGTAATGCGTTACTTTACTAGTTACTTGAAAAAAGTAATATTATTACGTAACTTGCATTACTTGTAATGAGTTACCCCCAACACTGCATGTGAGTCACTCTGGACGTCTGAACTAAATGTCTCACATATAAAAGTTGGATGTTATTTGGTGGAATGTCTCACATTAAGTCCCTAGAGGACAACAAACACACAAGGAACTGGTGATTAAAAACATAGGGCTGCTTTAGATTATCAGCCCTATTGACATTTTTTTCTCAGTTGTGGGTGAGAAGGGGGCAGCTGGAGACTGTTTATTCCCAGAGAGTGGCTAGATCCTAGGGTCATCTGACAGGAAGAGTCCCCGCTTTGGAGCCCACACCGGAAGCGTCCGCTCCTCTTCCAGCTGTGGTTGCTTGGTTGCTGCTCAGATTTGTTTGTTTCCATTTTTTTTAATGTGTTTGGACTCTTGACATCTGTCTTACTCACTGGCAATGGCCACGGAAAAGCCTTTCGCTCTCGTTCTCCACCAGACTGACTTTTTCCTCTCTGATTCATGGCTTTCCCATGTTTTTTAGGATCGTTACCAATCAGTCTGGCTCGGCGTATGATGGATTGCTCTGTTGCATGTTTTCTAAGAGACAAAGCGTAAATGTTTGCTTTGGAGCTCCATGACAACTTTATTGACTTTTTTTTGTTCCCCGCATCTTGTTTCCATAAATGAATAATTATGTAAGAAATGCTCTTAAAGTGACTCACATCAGCAGTTTTGCAGCTGTTCAACATCAAATGGAAAACACCATTTTTGTTGTGCCTCTGTGGAGGAGGGAAGAACAGGAAGTGAGTAGGGGGACTCCACCTGGAATATCAAGGTCCTTTCCGTCCTCCACAACGGCGTGTAAAATCGAATCTGTTTTTCCAAATAAGCCCATCTGCTGCACTGATGGTGATCTGATAATGGTAATACTATTCCAGCAATTCCTTAAGGCTTTAAAACAAAAACATGACATTTATTACATTTTCTTAAAGGGATAGTTCACCTGAAAATGAAAATTCTGTCATCACTTAATGACTTCTGCGATCATTCACTTTCATTGCAAGGACAGAAAAAAAAAACAATTAGACATTTTTAAAGATAAAAAATTGAGGGTTAGAAAACGATACACTGCAAAAAGATTTTTTTGTCTTGTTTCCAGCCAAAATATCTAAAAATTCTTAAATCAAGAAAGATTTTCTAGACAAGTAAAAATGATTGTCTTGTTTTCAGAAAAAAAGAAGTCAAAATTAAGTGAGGTTTTGCTTGAAACAAGCAAAATAATCTGCCAATGGGGTAAGCAAAATAACCTTATTTCAAGCAGAAGACTAGATTATTTTTCTTACCCCATTGGCAGATTATTTTGCTTGTTTCAAACAAACACTCACTTTTGTCACTACCGAACGTTAAGGTCATTGATCAGTGAGTCCGAAATGCTTGTTTTTTTTTGTCTGTGTCATCCTTTCCTATCAAAATGCTTGCTATGGATGCGAAAACGCAGAAAATCAAACCTGATCTGATTTTTTATGACGGACGAAAGTTTCCGTGACCCTGGACCACAAAATCAGTCATAAGTGTCAATTTTTCCGAAATTGAGATTTATATTGTACATCATCTGAATAAATAAGCTTTCCATTAATGCATGGTCTGTTATAATAGGACAATATTTGGCAGAGATACAACTATTTGAAAAAAAAATATATATATATATATATTGGGAAATTTGTCCATATGAAGTTCTTAGCAATGCATAAATGAAGTTTTGACATATTTACAGTAGGAAATTTACAAAATATCTTCATGGAACGTTAATATCCTAATGATTTTTAGCATAAAAGAAAAATTGCAAATTTTGACCCATACAATGTATTTTTGGCTATTGCTACAAATATACCCAAGCAACATAAGACTTGTTTTGTGGTCTAGGGTCACACACACACACACACACATATATTTTTTTATAATATATATATATATATTTTTTTTTTTTAACAAAATCAAAAAGATTTTTTTAAAAAAATAAAATGGAAAAATGTTTTCAATATCAACTCATAATTTAGGGGTTATGATTCGGGACAACCACCTCCCAATTAAAAAGTACCAAATAAATGATGATTTTATATATATTAAGCTTGCTGATATTTGAAATATTATTGTGTGTTTCACTCGATAATAGAAGGATCTTAGTAAACATCTAAGATTTGAATACTCAACTGCTTATTAAATGTGCTTTTTGGTTATGGAGCAGCAGTTTGCACCAATTCTGTAGAACGACCCTAATATGTTTAGCATGTTTTTGACCAGTAAACTGAGCACACATGTAGTAAACAGTCAAGATTTCTGTGTGACGTTGTAGATATATCCCTCATGATTCAGCTTTCTAAATTTAGACATAAACTTGACAATTATTCATGGTTGCTTGGAAAGACAGACCGCACACCTGGATTCTGACAGACTTTTTTTATGTGGATTCCTCTACTAGTGCTTTCTATCTCTCTCTCTTTCGCTCTTTCTCTCTCCGTCCCAGCTGTGCTGGTACTATGTAATTCTGTCCTCCAGAACTTCAGAGCATTCAGTAAGAGACATGAGTGTGCAGCAGAGACAAACAAACAGCGAGAGCTGGGCTGTAGACGGTCAGCCAAAGGCTCAAAGGCGTAAACACAGGACATAGCACTGAGATTGTGAGTAAACAAGGCCATGCAGCAGCAGAGCGGATCTTTCTTGGGCTAAAAAAGATGGTGAGTGGGCTTGAGGTTGCTTATGGGTGTTTAAGAACCTGCTTGGTATTTCTAAACACTCTAAATAAGACTTTTGGGTAGTTTTAGCACTTCATTGATTTGAGCAGATGTATGTGCTGAGGAAATGCATAATGCTGCATAGTTAAATAAATTACATATTTATAGTTTAATATTAGAATATATTTTAAGTGTTATTATTAGTGTATGTTCATTTTTTTTATTTACTTACATTTTAATGTGCTTTTGTTGTACATATTTAACTACTGCCTGCCTTGGTTGGCTTTTTCTTTAAGCTATTTTAAATATCAATTCAATTTAACATTTTCTTCATATTAACTTGGGAAAAAAGTCATCAGGTCTTTATGTTTCTAGTCTTCACTGCAAAAAAATGCTTTTCTTACTTAGATTTTTTGTCTTGTTTTCATCCAAAATATCAAAAAATTCTTAAGAAGTAAAAATGACTTCTTAGTTTTTGCTTGAAAAAAAGAGTTTTCATCTTGAAATAAGATTATTTTGCTTACCCCATTGGCAGATTATTTTGCTTGTTTTAAACAAAAACTCACTTAATTATGACTTATTTTTTCTGAAAACAAGACAATAATTTTTTCTTGGCTAGAAAATCCTTCTTGATTTAAGAATTTTTTGATATTTTGACTGGAAACAAGACAAAAAATCTAAGTAAGAAAAGTATTTTTGCAGTGTTTGCACTGCAAAAAATGCTTAAACGCTTAAGTCTTAAATCAAGAAGGTTTTCTAGACAAGCAAAAATTATTGTCTTGTTTTCAGAAAAAAAAAAGTCATAATTAAGTGAGTTTTTGCTTAAAAGAAGATAAAAACTATGTTATTTTGCTTGTTTCATGCAAACACTCTCTTCATTTAAACTTCTTTTGTCTGAAAACAAGACAATATTTTTTACTTGTCTAGAAAATCCTTCTTGATTTAAGATTCTTTAGACATTTTGGCTGTAAACAAGACAAAAAATCCAAGTAAGAAAAGCATTTTTTGCAGTGTGCTTTCTATTTCCCAGATTCACCTACTGTTCGTGTTACATTTAGCTGTACTTTTATTAGCTGTATGTTCCTGCTGTGGTTCCTCACTTTTCCCTGTAACTCTTACATGCTCCCATGTGTCTATATAAGTTTGTATGTGTAGCCTGTATGATTATAACCCCTGTAAGAGGAGCTTTGTGGCCTGTGCTATGTGGTTGAGTCTATTTTCTGCTGCAGAGGGCAGGACAAAGTGGCATAACAGCAGACCTAATGACATGTTTCAGAGGCAAGCCACTTACCGGCATTAAAAACTCCAGTTGAACTGCTGTCAGGTGTTTATTTGTTTATATTTGAACAGGAATCTTTAAATCATAGGCGTCAGTATGCAAAATGTCTCTGTCTCTGCATTGTCCAGTTGTGTGTGTGTGCCAGTGAGAGCAGTGACCATATTCAGTATAGTGACAGAGGCTTTCTGTTCTCTCTTCTCTCTGTGTCATACACTGGACGTGATTGTGAGAGGCGGACCACAGCAGTTGCCAGCTGCACTTGCAAACATGACATCAGGAATGAAGGGAGAGAGAGGCTAGCTAGCCCTCTGGCCCTCTTCGGTCACTTTTGACCAAAAATGTTTATATATAAAAATTTAAAAAATCGTAGCTAAATCGGAATGAGATGCCACTTGGTGACTTTTGTTACATTAGCAATGTGAACACCAAAAAATTATGGATGATTCGGGTATTTTAAAGGTTAAAAAATTGTCTTCTTGCCTTCACTTGCCTTCATCGCGGTCAAAAATGAGCGACATAGGAAATTAATGGGAAATACAAAAAATAAAATTAAAATAAAAATTAAAATAAAAAAGAAAACTCAGAGAGTCTTTTGGTGGTACAAACTACAAATCACACTTTTCTTACTTAGATTTTTTGTCTTGTTTCCAGCCAAAATATCTAAAAATTCTTTAACCAAGAAGGATTTTCTAGACAAGCAAAATGATTGTCTTGTTTTCAGAAAAAAGAAGTCAAAATTAAGTGTGTTTTTGCTTGAAACAGGCAAAATAATCTGCCAATGGGGTAAGAAAAATAATCTTGTTTTCCGCTTGAAATAAGATTATTTATAAAATTATTTTTGCTTACCCCATTGGCAGATTATTTTGCTTGTTCTAAGCAAACACTCACTTTTTATTTTGGCTGGAAACAAGACAAAAAATCTAAGTAAGAAAAGTATTTTTTTGCAGTGCAACAATCAAGAGGTGACACTCTAAAATATCAAGAGTGCCAAAATTACACACACACACACACACACACACACACACACACACACACACACACACAGAGAGAGAGAGAGAGACCCATTGAAATGAAATAAATGGGTCAGACTGCAACAGAGCAAATTTTGAGTATATGTGTAATAAAAATGTATACATTAAAGAAATACAAAAGAGTCTTTCTCTCTCACTTTCACATGCACATGGTTTGTGATTGTAATTATAATACAAAACTTGATATTTTTCTAACCAAAAATATCTAAAAATCGAAAAAGTAGTCTTTTAGAATGTCTAAATATATTTCTAAATGCAAAACCTAATAAAATTAAGAGAATTTCTAAAATAAAGCAATGGGAACCCAAAAGCCTCTGTATATATGTATATAGGGACCTGCAGGTGGTTGCATGACATTACACAAGTTTTTAATTTTTTAATGGCATAATTCTCAGTTCCAAAAAAAATATTTTAAATGATTTTACTGTATTTTAATATGAAATGTTTTTCATATTTATTGCAAAATAATATATAAATAATTAAATACAAAAATATACATTAATTCCAATGGAAAAACAAAAATAGCTTATTAAAATTGTATAAATATTGCAGAGTATCATAAAATCTCCTCACAATTCTAAATAATAATCAAATATTATTATTGAACAAAAATGTATTGCATTGATTTTCCTGAAAAAATAAAAGTACATTTTTTAGGCTTCGGTCACTTTTGACCGCAAAGACTCCCAAACGAAGAGGGCCAGAGGGAAGGAGCAAGAGAAGAGGAAGTTTGGTTTTGTACCAGCTGTTGAGTTAAAAACCGTAAATGTCCATCATCATCTTAATCAATATTAATTCGCGCGGCCTAACCTGTCTTTGCTTGTTTGGAGAAGCAAAGCGTCTCATTCCAGTCGTTTCCCTGACTTGACATGCCAGCAGAGGAAAGATTTTCTCGCATTAACCGCACACAGCTTTGCCTTTCAGACTTCTCTGCAAATTAGAATGGCCTTTTAGATAATCTTCATGGGAACGGTTGACTGGCAGAAAAAGGTAATCTGTTATAAGTTACATTAGTTTGCATATTGGAATTAATATTGAAAATGCTTTGGTAGGCCTATACTTGATTGCAAATGGTAAATGTGGCTTTGTGCTAGCTAAGAGTGCATTTGAATAGGAATACTAAGTGTTTACAATTAAAACAAGAGATTCTGATTCACTTACAGTTGAGGTCAAATGTTTACATACACCTTGCAGAATCTGCAAAATGTTCATTATTTGAGCAAAATAAGAGGGATTGTACAAATGCATGTGTTTTTTATTTAGAACTGACCTGAATAAGATATTTCACATGAAAGAGTTCAGATGCAAAACCAGTTAAAAGCCATCTCGGTCAAAAATGAACTTATTTTGTCTTCTGAGAAACATGTCTTCTGAAGTGCTGTACTAACTGAAAAAAAAATATATATTTAGGCAAAATAAGAAAAATGTACACATATTCATTCTGTTCAAAAGTTTTTACCACTGGCTCTAATGCATTGTTTTTCCTTCTGTAGCTGTGGCGGGGTCATTTTTATAAATTAATCTATTATTTTCTATTGTGGACTATATGTAAACGTCTTTTATGTGAAATATCTTATTCAGGTCTGTTCTAAATAAAAAATAGCATTTTGTATGATCCCTCCTATTTTGGTAAAATAATTTACATTTTGTAAATTCCGCACGGTGTATAAGCTTTTGACCTTTGATTCTAAACAGGAATAAATGACTCTTTTGAATCTTTGTTATTGCCCTCCACTGATTCATAATATACAAATGTGCACACATAGAAAATGTTTTTAATGTTTTGAAATGAGCTAAACTAACCTAAAAGCTTCTCTTTGGGTAGACCTGATAACTTGTGATTTTGAACACTCAGTCAGACTGATTGAAAAGAACAGATTCAAAAAAATCATTCTGAATCACTTGGAAATTTTGTTGGTTTAGAATCAGAATTATTGATTCTGATCAATTAATATCAAAGAACCCTGAAGTGAATCGATGCATTAAGAATATATAGTTAACTTTATAAACGTTAAAGTTAAAAACATAATGCACTTTAAAGTCCTTCTGAAGTGAATCGATGCGTTTGTGTAAAAAAAAAAATCATATTTAAAACTTTATAAACTAGCTTCCGCTACAAATCCTCATTTTGTATTTGTGACCGGTGTTTTGTTTTCTCTCTGCACATTCGTCATTTCCTAGGAGCTTACGCTACGATCTACATCATCTGAAGCCTAGAGAGATTATGCTTTATAAAGTTTTAACTATGGATATTTTTCTTACACAAACACCTTGATTCAAAAGTACTTTTTATGCTGGATGCACTTTATTGCATTTATTACCATTCTAAAGCTTGAAAGAGTCAGGATGTTTTTTTTATTATTATTATTAATACTCATTTTGATTTCTGAATGAACTGTCCCTTTAATTGTTCTGATTGTAAAAAGCTAAACTTGCCACTTAAGCAAAAAAACAAAAATGCATTGCAAAGTTACATGATTTTAAGTTACAGTACCACTTAGAGAACTGTAATTTAAAAAAACAGCTTTACTATTTTTAGTGACAATACTGCCCATTACTGACGCACAATGACTATTATGTACACACATAGACCCTGATGCTCAGTTTGCCTTGCGGGTCTGTTTCTCTGTGATTTCCAGTGTGTTTTGTCTGAGAGACAGTGGCATGAGTCAGAAACAGAGGGAAGGAGGGAGAGGGGGATTTCAGGTTAGGGATGTTCCAAAATGACTGATGCACTGTGAAGTGTGTACTGACCTGAGGTCTACTCTAGTTTGTTCACGCTAATGTGTCTGTGTCTGTACCATAGATAATTGGCTGCATCTGTTCACTGTGAGTCTGGGTGTGTGTGTTTGTGTGTAAGATGAGTCACACTGACTCATGCTGTGTATTTGAGCTAAGATGCAGACTCCGGTCTGTTCACGACAGTTGGTTAATCACAGTATGCATTCGTAAGATCATTGCATCACTGCATTTTGTCTACAATAAGGAAACACCTGATATGTTTTATAACTCACTGTTAAGATCAAAGACACATGCCTGCAATGTTGCAACTGTGTCAGAGCTAAATATTTATCCTAATAATCTGTTTATGTTGATTAAATAAAACAAATATGTTGTGATCATGACTCCAAGTCTCCTCACATTTTATGAGACTGAACCTAATCTCCGCTTTTGGTGTTTTTTTGGACTTTTTAAAACATCTCACTGTTTATCTTTCTGTAATTCCAGGATCTTAATGAATGTCATGAAGTGACTGATAACTCCATAGACATGGACAGGCTGAATCGGAATGTTCCAGAACATGGACGCCAGACTCATCAGGTTTTACAGGTGAGAACGTGAGCTGAGTTTGGCAAGCCGTATATTTGTATATAAATTTGTTGAAATGATAATTCTTGATATCAGAAATTGAATTTTTACTAGTAACAATGGCAATTTTTGATATCCGGAATTACATTTCCACTAGTAAAGAGGTTAATTATTGATATCAAGAATTGAATTTCAACTAGTAAACACTATAATTGTTGATATCAAGAATTGTATTTTCACTAGTGAAATGTCACCATAGTCTCCCATTCAAATTTAATTGCTGATATCAAGAATTGATTTCTTACTAGTTAAAATTCAATTTCACATATCAGAAATACAGTTCTCACTAGTAAAAACCTTTATTTTTGATATCAATAATTACTAGTGCAAATGTCCATTTTTGATATCAACAATTCAGTTGCTACTAGTGACAATGTTCATTTCTGATATCATGAATGGGATTGTTACTAGTAAGAATGACATTTTAGATATCTGAACTTACTCTCCTAATTACTGATCACAGAAATATATTTTCAGATATCAGAAATAAGAAATGTAACATGTTGAAATACATTTACAGATATTAACAATTGACATTTCAACTAGTGACAATTGAAATCTTGATATCAGGAATTGGCATTTTTACTAGTAACAATGTAATTATTGATATCAAAAATAAAGGTTTTACTAGTGAGAATTATTTCTGATATGTGAAATTGACATTTTAACTAGTAAGAAATCAATTGTTGATATCAAGAACTAAATTTGAATGGGAGTCTATGGTGACATTTAACTAGTGAAAATACAATTCTTGATATCAACAATTATAGTTTTTACTAGTTGAAATTAAATTCCTGATATCAACAATTGCCATTGTTACTAGTGAAAATCCAATTCCTGATATCAAGAATTAGCATTTTAACTAGTGAAAACTGAATTGTTGATATCAAGAATTCATATCCAAATGGCTTGCCATAAGCTGAGATGGTTAATCTCATATTTCAGCATTTCATAGATCCCCCCCCCCCCACACACACACATATACGTTGCATTTCCATGTTTTACTTGGACATTCCATACACAATGGTTTTTGTACTGTACAAACTGAATTTTCATGCTTTTTAGTCTCTTCTGCTCACCAAGCCTGCATTTATTTGATCCAAAGCAAAAACTGTCAAATTCCATTTTTAATACAGTTGGATACATTTTTATTCAGGATTCTTTGATGAATTGAAAGATCCAAAAATCAGAATTTATCTGAAATGAAAAGCTTTTGTAACATATACACTATATCATTCAAAAACAGTAAGTTTAAGTTTTTTTTCGGAAAGAAATTATTGAAATTACTACTTTTATTTAGCAGGGATGGTTTAAATTGGACAAAAGACATTTATAATGTTACAAAAGATTCATATTTCTGATAAATGCTGTTCTTCTGAACTTTCTATCCATCAAAGAAACCTGAAAAAATTCTACTCACCTGTTTTCAACGTAATAAAAAAAATAAATGTTTTTTGAGCAGCAAATCAAAATATTAGAATGATTTCTATCTCAAATAGTAAAAAATATTTAAAATGTTTGCTGTATTTTGGATCAAATAAATGCAGGCTTGGTGAATAGAAGAAACGGCTTTAAAAAAAATACATAAAAATTTTTGACTGAAAGTGTATTATAGGATATAATAATATAATATAATATAATAATAAGGTGTTAAAATGTCTATATCAGCACATTCAAGGAAAAAACAAACAATAGACAAAGAACTCTCTCTCAAAGAAAACTCCTAATGTAGTGTCTGCAGATCTCCACAGGAAGTGGAAATGAAGAGGTAAACTCTTCCCTAATTATGGGGCTAATC
The DNA here is from genome assembly GCA_033026305.1 of Cirrhinus molitorella. Taxonomy (NCBI): domain Eukaryota; kingdom Metazoa; phylum Chordata; class Actinopteri; order Cypriniformes; family Cyprinidae; genus Cirrhinus; species Cirrhinus molitorella. The sequence goes on from CM065119.1 coordinate 48,083,558, forward strand.
TTCATCGTTGTTGATCCGAGAGGCTGCGTTCAGCCTTTCTGTCTGCATTTAATCTTTCTCAAACACTGCACTGTATTCAGCCAAACATTATAGAGTCTCATAAAAATCAAGCCGTTAGTCCAATGCACCTGTAAACTAGTGAAGTTGAGTACACACACACACACACACGCAAATACACACACACACAAAAAAAACAAAAAACGACTGAGCCGTAGGTGGAAAAAAATGTCAGAGGACAATGGAAACTGTGGAGCAGTTTTATACGCAGCCCTATTATCAGGAGATGACAGCAGAAGATATGAAAGCTAAAACAAACTACAGTGACATTTCATCACTTTAGAAAGAATTCATACATTGTTAGAAGGCTTATTGCTGTTCAATTTTAAAGGTTATTTTGATGGACGCTGGTGTTAGATGGCATCTGAAGACACATTTACCTGCCTGTTAAAAAAGTCAAAAGTTTACATACACCTAGCAGAATCTGCAAAATGTTAATTATTTTATCAAAAAAAAAGAGGGATCATACAAAATGCATGTTATTTTTTATTTAGTACTGATCTGAATAAGATATTTCACATAAAAGATGTTTACATAATAGTCCACAAGAGAAAATAATAGTTTACATACAGGTTATTCTTTAGAGAAAAACCTTCAGGTCCCACAAATGTTTTGTTTTTTTTTCAGCATTTTTGTGTATTTGAACCCTTTTCAACAATGACTTTGATTTTGAGATCCATCTTTTCACACTGAGGACAACTGAGGGACTCATATGCAACTATTACAGAAGCTTCAAACACTCACTGATGCTCCAGAAAGAAAAAAACGATGCATTAAGAGCATAACTTTTGGAATTTGAAGATCAGGGTAAATGTAACTTATTTTGTCTTATGGGAAACGTAAATATCGTCTGTAGCTTCTGAAGGGTAGTACTAAATGAAATAATAATAAATAAGAAAAATAAGAAAAATTTACACATCTTCATTCTGTTCAAAAGTTTACACCCCTTGCTGTTTTCACATTGCAGCCACTGTAACTTTTAAAAGTAATGCATTACAATATTGCGTTACTCCCTAAAAAAGTAACTAATTACGTTACTTAGTTACTTTTTATGGAAAGTAATGCGTTACATTACTTTTGCGTTACTTTTCAAATCTGGGCAGGGCTTGCTTGTTTGTTTTTAATATAAAAACGTTCGATTCTTAGCAAATGTAAAAGCCCTTTCATACCAAAATAAAATTAAGCGAATAAGCCTAAGGCTAAAGGAAAATTAAATTCACGTCTGTACAGTAGAACTGTAGGAAGAGAAAGTTAAAAATGCACAAATGTTAGTTAATATAAAGTAAGTTTTGCTTATTAGTAGACTGCAAAAAATGTTTTCTTAGATTTGTTGTCTTGTTTCCAGCCAAAATATATAAAAAAAATCTTAAATCAAGAAGGATTTTCTGAAAACAAGTCAAAATTAAGTGTGTTTTTCCTTGAAAGAAGCAAAATAATCTCCCAGTGGAGTAAGCAAAATACTCTTGTTTTCTGTTTGAAATAAGATTTTTTAGTTTACCCCATTGGCAGATTATTTATTATTTATTAAACTCACTTAATTTTGACTTGTTTTTTTTTCTGAAAACAAGAAAATAATTATTTACTTGTCTGGAAAATCCTTCTTGATTTAAGAATTTTTTGATATTTTGGCTGGAAACAAGACAAAAAATGTAAGTAAGAAAAGTATTTTTGCAGTGTACGGTTGAATTGGATCAACAAAGCTCAGCAGCAAAGTCACTGGTTAATAAAATGGGTTTAAATACATAAATGAAACAAAAAGTAACTGGCGTTACTTTACTAGTTACTTGAAAAAAGTCATATTATTACGTAACTTGCGTTACTTGTAATGCATTACCTCCAACACTGGACTTAACGTGGGCAATCCTTGTGATGTCAGAACATTTTTTTTTTCTAAAAGAAAATAAACTTTTTTGTATGTTTATTTTGTATATAAATTTGTTTTCGATCCACCCACTGGATAATCCCAATGGTCAGTTCATCCTAGTAAATTCAGAGCTTTACATCCCAGAAGGGGAAAAGATACTGATGTGAAATTTCCACTGGTTGTTCAGTTGCCAAAATCCTTTCTAGTGCATTAAAGCCTGTGTTATTTCTAACATAATTTAAAGACACAAATAAATGAATTATACTATTAGTTTCTATGTAGAACAGCACTCTCTCACACATCAAAGTGTGGCTTACTAAGCAAATAATCCCCATGCTGCCCTTGAGAACCTCCATCTGTGACATGCTGAGGCCAAATATGTTCCTCCTTTGGTCATTTATCGGTCTGTTCTCTTGTCTTTCATCTAACTGTGAAATCCTGTTAGCCTCTTAGCCTGCAAGGTGGTACCTGATGGAGCTAAACCCTTTTAGCCTAGTTAGCCTCTTACCCTGTCGCTGCAGTACTCAATGGCCCTAAGTGAATTACACTAATCCTGTTTTAGAAACTCAAAAGTACAGGTCACTTTAAAGGTGATCAAAGGTTGTAAAATATGACCTGTTATTAAGTTGGTTTTGAGAAAGCCAATTTACTGATCTGCTAATTTCTTCCTAGCCAAAATTTTCTGACTGCTACTCGTCCTAGAGCTTTAACTCCACAAACTCCAAACTCAGCTCAGATCTTCAGACTGATCTGACTGAGTGTGCTATATCTTTCCTAACTGATCGGACTAATGATTTTCCTAAAAATGGCGATTAAAACTGGGAAAAATCCCATAGACTTACATTGAGGGAATGTTCAAATGAGCCAAGACTATTCAAACTCACACTGACAAAACTCCCACAATCCTTTGAGACTTCTATCTACTATTTCTAATCCATTCAAACTCATTCAAACTAACTTGCTAATCATGTTAACATGCTAATCATGTGAAAAACATGCTAGCAACTTGCAAATCATGATAAAAACATGTTAGCAACTTGCTAATCATGCTATAAACATGCTAGTAACTTGCTAATCATGCTAAAAACATGCTAGAAACATACTATCCACAACAATGCAAAAATAATGCTAGTAACTTGCTAATCATTCTAAAAACATGCTAGCAACTTGCTAATCATGCTATAAACATACTAGTAACTTGCTAATCATGGTAAAAACATGCTAGAAACACTATCCACAGCAATGCAAAAATAATGTTAGTAACTTTGCTAATCATGCTAAAACATACTAGCAACTGGCTAATCATGCTACAAACATGCTAGTAACTTGCTAATCATGCTAAAAACATGTTAACAACATACTATTAACTTGCTAGTCGTCCTATAAACATGCTAGTGACTTGCTAATCATACTAGATTCCTTCTAGCAACTTGATAATCATGTTAAAACATGCTCGCAACATACTATCAACTTGTAATGCTAGAAACATGTTAGTAACTTGCTATTCATGCTAGCAACATGCTAGTAACTTGACAATAATCCTAGTAACATGCTAATCATGCTAGAAACATGTTAGTAACATGCTAATAATTCTAGGAACATGTTAGTAACTTTATAATCATGCTAGAATGTTGCTAATCATACTAGAAACATGCTAGCAACTTGTTGCTAATCATGCTAGAAACATGTTAGCAACTGGCTAATCATGCTATAAACATGCTAGTAACTCGCTAATCATGATTAAAAAATGCTAGCAACTTGCTAATCATACTAGATTCATGCTAGCAACTTGCTAATCATGTTAAAAACATGCTCGCAACATACTATCAACTTGTAATGCTAGAAACATGCTAGCAACTTGCTATTCATGCTAGCAACATGCTAGTAACTTGACAATAATGCTAGTAACATGCTAATCATGCTAGAAACATGTTAGTACCATGCTAATAATTCTAGGAACATGTTAGCAACTTGATAATCATGCTAGAATGTTGCTAATCATGCTAGAAACATGTTAGTAACATGCTATTCATGATGGAAACATGCTAACAACATGCTACTTATGTTAACAACATGCTAGTAACTTGCTAATCATGCTAACAACATGCTAGTCACATGCTAATCATGCTAACAACATGTTAATAACTTGCTAATCATGCTAGCGACATGCTAGTCATGCTAGAAATGTGCTTAAAAACACGCTAGTGACATGCCAATCATGCTAACAACATGCTAGTAACTTGATAATCATGCTAGCAACATGCTAGTAACTTGCTAGAAATGTGTTAACAACATGCTACTTGCTAATAATGCTAGCAACATACTAGTGACATGCTATCATCCACCCATCTATTTAACATTAAGCTTTTAAAACTACTTTAACCCCTTAATTGTCACCTAAGTTTACTTGATCATTTTACAAATAAATCCTAATTTAATCATGGCAAACTATATATCGTTGGAAAGGTCTAAGACTCCTAAATAGATATTAGACAATTTTTTTGTGTTACAACTAATAGATTAATTTATGTAAAGAGTGCATCCTCAAAAATCTACTTCATAACAGGAGTTCTGACCTTTTTCACAAAAAGACTTTCTTTGTTGCCTTTTTCTCTATCACACTTTAGAAATCATAAGAAATTATATAGCACTTGAAAAATTAAAATCTCAAAATTAATCCTTTGAAAACCATTTTAAAATCAGACATTGCACTATGATGGAAAACATACATCAAAATCATATCACAAAATGTTTTTGTTCATGAAATATAAAAAATTAAGTTTAAATAATACATTTTTATGTCTATGTTCAAAAATGGAAGTGACAGTTAAAGGGTTAAACTTCAAAAACTTTAACCTTTTTTAAAACTTCTTTAACTTTTTATACTTTTTCAACTTTCTGGTCCGGCTTTCTCAAGCCAACTTAAAGTATGTCTTGACAAACTTTTATTTAATGTAGTTAAAAGGTTTACTGTTGTATTGCCCTCATATGTTCGCAGAGCACGCCACTGGACCTGATTGAAACAGGCAAGACTCTCAAAGTCCAGGCAGAACGGCCCCATCTCGTCAGCTTGGGAAGTGGCCGTCTGAGTACGGCTATAACCCTGCTGCCCCTGCCAGAGGGTAAGTTCAGTCACCTTACTATAAAGCAATTGAATGCGATACACACCCTCATGAAGTATCTCCATCGACTAAATTAGATGCAAACACTGAGGATGTGGTTTACTGCGGAATTTGTGCTGAGTGGCAATGCTTTCAAATTCTGGGAGCTAATTATACGATCGCACAAACAGAAGATATGCCATCTGAGAAACTGGGAACTGCGATTTAAGATTAGTGTTTGTGTGTGTGTGTTTGTGCGGTGATGGGCAGGAAGTTCATGAGAGAGGACAAACCTCGCTGCACTGTCCTCGTAGCTTGGCTATGCTTCGTCTCACGAAGAATGACAAATAGAGGACTTCTCCTCCCCTGACACTCAGGAAGAATGAGAGCAAGCGTGCAAGAATAAATCCCAGAGGAAGTGGATGTAGTGCACTATTCATCAGTGAATCATTTTAGAGTGGATTGAATACTTAGTGCTTAGTCGATAGAGGGACAGACAGACATAGATGGATAGAAGATTTATTATAATTTAGTCATACAAAAATTAAATTCTGTCAATCATTACTTACCCTCATGTTGTTCCAACCTAGGGTTGTGATGGTGAAGAAATTTTCCCATCGGTTAATCGATGTGTGACAAAACCGGTAATACCGGTATCACCATGGGGGGTTGGGGGTTTGTTTGAGTTTTCCTCAATATATAGCAGAATATTGCTCAATATATTCCTCAGCGTATAGCAACTGTTTGTTTTTCATTTGCTTAACTTTTCCGTCTTTTCCTCACACTTTCCTTCGCTGTCCGCATTTTACTTTAACTTCCAAATTAGCGGAAATTTGCCGTCAAGTAGTTGTTTGTTTTTAGTTGTTTGAGTTTTCCCTCTTTTCCTCGCTTTCCTTCTGTAAGAGCACCATGCAAATTTTACTTTCACTTTCAAATTAGCGGCAATTCGGCATCAAGTAGTTGAAGTTTTCCCTCTTTCTCGCTTTCCTTCGGTAAAAGCGCTGTGCACAATTTACTTTAACTTTCAAATTAACTGCAATTCAGTGTCAAGAAGTTGTCTGCTTTAAGTTTGTTTGAGTTTTTCCTATTTTCCTCGCTTTCCTTAGTTAAAAGCAGTGTGCACATTTTACTTTAACTTTCAATTTAGCGGCAATTCAGTGTCAACAAGTTGTTTGTTTTTAGTTTGTTTGAGTTTTCCCTGTTTTCCTTCGGTAAAAGCGGCATGCACATTTTACTCTAACTTTCAAATGAACTGCAATTCAACATCAAGAAGTTGTTTGTTTTTAGTTTGAGTTTTTCCTCTTTTCCTCTCTTTCCTTCAGGAAAGGCGTTGAGCACATTTTACATTAACTTTCAAATTAGCGGCAATTCGGTGTCAAGAAGTTATTTGTTTTTAGTTTGTTTGAGTTTTCCCTCTTTTTCCCTCGCTTTCGGTTGTTTGATTTTAGTTCGTTTGAGTTTTTCCTCTTTTCCTTGCTTTTCTTTGGTAAAAGCGGCATGCACATTTTACTTTAACTTTCAAATTAACTACAATTGAACATCAAGAAGTTGTTTGTTTTTAGTTTGTTTGAGTTTTCCCTGTTTTCTTTCAGTAAAAGCACTATGCGCATTTTACTTTAACTTTAGTTTGTTTAAGTTTTCCTTCTTTGCCTCGCTTTCCTTCGGTAAAAGTGGTGTGCACATTTTACTTTTTTACTTTTAAGCTATGAGAATACTTTTCATTCTTTTTTGTTTTCTTTGTGCACATATAGTATTATCGTAAATAGCCTCATAAAATTAAAATTGAACCACTGATGTCATTTAACAAAGTCCTACTTTTCTGGGCTTTGAACTTGGTAGTTGCATTGCTCTCGTGTTTCATCAAAAACATCTTGATTTGTGTTCTGAATATGAACATAGGTTTTATGTGTTTGGAACAACATGAGTTGGGTGAGTAATTATTGGCAGAACTTTCATTTTTGAACTAGCCCTTTAATAAATTACATGTGTATACGTGCTATATATAGTATTGATCAAGGTTTCTATTTAGGACTGCATATTTGAGGTTTCAGCTGTTTCTTATAAATTGCATTCACAATGGCAGTGGCTTTAGAACAAGAGACAGAATTATGAGGCTATGACCTGACTTTGACACAGCCCCCTGTTGCTTCACACTGTGATAGAGCTTGCTCGAACGAGAGCACATTTGTCTTAGGGAATGCGTATGACTGCCTAAAAGTGTCGTCTTTTAAAGAATGAATTACGTTCATCTTCAATCTAAAGTGCAGCATACACTCAGCCCTGTCACTTGCTTCCTACCACTGTCTCTGTCACGTCTGCTCTCACAATGGGCTTGGGTTATGGCTCTTTTACTCACATCTGCCTCATAGACACTCTGAATGAAATAGCGCAGACGGGGCTGGTCACTGGAGGAGGGGTGTGGGTTTGTCTGTCTTGTCTTTGTTATAGTGGCAGACTTTAACCTGTCCATTTGCTGCAAACCTCGTGCATAGTTTTGCAACACTGTCAAGTCTTGTAATGATTCAAAACGTCGTTTTTTAAACCGTATATGTGACCCGGGACCACAAAACCAGTCATAAGTAGCAATAGCCAACAATACATTGTATGGTTCAAAATTATCGTTTTTCTTTTATGCCAAAAATCATTAGGATATTAAGTAAAGATCATGTTCCATGTTACTTTTCTTACCATAAATATATCAAAATTATTTTTTGATTAGTAATATGCATTGCTAAGAACTTCATTTGCATAACTTTAAAGGCACTTTTCCCAATATTTAGATATTTTGCACCCTCAGATTACAGATTTTCAGATTGTTTTATCTCAACCAAATGTTGTCCTATCCGAACAAACCATATGGAAAGCTTATTTAATTAGCTTTCAGATGTAAAAACATTGACCCATATGATTGGTTTTGGTGTGTTGTATGGTTCAAAATTATAGTTTTTCTTTTATGCCAAAAATCATTAGGATATTAAGTAAAGATCATGTTCCATGAAAATATTTTGTAAGTTTCCTACCATAAATATATCAAAATTAATTTTTGATTAGTAATATGCATTGCTTAGAACTTCATTTGCACAACTTTAAAGGCACTTTTCCCAATATTTAGTTATTTTGCACCCTCAGATTACAGATTTTCAGATTGTTTTATCTCAACCAAATGTTGTCCTATCCGACCAAACCATATGGAAAGCTTATTTAATTAGCTTTCAGATGTAAAAACATTGACCCATATGATTGGTTTTGGTGTCCATGGTCATACATTGTTCAACCTGTCTAATCTGTGTAGTTTTCTGGAGCAATAATCATCTGAATCTCCATCACATGTTGCAGGGAAGACTACACTCGGTCATGGGAACACAGACATTATCATTCAGGGTCCGGGTGTCACAGCTCAACATTGCTACATTGAAAATGTGGGGGGAACCATCACCCTGTACCCCTGCGGAAATCAGTGCTCAATGGATGGCTTAGCAGTAACCAAACCTGTCAGACTCTCACAAGGTAAGCAATGGCTCATCTACAGATGGTCTAGATTTTTTTAGGTTGTTCTAAAAGCTTATTTACTTAGGTTTAGCTCCATATATCTTGAATCGGTTAGCATTATTGTTATTGTGCAATTTGAAATTGAAACTTTCAGGTCTGACTTTTTTTTAAAGAGAGGCCTGCATCTGAGGATGCATTTCTGTATTTATTTCTGTGAAATACAGGCACACTGTGTCTTGCTGATGCTTAGAGTTCTTTTGGAACTTTGCTTTTATTTTCAACTGGATCCCTTAAGTGTTTCTGACAGTTAATCAATAGATTCAGCCTAGACATCAGTAAAATGCATTTCTAAATACCATTCCACTTATCAAGAGACTTAGTCATCGAGTGGCTCCAGTGGACAAATGTTTCAGCTATTAACAGAACGGATGGTCTGCTTGGCTCTAAAGTTAGAAGGCATTTAAGTAAATGAGAGTTAAGGCCTTTGCTTAAAGAGTTAGCTCACCTGAAAATTAAAATTGCGTCATGTCATTCCAAACCCGAAAGACATTTGTTCATCTTAAGATATTTTTTTGATGAAATCCGAGAGCTTTCTGACCTTGCATAGACATGGTCCTACCATGTTCAAGACACAGAGACATAGAAGCTACAAGAATTTTTTTGTGCGCAAAGAAAACAGCATGCACGCATGGTACTTTCTCTGTGCACAAAAAGTATTCTTGTAGCTTCATATAATTTCAAATTGAACCACTGATGTCACATGGACTATTTTAACAATGTTCTTGGTATCTTTCCTGACCTTGAACGTGGTAGCACCCTTGCTGTCTTTGGAGGGTCAGAGAGCTCTCAGATTTAATCAAAAGTATCTTAATTTGTCTTTCAAAGATGTACGAAGGTCTTTCACTGCAAAAAATGCTTTTCTTACTTTGATTTTTTGTCTTGTTTTCAGCCAAAATATCTAAAAATTCTTAAATCAAGAAGGATTTTCTAGCCAAGTAAAAATTATTGTCTTGTTTTCAGAAAAAATAAATTAAAATTAAGAGCGTTTTTGCTTGAAACAAGCAAAATAATCTGCCAATGGGGTAAGCAAAATAATCTAGTTTTCATCTTGAAATAATACTATTTTGCTTACCCCACTGGCAGATTTGCTTGTTTTAAGCAAAAAATCACTTAATTATGACTTATTTTTTCTGAAAACTAATTTTTTTTTTTGCTTGGCTAGAAAATCCTTCTTGATTTAAGAATTTTTAGATATTTTGGCTGGAAACAAGACAAAAAATCTAAGTTTTGCAGTGTCCGGATTTGGAACGACATGAGGGTGAGTAATTAATGACAACATTTACATTTTTGGGTGAACTATCCCTTTAAAAGCACAATGTGAACTTTCTATTTAATGCAGCAGACTCGCCATTAAATATTTACCATTTCACAGGTAAGATTGCATTTTCTAAAGCTAAAAGCGAACTGTGTGTAAACCGTTTTGTGTTAACAATGATAAGGGTTTGTTTAAACATCCCTTTAAAAAAACTTGACCTTACACTACTCTTGAGCTATTTCAGGCTCTCTACTTTGGAGTCACATCAGTGTGTATTTGTGTTATACATGGGGCCAGGAAATTGCACCATGATAATGACAAGGGCTTGTTTGAACTTCCATTTGAAGAACTTAACCTTGCCCTGCTGTGTTGGGCTATTTCCGGCATTCTAGAATCACATTGCTCAGACCGACCAGCGCTCCTCAAATTAATTTGAAAGATCCACATTTACTGTGAAATGTCTTGAAAAAATAATAAAAAGTCATTGCAGTGGTGAATTTTATCATTTATTATTTTATAGGAATTTTCCGTTTAAATTGGCAAACATATACATGTACAAACGTAACCATCTTTATTCAACACTTATTGTCTGTTTTATCATAAAACTAACATATTACTATTTTGCTGTAAGAAAAAAAGCAAAACATTCAAAATTTAAAATGTAGAAAATTGTAAATACCCAAGATATATGGGTGTCAAATGTGAAGAATAATATTTTTTAGTGTTTTTGAATGTTTCCTTTGCTCACCAAAACAGCATTTATTTGATAAAAATACAGTAAGACATGAATACTGTACAAATTCATTACAATTTAAAATAATTCTAAATTCTTCAGTAATAATAATTAAGTATTTAATAATAATTGATCTCTAAATCAGCATATTAGAATGATTTCTGAAGGATTGTGTGACTGGAGTTACGATGCTGAAACTTCAGCTTTGACAACAGCAATAAATTACATTTTAAAACTTATTAAAAGAGAAACCATTTATTTAAATTGTAATAATGTGTCACAATAATAAATTTTACTGTATTCCTGAACTTCTAAACTTTTGACCCCCAGTGTATATAAATACCCTGAGAACTCCTTCAACAAAACAATAGAATAATTAGACTTTATATGAAATATTTTGGCTCATGAACAGTCACTGAGAGTCTGAACTGCATACAAGTGTTTTAACTTAATTTAGTGACCTAACTGCGACTCAGTCATAAAAAAAATCTAATTTGTTTCATTGGGAGCTGTTTAAACAAACTGCAGTGACAAAACATGATGATCTCATGATGTTCACAAAGACAATGCACTTGCAATTTAGTTGACCGGTCTTGAAGTAAAATCCTGAGTCCTCTTAATCTGAGACCAAGACAAGACCAAGTCCAAATGCAAGACCGAGACTACACCAAGACCATCAAAAAATGGTCTTAAGACCAAGACCGGTCTCTACTAAGTACTACAACACTAGTATATGCATTGGGAAAGTGTAAGCTAATGCTACAGAAATGTGATGTTTTGATCATTTGGATTCTCAGTATATGTGTTTTATCACATTAACAGCAAATGCATGTAACCATTAAACAAACACGTGTTAAAGGCTTTAATGCTGCAACTAAAGCATATATATATATATATATATATATATATATATACAGGTCCTTCTCAAAAAATTAGCATATTGTGATAAAGTTCATTATGTTCTGTAATGTACTGATAAACATTAGACTTTCATATATTTTAGATTCATTACACACAACTCGAAGTAGTTCAAGCCTTTTATTGTTTTAATATTGATGATTTTGGCATACAGCTCATGAAAACCCAAAATTCCTATCTCAAAAAATTAGCATATTTCATCCGACCAATAAAAGAAAAGTGTTTTTAATACAAAAAAAGTCAACCTTCAAATAATTATGTTCAGTTATGCACTCAATACTTGGTCGGGAATCCTTTTGCAGAAATGACTGCTTCAATGCGGCGTGGCATGGAGGCAATCAGCCTGTGGCACTGCTGAGGTGTTATGGAGGCCCAGGATGCTTCGATAGCGGCCTTAAGCTCATCCAGAGTGTTGGGTCTTGCGTCTCTCAACTTTCTCTTCACAATATCCCACAGATTCTCTATGGGGTTCAGGTCAGGAGAGTTGGCAGGCCAATTGAGCACAGTAATACCATGGTCAGTAAACCATTTACCAGTGGTTTTGGCACTGTGAGCAGGTGCCAGGTCGTGCTGAAAAATGAAATCTTCATCTCCATAAAGCTTTTCAGCAGATGGAAGCATAGAGTGCTCCAAAATCTCCTGATAGCTAGCTGCATTGACCCTGCCCTTGATAAAACACAGTGGACCAACACCAGCAGCTGACATGGCACCCCAGACCATCACTGACTGTGGGTACTTGACACTGGACTTCAGGCATTTTGGCATTTCCCTCTCCCCAGTCTTCCTCCAGACTCTGGCACCTTGATTTCCGAATGACATGCAAAATTTGCTTTCATCTGAAAAAAGTACTTTGGACCACTGAGCAACAGTCCAGTGCTGCTTCTCTGTAGCCCAGGTCAGGCGCTTCTGCCGCTGTTTCTGGTTCAAAAGTGGCTTGACCTGGGGAATGCGGCACCTGTAGCCCATTTCCTGCACACGCCTGTACACGGTGGCTCTGGATGTTTCTACTCCAGACTCAGTCCACTGCTTCCGCAGGTCCCCCAAGGTCTGGAATCGGTCCTTCTCCACAATCTTCCTCAGGGTCCGGTCACCTCTTCTCGTTGTGCAGCGTTTTCTGCCACACTTTTTCCTTCCCACAGACCTCTTGCTTGAGGGTGTCAATGATGGCCTTCTGGACAGCAGTCAGGTCGGCAGTCTTACCCATGATTGCGGTTTTGAGTAATGAACCAGGCTGGGAGTTTTTAAAAGCCTCAGGAATCTTTTGCAGGTGTTTAGAGTTAATTAGTTGATTCAGATGATTAGGTTAATAGCTCGTTTAGAGAACCTTTTCATGATATGCTAATTTTTTGAGATAGGAATTTTGGGTTTTCGTGAGCTGTATGCCAAAATCATCAATATTAAAACAATAAAAGGTTTGAACTACTTCGAGTTGTGTGTAATGAATCTAAAATATATGAAAGTCTAATGTTTATCAGTACATTACAGAAAATAATGAACTTTATCACAATATGCTAATTTTTTGAGAAGGACCTGTATATATTTGACTTTTAGCTATGAGAAATTTGTTTCATGCCACTTCGAGTACTGAGGGATGTTGATCATGTTGATCCAGATGAGCTGATTTGCAATCCGCCCCCTGTTTGCAATCTGTGCATGACAAAAACATGAGACAGCCGGCGAGAGGACAGCTGTCCGACGTGCCACCCATGCGACTTCCAATGCATTTGTCTTAATGAGGCGTCAATAGTCCTTAATGCCCGTTAAGTCTTTTTACAACTTAAATGAACTAAAAAATGAGGATGCATTGAAATAAAGCAACTTATAGTCTCTAAACATGCCGTGAAGTCCAGTTCCCCCACAATATAAAACTATATTTCTACCTTAAATTGCTTTAACTGCTTCTTTTTTGTCTTGTCCGTTTTCTTTGGACTGGCGATGACAGTCGGGCAGGTGACAGCTGTGCTGTTTTGTGTTGTAGCAGAAGTCAGTGAGTGCACGCGCTTGACATTTACATCACAAAAGCTGCGGACACGCACACGCGCTTTGCGCTCTTTACTCCACGCGACGCGCGAGAGCTCCGCACAAACACAGCGTCCGCCGTTTCCCAACGTTTCCAATCGATTGGATATAAGTTTGAGTTTCAATTTCCAAACCCGGTAGGTGAAACCGCTTTACCATCAATATTTTACCAATGGTTACCTTGTTACGCTGAAGAGTTGTGTTTTGTATTGTAGATACGCCGAACTGTTAACCATTTAACGCTGTTTGTTAATGTGTGTTACGAAAACCGATAAGGGGTTTTATTTATCGCCTCAAAAATCTAAACTATACCTAACTATATTAAATATGCGACCCTGGACCACAAAACCCGTCTTAAGCAGCACAGGTAGCCTATATTTGTAACGATAGCCAAAAATACTTTGTATGGTTCAAAATGATTGATTTTATTGAAGTAAAGGTCATGTTCCATGAAGATATTTAGTAGCCTACATTTCCTGCTGTAAACATATCAAAACTTAATTTTTGATTAGTAACATTGCTAAGATCTTCATTTGGGGCAACTTTTTCTTGTTTCAAATAATGCCCTATCCTAACAAACCATACATCAATAGAAAGCTTATTTATCCAGCATTTGGAAGATGTATACATCTCTATAAATGGTCCAGGGTCACATATAGTGTAGTCAAACTTCACTTGGAAAGCTAGTATCTTAAGATAAATTTTCTATTAACCTATTTTCTTTTCATTTATTTCAGTAAAGTGTGTAGTAAATATAAGATTATCATACAAATAACATAAATATTATATAATGTTCTTCATTTATGCCGTTATTTAATGCTCCCATGAATGGTCTCCAAATCAAAATGGTCACATTAGCCTTTTTATGTAGCTTAATAACATAAAACAGCAATGCAATATATTTTCTCTGATTTATTTTTTGCCTTTCTTCTGGATTAAGTTATTACAAAACCCCTTTCTGACCTCATTATGCCCAGCCTGGCCCCTCTGATGCCCCCTTGTGCCATATGCCTGTTGGATTGTTTAGTCTTTAGTTGTGTAAATAGAGGTTATAGTCTGTCATCAGTGATTTGACCAGTGCATTTGCAGACTGGCCTGTAAGCAACACAGATATAGAGATTGTCCCTTAGTATTTAGATTATTACTGAAATGAAGAATGTGTTTGATTTTTTAAATACTACAGGCAGTTCCTTTTTGAGTATTAAATATGTATGGATGACAAATCCAGTCATAATTGTGAATTTCTCGAAATTGATATTTATACATCACCTGAAAGTTGAATAAATAAGCTTTCTGTTGATGTATGGTTTGTTGTAGGGCAATATCTGGCAGAGATACAACTATTATATGAAAATCTGGAATCTGAGGGTGCAAAAAAATAAAAATATTGAGAAAATCGCCTTTAAAATTGTCCGAATTAAGTTCTTAGCAATGCATATTACTTAGCAAAAAAATAAGTTTTGATATATTTATGGTAGGAAATTTATAAAATATCTTCATGGAGCATGATCTTTACTTAATATCCTAATGATATATTGAAAATCAATAATTTTGACCCATACAATGTATTTTCGGCTATTGCCACAAGTACACCCCAGCGACTTATGACTGATTTTGTGGTTCAGGGTCACATAATGTGGTTATGTCCATGTTATCGGTTGTGTTTGTACATGTATTTGGCGAAACTACAGTATATTGACACTTTATGAGGTTTAGCTTTAACATGGTCATATTAGAGAAAGTGTTTAATTTAGAAAATACATCAACAAACACAGAGATATACAGTCAAACCAAAATTTATTCAGACACTTTCAAAATTTCTCACATTATCAGTTTGTTTGCTGTTGTTTAGAAAATGGTAATAAAATATGACAAGAAAATGTCTGATTATGTCAGATAACTTGATGGATTACAATCAGTCAAAAATCCTGACAACTGTATGACAATATTTACACAACTATCAATACTTTTTTGACCAATTACCAAGCAATGCTTAATTTTGTTCAGTCTTAGCAATTAAAGAAAAAACATGGTCAGGTCAAAGTGTCTGAAAAAAGTTTGGCCCTAAATTTTAATCAGTTTTAGTCCACTGTATGTTTTTTTTGGGGTATAATATGTCACAGTTTACTTATTTCGCTATCCTCACTTGTGTAAATAAAGTAAATATAGTGTCCTACACCCACTAGAAAAAATATCAAAAACTAAATCTAATGTACATAAGTGAGCCAGTGGTAAAAATATAGATTTTAATATTGAGTTGACTAACAGAATGCCTTTAGTTGGAGCTCATGTTAGTGTTGCGTGTCATATCCTGTCCTCTACTGTACTGTAAGTCAGAAATGAGTCATACTGATCTTATATTCCTCTCAGTGCTTTCTGAGCCAACGTTCATTATGAAATGGAAGTCTGGGTCATAATTCACTGGCATTGTGACAGACTCTGCATTGATCCCTCTCCCCCATTAATCATAGTACTTTCATAAGGGCAGAGGGACAAAGTGATATGAATGCATGGGAGCTATATGTGTGCATTCCTAACTAATAGACAATCTCAGTTTAATCTCATTGTTTGAAGTCTGATAATGCAAGATAAGCCGTGATATGAGTTGCAATAAAGCATTGCAAATAAGGACCCAGACAAATGCTGCGTGAGTTTTACTGATTGCTTTTTGTTTGGGTTTATTATGTTTCATCCACACCCCTGTTTTGTTTCATTCAGATGCTCTGGATTACCTTGAATGAATAAAGTCATATTTATAAAGATGTAATTACACTTTCAGCAAATGGAAGTTTATGGAAGTAAATCTCTGCTCCATTCAGGGTTGCTGGGTATGGCACCGGCAACTCCACCCAATAAAATTGTTGAAAAAGGTCAACGAAAATGTCAGCTGACTTATAAACACTGTATATTTCACAAATCCTATGACAGTGGTTACCCCTTATTCCTGTAAAAATGACTTGACTGTTGTAACTTAATGTTGTAAAGTGCAGTCTTTAATATAGTCTTTTTTGTTCACTTGAATAAAATTCTTTAATTTAGAAGTTTTATCATTAAGCTATGGAAGCCCAGTTTAAAAAGTAAAAAAGGTAATTGCGACTTCATCTCCGAATTTTCACTTTTTTTCTTGCAACTGTGAGTTTACATCTCGCAATTCTGACTTTTTTTATCAGAATTGTGTGATACAAACTCACAATTCTGTGAGTTAAGTCAGATTTGTCAGATATAAACTCACAATTGTGAGAAATTTAGTCAGAATTGTCTGATATAAACTCACATTTGTGGGTTATAAAGTCAGAATTGCTAGACAAACTTGTTTTTCCGTGATATAAACTCACAGTTCAAACGTTTTTCTCAGAATTGCCTGAAACTTACAATTCTTAGAGTTATTCAGTTAGATTTGTGAGATATAAACTCGCAATTGTGAGAAATTAAGTCAGAATTGTGTGATATAAACTCACATTTGCGGGTTATAAAGTCAGAATTGCTAGACAAACTTGATTTTCCGAGATATAAACTCACAGTTCAAACGTTTTTCTCAGAATTGCCTGAAACTCACAATTCTTAGAGTTATTCAGTTAGATTTGTGAGATATAAACTCGCAATTGTGAGAAATTAAGTCAAAATTGTCTGATATAAACTCACATTTGTGGGTTATAAAGTCAGAATTGCTAGACAAACTTGTTTTTCTGAGATATAAACTCACAATTCAGACTTTTATCTCAGAATTGCATGAAACTCACAATTCTTAGAGTTTGTGAGATATAAACTCGCAATTGTGAGAAATTAAGTCAAAGTTGTGTGATATAAACTCACATTTGCAGGTTATAAAGTAAGAATTGCTAGATAAACTTGTTATTCCCGAGAAACTCACAATTCAGACTTTTTTCTTAAAATTGCGTGAAACTCACAATTCTGAGAGTTAAATCCGATTTGTGAGATATAAACTCACAAGTGCAAATTATAAAGTCACAACTGCCAGACAAACTTACTATTCTGAGAAATAAACTTGCAATCTTGAATTGCAAGATATAAATTGACTGACTTTTTTGAGAATAGCGAGTTTATATTTTGCAATTCTGACTTTTTTTCATGCAATATGAGGTGAGATATAAACTCGCAATTCTGTGAACACATCAGTCTTTTCCCCCCTCAAAATTGCATTTTATGACTTGCAACTTGCAATTGCAAGATTATATTTCACAATTCTGTTCAAGTGTTGTGAATATAAATTATGCAGTTCTGACTTTATAATTAGCAATTGCAAGTTTATATCTCACAAATCAGAGTCAGAAAAGTCAGAATTGCTAGTTTGTATCATGCAATTCTCAGAAAAGAAGTCAGAATTTGAGATACTATGTTGCAATTAACCTTATTTATTTTTTTATTCAGTGGCGAAAACAGGCTTCTATATAAAGCACTGTATCATTTCTTTCACATTGTTTTTTATCATACATTGGTATTTTAATATTGTTTTTCTGCTTGCATATGCTTTTTTTTCCTCAGGGTGTATGCTGTGTTTTGGTCAGTCGTCCTTTTTCCGTTTTAACCACCCAGAGGAGGCCCTCAGGATGAAGAGTTTGATGCCAGGTGGAAGCCCTGGATTTTCCAGCACCTACAAGAACCATTCAGGTATATATGCAGAAGCAAAATTACACTGACCTGGAATCTCGTAATGTAAGACAACTGCTTTGGATGCAATGGGGAGTTGAAGTTGCTGAGGGCACTCAGAAAAAGAGAGAGAGAGAGAGCTACATTTGCGAATAATGGAGCACATTCCGCTGATTTAATTACTAAACGTTACAGCAAACGGGGCACAGAGAGGCATTGTACCCTAGATAATTATAACAAGTTCCAGACACTGCTCAGGTGACACAAATCTGCCTAAAATAACTCGGCCTAATCCTCTCTCTTTAATATCCATGTTATTGGAGAAAACTCCAGTTGTATCTTTGCCCATTTTAAACACTGCTCTCACTCATTCAGCACTGACTCATTTCAAATAGCATAGAATCCAGGAAGTGAGATCCTTGGTGGAGAAATTGCTTTGAAAAGAATGGGAATTTGAATGGCCACAGGCGCTCTGTCAAACTGCTGGAAAGCCCCTTTCAGTGACCTTGGCTTTGACCCTGTCCCTTTACAATCCTTGAACACCATACATTTTAAAGGAACATGACACCATGACAGTGAATATTGCATTGTTGTGATGCCAGTGTGGGTGTTAACTGCCATGTGCATCTTTGTTTTTCTCACTGACCCTATAAGTCTTTCATTCATTAGTTTAAAAAGTTAGTGGCCTGATTGTCAATACTTGGAAAATAAAACTGTACATTTTGATAAGAATTCAAATGCATCATATTAACAATATGGAACACGCTTGCAATTAGTGGTTGCACAAATAAAATTATTTTTCGCTTTAGAAGTTATGTGCAAACAGGAAAAAAGCTGTTCTTATGAAGCAGTGTGGCAAAAAGGTTTTATGTATTGTAATTACAGAAATGATATTAACCCCTTAATTGTCACCCGTCCCCTCAGTGGGACGCCTAAGATTACTTTACCATTTTACAAATAAATCCTAATTTAATCATGACAAACTGTATATTGTTGGAAAGGTCTAAGACTCCTAAATAGATATTTCACCATTTTTTGTGTTACAAATTATGTAGGAAAAGTAATAGATTAATTTATGACAAGAGTGCACCTCAGAAATCTACTTCATAACAAGAGTTCTGACCTTTTCACCTTTTTCACTTGAAAACCTAAAATCTTAAAATTCATCCTTTTGCAAACCATTTTAAAATCAGACATTGCATTATGATGGAAAATATAAAATAAAATCATATTACAAATGTTTTCATTCATGAATTATAAAAAATTAAGTTTAAATACTGCATTTTCATGTCTGTTCAAAAATGGGAGTGACAATTAAAGGGTTAAAAGTAGTTTTTCAGCTTAGTAAGCATACCAAATGTTCATTAAAAGTTCTACCACATCTATCTTTGTATGCAACTTTCAGGCAGTGTCTTGTAGTTTCAGTTAAACATTTCTTCATATGAAATTCTAAAATTGTTTAATTGTTGTGAATTCTTAGCCACTTTTATAAATGGATTTAAGAAAATAGCATCTTAGGATGGTTATGATACAACGTCTGCTCTGAACCCTGGACAGTTGAAGCATAATATTCCAGAAATCTCAAGAACTACTTGTTTGATTAGTAAAATAGCCTGGTTTCCATCTAAAGTTGCGAAATTAACTTTTGCACAAAATTGGACTATCGCATAAACATTTGCAAAAAAGCTCTGTTTTGAGTCAGAGAGAACAAAATAATTTTCTGATTAACTGGCACTATATATCACTAAGAAAAGTAGGAAAAGCCATTGAATATTCAAATTTTCATGTATAATACATTGCTTGCACCTTTACTAGGCGAAACACAATAAATGCGGTCATTGCTTTCGGAGGTAGATGCCTGCTCTTTGGGAATGCAGTCATGTAAAACGGGCCATTATACAGTAATACCTCAGCGACATTTCTTGAGGATTTAAGAATGACCATAACAACATTTCAGATGCTGTGCAACAAAATTGGTCCACTGGTTATGCAATGCAAACATAGATATAATTTAAAATAAAATTACATTTGTGGGATCACTTCCCTGCGTGGTTTTATGTATTGTAATTAGAGAAAGGATATTAACCCCTTAACTGTCACTCCCATTTTTGAACATGGGCGTGAAAATGCACTTAAATGTATTAAATCCATCCATAAATGTACTTAAATCCAAACTTAAATGTATTAAATTTGTGAACAAAAAAATTCTGTAATATGATTTTGATGTACATTTTCCATGGTAATGCAATGTCTGATTTTAAAATGGTTTTCAAGGGATGAATTTTGAGATTTGAAGTTTTCAACTAATATATTTATTTTTTAATGATTTCTAAAGCGTGATAGAGAAAAAGTCTTTTTGTGACTTTTTTTGAGGCGCACTCCTCTCATTAATTAGTCTGTTACTTTTTCTGCATAATTTGTAACACAAAAAATGGTAAACATCTATTTAGAAGTCTTAGAACTTTGCAACGATGTATATAGTTTGTCATGATTATATAAGGATTTATTTGTAAAATGGTGAAGTAAACAGAGGGGACGTTCGACAGTTAAGGGGTTAAATGTAGTTTTTCGACTTAGTAAGCATACCAAATGTTTATTAAAAGTTCTACCACATCCATCTTTGTATGCATCTTTCAGGCAGTGCCTTGCAGTTACTAATTTCTTCATTTGACTTAATCTTTTCTTTAATTGTTGTGAATTCTTAGCCACATTTATAAATGGATTTAAGAAAATAGCATCTTAGGATGGTTGTGATACAACGTCTGCTCTGAACCCTGGAGAGTTGGAGCATAATATTCCAGAAATCTCAAGAACTACTTGTTTGATTGGTAAAATAGCCTGGTTTCCATCTAAACTTGCGAAATTAACTTATGCACAAAATTGGAATATCATAATTTCTTGATAAACTGACACTATATATCACTTAGAAAAGTAGTAGAAGCCACTGAATATAAAATATTTCATATATAATAAATTGCTTGCACCTCGGAGTGACCAGGCCTCTTTGAGAACGCAGTCGTGTAAGACTGGCAATTATGCATTAATACTTTTAAGGGGCTTTAAGAATGACCATAACAACATTTCAGATGCTGTGCAACAAGATCAGTCTGCTTGTTAGTCAGTTTATGTTGTCCAATAGCACTTTTTCAATTTGACAAATGCATTTCCATCTTCCATTATTCGCATTAACCCTTTTTCACAGAATTTAAAAACCACCCCAAATGAGTGAATTATGGGATTTTTATTCAAAATTTGCAGTTTGTTTCACTCGTTTCTGATGTAATGCATAAAAATGCGCATAAAACCAGGGGGATGGAAACATAGATGGCGAGTTCAAAATAAAATTACATTTTTGAGATCACTTCCCTGTGTTGTGAGCACATGTTCTTCCCACTGTACCAAGGCTTCTGACTAAAATAACGTGTTTATTGTGTGGTTAGTGCACCGGTGGCCCTGGCTGCAGAAAGCGAACAGATCTGGTCTTGAGTGTGCAGAATGAGTCATGCCATAATTCAGGCTCCATTCTCCTCTGTCCGCTCTGACCTTTGGGCTAAGGGTGGGATTCCTGCCATCCGCAGTCTGTAGACTAAGAGACACACCCAGAGAGTGTGTGTAAAAGGAGGAGGTGTGTGTTTGTGTGCATTATACCAAGCCCTGTCCTGCATGAGCTCAGAGCACATGTGGTATGAGTGAAATATGGTCCAGACGGTTTTAAATATAGAATTCCAAATCCATGTGATTGCCAGATTTAAGAGAGAGATGTCTGATTTAGATTTTGTTGTTGTTCACATCAAAATAGCTCTATTGTTTAATATTAAAAGTATGAGTCTGTGTAAAGTTTATTAAAAAAAAGAATAAAATGGATACATAAAAGACATTTGAAAGTAAAATAAGGCAGAATAAAATGTTTCAGCCTGTTTCAATGTCAGTTTAACCTTCATAAAAAATATGTATTTAAATGTATTATTTATTTATTTATAAATTTTTAAAATGCAGGATTTTTAAAAATGGTTGGGGTTTGAAGAAGTCTCTTATTTTCACCAAGGCTGCATTCATTTAATTAAGGATGCAGTAAAACAGTTATATTGTAAAATATTTGTATTTACTTGTATGTACTTTCTCTATTTTAATATATTTTTTAAATGTACTTTATTTTTCAAATACACTGTAAAAAAAAACTTACAAAAAGTAAGTGTGCGTGCTGCCTTAAAATGTTAAGTTTATTCAACTTTACATTTCATGTTGACTAAACTTAAAATTTTAATGCAGCAGGAACACTTACTTTTTTAAGTTGTTTTTTTACAGAGTAGCAAAGCTGAATTTTCAGCAGTCATTACTCAACTTCAGTGCCACATGATCCTTCAGAAATCATTTTAAAATGTGACCCTGGACTACAAATCCATCATCTGAAAGCTGAAAAAATTAATTAATTGATGTATGGTTTGTTAGGATAGGACAATATTTGGCCGAGATACAACTATATGAAAATCTGGAATCTAAGGTTGAAAAAAAAAAATCTAAATATTGAAAGAAATTGCTAAATTTTTAATATATTTACGGTAGGACATTTCTAAAATAATTTCATGGAACATGAACTTTACTTAATATCCAAATGATTTTTGGTATAAAAGAAAAATGTATAATTTTGACCCATACAATATATTTTTGCCTATTGCAACAAATATATCTATGCTACTTAAAGGATTAGTTCACTGTCAGAACAAAAATGTACAGATAATGTACTCACCCCCTTGTCATCCAAGATGTTCATGTCTTTCTTTCTTCAGTCGTAAAAAAGAAATTGTTTTTTTGAGGAAAAGGTTTCAGGATTTCTCTCCATATAATGGACTTATATGGTGCCCCTGAGTTTGAACTTACAAAATGCAGTTTAAATGCAGCTTCAAGGGGCTTTTGAAGTTGAAGACAAAAATGAGATTTTCGACATATCCTAAATGTTTTGACCCAGATCACACAGACTCCGCATGAACATCGCAGAGATGAGACAAGACCAGCATTTGAGGTTAAAAGGATATAAATTGTCAATTTGTTTTGACATAGATAAGACCCTTCTTCCTCGGCTGGGATTGTTTAGAGCCCTTTGAAGCTGCATTTTGGATGTTCAAACTATAGAAGTCCACTATATGGAAAGAAATCCTGAAAAGCTTTCCTCAAAAAAAATTTCTTTACGACTGAAGAAAGTAAGACATGAGCATCTCGAAAGTGAACTAATCCTTTAAGACTGATTTTTTTGGTCCAGGGTCACATATGCTGATTTGGTTCATTATTATCGATGTTGAAAACAGTTGCGTCTCTTAATTCTCCACAGAAACCCGTGGGCAGCTCAATGGAAACCACCTCCCTCGTCCTGGACACGGCACACTTGTGCGCTCTATTGAGAAGGATCTTCAGGACATTATGAATTCTCTGACTACGGATGAAGGCCAGACTTCCTCATCTGAGCAATGCAAAAAAGCCCGTCACCCCATTCCACAGTCTGCCATGCTCAACGGGAGCGGCCACAATCTTGTCTCCCCTCCAACCAGTCCTGGCGCTTTGTCCGTGAGCTCCAGCTATGAAAATGCCAGTCCTCCTTTCTCTCCCCTCTCCACCCCGTCTGTGGTTAGCAGCCCAGGGGCTTGTTTGGACTCCGCTAATAGCCGTTCCACCAGCTACACCCACATCGCCCAGGCCCCGGTGCCACAGCCACGCACTTTCGCATCCAAAGCCGGCTGCTCCAACGGAGGGCTGAAGGATCATGAAAGCCCCAGACCTCAAAAAGCCTTGACTGAAACCCCCTCAAGCCCTGCTATGAACCGTAGAGGCGAGAGTCCGCACATGGGCCAGGGGTCTGGAGATCTGGGCAGACAGGTCAATGCTAGACTCACCTCCTCGTCCTCGCCAGGATCTTCCAGCCCCAGATCTAGCGCTGGCTCATCAGTCCAAGAAGCTTCTTCTAGTCTTCAGTCCCATTCACGTGAACGTCCTCCTCTCAGCCCTTCCACCCCACGCAGGGGTGTCCTTGGGGTGCCAGTTCTCCCTGGAGCTCTACCCGGCGTTCCTTTGTCCTCTCGCGGCCGGACTGTACCAGAGAGCCCTCGCCTCCAGCGACGAGCCGCGGCTGAGGAAGAAATAGGAAATATGCGATTGCATGCCAGAAGTCCGTCTCCCGTATCTGCTCTTTTGAAGGACCAGAGTGGTAAACAGAAGGGGGGTCTCACACCAGGTCTAGGCGTGTCTCCTCTCACCAGTCCCCGAAACCAGAGAAAAAACACCAGGGAGCCTCGACAGGTTCAGCCGCGCTCGCGGGAGCGCAAGAACAGCATTTCAGAGGTCAGCGACAAAGAGGAAGACCTTCTGGAGTACCATCGCTGGCAGAGAGAGGAGAGGATGCGTGAGCAGGAGATGGAGAGGCTGGTATGTCTGAGCATAGTATTTAAAGGCATAGTTTACACAAAAATTAAAAACACCCAATGATTTACTCAGACTCAAGCCATTGTTGGTGTGTATGGTAGGGTTGTGCCGATAGATGATAGTATTGACGATAGTCAGAGATATCGCCTGTTGGCTGATGCCTTTGACGATAGCAAGACGATTATTATTATTATCTGTCAAAAATAGCTTGCTGGTCATATGGTCCTTCAGAAATCATTTTAATAAATGAACCCCGAACCACAAAACCAAAAAAAGCTGAAAAAATAAATCCACTGATGTGTGGTTTGTTAGGATAGGACAATATTTGGCTGAGATGCAACTATTTGAAAATCTGGAATCTGAGACCGCAAAAAAAAATAAAATAAAAAAAAAAAATCTAAAAATAAAAAAAATCACCTTTAAAGTTGTCCAAATTAAGTTCTTAGCAATGCATATTACTAATCCAAAATTAGACGATAGCAAGATGATTATTATTATTATTATTATTCGTCAAAAATAGCCCTTGTATGTGTTTGGGATCTGATTTTTTTTAAATGTTTGGGGTTTGAAGAAGTCTCTTATTTTCACCAAGGCTGGTCATATGGTCTTTCAGAAATCATTTTAATATGTGACCCTGGACCACAAAACAAAAAAAAGCTGAGAAAATAAATCCATTTATGTGTGGTTTGTTAGGACAGGACAATATTTGGCTGAAAATCTTTGAAGAAGTCTCTTATTTTCACCAAGGCTGCATTCATTTAATTAAGGATGCAGTAAAACAGTTATATTGTGAAAAATTTGTAGAATTTAAAATACCTTTTTCTATTTATATTTCTAATATATATATTTTTATGTACTTTATTCCTAAAATAGCAAAGCTAAATTTTTTAGCAGTCATTACTTGTCTTCCGTGTCACATGGTACTTCAGAAATAATTTTAATATGTGACCCTGGACCACAAAACCAAACCAAAAAATAAATCCCTTGATGTGTGGTTTGTTAGGACAGGACAACATTTGGCCAAGATTTGAAAATCTGGAATCTGAGACTGCAAAAAATTAATAAATAAATAAATAAAAATAATCTAAAAAAAAAAAAAAAAATCACCTTTAAAGTTGTCCAAATTAAGTTCTTAGCAATGCATATTACTAATCCAAAATTAGAGGATAGCAAGACGATTATTATTATTATTATTGTCTGTCAAAAATAGCCTTTGTATGTGTTTGGGATCTGATTTTTTAAAAATGTTTGGGGTTTGTAGAAGTCTCTTATTTTCACCAAGGCTGCATTCATTTAATTAAGGATGCAGTAAAACAGTTATATTGTGAAAAATGCGTAGAATTTAAAATATCTTTTTCTATTTATATTTCTAATATATATATTTTTATGTACTTTATTCCTAAAATAGCAAAGCTAAATTTTTTAGCAGTCATTACTTGTCTTCCGTGTCACATGGTCCTTCAGAAATAATTTTGATATGTGACCCTGGACCACAAAACCAAACCAAAAAATAAATCCCTTGATGTGTGGTTTGTTAGGACAGGACAACATTTGGCCAAGATTTGAAAATCTGGAATCTGAGACTGCAAAAAAAATAAATAAAAATAATCTAAAAAAAAAAAAAAAATCACCTTTAAAGTTGTCCAAATTAAGTTCTTAGCAATGCATATTACTAATCCAAAATTAGAGGATAGCAAGACGATTATTATTATTATTATTGTCCGTCAAAAATAGCCCTTGTATGTGTTTGGGATCTGATTTTTTAAAAATGTTTGGGGTATGAAGAAGTCTCTTTATTTTCACCAAGGCTGCATTCATTTAATTAAGGATGCAGTAAAACAGTTATATTGTGAAAAATTCTTACAATTTAAAATACCTTTTTCTATTTTAATATATATTTTTTATGTACTTTATTCCTCAAATAGCAAAGCTGAATTTTCAGCAGTCATTACTCGTCTTCCGTGTCACATGGTCCTTCAGAAATCATTTTAATATGTGACCTTGGACCACAAAACCAAACCAAAAAATAAATCCATTGATGTGTGCTTTGTTAGGACAGGACAACATTTGGCTGAAAATCTGGAATCTGAGACTAAATAAAAATCTAAAAATAAAAAAATCACCTTTAAAATTGTCCAAATAAAGTTCTTAGCAATGCATATTACTAATCCAAAATTAGACGATAACAAGACGATTATTATTATCCGTCAAAAATAGCCCTTGTATGTGTTTGGGATCTGATTTTTTAAAAATGTTTGGGGTTTGAAGAAGTCTCTTTATTTTCACCAAGGCTACATTAATTTAATTAAGGATGCAGTAAAACAGTTATATTGTGAAAAATTCTTACAATTTAAAATACCTTTTTCTATTTTAATATTTTTTTATGTACTTTATTCCTCAAATAGCAAAGCTGAATTTTCAGCAGTCATTACTCGTCTTCCGTGTCACAAATAATAATTTTAATATGTGACCTTGGACCACAAAACCAAATCAAAAAATAAATCCATTGATGTGTGCTTTGTTAGGACAGGACAACATTTGGCCGAGATACAATTATTTGAAAACCTGGAATCTGAGACTGCAAAAAAAATAAATAAAATAAAATAAATAAATCTAAAAAAAAAAAAAAATCACCTTTAAATTTGTCCAAATTAAGTTCTTAGCAATGCATATTACTAATCCAAAATTAGACGATAGCAAGACGGTTATTATTATTATCCGTCAAAAATAGACTAAGTGTTTATATTTAGCTAAGCAGCGCTGAGAGCCACTTCTAGGATGCTTCAGAAATTTTCGGAGCCGCAGACATGTGCAGTGAAAAAAGGGGTAAGAGATTTATTCATCATATAGTGTAGATAGCTTTGCTGATTATGACATGAGTGTTTTTAATGTGCATAAACTCACACTAGACTAGGCTAGTGATGTTCTTTGACAAATGTTCTTTTGCTCGTTTTCTGTAGCTGCATTTTAAAATAAATATTTATATATTTATAAAAAAAGATTTACACAAAAATATTAATACTGGAGTAATGGCTGCTGTAAATTCTTACATTTTAAAATAGAAATGGTATTTTAAATGTTAGAAGAAAAATCACAATAGTACTGTTTTACATTATTTTTATCAAATAAGCATTTATTTGATAAAAATAAAGTAAAACAGTATTATTGTGTTTTAAAAAATGTTAAATCAAAATTATATTTTGTCATTTTATTATGAGGTTTTTGCCTATTTTTTCTATTAAAACAGACCTTTAAATGTTTTTGCTTCACAAATATTGATTTCTCTTTTAAACTAATTTCAGTCATTCAAGCAAAATGCTAGATCAAAAGGTTTTTAAGACCATGCTGAGACATAAATTGAGTCAATTGTTTCCAAACTCTTAACTTGTTTTGTTTGTGTGCAGCCGCAGCATGTGTTGTTTTCAATTGGAAAAATTCGATCCAGATGCCCCAATGCAGTTATAGGATATGTTGAAGTGTTTTTTCACTTTTCAAATTAAATTTAAATATGAGTTCTGGTACTAATGCATTGAATAGCTATAGATTGCTATAGAGACCTGATGAGACTTTTGAAGTGGACTTTAGCGCTGGAGGTTGAGCGGGTGGGGTTTATATGGAGAGTTTTCTGGTAAAGACATAGAGCAGTCAGGAATAACGCACGGATGTAAATTCCTGAGGCCTTTTAAAAGCTCATTCGCAGAACGTGTGGTTGCCCGAAGACTATATTTACCCGACGCAATCTCAGTGCTTTGAGCTGCCCTCCTCCTCATACCGTCCTCCTTTGGCAGTCTAAACATTCGTCTCCACCATAGCCCCTAAATTAACCATGCACAGACATCATCTCTCTCATTTAAACCTATTAAAAACCCCAGACGCTCCTTGGGTGCATCTCAAATTCCCATATGGAATTGCCATTCATCATCTTTGTTACTCGCCACCTCACTTATCCCTGAAATTATACACATCGTCTGTGCCTCTAACCAACTTCCTAATGGCATTTTTATGATGAAGTACTGTAACCTTCCTTGAAAACACAATACACACACAAGCCTAAATATATGCGCAAGTCACAGAGAAGACTCGTTCTCGTTATTCCCTCGAGAAGAACTATTTTAGGACATTTACTATGAGGCAGAACTGAATTAATTCTGGAAAGGAAGTCGTTTTCCGTAATAAGTCTCCGGTCAGCGTTTTAAAACAATAGCAGGAACGTTTTCACTCTGTTTGGGTTAAATTTTGTCCTGTGGTCTCTGGTCTGTCTGGCGCTGTTGTCATGGTTACAGCACAGCCCTGTCCAATAGTGTGGCAACTTGAAAGGTAGTGCTAGTTTTTGTCCAAAATGCCCTTTTTAAAGCTTAGTGTCACCTTTTGAAAAGACTTGTGCTACTTTCAAGCACAGCTGAGCTGTATTTAGCGCTAATCTCCATCTTAATGCCATCAAATACACAAGCACTGATTGCTAGCTTCAAAAATGCCATTTTAGAGGTGTGACCTCGCAGCACGCTAGCGTTAAGACGCGTGTGACCACAGATTTCGGGATTAAAGATGGGGCGAGCATTATATACGCTGAGATTTCAACTGGTTTTTGACCAGAAAAGCATCTGGGAGATGTAAGGAAAAAAATCCTAAAGCAAGAAGTGAATTACAAACAAGAGAAAAAACATCTTTTCTTCTAATCCTGGTGAGAGATGATATTGTTCGTGGGGTAATGTCGTATTTACTCTTAAATCCCCTCACGTGTCTGTGTTTACTCAGTTCTAGGTCATGGCCCAGTTGGCTTGAAAATGTTTCTTCTCTGTTCTACTGTAGTATTTTTGTGCTCCGCCTACCTTTTATCTCTCTCTCTCTCTCTCTCTCTCACTCTCACACACACACACACACACACACACACACACATTCTCTAGACAGCTGTATCCTTAACAACAGTGGTTGTGCTTCATGAACCAAATATTACCTTTAACTTCAAGTGTTAACCCAGCACTGAAACAAAATTGTTTACTGAGCAAAGGCATTGAAACACACACTGCCATTCAAAAGTTTAGTGTTTAAAAGTCTCTTGTGCTCCCCAAGGCTGCATTTATTTAATAAATAATACAGTAAAAAATAGTAATATATTATTGCAATTTATAGAAACGCTTTCTATTGTAATTTATTTAAAAATGTAATTTATTCCTGTGATGGCAACGCTGAATTTTCAGCATTATTCCAGTATTCAGGTTCACATAATCTTACAGTAATTCTAATTCTGCTAAAAAAAAAAAACATTATTATCAATGTTAATAACAGATGTGTTGCTTATGATGATTTTTTTTCAGCATGCTTTGAGTAAAACGTTTAGAAGAACAGCATTTTTTTAAAAGTGAAATATTTAATAGCATTATAGATGTTTTTAATGTCACTTTTGATGAATAAAAAAAAATGGTCATGGAGTTTCTGGAAGTTTTAAAAGGTCTATTCCAGACATTGTAAGTCAGGGAATTTTATATTTATTTTTATATATGTTTTTTGTTTGTTGCTTGAATTTTTTTGTTTCCATTTATCAAAATGTAATTTTTCTATACCGTGTTTTGTTTTATCGCAGTGTTTCATGCGTTTTTCTAATTGTTATAGTTATGAAAGCATAAAAACCATAAATTCATTTCTGTAGAAAAAGGGTAAAAGCAAAAATGTATGTGTGTTTTGTACTAAAAATATATGTGAACAAGAAAATAAGGCTTGCAAATGGATGAATTAATTTATTATAGGTCATGGAAATTCAGCTTTTTAGTCAGTGAAAGTCAGGCAAAAGTCAGGAAATTTGACATTTGGCTTCGAATCTTCTTTAAAAAAAAACGTATTTACCCCAAAATTTTGAACAGTTGTGAGTTGATATCATCACAAACTTTTTTTTCAAATAGTTAAAAAAATATGATTATAAATGCATGAACAATAGCAGAAAGTAAAAATATTTGGCTAAATGATAAAAAAAAATATTAACCACATTATCAAGTAACAGGTGAATTTTTATCTAGAATATTGAAAAGTTGAATTAGATGCATAGACTTTGATGTCAATAAGTATTATAGATTATTTTCTCCTCCTTTTGAATGGTGCAAAATATGACTAACTGCATTTATTATTTTGGGGTCAGGATGCACAAATAGACTTTCTTTGCACCACACAAACACTGATAGAAATGGGTCTTTCATTTAAGTTTTGGCGGTATTTTTGCCTTTTGTTTCTATCTTTGTGTTTGTGGAAGCCACAGAGAGCTATTCATACAATAAACCACATGAGGGCGATATGGCACCAAATTTTGAATGAAAGAACTTTTGCTTTTTTCTTTGTTTACCAGATTTAAAGCATCTAAAATCAGATTAAACGCTGTACTTTAAATAGAGGTATATAGTTTTTAATTAGGGAGGGTTAGGAATCTGTTTAAATTGCCTTCTCTCCCTCTTTACATAAGACATAGATGACTTAGTGTGTGGTAATAAAGACGTTAGAAAGACTCCTATTTTCTTATCTGCACTTTGGTTATTTCATTAACACACAAATTCGCAGTGCAAACTCTGTATGGTACACTTACGCCTAATACATTTTTAGCCTAATACTGAAGTAAATTCACCATCCTGGCTGTCGCGCCCCAAACAGACGACAGTCGTGTCATAAAGTCTCTTCCGCACACAGAGGTTTAGCGCGCCGTTCTTTGTGTTGGTGTGTGTCGTGGCATCTTCAGCATGCATACCAGCTGTGCTGACACCCTTTTGTTGGAGAAGAATGCTGTTGCTACGTTACCCATCAGTTAGCGTTTACTTGTTCCAGTGCTCTGTCTGCACTCTCCTGACAGGGGAGACCTCGTTAAAAAGAAAGAGCATATGTTTCCAGACGCTTTATTGGCTGGTCTGGTGAGATAATGGCTCGGTGATAAAGACTTTTACAGCACCGAACACCTAGTGCGCTAAGTAGTCTTTTGTAGTTAACAAATGCCGGATTTGTCTTCCATTTTTAGAGGTCAGAGTCTCAGGCCTGTCTTATTGTAAATTACGTTCACAGAATAATCCCCTACTTCATCAAAATTGAATTTGATTAGCTCAAGTGGATGGCTGTGCTCTTGTGAGAGCATCGTCTCCTGCCATGCTATTTTAGTAATGCCACTGGTGTCATCTAGCCAGGCTGAGCTGGGTATTGTCCATGTAAAATATAATGAGCCCCAATGCCTAGAGCGCTAGTTAGTCCGGCTAGAGCTAAGAGAGAACACCAGGATTCTGGCAGGCTGTAAGTAGATAGTGCACACACACACACACACACACACACACACACACACATGTTGCGTTTCCATGTTTTATGGGGACATTCCATATGTGTAATGTTTTTTATACTGTAAAAAATGTATTTTCTGTTGCCCTACACCTAAACCTAGCCCTCACAGGAGACTGTGCATACTTTTATTTTCTCAAAGAAAACTCATTCTGTATGATTTATAAGCCTGTTTCCTCATGGGGACCTCACAAATGTCCCCACAAGGTCAAAATTGACTAGTTTTACTATCCTTGTGGGGACATTTGGTCCCCACTATGTGATAAATACCAGGTACACACACACACACACACACACACACACATACACACACACATGTTGTGTTTCCATGTTTTATGGGGACATTCCATATGCGTAATGGTTTTTATACTGTAAAAAACGTATTTTCTATCACCCTACTCCTACCCTACACCTAAACCTAGCCCTCACAGGAGACTGTGCATACCTTTATTTTCTCAAAAAAACTCATTCTGTATGATTTATAAGCTTGTTTCCTCATGGGGACCTCACAAATGTCCCCACAAGGTCAAAATTGACTAGTTTTACTATCCTTGCGGGGACATTTGGTCCCCACAATGTGATAAATACCAGGTGCACACACACACACACACACACACACACATATACACATGCACACACACACATACTCAATGTAGGTAGAGTGATGGCAGCAGCTGACTATCACAGCCGGGTGAGAGGTGGTTTGCTCAGAGGTTTGAGGGTCAGTAACTGGGTTGAAGGAAAGTTTGTGTGAGTTTGCATTGGACCTCAAGCAGTGTTGCAGATATTCAGGATTTGCTGAGTTGTTTAAGCTTAAAGAATCCAGTAGGATGTTATGAGGGGCTCCCAAAGAGTCGTAAGTGGTCTTCGGTATGCTCCGTTGGTGTCTAGTTGCAGTTAGTTTAGAACATACTGGATGAAGCTCCTAAAAGAGCCCAGTGACTGTTAACTACATGCGTTTACGTCATTTCAGATCTTTGTGTGAGTTTTTTTGTACTGTATGCACAGCTGAAACCTGTTTGTTTGTTTCTAGGAAAGGCAGAGGCTTGAGACCATCCTGAATTTGTGTGCCGAGTATAATAAGAGCGACCCTCCGCTTGACGTGGACGCGGGGAGGGCGTGTCAGTTTCCAGGGATGGAGGAGGTCTCTGTTCGGCGACCCGGCCCTGACCCTGCGAGCCTGCTGTCCCAGAGCTCTCACAGACTGAGAGAGAGCGAGGAGGAGAACCTGAAAGAGGAGTGTAGCAGCACTGAGAGCCAGCACCAGGAGGTACAACACACACGCACTCATGCACACAAACTATCAGAGATACTCCCACTATCAGACTAACAAACTGATACACATGCAAAGAGAGCAAAGAGAAATGCCAAGTTCAGTCATGGAACTGATGATAACAAACTGATGATATTCACAGCGTTAAACTACTATTTTTATGCAGATCTGATTGAAATCTGATCATATTTAGTTTGAACAGCAAACGATTTGTTTAAATCCATTTTGTACCACATTCATATGTGGTTTGGAATCCTATTCAAATCGGATTCCTGGACATCCGTTTCAGTCTGAATGCTCAGATCGGATTTAGCGTAGCTTTTTCACGTTTTCACACCACATAAAACATAAACACTGCAAAAAATGCTTTTCTAGCTAAGATTTTTTATCTTGTTTCTAGACAAAATATCTAAAACTTCTTAAATCAAGAAGGATTTCTAGACAAGTAAAAATTATTGTCTTGTTTTCACAAAAAAGAAGTCAAAATTAAGTGAGGTTTTGCTTGAAACAAGCAAAATAATCTGCCAATGTGGTAAGAAAAATAATCTTATTTCGAGCAGAAGACTAGATTATTTTGCTTACCCCATTGGCAGATTATTTTGCTTGTTTCAAGCAAGAACTCACTTAATTTTGACTTCTTTTTTCTGAAAACAAGACATTAATGTGTACTTGTCTAGAAAATAATTCTTGATTTAAGAATTTTTAGATATTTCGGCTGGAAACAAGACAAAAAATCTAGAAAAGCATTTTTTGCAGTGAACACATCAGACGTTTTTGTGGAAAGCATAATAAACATGTTTGCAGAAACATGTTTGTGTTGTTGCAAACTGTAAGTCAACCAGAAAAAAGACAATATGGCTAGTGTACGCATCTCTTTGAGTTTTGAAAATCTGGAATCTGAGGGTGCAGAAAATCGCCTTTAAATGTGTCCAAATTAAGTTCTTAGAAATGCATATAAAGTTGCACATTCCACTTCCTGCATTTATGCCTCTGTCTCAGAAGACGATATAATCCAACGCAACTGCAACAAAATATTAATCAAGAGCGACGACAACGCGACTGCGTCTGTATTGCAAACTTTATTGCTGCTTTATTGCACATTATGTTAAAGGAAAGAGCGTTTATGGACGCACAAATCGGATATGAATAGTTGGGATTCACAGTGTGGACAGTCAGTTATTCAAATCAGATTCCACACAAGCTGATTGGTTCATGCTGCATACACAGGCAAAAAGCTTGGTGTTTTTCATTTAAATAACTAGTTAGCATTCACTAGAGCATTTTGCAGCACCATTTCAGATTTCCTCTGAAACCCTCCACCTCCCCAGCTCCACCTGTATAGATCTGCTATAAGTTATTATATATGCTACTTGTCTTAAAATGGGCATGAAATTGATTTTAAATGTTCCTTGAGTTTTTTGTACAAACAAACAAATACATATGTGGAAAAATTATTATTTTCAACCCTGATTTTGACCTGAAACCTGTTTTTAAAGGGCAGGTCCTTTAACCCTTTACCTGTCACTCCCATTTTTGAACATGGATGTGAAAATGCAGTATTTAAACTTACGTTTTTATAATTCGTGAGAGAAAACATTTTGTAATCTGATTTTGATGTACAGTTTCCATGGTAATGCAATGTCTGATTTTAAAAGGATGAATTTTGAGATTTTTTGAGAGTCTTTTTGTGACAAAGGTCAGAACTTTTGTTATGAAGTAGATTTTTGAGGAGCACTCTTGTCATATATTAATCTATTACTTTTCTTACATAATTTGTAACACAAAAAAATGGTCAAATATCTATTTGGGAGTCTTAGACCTTTTCAACGATGTATAGTTTGTCATGATTAAATTAGGATTTCTTTGTAATATGGGCAAGTAAACTTAGATGTCCCACAGAGTGGACAGGTGACAATTAAAGGGTTAAGGCTTCTCAGTAATCGATTGGCTAATGTCCTTTGCACTAAAAAAAAAGATCAACGGCCCCTCGCTATTGATCAAACATGATTAAAATAAAACAGTAATTTTCCAGACAAAGCATTATGAAATAATTTACTTATAGTTTGCAATGCAGCTGCAGTCAGATCTAGTACTGCTTCATCTTTCAACAAATGTTTCTTTATTAACTCTCCATGACAAAACAACACTCTGGACAGTCCTCTGACATGATCTGGGGTACCATTTAAAGAAATAAACTTGTTCCTTATGCTGGGATCCTTATGATATCTGTACAAAACACGAACAAGCCATTTAAACCAAACATGTCAAAACGAGCATCCTTTCATTTCATTTGTCAGACAGATGACAGAATCAAGCACATTGATTGTAATTTCCTTTTGTTTTGCGTAATCAAATTGGGTGAGACCTATGGTGAGAAGAAGACTACTCCTCGATGCCTTCCTCTGGAAGCAGTGTTTATGCAAACTCGGATCCAAAATGAGCCGTTTTTGGAGCTTGATTTAATAAATGCTTTGTTCAGAATGAGGAGGAGATTTTAAGCTATGAAACTTGCAGGATGTTTTAATGGTACAAAGATCTCTTATATGCCAAAAGATCAATACAAATTTGATTTCCCATGTCATGACCACTTTAAATACAGCACAGTTTTGGCAGCAGCAAGTTCCTGTACTTGCTTTGCAGCAGCGATAATCTAACATGACAGCAATAGCCAACAGCAGTTCAGCAGCAGAGTAGCAGACTTATTCTGCCAAGACCAAATACATTAATATTGTCATATGCATTAGCATGCTAAAATCTTCAGAGAGTTGTCATGATAGAAATACAGTAAGGTCCAAAGGTCCACATTGAGCTTCAAAACCTAATTTAAATATGATTCAGAAAAATTAAAGAATCAGATTTTCACTCAGATTGTAACACTATAATATAATTTATCATTAAATTGTGCATCAAAATACAAAATAGAGTTAGTGTTCTCAGAATTTTGGACTTCATTACATGGAGCACCAAATCAATGTGAATATGGACAAAAATATATTGTATCAGTCAAATTTACAGATTTTTCTTTTATGCCAGAAATCATTAGGATGTTAAGATCATGTTCCATGAAGATATTTTGTAAATTTTCTACCATAAATGTATCAAAACCTAATTTCTGATTAGTAGTATGCATTTCTAAGAACTTAATTTGGACAAATTTAAAGGTGATTTTCTTCATCCTCAGATTCCAGATTTTCAAATAGTTGCATCTCGGCCGAATATTGTCCTATCCTAACAAACCATGCATCGATGGAAAGCTTATTTCTTGTACAAATTTAAATCCCTGATGTCCAGGGTCACATATTTGCACACACATTATGTATATCTGCCCATAACCTTCAACAGTCTACTTGTAGATGTTCGTATATACTGTGCAAAAGTAAACATCCATTTACCTCATGGTCTGCTGGTAGTCCCTTTTGTATTCACCTAGTTTTTCTGTAAACGCATGTCTTTCTCAGCCTTTCTTCAGAGAAAAATGGTATTCACTCATTTAGGTCAGTGTTAGAACACCATAGAGTTTATTTGTTGCAACCATTGTCTGTGTGGCCTCACCACACACACATGCACAAACACAATTTGCCGTAATCGACAAATGTTTTCTCAGCATGAGGATTCTTCAGTGCTGGGGCAGCAAGAGAGAGCGTATCTGGAGGAAGAGCGGCTCAGGGTTATGGCTCGGGTGGACGAGCTGAAAACCCGCGTCACTGACCTGGAACAGCAGATACAGGAGTCCAGACAAGAGGTTAGACTGAATCCTAAACCTACAGACCATTGCCTGTGGGATGCTTTTACAAAGTGCGCATGAGAGCGAGAGATGTCGATTTTCACATCAGAACTTGTAAAGCTTGTTCAATCACTAGTCGTCTTCATCTACATCAGTGCATCACCATCTGTCATGCATAGAAACATCTTTGGCGTTGCATATTAAAATCGATGTGAATACAGGATTCTGCCTGATCAGCAGAGCTGCGCTATTCATATGAACAGAAACATATGGAAGCGAACAGACTGTTGAATGTGTCGTTTTATTGGCAGGCGGAGATGGAGAGGGCATTACTGCAGGGGGAACGCAGGGCGGAGCTTGATCAAGTGGAGGCAGAATTGGAGATCATCAATCAACTTCATCTGAAACTGAATGAAGTGGAAAATTCGACTCTGAGGGAGAAAGAGAAGGTGCCGACTGCAAACACACTCCATGAAGCATGCTTCCCTGTTTCCTGTTTGTTTTTCCTGAAAAGCTTTGTGGTTGCATCTTTACTACCATGCTAATTTCTAACAGCCTGACGTCTAACTCTTCATTAATCTAAATGACACTGACTACACTGCATGTTTTAATGGGCACGTTCATATCAGCGTTTAAAACGGAATCTACAATATCCACCTTGTTTTTAACAAAAGAGTTGGTGCAGCCATTTGTAACTTGAATGTGCAATGTGATATCCGCTTTAATTTTACCTGTACAAAAACAACTGGTTTTGATTTTGCAACTGTGTATTTGTTAACTCATCATTTTAATGTCTTATTGAAATCATAAACACTCTGGTTTATAATGCATAGTTTTATAGTTTACTACGGTGGTTCTCAAACTTTTTGCACCAAGCACCACCTCAGAAAATATTTGGCTCTCCAAGTACCACCATAATGACCAACATTAAAATACAGTAGTGTAGGAGGCCTAATTATTCAGCTATAGTTACGCACACTTCAAAAATGAGAATATTTATTATTGTCGGACACTGTGGGGATAAAAACATCCTGCGGACCCGCTCCTAAGTCCAGATTTAATTAAAATGATTCGCGATGTGCACTTTAATGTCCTTTTTTAAATCAAATGATTCTCCATACATGCTTTAAAGTCCTGTTAATATTTTTGTATTTAATTATTTATATATATTTTTTCAATAAATGCAACATTAAAGTCCTGTTTTGAATCAAATGATTCTCGATACGCGCTTTAAAGTCCCGTTTTGAATCAAATGATTCCATACGCTTTTTTTTTTTGAGGAAGAAAAGAAATAATGTATACTCCAGACCTCCAGTGGCCTTGGTGTTTTTCGTTCATCGTTTTTAATGCTAAATCTTCAGTGGTAATTAAATTAAATATAGCTGCAAATGACTTTTTTTTTTACTCTTCTTAACCCTCTGGCCCTCTTCGTTTAGGAGTCACACTTACATTCTTTGTGGTCAAAAGTGACCTTTCTTTTTTTTCAGGAAAATCAATGCAGTACGTTTTTGTTCAATAATATTTTTTGATTATTATTTAGAGTTTTGAGGAGATTTTATGATACTATGTAATATTTATACAATTTTAATAAGCAGTTTTTTCCATTGGAATTAATATTTTTGTATTTAATTATTTATATATATTTTTTTTCAATAAATGCAACATTAAAGTCCTGTTTTGAATCAAATGATTCGCGATACACGCTTTAAAGTCCTGTTTTGAATCAAATGATTCACGATACGCGCTTTAAAGTCCTGCTTTGAATCAAATGATTTGCGATTCAATTGATACGGTGTTATTTGCTCGCTTTATCTATAATTTATTTGTTGTTTGAAATTAAATCATTACAATTAATAACTTACAATTGTGATCAGGTTAGACAGTTTCCGTTGTATTAAAAGCATTTAATGACCTGACAGACAGTCTTTATCTGGTACTTGCCTAAAAAGACGGGTATATAATATGCATTGTTAACATATACTGACATTACAAAAAAGTTAAAGGTACATAAAAAAACTTAAATGATGAAATTGAAATGTACTGTACCTAAAAGTTAAATTAAAAAATGACTCCAAAAAAACAAAAACTGTACGGTACTTAAATGTAAAGTAAAAAAAATAAAAAAAAAAGTACAGTAGGCCTACTTGATCAAAAACATAACACAGGCATCATATAGACACCTTGCAAAATGTGTTTTAACATTAAAGGGTTACTCCACGCCAAAATGATTTGTAATTAATCACTTATCTCCATTCCGTTCCAAACCGTAAAAGGTTCGTTCGTCTTTGGAACACAAGATATTTTTGATGCATTCTGACAGCAATGTAATTAACACAATCAAAGCTACGAGAATACTTCTTGCACGCAAAGAAAACAAAAATAACAGCTTTATTCCACAATTCATCACCCTAGCACCATTTTGGAGCGTATCCATTGAACACAAACAGCGTAGAACATCGTACTCTGTTTGTGTTCGAAGGATACGCTCCAAAATACATCAGAAATATCTTAATTTGTGTTCCGAATACGGACGAACCTTTTACGGGATGGAACGACATATGAAAAAAAATTTATTTTGCTGTGGAGCAACCCTTTAATTTACATTTAATTCAGTGATTTCTTTGCGTGCCAACAGAAGGAGCCCACACTTTGAGAACCGATGTAATGTTATTTGTATGTAACTCACTGTTATACCTATAGTGGCTAATGGATTGTAAATCTTGCACATTCACAGTAAATAGCACAGAAATCTGGGATGCAAAACAAGGTGGATAGTGTAACAGCAATATAAAGAGGAGTAATTAAAACATTAATATAAGTAAATTGACACATGTCATAAAGGCAACAGATATCACAAAACGGTCACTTCTTAGGCTAAAAGAAGATATTCAGTAATAATACAGTATTATGTATTAATATATGTATTGAGTAGAACTGACTGCCGTATAAATATTTATTCTGCTCAGATTTAGTCTGCTGCAATATGGGCTCTGATTGCCATGGCAACCCCATATCTAAACCTCTGTTTTAACACAGCATGGTGTCTTTATCTAAGCAGTTTCCTCTTTGTTTTCCCCCCTCTCCGCCATCGGTGGCTCGCTGCGTGTGTATTTTACCAGTGTGTGTGTTACGTGTGTGTAATGTTTTTGTAGGAGAGAGCAAAAGTCTCAGCTGAGCGGGATGTCCTGGCCAGGCTGAGGGATTCGTACAGTGAGCTGAAGGGCCAGCTTCATAAATGCCCCGAATCACTGAGGGAGCACTTACAGGAACAGCTGACCAGGGTCAGTGTGTGCTTTGATAATGACCGAGAGAGTCACATTGATTATCGTACATAATGCAAACACTGCACTTCAAAAAGAAGCAGGAGAAAAGAAAGAAAAAAGTAGGATTGTTAGTAGATTATAATAATCTAGTGACTGATCTTATGATTTTATATTTGTTTACATAATTAGTGCTCAATTCGTCTTTAATTTAAAAAAAGCTTCTTTTTTTTATTTTACTTGCATTCAGCATTTCATTCCTCTTTTTTTGGGAAGAAAAAGAAATAATGGATAGCAAAGCAGTTT
This sequence comes from Cirrhinus molitorella, assembly GCA_033026305.1. Lineage (NCBI taxonomy): Eukaryota > Metazoa > Chordata > Actinopteri > Cypriniformes > Cyprinidae > Cirrhinus > Cirrhinus molitorella. Next base: position 48,123,935 of record CM065119.1, read on the forward strand.
TGCTGTTACTTTAAAGTGTTTCTTTTTTTCAGGAAAATCAATGCAGTACATTTTTGTTCAATATATTTTTTGATTATTATTTTGAGGAGATTTTTATGATACCATGCAATATTTATACAATTTTAATAAGCTATTTGTTTCCCATTGGAATTAATATTTTTGTATTTATTTATTTTTTCAATAAATGCAACATTTCATATTAAAGTAGAGTAAAAACATTTAAAATGCACTTTTTTTTCTGCACAGTGGCTGATTTGTAGTTTGTAGAACCAAAAGATTCTGTTTTTGTATTATTATTATTTTTTTTTTTGTATTTCCCAATCATTTCCTATGTCAGTAATTTTTGACCACAAAGAAGTCAAGTGTGACTATTTTTTTTGCCCTTTAAAAAATCCAAATCATGTCCATGATTTTTTTGTGTGTGTTTACTTTTCTATTGTGACTAAAGTCACCAAGTCACCTCTAAATAAATGCAAGACAATTAGCACAAAAGCAAAGAATATTAGATAAACAAAATAGATTGATGTATTTACTCCCATTTATATAATATTTTTCAGTAAATGCAACATTTCATATTAAAATAGAATAAATGCATTTAAAATGCACTTTTTTCTGCACACCAAAAGATTCTGTTTTTGTATTTTTTTTTGTTTTGTTTTTTGTATTTCCCATTCATTTCCTATGTCGGTCATTTTTGACCACAAAGAAATCAAGTGTGACTATTTTTTTTGACCCTTTAAAATATCCAAATCATGTCCATGATTTTTTTTTTTTGTGTGTTCACATTTCTAATGAGACTAAAGTCACCAAGTCACCTCTAAATAAAAGCAAGGCAATTAGCACAAAAGCAAAGATTATTAGATAAACAAAATAGATTGATGTATTTACTCCTATTTATATAATATTCTTCAGTAAATGCAACATTTCATATTAAAATAGAATAAATGCATTTAAAATGCACTTTATTCTTCACGCCAAAAGATTCCGTTTTTGTATTTGTATTTATTTATTTATTTTTGTATTTCCCATTCATTTCCTGTCTGTCATTGTTGACCACGAAAAAGTCAAGTGTGACTATTTTTTTTTTGACCCTTTAAAATATCCAAATCTTGTCCATGATTTTTTTTGTGTGTTCACATTTCTATTGTGACTAAAGTCACCAAGTCACCTCTAAATAAAAGCAAGGCAAATAGCACAAAAACAGTGCATATTAGGTAAACAAAATACATTGATGTATTTACTCCTATTTATATAATATTTTTCAGTAAATGCAACATTTCATATTAAAATAGAATAAATGCATTTAAAATGCACTTTTTCTGCACAGTGGCTGATTTGTACTTTGTACCACCAAAAGATTTCGTTTTTGTATTTCCCATTTATTTCCTATGTCGGTCATTTTTGACTGCGAAGAAGTCAAGTGTGACTATTTTTTTTACCCTTTAAAATATCCAAATCATGTCCATGATTTTTTTGTGTGTGTTCACATTTCTAATGTGACTAAAGTCACCAAGTCACCTCTAAATAAAAGCAAGGCAAATAGCACAAAAGCATTTATATTTATATATGTATTTACTCCTATTTAATCACAAGACACAAATGAAAATAGCAACTGGAGTATATCACCTTCCAGCATCACCAGCAATTAATGGGCAAAACACATGAGATGATATAACAGCCTTAAGTGGGCAGCTTGTTAGAATCTGGATCTGTACAAACAGCACAAATATCCTATGGCTGTGTGTGTTGGCTGTGTGTCTGCGCTCCCTCTCGAGCCACAATACGCTCATGGCAATAAAGGGTTTACACACTGACTGAACAAATATGATCATTTTGATGCACCTCTGCTCAATGAAAAAGCATGGAATTCATTTACTTGTTTGTCTGTCGTTTGCTTTCCACTCCTGCTTAAGTGCTTTTTTTTACTAAATCTCCTCACTAATTCACTGATACGGTAATGAACTGAGCGAATCGCCTCACTCTTCTGTCTTTGTACACTTTATAACCAGTAAGCAACAGAGGATGTGTATGAAATGTATTTTCAGGAGATGCATTGAAAAAAATGCGTTCCATACAGCAAACATTGTTTGGCAGACGGAGTGATCTTCTTCAGCATGTCATTGAGGAACATTTGTCTGTCTGCTTGTTTGTTTCTCCCATCTGTTCGTCTGCCTCTGTCTTTCCCTCTCCCTCTCCGTCTCTCTGTCCATCTGTGCATGTGCGTGTCTCTAGAAGGTGGAGGCGCTGGAGTCGGCCACTAAGCGCTTCGAGGATTTGGAGTTTCGCCAGTTGGAGCGAGAGAGTGGCATAGAGGAGGAAAAGGAGACGGTCAGCAGGCAGCTGTTGCAAGAGAAGGCAGAGTATCACCACAGTGTGGCCAAAAGGAAGGTAATGACACTGATCTCAGGTCAGGTCTATTAAAGTACTCAAAGTCAGAGGGCTTTGGTTTGAACACTGGGGGGTTGAAGCGTGACCCGTTTTAGTGGAGTTTGAGGTCATGCTCCCTCACAAGGTGTATTTATTGGTTTGTTTGCTTAGTTTATAGATACAGGGCCCTATCATACACCCGGCGCAATGTGGCGCAAGGCGCAGCGCAAGTGTGTTCGCATTTCGCATTTTCCCGTCCAGCGCCGCGTCGTTTAATTAGCAAATGCATTTGCGCCCGTTTGTGCGCCCATGGGCCTGCTGGTCTAAAAAAGAGCTGTGTTCGGGCGCATTGTTGGCGCGTTGCTATTTTGAGGAACTGAAAATAGACTGCACCATAGACCAACTCAAACCTGGTCTAGGGCCCTATTTTAACGATCTAAACCCAAAGTGTAAAGCGCACGGCGCAGGTGCGCTCAGGGCGTGTCCAGATCCACTTTTGCTAATTTAACGACGGGAAAACGGTCCGTGCGCCCGGGCGCATAGTCGAAATGGGTTGTCCCTATTCTCTTAATAAGTAAGGGGTGTTTTTTGGGCGTAACGTGCAATAAACCAATCAGAGTCTCATCTCCCATTCCCTTTAAGAGCGAGTTGCGCTCGCACCATGGCGGATCGCTATTTACAGGGACAGGGACAGATATGTGGACATCGGCCGGTAGATCCTATGCCTCTTCCGTCTTTCAATACTTTGGCCGAGCAAGAACTCCAGTTGGCTGAACAATTCGAAAATACGTAACATTATTAAATACACTGATTAAACTGAGGAGTTCAACGAGTGATGTTTTGCTGAAATGACCTGTTAAGTGGCCAATATTTCATTCATCTGCGTTGGATGCAGGCTTTCAAATAGCTCCGTGCGAGGAGTCAGTTAATATATATGTGTGTATTGGCACGATTGTTCAATTAATTAGCCAATTTCATTCAGCGTTATAAGCACTAATAGGCTGAACTGCAAATACACTGAAAAAAACAATAAGTAAAATTAAATTTTTATTTTGCAAGTTTTTCCACGCACATTTTTAAAGTAAAATTTAAGTATGGAATTAAGTAAAATCTACTTAACTAAGTTAAGTAAAAGTAGCAAAGGAAATAAATAAATTTAACGTGTTACAAACAATGTAGTTACAAACCAAATTAACACAGAGACCTCAATACTTGGCACATGATACACAATGACGCTAACAATCAGTAAATAGTTTTTGAGTATGAATGGGTCATTTTGAGTAGTAAATGAACTCTAGATGTTACAAAACAGCAAGTTATTTAACCTAACAACAAAGACAACCATTAAACAGTGTAAATACATCTCAAAAACAGCAAAAAAAGTTAACCATGTCCAAGTGCATGATGGGAATGACGGGATCATGACTTTGATATTTACTTAAACAATCTTTGCAAAAATAACAAACAAAGTTCAAATTTTAAATTCTACAAGCTTAAATTGAGTACTAATATTGAATTTACTCCTTTTTTAATTATTCTTGCCTGAACTAAATTATTTAATGTAAAAATTAAATTCGTTTTTCTGTGTCATTTACTTCACCACAAAATCATTTTTATCAGTGTAGGTAGCCTAATTTTACTACACGCAGTGGCTATCCATCATTACATTTTTATATTTATGTAGCCTACACAATAATATTGTTTTACACTGTAATCCTTTTGTTTTTAATATTTGGCATGTTTGTGTGATGCGCATCCCTGTGTGTAATAAGCAAAGTGAACGCGCGTTGTGGACCTGTCCAGAGGCGCATGATCTACCAATGCGCTCTTTAAATAACAAAATATATATATATATATATTGCGCCATTGACCCGACCAGGTTTGAGTTGGTCTATGGCGCAGTCTATTTTCAGTTCCTCAAAATAGCAACGCGCCAACAATGCGCCCAAACACACCTCTTTTTTAGACCAGCAGGCCCATGGGCGCACAAACGGGCGCAAATGCATTTGCTAATTAAACGACGCGGCGCTGGACGGGAAAATGCGAACTGCGTCGGACTTAAACTAGCAAACACACTTGCGCTGCACCTTGCGCCACATTGCACCGGGTATATGATAGGGCCCCTAAAGTCTAAAGTCAATGGCGCAATATTTGTTTTTGTTATTTAAAGAGCGCATTGGTAGATCATGCACCTCTGGGCAGGTCCACAACACGCGTTCACTTTGCTTATTACACACAGGGATGCGCATCACACAAACATGCCAAATATTAAAAACAAAAGGATTACAGTGGAAAACAATATTATTGTGTAGACTACATCAATATAAAAATGTAATGATGGATAGCTACTGTGTGTAGTAGAATTAGGCGACCTATTTGCAGTTCAGCCTATTAGTGCTTATAATGATGAATGAAATTGGCTAATTAATTGAACAATCTTGCTTATACACACACATATATATTAACTGACTCCTCGCACGGAGCTATTTGAAAGCCTGCATCCAACGCAGATGAATGAAATATTGACTGGCCACTTAACAGGTCATTTCAGCAAAACATCACTCGTTGAACTCCTAAGTTTAATCAGTGTATTTAATAAGTCAGTGTATTTTATAATGTTACGTATTTTCGAGCAGATCGGTTTCTTCGCTTGAGAAGCGTTCAGCTTTTCCACCAACAAGATCCGCCATGGTGCGAGCGCAGTTCGCTCTTAAAGGGAATGGGAGATGAGACTCTGATTGGTTTATTGTACGTTACGCCCAAAAAAAACCCTTACTTATCAAGAGAATAGGGACAACCCATTTCCACTATGCGCCCGCCGCACGGACCGTTTTCCCGTCGTTAAATTAGCAAAAGTGGATCTGGACACGCCCTGAGCGCACCTGCGCCGTGCGTTTAGATCGCTAAAATATGGCCCACATTGTTTATAATGTGAAAACCTGTTTATGGCCATTTTACATGCATTTTGCATAAAGAAAAATGCTATTTCAAATCATCATCATGTGTTTCATAACATAGTTGAGAATCATCTTTATATAAAGTTTGGTATAAAATAATAAAAATTGATTTGTGATTAAAACAAAAAAAGGCACTGTTTATGCCTTTTTATGTCTGTTCAAGTCTTTTAATTTTATTAAAAAATGATTTTTTTTTATTTTTCTTACTTAGATTTGTTGTCTTGTTTCCAGCTAAAATATCTAAAAATTCTTAAATCAAGAAGGATTTTCTAGACAAGTAAAAATTATTGTCTTGTTTTCAGACAAAATATGTTAAAATTAAGTGAGTTTTTGCTTGAAACAAGCAAAATTATCTGCCAGTGGGGTAAGAAAAATAATCTATCTTTCATCTTGAAATAAGATTATTTTTCTCACTCCATTGGCAGATCATTGCTTGTTTTAAGCAAAAACTCACTTAATTTTGAGTGAGTTTTGAAATTCGTTTTCTCCTCTTTTCATCAGTCTTTTTAATTTATTTGCCTTTTTATGATAATGTTCAGTGCCAGTTTCTCAACAGAATTCAAATAGATTGCAAATCTTATTACAATTTTCAAGCGCACTTTGGTTATTGGGGGGTTACCTCCTTCCTATCCCCCACAAACTACGCCCCTGATCCTGTATCCGACTGGAATGGCATGCAACCACGGCCTCCTTTGAAACTGTCTTCTTGGTTATGTAGGAGAAAATGGCAGCTCTGGAGATCCAGGCTAACCAACTTGGACTTCAGGCAGCTCAGGATTGCGAAAGGATGGCTAAAGATCGAACCCTGGCCCTACAGATGCTCCACAAGGTTAAGAACCATTTTTAATTTCTATCTACATGAGTCTTCAACACCAAAAAAATACTTGATTACTTCGTAAAGCACACATATGGGCTGCCATTGGCCACTTACAATGAAAGTAAATGGGTCCAGTTTGTCAAATCAAAGTTGGCACGAAATTAATATTCACCCATGTTTTAGTTTTCAAACAAGCGGAAGTAGGACGAGAGGTTGGGGTCCTAGTTTTAGTGTCAAAATGTGTCATTTCCATACCAAAACTACATATTTTACAGTCACCGTTATGCAGATTGATGAAACGCAGCTAAAAAGCTTTATTTATTTTGACTGTTTGAGTTTTTTTTTTTCATTAACCTTTGCTCTATTATTTTTTGTACAAATATAGCACCTTAATACAAAATGTAATATGGTTCCTAGGCATTTGTATGAAAAACTAAACATTTAGTAAATGCATAAACGCTATGGCTTAATCACTAAAAATACACTGCAAAAAATGCTTTTCTTACTTTGATTTTTTGTCTTGTTTCCAGCCAAATTATCTAAAAATTCCTAAATCAAGAAGGGTTTTCTAGACAAGTAAAATTGTCTTGTTTTCAGTAAAAAGATGTTAAAATTAAGTGAGTTTTTGCTTGAAACAATCAAAATAACCTGCCAATGGAGATAAGAGAATAAGATTGAAAATAAGATTATTTTGCTTACCCCATTGGCAGATTATTTAGCTTGTTTTAGGCAAAAACTCACTTAAGTTTGACTTGTTTTTTTCTGAAAACACAACAATAATTTTTACTTGTCTAGAAAATCCTTCTTGATTTAAGAAATTTTAGATATTTTGGCTGGAAACAAGACAAAAAATATAAGTAAAAAAAGCATTTTTTGCAGTGTACTGTAATTATATTCCATTACTCCTCTTTTAATACTTTTAATACATGTCTACATTAATAATATAATAAAATTTGACAAATATACCCACATTTCTGACACAATGCCACTGTAAATCTATGGTAAAAGATAGCAATTTGTAGATTAAAAAGCCTTCTGACTATCATTGAGCACAGTGTTTCTCACACTGCAAAAAAGCTTTTTTTACTTAGATTTTTTTATCTTATTTCAAGCCAAAATATCTAAAAATTATTAAAACAAGAAGGATTTCCTAGACAAGCAAAATTGTTGTCTTGTTTTCAGTAAAAACAAGTCAAAATTAAGTGTTTTCGCTTGATTTAAGCAAAATAATCTGCCAATGGGGTAAGTAAAATAATCTTGTTTTCTGTTTGAATTTCTGTTTGCTTACCCCATTGGCAGATTATTTTGCTTGTTTTAAGCAAAATCTCACTTAATTTTGACTTATTTTTCCTAAAAACAAGACAATTATTTTTGCTTGTCTAGAAAAAATAAGTCAAAATTAAGTGAGTTTTGCAAAATAATCTTATTTCAAGCAGAAGACTAGATTATTTTGCTTACCCCATTGGCAGATTATTTTGCTTGTTTCAAGGAAAACTCACTTAATTTTAACTTATTTTTTTCTGAAAACAAGACATTAACGTGTACTTGTCTAGAAAATAATTCTTGATTTAAGAATTTATATTTCGGCTGCAAACAAGACAAAAAATCTAAGCTAGAAAAGCATTTTTTGCAGTGTGCAGCCCTAACTAAAAATGAATACAAAAATGATTGAACCTGGAATTTTCCCTTTAATGGTAAATTTGACCCTGTATATTTGTCGCTTAAAGGAAAAGGAGAGACTGACCGCTCTAGAGAAGAGATACCAGAGCCTAACTGGTGGAAAGACTTTCTCCAAACCTGCCAGCACAAAGGAGGTAAGAGCATTTAACAGCCATGACTTGTATTCACCGATGGGTAATTGACCTGCTTTTGGTTGGCAAACAATCAGCTTTTTAACTCTAAGATGGTGTATACAGAAGCCTTGTGATCTAAACTCATAGAATCATTATAATTCATGAGATATCTGTGCTGTTATTTAGTATTTAGCGCATTGGTTTGGAATAAACGTATCGTTGTATACGTCCTAATGTTGGTGGGTCCGTGGGGATGCACTCGACTCCCGTTTAGCACGTTTTTTCTGGGTTATCGCCATCGGCGAGAAGCTTCATGCCGATGCCTCTTTGATCAGCCATAAAATATGTAGAGGGCTTCTGATGAGACAAATAATTGTATAAAAATGTTCTTTGGCATAAGTTGTGCAACTCTGTCTGCGCAGTGATGTCTCACTTTGGTGTTTATATTCAAACTAGGAAGTGCTTTACATCAATGAGCCTGACCTTTTAGATGAACTCCCTACCCAGAATTCTCTGCTTCCCTCGTCTTGTTGTCAAAGATCCACCCCTCAGATATATAACAGGCCACAGGAGGTAAAAGCATGACCCCAGGACAGCTATGAGGGGTTTGCAAACTAACAAAAGCATTATGTTGTTCACACTGACACGCTTGTGCAGTTTAGTCATTTCACCCTTCATGAGGAACATGTGTCTTTGTGGCTGATGAGTAGAGATGGGAATTGTGAAGAATTTAATGATTACGGTTCCTTAATGGTCCCACTAACGATTTTCTTGGCACTTAAAGAAATGCAGTTTCATTAACAAATGATAAGATGCATGTGTACAAACTATTAATGGAACCTAATGACCTCATTTTTTTATATCAAACCCACTAAATAAGAATCAGTTCTTGGTTCCCAACTCTACTGATGTGAATGAATATGATAACCTGCACTAAATTACATTACCAAAAGTTTGGGGTTGGTTAGCATTTGAATTTGCCTTTTGACAATTTTTTTTTCTTTTCAAATCTCATATTACATCAGAAAGGCATTTATTTAAAAAATAATGAAGGAAATGATAGAAAAGTTGAAAATAAGTTGAAAAAGTAGGGTAGGTATAGGGAGACTTTATTGTCCGAATAAGGCGGCATCCATTTAATAATTTGAATTATAAAAAAAAATCATTATATGTAAATGATCAATAATAATGTATTGATCATTTACACTCAATACATTATTATTGCATACAGTTTTATAATGTACTACAATCCTCAGGTGCAGATAATTCCCACTATAGCAGAAAATCCTGCTATTTTACCAAAGTGTAAATAAAATCTACAGCTATTTGCACATAGTGTAAATGGTATATTGCTAAGAAAATACTAGGGCTGCCCTCGACTAAACATTTGTTTATTTTAAGCCTTAGTTGACTATTAGTCGCACACAGTGTTGGAGAAAGTTACTTTTAAAAGTAATGCGTTACAATATTGCGTTACTCCCTAAAAACGTAACTAATTACGTTACTTTTTATGGAAAGTAATGTGTTACGTTACTTTTGCATTACTTTTTAAATCTGGGCAGGGCTTGCTTGTTTGTTTTTAATATAAAAAGTTCAATTTTTAGCAAATGTAAAAGCCCTTTCACACCAAAAAGTGAAATGAATAAGTCTAAGGCTGAAGGAAAAGTAAATTCACATCTGTTCTTGTCGACTAAGGCTTAGTTGACTTTTAGGAGGCAGCCCTAGAAAAATACTGCTATTTTCATTTAGTGTTAATAGTGTCAATTGCTTAAAGTATGCTATTTTCACTTAGTGTTTTTGAAAGAAGTCACCAAGGTGCTTAAATTGTTTGATTAAAAATACAGTAGAATAGCAATATTGTGAAAAAATTAGTTAAAAATAACTGTATTTCTCCAGGCTTCATATGATCTTTCAGAAATCATTCTAATATGCAAATTTGGTACTAATTTGGATAAAAGAACAGCATTTATTTGAATTTTTTTTTTTTGTGGTAATATAAATATATTTAGTGCACTTTTCATTTTTATAATTTAATGCCTCCTTCCTGATTAGACATTCATTTTCATTCTCATTTTCATATGTGTTCAGAATTGCACTGACCCCAAACTTTTCAATAGTAGTGTAAATAGACAAATGGATTGTAGTATCAGATCTGGAATGTTTGCAGATGTTATTTGAGTTGTTGGGTACTTGCGAAGTTTGTTTTTTGAGCATTCATCATTTGCACTGGCCACAGTTGTAGTGTTACATACAGACTTTAGTATGCACATGTTGTGAGTGTTTGCTTTTAGCATGACGTCTGTTGTGTTCAGGCCATTTATGATTGGTATGGTCATATATCATAGTACTGGCATGTGGTGGACATTGACGTTCTGTATCACACATGCTGCATGTGTGTACACTGGAGATTTTGAAATGCGTGGCATGTTTGATATGTAGGTAGGGGTGTGCGATATATCATCTGCGATAATATTGTAATTGTTGTTTCAACGATGTGCAATTTGACATTATCGAGTATAATGCGAAAAACACGCACGCATAACATTACATTACATGATGAAATCTATTTAGATGCATGGTTCAGTCTATTAAAATGCATTTAGAATGATCAGAATTCAAGATATGGGGCAGAAAATGTATATATTTATAACTTCATATAGTTAAACAATATCACACAAAGAGTGACGTTTTTTCCTTCAAAAATCAGCATGACTACAAATGTGATATTGATTTTATACAACAGTTCAATAAACAAGAAGTTAATATTGAAAGACTTACGTTTTAGACAGCATATGTCCTGTTTTTGCTTATTTTCGGCAACAAAAAAATCATTCCAAATACAGCAACAGCACTGTTTTGTGTTTCTGAGCAACATGAAGGTGTTTCGTTACTGTATGAATCAACCGTTTAAATGATTCTGTTCAATCGCAATGACTCAACAGCGACTTACTGCCATCTACTGGCGGTTTGAATTTTACATTCAAAGTATGTTTTCAATTTTAAAATAATTTAAAATATACCTGCATTATCATGTGTAAATGCATCTAAATGCATCTAAACGTCTGTAAAGATGAATTTTGCTGATACTGATTTAATTTGTTTAGTAACAGCCTAAATGTATTATTATTATAATTGACTGATTAAATGTAAGAATTAGACTCAAAAGATGATGCACACTTTTAGAAAAAGAAAAAAAAATCTTTATAAAGCTAAAAATGCCCATAAAAGGTAAAAAACCCTTTTAAATTTTTAGAAAAATATTTTTTATCACTGCTGTGAACTGACCACACAGAATATGAAGAATAGCAAAAACTAATTGCGACTCTGGACCACAAAACCAGTCATAAGTGTAAATTTTTCGAAATTGAGATTTATAAATCATCTGAAAGTTGAATAAATAAGCTTTCCATCGTTGTATGGTTTGTTATGATAGGTAGTGCTGTCAAACGATTAATCGTGATTAATCGCATCCAAAATAAAAGTTGCACATGCATGTATATATTAAGGAAAAATATTTTAGATTTACATCTAAAATATTTATATTTATTTATAATCTAAATTGTATACCGGTATAAATATATATACATATAAATATTTTGTTTTAATATATACATGCATGTGTGTGTATTTATATGTACATAATACATATACAAAGTAAACACACATGTAGTATGTAAACATAAACTTTTATTTTGGATGTGAATAATCGCAATTAATCATTTGACAGCCCTAATGATAAGACAATATTTGTCCGAGATACAACTATTTGAAAATCTGAGGGTGCAAAAAAATTGAAATACTGAGAAAATCGCCTTTTAAGTTGTCAGCAATGCATATTACAAATCAAAATTTGAGTTTAGATATATTTACGGTAGGAAATGTACAATATATCTTCATGGAACGTGATGTTTACTTAATATCCTAATGATTTTTGGCATCTTTGACCCATACAGTGTATTTTTGGCTATTGCTACAAATATATCCATGCTACTTAAGACTCAGACAGCAAAATATCATCTAAGTATCGTTAGCGATAGAATCACAGAAAATACAGAGATATTATTTTTTGTCAATTTCGCACACCCCTGTGTAGGGCATAAGCATGTTTTTCCCAGTGAGTGCATGAAGATTTCTGGTGCAGTTCCTCACGTGTCGTTTTTGAGATATGAACTGATATCCTTTGTGAATGTGTGTGCTGATGGATGAACGTGTGTGCGCTCAGGAGTACCTCAAACTCTCTGATGTATATAAGATGTATGGAAACGGATGTGTCCCCGCCCAGACCGCCTTCCCTAACGCTCTTTGTCTACCGCTGGCTGTAACATCAGACGCACCTCGTGAGGTATGACTCCTCCACTCAGTCTTTCATCCATGACAGAATCCTTTTCCTTGCCTCACCACCTCCTGTTTCCCTTTCCAGTGGCATTTATTCCTAGTTTGTGGCTTTTCTTTTTATGATGCTGTCAGAGTAACCCACTGGCTGTCTCTTGAAACTCTTGCTTTTTTATTTCTTCCCATCTCTTTCTCTTTCTAGCTGTCTTAGTTGTTGTTGTATCCTCTGCCTTTGCTATGCCAGCTTTATGCTTTCGTATACCTAAAATGCCCTCATTACATTTTGTGTTTGTGTGTGTGTGATGGTTTGATTGTATAAAGGAGTATGTGACAGTCAGTCAGTTAAACCAGCTGTTCGGGATGCCCAAAGTTGACCCTTCCCCAACATCTTCAGTCCAATCATTCCAAGCTATTGTCGCTGACCCAGCCCAGTCACTTCCTGTTGAGGTGTGTGTGATTTTATTGGTATTGATGTGCTCATAGCCAGTGTTGGGGAAAGTTACTTTTGAAAGAAATGCATTACAATATTGCGTTACTCCCTAAAAAAGTAACTAATTACGGCTTTTTATGGAAAGTAATGTGTTACATTACTTTTGCATTACTTTTTAAATCTGGGCAGGGCTTGCTTGTTTGTTTTTAATATAAAAACGTTTTATTCTTAGCAAATGTAAAAGCCCTTTCACACCAAAATGAAATTAAGTGAATAAGCCTAAGGCTAAAGGAGAATTTAATTGACGTCTGTACAGTAGAACTGTAGGAAAAGAAAGTTCAACACTCTTCAGCAATGAGAAAAAAAGCACAAATGTTTGTTCATCTTAACTAACGTTTTGCTTAATAGTACAGTGCAAAAAATATTTTCTTACTTGGATTTTTTGTCTTGTTTCCAGCCAAAATGTCTAAAAAATTTTAAATCAAGAAGGATTTTCTAGACAAGTACAAATTATTTTCTTGTTTTTTTTTCTGAAAACAAGTCAAAATTAAGTGTGTTTTTGCTTGAAACGAGCAAAATAATCTCCCAATGGGGTAAGCAAAATAATCTTGTTTTCTGTTTGAAATAAGATTTTTTTTGCTTACCCCATTGGCAGATTATTTTGCTTGTTCTAAGCAAAAACTCACTTAATTTTGACGTGTTTTTTCTAAAAACAAGAAAATAATTATTTAATTGTCTAGAAAATCCTCCTTGATTAAAGAATTTTTAGATATTTTGTCTGGAAGCAAGACAAAAAATCTAAGTAAGAAAAGTATTTTTGCAGTGTACGGTTGAATTGGATCAACAAAGGTCCACAGCAAAATCATTGGCTAATAAAACGGGATTAAATACATTAAGGAAAAGAAAGTAACTGGCGTAACTTTTTTGAAAAAGTAACTCAGATATTTTCTTGGAAATGAAAAAGTAATGCATTACTTTACTAGTTAGTTAGTACCCCTAACACTGCTCATAGCTTGTGTCATCTGGCTTGTTCGTGTTGAATCAAGTGGGGTTTCAAGCTTTTATGAGACATACACTGCAAAAAATGCTTTTCTTACTTAGTTTTTTTTTGTCTTTTTTCAGCCGAAATATCGAAAAAATCTTAAATCAAGAAGGATTTTCGAGACAAGTAAAAATGATTGTCTTGTTTTCAGAAAAAGAAGTTAAAATTAAGCGAGTTTTTGCTTGAAACAAGCAAAATACGAGCTAAAATGGCATGTTTGCAATTGTGTTTTTACGTCACATTTACTTTTGTTCATACTGTCAGGCAGAGGCTGTTCTAGGGTGAGTGGATATCCGGGGGCTCAGCCCAGATGTCCTTCAATTAAAAAGTTATATCGATTAAGTGGCTTAATTTTATTATTTGCATATAAAATATATATTTTATTAAGTATAATTAATTAATAACACACAGGGCTTTATAGCTTGCACATATTTTTAAGGAGCTCCTGCATGCATTTACACTGCATTTACAAATTGCATAAATAATATTATGAGATTAATGTTTTAAATGTGACCCTTTTGCACAAAACCAGTCATAGGCCGCTGAGGTATATTTGTAGCAATAGCCAAAAATATATTGTATGGGTTTTATTTAATGCCAAAAATCAAAAATAAGTTTATAATTTTCTGCTTGAAATAAGATTATTTTGCATGTTTTAAGCAAAAACTCACTTAATTGTAACTTCTTTTTTCTGAAAACAAGACAATAATTTTTACTTGTCTAGAAAATGCTTCTTGATTTAAGAATTTTTAGATATTTTGTCTGAAAAAAAGAACAAATCTAAGCAGGAAAAGCATTTTTTGCAGTGTACTTTACATTTTCTGATCTAAAAACCACTCCATACTTTCAATGCATGTGTCTCTTCTTTCCTTGCTGTATCAACTTTTTCCCAATCCATCTTCTATCTGGACTGCACATCAGACCCAGCCTGCATGGAGTAGGCCTTCAGTCCCCAGGCTAGATTCAGAACGCTGGTACCAGGAAATAATGGCAGCTGGGGAGCCCAGTCATGCATGTCCTCCCCCTCTGCCAGCTAAGTGTATCTCCTCACGTAAACCTATGCAGGTAAACTCTCTACATTTGTCTTTCTTCTCTTCTGCTTGAATCCTTTCTCCTTTTATCTGTCCTTAAGTTCTCTGTCCTTAGTGGACGTTTTGTTTTGACTCTCGCCAGAAATACTTTGTGCGCACTATTGTTATTTTTTGAATAATATTACATAAAAATGCAGTACACGAGGTTGTCGGGTTGCTTTGGTGTGGTCTTCTTCCTTGCTGTGGTTGCAAGCTGCCATAGTTGTCATGTTGCATGGATAATGTGATTAAATGAGGGATGAATAACACTGAGGTGTTTTGTTGTCAGATCTATAAGCAGGATGGAGAACTGGGACAGACCAATGGCACCTTTACACCCCCGCCTTCCAGCGTGACCACATCAGGCAGAAACACACCCACCAAAGTAAGACAGTTTATAACTTTGACTGTCAAAACTCCTTTTTTGTTATTTTCTTAGGAGTTTTGCTAAAATATGCAGTCTGCAGTATGGCATGGAAAAGTGTCTGTTCTTTTTTATCAGCCTTGATTCAGAAGTGTTTCCGTCATAGGGTTTAAAAAAAAAATCCCTGATTAATAAGAGTTATTGCTGATGAACCAAACACACTGCAAAAAATACTTTTCTTACTTAGATTTTTTGTCTTGTTTCCAGCCAAAATATCTAAAATTCTTAAATCAAGAAGGATTTTCTAGCCAAGCAAAAATAGTCTTGTTTTCAGAAAAAAATAAGTCATAATTAAGTGAGTTTTTGCTTAAAACAAGCAAAATAATCTGCCAATGGAGTAAGCAAAATAATCATATTTCATGATGAAAACTAGATTATTTTTGCTTACCCCGTTGGCAGATTATTTTGCTAGTTTCAACCAAAAACGCTCTTAATTTTAACTTATTTTTTCTGAAAACAATCCTTCTTGATTTAAGAATTTTTAGATATTTTGGCTGATAACAAGACAAAAAATCTAAGTAAGAAAACCGGGGCTTAGCCCAGATGTCCTTCAAGTAAAAAAATTTAAAAAGTTATATCGTTTAAGTGGCTTAATTTTATTATTTGTATATAAAATATATATTTTATTAAGTATAATTAAACACACAGGGTTCTATAGCTTACGCATATTTTTAAGGAGCTCCTGCATGCATTTACACTGCATTTACAAATTGCATAAATAATATTATGTGATTAATGTTTTAAATGTGACCCTGGACCACAAAACCATATATTTGTAGCAGTTGCCAAAAATACATTGTATGGGTCAAAATGATTCTTTTATGTCAAAAATCATTAAGATATTAAGTAAAGATCATGTTCCATAAAGATATTTTGTACATTAAATATATCAAAACTTATTAGTTATTATTAATAGTAATACGCATTGCTAAAACCTTCATTTGGACAATTTCAAAGGCGATTTTTATTATTATTATCTTTTAAAATATTCTTTTGCACCCTCAGCTTCCAGATTTTCAAATATTGTCCTATCCTAACAAACCATACATCAATGGCTTATTTATTCAGCTTTCAGATGATGTATAAATCTCAGTTTCATAATTGACCCTCATGACTGGTTTTGTGGTCCAGGGTCACAAATATGAAATGATAGAAAAATAGAATGACACTTTTAAATGTGAGACTAAAATTTGAAGCCAAAAACAATTTGCACAAAATGAGGGAAAGAACTACAGTCCCATGATAGATACAGTGCTGCTTAAAGTTTATGAAATCTTTAAAATTTACTATATTCATGCATAAATAATGCAAACAAAATCTGAAGAACCCAGTCAAACAAAAGAGACAAAAATATTCTCTTAGTCATTTATTTATTGAGAAACATTATGCAGTGTCATCCAGTGAGTGGCAAAAGTATGTGAACCTTTGCTTTTAGTATCTGGTGTGACCCGCTTTTGCAGCAATAACTGCAGGTGACATTTCTTGTAACTACTAGATCAGTCCTGCAGAACAACTTGTAGGAATTGTAGCCCATTCAGAATATGTGCTTAACCCCGTTGGCAGACTATTTTGCTTGTTTTAAGCAGAAACTCGCTTAATTTTGACTTGTTTTTTTTTTTCTGAAAACAAGAAAATATTTATTTACTTATCTAGAAAACTCTTCTTGATTTAAGCATTTTTTGAAATTTTGGCTGGAAACACGACAAAAAATCTAAGTAAGAAACTCAGATATTTTCTTGGAAATGAAAAAGTAATGCGTTACTTTACTAGTTACTTGAAAAAGTCATATTATTATTATGTAACTTGCGTTACTTGTAATGCGTTACCCCCAAAACTGATGCAAATGTGTCTTTTCTATTTTCTATTTATCTTCTTTTAATCTTCAGAGTCTCCCAGATCTGTCTCCTGCTTATTTGGACTTGGACTTAAAGAGACAGTTGGATCTGCAGGGCAGAGGTAGCCTTTACTCACTATTATTAGTTTGTAAACAGTGTGTGCTGAATAATTCAGGTTGCAGCGCAGTGTAACCTAAAGGTGGATATAGACATACTGTAGAGTTCAGTGTTGTATTGATCTGCTCTGGATGTCTTTTTTTCCAGGGCTCTACACGTGCGATGATTCGAGAATCAGGCCTATGGATCCTAAACAGAGCCACTGGGGGGCACCACAGGGCTCTCTCTCCCCTTTCCCACCTTCAGGTGCTCCCATGGTGCACCACTCCATTCTGCACCACCAAGCACCCCCAGCTGGAGAGTCAACGTATGACACTCTGAGTTTAGAGAGCTCCGATAGCGTGGAGACCAGCGTATCTACCGGCAACAACTCCGCCTGTTCACCTGAAAGGTGAGACGCGGTTGTCAAGGGAACCCCTCGTTCTGCCTCCATTCCCATGACAACGGGTCACGCTGCCCAATTTCCCCATAAATGTTTTTTCTCATCCTTTTCCCAGAATAGTTCCTGGGTTGTTGCCATGACAACACATACATCCGCACAAAGACGCGCGCTATTCTTCTCGTCTTCAAAGTTCGGTCTTGTCCCGAGGCAGAACGAGCACAGAATGTCATTTTAAAGTATGTGCTCCTTGGAGCCAGGGAGGCTTCAGGTGTTTCGTCAGATGTTGAAGTCATGAAAAGGCGTTCGCTTGATCTCGCCCTACTTTTCAGCATCGATAGTCTGGACAAGAATCTTTGACCACGCGTTCTTACGTTTCGGTTAGAAGATGTTTCAGCATTTTTAAACTCCTGCAGCCCTCCTCGACCTCCATCAGCCGTTTCCTTTGAGCTGGTAATGGAGGCCCATCAAAAAAGCATGTAGGTTCTCACTTGAAAGTGAGATGGAAAAATCACACACTCCTGACCCAGCAGGAAGGAGCATGATGCACATCATTTTTTGTTGTATTTTTATTTATTTTTTTACCAGTGGCAAAAACATAGTTGCCTAGGGCAGGCAAAGACAAGACGTCAAGAAAAAAAAATAAAAACAGACCTTTTTCTTTTTTTTTTTACCAAATGCAATTTTAATTTTAACTGTGCTACATTATTAAATACACACTTCTTTTCAAACATGACAGTGAACACTTTTAAATAGTTAGAAATAATCTAATAAATGCTGTTCTTCTGTACTTCATCAAAAAATGTATCACAGATTCCACAAAATTACTAAGCATCGTTGTTTTATACATTTATAATAATTAGATATCTTACATCAAACCACCAAATCAGCATATTAGGAAGGAGGATCATGTGAAACTGAATATTGGAGTAATGACTACTGAAAATTTAACTTTAATATACTTAACTTAAATATACTGAAAATGTAAATTATAAACTGAAAATATGATTCCGCCATATTCCATACTGTATTGCATTTTTTTTTTTTTATTGTATTTATTTTTGATGTATTAAAAATGTTTTTTGGCAAAATGTTTCATGAAAATAAAGTTAAATATATATACTACAATATATAACTCTTCATATATAATATATATGTACCATAAAAATATTAAAGTTACATATATATACTACAATATATTACTCTTCGGTGTTTTTAAAGAAAAGTCTCTTCTGCTCACCAAGCCTGCATTTATTTAATCCAAAGTACAGTAAAATTGTGAAATATTTTTACTATTTAAAATAACTATTTTTTTATTTAAGAGTTTTTTTTAAATGTAATTTATTCCTAAGATTTGCTGCTCAAATTAATAATTATTATTATTATTATGTAATAATAACAACAACAACAACAACAACAAAAACAGTGGAGTAGAATTTTTCAGGTTTCTTTGATGAATAAGAGAAGAACATCAATTATAATTATAAACATAATTATAAATGTCTTAATCATTATTTTTGATAAGTTTAAACCATCCTTGCTAAATAAAAGTATTAATTTCTATCATTTCTTTTAAGAGTCCAAGCTTTTGAATGGTATAGTGTATAATGTTACAAAAGCTTTTTATTTCAGAGAATAATGAAAATAACTTTTACTCTGCTAAATATTAAATTAAATATTGATACTACTACTACAACTACTACTAATAAAATATTTCTTGAACAGCAAATAAGCATATTGGAATGATTTCTGAAGGATCATGTGACACTGAAGTGAGTAATGATGCTGAAAATGTAGCTTTGATCACAGGAATAAATTACATTTTAAAATATATGCAAATAGAAAGCAGTTATTTTAAATGTTAAAAATTACTGTATTTTAATAAAATAAATACAGCCTTGGCGAGCATAAGAGAATTTTATACAATAATTTTTAAAAGAAAGCGTACCAACTAAGTGGTAGAATATATAATTCTTAACAATTGTAACAATATGCTTAACAATATTTTTTCAGTGTATGTGTTACACCGCAAAAAATGCTTTTCTTACTTAGATTTTTTTGTCTAGTTTTCAGCCAAAATATCTAAAAATCCTTAAATCAAGAAGGATTTTCAGTAAGTAAAATAAGTAAATTATTATTGTCTTATTTTCAGAAAAAAATAAGTTAAAAATTAAGAAGCAAAAACTTAATTATGACTTTTTTTTTCTGTTTGCTTGCCTTCTTGATTGAAGAATTTTTTAGATATTTTGCCTGGAAACAAGACAAAAATCTAAAAAGTATTTTTTGCAGCTTACTATTCATTTTATTCTTATTTACTTTTATGTGACAGCTCTGTGAGCAGCATGTCAATGAAGGCCGCTATAATCTGTCTAAGCGCTCGGGTCCGATGTCGTCTTCCGCCGCTGGAAGCAGCACAGCAACGGTAAACTGTGTTTTTCTCCCTTTGGCAGCAATGGTCTGGCAGGACTGAGGCTGGAGGAGATGGAGAAGATGTTGAAGGAGGCCCAGCAGGAGAAAGCCAGACTGGTGGAGAGTCGAGTGAGTGCCATTAATCTTTAATTGTCTGTGAAATATAATCTATCCCACTCCCTGTCTCTCATATAAAAGAGATCTTTTTCATGAATTTAAAAAAGGAAGCCCCCGGTCCCTTTGGCATTACTGCATTAAAGATTGTTTCTTACCTACAAAGAGTGATAGACATGAAAGGCTGGATCTTAACAAGCTCTCCGACAGTAATACTCGCTCAGACAATCTCTTGCTGGATTATTTTTTCATGCATCCCCAGTCGCCCCGCGCTGTGTATTTTATGTATTTGTATGTATTTTTTTCCCTATCGCCTATTAAATCTTCTCTCACGGTAGATTTGAAGCCCCTCTGTGTCTTAATCTGCCTGTCTTGTTTTTTCGTCAGGAGAGGGAAGTCCAGGCACGAAAGCAGCTGCTGGAGGCTGAGAGGCGGCGGCGAGAGGAAGTGGAGCGGAGGCTGCAGGATGAGACCGCGCACCGGCAGAGACTTGTGGAGGAAGAGGTCAAGCTGAGAGAGAAACAGTGCTCCCAGGTCAGTACCTCGACCGATGGAGTCGCACAGTCTTTTATCAAGTCCTCACATTTCCCAGTCAGATAAAAGGGACAGTACATAAGGCGTGCATTAATAAGTCATTCATAAATATTAATATTTATAATCATAATGCTTTATAGATCAGTAGTTCATGTACATTCATATGTATATATGAATGAATGTATATTTGGGACAGTGATGTGGCACTAAGGTTATTTATGGGGCCCTATGAAATTAATTTTTAATTAATTTAAAAATTAATAAAAAAACTTTTTTACCAAAATTTACCGTTTTATTTTTTCTAGACTGTTCTTAAATGGTTAAATTACAAAATATAAATCATTTTAAGGTCATATAAAATTAGTTTTATTTTTTCTCAAATTCAGTTTTATTTTTACCAAATTCTGATTTTCTGGATTCAATTTTAATAGTTTTACTAAATTTTACAAAAAAGTTCATTTATTATTATTATTTTATTTCTTTTTGTGTGTGTGTGTGTTGTGTATTTTTTTCTGGTAAATAAATTCTAGTAAAAATTTTCTATGGGGCCCTATGAAATTCATTTTATTTATTTTTTTTTTACAAAATTTTACCATTTTATTTTTTCTAGACTGTTCTTAAATGGTTAAATTACAAAATCTAAATCATATTAAGGCCATGTAAAATTAGTTTTATTTTTTCTCAAATTCGGTTTTATTTTTACCAAATTCAAATTTTCTGGATTCCATTTGAATAGTTTTACTAAATTTGAATAATCAAACGCATCTCTCCTTAGTTGATTTTACAAAAAAGTTCATTTATTATTATTATTATTATTATTATTATTATATTTCTCTTTTTTTTTTTGGTAAATAAATTCTAGTAAAAATTTTCTATGGGGCCCTATGAAATTAATAAAAAAAATGTTACCAAATGTTACTGTTTTATTTGTTCTAGACTGTTCTTAAATGGTTAAATTACAAAATCTAAATCATTTTAAGACCATGTAAAATTAGTTTTATTTTTTCTCAAATTCGGTTTTATTTTTACCAAATTTTAATTTTCTGGATTCCATTTGAATAGTTTTACTAAATTAGAATAATCAAAAGCATCTCTCCTTAGTTGATTTTACAAAAAAGTTCATTTATTATTATTATTTTATTTCTTTTTGTGTGTGTGTGTGTGTGTTGTGTACTTACATTTTTTTCTGGTAAATAAATTCTAGTAAATATTTTCTATGGGGCCCTATGAAATTCATTTTATGTATTTATTTATTTATTCTTTTTTTTTTTTTTACCAAGTTTTACCATTTTTTCTTTTCTAGACTGTTCTTAAATGGTTAAATTACAAAATATAAATCAAACAGCATGTCCTTAACAGCAATTTATTAAGAGTTACAAACATTACATTTTAAGGCCGTTTAAAATTGGTTTTATTTTTTTCTCAAATTCAGTTTTATTTTTTACCAAATTCTAATTTTCTGGACTTCAATTTAAGAGTTTCATTAAATTTTAATAATCAGCCTAGTCAATTTTACAAAAAAGTTTATTTATTATTATTATTATTATTATTATTATTATTATTTTATTTAATTTTTTTCTGGTAAATAAATTCATGTAAATATTTTTTATGGGGCCCTATGCAATTCATTTTATTTATTTAATTATTTATTTTTACCAAATTTTACCATTTTAATTTTTCTAGACTCTTCTTGAATAGTTAAATTCCAAAATATCAATCAAAAAGCGTGTCTGATTACTTGAAATCATGAAACATACACAATTTAACAGCAATGCATTAGAAGTTATAAACACTACATTTTAAGGCCATATAAAATTAGTTTTATTTTTACCAAATTCTAACTTTCTGGACTCCATTTTAATGGTTGTGTTAAATTTTAATAACCAAAGCATCTCTACTTAGTCGATTTTACAAAAAAGTTAATTTATTATTATTATTTTATTTCTTTTTGTGTGTGTGTTGTGTATTTACATTTTTTTTGTGGTAAATAAATTCTAGTAAATATTTTCTCTGCTAAATGTTCTTTAAAAATGAGTCTGTGCAGCAGTTGTAAAAAAAAAACTAAAAGGCTTTTTTGAAAAGAAAATCTTTATAATCATAAAAATTAAGCAATGAAGCAATTTAGAATTTTGACATAGTAGTATTTATGAAATTCATTTTATTTATTTTTTTTTTACGAAATTGTACCATTTTATTTTTTCTAGGCTGTTCTTAAATGGTTAAATTACAAAATATATATCAAAAAGCATGTCCTTATCAGCAATTTATTAAGAGTTATAAACACTACATTTTAAGGCCATATAAAATTTGTGTTATTTTTTCTCAAATTCAGTTTTATTTTTACCAAATTCAGATTTTCTGGATTCCATTTTAATAGTTTCATTAAATTTTAACAATCAAAAGCATCTCTACTTTGGTTGATTTTACAAAAAAGTTAATTTATTATTATTATTTTATTTCTTTTTGTGTGTGTGTTGTGCATTTAATTTTTTTCTGGTAAATAAATTCTAGTAAATAATTTCTCTGCTAAATATTTCTTAAAAATAATGTTGTAATATTTTTTTAGTAGTAGTAGTAGTAGTACTACCATTACATTAAGTGATATATTTCTGTCACTGTTTCTTCAAGTTAAACCAAACTTTTATTTTGACGGGCTGCTGTGAAGACCTATATTTTTCTTGTTTGTATATGATACAACAATAGTTTTTCTCAAAAGAAATGGTAAAATGCTCATGTACTGACCGACTTTTGATTTATTCCATTTTCATGACTGGATTCTGTGAATCTCTGTGTTTTACGCATCACGGAAATCATAGGGCCCTGCTTTTAAAGAACTTTCCATCAAATCAAAATCAGTGTGGCATGCCACATGCAGAAAATAGAGAAGACCCTTTTAAGTTTATTGCATTTCTAACTAGTTGAATAAGCATTACCTAAAATGTTTAGCATAATATAATGTGCATATAAAACGTAACACCATGTTCGTGTTAAAAATAGCGGTGTTTGAAACACACAGCAGAGTAGCGCCTACACACCTGAACAGACAGTCTCACTGTCTGCGTACAACTCTGAACACAGCGGTGCGCTTCGCTGGTGCCGCTCTGAGGTCAGTGAATGTTTTGAGTTGCTCTTTAAAAGTCTTTATGAGGTCACTGGCTCAGCTTGACTGGGCCAGACGGGAGGCATGAATGCACAGAGAGCAGCTCCGCACAGCAGGTGGATGAGCGGAGACACGCAGACAGATGGTGAGAGGGAGACAGCAGAAAGAAGATGAGACGTGAGGAAGAGGAGGGGTGTGAGACAGAGGCAAGGAAGGGCAGGGCAGTAGGACACTGATGTTTTAAACACCGATAAGCGACATGAGCAAAACAATGAAATCAGCCTGTGATTTTCACTACTGTACTGTGTTTCTCTTCTTAAATGAAGTCATCACAACATCAAAATGATCACGTTATATTCAGTGTTGGGGGTAACGCGAGTTACGTAATAATTAGGGCTGTCAAACGATTAATCGCGATTAATCGCATCCATAATAAAAGTTTATGTTTACATGCTATATGTGTGTTTACTTTGTATATTTATTATGTACATATAAATACACACACATACATGTATATATTACAACAAAATATTTATATGTATATATATTTATACCTGTATACAATTTAGATTATAAATAAATATAAATATTTATGATATAAATCTAAAATATTTTTCCTTAATATATACATGCATGTGTGTGTATTATATATACATAATAAATATACACAGTACACAAATATATAGTATGCAAACATAAACTTTTATTTTGGATGCGATTAATCGCGATTAATCGTTTGACAGCACTAGTAATAATATTACTTTTTTCAAGTAACTAGTAAAGTAGCACATTACTTTGTCATTTACAAGAAAATATCTGAGTTACTTTTTGCTTCCTTTATGTATTTAATCCCATTTTATTGACCAATGACTTTGTTGATCCAATTCAACCGTACACTGCAAAAATACTTTTCTTACTTAGATTTTTTCTTGTTTCTAGCCAAAATTCTTCAATCAAGAAGCATTTTCTAGACAAGGAAATATATATATATATATATATATATATTTTTTTTTTTTTTTTTTTTTCAGAAAAAAACAAGTCAAAATTAAGTGAGTTTTTGCTTTAAACAAGCTAAATAATCTGCCTATGGGGTAAGCAAAAACATCTTTTTTCAAACAGAAAACACGAGTATTTTGCTTACCCCATTGGGAGATTATTTTGCATATTTTGAAACTAAAACACACTTAATTTTGACTTGTTTTCAGAAAAAACAAGACTAATTTTTACTCGTCTAGAAAATCCTTCTTGATTTAAGAATTTATTATTTATTTTTTTTTAGTAATAGTACTACAATTACATTAAGTAATATAGTTCTGTCACAGTTTCTTCAAGTTAAACCAAACTTTTATTTTGACGGGCTGCTGTGAAGACCTTTATGTTTCTGTTTGTATATGATACAGCAATAGTTTTTCTCAAAAGAAATGGTAAAATGTTTATGAAGTGAGTTTTAGAGATATTTTAGAGCATCATGCACACTTCAGTATGATTGTGGTAAACGAAATTGCGTTTCTGCAAAACTGCAAAAATACTTTTTACTTAGATTTTTTGTCTTGTTTCTAGCCAAATTTCTTAAATCAAGAAGGATTTTCTAGACAAGTAAATATTTTTTTTGTTTTGTTTTCAGAAAAAAACTAGGCAAACTAGTTGCTAGTTTTTGCTTAAAACTAGCTAAATAATCTACCAATGGGGTAAGCAAAAAAATGATTATTATTAAATAATAATAATAATAATAATAATAATAATTGTTATTATTATTAAATAATAATTATTATTTTTATTAAATAAATTATTATTATTAATAATAATAATTATTATTATTATTAAATTATAATAATATTAAATTTCAAACAGAAAACAAGAGTATTTTGCTTACCCCATTGGGAGATTATTTTGCTTGTTTTGAAGCTAAAACACTTCATTTTGTCTTGTTTTCAGAAAATGGCTGGAAACAAGACAAAACGTCTAATTAAGAAAAGCATTTTTTTTGCAGTGTACTAATAAGCAAAACTTACTTTAGACTAACATTTGTGCTTCATTTTTCTCATTGCTGAAGAGTGTCCTTTTCCTACATTTCTACTGTACAGACGTGAATTTACTTTTCCTTCAGCAGTAGGCTTATTCACTTCACTTTTTTGTGTGAAAGGGCTTCTACATTCGCTAAAAAAATATTCTCATCGCTGAAGAGTGTTGAACTTTCTTTAAAAGTTCATTTAATTTTCCTTTAGCCCTAGGCTTATTCACTTAATTTCATTTTGGTGTGAAAGGGCTTTTACATTTGCTAAGAATCAAACTTTTTATATTAAAAACAAACAAGATTTAAAAAGTAACGCAAAAACAACGTAATGCATTACTTTCCATAAAAAGTAACTAAATGATGTAATTAGTTACTTTTTTAGGGAGTAACACAATATTGTAATGTCACATAACAACACACATAACAACAATATATTTTTAATGGAAATATAATCAGTGTTGGGGAAAGGTACTTTTAAAAGTAACTTATACTAATGTGTTACTTTTAAAAGTATCTTTCCCCAACACTGATTATATTTCCATTAAAAATATATTGTTGTTATGTGTACCTTAAAAAAAGTTAACTTAAAAGGAAATATTTGAGACGTTATCTAATTTGAGCTGTGTCCTCCTCAGGCTCGGCCGATGACGCGCTACCTGCCCATTCGGAAAGAGGAGTTTGACCTGCGTTCTCATGTGGAGTCGTCTGGCCACAGTGTGGACACATGTGCATATGTCAATGTTACAGAGAAAATGTGCAAGGGCCATCTTGTGAAGATGGGCGGCAAGATCAAATCGTGGAAAAAACGCTGGTTTGTCTTTGACCGACTTAAAAGGACCTTCTCCTATTACGTAGGTAAGATCATCAGTGTTTTTATTCCTGATTTAACTGTCAACAGTGAGAAACAGAGAAAACATCAGAAAGAAAGTCAGGATGATCGGGAAATCGAGCGAACCAAGATAAAGCTTTTTACCAGAACTTGCCACTTTGTCAATGTCGTCGGGTTTGTTTTTGTTTGTTTATTCTTCTCCTATTACGTAGGTAAGATAATCAGTGTTTTTATTCCTGATTTAACTGTCAACAGTGTTGGGAAGGTTACTTTGTAGGGTTGTGACGAGACACTTATCCCACGAAAACGAGATAAACTTTTGTAAAAAATCCTTAATGATGAAATATATAGGGGAAAATGGTATTTTATTCCACTGATAAACACAATATGCAAAAAAATCTAGGTGCATTCAACTTGATTTCTGTTTTAATGAATTACTTGCAGTAATAAACATGTAAACTAAAGCTGCATGATTCTGGATAAATTGAGAATCACGATTTCACGGAAAAAAGTATTTTAAAAATATATCCATCTGAACGAAATTAAATATATATATATATATATATATATATATATATATATATATATATATATACACTACTGTTCAAAAGTTTGGGGTCAGTAAATGTTTATTCATTCTATTTTTTTTTTTGAAAGAAATGAATAAATTGTTACATTAATAAAAAGTGACATAATAGATTTACATTGCTAGAAAAGATTTATAGTTTGAATAAATGTTGTTCTTGAAAGAAAAACATACAGGTTAAAAAAAAAAAAAAAAACATTGGCGGCACAACTGTTTCCAAAACTGATAATTCTACTAATAATTGAGAATATCAGAATGATTTCTGAGAGATCATGTGACACTTAAGCCTGGGAAACTGAGTAACAGCTGATGAAAAATCAGCATTGCATCACAGGAATAAATTATATTTTAAAGTATATGAAAATAAAAACCATTATTTTCTATTGTAATAACATTTTGTAATATTACAGTTTATTTTCTGTATTTTTGATTAAATAAATGCAGCCTTGAAGTCTTACTGACCCCAAACTTTTGAACGGTAGTGTATATATATGTATATGTATATATATATTATATATCAATGAAGAAGGAGTCAGTGTCTCATAAAGAATCATAAAGACTTGTTTCACTTGTTTTTCGGAATCTCCTTAATAAATGATTCAATGAAAAAATACTTTTTTAAACGGACAGTTGTCGCCCCCTCCTGGCGGAAGATGATATGCATTACAATACATATAAGTGTTAAGATACTTTCGTTTTGATCGCTACTGTAGGCAATAAGTGTTTATACCCAAACTGTAAACTTTTATCTTAACACTTCTGTTCTTTAAATGTCTTAAACACAGAAATAATGCTTATTGTGTGGTTAAAAAGGCAAGAATGCAGATTTGAATGTCTTTAAAACCTGTGTCACATCGTAAGAGTCAGTGGAGCACGAATCGTTGTCATTCAGGAATAAAATCACATGGGTGTTTGAATCAAGATCACACTCTTTTAAAAATGAATCATGCAGCTGTATTGTAAACAGTGCCACGAGATCTTGTCACATCCCTATTACTTTGGAAATGTAATTAGAAGTTACCCTATTTAAAATATAAGTAATGTAGCTATTGCAAGTACTTTATTGAAGTAATGTAACTGATTACATTTGATTACTCTTTGATTAGATCAGAGTTAACCTTACAGTACTCAACACTGATTACTAGCAGTGTAACAATATCAAAATCTCATGATACAGTAATATTGGAATATTAAAGGGATAGTTCACCCAAAAATGAAAATTTGTTTATCTTAATGATGTTTATCTGCTTACCCCCAGGGTATCCAAGATGTAGGGGACTTTGCTTCTTCAGTAGATCACAAATGAAGATTTTTAACTCAAACCATTGCACCGTCTGTCAGTCATATAATGGCAATCAATGGCCACCAAATCTTTGAGAGTAAAACAAAAAATTAAAACAAACAAAACCAAATTAAACCCCGCGGTTTGTGATGATACACTGATGTCCTAAGACACGAAACGATCGGTTTATGTGAGAAACTGAACAGTATTTATATCATTTTTTACCTCGGATCATCACAATATCCATGTTTTGAGCGCACTAACATTAAGCAGATAAACAACGAAATTTCCTTTTTTGGGTGAACCAACCCTTTTAAGTCCATGCACTGTAAAAAAAAAAAAAAAACACAATTTGTTGAGTCAACTTAAAATTATTTGTTACCCTGCTGCCTTAAAATTTTAAGTTTAGCCAACTCAAATGAGTTTGTTCAAGTTGAAATGTTAAGTTGTACTAAGTGACAACTAAATATTTGAGTTGACTAAACTAAAAATTAGTTTTATTAAACTTAACGGCTGTGTTTGTTACTCAGCTGCCTTAAAATTGTAAGATCAACTCAAATATCTAAGCTGTCACTTAGTTAAATGTAACATTTCAAGTAAACTAAACTTTTTTTAGAGTTGACTGAACTTAAAATTTTAAGGCAGCCAGATTATCAAATTATTTTCAGTTGACTCGACAAATAGTTTTTTACAGTGTGATTCGATATTTATTGCGATACTTTAAAAAAAAAGAACTGGAAACATTTTTGTACGTTTTAAAGTTATGTTATTTTATCTAATTTACTTTGAGAGTTTAAAATTAAGAGCTCCAACTCATGTAAGAAAACTTCTGAATGTCTGAAAAAGTCAGTGAATTGACTTGTACCTGAACTTTAAAGGGGACTCAACCCTCTTTTTATTTGTGGTATACTGTCTCAGTCAACATTACATGCACACTGGTGTTTTAGGAAACAAAACAGAATATTAGAATATAATAATAATAATAATAATATAATATTATTATTATTCCTATGTCAGTAATAGCCATATATTATAAAACCATTGCACTGCAAAATACTGTAAATGAAAATGAATATTTCATAGGTATATTATTTTTGTTTTACACTTTAGTAGGGAAATTACAATACTTGTTTCCTAATTTCCACACTTGAAAGAGATATTTTGAATTTGGACTGCAGTAACGCTACCCATTAAACCATTAGCTGTCAGCAAAATTAATATTGCACTTTTAAGCTTTTATTTTGACTGAAATGGCAGTAGAGCTTTTATTTTATAGGAAAATTCAGTGAAAACTGGTTTACAAAATGCATCTCACTACAAATCTAGTGAAATGATGTAATCAACTGCTGCGAAAAGTAAAGCATAACTGGTGGCCGTTGCGTTCCCAAAAGCATGCTAAACTTACAAACAAGTTCACTGCATTCACTGACTGTGAACTGAGCCGTTATGAAGCAGGAAAAGAGCAGATCACGAGCTGTTTGCCTGAACATGCGATCACTGAAGTGCTCAAAAGTTGATAAGGGGATTAAGGCATATTGTGCTTCCGGTTTTAGTTAGTTTGACAGATACTGTGCCAAAACATAATGGCCCAAAACAACTTCAAGACCTTTTATGTTAGAATAAGAAGTTTAAATATATTACACTTTTTGCCCAGAAGACCTATCGTTTCATATCATCATCATGTGACCCACAATAATATTATCCCTTCATCCCTTGAATTAAGATTATAAAAAAAAATATTTTAAAGCTCAGCCACCATAAAATTAGACTTTAGTGCCTTGTTTTACTTTGAGGTTAAATACTGATTTAAAATCATAACAAGATATAGTTTCAGAGCTATGATACTGTTTTTGATTCATTAAATCTATGCATAGCTATGACAGGAATCACTGGAATCTAACAATGCTTTTGAAAAAAATAAAAATGTTATCGAATAAGCATTCTGTGTCCTAAACTCTTGAAACGTTGGTGTCTCATATTTTAAAGCAGTCAATCCAATTTGGGAAAGAAATCAATCAAATCTTTGTGTGTGTGAAAATCAGATGTAACCCCCTTTTTTTAAGTGTTAACATTTTCATAAGTAACTATAATTAAATTACAACAGTAACTTTTTACATTTACTTTAAAGTTTGTAATGCATTTTTTTAAATTCAGTACAGATTTTTACAATTATACAGTTAAACATAGACACCAGATGTAACTCTTAACTCTTGAGTTCTTGTCATATTTTATTACCATTTTTGACCCTGGACCACAAACCCAGTCATAAGGGCCAATTTTTGGAAATTGAGATTTATATATCATCTGAAAGCTGAAAAAATAAGCTTTTAATTGATGTTGAGGTTTGTTAGGATAGGATCATATTTGGCTGAGATACATCTATTTGAAAATCTAGAATCTGAGGGTGCAAAAAAATAAAATATTGAGAAAATTGCCTTTAAATTTGTCCAAATTAAGTTCTAGCAATGCAAATTACTAATCAAAAATTAAGTTGATACATTTGCGGTAGGAAGTTTACAAAATATCTTCATGGAACATGATCTTTACTTAATATCCTAATGATTTTTGGCATAAAAGAAAAATCGGTAATTTTGACCCATGCAATGTATTTTCAGCTATTGCTACAAATATACCCCAGCGACTTAAGACTGGTTTTGTGCTCCAGGGTCACATTTTCTAAACTATAGCAAATAAACTGTGATAATGAGAAATTTTAAAGGTGCCTAAATAAAATTTGGCTTGACTAATTAATTTGTTATTATCAAGATGAATTTGTTCTGACAGAGTTTAACTCTGCATCCTCGTCATATTTTATGACCATTTTCTAAACTCATATAAACTGGCATAGTGTGAGAGTTAAAGGTGTCTGAATACATTTTGCCTGACTGTATGTCAAATTAATAGTGTATTTAAGTCTAAAAGAAAGCAAATTGTTCTGATTTTCCTTGATATAATCGAAAACACGCAAGGTGAAAAAAGAAAAAGAGACAAAATAAGAAGGTTAAGCACCAACAAACAAACAAACAAACAAAAACAAATCCGACGGCATTGACAAAGTGGCAAGTTCTGGTAAAAAGCTTTATCTCGGTTCGCTCGATTTCCCGATCATCCTGTCTTTCTGTCTAATGTTTTCTCTGTTTCTCACACATGTGCTTTGCTCATGTGTGTAGCCTTTTCACCCCCTCACTCCCCATGTTAGTAGTGATGATGATGATGGTGATGATGATGATGAAATAAACTGCAATACTTTCTCTAGCCCGGCGTTTGTGAGGGATGGGGGTGTAGATTTACCCCTGGCTCAGTTCTGAGTAACAATACTGCACTTACAACTCTTCAAAAACACGAAACAAAAACAATTTATCCCATTACTAAGCAGATTTGTGTAACGAATAGCGGCCGAGCCAAAAAAACAAAAGCGTTCCAAAGGGAAAGTCATAAATCTTAAGCGCAGACAGGTGCGAGGAGACTCACTAGAGGCTGACAAACCGAAAACAGTGGTTTCAAATCATATACGAGATAGAATCGATCTGAAGAGAGGTGTTAATTTGCGCTAAGTAGTGAAAAGGGAAGTCTGTGAGAGAAGATGCAGTGGGTGGCAGACGGTGTTAAATTGAGACAGACAATGCTTTTAGGTGGATCGCTCTGTGCCGCTAGAATTGACTTCTTCCACGTGTTAGTGTTTCTTGTGATAAAAGATATAAAAAATATATTACTGAAATGTAAAACAAATGATCTGCAAATGGGAACTGGATGAATAATAAAGCTATCATTTCTATTAATGCAAGACACTGCAGGCAAAAACAGTTTTTTCAGTCACCTGTCACATTTGAGATTTTGGGCTTTTTGGTTTTCCATAAAGTGTGTTTTCAGACTAGTGGAAGAAAAACATCTGAAAGACACTGTTAAGTGTTTGTTTTATAGCACTTTATCTATTTCTGTCAATAGATTTTAATTACAGTACATATTTTAAAGGCTGTTTTCTCAGAAATTATTTATTTAGAGTCATAAATCTAAACTTCAGTAGCACTTACACACACCAAACCTTACATTTTTATTCCTTTCTATATACTGAAGGTTTTTACAGAGGGATTTGTTCATATATAGCTTGATTATATACAACATTTTTTTAATACACTTTTCTTTTTTTTTGGAGACGCTTTTCTCAATATTTTTTATTTTTTGCACCCTCAGATTCTAGATTTTCAAATAGTTGTATCTCAGCCAAATATTGACCTTTCATAACAAACCACACATCAATGGAAAACTTATTTATGACAAACCTAAAACAGTGGTTTCAAATCATATACGAGGCAGAATCGATCTGAAGAGAGGTGTTATTTTGCGCTAAGTAGCTATTTGTTCATATATAATTTGCTTGATTATATACATTTTTTTCCCCCAAAAACTGTAAAAAAATACACTTTTTTGAGACGCTTTTCTCAATATTTTTTATTTTTTGCACCCTCAGATTGTAGATTTTCAAATAGTTGTATCTCAGACAAATATTGACCTTTCATAACAAACCACACATCAATGGAAAGCTTATTTATGACAAACCTAAAAAATGTAAAATTGAGGTGTAAATTTGCGCTAATTAGCGATTTGTTCATCTATAATTTGCTTGATTATATACAACATTTTATTCCCTCCAAAATTGTAAAGAATACTCTTTTTTTTTTGAGACACTTTTCTCAATATTTGTAATTTTTTGCACCCTCAGATTCTAGATTTTCAAATAGTTGTATTTCAGCCAAATATTGACCTATCATAACAAACCACACATCAGTGGAAAACGTATTTATGACAAGCCTAAAACAGTGGTTTCAAATCATATATGAGATAGAATCGATCTGAAGAGAGGTGTTATTGTTCATATATAATTTGCTTGATTATATACAACATTTTGTTCACTCCAAAATTGTAAAAAATACACTTTTTTTGAGACGCTTTTCTCAATATTTGTAAATTTTCTCAGATTCTATATTTTCAAATAGTTGTATCTCAGCCAAATATCGACCTATCATAACAAACCATATAACCATATATAACCAAACCATATATAATTTGCTTGATTATATACATTTTATTCCCCCCAAAATTGTAAAAAAAATACACTTTTTTTTGTCTGTTCTAAGTATTTTCTGATTTATGGAGTGACAAAATGACATACCCAAAATCCCCTCTTTAAAAACTTTTGACTCTAATATGCCAAAAAAATGTAAACAAGAATTTTGAAACTGACTTCATCCAGTGTTTAGACTTTTGTACTAGAAATGTATGCAAATTAGTGCATATTTAATAAACAATATCTCATTTGCATATTTAAACCTAACATTTTAGAAAACTTGTAATGCAAAAAATGTTTGCAATTATGAATGTAATCAATCAGCTGGGTAAGTAAAGTGATAACTGTTTGTTAATGTAAAAATAAATGTTTTTTCCCCCTCAGATAAACATGAGACCAAACTGAAAGGTGTCATCTACTTCCAAGCCATAGAAGAGGTGTATTACGATCACCTGCGCAGCGCAACTAAGGTAATGAGCGAACCGATGTGGTTTACCGTCAACGTCGACAAATCAAGCTCCGCACCACAGCGGCAACTTTGCCGAGCACACAGTGAAAGTTTAAACAGACAGGCGTCTTTTTATAAAGAGAATTTCTTACAGCAGAAGGCAAAAGAGATCAAAGGCGGCTTCATGTTCATGTACATTTCGTCATGCTTTCTTTTTTTTTTCACTTCAGCGACATGCCTTTTTTCCCCCTGCCCTGCTGTTCTCCGTCTTCTCGCACTTTAACGCGCACTTTGTCTTTTTTTCTCTCCTCACAGAGTCCGAATCCTTCGCTGACCTTTTGCGTGAAGACTCACGATCGACTTTATTTCATGGTGGCTCCGTCTCCAGAGGCCATGCGCATTTGGATGGACGTTATAGTAACGGGAGCCGAGGGCTACACGCAGTTTATGACCTGAGGGAGAGCGGATGCAATTCTGCCTGCGGTGATGGCAGGCTTCATTTAAGAGGAAGTGTAACATATGCAAAATTACGTTTCAAAAACTTCAGCCAGCACTGATTTCTTTGTCAACGAGACAGGAGAAGAACTGCATACAGGCTGGCCTGATGACGACGTGTTATTGTGCAACCGATGGTCAGATGTTTTATGTTACTAAAAGCGAAGCTGAAAATATATATATATAAATAGATGGAAAGAGAGAGTGAGAGAGAGTGTATTGTTATAATACAGAAACAAGAGAGTTACAGAGCTTACAGTATTTTACAGCATTTCAAATCAATCATATGCTCAGTGCTTTTTTTTAATATATATATGTATATTTTATAGTTTTATGGTGCCAGGTCTTCAGGTCAGTGTAATACCAACACTTATTTTTACTTGTCGTTATTTAGGCGCAGTTACATGATTACAATGAGATTAAACGTAAAAGTACATGATTGCAGTCAAAATCTCTTTAGGTGCAAAGACAGCATTC
This sequence comes from Cirrhinus molitorella, assembly GCA_033026305.1. Lineage (NCBI taxonomy): Eukaryota > Metazoa > Chordata > Actinopteri > Cypriniformes > Cyprinidae > Cirrhinus > Cirrhinus molitorella. The sequence goes on from CM065119.1 coordinate 48,158,851, forward strand.
GCATTTTGAATTGCTATGAAAGATGTTTTACTGTGTGATGTACACTACCAGTCACACCCTCGCATTTAATGCTTTTTAAAGAAGTTTCTTATGCTTATCAAGGTTTTCACTTGATCAGAAATACAGAAAAAAGTAATATTGTGAAATATTATTATGATGATGTAAATCAATGTTTTTCTATATTAATATGCATTGAAATGTAATTTATATCTGTCATTAAAGTTGCATTTCCAGAATCGTTACTTCAGTCTTCAGTGTCACATGATCCTTCAAAAATTATTCTAATATGCTGATTTATTAACAGATTTTTTGGAACCTGTGATACTTTTTTACTTTTTTGATCAACGAAAGGTTAAAAAAGAATCACATTTATTTAAAATAGAAAGGTTTTCTGACGATATACAGTACTGTTCAAAAGTTTGGGGTTAGTACATTTTTATTCTTTTTTTTTTTCGAAAGAAATTAATCCTTTTATTCACCAAGGATGTGTTAAATGAATACAAAGTGATAGCATAGATGTACATTGTTAGAAAAATTTTTTATTTTGAATAAATGCTGTTCTTTTTAACTTGTTATTCATCAAAGAATCCTGAAAAAAGAATCACAGGTTGCAAAAAAATATTGTTTGCAACATTGATAATTTTAATAATAAATCAGTATATTAGAATGATTTCTGAAGGATCACGTGACACTTAAGACTGGAGTAACAGCTGATGAAAATTCAGCTTTGAATCACAGGAATAAATTATATTGTAAAGTAAATTAAAATAAAAAAACCATTATTTTATATTGTAATAACATTTTGCAATATTACTGTTTTTTTCTGTGTTTTTGAGTAAATAAATGCAGCCTTGATGAGCATAAGAGACTTCATTAAAAAACATTAAATGAGAGGGTGTGTCCAAACTTTTGACTGATAGTGTATATGTGACCCTGGACCACAAAACCAGTCATAAGTCGCTGGGGAATATTTGTAGCAATAGGCAAAAATACATTGTATGTGTCAAAACCGTAAATGTATCAAAACTTAATTTTTGGTAAGTAATATGCATTGTTAGAACTTCATTTGGACAACTTTAAAGGCAATTTTCTCAATATTTATTTTTTTTGCACCCTCAGATTTTTAAATAGTTGTATCTCGGCCAAATATTGTCCTATCCTAACAAACCATACATCAATGGAAAGCTTATTTATTCACTCAATTTCACTCAATAGACCCTTATGACTGGTTTTGTGGTCCAGTGTCACATATAATGTTTTTTTTTCTTCCTGCAGAGATTATTAAACATGGCTCAGGTGCTCAGACATGTAACTATTAGCTGTATGCCTGCTACCTGGTTTGTAACTTTATCATACAAGATTATTTGGTAGGGGACCATTGCAGTAAATAATTTTGTTTTTGAGATCTTGGTACTTTTTGTACTGACAAGGTTTCGTCTTGCCAAAGCTTCAGCTGTCTTGATATATGTACTCTGACTTGCACATCTTTTATTTCAGGGTGTAAAAAAAAATGCCACTATGATTTATAATCACATATTTTGTGTATTGTGCTATTTCAGATTATTGATATCCTCTTTAACGAGAACAGTGTGAACTTTTGATAATTCAGTGTTATAACACTAACGATGTATTTTTAAATATTAACTTTTTCATTTGACAAACAAGTAGCGTATACTCAGAGGCAAATAAAAAAAAGTCTAACAAAATATATGGTTTTGTTGTGCTCGTATAGGGGAGAGCTGAGCTAGTTGTGAGTTTTCACTCTAGCGAGTATTTCTCAGGCTTGGTTATTTTTAAAAGTCAGTTTCTGCAGAGACAAACGTTAATGTCTTGAGTGTAAAATTTTTGGTCATTTCCACTATTATGGCCCAGGTGAAAAAAAAATGCAGTGGGGAAAGATTTAAAAACTAAAATGGTAGCACTTTACAATAAGGTGTCATTTTATTAACATTAGTTAATGTATTATTTCTTATTTATTTATTACATTATTTTTTCATCTTATTAATGTTAATGTGAGTTAATCAAAACATGGTTGTTCATTGTTTTCTCATGTTAGAACAGAGTGCATTAACTAATGTTAACAAGCACAACTTGCGAATTTAATGCATTAGTAAATGCTAAGAATCTAAGATTAATAAATGCTGTAGAAGTATTGTTCATTTTAGTTATGTTAACTAAAAAACCACTAAAACGGTTGTTACAACTGTTAGAATTTATGAATTAGGAAAAAAAAATAAAAAATATATATATATATATTGTAAATAGCACAGGTTGTTGCAATAGTTTGTATGGGTAAAGATTATATTCCATGAAATTTCTTACAGTAAATATATCAATACGCATTGCTAAGAACCTCATTTCAACAACTTTAAAGACGATTTTCACAATATTTAGATTTTTTTGCACCCTCAGATTACAGATTTCTTGACCAAATATTGTCCTTTTCTAACAAACCATACATCAATGGAAAGCTTATTTATTCAATTTTCAGATGGTCACATATTATAATTAGACTGTATACGTGTATGAAACATTGTTTTACAGTTGACTGTTATCTGAATGTATTTTTATTTTTTTTTATCAGATGTAACAAAAATATGATTCTTAACACTTAAAAATTTAGTCGGGAAGAGCAATTCATCAGCACTTTGTAACTGCAAAAAAAATCCAACAAGTTTGTTATAAATGAATGTTAGTATAATCTTACTGAAGTACTGAAATTTATTTAGCACCTTTTTAATGCACCAAAAAGGAGGTGATTAGAACGTCACACGATGATCCAAAGCTGGAAAAAAATACAAATTCACATTCACACAAACACTAAACACCATCAAGGTACTGAAATAATGCAATAAACATTTATTTAACAACATTAGATACAACCCTAATGAACAACTTGTCAGATAGAAACCGTTGTTTCGAAGTAAAAACAAATATGAAATGTAAAACAAGGAATTTTACAATGTCAGTTTACCTTTTTTTTTCTGTACATAATAGTCTTTTGCAATTCCAAATACAGTATTTTACTGTTTTTTTAACATATAGTAAGGGAATTTACTGTTAACCCGATGAATAGGTTTTTACCATAGCATCTTTACAGTCTTTTACTGTTAAAATCACAATTTCTTAGTGTTATAGTTAAGACATAACCTTTGTGACAACTTTCCTGTGTTATAACAAGCCCTGGTCTTCCCTAACAAATCATGTGTATAAATTTCCCTCCCAAAAACAAGCAAAATAAGGTCCTCTCACAATATTCTAGACCTAAAATGTTGATAATACTCACATTGCACATGGCATTACACCATAGCCAGTGCTATATTTGCCTAACAGGCAGAACATAACTGGCAAATCATTTTTATGACATCAGGGGGTCAGTTCCGCATGCAGATACTCGTAAGAGTTCAGTTATAAATGACTGATAAATGACAGTGTAACCGCATGAACAGACTTCTTAAGCCAACTGTAATGGACAGGGAATTTCCCAAGGCAGAGTAAACATGGAAAACAAAAAGTGCATGTTTGTTTAAGGTTTGAACAAAGAAACGATTTGTCTATTTGGGGGATTCTGTCTGGAGAATGAACCGCGCGGTTGTTTTTCTCTGTGTGCCCGAAAGAGGGCGCAACTCGTCGCGTCTCGCCGGTTCAACGCGTGTTTTCATGCTCCAGATGCGAGGGCTGGATCTGCGTTCCGCTCTGTGTTCTGCCGAGGCCCCGGGGCCCTGAGCTTGTTTTCTTCTCAGCCTCGCACCCAGTCATTACCATAACAGTTAAATGCAACTACAAATGTCATCAGCGTTATAATGATGCCATCTGTCTCCTCCGCCAGCAGAGGCTCACCAATTAATTTATCACTTGATGCTAATTCATCTCACTTTAAAATTAAGCAACATAAAAGCAAAAGGAACCAACCTCGCAGAGATAATAAAGGCAAAGAGCGGCAGGCTAATTTTTAACAACAAATTGGAACAAGAACGTCGCTTTTAGGTCAAAAACGCAACGTGTAAACACAACAAAGACGCTAATTAAACTTGTAAGATCTTGGAGTTTCAAAGAGCAGTTGAAGTCTCGCGTATCAAAGTGAGAGGGGAAGGTTTGTGGCTTAAAATCACTAGGGACTGAGCTGACATGATCAACTGTTGAGCCGGTGGAGAAGATCAACTCGGGGCCACTGGGGAATCGAGAGCCCTCCACTTTGAAGCCGTGATCAACCGACCTAATCCAGCCATGAGAACCGGCGAGCATCCTCACAGAACAGAAGCACACTCACACACTCGCTCCTGTTTACACATGTAAATTCACATAAACGTAAATAATAACCATTCAGGGAAAAAAAACAGCAATGCACAAGGGGTGGGGAAAATACCAACTCCTTGAGTTTGTCCTTGAGTGTCTCGTGTTTTAGTTAGAGATGCGAGACGCACCCCAAACACAGCGGCGTCCCGCGGGAAGCGCCAGACAAATGCACTTTCTCAAAATCAAACAACTTCAGCGCTGCCTTGCGCTCCCGAAGGAACAGTCAGTGAAATGTCTGCGGTTAGTTCACGCCGTGCAACACGGGTTATTAGTCACATTATCTTGCAAGTTTGTTATTCCAAATAAGGGAGTGGGTCGTCAAACCTCTCGAAACCTGTTGAAAGGTTATCCCGATTCCCACGGTACGGCGCTTCGGCTGAAAATAAGAGCCATTTTGCTGAGGTGATTCCTTGTTGGATGTTATAAAGCTTAAAAAAAGTTACAGCAAGTAATCGAAACTTGAAACGATTTGATCGCTCGTGGAAGGGAGTGAAAAAAGACAACAATGAATTCAGAAGGAGATGATGATGAAATTGTGATGTAACTGTTACTAATGTGTGCTATACATGAACTTGGCATGGTGCGTTTGCTCTCTCACCCACTCCTTACTTATTTTCTGGCTAACATACAGAGTGCCAGAGAGGGCTTTTTTATTTAAAAAAAAAAAAGGCCAAAAGAAAGTAAATTAACCCTTTCACTGTTCCGTCTGGGGCACTTTGTGCTCTTTTTTCATTCACTTCTTTTCTTATCACATATTTATATATCAATTGAAAGCCTTAAATCTCAAAATTCATCCTGTGGAAACCGTTTTAAAATTGGAGATTGCATTACCATGCAAATGGTACTTTCAAATCTTAGCAGTCTCCTTCCCCTTAATGGGCAGTGTCAAGTGTCAAAAATATGAACAAAATGTATTTTGAAAAAGGTATTTTGTAATCAAAACTTTGACAAAATACATACTGTTGTAAAGTTCTAAGTGTCAGGATTCCATATATGTGACCCTGGACCACAAAACCAGTCTTAAGTAGCTCATCTATAGGCCTATTTGTAGCAATAGCCAAAAAGACATTGTATGGGACAAATATATCAAAAATCCTAAGGATATTAATTAAAGATCATGTAAGAGCTTTATTTTGGACAACCTTAAAGGTGATTTTCTCAATATTTATTTTTATTTTTTTTTTTTGCATCCTCAGATTCTAGATTTTCAAATAGTTGTATTTGGCCAAATATTGTCCTAACCTAACAAACCATATATCAATAAAAACCTTATTTATATGATTTATAAATCTCAGTTTAAGGAAATGCACCCTTATGACTGGTTTTGTGGTCTATACGGTCACATGGTGGCTATTTTGTGATAGATTGACAGAGAAATGTTGACATTTATGGCAGAAAAATGCATTTTAAACAAATCAGTGGAGTTTGGATGGCACCCGGTGGCTGTTTGTGGTTTAACGATCTAAATAAGATTTCACAGGAACCTCTTTTTTTTAAATATCAACTTCAAATTTGGAACATATAGTCAAACCAAAAATTATTCAGACACCAGATATAATTTCTATAATTTAATATTTTTTTTTTACTAGTGGGTGCAGGTTCATTTTTGTAAGTGAGGATAGCAAAATAAAGTAAACAGTGGCATATTATACCCAAAAAATTCTTCCTACAGTGGACTACCAGTAAAACTGATAAACATTTGGGACCAAAAATTAGTCAGACACTTTGACCTGACCATATTTTGCTTAAGTGTTTTTTTTTTATTTTCTAATGCGACATTTTCACACCACAGACCGAACAAAATTAAGCATTACTTGATAATTAGTCAACAAAGTATTGATAGTTGTGTAAATATTGTCATACTAACAGTTGCCTGAATTTTTGCTTGATTGTAATCCATTTATCATAAAAAAAAGGAAATCATAAAAAAATATTGACATTAAATACAACACCTGTTACAACAGGTGGGGGGCAGTTAAAGGGTTAAAGAAATAAACAAACAATAAATCACAATATTTGCTTTTAATGCCATTTATGGATTTAGTCACGCACCTTAAAAACTGCATCTCATGTTTGAATGTGCATAGTTTAATTGTTTTACATATGGACAGCTGGATTTATTTGGAGGGGAACAGATTTATCACTCCAAGCAGCGTTTTTAATCCTCAAAAGCTGTGATTAATTAACGCCACAGTCTGGACCTACATCTCTATTTGCAACATCAGCTATTTAAGGTGGAAAAATCTCAATACAAACAGAAACTCAAGTATGATGGCCCAACAGCACTGGAGCAGTCTGTGGCTGAGGTGTCCATGTGTGTGTGTGTGTGTGTGTGTGTGTGTGTGTGTGTACTGCTGACTTTCTCTCACGCTTTGCGCAAACAGGGCGCCCCCATGGACCAATTAAGACACGGCGAGTTGGGAGAGTCAGCGCTTTCCTGGGAGAGATCCCACACTTCAACAACCATTATTATCTCAGTCTCTTCAACGTTACGACTGCGGTCACGAAGATTGCATCAGGCCTCACTTCTACAACTGCGAGGCTGAGCCGACTCACAAGAGGAATTACAGTATCACAGTACCTTCAGAAGCCCCTCTTTGATCCCGTCGCTCTCTGACTGCTCCTCGAGAAAGCAAGGTGTCATCTTGGTTCACGCACGGCTATTAAGTGTAAATAAAATCAATTTCTCCTCAGTCGAGGAAGACGTTGTCGGCTATAAAGCGGAGGAATATCTGACAGTTTTACACGTTTCTCCGTGTTTTTGTAAGATGCTTAGCGCTTCTCAGTCTCCCTGCACATCCCCTCATAAGCCAAAAAGCCAAGTTTCATAATAAAAAAGCCAATCGAGACAACTCAACTCAAATGTTTGTGAGAGGACAGTCCATTGACTGTGAAGGGCGTGTCATTTCAGTGAAACCGATTAAGGCACTTCCCAGATAGCACATGTACGTCTGCAAGATGTCTGTTAAAGATCTCTTGATCTGGAAAGCATCTGCTGTGTACAAACGTCTGGCAGATATCTGTAAGATGTCAGTTTTACATGCATTCTAAATCCTAAACATCTTAAAGACATCTAATAGATGTCTATTTGAAACGTCCAATAGACGTATTGCAGATGTCTTGCAGATGTACCTGTGCTATCAGGGTAGTTGCAGTTATGTTTGTGTAAAGTAACTTTTCAGGGAATGTCGTTTAAATTAATTTTCACTTGTTTAACAGCTTTTTATATAGAGTGATTATCTATATCCCGCAAATGCATTGCTTGTCTGTTTAAACAACAGTGCTGAGGCTACACAAGATCTTAGCAAAGGTTTTTCTTTTGTCTATTTTTACATCCACGTCAATGTATAGTTGCATGCTGCATGCAGCAGATGCAGTTTGTGCTCTTAAAAATTGCCACTTTGCGAAAAAGCTTGTGTTGTTTTTAAAGCTTCCACGAAAAATAGTTTTACACATTTCAAACGTCTGGCAGACGTCTGTCAGTTTTACATACATTCTAAATTATAAACATCTTAAAGACATCTAATAGACGTCTATTTGACATCAGATAGGAAACGTCCAACAGACGTATTGCAGATGAGCAAATTACGTCTTGCAGATGTACCTGTGCGATCAGGGTTGTTGCAGAAGCTGAGGCTGCACAAGACCTTAGCAAAGGTTTCTCTTTTGTCTATTTTTACATCCACGTCAATGTATAGTTGCATGCTGCATGCAGCGGATGCTGTTTGTGCTCTTAAAAATTGGCACTTTGCGAAAAAGCTTGTGTTGTTTTTAAAGCTTCCACGAAAAATTGTTTTACACGTTTCAAACGTCTGGCAGACATCTGTAAGATGTCAGTTTTACATGCATTCTAAATAATAAACATCTTTAAGACATCTAAAAGACGTCTATTTGACATCTGATAGGAAACGTCCAATAGACGTATTGCAGATGTCTTGCAGACATACCTGTGCTATCAGGGTTGTTGCAGTTATGTTTAAGTGTAAAGTAACTTTTCAGGGAATGTCGTTTAAATTAATTTTCACTTGTTTAACAGCTTTTTATATAGAGTGATTATCTATATTACGCAAATGCATTGCTTGTCTGTTTAAACAACAGTGCTGAGGCTACACAAGATCTTAGCAAAGGTTTTTCTTTTGTCTATTTTTACATCCACGTCAGTGTATAGATGCATGCTGTAGATTTTGACATGCACTTTGCGAAAAAGTGTGTGTTTTACACATTTCTCCGTGTTTCTGTAAGATGCTTATCCCTTGCATATCCCCTCATAAGCCAAAAAGCCAAGTTTCATAATAAAAAAGACATTTGTGACAGCTCAGCTCAAATGTTTGTGAGAGGACAGCTCCATTGAATGTGCAGGGCGTGTCGACCAAAGTCATTTGAGTGGAACCGATTAATCAAAGACACTTGTTGCAGTTGTTTAAGTGTAAAAGTAACTTCTCAGGGAATGTCGTTTAAATTCAACAGAGACAAAACTGGAAAACACGGGCCGAAAGAGGGAGCGAGAGCGCTCGTTGCAAATCCCATGGCAACAGCAACCAGAAAACATGTCTAAAATAGGGGGCAGTGTTCGCTATTACTATAGCAACAGGAAGACATAGCTCCTTCAATCAGCTTTAGGATTTGCTGAGGGGGGAAAACAAAGCTTGATTCTTTGAAAAACCGTTATTAACGGGAACTAAACGAGATGTACTATGAGTTTGAGGGTAATTTGTCTCGTCTTCACTGTGACCGCGCATGACTTGAATAGCTCAGCATAATCTAGCGCCGGTCCTTCTGAAGTTCGGATGGAATGATCAACAATGCATAAAACAGTGGATAAAAGACTACTGCATTATTTCTCCCTCTAAGATAGCGTTTGTGTTTTGCTCGTTTGCAGAATTTAGCATCAGCTTCTCTCAAGGGCAGGGAAAAGCTGATGCCGAAATGGAAATAATGACGTTAAAGAGGGCACCTGTTACACGCACTGCATTAGAATATTCTATATATGTTTTTTCCCCCCAATTGTTCTTTTTGTCTTCAGTCTGAAGAAACAATCAGTCATTTATTTTGGGACTGTGTTTATTGTAAAGTGTTTTGGGTTGACTTTTCCAGTTTTGTTAAAAAATACTTATATCCAAATTTCTGTAGGATATAACCCCCCAAAAATGTGTTTTTTGGTTATTCTTTGAATTTAGACCCTTCTCACTATACATTTATTATTAGTTTATTGCTATTCCTCGCTAAAATTTGATATTCATAAATGTAAATTTTCAAAGAAAACTCCTTACTTTTTACTTTCAGGAAAGATTTCGATGTGTATGTGAAGACTGCTTGTAAGACTCTTTCATGGTGTAAATCATAGCCTACAAGCTCTTTGTAATTGTTCTTGCTGTTCCTTTATTGCATATATATATATATATATATATATATATATATATATATATATATGGGGTTCTATTACGTCTCTTCCGAGTAACTGCAAGTGTTGGTTAATTAAGAAAACATGTAAGCATGTAAATAAGCTTTATTGCATAAAATAATAGTCTACTTATCAAATGCAAACGTGTTATATACAGCGTTTGAAGAGGGCAACTGCAAAACGCATATCAGCAAATGGCACAACTAGTGTTACAATGTTTTGTCAGTAAAGTTCCGTAAACTGCCCTTCCGCGACATGAAAGTTTAACCACTTTCAGAATGTGCTCCCGGGATGTTTACGTGAAACATGTGCACCGAGAGTGGAAAACCGAAGACCACTGGGAAGCAACGTCTCTCCGGCGGCAGCCAATGAGAGAACACAACAGTTCCTCAGCAGCCAATGAGTGCACGACAGGTTCGGTCCGGCCAGCGAATTGGCTAGCAGGTTGTAGCGCTGATGCAACTAACCTGCAACAACAGCCACGTATCTCCTGGGTAGCAGAAAGTGTTCTTCCTCGCTAGAAGAAATCAAGTAGTCCCTGTGAAACAATACATATTTGAACGGGAGAGCATGCTATGTGTGTTACGATATGAATATTTCATGCATAACCAGATACTGCAACTGTATGATAATCATCCAAACTCATGGTTTCATTACACACTCTTCTCTCAGAGCCTCAAAACCACGGTGTTTTTAAGCTAAGGGACGTGCCGGGGGTATTTTGCGTTTTCTCCAAAGTCGTTGAGAAAGTCCTAATTCTTGTGGGCGTTTTCGCCGGCGCGAAGTGTGAAATTTATCTCATCCAATACATCCACAGGGCGGAGGAATCTAAGCACTGGGGGCTGACCAAGTGACGCAGCTGGTTGCTAGGTGTGGGTGACCTGATGCATTGACTCAATTAGCCGATTCTCAGTCATCAACTCCATCACAACAAAGCAAGACCTACACTTCAGTCCTAGACACTCCGAAGGAGACATGGCTTTTTAATTCAGTAGACTCTTCGATCCTAAAGAAACGCCGTGCTTTGCTCTTGCAACGCACCCCAAGCCCAAAACATTTCAGCAAGAATGGAGTAAGTACAACTTGCATGACTTCTTGTTCTTTTGTTCAGGCTTTTGTTGTTTTGTCTTTGGGCTTTGTACTTTTTAGGTGCATTGCTTTTGTTTAAGTGTTGTTAGGAGTGTTGTCACTTGTAACAGTGCTTCAGGCGATGTTTTAGACACTGCTGTCTTATTGGAAAAACTTTCAGAAACTCCTTTTAATCGTGGCTGTACAGTTTTGGAACTTTAGATATGATACCAGTATGAGTTAGATAATAAACCTTTTCATATGTTAAATTAATTTTGACGCGCATTCTGTTATTTTAAGCACTTTCAGATGAGACTTGTTTAACAGCTTTTTATAGAGTGATTATTTATATCACACTAATGCACTGCTTGTCTGTTTAAACAATAGTACTGAGACTACACAGGATCCTTTGTCTATTTTTACATCTACGTCAGTGTATAGTTGCATGCTGCATGCATGTTTGTGCTCTTTAAAATTGCCACTTTGCGAAAAAGCGTGTGTCGTTTTTAAAGCTTCCACGAAAAATTGCTGTCTTTGGTTTGGCATTACGTCATAGATTGTAAGCCACGTGCTGGCCAAGTTCAGACAGCCAGTTCAGAGACGTCTGCACAGTATGCACCTGCCATCCTCGTAGAAATTACTTGGAATGCTCGATTGCAAAAGAAAAAGACAAGAAGAAACCTTTGTTGTTGCTCTTTCCCCTTTTTCCAAGTCGTCTCCGTTGACTCTGTGAGCATAAAATGTTCTGACCTTAGATTGTAAACAAACTGGACATCACTTGGATGCAAAGGTTATTAGAGCACTGGGAAGCACCTTAGGTTGCATCATGCAAACAAAAGAGTGTCCAGGTAACTTGTGGAAAGCACCGCTGAATATATTACAATAAAAAAAGTTTTTTGTGATTTATTATTGGCATGCTCCTAAATATGATCTGAAGAAGCTTTACATTTGTGTGTGTCTTGTATATTTAGGCTGCTAATAAATTTCCCACAAGTAGAGCATTCGCCTGGTTCTCTAGGATCTCGGTAGAACTCCCCTAAGTGGGCACGAGGGACTTTGATGGATGGAAGAGTGGTAGTTTTCTAAATTGGTCCCTCGCTAATCACCAGTGTGTCTCAGCTGATGCTGTAGCAAAATGGAGGGGGTTATAGTTATTTTACTCAGTTTGCACTGTATTGTCAACACTCCGAAAATATAGATTTATGGGCACTTGGAGATATTTTGGGAGAGCCAGGATAAGTTTAGAATGGAAAGTCCCACCAACTAGGACATAATGATTTTTTTCCTCCCTTCCTCCATCCTACTTTAGCAACCGAAGAATCACGTTTGGTGTGATAGTGTCGTCGATACCAGATACACCTAATTCTCCATAGGCAATGCGCTTCAACGCATCGTCTCTCATCACATTTTCCCTCTTTTTTTTTTTTTTTTTAGGTTTCATAATGCGCACCAAGCCCTGTTTTCTGTGGCTCAACTCTCAAACTTCACTGTCGTGCACCGTAAGCTCGGACGTTTGAATCGTAGGACCAACGGACAGGATGATGACAATGTCAGCACCCATTTGGAAGACTCTACTCGTCTGCCCGGCAGACCCCCTCACTCTCTCTCACCCACAGGCTAACCACAGCCAATCGGAGGGGCGCAGAGGGGAGGGGCCAGAGGAGAACCAGCACTTAATTGGTGAGTTGCAGTGAATACAGTTTTTTATTTTTCCCAGTTTCAGGTGGGCACCGCACTGCAGCACATTTCGTTCTCCTTGAACAGTGAGTAAAACTACCAACGTGCATCTGTTTTCTGTTATTTGTAGATAACATGCTCGCTTAATGCTATCTTTCGCATTTTGGATTTAGTAAGCACGCTGAGATACGATTTGCATTTTTTGTTTTTTAGCGGTTTGTTAAAATGATGCTGGGATAGTTGTTTATTTGGTTGAAGTGATTGTGCCTCGTTGGGTCTCCAGGCCAATGATTAACATGCTGACCTCTGTTTTCCCCATAGGTGATGGTCTTAGTGACTGGATGACGGAAGAAGTAGATTTCTCCTCTTACCTCCCAACCCCTCACTCCTCTCCCTCCCCCAATGCATCCCTTCCCCCCTCGCCCCTCCAGCATGACATCCAGGTGCCCTCAGATTTGGAGGTCATGACCTCTCTGCTGCAAGAGGAGCTTGCTCAGCTGGAGGATTACTTCCTGTCTGACCCGCTCCCGGAAAAAGCCTCCAAACTGGGCAAGTGCGACAAGGGTCCAACGGCAGTTGGTCCACCGTCGTATTACCAGTTGCCCTACGCATCATACTCTACTTCCAGCCAATCCGAATCCAGCCCTCTACTTGTTACCCTGGCAACTGGGGAACTTGACTTGCTGAGCTTCTGTGGGGGTCCCATTGGCCGTGCCAAGATTCCCAGACATGCCCCTTACAGTTGCAGCCGCCCCAACAGCAACGTCTGCAGCCGCAAGAGAGTTTCCGATGGGGTGAGGGTGAGTGACAGCTACGAAAGTAGCATCTGGAGTTCCAAAGGAAATTCCTCAGGTAACTCAGCTGTTGCACCTGGTGGGAGCTACAGCTGTGCCGAAGATGAACGGGTGGTAGGGAAAGGCTACTGCCTAGGCAGTGCGGTGGAGATCAGGCGGTGCGCCATTTTACCCAAAGAGGAGAAGAACTGCCGCTACACGGAAGAGGCCGGCGGCGCGACCAAGGCCGGCGGGTACAACTTTAGCGGATCCCTTCAAATTCCCCACAAGAAAGACGACATGATGATGTACAGCGTCCGGGAAGCCAGTTTAGGCGGCATAGGAGGAAGCGCGGAGATGGAGATGATGAGCGAAGCCAAGCACGGTGCTAGCGACGCGAAGGCCAACAACCCCTGGAAGACCGAACCCAATGAAAGCTGCTTCCTCCAAAGTACAACCCAAGAAGAGGCCTACCACAGCTTCCTCGGGGCCATCAATGACCCGGTGAAGGCGGAGAGCGCCGAGATCCACCGGCAGCATAACTTCCACTGTGGCTTTCTCGAAGGCCAAAGCCCCGACTGCCTGAGCGGTGACCGCCACGGACCTGAAATGGGCTCCCCGTGCGGCAGAGGAGTCTGCGTGCTGAAAGAAGACCCCTGCATTGTGAAACCAGACCTCGAGGTGCCACTAATCGAAGGGAACCAGGGTGAACGCAAACAGAAGAAGAGAGACCAGAACAAGACTGCAGCTCACAGGTATTGTCAGAACCGCAAAGCTGTCGGTTGTATTCTAGTTCTATTTGGTTATGCTTAGTAGCTGCTTGTGGTATTTAAAAGACCACACCTTCTGGAAGTAAAACTGGCTTTTTTTTTTTTTTTTACAGGTATCGCCAAAGGAAGCGAGCGGAGTTGGACACGTTGGAGGAACAGCTTCACGGTCTGGAGGGTAGAAACCGTGAGCTACGGGACAAGGCGGAATCGGTGGAGCGTGAGATCCAGTACGTGAAAGACCTCCTGATCGAGGTGTACAAGGCCCGCAGCCAACGCCTCAAACAGGAAACCAGCGCCTGACCAAAAGCTCGACCACCTGACAATGGTCCTGCAAGTAGAATTGTTAGCAGTCTGAAAGGCAATGGAGCTTTGAGTTGGAATGTTTTTTTCTGACTGAATGTGTTCTTTTTTTAGGATATGGTGGAGGTTGTACTATTGCACGTTACTCAATCATTTAATTTTCGTTACAAACTGACAAAGTCCATCAACAGCTGCAGCACAGACATCCACTTTCTCAGAAATAACTCCAAATCAGTCAATATGCACTGTGATTATGTCTTCGACTGTAACGGCAGCCGTTTCCTATCGTTTTACGTTTCTCAAGAGTGGCTAGACGGCTCATCTTCTGGTCGCCATTAATGAGCTTTAACAGCAGAGCGTTTACTGTTCAGGACTGACAGAAGATCAACACCGAATAACGCGAGATCGAATCAAACGCATCTTCATTTTATTTAGAAAAGGCTGTAAGGTAATATCACAAGTTCCGCATATGACCTGCACTGATTTTTAATTTATACAGAGGCTGTGTTTTGTTTTTTCCTTTTAAATTAATTTATTAGCAGTTTCAACATTTATGGTACTAATAATAGTTCCTTTTTTTTCCTTCCATATATTGATTAAGGAATGAGCACTGATATTAAAAGCAATCTGTTTCTTATATATTGAGTTTCAGGGGAAGCACTTCTCAAAATAAATTTCCCTCAGGAATATCGAACCTGATGACGTGTTTTTGAATCCCCAATTTTAGATTAGTCCTGCAGCTCAGGTATACGATTTATGTCCAAAGTCATGGAGGTATGTCAGTTTGTAACTCAATGCTGAAGATATGGCACTGCCTAATAATGTTATGTGTGTTGATTCCCTGTATTTCTGTTCTTGCATGCAGATTTCATGGCTCTTTACAAAGAATGTCTGTTTTCCTTTCGTCTGAATGACATGTTACTGCAAAGTCTTTCTTGCTTCACAAGTCCTATTTTATATTCTCTTGGCTAACATGTTTCATTAGAGGTGAATGAGTGGCATTTGATTCACAAACTACTGTTTGGCCTAATGCCTCTGCTGTTATTGCGACTACAATCAGGGTTTGTGATTTTATAAAGCTTGTTTGCTCTAATGTACAAGTGTGTGTTGGGGGACAGAAAGTAAAATCTTTGTAGTGATATGGCTTTTTTAATAATCACTGAAATGATTGTGGTGGCTTTAGAATTGCAGACTTTCCAGCTTTTTGGCAATATTTCATCAACAATGTATAAATGACACAAGTTCAGTTTATTTTTTAATTTGCATTTGCGATCATGCACAATCCTTGACAAATGTTATGATTTTCCTGTTTACAATTTAGTCGATTTCAGGAGTTTATTCTGGTTACCTGTCTAGTGACTGATTTTCTACTTGATCGAATAGGAGACATGCATTCATCACAATCACAATTACAACAACAACAACAAAAATCAACTGCTAATCAGGCTTGGATTAGTTCCTCCTTATTCTTCCTATTTATGGCATTTTTTACCGAAGTGTCGTGTGTACCTTACTACGTAGCAATATTACAAATATCATTTGATTCCTCTAAATAAGCAGCCTAGATACTGAGAGAGCTTAGCATATCGACTTTAAAATATGCTTTCCTTGGCGGTATACAATCATGTTTATGAAATATAGCTAATTATGCGCTGTGTTGTACGGTCATTTTGTGAAGTTGAGAATTTTATTTTCCTTTTTTTTAACAACCCAAAACGAAGGCACACGATTTCCAAGAGTTTACACCAGCTATAATACTAAGACTAGTCATTTTGTACGAGGCATTTCGATGTATCGTCTCCGATTACTTACTTTGTGTTTCCTGTTATTCCATTGAATTTCAAATAAAGTGATTTGTGTCAGCAGCAGTGCATTTTGGCGATGATGGCTTCATTTTAGAGCTTAATCGGTAGACCTTGAGTTTAACGGATAAACCGAGTTTATCCCTTGTTTGGCCGGGAAATTGTTTACAGCTTTGAAAGCCAAAATATATGCAGCAGAGCTATTCCCTATCCTCACTAACGCACGATGTGGAGGAAAAGGAAACTCCACAGAATGTCAGTTACGTGCGTGCGTGCTCGTGCGTGTGTGTGAGGGAGAAAATAAAACGAATAAAAAAGAATAGCCTAATACCATTATACCAATGTAGAAAGTCGAAATATATATATATTTTTGATATATTTGTGTTTTATTATTAACTGTAGTTTTCACTCATGCATTTTGTGTTATAATAGTCGTTTTGGATTATAGTAAACATTTACGTTTTTTTATTTAATAATAAAAAAAGAAAACCATATGTACAGAAAATAAGAAGAAAAAAAATAACGGTTGATCCATTCATATTTATATCGGTCGGGTTATTTATAGCTTTGTTTCTAAACAACGATCAGCCTTGGTTGTTGTTCAATAGCACTTCTCATTTTTTTTCCACAGTATTTAAATATAGTCTTTATGTTCGTCTTTTTCACACACACTGAAGCGAAAACATACGATCACAAATCATCAGACAGCTCGAATGGGCCACTAAATTCAAATATATGTTAACCATTAAATATAGGCTATCTATGTTTGAGTGTCATTTTACCTAACATATTTGAATTATCACATAGCCTTAAAAAAATTCGATTCACACGTTAGAATTCACTTTTCCCCCTTTTTATGTACTAATCTTTATGCGTATATAAAATGACGTTTTTAAGGGTTTTCACAACAGTGGGTTAATAAAGCAAATCTACGCTTAAACTTTGCGCTTTACAGGCCTGTAATGATTTACACTAACAGTGTTCGTTTAGTAAGTTTCACGTGTCAAACAATCTTTTTTTTTTCCCAGTGGTAAGTTTCTTTAATAATATATAATTTGGATAAAATAATTCTTCACAAAAACTTCCACTTCAGATGCACGTCAAAACTGCTTTTCTTGCGACATTTGAAAAGTAAAACGTTTGGATGTTTTACGTCGTGCAATCTCAGATAACATAGTCATCTTAAAAACGAAACATAAACTGACAGTGCAGGACGATTTGTGAAGTCAAGACAAAAAGGCGAAACCAAAAATCACACGTGAGACAGACAAGCATATTTTCTATTCTATTTGCTATATTTTATTTATTCATTAAGGATTCCTATAGCCTAATGCAAACGACAAAATAAGAATGTAACTCATGAAAACCCGATTTCACATTTATTTCCCCGGTAAAACTTACATTTACGTCATGACAGAAGAAACACTTCGCCGATTTTTTCGATACACGGAGTCAGATACAATTTATATTTTGAGCTGGGCTAGATTTATATAAAATTATTGCAAATAATAAATACAAACAATTAATGATGCAAAATAGTCATAAAATTACAAGTGCTGTTTTATTATTATATACAGGGAAAAAACTAGAACGCGTGTGAATCAAAAATGCAAAAACGCTGTATTATAAAAACCTTACATCTGATATACATCAAAATGCACATTTTCTAAAGAAATGTTTTTGAGTTACTGCCATTTTCTCAAAATACACAGATGCAATTCCAGTCAAACTCTTTTGATCACAGATCAAATAAACGCAGACAAAAAGCAAGCTTTCCCAGCCACAGAAGCAGCCAGCATTCCACATTTAAATAATGTGAAATTACATCCTTTCTCTCAGACAAAAAAAAACTATGAGGCTGATGTTTATGTTTTCCCTTCAACCGACCCGTCCAACTTGCTGACAAGCCATTGATAATCCCTCTGAAATAAAGAGCTTTGGGATGTGTGACAGAGTTTTCCTCCTGCATCTAGAGACCTCAGAGCCTTGAGAAAAGGAAGGGGGGGGAGAAAAAAAAAAATGTGAAAATGACAGTAAGGATTTTTTTTAACCAGCTTTGTCTGTCTTTCAATTTTTTTTGCACAATTGTCAAAATGATGCAACACAGCACCAAATCAGCTCTATATTCATTTTCTTTCAGTTTAAATGCAATTCACCGAGAACTGCACAACTATATATTATTTTATGGGTGTGTAACATACACCACGACTATATGAAGAGTCTCTAAAACCTCTAAATCCATCTGACATCTTTCTTTAAAAAAATGCATTTTTATCAGGCTTCAATGAATAGGTTTTTATGTAAGTACTGGTACTTCTGATTGGGCTGAGGATGGGATTTTAGCGAGTTTGATGTAAAAGTATTTGATGGATGCATAATGTGTCAAGAGCATTCACTCAATATCATTATCTCATTTTAGCTGGCTTTGCATCTCAACTCTTCATATATATACACACACACACTGCTCTTACCTGCAGTAATGTGTTTTGTCGGCTAAACGCACGCAGAGTGGCCACAGCCGCCCGTCGCACTGCATGATGGGAATCATTACAGGCAGTTTGGAGAATCAAGCCTGGAGCGTCTGCATTGAGAAGCGCTCCATCCCCTCCGCCTAAAGCAGCCAGGTTACCTAAGGCCCCACAGCAGAGCTGTCGAATGACATTATCAGCATCCGACAGCAGAGACACGAGGGGACGGGCGGCTCCTATGGCGAGCTCCGTCCATACGTCTCTCTCGTGTCTGACGCCTTCCATTGCTGGTGTCCTCCTCGATTTGTCTTTAACGTCAGTTGCATTCTTGAAACCTTTATTGGAAATAGTCAGATCGGATTTTCCCATTGCGCTCAGCCAGTTTCCCAGCGCCTTGCAGGCTGCCCTACGAACGGATGGAGAAGGATCGCACAAGCAACCTAAGAGAACTTGGAATAAGTCGAACTTCACAGATGAAGATTCACTGATAACCTGTCTGACACCTGAGCCCAGGTGGCCCAGCAAGCCACAGCAGGCCGCACGGATTCCTTCATCTCGGTGACGCAACGCAAACTGCAGTTGGGTGGTTTCGACGGGAAGATGGATGAGGAGACGCGTTATGTGGGAGAGAAGGATAAGGAGTTCCACCGCGCACCCGCTGAGAAGTTCACTTTGTAGCAGGAGAGCCAACAGAGAACCTGCGGTTCTGACCTCTTCTGGTGAGGATCGAATTTTAGCCGTGGAGACCTTGGGGTGATCACCACTTCTTAACTCCTCCAGACTGTCTATAAGCCAGCTGATCTTGCACCCTTGCTGAGGTGTGAGATCATGAAGACGTCCTGCGGAGATCTCCAAACTGTCCATGAGCTCCTCTATACAACCGCTCTGCTGCTCTATTTTATCTCGTAGATGTTCTACGGTCTTCTGTGGATGTATTTTGCTTTTTGGTTGGACTTCTCTGACAGTTTTGTTTTTGGATAGCTGGTATTGAGTTTTTACACAACTGTTTTTAAATGCATCTACATCGCCTTTGGGCCGATCGAACCGCTTCTTCGATTTGATGTCACCTTTGATATGATCTATCTTGGTTTTCTTTGCGATTCCATTGCTCTTAAAGCGCTCCGCGCCATTCCCGAAGTGGTTAAGATGATTCTGAGTGTGGTCTGCTCCATTGTCTGAGCTCTCTGTGCTGTAAGGGAGGAAAGCGGAGGTCTGGGCTGCAGTGATAAGGCATGGAGAGGTGTGCTGCGGGTCAGATAGCAGCAGACGATTCAGAAGACACAGCGGAAGCTCCACCAGGGCAACGGGAAGAGTTTGAACCATCTGAACAAGAAGACAAGTCAGCAAAAAAAAAAAATACAATAATTACATTTCCAATATTCCAATGGACCGACACATCAGCCGTCTGAAATGCTTCATAAAACCATACCTGAACTAGACCGGCCACAATTTTTGAGCTTTGATACGATCGGAGAACAGAAAGAAGTTTTTCTAAGGGCAACTCCAGAGAGAAAGGGATGCAGAGAAGATGACAGCTCATCACCGATAGGCTGTTTAGTTCGGAGTCACCCCAGAAAAGACCGAGCTCAAGCAATGCAGCGCTGCTGTGAGTTATAAAATGAGAAATACACTGTTAACCTCTTTGATGCACCTCAAATAAACACTAAAAAGTGACCCTGGACCACAAAGACTAGTCTTAAGCAGCACGGGTATGTTTGTAGCAATAGCCAAAAATACATTTGATTTTTCTTTTATGCCAAAAATCATTAGGTTATTAAGTAAAGATCATGTTCCATGAACATCTCTCCAGTTTTAGAGTCATTGCACTGGCTCCCTGTCAGTTTTCTGGATTGATTTTAAAATTCTCATGCTGACCTATAAGGCTCTGCATGGTTTGGCACCACATTACCTGTCTTCACTGTTAACTGTTTGTACTCCAAGTCGTGATCTTCGTTCCTCTGATGCTGGTCTTTTAGTGGTACCTCCTACTTGTTTACGATCTATGGGTGATCTGGCCTTTTTTTCTTGTGCACAAAACTCTGGAATTCTCTTCCTTTTGAGATCAGACAGGATCAGTCTTTTAGTGTTTTCAAATCTGCTCTCAAAACCCATTTTTTCAGAACAGATTTTAAGTGATTTCTTTGTGTTGTATGGATGTTTACGATTATTTTATCTATTTATTTTTTTGTGATATTATTTTAATCTAAATTCTAAAAAATCTAAAATGTTTTTACATTTTTCTGTGTGAAGCGCTTTGAGATGTACCTTTAAAGGCACTATAGAAAATAAAGTTAATTATTATTATTAAGATATTTCATAAATTTCCTACCGTAAATACATCAAAATGTAATTTTTTATTATTAATATGCATTGCTAAAAACTTCATTTGGACAGGCAATTTTCTCAATATTTAGGTTTTTTTGCACCCTCAGATTGCAGATTTTCAAATAGTTGTATCTCGGCCAAATATTGTCCTATCCTAACAAACATCAATGGAAAGCTTATTCAGCTTTTAGATGATGTATATAATCCCATTTTTTAAAAACGGCCGCTTATGACTGGTTTTGTGGTCCAGGGTCACATATAAAAACAAACTGGTTTGACACCATAGGCTCACCAACTGGTGGTAAGAAAGTGGCTGAGTGCAGAAACGCAGTTTGTGGAGTTATCTGACAGGAAAGCCACACAGTTATACGGATCGCTGGAGAAAACCAATAAAGCAAGAGAGAGGAACACGTATAAACCTGAAAGCAAAAAAAAAAAAAAAAACAGGGACAAATGTATGCTATTAAATTACTGGTATATTAAAGCTGCAATACAGAAATAAGTGTATGTTCTCTTGATGTTCAATACCGTTAGGAGAGAAATGGCAACTCTGGGATGTTGTGTTTTCCAGTGTGGCGTTCACTTTAGCCCACAAGCGGGGCCAAAGCTCGGAGTCCTGAAAGTCGAGCAGTGAGCTGCTTTCACACTTTCATCAGTGAAGAGAGAAAAAAAGGGTGGTATTTAGACATCAGCATAAAATGAAAATTCAACCTACACTACCAGTCAAAAGTTTTTCAAAAGAAAGACTTTTATTGTTTTTCTGCTCACTAAGCCTGCGTTTATTTGAAGTACAGCAACAACAGACACTGAAATATTTTTACTATTTAAAATAACTGTTTTCTATTTGAATACATTTGTGTAATTTATTCTTGCGATTTCAAATTATTATGTTGAAAACAGCTGAGTGGAATTTTTTCAGGTTCTTTGATGAATAGAATGTTCAGAAGAGCAGCATTTATCTAAAATAGAAATATTTTGTAACATAAATGTCTTTATCATCACTTTTAATCAATTTAAAGCATCCTTGCTTAATAAAAGTAAGCCTATTAACACACAACTGTTTTAAATATTGATGATGATGATAATAATAATAATAAATTTCTTAAACAGCAAATCAGAATGATTTCTGAATGATTTCTGAAGGATCATGTGACACTGAAGACTGGAGTAATGATGCTGAAAATTTAGCTTTGATCACAGGAATAAATTCGATATTCAAATAGAAATAGAAAACAGCCAATTGAAATAGTAAACATATTCCAAAATGCATAATAAATACAGGCTTGGTGAACAGAAGAGACTTTTATTTAAAAAAAAAAAAAAACATTCAAATCTTACAGTTTAAAAACTTGACTTGTAGTGTATCTATTTTATAAATGCATATTATTGATGCATATCTTATTGTGAAAGACTGATCCATGCATGTGTCTTACATTTACATTTATGTTTTTTTTTTTTTTGACTTTATAATTTTTACTCAAAATTCCATAACTTATTTTTCTGGTGAAACTACAGACAATCAAGCTGACGTTCAGTTTTAGTGCAACATCCACATCTCAAAATTCAATCTACAAGCTATAAATAGAAGTCCCTTCCCTACACTTTTTCTGTTTCAATAATCCATTACACTGGGATGTACAGCACAATACAGAAAAAAAGTCCTTAATTTAATTTTATTGCAACTTTAACACTACAGATAAGACCAACAGTACTTTTGCTTTTAAAGTGATAGAGATTATGTTTTACGTTTAAGCAATATGCCAAACTGATTTTAAATGCTATTTTATTTATGACTTAACTAAATAACAATTAACAACAACTATAACAACTACTTAACTAATAACAAATGATAATACTATTACAACAATAAAAACACAAATATGCAATTTTGTAATATATTTATGTATTAAATAATCAGGGTTCCCACTCAGCCAAACGTCAAATTCCCTGACTTTTCCCTGACTTTCACTGACTAAAAAGTTGAATTTCCATGACCTATAAAGAACAGATTCGTTTGCAAGCTTTATTTACAAATGTTTTTAATACAAAACACACATATACACTACTTTCTTTTTTTTTTTTGCTTTAACCTGATAAATGCACTTTTATATTTTTCTGTACTATTTCTACAGAAATTCATTTTTTTTAATGCTTTCTTTAACATTGCCTAACCATAACAATAGGCAAAACACATTAAACAACACAATAAAAATAAATACGGTATAGAAAATGTACATTTTGAGAAATGGATTCAAAAAATTTAAAGCAACAAACAAAAATCCCTGATTTTCCATGCCTTGGACAAAATAAATATAAAATTCCCTGACTTTCACTGACAAAAAAGCTGAATTTCCATGACCTATAATGAATGGATTCACTAGTTTGCAAGCTTTATTTACAAATGCTTTTAGTACAAAACACACATATACACTACTTTTTTTTTTTTTTGCTTTAACCTGTTAAATGCACTTTCATATTTTTCTGTACTATTTCTACAGAAGTTAATTCATGTTTTTTATGCTTTCATAACCATAGCCTAACCATAACAATAAGCAAAACGCGTGAAACAACACGAAAAAACAAAATACGGTATAGAAAATGTACATTTTGATAAATGGAAACAAAAAATTTAAAGCAACAAACAAAAATCCCTAATTTTCCATGACTTGGACAAAATAAATATAAAATTCCCTGACTTTTCCCTGACTTTCACTGACTAAAAAGCTGAATTTCCATGACCTATAATGAACAGATCCATTTGTTTGCAAGCTTTATTTATACTACTTTTTTTTTTTTTTGCTTTAACCTGCTAAATGCACGTTTATATTTTCTGTACTATTTCTACAGAAATTAATTTATGTTTTTTATGCTTTCATAACCTAACCATGACAATAGGCAAAACACATGAAACAACAAGATAAAACTAAATATGGTATAGAAAATTTACGTTTTGATAAATGGAAACAAAAAATGTAAAGCAACAAACAAAAATCCCTCATTTTCCATGACTTGGACAAAATAAATATAAAATTCCCTGACTTTCACTGACTAAAAAGCTGAATTTCCATGACCTATAATGAACAGATCCATTTGTTTGCAAGCTTTATTTACAGATGCTTGTAGTACAAAACACACACATATACACTACTTTTTTTTTTTTCATTTTGCTTTAACCTGCTAAATGCACTTTTATATTTTTCTGTACTATTTCTACAGAAATTAATTCATGTTTTTTATGCTTTCATAACCATAGCCTAACCATAACAATAAGCAAAACGTGTGAAACAACAAGAAAAAACAAAATACGGTATAGAAAATGTACATTTTGATAAATGGAAACAAAAAATTTAAAGCAACAAACAAAAATCCCTAATTTTCCATGACTCGGACAAAATAAATATAAAATTCCCTGACTTTTCCCTGACTTTCACTGACTAAAAAGCTGAATTTCCATGACCTATAATGAACAGATGCATTTGTTTGCAAGCTTTATTTATACTACTTTTTTTTTCTTTTTTTTTTTTTGCTTTAACCTGCTAAATGCACGTTTATATTTTCTGTACTATTTCTACAGAAATTAATTTATGTTTTTTATGCTTTCTTAACCATAGCCTAACCATAACAATAGGCAAAACGCATGAAACAACGCGATAAAACAAAATAAAATATAGAAAATGTACATTTTGATAAATGGAAACAAAAAATTTAAAACAACAAACTAAAATCCCTGACTTTCCATGACTTGGACAAAATAAATATAAAATTCCCTGACTTTCAATGCCTGGAACAGACCTTTTAAAAAACCATGACCCGTGGGAACCCTGAATAATGTAAGTATATAAGACTCACTGTTAAGCTCAACATTTTCTAACATAAGAATGGACAGCTGTTACTTAAAAACAGCTTTTTAAGGTACACATTAGTTCCTTTATCTGTAAATACCGCTCAATCTTAAACAATCGAAAACCAATTAATCGGACAAACTGATTATCTGTCTCTCTAATTAACAAAGCACAGATTTTAGGAGAATTAATCTGAGAGGAATTACCTCAGATAGTCTGTGGAGAATCAGTGACAGAAGGCCATCACACATGCCCCAACCTGCAGGTAAGGGGTTATGTGTCTTTTTCGAAACAGAGAGAGAGCAGACAGATGGTGGGAGGGGGAGAGGAAAAGAAAGGGAGAGAATGAGACTACACTGGATTTCATCACATCAGTGACATTAATTACTCCAAACAGAGTTAACCCTTATTCACAGTATAAATAATGAAACTGTACCTCTGCTGTGTCTGTCAAAATATTCCCCAAAAAGGCTGTAAGCCTTTCCATACTGACATTCACAGACATACCACAGCGAGTGAACAAGGTTAGGACTGCCGTTGCCAAAAGCTGTAGGAGAGACCACAAAATCACAGCTGTAACACAAATGAAACCAGACAACTAAGATTATCGTACTTCATTTTTCCAGTTTAAAAACGCATTTGACGCAAACTAGAGAGGAAACCTTTCCGCTAGAGACACTTACCGCTGAACGCTTTGGGTCTCGACAGAGAAATATCGATATAAATAGCTGACAGAGATCCTCAGGTCTGATGAGAGAAAATATTTTTCATGAAATAACACTAAGATTAAAATTTCACTAAAAGCCCAGCAGCAGTTGGGATAACAACAGACGAACGGAGCTGTCTAATTAACACTAATGATTCTTTCTTTTTAAAAGAGGAACAATAGATTTACTGAGGTAATAAAGTAAAACAATTTCAGCGTGAGCCGGGGAAAATAAGTATCTTAAGTGTACATTAAAAACAATTCATAAATACATACCTCCTCCCTTTTATTTCCCAGCCTGGGCTCTTTTCCAGGTACATTATGAGCACATTCATCAGATCTGCCAATACTGTCTCACCCTGTGACTCCTTTAGCAAATAACAACCAGTCAGAAATCAAGTATGAGCTCCTACAGATGAACTGAAATTATTAAAAGAAAAACTCCAATCTGTTTTACATTTTAATTCACAATTAATAATGAACTACGTCAATGAAATTAAATCAGAAAATATTTGTTCAAAATGTGTTTAAAATAAAAATAATATTAATATAACATATATGTGATCCTGGACCACAAAACCAGTCTGAAGTAGCTGGGGTATATTTGTAGCAAAAGCCAAAAATACATTGTATGGGTCAAAATTATTGATTTTTCTTTCATGCCAAAATCATTAGGCTATTAATTAAAGATCATGTTCCATTAAGATATTTTGTACACTTCCTACCATATATATAGTATAAATATAGTAATATTAGTAATATGCATTGTTAATAACTTCACTTGGACAACTTTAAAGGCAGTTTTCTCAATATTTTTATTTTGTTGCATCCTCAGATTCCAGATATTCAAATAGTTGTATCTCAATCGAATATTGTCCTATCCTTACCATCCATACATCAATGAAAAGCTTATTTATTCATCTTTCAGATGACGTATAAATCTCAATTTCGAAAAATTTACACTTATGACTGGTTTTGTGGTCCTGGGCCAAATATATTCATTTATGCCATTTATAGCAAAACCAAACTTAAGTAGCATGGGTATATTTGTGGAAATAGGCAAAAATACATTGTATAGGTCAAAATTATCGATTTTTCTTTTATTCGAAAATCATTAGGATATTAAATAAAGATCATGTTCCATTAAGATATTTAGTACATTTCCTACCATAAATATATCAAAACTGAATTTTTGATTAGTAATATGCATTGCTAAGAACTTTACTTGGACAACTTTAAAAGCGATTTTCTCAATATTTTTTTTTTTTGGCACTCTCAGATTACAGATATTCAAATAGTTGTATCTCAATCGAATATTGTCCTATCATTACCATCCATACATCAATGAAAAGCTTATTTATTAATCTTTCAGATGATGTATAAATCTCAATTTCGAAAAATTGACACTTATGACTGATTTTGTGGTCCAGGGTCACATATATTCATTTATTCCATTTATAGCAAAACCAGTCTTAAGTCACTTGGGTTTATTTGTAGAAATAGGCAAAAATACATTGTATAGGTCAAAATGATTGATTTTTCTTTTATCCGAAAATCATTAGGATATTAAGTAAAGATCATGTTCCATTAAGATATTTAGTAAATTTCCTACCATAAATATATCAAAACTGAATTTTTGATTAGTAATATGCATTGCTAAGAACTTTACTTGGACAACTTTAAAAGCGATTTTCTCAATATTTTTATTTTTTGGCACTCTCAGATTACAGATATTCAAATAGTTGTATCTCTAAAGATTTATTTTTGGTTTTTTATTATTATAGGACAGATCAGTAGGGACAGGAAGCGAAGTGGAGAGAGAGAGGGGGGTAGGGTCGGGAAAGGTCCTCGAGCCGGGAATCGAACTCGGGACGCCCGTTGCGCAACGGCGCTGTATGTCGGCGCACTGCCCACAAGGCTATCGGCGCCGACCCAAATAGTTGTATCTCGATCAAATATTGTCCTATCCTAACCACCCATACATTAATGAAAAGTTTATTTATTCAACTTTCAGATGATGTATAATTCTCAATTTCGAAAAATGTACACTTATGACTGGTTTTGTGGTCCAGGGTCAAATATATTAATTTATGCCATTTATAGCAAAACCAAACTTAGGATATTAAGTAAAGACCATGTTCCATGAAATACCATCAATAAAGCAAAACTTAATTTCTGATTAGTAATATGCATTGCTAAGAACTGCATTTGGACAACTTTAAAGGCAATTTTCTCAATATTTAGATTTTTTGCACGCTCAGATTCCAGATTTTCAAATAGTTGTATATTTATTGAATCATTTATTCCAAAAATGCACCCTTATGGCTGGTTTTGTGGTCGGGGGGGATCACATATCTGCATTTTTCTGACCTGCATTAGATCTGGGATGTTCAGGATGTCTTCAATCAAGTTGAACAGCAGATGAGGCAGTTCCAACTCTTTTCCCAGTGTTTCAACATCAGACTGACAGTTCTGAACAATGTTCCTCAGGATCTTTAGTGGCTGTACAATTAAAGAGGCCTCTTCACCCTTCCTGACCAATAGCTGGACAGATCAGATCTTTAAACACTAAAAATCACATTCACTTACCAAGATCAAATGTCTTGTGGCATTCAACAGAACCTTACCTGGTTTTTGGTTACAAGCAACTTTGTCTTCAACCTCTGAAGAATGGAAGTGTTTAGAGGTCCCTGACCACTTAATTCAATCATTTGTTGCCACTCATAATCACTGTCCATATCTTGTTCCTTGATGTTACATTTAGTGGGAGAAACAAGTGACAGTTCTGATATTAGCAGATATTTGCTGCAGTTAAATTTACCTTAGAAATATTACAATAACAACCTCACTGTCCATCCTGACTGAAGCCAGACTGGTCCGCGCATGTCCAGGGCGCTTCAGAATTTGCCTGGGTCCCACCTCGACCGAAGGAAACTCCCTCGCATAGTCTCTACTGATCTGGCCTTTATGTGGAGCTGAGCGCACTCTAAAAACATGGGAAAATGGTGAAGTTGTTGTTGTATTACAATATTTATTGCCATATCAGCATCACAGGCAGATATAGATTCAACATTTTATTATATTTATTTATATATTTCAATTTATATGTGACCCTGGACCACAAAACCAGTCTTAAGTATCATGAGTATATTTGTAACAATAGCCAAAAATACATTGTATAGGTCAAAATTACACAAAACAATTAGGATACCATATATACATTTGTATTAGTAATATGCATGGCTAAGAACATAATTTGGATAACTTCAAAGGTGATTTTCT
This sequence comes from Cirrhinus molitorella, assembly GCA_033026305.1. Classification (NCBI taxonomy): domain Eukaryota; kingdom Metazoa; phylum Chordata; class Actinopteri; order Cypriniformes; family Cyprinidae; genus Cirrhinus; species Cirrhinus molitorella. Next base: position 48,187,561 of record CM065119.1, read on the forward strand.
CAATATTTAGATTTTTTTTGCATTTCCAAATCTGTATTTTGAACAAATATTGTCCTATTTTTTTCATAAGTTGTGTATATATTTTTTTAATTTTATATACAACTTTTATATATATATATATATATATATATATATATATATGTGTGTGTGTGACCCTGGACCACAAAACCAGTCCTAAGTATCACGGGTATATTTGTAGCAATTGCCAATTCCAATTTTCTTATATGCCAAAAACCCTTAGGATACCATAAATACATCAAAACTTTTTTACTAGTACTATGCACAGCTAAGAACATCATTTGGACAACTTTAAAGATTATTTTTTTTGCATTTTCAAATCTGTATTTTGACCAAATATTGTCAAGTTATCAGTGTAAAGCTTATATATTCAGCTTTTAGATTATGTATAAATCTCAATTTTCAAAAACTGACACTTATGACTGGATTTGTGGTTAAAGGTCACATATGCTAGTGGTAAAAATTGTAAAAGTTTTTCTGTTCAATCTTACAAAACAAAGTACATGGGGAAGAGGGCCATTAAGAGTAATTAATTTTTGCAAAATGTATAATGTTTCTTTTATGCCAAAAACAATTAGGATACCATAAATACATCAAAACTTTTTTTATTAGTAATATGCATGGCTAAGAACATCATTTGGACAACTTTAAAGGTGATTTTCTTAATATTGAGAATAATTTTTTTTTTTTGCATTTTCAAATCTATATTTTGACCAAATATTGTCCTATCCTAACAAACCATACATCAGTGGAAAGCTTATTTATTCAGCTTTTAGATGATGTATAAATCTCAATTTCCAAAAACTGACCATTATGACTGAATTTGTATTGAAATTAAAAATTGTGTAAAAAAAAAAAAAAAAAAAAAGTTTTTCCGGGTCAATCTTACAAAACAAAGTACATGGGGAAGAGGGCCATTAAGAGTAATTTTAATTTTAGAAAAATTTATAATTTTGACCCATACAATGTATTTTTGGCAATTGCTACAAATATACCCATGAAACTTAAGACTGGTTTTGTATAAATACATCAAAAATGAATTTTTTGCAATTTCATATCTGTATTTTGACCAAATATTGTTCTATCCTACCAAACCATACATCAGTGGAAAGCTTATTTATTCAGCTTTTAGATTATGTATAAATCTCAATTTCCAAAAATGGACCCTTATGACTGAATTTGTTTTTCTGGTCAATCTTACAAAACAAAGAACATGGGGTAGAGGGCGATTAAGAGTAATATGATGTCAGCTAGTTCTATAGGATATACACTCATAAAAATAAAGATGCTTTAAAAGGTTCTTCACCACGATGCCATAGAATAACTATTTTTGTTCCACAAAGAACCATTCAGTCAAAGGTTCATTAAAGAACCATCTCTTTCTTACCTTTTCGTAATCTGAAGAACCTTCTTTCGCCACAAAGAACCTTTTGTGAAACAGAAAAATTCTTCAGATGTTTATGGAACCATTTAGACAAAAAAGGTTCTTCTTTGGCATCGTGAAGCACCTTTATTTTTAAGAGCGTGTTTACATTTGATAATGCATTTGCAATGTGAAATAGAAATCTGATTCCTTCACAAAATATGTTATTCTTGGTTTAAAGAGGTTTTTGACTATTTTACATTCTCCACATTTGGTTTTATAATATATTCGTTCCTCCACGCTGGTCAAAACATCATTTTCACTGTCACCGCAGCATTGTTAATATGCCCTTTTTTAAGTTGAGGCCCGCAGGTTTTCAAATTCAAATTCTAGATGGAAATACTACCTGGTAACACTGTTGTCATTTGCTTGATGCTGATTGGTTGCTGGCTGAGATGAATTTTGATACACTGAAAAGGTGCTGCCCAATGAGTGGCCAGTGGTGGGGGCTCCTCCAGCAGAAGCTGTCTTACAGCGCATCTGACTGGCGCGCGCAGCACTTCCACTCGCAATCTCCTAGTAAAACAAGACCCAACACAATTTCGTTATTTCACTTCCACAGAAATTGACACTTGCACCGCTCTCCTCAGGCGTTTGCACATTTTCTCCATACTCCGTCATAGAGTAAATACTCAAATTTGCACAAACATTATGTAAATGTAATTTACATAAAGTTAATTGTACTGCAAAAAATAAGGAATCACACAGGGAAGACAACTAAAAACAGATGCACAGTGATTTAACACAGAAAACTGACAGAGACAAACTTCTTTGTTTATGCATGCTGTTCTTCCCAGATGTAGTGTGAGTTTACCCGTTTGTTAATCTTCTCTTTCTCCCGAAGCTCTCTAGCTTTGCGCAGCAGTTTGCCCTCTCCGCTGCGAGCCGTTGTCTTCTCTGCAGCCTGCTGGTGTTTCAGGGCCTGAAGGTCTGGGCTGGGTGGGACTGTCAGGGGGTTGCTTGAACCCTCATCTGACACCACTACCAGAGGATGACAGGAAAAATCAAATAAATTCAAACTGGATCATTCTGAGATATATGTGTCCCTGGACCACAAAACCAGTCTTAAGTAGCTTGGGTACATTTGTAGCAATAGTTAAAAATTAATTGCATGGGACAAAATTATTGATTTTTCTTTTATGCTAAAAATCATTAAGATATTGAGTAAAAGTCATGTTCCATTAAGATATTTTGTACATTTCCTTAATATGCATTACTAAGACCTTAATTTGGATAACTTTAAATGTGATTTTCTCAATATTTATATTTTTGTGCACCCTCAGATTCCAGATTTTTAAATAATTGTATCTTGGCCAAATATTGTCCTATCAGCCGTACATCAATGTAAAGCTTATTTATTCAGCGTTTAGATGATGCATAAATCTCAATTTCAAAAAATGTATGACTAGTTTTGTGGTCCAGGGTCACATATGACTGTTGTAGATTATGTAAAATGTATGTAAAACTGATCAAAATTGTATATTTCACTAGTTTATGTTTGAAAAAAAAAAAAAAAAAAAAGATTTTCATAGGAGTTGTTCATACATTTCACTTTGAGAGGACTGAAGCATAGATGGCACTAATCAGTGTCTTTATTGTTAACTAAAACTACTAAAAAATGTTGTTAATGAAAGTAATCTTTAAATAAAATAAAATAAAATATAAATGTAGATTAACAGCTGTATAAATGCCTTCAAACAAATGCTAATTAAAAAACTTATTTTAGTAAGTTCTCAAAGCAACTATTCGAATTTTTGTTTTAGTTTAAGTTTCTGCCTAAAAGTGCTGCAAATAAAAATATAAAACAATAAATATTAATAGTAATAAATAGTAAAATGCACTCAAGAAATTGAAGATTTAAACTAATAATAACAATAACTAAAATGAAACTGAATACTAAAAGTACGAAAGTAAATGCAAATGCACAATAGCAATATTAATTAATCTTAGCTAATGTTAATTTCCGCATTTACTGCAGTATTAAAATCACAAGTTGTGTTTGTAAACATTAGTTAATGCACTGTGAACTAACATGAACAAATGACGAATGCCTATATTTTTATTAACTAAGTTTAGTAGTGTAATAAATGTATTGTTTATTGCTCTTTCATGTTAGTTAATGCATTAACTAATGTTAACAAATGTCACCTTAATACTACAATGACAATGCCATAGATGTACTGAAACTAAAAAAGATCTGTATTCAGTTAAATATGAACAATACATAGGATGATAAAACACTAAATAGTCCTCACTCAAAACTCCATCTGCAACAAATGGGTGATGAAGAAGGTCAGGCCATGACAGCCTCTTCTCTGGGTCTTTCATCAGCAGTCCCTTCAGAAAACTCTACATTAAGAGAACCCACAGACAGAACGATTAAAGGATTTTAAATTCTCATCACTTAGCATTAATCAGCACATACTGCCATAAAGTAACACTTTTGCTTTATTGGACTTCTGTGCCAACACAAAACCAGGCTAAAGTGGTGTTCATGTGGAAAGCAAACTACTCCGTACCAAGCAGTCTTGGCTCATGTTCTCTGGCCATTTCACTGGATCTCTCACTATCAGCTGCACCAGCTGAAAGATGGAGTTGGTGTAGAACGGAGGCGCCCCCGTGTGGAGCTCATAGAGGATGCAGCCCAGGGACCAAAGGTCAGCTGAGTGGTCATAAGGTTTCTCTTCCACTAATTCCGGAGACATGTAGAGCGGCGTCCCCTTAATAGAGGTCAACACCAAGGTGGACACGCTCATGGCACGAGCAAATCTGTAAAGAGTCAAGAGCATATGACACCACAGTGCTATTGGAGATCACATAAAGATATAAATGATGCATATCCACCCTGCTTTTATTTCACAGATGCCCAAGATAAGCTTCCTCGAAGCTTCCTAGCATGCATTAGTATTTTAGTATTTTCGGGAAAATAAATTTATATATAGTTACTAAAACAGTTCGACTTGTATTTGCACCAATTGGCAACACCAACCCGAAGTCACAGAGCTTTACTACTCCTCCCTTTCCCAGCAGGATGTTTTGTGGTTTCATGTCACGGTGCAAAATGCGATGGGAGTGCAGATAATACAGGGCAGAAACGAGCTGGCAGGCTATTTCACGCACCTACACAAGATATAAAATAACAGGTTAGCAGGTGAGCGTGCCCCAGTTAGGAGGTCAGAGAAGCAAAAAAAATCAGGCGTATCATCAAATCAAAGAAATAGAAGTGATGAACTACATGCGTTTTTTAAAATACATTTACTTTAGGCTAAACGTTATGACGTGTATTATAATTAGTATGCATATTTTAACTTTTAAATGCATTAAAGTCTATAGTTATCAGATGTACACCTCCAGTTAAAAGTTTTTGAACAGTAAGATTTGTAATGTTTTTTTAAAGAAGTCTCTTCTGCTCACTAAGCCTGCATTTGTTTGATCTAACGTAGAGCAAAGTAAAATTTTGAAAGATTTTTACTATTTAAAATAACTGTTTTCTATTTAAATATATATTTAAAACATCATTTATTCTTGTGATTTCAAAGCTGATATTTTTTGCATCATTACTCTACTCACACGATCCTTCAGAAATCATTCTAGTATTCTGATTTGCTGCTCAAAAACATAAAAAAAAACATTATTATTACGTTGAAAACAGCCGAGTAGAATTTTCTCAGATTTCTTTAATGAATAGAAAGTTCAGAAAATCTGAAATACATAAAATATGCAAAAAATGCTTTTCTTATTTAGATTTTTAGTCTTGTTTCCAGCCAAAATATCTAAACATTCTTAGATCAGGAAGGATTTTCTAGGCAAGTAAAAATTATTGTCTTGTTTTCAGAAAAAAAAAAGTTTTTGCTTGAAACAAGCTAAATAATCTAGTTATCTGCTTGAAAGAAGATTATTTTGTTTACCCCATTGGCAGATTATTTTGCTTGTTTTAAGCAAAAACTCACTTAATTTTGACTTATTTTTTTCTGAAAACAAGACAAAAAACTTGACTTGTCTAGAAAATCCTTCTTGATTTAAAAAATTGTAGGTATTTTGGCTTGAAACAAGACAAAAAAATAGAAGAAAAACATTTTTTTGCAGTGTATAAATTGCGGAAAATACAAAACTACATTTTACCAAGCTGTATGTTACAAAAGCTTTTATTTTAGATATTTTTAGATCTTTGGAACTTTTTTATTCTTAAAAAAAATCCTGAGAAAAAATGTACCCAACTGTTAATAATAATAATAAAAAATCTTAAACAGCAAATCAGCATTTTAGAATGATTTCTGAAGGATCATGTGATGCTGAAAATGTAGCTTTGATCACAGGAATAAATTACATTTTAAAATTCAAACAGTTATTATAAATAGTAAACATATTTCAAAATGTTATTGTTTTTGCTGTACTTTGGATCAAATAAATACAGGCTTGGTGAGCAGAAGAGACTTCTTTAAAAACATTAAAAATCTTACTGTTCAAAAACTTTTGAGTTTAAAGCAGGTTCTAGACAGTACTAGCTCATACACCAGCTTATACAATAAATTCATTATTTAGGAATGGTACAAATCTAATACGTCGAGCTGTCAGTTACTATAAAACAGTGACCACCGATGTACCTGATTCTCAGGTAAACTCCCATCATCCTCCAGGATCTGAAACAGCTCACCCTCTGCATACTCAGTCACCACCACCACCTGCCCGAGGAATACATGCTCTAATTATTCCTCTGACACAAATTCAGGTTTTTTTTTTAACTGTTCGCTCCGAAATTTTTTCAGTTACACCTTTCGTGGGGCGATCAAAGTCACAAGCTTACTCCATTTGAATCAATGCCAATATCCTAACGTTTAAACACAAACTACATTTTGCCAACGAGAATTATTCCCTGGAGATTTGAATGTGAAAATTCTGAACCCTGGGAGCTATGTTTCATTTCAGCAAGCCGTTATACTGGAAGCACCGGGTTATTAAACAGAGATGCAACTGTGGAAAATGTAACATGACTTGGGAGTCGATCGCGACAATCATACCTCCCTCTCTGTCTCAAAGCTGTCTAAAAGCAGCACTATGTTAGGATGCGTAAGCCCCCTCATGATGTCAATCTCTCTTTTCAGACTGCGCAGGTCCTTCTCTGAGCGGCCAACTTTGGGAATGAACTTGAGAGCCACGACCTAGAAAATAAAAAGGGTTGATGTTACTCAGACAGACAGCGACTGTGTCTTTAAAACAGTCAAATGTATTATTGAGGGTTTTCATTCAGTGAATTACATTCACTGAATGTAAACAATGCCACTAAACTGAATGAAACGCGCATATTTTGCTGATTATTTCTGGTGAAAATGGTCGATCATTGTCATGTTGTGGGCTGTACTAATCGGTTGGACTGGGAAAAACTTCCAGAGGACTATAGACTGCCAAATCAACAAGAAGAGTGCAAAAAAGATGTCTGAGGAACAAAAGGTGCTTGCGATTGGCAAAACTGAAACAGGGTTTCCAATGTTTGTTCTTATTAGGCTAATATCTTAATTAATACTGCTCATATGATCTTTACCACCGATTAACTTTAGTTTGTCAGAATATTATGCTATTTCCTACTTAATAAGTCATTCTCTATATGATTTAGAAGCTTCCACACATTTTTTTAATGGTTTAGACAGCATACATTAGCAGAACCACTTACTCAGTGGCAAGTTACATAATAATATTACTTTTTAATTTCCAAAAAAATATCGGAGTTACTTTTCCAAAAAGTAACGCCAGTTACTTTTTGTTTCCTTTATGTATTTAATCCCATTTTATTAACCAATGACTTTGCTGCTTACCTTTGTTGATCCAATTCAACCGTACACTGCAAAAATACTTGTCTTACTTTTTTGATTTTTTGTCTTGTTTCCAACCAAAATATAAAAATAATTCTTAAATCAAGAAGGATTTTCTAGACAAGGTAATAATTATTTTCTTGTTTTGAGAAAAACAAGTCAAAATTAAGTCAGTTTTTGCTTAGAATCTGCCAATGGGGTATGCAAAAAAAATCTTATTTCAAACAGAAAACAAGAGCATTCAGCGTACCCCATTGGGAGATTACTTTGCTTGTTTCAAGCAAAAACACACTTAATTTTGATTTGTTTTCAGAAAAAACAAGACAATCATTTTTACTAGTCTAGAAAATCCTTCTTGATTTAAGAATTTTAGATATTTTGGCTAGAAACGAGACAAAAAATCTAAGTAAGAAAAGCATTTTTTTGCAGTGTACTAATAAGCAAAACTTACTTTAGATTAACTAACATTTGTGCTTTTTTTCCTCATTGCTGAAGAGTGTTGAACTTTCTTTTCCTACAGTTCTACTGTACAGACGTTAAGTTAACTTTCCTTTAGCCTTATTCACCTAATTTTGGTGTGAAAGGGCTTTTACATTTGCTAAGAATCAAACTTTTTTATATTAAAAACAAACAAGCAAGCCCTGCCCAGATTTGAAAGTAACGCAAAAGTAATGTAACACATTACTTTCCATAAAAAGTAACTAAGTAATGTAATTAGTTACTTTTTTAGGGAGTAACGCAATATTGTAACGCGTTACTTTTAAAAGTAACTTTCCCCAACACTGTTCAGTGGTACATTAACCATGCAATCAATGCTGTTGTTTACATCCGAGTATCACAAGTATAGTCACACATCCGGGAACTGACCACATTGTGACCTAAGTGCAAACCCTCTATTTTTTTTTTTTATATTCAGTGTCATGGGAGGAGTGGTTTTAAATGTGTAGCTAACAGTGTTGGGGAAAGTTACTTTTAAAAGTAATGCATTACAATATTGCGTTACTCCCTAAGAAAGTAACTAATTACGTTACTTTTTATGGAAGGTAATGCCTTACATCACTTTTGTGTTACTTTCAAATCTGGGCAGGGCTTGCTTTTTTTTTTTTTTAATATAAAAAGATTGATTCTTAACTAAAATAAATTGGTACAGTAAAATGTAGAAAAAGAAAGTTCAACACTCTTCAGCAGTGAGGAAAAAAAAGCACAAATGTTAGTTAATCTTAAGTAAGTTTTGCTTATTAGTACACTGCAAGAAATGCTTTTCTTATTTAGATTTTTTGTCTTGTTTCTAGACATCTAAAAATTCTTAAATCAAGAAGGATTTTCTAGAGAAGTAAAAATTACTGTCTTGTTTTTTCTGAAAGTTAAGTGTGTTTTTGCTTGAAAATCTCCCAAAAAGGGTAAGCAAAATTATCTTGTTTTCTTGTTTTGAAATAAACAAGTTGCTTACCCCATTGGCAGATTAGTTTGCTTGTTCTAAGCCAAAACTCACTTAATTTTGACGTTTTTTTTTTTCTGAAAACAAGAAAATAATTATTAAAATAAATAATTAAATTTGACTTATATGAAGGGAATGCTGTGGTGTTCGATATTTAGAGAGATAGAGATAGAAAGAAAAAAAACCCAACAACAATCAGTTCCATCGTGGCGCACATGCAGTGCTCACCTGGCCGCTAAACTTCCTGCGACCTTTGTACACTCGACCGAATGACCCTTCGCCGATAACCTCCAAAATATGGTACTGATCCATTATCAGCGATGAAGCCTTGACCCAGAGGAACAATCCGGTGATTTTTCAGGTAAAAAACTAGTACAAGTCAGTATATCATTTAGGCAGTTTTATAACCATAGCTGAGTAGTAAAAGGAAAGCATGACAGACTGAAGCGAAACAGACAAACTAGGCTAAGCTAGTGTTTTTTTTTCTCTCAGATCGACTTTATCATATAACTTACGACATCTTCAAAACAACGTCTAATTAACGATTCATACCCCCGAAGCTAAAGTTGGCTATATGGCTAGTATAAGTAACTTTCATAAATAAAACTGTTGTTGAAAAGCAATACGATTGCGTGAATAGAACAAACTTCAGAAAGTTTGACGTGCAGTGCTGTCCAGCCGAACCAAAACAAAAAGCGCCTAGCAACACGGTGGCTCGCAAATAGAAGCCCTTATAAAAGTTACCACAGGATTAAATAACTTATTTCGACTTGTGTATTTTTAAATATACATTCTTATTTTGCTCATAAACTGGACATTTTTATAGATTAATACATGTAGAAGTTCTAAGAGAAGTTAACTGAAGTGGGATGAATTTGAACAGGCGGTGGGTTTGTGTCCTCATTCATTCCTGTCGCAAAGGGGGCCTTAACTTAACAACGCAGTGGCGTCCTAACAACAGCGTTCGAGCCAGAGGTATGGCAAGCCGTTTTGACTTTTATTCATTCGCAGGATATGAATTCCTGATATCAACAATTCAGTTTTCACTAGTTAAAATTATAACTGTTGATATCAGAAATTGGATTTTTACTAGTAACAGTGGTAATTTTTGATGTCAGGAATTACATTTCCACTAGTAAAAAGGTTAATTACTGAAATTGAATTTCATCTAGTAAAAACTATAACTGTTGATATCAAGAATTGTATTTTCACTAGTTAAATGTCACCATAGACTCCCATTCAAATTTAATTGATTTCTTACTAGTTAAAATGTCAATTTCACATATCAGAAATACAATTCTCACTTGTAAAAACCTTTATTTTTGATATCAAAAATTACATCATTACTAGTAAAAATGCCAATTCCTGATATCAAGATTTTTGTCACTAGTTTAAATGTCAATTGTTGATATCTATAAATGTATTTCAACATGTTACATTTGTTATTTCTGATATCTGAAAATGTATTTGTGTTATCAATAATTAGGAGAGTAATTTCAGATATCTAAAATGGCATTCTTACTAATAACAATCCCATTCATGATATCAGAAATGAACATTGTCACTAGTAGCAATTGAATTGTTGATATCAAGAATAAAGGTTTTTACTAGTGAAAATTGTATTTCTGATATGTGAAATTGAGTCTATGGTGACATTTAACTAGTGAAAATACAGTTCTTGATATCAACAATTATAGTTTTTATTAGTTGAAATTCAATTCTTGATATCAATAATTAACCTCTTTACTAGTGGAAATGTAATTCCTGATATCAAAAATTGCCATTGTTACTAGTTAAAATCCAATTTCTGATATCAAGAATTATAATTTGAACTAGTGAAAATTTAATTGTTGATATCAAGAATTCATTTACTGTGAATGAATAAAAGTCAAAATGGCTTGCCATACAGAAGCTTTTAGAAAATGTTCGAATCTGAAAATCATCCCACGTTTTAATGCTGCAAACACGCAGAGTTGTAAACTAATGGATCGACAAGACGATAATGCATTATAAAAATCTAAACAATTAAGACAGTAAAATATATTTATATTGTTATTTAATTTATAATAATTTTGTTTTTGCATTCATTTTAGTTTAACATGCTACCATGACATTGCCCTGCTGTGCTCATATGGTATTAATTAATAAAGGACTTAAAAGTCTTTGAGCTTTAAAATGTGCATTTGAGTGTAAAAATCTTGCAGATACTGAGTTTAAGATGATTTAAGGGAGCTGCTTTGTTCCCTTAAATTTCTTAAGGTGAAATGGTTGCTAAGGACTTTGTAGCAACACTTAAGTGAACACTTAGATCATTAAGGGAAATACTTAATAAGAGCCTTAAGTTGACCCTTAGATTTTTCTTGCAAACCAAGTTTCACTAAGGTTACCCTTAACCTTATAACTAAGGGATTTCTTATCTTAAGGGCTTTCATGCAACTGGGTTCTGTTCTATAAAGATAACACACTTTCCTCAAGCCAAAACATGTTTATTTTATATATTGGAATTCCTGACAAAAGTCTAACATGCTTGTAGTTTTAAAAAAAAAAGTGTTGTTTGGTATTATTTGGTTTTATAGTTAAAATTGTGGCCATTCATTGAGGAGTTATGTTACAATTGACAACGTAAGAAAGGAAAAAAGCGAGCATTGCTTCTAATTGATTCTAAAATGCTTGTGCATTTAAAATGCATATTTCAACCACTAATTAACTAAACTATCAGCACATACTTTTGCTGGATCTTTAAGCAATATGAACAGTTTATAACTGTATATTGTGTCCAGCTTTTCTTGAGGTCATCTTTATGATGAACCTATCCACCTCCTTCTTTCTGTAAGTGTGTGCGGACATTTGTAAATTATATGGGTCTGGCTTCCGGTCTCATCCGCATCCAGCTATTTTTAGCTGTCTCCTTGATATTGCAAATTGGTTTGTCTTACAATATGTGACCCTGGAGCACAAAACCAGTCTTAAGTCGCTGGGGTATATTTGTAGCAATAGCCAAAAATACACAGTATGGGTCAAAATTATGATTTTTTTAAATGCCAAAAATCATTAGGATATTAAATAAAGATCATGTGCCATTAAGATATTTTGTAAATTTCCTACCATAAATGTATCAAAACTTAATTTTTGATAAGTAATATGCATCGCTAAGAACTTTGATTTTAATTTGGACTTTCTCAATATTTTTATTTTTTTGCACCCTTTAGATTCCAGATTTCAAATAGTTGTATCTCAGCCAAATATTGTCCGATCCTAACAAACCACACATCAATGGAAAGATAAATCTCAAAATTAAAATTTACACTTATGACTGGTTTTGTGCTCCAGGGTCACCTATTATTTTAATGTGTGAACTGCTTTGTAGTGCAAGCAGTTTTACTGTTATTCTTCTAGTTATTTTTCCTATGCACCGGAAGTCTTACCCATAGACTTACTTCCGCATTGAAGAAAAAGGTGCTCTATAAGAACAACGAGGCTGTGTCATTGCAAATGATCAGTCCACAGTCTTTGTATTGTCATTTACGCCTGTTAGAAAGCCCTCCTAGTCTCATATGACAACCAGGAGCCAGTTCCGTCATCTTTAGCCCAGGATGAGGTGTCACTGAGAGACACCACTCCTCCACTAGCCTCCTCTGAGGTGACGGGTGTCATTTTCACCACAGCCAGATCTCCAGGCGTTGTCATGTACGGTGGGCAAGAGTAGCTGGAAGCAGAGGTGTACGATGCTGCTGGGTATGGGACGTCTTCCAGGGGTTGTAGAGTATAAGTCTGAGAGCTGGATTGGATGGAGCTCCCGCTGCGCCCCGAGGACAGACGGTATGGAGATGAGCTGCCAGAGTTGGGCCCTCCCAGGGATGGAGAGTCTGCCACAGGGGCTGGACCCTCAGGACATATGACTTCTGACTGACTGACTGGATCCTCCGATGGCTGATCCCAAGGGTCTCTCTGTAGTATAGAGAAACACCATTGCTTATAATCTTTTCATTAATATGGTTAGGAAACATCACAGTGTTGGGGGTAATGCATTACAAGTTACGTAATAATATTACTTTTTTCAAGTAACTAGTAAAGTAACGCATTACTTTTTAATTTCCAAGAAGTTACTTTTTCAAAAAAGTAACGGCAGTTACTTTTTGTTTCCTTTATGTATTTAATCCCATTTTATTAACCAACGACTTTGTTGCTGACCTTTGTTGAACCAATTCAAAAGTGCACTGCAAAAATACTTTTCTTACTTACATTTTTTGTCTTGTTTCGAGCCAAAATATCAAAAAAATCTTAAATCAAGAAGGATTTTCTAGACAAGTAAAAAATATTTTCTTGTTTTCAGAAAAAAACATGTCAAAATTAAGTGAGCTTTTGCTTAGAACAAGCAAACAAATCTTATTTCAAACAGAAAATACCCCATTGGGAGATTATTTTGCTTGTTTCAAGCAAAGACGCACTTAATTTTGACTTGTTTTCAGAAAAAACTAGACAATAATTTTTACATGTCTAGAAAATCCTCCTTGATTTAAGAATTTTTAGATATTTTGGCTGGAAACAAGACAAAAAATCTAAGCAAGAAAAGCATTTTTTGCAGTGTACTAATAAGCAAAACGTACTTACTTTAGATTAACTAACATTTGTGTTTTTTTTCTCACTGCTGAAGAGTGTTGAACTTTCTTTTCCTACAGTTCTACTGTACAGACGTCAATTTAATTTTCCTTTAGCCTTAGGCTTATTCGCTTAATTTCATTTTGGTGTGAAATGGCTTTTACATTCGCTAAGAATAAAACGTTTTTATATTAAAAACAAAAAAGCAAGCCCTGCCCAGATTTAAAAAGTAATGCAAAAGTAATGTAACGCATTACTTTCCATAAAAGGTAACTAAGTAACGTAATTAATTACTTTTTTAAGGAGTAATGCAATGTTGTAAAGCATTACTTTTAAAAGATATTTGACCCGGGACCACAAAACCAGTCAAATTTTTTGAAATTAAGATTTATACGTCATCTGAAATCTGAATAAATAAGCTTTCCATTGATGTATACAATAGGATAATATTTGGCCGAGATAAAACTATTTGAAAATCTGTAAAAGGGTGCAGAAAAACAAAATATTGAGAAAATCACCTTTAAAGTTGTCCAAATGAAGTTCTTAGCAATGCATATTAGTAATCAAAAATTAAGTTGTGTGCTTTTTACTATTTATTACTATTACTATTTCTTGTTTTATATTTTTATTTTCAGCACTTTTAGTGCTTCAAATTCAACTAAAACAAATATCAGAATAGTTGCTTTGAGAACTTACTAAAATACGTTTTTTTAATTACATTTACAGTTAGTTATTTAGCAGACGCTTTTATCTAAAGCGGCTTACAAATGAGGGCAATGGAAGCAATCCAAATCAACAAAAGAGCAATGCTCTGACAAGTGCTATGACAAGTCTCCGATTAGATTTTTTTTAATTATATAGTAAATAAAAAGAAAACAGATACAATAGAAAAAGAATAGAGCAATGTAGTGTTTTTTTTTTTTGACAAAAAGAATAGTTTGTTTTTTTTTTAGAAAAGAAAAAAAAGAAAAGATAGAAAGTTTGAAAAGAATAGAGTTCAGAGGGTCAAATAAAGATGGAAAAGATGTGTTTTCAGCCGATTCTTGAAGATGGCTAAGAACTGCTCGGATTAGAGGGCTTAATGCTTTTAACATTTGAAAGAAGGCATTTATACAGCTGTTTATCTAACATTTTTAATTTATTTTATTTTAAGCTTTCTTTCTTTTTTTTTTTCTTTTTTTTTGAAACATAAACTAGTGAATTATTATACAATTTGAATCAGTTTTACATACATTTTACATAATCTACAACAGTCATATGTGACCCTGAACCACAAAACCAGTCAAAAGTTTTTTGAAAGTCAGATTTATACATCATGTGAAAGTTGAGTAAATAAGCTTAGCAATGCATATGATCAAGTTTTAATATAATTACAGTAGGAAATTTACAAAATATCTTCATGGAACATGATCTTTACTTAATATCCTAATGATTTTTGGCATTAAAGAAAAATGTATCATTTGACCCATACAATGTACTACATATATACCCATGCTACTTATGACTGGTTTTGTGGTCCAGGGTGTATTTTTGGGGCACAATGTAAAAAAAAAAAAAAAAAGTGATAGAACTGAAGAAAGAAAAAAGCCTTAAATTAATTGAAAAAGAATAAAAAAGTAGTTTGACATAATCTTTTGTTTTTATTATTCTTTGGACAAAAAAAGTTAACAAATGTTGTGTTAATACTAATAAATAAATAAATTAATACATTTTAAAAGTTTGGAACCTGTAAGCTTTTTTAATGTTTTGAAAGAGC
Organism: Cirrhinus molitorella; assembly: GCA_033026305.1. NCBI lineage: Eukaryota > Metazoa > Chordata > Actinopteri > Cypriniformes > Cyprinidae > Cirrhinus > Cirrhinus molitorella. The sequence continues at coordinate 48,202,602 of CM065119.1, forward strand.
CCTTTTTGTGCAGTATTTATTTGACTAAAATTACAGCAAAAACAGAAATATTGTGAAATATTATTACAATGTAAAATATATTTAAAAATATATTTAATATAATTATGTAAATATAATCTGTTTCTGTGATGCACAGCCAATTTTCAGCATCATCAGTCTTGGAGTCACAAAAACATTCTAATTTTCTGATTTTGTCCTCAAGTAACATTTCTTCTAATTATTAACGTTAAAAAAGGTTTTGCAGCTTAACATTTTTGTGGAAACCAATCTATTTTTTCAGAATTCTTTAATGAATAGAAAGTTACATGAACAGCATTTATTTGGAATTGAAGTCTTTTGTAACATGAATATGTCTTTAAATGTCACTTTTATCAATTTAATGTGTTCTTAAAAAGTTATGTTGCAAAACCAAAACACATTTAATAATTAAGAATTATGTTTGCAAATTAATTTATATATATATATATATATATATTTAAATGTGCTTAATAATAATGGTTAAGATGTGGACACATACATAGCCACCTTTTTTTGGTCGTAAGAGCGGGTGCGGCCATTTGTAAATTTTATGGGTCTGGCTTCCGGTCTCATCCGCGTCCATTTTTAGCTGTATAAAACAGCTTGTTTTACTGTTTGATATTGCAAATTGGTATGTCTTAGCATGTATTATCTTACTTATGAACACTCTGGTTTGTAGTCCAAACAAGTTGCATGTTTTTATTTTATAATGAACCAGAACTTTTTCCTTTTTTATTGAATTAAAACTTGAGTTTCATTTTCAAAACCATATGAAACCAGCATGAATGCAAACAGAACTTAATGAGTTTTAGAGATTCCTTTTTCTGGAAACTCCTAAACATCATTGACCAAAATAAAATCAGCTGTAGGCAGTGTTGGGGGTAACTCATTACAAGTAACGCAAGTTATGTAATAATATTACTTTTTTCAAGTAACTAGTGAAGTAACGCATTACTTTTTCATTTCCAAGAAAATATCGGCGTTACTTTTTCAAAAAGTAACGCTAGTTACTTTTTGTTTCCTTTATGTATTTAATCCCATTTTATTAACCAATGACTGTGCTGCTGACCTTTGATCCAATACATCAGTACACTGCAAAAATACTTTTCTTACTTAGATTTTTTATCCTGTTTCCAGACAAAATATCAAACAATTTTCTAGACAAGTAAATAATCATTTTCTTGTTTTCAGAAAAAAACTAATCAAAATTAAGTGAGTTTTTGCTTAGAACAAGCTAAATAATCTGCCAATGGGGTAAGAAAAAAATTCTTATTTCAAACAGAAAACAAGATTATTATACTTGTCTAGAAAATCCTTCTTGATTTAAGAATTTTTATTTTGGCTGGAAACAAGACAAAAAAATTAAGAAAAGCATTTTTTGCAGTGTACTAATAAGCAAAACTTACTTTAGATTAATATTTGTGCTTCGTTTTTCTCATTGCTGAAGAGTGTTGAACTTTCTTTTCCTACAGTTCTACTGTACAGACCTGAATTAAATTTTCCTTTAGCCTTCGGCTTTGGTGAAATTTTGTTGAAAAAGGGCTTTTACATTTGTTAAGAATCAAACTTTTTTATATTAAAAACAATTTGAAAACGATTTGAAAGTGTCATGTAACGCATTACTGTCCATAAAAAGTAACTAAGTAACGTAATTAGTTATTTTTTTAGAGAGTAACACAATATTGTAATGCATTACTTTTAAAAGTAACTTTCCCCAACACTGGCTGTAGGAAGTGTAAGTACCAAGTGCAAGTGTGACGACGTCTCTCCAGCCAGACTTGGCAGTAATGTTGGTAGTGTAGAAGGTGGAAACAGTGACCCTCCGCCGGTAGTATAAGACGCTGGCCCTCTGTAATCTCCATATGAATCAGGAGTGTAGTAGCTGTCAATGAAGGAAGGATAAGCGGAGGGGTGGTCATACGAGAAGGCCTTGCTTCCCAGTGCCGAAGAGTAAGTGTCTGGTGAGTACTGCTTCATAGGATGGCAGAGTTCAGAGTCTGGGAGGAAGGATCTCCTCATACTGTAATAACCAGGAAGCACATGTGACCCTGCAGGAGGAAGCAGGAAATTCTGTTAACTCCCTAATTCAAGATGAATTAGCCTCTCACTGAGCACACCTGTCTATCTAATTGGATCTAGGCGTGCGTAAACTTTACCAGACGGACTCACCGGGCATCGGCACAAAAGCTGGCTGAGAGGAACTGCCGCTCGTCTGAAAACCAAAAGCATCGGAGAGTCAGTTGACACTTAAGACGGTATGCATGCTTCTCATAAACCTCACTGTCAAAGAAGACGGTGCGTAATAAATCTCCCCACGACGTAAGGCGAGGAGAAGCTTAGAACCCCTTTGTATTTCGCCCGACTTACAGCCAGTGAGAATATGGAGGAAAAAGATGGGAAGGTGCAAGTTTTAGTGCTTGTTCTGTTGAAAGCCAGGCAAATCATGTGGGAGGATATTTGAATATGATTTGCCAGTGTCACAACAGCGCTCCCCCTCCCCTTCGCACACTTCCCTCCGGTGCAGTGTGTACTCTTCTCATGAGATTTTGCCACAAGGATCTAAAGAAAATCATTGGATGACTGGGAACATGTCCCAGTTGTCTCTGCGACATGCCGGGGAATTTAGTTAATTTGTTTAGTAGATATCGTTCTTTGTTAGAGGCTCGATATCAATGCATGCCGCGCTTTTCGTGGATATTCCATAAGGAGAATTCTTATAGTGCTTAGCTATTTAGTTCTATAGTGAGCTAGTGGTTTTTAATATGTAACGTGTATCCCTGTTGTTCAGATACACACCGAGGCCAACCACCTCGTCTGAAGCATTTGCATGAACCGACTGGTCCATTAGTTTCAATAAGGAGAGAAAACAAAACAAAAGGCGACAACAACTTGCAGCCAGAGTTCACCTGAGCACAACGACTGTCTGTTCTTTTGTATTTTGTAGCAAATCCCTCTGCGATAACCTCAGTTAAGGCTTGCGTTTAACCGTCTGCTGCTAACAATACCTGTCTGTCCCCTTTCAGGAAGGTTGATCTGATTTTGGCAGGTGTGCCTGATATTTATCTCCTAAAAGTAACAAGGACATGGATGCGCTAAACAGTGTCACTGTGTGAGAGATGCCATTTTATTCGTACGTTGTGAATGTAATGTTCCTGGATTCAGAGCAAAACACTTTATCAAGATAATAAGCGAGAAAATCAGACCAGATGGTGAGAATGACGGCTAACTTACACTGAATCGGGGTGCATTTGTTTGCCGTAATCGCTTCTCTGCAAGTAGGTCTTTGACTGTATGCTTGACTCTGACACCTTGGTAGACTCTCTTGGAATACTCTGTAGGGAGAAAGAAATGTATTTAATAATCTATTTAAGCACTAAAACGATCAATAACACCATGCACTGTTTATATAAAATAGTGCAAAGCAAAAAAGCCATGCTTTCATAAACCTGGTTAATCTGATTGTCTATGATTAACCAAGAATAAATGTACAACTGACTATGTATTTATATGAATACATAATAAAAGCATGCAAATAAAGTGTGTTTTAAAATCTTTCCACATCGATAACAGTTCAACAAAGCAACAATAGCTGAACAGTGTTGATATTTTCTTGTGATCAAAAGGATATCACGTGGGCATATCTATTTTAAGAAAAAAAAAAACATAAATTCACAATAAGGTTGCTTTAAGTATCTTTTGCGTCATTTTACACAAAGAAGGTTGAATAAAACTATTTACATGATACCATTCACAAACAAGCTATTTTAATCATTTTGATCATTCATAATAAATAGTTTTTGGATTTAAGTTACAAGTTTAAATCATTAATGAATCACAAATGATTAAACCTAAACCTATGCAGCGATTTTATTTTTTTATTTTTATTATTATTTTTTGATTTTTAATGTGCTTAAGCACACTTAATATATATAGGATACCCCACTAACTCATGAAAACAAATGTAGAAACAGTTTTCAACTAGAAATTAGTAAATAGGACAATTAATGGCAAGTAATAGACTGAAAACAGACAAAATGTTGATAAAAAATGACTGAAATAGTGTTTTCTCATAAAACATACTCTAGTAATCTTTGTTTTATTTACAACTTCAATACAAAAAAAATAAAAACTTTTTGAAGCTAATTTATTACTGTTTCTTTTTATTATTTTGATGAAAACGTATCATTTTTTAAAGAAGTTATTAGAATTGGACTGTGAACGAAAGCAAACATATGTTATTGCTTAGACCACTACGTACAGCAAAAGCTCTCGAAATAAAATGCAAAAACAATCTATAAAATGTGTTAAATAAAACCTTTAATGTGTTTTAAACAATACGCATGTCATGTCCTAACCTGTCATAATACTAGTCGAGAAATTGATTCATGGCCTTTTCCTTTGTTTATGAGATAAAGAGTAAAATGCACTCCAAGCGCTCTTGATTATTAGTTATAGTTGTGATTTTTAGTTATAAGTAATTGCTCTTGATTAATAGTTAAAGCATTTAAACAGAATATAAACATTAGGAGAGTTCTTCTATGATCTTCTACTTATTTTCCTGCAGAGCAGTGCAACTCTATTCAAATGGCTTAAATTTCAATAGAAAACAACACAAATAAAACTGCAGAAAAATATATCTCTAGACTGAAAACTTCTACTGTAAATCCGCCAATGTACAGTAGCTGAGAGCACATGCTTAAACATCTTCCACACTCAAGCCTGAGGAAAAATCATTGCAAAACACTTAGTTAAACAAATAAAATAATATGCAGCATTGACATAGTTTAAGATCTCTAGGTTTCAAATTCAGATCCTTAGGCAAACAGCAGTTTTCAATGATAGACATATATCTTGTCTTGCTTTCTGTCTTTCTCAGACACACACCTGTGGTTAAGGGTGTGCACACCCAGTCGTTTAGCTTGATGTCATAATCCACCCCTGTTAACAGCCATAAATGGCAGTAATTGACATATAGAAATAGACAAGAGAGGGCTTAAAATTCGTACTATTGTAGGTTTGATTGTAGAAAACGACTAGTTTAGTTATACATTTACTAAACACTTTGGTCTTTAAGAACACTGCTATATCATAAAACATTTTTTTAATTGTATTCCAAAGCATTTAATTTGCACGTGTCAGTTGACAGACTTTAAAGTTACTTTTAATAGTTTTATTAAAAGTTCTTTAAAAATGTGCATTTACTTTGCGAGACATCCTTTCTCTGAAAAGGTAGATTTAGTCTAGACGTTTAATATATCTAGTGTCATACAAATATGCTATTAGGTTATATACAAATATATACAAATACATTCGTTTGTAACACAAACGGTGTTTAATTATAATTCACAAATACTTACGTGAGCACTTTCAATGTAAATATAACAACAGCCCCGATAGAAATGCGTTACAAATTGAACTCAAATCTAAATTAAATTGAAAAAAGTATGAACATTTTTTTTCCAGGTTGCTACGATGTCAACATCTCTCACCTGTCTCCATCATAATTTTATCCGAGCGCTGTCTCAGTTCTTCAGTTTTGCTTTGTGTTCCAGCAGAACTCACACACCACGTTCATTATATCAAAGGAAGAAAGAAGATTTTAAAAGCTAAGTAGACATATGTATGGTCAAGCTCACGCAGCTCTATTCATACCCTTCACATGGTTTCGCTTGTGAAGCCTTCATCATTTGGTTAAATGCAAATAAATGGCTTGGAGACGTTTCTTAATAATTTGCATCTACTGTAGATCAGAGTACACTATTAAAGCTGCACTGTTGAAAAATGGAGAGGGTGACAGCCGTATTAAAAAAGCTGAGTATGACTGCGAGGAAAATGAGGAAGAAAAAAGAGGAAGGTCACTTTTCTTAGTACCACATCAAGGTGAAGACAAGTGAGAATATACGAAAGCTAAAATATATTAATTTCTGGTTTCAAATATGTTTTTTTTTTTTTTTCTCTCACAAAGAGGCCCTGTGTAAAAAAAGAATAAAATAAAAATACTTTCGGAGGAAATAAGTTAGGATATGGGGTACCCTGGTGGATAGACTTTGTAAAGACTGTTTTAAAACCCATGCATAGATGATTCTGCTTGTCACCACTGGAAAATAATGAAAAATAAATAAAATAAAGGACATATTGAACTAAATTGAGTTCATTAACCTTTTACGTTAAATAAAAGTTATAATGCATGGTTCATCAAATTATAAAATATGAAAAGTTTTGTTAGTGCATCAGAAAGGCATAGCTACTAGAGCTACTATTTACTATGTATAAGCTGAAAATATTAAGTTATGCATGTAAAACATTAAGGTTCCCTTAGAAATTTAATAAATGTACAGAACACTCTCAAAAATTATGCGTTAACTTTTAACACTTTTTTTGTGTGCGTTGACTATTTTAGACGTTTTGTGTAAATAATTGACACAAACTGTGTAACTATAAGACATTAGTGTGTAGAAAAATAGCAGGACTGACACAACAAAGTAACAAAATATCTTAAAATAAAAATTAGAAACAAGATAGGTTGGTTGTTTTCAACGCATCCTTTTAAGTGTGTGTTATTTTTTATTTTATTTATTTATTTTATTTTTTTTATAAAACATCTAGCCATACAAAGCACCCTTTGTGTGTAAGTACTGAGTTTAAACACACCTTGTTTTGTGGTATCGATCATAACAAAAGGCAACAAAAGTTTATGAATCTCGCGATGTTTTTTCTTTCTTTCTTGAGTAACGAAATCGAAAGTAGAAAGTTGCCGGGTGTCATAGTCGGTCCTAAAGGAGGTAAGCAAATAAGAGCAGTTTTTAAGCATAAAACGATGTTTTAGTGAATGTAAACACTTATTTGTTTTTCCTATTCAGTCTTAGAATGGAGAGCGCTGTGTCTTTCTGTGGCTGGAAAGCTGTTAAAGACCGCAGTAAGTCTTTGTCCGAGAACCAGGAACCGAAGTCAGGTCGTGTTTATACAATGTACCACGGCACACATTTGAGTAGCGCAAAGACCATAATTAATAAAGGATTTAAACCCTCTAGAGATGGCATGCTGGGCCCCGGGGTTTATGTCAGTCGTAACATTGATAAAGCCAAATGTTACCCGCTGAATACTGACAAGAACGACAAAGTCGTTTTCAAACTGAAGGTGCGTGTGGGAAAGGTGAAGAAAATAGACTGTGACAATCATCCACTCCAGAAATCGTGGAGCAAAAGCGGATACGACTGTGCCTGGGTTCCGCCAAACAGCAACATCACCACCATAAAGTCTGGTCGCGAGGAGGACTGCGTTTGGGACCCTAAGCGCATCACCGTGATCGACGTGGCGTGCTGCGTGGATCACGCTAAACGCAAGGAGCTTCGTCGGATGATTCGAAGCAACCTGAAACCCGAAGGCTGCGATCTTTGCCATCTCGACACTTCTGAGAACCATGATGTTCAGCCGTGCTGGGAGTGCCAGGAAGACATCTGCCCTTTTCAATCAAAGCACGTGTGCAAAAGCAGAAAGTTCAGAGAAAGAGAGATGCACTAACTATGACCCTTTTATATTTCTGTATTAGGTTCTATAACATTATCCCACGGTTTCACAGACAACCCTTGTCATAAAATCCGAAAGGATTCTAATAAGAAATTTTTAAAGGATTCTTATTGGAATTTCTATCATATTTTGGAACTGTTCCTATAGGATTTATAAATATTCTGTAGGATTATCCCTATAGGATTTTTTATGGGATTCAATTGGATGCTTGTTCATGTCTCTTTCTCTCTAAAGGTGCACTTTTCCACTGTTTACTTATAAAACTTATACAAAACACCAGAAGTTGAACAGAAAAATAACATTATTGTAACAAACAAACCAATAAACAAACAAAAAATAAATAAAGTAACAAAAAAAAAAAGTAACAAAAGGTAAAAAACAGTCTTTTCTAAATTAGTAGTAATTTAGTTTAGCAAATCCACCTGGTCTGGATGATTAATTAATAATTTATTAAATAATAATTTATTAAAAATAGTTAGGATTAAATAAATATTTTTTTCTTCACAAGCAAAGAGCAATTAAGTCCAATTAAAATGTGAGTCTGAGCTATTTCAGCTCAAAGAAAATCTTGCACCAGTGTTGGTTGCGTAATAATATTACTTTTTTTCAGGTAACCAGTAAAGTAACACATTACTTTTTCCATTTCCAAGAATATATCTTTAAAAAAAAAGTAACGCCAGTTACTATTTGTTTCCTTTATGTATTTAATCCCATTTTATTAACTAATTACTTTGTTGCTGACCTTTGTTGATCAATTCAACCATACACTGCAAAAATACTTTTCTTATTTTGTTTCCAGCCAAAATATCTAAAAAATTCTTAAATCAATAAGGATTTTAAAGTAAATAATTATTTTTTTGTTTTCAGAAAAACAAGTCAAAAGTAAGTGATTTTTTTGCTTAGAACAAAATAAATAATCTGCCAATGCGGTAAACAAAAATGTTTCATTTCAAATAGACAGCAAGATTATTTCACTTACCCCGATTGCGAGATTATTTTGCTTGTTTCAAGCAAAAACACACTTAATTTTGACTTGTTTTCAGAAGAAACAAGACAATAATTTTTTATTTGTCTAGAAAATCCTTCTTGATTTAAGAATTGGTATTTTGAATTGGTAATATAATATTTTGGCTATAGAAGACACTTTTTTTGTGCTTTTTCTTTCCTCATTGCAGAAGACAGACATGTACAGACATCAATTTAATTTTCCTTTAGCCTTAGCCTTATTCACTTAATTTCATTTTGATGTGAAAGGGCTTTTACATTTGATAAGAATCAAACTTTTTATATTAAAAACAAAAAGCCCTGCCCAGATTTAAAAAGTAACGCAAAAGTAATGTAATGCATTACTTTCCATAAAAAGTAACTAAGTAATGTAATTGGTTACTTTTTTTTAGGAAGTAACGCAATATTGTAATGCATTACTTTTAAAAGTAACTTTCCCCAACACTGGCACTGATTGATCTTAAAATATGTCAGTGCCATTGTTTAGTCTCACGATGCACACCAGTATTGATTTTTCTATAAGGCATGTTTATAAAATTTACTTTATTGTCCTAATTGTACTATAACCTAATCCTGGTTTAGTCTAAGCCGTATCTGTGAAACCAGCTTTATGAGTTTTAATTTATGTGAATGCTACTTGTGTCATTTGTATCTCTGTTTAAAATATGTATATGTACCATTAGCATAAATGCTTTCATTGTTTCACATTATGTAAGCTGAAACACATGATCTTATATTTTTATGATGAACTGGTCTGTTAAATTATAAAGCATGTTAATTTAGTCTCCATTCTCAACATTTCTTGTCTCTGGTACTTATTTATTTTTTATTTGTTATCTGTGGTGCCACCTAAATCACCACAAAACAAATAAACAAACAAAATCTGACTTTGAGGCAGAAAAGGAACTATATAATTGAAACTATTACACTAGCAGTCAAAAGTTTTTGAACAGTAACATTTTTTTGATTTTCAAAGAAGTCTCTTTTGCTCACAAGCCCTGCATTTATTTGATCCAAAGTACAGCAAAAAAACTAAATTATTAATTTGTTAAAATGTAATTTATTCCTGTGATTTCAAAGCTAAATTTTTAACATCATTAGTTACATGATCCTTCAGAAATCATTCTAATATTCTAATATTTTACAGTTAAAAAAACATTTATTATTATTATGTTAAAAAAGCTGATTTCTCTGATGAATAGGAAGTTCAGAAGAACAGCATTTATCTGAAATAGAAATCTTTTGTAACATTTTAAATGTCTTTATCATCACTTTTGATCAATTCAAAGCATCATTGCTAAATAAAAGTATTCATTTCTATAATTTCTTTCAGAAAAAAAAAAAAAATTAAAAATTAAAAAAATTATACCGACTCCTAGATTTTGAATGGTATAGTGTATAATGTTGCAAAAGCTTATTTTTTTTATTTCAGATAAATGCTGATCTTTGGATCTCTATTCATCAAAGAATCCTGAAAATCAACATATTGCAATGATTTCTGAAGAATCATGCGACACTGACGACTGAAGGAATGATGCTGAAAATGTAGCTTTGATCACAGAAATAAATTACATTTTAAAATATATTCAACTAAAAAGAAGATGTTTTATATAGTAAAAAATATTTCACAATGTTACTGCGTCTGCCATATTTTGGATCAAATAAATGCAGAAGAGACTTCTTTAAAAACATTAAAAATATTGTTTATATTTAAAAGAGTAGTTTTTAAATGTTAGAACTACATATATAGTACGCTGCTTTTACATTGTTTTACATTTTTGATAATAAAAATTAAATTCTTGTTATTATACTTACTGTTATAATGGTTTTATACACTGCCAACAATAAAATTCAATATCAGTAATTCTAGTAATTCGAAATAAGGCAAATCTACAATGATTTTGCATTACTTTAACATGTAAGTTTAAATAAACCAAATGTTCATTGTAATAGAGATTAGGAAAAATAGGCCTAAAAATATAGGCATAGGCTATAAAAAATCCTCATAAAACTGTTTTTTAACTGATTTGTCATCTATAGAATAGAAATAAAGCATGTTCATGTTTTTGTCCCTGAATTTGCAGATTAGAAAGGGCTATTCACAGCGGCTGCAGTTAGAGGGCGCCGTTCAGTCGGGTTTTTAACAATTCAAGTCCAGTCTGTGGTGGAAAGCTTGTTAGAAGATAATCTAATTAGAGTGAAGTAGATTAGACAGACTGCAAACGTCGATAGCAACGACATGCGATGCAAACAGCATTTAAATGATAATATTGGTATGCTGACCATCTCATAGACAGCTTCTGGGCACATCTACCTGACGATGTGCAGTGAGGAAGATTGTTTCAGTCATGGATAGTTATAAATAATCACTCGGAACTGTGACCTGTCACTTTCTGACTACCTCACTGAAACAGTAAGTTTTCCCTATAGCATTATTATTATTATTATTATTATTTTTTTGCTATTAGTTTGTTGAGTTTAAATGCCTTAGTTACAGATGGAGTCAAAAGTGTTCATACACCTTGCAGAATCTGTCTGCAAAATGTTGAGTATTTTAGCAAATTAAGAGGGATTATACATTTTTTTTATTTAGTACTTACCGAATAAGATTACATAAAAGAAATTTACAAATAGTCCACAAGAGAAAATAATAGTTGCATTTATAAAAAAAAAAAAAGAATGATCCACAGCTGTATTTTTGCTGAGTGATAGTTGTTCATGAGCGTTTTATGCAGCATTTTTGTTTATTTGGACTCAAAACAACAACATTTATTTGAAATAAAAATAATTTGTAACCGTATACAGTACCCTCCACTAATATTGTTAAATACAGTTGAGGTCAAAAGTTAACATCCAGTTTCAGAATCTGCAAAAATATTTTATGTAGCAGTTAAACTTCCTGCTGTTCTTCAGAAAAATCTTTCAGGGCCAATAAATTATTTGGTTTTCCAGCATTTTTGTGTATTTGAACCCTTCCCAACAATGACTGTATGATTTTGAGATCCATCTTTTCACACTGAGACAACTGGACAACCCATATGCAACTATTACAGAAGGTTCAAAAGCTCACTGATGCTCCAGAAGGAAGCAATGCATTAAGAGCATGGGGCAAACTTTTGAACAGAATGAGGATGTGTACATTTTATTATTTTTTATTTTTATTTTGCCTAAATATTGATTTTTTTTTATTTAGTACTGCACTTCAGAAGCTACAGAAGATACGTATATGTTTCCCAGAAAACAAAATAAGTTCAATTTACCCTTATCTTCAAATTCAAAGGGTATTCACCCCAGCTCTTAATGCATTGGTTTTTCTTCTGAAGCAGCAGTGAGCATTTGAAGCTTCTGTAATAGTTGCAATTGAGACCCTTAGTTGTCCTCAGTGTGAAAAGATGGATCTCAAAATCATGCATTCATTGTTGAAAAGGGTTCAAATACACAAAAATGCTGAAAACCAAAGAGTCTGTAGGACCTGAAGGACTTTCCTGAAGAACAGCAAGCAGTTTAACTGATCAGGACAAACAAGGGACTCATGAACAACTATCACTAAACAAACAAACAAACAAAAAAAACAAACAGCTGTGGATCATTCAGGTAACAACAAAGTATTAAGAATCAAGCGTATGTAAACTTTTGAAAAGGGTCATTTTATAAATTCAACTATTATTTTCTCTTGTGGACTATATGTAAACGTCTATTATGTACAAATATCATATTCAGGTCAGTGCTAAATAAAAAAATAACATCTTATTTTGCTAAAATATTTAACATTTTGCAGATTCTGCAAGGTGTATGTAAACATTTGACTTCAACTGTAAATATGACAATGCTGTAGTTCATAGCAAAACAAGGAGATTAAATTAGTAATTATTATTTAGTATAAATATTTGTAATATTGAGTTATGATTTGCCACATGAGATGCAATAAAGAGATTAAAGCAAAATAATATAGCCTAAATGTTTCCCTGACAAATAAGATCTTGCTTGTCATTTGTGTTGAGATGTTTTGTATACATTTTGTATTTTATTTTGTAACACAACCAGTGTTGGGGGTAACGCATTACAAGTAACGCAAGTTACGTAAAAATATTACTTTTTTTCAAGTAACTAGTAATGCATTACTTTTTCATTTCCAAGAAAATATCAGAGTTACGTTTTCAAGAAAGTAACACCAGTTACTTTTTGTTTCCTTTATGTATTTTAATCCCATTTTATTAACCAATGACTTTGCTGCTGACCTTTGTTGATCCAATTCAACCGTACACTGCAAAAATAATTTTCTTACTTAGATCTTTTGTCTTATTTCCAGCCAATCAAAAAGGATTTTCTTATTTTCTTGATTTTCTTGTTTTCAGAAAAAACAAATAAAATTATGAAATTTTGCTTAGACAAAGCAAAAAAATCTGCCAATGGGACATGCAAAACAATCTTATTTCAAACAGAAAGATATTTAGATATTTTGGCTGGAAACAAGACAAAAAAAAAAAGTGTGATAATAAGCAAAACTTACTTTAGATGAACTAACATTTGTGCTTTTTTTTCTCATTGCTGAAGTGTTATACTTTCTTTTCCTACAGTTCTACTGTACAGACATCAATTTAATTCCCTTTAGTCTTAGCCTTATTCACTTACTTTCATTTTGGTGTAAAAGGGCTAAAAATCAAACTTTTTATATTAAAAAACAAAAGCAAAAAACAAGCCCTGTCCAGATTTGAAAGTAACGCAAAAGTAACGTAATGCATTACTTTCCATAAAAAGTAACTAAGTAACGTAATTAGTTACTTTTTTAGGGAGTAACGCAATATTGTAATGCATTACTTTTGAAAATAACTTTCCCCAACACTGAACACAACTAAATATTGTAATTTCTCTATTCGACAGTCCATCCGTTCCAATTTAAGATCTCAGACTTGTGACAAAATGCCTGGTGCTGCCAATGCAAATCCTTGGAGTTTCTCTGAGCTACTGGGGCAGAGGAGCATTCTTGGCGTTGTAGTTTTGATTACGTGGTTAGTCCTGTTCCATCTTCTGGTGAATGTGTGGCTGCTGTGCATCTTCACCAGTCTGTTGGTAGTGCTGGGTGGATGGCTAGGATCTCGTGTCGCTTTGGATGCCAACAGCCTCCTTCATTTGGAGCACTTTCTGCCCCTGCGCCAGTCCCCTGAAGTTCACACTACCTCAGAGAGTGAACAAAGACTGGATTGGGAGATTCGGAGTGCTGTGGACAAGGCTCTGCGGGACTTTGTGTCATCCTGGTACTGCGGTTCTGTTTCTAAGAGAGGGGACGCGTTTGAACGGGAGGTGAGGGACGCCATGCTGGAGGCGGCTGCTGAGCTGAAGAGGAGGGCAAAGCAGGTGGACCGGAGAGCGCTGGCTCAGAGGGTTCTGGAGCTTTGCGGATGCCATCTGCAGAGCTTCAGCCAGGCCAAAGAGCTCCAGAGTCAGTGGTCCTCTGATGAAAATGTACAAGGAAGGAGAAGCTCCAGCGTCCTTTTTCCAGAAAGAATGATCCAAAGTACGGCCGAACTGCTCAGATCTCCGTACCGCACCAGCCGCCTCTATAGGCACAGCGACTACGACTTGGATTCGCCCTCCTCAGATGAGAGAAAGATCTCTAGCGAGTCTTTGAGACGAACGGACTCTGATGATGAGAACTTCTGCGACTGCATCCCTCCTTCAGACTTCTGTGGCCTGGTTTGTCTGGAGGAAGACACCTTGGGTCTTTTGGGGAAATGTTTTTTACGGCAAAACGTGAGCATTTCAGAGCCTGCGTCACTGGAGAGTGCAGCGGAAGAGTGTCCAGTCCAACCGCTGACTTTCACATCAAACTCCCTTCCTAGAAGCCTTGGTCTGGACTCGTTGGTTTTTGAAAACTTGGGAAATCTAGAGGGGCCGGTAAATATTCAGAACTTGCAAATCACTGGGACCATCACAGCCAAAGTGCAAAGAAGCAACAGCACTCATCCTTATACTCTGTACACTATAAAGGTGAGATTCTTAATTCTTAAATTGCAGAAAGACTTGGAATAGTTTGGAATAGAAAGTTTGGAATAACTTGGAACAATGCATTTTTTTGTAGGATTTTTATTTGTTTTTGCCATTTTCTTTACCTGTTTTACTAATCGGAGTGTCTATTTACACTAAGTCCAAATAGCCCGCCTTGTTGGCATTGGCTATTTACATTAACTCCGCCCACCAATGTGTAACGGGGCTAGTCAACACTACAAAAGATTGCTGTCAATCATCAGATCCAGTGGCGAAGCAATAAAGGCGTGTGGTTAAAACTTTTCGACACAGACGACCCGGGTTCAATTCCACCTTATGGCGATCTTTTTTTCATCCTTTTTAAATCTCATATAATATCGAAGAAAGCATTGATTTTCAATAAAAATTAAGGAAATATTCGAAAATTGTAATATAAAGTATCGGTTAGGGTAAGGGTAGGTGTGTAGGGAGGGCTTATTGTCCCACTAAGGCTGCATCCATTTAATAAATTGAATTAAAACGATAATTTACACTCAATGCATAATTACTGAATACTGTTTTAATATAATACAATAGTAATAATTGCATATATTCGCAATAAGTATTATAAATGGCAGAAAATGTAAATATAACCCATTGCTATTTGCACTTAGTGTAAATAGCATCCAATTGATATTTACACTTAGTAAATAGCCTCTATCGCTATTCACACTAGCCGCTGCCTTTGCTAATTCAGTATCGATTTATTGTGTTTGTAGTATGAAACTGCTATAGATTCAGAGAATTCAACGTCTGATCAGCCTGCTGTGTATCATACGGTGAACCGGCGCTACAGTGAGTTCCTCAATCTGCAGACACGTTTGGAGGAAAGGACAGATCTCAAGAAGGTGATCAAAAGTAAGACGTTTTTAAACGACAATAATGTAAGCTATTGAGTCACATAAACACATTTTATATTAGACTATATAGCGTTAGACCTTGTCAGAGTTACATAATAAAGTAATATACACTACCGTTCAAAATTTTGAGGTCAGTAAGATTTTTTTTGCTGTTCTTTTGAAATTTCTTTTCATCAAGGAAAAGAAATAAAAAATAATTGCTTTTTTGAGCAATTGTTTCCTCAGAGAATTTGAATGATTGTATTAAAAAAAAAATTCTGAAAGATCATGTGACACTCAGGGTTCGAATTGAGGGGGATGTGGGGGATGGCATCCCTCTTGTTGAAAAAAATTACAAAAGGCATCCCCTCTGTAAAATCACCTAAATAATGCTGTGTATTATTTATAACCTATTGTGCAAATTAAAAATTAAAATCTTCTATGTATAATGATTGGGGGCTGTGCACGCTCAAGTTTGTTATTATAAATGTAGACGCGTGGTAAACACGCTCATATGGAAGCGATACGTTTGTTTATAACGAGCTGCGCACAAACTCGCGCTGTTTTCGTAATTTTTCGTGCAAAAGTTTTTATGCGCAACTTCTGAAATTCTTTAAAAAGAAGACAATTAATAAACTATGGTATTTCTTTGGTTAGAGTTTAAAGACATCTGTGATAATTTTATTGTGCTGTAGGCCTACTATGAGGATGAGGGATGATTAAAAAAGAGACACAAGGGATGCGTTCCATTCAGAAACGATCACCCTGTTCTAATTCACACTAGCTGACTAGTAGCTACTAAACTAAACTTTTGACTTCTTTTGATTTCAGGCCAGCAACCATAGTACATTTAATAATGTGTATTTTTTGTTAATTAATTAAATTTTTTCTAATTTGTCAAATTTTGTTATCTTTTGTAATCAATGGACCCCCCACCCAACCATCCCCCCTGAATTTTTTTTACAATTCAATCACTGGTGACACTGAAGACCGAAGTAATGGCTGCTGAGATTTCAGCTTTGCCTGTAAAATAAATAATTGCATTTTAATATATACAAATGCATTAAAACAGTTATTTTAAATTGCAATAATATTTCCCTATATTACAGTTTTTACTGTATTTTTAATCAAATAAATGCAGCCTTGATACGCATAAGAGACTTTCTTCAAAAACCAAAAAAAAATCTTATCCACACCATAAACTTTTGATCAGTAGTGTACATGGTCACAAATTGCACAGTTGTGACCCTGGACCACAAAAGCAGTCATAAGTCGCTGGGGTTTATTTGTAGCAATAGCCAAAATACATTGTATGGGTCAAAATAATTGATTTTTGTTTTATGCCAAAAAACCATTAGGATATCAAGTGAAGATCTTGTTCCATGTAAATTTCTTACTGTAAACGTATCAAAATGTATTTTTTAAATTAGTATTAAGTAATATGCATTGCTAGAACTTCATTTGGACAACTTTAAAGGCAATTTTCTCAATATTTTTATTTTTTTGCACCTTCAGATTCCAGATTTCCAAATAGTTGTATCTCAGCCAAATATTGTCCCATCATAACAAACCATACGTCAATTGAAAGGTCCACGTCTCCAAAAATGGACCCTTATGACTGGTTTTGTGGTCTGGGTCACAATTGTACTTTTAGATTGTCATCAGGGTGATACCCTGAAGTTTCAATCCTTTTAAAAAGCAAATCTTGTTAATGTAAATGTTTAAGTATCTATGCATGCTGTACTATGCATGTACCAGTTTGGCAGTTAGGTGCATCATCTTGACTAAAAATGTTTGCTCACATTTAAAGATGTCAAAGGTCCAAAGAAACTCTTCCCAGATCTTCCCTTCAGCAACCTAGACACAGACAAAGTAGAGGCCAGGAGAAACCAACTGGAATCATTCCTCAGGGTAAGAGATTTCCCTTCATTGATAAAACGTTGGGCGGGTTGAAATGTGACTTTCATGAAAAACCTCTTTCACATCTCCTTTTCCACTTCTGCAGAAACTGTGCACCATCCCAGAGGCAGCCAACAGTGAAGAGGTCCAAGAGTTTCTAGCCCTCAACACCGATGCCACAGCAGCTTTCCAGAAGAAGCCGTCAAGTTCACGCATAGACAAGGTAACTCTATCATGGGGCGTGACATACTATACTTTAATTTCTTTTAAAGGGGACATCGGATACCGAAGTTGGTATGATTCTTTAGGGTCTTCATAAAGGGCACGCAAAATACTTTGGTTAAAATTCCTCAATGGTTGTGTAAAACAACGCCCTTTTACCTTGTCAAAAACAGCTCTGTTCACAGTGACTCGTTTCGGTTCATGTCTCTTTAAATGATAATGAGCTACCGCTCACTCATGGGCGGGGCCTGAGGAGTATGAAAGAAAATCAAAACAGTTTGATAATTGAGACTGTTTAGTTTTTTGGGGATTAAAAAAGGATTGCATGGATTTTTATCTTTATAAGATACATTTATATGCAAACCATCCACTGTCTTTAATGTTAAGAAAGACTTTTTCTTGTTTAACTATTAGTGTGACATTTCTGTTTGTTTTTGCCTGTCTGTACGATATGTTTCCCATATAAACAGATGGTGGAGAACATAGTGGACACTCTGAAGACGGCATTTCCGCGCTCAGAACCCCAGAGCCCCACAGACGAAGGAGACCCACAAAGAAAGTTAGAATATATGAGACTTAGAAGACTTAAGTCAAACATGCAAATGTAATATTGCTATTGTTTTTAATTTCACAAACTGTCCTTTCATATTTCAGGCCCCGTCTGAGATTCTCCAGTAAAATAGCTCCTACACTTAATGTTCCAAGCCTGCAACCTAATGTGACATACTCTTTCAGTGAACGCTGCTCAGTGAGTCCTTCATATCATACAAAAGCCATATAAATAATAATTTGCATTCAGACTTGCAAGTCATTTGGAACAGAACTTAGAAATATGCATCTTGTAATGAGAAGTATGACAAAAAAGCATGATACACTACGTGTTTTTCTGTGAAACCTATCAACTCTAAATGGCCTGCAGACTTTCTGCTGTAAAGCAGCTGTGGCAAGACAATAGTGTCATTATTCAGCTCCAGTCAAAGACTTTGAAAAGTACCCCTGAAATCTGATTAAAGGAGAAGTTGACTTCCAAAATAAACATTTCCTGATAATTTACTTACCCGCATATGATCCAAGACATTCATGTCTTTCTGTCTTCAGTCGCAAAGACATTTTTTGAGGGAAACATTCCAGGTTTTTTCTCCATATAGTGGACTTCAATGGTGGCCAATGGGTTGAAGGTCCAAATTTACCTCACAGTTCTGATTTATTTTCTGATAAACTTGCAATTCTGAGAAAAAAAGTCAGAATTGTGAGACAAAAAGTTGCAATTGTGAGTTATAAAGTCAGAATTGCATGATATAAATTCACAATTGAGAGTTTCAGGATTTTTCTCCATATATAGTGGACTTCAATGGTGGCCATGAGTTGAAGGTCCAAATTGCAGTTTCAGTACAGCTTCAAAGGGCTCTAGACGAGGAATACATTACATAATCATGTTGGAAAGGTCACGCGTGATGTAGGCTAAAGTACTGACCCAGTGTTGAAAACAACAAACAACAAAAAAAGAAAAAACAACAATGTTGGACGATTTTGAAGTTGGTGAACATGAGATGGAGTTTTTGCCCCACCTTACCTTTTTAATCCGAAGTGCACAGACTAAGAACTAACCATGCATAACCTTTTCAACCAATCGTTTCACTAGACAAGACACTTCTTCCTCGGCTGGGATCAAGTAGGGCCCTCTGAAGCTGCTTTGAAACTTCAATTTGGACCTTCAACCCATTGGCCACCATTGAAGTCCACTATATGGAGAAAAATCCTGGAATGTTTTCATCAAAACCTTAATTTCTTTGCAACTGAAGACAAAAAGACATGAATATCTTGTTATCAGGACATTTTTCTTGTGGAAGTGAACTTCTCCTAAAGGATTAGTTTGTCATCCAAGATGTTCACGTCTTTCTTTCTTCAGTCGTAAATAAATTATGTTTTTTTGAGAAAAGCGTTTCAGGATTTCTCTCCATATAATGGATGTCTATGGTGCCCCCAAGTTTGAACTTCCAAAATACAGTTTAAATGCAGCTTCGAAGGACTCTAAACAATCCCAGTCAAGGAAGAAGGGTCTCATCTAGTGAAACGATTGGTTATTTTCGAAACAAATTGACAATTTATATACTTTTTTTACCTCAAATGCTCATCTTGTCTCATCTCTGTGATGCACATGTAGTCTGTGTCTTCAACTTCAAAATCGTCCAAAAACGTCTCTTGCAGTTTGGGAAGAAAATGAGATGGGAGAATTTGAGGTTAAAAAGTATATAAATTGTCAATTTGTTTAGAAAATAACCGATCGTTTCGCTAGATAAGACCCTTTTTCATCGGCTGTGATTGTTTAGAGCCCTTTGAAGCTGGATTTAAACTGCACCATTTAAACTTGGGAGCACCATACATATCAATTATATGGAGAGAAATCCTAAAATGTTTTCCTCAAAAAACACAATTTGAACATCTTGGATTACAAGGGGGTGAGTACATTATCTGTAAAATTTTGTAGTACTACCAGATTTTCTGCAAACGCATCTCTTTTCCTCTCTTTCTGTAGGTTCTTCGAGGTTTCTCCCTGTCAGATCTGGAGAGTTTTGTGGAAGAACAGGAGAAGCAGGTAGACGGGGATGTCAGGAGTCATTATGCAGGAAGAGGACACATCAGAGAGCACAGACTTGTTGAAAAGAGAGGAAAAGGAGCAGGTAAATCAACCTGGAACTTCAAAAGCCAGAGTTTAAAACCCTCTTTGTTTGTAAATATATGCAACTGTAAAGATATGCGTGAGCTCCACAAATGTGGTAAACCTGATCAAACAGGAGAGGGCAGTATAGTGTTGATGAACTACATTGAGCTTGTAGCTTTAATTATGGAAGGTAAAATCAAAGCATTTATCTGGTACAGTCTAACCTTAACTTTACACTGCCAAATTTTGATGTTTAAAACTGCTGTGTTTATGATGGTCCAGATACTGCCCTGGCAGATATCGCTCTGAATATCTTGTGTTTGCTGATGAAGGACCAGTGGAGCTGGCTGTGTACAGAAAACATCCAGAAAACCAGCAGACTGCTCTTTGGCACTTTTATTGAAAGGTGAGGTGCAACTCTTAGTTTACATCTTAGTAATTTAATGGTCAATAATTTAGTGGTGCATCCTTTATAATCCACCCTGTGTGTATGCAAACACAATCATCAAACTGCTAATTAACCATGAATCACTTTGCTGGCCATTTAAAGGGACAGTCCACCCAAAAATGACAATTCTGTATTTCCTTATGTTGTTCCAAAAGTTTGGTTACAAACGTCTTTGTCACACAGAAGAAGGAAAGTCATACACAGTGTTCCCATGCGTCATGGAATTTCTGGAATATCATGGAATTTTAAAAGGTCTATTCCAGTCATTGAAAGTCAGGGAATTTAATATTTTTTGGTCCAAGTCATGGAATATCAGGGTTTTTTATTTGTTGCTTTAAATTTTAGTTTCGAGTTATCAAAATGTAATTTTTTATACTTTTTTTTTTTTTTTTACATGTTTTGCCTATTTTTATGGTTTTCAGCGCCATTTTATTCCCTTCAACCTTCATCACTACAGTCAAATGCAGTCATCAAGCTGTACCTGATAACTAAGGCAAACGTGCCTGGAAAATGTAAATTTCAAGAGCTTTGGCTACAAAATGACCACTTCAAAGACTGGATGTGAAAAGTAGATGATAGAAAAGCAAAAACTAAATTTGAAGAAATAAAAAAAACTGAATGATGAACTTGATTACAAACAGAAAATCCTTCAGATTGTTTAACCCCTGAAATCATAAAAAACATAAATTAATTTCTGTAGAAATAGTACAGAAAAGGCCAGTTTCCGCCACTAAATAAAAAACGTAAAAAAAAGGTTATTGCGACTTGTTATCTTACAATTCTGACTTAATTTCTCACAATTGCGTGATACAAGCTCACAATTCTGACTTTTTTCTCAGAATTGTGAGATATAAAATCAGAATTGCATGATATAAATTAGCAATCGAGAGTTATTAAGTCAGAATTATGTGATATAAACTCACAATTCTGTGAACATATCAGTATTTTTCTCCTCAGAAATGAGTTTATATCTCACAGTTCTGAGAAAAAAAGTCAGAATTGCAAGATACAAACTCGCAATTGCAAAGAAAAAAGTCAGAATCTTTTTTTTTATTTAGTGGCAGAAACGGGCGTCCATAGTTTTTACTAAAAACATCTGTAAACAAGTAAATAAAGCTTGCAAATGGATGGATCCGTTCACTATAGGTCATGGAAATTTAGCTTTTTAGTCAGGGAAAAGTCAGGGAATTTGACATTTGGCTTGGAGTGGGAACCCTGCATACAGTTTTAGAAAGACATAATGAGTAAATGATTTTTTTTTTTTTGGTGGACTGTCCCTTTAAACAGTAAATTGTTAAATTTTTTTTCTCAATAAAGCACATTAAAGTTTGTCCATGGCCCAAAGCAAAATCAAGCCAATGAATCTTGTAATGATATAAACCTGACATTACTGTATTATCCCATCATGCTGGCTTTGGAGACAAGTGACATTGTGCTGACCTAGTATGAAATACTTTCAAGGATATTTCACAAGACCCTTACTGAACCAATCTATGAGAAAAAAAAATCACTTAACAACAGCAGGGTCATGTTAAAACGATGTTAATGGATTACACAAATCAGCATGTAGTTATATGTTTTGGATGAGGCGGGTCATTAATAGCTGTCAATTTAATCCTCTGCATGAGTCTCATCAGACTTTAAAGACGAAGCGTTTTTAGAAGCACGGGAAGCAGAACTTCTCATGCATGTGCTGCGTTCCTCCCAATTATAAGTAATTGAGGGCCGAGGAGCGGGAAAGTGATTGGACCGCGGCAGGTCTGGCTGATAACTGGCCAGCGAGCTATTCAACAGGATTGCATCTGGTTCAAGAGGCTTGCGTCATTCGTGTGGGCCAGACATATGTAAGCTGTCATAAGCACTTAGAGAAGTGATGGCGAAAAAATAGCAGCATGTTGTGAAAAGACCTCACAGGCCGCTGTGCCTGGTTTGCCGTATGCTTCCAAGATTAATGAGTCCTTTAGTTTAATGATTGTTGTTTATTGTAGATAAGGCAACAAACTCTGCACCCTACAAGCTGTCCCATGTAGGCTAACAGATTGCTATCTGCTCTACACATGCTTAAAAAATAAACGTGCACAAGTGGTTCTGTGACGTGTTTGATAAATGCAAGGTGACTTTAAAATAGTCGTTTTGTATTTAATGGCTGAGACCGTAACGCTGCCAGCTGGTAATCTGTATTATCTGATCACCTGTTGAACGTTTCTTACTCCGAAAGGAAGAATCATAACATTACATGTGGGCGTGTTCACACTTCCTGTGAGCTCATGTCTTCCTCATGAGAATTACAGCATTTTTACAGCATGTGCTGTTGCTTCCCCAGAGTACCTCACTCATCGTGCCAGTGTTAATATTTGTTGCACGCACAGTGAAATATCCTCCATTAGTGCTTTCAGCAGGCCTGTTTTCCAACACAACTTTAGCTACAATAGATCAAAATGATGTGTTGTTTGTTGCTCTCTGAGTAGTCAGAGAAAGGTTGTTTATTGGTTTAACAAGTGCTGAATCAAAATATAGGCGTTACTGCTGACGTTTTTTATCATGTCTGTAAAATCTATCATAATATTTGTTTTTTTGTGTGTTTGTGTGTGTTTAATGATACTATGAATGTTCACATCATCGATTCAGTCTGTGCTTTAACAAAACTTTGGTGACTATCAAAAATGAGTTTGCATTTTAGTATACATTTATTTTGACATAATTAATCAAATGCAATCCAAGAAAACTTTTACTCAAGTCTCTGAAATTACTTGATGCCTCTATAAAGGTACTCATCATGTATCTGAAATTGTTTTAAAGCATTATACTTTCAGGTATAACAAGTGAAGAGTTCAGATGCAAAAGCCTCTAAATCCATCTGACTTCTTTCTTTAAAAATGCATTTTTATCAGGCTCTGATGTATAGGTTTCTGTGTAAGTACTGGTACTTTTGATTGGGCTGAGGCTGGGATTTTAGCAAGTTTGAAGTAAAAGTGTTTGTGTTGAGAGCATTCACTCAGTATCATTTTCTCATTTTTGACCCGAGATGACTTTTAGCTGGTTTTGCATCTGAACTCTTCAAGTATTATAATGTATTACAAATATTCATGAGATCATACAATGCATTGTAAGGTGCATTATACATTTCGGTGCATTATAATAATACAATATAAGGGGCAAAATGTATACTATTAAATGTATATTATTAATCAATTTTTAAGACTTCAAATGAAGGTTTGTCAGTTTTGACTGTTTTTTGACATTAAAAATAAAAGACATGCCAGTGAAGGTGTTTGCATTAAAAAATAATGGTACTAAACAAAATTGTTCATTTTGCCCATTACCATGATTTTGTTTTGTTTTTTTTTCTCATGCAAAAACAGCACCTTCTGCTGTTTGGTTTTACATCTTTATTTGATAAAAGAGCACAGTATAAGGCCTTTGTAATCCTATTTTATATTAGGTGGCTTTAACAACTATGCACTTACATTGAAATTAATCATTTGATACAATACACATTGTTTTTGCATTGTGCTTATATATTTTTTAAAACCTGCATGTGTATAAATCTGTAATTAATTGCATTTATAATTACTGTTAACCCACCCTTAACCCTGCCCATACCATCAAACCTGTCAAACAACAAAAGTGTTTTGCAATACAATATGAGCACAATACGTACATTGTATTTATTTTCATATGTAAGTACATAGTAGTTTAGGCCACCTAATATAAAGTAGGACCGCATTTCAGGTTAAGTATAAATGAACGCACATGTGAACACACTCCAATACATATTTTTAGGAGTAAATACTTGCAGGTAATGTGTTCAGTTTTTAAATAACGCATGCATGAGATGAGAAAAATATATATATATTCCCTTGAATGCAATATAGGTCACGTTGGATAAAAGTGTCTGCCATCAATGTAAAAGTATTAATTTCAAACAGAAGCAAAAGCACTAAGAAAACGCAGATTAGCTAGCGTTTGCAAACGAATATATGCTTGCATTTTAGTGCTTCGTTAAATAAGTAGGCCATGTGTCTGCAATTCTCCTCGAGGCCTTGTCTGGTCACTTTGAGCATGTGTTTCTCGCATTGCCGTATTTAGGTTTGGGATAAAGTTAGAATTTTGGCCTCGCCCTTATTAAAACGCGATACACATAAGCCAAACTTGTTTTTCTGGAAGGTTATATTAGGACGGGCCTTATGTCTGTTAAATGATGTGACAGTTGATGCTGCCCTTGTCTGTATGACATCACCAGAACAGGACAGGTGTTAATTAGCGTGGCTAAAATCAGCATCTTATGTCAGCTGAATCTAAAGCTATTTTTTACACATGACATCGTCTTAACTATTCCATGCGCAATTACTCCGGCATGCTTTTTCCGTGTGGTTTGGGGTCAGTGCAACAAATGATACTAAGTATAATTAGGATTACTGCTGTTTTAGAAGAATACTTCCTGTAAAAGAGGTGCACAGAATGTTCTGGTGATGGATTTGGGGTGAGAGGTAGTTTAGATGCTG
Source organism: Cirrhinus molitorella (assembly GCA_033026305.1). Taxonomy (NCBI): domain Eukaryota; kingdom Metazoa; phylum Chordata; class Actinopteri; order Cypriniformes; family Cyprinidae; genus Cirrhinus; species Cirrhinus molitorella. The sequence goes on from CM065119.1 coordinate 48,227,751, forward strand.
GATTTAAAGAGATAGTTTAACCAAAAATGACAATTCTGTCAATAATTCTGTCAATAATTCCTCACAATCATGTTGTTCCAAACCTGTGGAAAATCTTCAGAAGACAAATTAAGATATTTTTGATGAACTGTCCCACTAAAAATGTCATTGATGTCCTGAATTCTGTCTTTGTGCTTGCGTAACTCATGACTCAAACTACTCAAACTGGTAGCTCTTCTTTTTTACCTTTTCATTAAAGGACCAGCCTATAACAGTCATTTATTTCAGGAATCAGACCACAGTGGTTGTGCTGTTTAAAAAAAAAAAAAAAAAACATCATAAAGAGTTGTTTGTTTTTGGGTCACGCAGTATGTTCTTGTTTCGCTAAAAAGGCTTTTGTTTTTAGAAGTGAACACTGGTTGCGCTGTATATTCCTGATTCTCAATAGAATCTCAGTATATTTTGCAGTTTATCATCTTTTCATTGCACCACAATCAGTACATCCATCAAATTCATGTTCAGCTAAAATGTGATTTCTTGCAATGGTGCCGCTGCCAAAAAGTGCATTTTCAAACCCTGAAAAAAATGCAGTTCCTTACAGCTGCAGGGTATTCTTTCACTTTTAATTATTCCACAGAATGTCTGGATGGTGGCTTATGATGTACGGGATAATCAACGGTTTGCCGTGCATTAAAGGATTTTTTAATGCACAACACAGAGGCTAATGTATAGACAAAACTAGTATTGCTCTTTGCAGCACAGTATTTGACCGAATGGGTAAAAATTACGGTTATTTTTGTCAGTTACAGCTCATTGACTTTCTGGCTGCTTCAGATCAGACACAGATTAAATAGTGTGGTAAGATCACATTTATTTGAATGAATAATAGCATTTATTTCAATAAATTATTGATCTAGAGAGAGAGAGAGAGAGAGAGAGAGAGAGAGAGAGTTGTATGTATGTACCTGCCTCTCTACAAACAACGGATTAATTCAAATACCACCTCGTTGAGTGTTGATTAAACTGTTTTAATGCACACCTACCAGCCAATCAGAATCCAGTATCCATGGTATCCATGGAATAAATGCGTTTATACTACAGTGCTGCTGAATGCTTGAACCTGACTGGCTGATGAACATTCTGAAGGTGTGCATTATTTTCAGGGAAACGCACGGCGAACATAGTTCCATTCAGCTCCACATTACGTCTATATCACTTCGCCACACTATTTCAGTTATTTCAAAGGTCCTTACAGCCTAAAACAGCAAAGTAAACAAAAACCACAACGACACTGGCCAAATACAGTAAACGACAGGATAAAAACGGCAGATTATTTCCATGTTTTTGCCGCCAAAGTATGCTTTATTATGTACGAAAAGCATATACTCTTTTTCTCCCACACACATAACAGTCAGCACACACGTTAACATACACGCTAATGTTGTTAAAAACTACATGACATTTCTCACAAGCGAGGTAACAACCACGCGGTTCCTGAAGCAAATTAACTTAAAGTTTCAATATATGCTGCTGCTGATAACGTTTGAGGAAGCACAGACTCACAGAGGTAATTCACCAGCTTAATCTCTTTCTTTCTCTTTCCGTCTGTCTGTCCGCCTGCCAGTCTGTCTATCTAAACTACATTATTAACTGCATAGTCTGCTATCAACGGCTCAAGCGGCGATACTAGGTCTGAAATTATGTTTTGGAATTAGTAACATAGGACTTGGATGAGCTGCGTAAGAAATTAACCCTACTCACAATAACATTTAAGGACAAAAACCGGACAAAAGTCTATGACGAATGAAATATATCATCTGATTAATGTCTTGTCTTGTTGCTTCCCTGTGATTCTTATTAATAAAATAGCCTAGATACTAGATCGCTACATTATATTCCTCAGCAGCGAGGTGGTAAAACCGCTGTTTTGTAATTTAATTAGTTGTTTGTAGAGAGAGACGTACAGATACGCAGCATTTAGGTAACACACACAACTGTCATCTCTCTCTTTTTCTCGCCTCTCTCTTTCTCGATAGATCAATAGTTTATTGAAATAAGTGCTAATAAGTGCTTACTGCACTATTTCATTTCTGTTTCTGATTTGATCCTGGCAGAATGCTACAGATTATGTGCCTGACGAGATTAACTGACGAAAATAACGCATTATTATCCATTCAGTCAAATACTGTGTTGCAAAGAGCAATACTAGTTTTAAAGGCTTATGAAACCCCGGACTACTTTTTCTAAGACGTGGCAGTGGACTAGAGTACATTGATGACGTGTTGGTGTCTCATAATTATTCATGAGGCTGCGTGTTCTCATCCTATGAGAAGACGCTTCGCCTAATAGAATAGAACATTAATGGAGGTGCAACAGTGCATTCATATTTATGTTTTCAATGCAGAGTGCAAATTGCTGTGCATTTGTTTGTGTTGTTAACTCAATGGGAGCGAAATGAAACTCTCTGGTCCGGCTGAACCCGAAGTTGACACTGTCCCCTCTTCCCCCTCCGCTGCATTTTTAAAAACTGTGTTTAAAACAAAGCTGTGCTGAAACAGGGGGGTTTCATAACCCTTTAACTTGTCTATAAATTTGCAAATGACCAATAATAATCAACGGCTTGCTGTGCATTAAAGGATTTTAAACGCACTTAGTGGAGGCTTCGCGTCTGGTGGTTATTAGCCTCCAGGTCATGCATTTAAGATCCTTTAATGCATGGCAAACTGTTGATTTTATCGTACTTATTTTTTACTAATTTATTTTTTAAATAATTTAATTTCTTTTTAGAACATACTTATTAGGTATAAAGAATGTAGGTGTCCCATCTTAGAGTTTTTGTACAGGATGTGTCTTTAATCACTCCTGGCTCCATCTGGTAAACATTTGACTGTCTGAAGTACAAACTTCAGCACAGCATGTCGTTGGGACCTGGGGTTCCGGAAATTTCTAATAATATGGAAACAGGCAACAAATATTCAAGCCTCACTGACCTTCTCTCTCCATCCTGTCTCCTGGAAAGCCAAGACAGAGTTGGCCAGACATACGGTAAGGCTTGCCCTTTTTCTAACAGTCGTTTTAGTATCCATGATGGATTTTGACTTAAAAAAGTGTGACAGGGCTTAGATAAGGAGTTGGGGATTGAGCAAGAAAGATGTCTTCTTTGGTTTCAACTTCATGTTAGCATCTTGGTCTTATAAAATAGCCATAACTGTTTTATATATCCACACTTCAAGCCAGCTGACTGGCACTTGAGGACAGTCTGTTTACATGACTGCTTCGCATATATCTTGCGAGAAGACCAATTGTACCATTTGCCAGTAATGTGTTTGTTTAATTTGGCTAAGCGTTTTCAAACTGTTAGCGAGTGTGTCTTATCTGTCTGGTTTCAAACTGAATCATTATTCCCTCAACGGCTATTCGTTCAAGTGGATCAGCTTGCCGCAGGATAATCATGAAAGCTTTCTTCTGGCTCTTGCAAAACTGGGGAGTTTCTCTGGTGCTTAACTGGAGAGGAATCTGGGAACTTATGGCTCTCTGTGGTTCAAAGCATGTATTGGCATCACTGGGGATGGAATATCTTCAAACAGGATTATTATGTAATGGTTTTGGTCCATTTGCTTCCTTCTCTGTGTGCTCTATGTGTGTGGTGTGTGCCTTGGCTTCGGCACACACTCTTCATGCGTTGCACATGTACTGTAGAAGAGTGCTGATGCACAAAAAAGACACCGATCAAAGCCTCTGACTTGCTAACCCTAACCCTAACCTACCTCTAAATCCATCTGACATCTTTCTTTAAAAAAATGCATTTTTATGAGGCTCCGATGAATAGGTTTTTATGTAAGTACTGGTAATCTGATTGGGCTGTGTGGGATTTTAGCAAGTTTGAAGTAAAAGTATTTGATGGATGTATAATATGTGTCAAGAGCATTCACTCAGTATCATTATCTCATTTTAGATGGCTTTTAGCTGGTTTTGCATCTGAACTCTTCATATTTACCATGCCTTTTTTCTTAATGCATGGTATTAATCTTATTGTGAATTATTTCATCCATGCATATTTAATTTTTTGACCATAATTTTGAATCAAAATGTAATTACTTGGTCTTTCGATGCGATTACAGACTACTCTCTGCCGATGTACATTATGTAGTCCACCTTGAACTCCACTCCACTCCTCTTGCTCCTATTCTGATCAACAAAAAGATATGTTGCTACTGCTGTTACATGCCAGCTTTAAGGGCCCAACACTGATGACCGGTGTTGGGGTAATGCATTATAAGTTATGCAAGTTAAATCTTAGTATTACTTTTTTCAAGTAATTAGTAAAGTAGTGCATTACTTTTTCATTTCCAAGAAAATATCTGTGTTACTTTTTCAAAAAAGTAACGCCAGTTACTTTTTGTTTCCTTTATGCATTTAATCCCATTTTATTAACCAATGACTTTGCTGCTGACCTTTGTTGATCCAATTCAACCGTACACTGCAAAAATACTGTTCTTACTTACATTTTTGCCTTGTTTCCAGCCAAAATATAAAAAAATCTTAAGTCAAGAAGGATTTTCTAGACAAGTAAATAATTATTTTCTTGTTTTCCGGAAAAAAAAACAAGTCAAAATTAAGTGAATTTTCACTTAGAACAAGCAAAATAATCTGCCAGTGGGGTAAGCAAAAAAAATCTTATTTCAAACAAAAAACAAGGTTATTTTTCTTACCCCACTGGGAGAATATTTTGGTGGTTTGAAGCAAAAACACATTTAATTTTGACTTGTTTTCAGAAAAAACACAATCATTTTCACTTGTCTAGAAAATTTTTAGATATTTTGTCTGGAAACAAGACGAAAATCTAAGTAAGAAAAGCATTTTTTGCAGTGTACTAATAAGCAAAAATTACTTTAGATTAACTAACAATTTTGCTTCTTTTCTCATTGCTGAAGAGTGTTGAACTTTCTTTTCCTACAGTTCTACTGTACAGAAGTGAATTAAATTTTCCTTTTGCCTTCGGCTTATTCACTTAATTTCATTTTGGAGTGAAAGAGCTTTTACATTTGCTAAGAAGAAAACTGTTTTATATTTAAAACAAACAAGCGAGCCCTGCCCAGATTTAAAAAGTAACGCAAAAGTAATGTAACACATTACTTTCCATAAAAAGTAACTAAGTTGCGTAATTAGTTACTTTTTTAAGGAGTAACGCAATATTGTAATGCATTACCTTCAAAAGTAGCACTCCCCAACACTGCTGATGACTAATAGTGTTTTGATAAACTGTTGGTCTCAAACCTCAGAAATCAGAGTTTTTTTTTTTCCAATTATGACTTTATATCTTACAATGAGGCTTTATATTTCACAGTAGGATTTCATACCTCACAATTGTGGATTTTTCATCACCAGTTAAGTGCTTTTAGCCAGTGCTCCACCACAAAAGGCGAAGGCTTGCGCTTCCAATTGAAACCCCATGTTTTGTAGAACAGATTGTGCAATTTATCAGCCTGCAAACAAAGGCCCACACGGGCCACACTTTTGCACTCGCAAACCAGCATTAATACCAACATGTAATGCACACCAGACAAACAAACTGCTCCAGTCTTTTGTCAGCAGGGTGCTGCTGTCCGAGAATAAAATGTCCCACTGGAAATGCAAACCAAACGTGGGCCGAGAATGTTCTTGCTGTGTACACTGGCATTACTATGAAGTCACTGGGTTAGGATGTGTTGGCCTTTTTGATTTCAGTGCTGACTAGATCCTGTTTCGTCCAGTCGCTGGATTTGGAAATGCCCATTAAATGTGGTGGCATAAACACCACAGTGGGTTGTATATTTCTGCAGCAGACCTCATGTCACCACAAGAGCATCTTGGCTGAATACACTTGGGTCTTTACGCTCTGTGTGTGTGGAAATCATCTGTTCTGATGTTGTGTTTTCATGCATTATTCCAATTAATTAAACCTAATTCTGAGAACTGCATCCTGCTCGTGTCTAGTAATGTACGGTAAATCATAGACAGTTGTAAAGAGGAAAACTTGCGTTAAACTAAAATCGGTGCCATTCTGTAAACAGTTTGCATTAAAAAAAAAAAAAATCTTGCTTATATGACAGGATTTCTTCACTTAATAATATTAACCACTGTTGGCTGACCTTTCTTAGCTGACACTTTCCAGATTTGCTGGAAATGATTTTAAACAGATGTAGATGAATTACTGGATGAACTCACTTACACAGAAACTGTAAAATCCCAGGTCAAATGAGCAGGTCCCAGTAGAACCACAGATACTCGAGTAAATAAAAATCATTCTGTGGTCTGATGCTGATCATTCTGCAAACCGAATAGATGTCAAAAATACATTCACTTAAACCCTGCTCTAAAAATACCCTAGATGATCCTTAGCCTTATAGTTTTGTCAGGATGCATCAAAATGGGAGAAAAAAGAACATTCATAATGCAGCTTAATCGGCATATTGTTCTAGTTTGTACCACAAGGAGGCAGCACACACCATTAAGGTCTCCGTCTTAACATATGTGGTTATATAGAGCTGTGGAAAAAATTAAGAGACTTAATGCTTAATGAAGTACTGATTAGGTGATCACCTCAACCAAATCTTATTTAACAAGGAAGCCACTGCTGTAGTCATCACTGCCTTCTTGCAACAGGACCAGCTGGATGGCACAAACTGTGCTAGTAGTACCTCAAAATAATTGAGTCAAGGAATGCCAAAAGAGCTGAAAAGAAAAGTTTTGAGTGAGGAAAAGAAGGGTTCAGTTCTGGGTTTACTGGCAGAGGGATACAGTGAGCGTCAGGATGCTTCCATCCATAAATTTCAAAGACAGCAGTTTGTAAGAACAAGGTCAAGCCACAGACATCGGGGACAACAACGCTTCAGATTGACAGAGGGTGAAAATGACTCGGGACCGGGATGACCGCCAAACTCGTTTGAATGTCACTCAACAACCGTAAGATGACATCAAGTGACCTACAAAAAGAATGACGTTAACTGTTTGCAAAAGACCTCCTAAGAGGATTTGACCTTCTATGATGAGTCCAATTGACCATATGCACGAAATGTTCTTTAAAACTTCCGGATAATGAAAAGCCAGCTCGGAAACTTCTGGTGAAACTCATTTTATATGTGGTATATATAGGTGGAGACTTTTGAAACTCTTCTCCTGCCTCGTTCTTATCAGAAACTGAGAAAAAGAATAATTGCAACATCGTAATTAATGATAGCGGCATGAACATTCAGTTTCATAATTTTTAACAACATATAATTAAAATGCACGCCTGGTAATCCCAGAAGAGAAACACTATGATAACGTGTTTAGGCTAACGATGCTTCTCTTCAACGACATCTTAATAGAATTCTTGATAATCAATAACTTGCCTTCGTAGTTATGAACAAATTTTTAAAAATATTTTAAAGCCTTTATTATTTTTCAACTCTACAGCTGTGCAATAAAATTCAAAGATTCACTTTTCATTCATAAAGAATATTTTAATGGAAAACAACGATTTTTTAAGATGAAATGAATGACATGAAATTACTCTTGTAACCAGAAGATGGCAGCAGAGGATCACTTATTTGCTGCAGTTTCCATTTAAACTCGCTAGTTTTTTCAAGTCTCGCTTTTTGATTTATTATAAACTCACTAGTATAACAAATTTTAGTACTTTTACCGCACTTATGTATATAGTATAGCAAGCGCAGAAAGTCAGTCAAATGAAATAAATAAGCTCAAAAACAAGGGCTATTTAAATACTTACATAGCCTATAGTTCACTACGATTTAAATAAGTCTAATATTAATGGTATAAGAATTTAATAATGCATGAATCAATGTGAATTTGAAATATTTTAGATTTAATTTAATAACTACATCTTTTAAGTTTTTTCATGAGCCATAAATGCAATTAAATAGCCTATATTCAACCAACACAAACTGTAGCTGTAGTTTTTTTACTCTGAATTTAGTCTGAATCATTAAATGCACAGCTCTGTTTTTGACATGGGCTTGTCAGATGTTTCCGTTATTACTGTCAATCATAGCAATGACTTGCGCATATTTAGCAGATTTACCCGCATGCTTTTTTAACCTCGCGTTTGCTATATTTTTGAAACGATTGGGAATCGATTTTGTAGAGAAAACGAGCAAAGGACACTTCTAATAAGGCACAGTACAGTTGACTGGAAATGACTGAGCTGGCTTGTCTAATACAAGGAAGTAATCCATGCATATAGTCAATTTACAGCTTTGCCCAACACCTGGTCGTCTAATGGTTAGACAGAGACCTGGAGAAGCCTACAAGCCATAGTGTCTCACACACACTGTGAAATTTAGTGGAGGATCGTTGATGATCTTGGGGTGCTTCAGCAAGGCTGAATCAGGCCCATTTGTTTGTGAAGGGCGCACGAATCAAGCCACATACAAGGTTGTCCTGGAAGAAAGCTTGCGTCTGCTCTGACAATGTTCGCCAACTCTGAGGATTGGTTTTCCTAATAGGACAATGCTCCATGCCACACAGCCAGGTCAATCAAAGTGTGAATGGAGGACGACCATATCATGACCCAATCTAGAGACCTAAACAGCATTGTAAACCTCGGCAATGTGATAAAGACAACCTGATCTCATGATGGAAACGTACCCGTGAGAACTTTTACACAAGACACAAAATAAATAGCGCAATGTACGTTTCATGACATATACGATGAGAAATGTCCACTGAGTGGCCCTTAAAAAGTGCAGTTTTTTTTCCCGGAACAGCTGTTTTATCACAAGTTGTGTTTTTCACAAGATTCAGTCCAGATGTTAAGTCCAGATCTGTGCTGGCTGAGCTACCGAGCAAGCTTTTTATGTCTGGTGTTGTGCCCATTTTCGACCCCCTGCCAAATTATTACCCCCTCTCATTGAAATTGCTACATAATTGCCTAATCCTAGCCTCACACCTAACCCTAAACCCTTCAATTGTAGGGTGGTAGTACTCTGGCGGAGGTCAGAAATTGGCACAACATTGGAAAATGAAACATATGGAGCTGTAATCATAACTGTATGAAAATGATTACAAGTGCTCACCGTTTTGCGGCCTCTAGAGTTAATTTCTGTTGGAAACTGCAGTGATATGTACTTATTGGTACGTATTATGCATATTGTGGAAAAGTTCCCACAGGTACGTTTTTGTCATGAGATCAGATAGGATAAAGAGGAAGAAGGATGGTCACAAGCCATCAAACAAAGCCGAGCTGCTTGAATTTTTGCGCCGTACAGTATTTATAGCACTGTGAAAGACTGGTGGAGAGCATGGCAAGACTGTGATTGCAAATCAGGGTTATTCCACCAAATATTGATGTTTGAAATCTAATGAAATCTAAAACATTAAAAATTGGTTGTTTAAAAATTAATATGAACTTCTTTGCATTATTTGAGGTTTGCATCTTTTTTGTAGTTTGACCATTTTCTGCAAATAATGCTCTAAATGACAATGTGTTTATTTGGAATATGGGAGAAATGTTGTCAGTAGTTTGCAGAATAAAAAAAACAAGTTCGTTTTACTTAAATACATACCTATACAGTGCCTTGCTAAAGTATTCATACCCATAAGCTTTGCACATCTGCATTATTTGCCATTCTTCGCATCATCTCTTCACCTTTCAAACTCTGTCAGTATGAATGGGGGCAGACGCGCATTTTTCCGGTTTCTCCAAGTCAAGTCAAGTCAGCTTTATTTATATAGCGCTTTTTACAATACAAATTGTGTCAAAGCAACTTTAGAGTATCAAATGGGAAAGTAATATATGAATAATTCAAAAGAAACTTTAAACAATTTTAGTTTGAGGAAATTAATAAATTGTTTGTCCCCAATTTAGTTTTCCCCAATTTAGTTGTTGTCCCCAACTGAGCAAGCCATAGGCGACAGTGGCAAGGAACCAAAACTCCATCTGTGACACTGATGGAGAAAAAAAAACCTTGGGAGAAACCAGGCTCAGTCGGGGTGTCAGTTCTCCTCTGACCAATAAACAAGTAGTTTATACTCCCATACAGACCTGTAGAGGTGGTCCACCATCTGGATACAAACTGGATCAAGGGAAACTGCAGCGGCCAACTGTTCAGGATTCATACTGGATCTGACCTCGGAATAAGCAGGAGACAGACAATATTAGCATAGATTTGATTTTTCTTGCATCAGGTGTTATGGGAAGTGTTCCCGGTTCCGGTTGACCTAATTAATGCAGCCTAACAATCCTTTAACGGATTTGAATATTAGAAATATTTAAATGTGTTATGTGTAAGCCAGGTTAAAGAGATGGGTCTTTAGTCTAGATTTAAACTGACTGAGTGTGTCTGCCTCCCGAACAGAATTAGGTAGATTGTTCCAGAGTTTCGGTGCTAAGTAAGAAAATGATCTGCCGCCTGCAGTTGATTTTGATATTCTGGGTATTATCAGATTGCCAGAGTTTTGAGAACGCAGCGGGCGTGAGGGACTATAATGTGATAAGAGCTCCCTCAAGTACCGAGGAGCTAAACCATTGAGGGCTTTATAAGTAATTAGCCAGATTTTAAAATCAATACGATGTTTAATAGGAAGCCAGTGCAGTGTTGACAGAACTGGGCTAATATGCTCATACTTTTTGGTTCTAGTAAGAACTCTAGCTGCTGCATTTTGGACCAGCGTGCAGAACAACCACCCAATAAAGCATTACAATAATCTATCCTGGAGGTCATGAAGGCATGAAATAATATTTCTGCATTTGACTTTGAGAGCATAGGTCGTAATTTCGCTATGTTTTTAAGATGGAAAAATGCTGTTTTACAAATGCTAGAAATGTGGTGTTCGAAGGAAAGAAATGTTTGATTGGGTTTAAGCCCCAGGCTCTTGCTGGGCCACTCAAGGACATTCACAGAAATATGTTTTAGCCACTCTTGCTGTGTGCTTAGGATCATTGTCCTGTTGGAGGTTCTGAATGCTCTGGACTGGGTTTTCATTAAGGCTGTCTCAAGCTTTTCTTCTACTCTGTTCAGTCCTTCAGTCCAAGCTGTTGAAAAACAGCCCCACAGCATAAGGTTGCTATCAGCACACTTTACTTTTGAGATGGTACTCTGCAGGTGATGAGCTGTTCCTTGGTTCCTCCAAACATGATGCTTGGAATTGAAGTTCATCAGACCATAGAATCTTGTTTCTCACAGTCTGAGGGTCCTCTAGGTGCTTTTTTGCAAATTCCAAGTGTTTTTATGTGTCTTCCCTGAGTAGAAGATTTAGTTTTGACACACAGTGATGTTTTTCCTCTGTACATTTCTCCTATCTCCACATATGATCATGGGGCTCAACTAGAATGACCATCAGGTTCTTGGTCACCAGTCTAAGCAAAGCCCTTCTCCATCAGTTCTTCCATTAAGAGTAACAGAGACTACATGCTTCTTTAAACCTTCAAAGCAGCAGAATTTTTTCTAAACTCTTCCCCACATGTGTGGTTTGATGCAATACTGTTTCTGAACTCTACAGGCACTTTTTTTTTACCTCAAGGCTTGGTTTTTGCTCTGATATGCATTTTCAGCTGTTAGACCTTTAATTAAGACGTGTGTGTTCCCTTCCAAATCACACCCATTCAACTGAATTTGGCACACTAAATGTAGTAAATTTCAACTGTCCCAGATAAGGGAATGAATGCTGATGCAATGGAATCATTTCAGTGTTTTATTTTTAATAAATTTGCAAGATGTTAAAAACCTTTTTTTTGTTTTGTTTTTCTTTGCCATCATAATGTATGGAGTGTAGATTGATGTGGGAAAAAAGTAATTCAAAGCATTTTAACATAAGGCAGCAACGAAAAAGCGAAAAAAATGAAGAGGTATGAATACTTGCGCAAGGCACTGTAAATAGCAAAACCAGAGAAACTGATAATTTTGCAGAACTGTAGTTGATGTCCTAGGTATGACTCGGAGTACCTACTTCGTTCCCAAAAGTAGTAATTAACTTAGTTTAGAGTTCGCCATTTTCAGGCAGCTGTCTTTTCATTTTTGTTAGTCATTTGCCTTTTTGTTTAGGTGATCTAAAAAACTGGCTGATTGAGTCTGACAGGTAACCAAATCAAATTAGATCAGTGGCTTTGTCAGCTGTCTTTACTGTTTAGTCAGTGGAGAAGTTGAAACACAGCACAGGATATAACAAAATACACCTGAATGGTGGAACAAGTGTCTAGCATTCACCATCAATCAATCTTTTTCTCTTTACACTATTGCCCTTTGCACAAGTGTGATCTGGTATTATTTACAGACTGTAAACTTAGGAACTGTTAGTAGTTTCATCATTTGGAAAGGTCTGTGGTAAACCTCATGTTGTGTATCAAACAAACAAACAAACAAACCTCTATAGTATACATTTTCAGTAGTCATGGGTTTTATACAAACACATTATTTAGAATACACTGAAGTTTGGGGTTCTTAAGATTTGTAATGCTTTTGAAAGGTCTCTTATGCTCAGCAAAGCTGAATTTATTTGATTCAGGATTTTGAAATAGCGGTTTTATATTATGTTTTAAAATCAAAATCCGGTTACGTCAAAGCTTAATTTTCAGCAGCCGTTACTTCAGTCTTCAGTGTCACATGGTCCTTCAGAAATCTAATATACTGATTTGCTGTTCAAGAAACATTTCGTATTATTTTGTGGAAACCATTATACAGTTGACTTGAAGCAAATTTCCGGATGGATGTTGAAATATGTCCCTTTTTCTTTTTGATCGTTTCTTTTTTGCACACACACCTGCATACAGAGATTGTTAGATAAAAACCCGTCTGTCAGAGAGTCCGATTTGGTTATTTTTCTATTTATACTTGTACTAGAACATACTGTTGTATAACCCAACACTTTTATGGTTTTTGTGTTATCTGAACTAATGCCCCGCAATATTTTCTTTTATGTCTTGGCAGACGACCGTGCGACGAGAATCAAAATCAATAAAACATTTCTTTTTAAGCGCGAGGAGGTTAGGTTAAAGAACGCAGTGTGGGAATGAGAGTAATGCATAATGTTATGTTTTGCAACTTGTGTGAAAGTACAGTACGTTTTTATTATGGAAATACTTGGACAGTGATCATTTGGAGCTCTTAGATATGTCTCACAGAGGTTATATGTCACGTCTCATTGATTGTTTTTCAATATGATTCAGTGAAGAAACACCGTCAGTCAGGTATTCGCAGAAATTCTGCATGTGAAGAGTTCAGATGCAAAACCATCTCGGTCAAAAATGAGATAATGATACTGAATGAATGCGCTTGACACATATTATACATCCATCAAATACTTTTACGTCAAACTTGCTAAAACCCCACCCTTAGCCCACTCAAAATGATCAGTTCTTACATAGAAACCTACACATTGGAGCCTGATAAAAAGATGGATTTAGAGGCTTTTGCATCTGAACTCTTCATGTGCACAAACATAAACAACTGCTTTCTGTAATGGTCTCATAATTCTTGAATCATCCTTACATTTAGGTTACCAAAACTTTCTGTATTTAATTGTCACAAAAGTTTCATCATCCAAAATTGAGCTATTGGTTGTGATATGAAACTCTTCTTTAATTGAATTGTTTTTCCTATATTTTATATATTCTCTCTTTCTCTCTGTCCAATGGATGTCCATTATGTCTGTAAACTCTCAAAGAGTTGGTTCTTTTGCTGAATTATTCAAAAAGGTCCATTTGAATCAGTCTGGAAAATTCTTCTGAATGAATTCACAGAGTCTACTATATTCTGCAAGTTCCATGTCTTTAGATCAAAAAAGCTGGCGCAAAATATAACAAATATATCTGTATACTTTAGTCATGTCTTGTTCGTAGTTCCTAGCTTACCCTAATGCAATGAAACTGCTAAGTAGGCCAACACACATAAAGTAGTAATAATATGACAAGGAAAAAACGTGTTATTTGTTTCCTCATATTTGACTATTGATTACCTATTTCCAGCGTGCAGCATGCCTGTTTGTTTAGTCTGTGTCTATGCATGCACAAGTGTGTGTTTGACTGAGGGCATGTGTTTGTGTGGTCGTTTCCACAAAAAAGCATTTCAAGGAATCCATATCAATCATATTCAGTTCTGAATTACAGTTTCCTACAGTATGTTTATGTGTGTATGTCTGTCTCAGTGTTTCTGTGTTTGTGTGTAGTGTAGAGTAAACATACATCATTCTAGCCGCTATTTCTGGAGGGAGGCACGCGACCCTGGAGACCGGTTTAGCTCCCCGCTGTCAATCACACAGATGACGTGCAAAGAGCTCGGCGGACACGTGCAGCACACAGCAGAGAAATGGAAAAATAAACAGATATGTTCAGCCAGCTGTTAGCAGAACACTGGCCCCTCCTGACCCAGCGCTTGCTAACTCTCATGCACTTGTGGAGTTTATTTGGTTTCCTTTGCCTGATTGTAAAGTGTGCAGATCTGTTTTAGTGGTGAGGATTGTTGTGCATAATATTAGCCTTGAGATCTCAAAGAAAGTAACAGAGGGATAAAGATAGAGGTGATGACAGGGCTCTTCTGGAGTGGCAGTGAATAGGTTATAGTCCAGTGCTGTTGACATTCGAGACACATGTAGCACATTTTCGGACAGGAGGAGTGTAGGTGCTGAAGTCTTTGTAAAGACTTTGATTTGAAATGCATATGTCATTACATAACCCATTTTTAAATGAAGATTTAATAGGTTGCACTATGACTGGCTGTCTATACAGATTTCCTCATTAGATTACGATTTACAAGCTCTCATTCTGATTTTGGTACAATTCGGTATTCAGCTATTATGTCAGTTTTGAGAATTTCACACTTTGCTCATGCTTATTCATTAAAAGAAACAGCTCATAAGAGTTTATTTCAGGAATGTACTGTCACACTCTGATTTTGATTCGCTTAAAAGAATCAGCTCATAAGAGTAAATGGTTTCTGGAATCAGGTTGTATGTTTTTGATTGTCTAAAAGAACCAAGAGAGTCACTTGTTTCAGGTATCGGGCCACATTTGCTGTATGTTTCTGATTCACTAAAAAAATCACCAGTTCATGTGAGTCATTTGCTTGTGAATTATGTTGCATGTTCATTCTCTAAAAAGAACAGACTCACAAGAGTCATTTGTTTTGAGAATTTGAATACATCTTTCACAAATATTGTTTTTGATTCACTAAAAATAATCAGAGTTATTTGTTTCTGGAATCAGGTTGAACTGGTCACACTGTATGTATTGATTCTCTAAAAAAATGGTTCATAAGAGTCACTTGTTTTAGGAATTGGGCTATATCGGTCATGCTGTATGTTTTTGGTTCACAAAAAAGCACCATTTCATAAGAGTCATTTGTTTGTGAATCAGGATGCACTTCATAAAAAGAACTGACTCACAAGAGTCATTTGCTTTGGGAATCAGGCTACAATGGTCATGCTGTATGTTTCTGATGTACCAAAAAAGAACCAGTTCAGAGTCATTTGTTTATGAATCAGTATACACATTTATGCTGTATATTTTTCATTCATTAAAAAGAACAGGCTCACAAAAGTTATTTGTTTTGGGAATCAGGCTACAATGGTCACACTGTATTCTTTTTGATTCATTAGAAAGCGCCAGTTCATAAGAGTCATTTGTGAATCGGAATACAGTTTACGAGCTGTATGTTTTTCATTTACTAATAAGAACAAGTTTGTTTTGGGAGTCATTTGTTTTGGGAATCAGGCTACAATTGTCATGCTGTATGTTTCTAATGTATCAAAAAAGCACCAGTTCATAAGAGTAATTTGTTTGTGAATCGGTGTACACTTTTCAAGCTGTATGTTTTCCATTCACTAATAAGAACAGGCTTGCAAGAGTCATTTGTTTTGGGAATCTGACAACATCATTCACAAAAATGGCTTTTGATTCACTAAAAGAATCAGAATCATTTGTTTCTGGAATCAGGTTGCACTGGTCATGTTGTATGTTTTTGGTTGTCTAAAAGAACCAAGAGAGTCACTTGTTTCAGGTATCGGGCTACATTTGCTGTATGTTTCTGATTCACTAAAAAAATCACCAGTTCATGTGAGTCATTTGCTTGTGAATTATGTTGCATGTTTTTCAATCTCTAAAAAGAACAGACTCACAAAAGTCATTTGTTTTGGGAATTTGACTACATCATTCACAAAAATTGCGTTTGATTCGCTAAAAGAATCAGAATCATTTGTTTCTGAAATCAGGCTGCACTGGTCATGCTGTATGTTGTAATCCTCTAAAAGAACCAGCTCATAAGAGTATACAATGGTCTCCCTGTATATTTTTGATTCACTAAAAAGGACCAGTTCATAAGAGTCATTTGTGAATCGGAATACACTTTTCAAGCTGTATGTTTTTCATTCACTAAAAAGAACAAACTCAAAAGAGTCATTTGTTTTGGGAATCAGGCTACAATGGTCACACTGTATTCTTTTTGATTCACTGAAAAGCGCCAGTTCATAGGAGTCATTTGTGAATCGGAATACACATTTCGGGATGTATGTTTTTCATTCACTAAAAAGAACAGTCTCACAAGAGTCATTTGTTTTGGGAATTTGACTATACCTTTCACAAAAATTGTTTTTGATTCACTAAAAAGAATCAGAATTATTTGTTTCTGGAATCAGGTTGCACTGGTCACACTGTATGTTTTGATTCTCTAAAAGAACCGGCTCATAAGAGTTGGAATTGGGCTACATCGGTCATGCTGTATGTTTTTGATTCACTAAAAAGCACCAGTGCATAAGAGTCATTTGTTTGTGAATCAGCATTCACTTTTCGTGATGTATGTTTCTCATTCACTAAAAAGAACAGGCTCACAAGAGTCATTTGTTTTGGGAATCTGACTACAGAGTTCACACAATATGTTTTTGATTCACTACAAAGGAAATGGTTCATAAGAGTCATTTGATGGTGAATCAGAATACGCCTATCGTTCTGTATGCTTTTCGTTCAAGAACAGGATCACAGGAGTCATTTGTTTTGGGAATCAGACTACAATGGTCATGCTGTATGTTTCTGATGTACCAAAAAAGCACCAATTCATAAGAGCCACTTGTGAATCGCAATACACTTTTCGAACTGTATGTTTCTCATTCACTAAAAAGAACAAGCTCACAAGAGTCATTTGTTTTGGGAATCTGACTACAGAGGTTAACACAGTGTTTTTGATTCACTAAAAAGAAACACTTAGGAGTCATTTGTTTGTCAATCAGGCTCCACTGTTCATGTATGTTTTTCATTATGCTTCCTTAGAATGGTATGTCTCATCAACAGCATTTATTTGGAAACTCCTCAGAATCCTAAAGTCCATTCTCTCTTTTTGTCTTCCTGAGGTGGTTAGACATAGGTATAGCCCACCTAGCCAGTGCCCCATGCTGGGTGATCTACCTGCGGGTTCTCCAGGACGCAGTGTGGCCCGGGGGTGAGCTGCCTGTGGTGCCTCGTCCAGAGAAGAGCCCAGAGCAGAGAGAGAAGACGAGACTCCAATGCCTGCACTGCCTCATGCAGCTGTTCCCAGGTCAGTTGAATGGAAGATCTTCAGAATGAATGAGCTAGATCTCCATTCCCGTTTAGACACATTTGTCACATTATCATTGGAACTGGTGCATCAAGAGCAATCATAAATGTGTTGTTTGTGTTTTGCATGAATTGTAGAGTTAATAACAGACATGCTTGGCTCTGAGAAATGCAGGCTGGTGTGGGAGCATGTGCTGGAATCTCTGCAAGACCCCAGTATTAACAGGTTTTATTTTCTAAACTCAAATAATCTTCAAAGATCTATATACTGTATAAACTCAATAGGCTATATAACTGCCTCTTAACTAATAACACTTGTGTTGTTTTGTATGGGTCCATTTACTGTATTTTTGACCTGCTGCTGGAGTTCCTTGTTCCAGAATTTTCTGAGGAGACGTTCCAGAGGTCTTTACTTCAGAGTCTCCCTGGAGATGTAGACAGAACACCATCATCCGCCTAAGGACGCTATGTTTCTTTTTTCCCCTCTTTTTCGAATGCAGTGTTTTTAAAATGAGGACATTTGGATGTGTTTTTATCAGCCTGGCTTATCAGTTTGGCTGGCTTTGTAGACAGCTGTTCTTTGTGACTTTTTAACTCGCTGTCTATTTCGAATAGGTTTGGAGTAGAAGTTCAAAATAAGGTTTTTGAACCATGTTTGGTCATTTCATTACACATCATAGTCCCGGGCAGACCACTCAAATAAACTCCTGAATGTAATTGCAGCACATTATATATATTTATCCAGTATGCACTGTTTTCAGGATGGACGCTTTATTGAATTTAACATGAGTGTTAAAGCCATGAGGGATAGACTTAAAAAAAAGCGTGCACTAAAGCCCTGAAACTCATCATTATTCTTAATATATATTAGGTATATTATTCTTCTTCTGAAATGTACAACAGTTCAACGTAAAATAGACGAAACACACCTTTTTATGTTCTTTTTTTAATCTCTAGCGTTCTTTCTCTGAGCCGTATTATCTTTTCTTTTTTCCAGGAATCAGCGCATACTGCAGAGCAATGCTCATTGAACTTTTATAAAGCATAATATTTTTATTTATATTATAGCAGATACGCATCAGCACACATTTTCCAATATTTCCTGTCTGAGAAACCACAGACGGCTCAAATTCTTCATGGACATTAACATTTGTCAAATATGCGATTTATCATTGCTGGGAATAGGCCTATTTTTAATTGTTTAATTTGTAGTCTCTGCTCTGTGTGGCTTATAGACAAAACATGAAGAGGGGTCATTGAAAATCCCTTCTCGGCAATCTGATTGTTTGGATATTTTTGTCCTCCCTGTGACTCTTTGAAATGAACAAACAGCAGATGTACTATGTTGGCATGTCTGAAAAGATTAGTATTAAATGTATTCATTTGCATAAAATGGAATAATATTTTTGCCGTTTCTGTATACACTGTCATTCCAAAGTTTGAGAATAGTATTTTTTTATTTATGTTAGGAATACCTTCATCAAGGACACATTAAACTGATCAAAATGATAGTTAATTGTTCAAAAATATTAAGCAGCATAATTGTTTTAACATTGATAATCAGCATGTTGGAATGATTTTGGAAGAATCATGCAAAGATGTGAAAACTTCCGAATGAGTTACATTTTAAAACAGAAAAAACAATTTAAAGGCATTTTTTCACAATATGACTGTTTTACTGTTTCTGATCAAATGCATGCAACCTTGATGAGCACAAGAGGCTTGATATTGATCTTAGTGAGATCATATATTTATCACTGCTGATGCAGGGTAATGTCTGAGCGTGAACAGAGCCCAGCGAGATTGTCAATGGAGAACCACCAGTAAATCCAGGATTAGGCTTAATCTGTCTGCTGTAACAGTGAAGTCCACACCTAAAATGGCCAGACTTCTATTTCCACATCACCTGGCCTTGCAAGTAGCTTCAGAATTGGACCAAGTTGTTTTAAACTTTTGTAACCAAGGCCAAGCTTATTAAGGAAGCCAGCGAAGCAGAATTAGATTAAATTTCTTGTTATTTTCATTCTTGCATGCATAGCCATCAGATGTCTGGGGCTATAATAAAATCCATGTGCTATTATTTGGTGGTTTGCTAAACACACATTCTAGGAGCACTTTGTGTACTCGTCTCAGACGGTGATTTTGAAACTTAGCTGGATTCGTGCACTAGATTTACGAGCGTGATGACCGCACGATCGCAACAGGTGTACAGAGACTTCAGATTTAAACACCAGATGTAATGTTTTCAACACTCTTTTAAAACAAATAGCCAGAACTAAACAGTGGACAACACAAGAATTCAAACAATTGTCGGGAAGACAAATTGTTATTTATATGTATTCCTTGTATTTACTCATATTTGTGAATAAACGCATCCTACCGAACTATGGACACTTGGCAAATATGTTAAATATGCATATATAATGCGCAATGACATTTCGTGGTTTATTCTTGTGTCTCTGTCTATTTGACAGATTATTACCAAAGTAATGTTTGTATTGTGTAAGGGGTATTTACCAGAGCAGGTTGTTAGGATTAAAGGGATAGTTCATCCAAAAATGGAAATTCTGTCATTAATTACTCACCCTGATGTTATTCGAAATCCGTAAGACCTTCGTTCATCTTTGAAACACAAATTAAGATACTTTTGATGAAGTGCGAGAGCTTTCTGACCCTGCATAGACAGCAAGGCAACTGCTATGTACACTGCTATGTAAGGTCCAGAAAGGTAGTAAGGACATTGTTAAATAACTATGAATGCGTGTACCTTTGTTGAATGAAAATACCTTTGTTGTCTATGCAGGGTCAGAAAGCTCTTGAATTTCATCGAAAAGATCTTAAATTGTGTTCTGAAGAAGAACGGAGGTCTTACATGACTTGAGGATGAGTAATTAATTACAGAATTTACTTCTTTTGTTGAAAACGTTTTGCTCCATCAATAGACTAAAGTCATGCGGATTACTTGTGGATTATTGTGTTTTTTTCAGCTGTTTGGACTTGACGGCACCCATTCACTACAGTGGATCAAACAAACAAACAAACAAACAAACCATGATCCCTTAATTTATTATCATAATAGCTTTATATTAATAATTTATATATACAGTGGGGCAAATAAGTATAAGTATACTGCCGATTTTTCAAGTTTTCCCACTTACAATGAACGGAGAGATCTGTAATTTTCACCTCAACTGTGAGAGACAGAATCTAAAAAAATTCCAGAAAATCACATTGTATGATTTTTAAATAATTAATTTCCCTTTTTTGTGCATAAAATTAGTATTTGAAACAATAGAAAACTTAATATTTGGTACAGAAACCTTTGTTTACAATTACAGAGGTCAGACGTTTCCTGTAGTTCTTGACCAGGTTTGCACACACTGCAGCAGGGATTTTGGCCCACTCCTCCATACAGGTCTTCTCCAGATCTTTCAGGTTTTGGGGCTGTCGGTGGGCAACACAGAGTTTCAGCTCCCTTCATAGACTTTCTATTGGGTTCAGGTCTGGAGACTGGCTAGGCCACTCCAGGACTTTGAAATGCTTCTTACGGAGCCACACCTTAGGTGCCCTGGCTGTGTGTTTGGGGTCATTGTCATGCTGGAAAACCCAGCCACGACCCATCTTCAATGCTCTTACTGAGGAAAGGAGGTTGTTGCCTAAAATCTCACGATACATGGCCCCATCCATCCTCCCTTCAATACGGTGCAGTCGTCCTGTCCTCTTTGCAGAAGAGCACCCCCAAAGCATGATGTTTCCAAGTCAAGTCAAGTCAAGTCACCTTTATTTATATAGCGCTTTTTACAATACAGATTGTGTCAAAGCAGCTTTACAGTATCAAATAGGATACAATAATGCAAAAGGTTACCAATTCAGTTAAAGCGAGTTAATCATTGAATTCAGTGATGCTATGATCCAGCTCAGTTCAATTAGTATAAATATCGCTGGAAATTAAGTGTTCCCAGCTGAGCAAGCCAGAGGTGACAGTGGCAAGGAACCAAAACCATCGGTGACAGAAATGGAGGAAAAAACCTTGGGAGAAACCAGGCTCAGTCGGGGGATCCTCTGACAAACAAACAAGCAATACTGTAGAGGTCATCTATAGGTGCTGATCCATCATCTGGATACGGACTGGATCAGGGGACTGCAGTGACCATCTGATCAGGATACAGACTGGATCTGACCTCAGAATAAGCAGGAGACAGACTAATATTAGCGTAGATGCATTCTTCTTTTCATGCAACGAGTACATCAGGTGTTATGGGAAGCGTTCCCGGATCAGGCTGACCTAATTAATGCAGCCTAACAATCCTTTAACGGATTTGAATTATGTTGTTATGTGTAAGCCAGGTTAAAGAGATGGGTCTTTAGTCTAGATTTAAACTGACAGAGTGTGTCTGCCTCCCAAACAAAGTTAGGTTAGGTTCCACCCCCATGCTTCACGGTTGGGATGGTGTTCTTGGGATTGTACTTCTTCCTCCAAACACGGCGAGTGGAGTTTATACCAAAAAGTTCTATTTTGGTCTCATCTGACCACATGACCTTCTCCCATGCCTCCTCTGGATCATCCAGATGGTCTTTGGCAAACTTCAGACGGGCCTGGACATGTGCTGGCTTGAGCAGGGGGAGGATTTTAATCCATAGCAGTGTAGTGTGTTACTAATGGTAACCGTTGAGACTGTGGTCCCAGCTCTCTTCAGGTCATTGACCAGGTCCTCCCGTGTAGTTCTAAGCTGATCCCTCAGCTTTCTCGGGATCGTTGATACTCCACGAAAATTTCTTCCATTTTCTTCTAAATTCTAATAATAGCACTAACAGTTGTCTTCTCACCAAGCTGTTTTCCTATTGTCCTATAGCCCATCCCAGCCTTGTACAGGTCTATAATTTCGTCCTTAGTGTCCTTAGACAGCTCTATGGTCTTGCCCATAGTGGAAAGGTTGGAGTCTGATTGATTGAGTGTGTGGACAGGTGTCTTTTATACAGGTAACGACTTCAAACAGGTGCAATTAATACAGGTAATGAGTGGAGAGCCAGAATTCTTGCTGGTCGGTAGGTGATCAAATACTCATTTCATGCAATCAAATGGAAATTAATTATTTAAAAATCATACAATCAATGTGATTTTATGGATTTTTTTTTAGATTCTGTCTCTCACAGTTGAGGTGTACCTACGATGAAAATTATAGATCTAAGTGGGAAAACTTGAAAAATCGTCAGTATATCAAATACTTATTTGCCCCACTGTATATAGCTTACTTCATTAATAATTTGCTTAAACAGGTAAGTTTTGCGATTTCATGCCTGAATATTACAAATACACCTGTGTACAATTAAATGAATAACATTTTGTTTTGCCATTGACCAAAGACTGCATATTATCACCATTATAGCATATTATCACCATTGTGTCTTTGAGCCAGACACGTAAACCCAGGTTGTTCCATGGGGACAATCCCTGTAGTAAGTGTGCTGTTATTTGCTTTAGTTAATAAAACATCTGTATAAAATTTACTCTGGCCTGAACGGCAAACTGCAAACTTTTATGGACTCATCTTAACCACATCTCTGCAGCAGTCATTATGTCTAGTGATTTCACAGTCCTGCATGTCAAGAAGTATTTAGAGAATCAGACCACTCGTAATCAAAATGATGACGCAGAGAGCTTTGTGGCAAAAGGGAGACGGTGGGATGTTACAATCTCCTTACCGCACACTATCCACATTTCCCAGATTCTGTAGATGGACGAAGCAGAAGCTGAAGTGTTTGTGTCATTTATGATGACTGTAATTGAAATCAGTGTCTGTTTTACTGCCCATCAGTGCAAGGTCAGTGACTTCAGCTGCTCACTTATGGCAGTAATAATAATGTGAATGTTTCATTGTGTTTTTATGGCAGATTGAACAGATTGTTTGGTGGGTTTCGCATGCAAGCCAAGTGAAGATGAGAGCAGGATATGCCATGAAGGTCTGAAAGGTGTGTCGAGAGATTCATGATGGGGTGTAAATCAATAATATGTTCTTTGTTTGAAGTTGCAGGCTCCAAAGTCTTTGTTAAAGATGATAAATTAGTCTGTCTTTATCTTTTTCCACACTGGCTTGAGTTCAGTTTCTCTCTCGTAACGCAGACTGACATGTTTACTCACTCAATGCGCATCTGTTTATGAAATAGACCTCATTTGCGTCTGCAAATTATGTGTGTTGTTCTTTTATTGTCTTACACTGAATCGCTTGTTTACGACAGGAAAACCTTTGTTTTGCTGGCTTTGAAAACCTGAAGTGACAGATGACGTTCTTGGTTTTGATTTTGAACCTTTGACCAGGACAGGCTCATTCAGTTGTGAAAAGCTGAATCTTTTACAGACACTTTACATCCAGTGTTTTTTGTTCGATTTGTAAGAGGAGAGATAGGAAAGTTACACAGTGTACTAAGAGTGTTTCCAACGTCAATATCGTTACTTTTCCGCAAAAGCTCAGATTTGTGATAATCAAAGTCAGATCGGAGCACTGTGGGTTTACAAGGTGATGGCTGTCAGTAACAAAAAGAATTAGGCATTGATCTGGAAGAGCTGAAAGTCTATCCAGTGTGCAATTACCCATTGTCGTCATGATTTGCGAGAGACGGGATGAAGGATTATGTAAAATGCAGGTGGTGGAAGCCTCAAGGCAAGACTGTTGCCTGGGCCTTACGTAAGGGCATGGTATGTTTTTAATCAACCTCAGATGAAAGGAGAATCTGAAGTATTTCACTCACGTGCAAATTTTATTCACATATGGACAAAAAACACTTGAACTGAACTTTGCTGTAACCCCCTCGTGACCAAATTGAACTCTTCATAAATTCAGTAACAGAAACCATTCACTCTCTGTATGGAATATACAAAAAAGAGACAGATCAAGAATGGAAAATTATACTGCAAGATACCTGCAAGCAGCAGGTAATCCATCCAATATATGATCTCTATATAATGACTGGATTGCTCATTGCGTTTTAAACTACTGTTAGGTAGTGAAGCCACGGGAAGTGTTCAATCCGCCATCTTATTATTCCCTACAAGCATAGAACACCATTGACTCACATGCAAACCACTGACCTAAAATCACAGATGTGACGCGTATCCTTCACACTGATTATTTTTTAGGATGTATGTGGATTCATTTTCATTTAAGATGTTATCGGGAATGTTTTTGAAGTCGTTTAGAAGGGTGTGTCAGCTGCACACTTGAAGACACAGGTAACTGATCCAACACAAAATATATTTTTCTATGTACCTAATTATGCAGGAAATAATAAACATGACCAAATATCTGGTATTAGTATCTGAAATTGACTCGAATATACAATAAATAGCCTCTGTTACTGCTCGTTGTTTTGAAATTTAAATCTTTGAAATAAAGTTTCATGTATTTAAATCTATAACCTACTGTATGTCACATTAGTCAGCGTTATTTCTAAGATTTATGTGCATATTTTTAACGTGCCTGATTGAGCATCTATTTCAGACTCTTAAAGATCACACAGGTTCTGTAATGATCTACTAACATTTCCATGTGAGTAAAATGTTATGTATATGCATTAAATTATTAATTTCATGAACAAATTACCTGCTTCAAAATGAATACTGTTAATTATTGTTGAAACATGCAGTTTGCCATTTGTATGAATAAAAACACTATAACAAAAGTACATAAACAGTGAATAACTGTACAAGGCGAATTAAGATAAAGCTTTAATCGTTATTCAGATTTCTGAATGAGCACTTTGTTATTTGTAAACGTGTCTGATGTACTTGACTGTATTGTACGCTATATGAACGTGCATTTTTAATGAGCAGAGGGAATTCCCTACATTTACATGCTTAGGATGTTTGCATTGTGAAAATGTACAGTGAGACTTTAGATATGAAAACACCGACTTGTTATGTGATGTTTTTTCATTAAAATTGTATCATTTACTATTCACTCAATAGAATGTAAGTGAATATACTAGAGAATACTAATATGGCGGCACGGTAGCGTCACTTTTATGACGTCCTGATCAATTCCTCCATAGATGGTAAGCCTGATGTTAAAAACGTGCTGGAAGAACCGGTAGCAGTTTTCATGAGTTTGGAGGGTGTCACATTTTATCCAACGAAAAACGGGAACAATATGCATGATGTGGATCGGTGAATCTGCTGTGAGTTTCCATGTGCTTCAAAATAAATGCCATGCTGACTCTGCTTCTACCTATATACCATGGTTTACCATGGTTAAGCCCGAGGAAAATTCTAGAATGGCTAACGCCACATACAGCACCTTTAATAACCTTTAAACTATTATTTTTAGTATCAATAATATTGGGGGTAATGCATTACAAGTAATGCAAGTTACAAAATAATATTACTTTTTCCAAGTAACTAGTAAAGTAACGCATTACTTTTTCATTGACAAGGAAATATGAGTTACTTTTTTCCCCCATGTATTGATTGAAAGCTCTCCTGTCCTCATGCTAAGAGAAATCCGGAGTAAGATGTTACTTTAGTTATAGAATAAATGTGAACATTAATTCATCTCACAAAAAAAAAAAAACGGATTCAATATTCCTCAAAATGAATAAAAACTTCACTGCAAAAAATGCTTTTCTTACTTAGATTGTTTGTCTTGTTTCCAGCCAAAATATAAAAAAAAAATCTTAAATCAAGAATGAATGTCTAGATAAGTAAAAATTATTGTCTTGTTTTCAGAAAATAGAAGTCAAAATTAAGTGAGTTTTTACTTAGAACAAGCTAAATAATCTTATTTCAAGCCGAAAACAAGATTATTTTGCTTGTTTCAAGCAAAAACTCACTTAATTCTATTTTCTGAAAACAAGACAATCATTTTTGCTTGTCTAGAAAATTCTTAAGAGTTTTTAGATATTTTGGCTGGAAATGACAAAAAAAAATCGAAGAACAACATTTTTTGCGGTGTGAAATTTAACTCAGAATATGACGCAAACCTGCAATAATTAAATGTTAAATAACATTTTTTTCAAAATCCTTTTTTTTTTTTTTTTTTACGCTGAAGAGTTTTTTTTTCTTCTGTGGTCTACTGTACAGATGTGAATTTACTTTTCTCTAAGCCTGAGGCATTTGGTGTGAAAAGGCTTTTACATTTGCCAAAAATAGAACTTTTAATATTAAAAACAAACAAGCTGTCACAGTTCATACGTAGAGAAAGCACAAGGCGTGATGATTTCAAAAACAGAGTCTTTACTATAATCCACAGGAACACATGTGCACAACCAAAATAACCTTACTGCCAGACAAACAGACATAAACTCAATACAATTTATAAAGGACACTAATTAATTACAAACAGGTGATGTGATTACACTTAACGAGACAGGAACACCAAATATGGGCACTCAAGGAAGAAACCACACAGACGGTTCACAGGGGTGTGACATAAGCAAGCCCTGCCCGGATTTAAAAAGTAACGTAACGCATTACTTTCCATAAAAAGTAACTAAGCAACATAATTAGGATTTTTTTTTTTAAGGAGTAGCTCAATATTGTAATGCGTTACTTTTAAAAGTAACCTTCCCCAACACTGGTTATGTCTGTCTGTAACTTTCCCTACAGTCAGTCTGTACCATCAAAGCAAGTGGGGCTAATTAACCATACTAACCTTTACAACAATAGAGTGTTTTCACAATGCGTCATCAGACGGCCATATTGGCAGCACTGAACATAAACAATGCCACTGAACCAAACGAGACTCGATTATTTTGCTGATTATTGCTACTGAAAATTTTAGTGATAACAACTCAAGGAAAAGAGTGCAAAAAAAACTGTCTGAGGAACTAAAGGTGTTTGTGGCTGGCCAAACTGAACCAGGATTTCCAAGGCAAGACTCTTGACCACATGACAACATTCATGTTTGTTCTTATCATTTCTGGTCAGGTAGGTAAAATATTAAGCTAATATCTTAATACTGCTCGTATGTATCAAAATGTTGTTTGTCAAAATATTGTGCTCTTTGCTGCTTACTAAGTCTAAGTAAGCAGCAAAAGTTCAGTATCTGAACTAAGAGTTCAGATGCAAAAGCCTCTAAATCCATCTGACATCTTTCTTTAAAAAAATGCATTTTTTTCAGGCTCCGATGTATAGGTTTCTATGTAAGTACTGGTACTTCTGATTGGGCTGTGTGGGATTTTAGCAAGTTTGAAGTAAAAGTATTTGATGTTTGTATAATATGTGTTGAGAGCATTCACTCAGTATCATTATCTCATTCTTAACCAAGATGGCTTTTAGCTGGTTTTGCATCTGAACTCTTCATATACAGTAGTACTTTAACCATGCAATCCATGCTGATGTTTACACACGAGTATCGCCAATATGGCCGCACATCTGGGTAACTGACTAAATCATGAAGTACATGTAAACCTCCTACTGATATAACATATAGATGTGCATAGTCTTGCTCTAGGTCTAAACAACATCCTGAAATGTTGCTTTACACAACATTTTTATTTAGCATAGATTAGAGCACGCATTAGACATTGTTTTTATTTTTATTTTATTTTGGCCTTTTGCCACTTTTTGTTGAACAGGAAATTAAAGACAAGCCAGTTCCATTCAAAGTTGTAAAAATTTTAATATTGTTCCATTGCACAAAGTCATGTGGTTTATTTTTTTTATTTTTTGGATGCGTACGGAGGAATTTATTTGGCAAATGCATTTCCATCTCCCATTATTTGCACAAGTCAAAAACCACCTCAAGCGAAAATAACTTTTTTTGTGCATTAAGGGATTTTTATTCAAAATGTGGCATTTCCATCACTCGTTTCTGATCCGATACTTCAAATGCGCATAGAAACAGGGTGATGGAAACACAGCTAGTGACAGGGATAGAGAGAGATAGTGAGAAGTATTTGTGACCCTGGACCACAAAACCAGTCTTTAAGTGTCAATTTTTCGAAATAAATAAATAAACTTTCCATTGATGTTTGGTTTGTTAGGATATGACAATATTCGGCCGAGATACAACTATTTGAAAATCTGGAATCTGAGGGTGCAAAAACATCTAAATATTGAGAAAATTGCCTTTAAAGTTGTACAAATTAAGTTCTTAGCAATGCATCAATCAAAACTTAAGCCTTGATATATTTACAGTTGGAAATTTACAAAATATCTTCATGGAACATAATCTTTACTTAATATCCTAATGATTTTTGGCATAAAAGTAAAATCAATCATTTTGACCCATGCAATGTAGTTTTGGCTATTGCCGCAAATATACCCGTGCAACTTAAGACTGGTTTTGTCATCCAGGGTCACATTTCAGTTACTGGTTGTAGGCCAAAAACATTGTCTTTAGTATACAATTCTCGTTTTCCTCTTTTGTCTACAGATCAGTCTATGCAATCAAATAAATGAGGTCTTTTCATTAAAGATCAGTGAGCTAATCCTAATTTTCAGTTCCAGTCAGAGCAGACAACCCCCTGCAGCTACCCTTCAGAAACCGGCTGTCAAAACTGAACTCGCTTGCCAGTTTAACCAGTGAGGACAAAAGAGCTTTGCACTTGTGTTGTCATGGACACTTGTCTTATCACACTAAAACTGAGCACTGTTTGTGCTTGGCCCAGCAGGCCATAATGACCGTAAAGTATGAGGAAATGACCTCAAAAGGGAGGCCACACAGGCTCTTTTCTGCAGCCCTGGCAGCTTTGCAGGTGGCTTTGATGTCATGGGATGTCACAGAAAGGAGTATGCAAGCTATACGGATCACTTCCAGTAACATTGCATTGCGTATTTGCATAATGACAATGAAATGCTTACTGAGAGCTTTGATCTGTAAAGGTCGTTAAAAGACGCAGAGTTTAAAGGGATGACCGAATTGCTGTGAAATGTGGGTACTGCTTACGCACTTGTTTCAGCCACAGAGGCTTTGAGTGAAATGAAAGACTGGTACCTTGTTCCAAAATCTAGAAGGCAACAGAAAGCGGGCTTCCAGTGTATTATGTATTATGTAAGGCAACGCAAGTGTCAGAACCTTATGAACTACAGAAAGAGCTGCCTGGGGATGACGACAATTTAGCTTTTTTCATCAGAATATAATAATAACTGATATTAGTTTGTGTAGAAGGACATTTTTGGTTGGGCTTAGCTGTCTATTCTTGCTGTCTAAACAGATCCCTGATGCTTGGCCGTTGGAGTCACAGTTGGCCACCGAGGCTTTGGCAGCACTTCCCGGTTTGAGACATTTGGATGACAAGTTGTGACTGTAATTTTATAAGAGGCCACCCAGGATAGACTTATTGGTGAGAGGAAATATCTTCTAGCCTTCCAGATCTTTGTAGTCCCTCGCCCCCAGGTTTTCCAGTTGACTCCAGTTGATGGAAAACCTGTGTCTCTTTTTTTCCTTCATGTAAACAAAGGACTTTACCTCAGATGCCATTTTCATGCATTATTGGTCCCTAGCAGTAGTAAATTAGATTGTTGCGATTTATCGCTCTTGTCTTGGTTTTCTTGCTGTTGCTTCATACAAAATCACACAGACAAAACAGTTGTGTTTTTTGGACCAACAGCATGAACACTTTAGTATTGCATCAATACAAGTTAAAAAGGCAAGTTTATATTGGGTCACTTGCATTTTACATCCAATATTAAAGCTAAAAATTCTGTTACTGCCAAATTTGCACGTCTGCGAGCGACACCATTCCTAAACGTGTGCTTTTGAACTAATTGGTTGATTGAATGATTCAATGACAATTGTTTTGCCCCTGAATGAATCACAGTTTGTAAACAAACGGGTTCAGTAAATGATTTAATGACTTGCTCAACTGTCTGTTACTCTTGTTTCCTAACCCTAACACTAACCACCCTTCAACAAAAGACCTTACTTATGTACAGTTGAAGTCAAGAGTTTACATACACCTTGCAGAATTAGCAAAAAATGTATTATTTGATCAAAATAATAGGGATCATACAAAATGCGTGTTTTTTTTTTAGTACTGACCTGAATAATATGTTTACATAAAGTCCACAAGAGAAAATGATAATTTAATGTATAAAAATGACCCTGTTCAAAAGTTTATATACGTTGGATTCTTAATACTGTTGTTACCTAAATGATCCAAAGATTTTTTTTATTTTTTTTCTCTTTTAGTGATAGTTTTTCATGAGTCCCCTGTTTGTCCTGAACAGTTAAACTGCCTGCAGAAAAATCCTTCAGGTCCCACAGATTCTTTGGTTTTTCAGCATTTTTATGTATTTATACCTTTTCCAACAATGACTATGATTTTGAGATCTATCTTTTCTCCCTGAGGACAACTGAGGGACTCATATGCAACTATTACAGAAGGTTCAAACACTCACTGATGCTCCAGAAGGAAAAGCTATACATTAAGAGCTGGAGGGTGAAAACTTTTGGAATTTGAAGATCAGGGTAAATTTAACTTATTTTTATCTTTTGTAGCTTCTGGAGGGCAGTACTAAATGGGGAAAAAAAAGTGATATTTAGGCAAAATAAGAAAAATTTGCACTTCTCATTCCGTCCAAAAGTTTACACTCCCGGCTCTTAATGCATTGTTTTTCCTTCTGAAGCATCAGTGAGCGTTTGAACCTTCTGTAATGGTGCATATGAGTCCCTCAGTTACCCTCAGTGTCAAAAGATGGATCTCAAAATCATAGTCAACAACAGAGTATTAAGAATCAAGTGAATGTAAACTCTTGTGGACTATATTTTTT
Organism: Cirrhinus molitorella; assembly: GCA_033026305.1. Taxonomy (NCBI): domain Eukaryota; kingdom Metazoa; phylum Chordata; class Actinopteri; order Cypriniformes; family Cyprinidae; genus Cirrhinus; species Cirrhinus molitorella. The sequence goes on from CM065119.1 coordinate 48,258,938, forward strand.
GTGAAATATCTTATTCAGGTCAGTGCTAAATGAAAAATAAGATTCTATGTAAACTTTTGAAGTGAATTCTTTTAAATTTATATTTTGGATGCTCCACATTGATCCCTGCGAGTCTGATGTGTTATAAAGATAAATCAGAGAATAGAAAGAAAGAGCAAGAGTGACTGAGGGACCCAAGACCGTTGTTATGATTCAGTTCCTCCAGTCTCACGTCCAGCATCAGTCGCACCATTGATCCCACACACATCAATCCCTCTGACCTGCCAATAAACACACGCTTCTTCTCCATTAAAAAACAATTGCTTTTGTATTTGTTCCATCGAGCTGTGTTCTCATGGGGTCTGTCCTCTGGCCCTGCGGCTGAGGCTGCGGAGAGTTAGCAGTGGTTTGAGGAAGGGAAGCGGTGGGTCAGGAACAGGTCGGGCTGGATTTATGAGCTGATGCTTAGTGCCTTTCTATGACCCAGACTTCAGATCATCACAGAGAGAGTCATGGGAACACTCCACACAGACTGATTGTTCGCTCTCAGATTGAGACCAGTCTAGTACAGCTGAGAATTATTTTTAATAAATTAAATCCTGAAATGAATATGGGAGGAATTTCCGCAAATACATTTTTTTGTGAAACAAATGATATGAAACTGATTTAGGAGTTGCTGGTTCAGATTAGCATTGGTGTTTCATAAGCAGAATCCTACTTGAGAATGATTCCTGTTCACTGAGCACTTACCAGTGATGATAATGTCATTATTGTTTTGATTTTCATCACGGTTGCTTATGAGAAACACCATTACGTCATTATACAGGTTTTGCACGTTAATGCTTTTAATATGCAGCAGATAATGCAACCAAAACAAACAATTGTACTATAAGCAAGACATCTAACCCCTGCAATATTGCTTTTCATACACCAGATGGCACTATTGTGTTATTTCTAAACTGACAGGTGAGTTTGCTGGACTCTGGTTTGTCAGGATGATGGCAGTATGAGACTAAAAGTGAAAAGCCAGAATATCAGAATATGTTACAAGAATGCTATGACATATTAGATGATTGTAATATTTTTTTTAATTATTCAAGGCTGCGTTGGACTACAGAACTCCCGGCAGACACTTCAAACAAGCTTTTAAAGAAAATTTGATCCATTTTCTTGAATAAAGTTTAAGTGAATTTTCAGATCAGTTTGTTAGTCTAACAAAATAATTCCCATATGCTGCAAATCTTCATTCCAGAATGTTTCAATAAACTTTATAGCTGCAGCTACATACGTTTCTGCAATGAAGACACTATGATTTTGTAAAAATGCTGTAGAAAAAAGTGAAATGGATATTTATTACATTTACTTATTTTAATGAAAATTTTACCCCCGATATACACTACCAGTCAAAAGTTTTTGGTCAGTAAAACTTTTAATGTTTTTAATGAAATCTCTTCTGATAAAAGCTGAATTTTCAGCATCACCTTCAGTGTCACATGATCCTTCAGAAATCAAAGAAAAAAAACAAAATCAAAATAAAAATAAAAATAAAAAATAATAATAATAAAATAAAATAAATAAATAAATGCTGTTTTCAACATAGTAATAGTAGTAGTAATAATAATAATAATAATAATAATAATAATAATAAAAAAATGTATTTTTGAGCAGCAAATCAGAATATTAGAATGATTTCTGAAGGATCAGGTGACTGGAGTGATAATCCTAAAAATTCTTATAATATATTAAAATAGAAAACAGTTATTTTAAATAATAAAAATATTTCTGAATTTTACTGTTTTTGCTGTATGTTGGATCAAATAAATGCAGGCTTGGTGAGCAGAAGAGACTTCTTTAAAAACATTACAGATCTTTTTGACTGGTAGTTCATGTAAATTTGAATGCATAATAATGCGTCTAATGTTAGCTTGAAAACAAATGAGGGAAATTTTTTTGGCAGGGTTGCCAGGTTTTCGCAACAAAACCCGCCCAATTGCTACTAGGGTGAACACCTGGCAATAGATCTGTTGCGGGACATAGATGTGATTTTGCAGGACATGTGTAAGACAGATATATTTTCCACTGTTATGCTATGTAAATACTGATTTGCATCCATTGTCATGTACACTTGTTTATGTTTCTAAACGCGCACATGTATGAACGCATGTCCGCTTAAAAACCACCTGCGAGAGAAGAGATTTGTGCTTGCGTATTTTGATGTGCCCTCGCATTGCAATAATGCGCTCTAGACAAAAAGAACAAATAAAAAGCTGTCTTAAAAAGGTTAATGATCTATAAAAACCAACAGACTGATGAAAATGTGGGATATTTTCTTAATATACGACGTGCGGCACAAGGAGTGAAAATGCCGTGCGATACAACGCAAAGCGGGACGGGTGATCATCCTAATTACTACTCAAAACTAGCCCAATCGCGTTTTGAGGGGATCCCCCTTGTTAAAAATCGCATTCTGGGGGATAAAATATGTTTTTTTTTGTCTGAGTTCCCCTGGTAAATTCGCATTTCGGGGGTAAATATGACGTTACTGGAGTTGATTAAACCCGCGGACATCAAAAAAACCCTGTGGCAACCATGTTAAAGTAGCCCAATTCCGCAGGAAAACAGAGGACTTGGCAACCCTTGGTTTTGGGTTATAAACAATGCTGGAAATGGGCCTTTTGTGATTGATTTTTTTTTTTTTTTTTTTTGTCCTTTAATTAATGCTTTTTTTCATTAATTAAAAAGCAGATTTGTGAGATTGTGATTAACTAAGACAAGTGACAGTTTTTAATGATTATAAAGGGAGTTTGCCAAAGTGAAATTGAAATTATACAACAGTAACACAGTGCTGTTTCATTTATGAATGAAACTGCGCTTTTGAACGTATCGATTTAATGAATTATTCTGTCACAAATGACTTACTGACACCTACTGGTGGTTTCAGTTTCATTTTTTAAAGTATAAATAAGTCATTTAAATCGTTTAATATTCCTATATTTAAAAGCTTATGTTTAAAAAAACATGCATCTCATGACATTGTTATTATGAAATGCATTAATTCCACCTCTGAATCTTGACAAAAAAATCTGCAAATATTCCTTAATGCCACATTTGTGCTCTTCTGTGGCGTGAAAAGGTGAATTGTTGTTGCTGATTTCATTTGACTGGTAACTTATTCTGCCTGATTGCATCATATTATTTTAAATTAATTTATTGTTTAATTTAAATTGTTGAAAAAAATTCTAAATCCAAGTTTGACATGCATTTAATAAAAAAAGTCATTTACAAAAGTAAAAAACTTCAAGGAGTCAAGTTGTTCCCTAATATTTTTATATATCAGTTTTCATTAAATAACATTTCAGAAGTGTGTTCTGCCACAGCAAAATCAGTTTATCTGCACTATTGAATGCTGCTTGTCCAATCAGAGTAGAGAACCAGAACTAACTGTTGCATATTATCTTGCATTACATTCAGTTCTGTTCCATTATTATGGATTCTTCTGCACAAAATAGTTGTTACTGTGTCCAAGTGTTGTTTTTTTTTCTTAGAGAAATGACTTTTTTGATCACTTGTTGCATTGTATTTGTAACTTCAGATCTTGCAAAATACAGTAAATGAGAATGTGACCAGCATACTCACCTTTACTGGATCTGGATCTGATCTGGCTCCACTCCCTCAGCTCAGATAAAAAAAAAAAAAAACACGTTTCTCTCATAGCCATTGCCAAGAGGTGTAGTCCAACATCAGACAAGCCTGATTAGCAGCGGATAGTTTTAACAAAGAGTCCAAGAAGACGAGAGAATGTAATGTTTTGTGATTCCTGTCAATCAGGGCAAACGTAACATAAACAGCCCAAATAGCTTGATCTCAGAGATTATCTAATACCAGACAGTTCTTTCCTTGATCAAATGAATGTTTGTAGATTTTGCGGCCTCTATGGCTGACTGATATGCAAAATGCTGGCATACAGTGTGGGGAACTGCTGGTGAGTTAGAATTTTGACTAATGTTAAGACCGTTTTAAGAAAATTATGTTTAATATCATACTTTTGACATGTAAAGTCTGATGCATCTGAGTGGCATGTGTCTATGTGTGTGTTCTCTTTTGTCCCACCATGCTCAGCACTAGAGAAATGTTGTTATTATTATGATATTTTTTAGGAAATCTATTTGAATTTGGTTTTATAAACTTTAAATCCCCATGTTCATTACCTGGCATTGTACTGTTTTCCCGCTCGAGTCTGTTTTTTCTCATGCCATAGCTGTCTAGCTGTCGTGAGCATGGTGGAACTTTCTTTTTCAATTGTCCTTAACCAAATCTGTTTTTCTTTGTTTTAATGTCATTGCCAAGTTTCAGGTTTCTATTTTAATGGATCTGCTCTTTCTCCCTCTCTCCCTCTTGCACTTTCTCACTCCCTCTCTCTACATATGCTCCTAAACCAATGCCACATGATGCTGAGCATGCAATCTCGCCTGATTTTTAATTTTGAGTTTTGAGGATTAAAAATGTTCCTCATCTTGGCCTTCCGTCAAAAGGAACATTCTCCTTCCAAAACAAGATGTGTGTTTGGATGTTGGATAAGAGAGGACTGTGTTGCACCTCTGCAGACCAGGGCAGAGATCAAGGAACTGCAGTGTAAATTCTTGACGAGTGAATATCCTCACCAGTGTTGGGGAAAGTTACTTTTTAATGTAATGCATTACAAAATTGTGTTACTCCAGTAACTAAGTAAGAAAGTACAGCGTTACATTACTTTTGAGTTACTTTTGCGATACTTGTTATATCTGGGCAGGGCTTGCTTGTTTGTTTTTAATATAAAAATGTTTGATTCTTAGCAAATGTAAAAGCCCTTTCACACCTTAGTGAATAAGGCTAAGACTAAAGGAAAATTAAATTCACATCTGTACAGTAGTAGGAAAAGAAAGTTCAACACTCTTCAGCAATGAGGAAAAAAAGCACAAATGTTAGTTCATCTAAAGTAAGTTTTGCTTATTAGTACATTGCAAAAACTGCTTTTCTTATTTAGTCTTGTTTCCAACCAAATATCTAAAAATTCTTACATCAAAAAGGATTTTCTAGGCAAGTAAAAAATATTGTCTTGTTTTTTCGGAAAACAAGTCAAAATTAAGTGTGTTTTTGCTTGAAACAAGCAAAATAATCTCCCAGTGGGTTAAGCAAAATAATCTTGTTTTCTGTTTGAAATTAAGATTTTTTTTTTTTTTTGCTTACCCCATTGGCAGATTATTTTGCTTGTTCTAAGCAAAAACTCACTTAATTTTGAAGAAAATAATTATTTACTTGATTTAAGAATTTTTTGATATTTTGGCTGGAAACAAGACAAAAAATGTAAGTAAGAACAGTATTTTTGCAGTGTACGGTTGAATTGGATCAACAAAGGTCAGCAGCAAAGACATTGGTTAATAAAACGGGATTAAATGCATAAAAGAAACAAAAAGTAACCGGCGTTACCTTTTTGAAAAAGTAACTTCAATATTTTCTTGGAAATGAAAAAGTAATGCATTACTTTACTAGTTACTTGAAAAAAGTAATATTACCTAACTTGCATTACTTGTAATGTGTTACCCCCAACACTGGTCCTCGCTGTGCTTTAAACTCCCTCCTAGTTCTTCCTCTTTATTCTTCTGTTTACTTTATGCTCTCCTCTTTGAGTTCTTATCAAGTTCTCTGTCTTTTCCAGATGACGCACTCACTGAAGTGGGAATCATTTGGATGTAGTGTGAAACTTCATTACTGTAAGAGCTCTTTCCGGAAAGAGATGCAGGTTTTGTCATCATACTCATTTGAAAGTGTTACAGCTGACAGATCAAACACATTCCCATCACATCTGAGGATGTTATGAGACCGTCACAGGCTGTAATCACAAAGAGTCACCATTAGGGGAAAAACACAGAGGGACACACAGACTGAATGAAAGAGTGGAGGCAAGCATTCTTTATCTCAGAACTGCATGTTTAAGCAGTTCTATATGTAATATCAACCCCATGAGTCTCCCAGGGCAGCTGATTTTTTGCTGCTTTCAGCTGTTTTTTTCTCTTTTAACTTATCTTAGATCAAATTTATCTGTTTCATCGCTGTCTTGTTTTGGCTGCCAAGTCACCGTGAGAAGGCCAGCATGGGTGAAGGCAACGTGGAGGTTATGTCTCCTTTTTTCATCCAGAGAGGATGTTCTTTGTGATTCATCAGTTTAGTGTGAGGGCTGAGGGTTTCTACCTTAAACTTATAAACTCATGACCCTTACAAGACGCAGGTGGAGATGGCCAATAAAAATGCATTTACTGACCAGATGTTTTAGTAAATACCTGCATATGTCCATGCATCATGCATCCTCCAGTAAACCTGTGTGACTCTTTTCTGTAGAATGCAATAGTCTGAAAGTCAGTGAGGTCCAAAAACAATAGACATTGGACATTCATTGTAGTGATCAAATCAATAACACATGAGGGTGAGCAAATTATACAATTATTTTCATTTTTGAATGAACTATTCTTTTAAGTGTCTGTTTATTTTCTAAACAGGGTTGCAAAGGGGGCAGAACATTTCTGGTAAATTTCCCCCTCAAAAATCCAAAAGTTTCCAAAAAATCTGGAATCTCTTTGCAATCCTATTTCTAAATGCTGTGTGACACTGGACCACAAAACCAGCCATAGCCATGTTTCTGTTCATAAACTGAATAAATAAGCTTTCCATTGATGTATGGTTTGTTAGGATAGGAAAATATTTGGCTGAGATACACCCATTTGAAAATCTGGAATCTGAGGGTGCAAAAAATCTAAATATTGAGAAAATCAGTTTTAATGTTGTTTAAAGTTCTTAGCAATGCATATTACTATCATCTTATCATCTAATCTTCGTGGAACATGATCTTTACATAATGTCCTAATGATTTTTGGCATAAAAGGAAAATAGATAATTTTGACCCATACAATGTATTTTTGGCTATTGCTACAAATATACCTGTGCTACTTATAACTAGTTTTGTGCCCCAAGGACACATATGTTCTATGCATATTGAAAACGGTGTATCCAATTTTTTTATTAAATATTGTTTATCTGCGCCCATATCTCAAAATTCAATTAACATCTGATGCATGGAACCAAGTTCCAGTACTTCATTTTTGTTTTCAAATTTGATAATCTGTTACACTGATGTATGTCACAGTAAAGAAGAAAAGATCAGTTTCATTGTGACTTTAATTAAAATGAGCACATCAAACTGTTCAAAACTGTTCTTTCTTTACCACAATTTACTACAGTAAGTCTACAATAATTATTTACATATTTTATTAATGACATAATTAGCAACTCTTTAAATTAGGTGCAGGTAAAGTAACTGTTTTACATTCAAATGTTGTTTAAAACAGTATTGTGCAATTTTATTTGTACTAAATACTAAAACACTGCTGTTCAAAAGTATTAAAGGAGACCTGTTATACCCTATATATTACAATATGTAATATAAGTCTCAGGTGTCCCCAGAATGTGTTTGTGACGTTTCAGCTCAAAATAACCAACAGATCATTTATTATATGATTATGAAAATGCCTATTTTGAGTGGAAGCAGAAATGCGCCTTTCTCTTGCATTTCTCTTTAAATGCAAATGAGCTTCACCTCCATGCTCCCTTTTCCAGAATAGGGATGTGCCTTTTCAGCTTGCACCTCAGATACTCTGCTAAAAACATCTGTTTGGTTTTGATTATCATGTCTATCACATTGAAATCTTGCATTTTAAACCATATTTAAACTTCTAATATGTTTTCTGAAATATCCGTGCACAAATATCTGAAGCACGCACACAGAACGCAGATGTCACATGGCATGCGAGAATTAAACTAAGTTCTCTTTCATGTCTTATTGTGCTTAAACTGTCAAATACACAAGTTTATGTTAAAAATACAGTCAGTTATGGCTGTGAAGTTAAAACGCTGGGAGAGAAATCGCATGTGTATATTATATCTGTGTGGCAGCAGCATAATACTTAATCAATAAATCCAAGGCTGTCTTGTCTCCTTTGAGGCTGGGACTCTAAATGGTGTTTTGTGCTCGTCTGATGTATCATATATTCAGCTAAAATTTTAACTGGTACCACTGTTTTTAAGATTGATAACGAAATGTTATGTTGTCACATTAGCATAATTTCTGCAGGAATAATGCCTGATGAGTATTCCGATTTGCCATCACAAAAATACATTATGTTTTCGAACAGTAGTGTATAACGAATTTCATTTTCTACATATCACTGTAATTAGACCAAATGTACATTAGAATGATACAGGCATCTTGGCCTTCCACATTCCCTCCTTATTTGGGTAATGTCTGGACATGCACAGAGCAGAGTGTTGGATAAAGTGGCTCAGTTTGCCAAACGTCTAGAGAGGTCGAGTATATAGACACGGTCTCCTCTGTGGCTCCTAATCACACCGTTAATCTGGAGCCTATCCAGATATATTACATATCAGCTCAAACAGCCAGTCTATGAGATTACGCAGAACATCCATCACAACTTCTTTCAGTCCAAATCACTGATTATGGAAGAAAAAGGAGAAAGTGAGCGCTCCGCTAGTCTAGATATTCAAGGCAAAACATGCTTTGCTCAATACACAAGTATTCAGAAATAGAGCCACGCACACAATGTGACTAACGTGAACCAAATGCATGTGAATGCTGAATCTAATGAGGCCCATTTTAGTGAGTCTAATAGTACAGTACATCAATCACTGGTTGTGCGACCAAGGCTGGGTTTATAATTGAACAGTTTTCACGTTAGGAGAAAATATCTCTGTTTTGGAGTATTAGTGGCATTGCTGTATCTAATTAGTACAGCTGTGTTGTGTGTGTTAGCTAGTCATAAATTGAAGCCGTTTGATGTTGGCAGGCTGTTTGTGAGGGGTGTATAGGCAAAGACATTGAGTCCTGTACATCCAGTGTGTTTATGGAAATCCCCTTCACTCTGCTGTTAGATCATCAGTCTCTTTGCTGCCCAGCTGCAACCCCAGACTCTCTCTTTCTTTCTCCATATGTGTGTGTGTGCACATAAAACATCTGCAATCTGAGTGACAGTTGTGCCTTCTCTTGGGATGTAACAGACAGCCAAAATATGCATTGAAGCAGCAATTGTGAAGAATATTTAGCTTTAAGAGTTTGTGTTTGTGTGTATATGCAGCTGTGCACTTAGTGTTTGATTGTATATGTGAGTATGTATACACACACGTACACGTGGGGCTTGTGTGTAACTCTCGCAGCTGTGACCTGACTACATGCCTCCAGCACTCCTGGGTCAAAACAACCCACCACAATACTTGTCAGCTAAGCGTCACTGAGTTTGTGTGGGCTTACGTTTCAGTTTGCGGATCTGAACGTACCTTAGTGAGCATTAGGTCAGTGTGCATCTGCATGTGTTTGTTTCTGCAAGTGTATTTACGCTTTTTCATTCTTTGGGTGGTGCTTTGCTCTCGAGTGCTCTCAACAAGGATTAGCATTTTTCCAAATAATGGAAATTCCTGTTAGGATATGTATTTAGGATACATGAAGTGTGTGCACTTTGAGTCATAGTTCAGTTTGGCTGAATGGTGAAGTCCGGATGTGAAGTTCATTTTGCTGGCCCAGATGGCTTATATTTATAGCTTTGTCCAGGTTGTGTTGACTTGGCTTGGTTTACAGGATGCAGCTGCAGTATATTCTTATATAGGCGATGGTAACACATTGATCATCAACAACAACAACAACATATGTGCGATTCACTATAAGAGCACAGTATGGACATGCTATTTATTGATGGCACTGAAGCAGTGTTGAAATTGAATTGAAATTGCAGCAAAAAGTGATGAAAAAAATGCAGCTTGTAAAAGAACAAAAGCATGTAAAGCATTTCAGACAAAGGAATTCACTTTGAAAATATTTGTAGAATGTGCAGTTTTAGATTGGTCCCGAGACATAACATTGGTATTTTGGTCAAGCCTTTGGTTTCTGTTCTCTGATGTGGTCTCTAAGACAATTGCAATTGCCAGTCTAAAAATGCGCTTTCCATTTCACAAAGTACAATTGCAGATTTAAACATATTTTATTAGTCCTGAAGAAATCCATTCAACTTTGTTATATTTACTCATTTTTAATAAGAACAGATGCAAAACACTTGTGTTCTGCAGCGTTGAGTCTGTCAAGTGTTTACTTTCAGCTAACGCAACCTTTGTTTCTCTTGACCTCTTTTCCCCAGCATAACCTACCCATGATGGAAAGATATGGGTGAAAGAGGAGGAGGAGAGCCAGCCTTGGACAGCCTGTGATATCATGGGAAAGGAAAGAGGCTATACAAAACACAATGCAGCCATCCAGTTAATGGATTGTTTAGATTGGATTTTCACCGCTAAGAGCGGTAGGGGTGGAGTAATGAGACAGGGCAAACGGTAACAAGAGACACTTGATGAACCGTTTGTCAGGAAAAAAAGGGCGATACGTCTGAGAGCAGAGGTCCAGTTTGTATCTTTACTAGTTTTTCCAGTCACGCATTTTACACGCAACACAAGTAGATTTCTTACTTTAATTTCCCCTTTTAATTTCATGCAGCTGGGGAAATAAATCAGCAAATGGCAATGTGAGCTTTAGAAACAGCCGTACTCTGCTTGCTTCCAATTCACACCACTTGAACCTTTAATAATCATTCATAAAGTTTGAAAAGGTTGAAGGGTGTTCATAGTGGGCTGTATTTACATTAATCTTGTGTCATAAAAGCCAAGGTCTACTTGATCTCATGACAAAAACTTACCTGTGAGAACTTTGTTTGATGTTTGTTGTATTAGCGCTGTCATATCTGAATATAACATGCCATATAGCTTAAATAGTTTAAAAATGTGCATGTTTTTCATTCATGCATTCAGCATGTAATGCTTCATATTTGTTTATTTTTGAGTTGTACATGGACAAATAAAGGTTTTGTTATTGAAAACCTTTTTTTTATTATAGTAAAATAGTTTTTATTTTTTATTTGTTATTTTTTTTCTCTTTCTTTCTCAATGGCTCTTTTGAAAAAATGCACTCGCCAAACAAATTAAAAATTGCTCTTTGGTGAAAAAAATTTTCCCGACCCCTGATATAGGGAATTGGGAACGAGTCAGTGTAAATATGCTTTTCGTTGGGGCGAATAAAGTAGTTTTGCGATGTGTCTACACCGAATGCTATATCTTATAGTGATATGGATGAGATTGTGGCTGCCATAAGCTGTCAAATGCGGCTTTACCAAGCTCAATAGCTATTGGCTATTTAAAAAAGGGGGCGGGGCTTGATAAGTCCCACCCTGTCTAGAGTGCCATCTGTTGTTAAAAACTTACAGTGCTGGATGTATTAGGAAAATCGATCCATGAAATGCCATGCACAATTTATTGTCCCAGCCCTACTTTGGCAAACATTGAAATTTGTTCCTTGTCAAATGTAGTACCTCCGACAGTGTGCAATTTCGCACTTAACTTAATTGTATTTATTAATATCTGTAGTGCATGCTGTATTAAAAGAGTGTATATCCTACGGTGCAGTCTGTTAGCATTTAATTCCGAAAACAGCCATACACCCTAACAGTTATGAGTATGGCATCGTGCTTCCTTGTGATCTACATTTAGATTTAGGACCCTATTTTAACGATCTAAACGCAAAGTGTAAAGCGCACGACGCAGGTGCGCTCAGGGCGTGTCCAGATCCACTTTTGCTAATTTAACGACGGGAAAACGGTCCGTGCGCCCGGGTGCATAGTCGAAATGGGTTGTCCCTATTCTCTTAATAAGTAAGGGGTGTTTTTTGGGCGTAACGTGCAATAAACCAATCAGAGTCTCATCTCCCATTCCCTTTAAGAGCGAGTTGCGCTCCTCAGTAAACTGAGGAGTTCAACGAGTGATGTTTTGCTGAAATTACCTGTTAAGTGGCCAGTCAATTTTTCATTCATCTGCGTTGGATGCAGGCTTTCAAATAGCTCCGTGCGAGGAGTCAGTTAATATATATATGTGTGTATTGGCAAGATTGTTCAATTAATTAGCCAATTTCATTCATCATTATAAGTACTAATAGGCTGAACTGCAAATAGGTCGCCTAATTCTACTACACGCAGTGGCTATCCATCATTACATTTTTATATTTATGTAGCCTACACAATAATATTGTTTTACACTGTAATCCTTTTGTTTTTAATATTTGGCATGTTTATAATAAGCAAAGTGAACGCGCGTTGTGGACCTGCCCAGAGGCGCATGATCTACCAATGCGCTCTTTAAATAACAAAAAATATATATATTGCGCCATTGACTTTAGACTTTAGACCAGGTTTGAGTTGGTCTACGGCGCAGTCTATTTTCAGTTCCTCAAAATGGCAACACGCCAACAATGCGTCCGAACACACCTCTTTTTTTAGACCAGCACGCCCATGGGCGCACAAACGGGCGCAAATGCATTTGCTAATTAAACGACGCGGCGCTGGACGGGAAAATGCGAACTGCGTCAGACTTAAACTAGCAAACACACTTGCGCCTTGCGCCACATTGCATCGGGTGTATGATAGGGCCCTTAGAGTCAGGGCAATGTTTCATTTGTTTATAGGACTATCAGTGAGGCTTATTCTCTTGTTCCGCTGCACATCTTGTTTATGGAATGTTGTTGCCTCGAGCAAATCCTACAGTGGCCCAGCGTGAACTATGAATGCATGTGTGCAAATGTGTGCGCATGAGCATGTGAAGCTTATGGCTGTAGGCCAATGTTCAAGTGTTTGCGAATGCCTTTGTGTGCGTGTGTGGGCCGGCGTGGAAACAAGCACGTGTGTATGTGTGGTGTTTGAGGAAGGGTCACGGGCATAAGTTTAAACACAAAAGCAATGGGGCGTTTTCCATCCATCATATTCTCATTCTGCCATGGATGAATCAAAGTTGGGAGAGTTACAGAAAAAGTTGCTGAGGCAGCTTGCGGTCTGACTGATGAATAAGCGGCTCAGGTGTAGCGGAAATTGTTAAGATTAAGTTACGAGCCTTGCGGCACTTTCGCATGCTGCCTGTCAGAAGATCTTAACAAGCTGGAAGTATGTCAAGCTTGTGCAGAGTATTATGAATAGATTTAGTGTATCCATCAACCACACAATGAGGGGGGAAAAAACATTTAAACAGGTGTCTGTTTGACTATAATATGTTGTGTTTTGGCTTTGTGTCCTGGCACAAGCTTTACAAGTACAATTTGTGCCCTTTTCAGCAACCGCCAGCTCAGTGATATCACTACCTTTGAGTCATAGTAATCTAGGTTACAATCAAACTGTCCACTTGTAGGTTTCCTCCCAAATGTTTTATTGTCCATTGTTTGCAGCAACTAAACAGGAACCAAGGTGTCCTGTATCCGATCTTCGTGCAGATTTATGATATTTTTGTTATTTCTTAATCAAATCAAGATTTAAATTTGATTAGGGAATGCTGGTCGGTGCCAGCAAACAAAAAAACAAGCTTTACTTTCGTGCCAGGTGTCATACAAGAACGTTTATGTTGGCTTTGAGATTGAAGGTCTGCCTAATTACACTGCAGATCAAAAGAAGAAAAAACTGTTTTAGTGGCAGATGAAAACCCAAAGGATTAATTGATGTGGGATTGTTTTGCGGTTCAGGTGTAACTGTAGTGCAGAGTTTGGTGAGTTCTTCGCTCGCTCTCGACTAGAAACTTTGAGTTACATTAGTGAGAAAGGGCGTTTATTTTGGCAGACATGGAGTAGCTGATGGCATAAGCCTAGCTCAGTAAAACCTCTGTTCAAATGAGGTCACTCGGGGTGGAAAAAGGCAACACATACTTGTCTATTTCCAGAGACATGTAGTAATGCAGTGTAGGGTAGTGTAAGGCAGCTTAGACCTTATCTAGAGTAACAAATCACTGCTTATTAAACACAGGTGTATCAATTGAGGTAAAACATAGAAAAGAAAGAGAGAGGGAATGTTTTGACAACAATATATAAATAAGTTGTTAAAATATAATTTAATTATTGAAAGCACAAATGAATAAATTTTAGATGTTAATAATATTTTAAATTATTTATCTAATTATTTAATTATTTATTAAATATTTATTAATTTAATTATCTATTTATTTGATTATTATTTATTTATATAATTATTTAAATATATATTAAATTAAGTATATATTTATTCATTTAATTATATATTTATGTTTATTTATTTATTTATTTATTTATTTATTTATAAATAATTAAATAATTACTGTTAAGTGACGTGCAGACAACCACAAACCTCAAAATGAAATGTGGAAGCAATAACTAAATGCATTATATTAAATAAATATATACTTTAATAATTACATAAATTAATAATTAAATTAATAAATATATTTAAATATACACTTAAGTAATTAAATATATAATAAATATTTCCATTAATAATTCAAATTAAAAAAAAAAAAAAAAAAAAAAAAAATTAAATAATTACAGAATTAAATAAATGTATAATTTATACATTTATTTGTCCTTTCATAATTTAAATTATTTAATGATTTATTTATATTTTTTAACATTTATTTAATGATTTAGTTTTGAGTAATTCGGCCCTCCATACATGGCAGCCGCTGATCTCCATGAATATTTGTTATGAAGTCAAAAATGATTCGTTTGAATATTAGATTATATACTACATTTTCTAAATAAATTAAAAATAAAATGCTACAAGAGGATTTGGGCATCACAAAGTGTGGTTATAATGTACAAAATGAAAAATAAATATAAATTATGAGATTTGCTATAAAATGACATTGCATAGGTGAAACTTGTCTGCAAATGTATGATAAGAGGTATGAATGAGTGATGTCATATATGTTTCTGTCTGTGTGCCTAGTTTGAATGTTTTCCAGGTGAAAGTCTGACGTGTCATAGTGTTTGATTGATTGTTGTTGTAAAACGTGTTCCAGCTGAAATTTCTCAAATCATCTGGAGAAGATGGATGGAAAGAGAAGGATCACGATCAGAGAGGGGAGGGTGCATGAGAGAACGAGGGAGAAAGAAGAAAAGTAGGCCATTTACTGGTCAGCAAAAAAAAAAAAAAAAACACTTTGGAGTGAGAAAGAGAGAGGAATGATGGTCTTTAACGCTCAGAACAGCTGAGCGCTCCACGCCTCATTCCGGCAAGCCAAGTGTCAAGATGTCAAGTAAAAAATGAGCGTCAAATAAAATACGCTTCAGAAGGACTATAAGCAGACAGCTGGTGGAGATGGAAGAGTTAATGAATCTGGAAAGGGTTGAGGACTATGGGAAGAGTGCAGAAGAGGGAGAGGCGGCCTAATGAACTGCACCTGTCTGTAGGCGCTTATTATATTTTTTAAACAGTTGTCATCATCTAACACTTACTTAAACTTTGGTTAAAATTCCTCAGTGGTCGTGTCCTTTTTTAGGGCCTTTGTTTAAAATGATTTATTTTAGTTTCATTTTTTTATGATGTAATTAATTGTTAGCTTTCATTAAACTCACTTGATAAATCAATGTGATAAACAAGTTAAGTTAAAAGTAATCTAAAAGTAATCCAAAAGTAATCTGATTAGATTACCTAAAATATGTAATGTAACTGATTACACTGCTGACTACAATTTTTGTCATGGAATCTGGAATCTGTACCTGATTACAATTTGTAAGTAATCTACCCAGCTCTGGAGGTCGTAAGCGGGGGCCAGAAATCAAAACGACTTGATAACTAGGACTGTTTAGGATTTTTGGGATTAAAAAAAGCAGTAAATAGATTATCATTGTAGGGTGGTTGCATCCACACACTACTAAGACACATTTATATGCAAGCACCATGTAAAAGTAAATTTTGCATCCGATGTCCCCTTTAAAGTTAATATCTAAAAACACTTAGGGACAGATTTACTAACAACTTGCGACAGCGCGAACCTCTTTTGGCATTAAAATAGTACTGTCAGGATTTACTGAAGACGCACAAGTGAAGAATTGGCGCTAAAAGGTGTGGACATAGTTATTTAATAAATATGCATTTGTTGGAGTTTCCCTTTCAAATGCAAAATTTATGAGAGCAGGGTATTAAAATGAATCACGTTTGCACTTGCCAAATTACTGGTATTTGCACTATTAACGCCCCAAAAATGCATGTCTTAAAGCAGCTGCTAATTAGTAAATTGTGTTGGTAAATATTAAAATGGTCTAGCTGCGTCTGTGTTCTTTAATGTGTGCATTGCCAATAAATCACGCAGAATTTTCCATCAGCGCTTTAACTCTAATTTGCCCCGTTTAGTAAATCTGGCCCATTTAAGTAATAAATTAATATTCATTTTTCATTCTGCACATTTATTTCATGATGTCTAAATTAGCTTTATAGCATTTACAATTTATTTTAGTTTTTAATGTTTAAATATCAGCCATTTATCATTTAGCAGTTATGAAAGTATTTATCAGCTTATCAGTATCGGCCATAATTTTAATATCAGTACGCTTGATCTAAAACATTAATAATGGTAATGTAGATCTCCATTAGTCAGAGTTTGTGTACTGTATGGCTCGAGGCCTAGTTTGGAGTAACACAAAAACACTACAGGAAATCATCTAATAGAGAAGAGATTGTGAGAGCGAGAAAACCATTGCCTTTAGGGATCCCATCCAATTCCACTTTGTAAATGACTGACTTCGCCCTTAGCATATTTGAAATGTCAGGAAATATAATGGTCAAAGCGCTAATTGCCCTATTTTTTAAGCAATCACTTGGAAAGTTGGATGTTGAAGGTGGCACCTGTTCACAGAGGAGTTAACCTCTTTTAATGGTTCAGCAATTCAGCTTTTCTCTCCCAATAGGAGCGTTAAGCCCTTATGGATATGCTGACTAGGTGTAGTGCGAGGAACAATTATTCTCACAAACTAGTCATAATGGCAATTATTGTTTGAAACATATTTGATTTTTTGCTCTTTGGCAGAAACTCTGCACCACCAACGTGTTGCTCCCACAGGGGACGTCCATTAACACAGTGTGCTCACTATGTAAAGGGCCTTTTATTTTCATAGCTGCATGTGTTGGTAGGTCTGGGCCAAGTTAACTATATAGGTTACAGTATGTTCCACTTGGCGCTCCAGCATGACTTGTGGGAATCAGTTTCCAGCCTCCATTTCATGCCAGGTTAGAATGACACTACTTGGAGTGAGGAGGACAGACTGTATTTGTTTACTTGCAAAGATAAAGACGCATCTGATGATGCAAGAAATCGAAGGGCCATTTGCAGCTGATCAGCATTTGAAGGGTAAGAGACAGACTGGGCCTCATTTATCAATCTAACGTAGAAACGAGCGTACAAATCAACTTACGACAGTGTTCACGTGTGATTCATGAAACATTTGTATACCGCCAATCCCCTCGTACGAATGATCGCACGTTGACAAATGTGGCAGCTGAAAGCGATTGTCATTTAAATATCATGCCCCTAAAGAAGCCTTGCCCCTACACTGTAAAAAAAAATTCTGTGAAATTTACGGTAGGAAACCGGCAGCTGTGGTTGCCAGAATTGTACCGTAAAAAATACGGTAGCAACGTTTTCAGTTAAATTTACAAGTAAATACCGTAATTTCATTAACTGATATAACTGTAATGTACCAACCTATTGAAGAACTGAAATCTGTTTTATACCTTTGTAATACACTGATAACCACCAAAACCAGGTGGTGATGAGAAAGTCACATGATAAAGAAAAGCCCATCACAAGCAGCTTTTTAAATATTAACATACATAGAAGGTGCACAGTGTCATTCACACAAATGCTAAACACCATCATGGTAACACACATGAAACCGAAATAATGCAATAAACAACATTAGATGTAACATAAAACCCTAATGTACAAAACTGCTAAGAAAAAAACTAAGAAGAAATGGTTATTTCAACAAAAACTCATCCAAGTTTGAAAAATGTAACGCAGGGAATTCTGGGAATGTCAATTTATGGTTATTCACTGTACATTTTACAGTCTTTTACCGTTAACCATTTAAGAGTTTTGAACTGTATCATTTTTACAGTTTTTTACTGTTAAATTCACAGTCATTTTTTTACAGTGTAGAGTTTACGACACGCAAAAACAAAACCCGGCCAAAAAGAGGAAGTAAACTCATGAAGGAAAAAATTATCTTACTCTGAAACACCCTTTAACCTTATATTTGCAAACAATGACATTCATTTATACCTATATTAAATACCAGTAAACATAACGAAATATTTATAAACATTATAGCCTATTTAGTTCTCCTTAATCCACAACAAACCCTTTAAATTTAAAGGTATTAAAGAACAAGAATGAAAAATTAGTAGCTATAAAATTGTTTATTGTAACTATAAAGTAAAACACCAGTTAGACTAGTGAATACAGAATACAAATATTGAGCTCAAATGAATAATTTAATTCATTCATCCGTAATTCATTTCTGTAATTAATTCTTCATCTTTAAAGGTTGCCTCTTTCTCAAGTATTATGTAAATACATATGCATATCTCTTTATTTATACAGCTGTATATAGAGTAAACAATGCACAAATTTGTACATAAATCTTCTGTTCCAGATTCATACACTTATTATTATTATTATTATTTATTAAGTTTTACTATTTAAATGATGTATGTATGTATGTATGTATGTATGTACTGAGAGCACCTTAAAAAAACACACTTGGCGAATAAAGCGAATTCTGATTCTGAAATGTTTTCTTTTTTTGCCATGTAACATTTGGTTGCTAAACGCGTCTTTGTAATTCACTTGTATCCACGTAAAACACCCTACACATGTGCATTTTTTTATTTTGCAGCTGCACGCTGACTTTTCAATAACTTTTAAGTTTGGTTGACTGCATTTTAGTTTTGTTATTGGCTAAAATGTCAAGTTAACAATGCTGAAATGTAGTGTATGTGCGCGTGAGGCGCCTGCACGATCAGTTAAGATAATAAAGTAAAGATATAAAGAAAACAAATAAAATGCATTAAGAGTGTCACAAAAACGCAGAGTTGTTTTTTCTCCTTTCAAAATCTGTTAATTAAGAGAAATACATTTTGTGTAGACTAGCCCTCTTTATTTAATTTATTCTTTTTTTAATTTCTGTTTTTCTCCGTTCACCGAAGTGCGGCCAGTTGGGTGATGTGAAGACGTGTGAATCCTCATGGTCAGATTTGTATGCGCAAATGACAGCATAAACAACAAACACCCTAAAACAGGGGTGTCAAACATACGGCCCACTAAGTCGTCCAATACGGCCCGTTGGATGATTTGAATAAATACTATTAAATATTAAATTTAAATATTAACTCTTTGTTATCATTATTATTAGTAGTAGTAGTATTAAATAAAGTATATTCGCTGCAATATTGTGTTTGGTTTTATTCATTTTATTTTATCATTTAATTGAGCTTCTTCCGGAACCTCTAACACGCAAGTGCATTCTAAAGCGGCGCCTTAATCAAATTTCGAACAGGTCGGCTTATTGAAGACGTGTGGCAAGCACCCGCGATTTTAAAAATGCCCAAAAAAAGAAAAAAGTTATCTGGAAGGGTAGATGTTTCAGGAGAAATTGAAAGATAAGCATTTCTTCTGTATTTCTTGCTGTTCTAAATTAAAGGATTTGGATGATGATTGTGAGCTTTTATATGTTAATGACATTAATTAGGAGTCATTTAAGGCAGAGAACTGAAACTACACAGTTGCGCGCAAGTTTAAGATCATTTGCGATTCATAGATATCACATCTGAAAGAGACGTGTACGTGCGTTTTCTCTACGTACATTCATTCTATGAATCACACGTACACACATTTGAGAAATTATCGTAAGATGACATTTAGGATGGTTTCTGAAGTTAATGTTCATATCCAAAGTGAATGATTTTTTTTTTATTTTTCCATTTGCATTAACCATAAATAATTTATTTTGTGTGTGTATATATATATATATATATATATATATATAATATATTTTTTTTTTTTACATATAAGCTATGTTGTTAAATATGTTAAAGGCAGTTTTTTTTTTTTATTGTGAAGTGTTTTTGTAGTTTGTAAATTATATTGTAGCCTATAGCCTTATATTTAATGTAACTGTCTGTACAGAGTCTGTAGATTTTCTTATTTTCTCATTAATAAAACGTATGACAAATAATATTCATGTTCAAACGAAAGGGTTTTGATTGCCAATACTTAGACAACATTTTTTTTTTTTTTTCAAAAAGGAATAAGAGTGTTAATGAACAGTTTATGAGGACTTACTAAATGCAGTTTTACAGAATATTGTGTCTTTCTAGATATTTTTTTTTGATAATTAATTTGTAATTTGGTGCGCTATGATTTCAAAAAAAAAAAAAAGGAGATTCGGCCCACACATGGTCACATTTCTTCTCATCCGGCCCTCACCCTAAAATGAGTTTGACACCCCTGCCCTAAAAGAATAAAAAAAGTATTGTTTGTCGGCCAGGTAAATAATCTAAATCAACAAAACGCTGTCATTATACAATTCTCTGAAATTTTCTAGGCTGCACGCAAATTCAGGCTAACTCAAAAACTTATATACGAGCTCAGACCTGACGTGAGATTTGATCGTAGCCACCGCTCATGTCCATATTGACCAATTCCAAGTTTTGCGTAGAAACAACCATACGCCCAATTTTCTGTTGTACGTTCGTTTCATAAATAAGGCCAACTGTGTATATGGATGAATAAATGTATTAAGATTCTGTTTTGCTTTGCAATGACAAGAGATGAAATCATTATTATTCCACTCTCGAGTTCCTGGGGTTAGAATAATGAATGAACTGATCTTGTGTCTGGTTTCAGGAGAGCGAAGAGTGACTGAAATGAGGAGAGGAGAAAGAGGGGATATGAAGAAACCAGGGGGCATTATGTAATTCCTAAGAGGAGCTATGGGATTTCTGAACGTGAAACAGGTGTGTGAGAGACACCTTTGGAGAGGGAGACTGAAATGTTCTCATACTGCTTCATAGTTTGGCAGATCTTGAAAGTCTTTCATCTTCATAACTGGAGGAATTATATGCTGTCTGCACTTGAACTGAGGTAGCTGTGTTTCTCAGTGAGACTATCACTCTGGGTCTTGACTGACAATATGAATTTATTGCCATACAGAACTAGGTCAAAAAGAAGAACGATTATGTCCATGTATAGTCAGATTTATGTTCGACAGTATATCAAATGGCTTAGTGCTTTTTGAGTACTGTCTCTTCATGCATCTCATAGAGCAATTCGGAATGAAACTTAGTTCAAATTTTGTCATCATTTACTCCTCCTCATGTCGTACTAAACCAGTTTAAACTTCTTTCTTCTATGAAAAACGAAAGAAGATATTTTAAAAAGAGACTGTTTTGTCAAACAGGATTGGAACTCATTGACTTTCATTGTACATTTCTCAAAAATATTTTATTTTTTGTGTGTTCCACAAAACAACATGAGGATGAATAAATAATAACACAATTTTAATTTTTGAATGAACTATCCATTGAAAGGCCGGGTAGGTAGATATTTTTTGTTATGCTGGTTGGAAGTCTCTTCACATCATGTGATCTTAATGTATTTATATGCATCCCAGCGGGCACCTTGACATTAATTTGACGTCAAATATTTGATCAGTTTGATATATAACATTTATTTTGAATTCACTTTGGATGGCAATTTCTTTCAGTGGTTATTGGGAAAAAATAGGAAATTAATCCCACACTGAAAATGGATTATTGTATATGTAGGTCAATATGTTTGACATACAATTGACATCAAAATTAGATTATTATTATTATTATTATCATATATATAAAAAATTTTGATATATTATATATTTTATTATATATTTGTATATATTCCTTTTTTATTATTATATATTTTTTATTATTATAATAAATATTATTGTTATTATTAGCTCATATTATTTTCTTGCACTGTAGTACATTAGAATAAAATTTGCACTCCCTTCAATGGATGGTCAGTATTGATCGTGATTGTTTTTCTGCAGCTTTCATCATCACTCATCACAGCAAAATGCAGTACAATTTGTTAAATTTTCATGCTCGTGTTATTTACATGCAGTGTAGTGTACATTCAGCTCAGAATTTGTTATTTTGAATTTAAACTTTCTGCACAAATAAAACTTTTTTCAGGATATTACTTTTGTGTCATCATTTCAGTGGTCAAAAAGACATCAATGTGTGGATGTCAATTTGACCACGTTTTTAACGTCAGTTTAATTTGTCCTGTTTTTGACGTTTTTGGCTGGTTTTAGCTGGTCAGCAGGCTGGTTTTAAAGGGGTTTTGGCCACTTTCCCAGCCTGGTCAGGCTGGTCTTAGCTGGCCAGGCTGGGAGACCAGCTTAAACCAGCCATCCAGCCTAGGCTGGTTTTAGCTGTTTTTTTTCAGTAGGGAAATCTGTTTTAGTGAGCACTTCTCTTTTGACGAGATAATCCATCCACCTCACAGGTGTGGCATATCAAGATGCTGATTAGACGGCATGATTATTGCACAGGTGTGCCTTAGGCTGGACACAATAAAAGGACACTCTAAAATGAGCAGTTTTATCACACAGCACAATGCCACAGATGACGCAAGTTTTGAGGGAGCGTGCAATTGGTGTGCTGACCGCAGGAATGTCCACCAGAACTGTTGTCCATGAATTGAATGTTAATTTCTCTAAAATAAGCTGTCTCCAAAGGCATTTCAGAGAATTTGGCAGTACATCCAACCGGCCTCACAGACCACGTGTAACCACACCAGCCCAGGACCTCCACATCCATCATCTTCACCTCCAAGATCATCTGAAACCAGCTACCCGGACAGCTGCTGCAACAATCGGTTTGCATAACCAAATAATTTCTGCACAAACTGTCAGAAAGCGTCTCCGTGAAGCTCATCTGCATGCTCGTCATCCTCACCGGGGTCTCGACCTGACTGCGGTTCGTCGTCGTAACCGACTTGAGTGGGCAAATGCTCACATTTGATGGTGTCTGGCACGTTGGAGAGGTGTTCTCTTCACGGATGAATCCCAGTTTTCACTGTACAGGGCAGATGACAGACAATGTGTATGGCGTTATGTGGGTGAGCGGTTTGTCAGCTATGTGGATTGAGTGGCCCGTGGTGGTGGGGTTATGGTATGGGCAGGCATATATTATGGACAACGAACACAGGTGCATTTTATTGATGGCATTTTGAATGCACAGAGATATTGTGACGAGATCCTGGGGCCCATTGTTGTGCCATTCATCCACGACCATCAGCTCATGTTGCAGCATGATAATGCACAGCCCCATGTTGCAAGGATCTGTACACAATTCCTGGAAGCTGAAAACATCCCAGTTCTTGTATGGCCAGCACACTCACCGGACATGTCACCCATTGAGCATGTTTGGGATGCTCTGGATCGGCGTATAAGACAGCGTGTTCCAGTTCCTGCCAATATCCAGCAACTTCGCACAGCCATTGAAGAGGAGTGGACCAACATCCCACAGGCTACAATCAACAATCTGATCAAAAAGTGCCAGACGCAATGAAATGAACATTCAATTCATGGACAACAGCTCTGGTGGACATTCTTGCAGTCAGCGCACCAATTGCACGCTCCCTCAAAACTTGCGACATCTGTGGCATTGTGCTGTGTGATAAAACTGCACATTTTAGAGTGTCCTTTTATTGCCAGCCTAAGACACACCTATGCAATAATCATGCTGTCTAATCAGCATCTTGATATGCCACACCTGTGAGGTGAATGGATTATCTCAACAAAGGAGAAGTGCTCACTAACACAGATTTGTGAACAATATTTGAGAGAAATAGGCCTTTTGTGTACATTGAAAAAGTCTTAGATCTTTGAGTTCAGTCTTAAAAAATAGTCAGATATCTTTTTCTTTAAGGTCTCGTTTTTTTCATTCAGTTACAGAAAAATGTAGATTAGTCTAAGTTGAATTCAAAAAATGTCTTAACATAGATGCTAAGTTTATGCAACTGGCCCCAGCTCATGAGAAAAGGGGCAAAACAAAAGTGTTGCATTTGTAACTTTGATCAGTGTATATTTGCTTACCTTTGTGTACCCGGTTCACACAGACTTGATGTGTCATCAGCACCCTCCATTATTCTATTGCAGACTGAGTGAGAATGGATGGTGTTATTATTGTAATATCATGCATTTTGTACTGTAGTGTTTTCTCACCGGTGAATGAGACATGAGATAATCTGTTAGCGATGCACCATTTCTCATCACGTTTTTGGTTAGCCCCTGTGCACATTTATGTGTTTTGGAGGAGCCATGGCTCTGGAGAATAATGGCTAGCTGAAATTGCCTACTCTACCTTTAAGTCTAAGGTTTCATTGTGTAGAGATAGTTTTGTGAGTTGTGGTCATTGTAGTATGTTCATTTAATGATTAATTGGTTGTGAGTATGCTTAAGCCGTAGACGAGATTCCAGCACGTTATGCCACCCCGTCTGTATATTTGGTCAAGGAGATTAATGACAAATTAATGCCATTAATAAAACAAATCAAGTTTTCATCATTTTTTCCAAGCTCTGCAAAGAGAGCTGTATGTCTAAGCCATCAAGGTTTGGCAGTAGAAGCAAGGGGAGTATGTGAGAGAGGGAGAGGACGAATTATTAGATTTAGGTTTCATTGTGGTATAACACATAAAGTAGACTTCAGTCCTCAATTCCAATATTGAAATTAGTATTTGATCAATATGTGTTTTTTCCAATCATAAATTCTCAAAATTTCTCAGAAGTGAATATTTGGTCATCCTCTGAAGTCTTTAGCTGTGCCAAACCCAGTCCTTTGTAAGATTTAAAGCTGCTTCTGTATGATCCAGCTATTTCAAGGCAGATATTTTGGGGGTTTCTTGAGCTTAAGTGTTCCATGCATCCAGTGTTTGGGAAAATAGTTTGAAACTCCACAAGGTACGGCTGTTAATACTTGAAGTTTAACTACAGTCAAGCTACACAAGTTTCTATGTACCCAATTAACCTTTCTCAATAGTAAACTAAACGTTTATGTCAGAATTTTACCATAAAAATATAGTAGCAGCATTTCCAGTTTTTATTTAATTTAACTTAAATGTGCAATTAAATGTTGTAATGTCATTAACTGATATAATGTTAATATACCAACATATTGATGTACTGAATACATATGTTTAGTACCTTTGTAGTACACAGTTTTTAAATACTAACATATGTGACCCTGGACCACTTTTGTGGTCCAAAAAGTCAGCAATAGCCAACAATTACAGTTACACTGTATGGGTCAAAATTATCGATTATAATTTTTCTTTTATGGCAAAAATCATTAGGATAATTTAGTAAAGATGATATTCCATAAGGATATTTTGTAAATTTCCTACTGTAATTATATAAAAACATGATTTTTTATTTTTGATTACTTGATTACGATTATTTTTTTATTGTTATAATATGCATTGCTAAGAATTTTATTTGGACAACTTTAAAGGTGACTTTCTCAGTTGTCAGGTTTTGGGACTCTTTTTGTTGTGTTTTGATTTGGTTTAGTCCTGTTTGTCTTTGGTTCCTTCCACTTCCTGTTTGCCCTTATTTGGTTTTGTTCCTGTCTCCACCCCTAATTAAGTCATTATCAGTTAAGTGCCTTCACCTGTCTGTGTCTTGTTAACCACCCTATTTAAGTTAGATTCTGTTCATTGTTTGATTGTCCGTTCTCGTCGTTGTGTGCGTGTCTCCTTGCCTGTCTCCTACGTGGATTATTTGTGGATTTAATTATTAAAAGACTTGTTTTGTGTCTGAGCTCGACCTCGTACTCCTCGTTTGTCCTCCCATACACGACACGTGACATCAGTATTATTTATATATATATATTTATATTTTTTTGCACCCTCAGATTCCAGGATTTCAAATAGTTGTATCTTGACCAAATATTGTCCTCTCCTAACAAACCATACATCAATGGAAAGCTTATTTATTCAGCTTTGACATATATAAATTGTGCACAGTGCCATTCACACAAACACTGAATACCATCATGATAACACACATGAAACTGAAATAATGCAATAAACATAAATTTAACAACATTGGATGTAACATACAACCCTAATATACACAACTGATAAGTAAAAACCAAGAAAAAACATAGTTATTTCATTAAAAAACATTTAATATCAAATGCAGGGAATTCTGGGAATGTCAATTTGCGATTATTCATTGTAAATTACATGTTGTTTCTTTCACCATACAGATTTGGGGAACTTACCGTTAACCAATTAAAAGGTTTTTACTCTAGCATTTTTACAGTCTTTGACTGCTAAAATAATGGTAATTTTTTACATTGATGTAAGTAGCTACATCTCTATAAACAAAAAAAAATTTGATTTTTGTTTAAGTTTTTCTCTAGCTCATGAACAATGAGCATCTTGTTTTGGATGACAGTATTTTACCAGAATAGATCATTTTTAATAATTGAGTAGGAAACAAAATGATGAATAGTACTTGAGAAAGAGACCTTTTTGTGTAACACGTTTGATTATTGCCCAAGATAATTCAGCTACAGCCAAATAAATTATTAAAAGAGTAGCTTGTTACTGGAAAAACTATTGAAAAATGTGGCACTAGTTAGTAGCATCACTGTTATTAATTACTGCCCCACACTGCATGCATCAAGTACTGGAAACTGCAATTAGCTTTGCTGTATTAGCTTCATTTGTTACAGTGACAAGTTAGAAACCCATTTTCATCAAAACACGGTAACATGTCTCCAGCTGCATTCTTCAGAGTAAATCCCCTACATGAATTTTACCTTGAGCGTGATTAATGATGACGACCTTTTGGCCCGCATGCTGTTGTTCAATAGCAAGGTCTGCTGTTTTGCAAAGTTCTTTGGACCTAAAAAATACCCTCAGCCCTGAGTCCACTCAGAGTTAAATATGTGAATCATTCATCACATGATGCATATGCGAACATATTTTCACATGCCCAGACGCAGGACTCCCACACAGAGCAGATTTTGTTTAATTCATCAGGTGTTTCAAAGTGTGTTGTTTTTGTTCTCAGCTTGTTGTCCTGCCATGTAATAGAGCTGTTGTTTACATTATTCATGCATTTAAGATTTATCGCTCCGCTCACGCACAATTACACACATTTAACACCACAGGAAAACATCCTGTGAATCATCACCAGGATAACTAGCTGTCTGTGTGATGCTTTGAAAGCTTTATAGTAAATACATTACACACACATAAATATTAAAAATTTGGACAAACCGGTAATTGGGATAAATATTATCAAGTGAAGTGAAATTCTCACACAGAGGCATACATACTCATGTGCTCAATCACAGACACTTCAAGTCGAAATCAGACACCTGCTTAGCATAAGAAGCATGAGGTCACTCAAGAAAACAAAAAGCTATTTCCCCACATGGAAACAACAACATCATTAATTATAATGTCTTGAACTAACAAAAGAACAATCCACAGGCAATGATGAAATTTTGTAAGAACTAGAGCACTAGAGTCACTGCTGGAAACGTCCCATGACTCATTCCTCATCATTACTTTAAAACCAAAACATGGTGAAGCTACAAATTGAGAAGTTGTCAGTAAGTACTTTGTGTTTTTTTTTTTTTATTCTCTTATCAGTATGTTAAATCAGAGCTGCAGTATGTAGCAATAAAATAAAATTAAAAATGCTATCTCCAAATGGCATATTTACCATATTTGGTGTTCCCCGTGAGGGCAACATCTCAATTTCGAAATGCTTTCTCCATGCTTTAAAGAGCTAGGAAATAAGGATCTCTAAAACTTGAAACAGGCATTCCAGAGGGTGAAGGTAATAGCTGGGGGGGAAAAATCCAAGGGGATAATTCAACATAGAGTCTCAGTGGTTTTAATGTTTCCCATTAATCTGCACACACACACACACACACACACACACACTATTCGTAAAGGAAATGGGGCTTCAATATGACGTCATCTGTTTTCATTCTGATCGAGTGTGTACCGGTGAATGCTTAGAATGTCCTTCCCATTTGACATGCTGCTTATGCCATAAATGGCAGGGAATTTTGACATTTTATTAGGAAAGTTTTATGCGTGCTGATAAGATGACATATTGAGGTTACTTGATAAGCTGCTGCTTGAATAAAAAAAAAAGTTTTACTCTTTGGAAGTCTAAGCAAGTATATTTCCCCTTTTGTACATTGTTTATGCTTGGCATTATTATTTGCAGTCAACTCAGAAATTTTTGGTTTTGGTATAAAATGAGTCCTCTTGATACATCTGATTAGTTTTCATGGACTCTCAAACAAATATTTGCTTGTATCCAACTATGTTTACTATACTCAAGAATGATTTTACCAATACTTAAAGAGATTACTTAAAAATTTACTTGCTTACATGTCATTCCAAGCATCTATGCTTTATATATAAAAAAAAATAAAAATAAACACATACATGCATACAGTGGAGATGACAGATCTGCGGTCACAGGGCATCACTACTTTTTTCACACTGCTCTTGTGTGATCTTGGTTGCGCTCTTTATCGTTTGGTAACTGTGGTGAGTTTCTTAGCCATAACTTAGTCGCCAAGGATTTTCCAAACATTTTCAATCGGGTTTAGATCAGGACTCTGGGCCGGCCATTTCATTATTTCAATGTTTTTAGTTACAAGGAACTGCCTTACCCATTTTTGCAGTCTGACGAAGACAGTTTCTTGCATTAAAATTGCAGGCTGATTGAGAGATGCTTGCTGGGAAGGAATTGCAAGTTGCTGAAGGAGGTTCTGATAAACATTTTTCACTTTTTACTGACGTTTTTACACACTTAGGGTTCAGTCTTTCCCCAGTTTGATTCCAAACAAAATGTGTCCTGTACGGTGTACATTTTAGGACATCTTCAACTGACTCAGATTAAAAGGATTTAGACAAAATGACATTAGACGAAATGGACTAAAAGACATCAGACCAAAAGTCATCAGATGAAACAAACTCAGATTAAAAGGTATCAGACAAAAAGACATCAGACGAAACACTCAGATTAAAAGGATTTAGACAAAAACGTCATCAGACGAAATGGACTCAGATAAAAAGGCATCAGACAAACAGACATCAGATGAAACAGACTCGGAATAAAAGGCATCAGACAGACAGACATCAGACGAAACAGACCCAGATTAAAAAACATCAGACAAAGACAGCAGACGAAACGAACTCAGATTAAAAGGCATCAGACAAAAATACATCAGACGTAATTGACTCAGATTAAAAGGCATCAGACAAACAGACATCAACCGAAACAGACTCAGATTAAAAAAAACATCAGATAAAACTGACTCAGATTAAACGGATTTAGACAAAAAGACACCAGACAAAGCTGACTCAGATTAAAAGGTATCAGACAAAACAAACTCAGATTAAAAAGATTTAGACAAAAACAACGTCAGATGAAACAGACTCAGGTTAAAAGGATTTAGACAAAAAGACATCAGATGAAAAGGCTTTAGACAAAAAGACATCAGACGAAACAGACTCAGATTAAAAGGCATCAGACAAAACAGACTCAGATTAAAAGGATTTAGACAAAAATGACATCAGACGAAAGAGACTCAGATTTAAAGGCATTAGACAAAATGGACTCAGATTAAAAGGCTTTAGACAAAAATGACATCAGACGAAATGGACTCAGATTAAAAGGCATCAGACAAACAGACATCAGACGAAACGGACTCGGATTAAAAGACACCAGACGAAATGGACTCAGATTAAAAGGCATCAGACAAACAGACATCAACCAAAACAGACTCGGATTAAAAAACAACAGATAAAACTGACTCAGATTAAACGGATTTAGACAAAAAGACACCAGACAAAGCTGACTCAGATTAAAAGGCATCAGACAAAACAAACTCAGATTAAAAAGATTTAGACAAAAACGACGTCAGATGAAACAGACTCAGATTAAAAGGATTTAGACAAAAAGACATCAGATGAAAAGGCTTTAGACAAAAAGACATCAGACGAAACAGACTCAGATGAAAAGGCATCAGACAAAAAGACATCAGACGAAACGGACTCGGATTAAAAGACACCAGACGAAATGGACTCAGATTAAAAGGCATCAGACAAAACAAACTCAGATTAAACGGATTTAGACAAAAACGACATCAGACAAAACAGACTCGGATTAAAAGGCATCAGACAAAAAGACATCAGATAAAACGGACTCAGATTAAAAGGCTTTAGACAAAGACATCAGACGAAACAGACTCAGATTGAAAGGCATCAGACAAAAATACATCAGACAAAACAGACTCAGATTAAAAGGATTTAGACAAAGACATCAGATGAAAGAGACTCAGATTTAAAGACATCAGACAAAATGGACTCAGATTAAAAGGCTTTAGACAAAAATGACATCAGACGAAATGGACTCAGATGAAAAGGCATTAGACAAAATGGACATCAGACAGAACAGACTCAGATTAAAAGGCATCAGACAAATATGCTCTATGTATGTTCAATCTTCTGTTGTTTTTCACAAAAGAAACAAAGCTGTACTGGTTTGGAATAGTAATAAGGGTGAGTAGATGTTGACTGAATTTGATTTAATTTAAGTATGTTTGTCATAAAAATGACAGCATAAGTTTAGAAATCCTTTATTGCATAATTGTAGAAATAAGTGTTTTTCTCCCTGAGGCCCTGTGCCGTCTTGTTTTTAACATTCAGAATTCGATTCAATCACGCCATACTTGCAATGTTTGTAATTAATTTGAAACTGAACAGAGGCAAGATGGATGTTGACAGACATACAGATTTTTGTTGACTGATTGATGAACACACACGCCCCAGCTGCACTTTCTCTTAGCAACCCTCCTTGCAAATGTTGAATGAGAAAATAATTGGAAGTACAAAATTAAAACAAACATCATGCAATATGAGATGAAACGGGTTGTGTAAATCACAATTTTTCACTAAATGTCACCAGCGGATAACGTTTCAGAGACAGCTTGAGCTCATTGTGTAGTTACAAGTAACCCATAGAGGTAATTTATTTAGTTAAATAACAGCTCACAGATACAGAAAGCAGCTTTACGTTGTGTTGTACGAGATATGTTTGGAGTAATAAGACTACAAACAAGCCATTTGGACAAAACCATTGGCATAAACGTTGGCACCGTCCTCACTTGTTGACAGCTTTCTCAGCCTTCTGTGAGGTCATGTTTGTTCGTTCGTTAGTGCTAGAGCCCACTGTTTACTGAAAGTAATGACCTAAACCAAACATTGAAAATGGCTTTTTATGCCATTTCTTCTGCAGTCATCTTTTCTAACTCCATTTTGTTGTTCATATTCAGTTGTGTGAGATAAGTCTGTGTATTTTTACCACATAACGAAGCTAGCAAGCATTGTTGAATTATGTTTTGTGTGTGCAACAGCAACGTGAGACTGAGCCAAATGCTCAAGGGCCACATCCAAACATTTATAGATGACACTTCTGAGCGGGAACTATCAGACAGTCAATCTAACAAAGAATCAACTTGTCGACCACAGTCCATCTGATTGACGGCTTCTTTCCAAAAAACGTGATGGAGCTTCCAAGACAACAGCAAAGCAGACCAAATAAACACACAGAGGCATATACAAAGCCAAAATCCATCATAAATAATGAAAGCCTATGCCTGTGCTGTTTGTTCAAACAGGGATGGTGAAACAGAAAAGGGTCCTGCAGTGATGATGGAAGGGGGCTGACACAAAATGGCAAAGTACTATATGAACATTTCTCTCTTAGAACTTTTGTTTTTTTTTTATCACTCCACACCTAGGAGTTTGCTTTATGGTGCGTTCAAGTCATATCGGATAGATCGCACATGAACGCCACCACAAAGTTGTTATTACGAGTGGGAAACTCAACATTTTCTTTAAGCTCTGAGTTTCAGAGTTGGGGGCGTGTTAGTGAGAAAATGTTTTGGATGCAATGGACGCAGCCAAAGACTGTATAGATATGAAGCATCTGTATTGATGGCAATTTTGTTAAAATGAATATATATATATATATATTTTTTTTGTAATGTACAAAAAATCTTTATACATATACAAAATATTACATTATTGTATAATTGCCATAACATGATTCAGTTTACTTCACCTTCATAAATTGAAGACAGAAAAAAGCAAAAACACAATGAGGCACATCCTTTATTCGTCATTTTGTAAATGTAGTGTTTAAAAAATAATTGAATTTTATGTAGAAAATGTAAATCGCCATCTTGTTCTGACCAAAGTGACTTGTCGACTCGTAAGTATGAACGTCCCAGAAGGACTTCAACGCAGGATTAGATTAGGGTGACCATATGTCCTCTTTTTCCCCAACATGTCCTCTTTTTGGACTTAGAAAAATACGCTTAGCTGGGATTCCTAAATCACCCAAAATGTCCGGGATTCAGCTTTTGCTTTCTACAGTTGGCATTCATTGTGTGCGTTTTTGCAAGGCTTGCGTGGGACTGTTTTCTTAATCCTTTAGATCACTTTGGATGGAGCTTGTGTTGAATGTAGGGTTGCCAAATCTGCATTTCAATGGAATTGTGCTGAAACTGTTGGCCGGGTTGTTTTATTTATTTATTTTTTTCCTGTGGGTTAAAAGTTTGAAATGTTGCATAAATTCCATTTGATTGAAATGCTTGTATTGAAACATTTTGCATGCTACCTGTGATAAAACAGTTTTGGATATTAGTTTTGTGAAGGATGACTAATCACAGAACCGGCATTACTGACAAGATGCGCATGATAATCGCGTCCGAATATCGGCACAGCCCTACTGACATTTATACATCATACATCAGATTTCCATTGATGTATTATTTGTTATGATAAGGCAATATTTAGCCGAGCTACATTTGCAAATCTGGAATCCGAGTGCAAAACTTTAAAACACTAAGAAAATCGCCTTTAAAGTTGTCCAAATTAAGTTCTTAGAAATGCATATTACTTTTTAAAAATTATGTTTTGATTTATTTATGGTAGGAAATGTACAAAATATTTTCATGGAACATGATCTTTACTTAATATCCTAATGATTTTTGGCATAAAAGAAAAATCAATAATTTTGATCCATACAATGTATTTTTGGCTATTGCTACTAATATACCCCAGCGACTTATGACTGGTTTTGTGGTCCAGGGTCATATATTTTAATACCAAAACTAGGACCCCCCCCCAAATGTCCTTTTTTTTTTTTTTTTTGAAAACTAAAATATAGTCACCCTATTTTAGATGCCAACTTGCATGTTAATATTACAGCTTATGTTATTGCAGAACATGTTTTATTTGGAAAAAACTGAAAATCCTCTGTTTTTTGTCCAGCCAGGCTTACCATAAATCTATAGATATGGCAAGCATGGAGTGTGAGAAACCACATGATTATTTCTGCTGGTGCTGATGTTAATGTAAGAGAAAGTGAGAAGGTTCAGTTAGCTGCCAGAAATCATTTGAATATTTTTTTGTAGAGCCAGGATTGTGCTAGCATCAATCAATCTATTCATCAATCCTTCAGCTGAGGCATCCATTCATCCATAACCACTTAACAATGTCTTAGCATCTAACTAGCAAA
Organism: Cirrhinus molitorella; assembly: GCA_033026305.1. Classification (NCBI taxonomy): domain Eukaryota; kingdom Metazoa; phylum Chordata; class Actinopteri; order Cypriniformes; family Cyprinidae; genus Cirrhinus; species Cirrhinus molitorella. The sequence continues at coordinate 48,292,512 of CM065119.1, forward strand.
CACCCAGAACAACCGCCTTGCAACTCTAGCAACCACTCAAAACACTGTACTAACTGCATAGCAATGGCATAACCACATCAAACTGAGGGTCTTTCCATCTTTATGTCTGACTGACTGTGCTGACTGTAAAACTTTTTAACTTAAAGGGATAGTTCACCCAAAAATGAAAATGTCTGTCATTATGTAGTTCCAAACCTGAATAATATTCAATAATCTTCTGAACTTTTGATGACATCCAAGAGCTTTCTGATTTTGCATAAACTGCAATGCAACTAACAAATTCAAGGCACGGAAAGGTAGTAAAGACATCATTAAAATAGTCCAGGTGACTTAATTTTATGAAGCTACGAGAATAATTTTTGTGCGCAAAGAAAACAAAAATAACGACTTTATTTAACAATTTATTCTCTTCCCTGTCTATGCAGGCTCAGAAAGCTCTCGAATGGCATCAGAAATATCTGTGTTTTGAAGATGACTGAAGGTCCTCTGGGTTTAGAACGACATGAGGTTGAGTAATTAATAGTGTTTTCAGTTATTTTATGTTACCAACATCAAAGCTCGTCTTGCTGACCTTCGCCAGTCCAGTTTATGTGCTAGGCATTCAGGTTTGTCCTGATATGTACACAAGCTGATATCTTTTGGTTTAACTCACCAGCTCGTCTCAGTGTCTCAGAGTGATGTTTTGTGTGGAACAAGTCAAAGAGCAAATCTGTGTGTTTGTTAAGAAGAAACACTCTATAAACCATGGCTATAAACTAAGCAAGGCATGAGAGCATGCTTCCATCATTCCCAACGGCACCCACCTATATTCCAGCATGTTGTCAGATTGTTTGAAAGATGTGTCACTGAGCTTTTATTCCACCTCAGGGGTGTTGGTTAATTGTAAGCGGTTTCCTTTCTCTCTGGCACGCGCCTGGTAATATGAAGCTCGGACGTTTACGGTTCCACGGTGAGAAATAAAACGCCTGCATGCCAGTGAGCTCAGCATTTCTCCCATGTTCCTCAGCATCTTAAAGAGCAGGTGAAACCGTTTTTTTCGTTCTATGAAATGCTCCTTTGATGAGCCTGGGTTTACTTTCTCTCCTCTGTGGTGTTAAGATCACGTTGTCTATCACCACTGTGACTTTATGAGCTCCAGACTGAGGGATAAGAATGCAGAGTGAGAAACAGATGCACTGTCTGCTTATGCCATACAGGACAATTCAGAGCAGCTTTTGTTTTTTTTAGAACTTTTCCCCTCATCGCAGTGTTTTGTGATTTACATGTTATTGGGTGGATGTGAAAGTCAAGCTGAAGTTTGTTTCCATTGTACAAAAATGAGAGTTTGGTAACACTTATAGGGAACACTTATTGACTATTAACAATGACTTTTCCCTCAATAAATTCCTAATTTTCTGCTTATTAATAGTTAGTAAGGTAGTTGTTAAGTTTAGGTATTGGGTAGGATTAGGGATGTAGATTAAGGTCATGTAGAATAAGGCATTAATATGTGCTTAATTAGTACTAATAAATGTCTAATATTCTAGTAATATGCAACTAGTTAAGAAACCGTAAAATAAAGTGTTACAGAGAGTAAAATCAAAATAGAATGTTTTCACAATTGTCAATTTTACACACAGCAAAAACATTTATCTTTATGCAATAAAAAAGATAACTTTGTAAACTAAAAATTTGAAACGCACAATCAGATAATAAACTTTAAAGGGATAGTTCACCCAAAAATTTAAATTCTGTCATTAATTACTTAATTACTAAATCCTCATGTCGTTCCAAACCTGTAGGTCCTTCTTTAATCTTCAGAACACAAATTTAGATATTTTTGATGAAATCCGAAAGCTTTCTGACCCTGCATAGACAGCAACACAACTACCATTTTCAAGTCCCATAAAGGTAGTAATGGGATTGTTAAAATAGTCCATGTTACATCAGTGGTTCAGTCTTAATTTTATAAATTTATGAATGCTTTTTGTGTGCAAAGAAAACAAAAATGACTTTTTTTTTTTCCACTTCCCTGTCAGTTTGATGTAGAACCCAGATGAACTGCGCCTAGTTTGTAAGCAGAGAAATGCACAAAGTGACCTAGTACACTCGTAAACAAAAACACAAAACAAAGGAAAACAAAAATAATGACTTCATTTAACAATTTCTTCTCTTCTGTGTTAGAATTTGACACACATTCACGCAAATGCACATCGACGACTGACAGGGAAAAGAAGAAATTGTTGAATCGTTTTTTTTTTTTTTTTTTTGCTTTCTTTGCACACAAAAAGTATTCTCACTGCTTCATAAAATTAAGATGTCATATGTCAAATGGACTATTTTAGCAATGTCCATACCACCTTTATGGGCCTTGAACGTGGTAGTTGTGTTACTGTCCCTGGAGGGTCAGAAAGCTCTTGGATTTCATCAAAAATATCTTAATTTGCGTTTCAAAGGTTAAACGGCATGAGGGTGAGTAATTAATGACAGAATTTTCTTTTTATGGGTGAACTATCCCTTTAAACTCTGTTTGCCTCTAACAGTCTTTAATAAGCATGAAAATGTCTTCATTTGTGTTCTGCAGATGAAAGCTACACAGGTTTGAAACAACATGAGAGTGAGAGAAGGATAACAAAATTGTAATTTTTGGGCCAAACGATCCCCTAAAGTATTCTTGAAACTGACCAGGGTTGCGTTTCCCAAAAGCATTGTTTGCCAGCTGATGCTACCAACATAGTTCAACGATTTGATGTTTTCCAAAAACCATAGTTCAAACGAACATTCACAAACAGCGTCACAAACTTATGTAGTTTGTAACATTATAAATGTCTTTATCATCACTTTTGATCAATTTAAAGCAGGGCTGGAGAACGTTGATCCTTGAAGGCCAGTGTTCCTGCAAAGTTTAGCTTCAACCCTAATCAAACAGACCTGAACAAGCTAATCAAGGTCTTCAGAGTACAGGTTGGTATGTTTTTTTTTTTTTTTTTTTTTTTTTCCAGGGTTGGAGCTAAACTCTGCAGGGACACTGGCCCTTCAGGATCAAGGTTCCCCATACCTGATTTAAAGCATCCTTGCTAAATAAAAGTAGTTATTTTCTATCAATTCTTCCCCCATGTTTTGTACCGTGTGTAATTTTACAAAATCTTTCTATACAAGATGAATGTTGATCTTTGGATCTTTCTTTTCATCAAAAAATCCTGAAAAAATGCACTCAACTGTTTTACATATTGATGTTTATCAGCATATTACAATGGTTTCTGAAGGATTATGTGATGTAATGATGATGAAAATGCAGTGTTCATAGGAATAAAATTTAGTTTAAAATATATTCAAATAAAAAGCAGTTAGTTTAAAAAAAAAAATATATATATATATATATATATCACAATATTACTGCTTTTGGATTTTTGGATTAAATATTAAAAAAAGAGAATTCTTTAAAAATATAAAAAATCTTAATGTTCAAAAACTTTTGACTTATTTTTGTATTTCAGTATGTGTATGTTTTGCCATGATACAAAGTCTCCAGGGGACTGTGGTGATGCCCTTTTTTCTGCTAGTGTGTCCTAGTGGTCAACATTTGTAATTTGTACTTTTAAAAAGAAAATGTTCAACAAATAAAAAGAATATTATCAGAACTAATGCTCATGAGTTATTGTGATTTTTATGGGGCTGCACTGGTAAAAAAAAAAAAAAAAAAACAAATCTTGAATTACAGTGCTGTCCCACAATTGGATTGAGAACAAATGTATTGTTGTGCTTTTGGATGTCAGAATTGGAATGCAAATCATTTTTATAGAAACAAAAAACGTCATCACAGTTTGCAAACACAGAATTGGTCATTGAACTAATGGGGTTCAAATGACGGAGATGCGACTGCATTTATGAAACCGTCGTGACTAGCTAGATTGTTGTGTTTCCACAACAATGCTTCGTTAATGAGCCAGTTACGTTGTTGTATGGGAAACACACCCCAGTAGGAATCCAGATATTTCAAGCAAAATTTACTCAAAATCTGAACAGAAACTTCGTTGAACTAGACAGGATCTGATTTGAATCATCGTGGTAATCATTCCTGCTTTCTAACCTCATTGAATTTCTATTTTTCTGGCGTCAATCGCATGATTGAACACAGGATCAGGTGTGTGCCATGTTGAGGTGGTGCTTGTGGTGGGATACAACAGATCCACTGAGACCTTGCTCTGGAACATTATACTGTAAACTCTAACCCAAACCCTGCCAGCTATCGGTATTGTAAACTTGTGAGTCTCAGGGGGTAGATTTACCCCAGGCCTGTCAGAGGATATTACTATCAAACATTACATCAGGTAAAACACATTACAGTCTTGTGCTCAGATGACTTCATGCAGGACGTTTATGGTTTTCATTCGATCTGTCTTTATAGAAAGTACGCTGCACTGGTTGTGATAGAAACAGTTTGTGTATCAGAGACAAATATTATGCCTTGAAGTCGTAACTTGTCATCAAGTTCATTTTAACACTGTGAAACATTTAACCACGTCCAGTAGAATAGAATATCTTATAACCAAACACTTCATATTTCAGTTTGTGATTTGACCAATCAACATTTGTGCTAAAACATTACCATTGGTGTAATCAGACATGTTTTAGTGTTTTCTGCCTGGCTTACGTCCCTGTCATCAGGTTTCACAGCTTGTTTTACTCTAAAACAGTATGAGAAACCAGGAAAGAGCAAAGGTCAGCGAATGGGAACAAAGTGGGGAAGAAAGTTTGGATAGCATTACCTTATTGAGTAAGGTTTTGATCGAGCCTGACCACACGAGTACAGTTTTCCTCATTCATGAACAAGAAAAGCTCAGCATTAGGTTTGAGGATTAACCACATTTTTCTGCAACTATAAATTGAGGCTAATTTAATGCCCTGAGGTTTGGAAAAAGTCATTGTTTGAAGGTTTCACAGCTGTGGTTTTTGAAATCACAAATCATATCATTTCCTTTGAAGGCTGCCAAGAAAACTGATAAACACTGAACACACTGAATATTGTGGTCTTTACTTTTGGACTAAATTTATGCTTTTTCCCTATAGAAAACCAAACCCGGCCTCAAGGACGTCAGTTTTACAAAGACAAGTCATGCCAAACTTGTTAGATTAAATAGCAATAACAGTTCAGCGTATGTTTGCAGATGTTGATATTTAAAAATAAATAAATAAATAAATAAAGGTATTATTCTATGTTTAATGTAGCTCTGTTCTAATTAAAGGATTAGTTCACTTCCAGAATAACATTTTTAATATGCATTAATTTATTTAACTAATGCACAGATAATCACAAATTAATGTATGACTCATGAAAAACAAAACCATTTACACTGCAAAAAATGCTTTTCTTACTTAGATTTTTTGTCTTGTTTCCAGCAAAAATATCTAAAAATTCTTACATCAAAAATGAATTTCTAGACATGTAAAAATTACCGTCTTGTTTTCAGAAAAAAGAAGTCAAAATTAAGTGTGTTTTTGCTTAGAACAAGCTAAATAATCTGCCAATTGGGTAAGATAAATAATCTTATAAATAATCTTATTTCAAGCCGAAAACAAGATTATTTTGCTTACCCCATTGGCAGTTTATTTTGCTTGTTTCAAGCAAAAACTCACTTAATTTTTTCTGAAAACAAGACAATAATTTTTCCTTGTCTAGAAAATCCTTCTTGATTTAAGAATTTGTGGATTTTTTTGTCTTGTTTCCAGCCAAAATATTTAAGTAAGAAAAGCTTTTTTTTTTTTTTTTTTTTTTTTGCAGTGTATTAATGATTACTGCAACTAATGAATATTCTAAATGATTCATAGATTAAGCAATCCATAAATTGTTATTAGTTAAATGTGTCATAATGCATTAATTCCCTAATAAAATTATATTAAATAATGATTTCAATTCATATGTTAATTACCACAATGGTCAAAGCTATGTACTTCAACTTCCAGTTGTCTGCTTTAACTAATCACACAGGACTATTAACTAATTTTTACGTAGTATGTCATTGTGGTTATGGATTTTGAATTAGTATTGTGCAACAATTCATAACATAATGACACCTTTGCAAATCATTAGCTAATGATTAATTAAAGCAGACAACTTGACATTAAAATGCGTGGCTTTGATCCATTGTGGTAATTAACACATGAATTTACACTATTAATATAATATGTTATTAGGGAATTAATACATTATGACACATTTACCTAATAACAATTTATTGATTACTTAATGTATAAATTATACAGAATGTTAATTTGTAGCTGATGCAGTAATCATTAATAAATGGTTTCATTTTTCATGAGTTATACATTAATTTGTGAGTATCTTTGCATTAGTTAGCATAAAAATAATGCACATTAGTGCCACCGTATTGTAAAGTTTTAATTTACTCACCCCCATGTCATCTAAGATTTTCATGTCTTTCTTTAGTCCAAAATACATTTTTGAGGTTTGAGGAAAACATTCCAGGATTTTCCTCCATACAGTGGACTTCAATGGTGGCCAATGGGTTGAACGTCCAAATTGCAGTTTCAATGCAGCTTCAAAAGTCTCTACACAATCCCAGTCGAGAAATAAGTGTCTTATCTAACGAAACGACTGTCATTTTTTTTTTTTTTTTTTTTAAAAGGACTGTGATGATGCGTTTCAACGGTCATCAGCATTGTAAATCCTCAAAAAAAAAAAAAATATTTTGATTTTTAAAAAATCTATGAACATGTATTGCATTATACTTTATATTATATCACCTATGCTTCAACCTGCAGCTTCAAAAGCCTCTACACAATCTCAGCCGAGAAATCGTTTATCTAACAAAACAATTGTCATTTAAAAAAAAAAAAAAAAAAAAGGACTGTGATGATGCATTTCAACAGTCATCAACATCGTAAATCTAAAGTTTTTTTTTTTTATATATATATATTTTGATTTGTAAAAAAATCTATGAACGTATCGCATTATACTTTCTTTTATAAAACCTATGCTTCAAACTACAAACAACTAATTAATGCTAATGCAAGGGTGTTTCTAATGCAGCGTCTATGGGAGAGATATAAATTTGACGTTGTTCTCTCTTCTGATCAGCCTCTCTTAATTTTTTTGGTATGGTGAAAAACTCATCTCAGTTTCTCCTATTGTTGTACCTTTTTTGTAAAGGGTGTTTGACTTTCTTTGCACGTTCGCTTTGATAACACTGGGTCGGTACTTTTGCCTTCATCACAGATGCATAATTACATAATGAGTGAGGCTGAGCTAGTGCAACACAATAATTTGTGGTTAAAAAGTATATAGGATTGTGTCAAGCCCTTTGAAGCTGCATGGAAATAGCAGTTTGGACCTTCAACCCAAGTCTCTGCATGCTTCGCATGCTTTTTTCCCCTCCACCTCTTTAATTATTAACGACAATGTTGTAACTTATTGTCTGTGGACACTATGTAAATATCCAAAGTAGCTTCTTAAGGGAGCTACAATCTATTGTATCTGTTTAAATTCTGCAAGTGAATTATAATTGAAGTAGACGAAAGACGCAGTTCAATGTATTTGAGGTTCGAATCTGCATATGCCCATAGTTTTCCATAGCTCAATTGCATTTTGAATAATGCACTTTTAGATACAATGTACTTTTGAAAACACCCAGAAGGCATTTTGATCACTGCACATTTATTAATACTCCATTAGAGTGTCTATCCTTTAAAAATTTATTTCAGACTGTAAGGAGAGTTCACTCTCTTAGGCCAGCTCATCTTAAATCTCATCGTCTTGGATTCATAGAATTCTTCTCTTTTCCTATTTTAAAGTGTAAAAGTTTATCTCAAGAGCCTCTTTTCAGGCCACCTGTCTTTGCTTCTCATTTGCCCATCTTTTTTCCAGCTCTCTTTCTCTTTTAAAATTGATGACTGCTGCTTTCCTACTTCACTGCTTTTTAATTTCCCTCATGCTTTTGCTGTCTTTTATCTGTGTTTCTCCTGTGTTTTGCTAAGAGGTCTTCCAGGCTCTGCTCCAGACTTATGTAACAGCGCAGGTTCTTTTTTAATTTACTGCACAGGTGTTCAGAGACACTTCGCCGGCAGGTTTTCACTCATAAAATAACAGCAAGCACACATTTTGGGGAGAAAAAAATGAAATGGGGAAAGGGAGAGATAGAGAGTAGATGGGGAAGGTTAGCTGGAAGAAGAGAAGGTGTGGTGAAATGGTGAAATAGTTTGGAAGAATCACACGAAAGTCTGATCCTCAGAGCCGACAGTGTTGACATTAAATGATAGCTGATCTGTTGTACATCAAGGGAGCTATTTGAAAATGAGTTCATGCTGTGCTGTAAGTTGAGGGAATATTACATATATTAAGCTTGCATATGTGTGGAGACCCTCAGATTTCATCTGAGATTTACATTTTACTTGTGTTTTTCTCTACAGAGCTTCTGATCTTTCATAACACACATATTTGGAGATGATAATGGCTATGAGAGTACAGTCCAAGATCCATTACAAAAAAACACACCACATCCGCTCAGTGGGATTGCTTCTTCACGGCTGCACTGCAAAAAATGCTTTTCTTACTTAGATTTTTGAGTCTTGTTTCCAGCTAAAATATCTAAAAATTCTTAACTCAAGAAGGATTTTCTAGACAAGTAAAAATTATTGTCTTGTTTTCAGAAAATAATTTTTCAGACTGGGCTGGAAACAAGACAAAAAAATCTAAGTAAGAAAAGCAATTTTTGCAGTGTGATATTTAAAAGGTACGATAAACACAAAACAACTTTTGGTCCCATTTTATATTAGGTGGCCTTAACTACTATGCACTTATTTTGTTCATTTTGTCTTGCAAAACACTTATGCCTCTATTGAGGTGGGATACAGGTAAAGTTAGGGACAGGATTGGTGGCAAATGTAGGTTTAAGGGTGGGTTAAGGTGTAAGGAATGGGTCAACAGTGTAACTATAAATGTAATTACAGATATTACTTACAGATGTAATGACATACAGGTATTCGGTATAGTAGTTAAGGCCCCCTAATATAAAGTGGGACCCAACTTGGTATGCATTAAAGAACTCTGAGAAATCTATCATAGTTTCTAGAAAATACCAAGAAGCACACTTGCTTTCAACATTGATAATAATAAAAAATGTTTATTGAGCGCTAAATCAGCATATTAGAATGATTTCTCAAGGAACATGTGACATGGAAGACTTTCAGCTTTGCTGTTGTAAGAATTTATCTTATTTTGAATTATATTAAAACTAAAAACAGCTGTTTGAAATAAGAATATTCCACAAAGTTACTGTTTTTGCAGTATTTTTATTCAAAATACACTGTGAAAAACAAAAAAACACAATTTGTTGAGTCAATTTAAAATAATTTGTTACCCTGCTGCCTTAAAAGTTTAAGTTCAGTCAACTTAAATAATTCAAGTTGAAATGTTAAGTTGTACTAAGTGAAAACTTAGATATTCAAGTTGACTAAACTAAAAAACTGTTTGTTAAACTTAACAGCTGTGTTTGTTACTCGGCTGCCTTAAAATTTTAAGTTGAATCAACTCGGATATCTAAGTTGTCCCATAGTAAAACGTAACATTTCAAGTTGACTAAACTTTTTTTGAGTTGACTGAACTTAAATTTTAAGGCAGCCAGGCAACAAATTATATTAAGTTCACTCAAATTCTTAACTTTTAAACAGTATATCCTTGTGTTTTTCACTCTCCCATGGTTTGTTCCATTTGCTGATTTCAACAAGTTCACAGTTGTTCTAAAGCTGAATAAATTTTGGTTTTCAGCTTATCTTGCCACTTTGAGAGTCCTATTGAGGAGGACTCCTACTGAGGACTCTAAATTGCACCTGTATTTTAAGCTACCAAGGCTGATGCCCACTTGTTCTGGCAATCCAGGTTATTAGAGTCAGCTAAAGATGACTGCGGTGAATGTTTTCCAAACTGCGTGCAATCATGGAAATTAATCCCAAGTCCTGCACGATACACTGCTCAGACAAAAGAGCCTCTTCAGCAGCCGACTGAAAGTAACACATCGCCTGAAAGAGAAAAACAGGCACGCGTTTGTTCCAACAGCCATCAGGCTCAGCTATGCATCCCCCAGCCAGCTAAACAAAATCAGACTAATTGGTGGCTGCTGAAGCAATATGGACTCCGTACTAACTATTTAGTCACTGTCATAAAAACAAGTCAAGGCTATCAGGAAACTAATGGAAGTTTCCTACTATTATGGCACTCGCTAACTATGAAATGCCAGTTATTATATAGACATTGTGTCTTATTGTATTAATTTAGTTTTTCTGGCTTCAGCCTTTCACACTTGAAGATTCCCTTATGCACATGGTTTACAATCTATAAAAATCTCGGTCCAGGAATTGATGTGGTCAGGCATATACGGCCATTTTACAATCATTCCATAAGCTTTTTCTTCAGGCAGTTTCTCTTTTAATTGAAATACTGGGGCTGTAATTCTTAACTATTCCATGTGTGGAGAGAATCTTTTTTTAATGCCATTCCTTCAGATCGGACTGCTGCAGTTATAGCCAACCTTGCCATGTAGAATTAAATTCAGCATGTGTGTGGAGGCTATAAACATAGAGGCTGTTTGCGATTATACCACCCATTGGAGATCACACAGCGGGCTATTGTAAACAAACATCCATGCTCCTCAGGGGGCACAGGCTTAAAGCTATAGCCTTCAACTCAAAGAATCGCCCAAAAGTGAAGTCATCGTAGATGAATGATTCTGTTACTTGAGTTTGACTGTAATGCAACAAAAACTAGATTGCTTGAATCCATGACAGGAAAACAAATAAACACACTGTTGAGTTTAATCATGAGTGCCCAGCAGAATTGTAAAAGTATATCTTACTTTTTGTACTTCAGCTATCTACAGCTACTAGTGTGATATTGCTCTTTCAATAAACTCCTTAAAACCTTTTGTGTGAACTACTTTCTTCCAAAACAGATTCAAATATCAAGTTGACAGTTTTACAGCCGAGCCCAAGCCCCCATTATTAATTTGAAAATGTCATTGTAGAGCTAACGAAGGAATGATGAGTTGTCATTAAAATCTTGTTACTGTATTAATAGCTATTATACTATTATACGAGAAAGATGGACTGAGCATGTGTAATTACAGGCATCTGATACAGAATTCATTCTTCAGCTTAACCTCATATTCACAATAAAACATTTGAATATCCAACGAGGAAAGCGATATCTTTGGCGTACTGATCTTTCATTTGTTAATGGTGATTTTTAAAGACAGCACTGCTCAGTGCATTTGTTGGCTGCGTCTTACAAGGTCTAGTTGAAAGTAAAAATAAGTTCCTTGTTTACAACCCTGTTTCAATCTCTTTCAGTGAAAAAATCTTTATTGCTGACTCGCTCTTAAAAACTGTCTCTTGTCGGCATCTTGGCGGAACAATCAAACTATTCACCATCACGAGCACACACAACATTTTCCAATACTAAATGCTAGTATTAAATGCTAATATTGTTTATATTAAATATTATTTATTATATTGAATAATAATATTTATTAAACCACAACAGCCATCATAAAAGTTGCTAGGTAATTGACCATGTTCAAGCCAAGCCAGCTCAGTCTTTTCCGGTCAACTGTACTGTTCCGCAATAGGAGTGTCATTTGCTCATTTTCTCTACAAAAACCATTCACAATCAAAGAAAAGTTTTGTTTGTCTTAGAGGACCAAAGTCCATGTATACCGTTTCATGAATGACAAATGCGAGTTAAAACAAATTATGCAAATAAATCTGCTAAATATGCACGAGTCATTGCTATGATTGACAGTAATAACCGAATAAAATCTGACAAGCCCATGTCAAAAACAGAGCAGTGCATTTAATGATTCAGACTAAATTCAGAGTAGCAAAACTACAGCTACAGTTTGTGTTGGTTGAGTATAGGCTATTTAATTGCTTTTACGGTTCATGATAAAAAATGTAGTTATTAAATTAAATCTAAAATATTTAAAATTCATATTGATTTATCAACATGTCCTCCAATTTATACGACCGACGTAAGTCGTTTTCACAAATCCTCAAATACGTCTCTATAGAGCGTATTCAACATTTGCTCCCTTATCAGTAACAGGTATCTAATTCAGCCTTAGCATTATGTGTAGGTCAGTTAGTAGCGTGTTGCACTGCTAAGTGGTATAATCGTATGAACACGGGTTCATTGTTTTCATTGTATGTTTTTTTTTTTTTGGAATATGCACTAGAAATCATGATTTTGCACTATTTCTGTAAGGGGTAGGTTTAGGGTGGGGTTAGGTGTGGTCATTTATACGAATTACACCTAGTAAAACACGTTTAAATTACCGTGAAATCGGTATAAAAACTCATACGTCATTCCATGACGTCAGATCCAACGCGACACTGTCATTATTTTTACGACCGCTAGAGGGCACTTAACTTTAAAACGTAAACATGGGTCGTATTTGGTCGATTCAAAAACGTACAACTGGGTCGTATTTTCTTTGAGGACAGTCTCTGATTTATGCATTATTTAATAATTATACCATTAATATTAGACTTATTTAAATTGTAGTGAACTATAGGCTATATAAGTATTTAAATAACCCTTATAGGTTTGTTTTTAAGCTTATTTATTTTATTTTAGTGATTTTTCTGCACTTGCTATACTATATACATCAGTGCGGTAAAAGTACAAAAATTTTGTTATACTAGTAATTTTTAGAGTTTAAATAGCAGCTGCAGCCAATTAATGATCCTCTGCTGCCATCTTCTGGTTATTAAGGTAATTTCATGTAATTCAGATCATCATGTAATTCATATATTTTTTTTACATGTCGCCTTTACGAATGAAAAGTGAATCTTAAAGTGAATTTTATTGCACAGCTGTAGAGTTGAAAAATAATCATGGCTTTAAAATATTTAAAAAATGCGTTCATGACTATGAAGGCAATTTATTGATTATCAAGAACTCGTTGAATAGAAGCATTGTAACGCTAGCCTAAACACGTTATGATAGTGTTCAGCTGTCAGTATTTAAATGTACAACTAAGTGTCTAGGTAATCTCCTGGGATTACCAGGCTCGCATTTTAATTATGCTGTTACAAATTATGAAACTGAATGTTCATGCCACTATCATTATTTACCATGTAGCAATTATTATTTTTCTTTGTTTCTGATAAGAACGAGGCAGGAGAGGAGTCTCAAGAGTTTCCACCTATATACTAGGACACATAAAATGAGCTTCCCAGGAAGTTGGCTTATCATTATGTGGAAGTTCTAAAGAACGCTCCATGCATATGGTCCATTCAGTCAAAAGTACAAAAGCAGCGCTCTGATGTACAGCATTGCATTTAAATAAAATATAACGTGATAAGACTTTGCCCTCAGCCAAAACTGTTTGCTCTGAGACGATTAATAGATTAATGAGACTGAAGACTGCTTGTTTGATTTACCCACAACAAATTACATCTCATGTTTTACCACTATAGAGACATCAGATCCAATGGCAAATTCCAGAAGATTTGGTTCATGAGCGCTGAACGGCCGCTGACCCTGGAGCTCACATCTCTGAAAACATTAAAGCAAATTGTCAAATAGACTTTATCTTTATTGATAAACTGCATATTTGAAGTCTAAACAAGTACAGTCTTGCCTATAAAACTCTTAAAGCTACATTCCGTGACACAAAAACAGCATTGTTTATAAAATTATACGGGATTTGAGCGACCACCATAACACCACAAGTGGAGTGTACACACTGTGAAACGGTTGGATATCACTAGAATGTTGCACTTCTCTCAGCCAATCAGATTTGAGGACCATAAAGTACTGTTGTATAAATGAGCATATACGCAATACAAGGCACATATATGCAATACAAGACTAACATCTTCACAGGAGAGTGTAGATTCAATTTGTTTGGTAAAAAAACGTTCCATATTTTTAGATCAGCACAGCTGTTTTTGACCACATTTAACTTTCATGTGCACCAAAACACACAGCCACGTGAGACATTCATAGGTGAAGTCACAGTCATTCCCACCAGAATGAATAAGAAATAATTTCCCCCTTTTTTGGGTGACACCATGTCTTGCATATTAGTAATATGAGGATCTGTTAGCAACCATGAGTGTTTTGCCCATTGCTTTGGTCACTCATGATGTGTTGGTACACTCACTCCTCATGTCTGAACACAATAGTGCATGACGTTCGCTTAATTCTCTGTACTGTGTTGTTTATAAAGATGATGACGAAGTTGATCATTTTACAGTCCAAAAATTGCTTGTGGTTTCAAGGTTAGATGCAAGTATTTTTGCCCTATCAAAAGACTGATAGTGTTCAATTTGTTACTATCTGTGATGCATTTCACTGTCACTCCCTTTGTGTGAGATTTGTGTGAGAGACTAATCACAGGATGAGAACAATATGCATTTCCAAAAAGTTCTCTCATTCTCTCGCACACACAATCCATCTCTCTCCCTTTCTAACCTTAACAGCTGTTCCCAGGCCCTCAGCTCTTTTGTAAAAAGCTGTGGGGCTGAATTTAATGGTCAACATTTCCTGTTCATGTTCTTCCGCACGAATTATTTCGAAACGTCAGTGTCTGACAAAGGATATCATCTTGTGACGAATTTCAGTGAAACTTAATAACTGGAAAACATTGCAGACTCGGTTCTCATCTATTTTTCACTCTTATTATGTTAGAAAATGTCTGTTATCAATTTGAAAGTCTGATTACATTGTCGGAAATGTCCCAATGACATCACATTGGTTATCAAACTTTCTCTCTTTTTTTTTTTAATCATAATACGCACAAGGATTTACTCGCAGTCTCACTGAAAATGTCATTTAAAGGAACTCAGTCAATTGCACCACAGGGTTTAGTTTCAGCTCTTTTAAAGCCTTTCATGTGATGATTTAATGACTTTTCCAAACGTTTATGTGTAGAATTTATATTTAGTTTCCTCAAATTTATTTGAATTTGAGCCTTACAGATGTTGCAAGGTGTGAAGTCCTACTTTGCGTCATTATGCCTGTATTGTTGCTTTTTGTATTGCTTGTTTATTTTGTTTAAACCAATACCAAACAACTCCTATTGTAGGAATTTGTCAAAAATAATACCACTGAGAAACTCATTTGTGAATGTTAGGTTTAGGCTTAGCAAGATGATGACTATTTTTATCTTAAATTACCTAATTTTAGTCCTGAGGCTGTGGCAGCATTTTTTAGTTTAGACTTTTGAGCAGAGGTGGATTTGTCCTATGAGAATAAAATGATGTAATTATTTCACTGACCTGCAAATGTTTTGAGATGAGCAATCATAATATTTTATTACTCTATGTCCCCAAAGCATCAACACAAGAAATGAGGCAAGCTATGTATTTCTATTACAAATCAGCCAATAATTTGGTTCATTAATGGAAATACTCCATCAGTGATAAATATGTGCATTAGTTTTAACGGTGGACAGAATTTTAGGTTATTTCCTAAATTCACTATTGCATATTAAAAAAGCCACAGCTGTTACACAGAGCTGTTTTCTATCTAGTGTCTGGTTCATTAAATGCCAAATGTGATGTATTTCAAAAGTGTGTGGTCGATGGTGGAGTGATGAATCCATGATGTCAATCAAACCTGTAGCTTTGTGACCCTGGGTGGGGTTTCCCCCTTGGCTCCCCTCTAGGCCCGGGGCAAAATAGGCCGGCCTCCAATTTGGCCCTACGAATTCAGCAAGGCGTGATCCCTGAAGCGCCTGTGGTTTTTATGGTTTCGTTGCCAGGCTAATGGAACGTGAGAGAGTACCGCAGAGAAAGAGGTTGATATAACATCCTGGTAAAAGGACTATGAGTAAATAAGCTTTTAAAAATCATCATTTTGATTTGGTTTTAATGGTGCTTATCTTTTCCCCCAAAACAACGCTGGAGCTGATTCCATTGCTGCTGAAGAGAAGATGAGTTTGGGCTAGAAAATTTGTCTCCACATCGGACCATTAACCATGACAATATCGTCTCCAATCAGGAAACAACAATTACACCGTTAGAAGTACCTCATACAGAAACTAAACACACTGCAAACATAAAAACCCTTTAGCATCTAGTTTTCGTGACTATACGTGAAGTTTCCTTATGGTTCTTGTCAAGACTGTTTTTTTTACAGGTTAATCATATTTAGCGCATCTGTGTTTATGCTTGGCACATGTTTGCAATTAAATCCTCCACTCTTATGCTTCCTTTGATTTATAGGTTGCTTTAGCCCGGTGGGTCATTAATGCTCCTTTCATTAGAGCTTGTTTGCTGGATTAAACACATGTTTGGAGAGCCAAGCTTAGCAAAACTTTTGCATCATGGAATAAGAAATAATCAGATCTCATTGGCAAGGCCAGCCCATAGGTTTGAGGAGCTTTAGGCAAATAGGCCCAACTGGTGTGAAAATTGTTGTAACATTAAAATGTGCGTAAAATACACGAGTGTATTATTTTCAAGAGAATCCACTAAAATGTCTATGCACTTTTTTCCAACATTAGCCTAAAATCTATATGAATGTGCATTTTTGATGCTGTCACTGGTCGCAGATTTTCAAGTCAAGTTTATTTGTACAATGAAACAATGCTTTTCATGAAACATATCATTTCAAAGCAGCTTTACAGCAAATTAAAGTTTGTACAATCATTAAAGTTTATTAAATTAGAGTTTGTACAATTTGTACAATGTTAACAGTAATGATTATATGTTGCAATCAAATTACTGTAGTAAAATTCGGTAGTGGTGTATGGTGTTTCAGGGCTGATATCATCTAAAGTCCTCTGAGGGGTTGGCATCATCATCTCTTCTTAGGTGTTCCTGATCCAGACTGAAGCTTGTGTAATTCCTAGTTACCACAGGATGTCAATCCCGTGGCAGTAACGGAGAACAAATAGGAACATAATTAGCGTCGCTGCTGTTCAGACCCAGCAAAAAGGATTTGTTCAACCAAAGCTAAAGATTAATAATGTGCAACTTATCAGATATAACTGCAGTAAAAGATTATGAGATGCATTATGTGAATGCCTGGCTAAATTTTAAGACTTTCACACGTTTTAATCACATTTTAATTTCTTAGTTAATATGAGGTCATGTATGTGAATAACACAAGAACTTCATAGTTATGGACATAACATGAAACTCTGTAGGGCTTGAAATTTCAAATAACTATTTCAAATATTTAGTACAACAAAATGCATGTAAAAAATTAGGTTAAAAAAGGTACAATTTAAAGGTAACCTATTATGCCCCTTTTTGCAATATGTAATATACGTCTATAGGTGTCCGCATAATGTGTCTGTGAAGCTTCAGCTCAAAATATAATATTTTGAGTGGAAACAGAAACGCATTGTTTTAATGTTACAAACGTGTTACTAAACATCTGTTTTGTTTTGATTTTGGTGTCTATCGTGCTAAAATCATGCTTTTTAAAACCATGTCAGTTTTAAATTTCTGATATATGGTTTTCTGAACACATCTTATGTGAGCATGTGAGTACTAAGCTAAGTTCTCTTTCATGTCTTATTGCGCTGAAACACTCAAGATCATTAAAAACACACATTAGTTACAAAAACAGTCAGTTATGTCTGTGAAAGTAAACATATGGGAATGAAGTCTGTGTGGCAGCAGGGTAATACATCACCTCTAAGGCTGGAACTCTAAATAGTGTTTTGTGCTTGTCTGAGCAGCCAACAACAGCATAGTCAGCATGCTTTGCTCAGACTTTCACCATTTCTTTTGAACTGGTACACAGTTGTCGCTTGTAAAAACATAATGGCGGAGCCATGGTAGAAAACATGCAGTAATATTATAATAAGATCCCCTTTCTTTGTCACTGGGGGAGTGAAATCTAAACGCAGATTGTTTTTTCACATGCTTACCAAAACAAAGTTACTGGTTTGTCCTTTTTCACGTTTTCTGGGTTAGTATGTAGCTGCACTGGGGATCCGATTATAGCACTTAAACACAGAAAAAGTCAAATTTTTGAAATGTATGTATAAACTTAAACTAAATAATTAGTGCCTATATCATTAGCAGAGGCCCCCCTGACAGTCAGGGCCCCTAGAAGCAGCCCTGGAACTTGCCTCACATTTTTCTTGAGAAAACACAACAAGCGCTCATTCTGTCACCCAGAAATGCTTTAAACACTAACCACAAGTTTACCAAAGACTTAAAAGAACAAACAACATTTTATCATCACCAAGAAACATCTTTAGATATTTTGATCATGCCCTTATGATGATTGTTAATGTTTTTGTTATTGTTTCAGCAGTTTGGGTTCAAATAGTTCCACGTGTCATTTAATTTCTCGAATTGTAAACAAACAGCGAAAGAGTGCATTTCTCTGCCTTTTCAAGTCAATGTTGTTGACAAATCCACAATGCCAATTGATACTGGAAGACAATGGCCTAAGAAGGGCTTTTGCATTTGGCTTCATCAAAAAACATGGCATGAAACCATCTGATTACTCACTGTGCACTGCCTGAAGGTATGGAAGGGTTTGATCCTTATGCAATACTCTACTGAGCAATCTTTGTGGAATTGTGAGTGACTACATATGTTCCCTTTATCTTTTAAATGATCTTTTAAATATTGTTTTTTAAAAAACAATATTTTTTATACCATCAAATCTCTTCATGAAACTGTGTTATTGTTAAAAGCGAACTATTCCCATCATGTTCTCGACACTCCCTGCCCCTCAAAATCCCTAACTATTTGTAATGGTATTTGCTGTACACAAAAGGTTATAGGCTATTCATCATTTAGTCTGTTTAAGGCTGTTAAAGTTTTGGAGAAAAACAATGTCAAGAAAGCTGCCCAAGCTAAGGGTTTATTAGGCTGGCATCAGTTGTGTGGTTTAGGATTCTTGTAAACAGTTGAAAACAAATATTTTTTTGCAAGATTTTACAAGAGAATCGGTCTTCGTGCAACTGTTAAGAACCATAACAAAAACACTCATAGATGGTAAACAGAATTTTTGTACGGTTCTTTTACAGTAATCATTTGAAAGCATTTTAGCATGATGTCACCACCATTTTTAACTTTTAAGTCAGACCAACAAAACACGTCAAGTTACATGCAGCTGGTTTGTGTATATATGTATACATATACATACTGTATACATTTATGCACAATTTTATATATATATATATATATATATAACTGTTGTTTACGAGTGTTTTTGAAATGAGTTCAACAGCTGTAAAATAAAAAAATCAGTTGAGTCTGTAAATGTGTAAGGGTTAAAGTATTTATATGGCATCTGTGGTCATGCCCTTGTGCTATTGTGTGGTTTTTCAGGATGTTTAGCTCATGTTTAGTACCTGTATTTGTTATTGTTATAAGTTATTGTGTTAAGAGAGGTGTTAGTTAATTGGGCAGGATGTGGTTAAAGTAGTTGTGTTTGTGTGTGTGTGTTTTTTTTTTTTCCCTGAGGTTGGAAATTTTGTTTGTATGTTGGGTTTTAATGGGGTGCCTGAGGTTCTGACAGTTTTTCACATGTACACTGCCGAGGTTCGGTGATTTAAGTTAGTTTAAGGCATGACGCTTTAATGAAATAAGATGTGGCTATGTGGTGGACGATTTTTATGCTAAGATGTCAGCGTGGAATTTTGTTTGTTCTTAGTCGTTCAGTACGTGATGGCCTCAACTCACAGGATAAAAAGGATGAGGAACATTGCTGTTGGTCATGGAAAGGATTAACACATATTTTATGGTATCAGATGTTGCTGTCTGGAGAACAGAAAATTGCACGTACACGTACAAAAGTAGTGAAGATGCTATCAGGATTTGCTTACCCAAACCTGTTTTGGTCAAATTTTGAAGTACGTAATGAACGTTAATGCATGCTGGCAAGCTCCAAAAGTAACAAAACATCATAAAACCGGTTCATATTACTTGTCTTGTAATGCTTCTTCAAAATTTCATTTGTGGTGTTCCACATTCAGAAGAGTTAGAGGTTTGGATCGGGGAGAGTAAATGATGACAGAATGTTCATATTTGGGTAAACTATCCCTTTAATGAACTGAAAAGCACACAGATAGTGTTCCCTTATAATACAAAACAGATACAGTCAGATAAATGCAGATAAATGCATCATAAATTCAAAATATTTTCTTTAAAGCTGAATGTTTTGTGCATTTGAAGACATACAAAACATACATTTAAGATCATGAATCAGTCCCACAACTAGTTAACAAAGCTGTGGGTCCTGAGTGGTCTTCAAGACTTTAAGGAATGAGTGGAATCTTGGAGCAGTGACATTGAATGAAATATGACAGCTACAAAGATGAACATGACTGGAAAGTGATTCTATTGTTTTTAGCGATTGGTTGATTGATTATTTGCCAGCTACAGCATTCACAAATACCCTACAAAATGTTTGTTAACAGCAAGAAAATGATTCCTTTACAAAATAAAATATCTCATTTTTACTAGTATTATTTATGTGATCACGTTTAAATATATGGCCAAATACAGAGCCCAACAATAATGTTTAGGCAACCCTTGTCCAACAATGCAGCAACCTGATTAAATAAAATTAAATTAAAATTACTATTACTAATTACTAACTAGGAGTGGGCGAAATGACCAAAATCTCATATCTCCATGAGTAATCTTAGTTCACAGTAACAATATATATTTCACAACAGTTATTTTTGCTTAAATAATGTCTTTATGATATTAAAATTTGATACCATAGAAATTTCATAATTCTTGTTGCCAGTTTAAGTATCACAAAAAAAGCTAATTGTAGCCTAAAAAAAAAAACCTAACTAAAGCTCACTGATAAGTAAGCAGTCAGCAATTAAATAAGAAACTAATTGCATGCAATAGGACAAAACTTAGTAGAACAAAATAGAAATGCTACATACATAAAAACACAGTAAAAACATGGTAAGGTCATTTTAGATGAAAATTTCAGATGACTCTTAGAGGCATTTGCATCTGAACTCTTCATTTCTTCTAATTAAAGTTACAAAAAAAGTGATTTTTTTTTTTGGTTAACATGAATGACAGACAGCAGGAATATTAGACTGCTGTCACTTTAAGAGCTGCCCAGATCCAATGTACTGTTACACATGTGTTTTCTTTCTCGGCTGTTTGCTTTCACTTAAGACCTAAATTACTGCATTTACAAGGATCCTTGCAGAGACAAATAAAAGTGTGTGTATTTATCTGTTCAAAGCCTAAAAAGCAGCTTAAATAACTTTGTTCAGAAACAGTCTCTCAGACAGTGTGCACATGTCATGAAATGCATTCTCTTTCGCTGCTGATTGCATTTCAACAGCCTAAAAGCACTTAAACCACAAAGCTTAAAAATGTGCAAAGTAAGTTTTTGCAATGTGACGTGAGCGTGTAACCATGATAAAGACCGGTTAACAAATTTCTACCGGTTAATCATGTCTGCCGGTATACACCCCTAGTGTGAACAGGAAAAAGTATGCAAATTGAATGTGTAAAACATGAGTAATAACCATAAATAAATGATTAAACGTGCTTGCATTTATTAATACACATATTTACTTTACTACGCTTACATAGTCATTCAAGCACAAACACACTGTGTCAATTAGGGGTGAATTCTGTGTGGATGACTTCATCACAGTAAGAGACTTTGTGGCCAAATATATTTGATTAAGAGCACATGAAGCCACAGCAAAGAAAACATGACAGAAAAAGTCAAGAATTCACTTCATAAATGTAGTTCTGATAATACCCAGGCATCACCGTTAGAAAGATTCAATGATTATAAATGATGTGTGTTTGTTATATTCTCCACTTGGACAGAAAGACAGACTGTGTGGAATATATACCATATCCTTTAAACTCATTGTGACAGACGTGTGTTCTTTGAGTGTGTGTGGATGTTTAGTATGTATATGTGTGTGGGTTTTGTTCATACATATCCACATGTGGCACTGAGTAAAATTAAACAGTTTTTCACCTTCACCCTAAGCATGCTCACAACTCTGTATACAGCTACTGATTAATTCTTGATTGTTTTGCAGTTGAGTGAGACGTGTGTTTATACACATGCCTTATCTAGATTTGTGGCTCTTTGACCGAGCTACAGGGCACTTTTTACTGCTAGAGGATTAACAAAACTAATTTGTATTTGTTTGGATAATGTCCATTTAGAATTTGATTTAATAAAAATGTTTTACTGTAACATAAGGTTGCATCCTAGATGACACACAATACATTTGAAATGAATACACACGGTATTGCACATTTTAATTTTCTTCATTTTAAGTCTACTAAGATACATTACCAAATCAAAAAATAAAGTAAAAAAGTCAGTTTACAAAGTGACTTTTCGTAATTTATGAATTATTTTTATTTTATACAGTACTTTTCAAAAGTTTAGGGTTTGTATGAATTAAAAAAAAAAAGAAAATAAAAAATAAATAATATTAATATTGTACATTATAAATTTAAATGAACTCTTGTTTTATATATTTCTGATGTCAAAGCTGCATTTCAGCAGCCATTACTCCAGTCTTCAGTGTCACATGATCTTTCAGAAATGATTCTAATATGCTGATAGGTCCGAATGCAATGATACTATTTCCTACCTGTCTGTCATCTTAGGTATTTGCATTTGCAGCCATTTTATGGATTTATTCTCGACAGGTAAGCTAAACTTCAAGTTAAAAGTTTTCCCAATATGTTGGAGTGTTTGCTAGATGACACAAGTAATGCAGAAACTGCCTAATCTAGCCTTTAAATTGCTGTAGAAACTGATGAATGTAAAGTTCAAAAGAACAACATTTACCTGAAATAGAATATTTTGTAACATTACAAATGTCAGTTCTGTCACCTTTTGATTAATTTAATGAATACTGGCTGAATAAGAGTATTAGTTTCTTACAAATAGCCTACTATCATGCTACTCTTAATATTTCTGCAGTATCCAGTATGTATACTGTGCATAGTAGGCCTATGCAAATTTTCTGTATGCATGGAATAGCAGGATGACCTACTATATTTGCCAGAATCTGCTAAATATAACTCAAGTACACTGGAATCAGTATAGAAGCTGTGCTCGGAATGGCATACTACCATACAACTCCTACTATATTGCAGTATGCTATGTGTATACTGTGAATAGTATGTGAATTTTCTGTATGCATGAAATATGCTACATTTGCTGAAATTTGATGTATGCATCTAAAGACACTGCATGGGATGCTGTTTCCCAGAATGCAATTTGCACCATGTGATGTTTCATCTTCAAATGAGTGAACTGGAGGCAGGGAATAGTGATTATAATTGCAACACTTATAAACTAATAAAATAAAAAGACTTGAATAGACATAATGCATAAACAGTGCCTTTTTTGTTTTTGTTTTAATCACAAATCATTTTTTTATTTTTTATACCAAACTTCATATAAAGATGATTCTCAACTGTTATGAAACACATGATAATGATATGATATAGCATTTTTTGTTATGCGAAATGTGTGTAAAATGGCCATGAACAGGTTTTCACATTATAAACAATGTATCTATAAATTGTATCTATTTTGCATATGAATGAGTTTTTGGAGGCAACATATGATGAAAGAATAAATGTAATAATAGGAATAATAATTGGCAAGACTTTCATAATAATATCTAATATTTCATAGCAATATTGAAATATAATTTCATTCCCTATTCACTTGTTGTGTTTCCCAAAATGTGTAATAAACATGCTTTAAGTCCTGATGTCCTCTACAGTGCACATGTGTGAAACTGATGTCCTGTTTCATAACAGAAAGTCATGTTTTGATTTGAAACCCCATTGCATTATCCTGAGATGTTGTTTTATGACAAACAATTTGAAAATGTGTCAGATTTAAATGATTGTTACAAAATATTATCATTTTCCATGAGGGTGTTAAGTTTGATCACTAAATTAATGACAGCTATTTTTAAAGACCAAGGAGAGGAAGTGGTCATATATATATATATATATATATATATACACACACACACACACACACACGTTATCATTAGGCTATTTGCACTTAGTGTAACTACTATATCACTTTTCCCACTAAGTGGAACTGCCAAAAATATAATTGTTCAGTTAAAGACAGCTCAGTGTTAATTCAGTTCTGTCCAATTTGTAAAGTTCATAAATTATGCTATGAGTTCAGTTGGAAACTGTAGCATTGTTTACTAGTATGAATTCTCAGTAACAAGCCTTTGAAAAAACAACCTCCACAGCTGTGTTGAATTAATGATCAGTGTTTGCCATGTGACACTTAAGCATACTTAGCACTTAAACCTATTATTCTCTTACTTACTGTATACTGTTCCACACACTATTCTTTAAAAAATAGTAGGCACTGTGTACTGGGCAGTAAGCAAGTATGCCATTCGAACACAGCCATAGTGTTTTCACAAAGCATCATCAATCGGCAATATTGGCGGCAATAAACATAAACAAAGAAACTGAACCGAATAGAACTCGCTTATTTGGCTAAATATTGGTGCTGAAAATGTTCAATTATTGTCATGTTTTGGGTTGTGCTAATCGGTCAGACTGGGAGAAACATTTGGAGTACAATAGACTGCCAAAGGTTGTAACCACTGTTGGGTAAAGTTACTTTTAAAAGTAATGCATTACAATATTGCGTTACTCCCAAAAAAGTAACTAATTACATTACTTAGTTACTTTTTATGGAAAGTAACGTGTTACATTACTTTTGCATTACTTTTTAAATCTGGGCAGGACTTGCTTGTTTGTTTTTAATATCAAAAAGTTTGATTCTTATCAAATGCAAAAGCCATTTCACATCAAAATGTAATGAAGTGAATAAGGCTAAGGCTGAAGGAAAATTAAATTCATGTCTGTGCAGTAGAACTGTAGGAAAAGAAAATACAACACTCTTCAGCAATGAGGAAAGAAAAAGCACAAATGTTAGTTAATCTAAAGAAAGTTTTGCTTATTAGTACACTGCAAAAAATGCTTTTCTTTTTTTTTTTTATCTTGTTTCTAGCCAAAATATCTAAACATTCTTAAATCAAGAAGGATTTTTCTATAAGTAAAAATTGTCTTTTTTTTCTGAAAACAAGACAAAATTTAAGTGTTTTTGCTTGAAACAAGCAAAATAGTCTTCCAGTGGGGTAAGCAAAATAATCTTGTTTTCAGTTTGAAATTAAAAAAAAAATGTGCTTACCCCATTGGCAGATTATTTTGCTTGTTCTAAGAAAAACTCACTTAATTTTGACTTTTTCTGAAAACAAGAAAATAATTATTTACTTGTCTAGTAAATCCTCCTTGATTTATTTCTTATATTTTGGCTGGAAACAAGACAAAAATCTAAGTAAGAACAGTATTTTTGCAGTGTACGGTTGAATTGGATCAACAAAGGTCAGCAGCAAAGTCATTGGTTAATAAAATGGGATTAAATACATAAAGGAAACAAAAAGTAACTGGCGTTACTTTTTTGAAAAAGTAACTCGGATATATTCTTGGAAATGGAAAAAGTAATGCATTACTTTACTAGTTACTTGAAAAAAGTAATATTATTACGTAACTTGCGTTACTTGTAATGCGTTACCCCCAGCACTGATTATAACAAATCAAGGAGAAGAGTGCAAAAAACAGAGGAACAAAAGGTGTTTGTGGTTGGCCAAACTGAACTAGAATTTCCAGGGCAAGAATCTTGACAACATTTGTGTTTGTTCTTATCATTTCCAGCCAGGTAGGTGAAACATTAGGCTAACATCTAAATACTGCTTGTACGTATCTTAACTTTAGTTTAGCAAAACACTGCGTCCTTTCCTGCTTACTAAGTCCTTCTCTATATGATTTATCAGCATTCACACGTTTTTTCCATGGTTTAGACAGCATAAATGCGCGGAACAACATATTTAGTAGTCTATTAACCGTGCAATCCATGCTTTTGTTTACATCCGAGTATCGCCAATAACAAACCAAATCGTGACGTAAGTGCAAACTATAATGACTTACTGACTCCAAACTTCTGAACGGTAGTGTAGGCATGTCATTAAAACACAAACTCCATCATCTAGCTTCAAAAACTATTCACCGTATCTTCCTTACCCCAGTCTATCTGTTATAAAAAAGACTGCAGGGATTTTTGCACACGTTTGCATCTGTTTTCTCTCATGCTGTCTGTTTGCATTCATTAGCCAAATATACACAATAAACAAATGTAAAACTTCAGTCCGAGCATCTGGTTTCCACTGCGATGGGACCGAACACAGCAGAGCACAGAAAAAAATAGTTGGAAGTGTTTTCCTGCTCTCAACGTTAGTGCTTTGTGAGCATCTCTGATTAAGACAACACAGAGGTTTGTTCGTTTATGGAGATGTGCGAGCTTTCCTTCTGATGGGGTGTAAAACAAATCACTAGAGGAGCTGAATCCAGTGCTTGTCATGGAGACATGGCAGTACATGAAGGTTAACCAATTAACTTTATAAGACACAGAAGCCAAGCTGTTACTGTAGAGCATTAAATGGTTTTTATAGGTAATATGGTTGCAGTCTGCGCCTTTCACTGTGGGGTGCAAGTGAGACATGGGAAATGAAGGCTTAAAGAATTGTTTGCTTTGCCATATCATTTTGTATATCCTCTGTTTGAAAGCTTGAACTGTTTTAGTGTAAGCAGTGTAAAAACATTCAGTGGAAAAGATTATTCAACATTGGCTTAAAATGTTTCTCTGTTCTTAGGGGCTGATACAAACGCACGGGCCATTTAAACCATGGATGCTGTGCAAACATGTTCCTTCGAAGTGTACTTTGAGGTTCACAAACGGTCAAACCAGCAGCTCACCGAAGGGCATCAGCTCTAGGTGAGCTGAATTTAAAGTCAAAATGCAGCATTAAAACAATAGAGCTGTCAAGGAGAGAGCGAGAGAGGGGTTCATCATATCCATGTGTTTGGGTGTGCTTTGGGTTTGAGGAAATGTGTTGAATCACACATTACTGGATGTGCGTCACTTGACACATTTATTGTGAAAAATAACGAACTGAACTGCTGGAGATAATCAAATGCAGTGTTTTGGGTCTCTGTCTGTTTTCCTCTCTCTCTCTTTTGTTCTGTTCCTTTCATCCTGTGACCATTTGACCTTGGAGTCTTTCTTTTTTAAAAAAAAATAATCAGGGTTCATTTTGTGCTCCACTTCTGATCAGCCATAACATGCTGAGTTGGCGGTTTGTAAATGCCTCTTCGGGGAGCAAAACATCCCTTGTGTGTGATTCTTATGTACTGTATGTGCTTATATGCATGTTTCCTTGTGTGTTCATGCCTGATTTCATTCCCTTATCTTCGTGATCCCTGGAATATTTATCGTTGCGGTTTGGGGCTTTGAATAGTTTTGGCTAAATCGAGTCTTCTGTGTTATAAGTTCAATATGAACCACATGTTGATTCAGACACATACTCTGTCAGCTATCTTCCAGGAAGGACAAGGAATGAGGTTAATTAGAACTGAAGAGACAACAGGACTGAGGATTATTTATAAAAAAAGAAAGGCAAAAGATCCTGCGGTGCATTAGTCTTGTTCTTTCAGCTCAAAAGTGTAAAAAAAAAAAATGAGAAAGGAGATATCTGCTCAACACGTTTCTCAGGACTCTCTTTAGACACGGTGTAGTCTGCAAATGATCATACGCTGACTTTTCATCATTTCACAAAACGCACATTTGTTCCTTGTATATTGAATCAATTACCACACGAGAATGTTACATTATGTTTTATTGGTTTGGTCAGCCTATAATAACGTCAACAGATAATCTAAAACAAGAGGTTTTACAGGCAGTCCTGAAAAGGAATCATACATTAGTTTATTATAACTATTACTAGTATTATTTAGTGATGTGCAATATAGTATAGGGCCTTATGAAATCTGTATTTTATTCTAAATTCCGTTTTATTTTTTCCAAATTCATTTTTTTCCATTTTAAAATTTCTAGATACTTTTACTGGTTCAGTGAAGAAATTTTAATCAAAAAGCATGTCTAATTAATTGAAATCATGAAACATACACTGCAACAAATGCTTTTCTTACTTAGATTTTTTTTGTCTTCTTGTTTCCAGCCAAAATATCAAAAAATTCTTAAATCAAGAATGCATTTCTAGACAAGTAAAAATGATTGTCTTGTTCTTAGAAAATAGAAGTCAAAATTAAGTTTTTGCTTAGAACATGCAAAATAATCAGCCAATGGGGTAAGCAAAATAATCTTATAAATAATCTTATTTCAAGACGAAAACAAGATTATTTTGCTTACCCCATTGGCAGATTAATTTGCTTGTTCTAAGCAAAAACTCACTTAATTTTGACAATTTTTTCTTTTCTGAAAACAAGACAAACATTTTTGATTGTCTCGAAAATCCTTCTTGATTTAAGAATTTTTAGATATTTTGGCTGGAAACAAGACAAAAAAAATCTAAGTAAGAAAAGCATTTTTTGCAGTGTACACAATTTAACAGCGATTTATTAAAAGTTTAATCAAAAGTACTTCTTTTAAGGCCCTATAAAATGTTTTATTTTTTATCAAATTCTGTTTTTTGTTAATTTTTTCATTCCATTAATGATTCCATTTTAATAGTTTCATCAAATTTTAACATTTATATATATTTTTAACACACACACACACACACATATATATATATATATATATAAGAATGTTTTAATAATGGTTTTGTTATTATTATTAGTAGTAGTAGTAGTAGTAGTAGTAGTAGTAGTAGTAGTACCATAATTACATTAAGTAATATACTTCTGTCACAGTTTCTTCAAGTTAAACCAAACTTTTGTTTTGACGGATTGCAGTGAAGACCTTTACCACTCTGTGTGTATATGATATGATAATAGTTTTCACAAGAAACCGTAAAATGCTCATGAAGTGACTCTCAGAACCTCACATGTGAAACTGTGTAGTAAACAAAATGGTATACTGACCTACTTTTGATTTATTCATCCAAAATTTTAGCAATTTCTGTGACTAATTGTGTTATACAGTAGTCTAATTTGTGTGGCTAGATTCTGCAATTCCGTTCACATTTTCCACATTGTGGAAATCATATGGCCCTAATAGTGGTGCCAAGTTGACTTGTTTTTTTGTACTGGTCAACAATTGGACATCTGACTTCCTAATTTTTGTTTATAATGGTGTAAAGCCTTTGTAGTATTTCAAACTATTGATTTTTATTTTAATTTTTTGGTGCAGTTTACTTTTACATTTTACATGCCATGACATGACATTTACATGCTAAGCCTATGTAATTTGTTGTTACGTCATGGTTTGGTCAGTTACCCAGATGTGCGGCCATATTGAAGCTACTCAGATGTAAACAACAGCATTGATTGTACGGTTAATGTACTACTAAATACGTTGTTCTGCTAATTTATACTGTCTAAACCACAGTAAAATGTGTGGAAGCTGCTAAATCATATAGAGAAGTACTTAGTAAGCAGGAAAGGGTGCAAAATTTTAATAAACTAACGTTAATAGGTGGTAAAAATATTAGCCTACAATTTCACCTAACTGAATGAAAATAAGAACAAAGACAAATGTTGTGAAGATTCTTGCCCTGAAAATCCTGGTTCAGTTTGGCCAGCCACAAACACCTTTTGTTCCTTTGCTCTTTGATTTGTTATAACATTTGGAAGGCTGTACTCCAAATGTTTTTCCTGGTCTGACCGATTAGTATAGCCCAAAACCAATATTTGGCAATTTTTAGCAGCAATAATCCAAAAAATGTGTGAGTTTCATACAGTTCAGTGCCGGCAATATGGCCGATTGATGACGCGTCGTGAAAACACTTTATTGGTCATGTATTGTTTATCAATAATAAGACACAAATAGTTACAGTGTTTTCGATATTGGCCAGAATCCCTAGTGTTATTACCAATAAAATCGGGGACATTTGAAAATGTGTTGGCGTCATGGTTCCTGTTTATTTTGGTTTCGTTGCTTAGCATTTTCTTTTACGTACTTTGTTGCTGAGACTTCAAGAGTCCTGAGGAGTGTCCATTCGACATCCACACGGTTTATGCTATTCTGTGGTACAATTTCGCTAGCATGTAGTAGCCTTTCACAGCAGGCATGTCAGCACTTGCTGTGATCCATTTGTTGTTAGTAACTAGATAATGAAAACAATAAGCTAGGCTGAACTCAGATCAGTACAATGATGCTTTATGGGGGCTAGATGTGATGGAGATCATAGAACTGGCAGCAGTTGCGCTGCTTTGGTTTTAATTATGCATGCACTTACAACATCCCACACCCTGCATGTTGAAAGATTCATGGAGACAAATGTTGCTTTCATAGTATAATTGTTGTGATGAAGAATGTAAATAACATTACACAGGGTTTAATACAGTATGTCATCTGTTTGAGCATCCAGTAAGATCACTGTCTGGATTTGTATGACAAGTCTGAAACATAATTGTATTTGCCATTTGTTTCCTTTAGCGTGTCTTCAAAATTGCGAACGTAAGGGCATTGTTGGATTATGATGGAGGTGTAATTTCTCTGGTATGAGGTGCTGTCTTCTGCCTGCTCCTTTTTTTTTTTCCATAGATTATTTTGGCTGAGTCAGTGTGTGAGTTGCTCTCCCAAGGTCAAGCCCATGAGATCACGGTTTTAAAAGTAAATTATTCTCATCTGCACAAATAGGACGATCTAGTGCTGCTCGTCGTGTTCACCCCTGAGGTAATGGTAAAGGAAAAAGTTCAACAACTGACTCTGGTGCAATGTAAATGTTCTCCTTCTAGCCATTTATCTTCTAATGAGACAAAAGCAATAAAACCTCTAATTGCTTTTGAAAGGGAAATTACAGTCTGCATGTCTGGTTTTATTAAAAGACTTCTAATACTTCTCTTGGATGGACTGTCAAAGGCTCTGTGACTTTGGGTTGTTTATCGTCTGGTGTCTAGAATTGAACATTAGACTGGGTGATTACGCTCGTCTTGCGTAACCAGCCTTAGGTTCACAGTGACATGCAGTGGTCATTTATCACTATGAAATTGTATTTGAGTTCGTTCTGAGATAATACATTTGTGTACAGTATTTAGTAAATGCTAAATGGTTTATTCAGTGTTTTGAATTGTACATTAAAAGCAGAAAACACTCCCCGTGTTTATTCAGTGAGCTAAATGCATCATTTTGCTTATGCATTGTGACCCTTTTTATGACCTAAACCACATTCATTGGTGGTATAATGCCAATCTATGAAGTGAATTCAATATGTTTTTGCAGTATATTTGAAGCAACAATGTGCCTGAGAAGTTCAAAGACCAGCTTTATTTGGCCGTTCACACAATTAGGTCATTTGAAAAGCAGCATTGTTAGATACGCTGTAAGGTAAACACTGGTGAGAACGCTCAGTACTTTTATAACCAGTCTTTTGGATGAATGAAACTTAATTTTCATTATGTTCTTGGCACAAAGAAAATCTTGTCCAAACCAATGTTGGTGGGCTATACGTACTGTAGATCCTGGCACACAAACAATGTTGTTTCAATCAGTCTGCCAAGAAACTATTATAGTCCTGAAGGCCATAAATGGCCATGGAGATACATTAACGTAACGGCAATCTCTCCTACAAATCTCTAAAAGCAGCCAGAGGACCTTTTAGGTTATCGTTCGTATATCTTAATAATAGTATCTTTCCCCACCATGGCAGTTTTCAACATTATCAAATCTTAAAAACAAATGTTCTGACTGATTTACAGAATGTGTGCTGATGATTATATACCTGTGTCTGCTTTCATTTTTTGCCATCCCCTTAAGCATTTGGTATATTTAGAGGAGAACAATATTGTAGTATACAGGGAGACTTTGTTTTTGTTATTTAACATCCACAAAGGCAAAATTAAATTAATGTTCAGTGCAATTTTAGGCAAGAACCAACACAGATTCAGTTTCATATGGATGGATAGTAGTCTGAGGAAAGCCTTTGAGGGTTGAGAAAACACAGGGGGTTTCTGAGCTTATCTGTTGTGCTTTAGTAGGCAGTAGTCCTAGTACTGATCTCTATCGGAGGACGAGCTGATGAATATTTATGTTTGTTGCTTCTCATTCCATCTTTATCTCTATAAAACACCCTGAATTATGGCTGCTAATCCATTATGTCTTTTAGCTTTGCCCTGTGAGTTCTCAAGATAAAGATCTTCAATCAAGTTGGCAAACCATGGAAGATTGGGTTAAAAATTAAATTACAGAATAAAAGGACTCAAAATACAGGAATCAATAATTAATGTATTAATGAAAATATTTAAAAATATCTTTTTAAGATACTGTGATTATCCACAACACATATACAGCGTGAAGTAAACGATAAAACTGTTTGCTCTACAAACCAGTGTGCTAATAATTAAGATATTACATTAAAATAATATGGTAAGAAACACACCAATTTGCAATGTCAAACAGTGAAACAAGCGGATGAGACCGGAAGACACACCCATAACATTTACAAATGTATGCACCCACTCTTATGGTATAAAAGGTGGATATTTTTAATTTAATGTTCAGAGATGCATTTAAATGAAATTATAACAAAAATAAATATTTTCAGTGGGCTGTATCATAAAATCAGTGTAATTTAGTCAAGTGTACAGTCCAAAATTAATGTGAACAGTTCATTGGCATTTTTAAACTATTAGAAAAAATGGTAAATGGTTTAAGAAAAGCAACTGGCGAATGTTTTTTGAAGTTGCATTTTAAACGATTTAACAAAGTGTTTTATTATAAACTATTTTATTTTCAACTATTTTTTAAAAACATGAATTCAATCAACAGTTTGATTTTATTAAGTTACATTCCTAGTTATGAACAAAATATGTTTATGTACTGATTGTTTAATGTGAGTTTGTGTTTATCAAGTGTATACTTTGGAAGGGTTCATTACTAACACAGAAAGAGGTCTGTTTTAGTTTATATAGAAATATAATACAAAAACAGTTATACTCCTGTCAAGCAGAATCACATTTTGTGCCATCTTTGAATGATTTAATTTTTGAGGTAATGTACTTTCAGAAGTTGACATTGGCTTCCTGCTCCTGGACTTGTTTTCTGTTAAACAGCAATAATTTCGTCTGGATAGGAGAAAGCAGCTCAGATCTGTTTAAATGGGCAGCTTTACCAGTAATACTTTTAGGCCATGCATTTTCAGTCTGGCTTGAAATAAAGCATTCAGTAACATAGCTAAAACACAAATCATGAAAGCACTGAACTGAACTGTTTTTTAAATATAAGTTTTTGTTTTTTAAAGGATCGAACAGTGGCCAACGGAAGACTGTTTATACTTTATAGTTGGTTTGATCAATTTACCTTCTCAAATCATCAGGACTTATCTAAAATAAAATCTATAGATATAAAACAGTATAAAACAATGTTAGTTTAAAAGTTAAACCTAGATAAATGTGCGCTATTAGGCGCATATCCAATCGCTTTTGCGGAGAGAGGAACCTGAAGCCGCTTTGCGGGACATAGAGGCGCCAGCGCGATCATTTGCAAATTTTTAGTGGAAACAATTTAAAATTATCCATTTTTGCTCACAAAGGTAAGAGTAATAGATCATTCGGAAATATAAAGGGTCTACTTTTATTCGTGTGCACTCACAATATTAACAAAACGTTACAAACAGTGGTTTTATAAAATAAAGAAAACAAACATGATGCGCTTTCTGCCGTCTTGTACTTCAATAGGAGCGCAAAACAAAAAATTAAACCAAAGCTCAGCACATACATGCCTCACAAACATGATAAATATATAAATAGGAAGCTTTAAATTATTACTTAACGAAAATCTGTAAAGATTAATTTCTCTTTAAAGGTGCGTCCAAAGGGTAGATTGCAAATCAGGGTCTTTGCGACACTATCTCAGAATATACTAGTTTATTA
Organism: Cirrhinus molitorella; assembly: GCA_033026305.1. Classification (NCBI taxonomy): domain Eukaryota; kingdom Metazoa; phylum Chordata; class Actinopteri; order Cypriniformes; family Cyprinidae; genus Cirrhinus; species Cirrhinus molitorella. Next base: position 48,326,388 of record CM065119.1, read on the forward strand.
ATGAATCATTCAAATATTTTCTTACCGTTTCCCCGACGTATTCTTTATATTCATTTTTGCTGGTGCTTTGTGGCAAAATGGTGTTGTGTTGCGTCTTTCTCTTTAAGGCGGTGTGGCCGCCTTGCTCATATGCTGTTCTTACCGTTATGCTCTGCTTATAATGCCATACAGGCTTATGCTCTGATTATTCAAGCAGGTGTAGTTGCGTTGGTCAGTATTGATAACAAATGCATTTTTGACTAGGCCCACCCAATTTTCTTTGGGCCCACCCATATTGTGAATCCTGGCTACGCTACTGGTTTGCATATGTTTCTTAGCTATATGTTGACACAACCACCCTACAGTGATTAACTCTCTGGGGTCTGAGGGTGTTTTTGGGCCCTGAAGAAGTTTTGACATGCTCTGACATTTGTGCATTTTTCAGTATCTTAAAAACATATTTATGGCTAAAGTCAAGTTACATTGTAATCAGCACAAACTGGGCTACAATAATATGCAAGCAACATGAATGTACATGTTTGTGTTTTTGAGAAAACGTTTATGCGTGGTTAGTGAAAAACTAAAAAAGTAAAGTGTCTGAAAATAGGCCATTTAACGCATGCAGAACATTTGTTTACAAGACTTTTGATTTCTGGATGTGGGAGGCTAGAGTTTTTTCTACAAAATGATGTGAAAATCATCTAATTCACTCGTTCAAAGAAAACAATATATTGATGTAAATGTACCAAAGCATGTTTTTGTGATGGAACGACAATATGCAAGAGATTGACAATGGTCATGAATATTTAGTGATTCACACCTGAGAGACACAAAGAGCCCTCCCTAATGGCCCATCAATGACACTGTGACTCTCAGGTAAAAAACGAAGTGAGAAGATTCAAAGAATGGAGTTTTAGATTAGTTGTATTTTATTTACAACAGAGTATAATCAAAACATACATTACGAAGGTCAAATACACATTATTGAGCACCATGATCTAACTGTTTTTTTTTTAAGTGAAACAAGTAAATCGTACCTGACATTTAAGTGCTTGCAAAACTCATCAGTAGTTAAGAAACTTGTTTTGCACTAGAATGTCAGTATAGTTTGGAAAAAAAAAAAAAAAAAAAACAACAAACAACCATTCATTCCTGTTTTTTAATCCCCCAAAAAACCTAACTAGTCTCAATTATGAAGCTGTTTAGATTTTCTGAGCAGTGTGACATCATACTGCTCTGGTCCCACCTATATGACTTTTAATGGACTGTCCCATATGAGCATATTTCCACCCTCAGCCAGTTGTACACTGTGCGCAAAAGAGCTGGTAAAATCATTCTGGACCCCTCACATCCAGCACACTCCCTCTTTGAACTGTTGCCATCTGTTCAATGCTACAAAGCCCTGAGCACCAGAACGACCAGGCACAAGAACAGTTTCTTTCCTCAGGCAATCCATCTCATGATAACTTGACAATGAACGTGGAACACACAACACTATTATACATTCATTTGTTAATTTACACTTCTAATTTGCCCCTAACATAGCTGTACATAGTAATTTGAATATTGTGTCTTTGTTATTTTACACATTGTCTGTGTATTTGTAAATTGTTCTTTTTATTATCTGTGTCTTGTCTTATCACTGTCACTCTGTTGCACTGTGGAGCTTCTGTCACTACAACAAATTCCTAGTATGTGCAAACATACCTGGCAATAACGCTCATTCTGATTCTGATCTAAAAGTGAACATAAGAGTCTTAATTTTTTTAGGAAGTAGTAGATTAGTTTTGTTTTTGATGGTAACATGCCACCAAATACACACACACACAAAAAAGAAAAAAACGAAAGAGAGGGGTAGAGTGAGCAGTAGCTCATTATTATTTAAAGAGACATGCATCGAAACGGCTCACTGTGAACAGAGCTGTTTTTTGACAAGGTGAAAGGGTGTTGTTTTATATGACCATTGAGGATGTGCAGACACTTCATGAAGACCATAAAGAATCGTAACAAATTGTGGAAAATGGGTATCCGATGTCTTCTTTAAGTGACTTTTTCCTTTTCATTTTAGTTGTGCAGCTTTAGAGGGTAAGCTTATAAGCTAAGATCTAATCACCTCAATTCTGTTTTCAGCTCTCTTTGCATCGTTTTCATGACTTAATATCCAGTTGCTATCCACACTAACAGCTACAGGCGATTAATCAAAAGTGAAATACATCTGACTCATCATGGTACGTCTGTGTGGAGTCAACATAAGTGTGAGCGCCAGGGAACACTGAGCAGGCCAACGGGAGACTTTTTACATTTGAAAATTAAAGGGACTGTTTTTTATTACAGTCTCAGTTTCCTGCATGCGTTTTGTTTTGTCCATTTGCAATATATTTTGTGTCATTGCAAGTATTGTATTTGGGTACATGATTGTGAATCCTCAGCTGTGGATTTATGGTTTATGTAATATTGTGAACTCTGTAAGTCCTTTTGTCCTCATAATGTGGAAGAGGGAGAGAGAGAAAGACAACAGATGAGAACAGATTGTACCACTAGACTGTTTCGAAACTGTTGTTCATGTTTATATTAAGAATTTATGCATCCCAGCTGAGCTGTTTAAGTACAGATAACTTTTTGGGATAAATGTGTACAGCACAGTATGTATCTGATTAAGGATAAAGAGAAAAGTTCTCCATCACTTAGCCAAGTTAGACCATAGTCAAGTCTGAAATACTCAGTTCTGGCCTGAAAAATCACAACTGGAGTATGATTCAGAAATCACAGAGATGCCAATATTATAAGTGTGCTTTTTCTTGCAGGCACGTGGGATCTGCATACTCTCTTGAGCTACAATGTGAGAAACGCCTGAAGCTTGCATGATGATCAGTGTTTTTGCCCAAAAAAGTTTGCCCAAAAATGGAAGTTCTGGCAGCATTCACATTTCGTTCTAAACTCAAATGACTATTTTATTGACCACAAAAGGTGAGTTAATACAACGGTGTTATTGTATGGCTTCAGAAGTCTTGGAATATAGAGTACAAGTGATAAGAACTCCTTTTTTGGTGCTTTTCGCAGTCATTTTGGAGCCATTCCTCACCATTCGCTTTCATTTTAAAAAAAGTATGGTTAGTACATTCTTCAGACTTTTGTTCTGTATTTCACTGAAGAAAGTAAGCCATACAAGTTTGGAATAACATGAGGGTGAGTAAACAAAATCACAGTAGTAGGTCTCCATATGCTGGATAAACTGCTGAAAGAGGTGCATGACACGACACTCTCAACAACTCTTTGTCTGAAATGTTGCAACTTCCCATGGTCCTCTATAAGTATTCTAGATCATTTTTTCTCTCCACATTTAGGTCAACAGCATTGTTAAGAAAAACAGCTGCTGTGAAAAACGCTCAGCAACTGCAGTAACTCTAAAGAGGATGTGGGAGGTGGGCAGCTGGATGGGATGGAATGGATGTTTCACGATTTGCTGGCATAGACCACAAACTAATGCTTTCACACGCCAGATACTTTGACAATCACTTTTTTTTTTTTTAAGATTTTTCATGCTTGGTTAGCTTGTCATCAGAACATCAGGCTTGTTGTGGGGAAATAACTCACTAACTTAGTTGTCCTACTATGGGGTAAAAAGTGATTGTGAAATCACAATCAGATTTTCCAGTCTTTCTTTCTTCTTTCCTTTTTTAAAAAAAAAAACTAGCTATATGTTAGAGCCAGATAGTCTGTTCCGTGTTTCCAACAAAGCAAACAAAGCAGGTCCTTGCCTTTTGACAAATGGCACTGTGTTGCAGCAGTCTCTCTGAGCCTATTATAATCTGGAAAAGTATATGTACATTCTTGGCAGTGAGGTCTGAAGGAAACACGAGCACATTGTAGATTCATCAGCGGACTCTGATAGAAGCTGATTTCGTTCTGAACCAAGGGTTTTGTCTTAAACATGACTTCCTCAGGCCTTTCTGGCAAGCTGACATTCGCAATTGTCCTCACCCTGGGGTGCCTTTTCCAAAATGTCAAGCGACTGAATAAAGTTGTTTCTGTGATGAGCATTTGCTCTTTAGGCCGTGATAGAAGTGGAAGAAGTGACAGTTTAAGTCTAGGAAATGACCACCATGATAAATGAAAAGTATTTAAAGGTCTTTGAAAACATGTAGCTTTATTCTTTGTGTTGATGTCAATTCAACTGAAACAGGAAGACACTTTTTTTAAAGTGTCAAACTGCGTTTCGTTTATCACAGCTTGGGCAAGCTGCATTTGACAGTGTATGACAGCCACAATTTTATCCATATTGCTATAAAATAACAGCATTCTGTGTAGAATTTAAATGGGCCCAATACGTTTTATGCTCAGCGCCAACTTGCACATATGATCTGCTCCACACTATCGCGTCTTTAGACCAGGCTTCTTTTGCCTCAATGGAAAGCATATTTACACTGTCAGAATCCATTCCTATCCCCTATATAGTGCACCATGTGCCATTCAACATACAGAACATACTAATTCTGTGAACAAGTGACAGATTTCAGCCGCAGCTTCAGCGTACATTTATAGTATGGGGCGGGACACTTCAGATTCTAGAGAGCATTTGATTGGACAGAAAGTTTGATGAGAGGCTGAAGTGCAAGGTGATGTCATCCAAATCGTTTGATCCATATTAGCAGAAGCTAGAAACTGTAAGTTTTGAATGCTTATATTTTGTAAACTTTGTTATTGTTTTGTAGCACACTAGCTTATAGACAGAGCTCGGTAGAGTACTTACAAATTGTAATCAGTTAATGATTCCAGATTACATGACAAAAATTGTAGTCAGTAATGTAATCAGTTACATTACATATTTTAGGTAATCTAATCAGATTGCTTTTAGATTACTTTTGATTTAACTCATTTATCACATTGATTTAAATTTAAATTATTATCTTGTAGCATAATGATGTAAAAAAATGCAAAGAGTAAGAAAATATGTTCCATTCATTGTAATTTACACCATGAAGTGCATTAAACATTTTATTACATCAAGGTTTCCCAAACTAGGGTTCGAACAAGAACTGCAGAGGGTTTGTGGGTTTAATGAAAAGATAAGTTAATGAAATTATAAAAAAATAAATAAATAATAAAATAAATAATTTTAAAACAGTACATTTCAAGAAATGTCTCTTTACTTGGTGGCCATATTTGCAATGCCTTTGGGCAGCTCATACAAGACCAAGTCCATCTTGAAATCTCAAAAATGCTTGCTGAACTCACAATTAAATTACATATGTCAAATCAGCAACAAAAATCTTAAATTAATTGCCCCATTAATGTTGTTTCTTATGCTCAAATAGTGTTTAAAAGGCTTATTTTTCAGGTTAGACCAGCCAATGTGCATGCAAAGCATTGGCAGCGCATTGGCTGGTCTAGCCTCTCTACGGGAAATTTGTCTCTTTCATTTAGAAGGTAAGACTATTCCTCCATATTGCATGTGGCAGTTTGTCCCATTCATAAGTATAGGAGTGAACCATCATTATGTTTCATTAGTCTTTGTTTTAAATTAACAATTAAAATAAAACACTTACTTAAAAAGATTAAATATTGTTATTTACCTTCATGCCATGTGACCATCACATCAAAGAAACCGTGAACACGCAAATGTGAAACTTAATTATTGAAATATTTAATTTAAAATCTCAGGGGTACTTAATGTAAATATATGTGGTGAATAAGGTTTAGATGACAAAAAGTTTGGGAATGCCTGCATCTAAATAAGAAATAACACTGCAAAGACAAAAGTATGAAAGACAAAAGCCTTCCAAAGACACAATATACATGGTTAAAAAAACCTACCGAGTGATAATTCAAATAAAAATGAACGTGTTCATCAGTAGCTGATGCAATGTTGAAACCCTTTTGCAAATCCTGTGGTCAAATGCTGTGTCTCCTCCTGACTAATGACTAGTCTATGTGTGAATGTTCACAAAACTGGACTTTCTGAATGTATATAATCGGTAGGCTATTTTAGAAAGGAAAATGTAAAAATGAAAAGGAGAAATTAGGGAGAATCAATGAATTATGAATAATTTATTGCTATTGTGTGAATAATATGTAATCATGTAGTCCATAAAAAGTAACCGTAGTCTGATTATGAGTACTTTGAAATGTAACTTTGATTAAGTCAAGTCAAGTTTATTTGTATAGCGCTTTTCACGAAACATATTGTTTCAAAGCAGCTTTACAGCAGATTAAAGTTTGATTACAAGTACTTCATTTTTGGAATTTGATTACGTATCCAGATTACATGTAATCAGTTACTACCCAGCTCTGCTTATAGATAACCTTTAAGGCTAACATATTCATACTAAAAGCCAAAAAACTTCCATTTTCATTTCATGAGGACTTTACCGTTTTACATTTAGGGGCCAAGCACTGAAAGTGCGATGCCATTGAGTCTATGGCAGCCCATAGAACCGCTTGCAGGAAAGTTGTGAAATTTGGCACACTGATAGAGGACAGTCTGAAATGTCACCATAGCAAATTTGGAATGTCTAACTCAAACCCTCTAGTGCCACCGTTTGTTTTAAAAATCGTAAGGTGCAGTTTTTCACTATTCTTAATTGTTTGTAAAACCTATTTTTTCGAACTCATCCTAGACGGTTTGTCTGATTTTCAGCAAAATTGGCTTAGATCATCTTCAGACCATGCTGGCAAAAAGTTATGGAATTCAAGTTGATTCGTCCAACTATTCTTGATTAACATGCGAAGGAATTCTACAAAAAGTTAGCAAAATTGTGCTGGTCATTCAGCACAATGCCCTGAAGGAGCCTGAGAAGTTAATCGAGTCAAATAAACACATGCTTTTATAATTCCTGAATCCTTGCCGAGTCCAGCGATACCAAACATGCCAGGTTTTGCCTTATGGTTTGTCTTATGGTGCAACGTTGCATTTTAGCAAACATTTGCCAATATCTTAGAAACCATTACTCCTATCGAAACAAAACCACCGTAGGAATTTTGGGAAACAGAGTGCCGGCTTTATGCTCATGCCCATTTGCCAAAATTTGGTAGTAAGTGGCAAAAAAAATGCAAACAAAGTCAAACATCAGACATTTTTTCTCTTCTCATATATAAAAATGTCTAAAATTCCAAAACAAAATGAGATATTTTCACCAAATTTGACACACATATGTATGGGCACACTTTAAGGACACATAAATAATTTGGTGGGATTGTGCCTCTTGGTGTGGCTATAATTGAGCAAAACATGAAATTGCCATTGACTACAACAGAGTATTATGATATAAAATGCTACATTTTTGCAAATGCATTGGCCTACCATTACAAAACATTGTATGTATCATCAAAACCATGACCTGAAAGTTTTCAAAACGTTTTTTATCCTTGTGGTCAAAAGTGATAACCGATTAAATCATTACTAATGGTTGTTTTCATGATTTTTCACACATTTTGACTAAAATCACCTTAAAATGGCTTTAATTACTCATTGCTACAGTTGGTCCGCTGCTTCCATTGCCTAGTGCTTGGCCCCATAATTGCTGCTTGCAGCTATATCTGAAACTGAAATAGAATCAGTGTATGTAAATAGTAATAGAAGAAAAATATTTCACACAGCTTGTGTAACCATGCCTGTTCATTTTCGAAACCATATTAACTGGTAAAAGTAGCAATTATTGGATTCACTATGTGTTTGTAGTGACAAAAATAAAACCATTTCTGATGAATCAGCACACAATTTTTAATAATATTATTAAATGTGATAAACCTTTAACCTGTGTTGCTGAAAAATTTGTGAAATCCAAAGTGCATTTTACTATGCAACCAAAACAAACAACCACAAAATCAAGAACAACAACAGAAATCTACAATAGGGACGTTCACTATAAACAAACCTAAAATGCATCAGATCCACTTAAAAAATGTCTGAGCTCCTGCTGGCTCACAAATAAGTGAATGAGTGAAACAAACTATAATTAGAAAAATATTATAATATAATCATTATGAAGTAAATATTGTCATCCTATTTAAATGTTCTCTTGGGATGCTGTAAATCACAGTCAACACAAGCAAATCAATCAATCAGTAATGGTTATACAAATACACTGTCCTCCGGTTTCACAGACAGGGTTTAAGCCTAGTCCTAGTTTAAAATGTAAATCTGAGCAGTTTCAACTGAAATAAAATTGCACTGATTGGTCTTAAAACATATCAGTGCCTTTGTTTTGTCTCAAGGTGCACACCAGTAATGTTTTTTTTTCTATGCATGTTTATAGAAATTACTTAAATGTCCTAATTAAACTATGGTCTAATCCTGGTTTAGTCTAAGCCCTGTCTGTGAAACCGGGCCTGTGTCTTGTTTTTTTTTTTTCTCTCTCTCTTTAATAACATCCCTTTTTAGTAATCATGCCGTACATATGAGCACTCATCATATTTTATTTTATTTTTATATTGAACGGATGAATATGGAGACTTGGTGGATGTGCTAAAGAGGTCTTTTTCAATCTACTCACATATTTCCTACCAATGTAGAATGTTTGCTGATAATCTAATCAAAATATGCATTAAAATAGGGCCTGCCAAGCTGTGGCTGAAGTAGTCCACTTATTAAAAAGGCAAAACAAATCTTTTATCTAATTTTAAATGTACTCAGCCCTGTCCTCAGGCTGCTGTATTTTTAAATAGAATAATAAGCCTTTCATAAACAGTGTTCTTCTTTTATAAAGGTTATATCAACCCTGATAGACCCATGATTACAATTTTTTTTTTTTAAAGGAATCACTAAAAGAAGAACAGCTTCATTGTGTGGAAACATTGGAGCTCTGTGTACCACTGATCTCACTGTTTGGAGATGATGAGTCGACGAGGTATATTGATTCGTAACTCTAAATTAATCAATATCATTCACCTAAGGCAAGTATTTACTCAGTTTTTGCAGACCGGACTGTCATCAGCTCAGATGAGAGTAAGACATGGTGCAGACTTTGAAAACAATTAAATGAGTTTCCATTGACTTTGGGCATGTTCTGCGTTTTGTCTTGTGATATTGGTCTGTCCGACTATGTTTTAGTAACACCAGAGGAGGGCTTGAGACATTCCTGCTTTAGCTCTGGGTAGGAGATGTCTAAAGTATGGAATGATTGAATCTACATAATGCACTTCACAGGAGCGTTGCATGTAACTAAACCAGTCAAAGGTTATCTGCTGCTCCTTTTAAGTTTCTGTTTGTGTTTCACTAGATGTGTGGTCAAAACAACAGTGTTGTGAGATGTGAGTGACGCTCAAATCTGGAAACTTGGCACTGCTGACATTATCAAGGGCTTAACTTTGAGAGCTTCCAGACACTGAGACTAAAGTTAGAAAGCTGTCAGTGTCATATACACTGCTGAGCACATTGTGAATGTGTGTTCAGTGACTTGTATTGATAAATACATTGTAATTACATTGTCCATTGTAGATTCCTGGTCTTACAGCTGGCTTTATTTTGAATTCGCCAGGAATGCAGGGCCCTTTGATTTCCACAGTGTGGAAAAAATCCTGTCATAAATATGTAATTCATTGTATAACGCGGAACGTCACAGAATTTGCCAAATTTTAGAGGAATAAATCAAAAGTCGGTCAGTACACTTCAAATCAAAGTGCGTTATTAGTATCTGTGAATATTAAGCTGCAAAAATACTATTTAAATATGAATCCTGCATGTTTTGCATGTCTCTGTGAATGAATGGCACAGATGCACACATTAGTTTACTCCACATATATATGACTCAATACATGAGCATTATCTCTAGAACTGCTCTAAGAGTCACTTTATGAGCAAAAACTATAATCATATCATATACAAACAGAAACGTAAAGGTTTTCACAGCAACATTTAAACTGTGACAGAAACATATTACTTAATGTAATGATAGTACTACATTGACCACTAACATTATTTTTTGAGGAATGTTTACCAGAAGAAATTATTTATCAGAAAAATGTAAATACACAACAAAGTGTTTATAAAAAAAAAAAAAAATGATATTATTATCATAAAATCTTTTGTTTAAAAACCAACTAATTACACATGCTTTTGATTATTACAATTTAATGAAAAATTAATGGAATTAGGTGAAAATACAACTGAATTTGAAGGGTAAAAAACACATTTCATAGGGCCTTAAAATGTAAATTGCTGAAATGCTGTTTCATGCATGTTATTTACACTGTTAAAGAGTTGGATTCTCATACTAAACATGGCCAGAGTTTCAAAAAAACTCTGTATAACATTGTATGTATAACATTATAGTATTTTTGTGCCAAATATACACTTCCGGGTTTTTTTTTATCATGGCTCGGAAAGACGTCCTGAAGATTGGAACTCCTTGTATAGGCATTTCTCCCGGAAGAGTTTCCATTGTTCATTGATTCAATTGTTTTTCATGTCTGTGCGTTGAAGCGACCCCAATAACACAATATTTAGCCCCTGGAATGCTCATTTTATCCAGGAAACCCCACCAAAAACAGGTATTTTACTCCCTGGAATGCGATTTTTTTTTTTTTTTTTTTAATGGGGGACCCCCTAAAAAAAAGTGATTGGGCTACTTTTGGGTTAGTTTTGAGTAGCAATTGGGCGGATTTTGTTGTAAAAACCTGGCACCCCTGGCTGCACGCGACTAACTCGGGAAGAATGCCTCTAAAGAAGTTTGGTTTTGGTTGTAAGACAAAGATAACCTTGCTCAGCTTCCTGAAGAACCCAGCTCTACGTGAACAGTGGATGCAGTTTGTTTTCCAGGGTAGAAACTGAATTTTGCAAATGTGTTTGTTGACAAACATTTTATAAACTAGGCCCAGTTTGATGCTGGATTTACAGATTGTTTAATACTGAAAAATGGAGCGGTCCCAACTATAAAAGATCCCAGGTCATGATTCAGAACTGCAGATGGTAAGTGAAATGGCATCAAATGTTTGTGTTTTTATTGGCAATTGCCACGCAAGTGCTCATCAACCTTTTAACTCTGTCCACAGCGTGCCTCCAGGAGCTCGGCTGTTTTCGGAGAGAATCGTAAAGTACTACTCCATAGGTACTCCAGATTAACATGAGATTGGGTGAAACTTGTGTGTGTTATGCCCCCTTTTAAACTTTAAAAATTGCTGTTAATAATTACTTTTTAATTGCTGTTAAATTGGGTATGTTTTTTTTTTATTTCAATTAATTAGACATGCTTTTTGAATATTTTTTAAAACACTAGAAAATTTTAAACTGAAAAAATAGAATCCATAAAATGGAAAAAAAATAAACTGATTTGAAAAAGAATAAAATGGATTTCACAGGGCCCTAGGGATGTCACACCTACTGACTGTTTTGGCATAGGTCTCACACTCTTCTGTTGGCAGTTGCACTCATCTGAGACGGACTGTTGACAACAAAAAAGTCCAGGACCTCTGTCATGACATTAGGGTGAGTAAATGAGAACACCATTTTCTATTCCTTTAAGCTCACTTGCCAGCTTGAAGAACAAATGAGTTGTTTGAATTTTAAAAATATACAGTTTCATGGTTATTTTGTACTCACTCTGCAAGTTCAAGACTTGTCACAAATTAGCTTGTCAGTAGGCCAGAATTGATTTAACGGGGATTTCTGACAGCTGCTGAGAAAGTCTCTGATTCCATTTTGACTGGGAAAAAATATTGTTTCTCACATGGACAGCTGCAAATCTTCATGCCAAAGGGTTTAGGTTACGTTTGAGCAGTAGTGACAATACCTAAAACACAGTTAAAGGGATAGTTTACCCAGAAATCCTGCCATTATTTACTTACCATCACGTTTTTCCAAATCCAAAATGTTCAGCACAAGTAATTCATACGGATTTAGTGAATTAAGGGTTGATGACAGGGTTTTTCTGTTTCTGACTGAGCTATCCCTTTAAATCTGCACATCTAGTGTATAAAAATGCCAACAGATGTACATATACTGTATGTGAGAAACTTGCTCCATCCTCCTAATACAATTATCATGGCTCCAAATCCCTCGCTGGTCATGTAACATGTGGCTAATAAATTGCCACAGAGCATTACTCTGTTCAGTACACATATATTACTGTTGATTCAAACAAACCCCAATACCCCAAATCCTTTGCTTCACTTAAGCCGCAGAGTCTTTGTTTTAATAGCTTTGATTAGTGAGAGGACGCTGAAGGAATACTTGAGAAGATCCAGATGCTTTTCCTTCCCATGGCTCTCTCACAGCTTTACAGAGTATGGCATGCGGTGGATGGATGTGAGAAGGGAAAGGGTGGGAGAAAGAGAGAGCGAGCGAGCAAGAGAGAGAGTATGACTGATCTCAAATTAAACTGGATGTGGTGAAAGAGAACATAAAGAGAAAATAAAGCACGACCAAGGCACACATGCGCAGCGTAGTGGATCTGAAGAAGCTTCTTGGTGCCCTTAGGCACTGGACAGGCATATGGGTATGATCAGAAGGGCGTATTTTGGTTTTGATGGAGACCATGTTGGACATGTTGAATACTGGCTCATGGCTTTGGGGAATATTTGAGTCGATTTAGCTCAGATGTTGCACCAACAAACTGCACAGTTAAGCTACATGAAGTTATTAAATGAATACTGTGTTGTTGAAAGTATATTAAAAACGTGTTCTTTATCAATTTCTCTTTTTAAATTCTGTTTTCTAAGAAACGCTTGAGCATTTGGTTAGAAAAGAAGGAAAAAGTCTGTATTTTAGTTTAGTAAATCAGCGAATATATATTGTTTAAAGCAGAAATCTAACAAAATATTAAAAATGTTGATTTCATTTCAAGATATTTCAGAAAAATTTTAATCTTCAAAGAAATTAATGCTTTCATTTAGCAAGGATACATTCAATTAATCAAAGTGATAGCAAAGACAGTTATACTGTTACAAAAAAATGTATTTCAAGTATTTTTTTCTATTCATTTGTATTTATCAATGAATTCTGAAATCCATATAAATATTAGGCAGCACAACTGTCTATATATATATATATATATATATATATATATATACATACATCATCTGAAATCTAGATAGATTAGCTTTCCATTGATGCATGGTTTGTTAGGATTGGACAGTATTTGGCAGAGATACAACTATTTGAAAATCTGGAATCTGAGAAGAAAAAAAAAATCTAAATATTAAGAAAATCGCATTTAAAGTTGTCCAAAGGAAGTTCTTAGCAATGCATATTACTAATCAAAAAATAAGTTTTGATATATTTTTGGTAGGAAATTTACAAAATATCTTCATGAAACATGATCTTTATTTAATATCCTAATGATTTTTGGCATAAAACAATAATCAATAATTTTGACCCATGCTACTTAAGACTGGTTTTGTGATCCAGGGTCACATATAGCAGTGTTTATAAATGAACAAATTTGCTTCTCAAATAAATTCCCTTTTACGCCAAAACATAACCAAATCCTCTTTGTTCTTTTTGGCTGTGCAAGTATCTCATTTTGTGTATATGTTTCTGTCATTGTGCATTAGAACTGCAAGGGTCTGCTGTAGGTGGTGTATATTATTTAGGGTCAAAGGTTGTGGGTATATGTGTTGTGGATCCCCGGCGGACTCTTCAAACATAAGTTGACAAGAAAAAAGTAACAGCCAATCCCAGTGAAAGCCCCTCTCGCTTTGAGGGTCTGCTCTGGCCCAGACAAAAAACAATCTGGTTGTGATTGAAAAGATGACATCACCAGAAAGGTCAGAGTTGAGGTGACAATATGCGCAAAAGCGAGATAAAGAAAAAGAAGGCGAGTTAGCGTGTGCCTGTGAGCATGTGCATGACAACAGTCTGAAGGTCACATGACAGTGAAGAAAGAGTGGAAAAACAAACCAAATGTGCTTTTTCAAAACCCCATTTGCCTTTTGGCAGCTGTTGTGGCCAATAGACTGTGTGCGCAAGTGATTTGGCTTTCTGCAGATTAGCCCATTTAATCCCAAATTTTTCCCAGACATGAAAATATCCAAATCATGTGTCATTAGTAACCCTTTGAAATAATCCATATTTATTTTTTTAATTTTCTTCGGAAAAGTGTGTGAAAAATTGTGTTTTATAAGTTGGTCACAATTGTGACCGGTGGGATAATGTGTATAATGAATTAATATATTTCTGCAGTCATAAAAATGGTTATATATCTTAGCCCAGCTATTTGAAACTGTTTGGTCAAATTCTAGGGTTACTATTATTTATTAAAAAAACAAAACTATACAACATTGATAGGAATACTGAGATGAAAGACAAAAAATATATAATAATCAACGCATTTCAAATTTGTTACTTTATTGTAGCATATATCATTTAATTGTTATGTTAGTGCTACCAGTATTGCAACATCAATATTGTAACTTACTTGTAACATTTCAACTTTTGATTTAGTGCAATATTTTGTCAATGAAACATTTAGTGTAATCTTCACTAACAACTGCATTGGATTTATATTGTATACCTAAGTTCACTGTTATCCCACCGGTCACAGTTGTGACCGTCAAACGTTTACTCATCCTGTGACAACACTCAACTAAACTGAATATATGTGAATTTAAATATTAATACTAGACACCTGAGAGATAATGTGTACCAAACATTTTTGCCATATCTTTATGATAACATACTTTACTAGCCTTATGTTTTGGAGCTTTGATGCAACCATCATCGTCTCATGGTGCAAACAGGAAATAAACTGCTCTGGTCGTGTGACAATTTGCACTAACCATGTTAAACTGCACATATTTAATTGAGACCCCTTATTTTTCCCATATTTGCAGGAAGTGCACTAAAACATCAGTCAGTAAAGTGTTCAGAGCTTTTAAAATGAAAACTTTTTTGGGATTGGGATTAAATGGGTTAGCCACCTACACCCGCCTTATACAATTCAAACACGCCCACATAGATAATACACCAAACAATAACTAAAAGGTCATTCTCAGATGAATAAAAAGTCCTTAAGACACATATGTTAGCCCTTGACTTCAGAAAATCAATGAGGACAAAAAAAGTTTAATCCATCGCATCTTAGAGCTGGTATAACGTCAAACCTCACCTGCTTAACCATATCTGTGCCTAAAGCTTGATCCTGCTCAGAAAATAAAAAGCGGTCCATGAATATTACAATGAGCTGAGGGTGTGTGCTGACTTCAAACGAGGTAATCCTCCTTGGGGTTTTGCCCTGGCGCCTTGAAAGCTTTGAAACTTTGAAGCGTTTCCCTGCACGTGTGGCACTTTGAAGAGGATCCCGGGCTCATGCGTCGCGAGCACCGTTGTTTTGAGTCTTCCGTTGCATCATTCTGGCACCCTCCCTTTTGCTTTTGTTAAATTCTCAGTGACATTCAATACTCTTTCAAAGCCAGTTCTCTGCCATGAAAAGGTCAGACAGTGAGGTGTGTGTGGTTAGTGTGTGTATATGCATTGTGTGTTTGTCTTTGTGTCTTACGTACCCGTTTCCAGCTGGTCAGCCTTTCAAACACGTCATTGTCCAGACGCACCACATCACCGCATGCAGTTCTTGACTTTTAACGGCAACAGAAAAAAACGCACTCGCTTCAAAGTGCACTGTCTCTCAACCATCACTTTAGCTACCTTACACTAGACTAGAGGAATGGCTTGCAGTGTCCTTACCACAATGAATAATAGACTTTTGGAAGGATATCAGTTTTTCATGGCCTTTTTTTAATTAAGGATTTTAATCATATCCATCCAAGTCATAGAAGGCCAAAGCTTCAGCTAGTTTTTTATTCTAAAAGAATATGTACAACTGAAGAGTTCAGATGCAAAACCAGCTAAAAGCCAAAAAAATGAGATGATGATACTGAGTGAATGCTCTCGAGACATATTATACATCCATCAAATACTTCTACTTTAAACTTGCTAAAATCCCAGCCTCAGCTCAATCAGAAGTAGCAGTACTTACACAGAAACCTATACATCGGAGGCTGATAAAAATTCATTTTTTAAAGAAATATGTCAGATGGTTTTAGAGGCTTTTGCATCTGAACTATTCAATCGTAATTAATAGATGATAACCTGTTCACATCCTTAGGTTTGTAATTGTGCATTTCTTTGGCAATACTGTTCATGGCAAAATGAATTTGTGTAGTCTGAATAATCGGTAGACGAAAACCCAAATACAAGCTGTTTATTTTATGTAGCAGGACATGACACATTAGTTATTCATTTCAAACTGTTTTGTACGTCTGTCATTTATTTTCTTTTTATTATTGTATTAAGAAAACCCATAGTCAATTCTAGGAATTATTAAAGGATAAGTTCACTTCCAGAATAAAAATGTCCTGATAATTTACTCACGCCAGAGTGTTCATGTGTTTCTTGTCTTCAGTTGCAAAGAAATTAAGGTTTTATAGGAAAACCTATAGTGGACTTCATTGGGGATCAACAGGTTGAAGATCCAAATTTCAATTTCAGTGCAGCTTCAATGGGCTCTGTATGATCCTAGCTGAGAAGTAAATGTCTTTAGTGAAACCGTTGGTCATTTTCTTAAAACAATAAAAATGTATAGATTTTTTAATCATGAATGCCCATTTTGCACCAGCCCGACCTCACACATTACGTAATGATGAATGATGAAAAAGTCACATGTGATGTAGGCGGAAGTACCGACCCAGTGTTTACAAAGCAAATGTGCAAAAAAAAAGTCAAATGCTCTTTACAAAAAAAGGTAAAACAACGTTTTGAAGTTGAATTTCAAAGTTCGAGGCGAGTTTTTTTTTTTTTGTCATAACCTACCTTATTGAACCGAAGTACAGCTAATCATGTGTGACCTTTCCAGCATGATGGGTGCAAGATGAGCGTTTGTTGTCAAAAAGTATATATTAAAAAAAAAAATTGAAAATGGCTGAACGTTTTCCTAGATGAGACCCCTATTCCTCAGCTTGGATCGTGTAGAGCCTTTTGAAGCTGCATTAAAACTGCAGTTTGGACCTTGAAGCCACTGGCCACAATTGAAGTCCACTATATGGAGAAAAATCCTACTTAATTTGCAACTGAAGACAGAAAGACATTTGGATCATATGGGGGTGAGTAAATTATCAGTATATTTTTATTCTGTAAGTGAACTTCTCCTTTAAAAAGCATCATGATGGATCTCATGGTGCAAGTTGGAGTTCTCAGAAAGTTGAGTTTATGGCATGAATTCTCATAGTTCATCATTTCACAGTAACTGTAATTCTGACATGGTCAGAACAAACAAATATGACCAAACAGTCAAACAAATATGACCTATATTCAAATATAGGTTGGGGCAGTGTTGGGGAGTGACTAATTACATGTAATGGAATTACGTAATTTAATTACAAAATAAATGTAACTGTAAACTTTTACAGATACTGAGGAAAAAACTGTTAAAGATTACAAAGGGGTTACATCTGAATGATTTCTTTCCCAAATTGCATTGACTGCTCTAAACTATGAGACACAAATAACCGTTTTATTTCCCAGGGTGTATGGATGCTTTCTTTTTTTAACCCCTTTTTAATTATCACCCATCCCCTCTGTGGGACACCTAAGTTTACTTCACTATTTTACAAATAAATCCTAATCTAATCATGAAAAACTATATATCGTTGGACAGGTCTAAGATTCATAAATAGATATTTTACCGTTTTTTGTGTTTCAAATTATGTAGGAAAAGTAATAGATTAATTTATGTCATCATAACAGGAGTTCTGACCTTTGTCACAAAAAGACTTTCTTCGTTGCCTTTTTCCCTATCATGCTTTAGAAATCATGAGAAATTATATATCGCTTGAAAATCTCAAAATTCATCCTTTGAAAATTGTTTTAAAATCAGACATTGCATTACCATGGAAAATGTACATCAAAATAATATTACAAAATGTTTTCATTCAAGAATTATAACAAATTAAGTTGCATTTTCATGTCTATGTTCAAACATGGGAGTGATAGTTTAAGGGTTAAGATTATTTTTATTTATTCATTTTTTTTAAACATTGTTAGATGCCAGTGTTTCCTGTCATAGCTATGCAAAGATTTAATTAAAACAGTATCATATTAAACTATATCATGCTATGATTTTAAATCTATATTTAACCTCAGAACAATAAAGTAAAAAGAGGTGCTAAAGTTTGATTTTGTGTCGGCTGTGCTTTACTGTCACAATTCTCAAAAAATGTAATTTTAATCAGTGTGGAGTACTGCTGTAAGGTTAACCCTGCCTGGTTTAAATGTTTCAAAATGTTCAAACATCTGTCAGAGAAAAGTAGTAAAACTCATCAAATAAAAAAATCAAATAGTTACACTACTTATTACATTTTAAATAGGGTAACCTATTACCAATTTCCAATGTAACTTTGACCACTGGAGTTGCCAAATCAAACACTACAAAAAGTGTATGTTCACTTGGCTCACAGTGTATGTGAGGTGCACACAACTTCTAACATACTTTCTAAAAAATCTTGTGAAAAAATGTGTGCATAGGAAAATCCATACACATTGCACATGCACTTATATGTGAAGACCTTAAGCACATTTATAAATCTACATATATATATATCATCTTAATGAAAACACAATGAATATTTAAGTATAATCTATCTATTTGCACAGGTTACAGCACACAGCGCTATCTCTAGAGGGCCGTAGATCTTGAGCGCTGTTATTCTCCCTGAATTGACACCAGAACATTTGATTTGGATCATGGATGGTTTTAAATTCCATAACAATGACACACTATTCTCCTTAGGAATTACATACCTTTCCTTTTCTTTTCAGTAGACCTGTTCTTTTTTTGTTGTTGGTTTATACCCTAGTTTATAAAATCCTAGTTCATAAAATCCTTTGACTTTCTTGCAATTATAAAGTTTAAACACTACATTTAAATGTCTTCAGGTGTGTGTGTGTTTTAACAAAATGCCCTTTAAACCTGTCAATTTTTGTGTTTATTGTTGTGCAACCACTGCAGTTAAGACTGTGGTTCCCAAGAGTAACACAAAG
Organism: Cirrhinus molitorella; assembly: GCA_033026305.1. Taxonomy (NCBI): domain Eukaryota; kingdom Metazoa; phylum Chordata; class Actinopteri; order Cypriniformes; family Cyprinidae; genus Cirrhinus; species Cirrhinus molitorella. The sequence continues at coordinate 48,345,334 of CM065119.1, forward strand.
ATCTTATTTAAAACAACAGTGGTAGACGGATGGCTGGTCATAGAGAGCTCCTGGTGAGCCAGTTGTAATAAACATTTGAGCCCATGATACATCGTCTCCTGAGATTGTGATTCCTGTGTAAATACGCTTATATTGCTTCTCTGCTGCTTTAAAATGTCTCTGCAAATGTTCCTTTAATGGTTGGCCAACACTGTAAAAAACATTGTAAAAAAAATTGTAGAGTCAACCTAAAATAATTAGTTACCCGGCTGCCTTAAAATTTTAAGTTCAGTCAACCAGTGTTAATTTTGAGAGCAATATTTGATTTAGTTTTAGTCATAGACTTTTGACAAAAATGCCAATTCGTTTTAGTCATATTTTAGTCAACTAAATATCATTTTGTAAACATCATTAAATCTACAGTAAATGTAGTCAGCTAAACTCTAATGCGTTTAGTTACAGTGTAATGCATTTATTAAGCATTACTCTAAAACTATCGAACTTATTATATAGGTTTAACATTAAGGTTTTATCATAATAGACACAGATTTAACGACGGTGACACACAACATGCTGTTATATTAAAATTAAATGAAACCACTTCTCATAAAGAAACAAGAACATGGTCTTCTTTTCAATGCATTAAGCATTATTTAAAAACATATTTCCATAAATAAATTTAGATTCATCTTTAGGGCTATCGTGGTGTCTTTCTTTTATTCCTTGATTAACATCAGTGACTAGGACAATAGTAAATAAATTAGGCTGCTATCCCTTTAAAACCAGATGCAATGGGTGCAATGTACAGATACACGTTCTCCCTACTTTTTACGTTCAATTAAGACATAATCGACTGTGTTTACATGAACACTAACAGACAATTCAACATCATTTGTGTGTGTTTCTCAGTTCATGCAACGCAAAAGAGTGCTCACATGCTGTGTGAGACATGCTTTCTGTGTGTATGCTTCAGAAAACAAGACAGAACTCTATTCTCTATTGAGTTCTATTGCATTGTCAAATTTATCCATATGTTTGCACTTTTCTTACTTGCACATATTGACACTTTTTTTTAACGTTTTATAAGACGTGCAGCAAGTGTATTTTAGCTTGTGTCCCATCCGTTTCTACGCATCTGACCTCACGACTATGCAACAGATTTGTTCTGAATGAATCTCTTCCAACATCCTCCCTCCCTAACATTTTTGTCTGTTTTTTATTCGCTGATGAAAATGCTAATAGTTTTTTGTCATAGTTTTCATCATTCAAGAAGAGTTTATCATCTTGTTTTTGTATGTGAAAAAATTGTTGCTGACGAAAATGATTTGTCAATGAAATTAACACAGAGAAGTTTGGTCAACTTGAAACTTTAAGTTGTACTAAGTGACAATGTAGATATTTGAGTTGATTCAACTTAAAACTTAAAGGCAGCCAGGTAACAAATGAAGAGTTCAGATGCAAAAGCCTCTAAATCCATCTAAAATCTTTCTTTAAAAAATGCATTTTTGTCAGGCTCCAATGTATAGGTTTCTATGTAAGTACTGGAACTTCTGATTGAGCTGAGGGTGGGATTTAGCGAGTTTGAAGTAAAACTATTTGATAGATGTATAATATGTGTCCAGAGCATTCATTCAGTATCATTATCTCATTTTTAACTGAGATTTTAGCTGGTTTTGCTTCTGTAACGTGGGGTTTGGGTTTTGTTTTAGGATTTGTTCATGTTTTCATGTCTTTTATTTTAAAGTCCTTTGTTTGTGTCCTGCTTCCCTGTTCCTCATGGTATCCTGCCTGTGTATGCATCATGTTCTGATTGGTTCTTGTCTTGCCATGTGGTTCTCTGTTCTGTTTATTCATTGGTTGCTATGTCATGTTCCCTGTTTCTCATTGGTCGGTTTGTGCCATGTTCCCTCATTGTTGACTATAAGTAGCCCTCATGTAGCCATTGTCCAGTGTTGCCAAGTCCCATGGATTTGGGCTACTTTCATACTGTTGCCGCGGGTTGTGAAGCGACCCCAATAACATAATATTTAGCACCTGGAATGCTAATTTTACCAGAGGAACGCCATCACAAAATGTGTGTTTTACCGGGGGACACTCCTCGAAACGTGTTTGGGCTACTTTTGGGCTAGTTTTGAGTAGCAACTGGGCGGGTTTTGTTGTGAAAACCTGGCAACCCTGCCATTGTCTTTTGTCGTGTCTTAATGTTGTAACCTGCTGTTGGTGAGTTCTGTTCATGCCTCTTTCCATGTTTGTGTCTATGCCATGCCTGCTTAGTCAAATCAAGTCTGTTTCAAGTCAAGTCATTGTTTGGATTACACTTTGTTTCAATAAACTGCACTTGGGTTCATCTTCAACTCGCTCCAGTGGACTAATCGTTACATCTTCAAATTATTTTAAGTTGACTCAGGAAATTGTTTTATTTTTTAAAGTGAATACATGTTTGCAAATGCTATCTCTATACTAGAGGCCTCATAATGTAATATAGATGCATTTAAGCATTACAAAGATGGGACAGACTTTTTGTCTGCTGCATTTCAAAGTCATCTCCTTGATTCTTGTGGATGCTGTGTTTATGTGGGAAATTGTAAAGTGTAATCTGTGGCAGTATTTTCTTTCAAAAGTGACAGATTTTTTTACTTTAGTGCAGAGATTCTGTTCTGTATCATTCTGTTCACATAACACAAGTGTTATCATCTTTTGTTTGGAATGCATTCAAAGTGCACAAAACGACCCTGCAGCAAGTCTTAAGATGATGACTGAGAATTATTGTTAGATAAAGAGAGCCAGTGACTTGTTTGATGCTGTCCAGACAAGACACAAGCTCAAGGACCTGTCCAAAAAAAGCATATCTTGTGAGGTCTGCGTATTAAAAAATCTGTTATGGGACATTTACAATATGCACACTTAAGCATATTCACATATAAGTCTGAATGATTGTTATGAATCTGTTGCTTTTCAGTCTCTTGATTTAATGATGCATCACTGCAACCAACACACTGGATGAATTGCACTGTCTAATTTTTCAGTTTTGTTGCTGTGCCCAAAGACTAGCCTTTGGCAGAATACAGCTGGCTGGACTGTAGGGATCTAATCATGCCATTACTGACCAACTCTGGCAGTCCACACAGAGACACTAATCATCAACAGACCGCACTGCTTTTTTAATGTGTCACGTTCCTTGATCATGTGTGCTCTCTTTTAGGGTACTATAGACTTTATTTGTTGCTGTTTGTTGTTTATTGCATGCATAATAACAGAGAATATGCTTGAACAGTCCAGTGTTTTAGAATCTTCACAACTAAGTTTAAAGCTAAAGCCACAATAGAAATTGAATGTAACATACTCTCCAATATTTGAAATGACATGTTTGAAATCCCCTACCAAGCACCAACAAGAACACAATAGAATGCCTAATAGATGCCTCTTTGCCTCAGCCTTTAATTATGTTGCACATTATTGCACAATACACTGTCCTTGGTAGACATCAGGATGAAGGGTAATTTGGCCCATGCTGAGATTAAGCGTCTTTTTTTTGTGTGATAGTGGATTTTAGCTGCTTGGAAAGGGAGAGTCTGGTTTTGCTAAAGTGGTTCCAAGCCAAGAATTATTCCAGTAAAAGCCAGTTTGGCTCTCTATAAAACACTGCATGGGTGGGGTTCTATTTCCTCTGTCAAATTTACAGAGAAGCTTTCAAAACCCTCACGTCATGCTACTCAAGAACCTCTAAAGGGCTCAATATCTCACGACCCCATGGTGGAAAGAGAGACAGAAAAACGCTTACTCGTAATGTGTGAGTGATGCAAATTCATGAATGCGTTTGCACATTTGCACTCCCATTCAGAAGTTTTAGGGTCTATCATTTTTATTTCTTTTTATTTATTTAATTTGAAAGAAAGGAATCTCGTATATATGACAATGTTTTACTGCCACGTAAAAAATAAATAAATAATAAAAATCTATAACTACGAGATTAAAGTCATAATATTTGGAGGAAAAGTTTAGTCTAAATATTTCAAGAATAAAGTCAACATTTTGAAAATAAAGTCGAAATATTTTGAGAATAAAGTCTAAATGTTTCAATAATAAAGTTTAAAAATGAAGATAAATCATAGCAATTCAAATAAAGTATTCATTAAAGTGTGAATATTGCTAATATTTACAAAATATTTAGACTTTATTCTTTTAATTTTTTCTTTATTCTCAAAACATTTCGACTTTATTCTCAAAATATTTATTAGACTTTATTCTCATAGTTTTGACTTTATTCTCAAAATATTTAGACGTCATTCTCATAATTTTGACTTTTATTCTTGAAATATTTTGACTTTATTCTCAAATATTTTGGCTTTATTCTTGTAATTTTGACTTAATTTTTTAAATATTTCAACCTTATTCTAATAATTTTGACTATTATCATGTCGATTTTATTCTCGAAATATTTATTAGAATTTATTCTCATAGGTTTGATTTTATTCTCTGAATATTTAAACATTATGCTAAAATTTCAACTTTATTCTCAAAATATTTATTAGACTTTATTCTCATAGTTTTGACTTTATTCTCAAAATATTTTGAGTTTATTCTCATAATTGTAACTTTTTTTCTCAAAATATTACGACTTTAATCTCGTAATTGCTATATAAATTCTTGTTTAAATTTTTACTTTATTCTTATAATTTAGACTTCATTTTTGTATTTTCAAATTTATTCTTGAAATATTTAGACTTTAATCTCAAAATATTTAGACTATTCTCAAAATATTTCAACTTTATTCTCATATTGCTACAACTTTATTATCGTCATTTTGGCTTTTTTCTCAAAATATTACGTCTTTAATCTCATAATCTTAGATTTTTTTTTTTTTTTTTAACATGGCACTGAAATGCCATGATAAGAAACATCTTACTGCCCCCAAACATTTGAATTGCATTGTGTGCATTGCAAAGCCATTATTGTTACTATGACTTTTTCAAACTACTTTGTATGCCTTTTTTTTTTAAATAAATAAAAATAAATAGTTTGACATCAAACTGTATGCCAGACCCCCTGTAGTGATGTGGCAGACCCCCTCTCAGTACATACAATCTCATTGATCTAGCTTAAGGAAAATATCTATTGTTTATTTTGAGCTCATGTGCCTGCCTCTTGCGGATTACGTCTGCAGGCTAAAGGAGAACATGTTTGTAAATATCAGTTTTCGGGAAAAAGCAAGACCACATTTTCAAAACTTCAGCATGCCAAACCACAGAAATACATCATGAACTAACATTGAACAACAATTTTAACTGTTGTTCTACCATTTCAAGTTGTATAAATTAGCAGTATATAGTATATTTATTAGGGGTGTGGTGAGACACTTATCCCACGAGACGAGACACGAGACTGGGTTCATGAGAAACTTTTTTTTAAAGAAATCCTCAATTATGAAATATATAGGGAATAGTACTTTAGTCAACTGAAAAACACGAAATGCAAAATAAAATATATAGGTTCATTTTGATATGAACTTGCACTTTATCAAATTAAACTTATATTTTAGTGAATTATATGCAGTAATAAACATTTAAACTAAAGCTGCATGATTCCGGGTGAATTGAAATTCACAAAGCATCTCAGTATGACCGCTGCCATCTTAGGGGAAATTATGTAATTTGGAGCCAGAGTCTGAGCAGTAGAGTTTTGTTTGGAGCCAGAGTCTGCGCAGTACAGTTTCATTTTTAGCCAGAGTCTGCGCAGTAGAGTTTCATTTTGAGCCAGAGTCTGCACAGTAGAGTTTCATTTGGAGCCAGAGTCTGCACAGTAGAGTTTCATTTTGAGCCAGAGTCTGCACAGTAGAGTTTCATTTTGAGCCAGAGTCTGCACAGTAGAGTTTCATTTTGAGCCAGAGTCTGCACAGTAGAGTTTCGTTTTGAGCCAGAGTTTGCGCAGTAGAGTTTTGTCTTGAGCCAGAGTCTGCGCAGTAGAGTTTTGTCTTGAGCCAGAGTCTGCGCAGTACAGTTTCATTTTTAGCCAGAGTCTGCGCAGTAGAGTTTCATTTGGAGCCAGAGTCTGCACAGTAGAGTTTCATTTTGAGCCAGAGTCTGCACAGTAGAGTTTCATTTGGAGCCAGAGTCTGCACAGTAGAGTTTCATTTTGAGCCAGAGTCTGCACAGTAGTGTTTCATTTGGAGCCAGAGTCTGCACAGTAGAGTTTCATTTTGAGCCAGAGTCTGCACAGTAGAGTTTCATTTGGAGCCAGAGTCTGCGCAGTAGAGTTTCATTTTGAGCCAGAGTCTGCACAGTAGAGTTTCATTTTGAGCCAGAGTCTGCACAGTAGAGTTTCATTTTGAGCCAGAGTCTGCACAGTAGAGTTTCATTTGGAGCCAGAGTCTGCGCAGTAGAGTTTCATTTGGAGCCAGAGTCTGCACAGTAGAGTTTCATTTGGAGCCAGAGTCTGCGCAGTAGAGTTTAGTTTGGAGCCAGAGTCTGCGCAGTAGAGTTTCACTTGGAGCCAGAGTCTGCGCAGTAGAGTTTCATTTGGAGCCAGAGTCTGCGCAGTAGAGTTTTGTCTTAAGCCAGAGTCTGCACAGTAGAGTTTCATTTGGAGCCAGAGTCTGTGCAGTAGAGTTTCATTTGGAGCCAAAGTCTGCACAGTAGAGTTTCATTTGGAGCCAGAGTCTGCGCAGTAGAGTTTCATTTGGAGCCAGAGTCTGCGCAGTAGAGTTTAGTTTGGAGCCAGAGTCTGCGCAGTAGAGTTTCACTTGGAGCCAGAGTCTGCGCAGTAGAGTTTCATTTGGAGCCAGAGTCTGCGCAGTAGAGTTTCATTTTGAGCCAGAGTCTGCGCAGCAGAGTTTCCTTTGGATCCAGAGTCTGCGCAGTAGAGTTTCACTTGGAGCCAGAGTCTGCGCAGTAGAGTTTCACTTGGAGCCAGAGTCTGCGCAGTAGAGTTTTGTCTTGAGCCAGAGTCTGTGCAGTAGAGTTTCGTCTGGAGCCAGAGTCTGCGCAGTAGAGTTTCACTTGGAGCCAGAGTCTGCGCAGTAGAGTTTTGTCTTGAGCCAGAGTCTGCGCAGTAGAGTTTCCTTTGGATCCAGAGTCTGCGCAGTAGAGTTTCACTTGGAGCCAGAGTCTGCGCAGTAGAGTTTCACTTGGAGCCAGAGTCTGTGCAGTAGAGTTTTGTCTTGAGCCAGAGTCTGCGCAGTAGAGTTTCCTTTGGATCCAGAGTCTGCGCAGTAGAGTTTCACTTGGAGCCAGAGTCTGCGCAGTAGAGTTTTGTCTTGAGCCAGAGTCTGCGCAGTAGAGTTTCCTTTGGATCCAGAGTCTGCGCAGTAGAGTTTCACTTGGAGCCAGAGTCTGCGCAGTAGAGTTTCACTTGGAGCCAGAGTCTGCGCAGTAGACTTTTGTCTTGAGCCAGAGTCTGCGCAGTAGAGTTTCGTTTGGAGCCAGAGTCTGCGCAGTAGAGTTTTGTCTTGAGCCAGAGTCTGTGCAGTAGAGTTTCGTTTGGAGTCAGATTTTTATTAGAAAAAGCAAACACTAGAACATAAATCAGCATGATAAGAACTACCTCAAATGATGGAAACCATTTATGGAAAAAAAACATTTGAAGTGTAATTTGATTATTTAGTTTGGCTCACATCCCATTAGATTACATGGAGAGTGCGGGTTGTATGACCTATACTGCAGCCAGCCACCTGGGGATGATCAAGACGCTTTGGCTTTACTTTTCAGGGCTTGTATGGTACACTTGGTTTGAACGGAGATCACTCACTGCAAAATGTCGGACCACGAGATCCTGTCACAATTTAAATTATCTTATAATAATATGTTTCTGTAAAAAAGTTATTTATTGTTAGATTGTGAAATGTAAAGCCTTAATATTAACTAATTTATCCTTATTGTATGTGAGTTGGTGTCAGTGATGTTATTTCTGTAATGTAACTGAAGGACATCAGAGCTAGTGTGGCAAATCCAGTCTGATTTGTCAAAAAAAAAACATGGAGAGAATCTAATGGTTTCATGGAGTTACTTGGATGTTGGCCTACTGGCCACATCAGCAAGAGAAATTCTGAATCAACTCTCTTAAAGTCATTTGTCTAAAATAAATGTCAGCATGTATGAGAACTCCATGACAAACTGTGTTTTTGTCTGGTTCATTATATTCTGTTTGATGAACTGGTGACCTACTAAGAAGATACTGATATTCAACATGCAATTACAAAAAAAAAAAAAAAACATATTACAGATTATTTAAAGAAGTAATGCACTACCATTTAAGAGATCTTTCTCACAGTGGAGCAGTGAAAGAAGATTCATTCTGTGAAAACACTGGATTAGTCCATTTGAAGCCACTCTTTAACAGCTAAACAATTTCATAATGCGTGTGTCACATTTTAGAAGTCTTTATGGGAGGATCCAAAGGAGTTCGGGGTGGCTGTGGTTTCAGCCCCTAAACTAAGTTCCCGGTACAGTCGAGCTGACTCCACATTGGACACCCACACACCACGACATGACTCATCTCGCTGGAGCTGGTCCAGTGTGTGTGTGTGTGTGTGTGTGTGTGTGTGTGTGTGTGTGTGTGTGTGTGTGTGTGTGTGTGTGCTCACAGAGGGGGCCTGCATGAGCATACATAGTTGGACCCATCATCCAACCATGACTATCAAGTGCATCTGCAACTATTCAGGGTCCAGCCCATAACGCTACAGCGGATGCACTGGTGCAAATGATTTATTTTTGGGTACTGCAAGTCTTTATAACCACTAGGAGTCAAAGTGAATGTAAAGCGCCCGGCTGTTTCTGTTACTATTGCATATAAATGTACACATGCATGTAAACACTTGTGACCATCTGCGAAATATTTCTTCTCATCCAATGTTTTATTTGTTTAAAATGGGTCATAACCTTCATGCTTTCAAATGCACTGTAACCCAAAGCCTTTAAATATTACATCACTTTCTCACACGGTTTCTTGCCCAGCGTTCTGCTTTTATGGGACCTGACATTGTGCACCGGAGCATTTTTACATGTGGAACTAATCTACAGGTCATTAATGACTTTAGCAGGTGAAGCAAGGCAGTTCACGCTCCAATAAGTGAGAGAAGGAGAAAGACTGAGGTGGAGAATCTCTTTAGAAGATACATCAAACTTGCTTTAATTGGTCCAGGACTCTTTTGGAGTAGTGCATTGCTTCCTAAGAAAATACTAAATGTGTCCAGTAAAAAAAATAATCAGATCAAGTGCTAAATGCAATCATTTTGGGATGCAAAGAAGTGACCATGTAATCTATTCTTTAATGTCTGTCCTAATGAATGAGTTGTAAACAACAAACAGATTGTGTGGAGTTTAATCTTGTTTCGCATCTGCAGCGTAAGTAGAACCGTCTGTGGCAGCATTTGGGCTCTCAGCTATTGCAAAATGCTTCACTATTAGATTAGAATAAAATAAAATAAAATAAACTTGGAGATCAAGTATGCACACTGCTGTTCATCATCAAGTATCTTAGTCTCAGCAAGGTTCCATTTATTTTGTCAAAATGCATAAAAAAGAGCAATATTGTGAAATATTATTACAATTCAATAAATGGTTGTCTATTTTAATAAAATATTATTTATTCCTGTGATGCAAAGCTGAATTTTCATCAGCCATTACTTTAGTCTTCAGTGTCACATGATCCTTCAGAAATCATTGTAATATGCTGATTTATTATTATTATTATTATTATTATTATTATATATATATATATATATATTTGGAATCTGATATTCTTTTCTCAGGATTCTTTGATGAATAAAGTTAAAAAGAACAGAATTTATTCAAAACTGTTTTTTTTTTTTAATCAATTTAACACATCCTTGCTGAATAAAAGCAATTTCTTTCAAGAAAGAAACAATATAAATGATCTTTTATCACAGGAGTAAATTATATTTTAATGTACAGTATATTAAAAAATAAAAAAAGTTATTTTACATTGTAATAATATTTTACAATATTACAGTTTTTACCTGTATTTTTGATCAAACAAATGCAGCCGTGATAAGCAAGAAACCGTAGAAAAAGGTGATTAACTAATAGTCCAGTTGAGTCCAGAAATAGGAACATTTTTTAAACTTCTCCAGTCATGCTGTTAACATTGTTTATTTGTCTCTTTCTGCTCTCAATCAGGTTCAATTCGACGAAAGAAACACATCTGGATGGTTACCACAAGCCCTGCTGGGGGTCAAAATAAATGGGTTTTGGTGCCATCAAACAGTTTAAAGTCTCCTGGGCACAACGTATACAAGATCAGAGACTGACAAGCTCCGAAAATAACAAAAAACACCATATAACAATGCAAAATGTATTCCAGTTGATTTCAGTAGTATACAGGAATTTTGGAGACAATGGACTAAAACATTGGTTCAGATTTTGGCCTGTTTCTAAGACAAAGATGTCAAATGGCATTGGAAAAATTACAATTTAATGCACAATCATATGAAGAATTTTTATGGTGCTTTTTTTGGAGCTTGGCAGTCCTCCTTCACTGTATCAGATTTATTAATTACGGAAAAACTGCAAAAAGCTCTTAAGATCAAAACATGACTTAAAGTTGTCAGGTACACATGTAACCATGACCTACAACTTTACGTTAAAATGTTTGTAAATCACTGAAAATGATACCTTTCCTAAGGGCAGGAGATTGGCATGTTTCTCATTCGTTTCCTCAACAACGTTTCCTTATTCATATTAATCCAAACTAACTAAAGGAGGGGAGCTGGTGTGCCGTTCCAAGAGCATTTGCCAAAAACAACCCATCCCACAGGGATGATTTTTGTTTTTATTGAACATTATTTTTGCTAGAACATTAAAATTTATTGCTCTAATGAAACATTATTATTTTTCCTCATTGTTTTAAAAGTGTGTGTGAATGTGTTTCTTTTTTTTTTTTCTATGTCAGTACATCTTATCAATCTTCTGGCAACAAACTGCCTCAGGCTCTGGATACCAGAACTTGTCTGAAATCATGCTGTTAGCATTCCTGTTAGCTGAAATAACGTGTTTGCTGAAATTGTGTTACGCAAAAGTCTAGCAAAATGATGAAACGTCTTTATTATAGTGACAGATTGAATAAAATAAGTGATGTGGGTTAAAAAACTTCCATTGAACTTCTTCCTGAATTGCTTTCTTGTTTAATCTGAAGTAAATAACTGTATGCTACTAATAGCTGGATGGACTAGCCATCAGTTCGGCTCAGTGTGAACACCTGCTTTAACCCCGCTGTTCCTCAGATGGCCAAGTGCTGAAAGCCTGGGGGGCTACAGTGATAGTTTTGATGAAGTTTTGATCTTAATCAAAGACCCATAAACCTTGGGATGGAGACAGCCATGCCCTCTGGTACAGAAGAGGAGATGACTGAGTTATGGGACATGTTTACAGATGTAGGTACATCCTGACCCAGATAATGTGTAAATATGTGTTTAATGCGTTAAATGACTGTCCTACAATGTTATACCAAGATGTGATCCCTGTATGGGCCATTCTACAGAACTGCTGTCCCACAACCAAAGTTTGGACACACCCTCTCATTTAATGTTTTTTTTTTTTTTTTTAAAGAGGTCTCTTATGCTCATCAAGGCTGCATCTGTATTAAAAATACAGAAAAAAAAACAGTAATATTGCAAAATGTTATTACAATATAAAATAATGTTTTTTTTATTATTTCAATATGCTTTACAATATAATTTATTCCTGTGATGCAAAGCTGAATTTTCATCAGCTGTTACTCCAGTCTTAAGTGTCACATGATCCTTCAGAAATCATTCTAATATACTGATTTATTATTAGAATTATCAATGTTGGAAACAATATTTTTTTGCAACCTGTGATTCTTTTTTCAGGATTCTTTGATGAATAACAAGTGAAAAAGAACAGCATTTATTCAAAATATTAATCTTTTCTAACAATGCTATCACTTTGGTGAATAAAAAAAGAATAAAAATTGACTGACCCCAAACTTTTGAACAGTAGTTTATATTGATAGAAAACCTTTGTATTTTAAATAAATGCTGTTGTTTTTTTTAACCTTTTATTAATCAAAAAATCCAAAAAAAAAAAAAAAAAAAGTTTCCAGCACTGATAATAAATCAGTATATTAGAATGATTTTTGAAGGATCATGTGACACTGAAGACTGTATATGTATATGCACACACACAGTATATATATTAGGGCTGTCAAACGATTAATTGTGATTTAATCGCATCCAAAATAAAAGTTTGTTTATGTGTGTTTACTTTGTTTATTTATTATGTACATATAAATACACACACCTCTAAATTTCTACTAAAGAAAATGATATTGAAATAATTTTTGGATTTTTTTCCCATTGTTTTTAAAAGTATCTATTTCATTCTTTTAAAAAGTTCTAAAAATTATTTATTTCTTTGTAAATTATGAAAAGCATCTTTGAGCTAGGTTTAGAAGCATCTAAAGTCAGTGCACTAAAAATTTTCACCAGTTTCAACTTAAAAATTTAAGTTCAGCAGCTGCCTTAAAATTTTATGTTACATCAACTTAAAACTGCAAGTCATTTCAACTCACTACAATAAAATAAATTAAAATGACTTGTACTTTGAAGTTGATTTAACTTAAAATTTTAAGGCAGCTGCTAAACTTAAGTTTTTAAGTTGAAACTGGTGAAAAGTTTTTAGTGTGTTGGGAAAAGTTACTTTTAAAAGTAATGCAGTACAATATTGCGTTACTCCATTAAAAAAAAGTAACTAATTACGTTAGTTACATTACTTTTGCAATACTTTTTAAATTTGTCAGGGCTTGCTTGTTTGTTTTTAATATAAAAAGTTTGATTTTTATCAAATGTAAAAGCCCTTTCACAGTAAATAGTAAATTCACGTCAGTACAGCAGAACTGCAGTAAAAGGAAGCTCAACACTCTTTAGCAATGAGAAAAATTAAGCACAAATGTTAATCTAAGTTTTGGTTATTATTATGGTTGAATTGGCTCAACAAAGGTCAGCAGCAAAGACACTGCTTAATAAAATGGGATTAAATACATACTTGAAAAAGTAACTCAGATTTTTTATTGTAAATAAGAAAGTAGTGCATTACTTTACTAGTCACTTAAAAAAAATTGTAATCTGATTACACAACTCACGTTACCTGTAATGCATTACCCCCAATGCTGAGTACAGTTATGCATTTTTTTTATATATATATTATTATTATGCAAGTTAAAATTCTGTAATGTGATGTGGTCACTAATAAAAGCATTACTATCACTACTGAAAATGTGCAGTCACTATGAAACATGGGATGTTTTGTCAAAAATAAAAATATATTGAATTGTCAACTAAGTTGTTATGATAGTTTTTGGTTCAGTGTATATTATCCTTGAGTCTGAAATCAGCATACTCAACATTTTGCCTTTTACAAAGAAAAACTGAATTCAAAATATAATTCATAATATTGAAAATCTCATAAATTACACTTGAAATATTGTAAAAAATGTAATTGTTCTTAATTTGCCTCTGCAAAAAATGTTATTAAGCAGTTTACGTACATACAATTTTTTTTGTTTGTTTGTTTGTTTGTTTGTTTGTTTTTTTGGAAAAAGACAATTCTAACTCTGACTTTGCACCTATTTGGTAAAATAACAATATAGTGACAGTAAGTTGCTTGTATATCTACACACAAAATAAAAAAAAATATTCCAAATGTTAAGCCATATGATAGATTTGTAGGAGGAGCAGACTAGTGTTTAAGCTTTCTTTAGAAGAACATTTGACAGCCTTGAAACCATAGGGTTTTGATGTTTAAAATGTATGCAACCCAAACAATGTAGTTTGTATGTAAAACTGCTGATTGATTCCATCAAACATTTGTTAGACTCCACCAACTGAAAGATTCTTGGATCAGAGATCTTTTTGAATATGTCATGTTAAAGAAGTAATTCAACGCTGGAAAGAAGGACGTCTATACAGTAGAAAGGCAGTTTAAATGGTGCCACATTACTTTCATCACTAAGAAAAAAAACTGCAATGGTGGGGATACAAAATTGCGGAAATCTTTGGTTTAACAAAAGCCCTGGTTTAACAAAATCTGTCAGAAGGTCACTTTTGCTGACAAATAAACCATGGAGGCATGGGTTCAGACAACATGGAGGAGTACACATTGTTCGTTTCTTCTACTGACATTGTAACAATATAAAGCTGTTTGAAAATGGTTAAACTTGTCTTTCAATGCATTTTTATTTTACCTTTGTGTGCAAAGTCCCATTATTCCAGCTGTAAAACATTGTTCTTGGCCCATTTGTCAGTTTATTTATTTGTGCATTGCTGTTGTGGTATGTTTGTACTGCATTTTTTTTCTCTTTGCAACTCTAAACTCAACATATCTGAATAGTGTCTGGCATTGAATACTAGTGTTTCATTTGAATGGCATTTGTTGGCTACAGCTAGTCGCAATGGTAAAAGTGCAAGAATGCTGAATGTTGGAATTCGAGCTTTCCTCTATGCGTGATTGAAGGGTCACGACATTGACCCTGGAGACTTGTCCCTGGTCGTGACCTAATTTAAACTCGGTGATCAATCATAAATCTGGCCTTCAAAACATGTGGGTTGAAAAGAAAGAAAATACATGGAGTGATTTCTCTGGAGGGCAAACCAGCACAAGTCTAGATAAGCAGGACTTCATAAACGTCCAAAACAACCAAAAAGGCCAATTTGCCTTTTACTAGTGCTCTCATTTGTGTTTTTTATGACAGCAATTGTATAAGGAGGGCTCTGGTCTGGCTCTATTTACATTAGAGGTCAAAAGTTTACATGCACTTTGCAGAATCTGCAAAATGTTAATTATTTTACTAAAATAAGAAATAATAATAATTCTTAAGTGCTGTACTAAATTAAAAAAAAATATGACATTTAGGCAAAATAAGAAAAACATCTTTATCTTTTATTCTGTTCAAAAGTTTACATTCCTGGCTCTTGTATTGTTTTGTATTTTTTTTTTTTTTTGGAGCATATGAGTCCCTCAGTTGTCCTCGGTGTAAAAAGATGGATCTCAAAATCATACAGTCGTTGTTGAAAAGGGTTCAAATACACAAAAATGCTGAAAAAACAGAATTTTTGGGACATGAAAGATTTTTCTGAAGAACAGCAGGCAGTTGAATTGTTCAGAACAAACAAGGGACTCATAAACAACTATCACTAAACAAAAAACACTGTGGATCATTCAGGTAACAACACAGTATTAAGAATCAAGGGTATGAAAACTTAATTTTTTTATAAATTCAACTATTATTTTCTCTTGTGGACTATATGTAAATATCTTACATGTGAAATACCTTATTCAGGTCAGTACTAAATAAAAATAACATGCATTTTGTATGATAATCCCTCTTATTTTGCTAAAATAATTAACATTTTGCAGATTCTGCAAGGTGTATGTAAACTTTTGACCTAACCATCCATCTAATAATCTATATGCAATAGATAGATAGATAGATTGATAGATTGATTCTATCAAAATTCTATCGATGTATAAATATATGCTGTTTTGGGCTTCCAACTTCCAAATTTTTTTAAATAGCCATCCCACACACCTCAATACCCAAGCAGTGTTGAAAATAATATAAGATAATATACACTCTGTCAAATGCTTCAGCTGACAGAGATCATTGAACTCATAATGCTCTATAATTTGTTTATATAACAGGATACTGCTGTCTGAGAGCAGCTATTAATGCTCTTCAAGGATTCTCCTTCAAGGTTTTGGTTATTCTAAGTATATAGTCTGTAACTTGTAAGACAAAAATCATCAAATAGTCAGGTAAGAGCTTGGCTGGTAAAATATCCGAACCTGTAATGTAACCAACAGGGTACTGTAGTTCACAAGAGCAATAATTTACTAATAGCAGACAGTAATCAGAGGTTACAATCAGGGAGATGAAGATTTTATGAGCGCTTTCATTGGGCTCAGATGTTTCTAATAAAACCTATTTCATTCCAAACCCCGAATCCCCAAGGGGCCTCCTAGCTGTTTTTCACATAGCAAAAAGTTTAATGTTTGAGGATAATTTTGAGAATTAATTTGCCGAATGCTCTAGAACTCTTCTCTTTGAGTGAAGCGGAGAGTCAGAATCACAGTAGGAATGGTAACTTTGTTTATTGCCTTTGAGAAAAGTAAACATTACTCGGCAAAAGAAGTTTTTCCATCTGTTATTATTTGTTGTAACCATTTGCCGAGTGCCATTTTATTAAATGTCATGTTGTCAGATACTAGACTAAAAGGCCTGTTAGCAGAGGCGTAGGTATGATTGTGCATTTGACTGAGTCACTAGACAAATGTGTGGGCCTCCAGACAAATATTAAAAAACCACCAATTGCAATAAAAACCTTTTTCCCCCTTTTTATTTGCATGAATGTTGAAAACAGGCTGATGCACCATGCGAAAATAAACAGACCCATTATCTCATCAGTGCGTGATACTCTACACCTCTGATTAGCTTCCTCAATTTCTGAGCAATGAGAACTCACAACGCTGTGTAATTTGTTTATAAAGCTGAAGACAAGGAGTGTGTAACACTGAATGATGCAATCAATCAATTCTGTAGCAAGGTGGGCATGGCTAGTAAAATATCTCAGCCCGTAACGTAAACAGGGTATGATATTGATTTATTCTACAGGGCAGGGCTCATGAGTTTTCAATTATTTGGCAGTCAATTACGTTTTATTGTTTTTCTGCGTATTACTAAATGCATGCAAAAAGTCCCTTCGTTAAGTTTCATATTGCCCGGATACTGCTTTGCGCAAAATAAATGAGGTCTAAGATAACTCTTTTGTGTTATCCGTCTCTTTCTAGAAAAGCGGCAGTGGTTAGATCAGAAGTATCCTTTTTAGCTGATTAATTATATATCCTCAGCTTCAGCTTGTGCCTGTGCAAAATTTTGCTACTCACTCACCTCATGTTTAGAGCAAAACATCAAAACATGTTTTCAATCTTTGCCTCTTACAATCGAAATCTCGACCTGTTTTGGAAAATGACGACATACCTTACAAAATTATTATGCTCTACTCAAGCCAGTTAAACTTATTGTACCATTGAGCAGTTAAAGTCTTTGTTGCAGGGAATGGCTTTAAAGTTTTCTGGAATGAAGGCTTATCAGTTGAATAAAGAAAAAAAGATCAAATTTCACACCATTCACAGTGTCAAAAGAGCTGAAGAGTTAAAACTCAAAAGATCCGCTTTAGATTTGTAGTAATATTTAAGTATACAACGGTGTGCATTGGGAATGGCGTGGGCTTGCTATATGCGCCTGTCTGTTAGTATTTTGGGGTAAGATCTTGCTTAGGGGGAAAGCTGTAAAACTAAAGGCTTTTAATGGTTACAGTCAAGGGTGGGACGGCTTGAAAAAGGTCACTTGGGTTTAAATCTGTTTAGCTGCAGATGCTGGGAGAGAAAGGTTCTTTAAGGTTATACAGCGGGGTGGATCTTGTTCTTAATTTTATTTGTTCTCTCTCAGCGTTTGGAGAAGATTCTTTTATTCAAACTAGATTGTAGGCTTTAGCTAATCAGTTTAATGTAAAACCCCCAGATCTGACAGAATAGTCTGTTTAAAATCAATTTCGCCCTCTGAAATGGATCCCGTGTCAGTTCACGTCTTGGTTTATACAGCAGAAATGTAATGTTTACAATCGTTTTAAAACTCAAGCTCAGGTGAAAATAATGTTAACATTGGACCTACATGCGAAACTGACGTACGGCTGGATTTAGGAAAACAGCTTGAAACTGAAAAACTCAGGAAATTCCTTACTTTTCTTCACCTCCAGACCACATCATCAACATACATCTGCCAAGGACTTGTCAGTTGAGCAAATGGTGAGATCATTTGAAATAGGTTGGAGCAGGTGCAGTGGTTTTGGTGGGTGATGCCTATGTTTTTTTCATTTAAAAGAAACCCAAAAAAGGCACCTAGATTAAATTTGAAGCATTCTCTCACTGGGATGTTATTTAAAACATTTATGTAGCCTGCAATTGAATAATGTAGACACTGTAGACATTATATGCTTGTATAAATAAAAAGATTTTACAATACAATTCATAAACCAAGGTGGTGGATTATAGACTGTTGTAATTTTTGTTTAATTTATACACTTCCGTCTGAAGCTTTTCTTAAATAATGCTGTTAAAATTAGAAGTATGAAAGTAATAAAGCAATTCATGCTTAAAATCAACACATGTATCCAAAGAGCTCAAAAGAGTTAAGTAAACATTTTTTAGAAACAGAATATGACCAGTCAGGTTCTCTAAAGCCCAATTCAGACTACAGTTTTAGCCCGATTTTGGCACAATCTGCTTGATGTAGTGTGTCTGGATTTGTAAACAGCAATGGGTGTCGGGAAGCAAGATTCAATCTTTTCATCTCGTGTAGTGACAACCAATGCCACGTCTGTGACGCTCTACAACACCATCACAGAAAGAATTTTTTTTTTTGTCGTCAGAAATGAGTTCTGTCACATTTATGACACCCCTGTTGGAAACCCCCCAGCATATTCTGGTTAGGTATGATTTGAAGCTTAGCTGCTTGTTTACGATAGTCCTTAGCTGGCATTGAGCTGGTCCTTAGTTGGTCATGTGCTGGTAATCAACCAGCTCGTGCTCAGGACATGACCAACTAAGGACCAGCTGAAACCAGCAGCCATGCTTCAAAACATACCTAACCAGCACATGATGTTTTTTTTTTTCAACAAGGACTGGCTAAAGATTTGCAATTTGGTCAGTTATCTGGATGCACGGCCCTATTGGCAATACTCGGATGTAAACAACAGCATGGATTGCACGGTTAATGTGCTACTGAATACGCTGTTCTGCTAATTTGTGCTTGTCTAAAGCACAAAAAAGCATGTGGAAGCTGCTGATGCTGGTATGCTGGTTTAAGATGGTCCTTTGCTGGTTTATGATGGTTCTTTGTCGGTCCTTTGCTAGTTTAAGATGGTCCTTTGCTGGTTTCAGATGGTCCTTTGCTGGTTTAAGATGGTCCTTTGCTTGGTTCAGATGGTTTATGATGGTCCTTTGCTGGTTTAAGATGGTCCTTTGCTGGTTTATGCTGGTCCTTTGCTGGTTTAAGATGGTGATTTGCTGGTTTAAGATGGTCCTTTGCTGGATTAAGATGGTCCTTTGCTGGTTTGTGCTGGTCCCTTGCTGGATTAAGATGGTCCTTTGCTGGTTTAAGATGGTCCTTTGCTGGTTTAAGATGGTCCAAGCTGGTCCTTTGCTGGTCTATGATGGACCTTTGCTGGTTTAAGATGGTCCTTTGCTGGTTTAAGATGGTCCTTTGCTGGTTTAGATGGTCCTTTGCTGGATTAAGATGGTCCTTTGCTGGTTTAAGATGGTCCTTTGCTGGTTTATGCTGGTCCTTTGCTGGTTTAAGATGGTCCTTTGTTGGTTTAAGATGGTCCTTTGCTGGTTTAAGCTGGTCCTTTGCTGGTTTATGCTGGTCCTTTACTGGTTTATGCTGGTCCTTTGCTGGATTAAGATGGTCCTTTGCTGGTTTATGCTGGTCCTTTGCTGGTTTAAGATGGTCCTTTGTTGGTTTATGATGGTCCTTTGCTGGTTTAAGATGGTCCTTTGCTGGTTTATGCTGGTCCTTTGCTGGTTTAAGATGGTCCTTTGTTGGTTTATGATGGTCCTTTGCTGGTTTATGCTGGTCCTTTGCTGGTTTATGCTGGTCCTTTGCTGGTTTAAGATGGTCCTTTGTTGGTTTATGATGGTCCTTTGCTGGTTTAAGATGGTCCTTTGCTGGTTTATGCTGGTCCTTTGCTGGATTAAGATGGTCCTTTGCTGGTTTAAGATGGTCCTTTGCTGGTTTAAGATGGTCCAAGCTGGTCCTTTGCTGGTCTGTGATGGACCTTTGCTGGTTTAAGATGGTCCTTTGCTGGTTTAAGCTGGTCCTTTGCTGGTTTAGATGGTCCTTTGCTGGATTAAGATGGTCCTTTGCTGGTTTAAGATGGTCCTTTGCTGGTTTATGCTGGTCCTTTGCTGGTTTAAGATGGTCCTTTGTTGGTTTATGATGGTCCTTTGCTGGTTTAAGATGGTCCTTTGCTGGTTTATGCTGGTCCTTTGCTGGTTTAAGATTGTCCTTTGTTGGTTTAAGATGGTCCTTTGCTGGTTTAAGTTGGTCCTTTGCTGGTTTATGCTGGTCCTTTGCTGGTTTATGCTGGTCCTTTGCTGGATTAAGATGGTCCTTTGCTGGTTTATGCTGGTCCTTTGCTGGTTTATGCTGGTCCTTTGCTGGTTTAAGATGGTCCTTTGTTGGTTTATGATGGTCCTTTGCTGGTTTAAGATGGTCCTTTGCTGGTTTATGCTGGTCCTTTGCTGGTTTAAGATGGTCCTTTGTTGGTTTATGATGGTCCTTTGCTGGTTTATGCTGGTCCTTTGCTGGTTTAAGATGGTCCTTTGTTGGTTTATGATGGTCCTTTGCTGGTTTAAGATGGTCCTTTGCTGGTTTATGCTGGTCCTTTGCTGGTTTAAGATGGTCCTTTGCTGGTTTGTGCTGGTCCTTTGCTGGTTTAAGATGGTCCTTTGCTGGTTTAAGTTGGTCCTTTGCTGGTTTATGCTGGTCCTTTGCTGGTCTATGAGGGTCTTTTGCTGGTTTAAGTTGGTCCTTTGCTGGTTTATGCTGGTCCTTTGCTGGTTTAGATGGTCCTTTGCTGGATTAAGATGGTCCTTTGCTGGTTTATGCTGGTCCTTTGCTGGTTTAAGATGGTCCTTTGTTGGTTTATGATGGTTCTTTACTGGTTTAATCTGGTCCTTTGCTGGTTTAAGATGGTCCTTTGCTGGTTTAAGATGGTCCAAGCTGGTCCTTTGCTGGTCTATGACGGTCCTTTGCTGGTTTAAGATGGTCCGTTGCTGGTTTAAGATGGTCCTTTGCTGGTTTACGCTGGTCCGTTGCTGGTTTACGCTGGTCCGTTGCTGGTTTAGATGGTCCTTTGCTGGATTAAGATGGTCCAAGCTGGTCCTTTGCTGGTCTATGATGGTCCTTTGCTGGTTTAAGTTGGTGCTTTGCTGGTTTATGCTGGTCCTTTGCTGGTTTAGATGGTCCTTTGCTGGATTAAGATGGTCCTTTGCTGGTTTATGCTGGTTTAAGATGGTCCTTTGTTGGTTTATGATGGTTCTTTACTGGTTTAAGCTGGTCCTTTGCTGGTTTAAGATGGTCCTTTGCTGGTTTAAGCTGGTCCAAGCTGGTCCTTTGCTGGTCTATGACGGTCCTTTGCTGGTTTAAGCTGGTCCTTTGCTGGTTTAAGCTGGTCCTTTGCTGGTTTAAGATGGTCCTTTGCTGGTTTACGCTGGTCCGTTGCTGGTTTACGCTGGTCCGTTGCTGGTTTAGATGGTCCTTTGCTGGATTAAGATGGTCCTTTGCTGGTTTAGGTGGTCCTTTGCTGGATTAAGCTAGCCCTTTGCTGGTTTAAGATGGTCCTTAGCTGGTCATGTGCTGGTCCTGCACCAGCATAAACCAGCAAAGTACCATCTTAAATCAGAGTACTTCGTAAGCAGGAAGGGGCACAATATTTTCACAAACTAAAGTTAATAGGTGGTAAAGAAGGAAATAAGAACAAACAAAAAGTTTGGCCAACCACAAACCTTTTGTTCCTTAGTTTTTTGCACTTTTTTCTTGATTTATTATAAATTTTGGTAGTCTATAGCAGTGGTTTTCACTTTTTTAAGAGCGACCCTATCTATCTATATATATAGATTGGAAAGCGTGCAAAGCTTAATCACTAAAAAGCAGACAATCATTACAGTTACGTCCCAGGACGTATTTCTTGTTTAATTCCCTGTTTACATCTGTGATGTATGTGATCACCATTTATTTATTTATTGATGTATCTATGCTCTGCAAAGTGGTTGTACTTTTTGTTCTCTCTCTCTCTCTTTCTCTCTCTTTCTCTCTCTCTCTCTCTCTCTCTTTTAGCCAGGTTTGGATATCAGCTGTGCATGATTAACATCAAGCTTTGGGAATGATCTGATTGGTTGATGAGATGGGAGCTGGTGTATAAAGCTGAGGTGCAAAGCCAGACAGCTGAGAGAAACTTTCCTCCTGCCCCAGCATGTGATTGTTGAGTTGGTGTGTTTGTAGACTGTTGTGAGAGTCTAAAGCCTTGACTTTGTGTTGCTTCTTTTGTAATCCAATTTGATTTGTGCCCAATGTGACTCTGTTAAGCTATACTGTTCAAATTATTTTATTGTTAACTACATTTACTTTTGGAAGCTGTAGAGAGGTGGACGCCATTTTCTTTGTTAACTGCTTTCTCCTGTTTTTGGATAGATAGGGAGTGAGGAAAGAAATATGTTGTTTATTTGTTTTCTTTTATTCAGGTAAGTCAGTTTAATTGTTTGTTGTTTTGGCCTGGTCCCCTCTTGAAGGTTTGCTTCCGTTTTTCTTAAGAGTCAATAAAAAAGTGTTTTTCTTTCAAAGTTTTCTTTTGTGATTGCTGACTGGGACAGGAGTAAAGTCCTCCACAAAACCTTTTTCTGTTGCACCCTTTTCTCCAACCCTAGATGAGGAAAGAATGTAACACATCTCTGAAAATTCTGCTATGATCCATAAATCTTGTTACACAGCACAATGCTGTGCTCTTATTTACATTGCATCTACACTTGATTACAATGTGAGCATCCGCGAGTTTCCAGAACTCAGGACTGAACAAAAATTTAGTGAGTGGATTCTAACTAACTCAAACCCAGGGTTTGAAAACCACTGGTCTTTAGTACTCCAAATGTTTTTTCCGGTACAACCAATTAGTACGGCCCAAAATATGACAATAATGGGCCATTTACAGCAGCAATAATCAGCAAAATATGCAAGTTTCATTTGGTTCAGTGGCATTGTTTATGTTCAGTGCCGCCAATATATGAACGATTGATGACGCATCGTGAAAACCCTCTACAGGATCACAGAAGCACCTTCGTACATGCTTTCAAAGTGAAAAAAAAAAAATTAAAATAGAACTGGGTGTCATCTTTGATGACCAGTTGTCTTTCAAAGATCATATTGCAAAGACTACTCGATCTTGCAGGTTTGCTTTGCACAACATCAGAAAGATCAGGCCCTTTCTAACAGTGCAGGCTACACAACTTCTTGTCCAGGCCCTTGTCATCTCCAGACTGGACTACTGCAATGCTCTTTTGACTGGTCTTCCATCATGCACAATCAAACCTCTACAAATGATTCAGAATGCAGCAGCACGGCTGGTCTTCAACGAGCCCAAAAGAGCCCATGTTACACCTCTCTTTATCTCCTTGCACTGGCTCCCAATTGCGGCTCGTATCAAGTTCAAGACCCTGATGCTTGCATATAGGACAACCACAGCTACTGCACCTGCTTATCTGCACTCGCTATTGCAAATCTACTCCCCCTCCAGAACTCTGAGATCTGCTAGTGAGCGACGCCTTGTGGTACCATCACAGAGAGGTGCTAAATCACTATCCAGAACATTCTCTTTTACTGTTCCTGGCTGGTGGAACGATCTTCCTACCCCTATCCGGAATGCTGATTCCCTGACAAGCTTCAAGCGACAGCTTAAAACTCATCTCTTTCAACTCTATTTGCTGTTACCATAAAAAAAAAAAAAAAAAAAAAAAAATTAATCTCTTTATTCCTTCCCTTTCTAGCTTGTACTTGTCTGAAGCACCACTTGAAATCTGGTATTATAGCACTGCCTGTGTCTGTTTGTCTCCTTAAGAAGAATCGCTCTATGTTCTCCCAACTGTATGTCGCTTTGGACAAAAGCGTCTGCCAAATGCCTAAATGTAAATGTAACTATTTTATCTCAGTTCTTTTTGACAGTCTATACCAGAGGTCTTCAACCCTGTTCCTGGGGACCCACTATCCTGAAGAGTTTAGCTACAACCCTAATCAAACACACCTGACGCGGGCAATCAAGCTCCTCAAGACTGCTTGAAAATTGCAGGCAGCTGTGCTGAAGCCGGTTGCAAATAAACTTTCCAGGCAAGTGGGTCCCCAGGAGCAGGGTTGAAGACCTCTGGTCTATACTCTCTTCCTCATGCAATCTAGATTTGTGTCCACTGTCAGGTTTTCTTTTTTGGAGGGCTTTGTTTTTTGACGACAAGACAGTGTTTGCTAGCCATTGTTTATTTATCCTCATGCCACCTGTCGCATGTTGTTAAAGACACCGTGTGATGAATGGTCAGGTAGCAACATGTCTGACGTGTTTCTTATTCACAAGATTTTAGGAGTAAAAATCACATATCTGACATCTTGATTTTCACATGTCGTAACTGACGAAAAATTTGTGTAGTCTAAACCGGACTTAACACTATAATAGTCTAGTACTGTTTGGACAGAATTTCATTCTTGCTGTCTAAGCTGAGTCTCTTTGATGTGTCAGTGTTATTCTTCAATAAGAAAAACAAATGTATCGTTGCACTGGCCCAAGTTGTGGAGACAAAGTTGACTCACATGGATCTGTTTGTCATTTGTTTATTTGACTCTGCTCAGGGTTTACCTCATCATTGAAGCTGATGTGCGAATGCAGAAATGAATTCTCTCACACCAACATCTCGGGTGACGAGGCAGGAGTGAATTGATGTTGTTTGCGTTTTCTTTTTGGTTGATCTTGCTTAAGCCACACTAATGTCTCCAAGGGTAGTCAAGTGACTTATTTGCATGTATGCCTGGAACAAATAAACATTTGAGCCAAGAAACTCTGTGTAAATACTGATGAGGCGCAGTGAGTTCATTGACTGAGACCTCCCTGGTCGTCTGTGTCAGCATCCCTGCATTTAATTAATGACTGTACATATCCTGCTCCTCTGTCATTTTTTTCTTCTTAAAATGGGGGGTTTCCCAAAATGGGGGGTTTATGACTTTTAACTTTCATAAACAAAACCATAATTAAATATGAAATCAATCCCTTTTTCAAGAAGACTTTTACCAGTGGTACAGTGCAGTTGAGGCATAAAATGTCTAGATTTTTTGATCATGGATTGGTTACTGAAAATATAGTTTCTTTAACCCCCTTTTAGCAAAAAATAGTACTAGTAAACCGTATGAAAATAAAAATAAATGTAAGCTGAGGAGTCTTCTATAACACTGAAGGGGTTCATAGATATGGATATGAGACAAGAGTTTATATGATTTTTAATTTTTACCTTTGTATTTTCTTAAAGCTTCCGTTATAATGTATAAAACACATTGAAGATGCTGAAAATATTACAGTAATATTAACACAGAAGGTCATTTTCACTACAGTCTATCCACCTTTTTCTTCAACATTGAAGTAAGCCTATGAGTGAGACTTCCAATTTATTATCCGCAATAGGGAATAACTACGATAATACATTAACGTGATATGGTAAAGCAATATCAAGCAGCAAAACAAGCTGTTTTGTACTATTAAAAATAGCTGGACGTGGATTAGACTGGGAGCCAAACCCATAAAATGTATAAAAGGTCCACTCTTACAGGAAGAAAAAGGTGGATTTGTAAGTGAATGTGAGTCTGTGGAATAATGCAGGAGACATGAAAGTAGCATCAGTTACACTTATCCAAATGAATGGACTGAAATACCACATTGCAAATATTAGCCAATAGCTGACTACTGAATGTAATCACTGACCAATCAGATTCAAGCATTTCAAAGAGTCGTTTAATTAGTTGCCTCAATAGCACATTTTGTGGACTGTTACTTTCTCCATAACCATGTAAGTGTTTATGCACTCTTTTTGTTTTTGCACCTTTCATTGAAACTCTGTCATTCTTTTATTGTCCTTGTTTTATCGTCTAATTATGTTAAAGCTCTAGAGCTTTTGGACTTTTAGCAGTGCACATCTAATCAGTGTAAAAATCACTGTCTTTATTAGTGCAGCCTTCAGGCCCAGATTTATTAAGTCTAGCTGTTTGTTTGTTCACCATAAAACTGCATAATTCAGAGAGTTCAGTGAAAACTGCATGTTTGTTAGACTCCAGTTTTCCATCTGAGAGAAATTGAGAATGCAGGAATCCCCCTAACTGTGTCAGGTTGTAATGAACCTCACTCCTGCAGAGAGCTCTACTTATAGGGATTTATAGCACAGAGGTATGACTTCATCGCTCTCTCTTTCATTTCACTGTACGCTTCTCTTAAGATGTCCTGCATTGCAAGCCATCGAGCCAGTCTTCAAGGTCTGGCAGGCAAATTGACATGGCCAGAGCCCAACTGCTCTCAAACCACAAGCCAGGTTATGAGGCGAAACCCAATGCACAAATGAACATCTAGACGACAGTATAGTATCAGTTCACATTTCTTTCAGTCAGTCAGTAAACTGAAAAGTATACAAATGTAAGTAGTTCAACTATAGAAACAGCAGGATGTAATTGATATGTTTGGAAGACTTCGGCATATTTCTTTTCTGATTTTAAGTCTATGAAAGTTTAGGTCTATTTTTCAAAGAAATGTTGTCATCGCCCTGCTCCTCACAAGTAGCAGGTGGAATCAAGTCTATTCTTCCTGTTCTCATTATTTACCTGTTATTTACATCTTTATGAACCTTTATCCTCCATATTTTCTTCTCTTTGTTTTGTCATATTGATCTCTATTCTAAGGCAGCAATGGGGAACAATATGTTGAGCTTTGGTCACCGTTTTCCCAACATAAATAGTTTGGCAACATACGTATTTTACATTTTCAGCAAAGTGGTTTTAATCTACAGCTTGAAATGCTCAGGATCCTCTTCTTAAACATCGGCAGCCTGTTACAAGTTCAGTACTCTTAAAACATTTAAGGAATATTCTGTCAAAGAATCAGGCCTTTCTCACTTTTTGTAAAAATAAAATCAATTGATATGTTTTGTAAACACTCAAACCTCTAAGAGATGTTCTGGTGACACTTTTAAATAAACAGAATACATTTGGCTGACTCTGAGAAGAGTGCTTTTCGCAATTCACCGTTTCAAAGCAGCTTTACAGAAAATGGTTCCCTACCTCCAGGACAGCAAACCAAAGGGTGGAAAAAATGATGAGAAGTCAAACTTTCATGTGAAGTGAAGTTAGGAAGGAAGTTTTTAGGCATCACATACCCTTTCATTTGTCTCTCGTGTCTCTTATTCATGTGACCTTGAGACTATTTCAGAACTTGTACAAAGTCAGATTGCGCTGACGAATGCAGTCTGCTTTGGGCCAGTCATAAAGTTCTTATGGAGATGACATGATTACTTTAAGCTGTTTACAGTAAGCTCCGCTGCTTTTTATTGTTTTTTTTTTTGTTTTGTTTTTTTTTGCAATCAAAAACCTGCAAGACATTTTGCTGCAGAGAACAAAAGTTTCTGAAAACAATTCAACAAAGGCATCAATACACTATTAGAGAAAGTTTAATGACACACATTTGAGTAATTCTGAGAATGTAAGTTGAATAATGAAAAAAAAAAAAAACCTAATTGGCTATAAACGTTCACATTTAAAATGATTCAACAATAGCTTTCAGATCACTGATGATCTTTGGTTTTCACTTTGCCACTGCTTTCTTCAAATTCAACCAAACATGTTAAATGAGAATTAAATCTGGAGACTGAGCAGGCAGATTTGGATGTATACTTTGGGATGATTGTCCTGCAGGAAAGTCCATTGATCATTAGCTTCAGTCTTTGCACCAAAGGCATCACGATTCTTGCCCAAAATGGTCTGATACTTTAAAGAATCCATGATGTCCTTCATACAGTCTTGATTTCCACGTCCTGCAACAGTAAACCACCCACATAACAGGTCTGGCCCACTTTCATATTTGACCATGGAGATGGTGTTCTTCTGCTTATAAGCTTTGCCTTTTTTTTCACCAGACATACCTCTGATCCACATGTCCTAAAAGTTCCAGTTTGGTCACATCACTCCATAAAGCATTCTTCCAGAACTCCACAGGTCTACCCAAATAAATTTTAGCATGTTCAAGTCAGCCTTTTTTGTTCTTCTTGGTCAAGAGTGGCTTTCGGCAAGATGTCTCAACATGAAAGCCAGAAAGACTTGTCTAGTGTTCTTCTTATACATTGCATTTCAAATTTCATCTTGCAAGTCTTTGGTTGTACATTGCAGGTTTTTCTCAGATGCCCTGTTCAAACATTTTATCATTTTGTTCTTTTTTTGCTCAACACCCTTAAAGGGATAGTTCAGTTTGAAAGTACACATTGATGGCCTAAGACATGAAACGAGTGGTTTGTGTGAGAAAACGAACAGATTTTATATCGTTTTTTACCTCTTGTACACCACCACGTGTAAGTATATCGCACGAGAGATCACTTCCAGCGCTTGCGCCGGAAAATCAATATAATCAGATAACTTGGACGTGGTGGTGTACAAGAGGTAAAAAACTATATAAAATCTGTTGGTTTTCTCACACAAACCGCTCGTTTTGTGTCTTAGGCCATCAATGTGTACTTACGATGGGGAATTGTTTAATTTGGACTGTTTAATTTGAATCTCTGCATTTTCTTTGATGAGGTGACCATAGGCATGCATTATATGACAGACAAGAATGGTTGGACCTAAAAATATCAAAATTGAAACTACTGCGGAAACAAAGATGCTTTAATTTCAAACTGAACTATCCCTTTAAAGGTTTTCTGGTGCAACACATCTTAAACTAAGGAATAAGGCTGCCAGCTGTGTCTCTGTAAACTTTTTTTAACATCTTGTAAATCTTCATGTAGCCTTAGACTTTCTAATATAATAAAACGATTTCTCTCTGTTGACTTTGTCATATTTGTTACTTAACTTTAGCACATGCATGGGCTACGTGTATGTGTAACAGCCCAATCTAATTCTGTTTTTAATAGAGTTTTTAAAGACTTAATTGTGTTTTAAGACTATTTTGTTCCCTAGCATAAAAATAAGTGACTTAAAAACAGCAGTGTTGAATAATGAATGAATGAATTATATGACATAGCTGTGTTGTTAAAAAACTCAAAAACATAACATATTGACATTATCACTTTTAATACACTGTAAACTGTTGTAGATGCAATTTTAATTTAAAAATTAAGTCCTGGATCTTCAGAAAAGGCTCTATTGTGTCTGGGTTTCTTTAGGGGGACTCATATTTTGAAGTGTTATGTTTCCTCTGCCTGATCTTCCTGTTTCTTGTGTTTCATGTTTCCTGTTGTAATTATTAGCACCTGAGTCTTGCTTAGCCTAATTAGCATGCTATATATAGCCGTGTGTTTGTTCCAATTCTTTGTCCAGTGTAAACTTTTTACATGGTTTCCATATTGAGGTCTGTTTTCAGGTCTTTCTTTTTTTTTTTTTTTTTAACTCCGTTCCCTTGCTCTTGGGTTTTTCACTTTTCACCAAAGTATACAACTAAAAACATCTGAATTACAAAGTATTAACTCCAATGTTAGTCCAATGCCAGTGTATATCTTGGAACTATTATAGGTCCTAGACCCACAAACATTGTTTGGATTGTATCCAGAGACTGATGTTGTAACTTAAAGGTCTATTTAGATTTATTTTATTTTTTTTCTGTCTACTTAATTGAGAGTTATGCAAAAACTGTTTTTCCTACAAGAAAGATTAGTAATAGCTTTTAGTTAGTCAAGTTTAATTGTTGTTTCTCTCCTATCCACCTTTTTTTACCCATAAGAGTGGGCAAGACCAATTGTAAATTTTATGGTTCTGGCTTCCGGTCTCATCTGCGTTCAGCGATTTTTAGCTGTGCAAAATGGCTAATTTTGCTGCTTGATATTGCATATTGATGTGTTTTACCATGTTATTTTAATATATCGTCGCTTTAGAATTATAAGGTTCTATCTGACATTTTTGTTAAAATTAAGTTATTCACATTATTTACATAATGTGATGTTTCTTATGTAAGCTGTGTGCATTTTGGGCCTTTTTTTAGAAAACAAAAATGGTCCTATCTACAGATGTCTATGGGATGCAAAAACTTTGAAGCTCAATATCTCAAAAGTGCTCAGAATGCAGATAGAACCTTATAATTCTAAGGCGATGATATTATCTTAATTATGAACACACTGGTTTGTAGTGCAAACAGTTTTACTGTTTACTGCACATTGTACAGAATCTAATGAACTTGAAGTCCACTTGAAGTCTTATTTCCACTTTAAGAAAAAGGTTGACTGGAAGAAGGAACAAAATGCAGTTTGTACAGAGAATCTGGTGCAAACATTTAGCAAGCAGCTGTAGTGACTCTACATGACAGTGAAATGAGTTCCTACACTTCAGTACTCACCTCATGCAGCATTATGACTCACCGTATGGGACCTGGCTGAGAAAACATTTGGCATTTAGCTTGTTGTAACTGGACAATATTTGATTTCAGAGCTTTATAAACAAAATGTATCGGGACACATTAAAAGAAGACTTTTTTACTGGTCTTTGCAAAATAACAAAAGTCTGCTTTGCTGATCGTCTCAGACCACGACCTTTAAGAAATGGCTAAAGACACCGCTCTTCCATTAACAAAATACATGCATAACTATAAATAAGAGCGCTTCCTACAGGCGACTAAATGTGCTGTCTAAAATTGTCAGCTGTGCGGATATTGGCAGTATCCTTAACAATTCTCGTTTATAATCATTACTAATATAGCTTCTCGTTATCAAGATCTCTATATGCAGTGTACTGCAAATGCGTGGACTTTATAATATTGGTATAGCGCACTTCCCGTCCTGTAATCCAAATAAGCCTGGTCACCCTTTTAATAAAGCATCAGCTTTAAAATTATGACAAATTCATAACGAAATTCAAACAATAAATACGGTTCTGGCGCTTTTTAATGTGGCAGGAGCGATCGCTTTGGCATCTCAGTTCAAGCGGCAAGTGAACCCATTATATCTTTTATCTTTTCAACTATATGAAATTAACACCAAAAGATTTTTATTTTAGAATTGTATTAGAGAGCCTACAGTATAACGTACTGAAATGTCTCATGTAATTGCTTATTCACTTGTAATCAAGCTTGTAAAGCTTGTAATCATTGCCAAATAACAAATACATTTACCTCAGAATAATTTGGCATCCATATATCCAAGTTACTTTTTCAAAAAAAGTAATGCCTGCTAGTTTTTGTTTCCTTTATTTAATCCCATTTTATTAACCAATTACTTTGCTACTCTTACATATTTTTTGTCTTGTTTCCAACCAAAATAAAAAAAAATTAAATTAAAAAAATTAAAAAAATCTTAAATCAAGAAGGACTTTCTAAAAGGTTTTATTTTAAGTAAATAATTATTCAGAAGAAAAAAGCAAGTCAAAATTTAGTAAGTTTTTGCTTAGAACAACAAAAATAATCTTTCAATGGAGTAAGCTAAAAAATGTATTTCAAACAGAAAACAAGATTATTTTGCTTACCCCATTGGGAGATTATTTTGCTTGTTTCAAGCAAAAACACACATAATTTGGACTTGTTTTCAGAAAAAAAACAAGAGAATTTTTACTTGTCTAGAAAATCCTTCATGATTTAAGAAGTTTTAGATATTTTGGCTGAAAACAAGACAAAAAATCGAAGTAAGAAAAGCTTTTTTTGTGCCTTTTCTTTCCTCATTGCTGAAGAGTGTTGAACTTTCTTTTCCTACAGTTCTACTGTACAGACGTGAAATTAATTTTCCCTTAGCCTTATTCACTTCATTTCATTTTGATGTGAAAAGGCTTTTACATTTGATAAGAATCAAACGTTTTTATATTAAAAACAAACAAGCAAGCCCTGCCCAGACTTAAAAAGTAACGCAAAAGTAATGTAACACATTACTTTCCATAAAAAGTAACTGAGTAACGTAATTAGTTACTTTTTTAGGGAGTAACGCAATATTGTAATGCATTACTTTTAGAAAATAAGAAATAAGTGTAAAAAAAAATAATAATAATAAAACACATTTATTCTGTGGCACCTAAACAAATAATTTGGCGCCTAAATTTGTTTCTTATAGGAGCCAATGGTTCCTTACTCGATTGTTTTTGTCTGGAGCCCTGTCCTATAAATTCCACTTCACTTTAACACCTCCTTTCTTTTTATGGAAACTGTATTGTGGTAATATTGTTAGCTCCTGTAAATTGCTAGTTTTAAGTTCTTCTCATTTGTAAGTCACTTTGAATAAAAGCGTCCGTTAAATGATCACGTCATTCATTTAAACAGGCAGATATGTTGATGTACATATGTTCACGCCAGGCCATTTTGGTTGTGGTTTTTGTCATGGCCCTTATTACGGAAACATCAGTTCCTTCAACGGAAATATGAATTTCTTCCATAACTTCCACAGAGAACTTTCCCCGAGTATTTTTCTGCTGTCCTGTCTGTCCAACATGTGGGTGAATATGAGATCCCGAAAGAATGGTTTATGGGTCAGTGGTTTCAGACAGGATATTAAGACAGTGTCGTACTATGAAGGCTATATTTCCTTTTGGTGTCTGTTAATGATACGTGACATCTAGGAGCGAAAGAAAGGTGGTCATGGTGGAATATTGACAAACTACACAAAAAAGATAAGCAGAGCATTCAAAGAGATACCAGCATATTTCCTGAAGGATCAAGAGAGAACTTCAAACAGTATTTCATATCTGGATTCAAAAGGGTAAAAGCATATAGAAGAGGATAAATCATCTTTCATTGTCGTTCGGTCTTGTTTTGTAGTCGATGCTGGTCCTTAAGTAGGTCATTTGAAATCAGACTGTTTTGGCCCCTGACAGAACAATGCTTTCTGCTTGATGTAATAGCACTAGTCTGTCTCACTACCCACAATGCACAGTCGCTCTCCAAGTTATATACTCATCCGATCGAGGTCAAACTGCCTTAAAAGGCCCTAGACGGCAAGCGTGCAGCTGTTACGCTCAACAGCTTGAAATATGACCTCTTTTTTTCCACCTTTCTCTCCTTTCATTGTCTCGGGAGGTTGGAAATGTGTCATTCCTGCATGTGGACATCCTTATTGTCAAGCTTAGTTAGCAATTGGGTCAAGCGAAAGTTCACAGGACAAATGACACGCATCCCAAATGATTTCTACATGTTTTATTTGGAATAAATACCTTTTGAAGCATGACAAGGAAAAAAAATATTTATGTATAACAAGACATAATAGGTATTTACATGACTCGTTTGTGCACAGCCAGATGGATGTATACATGGTATACAAGCCCATGCAGGACATTGAAATCTTTTGCTGTACAAAAGCGCAAAAGAAAAATATGCATTTAAGTAATACAGAAACCATCTTTTAGATGGAGGATATGGTCACTCTGAAGAACCTTGATCACGAACGTAAAATGTTTAGCGTATTACAGGGATTTTCACTTGCTGTGTACAAAGAACGACTTGCCACTGAAGCACAGGGCACAACACTGTACAACCTTGTGCCACCAGCCACCAATTCATAATAGTAATAATAACTTAGTTAAAATGGCAACTGTACCAGACAGGGCATGATTATAGCAGCTGCACCTCTGGCTCAGTGGTAGGTAGAGGAGAGGAGAGGAGATAAACAGCATTACAACAAACAAAAAAAAGGCTTCTGCTTGAAAGCTGGACGAGGAGGGAATGTGTTTGGCAGTACAGAACATGGCTGACAGCAGGAAATATGCTGGCCAGAAAAAAAAAAAGACGACGAAGAAAAATTAGGTCTGCTGAGCTAAATAACAGGGACTTTACGGAGATGAATGGACATGCAAAAAGAGTTTAAGGACAGGCGGCTAACATGCTAACACACGCGTGCTGATAAAACACAGGCCTTGTGTACTTAAGGCTTTCTCCTTGCTGTTTTCGTTTTAGGGTAGGGGGGCTAATACGTCGGCGAAGACTTAAACATTTCCATGATCTGTACTTTGTCAAAATGGCCCCTCTGAGTTACCGCATGTCATTTTGCAGCGGTAAAGGTGGATCGCAGGATTGCACGAAAGGCCATGTGGAAAGTAGTTAGAAGACTTCCAGTTACATTACTACACAGATGACTCCATTTATTTGCATGACGTAAAGCATTGGGATGACGGGCTTCCTTGCTCTATTTGGGAAAAAATGCTAATATTTAGCCCTGTTTGTTGACTCGACGAGTGTGCTGATAGAAATGTAGCCTGTGCTTCCTTTCAGTCCTTAAACAATGTGAAAAACTATTAAACCAGTCAAATTTTTAACCTTTGTTACAAATACTCCAGTCTCTTAGATTCTCTCAATTTTTGGTTAATAATGAATCGCTCCACGGTTAATTTTCTCCACATCCCCGAGTTTTAAAGAAAAGAGGGTATCAAAGGGTAGATTGCAGTCAGTTCCATGCAGTACAAGGGCAATTGTGAGCTAGTTTATTATATACCCTGTGGAATTTCTGTTAACCCAGATGGAGTATATCAGTATTTGCTTTGGCCTCCACTGCACATTAACGGCCATTTCAAACAACATTTTTTTCACCCAAATAGAGATGTTTACACTGATTTCTGCAGGAAGGGGGAAATCTGCTAAAAGCAATGGATTTGTGCGTTTTAGGCTTATTAATTACAATGTTGTTTTGGATTTGGATAGCGGTTCTAAAAAAGCATTTTCATTTGCTTGCACTGCACTGTAAAAAAAGTTGTTTCAACTTAACCCTTTAATTGTCACTCTCTATTGTGAACATAGACATAAAAATGCACTATCCAAATGTAATTTTTGTATAATTCATGAACAAAAACATTTTATAATATGATTTTTATGTACAATTTCCATGATAATGCAATGTCTGATTTTAAAATGGTTTCCAAAGGATGAATTTTGAAATTTTAAGTCTTCAAGTGATCTATAATTTCTAAAGCATGATAGAAAAAAAGGCAACAAAGAAAGTCTTTTTGTGAAAAAGGTCTGAACTCCTGTTATGAAGTACATTTTTTGAGGTGCACTCTTGTCATAAATTAATCTATTACTTTTCCTACGTAACACAAAACAGTGGTAAAATATCAATTTAGGAGTCTTAGACCTTTCCAACGATATATAGTTTGTCATGATTAGATCGATTTTTCTTTGAAATATGGTGAAGTAAACGTAGGCGTCCCGGTGACGGGACGGTGACAGTTAAAGGGTTAAAAAAGTAAGTGTTCGTGCTGCCTTAAAATTTTACGTTTTCATGTAGGTACAACTTAACATTTTATGTTGACAAACACTTACTTTTTTAAGTTGAAACAACTTTTTTTACAGTGCAGTGCTTAGACATGTACATTATTGACATAACAATTTTTGACTATTGACTAAAATGTAAATGTTTCACATATGAATGATTTTTATGCATTCAAATAATTATTCCCAGCAGGCACCGGATGTCAATATAATGTCAGGTTTGACCCTAAGACGTTGCATTTTGTTTGAGATTGATTATCGGTTGATGTCAGTATTTGACTTAATGACTTAATGTTGGATTTTAGGTTGCACAACCTAAAAACAACAAAATATCAACATCAGCTGATATTGATATTGGACTTCAAATTACCGTTGACATTTTACGTTGAATTGACATTTTGGTCCCCTGAAATTTAACCATATATCACTGTCTTATGGGTTGAACTGATAAAATACAACGATTTTACTATATTCAATCAGTTAAATTAATGCTATTTGTCATGATTTTTCAGCATTACAGTGAAATTAATGTAAAAAAAATCTATAAAATGGTATTATGTAGTAAAAATGATTGCCACTACATTTGTCTGCCTGTTATGTTTGGTATTTATGACAAGTGGTTAGCTTTACACTGTAAAAAAACAAAAAAAACTGTTTGTTGAGTCAACTTAAAATAATTTGTTACCCAGCTGACTTAAAATTTTAAGTGCAGTCAACTCAAATAAGTTTATTCAAGTTGAAATGTTCAATTTCTAGCCTTGAAATTTTAAGTTGACTCAACTCAAATATATAAGTTGTCACTTCAAGCTGATTAACTTGAAAATTTTAAGGCAGCCAGGTAACAAATTATTTTAAGTTGATTCAACGAATTGTATTTTACAGTGTAAAGTAGAGGGGTAATTAGATTAGAATTACAAATATATTTCTAATATACTAATGCAGAAAATGTTTTTATGTTTTAGGTGCTGTCGATACATCATCACATGTAATGCAAATACCTACTAGCATCAGGGATGATTATGAATTTGGTCTCATCTGGATGATTTACAGGTGATGGATTTTACAATTTGCTTAGAATTAGAGGTAGAGTATTCTTTGCATTTGTGTTCAAGCCTGTTTATCTCACAACCTCAGTTGTCTGTTTTTTTTCAGTCCTTTCTCCACAGCTGTTCATTTTTTTCCCCATTGTCAGGCGGATGACAAAACATAAACTTTGAACCAGAACATATAGTCTTTTAGTTTCTTTGTTCTTTTCACGAATATGCATTTTGACAAAATAGAAGGTCCACTTAGAGAAATAATAAAGGGAGGAACGGATTATTTACAAGGGGCTAACGAACAGAAGTCCAGCTCCTGTGGCTTCTTTTTGTCTGCACACTTCTCTCTGGGAAGCAACTTTCCCACGTTTGTAAAACAGCGGATCAGGCGGCGTTTGAAGCCCTTCCCGCAGGTCTTGGAGCAGGGGGACCATTCGCCCACCTCCCACATGGGGCAAGGGTCTCCACATGCCTGAATTGCGCTGGGTTTTTGGGCAGGCTCACAGTCCATTGCAGGTCCGCCATCTCCGCCAAGACACTGCACCATCCTCCTCTGGAGCCCACTGCCGCAAGTAACCGAGCACACGCCCCATCCTGCCACCACCCACTTTCCTGGTTTTGGTCCTGGAATATCTTTGATGTACGACGACGAGATTTTGTCCATAAGAAGATCTGCCTCTTTTCCACCTTTACTGATTCCGCCCTCTTCCCTAAGAATGCTGTTTTCCGCACGTGCCTTTTCCTCTTTCTTTTGCGCCTTGGCGTCCTTGCTCTCCCGTGGCAAGTAGAAGGAATAGCGGATGCGTGGAGGTGTCATCTGGCCCACGGACAGCACTTCAATTACCAGGGCTTCTCCGAGAGGCTTCACAGCCTGCAGAGTTTCTGAGGAGCCGACTGTTCCACTGTAGCGGAGCAGACTCCCTTTCACCAGGATATCCTTCTCCATGGCTGAAACCACATAGTTTCCATTCAACAGGTACTTGCCCTGGCCGTTCTTGACGGCGAGATAGTTGTCATCGCTCACGATGCCCTTGTAGCCACGCTGCCTGATGTCAACGTTAGAGGCTCCCACAGGAAGCATGACCACAAAATTGTAACCATGCCTGAGAAGAGAAAGGTCAGAAGAAGTATTAGAATGGCTTTTGGGATATTCTTTTCTTGGTACGTCAATCCTAAAGGAGTTTTCCGTCTGTAGTGAGTGTGGCCATATAGCTAAGAATAATGGCAACTCTTAAGAACCAGTTTTACTGAAACAAAAACATACAGAAAGGCAGTGTAGTACAAGTTAAATAAATAATGTATTGTATAATTTAATAAGTAGAGTAAAAAAGGCATTAAAACCCCTCAAAATCAACATAATCTTAATCAAAATCACAATCAAATCAAGGAATCTGTATTGATACCCAGTGTTTGGGGGTAACGCATTACAAGTAATGCAAGTTACGTAATAATATAACGTTTTTCAAGTAACTAGTAAAGTAACGCATTCGTTTTTCATTTCCAAGAAAATATCGGAGGTACTTTTTCAAAAAGAGGTTTGTTTCCTCAATGTATTTAATCCCATTTTATTAACCATTTTATGTCTTTGCTGCTGACCTTTGTTGATCTAATTCAACCGTACACTGCAAAATTACTTTTCTTATTTACTTTTTTCGTCTTGTTTCCAGCCAAAATATCAAACAATTCTTAAATCAAGAAGGATTTTCTATACAAGTAAATATTTATTTAATTTTTGTTTTGTTTTGTTTTGTTTTGTTTTGTTTTGTTTTCAGAATAAAAACAAATCAAAATTAAGTGAGTTTGTGCTTAGAACAAGCAAAATAATCTGCCAATGGGGTAAGCAAAAAAAATCTTATTTCAAACAGAAAACAAGATTATTTTGCTTACACCTTTAGGAAATTATTTTGCTTGTTTCAAGCAAAAACACAATTATGACTTGTTTTAAAAAAAAAAAAAAAGACAATAGTTTTTACTTGTCTAGAAAATCCATCTTGATTTAAGAATTTTTTGATATTTTGTCTGAAAACAAGACAAAAAAATCTAAGTAAGCAAAACTTAAAATTATTTGTGCGACCCAATTTCACTCACATGGGCTTGGTGAAAAGGCCTGATACTTTCTTGCAGTTCTTATTATCTCCTCCACAGACACCACACTTGTCAAACTTCTTGTTGGATCCCAGTTTTCCATCACATCCTGCCTTGATGCATTTGCCTTGGACACAAACTGACGAGGAGTCAGGAGAACATGGTGTACCATCAACAACCTATAAAAAGCAGAGAAAAGCGATTCACATGCCAACAATCTTGTGGATACGCATAATTGAAGTATTTTATGGTGACGAAAAAATGTAAGCCTATTCTTGCACAGCCATTTATTTTCTTTGCCACAAAATGTTTCATGTACTGAGGATTTAAATACATAAATGACTTTTATTTGTTAATTGAACCTGAAAATATGCATGCATTTTAGATAAATCCCTTTGATGGTCAATCCCACGGCTCAGTTTTTAGAGAAGCTATTTCTGTCCCTGTTATGTTGATCATTTGTTTCGGATGAGTTAGTCCTTCATTATCAATGGGGCTTATGAATTGTACAGTCTGTACTGGCTAGTCTTTGGTATTGTTTATTTATTTCTTTATTTTTCCCCTTTGGAAAAACTTCATTCTGTTTCTTTAGAAGTTCAAGCTCTAGCTTCTTCAATGTCAAATCCCAGTTAAAACAGCATGTCAGTCTCATAAACATACCTCTAGAATTGACGTAACTGTTGCGTCTGTACAGTTTCACTCTGCACAACAGTATCTCGCAAGATAGGCCCTTTCACCTTCCTTATCTTTCCTCTCACTTTCATCAGTTCTTCCTGACCACTCAACTCTGTACGCCTCTAGTGACATCTGACGTAAGTGTAAAGCGGCTATCAAACAGCAGGTATGCTCAACAGTCCTTTCTCCTCTTACATGCCTCTAGTAATATATGGTTTTAATTTTACGATTCTTTTCCTTTCAATAAATTCTTAGATGAATGTTTAATAACTCATAACTGTTCTGATGTTGCATGTGTAGGCTTTCATGTACCAAACTATTGCAAATGTATTTTATGGTGTTAAGGTGTGTTAAGTTCACTTTGTGTCATAGTTTCCGGGACTCACTGACAGGTTATATCCCCCACAACCTCCCTTAAAGCACTCAAGATTCATAATCTCCAGTAAGAGACGCTCTTATTCATGAGAACCTTATTTTCCATATATTTTTTTATATATAACTAATATATTAAACTATGTAATACTATTATATTAAATGCTTTTAAGGATTATTTCACTTCCAGAATATTTTTTTTTTGAGGAAAGCATTCCAGGAATGTTCTCCATATAGGGGACTGTAATAGTGGCCAATGGGTTGAAGGTCCAAATTGCATTTTCAGTGCAGCTTCAAAGGGCTCTACACAATCCCAGCTGAGGAATAAATGTTTTATCTACCGAAACGATTGCTCATTTTCTATATATATATATATATATATATATATATATATATATGTATGTATAGTCACTTTGGAAAGCAAGCATGCAAAGAAAGTCAAACGCCATTTACAAAAAAAGGGTAAAACAACGATGTCGGATGATTTTGAAGTTGGAGGAGAAAATGAGATGGAGGTTTTCACCCTACCCATCTTTATTCCATCTTTATTTGACCCTTAAACTCTAGCACCTTCTTTTCTAATTCTATTCTTTAAAAAGAGCCCTCTTAGACTCTATTTACTTACTGCTTGATTTCTTAAAAAAAAAAACTAACACTAGCTTCTCTCTATACAATTAACAAAAAAAGCAAAAAAGAAGTTTTTCTTTTTTATTCTATGTTCTTTTTATTTATTATATAATTTAAAAAATCCTTGCTGTGTGTAGGCTACATGGGACTTGTCATAGCACTTGCATGTTATTGCACTTTTGTTGATTTTGATTGCTTCTAGTGTCCTTTTATGTAAGTCGCTTTGAATAAAAGTGTTTGCTAAATTTCTAAATATAAATGTATCTTACCTTTTTGAACCGATGTACACAGATGAATAACTAACCATGCATGACCTTTCCAACATGATTATTAATTGGAAATAAAGCATTTGTGGTTAAAAAGTGTGTGTGTGTGTGTGTGTGTGTGTGTGTGTGTGTGTGTGTGTGTATATATAGAACTTTTTTATTTATTTATTTTTTTTTTTTTTTGAAAACGGCCGATTGTTTCACTACATAAGACCCTTAATCCTTGGCTGGGATTGTGTAGAGCCCTTTGAAACCGCAGTTTGGACCTTCAAACTGTTGGCTCCTATTGAAGTCTATATATATATATATATATAAATCCTGGAATGTTTTCCTCAAAAAAGGAGTGAGGAAAGAAAGACATAAACATCTTGGATGACATGGGGGTGAGTAAATTATCAGGAATTCTTTGTTCTGGAAGTGAACTAATCCTTTAAACCCAAAGTTAATTTGTGACCCAATCTTAAGTCAATGGGGTATATTTGTAGCAATAGTCAAAAATACATTGTATGGGTCAAAATGATTGATTATTCTTTTATGCCAAAAATCATTAGGATATTAAGTAAAGATCATGTTCTATTAAGATATTTTGTAAATTTCCTACCATAAATATATCAAAACTTAATTTTTAAATAGTAATATGCATTGCTAAGAACTTAACTATTTAATTGTCACTCCCATTTTTGAACACAGATGTGAAAATGCAGTATTTAAACTTTTTTTTTTTTTTTTACAATTCATGAACAAAAACATTTAGTGATTTGATTTTGATGTACATTTTCCATCATAGTGCAATGTCTGATTTTAAAATGGTTTTCAAAGGATGACTTTTGAGATTTTAAGTTTTCAAGTGATATATAATTTCTGATTTCTAAAGCATGATGGGAAAAAGACAACAAAGAAAGTATTTTTGTGACAAGGGCCAAAACTCCTGTTATGAAGTAGATTTATGAGGTGCACTCTTGCCATAAATCTATTACTTTTCCTAAATTTTTTGTAACACAAAAAAATGGTAAAATATCTATTTAGAAGACCTTTCCAACAATATATAGTTTGTCATGATTAGATTAGGATTTATTTGTAAAATGGTGAAGTAAATTTAGGCGTCCCACAGGTGGGACGGTGACAATTAAGGGCTCAAAAGGCGATTTTCTCAATATTTGTATTTGTTTTCACCCTCAGATTCCAGATTTTCAAATAGTTGTATCTCGGCCAAATATTGTCCCATACTAACAGACCATACATCAATGGAAAGCTTATTTATTCAACTTTCAGATTATATTTAAATCTCAATTTCTACAAAAAATTGTCACTGGTTTTGTGGTCCAGGGTCACATTTTATATTGTTTTTTAAATAATTTCTTAACGTGACATATGGTTTTTAACACATGAATTGCTCACCTTAGGTGCAAGAACATGGAAGTAGCCTGTTCCATTTGCCCTGCAGATCAGCTTGCATGTATCTTTGGCCGAAACACCTGAATATTTGGGCACCCACACCACAGAAGGGGTGAGCCGGTTAGTGTTCAGACTAAACCCGTTGTAAGCTTCACACTGCTCCTCACGATAGCTCTTGCCTAAAATGACAATGAGGCAGATGTAAGTGAAAAAGCATAAATTATTCAACCTTTTCCATGCTTACACTGATGCTGATTTTGTGTATATGGAAAACATTTTGAAATAGTTTTATACCTGTGTCAGGGCATGGGGAGAGGTTGCAGGAGCGGTATTTGACCCTCACTCCCTGGCAGTATTTGCCGCCGTTGACCGGCACAGGGTTGTCGCACTCTCTCTTTGACAGCTGCACTCCACCTCCACAAGTTCTGGAGCAGGTACCAAACGGCCCCCATTTACCCCATCTGCCATCCACCTAATAGAGACAAAAAGAGGAAGAGGGGTTTGTCACAACTCATTTGACCTTTAAACATTAAACATCCTTTGACAACAGTCTCTATTTTACTTCTAAATCCCAAATGACTTGGCCACCATGGGTCGTGTGCAAGATCACCAAGCAACAGGGCAAATAAACCAAGGAACAGGTCAAGTGGAGTACGTTTAACAAGCTCACATCGGTATGGCAGATCTCTGTTGTGGTCACATGACAGCTTTCACACTGCAGTGAGAGTTCCTTTAATATGTGTTCAACAGTGTTGGGGAAAGTTACTTTTAAAAGTAATGCATTACAATATTGCGTTACTGCCTAAAACATTAACAAATTACGTTACTTAGTTACTTTTTATGGAAAGTAATTTGTTACATTACTTTTGCGTTACTTTTTGCATCTGGGCAGGGCTTGCTTGTTTGTTTTTAATATTAAAAAGTTTGATTCTTAGCAAATGTAAAAGCCCTTTCACATCAAAATGAAATGAAGTGAATAAGGCTAAGGCTAAAGGAAAATTAAATTCATGTCTGTGCAGTAGAACTGTAGGAAAAGAAAGTTCAACGCTCTTTAGCAATGAGGAAAGAAAAAGCACAAATGTTAGTTCATCTAAAGAAAGTTTTGCTTATTAGTACACTGCAAAAAATGCTTTTCTTATTTTGTATCTTATCTTGTTTCTAGCCAAAATATCTAAAAATTCTTCAATCAAGAAGGATTTTTCTGTAAGTAAAATTATTGTCTTGTTTTTTTTTTTTTTTGTTTTTTTCTGAAAACAAGTCAAAAATTAAGTGTGTTAAGTGGTAAGCAAAATAAAAATCTTGTTTTCTGTTTGAAATTTAAAAAAAAATTGCTTACCCCATTGGCAGATTATTTAGCTTGTTCTAAGCAAAAACTCACTTAATTTTGACTAGTTTTTTCTGAAAACAATAAAATAATTATTTACTTGTCTAGTAAATCCTTCTTGATTTAAGAATTTTTTTTATATTTTGGCTGGAAACAAGACAAAAAGATCTAAGTAAGAAAAGTATTTTTGCAGTGTACGGTTGAATTGGATCAACAAAGGTCAGCAGCAAAGTCATTGGTTAATAAAATGGGATTAAATACATAAAGGAAACAAAAAGGAACTCAGATATATTCTTGGAAATGGAAAAAGTAGTGCGTTACTTTACTAGTTAATTGAAAAAAGTAACTTGCGTTACTTGTAATGCGTTACCCCAAAAACTGGTGTTAAATGTATTCATTCAACAAGTAAGCATGATCAAAACAGCAGTGACAGTTTATATACCCTGTTAAAAAAAAGAGACTGTCCTCAAAGAAAATACGACCCAATTTTACGTTTTTTTATTCACCTTATACAACCTATTTTTACATATTAAAGTTATGCGCCCTCTAGCGGGCATAAAAATAATGACAGTGTCGCGTTGGATCTGATGTCATGAAATGACTTATGAGTTTTTACACCGCTCTCCCGGTAATTCAAACATATTTTACTAGGTGTAATTCGTATGAATGACCACACCTAACCCCACCCT
Organism: Cirrhinus molitorella; assembly: GCA_033026305.1. NCBI lineage: Eukaryota > Metazoa > Chordata > Actinopteri > Cypriniformes > Cyprinidae > Cirrhinus > Cirrhinus molitorella. The sequence continues at coordinate 48,388,815 of CM065119.1, forward strand.
AAACTTACCCCTTACAGAAATAGTGCAAAATCATGATTTATAGTGCATATTCCAAAAAAAAAAAACATGCTATGAGAACATGTGCATTTTCTGGTATCGAACCTGTGTTCATATGATTACACCACTTTGTAGTGCAACATTCTACCGACTGAGCTACACATAATCCTGAAAGTGCATTGGATACCTGTTGCTGATTTGGGTGTAATTGTTGTATACGCTCTATGGAGATGTATTTTGAGGATTTGTGAAAACGACTTACACTACCGCTCAAAAGTTTGGGATCAGTAATATTTTTTAAAGAAGTCTCTTATGCTCATCAAGGCTGCATTTATTTGATCAAAAATACAGAAAAAAACTGCAATATTGCAGATTTTTATTACAATTTAAAATAATGTTTTTTTATTTCCATATACTTTAAAATATAATTTATTCCTGTGATGCAAAGCTGCATTTTCACCAGCTTTTATTCCAGTCTTAAGTATCGCATGATCCTTCAGAAATCATTCTAATATGCTGATTTATTATTAGAATTATCAATGTTGGAAACAGGTGTGCTTCCAAATATTTTTTTGTAACCTGTGATTCTTTTTTTTTTTTTTTCAGGATTCTTTAAATAATAAGAAGTTAAAAAGAACAGCATTTATTCAAAATATAAATATTTTCTAACAATGTAAATTTATGCTAACACTTATTCACTGAGGATGTATTAAATTAATAAAAGTATTCATTTCTTTCCTGACCCCAAACTTTTGAACAGTAGTGTATGTCGGGCGTATATAAGTTGGAGGACATGTTGTAAAAAAAAACATGCTCAAACCAGCTGCCATGCTTCAAAACAAATACAAAAAGTATTTAATGTTCATCCATCCTTCCAACTATCTGAGACACTGTCTGAGATGTGTGAAGGTACCTTAGATTTGGTGATCTCCTGTTTGTCCACACACGTTCCCCTCATGCAGAGCTGTCCGTCCCCGCAGCTGGTTCCGTCCGCCCACGGAAAGTGTCTCGTCTGGCACACCAGTTGCCCGCGAGTCTTCCCTGTGCACCACAAGCGCTGACATGGTGCCTGCATGAACGGGCAAGGCTTTGAGCCGGCACCGAAGGCAAGCTCACACTGCCGCTCTAAACCATACGACGCACCTGGGAGCACATCTGGAAGAGCTAAGGGTTTCTGAGGTTGATCCAGCAGACAATCGCCTGCAAAGAGAATGTTACACACAGTTGTGTGAAATTATATTTATGAGACTTTTGTTTGCACTCAGTTTACCTGTAGTTCTTTATTTAAATATACGGTTAGAGTAAGAAACTTAAATTTGATTTAGGAATGTTGGCATGATTTATTTGCGTTAGATTTCTGTTTAGCAGATATGTAAGTGTATATATGCATATGTCTTCGTCTGCAGTGCGCAAATATCAGCCCTGAGAGCGGCTCTGAATCCCCCAGTGACCCCACTGTAAACCTTCACAGAAACACTCCAGTTTAACAGCTACGTCAGTCGCACGTTTCAACAAAAATATAGATCTGCAAGCTATAACATAAGCTGGCCTTCTGATGTCTGTTGCCTTGAAAAGAGCTGTTTAGAAAGCACTAACACTGAGATGTTAAACCCAGACCCACCCATCGCTCTATTAGCCCTGAGCTTGCTCATACACTACTATTCAAAATGGGTCAGTAAGTTTGTTTTTGAGTGTTTTTGAAAGAAGTGTCTTATGCCCATACAATAAAATATATATATATATATATATATTTATGTTTATTATTACAACTTAAAATAAATGTTTCAATTTTCATATATTTAAAAATGCAATTTATTCCTCTGCTGAATTTCATCAGCCGTTACTCTAGTCTTTAGTGTCACATGATCCTTCAGAAATCATTCTCAGATGCTGATTTGGCGCTCAAGAAACATTTATTATCAGTGATAAAAACATCTGTGCTGCCTAATATTTTCATTGAAACTGTGAAGGATTTGCTTTATTGTATAAATGTACTCTCATTAATTTAACGCATTATATTATTTTCTTTCAAAAAAAAAAAAAAGATCCCAAGGCTTTTTACAGTAAGTACATGCAGCTAAGCTACTCCAACTCACATTAAATTGTTGCTTCATTATACACATATGAAATTAAAAAAAAATCTTTATTACCTTTTTTTTTTTATTTCTAGAGCTTAGAATACAGAATAAATGCTTTTAAACTGAACACACTACACTTTGATATGAGCATATATTTGAAAAAGTTCACTTCCAGAACAAAAAATTACAGATAATTTACTGTTAATGTCTTTCATTCTTCAGTTGTAAAGAAACATTGCAGGATTTCTCTCCATATAATGGACTTCTCTGGTGCCCGCAAGTTTGAACTTCCAAAATGCAGTTTAAATGCAGCTTCAAAGGGCTCTAAATGATCCCAGACGATGAAGAAGGGTCTTATCTAGTGAAACTATCTGTTATTTTTTATTTATAAAAAAAAAAAAAAACAATTACAATTGATATACTTTTTAACCTCAAATGCTCATCTTGTCCAGCTCTGTATTTCCGTTCAAGACAGTTAGGGTAAGTTGAAAAACTCCTATCCCATTTTCTCCTCCAACTTCAAAATTGTCCTACATTGCTGCAGAAATATAGACCCCGTGTTTACAAAGTTATTGTGCATAGAAGATCAAACACCCTTTACAAAAAAAGAGCATTGTAGGGTGATTTTGAAGTTAGAGGAGAAAATGTGTAGGGAGTTTTTTGACATACCCTAACTGTCTTTGAGGTTAAAAAGTAAAAAGGGTGTTTGATCTTCTATGCACGACATTTTTTAAACACTGGGTCTGCATTTCTGCAGTGGTGTAGGACAATTTTGAAGTTGGAGGAGAAAATGGGATGGGAGTTCTTCAACTTACCCTAACTGTCTTGAACCAGAATATAGAGCTAGACAAGATGAGCATTTGAGGTTAAAAAGTATATCAATTGTAATTGTTTTTTTGTTTTTAGAAAATAACCAACCGTTTTATTAGATAAGACCCTTCTTCCTCAGCTGGGATCATTTAGAGCCCTTTGAAGCTGCACTTAAACTGCATTTAGGAAGTTGAAATTCACAAGCACCATGGAAGTCCACTATATGGAGAGAAATCCTGAAATGTTTTCCTCAAAAAACTATTTCTTTACGACTGTATCTTGGACGACAAGGGGCTGAGTACATCATCTGTCCATTTTTGTTCTAGAAGTGAACTTTAAAACTCTTTTAAAGGCAAATTTCAGCATATTTATTGTTTGATTGATTAATCGTTTAAAACTTTGTGTTGGTTCACTTTAAAGTTAATCTGGAGCTTTTGTCAAAATTTATAGGAACCGTTCTCAGACCCCTAAAACGTAACAGATATAGAGCCAGATTTACTAAACAGGGCAAATTATAGCATCAGAGCGCATTTCCATTAAAGAGCACAGACACAGGCAGATCATTTCCATAATGACCAGCACAATCTACCAAGAGCAGTGCAAATTACTGCCTGTTTTTGGACGTTTTTTTTGTGTGGAGGTAAATAATGCCGCAAATACCAGTAATTTGACAAGCGCAAATATTATTAAAGCGTATTGCATAATTCATTTTAATACTCTCCTCCCATACATTTTGCATCTGAAAGGGAAACTCTTACAAATGCATATTCAGTAAGGTCAGGTGCAAAAAAAAAATGGCATCTATTGTTTTTTCAGTGCTAATTCGTCACTGCATCCTGGCAGTACTATTTTAATGCCAAAAGACGGTTTGCACTGGTGCAAGCTGTGTAGGCCTACAGGAAATGCATAGTATTGTGTCTTTTACTGACCGTGTCCACTATCCAGGTAGTCTGTGATGATGGCAGCACTGCATGGTGACCATGGACTGGTGCGGTTGATTCGGATCAGAGTGGGAGACATCATGTGATTGTCCTGCAGCTTGCCAAACACCTCCTCACATGCCTTAACATTATCATGTGGCATATTGAAGACGTGTCCTGTAGCCGTGAAGAGGTAAAGGAGACGAGAAAGGAGTGAGAACACAAGAGAAAATGACAAAAAACAAAATGCTTTGTGTGTCAGCCCTTTACACTGACATAAATAAGCCATCTCTAGAAATTGTTCAAATGTAAGTTTAGATTTTTGCCTTTTAAATCGCCAATCGTTCCGAGACAATTTTCCTGTCAGCAGCCGGACCACAGCTATGCTGAGTCACCTCTACATTACCTCCAACATCTCCCCACATTTCCTCCCTGGTCTTGAGAGGAAACTTTCGCAAAACCGCCTATGAGCTTTCCTACAGGGAGAGAACCCACTTCAATAGAGCTTATCTTTCCTCAGCTGCTCCACTAAAGCTAATCTGAACTGTATGAACATCATCTCTGGGACAATGTTGTGGAGATCCTCCAAAAGATTTTGGAAGCTGAATTTACTAGTTCTAGACCCACATATTGAGCAGGGTTGGCAAGCGTTCAGGAGATTTCAGCTCCTCCAAACATAATAAATGACAATTCAGTAGGGTTGTTATTGGCGCATCATGCTTATGCAAGCAGTGATAATATGAATGCAAGTTTAGGAGCAGTGTTGGGGAAAGTTACTTTTAAAAGTAATGCATAACAATACTGAGTTACTCCCTAAAAAAGTAACTAATTACGTTACTTAGTTACTTTTTATGGAAAGTAATGCGTTACATTACTTTTGCGTTACTTTTTAAATCTGGGCGGGGCTTGCTTGTTTGTTTTTAATATAAAAACGTTTGATTCTTAGCAAATGTAAAGTGAATAAGCCTAAGGCTAAAGGAAAATTAGATTCACAGTAGGAAAAAGTAAGTTCAGCAATGAGAAAAAAAGCACAAATGTTAGTTAATATAAAGTAAGTTTTGCTTATTAGTACACTGCAAAAAATGCTTTTCTTACTTGTTTTCAGCCAAAATATCTAAAAATTCTTAAATCAAAAAGGTTTTTCTGTGTTGTTGCTTGGAACAAGTAAAATGATCTCCCAATGGGGTAAGCAAAATAATCTTGTTTTCTGTGAAATAAAACATTTTTGCTTACCCCATTGGCAGATTATTTTCCTTGCTCTAAGCAAAAACTCACTTAATTTTGTCGTGTTTTTTTCTGAAAACAAGAAAATAATTATTTGCTTGTATAGAAAATCCTTCTTGATTTAAGAATTTTTGATATTTTAACTGGAAACAAGACAAAAAATCTAAGTAAGAAAAGTATTTTTGCAGTGTACGGTTGAATTGGATCAACAAAGGTCAGCATTTAATAAAATGGGATTAAATACATAAAGGAAACAAAAAGTAACTGGCATTACTTTTTTTAAAAAGTATCTCCGATATTTTCTTGGAAATTAAAAAGTAATGCATTACTTTACTAGTTAATTGAAAAAAAGTAATATTAAAAGTAATATTTTTACATATTTATTATCTGCTAATCAGACAAATCTTGACCCACGAGCAAGGAATTATTGGTAATGCATTTTTTTAACAAAAGATTACGCTATTAACTATTTAAAAAAAAAAAAAAGAAGAAGAAGAAGTCAATCACTTGGCTTGTGGCTTATACATCATTGGTTAACAATCTTGTAGCTCATGGTACTGTACGGTAGGTCTCCCTTGAAAGGTTTATATTTTGTCGTTAAAAATCAATTTGTCAGCGGAGAAAATGAATTGGATTTTAACTGCCAGAACCCTACAGTTGCGCTTTTTACATCTGTTTACACTTACCAAGCTCATGGGCAGTAGTGAAGGCAGATGGCAACCCATCATCTTCAATCACAGAACAACTTCTCTTGGGATCACACATGGTGCCAACATCTGCCATTCCCAGTGTGTCGCATGTTGAGGCTCCACACAGGTCCTACATCAATAGAACATAAACACATCGTGGTCATCATTCTTATCTGAGTTTTTTACATTCTAGATGAGGATTTTGGGTTTTGTAATTACAAGTTAATGTGAGTACAAATTACATTTTGACATATGTGACCCTGGAGCACAAAACCAGCCTTAAGTCACTGGGGTATATTTATAGCAATAGCCAAAAATGCATTGTATGGGCATAATTATTGATTTTCCTTTTATGCCAAAAATCATTAGGATATTAAGTAAAGATCATGTTCCATTACGATATTTGTAAATTTCCTACTGTAAATATTTCAAAACTTAATTTTTGATTAGTAATACGCATTGCTAAAAACGTAATCAACTTGAGATTTTCTCAATATTTTTTATTTTTTTGCACTCAGATTCCAGTTTTTCAAATAGTTGTATCTCGGGCAAATATTGTCCTATCCTAACAGATCATGTGCTATCATAACATCAGTGGAAAGCTTATTTATTCAACTTTCAGATGATGTATAAATCTGAGTTTTGAAAAACTGACTGGATTTGTGGTCCAGGGTCACATATTTGTCAAAAAATTATTTAAATTATGTATACTTCAGTACATATTTTATAATATATGTAATGTAATGTGTATGATAAAATTATTTAATTAAATTTATAGCTAAATAGTAAGATAATATGTGACCCTGAACTACAAAACCAGTCATAAGGGTATTTTTTTATTATTATTATTTAGATGTATGCATCATCTGAAAGCTTAATAGATAAGCCTTCAGCTGATGTATGGTTTTTATACAACTAAAAAATCTACAAAATCTGTAATCTAAGGGTCCAAAATATTGAGAAAATTGCATTTAAAGTTGTCCAAATGAAGTTCTTAGCAATGCATATTACTAATCAAAAATTAAGTTTGAATTAATTTACAGTAGGAAATTTACAAAATTTAGTCTTTACTTAATTTCCTAATGATTTTTGGCATATAATAAAAATTGATCATTTTGACCCATAGAATGTATTTTTGGCCTTTTCCAACGAATATACTCATGCTACTTAAGATGTACATAAATCCTGGTGCAAAGTTATAGATTAATAATAATAATTATAAAACCCCACAGATATAGGTACATTTATCTGAATAAACACACTAGCATTGAGTGAGAAACAGTGAGTGGAAAAATAGGAAACAGTTAGCTAGAAGAATTTTAATTGACACTGAAATATTTTCAGATGCTTAAAATATCTCTGTTTTTTAGTCGGTATAAAATGCAGTATCTCAGTCCAAAATAATTTCCGACTGACCTATATTGTGTTACCACAGTTTAAAGTGGATTTGCAGAAAATATCTGTTGAGCCTAACTGACTCAACATCATAATAGCAGGTTTGCTGGTCAACTTTATTCCATGGTGCAACACCCTATACCAACTCCAAAAAAAGGACTAACATTGACTGTGGTTGTAACCTTAGCATTAAAAACAGAGTTTCTCTCTGGCCAGAGAGCGAACAGAAGCTTCACCACATACAGAAGAAACAGTTCAAACTCCTGTTTTTTTCTTTTCTTTTTTTTTTTATTTGACCTAGTTCTCACATTCTCTGCATTTCTTGATGTATGTGAATCCAGCTGTTAACTCCCAAAGAATCATCATGGGGCTAATCATTAAGTCTCCCCAGACTTTTAGACCTTCTGACGATGGATGCCTTGTTCAAACATTAACCACGTCCAAGTACTGTACTTCCCTTTAGTCAGGCATCTGCCAGAAATATATTGGTTGGGAGTGTATTCTTAAGACATAATTTTGTGTGACATCTAATCTGAGACCGATAACAAATGCATAAATTCTCTTTCAAGACAAAATAAATGTTGTACTAAACCAGAAAATTCAGTTTAGTTTAGTCAGACAAAATGTGACTCACTTTGAGACCTGACTCTACACTCACAGGATGAAAATACAGCAATGTTGGCAATTATTTTAAAATGTAGCCTATTATTAAATGAAGGAAACATGACCTCTTCCCACAAATGCGTGTAACAGGAAAGGTGTGACTCCAGCCAGCAGATGCTTTATGCACATTGCACACGGGTTTTTAACTTTACATTAGTGCTTAAATTAGCCATTCTGCTCTAGTTACAAATATACACAAACAAATCTGAAAGCAGATGGTTTGCTGATTGGATTACTAAAGAATATAAGCAATTGTGGTTGTTCATAGCTACGGTGTTTAGGTTGTTAGTTTGCTCATATGTAGTTCAAAAACTTCTAGACTGATTTGCACAAACTATTACAATTGTTCATGGACACTTTAATAAAGAGTTGCACCTCTTTGGCCCAACCTCTTTGTCTTATTCATATATGACCAGAGAATTTGATTATTGCTGGAATTTTCAAGTTTTCTAAACTCAAACGAAATGAAATAATGAAATAAGAAACACTGTAGACAAAAACCCTGTCCTGACAAACTTGTACTTTTGTAACTTGGATTTATAAGATTAGTTCTCCTCCACATTCGGTCATCTAAAATGTTCATGTTTTTTTTTTCTTCAGTGAAAGAAAGTTTTTTTAGGAAAACATTCCAGGGTTTTTCTCTATATAGTGGACTTCAGTGGTGGGCAACAGGTTGAAGGTTCAAATTGCAGTTTCAATGTAGCTTCAAAGGGCTCTAAAGCAGTGGTGCTCAAACTTTTTATACCAAGTACCACCTTAGAAAATATTTGGCTCTCCAAGTACCACCATAATTGACCAGCGTTAAAATACAGTAGTATAGTAGGCCTATTCAACTACAGCTCTGCACAGTTCAAAAACAAAGCAGTTTTATTCCTAATAAGAATATTTATCATTGTCAGCCACTTTAACACTGTAAATACACAGTTTAAACATGTAAATGAACTTAAATAGTTATTAAATTAAAATGTGTTGTACCTACAAGTTGTACCGTACATGTAAATGGGGAAGAAAAAAAAACTTTACTCAAATAAAGCTAAAATTAAATTGCATTTCCCCGGTTTCATAGACAAGGCTTAAGCCTAGTCCTAGACTAAAATGTAAGTCTGAGCTGTTTCAACTGAAGTAAATTTGCATTGATTGATCTTGATATACATTACCGTTCAAAAGTTTGGGGTCAGTAAGACTTGCAATTTGTTTTTAATGAAGTCAAGGCTGCATTTATTTTATCAAAAATACAGAAAATAAACTGTAATACTACAAAATGTTATTACAATAGAAAATAATGGTTTTTATTTTCATATACTTTAAAATATAATTTATTCCTGTGATGCAATGCTGATTTTTCATCAGCTGTTACTCAGTTTCCCAGGCTTAAGTGTCACATGATCTCTCAGAAATCATTCTGATATTCTGAATTATTAGTAGAATTATCAGTTTTGGAAACAGTTGTGCCGCCAATGTTTTTTGTTTTTTTTTGTTTTTTTTTATTAACCTGTATTTTTTTCTTTCAAGAACAACATTTATTCAAACTATAAATCTTTTCTAGCAATGTAAATCTATTATGTCACTTTTTATTAATGTAACAATTTATTCATTTCTTTAAAAAAAAAAAGAATGAATAAACATTTACTGACCCCACACTTTTGAACGGTAGTGTATATCAGCCTTTTTTAAATCTCAAGATGCACACCAGTAATGTTTTTTTTTTAAGCATGTTTATAAAAATGACTTAAATGTCCTAATTGAACTATGACCTAATCCTGGTTTAGTCTAAGCCCTGTCTGTAAAACCGAGCCATTGTTTTAACATTAATTTATATTTAATTTAGTGATTCCTCTGTGTACCACTAGAGGTACTTGTACCACACTTTGAGAACCACTGCTCTAAACAATCCCAGCCAAGGAATAAGGGTCTTATCTAGTGAAAAAATCAGCAATTTTCTAAAATATGTATATACTTTTTAACTACAAATGCATATCTTGCAGTAACTCGACCTCACGCATTATACGTAATCATGCATGCGTGATGTAGGTGGAAGTACTGAGCCAGTGTTTACAAAGCAAACATGCAAAGAAAGTCAAATGCACTTTACAAAAAAACTGTCAAGATGATTTTGAAGTTCAAAGAGAAAATGAGATGGAGCTTTTTAGCCCTACCCTACCTTTTTGAACCAAAGTACACAGACAAAAAACTAACCGCATGTGACTTTTCCAATGTGATAACGTAATCGCATCACAGAACTAGTGCAATACGAGCATTTGTGGATAAAGAGAATTTTTTTTAATATAAAATGACCAGTCGTTTTGCTGGATAGGACCCTTATTCCATAGCATGGAATGTTTTTCTCAAAAAGCTTAATTTCTTTTCAAGTGAAGAAAGTAAGACATGAACATTTTGGATTTGGGTGAGTCATTTTTTTATTCTAGAAGTGAAATTTGATGCACTGTTGGATGAAATATGAAGAAAAATGTTGTTTTTTTCTGTGGAACATTTATCAGCAAAAATGTAAGATGTTATCTGATCAGAGTATGACTCCCATTGCACCCAGTGAATTCATTTTACAATTTTCCCCACTTATTCACCGCCCTCCCCCCCAAGTTCAGACTCCAAGTGCCTGATGACATGCTTTGGTAATAAAATATGGTATGGGCCTTTTGGATTCTAGCCATCTGTTTGTGCCAGGTGGAGGAAACACAATCAGACCATTTCAGGTTCTGGTTCAGCTAATGGTCCTGTGCACCGACAATGTTAGATCAGACTTCCAAGTCGTTTCAATTAACTTATCTATCCGTTATTTTTTATCCAACCTCTGTGTTTGGCAAGAAATCTCTTTATCCTTTGCAAAACAGGGGGGGGACTTGCCCATACTCTCCACAAGCAGCGCTGACCCAATTGGCATCCAACACTGCAAGCATACGACTTTCATTATGCCTTTATAAAATCCAAACTGTTCCATATGTGCATTTCTCTCTCTTTTTCCCTCTCTCCCTAACTCTCGCCTTCCTTCGCACTTTCTATCTATATCATTGTTGTACTTTCTCTGATAAACTATCTAACACTACCCCTGCGGGGCGGTAGTGGTTATATGGTTAGCCACCCGGGTAGATGTACACTTCCAGCAGAGTGTCTGTGCAAACAAGCACATAATTAAACACAGGCCACATAGCAATTTACAGTGTAGCTCTTCAACAGAGATGTTTCTTCTAATGATTGCAACGATATTTAAGGCATTTAGTGCTCGCCATCTTGTTATTTTGTTCCAATCTTCTACTGCCTAACAAGCGCAATGAAAAAGTTTCTTTCGATTCGTACCATGTGGAGAACTGGAGAACCACATGAACTAAAAAACAAGCTCACATGGCAGTCAAGCTAGTGATCATTTTCAAACCAAATATGTTGTTATATAAAAATAGGAGATGGGCCTTCAGTGTGTAGCCCAGGGCTGTCGGTTACTTTTAGTTTGCCAGCTAGCTAAGGAACATTGAGAAAGCAGATCATGCAAATGTTTTGGTTCTGGTAACTTTAGCAGTGATTTATGTATTTTTCAAATAAATGCTATATGTTGAGCTCAAAGTTGTGTTGTTGTTTGCAGTAAATTCCCTTAATGCTTGACTCAAGGGCCTGTTTACATCTGGTCACTTCATGCATTTGCTTTGATCGCATCTGATTTGTTAAAACGGTTTTGTTTAAGCCTACATTTGGCCACATAAACGTGTTTCCACAAAAAGGATATAAATCCGATCTTGAGTTCCTGTATATGTGCAACGAAATCAACAGATATGTGCTGCATTTTATTAATTTTCAGCTAATTTCAAGACCAAAGACCATAACAGGAGAGACATCAGCAACATCAGCACTCATAAGATCATTTTGGTCTTTTAATGAAGATGATTATATGTTGAGCATCTGCGACTTACTTTTAGATTCAGTTTGTGTGTCGGCTTGCTGAAGAGATGCTCGGCTATATCCGTGGCAAAGTGTGTAGCATTAGTGCTGTTATATCTGACTGTAACATGTCATTTAGTCTCTCCACTTTATTTTTCAACTCGAAAGGTAAGCCTATGGGCAAAACTTCTGGTTCATTAGCCACTATAGGGAAATAACCTGAAGAAAACAACGTGCAGTAAATGGTAAAACCATTTTACCATTTGCATTACAAACCTGTGTGTTCATACATTAAAATAATATTGTAAGACAAACCAATTTGCAATATGAAGCAGTGTTTTGTACAGCTAAAAACAGCTGGATGTGAGTGAGATCAGAAGCCAAACCCATAAAATTTACAAATGGCAACATCCACTCTTACATGAAAAATAAGGTGGATAACATGCTCCCACACGTTTATTTTTTGTAATGCATTTAACATTTCATCTGGAATATGTCCCAGACCACCTTCTGAAGTGGTTTGAGCAATCAGATTTAAATTCATCTCCAAACTTTATCAAAAGGCATTTACACCTGGTCTTGTTTTAATGTTATCCGATCAGAGAAAACGCAAAAAGTGACCGGGTGTAAACTAACCTTTAAGAATAGCACACATTTCATTAGTGTCTCGCATAGTGAACAAATGCCTTTGATGAAGGCCGTATTTAGAAAATGCAAATAAACTTCAGATGCGCTTTTCTGTCTCTGTGATGAACAGCTGAGTCAAACTTTTCAACTGGCTTACTGTTCCCAATTACCTAAATTACATAACACACGGATCCATTAAAAATACCAGTAATGCTTGAAGCGTCAATCAAAAATAAGCCCTCAACAGAATTAGCATATCAAATGTACACAAAAAGCTAATTTTACAATACAATGTAGATATGTTCTGTTTGTTCAACGTTGAGGATATACTGCTTGTGTTTTCTGTGCGGCTAACAATGATTTGATTGTGTGAAACTGGTTCTTGAATTTGCGATGCTACGAACTTGACGCTATCCCAGCATGCACCGGATGTCAATATAACGTCAGGCTGGCGTTGGACCAGACGTCGCATTTTGGTTGAGAATGAAAATCGGGTTGATGTCAGTATTTGATGTTAGTTTGGCATTGACTTAAAGTTGGATTTTGTTTACACAACCTAAAATGTGCCCCTGGACCACAAAACCAGTCATAAGTCAGATATTTAGTAAATTTCCTACCGTAAATATATCAAAACTTAATTTTTGATAAGTAATATGCATTGCTACATTGTCATACATCATCTGAAAGCTGAATAAATAAGCTTTCCATTGGCATGTGGTTTGTTACAATACGACAATGTTTGGCCCGAGATACAACTATTTGAAAATCTGTAATCTGAGGGTGCAAAAAACAAAAAAAAATTGAGAAAATCACTGTTAAAGTTGTCCTTGTTCTTAGCAATGCATATTACTTATCAAAAATTAAGTTTTGATATATTTACGGTAGGAAATGTACAAAATATCTGACTGGTTTTGTGGTCCAGGGTCACAAATATCAACGTCCGCTGACATCAGTATTGGACGATGACATTAGACGATGAATTGACATTGAATTCACCCAACATCGCAACCCGAAATTTAACCAAATATCTTATGACATTGTGTGCCTGCTGGGATTGTACATGTACACTGTAAATTGTAGTTCTTGCACTGCATTTGCATCTAGAGCTTTGTAGATTTATCTTATGTCACTGTTGTAATGGTTACATTTAATGTCTGTCTCTCTTGCAACAGTGGCTTAGTTACAATTCTGGCTCTGGATTTTATTAAACATTAACTGCTGCATTTTTGCATGACTGGCCAGCAGTGACTCATTTTGAGACTTTCCTTGTTTCTTGCAACAAACATATTTGCTGCCATAATATTTAATTGGTGATTAAAAATATCTACAGTAAACCACTGCTGGTTTTGATGCCACTACATCATCTGATAGAAAGTGAGGTCATAACAGAACAACCTGAAGGGTAAGATTTGTTGTTTTATTCTCAGGCTGCAGCAGGTGGGCCTGGACACAGCGGGCACATAGGTTTTCTCTCTCTGTCTTTCCTCAGCCTCTCCCTCATTAAATACTAGTAATGGGAAACAGACTGAAAGGGGGTAGGAGGAGAAAGAGGGGTAAAGAGTCAGATCGCTTGCAGCTGGGACTGTGGTTAGGGGAAGCTCCCCACGAAACTGGACACTTCACGTTAGTGTATCTCCCATAGTCCCTTTACCTCTTATGTATACATTGGCCTTGCTGACATAAACAGATTAAAGAAAGCTCTGTCATTATTCAGTCACCCTCACGCTGTTCCAAACCTTTCTTCAGTTGGACACAAAAGAAGCAAAATCTAAAAATGTACTGGAAACACGTTTCTATTCAAGGCACTTTAAAAGTTCAACAATCTGAAGTTACGAACTGCATCAATCTGATTTGTGATCACATTATTCAAAATCTGCTTTGTGGTTCAGCTATAAGATCTGATTCAAAAGAACATTTCGTTTACAAATGAATGCCATTTCAGTCTTTCTGTCTCTTCACAAAGCTATCATGCCTTAAGAAGATTTGAAATATAGTTCATGTGTCATATGAGCTTCTTTTATGATCCTTTTCTGTCTTTTTTTTAAAGCTTTAAAGCTCTAGCCATTCATCGCAACTGAATGAAAAACAGCAACTAGCACATATTCGCTAATATTCCTGTTTGTTATGATAGGTTGCAATGCAGTAACTGAGAAAACGATGTGATAATCTTCATTTAAGTGTCTGCAGAGTCTACATTTATTCAATCATTAATTCATCTAAGCAATTTGTTCATCCACTTCTATTCGCAATTTCATTTATTTTCTCTCTCAGACTTGCATAATAACACCATACTCAGGTTGGAAACTTCTTTTTATCTTAAGTTAGCAGATGTACAAGTCTAGCCCCTCTCCAACTCATCTTGAGTCATCCAAGACCACGGAGAAACCCGACAATCTCTCTCTGTCCACAGGGAGTAATGAACATAATGAGTGGAAGAATGTAGGGAGTAACTGTGCTCTCTTGCTAAAATGCTTCATAAGTTCCCTTTGGAGAAGAAACAATAAAACATTTACTCCCCTCAGAATGATTCACTACAGCTGTCATCCAGACTAGGCAGACACGAGTGGTCTGGATGTCCAGCTCAGGTCATGTGTGACTGCAGCAGATTACCAGAGGATACAATGGTTGCGCTCATCTGGTATGTTTAGAGCTGGAAATGTTTTCACACATATGAGTGTTCCTACAAAACAGCTGACGGCAGAAAATGAGTTCACGGGTGAGTTGGTACAAAGCTGCCGTTTATGTGTGAATAAAATCATAATCTGAGGACTGAATGCTAAGCTTTGTCCAGCCATTCCTTAATATTGCCTTGGTCAGTGTCACTGACAAACAGCTGATAGCAGTACTGAAATAAACTGAAACAACGCTCCATTTATTCTGCGGCGGGGTTAAATAAGGGCAGGAAGTTAAAGGACATTGATACTACCGAAACTAACAAGCTGAAATTTATACAAGTTTGATAACCGGTAAAATCGTCATTCCAGCCTTTGACATTTATGCAAAAGTATATAACTTTGCTTCTTGTGTGTTTTGCAACACTTTCAAAGTGTTTCAAAGTCTAGCGAGTGCTGCTAAGATGCATTTAGTGATGAACATGACTACCGGGTGTGTCACCGAGCAAGTTTACTACGTCAGAAAAGTCATATGTCAGAACGTATCAGTTTACAAATCATGTGGAAAAGTGTTTTGAGTTTATAACATAGTATTGTGCAGTAATTTGTTGCAGTAATCATAATTTGTGTGAAAAGGAATAAAGGCTGTGTTGAATTGTATATAGGTGCATTCCTGGAAGATTCGTTCACTGAGCTATTGAGCTAGTTGTAAAAAAAGTGGTTCATGCGCACTACATTACAAATAAATACATACATAAATAAATCATATGGCTGCAGAAATGATCTTTTTACCTCCAAATGACAACATTCTTTCTGTCTTCCCCCAGGAATCTTCTCAAACCTGCCAAGACTTCATACTACTCTACATCTGATCTTGTGCAAATGTTGATTGCACTGTACAAATAAATACATGCATACATAAATAAATCATACGGCTTCAGATATATCCCTTTACCTCATAAGTGATCACACTCTTTCTGTTTTCCTCCCCAAAAAATCTTTTGAGACCTGCCAAAAGTTCATATTACTCTGAGCCTGATCTTGCACAAATGTTGATTGCACTCTTTAGACTGTTTAGATGTTGCATATCCAGTCTCAAAACAGTGATCATGGCTAATCCTGCTAGAAGCACTATCAATAAAAATAACATAGAACACTCCAAAAGTTAAGCAAATTATTCGGCATACGTGAGCTGTATCTTTGCTGATTCAGAGCACACATTCCTACTCACAGTGCTGATACATGGCAATAGCTCAAAGGCAGACCTGACCCATGACCTTAACAATACTTATAAACATGATGGGAAGCCCATGGCAACTGCAGGTTAACTGGAGAGGCCACTCTTGTTGCAGCCTGCCCATTACATATTTCAGTTTAACAAACTTTTGTCAGAGTAAAAGCTCTGTGTTTTACAAACACCGTATTACGCTTATGCATTCACCTTTCTGCCTAAAAGCTGTGATTACAACGTCGTCATAAATCATGTCTAAATTGGTTTGATTATTGGGTAAGTAAATTGCAGCAGCCTGTGTGGTGTTCAGTTTTGTTTCAAGTTGCCTGCCATCTTGAGTTAATTAGCACAAGATACATAAGCCTGATCATTTTAGGGATTCGCAGATTCTCATACTGCCCCCTAACGACGACAGGCGCATCACACCTTACCTCTTTTGTGAATAGGATGGCCGTATCCCAATACTCCGCATGCTTGTCGCTGTTTTTGTTCAGCTTCTTCTGCCAGGTGCAGAAGTTACGCAGGGTCAT
The DNA here is from genome assembly GCA_033026305.1 of Cirrhinus molitorella. Lineage (NCBI taxonomy): Eukaryota > Metazoa > Chordata > Actinopteri > Cypriniformes > Cyprinidae > Cirrhinus > Cirrhinus molitorella. The sequence goes on from CM065119.1 coordinate 48,405,476, forward strand.
CGCCGCGTTCCCGGAAACCTTGGGTCCTTTCTCTTCCTCGTTAATCACCATAAACTTGACAACCACGATGTTGATGGAGTTAAGAATGGTGGGGTGCTTGTAAAGCTTAGCTGCCACTGACATTAAGGTCAGCACGTAGTGCTTGAGGTCGTCGCCGTGGAATTTGGCCATGGATTCATCGGCCACCACTAATGTCTCTACATAGCGCGGGATGGAGACAAATCTCTTCGAGCGGTTTTTCAGAGCTGACATGGTGACATTGCTCATGTGTTGCTCCTTCAGGTGCTTCAGCTTCGCCAAAGACTGTGCAAGGGCTGGGGTCACCCCGCTGTCCACGCCGCATCTTGACGTGGAGTTTCCGCTCAGATTGGCGTTAGACCTGCGGCTGATGAGATGCGCGCGCACGCTGTCCCAGTCGGTGTCGTTCAAAGCCGGCTTGATGAAATATTCCCAGCCGTCGTAGCCGAATGCACCATGCAGTCCCTTGCACAAGCTGAGCGCTGCATAGGAATAGGGATCAGAATTCACCTCGCCGGCATAAAAACACCGGCTCAGATCTTCGGTGTGCGCGGAATTTTGAGCAGCGTCGGTGTGCGTCGAGAAAGCCGGGGCAATGAAGCTGGAGTCCGAGTGCAATTCGAGTACAAAATCTTGCTCAAATGCACTAATTTTGAACACAACTGTGTTGTCTTCAGCACTGACTAAATTGTTCTTGACATGCTCCAGTCTGACCGGCACGCACAGCTGACTCTGCATTGAATTGACAATTTCCCACTGAGCATAGAACACGTTCACAAGAAAAACTGACCTTAGCAACAAAAACATGTTTGTGCGTGAGGAAACTTTAGTTTTAAGCGCAAAATGAAGAGGACTCTGAGGTGTGAATGCAAGAATATTCCAGGATGCGGTTGCACTAAAATGTTGCCTTTGCGCGTCCACAAAGAGTGAAATCCGCCGGTCTGTGATCCATCCCTTTCTTGTACCTGTATACTGAAGCGGCTCTGCTCATCTGTCGCCTTTATGCGCGCGCGTCATTTGTAAACATCCAGAGCTTGTAATCAGAAGATTTTGGGGAGGTGCTCGAGTGCGCTCATTGGGTATGCCTCTTGTTTTAGGGTTAAGCCAGCAGCTACTTGTGGCTCTGTGCGCTTTCGCATCATCAGCGCGCAGCGCTCCAAGTGCCGGCTTTCCCTCCCACTACATTTACAGCATCCAAACAGTGACTTAGTAGAGGACAACACATGAATTACATAGCCATGTTTATTAGCTACATTATTCAGTTAAGAGCATTCATAAATGGTGCGTGGGCTTGTCAATTTACAAACATTTTTATAGAAGTAAAGGTGAGTTCACTTTTAGGGACGCAGCTTGTCATTGTGGCAGTACCCTTAAAGATACACCTATCTAACCCTAATGCTAAGTACATCACAGTTGCATTTGAAAAAATATGTGTACCCTGTAATATGTGACCCTGGAACACAAAACATGGGTCAAAATTAAAGATTTTTCTTTTATGCTAAAAATCATTACAAAATTAAGTAAAGGTCATGTTCCATGAGGATATTTTGTAAATTTCCTACTGTAAATATCTCAAAACTTCATTTTTGATTAGTAATATGCATAGCTTATATGCAAGAACTTTATCTGGACAACTTGCAACATGATTTTCTAAATATTTTAGTTTTTTTGTGGCACCCTCAGATTCCAGATTTTCAAATAGTTGTATCCCTGGCAAATATTGTCCTGTCCCTACAAAAAAGCCTACATCAATGGAAAGCTTATTCATTCAGCTTTCAGATGATGTATAAATCTCAAATTTAAAAAATGACCCTTACAACCGGTTTTATGGCCCAGGGTCACATATTCACCCTTTAGGGCTACAGCTAAGGTACAAAAGGGGTACCTTTGGGGGTGCCGTCCTACTGACAATCAATTTCTTCATTGTGCTTCTGTAAGGACTTCTGAATCTAAAAATGGTCAATTTGATTTTCTTGCTCAAATTACTTCATTTAGTTATGCACAGGTGTAAGAGCGCCATCTAGTTGTGAAAACATTTCAATACAGCTTGTGCATATTAAGAGCCATGCAAATATTAAACTAAAACCGGTAACAAAACAACCAAAAAAATTAAAATAAAATAAAATAAAAAATAATTAAAGTATTGGAGAGTGTTTTTATTTTGTAGGATCCTATATGCAAATTGTTGCATTGATAGAAAAATGTCCACAATTCCAAACTGATACTGTAAATGATACAATGCTGCCCCTCAGCGGTGGTTTACAAATCAACCTGATATCTATCTCTGGACAGTGCGGTGCGTTACGCATGTACAAGTCAGAAGTCAGAAAGAGCTTTATTACCAAGTATGTTTACACACACAAGGAATTTGACAGGAGCTTCCAGTGCAGAAGAAAGTACAAGTGCAAACATACATGATAGTCCAGACATAGCCTACACAGGAATGCAAAGTTCGTACTGTGTATTGTAAATAACTTAATATATGTTCCTCTTATAATTTTTATAATTTGTGTCTTTCTGATTGTTCTTAAAAGAGTTTAAAGTGTGCAAGCTTTAACTAAATCAATGCCACAGAAAGGTGAGGAGCTCAGGGTCGTGCGTCAATCACTTGAAATGTCATACAAACACTGTAATCTGATGTGCACGTTTAATTTGGTGTGTAACGTGATTTGCACGCAGGATATTTAGGGGGACGTTTTTTTCATTTGTTTTGATTTGTGGTTAACCAACAGCCAGGATATAATTAGATGTCACCTTCACAGTTCGCTGCTATCTAGGAAGACACCATTTGCGCGTGGGTACATCGCGTTTCTTCCCAGATTTTCACTGGTTTAACACGCTCTCTAGCATCTGGTTGACACTCAACACATACTTCAAGTGTCCTACAGCATTCCAGCCGGCTGTTATAATAATAGCTGTAAGCAAGACCCGCAGTAGTGAAAAGGGGCCGTGCCGGTAGCCCTATTGGATCAAACCAGGTTTTTTTTCTTGCTTTGGCGCACGAGGGGGAGGAGAGAGAATGAATATCAAAAATAAACCGCGTACGCTGGAGAAGCCCAAGACTGTATAAATACCAGCGCAAGAACTTTCTTCGCTTATACAGTGAGCCGGATGATGAGTATTTCCTTACAAGAGTGTTTCTGTGAACTCTCGAGACTTCTTTTGAACTCTTACTAAGTCAATATTAATGTTGTTTTTTTTTTTTTTTCTTCTTTTAATTTTCAGTGGATTGTGTTCATCTGTTCTAAAATAGAATTATCTGTGCCTCCACTGGCGTTTTCTTATTTTTCAACATACAGTTTTGGATATTTTTGAACTCCCTATTAAAATGGTATCCACAATTGTTTGTTATATGTTTTTCTTAGTAAACCTTCTGTCTCAGTTAGCTCTGAGTGAGCTAAACGAGGAAGAGGAGACCGTGCCAGTAAACCTTACGTTCAGAAAAGGTGTTTTTTGGAGGAATGAAGAGAGACAGCGTTTCAAGATCAATGCATTTGGTCAGCTTTTCGTGCTTGACCTGACGCCGGATAGCAAGTTCGTGTCTCCATCATTAAACGTCCAGCGCGTAAATGCAAAAAACCTCCCAGGCGTTCTGGACGCGTCCAGGAGCGGAGGTGTTTTCAAGGATGTCACCCAGTACGGAGACGGCGGTGCGGACCTCAGAGACTGTTTCTACAAAGGAACGGTCAACTCTGAAAAGGAATCTGTAGTTGCTGTCAGTTTATGTCACGGCATCCAGGGTACCTTCATAACGCAAGGCGACGAGTACTTCATTCAGCCTAAAGCAAGTGCCAAGACCACCGGGAAGTCTTTTCCGCAGGTGCACGTCGTCAAAAGACGAGCCCTTTCCAGCAACAACAGAGCGTTAGATACGGTTTTTGATCAAGAGCGAGTTAACACTTTTGTGGAAAAGAGCGAGCTGAACTCTAGTGAAGACGAAGACGGCAAAGTGAGACGCGCAAAGAGATTCGTGTCATCTGCGAGATACATCGAGACCCTGGTGGTTGCGGACGCTTCTATGACACGTTTCTATGGAGACGAGATAAAGGTGAGTCAAGGGTGCCTTTAGAGAAGTCGCGTTTTATTTGCAATGACATGCGCAATAGTTAATATTACTGTAGATTTGCTCATTGGGCGCATAAACAACTTTTTAGTCACTGAACTGATTCTGAAACATAATGTGGAATTCAGAGCGACCTGGCTATACATTTAGTGAAGACATTTCACCACTCATACGAGGGGCTTCAACAGACCACCTGGTGAAACCTCTCATATGAATGGCAATATATGAATATATAGTTGTCCTTAATCAATACTGACAACTGTGACTGTCATATGTAAAGAATATTGGTAGCGTATTTGTTACATCTACTTTTAATAGACGTTCGTTTCACAGAGACCCATCAAGGTGACTTTTAATCTTAAATCTCTGTGAACGCGCAAGGAAAGTGTGCGTAAAACTGAACTTACCAACAGCTTTCGAAAGGCATGTTAGGTCAACATACTGCAGTATGGTAGGGAGCAAGGATCCTGGAGCAAAAACGGGCTTTTTGAAAGTTTAGGGATGGTTTCTCTCCCAAAAGGTAGCGGATTTGCCTGATTTTGCCTGCAGCAAGAAGTGTGTTTTGGAAGCGTAGGTGTTTTCCTTATCTCCACGGTCGCTTGCAGCGGGGTTTCTCTCATGGAGATAGAAAGCCAGGGATGGAGTTAGATTGGAGTTATGGAACGCTTTGAGCAATATCTGTCACTTTATTCCACCCCACTCTTAAAAATGTAGATTCTATGAAGAACATCCATGGAACCTTTCAAATGCATAAATAGGCGAAAAAGGTTATTTAGATTTTTCAAAGTGTTCTTTATAATGGTTCTTTTAAGAACTGTTCACTGAAAGGTTCTTTGGAGAACCAAAATGGTTCTTCTATAGCATCAGGTGCGAAAACACCTTTTTGCAACCTTTATAGTTTGGTTTTACTCTGCACTTTTAGAGAAATGCAAAGCTTGATGCAAACAGAAATATGTTTGTCAGAAATGCATGTTTCTGGATATGAAATACTTGTAGAAAAAACACACATGAACACTGCTGATGCTACCCTTTAAGATCTAACATTGAAAGCAGAGACTAGTGTTTATCCCTTTAACTGACGGGCTCCTAACTAAATATGACTGCACTCAAAACAGCTGTCATATGAGCTGTTTCACATTATCAAGGATTTCAGGACAAAACTGTCATTCGGGGACACATTTCCATTCCAGTCTTTATTCCCATGTAAAACTGCAGCTGTATTCACAAGTCGATTGAAGTATGTTAGAAGTGTTTTTAATGAAGGCTAAAACGAATTAGCTCTTAATGATCGGTCTATGGTTTAGATATGAAAAGTAACATAAATCAGGCAAAACCACTAAAACTTGTGGTTTGAGGGTGACTGTGGGTTTGGTTATACAGAGTGTAACAAAATATGAAACTTGTCTGTGAATCTGTGGGAGAAAATAAAATACAGAGGGTGGGGGGCGAAAGGACCATCTGGAAAAGAAGGACAGCCAGGAGTTGTTTGTGACCCATTTAATTGATAGAAAGAGGCGCAAATGTTTAAATGTTTTGGTCCCACGGGCTTCAGATTTGGGCCATGACTTTATGCTCTCTCCGCGAAAATGTAGTGCCAAGTTTAATGAAGTGAATATTTCAGATGACTGAGATAAAGCTAATGAATGTATTCAACATGGAAAATAATGCCACAAACATCTTCATATCGTGCCAAAAAGACATCATGTTTTATCCAGCCACAGACCATTTTTGTTTGATTACCAATTTTCTGTTCTCTCTCTTTATTTCCACAGCACTACCTCCTGACAGTGATGTCCATGGCAGCACAAATCTATGCCCATCCAAGCCTGAAAAATGCTGTTAGTCTGGTTGTAGTGAAGATGGTGGTTGTGGAGGATGAAGAGGTGGGACCTGAGCTTTCAAACAACGGCGGCGTTGCCCTGCGCAACTTCTGCAAGTGGCAACAACTTTTCAACCCAGGCAGCCAGAGGCATCCTGAACACTATGACACTGCCATCTTGTTCACTAGAGAGGTGAGAAACACAAAGCAGACACTTATTTTACAACAATTGAAATAAAAAATAAAGAACATTATTTGAAATGCACGCACCATGCAACCCGCGTTTGAACAATCGAATGTGTTTGGGCTGAAAACCGGAGTTTTAATAGCAGATTTATTTTTAATATTAAAAATATGTAGGTCATTTAATTCATTTTTCCATCAGGAAAGATGGCAACTATTTCTCGCCAAGATTTCCAGTCCACACACATTTTACAGATGTAATTACCTTCAGCTTTTGATTAACTCACTTGGCTACCATTTTTCCAAAACAAGACATATTTCTTTGAGTCAGTGACAGGGTCACGAGCACAACGCTCAGCAGGGAAGCCCTGGTCCAATCAGAGATGGCGAGCACGAGATTGTAGCTCTGCCAAAAAACCAGAGGGCTAGCGCCGGATAAAATAGATGTAGGAGAAACGCAAATTTGGCTGGCCATCCAGCTGAAAGCAACACAACAGAGCGAACAGAGGTCTTGGTCCTGCTGTGGCTAGATGGAGAAACAGGTGGTTTTTATTTAGCAGAGGAGGTCTGGGTGTCTCTGGTCGTCTCACATGGCTTCCACTGGGATGTCTTCCCTAGTCAAGGTTATCCCAAGTTCTGGACAGGCCCTTCGGTCTACATGTGCTGTGTGGTCCAGCTATCTCACAGTTAATTTTCCCCCTCTTGTTTTTTTTTTTTTTTTTTCGAGTACTCAGTCTGCCATGTATTTGCTTCATTTTACGATGGAAACACTGACAAATATGTTTTGCTGGCAAGAGGCTGCTTGGGGAAAAAAGGGCTGTCTGGAACTAATGGAGCGATGTCTGGATATCAGTGTCTCAGATGTGTCCCCCTCTCCTCTCCTCTGGCTTCTCTTTTTTTGTCTCACATCTCTCATATGCCCACTTGTCTCTCTCTCTCTCTCTCTCTCTCTCTCTTTGACCTCAGGATATTTGTGGATATAAGGATTGTGACACTCTGGGTGTAGCTGACATTGGCACTATGTGTGACCCCAAAAGAAGCTGCTCAGTTATAGAGGACAACGGCCTTCAGGCAGCGTTCACTGTGTCACATGAACTCGGTATGTTCACACACATGACCAGACTCGGTGTCTGTAGTTAGACGTCTCAGTCTGACCGACTGTCTGGACAAGAGCATGTGTTCCAGACTGAGTCATTAATTAATGTAAACCAGCTGTTTGCAGCAGCGAAAATACACAGAGAACCTGGTGTTACCACTAGGGCCGTTGATCGATTACACATTTTGATTGAATTCATCACATGATATGGTGATTCAAGTCAGTTAATTTTTTTGTTAATATTTAATTGTAAAATGAATCACATTTCAATAATTGATTAGAAAAAATAATCAAATAGACTTACATTCTGTAGAGTGGTTTTAGAAGTTAAAACTTTTAAAAATATAGAATCATTGAGCTGTCTGTCTGTTAAAGGTAGTTCTAGTACTTCATATATTTTTAAATAATCATATGATGTTTGGTTGTAAGTGATACTGACTGGAAAGCTAAAATGCATCAGTGATAAACATCAGTGAAAGATACAAAATGCATGTTATTTTTTATTTAGTACTGACCTGAATAAGATATTTCACATGAAAGATGTTTACATATAATCCACAAGAGAAAATAATAGTTGAATTTATAAAAATGACCCTGTTCAAAAGTTTACATATGCTTGATTCTTAATACTGTGTTGTTACCTGAATGTTTTGTTGTTGTTGTTGTTGATAGTTGGGCATGAGTCCCTTGTTTGTTCTGAACAGTTAAACTGCCCGCTCTTCTTCAGAAAAACCCTTTAGGTTATAGAAATTGTTTTGGTTTTTAGTATTTTGTGTATTTGGACCCTTTCCAACAATGACTGTATGATTTTGAGGTCCATCTTTTCACGCTGAGGACAACTGTGGGACTCATATGCAACTATTACAGAAGCTTCAAACACTCACTGATGCTTCAAAAGGTAAAAACACGACGCAAGGGGGGTAAAAACTTTTTTAAATTAGAAGATGAGGGTAAATTTAACTTATTTTGTTTTCTGGGAAACGTATCTTCTGTAGCTTCTAAAGGGCAGAACTAAATAAACAGCAAATTTTTCAAATGTACACTTATTCATTCTGTTCAAAAGTTTTCACCCCCAGCTCTTAATGCATTGTGTTTCCTTCTGGAGCATCAGTGAGCGTTTGAACCTTCTGTAATAGTTGCATATGAGTCCCTCAGTTGTCTTCAGTGTCAAAAGATGGATCTCAAAATCATAGTCATTGCTGGAAAGGGTTCAAATACACAAAAATGCTGAATTTGTGGGACCTGAAGGATTTTTCTGAAGAACAGCAGGCAGTTTAACTGTTCAATTAACAATTTTGAACAGGGTAATTTTTATCAATTCAATGATTATTTTCTCTAGAGGACTATATATAAGCATCTTTTATGTGAAATATCTTATACAGGTCAGTACTAAATAAAAAATAACATGCATTTTGTATGAGCCCTCTGATTTTGGTAAAATCATTAACAAGGTGTACAGTATGCAAACTACTGACTGCTCAGCATGGAGAAAAAGTTCTTACACTATCCAGGTACAGTACATCTTTCTGTTTTCCTCTCCTTTTTTTCAGGCCATGTCCTCAGCATGCCACATGATGATTCAAAAAACTGTGAGAAGTTGTTCGGGGATCTCAATGGACATCATTTGATGGCTCCTTTCTTTGTCCACCTCAACAAAACTCTTCCCTGGTCCCCATGCAGTGCTCTCTACATCACAGAGTTCTTCGACAACGGCCACGGTAATGTCCTTTTCTTTCTGTCAGGATGCTGTTTTAATCATTTCCCTTCTTTAAAAGTTACATGTCAGTGAAAAAGAACTCCCCGCAATGAAGCACCATTTGTTTTGCTGCTGTCTTTCTGAGTGTATTTTTTATTACCAGCTGGTTTTCTCTCAGTCAACATTAGGTTTTCAGTTTTTGTTTGGTTTTGGCCGCTCAACGTAATGGTGCATATTTTCTAGAGACTTCATAACATTCACTTAAGTTTTTGAGACATTTGGCTTGAATTGTAAAACTGTCATTTAAAAGTTAATGGAAACATGTCACAGAGAATCTACTGTATAATTTTGATCTTAGGGTGCGGTGAGAAATCTCTATAATGTAGATGCCTGTGTTTTATGAATTTACTTTCTTTCAATGTTTTGCACGTTTCTTGTTTAAATGCCACTCCTGTCTTAACTTACTCCCTAACCACTAATAATGGGCTGGTGGGACCACACTCAGTAATTTTGCTGAGAGTGTTAAAACTAACAGTCTTTGCAGCGTGAGCTCACTCTCACTCACTTCATCTACTCATGTACAGTATGAATATATGAAGAGTTCAGATGCAAAACCCCCTAAAAGCCATCTCGGTCGAAAAAGAGATAATGATACGGAGTGAATGCTCTCGACGCATATTATACTTATATAGAAACCTATACATCGGAACCTGATAAAAATGCATTTTTTAAAGAAAGACATCAGATGGGTTTAGAGGCTTTTGCATATGTACTTTTCATATACACTACCCTTCAAATGTTAGGGAGTCTCCTATGCTCACCAAGGCTGCATTTATTTGATCAAAAATGCAGTAAAAACAGTAATATTGTGGAAATATTTGTACAGTTTAAAATAACAGTTTTCAATTTTAATGTATTTTAAAGCTGAACTTTCAGCAGGCATTACTCTAGTCTTCAGATCAATGATTATTCTGCTTAATATTTTTGTGGAAACCATGAATTTATTTTATTTTTATTTTTTCAGGACGAAATATTTTGTAACATTATAAATGTCTTAGCTGTCACTTTTGATCAATTTAACACATCCTTGTAGAATAAAATGATTAATTTCTTTAATGTATTAAATGTATAAACTAGTGGTGTCAATCAATAAAAAAAAAAAACGAATTAATCACACATTAATCGCAATTAATCATGATTAATCCTACCTGACATTAAAGTTTTTGTACTTTTAAATTGCAATAATTTCACATTCATGCTTCAAATTAATGTAGAAACATCATAAATAACATATATTTGTAATATTTCGTCCATTTTTGTTTTCTAAAAAAAGGCCCTGAGAACATCACATAATTTAAATAAGTTGTCACAGAATAAGAATATGTGAATAACTCAATTTTGACAAAAATGTCATATAGAGCCTTATGATTCTAAGGTGATGATTTGTTTAATGCCATGACTGAAGGCAAGTATCACAGATTTGTTTCCCCCTAAAATTCAACCATTGCGTAAAACCATTCAACATTACAGTATAATTGAGAGCTATCACTTTAACATTTATTTTAAAAAATAACTTCTAATTTAAGTGAACTTAAAAACACAGTCTTCACATTAACCCATTATAATAAATGGGTAAATAATAAATAATAAATACATGCACAGTTTAAAAGCAGCTTTAATTGTTTACATTATTGTCTTAATTGACGACATAACTACTACATCGCATACTCGCAGTTTCATTTGGGTTTGAATATGATATAGCACTTTAATATAGGCCTAATACAGCATATTATAGCATATTTTCTCAACGATAGATACTATTTAGACTAGTGCAAATAGCAATGGATTCTGCTTACGCTTAAGGATTTTCTGCTATTTATAATACTTATTGCAAATATATGCAATTATCTGCAGTATTGTAGTATATTAAAACAGTTTTTAGTATTATGCATTGAGTGTAAATTATCTTTTTAATTCAGTTTATTAAATGGGTGCTGCCTTATTGGGACAATATGCCTTCCCTACACCTGCCCTAACCCTAACCAATACTTTATTTTATTTTATTTTATTTTTACTGAAAATGTATGCTTTCCCAATATTATATGATATTATATTATATTAAAATGTCAGTTTTACATGCATTCTAAATCATAAACATCTTAAAGACATCTAATAGACGTCTATTTGACATCCGAAATTAAACGTCCAATAGACGTATTGCAGATGAGCAAACTACGTCTTGCAGATGTAAATGCAGACGCAAAATAGGCATCTCCGAGATGTACATGCTATCAGGGTATACATTGGAACCTGATAATAATGCATTTTTTGAAGAAAGTTGTCAGATGGATTTAGAGGCTTTTGCATCTGAACATATACTGTTTCTTCTCTGTAAAGCTGTGAAATTGCTATATAAACTCATCACGTGAAAAGGACGCACTACACCACCAAGGTAAAAGTGCCAAGACTGTCAATTAGGGTTGCCTAATTTTATCCATGATTCGAATAAAATAGAACAATTCACAATAAAGATGAACTCCGATAAGAAAAAGTGACAGCTCAGGAAATATGGTGGACATATTTTCTCCAGTCGTTGATTTATCTCTGTCGATATCTACGTCTACACACTCTCGTTCCCGCTCTTCCACTGACTCATCTTCAGTGACTCACACATTCCAGCTTTAACAACTGTTTTCCCTCACAGAGACGGCGCTGGTAGCCAAGCACATGCCGTCTTTACCGGCCGCACTGTTGCCACAGGTAGACTATGAACTGATACGACTTCAAGGCTGTTATTTTCCAGCGTTGCTACGCCGGTGTCCGTTTCAACACAAGCCTTTCATTACTAAGCATAATCATAACATTCATTTAGGTGTGTAAAGCTACAGTGAAACCTTTCCAAACTCTTAATGCTTAAGATATTAAGGCGTCCTCAAGACTTTAAGCCTAATTAAATGAAAACACAAATGGAGTCAAGAAGTCTGTGTAATTGTTTCAAGGTGTTATACTGTCTCCATGTCTTTATCCGTATGGATTAAACTATGTTTGGGGAAGAACTAAGAATAGAGTCCTTACAGTAAAGTTACACTTTCTTTTGATACCTATTTAGTTTTTCGTTCTGGAGTGAGCTAACTGCGGCTACACAATAATAGGTTACATAATGGAAATCTCCAGATGGGAGACTATTATGTCTTACGCACTTTGGGATGAGAGGAGGTACAGTGAGAGCTCTCTGCAATGAAATAGTCCCCTCTAGCTAACATGCACACCTGTTTTAGACTTGCTGTATGTAAGAGGTTGTTTAGCCGAAGTAAATAGCAACAGGCTTAAAAAAAACACTGCAAAATGCCATATAAGCATCATTACAGGAGCTGTGTGCACTACCAGTCAACGTTTTTGAACAGTAAGATTTTTAAAATAACATTTTTTTTCATCATGCATGCATTAATCTGATCTAAAGTACAGCAAAAAATTGTTCACAATTTAAAACAACTGTTTTCGATTTATATTTTAAAATGTAATTGATAGCTTTCAGTCACAAAGCATCCATAGAAGCGCAGCAGAAGCATGTCAATTTTCCATCTGTTTCACACCTCTCAAAATAATAAAACAAAGATATGTGAACAAAATGCAAGTTTCGACCATTTGCAATCTATATTAAGCACCCGCGGCAATTTTTAAATCATAAACAGTGAGACAAAATGTTGATGACAGTACTAATAAAAGATCAAAATCGTTAATAACTATATTAATGATTTATAGTTTACACAGGCAATGAGATGAGGTCGGAATATTAATGCAATCCGCTTAATTGTTTAGTGTTTTCCTTATAATAGTTTTCTATGGGAAACCATTTAACGTGAAACTTTGCACATTGCATTTATATATCGGGTACATCTGCTTGCCTGTAGAAAATATACATAACCAATAAGGTGTTTACTGAATTTTGCCTTTTAATATCTGCGTTTTACTATATTACTACTTAATGCAAACTGCATAAAAATAACTGGCGGTCAATGGAGCAATGCTTCATTTTGCCCTTCGGGTGGACGTTCCTATCAGGGTTGCCAGGTTTTCACAGCAAAACCAGCCTAATTGCTACTCAAAACTACACTGTAAAAAACAAAAAAACACAATTTGTTGAGTCAACTTAAAATTATTTGTTACCCTGCTGCCTTAAAATTTTAAGTGCAGTCAACTCAAAGAAGTTTATTCAAGTTGAAATGTTAAGTTGTACTAAGTGACAACTTAGATATTTGAGCTTATTAGTACACTGCAAAAAATGCTTTTCTTACTTAGATTTTTTGTCTTGCTTCTAACCAAAATATTAAAAAATTCTTAAATCAAGAAGGATTTTCTAGACAAGTAAAAAGTATTGTCTTGTTTTTTTCTGAAAACAGATTATATTGCTTGTTCTAAGCAAAAACTCACTTAATTTTGACTTGTATTTTCTGAAAACAAGAAAATAATTATTTACTTGTCTAGAAAATCTTGATTTAAGAATTTTTAGATATATTGGTTTTTGACATTTTTTTGATATTTTGGCTGGAAACAAGACAAAAAATCTAAGTAAGAAAAGTGTTTTTGCAGTGTACGGTTGAATTGGATCAACAAAGGTCAGCAGCAAAGTCATTGGTTAATAAAATGGGATTAAATACATAAAGGAAACAAAAAGTTTCCTTTAAAAAGTAACTAGTAAAGTGTGACTTTACTAGTTACTTGAAAAAAGTAATATTACAGTGCAAAAAAATGCTTTTCTAGTTTAGATTTTTTGTCTTGTTTCTGGACAAAATATCCAAAAATTCTTAAATCAAGAATTATTTTCTAGACAAGTACATGATAATGTCTTGTTTTCAGAAAAAGAAGTTCAAATTAAGTGAGTTTTTGCTTGAAACAAGCTAAATAATCTCCCAACGGGGTAAGCAAAATAATCTAGTCTTCTGCTTGAAATAAGATTATTTTTCTTACCCCATTGGCAGATTATTTTGCTTGTTTCACTTAATTCTCACTTAATTTTGACTTCTTTTTTCTGAAAACAAGACAATAATTTTTACTTGTCTAGAAAATCCTTCTTGATTTAAGAATTTTTAGATATTTTGTCCAGAAACAAGACAAAAAATCTTAGCTAGAAAAGCATTTTTTGCAGTGTATTATGTAACTTGCGTTACTTGTAATGCATTACCCCCAACACTGACAATAATAAGTTAAAATTGTGTATTCCTCAGGTGACTGTTTGCTGGATCCACCCGAGAAGAGCATCCCTTTACCCACTGAGCTCCCCGGGCGTACGTTTGGCCTGGACCGGCAGTGCCAGCAGGCGTTCGGGGACGAATACACCCTCTGCCCCAATGCTCCTGAAGATCAAGCATGTGCACAGCTGTGGTGTCGAGAGGAAGGAAAGATACAGTGCACGACCCGGAACGGAAGCCTCCCCTGGGCAGAAGGCACTCCATGCGGGGAGGACAGGAGATGCCGCGAGGGTTTGTGCGTGTCGAGTGCACTGGAAGAGGCGGGAGAAGAGAAGGTATGCGTGGCCAGGAGAATGTGTGTATATGTGCGTCATCCGGTTTTATCACACTTTACTTGTCAGCACGTATGCATCTAAAACACCCATGCACAGATTTACGAGCACTGCCAATAACAAATATCTGACATTGCAGGTGACGCCTTGCGTGCGGCCTTTTGTGCGTCACCCTGCTCTTTCTTTTAAAAACTGTAAACAGTTGTGCATCATGTCTCAGGTTATTCAACTTTTAAATATTTCCTTTCGTTCGACATTAAAGATGACATTCTTTTCACCGTGTTTACATGTTTGAAAAGCCTTGGAGTGCTTCTTTTTTTCACCTTCAGAAATTGGATCCCAACCACGTCTTTGAGCAGCTTAAAATAATCAATCTACTTTAAATTCAGCTTCTCGATGCGAGAGAGAGAGGAGGGGGATTTAAAAAGCATAATTATTTTGGAGCGTTCCATTTTAGATGCGTTTGCAATGTATTCAGCAAAGCCTCTTAAAAAAGTGCGATTATATTTGGTGTAGTGTATTAAAAACCCCCAGCTTGTGATCCCAGACGGCCTGGCTGTTAGAAGGCATCCCTCAGCCAACTCGTAAAAAACCCTGACAGAAATGCAATGTGGTATGCTCACATTCCGTCAGCACTACGCTTACTGGAAGTGATGTTTAGGAGCACTTTGCACGGGAAAGTGACAGTAAAGACATTTATAAGGTTACAATTTCTATTGCAAATAAACGCTGTTGTTTTGAACCTTTTGCTTATCAAAGAATCACAGTTTCCACGAAAATATTAGCTGTTGAGACATGTGACACTAAAGTAATGGCTGCTAATAAATTCTGAATAAATGACATTTTCAAGTATATTGAGATACTTTAAGTATCACAGGAAAACCACAGACTTGGCAACACTGGTTCCTGTGAGTGTGTGACGTCAAGTGAAAACTATCAATTGTAAATGTAATGTAAAAATATTTCACAATATCACTGCTTTTGAAGTATTTTGAATCAAATAAATGCAGCCTTGGTGAGCAAACATTAAAACTCTTACTGTGCAAAAATTTTTGACTGGTAGTGTATTTGGCAGACGCTTTTATCCAAAGCAACTTATATTGTATTCAAGGTAGACATTCCCAGAAAATCAATGATTAGTATATTGAGATATTTTAAGTTGTATTTAGTAATATCACTGCATTTTTATACTGGGTGCTACGTATTACAGTGAAATGTATATCTAACAGCCTCTATTTGTGTTCCAGGTGCCAGTCAATGGCGGCTGGGGAGAGTGGGGCCCCTGGGGGCCGTGCTCACGGACATGTGGCGGGGGTGTGGAGTTTTCTCACCGCGAATGCACTGCTCCAGTGCCACAGAATGGGGGATCGTACTGTGTGGGACAGAGGGTCAAATACCAGTCCTGCAATACTCAGACATGCCTAGAGGACCATGGTAACATTTTATAAATAAACCTTCATACACACATAGGTCACATTATTGAGGGTTAGAGGTCGAAAGACCATGCGTTGGTTATAATCACATTATTTTTAGTGGTGCACCACTGAGCATTTTTTTCATCCGCAGGAAAAAGCTTCAGAGAGGAGCAGTGCGAAAAGTACAACAGCGACCGTTACTTGGACATTCACGGAAACATGAAGCAGTGGATCCCCAAATATTCCGGCGTCTCTCCACGCGACCGCTGCAAACTCGTCTGCCGAGCCAAAGGGAGCAACGAATTCAAAGTTTTTGAAGCCAAGGTGCACGTCCGTCGAAAACGTTTTCCTTTTCATTGAATCTGATCAGCTGCAGAGTTGGGGAAAGTTACTTTTAAAAGTAATGCATTACAATATTGCGTTACTCCCTGAAAAAGTAACTAATTGCGTTACTTTTAGTAATGCGTTACATGACTTTTGCGTTACTTTTGCGTCACTTTTTAAATCGGGCTTTGAACCAATCTCTACAATATTCAGTTTTGGGGAAAGTTACTTTATTACAATATTGTGTTACTCCCTAAAAAAGTAACTAATTACTTTACTTAGTTACTTTTTATGGAAAGCAATGCGTTACGTTACTTTAGCGTTACTTTCAAATCTGGGCAGGGCTTGCTTGTTTGATTTTAATATAAAACAGTTAGATTCTTAGCAAATGTAAAAGCCCTTTCACACCAAAATGAAATGAAGTGAATAAGCCTAAGGCTAAAGGAAAATTAAATTGACGTCTGTACAGTAGAACTGTAGGAAAAGAAAGTTCAACACTCTTCAGAAATGAGAAAAAAAGCACAAATGTTAGTTAATCTAAAGTAAGATTTGCTTATTAGTACACTGCAAAAAATGCTTTTCTTACTTAGATTTTTTGTCTTATTTTTAGCCAAAAAATCTAAAAATTCTTAAATCAAGAAGGATTTTCTAGACAAGTAAAAATTATTGTCGTTTTTTCTGAAAACAAGTCAAAATTAAGTGTGTTTTTGCGTGAAACAAGCAAAATAATCTCCCAGTGGGGTAAGCAAAGAAGTGTTTTTTACCCCATTGGCAGATTATTTTGTTGTTCTAAGAAAAAACTCACTTAATTTTGACTTGTTTTTTCTGAAAACAAGAAAATAATTATGTACTTGTCTAGAAAATCCTTCTTGATTTAAGAATTCCCTTGATATTTTGGCTGGAAACAAGAAACAAGAAAAAAATGTAAGTAAGAACAGTATTTTTGCAGTGTACGGTTGAATTGGATCAACAAAGGTCAGCAAAGTCATTGGTTAATAAAATTTAATTAAATACACAAAGGAAACAAAAAGTAACTGGCATTACTTTTTCGAAAAAGTAACTCAGATATTTTCTTGGAAATGGAAAAAGTAATGTTACTTGAAAAAAGTAATATTATTACGTAACTCGCGTTATTTGTAATGCGTTACCCCCAACGCTGCTCAGCAGTAATGACAATATGTGAAAGAAATCGTAGCCTCTTCAGTGTATCTGCCTGCTCTAAAGCTTTACTGAGACGTCAGATGATCTCTTTCTTAGACTTCCCTCTTGCCACAGGCCCATTGATATCTTTACACTCCCACTAAACTCTCATGCATGAAATATTTTCCCTGTTGTAAAATGTGAAACCTGAGCACCCTAACCCTACAGTCCAGCTACTTGCTTAAGCTCTTGAGTGCACCTCTGTAACTGATATTTCAGATACAGCTGAAATGTAGTTGGTTTTGCGTCATCAGCCCAGAGTTTTTGCTTTTCCGCTTTATGTGGAATAGCCATTATGTTACAACAGAATACGCTGGAGCACTTAGGCTGCCACTGCAATAAAAGTGCACGTTATTTCTTTCGATATTTGTTTAGGCTTTCTGTCTGTTCTAATGCTGATGTTTCATATGTGCTCTGCAGGTTGTGGATGGCACCACCTGTGGGCCAGACACCACATCTATCTGTGTTCAGGGCCAGTGCATTAAAGCCGGTTGTGACCAGGTGATAGGCTCCAATGAAAAGCTGGATAAGTGTGGGATCTGCGGAGGTGACGGTACAACCTGTAGGAAAATAAGCGGCTCGCTAAACAAAGCCTCGTGAGTAAAGTTTCTATATATAAGCATTACAAGTTTAAAGTGACGGAACATAAAAACCTGTGAAAGAGTGAGCTGCTCGCTGCAAAAAATGCTTTTTTCTAATGCATGTTTCTAGACAAAATATCTAAAAATTCTTAAAGCAGGAAGGATTTTCTAGTCGAGTAAAAATTATTGTCGTTTTCAGAAAAAAGAAGTCAAAATCAAGTGAGGTTTTGCTTGAAACAAGCAAAATAATCTGCCAATGGGGTAAGAAAAATAATCTTATTTCAAGCAGAAGACTAGATTATTTTGCTTACCCCATTGCTTGTTTCAAGCAAAAACTCACTTAATTTGAACTTCTTTTTTCTGAAAACAAGACATTAACGTGTACTTGTCTAGAAAATAATTCTTGATTTAAGAATTTTTAGATATTCCGGCTAGAAACAACACAAAAAATCTAAGCTAGAAAAGCATTTTTTGCAGTGCTGATATAACTGAAACTTTGCATAACAATCCAGAAGGGAGTTTTCACACTGACGCAACCCTAAAGTAATAAGAATCCATAAAACAAAACGAATCAATAACATTAAACAATAAAAGCCAATACAACAGACACATACACTGCAAAAAATGCTTTTCTTGCTTAGATTTTTTTGTCTTTTTTCCAACTAAAATATCTAAAAATTCTCAAATAAAGTAGGATTTTCTAGACAAGTAAAAATGATTGTCTTGTTTTCAGACAAAATATGATACAATCAAGTGAGTTTCTGCTTGAAACAAGTTAAATAATCTGCCAAAGGGGTAAGCAAAATAATCTAGCTTTCTGCTTGAAATAAGATTATTTTTCTTACCCCACTGGCAGATTATTTTGCTTGTTTTAAGCAAAAACTCACTTATTTTGAGTTTTTTTTCTGAAAACAAGACAATCATTTTCACTCTTCTAGAAAATCCTTCTTGATTTAAGAATTTTTAGATATTTTGGCTGGAAACAAGACAAAAGATCTAAGTAAGAAAAGCATTTTTTGCAGTGTAAAGAAAGTCACATAAAAGCCTGCCTGAACAAAGACTAGATTTAAAACTTGCAAGACTTGAACTATTGCGAACTTTGACAGGAAGTGAGTTCCATAAAAGGGGAGCCGCGTATCCAAAAGCATGTGACCCCATGGAAGTTTCCAAAGTGCAGTTTTTTAAGAAATGCAGAGGCCGATCTGAAAATACGTGAAGGAGTATATATATGAAGAAGGTCTAAAAGATAGAAAGAAGCCAAATTATTGAGTGCTTTATAAAATTTACACGATATTTAACTGGGAGCCAATTTGGGAGCAAATTTTGTTAGACAGTAGAAATATGTTCAAGTTTTAGTAATAACTTGAGCAGTGGCATTTTGTACCGGCTGTAATTTATCAAGTGATTTGGAAGGAAGCTCATAAAACAAAAAGCATTGCAATAATCTATTTGTGACGTTACAAGAGCATGCACAAGAGTAGCAGTACTCTTCAGCTAAAGGACAGGATGCAAACGATTGATATTCCTGGTGTGACAGAATGCAGAACGGGTAACACTGTTAATATGAGCTTCAAAAGACAAAGTTTTATCGAAAATGACACTCCATTTTTTTATCCAATCAGCAGTGTTGGGGGTAAAGCATTACAAGTAACGCAAGTTACGTAATAATATTACTTTTTCAAGTAGCTAGTAAAGTAACACATTACTTTTTCATTTACAACAAAATATCAGTGTTACTTTTTCAGAAATGTAACGCCAGTTACTTTTTGTTTCCTTTATGTATTTAATCTCGTTTTATTAACCAATGACTTTGCTGTTGACCTTTGTTGATCCAATTTAACCGTACACTGCAAAAATACTGTTCTTACTAACATTTTTTAGCTTGTTTCCAGCCAAAATATCAAAAAACAAGTTTTTCTAAACAAGTAAATAATTATTTTCTTGTTTAAAAAAACAAGTCAAAATTAAGTGTGTTTTTGCTTGAAACAAGCAAAATAATCTGTCAATGGGGTAAGCAAAAAAAAATCTTATTTCAAACAGAAAACAAGATTATTTTGCTTCCCCCATTGCAAGATTATTTTGCTTGTTTCAAGCAAAAACACACTTAATTTTGACTTGTTTTCAGAAAAAACAAGACAATAATTTTTACTTGTCTAGAAAATCTTTCTTGATGTAAAATTTTTTAGATATTTTGGCTGGAAACAAGACAAAAAATCTAAGTAAGAAAAGCATTTTTTGCAGTGTAGTAATAAGCAAATCTTACTTTAGATTTAATAACATTTGTGCTTTTTTTTCTCATTTCTGAAGAGTGTTGAACTTTCTTTTCCTGCAGTTCTACTGTACAGACATCAATTTAATTTTCCTTTAGCCTTAGGCTTATTCACTTCATTTCATTTTGGTGTGAAAGGGCTTTTACATTTGATAAGAATCAAACTTTTTTATATTAAAAACAAACAAGCAAGCCCTGCCCAGATTTGAAAGTAACGCAAAAGTAATGTAACGCATTACTTTCCATAAAAAGTAACACCATTTTCTCTGTGCTCAAGCAGCTGTAGCAACAACAGTTTTTTTTGTTTAATGTTCTCATTATTAGACATATTTCTGCCTTTAGATCTAACTAAATTGCATTTATAGTGTTGTCTAGCAGATCAAGGTTTCTTTGTGTAAAACTGCCTTTAATTCAAGCAGTTACTTTTTTTTTTTGCTCCCGTTTTCACAGTTTCCCACACTAGCTCCAGCAAAGTTGCAAGACGTGTTGCCACTCAGTCCAACTGATTGGACATGTTCTGTCACGAAAGTGACATCAATTCATACCCTCTATTGTCGTTAGCATAGAGATGTACAAAGCACCCCTCACATGTAGGTCACTTTCAAACCAAGCAGGTTTGTATTAGTCAATACTGCAAATTCATGTGACCAGCTTTAAAAAAAAAGAGTGAAACCTGCATGGGAACGTATTTCAACCCTCAAATAAAACTTCTGATTTCATTACGATTGCAGTACTATTGCAATGACTTTGTTTTTTGCAGATGTGCAAAATGTGACTATACATCTTCAGAGTATAGAAAATGTTGATAATCTAAAGAACCTTTTTCCAATGCACAAAGGAACATTTTGTGCAATGGAAAGATTCCATGGATGTTAAAGGCATTTCATGGAACCATAGATGCGAATAAAGTTTAAATGGATAGTTTACCCAAAAATGAAAATTCTGTCATTAATTACTCACCCTCGTGTCAATCCAAACTCGTAAGACCTTTGTTTATCTTCAGAACACAAATTACAATATTTTTTGATGAATCCGAGAGCTTTCTGACCCTGCATAAACAGCAATGCAACTGATACATTCAAGGCCCAGAAAGGAAGTAAGGAGATTATTAAAATAGCCCATGTGACATCTGTGGTCCAACCTGCAGCAGAGACTGACACGCAAAAGAAGAATTTGTCGATTAGTGTCATTATTTTTGTTTTCTTTGTGCACAAAAAGTATTCTTGTAGCTTCATAACATTACGTTTGAACCTCTGCTGTCACATGGGAATTTTATTAATGTCCTTAGTAGCCTGATGTTTTCATCAGAAATATCTTAATTTGTGTTCCGAAGATGAACAAAGGTCTTATGGGTTTAAAACGACATGAGGGTGAGTAATTAACAGTGTTGGGGAAAGTTACTTTTAAAAGTAATGCATTACAATATTGCATTACTCCCTAAAAAAGTAACTAATTACGTTACTTAATTACTTTTTATGGAAAGTAATGTCTTACATTACTTTTGTGTTACTTTTGCGTTACTTTTTAAATCTGGGCAGGGCTTGCTTGTTTGTTTTTAATATAAAAAAGTTTGATTCTTAGTGAATGTAAAAGCCCTTTCACACCAAGATGAAATAAAGTGAATAAGCCTAAGGCTAAAGGAAAAGTAAATTGATGTCTGTGCAGTAGAACTGCAGGAAAAGAAAATACAACACTCTTCAGCAATGAGAAAAAAAGCACAAATGTTAGTTAATATAAAGATTTGCTTAATAGTACACTGCAAAAAATGCTTTTCTTATTTAGATTTTTTGTCTTGTTTCCAGCCAAATTCAAGAAGGATTTTCTAGACAAGTAAAAAATATTGTCTTGTTTTTTTTATGAAAACAAGTCAAAATGAAGTGTGTTTTTGCTTGAAACAAGCAAAATAATCTCCCAATAATCTTGTTTTCTGTTTGAAATAAAAAACATTTGCTTACCCCATTGGCAGATTATTTAGTTTGTTCTAAGCAAAAACTCACTTAATTTTGACTTATTTTTTCTGAAAACAAGAAAATAATTATTTACTTGTCTGGAAAATCCTTCTTGATTTAATTTTATATATATATTTTTTTTTTTTTTTGGCTGGAAACAAGACAAAAAAAAAGTAAGAAAAGTATTTTTGCAGTGTACGGTTGAATTGGATCAACAAAGGTCAGCAGCAAAGTCTTTGGTTAATAAAATTGGTTTAAATATTTAAAGGAAACAAAAAGTGGCGTTAGTTTTTTGAAAAAGTTACTTGAAAAAAGTAATTTTATTACGTAACTTGAGTTACTTGTAATGCGTTACCCCCAACACTGCTAATTAATGACAGAATTTTAAATAATTTAATGTTGACTGATAATAATGTACCAATATTCATATGACACATTGTTTGCTAATATCTCCACAGTATTGGCTACATTGATATTGTCACCATCCCTGCTGGGGCGACCAATATCGACGTAAAGCAACGCAGCCATCGAGGCATCGCACACGACGGTAACTACTTGTCGGTAAAGGCGGACGACGGAACCTACATCCTGAATGGGAATTTCTCAGTGTCTATGGCAGAGCAGGACATCCCTGTGGCTGGAGCCATGCTTCGCTACAGCGGCTCTTCCACCACTCTGGAGCGACTCCTCAGCTTTCACATACTTCAAGAGCCCATTACCATCCAGGTGCTGTCCACCGCAGGTGACATCTCACCCCCTAGAATCAAGTACACTTTCTTTTTGCCGAAGGAAGTGCCTTTTAGCAAGCCAGGCACAGAGAGCAGGATTTCGCCACACATCATTTTGCCTTTTGGTGGAGCTGACTGGGTCATGGGCGAGTGGTCTGAGTGCTCCAAGAGCTGCGGTGCTGGATGGTCCAGGAGAAGCGTGGAGTGTAGAGACGGGGAGGGATCCTTGTCTTACCTCTGCGATGCCGACCTGCGACCGGCAGACATCCGGCCCTGTGGGGACCTGCCCTGTCCCATGTGGCAAATGGGGCCGTGGTCAGCATGCTCACGGACTTGCGGAGCCGGACAGCGCCACCGCACAGTGCTCTGCATGGACTACACAGGCAAGGTTCTAGGGCATGACAAGTGCAACCCAGACAAAAGGCCAGAGGTGGCTGTGGGGGAATGTTTTTACCAGGACTGCTAAAGCTGACCTTGTGTGCAGTAGTAGAGAATGAGGAGGCGGTGGGATCTGTAGTGACTGACTGAGAAAAAAGCTTCAGAAAGCTTCAAGAAGATAGATTGGAGATCACTTATCAAGCATAACCAGGACATCTGATATGAATTATTATCTATATCATGGTTTAACCTAATTCTCTAAGTCTTTTAACCACAAAGGTAACCTCCCACGGAGATCTACCTCAGTCAATGCAAGCTTCATAACGTTCAGTCCTTCAGAGAGGAGTCCGATGTTGCACAAACCTGCTGAAATTCTGTTCAAAAACATCTGTCAGATACCTCCGAAATGCAGTGCATTCACTCCACGTCTGAGTCCAAATTAAGGTGCTCACGTAAATCATTCGCCAGAGCATCCGCCTTTCTAGACTGCATTTTAGTATCTTTACACATGCTAGAGTAATTAATTTCACACATTTATTCTAACTGCCAGCTTTTGTTTCGTAGCATTGAGTCTGTTATTAATATCTACTACTTTTAATACTGGTATCACCCTTAAAGGCTTTCAGATTTTTCATATTACAACACTGGAGGAAAGAGTATTTTACTGGTCACACAATAGCTGTGTATGAACAACATACACAGATAAGAGCTTTTAGAATAGATACAAATATGCTAATTCTTGCCTGGTTATGACTGTCGATTTGGATGAATGGTTTTAGCTTGTAAAGAAGAATCAAAGTAGAATTGCCTTCTCTCACACACTGTTGGTCTTTCTGAACATATATATAGCCAATAGGCAACAAGCTATCGCGGTTTGAGAGCAACAGTTTAATGACTGCAAAGTGTGCCTTAAATTAATAACTTTTTTAGTGGCATCCACTGGTGCCATTTAATATAACCGATACTGGCATATGTGAGTTTACAGGAGACGATAATTTATTGCTAAATGTTCATTTAGAAGTGGATAATTACTGTATATTATTGGACACACGTGTGCCCTCAAGATTACTAAGACACAAAAAAGAGAAAATACATTTCCTGTGAAAGACACGTTGAGATTGCATGCATCTTTGCAATCCATATTCTGTTCATTTTGTCTTTACTCTTCCAAGCTTTAGTTGACACTGTATAAATGCATTTGAAGGGTTAGTTCATGCACAAAAAAATTAAAAAAATTAATTAGCCCATGATTTACTCACCCTCAAGGCATCTTGGATGTATATGACTTTCTTCGTTCAGACAGAGTTGCATTAAAAATTATCCTGGCTCTTTCAAGCTTTATAACGATAGTGGACAGGTGTTTATGTTCAACAGTACGAAAGAAGTACAATAAAATACATCCATCCTTAATAAAAAGTGTTCCACATGGCTCCAGAGGCAGAATAAAGGCCTCCTGTAGTGCATCGATGTGTTTTTGTAAGAAAAATATCCATATTTAAAACATAATAATCACTTTTCTCTAGCTTGTGAAAGCCATTCCTGGTGGATGGCGCAGAACAAATGTGAGGAGGCCTTTATTAACCCATCCGGAGCTGTGTGAAGCACTTTTTATTATAGATGTATGCACTTTATCGGACAACTTTTGGACTGTTAAACAGAAACAGCTTGGAAGAGCCAGAAAAATGTCTTAATGTAACTCCACTTGGAATCGTCTGAAAGAAGAAAGTCGTATACACCTATATAATAACTCATGGGCCAATTTTCGTTTTTTTGGGTAAACTAACCCTTTAAGAATCACCCATTATAGAAATGAAAAGAGAAAAAAATATCTGAATGTTGTGAAGAAATATCATTTTATTTAATGAGACAGCTATAGGTAAACAGTTTGTTTAAAAGCAGCAATTCTTAGCAGACTTGGCTGATATTTCATAGATTTTCCCTTAAGCCAGAAGAGCACTGATTCTTGTTGCAAGAGCCCTCATTCTGCAAAATTAAATCAAATTTGATACCTAATAAAATTTACCTAACCTGAACCTGCAAAAAAAATATGAGAGAAAAGATTTGCATTCCATTTGAGTCAAAAGTATGCAAAAGTTTTGAAAAGGTGCATATTTGAAACTAAAGCATTCTATCCCTTCAATGAAGGTCTGCACAATGCTATTGTTATAGCTTCCTTTTACAAGCTATTTATTTTTTCTACCTTCAACACCTAATGTTTTTTTTTTCTTGATGCTGCTGTCTGTCTTATACATGACTGATGTATGAATTTAAATCAATTAAATATGTGTCTACAATGAAGTTGTTCTTGACTCATTTGTAAGGACTCAACAAATTCATAAAACATTTTACACTGCAAGAAATGTTTTTCTTACTTAGATTTTTTGTCTTGTTTCCAGCCAAAATATCTAAAAATTCTTTAATCAAGAAGGATTTTCTAGACAAGTAAAAATTGTCATACATACATACAGTTTTGTCATGCACATGTTCTGCATGCACAGCGGCTCACTGCTACACTGCAAAAAAATGCCTTTCTTACTTAGATATTTTTGTGTTGTTTCCTGCCAAAATCAAGAAGGATTTTCTAGACGAGTAAAAATTGTCTTGTTTTCAGAAAAAAAAAAAAAATCTAAATTAAGTGAGTTTGTGCTTAAAACAAGCTAAATAATCTGCCAATTATTTTGCTTACCCTGTTAGCAGATTATTTAGCTTGTTTTAAGCACAAACTCACTTAATTTAGATTTTTTTTTTGCATTTAGGCATTTTTTCTTTGCAGTGTAGCAGTGAACCGCTGTGCATACAGAACATATGCATGACAAAACTGTATGTCCAGATTAACAAAATGCTTGGAAATAAGATAAAACCTCAAGGCACATGCAAATGTAAACACATGCAAATGTAAGTGATAGTTGTGTGCTTGTCTGCTTAATCTGATAAATTTTGTGTGGAGAAAGGTAAGTTTCCTACTTTCAGACAAACCATGTTTAAAAGCAAAACTACCAGTGTTCCCTGCTGAAAAAAAAACAGCATATGCTGGTTAGGTACGTTTTGATGCTGGTTTAAGATGGTCCTTTGCTGGTTTATGCTGATCCTTTGCTGGTTTATTATAGTCCTTTGCTGGTTTAAGATGGTGCTTTGCTGGTTTATGCTGGTCCTTTACTGGTTTATGCTGGTCATTTGCTGGTTTATGCTGGTCATTTGCTGGTTTAAGATGGTCCTTTGCTGTTTTATGCTGATCTTTTGCTGGTTTAAGATGGTCCTTTGCTGGTTTAAGATGGTGCTTTGCTGGTTTATGCTGGTCCTTTGCTGGTTTATGCTGGTCATTTGCTGGTTTAAGATGGTCCTTTGCTGGTTTAGACTGATCCTTAACTGGTCATGTGCTGGTCCTGCACCAGCAAAACCAGCAAAGAATCAACTAAGGACTAGCATAAACCAGCAAAGGACAAGCTAAGGACTAGCATAAACCAGCAAAGGACCAGCATAAACCAGCAAAGGACCAGCTTAAAGCAGCAAAGGACCAGCATAAACCAGCAAAGGACAAGCTAAGGACCAGCATAAACCAGCAAAGGACCAGCTTAAACCAGCAAAGGACCAGCATAAACCAGCAAAGGACAAGCTAAGGACCAGCATAAACCAGCAAAGGACCATCTTAAACCTGCAAAGGATCATCTTAAAACAGCTAAGGACCAGCATAAACCAGCAAAGACCAGCATACCAGCATCAAAACCTACCTAACCAGCATATGCTGTTTTTTCAGCAGGGTTGGCAAGTCTGTTTTTTTTACCACAGAACTGGGCTACTTTTACAGTGTTGGTGTGGGATATTTTTTAATCAGTTTGGGCTAGTTGTAAACAGCAATTGGGCTGGTTTTGCTTCACAGACCTAGCAAACATAGTAAGTAACATAAAATCAACAGTAGTAACCTACAAAACTGTAAGATGAAACAAAACTCTTTAATACCCTGTAAATGGGGTACAAAAATGAAATCCATGCTTTTATTTTGTGTCACTGCGTCATCACGGCGCTTTTGAAGTCATGAGTAAAAATGAAAGGTCAGTCGCACAAGCCGCGTGAAAAGCATTCTGGGATACGATATGTAAACATCAGCTTGAAGCCTGTCAGACGATATACCAATGCATTTTATACACAATGCAGTTTTGAACAGACTTCTTTTTTATGATTCGGCCTTTTAATACAAACGGGGGCAGTCGACTTCGTAATTCATCGGGATGTGACTACGCTGTCAAGAAGCGACAGTACTTCTGTGCAAGTGTCAGAATGCTAGCAGCTAGTTAGCTCGCTGCTGGATCACATTCATGCGCTTATAGTCGTCTTACATCTCAACGGATTCGTCCATTCTTTGTTACCGGTGAGCTGCACAGTTCTACATCCACCACAAGTAATGTTTTATACACAGTAATGACACTGACGACAGCGTTTCAGTCATCGTCAGAGATTAGCGTGCTAGCCAATGAATGCCTCAGGTTAGCTGGACGTTGTTTTTAGACTCTGAAAACCGTAACGCATGGTAATATTCGTGAGTATATTTCATGCACACGTTTTTCCTGATGTCATATTGTTAACTCTAGGGTTTTTCTTGTGTAAATCGTGACTTAACTCTCTGGTTTACACATCGCACAATAGCAGGCCACATCCAACCTGCAAAAACAGGCAGTTTTATTGTAATTAGAAATACAAGTGTGCGTCAAATTCGTGAATCTAAACCTTTGATATGGGAATTGGAAATAAACTAATGAGAATATATTGTTACGGCTGCTACTGAGAATAAATGCTTGCTGTTTAATATGTAAACAAAAGCAACTCGTGTGTAAAGCCACGCCCCTTTAACTTTCTCAAAGGATGAATTTGACAGACATCAATAAAATGTTCGTAATTATTTATGGATAGATGATGTCTGTAATTATGTATTATCATTTTTGATATTAGTATAATATATTTAATATGTAGTTTCCTCTAAACTTTTTATTTCTGAAATATTTTAAACGGGTAGTTCACGGATAAATCTTTAATCATTATATATATTTTTAATCTGTCATCTTCAAATTAACTTTGGAAGCCTATTCACATTTTTCTTTTTCCAAACCACTTTCTTTTGTCTGATATATATTGATGATGATCTAATGAAAAATTGTCATCCCTTCCTAAAATAGTATGTTTTTTTTCTTTATTTTTTTATGTGTAAAACCCATTTTTGTGGACTGATTTATACACTACCAGTCCAAAGTTGTTGTTTTTATTATTTTATTTTTAAAGAAGTCACTTCTGCTCACCAAGCCTGCTTTTATATTTGAATATATTTTAAAATGTAATTTATTCCTTTAAAGCTAAATTTTCAGCATAATTACTCTAGTCTTCAGTGTCACATGATCCTTCAGAAATCATTTGCTGATTTGCTGTTTAAGAAACATTTGTTATTATTATCAATATTTAAAATAGTTTTTTTTTTGTTTGTTTGTTTGTTTTTGTTTTTTGTCAGGATTTTTTGATGAATAGAAAGATCCAAGCACTTCAGATCAGCATTTATCTGAAATAAAAAGCGTTTGGTGCATTATACACTATACCATTCAAAAACTTGGAGTCAGTTTTTTTGGGGTGAAGAAATTGTAGAAAGTAATACTTTTATTTTCCAAGGATGCTTTAAATTGATCAAAAGCGATGATAAACGTATATAATGTTACAAAATATTTATATTTCTAAAATAAATTAAAATATTTTTAATATAAAACTGTTATAAAAGAAAAAAATATTTCAAAAGTTTTTGCTTTACTTTAGATCAAATAAATGCAGGCTTGGTGAGCAGAAAAACATTACAAATATTACTGTTCAAAGACTTTGACTGGTAGTGTACTTATTTAAATAACTGGGCTGTAATGTATTTTTCATGTAAGCCCGGTTTCATAAGATAAAAAATAAATATTTTGTAAATCATAATTCTGACATAAAAAGTTATACTTACTTACATAGTTATGACATGTTGATAGTTGATTATTTGAAGCTGTTATTTTCTTGTCATGTTTTTGCATTTTATGTCAGAATTCTGATATTTATGTCATTAATTGATTCTATAACTTTCTTTGTTGAAAGTATTTTTTTGCTCATTTTTATAATGTTAGATGTGTGTTGTAAACATAAAAAAAAACTAATTACATTTATTTACTATGCTAACTTTAATATCCTTTAAAGATACTTTTATAAACATTTTATAAAAAAAAAACATTTTTTTTTTATCTGGATTGCAGTTTTTAAAAGTCCTGGTAGAGCGTTGACACCTTTAAATCCATTGGTAGTGCTTTTATCAATTTTTCAACCATGATGTCCAGTTGCTGCTGGAGCAGTAAATCAGAAATGTGCGGTGGCAAAGGGGTTTTATGGCTATTTTATAGCTCTATGCTTTCATTTGTCCCAAAAGTCTCTGTCGCTGTGGAATGCAGCGTACCGTTCTAAGAATTGCAAGTATTATCTTTCTAAGAATTAAATGAATTTTTTTGCTGCTTCTTAGCTGACTTCATTTCCTTGTTTGATTAACTGCAGTTGTAAACTATTAACAGTGAGAGTCAAGGACCAGAGACGATCCCTTTCTCTCTAAACCCAGCCGGACTCATTTGGACATCCGTATAGTTTAGACATATCTGCCATCACTCTGTTAGCTGTCAGCTGGATCCAAGCAATGCAATACCAATTTTCGACAGATGTTATTTGAGGGAGTTTATTTGGGCTTGGAAGTGTTACAAAATCAGGATTCTTCAGCTCTGAATCATTCAAGTATGTGCTTGTGCTTTGTGTCATGAGGACCACTGGAACTGAAATATGCTGAAGGTGTAAAGCCGCGTGTCTTCTGTCTGTATAAGTAGCTTTGCTACATCAGCAGTGAGGAGAAATATTCCTTGCCAGTGACATAAGTGAGATTGACGAACTTGGGAGGATGTTTGGAAGAAATTAAAAAAATTCATGATAAAGTCATTTTTTGCAGGGCCCTTTTTATCATTACATAATGCATATCATATTTAATCAAATGTAATCAATTGTCATGATACCAAATATCTACACAATGCATGAAATATTAAAATTTAAACCAGTACCAATACTATTGACAACATTAGTAGGTTGTGCGTGCAAGATATTTGGTGATCCTGTGTTTTTGCAATACTAATAACCTATTAAAAGATTAGTTCACTTCCAGAATAAAACATTCCTGATCATTTACTTACCCCCCAGGTCATCAAGATATTCTTCAGTCAAAAAGAAATTAAGGTTTTTGAGGAGAGCTATATGATGGACTTCAATGGGAGCCAACAGGTTGAAGGTCCAAATTGTAGTTTCAGTGCATCTTCATGGGGCTCTACATGATCCCAGCCATGGAATAAGGGTCTTATTTAGCAAAACGATTGGTCAATTTAAAAAATAAATAAATAAAATGTACACTACCAGTCAAAAGTTTAGATACACCCTCTCATTTAATGTTTTTTAAAGAAGTCTCTTATGCTCATCAAGGCTGCATTTATTTGATCAAAAATACAGAAAAAAACAATAATATTGCAAAATGTTGTTACAGTATAAAAGTAATGGTTTTTATTTCAATATACTTTACAATATAATTTATTCCTGTGATGCAAAGCTGAATTTTCATCAGCTGTTACTCCAGTCTTAAGTGTCACATGATCCTTCAGAAATCATTCTAATATGCTGATTTATTATTAGAATTATCAATGTTGGAAACAGTTGTGCTAACAAATATTTTTTTGCAAACTGTGATTCTTTTTTCAGGATTCTTAGATGAATAACAAGTTAAAAAGTACAGCATTTATTCAAAATATAAATCTGTTTTTCTAACAATGTAAATCTATGCTATCACTTTTGATTCATTTAACGCATCCTTGGTTAATAAAAGTATTAATTTCTCTCAAAAAAAGAAAGAATAAAAATGTACTGAACATAAACTTTTGAACAGTAGTGTATATTGTTAGAAAACCTTTCTATTTTAAATAAATGCTGTTCTTTTTTAAACTTTTATTGATCTAAAAATCCTGACAAAAAGTATCACAGGTTCCAAAAAAAATGGTTTCCAGCACTGATAATAAATCAGTATATTAGAATGATTTTTTGAAGAATCATATGACACTGAAGACTGGAGTAATGATTCTGGAAATTCAACTTTAATTACAGAGATAAATAACATTTTAATGTAAATTAATATAGAAAAACATTGATTTACATCGTAATAATATTTCACAATATTACATTTTTTTTTCTGCATTTTTAATCAAGTGAAAACAGCCTTGATAAGCGTAAGAAACTTCTTTAAAAAAACATTAATTAAGAGGGTGTGTCCAAACCTTTGACTGGTAGTGTACATTTTAACCACAAATGCTCATTTTGCACTAGCTTGACTTCATGCATATATATATATATATATATATATATATATATATATATATATATATATATATATTATTAATTTTTTTTTTTATTTTTTTTTTTTTTTAAGAAAAATGACAGGTTGTTTTGCTAGATAAGACCCCTTTTCCTTGGCTAGGATAATGTAGGGCCCTTTGAAGCTCCATTTAAACTGCAGTTTGGATCATCAACCTGTTGGCCCCTATTAAAGTCCACTATATGGAGAAAAATCCTAGAATGTTTTCCTCAAAAAAAAATTTTTAGATTGAAAAAAGAAAGACAAGAACATCTGACATGGGGGTGAGTAATTTGAGTAAAATTTGAATTTTTGGGTCAACTATCCCCTTCATTTGAATGACAGTTGGTTATGAATATTCCTGCAAACTTGCATCCCTACTTCAAATACTCAGATTGTGTCATGTTTAGAAGCTCAAAAACCTGTTGCAGTTCATTTCTATCCACGTATGTAAACCTAACTGTTGTGCTAATGCAGGGGTGCCCTCACTTTTTTATGTGATGATCTACTTTTAAAAGGATCAGCTCAACCAGATCTACCAACCAAAACACACAGTTTAATTTAAAAAAATACACTTCAGATGCTAGCTTTAAAATTTTGCGCTCTGGGCCCGGTTGCATGAAAGCCCTTAAGCTAAGAAATTCCTTAGTTATAAGGTTAAGGGTAAGAAAAAACCTAAGGGTCAACTTAAGGAATTTAAGGCTGTCATTAAGTATTTCCCTTAATTATCTAAGTGTTTGCTTAAGTGTTGCTACAAAGTCCTAACCATTTCACTTTAAGTTTAACTGCAAGTTTTTTTTAAGTTCAAATGTACATTTTTAAGCTCAATGTCTTTTAAGTCCTTTTTTAAGACCTGCAAAAATAAAATTAATACCATATGAGTGCGATAGGGCAATGTCATGGTAGCATGTTAAACTGTAAAATGACTGTGAAAAGGATGACTTAAGGGTTTTCACAAAAACAAAATATTCTAAATACATTTTTAAGAAAATGGAGTCGTATCAGTCATTCTGTTAATTTAAACATTTGTTTTTAAAATTAAATAACGGTATAAATATATTTTACTGTCCTGATTGTTTAGATTTTTATATGTGTTATCTTCTTGTCGATCCACTAGTTTACACTAGTTTCAAAACGTGGGTTAATTTTCACATTAGAACATTTCCAGTCATCGGTCAGCAGGTGGCGCTTTATAAAAGACTTTTAAAAAGCTGTTTCTCCGGCAATTGGCCTTTTTCACCATAGACATCATATAGGTGTCTATATATATATATAGACATATATATATATATATATATATATATATATATACATCATCCTATATGATGTCTATGTTTTTCACAAGAATCGGAAATCACGTGACGCAGGGTAAATATAGTTCCGCTAGCGGTCTGCGGACATTATGTTGTATGCTCTTGTCTCAAATTTCGTCTCTTACCCTTTCTATTTTGTCTGTTTTCCAAGTTGTTGTTATATAATCTACAAAGAAATTTATTTGTAGCTTATATGGCCGCTCAGATCGTTCTAGAATTTACCGGCGGGTAGTTTTATTTCACCAGCTGTCCTATATATATAGGCTCATTCAACAATTCCCTTGCTCGTTTTAATATATGACAAGCATTTATTTATATGCCTAATTTATGTAAAAACTAAATTCTAAGTACGTATGCACCGTTACACATAGGAACAAATATATAAATTCAGTGTCAGAATGAGTTATAATATGCTTTAATGTGGGCTATAATGTTGCGCGAATACATGCTATTGCCTGTATTTTAAAAACGCATGAGTAACTTTAAAAAAGTCACAACAATATGTAGATTATCTCAACCTAATGAAACGCTGAAACTGTTGACCATGTATTAATCGCACATTATAACTATATCTGAGAGACTAAAATAAATGACATTTATTTCCAAGACCTCATTGTATAGCTACATCAGTTGAATTAGAGTTAATATATTTATTAACTAAATATACAACAAAGTACTAATAGGTTTGTTAATGCTGTGCATATTACAGACCTTAGCCCTTACTAAAATTAACTACGAATCAAACCAAAACGGCAGTTATTGCAGTTATTCCATGGTTTTGTTACAAAATCTGATTTGTGTGGTTATGCAAATAGTAATAATAAAACCATGGTTGATTTTCGTAAGGGAAGATGATAACGAGTGGAGAAAATGTGAGTGAACCATCATTGCGAGATGACAGAAGTGCTGTTTATGATCCAGAAAGAAATGCAAAAACGCATCCAGGGATCGAGTGGTCCTCTTTCGCAAATCGGAGGATCAGAGCTGTCGGTCGATTTCTGCAGCACATCGCCAAAAACAGTTTTTTACATGGAGTGCGACAAGGCACGGCTGCACCAAATAGACACGGACAATGATATAACCGAATATACGCGTCGTCACTTCTAATTAGTGCTGAAATTTAGTTCTGAAATAAAACTTTGTAGTCTCACCAATAAATGAGTTTAAACATTTACATGAGATTTAATTCTTGCAAAGACATTGATTCCCGAGCGGGTGCTCCTTAGACTCGGCGATCACTGTTACCGGAAATACTTTTACCCTGCATGCAGCCACGCCGGAAGCCAAAACCCCGGAAGTGTGAAATTGGTCAATGACTGTACACAAAGCAGCGCAGGAACATGCAGCGCTCGTTTAATTAAAAAAATGTTTCTATTAGGTTATGTTTCCATTTCGTTATGTTCTGTTTATTATGAAATACAGCAACTATAGCAACCGCAACAGGATTTTTTCCCCGCAGGGATACCATTCTCCGAAGCTCTTAAAGCGGCTAGTTGTCATGGCGACGGAATAAACAAAAATCTCGCCTGGTCAAAATGTATTTGTAAAGTGCAACTGCAAGTCAGACAGAAACTAAAAGGAGATTGTAAGACATTATATGTAATAATAAAAATAATAATAATAATAATTATTATTATAATAAAAGCACATGTTAAAATGACGTGCAATCTACCAGCACTGTCTTTGCAATCGACTGGTAGATCGCGATCGACCTATTGGGCACCCCTGTGCTAATGCATCTCACTCTTTCCAGGCAGTCCCAGACTCGTCGTCCTACTGTGAAGGATGGGTGTGAAAACCTTCACTCACAACTCCCCCAGCCACAGCCAGGAGCTTTTGGACAAGCTCAACACCCTTCGCAGCGAGGGCCACTTCTGCGACGTCACCATCCGCGTACAGGGCCAAATGTTCTCGGCCCACAAGGTAGTGCTAGCCTGCTGTAGTGACTTCCTCCGAGCGAAGCTGTCCGGCAAGCCGGCTGAAGAAGACGCTGTGATTGTAGGCGAAGATAACAAACACGTGCTGGATCTCCAACACGTGACGGTCGCCGGCTTCGCTCCTCTTCTGGAATACGCCTACACATCCACCCTGTCCATTAGCACGGAGAATATCATCGACGTACTAGCAGCGGCTAGCTATATGCAGATGTTTGCGGTGGCCAACACTTGCTCCGAGTTCATGAAGTCCAGCATCCTGTGGAACGCGGCGTCCTCTGGAGCTGGAGGTCCTGGTAGCACCCAGCCTCCAGTTTTACACAGGCCCCAAGAGACCCCCGAAGGCCACGCGAGCTGCACCCTCGCCCCTGTAGACGCTTTATCTCCATCCCCGGTCTCATCCGAGTGCAGCGTACCCGAGCGGCCCATCCCTGTGTGCCGCGAATCTAGACGCAAACGCAAAGGCTTTGCGAGCCCACAGCCAGCATCCTCAACCTCTCCGCAAGTCCCCAACCCCTCTCCGTCGTCTTCGTCCTTCCCAGAGAGTTCAGCGCAGGCTCTGGAACCATCTCTGGCCTTTTCCTGGACGTACCCCTTCGGTGTGGACCGACGGTTTGCGGCAGATAAGTCAAAACTGCCTGAAGGTCTCCTGGAACTGTCTGGAGCGTCGGGGCAGGACTCTAGCGGCCGGGCGTTGGTGGAATATTTGGCCTGCGAGGGCCCGCGGGGCCTGGGCGTTGGGGGTCCAGCAGGGGTGGAGGAGGAGGAAGAAGAGGATGTGCAGGTGAAGGTGGAGAGGCTGAGCGATGAAGAAGCTTCTCAACCAGTCAGTGCTCCACACAGTTCTCTGAGCGATCAGCAGACGGTTCCTGGGAATGAACACACCCAAGAAGATCTACTCATCAGCCCTCAGTCCTCATCCATCGGTAGGACTCATTAGCATTACACACTTACCTACAGTAATGGTGTTGCCCAAAAAATATTTATTTATTTTTTATTTTTTATTTTTTTGGTAAAAAAATCTTTCTAATATGCTGATTTGTTATTATCAAGGCTGTTTTCACTTGATCAAAAATACAGGAAAAAAGTAATATTGTGAAATATTATTAAATGTAAATCAATGTTTTTCTATATTAATATACATTAAAATGTAATTTATATCTGTAATTAAAGTTGAATTTCCAGAATCATCACTCCAGTCTTCAGTGTCACATGATCCTTCAAAAATCATTCTAATATACTGATTTATTATATTTTTTTTGGAACCTTTTTTTTTTTTCAGGATTTTCTGATCAATAAAAAGTTAAAAAGAACAGCATTTATTCAAAATATAAATCTTTTCTAACAATGCAAATCTATGCTATCACTTTTTATTCATTTAACACACATTTGGTGAGTAAAAGTATTAAAAAAAAAATGTACTGACCCCAAACTTTTGAACAGTAGTGTATATTGTTAGAAAACTTATCAATTTTAAATAAATTATGTTCTTTTTTTAACTTTTTATTGATCAAAAAATCCTGAAAAAATATCACAGGTTCCAAAAAAAAAAAAATAATGCTGGTAATAAATGATTTCTGAAGGATCATGTGACACTGAAGACTGGAGTAATGATTCTGGAAATTCAACTTTAATTACAGATATAAATACATTTTTAATGTATATTAATATAGAAAAAAACAGATTTACATTCTAATAATATTTCACAATATTATAAAATATTATATTATAATATTCTAAAAAAAAAAACATTAAATGAGAGGGTGTGTCCAAAATTTTGACTGGTAGTGTACTTAGTGTACTTATTAACCACAAATGCTCATATTAACCCCTCACCTACAGTAATGGTGTTGCCCAAAAAATTATTATTATTATTTTTTTTTTTTTTTGGTAAAAAAAAATCATTCTAATATGCTGATTTATTATTAGAAGGATCAATGTTGGAAACAGTTGCCAAATATTTTTTTGCAACCTGTGATTGTTTTTTCAGGATTCTTTGATGAATAAAAAGTTAAAAAGAACAGCATTTATTCAAAATATAAATCTTTTCTAATAATGTAAATCTATGCTGTCACTTTTTATTCATTTAACACATCCTTGGTGAGTAAAAGTATTAATTTCTTTCAAAAAAAGAAGGAATATAAATGTACTGACCCCAAACTTTTAAACAGTAGTGTATATTGTTAGAAAACCTATCAATTTTAAATAAATGATCTTTTTTTAACTTTTTATTGATAAAAAAATCCTGAAAAAATATCACAGGTTCCAAAAAAATATAATAATGCTGATAATAAATCAGTATATTTGAATGATTTCTGAAGGATCATGTGACATTGAAGACTGGAGTAATAATTCTGGAAATGCAACTTTAATTACAGATATAAATTAAATTTTAATGTATATTAATATAGAAGAACACAGATTTACATCGTAATAATATTTCACAATATTTTTTTTTTCCTGTATTTTTGATCAAGTGAAAACAGCCTTGATAAGCATAAAAAATTCTTTAAAAGACATTAAATGAGAGGGTGTGTCCAAACTTTTGACTGGTAGTGTACTTATTAACCACAAATGCTCATATTAACCACTTACCTACAGTAATGGTAAATGATTATTTTTTTTTTTGGTAAAAAAAATCATGTTTTGTGACTCCCAAACACAATGGCATTTATGAACAGGGTTGCCAAGTTTTCACAAATAAAACCCAGGCAATTGCTAATCAAAACACTATTGCCTAAGAGTGATTGCTGTCACTGTTACCAATTTAATATTGGCTAAATAAAAGTATTCATTTCTTTAAAAAAACAGTTACTGGCCTAAAACTTTTTAGTAATCAAATATTAATACATAAAAAAAAATTGTTGCCAAGTCCATGGTTTTCCCGCAGAATTGGGTTACTTAACACTGTTGCTGCAAGTTGTTTTGAAAAATTTGATTTGTTTTTGTTTTTGTTTTTTTTGGTAAAATGTCATGTAATGTGACTCCCAAAAATAAGTAAGGTTGGCAACAGGGTTGCCAGGTTCACACAATGAAACCCGCCCAATAGCTAATCAAAAATTGCCTAAACGCATTTCTTGGGATGGTTCCCTGGTAAAAATCACAATCCAGGGTCTAAATGTGACGTTATTGTGGTCGTTTCAACTTGCGGACATGAAAAACAACTTTCAGTAACAGTGTTAAAGTAACCAAATTCCGTGGGAAAACCTGGCAACTTGGCAACATTTTTTTTATGCATTAACCATTTAACTGTCACTGTCTCATCATTAAGTTTACTTCACCATATTACATATAAATCCTAATCTAATCACGACAAACTATATATCGATTGAAAGGTCTAAGACTCATAAATAGATATTTGACACTGCAATTGTGTAGGAAAAGTAATAAATTAATTTATGACAAGAGTGCACCTCACTACATCATAACAGGAGTTCTGACCTTTGTCACAGTAAGACTTTCTTCGTTGCCTTTATCTCTATCACGCTTTAGAAATCATAAGAAATTATATATCAGTAGAAAACTTAAAATCTCAAAATTCATCCTTTGAAAACCATTGTAAAATCAGACATTGCATTACCATGGAAAATGTGCATCAAAATCATATTACAAAATGTTTTCATTCATGAATTATACAAATTTAAGTTTGGATAGTGAATTTTCACAGCTGTGTTAAAGAAGAGAGTGACAAATAAAGGGTTAATAAGTGATTTTTTTTATATTATATATATTATAAATGATTTTTAAATAAATGCTGTTCTTTTAAACTTTCTATTCATTAAATAATACTGAAAAATAGCAGCAGTTTTTAACTTTGAAAATAATAAGAAATGTTTCATGCACCAAATCAGCATATTACAATGTTTTTTGAAGGGCTTCTGAAAATTCAGCTTTGAAATGGCAGGAATAAATACATTTTTGTAAAATTATTTCACAATATTAGTTGTACTGTATTTTTCTGGTGAGCAAGAGTCTCCTTTCAAAGCAAAGAAAAATCTACGACTTGTGTCCCACATATTTTGTATAGAAGAAGTGTATATTTCAAAACACTTTTGCAATTATGTGTACACATACATATGGAAAAAATGTTTTTTTTTAGTTTTGATAGCTTCACATGACATTTACGTCATTAAATTGAAACCTTCCTGAAAATGGACTAAAAGCTCCTCCAAACCATATGAAATCAACCTGAATACAAGGAGCACATTTATAAGTGCTTGGAAAAATATTTTCGAAATCAAGTTTGAAACACATGTGACATTTCTTTATAGTAAATAAATATGTCATTGACCCAACTGTCTTTGTCTTTAGTGAGTCAGTAGATTAGCAAAGGACGTAATTGCTGTTACCATTTCGCTGAATCAGCCTTATGTTTACTTAACTTTTAAATGCCATATTTACCTCATATTTACCACACTGTTACTCTGAGTATTTCCTGTGGGTTTTGAGAACTTTTGTCTGAGGCTGTGTCTGTGTAAAATAAAGTAGAATAGAAAGTATTAAAGCTATATATAGTTGTGCTCAAACATTTACCCCTTGCAGAATCTGCAAAATGTTAATTATTGAACCAAAATAAGAGGGATCATATAAAATGCATGTTATTTACTACTGAACTGAGTAAGATATTTAGCATAAAAGATGTTTACATATAGTCCACAAGAGAAAACAATAGTTGAATTCATAAAAATGACCCTGTTCAAAAGTTTACATCCCCTTGATTCTTAATACTGTGTTGTTCCTGAATGACCCACAGCTGTGTTTTTGTTTAGTGATAGTTGTTCATGAGTCCCTTGTTTGTCCTGAACAGTTAAACTGTCTGCTGTTCTTCAGAAAAGTCCTTCAGGTCTTATAAATTCTTTGGTTTTTCAGCATTTTTGTGTATTTGAACCCTTTCCAACAATGACTGTATGATTTTGAGATCCATCTTTTCACACTGAGGACAACTGAGAGACTCATATGCAACTATTACAGAAGGTTCAAACACTCACTGATGCTCCAGAAGGAAAAAAACATGCAATTAAAGCTTTTGAACAGAATGGAAATGTGTACATTTTGCTCATTTTGCCTAAATATCATATTATTTTTCATTTAGTACTGCCCTTCTGAAGCTACAGAAGATACTTGCATGTTTCCAAGAAGACAAAATTTGTTAAATTCACCATGATCTTCAAATTTCAAAAGTTTTTGCCCCCGGCTCTTAATGCATGTTTTTTCCTTCTGGAGCATCAGTGAGTGTTTGAACCTTCTGTAATAGTTGCATATGAGTCTCTCAGTTGTCCTCAGTGTGAAAAAATGGATCTCAAAATCATACAGTCATTATTGGTAAGGGTTCAAATGCACAAAAATGCTGGAAAACCAAAGAATTTGTGGGAGCTGAAGGATTTTTCTGATGAACAGCAAACAGTTTAACTGTTCTGGACAAACAAGGGACTCATGAACAGCTATCACTAAACATAAAAACACAGCTGTGGATCATTCAGGAACAACACAGTATTAAGGATATGTAAACTTTTGAACAGGGTCATTTTTATGAATTCAACTATTATTCTCTCTTGTGGACTATATGTAAACATCTTTTATGTGAAATATCTTACTCAGGTCAGTAGTAAATAAAACATAACATGCATTTGATAGGATCCCTCTTATTTTGGTTAAATAATTAACATTTTGCATATTCTGCAAGGGGTATGTAAACTTTTGAGCACAACTGTATAGAGGTTCGCAAACAACATTCTGCTTTCTCTTCAGGCTCCCTGGATGAAGGGGTGACTGAGGGCCTCCAGTCCATGCAGGGCACTCCGAACACTACTGGTCACATGGAGGAGGATGAGAGGTAAGACCCCTTTGGGTGTCTGTGTTGTTTTTACGGAGTATCCTTTTACGACGTCTCACTTTTATGATTTAACTAAACAGCCCCTCTGAGGAGGGACATCATTTTTTTGGTCTTCTCATCATCGTCTTTCCTCATGTATACTTATTTATAAGCAAGTAGAGGCTTCTGTGATATTGTAGTGGCTATTAAGATGAGGATTTCTTGCCAAGAGGCCAGAGAAGCTAGTTGGCAGACTTTCTGGAAACTTCTTGGACCTGAATTTGCCTTTTGGAAAACTGGAGGAGTGGGGAAATGGTATGATGCAAAACAAATGGGATAAAAAAGACGCTGCTTTCCGTCTGAGCAGTGAAGTCCGCTTTTATATGACAACTTGATATGCCTGACTAAATGTGCTATATGTTAGCCCTAAACCTTCCTGGGGTGATGTTTGTGGGTCTATAGACAAAGGAAATAGTAATGGTAGCATGAATGCAAGTAAAATACTTTAAAGAGTAGTTTTCTTCCCAGTGTGATGTATTCTCACCCAAATGTACCTTTATTTATTTAAAGGGGTCATGAAATAGAAATAAAGGGTGAGTGAGGTGAATTGAGCCAGTTTTTACTTGCTGTTTGTTTAAAGGGAACATATGACAGTAATGGGTCCAAATTAAATACAGACAAATCAAAAATTATTCAGACACCAGATATAATTTTTTTTTTTTTTTTTTTTTTTTTTTACTAGTTGGTGCAGGAAAATATAGTTCATTTATGTAAGTGAGGATAGCAAAATAAAGTAAACAGTGACGTATTATATCCAAAAATTCTTCCAAAAGTAGTAAAATGGATAAATAATTATATAAAAAGGACCAAAAATTTGATTTGACACTTGACATTATCAAGATGAATTTGTTCTGACACAGCTTAAAGGATTAGTTCACTTTCTAAAACTAAAATTTACAGATTTTTGTATTTTTTCAATACAGAACCTTGTCAACCATGTTTTTCTTTCTTCAGTCGTAAAGAAATTGTTTTTTGAGGAAAACATTTCAGGATTTCTCTCCCGGATCACACAGACTACACATGTGCATCGCAGAGATGCGACAAGACAAGCATTTGAGGTTAAAAAGTATATAAATTGTCAATTTGTTTAGAAAATAACCGATCGTTTTGCTAGATAAGACCCTTCTTCATCATCTGGGATCGTTTAGAGCCCTTTGAAGCTGCATTTAATCTGCATTTTGGAAGATCAAACTCTGGGGCACCATAGAAGTCCATTATATGGAGAGAAATCCTGAAATGTTGTTTCTCAAAAAAACAACTTTCTTTTACGACTGAAGAAAGAAATGCATGAACATCTTGGATGACAAGGGGGTGAGTACATTATCTGTACATTTTTGCGAACTAATCCTGTAACTCTTGAGTTCGTGTCATATTTTATTACCATTTTCTAAACTTTAACTAATGTTGAAGGAGTCTGAGTACACCTAAATGTTGGTGTAATTATATGTACATACATTTCTAGATGTGCATCTTTGGGAATAATCACTTTAGATCTAAAATAAAGTGCTTTCAAAATATGTCTTTCCAAGAAAAAAAAGTGGTCCCTTGGCTCAACTTGCCCCCATTGTGGAGTAAATTGAGCCACATGGAGTTAAACTGTGCCATTGATTATGCTAAAGTAAAAGAACATTTTCACCTCATGCTATATCATATGAAGAGAAATTCAATGAAATGACTTCTTAAAATCTGTGTGTGAGCCTTGTGATGGATTGACCATCCATGAAGCGGTGTTTCTTTATGAAGGAACGTGTGTTTTTAAACAAATCAATGATTCAATTTCCCATTCATAAAGACATTTGCTTGCTTTATTCCTTAATGAATCAGCCGTTCGAATGAATCGAATGATATGATTCAGTAATTAAATCAGTGACTTGTCACCACCTACGGTCAGATTTAGTTTCATTTCTTAAATATCTTTTGAGTTATTTAAATCATTTTTCTGTATTCAAAATGTTACATTGTGTGTAATAATAAATAAATAAATAAATAAATACATTTACTTAATACTGATTTTATTTGATTGATAACTTATTTATATTCTACTTGTTCTGATTTAATTAGAAATTTTAAAAAGCTTAAAAATATATAATTAAAAAAAAAAAAAAAGATGATGACATACTTTTAATAAAGTTACCAGAAACGCCATTACAAAGGTAAAAACAAAAGTCCAGTGTAAATCAGTAAGGAGTCAAACCACCTCATAATTAGAAGGCAGTTTTTTTGATCAGATTATTTGATTATTGATTAGAAGGTACTCCTGAAAATTTAACTGTGCTCCTAAGAAAAAAAAAAGTAAGCGTAGAGCCCTGGCAATACTGTTGCCTAGTTGGACCTAGATGTAGACAAATGTCTTCAAGCTTCTTTGCACACTCTTCCAAAAGATCAAACCATTAGGAATGTGTTGCTGGAGTTTATATTTAATGACGTGCAAGCTGTTGAACAAAAATAATTGAGTTTTATTCATTTTACAGTCTCTTAATTGTTCTCAACATATCAAAAATACAGTAAAAACAGTTTATTGTGAAAAGTACTACAATTTGCAATAACCTTTTCGAAGAATTTTGGGAAGACAGACACACTTGGTTTCTTATTGTTCCTTTTAGATGTTCTCATTTAGTGTAGATAATGCAGACATTTAGATTTTTTTTTTCAGGTCAACATAAAATAATTACAAGATTATAAATATTTTGTCTTCAT
The DNA here is from genome assembly GCA_033026305.1 of Cirrhinus molitorella. Classification (NCBI taxonomy): domain Eukaryota; kingdom Metazoa; phylum Chordata; class Actinopteri; order Cypriniformes; family Cyprinidae; genus Cirrhinus; species Cirrhinus molitorella. The sequence goes on from CM065119.1 coordinate 48,448,960, forward strand.
TAATGACTCCTAAGACTCAGTGTGCAGCTGGCTCATCTAATTAGTCTCTTTTCCTATCACTCTTTCTCCAGGCTGGAGAATGTCCAGTACCCATACCACCTGTACATTAGCCCCTCCACTCGCCCAGGACTCAACGGTCCTGAACGGCCCTTCCAGTGCCCTACATGTGGCGTCCGCTTCACTCGAATACAGAATCTCAAGCAGCACATGCTCATCCACTCTGGTGAGAGAACCTTTGCTATTACAGGACTTGACATTGAAGGGCTGGGTTCCTATGGGTCATGGAAGTTTAAAAGGTTTATTCCAGTCATTGAAAGTCAGGGAATTTAATAATTTTTTGGTCCAAGTCATGGAATATCAGGGATTTTTGTTTGTTGCTTTAAATTTTAGTTTCCATTTATCAAAATGTAATTTTTCTATACTGTTTTTTTTTTTATCACATTGTTTTACACATTTTGCCTATTTTTATGGTTAGGCTATTTTTCAGCAACATTTTATTCCCTTCAACTGGCAATCACTACAGTCAAATGCAGTCACCAGGCTGTACCTGATAACGAAGGCAAACGTGCCTGGAAAATGTACATTTCACTGGGTGTGAAAAGTAGATGATGGAAACGCAAAAACTAAATTTGAAGAAATAAAAAAAACTGAATGATGAACTTGATTACAAACAGAAAATCCTGGAAATCATAAAAACCATAAATACATTTCTGTAGAAATAGTACAGAAAAAGCCAATTTCCGTCACTAAATAAAAAATAATTTAAAAAAAAGTTATTGCGTGAGACTTTATCTCACAATTTGGACTTATTTTCTCACAATTGCACAACTCGCAATTCTGACTTTTTTTTCTTAGAAATGTGAGATAAAAAGTCGCAGTTGTGAGTTAAAGTCAGATTTGAATGAGATAAATTCGCAATTGCAAGAAAGTCAGAATTGTGAGATAAAAAGTCGCAGTTGTGAGTTAAAGTCAGAATTGCATGATATAAATTCACAATTGCAAGAAAAAAAGTCAGAATTGTAAGATAAAAAGTTGCAATTGCGAGTTATAAAGTCAAAATTGTGTGATACAAACTTGCAATTCTGTGAACATATCACTATTTATTTGTTTATATCTCACAATTCTGTGAAAAAAAAAAAAAAAAAAGTCAGAATTGCAAGATACAAACTCGCAACTGCAAGAAAAAAAGTCAGAATTGCGAGTTTTATCTTTATCCTTTTTTTATTTAGTGACAAAAACAGGCGCCCATAGTTATTACTAAAAACATCTGTAAACAAGTAAATAAAGCTTGCAAATGGATGGATCCGTTTATTATAGGTCATAGAAATTCAGCTTTTTAGTTGGTGAAAGTCAGGGAATTTGACATTTGGCTTAGAGTGGGAACCCTGGACGGGGTATTATTCGTGAATAGAAAAATGAACACTTTTTAAATTTAGTTTTTATATCATATTGAGATTGCAATAAAATGATAAGCTCTGTGGATTATTCTGTCACAGCAGACATGAGCACATAAACTTCATCTCCATCAGAGTTGTTTTGAGAGTCACTTCGCAAGCTTTTCACGGTTTCTTTTGAGAAAAACGACAGCTACACACTAACACTCAAAAATATTCAGAACTCATCAAAATAAAAGTTCAATTTAGCTTGAAGAAATGGCAGAAATAGAACTACTGTAAATGAAAATGTACTTCTCAAAGTAAAATTGTATATATTCTAATATAATATTATTAGTAGTATCATACAACCAGGGTATTTATTCATCTATGTTTCAACTGATGGTAAATGAATATTGTGATAAATATTGATATCATATAATTTTGGCCATATCGCCCAGCCTATTTAAGAGTAAAAACACTATATTATAGGCACTATGTGCTTATTAGGTCATATAGTGTTTGCAGACCTCTGTGGATTACTTATGTCAATGAGCATTTTGCTAATACCAGGGTTCCAACTCTAAGCCAAATGTCAAATTCTCTGACTTTTCCCTGACTTTCAGCTGAATTTCAATGACCTATAATGAACAGACCGATCCATTTGCCAACTTTATTTACTTACACACATACACACTTTATTTATTTTTATTTATTTATTTATTTATTTTTTATTTTTTTGCTTTTACCTGTTAAATGCACTTTAATATATATATATATATATATATATATATATTTAATTATTATTATTATTGTTGTTGTTGTTATTTTTTTTTTTTTTTTTTTACTGTTTCTACAGAAATTAATTTTTGGTTGTTAGGATTTCAGGGGTTAAATACTTCTGTTTGTAATCAAGCTCATCATTCATTCTTTTTATTTCCTCACAATTAGTTTTTGCTTTTCTATCGTCTACTTTTAACACCCAAAATCGTCTTTGAATTTGTCATTTTGTAGCCAAAGATCTTGAAATCTAAATTTTCCTGGCACGTTTGTCTTAGTTATCAGGACTGCAGTGACTGCATTTGACTTAAAGTGATTGCCATTTGATGTGCGGCAAGTGAATAAAACAAAGGTGATAAATAGCCTAACCATAAAAATAGGCAAAACGTGTGAAACAACCCAATTTAAAAAATACGGTATAGAAAAATGTTGATAAATGCACACCAAAATTTTAAGCAACAAACAAAAATCCTTGATATTCCATGACTTGGACCAAAAAAATGCAAATTAAGTGTCTGGAACCCTGTAACACTTCAGCTACTAAAGCTTTATTGTTGAAATGTGTTAGGACCGCTGACTTACGCTTTCACACAAGAACGAGGAAAAGCTTAATAATGAGCCCTGTATTACATAAACGTCTTGCTTGGAGAAGAGTCCAACATGATTCACCCTAATCTACTTGTTAGTTTATACAGGGGTGGTGTTTTGTTTGCTGTTGAATGTCCAAACAGAACTCCTCATTGCAGCGATTAGTTATGGACTGATGAAACTCACTGTATGCAATTGCTTTAGTTGTGGTTTATGCGATCAAGAAGACATCCACTGCTAGATTGAATGCTCTTTCTTTTTTCTTTTTAATAGGTGTAGATTAGTTAGCACACAACCTACTAAAACAAAGACATTCTTGTTTATCCTTTTACATTCATCTTCATTATTTACACATTTTTCCATTACTGTAGAATGTAAACTTTGCCATCTTTCTTCGACAGGTATTAAGCCATTCCAGTGTGACCGCTGCGGGAAAAAGTTTACGCGGGCTTACTCCCTGAAGATGCACCGGCTGAAGCACGAAGGTAAACGCTGTTTCCGGTGCCAGATCTGTAGCGCCACTTTCACTTCCTTCGGTGAATATAAGCATCACATGAGGGTGTCTCGCCACATCATCCGCAAGCCTCGGATTTACGAGTGCAAAACGTGCGGCGCCATGTTTACCAACTCCGGCAATTTAATCGTACACCTGAGGAGTCTCAACCATGAGGCGTCAGAACTAGCAAACTACTTCCAGACCAGGTGAGGAGGAGCTGAACACTCTAAGAAAACATGTAGAAGTGCAAATTTAGTTTTGCACGCTCGGCCGTTCATCCCAGATGCGTTTTTTTGGTATTGAACAGTATGTGTAGTAGGTACAATTACACTAAGGTTAAATTCGTTAACATTAGGTGTCGTGACCAAACGATGAACACTATTCCAATTTTTTTTAATGTTCATTTTACAAAATGTACAAATAAACTTGCATTCAAGTCTCTTATGCTCATAAAGGCTACAGTTTTGGTCAAAAACTGTCAAATCAGTAATATTACTGTGATTTAAAACGAATATATTCCTGTGGTAGCTAAGCTGAATTTGCAGTCTTCAGTGTCACAAGATCCTTCACAATATTTTATTATTCAGGTTTGGTGCTCAGGTAACAGGCTTATTGTCAAAGTTGAAAAAAAATACTATTTTTGTGAAAACCATGATGCATTTATAGTTAACCCCTTTAACTGTCATGCCCATTTTTAAACATAGATGTGAAAATGCACTATACAAACTTATTTTTTATAATTCATGAACGAAAACATTTTGTAATATGATTTTGATGCACATTTTGCATGGTAATTCAATGTCTGATTTTAAAATTGTTTTCAAAGGATGAATTTTGAGATTTTCAGTTGATATATAAAGTCTTATGATTTCTTATGATTTTTCAACGAAGAAAGTCTTTTTCTGACAAAGTTCAGAACTCCTGTTATGATGTAGATTTTTAAGGTGCACTCTTGTCGTAAATTAATGTTACTTTTCCTACATAATTTGTAAAACAAAACCGTGGACAAATATCAATTTAGGAGTCTTAGACCTTTCCATCAATATTTAGTTTGTCATAATTAGATTAGGATTTTTTGTTATATGGTGAAGTAAACTTAGGTGACAGTTAAAGGGTTAAAAAGAACAGCATTTGTTTTACAACATAAAAGATTTTCCTGTCACTTGTGATCAATTTTAATCTTTCGAACAATAGTGTACATTTTTCACATTTCAAGTTAAATAAATTATCATTGATTTCTTATGATTTTTCAACGAAGAAAGTCTTTTTCTGACAAAGTTCAGAACTCCTGTTATGATGTAGATTTTTTTGAGGTGTACTCGTCATAAATTAATCTGTTACTTTTCCTACATAATTTGTAAAACAAAACCGTGGACAAATATCAATTTAGGAGTCTTAGACCTTTCCATCAATATTTAGTTTGTCATAATTAGATTAGGATTTTTTGTTATATGGTGAAGTAAACTTAGGTGACAGTTAAAGGGTTAAAAAGAACAGCATTTGTTTTACAACATAAAATATTTTCCTGTCACTTGTGATCAATTTTAATCTTTCGAACAATAGTGTACATTTTTCACATTTCAAGTTAAATAAATTATCATTGATTTCTTATGATTTTTCAACGAAGAAAGTCTTTTTCTGACAAAGTTCAGAACTCCTGTTATGATGTAGATTTTTTTGAGGTGCACTCTTGTCATAAATTAATCTGTTACTTTTCCTACATAATTTGTAAAACAAAACCGTGGACAAATATCAATTTAGGAGTCTTAGACCTTTCCATCAATATTTAGTTTGTCATAATTAGATTAGGATTTTTTGTTATATGGTGAAGTAAACTTAGGTGACAGTTAAAGGGTTAAAAAGAACAGCATTTGTTTTACAACATAAAATATTTTCCTGTCACTTGTGATCAATTTTAATGCATCAATTTCAAACTTTCGAACGATAGTGTACATTTTTCACATTTCAAGTTAAATTATCATTGCACTCTTAAAAATAAAGGCGCTTCACGTTGCCATAGAAGAACACTTTTTGTCTAAATGGTTCCATAAAGAACCTTAAACTTCTAAAGAACCTTTGTTTCTTTGTGACAAAGGAAGGTTCTTCAGATTATAAGAGAAGGTTCTTTGTGGTTCTTCTAAGAACCTTTTAAAGCACCTTTATTTTTAAGAGTGTAGTTCACATATTGTGAACATGCAGTAGTTAACTTTATAATTAAGTAATAAATAACCTAGATCAACTGACACCTAGTGTCAACCGATTTAACCTTTTTGTAAAGTGCATTGTATATTTTCAAAGAGCTGAAGGGGTTTTTTTCTCGTAGAGGTGTGATTGACAAATTGCATACCTCAGATGAAATGTCTTTCCTGCTTCGTTTTAAAAGGTTCACCGCAGTCCAGGGTAACACCCAGTTGCATCGTGCTGCATTTGGCAGAATGATGAATACTCAATGAATAGAGCTTTTAGGAAATCAAAACGTCTCCTCTATTGACTGTCCTGATTAGTATTATGACAAGCACAATGTTTATCAGTTACTGACATGGGCACACACCCTTCAGTTTTGTCCTTCATTCTGTTCTCAAAATGGCACGTGTATTCCTCCTAGATGTGTTCTCCAGAGAAAACCAACTGAGCGACTTTCCTGTTTGAAAACAAGTATTTTCTAAATGGAATAATCATGGCTTTGATTCCATTTTGGAAGTAGCGAGAGTTGGACTGCGCATTAGGAAAAGAAACACTGAGATGTAAACATTTGGAGCGAGCTGGGAAATCAATCCTACATCGGCTAATTACTGCTGAATAGGTTTTTCAAAGTGAAGCTCTCGAAAAAGCTCAGTGGAATCATTGTCTGTATTTGTGAGGAGACGTTCTTCTGAGGTAATCTTCATGACGGTAGCCCTTCATTAAAGCTGAGGCAGGTGCTTTTATTGACGGAGCGCCTGCTACACGTAGACTCCCTTATTTCATCCAACCGTTTATTTGATTTAAGCCCTCTTTCTTAGGATCTGTGTTCTATTCATCTTTGTCAGACACAAATAAACAGTGTCTATGCAAGGTACAGCGCTGAGGCAATAGTTTGGCTCTGGCGTGTGCTTATTAAGAGAGGGAGTGGTTGCGTAATCTATCCTGATAAAGTTTTATGCCTTGCGATTGCGAGAAATTGCCATCGTTTTCAGCAACTTAAGTCTTGAAGGAACAGTTCACCCAAAAATGAAAGTTTGTCATCATTTATTCACCCTCGTGTCGTTCCAAACCTGCATCGTTGCTTTATGTTGAACACAAAAGAAGATATTTTTAAAGAATGACCAAACAGTAGTAAAGAAATGTTACCATCAACTGTTTGACTACCATTGTTTTCAAAATGTGATCTGGACTTTTACATTCATACATTTGAGATTTATACATCATCTGAAAGCTGAATAAATGTGACCCTGGACCACAAAATCAGTCATAAGTCAAATGGGTCAAAATTATAGATTTTTCTTTTATGCCAAAAATCATTAGGATATTAAGTAAAGATCATGTTCCATTAAGATATTTTGTACATTTTCTACCATAAATGTATTAAAACTTAATTTTTAATTAGTAAAATTCATTGCTAGACAACTTTTAAAGGTGATTTTCTCCATTTTTTTAGATTTTTGCACCCTCAGATTCCAGATTTTCAAATAGTTGTAATTTGCCAAGCCTACATCAATGAAAAGCTTATTTATTCAGCTTTCAGATTATGTATAATTTCTAAAAATTGACCCTTATGACTGGTTTTGTGTTCCAGGGCTACAAATAAGCTTTTCATTGATCCATGGTTTGTTAGGATAGGACAATTATTATTTGAAAATCTTAGGGTGCAAAAAATCTAAATATTGAGAAGATCGCCTTTAAAGTTGTCTACATGAAGATCTTAGCAATGCATATTACTAAGCAAACATTAAGTTTTATATATTTACAGTAGGAAATATACAAAATATCTTCATGGAACATGATCTTTACTTAATATCCTAATGATTTTTGGCATAAAAGAAAAAAATCATTTTGACCCTTACAATGTATTTTTGGTTATTGCTACTGGTTTTGTGATCCAGGGTCACAAATATCTTTTTTTTATGTTCAACATAAACTCATACAGGTTTGGAACAACATGAGGGCAAGTAATGTAATTTTAAGACAAGCAAAAACATACAAATTTCTAACTGGGTTATTTAGACTCGCATATTTTAAAAACATGTTTTAAATGCATTACTCAAATAATAAAAAAAAGTATCTGTCTAATTTCTGTATTAAACTTTCAGCTTGCAAATCAATGTCAAGAGTGCAAGAGTGAAAAAATAGGAAATGATGTCATTAGCCTCTAAATCCTATTCATGGATTAAGCTATCAGTGTTTGCTTGCTCTATCGCTTTTTCTGCCAAGCCACAATCCTCAATCTAGTTCTGAAGCTTTAATTTTGACTTTCGCTTAGATAGCTGGAGTGTTTTGCCAGAGGACATGTTGCCAAAATTTATTGTTAGACTTAAACATGCTAGGACTGGCTCTCTGTATAAAAAAAAAAAAGAAAAAGAAAATCCAAAGATCTTAGACTCAAACTTGGATGAATCATAAAAACGTCTATTTTTGACAAATAACTTTGTGGTTTGACATCCTCAGATTGTGGCTTCACAGAGGAGACTGAAAGCAAAAACTTTTATTTGAACCTACTTCTGTGTTTTAGTCGCAGTACTAACATTGTGAAAGTTTAATAAACTTTTCTGAACGTTGGAACTTCTCTGTCTTTTTTCGCTCTAGTGAGTTCCTCCTCCCAGACTACTTGAGTCACATGCAAGAGGAAGAAGGACTGGGACACTTTGAGATGAGTGAGCAGACCTTTGAAGCTTCTTCCTCCTCTTCCTCAGTCCAAACACCGGTTATCTCTCAAGTTTCCTCGACCATGAACTATGACAACCACACTTCTGCACCTCCGTCCCAAACCCTAAACCCAAGGTCGGGGCACGGAGGGGAGGCCGCGCAAGGGGAGCAACCCAAGTCCACCGCCGCTGTGACCTCTCTGCAAGACCCAGAGGAAGACGAGGGAGAGAAGGAGAGAGCTGGAAGAAAGAAGAAGAAAAGACTAGTGTCAATTACAATCGAGTGAAAGCGTTCCATACGTGCAAACGTGTTTAATAACAGTCCTGTTGCACACTCAAAACTTCTGTTGTTGACGGCTTACTATAGTCTCAGAATAAAACGTACAAAAGCTGCCACTGGGGTTGTACCTTTTGAAAAGTAAAATAATGCATTAAAAGTATTAGTACCTAACCTTTTGAAAAGTTACCGCCCCAGTGACTACTTTTGTACTTTTTTTTTCTGAAAGTGTATGTTTTAACAGCTTGTAAACTTGGTGTTTCATTATGAAAACATGTGGGGTTACTTTAAAATTGTTGTAGTATCGCATTTATTTTGGATTTACGTACAAATATCTCGATGCACGATCAGGGGCCTCATTTATAAAGTGCGTACACTGTATAAAAAAAAAAAACACCTTTTGTTAAACTTAAAATATTTGTTACCCTGCTGCCTTAAAGTTTTAAGTTCAGTCAACTCAAATTATTTTATTCAAGTTGAAATGTTAAGTTGTACTAAATGACAACTTCCCACGAGTCATGGAATTTCTGGAATATCATGGAATTTTAAAAGGTCTATTCCAGACATTGAAAGCTTTAATTTTTAGTTTCCATTTATCAAAATGTAATTTTTCTATACCTTTTTTTTTTTTATCGCATTGTTTTTCCATTTTGCCTATTTTTATGGTCAGGCTATTTTTCAGCGCCATTTTATTTCCTTCAAGTGGCAGTCAAATGCAGTCATCAGGCTGTACCTGATAACTAAGGCAAACGTGCCTGAAAATGTACATTTCAAGAGCTTTGGCTACAAAATGACCACTTCAAAGACTGGGTGTGAAAAGTAGATGATAGAAAAGCAAAAAATAAATGTGAAAAAATAAAAAAAACCTGAAGGATGAACTTGATTGCAAACAGAAAATCCTTCAGCGTTTAACTCCTGAAATCATAAAAAACATAAATTAATTTCTGTGGAAATAGTACAGAAAAAACCTGTTTCCGCCACTAAATAAAAAATTAAAAAGGTAATTGTGACTTATCTCACAATTCTGACTTATTTTCTCACAACTGCGTGATACAAACTCGCAATTCTGACTTTTTTTTTCTCAGAACTGCGAGATAAAAAGTCAGAATTGCATGATATAAACTCGCAATTGAGAGTCAAGTCAGAATCATATCAGTATTTTTTCTCCTTAGAAATGAGTTTATATCTTGCAATTCTGAGAAAAAAATCAGAATTGCAAGATACGAACTCGCAATTGCATGAAAAAGTCAAAATTGCGAGTTTTATCTTTATCTTTTTTCATTTAGTGGCAGAAATGGGCGTCCATAGTTATTACTAAACGTCTGTAAACAAGTAAATCAAGCTTGCAAATGGATGGATCCGTTCATTATAGGTCATGGAAATTCAGCTTTTTAGTCAGTGAAAAAAAAAATGTTTGTTAAACTTAACAGCTGTGTTTTTTACTTGGCTGCCTTAATTTTTGAATCAACTCAAATATCCAAGTTGTCACTTAGTAAAGCGTAACATTTCAAGTTGACTAAACTAATTTTTCTCAAGTTGACTGAACTTACAATTTTAAGGCAGCCAGATAAATTATTCTGAGTTAACAAATAGTTTTTGATCTTAGAGTGTGTGTGCTTAAATCCACGTTAATGCTCATATTTGTAAAAACTGCCTTTTTTTCATAGATTTCACATCTGAAACAGGCGTATGTGCGTTTTCTGTGTGTAATTTGCTGATTCAGCTTAAAATAATGTTACCTGGCTGCCTTAAAATTTTAAGTTGAATCAACTGAAATATCTAAGTTGCCATTTAGTACAACTTAACATTTCAAGTTGACTAAGCTTCTTTGTGTTGACTGAACTTAAAATTTCAAGGCAGCCAGCACTGTTAAAAAAAAAAAAAAAAGTTTTCAACTTAGTGTTCATGCTGCCTTAAAATTTTAAGTTTATTCAACTCAAATATCTGTTTTAATGTAGTGCAACTTAACATTTCATGTTGACTAAACTTAAAATTTTAAGTTGAATCAACTCAAATATCTAAGTTGCCACTTAGTACAACTTAACATTTCAAGTTGACTAAACTTCTTTGTGTTGACTGAACTTAAAATTTTAAGGCAGCCAGCACTGTAAAAAAAAAAAAAGTTTAACTTAAAATTTTAAGATTGTTCAACTCAAATATCTACGTTTTAATGTAGTACAACGTAACATTTCATGTTGACTAAACTTAAAATTTTAAGGCAGCACAAACACTTTCTTTTTAAAGTTGAAAAAACTAAGTTTTTTTTACAGTGAGGTTACAAATTATTTCAAGTTGACTCAGCAGATTGTTTTTAATTCTATGAACCACACATACGCATATTTGCGAGCTGATCATAAGATCAAATTTAGAATCGATTTTGTGCAACGTTTATAAATGAGGCCCTTGTTCTAAATTCTAAAGATAAAAAAGCCCTTTATTTTATATTAGTAACCCATCTGTGACTATAATGAATTTGTTTAATGGAAGCACATTTTTTCATTTCATTTTTATTACATAATTCTTTTTTTGTAGCTGCTTTATGGCAGTCTGTCGGAAAGCGTCAAACTGTATGCTTTTTTTTTGCATTGTTCAACTACGACTGATCTTTTATTATGCCGACTTCCTTCTCTCTTATTTCATGTCTGCGCCTTAACTATTGCAAACTGCCCCTTCCGACTGTAAACAGACTTGTTAAAAACGGGGAAGCTTCGATCCTCTGAGGACTGTTCCTAAAAATGTGAAATACTTTGTTACTACTTCCATGTGTGTTCAGAGCAGAAGCAAAACACTGAACCCGACCGGCACAAAACAACCACGAAAGCCCGTTATCGGGTCGCTGTGCATCGACTGACGTATCTGATGTGCTTTGGCGTGTATATGTGAGGAGTAGCCCTGTTTTCCTAGCCCTCTTTTCTGCTGTATGTGTAATGCTGCTAAATTTTGTAAACTGTGCCTCTCGCCCAGCTCTCGGAACCACTTTTCAATTCGATCTAAAGAGCTGTATGTGAATTCTGAAAACGTTCGATCGTGACATACGGAAGAAATGGGAAGCGTTTTAACAGTTGCGTGGAAGGAAGGTGATTTTTTCCATAGCCTTTCGGATTTTATTGCTGTTGGAATTCTACTAATGGAATTTTCTCCATAACTCGATGCCATAGTTGTATGTGCCTAACAAAGTTTATGAACACCTTGTGACTATGGCATGAGTCTTGATTGAAGATGTTAACTTTGGAATATGTAGCATTTGTTTTGTTCGCTGGTTGTGACGATGGCGTGTCTTCGCTTCCTTCGTGCGATATTGCACCTGGCAATCAGTCAAGTCTCGAAGCTGCTCCATTCCAATATGGTTTTGTAGGGAACAAAAAGTTTTAATAAGTGTTGTGCAATATTGTTTTGGATGATTCATGTGGTCCAAAATTAAACCTTTTATACTGCAGTGGACAATGAGCCGAATGACTGAAGGGGGCTAGTCGAGGGAAGCGTGTTCCCGTCGCTAAACCGTTCGTAATATAAATCGTCAGTGTAGAAACGGTGCAAGAAATGCCATTGTGTTACATAAACTCGGCTCTCTGATGTCATTTCCCTCTAGACGGTCTCCCGCTTATCTCACTCTCTCCATTTTTGCGACCGCCGGCTGTAGCTCAAACTCAATTACTTCATAGTCTGAGAGTTTGTAGTGACGCATTTATCCATAAGACAATATTGGCTGTCTGTCCCAGATTGCTCTTTGTGCTACTTGCATGTTTTCTGTGCAAAAAGAAATACGGGGGGTGAAAAAAAAAACATAAAAACAATATAGCATGGGCTGATTCGTTTGTTGGATGTCGTTTCAGATATGTGCAACTACCATTTTGTATACAATATTCGATCTTTGGTGTTCAGTTGTTTGAGCAGAAAGAAAACGTGATATTTGAGTAGTCATAATGCTTTTTTCAAGATTCTGTATCTGACAGTTACCTTAAAAAGTGTCAATTTGTACATTTGTAATATCAATGTGAGTGTGAGTAGTTCTTTGACTTGAGCCTTGTAGTGTTCGCTTTTGTGACCATGTCTTATATATATAAATATATATATATACTCTATATTCTTTTTTTAAAGCCTATAGTTTTAGTCGTATCTTGTGCCTTTGGATATTGGATCTGTATTGTATTTTAATTGGCATAAACATGCATTGATATGAATTCACAATGTTTTGTAGACAGAATGCTGGTAGACTTCAAATGTAGCTTGAAACTAAAAATATTTTTGAAGTGCTATTCGACACATGGTTTAAACTGTATGTTTTGTGTTTATTTTCATAAAGACAAATGTATTAGTCGTTTTGTATCTCTTCAGTGGTTCTTATCATCCGTTTCTGTGCCAATTTCCGATTTATTGAATGATTGTTTTGTAAAAACATTACGTACATTAAGATTTACAGTAAATGGTTACAGCCTAACACTCTCAAAGTTTGCTTAAATTCATTGCTTTCATTCTTATTGGTTTATGGACCTGCCATACAAAATATACATACAAAACACACATATACTATTATTCAAAGATTTTTAAGAACTTAAAAACTCACTCAGCAAGAATGCATAAAATTGTTTAAAAGATAAAATAAATGCTGTCTTTTTACCAAATAACCCTGAAAAAAAAAATCAAGCTTTCCCCAAAAATATTGTGCAGCACCACTGTTTTCAAAATTGATAACAGGATATTTGATTTCTAAATTACACTTTAAAATATTAATAGAATTTGTAATAAAATTTCACAATGTTGCTGTTTTTACTGTATTTTTGCAGTTTTGATGAGCATAAAAGACTTTTATTATTAATGTTGTGCTGCTTAATAGTTTTTGGAACCTGTGATATTAAAAAAAAAAAAAAAAACAGCATTTATTTAAAATAGATATAAATTATTGTTCAAAAGTTTGGGGTCAGTAATTTTTTATTCTTTCTTTTAAAAAAAACACTTCTTAAACTATATATATATATATATATATATATATATATATATACACACACACACACACACACACACACACACACACAAATAAAATATAAAATATAGGGATGTTTATTAAAAATTGATACAAAGTGATAGCAAAGATTGTTAGAAAAGATTAATATTCTGAATAAATGCTGTGAATCCTGAAAAAAGAAAGATTTTCATTACTTTAGGCTTGAGTAATGGCTGAAAATTCAGCTTTGCATCACAGGAATAAATTTGTATTTTAAAGTATATGTTTTTTCAGAATCTTTGATGAATAAAAAGAACAGCATTTATTTAAAATAGACATCTTTTCTAACAATATAAACTATTGTTCAAAAGTTTGGGGTCAGTAAATTTTTATTTTCTTTTTTTTAAAAAAGACATTTATATATATAAAGTAAATATTTTAAAAAAAGATAAAGATTATCATTACTTAAGACTGGAGTAATGACTGATAAAAATTCAGCTTTGCATCACAGGAATAAATTTGTATTTCAAAGTATATTCAAATAGAGACAATTTTTTGAGACTGTAATAACATTCTGTGATATTCCATTTTTTGTATTTTTGATCTAATAAATGCAGCCTTGATGTGCATAAAAGACTTCTTTAAAAAAAAAAAAAAAAAAACATTACAAACTTGCAGGTAAATAAAGTTCAGATTAAATCAAAATTTATAAAATCCGTTTATAAATGAGTCTCCAGTTTCCTATATACAGGTATATGCTCATAAACTACTGAAAAAGTTTTGCACTGTCATTAACTTGACATTTTGTGTAAATATACCAGGGCTTTCCATCGCAGAAAAAAACGACGGTAAAGAGGAAATTCTGGGCAACCAGGTGCACAAACACATGCTTAGAGAAACAATGAGAGGCTTTTAATTTTGCCTTGGCATTCTGGATGAAGTTTTTGTGACATAGCGCAGTATTTAGAGAGTCCAAGCACCTGTTTGTGATTTAGTGTCCTCCGGCTGCCTGACCCACATCAACCCTGGAGAGGTGGTTACAGAAAGCCCTAAAAATGGGTCAAGTCAGATAACATTCACAAAATGAAGGGTTTTGATTCGTCAGGCCTAAACTACTATCTTAAAATGTCAAAAACCGGTCCAGAATCTGTTTTATAATGATGTCTGTGACATTGACGTTGACCAGTTTTAGTTTTCCACTGCTGTTCAGGCAACATGACCAAGCATCCCTTTAATTTACTGTGAAAGACATCAATGCTTCCACTGGGCATAAATCGTAGGGCACGTCTTGTGCCAAACCTTTTGCCTCCTACACCTGCAAACATTAGTCAAATGGAGTTATATAACAACCACCTTTTATCTATTCTGTGCTGATGGATTAGAGTACTTCGATATGGCCCCACAATCCGTTTTATTCTATACCAAAACACATCAATACTGAATACAGACTACTATACTTGTGTGTAAACGTAGTTCAAGCTCTGAACAAGAGCATTAAATGTATCATTTAGTTCACTACAATAATATTTTGAACAATAGCCTTTAAAAGTAGTCTAATGACTTCAAATATTTATCCTGTATTTTGATCTTGAGTTACACAAGGCATTTCTGTATAAACCCAATTGCTACTCTTAAATTTGCTTTCCCTAAATGGACCTAAGCTAAAAAATATGTGTATTTAGAGCTGGATTTTGATGCAGATTTTACAAATTGTTTTGATTCTGAATATCAAGCTTGATTCGATATCTAGTATTTTGGATGTGTATCTGGTAAAATCTCTCAACTAATGCTGTAAAATATACATTAGAGTCAGTTACTACATTACTGTAATACTCAAGGTTACTGATTTCTATATTCTATATTTATACACCATTTCGTGTTTTTGAAATATAAACATTTAGGCCTAAATGGTGTTATTTTTTTCATTGTCACTGAATATGTTTTTCTGAGGTAAATGTGTTTACAAGCTCTTACACTGAAGTCTTTGCATGGTTAAAACACTGATTGAGCAATTACATGTGACAGGATAAGTTGTTATATTTCTTTTAACATATCTTTGGATGTTCTTTCACATTTATTTTGTGCTGAAACTAGCATTAAACCAGAGGAGATCATCAGTTCACATGTGCAGGGTTGCCAGGTTTTCACAACAAAACCCACCCAATTGCGTTTCGAAGTTGCTCCCCATTAAAAAACGCGTTCTGTTGGGGTTCCCCTGGTAAACTTGCATTTCAGGGGCTAAATATGACGTTATTGGGGTCGATTCAACCCGCGGACATCAGAAACAACCTGCGGCAACAGTGTTAAAGTAGCCCAATTCCACAGAAAAACCGTGGACTTGGCAACACTGGCTACTAGGGTTGGAAAATTGATTCCAAAAACAATCGATTCCTCAATCCCATCAAAGGGAATCGTCTCTTCATTCAGAGCCATTTTCAGTTCAATAAGGCTTATCTATGGGTGCCTCTCAAACGAGAGGCTAAGTTAAGTGGCCATTAATTTGCCTCATGTTTGCTGACGGTAATCTGATTTGTTTCCACAAAAAGGTTCTGTAGAATCGTTTAATGCACCAGTTTGAAAACGATTCAGAAGATATTTTACGGTGGAACTGGCTTGTGTTGTCTACAATTTTCAACGCTGCATGACAAAATAGATCATGATCGATGGTCTTAATCCTATTTCCATTTTTAATAAAATCCAATTTTTTTAACCTTTTTATCAGCCAATTATAATTCTGAAAAGAAAAAAAAAAACGCTGAGAGCACAGATCAGTGGCTGAGAGCGAATCGGATTGACAGATAATTAAACCATGAGCTCTATGGCAAGCCGTTTTGACTTTTATTCATTGGCAGGATATGAATTCCTGATATCAACAATTCAGTTTTCACTAGTTAAAATGATAATTCTTGATATCAGAAATTGTATTTTTACTAGTGACAATGGCAATTGTTGATATCAGGAATTACATTTCCACTAGTAAAAAGGTTCTTTATTGATATCAACAATTGAATTTCAACTAGTAAAAACTATAATTGTTGATATCAAGAATTGTATTTTCACTAGTTAAATGTCACCATAGACTCTCATTCTAATTGTTGATATCAAAAATTGATTTCTTAAAATTCCAATTTCACATATCAGAAATACAATTCTCACTAGTAAAAACCTTTATTTTTGATATCAATAATTGCATTGTTACTAGTAACAATTCCTGATATCAAGATTTCAGTTGTCACTAGATGAAATATCAATTGTTGATATCTGTACATGTATTTCAACATGTTACATTTCTTATTTCTGATATCTGAAAATATATTTCTGTGATCAGTAATTAGGAGAGTGAGTTCAGATATCTAAAATGCATTCTTACTAGTAACAATCGCATTCATGATATCAGAAATGAACACTGCCACTAGTAGCAACTGAATTGTTGATATCAAGAATGGACATTTGCACTAGTAATTATTGATATCAAAAATAAAGGTTTTTACTAGTGAGAATTATTTCTGATATGTGAAATTGACATTTGAACTAGTAAGAAATCAATTCTTGATATCAGCAATTGAATTTGAATGGGAGTCTATGGTGACATTTAACTAGTGAAAATACAATTCTTGATATCAACAATTATAGTTTTTACTAGTTGAAATTCAATTCTTGATATCAATAATTAACCTTTTTACTAGTGGAAATGTAATTCCTGATATCAACAATTGCCATTGCAACTAGTAAAAATACAATTTCTGATATCAACTAGTAACTAGTGAAAATGTAATTGTTTATATGATTCATATCCTGCGAATGAATAAATGTAAAAACGGCTTGCCATACTAGCTCTTATATCAGTGTTGTTGTGAATGTTCTGGTTTGTTTTGTTCCAGTGTTCAGTTTGTTAATTTTGTGCAAAGCATATAGGCTTCTGTTAAAGTAAACATCATTCAGCTGAACTCTGCACGTCTTGTTTAATTCATACTTTTTATTGTCTCATTGCTATTTTATGTTTTTTAAAGTAATTTTAAAGGCTGTTGTTCAACTTAGATCTCTTTTTATTACCACAAAGACATTAACTGTAGTTATTTGATTACTCAATAAACTGTCAGAGTAATCAACAGATTACTCGATTACCAAAATAACCGTTAATGACAGCCCTGGTCAATTCAACAGCACTACTTCCAAAATCCTACTAAAGCAAGAGACTTTTTTGCTGCTGAGTCTGGGATTGTCTTGCAATTTCTGAAAATGACCATCTGCCATTTTTTGTGTAGTATTCTAAACAGCTTACAGCATTTTATTCCTTTATCTCTAATGACATTTCAAAAGTGTTTCGAGTACAGAGGACTGCAAAGAATTTGTTCCACGCTGGTCAGTCTTCACATGGAGAGAGCTCCACTGTTATGTAACGGCCAATCCGAAGAGAATAACTGGAAAGTGTTTCAACATGGCTCTTGTTCCAGTGACTGTTATGTCAAATAATGCCTCCTTTTTTTTTTTTTTATAAACACCTTGATCAAGTCACTGCTCTCGCTTGCCAACGTCTCTTAGTCGAGCAGAAAAGTCCCAGCAGCTGTGAAACCATATTTATCAAACAGGATCCCGAAAAAACAAAACAGATATATGCAAAACGTTCTCCAGATGCAGAGGTTGTCTAAATATGATATAAAAGCATCTGAGATGCAGTGCTTGCTCTTCATAACATTCATCACATAATGTATAAACACGGGTCCAAATAGCATCACTTATTTCTCTTCAGACGATGCTCCATTTTGACATCTGGCACTGATTTGATTTACACTGCAGATTTGTCAAAAAAACACTGACCAAGGCCATTAGCAAGTACCATTAGTCTTTCAGATTCAGAACTGTAATGCCTCAGCGATTCTGATTTACCACCTGCCAGGTTTTTTTTTTTTTTTTTTTAGATTCTGGAGGCTGTATTTATTTACTACAAATATAATGCGTCGTTTGGGAACACAGCCTGTTTTTGAACAAGTTGGCCTATACTGACTGAGCTTAACCCAAAATGAACATTGTCACAGATTCTTCTCTCTCTCTCTCTCTCTCTCTGTCTCTGCCACATTCAGTCTATGATCATATCTCTGTCTGGAGGTGATCTTGCCAGTGTCCACCTGTGTTGGATTTATGCCGCGCTGCATAGTTACTGTTCTTGTTATGTCAAAACAACAAGAAATCATGCAGTAAATTTATTGCAGCATGAGTTTTGGTCAAAGGGTCATAAAAGAGATTTGCCCCGGAAACTTTAACAAATATTCAGAAATATAATTTTGTGTGTGTCTTTAGTCACACTGATATTTGCCAGAAACTAGTTGCATAACTGAAAATGTGAAGAAACCAAGGTCAATTTATGTTTATCCAAAATGTTTGATATAAATTTTTCAGCTTCATTTGTCAAAACAAACACAATTTTTTGCAACATTGCATGTGGTGCAATGAAAACCTTTATATTTGTTTAGCAACTTTAAGTGGGAAAAATACACGGAAGAATGAAAAGATGAAGATTGCTCAAAAAGCAAAATATGACTCCAACAGATGTGAATTCATTTTGTAGCTGACTACTGTTACTTATGGAAGGTAGGTTCAATTTGTAATATATTTATAAAGTCTTTCATTATTGAAGTGTTTGCAACGTATAACTTTTTAAAAATTATTTCACATGCACTGAAAATGCATCAATTGTGTTAAATTAAAAGGAACTCCGGCTATAAGACTTGTATGGCTTAATATAGTGCAAATGATGTCTCTTACTGAAATACACTGATAAAAATTATTTTGTGGTGAAGTAAATAACACAGAAAAACAAATGTAATTTTTACATTAAATAATTTAGTTCAGGCAAGAATAATTAAAAAAAAAGATTAAATTCAATATTAGTACTCAAATTAAGCTTGTAGAATTTAAAATTTGAACTTACAAGTATATTTTACTTGGAATCGTTTGTTATTTTTACAAAGATTGTTTAAGTAAATATCAAAGTCATGATCCCATTGTTCCCATCATGCACTTGGGCACAAATATTTAATAAGGTTATTTATTTATTTATTTATTTTGCTGTTTTCGAGATGTATTTACACCGTTTAATGGTTGTCTTTGTTGTTAGGTTAAATAACTTGCTGTTTTGTAACATCTAGAGTTCATTTACTACTCAAAATGACCCATTCATATTTTACTGATGGTTACCGACATTGTGTATCATGTGCCAAGTATTGAGGTCTCTGTGTTAATTTGGTTTGTAACTACATTGTGTCAACATATAACCTTAGAAACAATAAGAAAACGTCTACTTGCTTACGTACATGTTTGTAAGTTAACCTTTTAAAAATGCTTTTAATTACATTTTTTTCAGTGCTATAATGTTTGAGTGAAGTTTACAAACCATGGCTGAGTGAATTTAGGACTGCAGGGTAAACTAAAAATAATTAAATAGAAATTCTAATTCAAACACGTTAAATTTATTTATTTTTCTTTGCTAATTTTACTTAACTTAGTTAAGTAGATTTTACTTAATTCCATACGTAAATTTGACTTAAAAAATGTGCGTGGAAAAACTTGCAAAATAAAAATGACCAATTTTACTTATTGTTTTTTTCAGTGTATGTTAGAAAACACCCATGAAATATTTACATTATTTAAAATAGTTTTATGCATATTTTGGACATATTTTGGATGGTTGGCTACTGGTGCTACCTGTTGCTATTTTTACAAAAGTGTAAATATGCTTAAACCAACACTGTAAAAAAATAAAACACAATTTGCTGAGTCAACTTAAAATAATTTGTTACCTGGCTGCCTTAAAATTTTAAGTTGAATCAACTCAAATATCTAAGTTGTCACTTAGTACAACTTAACTCTGCCATTTGTAAGCTTTTTCAGTAGCTGTGGTCTACTAAAAGCTGCAAAGGCATCAGCTCCAAAGTGGAAAGACCAAAGACGTGGGTCTTTAGGAAAGTTTTATTCATCCACAGGCATCTTACCATTCTTTTCTCCTCTTCTTATCACTAGGAAAAGCAGTGAAGACTTACATCATTTACATCACAGACCCTTTTGCCCTTCAACTGAAAATTACAACCACAAACAGCACAATGTGGCATCATAAATGAAAATTTTAAGTTGTGTTGCGGTAAAAATAGCAACAAGTAGCTCTAGTCCATAATTTACTTCAGGCATCCTATGTGTATATGACTTCCTTTTTCAGACAAATCCAATCAGAGATATATTAAAAATTATCCTGGCATTTTCAAGCTTTAGAATTGCATGGGCAGGTTTTTCTCTTCGTCAGTCCAAACAAGTCCAATAAAGTGCATCCATCCATAATAAAGCTCTGGGGGGTGAATAAAAGCCTCCAAACGGATTTTATAGCTTTGCTATGTAATGTTTGAGAACTTGAATGTTTACATGTTAGTTTTACTTTCACTCTAGTGTGTTTGACTTTAAAAGTAAAACTAATAATACATGTTTAAACTCGTTGAGCAACACCCTTTTCCTCCTCGATTTGGGTTGAAACAATGACAGAAGTTTTCGTTAGTGTCAGTGTTGATGTAAAGAGCAACTGCAACCAGGAAAGTTTAACACAATAGAATAGCCTACCAAACATTCAAACATGAGACCTACTGATTCAATCAACTAAATGAATCATAAGTTGCATGTTATTTTTTAAGGAAAACCCTGGTATGGCTAGTTCCATTAAAAAAATAAAATTAGCACACAATTTTCTCACCCTCCAGGCATCCTAGGTGTGTATGACATTTTTCTTTCAGACGAGTCCAATCAGAGTTATATTAAAAATTATCCTGGCATTTCCAAGCTTTAGAATTGCAAGGGCGGGTGTTTCTCTTCATCAGTTCAAAACAAGTCCAATAAAGTGCATCCATCCATACAGTGTTAATTTTGACAGCAAATTTTGATTTAGCTTTAGTCATAGTCTTTGGACTGAAATGCCATTTAGTTTTAGTCATATTTTAGTCATCTGAATTGTTTTTAGTTTTAGTCTAGTTTTAGTCAACTAAATATCATAAGATTTTAGTCGACTAAATCTACAGTAAATGTAGTCTGCTAAAATTTAATGGATTTAGTTACAGTGCAATGCATTTATTAAGCATTTCTCTAAAATTTCCAAACTCATTCTATAGGTTTGTTATTAAGGTTTAATCATGATACACACAATTTAACTGCGGTGATACACAACATGCCTTAATATTAAAATTAAATAAAACCACTTCTCATAAAGAACATGGTCTTCTTTTGAATGAAATCCCAATGGTTATATCGGCTAATGATGCATTCTTTATAGTAATTTGTTTACCATATTCTTCATTCTTTCAAACAGACATGTTTATTTCTATAAATGAATTTAGATTTATCTTTAGGGCTATGTAAGTGATTCAGTCAAGAGCAGTGAGTTGTTTTCTGTCTTTCTTTTGTTGCTTGATGAACATCAGTGACTCGGACAATAGACACTAAATGTGGCTGCTATCCCTTTAAAACCCAATGCAATGCACTGATACACTTTCTCTCTACTGTTTACGTTCATTTAAGATGTAATCAGCAGTTTTTATGTGAATGCTCATCAAAACGAACAATTTGAGTTAATTTTTGTATGTATTTCTCAGTTTATGCAACGCGAAAGAGTGTGAGACGTGTTTTCTGTGTTTGCTTCAGTGTCTGCGCTCAGAAAACAAGACCCAATTGAGTTCTCTCTTGCGTCGTCAAAGGTATCCATATGTCTGCACTTCTGCAACAAATTGACTTTTTTAAAACATTTTATAAAACGTGCAGCAAGTGTGTTTTAGCTTGTGTCCTGCCGGCTTGTAAGCATCTAAGCAGATTTTTTCTGAATGAATCTTTCTATATCGTCCCTCACAAACATTTTTATCTCGTTTTTATTCATTGATGAAAATGCCAGTAGATTTTTGTCATTCAAAAATAATTTTAGTTCATTATCGTTTTGTTTTCATCTGTGAACAAAATTAACACTGCATCCATAACACAGCAGCTGGGGGTGAAAAAAGGCCTCCTGTAGTGAATCAATGCGTTTTTGTAAGAAAAATATCCATATTTAAAACTAAATAATTATTTTAATCTAACGTCGGCTGCTATCCCTTTAAAACCGAATGCATGAATTCAATGCACTGATACACTTTCTCTCTACTGTTTACATTCATTTAAGATGTAATCGGCTGTTTTTACACATGCTTTCTGTGTGTATGCTTCAGTGTCTGCGCTCAGAAAACAAGACCGAATTGAGTTCTCTCTTGCTGCATCAAATTTATCCATATGTCTGCACTTCTCCCACATATTGACTTTTTTAAACATTTTATAAGACGTGCAGCAAATGCATTTTTTTATCTTGTGTCCTGCCGGTTTGTACACATCAGATTTTTTCAGAATGAATCTTTTTCCATATTGTCCCTCCCTAACATTTTCGTCTCGTTTTTTTATTCGTTGATAGATTTTTGTCATAGTTTTTGTCATTCGAAAAGAATTTTAGTTCGTTATCGTTTCATTTTCGTCTGTGAAAAAAATGTAAAAATTAACACTGCATCTGTAACATGGCACCAGGGGATGAATAAAGGCCTCCTGTAGCAAATCAATGCATTTTTGTAAGAAAAATATTCATATTTAAAACATAATAATCCTTTTAATCTAACTTCCTATGTCATCTGCCCAGAGCACAAGCTAGACTAAAGTAGTTATATTTTAAAAATGAATTTTTAAGATAAATTTCGCTACAGGAGGCCTTTATTCACCCCCCGGCACTTTTTTATAATGGTTGAATGCACTTTATTGGACTCGTTTTAGACTGATAAAGAGAAAACCAGCCCATGCAATTCTAAAGCTTGGAAATGCCAGGATAATTTTTATATAACTCTGATTGAACTTGTCTGAAAGAAGGAAGTCATATACACTTAGGATGCTTTGAGGGTGAGTAAATTGTGTGCTACTTTTCTTTTTGCATGCAACTTATGATTCATTTAGTTGATTTAATCAGTAGGCTATTCTATTGTGTTAAACTTTCCTGGTTGCAGTTGCTCTTTACATCAACACTGACACGTAAACTTCTGTCATTGTTTCAACACAAATCCAGGAGGAAAAGGCTGTTAGACTGCACAAGGCCATTGTTCGAGGACTGAACAAAGTGCACAAGCTTAAACATGTCAAATACAATATTGACCAGTGAAATGCACTAGAGCGAAAGTAAAACTAACATGTAAACATTCAAGTACTCAAACATTACATAGCAAAGCTATAAAATCCGTTTGTGGCTATAAAGGTAAAACCACACTGTCAGGGAAAATAATCCTATGCTGTTGAGGTCGCTGCCATGTGCAACAAATCAAACTTCAAGACCAGGCAGGCAGCACTTCAAGAAGCCAAGAAGCTGATATAACTCCTGAGGTGCAATTATGAATGGGGTGTTATCCCAACAGATTGCGTAATGAAGGGTACGTCATGACAGAGCACCGTTTAGCTATTTCTCTCCAACGTGTCTGCAGAAACAGAGGAAAAAATCTCTTTTCTTTTGATGATGAACACATCTATACCGGATGACGCATAATAACAATGGCAGCTAGTATTAAACACATTAAGGGACAGAGAGATTTTCTTTTCTCCCTCTTTTGTACGATCTGAAATCAGCATTCCAGGGCTCTGGCGTACAGAGATAACGTTTGCTCCGACTCATTATTCATTCGAAGCACAAGAATGTTTTTGCCTCAACAGAACAGTTTCTTGGCACGTTACTGAACTGTAATATACACTCAGACATACTGTCATCTGATGTTTGGTGCTGTTGCCCAGGAAACCGTCCACGTTGCTCTGCTTTGGAGCGAGTGGAAAGAGTCTGGAAGCAGGAGTTCATCTCCTTGATGTCAGTGAAGCAGCAGCCCCACAGATGAAACCATGAAGAGCGCTACCCGTCACAAATGATGAGCTGATTCTGTCATCATTCAGATGCATATGTGCCAAACTCAATCTGACATAAGTTCAAAAACTTGCTTTTAGACACACTGCAGCTCAGGTTTTTTTTAGACATGTCTTTTAGGAACAAGCCCAAAGGTTCATAGAAATAATATTCAAAGAGTTCCGATGCAAAACCCTCTAAAAGCCATCTCGGTCAAAAATGAGATAATGATACTGAGTGAATGCTCTTGACACATATGTGACCCTGGACCACAAAACCAGTCATAAGGGTCCATTTTTGGAAACTGGGATTTATACATCATCTGAATAAATAAATAAATAAGCTTTCTATTGATGTGTGGTTTGTAGGATCTGACAATATTTGGCCGAGATACAACTATTTGAAAATCTGGAATCTGAGGATGCAAATATTGAGAAAATCACCTTTAAATTTGTCCAAATGAAGATCTAGCAATGCATATTCCTCATCAAAAAATAAGTTTTGATACATTTACAGTAGGGTCAAAATGATAAAATATTTTATTTTTCTAAATATTTACATTTTTCTGCACCCTCAGATTCCAAATTTTCAAATAGTTGTATTTTGCCAAGCCATACATCAATGGAAAGCTTATTTATTCAGCTTTCACATGATGTATAATTTCTAAAAATGGACCCTTATGACTGGTTTTGTGTTCCAGGGTCACAAATAAGCTTTTCATTGATCTGTGGTTTGTTAGGATAGGACAATTATTATTTGAAAATCTGGATTTTTAGGGTGCAAAAAATCTAAATATGAGAAAATCGCCTTTAAAGTTGTCCACATGAAGATCTTGGCAATGCATATTACTAAGCAAACATTAAGTTTTGATCTATTTATGGTAGGAAATATAAAAAATATCTTCATGGAACATGATCTTTATTTAATATCCTAATGATTTTTGGCATAAAAGAAAAATCAATAATTTTGACCCATACAATGTATTTTTGGCTATTGCTACTAATATACCCCAGTGACTTATGACTGGTTTTGTGGTCCAGGGTCCACTTTTACTTCAAACTCGCCAAAATCCCACCCTCAGCTCAATCAGAAGTACCACTACTTGCATAGAAACATATACGTCTGAGCCTGATATAAATGCATTTTTGGAAGAATTGGATTTAGAGGCTTTTGCATCTGAACTCTTCATTTTTTTCTGGATTTCTGCATTTGATATTTACAGTATGCAGTAGAATTGTAGTCAGATCTTTAAAAGCCTGACTGTTTTCAAACACTCACCGTCTGCCACTGCTTGGACAATGAAGTAACCTCACATCGCTGGTTGATCAAATGAAGTTTCTCAGACTGTAATTTCACTTGGTGCCACAAATGGCACAGAAATAACACGTCACCTTAAAGCCCTTTCTTCATTTTCTTTGCGTTCCATTATTTCATGAGAATGTGTCCAGTGTTTTATTGCAGTTTTCCATTGCATGCCGGAAAACAGATGGAAAACTCAATCTAACGCAAATGACAAAGTTTCAAACATAATACGATAACAGTGATATTTTCCAGAATGGTAGAATGTCACTAAATTGGGAGCATAATAGATGAGAAGAAAAGATAAGTTTGCCATCCATGTGACACTTGCACACACCAAAAAATAAGTGTCTGTGAAAAAAAACTCTACAAATTCTACAAATAATCACCTTACAAATAGATTCCAAAAGGGTGTTTTTGCAGTGATGCCACAAAAGAACCATTTTTGGGTTTCCTAAAGAACCTTTCAGTGAACAGTTCTTGCCATTTTGAAAAACATTTTAACCCCTTAATTGTTACCGTCCCACCTGTGTGAAGTTTATTTCAACATTTTACAAATACATCCTAATCTAATTATGACAAACTATATATCGTTGGAAAGGTCTAAGGCTCCTAAATATATATATATATATATATATATATATTACCATTTTTTGTGTTACAAATTATGTAGGAAAAGTAATAGATTAATTTGTGACAAGAGTGCACCTCATAAATCTACTTCATAACTGGAGTTTTGACCTTTGTCACAAAAATACTTACTTTGTTGCTTTTTTCTCGCTTTAAAAAGAAATTATAGATCACTTGAAAACTTAAAATCTCAAAATTCATCCTTTGAAAACCATTTTAAAATCAGACATTGCACTAAGATGGAAAATGTACATCAAAATCATATCACAAAATATTTTTTGTTAAGGAATTGTAAAGAAATAATAATAATTAAGATTAAATAATGCATTTTCACATCTGTGTTCAAAAATGAGAGTGACAATTAAAGGGTTAAAAAATCTAAAAAACCTTTTCTGCATTTAAAGGTTCCATGGATGTTCAAGGTTCTTCACTGAACCACTGATGCCAATAAAAAAAACTGTTTTTTAAGAATGAATGTGAAATTTCAAAGTAGAAAGACTGAAATCTAACGTTCTTGCAAAGTATACTCCAATAAAAAACTATTTGTTGAGTCAACTTAAAATAATTTGTAACCTGGCTGCCTTTTAAATTAAAAATTTTAAGTTGAGTCAACTCGAAAAAAGGTTAGTCAACTTGAAATGTTACGTTTTACTAAGTGACTTAGATATTTGAGTTGATTCAACTTAAAATTTTAAGGCAGCCGAGTTACAAACACAGCTGTTAAGTTTAACATTTTTTTAGTTTAGTCAACCTGAATATCTAAGTTGTCACTTAGTACAATTTAACATTTCAACTTGATTAAACTTATTTGAGTTGAATGAGTTCAAATTTTAAGGCAGCTGGGTAACAAAACATTTTAAGTTGATTCAACAAATTGTGATTTTGTTTTTTACAGTGCAGAGCAGCTAATGGATGAAAATCCTTTTTAAAGGAAGTTGCCATTCAGAAATATTGACAAATTTTACAGTTGCACATCTGGTACATTAAACCACACTTGTGTTTGATCACTTCTTATGAGGTCATGGTTTTATGAGAAGAGCTTAATGAAACAATGCTCCCAAAGCTTGATTTCCAGCGAGATTTAAAAACTGATTTCTTCTCCGCATTACTGAGTCTCTAGTCTACACAATGTCCAGAATGAGTTTTAAAGCTCCTGTAGTGGTAATAAAGCAAATGTGAAGAATAGCCGTTCCAGCACGTATGCTGAGTCACTTTAATAGGAGCGGATATTTTTCTGTTCTGTGTGATCCAGCAAGTTTGACGCAAAACGGGAAGCTCTCCGCCCTTTCCGAAGAAATGTTTGTTATCGCGGCAGCCAAATGCTGCTCTCAGACAGTTGGAGGAGCATTCTTCATCATTTCACAACAACAAAGAGACAACATGAACTCTTTGACATCAGACAGAAATATGCCATTCAGTAAACCAAGTCATATGGTTGATATCCTAAAGATGCGGTGTCACAATTCAGAACGTTAAGTGCTCATTCTTTTTCCCTAACAAATGATCTTCTTAAAAACAACTACGGTCGTGCTTTCCAGAATAACCCTGTGATAACCATCACTGGCCCGAAGCATCTGGAGCGAGACCCAACAACGTCACGCTAGGAAGTGAATCAGCCTGCACCTCAAAAAAGACGCAGAAACGTTGTCCAGCCAAGTGTGGTCCTTCCCATCATAAATAAGAAAAACGTTTGAGGAGAAAGAAAGGCCTCACTAAAGCCATCAGGAGGAGCGACTGATGACACTAGCATGTGTTCACTTCCTCCCCGGTTGCCTAAAGCCATTGTGATTGCTTTCGCAGACAGTAGAGCCCAGGCATAGTCCACCCACCGACTGTCTGACCTTTACATAAGCTCAGCTGCAGGAGGAACCCTTTGTTTTACACTCGCAAGCACAATGAGAATGAAGCCGAATAGAAGATAAATGCAATTGTGTGTGCAAAATGACAGAAGGGAGTCAATTACTTGCATCGGGGGTAACTTGAGTTACGTAATATTACTACTTTTTTCAAGTAACTAGTAATGTAACGCATTACTTTTTCCATTTCCAAGAAAGTATCTGAGTTACTTTTTCAAAAAAGTAACGCCAGTTACTTTTTGTTTCCTTTATGTATTTAATCCCGTTTTATTAACAATGACTTTGCTGCTGACCTTTGATCCAATTCATCAGTACACTGCAAAAATACTGTTCTTACTTAGATTTTTTTTGTCTTGTTTACAGCCAAAATATATAAAAAAAAAATCTTAAATGAAGTAAATAATCATGTTTTTTGTTTTCAGAAAAAAACAAGACAAAATAAGTGTTTTTATAATAATCTGCCAATGGGGTAAGCAAAAAATCTTATTATCTTAAATCTTACCCCATTTGGGAGATTATTTTGCTTGTTTCAAGCAAAAACACTTAAATTTTGACAATAATTTTTACTTCTCTAGAAAAACCTTCTTGATTTAAGACATATATATTATAAATATATTATTAGGAGATATTTTGGCTTGAAACAAGACAAAAAAATCTAAAAAAAAAGAAAAGCATTTTTTTGCAGTGTACCAATAAGCAAAACTTGAACTAACATTTGTGCTTTTTTTCTCATTGAACTTTCTTTTCCTACAGTTCCACTGTAAAGACGGGAATTTATTTTTCCTTTAGCCTTATTCACTTAATTTCATTTTGGTGTGAAAGGGCTTTTACATTTGCTAAGAATAAATCTTTTTATATTAAAAACAAACAAGCAAGCCCTGCCCAGATTTAAAAAGTAACGCAAAAGTAACAATAGTAATGTAACGCATTACTTTCCATAAAAAGTAACTAAGTAGCGTAATTAGTTACTTTTTTAGGGAGTTACGCAACATTGTAACGCATCACTTTTAAAAGTAACTTTCCCCAACACTGTCGGTCACTGTGGCATCTAACATTTCCACCTAAAGTCGTTTTCCCTAAATACACATCTTTGCTTATTATGTGACTTCCAGATGAGCAAAAACTCCACAGAGTCGCTCTGTCTAAAGGTCTGGATGATAAAATGAGTGTTTTAACATTCTGTGGCAAAACGTCAACGCTTGTTTATACTGTATTTAGCAATTAAACAGTACCTGTTCTTCACATTAAATACGAGCTGAAACTACAGCGGCTCACTCTGAAGTGTTTCATAGCAACCGATCTGGCAGGAAAATATTTGCCTACTGTGCCCACTGATGCTCTTGCTTACAATATATGTGACCCAGGAGCACAAAACCAGTCATAAGTGTCCATTTTTCAAAACTGAGATCTATATATCATCTGAAAGTTGAATAAATAAGCCGTTATGGTAAAACAAAATTTGGCCGAGATACAACTATTAGAATATCTGGAATCTGAGGGTGCAAAAAAAGTTAAAATATTGAGAAAATCGCCTTTAAAGTTGTCCAAATGAAGTTCTTAGCAATGCATATTACTAAACTAAAATACTAAATATCTTCATGGCACATGATCTTTACTTAATATCCTAATGATTTTTGGCATAAAAGAAAAATCTATAATTTTAACCCATACAATGTATTTTTGTCTATTGCTACAAATATACCCCAGTGACTTAAGACTGGTTTTGTGGTCCAGCGTCACATATAATATTGTATTTTAAACATGGCAGAAATGAAATGGTGGACTTTTTTAAGCACCAACTTGAATGCTATGCTATTCTATAGCTAAACTCTGACTAAAGATACTACATTTTCAGCCTTTTAGCATACCAGGAATGGTTTTGTAGAGGTCAATATTAATGTGCTTCAGGCCTCTAATTATGCATTTTCACGTATTTTACAGGCAGGTCACTGAGGAAAAACGTCTATGTCTATGAAAAACGTGTTTACTTGTTGGAAAAGCTTCTCAAAAATGTCAAAGCACATGTTGTTGTATGGTTAATTATAACACTGGTAAAAAATCTGCAACCTTTGTAGCCCAGCATTTTAATTTTCCCACTTACACTTTCAGTCAAAAGTGATTTTTAAAGCCTGCATTTATTTGATCCAAAGTACAGCTAAAACAGTAGAACTTTGTTTTCAGTTTAATCATGACAAACTATATATGGTTGGAAAGGTCTAAGACTTCGAAATAGATATTTTGCCATTTTTATGTGTTACAAATTATGTAGGAAAGTAATAGATTAATTTATGACAAGAGGGAACCTCATAAATCTACTTCATAACAGGAGACCTTTGTCACAAAAATAATTTCTTTGTTGCCTTTTTCCCTATCCGCTTTAAAAATCATAAGAAATTATAAAAAAAAAAAATATAAAATGAAAACCATTTTAAAATCAGACATTGCACTATGATGGAAAATGTGCATCAAAATCATATCACAAAATGTTTTTGTTCAGGAATTGTAAAAAAAAAAATAAGTTTAAATACTGCATTTTCACATCTGTGATCCAAAGTACAGCAAAAACATAGAACTTTGTTTTCAGTTTTCTATCTGAATATTTTAAAACATAATTTATTCCTGTGATATCAAATCTGAATTTTTAGCATCTTTTTTAGAATTTTTTTAGGTTTCAGATTTTTTTTCCAAGAATCAAAAGAACAGCATTCTGAAATAGAAATCTTTTGCAAAATTATAAATGTCTTTATCATCACTTTTGATCAATTTAAAGCGTCTTTGCTAAATAAAAGCATTCGTTTCTATAATTTTTCTTCGCCCAAAATGGTATATTGTTATTATTATATTACAAATAATTGCTCATTTTTGTATCTTTCTATTAATTAAAAAATCCTGAAAAAAATATTTGACTGTTTTAAATATTAAGAATAATAACAATAATGATAATAAATGTTTCTTGAACAGCAAATCAGCATATTAGAATGATTTCTGAAGGATCATGTGACACCGAAGACTGAAAATGTGACATTTTGAAATATATTCAAATAGAAAGCAGTTATATTTCAATATAGATGCAGGCTTGGTGAGCAGTAAAAAAAAAAAAAACATGCATACGAAATATGCATAAACATCATGATTTTTATGACTCTAAAAAATAAACATTCAACCGTGAAAATAAAAAATACAAATATTAATTTCATTGCTTGGCTCCCTGAGGATCAAACGGGAGGGGAAAATATTCACAATGCCTGAATACAGATATATGAACATACACACAAACAGATGAAATGGGTAAGATTTCTTAAGGTTGCATAAAGATTGAAGAGATGAGGAATGTGCTACTGGATCTAACACACACAAGTACGTTTTATGCACACTGGACAATGTTCTACTTAAATCGTTCACATCTGGACACCAATCCTCAATCACCCACACGGCCAGGCTCTGCAAACACAGTGGAGTGGATTGAACTGTATCAAGAGAACAGTGAGTTCAGACGGCCTCCTCCAGCCAAAATATCATCCGTCTCTCGCACATACACACGCACGTAAACCGCCGTGGATCTTTGTTTCTCATCACAGTACCATGTGTGCCTCTGCTTTTGACAATAAAATAGATTAAAGGGATAAAACCGAGGGGGAAAACAACAGTGCGGGAGGAGAGCGATGAAAGGGAAGAGGATGGTTGTTTACGACTCGCAAAGCATAAATCCTCCTCGCGAGAAAGAGATGACACGACGATGGTTAAAAGAAACCGTGTGGACTTAAACGAAAGCTTCAGACACTTTGCAACACAAGGCTGCAAGCTCTAATTCCTTCCTTCTGAGAAGCCCATGAGCGAACTCCGCTATATTCTGCAGCATGGTACACCTCTTTGCCCACACTTCCTTTTTTCCCGAGGGTGTGCCGACGTATTATGGTAAATAACGACTTGAAATAGGCATAAACATCTGTTTTCAGGCACCCTGTCCTTCTCGGATTGACCATTTAGAGGTTGGCAAGCAAAGACGGTAAAATCATCAAGCGCTCTACACATGTCATATAAGTTTATATCTGCTCTGAGGAATGAGAGGAATGCTGTTAAACTCTAAACTGTAAGTACTTGGTTGACCAAGACAACTGCATCATAAAGCAGCACGTCATTAATATTTTTAATGCTCGATTTTAACGAGCAAAACACGTTATATTAGCCACCGGGGACGAGCCATCAATCCTTTCCATACTGTTATGCTAAACTTTTAGAGTCAAAATAAACCAATGAAATAAAACAGAACCATACGGAGAGAAACCAAGTGAGAGAAGAGGGGAAAAAAAACACTGTTGGGATTAATGATGAAGTTATGATTATATTCACGCTGCTTCTTATATAGTCCACATGGCTGTCCCATCTGAACAGTGTCTGTAGTCTAAATATCCATAACTAAAGTGGATTATATTGTCAACACAACTGTCAGAAGCGGGTTTTTACAACCGAGCAGGACGCAGATGGTTGCAGGAACAGTGGCTCCTAGTGGTCTTGAAGTATTAGAATAAAGACAATTCCTTGCCTGGAGAAGTCCTGAGTCAGATACTGCTGAGAGGCATTACAACACATAGAAACACATAACAAAGTCAAACAAAATCTGCTCACCTGCTGGGTGGAGGAGCCCTGGAGCAACTAGTGGCTTTAATAATGACTTCATCCCCTTCATGTGCTCAGGTGAGGTCATTTATAACAAAGACAGCTACAGCAAAAACAGATCAATGAAAGCAGTCAGGGATATGAGCATCTGCCCTAGATAAACACAAGCCCCCGTCTGACCTCAGGTACAGCATAGCGTCATTGCTTGGGTTTGTCGACTCTGCTTATGATCTTGCCAGCATGAAGGATGCCTTCAGGGTACACGCTGTCTTTTCAGTCAGGGAAATGTCGCCATAGATCATGGGAATCTGTCTGTCATCCGCTGTCAGAAAGTACAAGAGGTGATGGATGTCGCAATGGCGTTAGCGTAAATCTTGTATCATGTCAGCTTCTTGAGAAGAATGACTGAGTAGAAAGGAAACTGCTGCGGTTGATGTTTTTGCCACAGAAGGAGCTCCAAACTGCAATTATAATAATAATAATAACTAGATACAAAAGTTCGTCAAGACAAACTTTAAGTTGGCCTGAGAAAGCCGGACCAGTTTAAAAAGTTTAAGAACTTTAAAAAAAATTTGTTTTTTTGAGTTTTTGTTTAAAGTTAGATCGTTTATAGCATTATTAACAAGTTGTTAACATGTTTCTAATATGCTTATCAAGTTGCTAGCATGTTGTTAGCATGATTAGCATGGTTGCTAGGCTAGGGTGTTGCTATGCTGTTGCTAGGGTACCAAGGATGGTTGCTAGAATGTTGCTATGCAGTTGCTAAGGTACTCTGAGTGGTTGCTAGGGTGTTGCTATGCAGTTGCTAGGGTACCCGGGGTGGTTGCTAGGGTAATCGGGGTGGTTGCTATGGTGTTGCTATGCAGTTGCTAGGTACTCAGGGTGGTAGCTGGGGTGTTACTAGCATGTTGTTAGCATGACTAGCATGTTACTAACATGTTGCTTCAAACTGCAATTATGATAATATTAATAACTAGATAAAGACAAACTTTAAGCTGGCACAAACTATTTTGCTCATAAGCAGCTTTAATGTCTTATGACATGTATGTCTTAACATGCTTTTTAAAGATATAATATATCTTGACAAGCAGTCAGAAGTGTAAGAAGGTGTCAGGTTATGCAATGCTTTATAAACTAATATAATCTTAAAATCAATCCAATGTAATTCCATTACAACTGGTGTAATATGTTCTCGTTTCTTCAGTTTCATGAATACTCTAGCTGCTGCATTTTGAACCCTTAGGTAGACTAGTATACACAGCATTACAGTAATCAAGTCAAGATAAATGCATGAATTAGTTTCTGTGCATCATCAAAAGACAGAAAAGGGCGAATCCTGGCAATGTTTCTGTAACATTTTTTGTAACATGATTAGTATGAGACTTAAAATTCAGATCAGATCAAATGCGACAAGAGATTAAAATTTAGTCAGGAAAGCTTTGTATGCGTCTATAAGTGGTTTTCCGTCAAGTCACATACTTTAGGGTGACCATGTTTTAGTTTAAAATCAGCCCAAATCATTGGAAAATTTGTGGATTTGGCAACCCTACGTCCAACAAGAGCTGCATCCAAAGCAATTTAAATACTCTGCATATTGATAGCGATGAAAATTCTATTCAATATGTTTGCGGAGCAGGATTAAGAAAACAGTCCCACGCAAGGCTTTAATAAAAAACGCACACAACGAATGGCGACTATAAAGCAAAAGCAGAATCTTGGATATTTTGGGCGATTTAGGAATCCTGGCCGGACACATTTTTTTAAGTTAATAAAATAAGACTCGCATTTGATGGTGAGTTTAGCGGTTTGAATCAGACTCACTCAGTGAATCGGTAGAAATTGTTACTGAGTTGACAGCTGGCTTCCTCATTGAACTGCATGGCTGATAAACAGGGTTGCCAGGTTTTCACAACAAAACTCACCCAATTGCTGCTCAAAACTAGTCCAAAAGTAGCCCAATCACGTTCCAGGGGGTTAAATACAGGGTTCGTAGTAGGGTTCTTCTGGTAAAGTTAGCATTCTAAGGTCTAAATATTACGTTATTGGGGTCACTTCAACCAGCGGACATGAAAAACAACCCGCAGCAATATTATGAAAGTAGCCCAGTTCTGCGGGAAAACTGCAGACTTGGCAACACTGCTGATAAATTTCCAGTATTTGTCCCAAGTGTTCAAACAGGTGTGAAAAGACTGAAAGTGAGTTGAACTTTTGATGGGACACGCAGCATGTGGTAAAAATGCAAACACATTTTTACAGAGCACATTTGCACTTTTTGTACGTTTAACTTTAATACTTGCACTTTAATAGAAATTCCACATTTTTGTTTGGTAGTTAGAAGCATTGTGGTGCTTCTTAATAATTAAAGGGATAGTTCATCCAAAAAATGAAAATGTTTACCGTGTGTGTGTTTGTTTACTACTCACTGCTGTGTGTGTGCACTTGGATGGGTGAAATGCAAAGCACAAATTCTAAGTATGGGACACTATACTTGGCCACACGTCCTTTCCTTTTTCTTTTTTTTAATTGATTACTCACCCTCATGTCATTTCAAACCCGTAAGAACCTTGTTCATCTTCAGAAGGCAAATTAAGATATTTTTGATGAATTCAAGAGCTTTCTGACCCTGCATAGACAGAAACACAACCATCACATTCAGAGCCTAGAAAAGTAGTAAGGATATTGTTAAAATAGTCCATGTGACATCAGTGGTTCAACCTTAATTTCCTGAAGCTATGAGAATACTTTTTGTGTTCACAAGATGTGGTAGTTGCTTTGCTGTCTAAAAAAATATGCATACTCATCTCTGTACCAATGAAATATTGACAGAACTTGCTATTGTTGAAATAAATCGAGTTATAAATTCCAATCTAGAAGATTAAAACTTGCATTTGGAGAGAAAAAAATAAAAACTGAGAGAAAACAGGTAAATGTTATATAAAATGTTATAGCTTTTAATTAGTATTTCAATAATATTTTATGAACCAATTGTTTAAATCAAATATATGCTTTAAAAGTAGAGTAATCATAGCAGGTTTCATTGTCTGTCCGTTTTAAACATCTGCATTTAGTATGATACGCATATTTGACATTATTTTTAAAGTGTTTAAGAATATTCTCTGTGCAGATTTAACCAATTTTAAATAAGCCTGTTTTGTCGCATTTTAAATTACTGTTTTAAATAAACATATTAGATGAGTTTTGCTAATAAATAATAGTATTCTTCAAAAAAATAAAAATAAATAAATAAATATATATTGGTTATTTATATGAGGTTGAATCAAATGGTGAAAAAAAAAATAAACATAAAAATTGTGAGAAAATAGATAAATGTTATGTAAAATGTTATAGGTTTTAATAACTGTAACTGTAATACAATATGTCCCCTATGAACTGCATATGTGAAGCAGTTGTTTAAATCAAATTTATCCATTAAAAGTAGAGTAATCATAGCAGGTTTCATTGCCTGCCCATTTAAACATCTGCATTTAGCTTGATACACATATTTGACATTATTTTTAAAGTGTTTCAGAATATTCTCTGTGCAGATTTAACCAATTTTAAATAAGCCTGTTTTGTCGGATTTTAAATTACTGTTTTAAATAAACATATTCGATGAGTTTTGTTAATAAATAATAGTATTCTTCAAAAAAAAAAAAAAAATAAATGAATAAATATTGGTTATTTATATGAGGTTGAATTGTAAGGTTGAATCAAACGGTGAAAAAAAAAAAAATTGTGAGAAAATAGATAAATGTTATGTAAAATGTTATAGGTTTTAATAACTGTAACTGTAATACAATATGTCTCTTATGAACTGCATATGTGAAGCAGTTGTTTAAATCAAAATTATGCTTTAAAAGTAGAGTAATCATAGCAGGTTTCATTGTCTGTCCATTTAAACATCTGCATTTACCTTGGTACGCATATTTGACATTATTTTCAGAGAATATTTTAGTTTTAGAAAATATTTTGCTCATTTAAATAAGCCTGTTTTGTCCGAATTGAAATTACTGCTTTAAATAAAAATATTTAGTGAGTTTTGTTAATAAATAATGGTATTCTTTATATGGTTATTTATATGAGGTTGAATCAAATGGTGTGACATGTTGAAACCATAATAACAACATTTATATTATAATTTTAACATCATATTGTTCGCTGTGTGAAACACTGATGGCAATGCTACATGACCTCATTGACACAGGGTTCCTAATCTTTTAAGTACTACAGATTTCAGAGGAAATAATGAACGTATCACTGACAGCAGCACTCTGACAGAGAATGGAGAGGGGCCAAACCAGGATGAATTTCCCAGACGGCCCCTTTGCTGTCCAAAGCAAACACAGGTCTCACTGTCTCTGAGGTGTCAGGCTCAACGTGTACAGTGAAGCTTCAGACACTAGGGCTCTTTCAGACTCTGTCACAGGAAGAGAGATGGCACAGACATAGACACAGATCATGCCAGATTTAGATCCTATTATACACAAGTTTTAATTAAGAACTTGTTGATCTTGAAGCTGCAGTCTGGCATAAGTACATACAGCGGTCTTTGTGAAGGTTAGGGGCCAGGGATTTAATTTCTCCACATAATTAAAAAAAAAAAAAGATATGAGGGTTTTTGTAGTGTCAGATACGGTTTCCTACATTAACCTATTATATCCGGATGTTTTTTAATCCATCTGCAAATCACAAAAGGATAATACATGAAAATGGAAAAGCGGGTACGATTTTTTTTTTTTAATTTTACAAGTCAGCCATTCTGAAAATACCCTTTGATCATTCTTGCCACAATGTCTCTGGTATTTTTTTTCTGTCAAAGGGTTCTCTTTTGAAGAAAGCGTTTGAAGAGAGAACTGAGGCATAGTAGGCATCCTTGATAAGACTGAGACTGAATCCTACATCACAAGCCAGTGTTCCCGGGACACGCTCAAATCTTTCATCACTACATAACTAGAGCGTCTGAAGATTGAGCCATCAAAGCTAACAAACTTATCCAGTGTTCGTTTCACACCGAAGAGATGGCCTTTATTTATTTATGTTCAAATGAATGATTAAACATAATATTGATCTTTTGCACAGCTGATATTTATATGCTTTTTTCGGTCAAAAATGAGATGATGATACTGAGTGAATGCTCTTCATGCATATTATACATCCATCAAATACTTTTACCTCAAACTCACTAAAACCCCACCCTCAGCCCAATTTTTAAAGAAAGACGTCTTTAGAGGCTTTTGCATCTGAACGTTTCATTTTCTAATTCAAAACATGCATATTTTGCTGCTAAAAATGCGTTACATTACTTTTGCGTTACTTTTTAAATCTGGACAGGGCAATGTGGGGAAAAAAAAGCACAAATGTTAGTTAATATAAAGTAGTATAAATATAAAGTAGTTTGTACTATAGTAGTTATATTATAGTAGTATACTGCAAAAAATGCTTTTCTTACTTAGATTTTTTGTCTTGTTTCCAGCCAAAATATCCAAAAATTCTTGAATCAAGAAGGATTATTGTCTTGTTTTTTTGTTTTTTTTCTGAAAAAAAAAAGCCAAAAGTAAGTGTGTTGAAATAATAAGTAAATAAATAAGTTGAAATAATCTCCCAATGGGGTGAGCAAAATAATATTTTTTTCTGTTTGAAATAAGATTTTTTCTTCTTACCCCATTGGCAGATTATTTTGCTTGTTCTAAGCAAAAACTCGCTTAATTTTGACTTCTTTTTTCTGAAAACAAGAAAATAACGATTTACTTTCATTATGAATTTTTGGATATTTTGGCTGGAAACAAGGCAAAAAAAAAAAAAAGTATGATTTATTTTTGCAGTGTACGGTTGAACTGGATCAACAAAGGTCAGCATCAAAGTCATTGGTTACTTTTTTGAAAAAGTAACTCAGATATTTTCTTGGAAATGAAAAAGTAAAGCATTACTTTATTAGTTACTAGAAAAAAATGCTCTGGACACATATTATACATCCATCAAATACTTTTACCTCAAACTCACTAAAACCCCACCCTCAGCCCAATTTTTAAAGAAAGACGTCTTTAGAGGCTTTTGCATCTGAACGTTTCATTTTCTAATTCAAAACATGCATATTTTGCTGCTAAAAATGGACAAATGTTATGTTTTGGGCTGTACTAATTGGCTGGACTGGTAAAAAAAACATTTGATGTACTATAGCAAAGGAGAAAAGTGCAAAAAAAACGAAGGGACAAAAGGTGTTTGTGGTTGGCCAAACTGAACCAGGATTTCCAGAGCAAGAGTCTTGACAACCTTTGTGTTTGTTCTTATCATTTCCAGTCAGGTAGGTGAAATATTAGGTTAATATCTTAATTAATACTGCTCATACATATTTTTACCAACTTTAGTTTGTCAAAATATGGTGGCATTTCCTGCTTACCAAGTCCTTCTCTATATTATTTAGCATCTTCCACATGTTTTTTCAATGGTTTCGACAGCATAAATTAGTAGACACATTTATATGCTTTGAATAACAAAAAAAACATATTTGCTGTCTTCAGTGTTGGGGAAAGTTACTTTTAAAAGTAATGCATTACTACCTAAAAAAGTAACTAATTACATTACTTAGTTACTTTTAATGGAAAGTAATGCGTTACAATATTGCATTACTTTTTAAATCTGGACAGGGCAATGTGGGGAAAAAAAAGCACAAATGTTGGTTAATATAAAGTAGTTTTCACTTATTAGTACACTGCAAAAAATGCTTTTCTTACTTAGATTTTTTGTCGTTTCCAGCCAAAATATCCAAAAATTCTTGAATCAAGAAGGATTATTGTCTTGTTTTTTTTTTTGTTTTTTCTCTGAAAAAAGCCAAAATTAAGTGTGTTTTAACTTGAAATAATCTCCTAATGGGGTAAGCAAAATAATCTTTTTTTCTGTTTGAAATAAGATTTTTTCTTCTTACCCCATTGGCAGATTATTTTGCTTGTTCTAAGCAAAAACTCACTTAATTTGGACTTTTTTTTCTGAAAACAAGAAAATAATGATTTACTTTCATTATGAATTTTTGGATATTTTGGCTGGAAACAAGGCCAAAAAAAAAAGTAAGTATGATTTATTTTTGCAGTGTACGGTTGAACTGGATCAACAAAGTTCAGCAGCAAAGTCATTGGTTACTTTTTTGAAAAAGTAACTCAGATATTTTCTTGGAAATTAAAAAGTAATGCATTACTTTACTAGTTACTAGAAAAAATGCTCTGGACACATATTATACATCCATCAAATACTTTTACATCAAACTCACTAAAATCCCAGCCTCAGTCCAATCAGAAATACCAGTACTTACATAGAACCTATACATAGGAGCCTGATAAAAATGCATTTTTTTAAAGATGTCAGATGGATTTAAAGGCTTTTGCATCTGAACTCTTCCTTTTCTAATATTAAGATTTTCTTGTTCCAAGAGTGTACATATACACACACATACAAGTGTCCAGTCAGTTTCCTTCAAAGCATCAAAGGCTCTTCTTGAGAGGACCTTGTAGGCTTCCTGTACGCTCTGATAATCAAGTTAGAGCGCTAAGCTAACCTATCTGCTTCCTGACTTTAATTAGAACGGCTGAAAGCAGCCCTGCCTGCAAGATTTACACACACAGCTCTATCAAAGGCCACTTTGTACTGAGCACACCAAACAACAAAGAAGGGCATAGCCTCAAAGCCAAGAAGCAGACCTCTGCTGCCCCAAGACTAATCCTGTCAAATGGAGTCCTCTTACAATATCGTATTGTTTTGGATTAAAATGCAAAACCAGATTTGGGGTTTTAGAGTAGACCAGAAACTACATTCAAAATCCAATTAGATTTTAGCTTTTGCAAGAGTTTTTAAGAGCTAGCGTAAAATAAACTTTTGCGTGTCAAAATCAAAGAAGTCAGTCTAAAGTGTTATTTAGTAAGTCATGCTACAACAAAGATCTTGATGTTTTCTCTCACACATTAGTATTATGAAATTCATTATGATTTCAGACACAAGAGTAGATTAGATATTCTTAAGTTAAACATTTGCTGAACAAAACATTTGTAGGGCCCTATGATTTCCGCAATGCAGAAAACGCAGATGGAATAATGGAATCCAGTCATAAAATAGGAACGTGTTATTTAACGCAAATGTCACAGAATTTGTCAAAGGTTGGAAGAATTAAAAGTATGTCAAAATAAAAGTTCAGTTTAACTTAAAGATGACAGAAATATATTTGTCATATTTAAAATGTACGTACTACTACTTATACTGTTGAAAATATAATAAAACTTTATTTTTTAAATAAATAATTACACAATATTTCTTTCATGTTTTAATTTTAATAGTAAATCCCCTTTACTTGCCAAAAATAACATTTAATTTTCATGAATTAAAAAATATTTTTTTTTTATGCATTTTGTTAATATAAATACATAACATAATTTCTGAGTGAATAAAAATTCACAAGGCTATTGTAAGAATAAATAAAAGTTATGCATTCAAATAATCTGACATGCTAAAAACTAATTTGATTTTTAGTTTGATTGAGAATGTGGTAATAATAAAATACAATATTTCATAGGGGCTTAAACATGTCATCTTTGTTAAACCTTGATGTTAAATTGTATTAGTTTCATGATTTAATTAATTAGACATGTTTCTGTGATTAATAAGATTTTATTTAACCATTAAAACGGAATCTGAAAAATTAAAACGGAATTTGGAAAAAAATTAAATGGAATTCATAGGTCCCTACATTTGTGATCAGGTAAACTGATTGACATTACATTAGTGTTTTGTTTCTTCTTGCTGTATATCACTGATAAAATGTCTAAAATATATAAGATAAAAGATATAAAAGACATTATATGAAATCACAAATAAATCATTCAAAATATCAGGGATTCATAGCTTTAAAAAAAAAAAAAAAAAAACTGAAAATCAATAGTGTTTTCACAACACGTCATCAATCGGCCATATTTGTAAACAATGCCACTGAACCAAACAAAATGTGCATATTTTGCTGATCATTGCTGCTGAAAATGGTCAACTACTGTCATGTTTTGGGCTGTACTAATCGGCCAGACTGGGAAAGACATTTGAGGTATTATAGACTAGCGAAGGTTATAACAAATCAAGGAAAAAAGTCAGTCAGGTATGTAAAATATTAGGCTAATATCTTCATTAATACTGCTCATACATATCTTTACCATCTATTAACTTTAGCTTGTCAAAATATGTCGCCCTTTCCTGCTTACCAAGTCCTTCTCTATATTATTTTGCAGCTTCCACGTTTTTTCAATGATTTAGACAATGGAAATTAGCAGACATATTCAGTAGTGCATTATACCTGCAATCCATGCTGTTGTTTACATCCAAGTATCACCAATATGGCCGTGCATCCAGGTAACTTGTGATGTAAGTGCAAACCCACCAATAAGTCAAAGTATGTTTCATGTTATGATCAATAATCAGTAAATGGATTGTTATTCTGTATTGCTTTGCTACAAAAGGAAAAAGTAAATCAGTACAACTATATAGCTAACCCTTCAGATACGCAGAAATAAAATAATTAAATATAAAGTATTAGCTGATATTGCATACAAATAGGGTCCCAGTACACAGCAGTTTTCTATGAAACCGCTTTTAAGGCGAGACACTGCAGGTGAATAGGGTAAAAAAACTAATAGTTATCACCTTACTTACCCAGTTGATTGATCACATTGATAATTGTAAACATTTTTTGTATTACAAGTTTTCTAAAATGTTAGGTTTAAATATGCAAATGAGGCATTGTTTATTGAAATATGCATTCATTTGCAAACATTTCTAGTACAAAAATCTAAACGCTGGATGAAGTCCGTTTCAAAATTCTTGTTTATTTATTTATTTATTTACTTTTTGGCATATTAGAGTCAAATGTTTTACAGAGGGGATTTGGGGTATGTCATTTTGTCACTCCATAATTCAGAAAATACTTAGAACAGACAAAACAGTGCATTTTTACGATTTTGGGGGGATAAAATGTTGTATATAATCAAGCAAATGATATATGAAGAAATCCCTCTGTAAAAACCTTCAGGATGTAGACAGGAACACAGATGTAATGTTTGGTGTGTGTAAATGCTACTGAAGTGGAGATTTATGTCTCCGTGTAGGAGAAAAAACTCATTTTGAGAAAACGGCCTTTAAAAATACGTATTGTAATCGAAATCTATTGACACAAATAGATAACGTGCTATAAAAGAAACACGTAACAGTGACCATTGGATGTTTACCTTTACCAAAAAGAACCAAAAAGCCCAAAATGTCAAATTTGACAGGTTCATGAAAAAAAGTGTTTTTGTCTGCAGTGTCTCCCCTTAAAAATCTTATTTTATCTTATTCTGTTTTTTCATGCACCTCTCAAATTTGAGATTTTGGGCTTTTTGGTTTTTCATAAATTGTTTTTCTTTTTTTTAGATTAGTGGAAAGAAAACGTCCAAAAGACACTGTTAAATGTTTCTTTTATAGCACGTTATCTATTTGTGTCAATAGATTTCAATTACAATATGTATTTTTAAAGCCAGTTTTCTCAAAATGAGTTTTTTTTCTACACTGAGACATAAATCTCCACTTCAGTAGCATTTACGCACACCAAACTTTACATTTGTATTCCTGTCTATATCCTGAAGGTTTTTACAGAGCGATTTGTTCATATATCATTTGCTTGATTATATACAACATTTTATTCCCCCCCTCCCCCCAACAAAAAAAATGTAAAAAATGTATTGTTTTCTGTCTGTTCTAAGTATTTACTGAATTATGGAGTGACAAAATAATTCAGTAAATCCCCTCTGTAAAAACATTTGACTCTAATATGGCAAACAAATGAAACAAGAATTTTGAAACTGACTTCATCCAGTGTTTAGATTTTTGTACTAGAAATGTATGCAAATGAATGCATTTCAATAAACAATGCCTCATTTGCATATTTAAACCTAATATTTTAGAAAACTTGTAATACAAAAAAAAAAAAAAAAA
The DNA here is from genome assembly GCA_033026305.1 of Cirrhinus molitorella. Taxonomy (NCBI): domain Eukaryota; kingdom Metazoa; phylum Chordata; class Actinopteri; order Cypriniformes; family Cyprinidae; genus Cirrhinus; species Cirrhinus molitorella. The sequence continues at coordinate 48,492,569 of CM065119.1, forward strand.
AAAAATCAATCGACCACCTTGGTAAGTAAGGTGATAACTATTCGGTTTTTTTTTTTTTTAACCCTATTCACCTGCAGTGTCTTGCCTTAAAAAACAAACTTTTGCAAAACAGAGTATTATTCACGTTTGTTTCTTTAAAACAATTGATTTATTTGAAGACATAATTACACCAGATGTTTATTATTATTATTACACCAGATGTAAACTGCCAGTACTGAAAATTTCCAGCAAAAAAAAATTGTTCTTTGCAGGTTGCATTAGTAGCACATATCTTAAACACTTTAGAGTCTATGGCTTTAGGTGTTTTTTTTCCGCAAGAGTGCATGGGTTAATCACACCCATAAAGACCAGTAAATCATCCTCCTGGATTACATGTATATGCATATGCGTTAACTGTCCTTGATGGTGTCCTTCAATCAGTGCGTGCCCTTCTGGACCATCTGCGTAAAGCGGTTGGTGATGGTGAGCGTCGTGTCGATGAAACGCTCCACGCAACTAACGAGACAAGCCTCAGTCCGCGAGTCCATCTTGGAGCTCGGTTTGTCCATGCATTTATCCCAGCAAACATCCGTAAAGTTGTGAACCTGAACAGAATGTTAAACACGGTTAAAAGCTGCCGGGTTTGCGAACTGGTTTTGAATGACAGCACTGAAGAGGTACCCACCTGCGCTTGAAATTGAGCCTTTTGCTGCTCCACCGCAATCAGACGCTGGAGCTCCGCGGCTTCGGCTTTTTCAGACGAACTAGCCGACGGCATATCGAAGCTGGAACTGAAATCAGCCATGGCGAAACTTTACTTACAGATTATATGCACGGGAACATGCGAAGGAGAAAGCAACTGTGATCGCTGACAGGCATGGACGACGTAAAGGCAATTACTTCCGCCGCGAAAATATGACGTCATCATGACAAGGATCGTCATAGATGTTTATTCTTTTTTTTCTTTTTTTAACGAATTTAGTGACTCATACTATTTTATACCCCCTTGCAATATATATATATATATATATATATATATATATATATATATATATATAAATGTATTTATATTAATTTTCTTTATTTATTTTATTGTATTTTTTTTTATCTTGATTGTGTAATTTAAATGACATAACTTATAGTTATGTCTGCCTTATGTGCTTGCAAATGTATATTTTGAAATTTCTGTTTTGATTCATTTAAATTGAATTTGTAAAAAAAAATTCTGGTTTTCAATATATATATATATATATATATATGTGTGTGTGTGTGTATATATATATATATATATGTTTATTCTTTTTTTAAAATGAAGTACTGTTTGGCTATTTTTTATTTTTTTTATTTTTTTTTGGGATGCAGAAAGCTAATATAAATGAGTGTTTTATTGTTAATCTATTATTGCTCCTGGCAAAATTCCATATTCACTGTTGTACATTTTCTCATAAAAGTCCTTTATTCATTATCTTTAAAAAAAAAAAAAAGAGGTTCAGGAGCACATCAAGAATATCTCAGCCTCCAAGAATCTGAAATGTTTTAAAAGAACAAAGAATTATTTCATTTTTTAAATTTATTTAATTAAAGATTTTGTGCCTTGTAATTTAATTACATTTTATTTATTTCTTTTTCCAGTTATTTATTAATTGATATACACATATGTATGTAATGCTTTGCTTGTCTTGTCTTTTCTTTACACAATATGTTATGCTGGAATTTTTTTTTATGTTGGAACTTTTTTTTTTTTTTTTTTTTTTTAACAGCGAATTAGACATTTTATGCAATATCCCAATCAAAACCTCTGTAAAATACTTGGGTGTGATATTTGTTATATGTTAATAAAAAAAATAATAAAAAACTTTATTCTTGTCATAGAATGGAAACATTTTGGCTTCAGTGGTCATATCAAAGCTGGAACTGAAATCAGCCATGGCGAAACTTTACTTACAGATTATATGCACTGGAACATGCAAAGGATAAAGCAACTGTGATCGCTGACAAGCGTGGACGTAAAGGCAACTACTTCCGCCGCAAAAATACGACATCATCGTGACAAGGATCATTATAGATGTTTATTCTTTTTTTTTTTTTTTTTTTAGAAAGTATAGTATGTACATTTTGTAATGCATCTTCAGAAAGTACAGAACATATTTTTTTTGCTTGCAAATATTCTATTGATTAATAATTTATTGTTGTTAGCTAAGAATTTTATTAATAAATGTAATACATTTATTCATAAATGCAGATTTTAATAGTATTTAAGAAATGTTTAAGACAATACTCAAAAGCTCTGTCAAAAACAAAAAATAAAAAAAGCTGAAAAGTTGTTAGAATTATTTAATAAATATAAATTATTATAATATTTTGTTTCTTATCCCCGATGTTTTTGATTTATAGTAATTAATATGGATGGTTTAAAGATTGAAAATATGTAAAAAAAAAAAAAAAAAAAATGTAATATGTTAAAAAAAAAATTTTGTTCTTTTTTTTGCTTCATCCTTATGTACCCTTTCAAATAATAAGGCTATTACATTAGCTAACATTTTCAACAAATTTAGTGACTATACCCTCTTTGCAAAATTATATAAATGTGTTTTATTTATTTTTTTTATATATTATTTTAGTTCTTATTTATTTATTTTATTGTATTTTTTTTTTTATCTTGATTGTGCAATTTAAATGTAACTATACCTTATAGTTGTGTCTGCCTTATGTACTTGCAACTGTGTATTTTGAAATTTCTATTTTGGTTCATTTAGGTTTGTACATTTTTTGGTTTTCAATAAAAAAACTCTCTCACTCTCCTTTCTTTCTTTTTTCTTTATTCAGTTCCATCATTAAAAAAAAAAAAAAGAAACAAAAGCACAAGGCAAATATAGACAACATTGCAAATCTCGAATTATACAAAAAGAACAACAACAGGAACAAAAACTAAAAAATAATATGAAAAAAAAAAAAAAATATATATATATATATATATAAAACTAAATTATATATATATATATATATAAAACAAAGTAAAATATCATTGGAAACTGAGCCTATTTTCAAAAAAGTGGAGTGTTCCTTTAACTCTAGTGGTTGCCTGTTCTACCCCACATCGATAGTTGGCGATATTGAGTAGATATATTGAAACAACGAACTCAAGAGAGAAAGACCCTCTGTGACAGCTGCTTTATCACAATATTATGAATCTGACCTTGTAGTTAAACAGCCATGTCGATCTTGTTTCGTTTAGGCACATTCTGCCAAAGAGGAATAAGACGTAAGTCATTATTTTAGCATTTTATCGGGATGACTGAATAAATGAAGAATGGATATGAGAGCTATTATATAATATGTGAACCTGGACCACAAAACCAGTCATAATGGTACTTTTTTTGAAATTGAAATTTATACATCGTCTGAAAGCTGAATGAATAAGCTTTCAATTGACGAATGGTTTGTTAGGAAATGACAATATTTGGCAGAGATACAACTATTACACTTATTGCACTGTATTTTATGTATAATCATTTTTATTCCTGTTTAAATCATTTTAAATGTGTTTATTGTTGTGATTATTATTATTTTGTCATTATTTTTAACTCATCTTATGTTTTTATGATTTTATTATTTCCTTTTATGTAAAGCACTTTGAATTACCATTGTGTATGAAATGTGCTATATAAATAAACGTGCCTTGCCTATTAAAATCTAGAATATGAGGGTGCAACAAAAAAAAAACCTAAATATTGAGAAAATCACCTTTAAAATTGTGCAAATTAAGTTCTTAGCAATGCATATTGCTAATCAAAAATAAGTTTAGATAAATTTATGGTAGGAAATTTACAAAATATCTTCATGGAACATGAACTTAATATCCTAATGATTTTTGGCATAAAAGAAAATTCAATAATAATGACCCATACAATGTATTTTTGGCTATTTCTACAAATATACTTGTATACCTGTGCTACTTATGACTGGTTTTGTGGTCCAGGGTCATATATGGCACAGACAGGCTGTTCATTGTCATGTTAAAACATCATTGCATAAATATTAGTCATTTTTACTTTTTTAAAGATTTTTTAAATGTAATATTTTATGCCATTTACAGCTGTGCTTCTCTGCAACACACACCTGTCTCGTGGGTTGGTTGCCCACCAGAAGAATCAAGATGTACAGCCTTTCCAATTGGCAGCACAGAGGATCCACGCAACTTCATCACATTCCAGTGAGCGACGAGTGATCTTCTCCATTTATAATGCTTCTTATAAATGTAGTGCCACATTAACAATAAACATTTGTTTGAGCATTGCACATTTTGTAAAATTATTGCACATGATTTTAATACATTTTAAGAACTTTACATCAGACCAAAGGACATCTTTATATTTTATGAATGAAGACACTGATTATTAGAACTCTAAATAATCAAAAATTCAGTGTTTGCAGGCAACATTAATAGTCAGCTTTAGTGTTTTAAAAATGACATTAGAATTTCCGATAACACTTTCTATAAAGCCCACATTTATAGTACATTATATGGGTATTCTTAAAGCATTATAATGAATGCATAATGCATTATAAAATACTTATAATATGTTATATCATCTTATGAATATTCATAAGAACAGATTTTATGTATTATAACTAGGGCTGTCAAATGATTAATCACGATTAATCACATCCGAAATAAAAGTTTATGTTTACATATTATATGTGTGTTTACTTTGTATATTTTTTATGTACATATAAATGCACACACATACATGTATATATTAGAACAAAAAATGTATATATATTTATACCTGTATACAATTTAGAATATAAATAAAAAAATATTTTTCCTTAATATATACATGCATGTGTGTGTATTTACATAAACATAATAAATATACACAGTACACAAATATATAGTATGTAAACAAACTTTCATTTTAAATGCGATGAATCATTTGACAGTTACTTATTTGTGGTTATAACGTTTAAGAGTATGCATCCACTTAAGTTACAATGGATTATAAGTATATCTTGCCCTTTTTCTTATACTACTTTACTTAAAGCCATGAATGACCACTTTTTTTTCCTCAAACAGCCATAAGATCAGATGAATGTGTAATATGATACATTTTCTTTGAGCTATTTTTTATTGTAATATCAGTTTGATTATTTTGATGGTACAGCTGTTGAAAAGTAACTCTGCAACTACAACTACAGTTTCTTATAGTCAATAGACTAAGGTGAGCATCAAAATAAAATGTAGCCTAACATATAAACACTGCATTGCATTTCTTTCACTTGAAATTATTAACTAGCTCACATCAAAATTAATATATATAAATAATCAGAATTGTAAAAGTTATAACAACAAATGCTTGTGAATTGATGAATTGTTATGATTATTTAAAAAATGATATAACATATTGTAAAGGTTTTTATAATGCATTATGCATTCATTATAATGCCTTAATAATCCCCTTATAATGTATTCTAAATATGGACTTCATAGAAATGTCCTTGTGCACTGTTTCTTAAACTCTCTTACTTTGACAAACAATGCTAGCAAAATTAAAATGACTATTTGTTTTTCAGCAGTCTCAAGTTCAAGGGCCGCTTCGAAGCACTGGACGGGTGAAAGGGTATTGAGTATAGCTCTGTTAGGTATGGCTCCAGCCGCATACCTGTGTCCTGGTCCATTAGTGGATTACTCTGTTGCTGCAGCTCTCACACTACATGGACACTGGTAAGAACGTGTGTATCTCTTACTCATGTGTATTTGAAGAGCCCTGCTTAATGCATTATCATAAAGTGGATTTTACTGAGGCACCTGAATGATCATAAGGTTATCAATTCAAGTCAAGTTGAGCTTTATTGTCATTCAGCCACATGTGTGGACATACAGTGGAATGAAATGACGTGTCTCACAGGACCACAGCGCTACTAAATAAATATAAACATACAACACTAGATGTAGGAACAATTTTTAAACCTATATATAGCTAACCTACTGAAAGCGGTAATCTAACTATACATACACTATAAATAATTGACTATACATACATATACAGTACCGTTTGGGGTCAGTAAGACTTGCAATTTTTTTTATGAAGTCAAGGCTGCATTTATTAGCTCAAAAATACAGAAAATAAACTGTAATATTACAAAATGTTATTACAATAGAAAATAATGGTTTTTATTTTCATATACTTTCAAATATAATTTATTCCTGTGATGCAATGCTGATTTTTCATCAGTTGTTACTCAGTTTCATCAGTTTTGTGCCGCCAATGTTTTTTTTTCTTTCTTTCTTTCAAGAACAACATTTATTCAAACTATAAATCTTTTCTAGCAATGTAAATCTATTATGTCACTTTTTATTAATGTAACAATTTATTCATTTCTTTCAAAAAAAAAAGAATGAATAAACACTTACTGACCCCAAACTTTTGAACGGTAGTGTAACATAAGACAGACTGCATAAGTACTTTAGATAATAGCTGTGCATGGTATTGTGCAAAAGAGGTATTTAAGGTTAAGAAGCAAATAGTGCAATGTGATTTTTGGTGCACTGACAAATAAACATTTGCTAAGTCCTTATTAAGTCCTTGTAACACGGAGTGTTAATAATGCAAGTAAGAAAAGAGAGTTATGCATGGTTTTGCATGGTTCTTACAAACTATGTTTGTTTTCTGTTTTTATTGCAATCATTTATTTCTGTGTTTTTCTCTTGCAGGGGGATTGGTCAAGTCCTAACAGACTATGTTCATGGTAATGCTAAGGTCAAACTGGCCAAAGCCGGCATCTTGTTGCTCTCCACAGCCACATTTTTTGGTCTCTGCTATTTCAATTACCATGATGTTGGGCTCTGCAAGGCGGTCTCAATGCTCTGGCGAATATGATTATATACCCAGAATTAAACTGACTGACTTGAAGGATTAATCACCATTTTAGGTACTTTTGAAAAGGTACCTATCTTTATCTTAACAGAAGACTGTCTTTTAACATATGTTACATGTTGTTATCTGTCATAGTGATATTTCACAAAAACTTAAGTGTCAATTTTTCGAAATTAAGATTTATAAATCACTTGAAAGCTGAGTAAATAAACTTTTCATGGATGTATGGTTTGTTAGGATAGGGCAATATTTGTCCGAGATACAACAATTTGAAAATCTGGAATCTGAGGGCGCCAAAAAATTGAAATGTTGAGCAAGTTGCATTTAAAGTTGTCTAAATGAAGTTCTTAGCAATGCATATTCCTAATCAAAAATTAAGTTTTGACGCATTTACAGTAGGAAATTTGCAAAATATCTTCATGGAACATGATGTTTACTTAATATCCTAATGATTTTTGGCATAAAAGTAAAATCGATCATTTTGACCCATACAATGTATTTTTGGCTATTGCTACAAATATACCCGTGCAACATAAGATGCATTTGTCATCCAGGGTCACATTTTAGTGTAATAAAGGACCACCACAGATGGTAATAATTCACTTTTTCCTTATCAGAACTGTTTTTGAGAACACAGGAGGTCTCTCTGTTTAGCCACTAGTATTTATTATTTCAGCAGTTACTGTCAATGTCCAGCAGAGGTCAGTGCTTTTCAGTTTTATTGGGAATGCATGATCATATTCAATGTCTGTGAGTCACATCTGTGTTTACAATATGTTTTAAAGCCAACAGATTTACTTGATTACACTTCTGCATTTGTTTTATTTGAAGCATGGTAATGTGCGTCGATTTATAAGTATGGTTTAATAACCACAAATGAAAAAGAAATCACTTAGTATTTTTGTTATGATGCTATAGTCTTATACTCTTTACTAGCAGTGGGAATCAGCAAAGATTTGTGCATTGCAATCATATGATATAATACAAATTCAAATATATATCATTGGAGTTTGCCATTTGTTAAACATTTTTTTAATTGCCATCAGCTGCTGAGACTTTAATATGGAAGCACTCTCAGATTTCATGTTTCACAACAAGTTTGTTTTGTAAGTTTGATTTGATCATGGATGGGCAATGCCAGTGGGACCTTGATCTCTTCACAGACTGTAAATAAAGGTTAAATAATGATTTCAGACTGTTCAACCCTGTGAAACACTGGTTATGGAGATTTAATGGCTTTTATTCTCCACTGAATAGATACAATTTATGTAAGTTATGACCACATGCTGCCTATAACATTTACTTATTAAAAAAAGCAAAAATGAAAGACTAAAGCAATAAAAAAACCTGCTTATTCTATGATCGAGTGAATGAATTAGCATTGCCAACAACTGCCAAGTCAAATGCCTTTTGCCTGGCTGAAAAAAAGAAAAAAAGAAAATCTGATTATAATTAAATACTTTTAATCAGGGCTTGGCAATAAGCCTTTGCATGTGCTTGGTCAAGTAAATTGGTCATTCACTTGTCAAAGTTAAAAATAAAATTTAAGAAAGAAAAAAAAAGTTTTTAAAATTAATCATTAAATTAAGTTAGAATAAGAAACTATAGGGCTGTTACCAGTCAGATGTCAGGCATCTCAGGTGGTATTTAGACGCATTTACACACACACTGTTTAATGACCCTCAGAGTTAACATCAATGCATTTACATGGCAACATTACACATAAATAATGTAATGAGATTAATGTACATTTTTGTTGAATATACAAATGTGTAATGTTGGTAAAAAGTATACTTTTAATTGATACAATGATACTTTTGCATATGAAACTAAACCACCTGTAGGTCCTGGGGACTGCCTTAAGTCATTGAGGAATTCAAGAATTACGTAAGTGACTGTTAATGAATGGCTTACTGAACTTTTGACTCACCTGATTTGTTAAAAAATGTCCCATTTGTAATAATGTTCAGGAAAAATAACAGACTCTGTCATTTGATGTTACTTATCATATATCCCTGCTGTAAAAAAAAAAAAAAAATATCCGAAATTGGTCTCTTGCTGTATTGGTTGCCTTCTCTTGGTGGCTTGTTAAAACCACTAAATCCTAATGGAATATGTCCCAAAACACACTACAGGAAACCATTAAAAGTTGATGGTTTGTAATGTTTTTAATGGTACTTGTAGTGGAAACCACATCATTTCTGTGATGGTTTCTATTGTTTGTTTTTCAGCAGGGATTATAAATACAACATTATATATACAATACAATATAAATCAACATTTTTCAATACATTCAACATTATTAGTCTCCGTGTACACTAAATGCAATAAAATCAGAATCATCCTTGTTGAAGTTCCAGTATTTAATTTGTTATTTATTTAAATTGACATATAATGCATATTTTCTTTCACTTGCCACTTCAACAGTTCGGTGACTTAATCAGGTTTAAAAAAAAAAAAAAAACTCAGTATACACCTTACTGAGGTTTATAAAGGCAAGCGGATCTGGCCAAAATTTGTTCGCAGCGCGCTGAAGTGCGCATAAAGCATTTTCCAATGGAGAAAAACGTAAAAATTTTGCGCGTTGCGTTCATATTCTGGCAACATCTTCTTGTGTACATTAGATTTTAATAAGAAACTGTATAGCCTAAGCCTACCTAATTTGGTCTTTCACTATTAAGCCACGTGAAACGTTTCCGTTAACGATTTGGGAATAAAACGCGTAACGTCCAAATTCCCTGCGTTCCATTCATATTTTAGGCTTTTCTGTTCGTGTGCACATAATATGCTTTATTATTAAGGTGCATAGATATCCTATATTTATATACAGATAACCTGTCATTATGAACACTGGACTTCCATGTGCATAGAAATACTTTACAGTCACAAATCTATGAATCGGTTTATGATGACAAAGAATGACGTTAACTCGTAACCAGGAAGTTCATTGCGGCTGAACTGTACGAATGGGTCATAGTGCTTCGCTGGAGTGAACAGAGGAATATATCCTTCTGCATCTTGTTTATAATCTGTCAGTTAACTAGTTAATCATGTCAACAAGTGTGCTTAAAAATGCATTTAGGACCAGCAAAGGTAAGGTCATAATCGTATTATTATCAAATCATAACTTTTGTTCCCCCCTCTCTCATTTAGTTTGCTAAGAGCTAAGAGAGTTGGCATGTGTTGGCAAATAAACTGAAACTGTAATACAGACCAACAAAGAACAATACACTGTATATAAACACAAAGACGATATAGAAGTTGAAAGAAATATAGTACTTGTCATATGCATGTATATGCAATGCTTTCCTTACTTAGACTTTTTGTCTTGTTTTCAGCCAGAATATCTAAAAATTCTTAAATCAAGAAGGATTTTCTAGACAAGTAAAAATTATTGTCTTGTTTTCAGAAAAAAAAGAGTTTTTGCTTGAAACAAGCAAAATAATCTCCCAATGGGGTAAACAAAATACTCTAGTTTTCATCTTGAAATAAAATTATTTTGCTTACACCATTGGCAGATTATTTCGCTTGTTTTAAGCAAAAACTCACTTAATTATGACTTATTTTTTTTCTGAAAACAAGTCAATAATTTTTGTTTGTCTAGAAAATCCTTCTTGATTTAAGAATTTTTTGATATTTTGCCTGGAAACAAGACAAAAAAATCTAAGTAAGAAAAGTATTTGCAGTGTGTAAACAAGATTAAATATAACCACAAAAACAGTATGCATATGCATAATATAACTCGTAAGTAGTATATCATTGCAGTACAGTAATGTAAACAATGCATATAAACCATTTATTATATGCAATCCTGCATGTGATAATGTGCAGTCATTTTCTCAAAAGTGCATTTTGTTTTGTTGCACAACTGCTTCTTGGGTTCATCTGATATTTATTTCAGCCTTGTTATTTTACATTTAATCCCGGTCAGCGCCACACTGCGCTGCCCTCCCCTCCACTGCTGTGTCATGTAATCCTGTGTGATGTAACATCTTACATAAAGGAGCTTGTCTCCTCCCATTTGCATGCACACAGTTTTTATTACTCTTTACAACTGGTCATATCCTCTTCTTCATCCTCTATTCTGATCAAGGGTGCAGTCTCACATCTCTCTACAGGATGTCCTGCATAAAGCCCCAAACAATTGGTAAGCATTTGAGAGCTCCTCTGCATAGATGCACATCTGACATTTTTCAGCTGTAGTAAGTCACAGATTTGCAGATGTACTACTCTGATGGCTTTTGAATGATATCATAGGTTTAGTTATGAATACCTGAATTTAACTCCTTTTTAATTGGACGTCACACCTTTGACTTCTCTGAAAGAGACGTTTCTGCATGTCTAGTGTCTTCATTATTTATGCATTAGTGTATCACAGTACATGTGCGCGTGTAGAGTAGAGAGGGACTGTTTTTCTAAACATAATGCCTGTCTTCGTAGCATCGCTGACTCTCTGCCATTTCAGCTCTGTCTTTTGTTAACTTTAATCCTTTTACTTTGTTCTTTCAGAGTATAGCTGCAAATATGTGACTTACTACAGCTATATAATATAATGTTACTCAGGGTTAGCTAACCTTGCAGTTAAGATTGTTGAGGACCTCTATAAACATGTTATATACATGTGCTTACTATTGGAATATATGCATAATTACTGTACATGCAACTAAAAGCAAACCATGACCTAACCCTAAGTTCAAAACAAAACAAAAACGTCACCCAAATACTTTAATCAATTTAAACAGTTGTCAGGAGCTCTAGTAGATTATTGTTCTTTATATTGGAATAATGTTTATTAATATCAATATGTAACCCTGGACCACAAAACCAGGCTTAAGGGTCCATTTTTTGAAATTGAGATTTATACATCATCTGAAAGTTGAATAAATAAGCTTTCCATTAATGTATGGTTTATAGGATAGGACAATATTTGTCCGAGATACAACTATTTGAAAATCTGAAATCTGAGGGTGCAAAAAAATCTAAATATTGAGAAAATCAGAAAATCCTTTAAAGTTGTCCAAATTAAGTTCTTAGCAATGCATATTACTCAGCAATAATTATGTTTTGATATATTTACAGTAGGAATTGTACAAAATATCTTCATGGAACATGATCTTTACTTAATATCCTACTGATTTTTGGCATAAAAGAAAATTCTGTAATTTTGACCCATGCAATGTATTTTTGGCTATTGCTACAAATATACCCCAGTGACTTATGACTGGTTTGGTGGTCCAGGGTCACAATTAGAAAACAATATAAAACGTTTTTGTTTTGTTTTGGGCAAGTCACAGTCTGGCTTTATAGACAAACATGTCAAAAGAAACGTGTTTGACACAAAACAGCGCATAGAGCAATCTGATGCAGTGTGAGCGAAACTAATGTAATTGAGTTAATTGACACTTTCATTTTCACATTTCCTTTGAATTGCAACCGCAATAATACGTCGTTTAATTGCGTTGTTTAATTTGACTTTAATTTATGGGGCATTTTTGCTCGTTTTGGTGGCCCGCATTAATTTCCAACCTGTTGTAGAAGTGTTGTTCATTGTTAGTTGATGGCAACTAATTGTTAACTAATAGTTAACGAATACTGTGTAAACTAAACTACGTTTCTCTGTATAATTCCCACATTTACTACTAATGAGTAGGGGTTGGGTTTAAATAGGTGAATTTAACAGTGTAACTACAAATGTAAGTACTTTAAATGCAATTAAAATGCCTCAAGATGTACATACATAACTATATTGTAAAAAAAAGTGTGAAGAAGTGACAATATTCAAAAATGACATTTTATTACCATTATCATAATTTGTGATCCTGGACCAGTAGCAAGGGTATATTTGTAGCAATAGCCAACAATACATTGTATGGGTCAAAAGGATCAATTTTTCTTTTATGCCGGAAATCATTAGGATATTAAGTAAAGATCATGTTCCATGAAAACATTTAGCAAATTTCAAACAGTAAATATATAAAACGTAATTTTTGATTAGTAATTTGCATTGCTAAAAACTTCATTTGGACAACTTTAAAGGCGATTTTCTCAATATTTAGGTTTTTTTGTTTTGTCCTTTTTTTCTTTTTTCCCCTTTCCTTTATTGCACCCTCAGATTCCAGATTTTCAAACAGCTGTATCTTGGTCAAATATTGTCCTATACTAACAAACCATAAATCATTAGATATATAAAGCGTAAAGATGATGTATAAATCTCAATTAAAAAAAAAAAGACTCTTACGACTAATGACCAGTGTTGTGGGTAACGCATTACAAGTAACACAAGTTACCTAATAATATTACTTTTTTCAAGTAACTAGTAAAGTAACGCATAACTTTTTGTTTTCTTTAATGTATTTAATCCCATTTTATTAACCAATGACTTTGCTGCTGACCTTTGTTGATCCAATTCAACCGTACACTGCAAAAATACTTTTCTTACTTAGATTTTTTGTCTTGTTTTCAGCCAAAAATCTAAAAAATTTTAAATCAAGAAGGATTTTCTAGACAAGTAAAAATTATTTTCTTGTTTTCAGAAAAAATAAGTCATAATTAAGTGAGTTTTTGCTTAGAACAAGCAAAATAATCTGCCAATTGTGCTTAATTTTTCTCATTGCTGAAGAGTGTTTTCTTTCTTTTCCTACAGTTCTACTGTACAGACATCAATTTAATTTTCCTTCAGCCTTAGGCTTATTCACTTCATTTCATTTTGGTGTGAAAGGGCTTTTACATTTGCTAAAAATCTACTTTTTTTTTATTAAAAACAAACAAGCCCTGCCCAGATTAAAAAGTAACGTTAAAGTAATGTAACGCATTACTTTCCATAAAAAGTGACTAAGTAACGTAATTAGTTACTGTTTTAGACAGCAACGCAATATTGTAATGCATTACTTTTAAAAGTAACTGCTAATGACCATTTTAGAACATAAGTGCATCTTTGTAACATTATTCTGATTGTTCTTTTCATGAACATATTCTGATGTCAACTTGCCAAGCAATTAGATTTTGTATATTATGTCAATCACAGTTTGTTATCTGGAATATTTACAGCTGCTGCTCAGAAAACGTACTCCACAAAAGTACAGGGGCTGCCAAACATCACGCCCTTGGTAAGTTCAGTAGAGGAGACACCTCAGCCCATCCCCACCACAGTAAAAGGCACCATCCCAACATGGATCCATGGGAGCCTGCTGCGGAATGGTCCGGGAAAGTTTGAGTTTGGCAATCAGCAGTGAGTATGACCATTCTACTATCAATATGTATTCATTTTATTTTGCTAGAGTCACTACAGTGTGAGATATAGTAAAATAAATGAACTACACACATTTTATAATCAGTTTTTTTACAGTCAGCTTTAAAGCTGATGACAAATGTAATATAATGTTATAATTAATTAATTATAATTCATTTGGTATTTGTTTAATAAAGTGTAATAGCTGTTTGATCACAATTATAATAATGTAATTCAAACTTAAACATGAAATTTGGTAACACTTTCTATGAAGCCCGTATTTATAATACATTATAAGGGTATTCTTAAGGCATTATAATGAATGCATAATGCATTATAAATAACCTTAAAATATGTTTTATCATCTCATGAGTATTCATAAGAACAGTTGTAATGTATTATAATATTTACTTATTTGTAGTTATAGCTATTAAAAGTATGATGATTTATAACACATACAGTTATAATGTATTATAACTCTAATTTCTTGCCATTTTACTTATATTACTTTACTTAAAGCAGACAAAGACCACAAATAAGTAGTATTAATAACAATAATAATAATATTTTTTTTCCTCAAACATCCATAAGATCAGGTATCAGAACAGATGAATGTGTAATATGACACATTTGCTTTCAACACTTTTTATTGTAATGATTATTGATTATTTTGATGGTGCCATTTTGACAGCTGTTGATAAGTAGCAGTATTTATTATTAGTAGTATGCTAAATATATGCTTTATATTATTTACACACTTTATTTTGATAGTTGCCCAAAAGACAAACTGATTATACGCAACTCTGACCTACCCTAACCTTAACCTATGACTACTAATACTTTAAGGAGTGTTAGTTGACATGCAGTTGCAAAGTTGCTTATAGTCAATAGACTAATTTTCAAAATAATGTAATAATGTAAAAAAAAAAAAAGTAATATGATATAGTCCATTATAAATGTAGATTTAATATGGTGTTCATTGTGTGTTATAAATAATCATACTATAAAAATTTAACCTCAAATACATAAGTATTATAATGTATTATAATTGTTGTTATGATTATTCATGAGATGGTATAACATATTATAATGTTTGTTTTTTTTTTATAATGCATTATGCATTCATTATAATGCCTTAAGAATACCCTTATAATGTATTATAAATACGGGCTTCATAGAAAGTGTTACCTGAAATTTTTAGCAAGACAGGTGTTTTTTTAGATACGCAAACTTTAAAAATGTTAGCGGTGCATTAGTGCAGGCACACTATGATTATGCTGCAACATTTTGGTATAGCAGTATTACAAAACGAACTAAATGACTGCTCAGAATAAGTTGTGTAGGCTTATTTTGAAAGTACTCAAAGATGCATTAGGTAATGAACATTTTAGGGAAATTGTTTTTTTAAATGTTGAAAAAAGGGTAACCTTTCTTAAATTGGTGATGGTCTTTAAAATATTAAAGAAAAGTGTTCCAAGGTACCTTTCTGAGTATTATGTATGCGTAAGAGATGTTCATTGTCATTCTCCTAGGGCTAGTAGTAATGATATTTGTGACCCTGGACCACAAAACCAGTCATAAGTGTCAGTTTTTCAAAATTGAGATTTACATATCATCTGAAAGCTGAATACATAAGCTTTCCATTGATTCATAGTTTGTTAGGATCGGATAATATTTGCTGAGATACACTTATTTGAAATCTGGATTCTGAGGGTGCAAAAAAATAAAAATATTGAGAAAATTGCCTTTAAAGTTGTTCTTAGCAATGAATATTACTTATCAAAAATTAAGTTTCGATACATTCGTGGTTTGAAATGTACAAAATATCTTAATGGAACATGATTTTTACTTAATATCCTAATGATTTTTGGCATACATTTTTTTTTTTTTTTGATAATTTTGACCCATACAATGTATTTTTGGCTATTGCTACAAATTTACCCCAGCGACTTAAGACTGGTTTTGTGCTCCAGGGTCACATTTATCCTTCTAGGTTTAATAGAGTTTAATAGAGAAGAATTATTTTTTATATACGAGTGCAGTGTCTCCGAATAGATTGCCTGGTTGTATAAAGCAGATTCAATTTAAAAGTTAAAAAATAGCTTTTTTAGATGTCTTAGGTGTTGTATTTGTGAATTGCTGAATTTGATGGTGACTTTTTACTCCTTCATGATTTTGTTTGTCCATTTTTGAACATATAGAGGACCACAATGGAAATAAACCTAAGCTTTTTTGTGTCTACTATCCTCGACAATTTTAAAAACGAATATAGACTTTTGTGGGCTTGTTTGTATTATGTTTTAATTTGTGTCAAAAAAAACAAACTCATATTTCCTCAGCTATAACCACTGGTTTGATGGCATGGCCTTGATGCATCGCTTTCAGATGGAGGACGGTCAGGTGACATACAGAAGCTGCTTTTTGCGCAGCGACTCGTATAAGCAGAACAGCGAGAGGAACCGCATCATGGTGTCCGAGTTTGGCACTTTGGCTCTTCCTGATCCTTGCAAGAACTTCTTCCAGCGCTTCCTGTCCAGATTCGAGATGATAAGTATGTAGAGACGGGGAATATGTGTATATGACAGTAAGGAAGTTTACTTGCAGTGCTGTCTTTCATGGTGAAAGGGATCTCAGTAAATTTAGAAAATGTAAAGTTAGATGTATAAAGTTTCGAAAAGCTATTCTTATTCTGTTTTCTGAAAGAATAACGAGGCATGTCTCTGTAGGACCTTGCTCAAGAGCACAACAGGAGTTGTCAGTGGAGTTGTCCAAGTGTGTCTAAAGTCATCTTAGACAAACAACTCTGTGTGTAATCACGAGAATACATTTAAATCAGACACCACAAGCACTCAATTAAGATGAAATGAAGTGTTGCGATGGAGTTGGCAGAGTGTTCTGGACACTACAACGGAGGCAATTATACAGTAACATATGGGTCTTTTAAAAGAATAAAATTGCACAGCCATATTGCTTCCAGAAATGATTAAACAAAACCCACCATTACAGAGAAAATCCAGTCATTTAAACTGTCAGTATGGTGTATTTGTGACTTGATGCCTCAATGAGGTTTGCATTTGGATATGTGGGTTACACAACCAAAATTGCCTGGAAAAACTATTTCTTAATTTTAAAGGGGGGCTCTACACACTTCCAAGAAGGCTGACTTAAAAGTATTTAAATAATAAATTATTACCAATGATATCTCTTATATAACTCTAATCTAAAGCCAACTAGTGAAAACACATAAATTTAATTTTCATTTGAAAGTATATTCCAGTTTTTACCCTTCAAATAATAGTTTTTATTCAGGAAGTTATTAAAGAGATTCACTCAAAAAATGAAAATTCTGTCATTAATTACTCATACTTTTGATGGAACAAGTTAATTTTTTTCTTTAAATCTGAGAGCTTTCTGACCCTGCATAGACAGCAAAAGCAACTAACACTTTCAAGGCCCAGAAAGATAGTAAAGATATCATTAAAATAGTCCATGTGATATCAGCGGTTCAACTGTAATGTTATGCATCTACGAGAATACTTTTTGTGCGCAAAGAAAACTAAAAAAAAATCTTCTCTTCCGCTGTCATTCATGTGTCATGGTACTCTTTTGAATCCCATTATTTTTGTTACCTTTTAATCATTACTTTTGTTTTCTTTGCTCACAAAAAGTGTTCTCGTAGCTTAATAACATTATGTTTGAACTACTAATGTCACACAAACTTAATGTCCTTAGTATCTTTCTGGGCCTTGAACATTTCAGTTGAGGTCAGAAAGAAATAGTTTCGATGGTCTTATGGGTTGGGAACGAGAAAGAAGAATGGTTAATTGAATGAAATTGATAATCTGTCGGTAAATAAGCAGCTCTAATCTAATCTAAACACTAATCTAAATTAAAATGCTCCATAACACAAAATCAAGAAACTAAATTCATGTGTGACCCTGGACCACAAAACCTAAGTAAGTGTCTTAAGAAGCATGGGTATATTTGTAGTACATTGTATGGGTCAAAATGAATTTTTCTTTTATGCCAAAAATCATTAGGATATTAGTAAAGATCATGTTATATGACAATATTTAGTAAATTTCCTACTGTAAATAGATCAGAACTTAATTTTTGATTAGTAATATGCATTTAATTTGGACAACTTTAAAGGCGATTTTCTCAGTGTTTTTATTTTTTATCACCCTCAGATTACAGATTTTCTAATAGTTAGCATCTCGGCCAAATATTGTCCTATCCTAACAAACCAAACATCAATGTAAAGCTTATTTATTCAGATTTCAGAAGCTGTATAAATCTTAATTTTAAAAAATTGACCCTTATGACTGGTTTTGTGGTCCATGGTCACATATTGTAGATTTTATTGAAGAACATACAGTTCTTTAAACTACTGACTAGTGCTGTCAAATGATTAATCATCGCATCCAAAATAAAAGTTTAATCGCATCCAAAATAAAAGTTTATGTTTACATACTATATATTTTTGTACTATGTATATTTATTACGTATATATATATATAAATACACACACATACATGTATATGTTAAGGAAAAATATTTTAGATGTATATCTAAAATATTTATATTTATTTATAAACTAAATTGTATACATGTATAAATATATATATATATATATATATATATACATATACATATAAATGGTTTGTTTTAATATATACATGTATGTGTGTGTATTTATATGTACATAATAAATATACAAAGTAAACACACATATAGTATGTAAACATAAACTTTTATTTTGGATGCAATTAATCGCAATTAATCATTTGACAGCCCTACTACTGACAAAATAAATTGTGGTTCATTGAATATAATTAATGCAGTTTCTGTTAATAAAAAAGCTTTGTCAACATTGTCAAATACAAAAGAAATACTTAAGAAATTGGTTTAACAACAGAAAAAAAAGTCAAAAAGTTTGTTTTAAGCCATTTCTGCATTGAAGTTTAAAAAACAAAAGAATGTGATATTTGTGACACTAATTCCCTGTTCTCCAATTCCAGAGCAAACAGATAATGCCAGTGTCAACTTTGTTAAATACAAGGGTGACTATTACGTCAGCACCGAGACAAACTACATGCACAGAGTGGATCCAGAAACTTTGGAGTCTAAACAAAAGGTGTGAACAATAACAAGCCTATAGTCATCAGCATAGACCAGTGTGTCATGTCTAAGAACGAATATTGTTTGTAGGTGGACTGGAGCAAGTTTGTTGCTGTGAACGGTGCTACTGCTCATCCTCACTTTGATCCAGACGGCACCGCTTACAACATGGGCAACTCGTACAGAAACAAAGGTTATATTCCTGTCTTCTCCTTATATGCCGATCAATCTATGTGCAAAGTCACTTTAGCATTAGGAGGCTTGATGACACGCTGTGATGTTTTATAGGGGCTTTCTATAACATCGTCAGGGTGCCACCAGAAAGAGACAGCCCAGAAGATACTCTAGAGGGAGCCAAGATATTATGCTCGATCGCCCCTCGTGACAAATCCAAACCCTCGTATTACCACAGCTTTGGTGAGCGAGCAAGAGAATCTGTTATGTTTATTATCTTCATATCTCCTAGACAGACACATTCATTCTGCAATCTCATGAAGAATTACTATTGTGTAATTTTATTGCGCAGCTACTGTAAAAGAGTCATGTGTAATTTTATTGCAATGCACTCTGAATGGTGTAATCATATGTGACCCTGGAGCACAAAACCAGTCTTAAGTCGCTGGGGTATATTTGTAGCAATAGCCAAAAATACATTGTATGGGTCAGAATTATTGATTTTTTTTTTTTAAGTAAAGATCATGTTCCATGAAGATATTTAGTAAATTTCATACTGTAAATATAACAAAACTTAATTTTTGATTAGTAATATGCATTGCTAAGAACTTCATTTGGACAACTTTAAAGTTGATTTTCTCAATATTTAGATTTTTTTGCACCCTCAGATTGCAGATTTTCAAATAGTTGTATCTCGGCCAAATATTGTCTCAATTTTGAAAAATTGACACTTATGACTGGTTTTGTGGTCCATGGTCACATATAGTCTGAATGGAGCGATCATATCAGTGTGCAGCAGGGCTGGGCGATATGGCAAAAATGTAATCTTGATAATATTTTACCATATTGATCGATATCGATATACATTTCGATATATAAACTGTTAATGCTGCAGCTTTAAAAGAGTATCCCAACTATGACTGAAGCCACAGCAATTTGAGGGTTCATTAATGACATTTTAAAGTATAGTTTATTAACAAAAACAGATGACACATTTGGCCTTAAAAATTAAGACAACTTACTAAAATAAATTAAAAACTAAAAGCAATTGTGCAAAATGAAAACATAAAACTATACAACTAGAAATTGCACACAATTTGTCAAACTTTTACTTTTTTTTAGTCAGGAAGACTAGTCTGTCAGCAGTGTCTGGCTTTAAGAGGTAAATTAAATGTGCAAAATAAAACTATAACATACAACTATACAATTTCTAGCCAGTGCACTTAATGTGTAAAACTTTTATGACATTTTACAGCATTTTAGATTAGATAGCCAAACCACTTCCATATAACTGAATGCTACCTTTTTTGTCCACAATTTCATAATTTTTGGATAATAACTCGAGGTTAGTTTCACTTTCGTCGCTGCTTCCACTCATTTTTGTCGTCTACGTGTCGAGTTTGCTTTGCAAAGTGCTGTAAGAAATTGACTTTGTTCTTTGAAGTGAATGCTAAAAGCTGCACACTGATTGGCTGTTGTCGCATATTTCTGCTACGTGATTGGCTCTTATATTAATCCATATTGAGTAAAAATGCCTAGAGTTTATCATCATTATTGACATATATTTTATTGCAATTCGATATGATATCGTATAATCGCCACAGCCCTAGTGTGCAGCACTGAAAAGCTTCATTTTATTTTCCTAAACCTTTCAGGCATGTCAGAGAACTATGTCGTGTTCATCGAGCAGCCCATTAAGATGGATCTGTTTAAGATAGTGACTGGTAGACTAAGGGGAAAATCGCTAAATGAGGGCGTTTACTGGGACCCCAACCAGGAAACCGTTTTCCACCTTATTGACAAACAAACTGGAAAGGTGAGACACAGCAGATGCTTGGAGGACTGCATTCATATATGTGACCCTGGACCACAAAACCAGTCATAAGTGTAAATTTTTCTGAAAATATGAATAAATAAGCTTTCCATTGATGTATGGTTTGTTAGGATAGGATATTTATTTGTATATATGTATTATTGGCTTTTTGAAAATCAGGAAACTGAGGGTGCAAAAAAATCGCCTTTAAAGTTGTCCAAATGAAGTTCTAGCGATGCATATTACGAAACTAAAATTAAGTTTTGATATATTTATGGTAGGAAATTTACAAAGTATCTTCATGCAACATGATCTTTACTTAATATCCTAATGATTTTAGCATAAAATCAATTATTTTGACCCATACAATGCATTTTTGGCTATTGCTGCAAATATACCCGTGTTGCTTAAGACTGGTTTTGTGGTCCAGGGTCACATATTTGTTCACTGATTATGCTTCATATGGACTGACAATTTTTGGAGGCTATTTTAAGCAATTACTTTGCATTTCTGTGCAGGAGATGCCAGTGAAGTACTATGCCAAGGCCTTGTCCACCTTCCATCAGATCAATGCTTTTGAGCAGGATGGATTCCTCATGCTAGACATGTGCTGCTCTGATGATGGAGAGTCCATAAACAACTTCCTCATCCAGAACCTGCGAAAATCAGGAGAGGGTTTGGATGAGGTATGTTCTTCCTTGAACTCTCTTTGTATGTTTATCTTGTAAATAATATTAATAACAGAGTGTTTATTTACACTAAGTGCAATTAGAGGCTATTTACACTAGCTCCACCCACTGATTGGGCTAGACAACATTACAGAAGACATCTGTTAAACAACAGCTCCAGCAGCATAGGCAGCAAAGCGTGAGACTTTTTGACTCAATGGACCAAAGTTTGAACCCATCTTTTGCCAAACTAATTTTTCTCCCTTTTCACATCACATATCAGATCTGAAAGGCATTTAATTTCAATAAAATTACGGAAATCATTGAAAAGTGGAAAACACACTGTTAAAAATGCTGTTTTCCATTAAAACAGTGCATTCTGGGTAATATTTGTCATTTTTGAGAAAGTAGCCTGCTGCTATATCGTGAATTAACGGCGTTCAAAATCGACACTCAGAGTCTGTGTTTCAAATCACACCCTACACCCTCATTCACTATTCCCTTCATGAGTTTACTAATACAGTCCACCTGACAGAGACAGTGAAAACTAATGAGTGAATTCAGACACTCATGAACAGCTGCTGTTAATGAGCAGATCTACTGATTGAAAGAAAACAAGACAAACACAAGGACTACAACTGACTTCAGTCACAGATTTAAATGAAATCAACTGAATATTTAAACAACACACAGTCTTACCAGCTTTACGCATTTCTAATCAGACTGACTTTATTTCAGAATCAGAATCAGAAAGAGCTTTATTGCCAAGTATGCTTGCGCATACAAGGAATTTGTTTTTGTGACAGTAGCTTCCAGTATACAACAACAACACGGACAATAAGAAAAATACAATAAGGTGAGAATAAAAAATATACATATTTAAATATAAATAGACAAAAATATATAGAAAACTAAATTAAGAAATAAGTGGTATGTACAGTTGTGCTGTTGATGATTAAAAAAAAAAAAAAAAAAAAAGATGCAGGGGGTGCATTAGGATGGAGGTGGTAACCTCCATTTTCTGTCAGAAATCTACAGATGATCTTATTGAGAATGAAGGTTTAGATGATGATGTTTTCGTTTTGCTTGACATTACCATTGTGGAGATCAGTGTTTGCTTTAGTTGGGCTCCTGACCTTTGGCTTTTGAACATTAATTACTTTGCTGGAACTGTATCTTCCAATGATTTAGTTATGGTAGAATGGTTATGGTTGGGTGTGTGATGTTGGCTGCAAGCATCATATTGTAGTCTGACTTTGACCTTTGCTGGTCATTTGAAATACTGTTAACAGTGTTAACTCATTAGTGATGTTTTATTTTTCCCCACAGCTTTATATTATGAGCTTTACCAGTGTGGTGACAATCAGAAATGCAGGATTTAATAACAGTGCAGGTTTAAAACAATATGAACTACTGTTTCAAAAACACTCAAAAAGAGACATCAAGAATTAGCATATGAATCTCAACAATGGTGACAATCAAAACATCATGCTGCAATGCATGCTGGGTACCAGCACATTACAACGCTCATTCATGACTCCCAGCATGCATTGCGGCATGAATAAATTATGCTGCTGAATTGTCTATTAATTTTCTTGTATTCTTACTATGTGTTTTTTCTTTTGCGTTGCATTTTAGTATTGTGTTTTATAATATTCAGAAAATATCAGCTTATTTATTTTGAGGATTATCACTATCGTTGAGATTCATACGTTGATTCTTGATGCGTGTGTTCAAATCCCAATAGAGATTTTTTTTTTTTTTCATAAGTTTTGTTTTTATGGTCTTTCACAACAGTTCTCCTCAGGTTATTTAGATTTTATTATTGCTATTCAGTAAAAGAGAAGATGCTGATAACTAAAAACTCATAAACTCATAAAAACTCATAAACGGCAGAATCAGACTTTCCTTTTCTTTGCTCTTTAAACCATGTGTTATTAAATCACATTGTTACAGCAGCCAACAAAAAGTTAATGCTAAAATGTTAAGGTCCAAGAGCCCGACTAAAGTAAACACTGATCTCCATCATGGTAGTGGCAATAAGATCTTCTGTAGACTTCTGACAGAAATAAAGTCAGTCTAGTAATAAGTGAAACTGGTAATGCTGTTTTAGGAGTTGTTTATTGAGATCTTGAGAGATTTCATTACTTCTTTTATTTGAGTTGATTTCATCTAAGTCTGTGGCTAAAGTCAGTTGTAGTTCTTGTGTTTCTCTTTCATTCAGTGATTCTGCTTGTTAACAGCAGGTGTTCATCATTAATGCTCAACCATCACTTAATTAATCACAGAATTATCTCATTAACTTCAGTGTTACTCAAACACTCTGTAGTGTGGACACATTATTTGTTCACTTAAAACTGAGGATTTTGCTGTGGAATTTAAAGGGTTAAAGAGGGGTTAAAGATGGAAAAAAAACAGCATTAAATGTAATTTAACAGTAATAAACTGTAATTAATTTACGGCAAAGCGCTGTAGAAAAACAGTTTCTTGCTGGCAACCGAGCTGCCAGTAAATTACCGTTAATTCAAGGAAAAAACAGTGATATACTGTAAACTGTAACAGTCAGATTTAGCCAACAAAACAAGTTAATTTCACTAAAATATTATTGAATGTTAATAGAAAAACAGTTATGCAAAGTCTTTAACTGGTAAGGAGAGTACATATTTAACTGTACTGTATTGATATGTTTTTGCACAAGAGAGATCTGTTAGTTTAATTTAGTTTTGTGGGTCACCATTGTGCTGGAGAGTAGAGTCTGTGCTTCAGTCAATGATGAGCCACAAACACTGATGTTTTGCTGCTTTATTTAAAGACAGTAACTGTGTGTTTGCTGATGCAGTGATAGTCACTTTAGTACATGTGTGCTAATGATGATCAACAAAGATTTCAGTAAAAGTCATGTCATGGTTGGTTTTCTTATTACACTTTAAGTGTTTGCTCTTTTAAATTAAGATTTATTTATTTTATAATGGACTCAAATGAAATAAATTCACTGTACTAACACCATATAAGCACTACTTCTTTGAAAACTCATGGTTTGAAGCAATCGGTTTCCAAAATGAAATGAGTTACCACATGGTATAATAACAGTAACATACTGTAACAATGAAGAGCTGTAAATTAACGGTAGGAAGCTGTAAATTAACAGTACAATGCTGGCACCACAGCTGCCAGTAGATTACTGTTATTTTACAGTGCAATTTTTTACAGTGTAATGTGCCTCACAGGTGTTTATCGGTTAGGATTAAGGGTAGATGTAGGGAGGACTTTATTGTCCCAATAAGGCAGCATCTATTTAAAGGATTAGTTCACTTTCAGAACAAAAATATTCATCCAAGATATTCATGTCTTTCTTTCTTCAGTCGTAAAGAAATTATGTTTTTTGAGGAAAACATTTCAGGATTTCTCTCCATATAGTGAACTTTTATTGGTGCACATGAGTTTCCAAAATGCAGTTTAAATGCAGCTTCAAAGGGCTCTAAACGATCCCAGACAATGAAGAAGGGTCTTATCTAGCAAAACGATTGGTTATTTTCTAAACAAATTCACAATTTATATACTTTTTACCCAAAAATGCTGGTCTTGTCTCATCTCTGCGATGTGACAATGTGTGATTCCTTTGACGAATTGAAAGTTCTGAAATAGAAATCTTTTGCAACATTATAAATGCCTTTATCATCACTTTTGATCAATTTAAAGCATATCCATTATATAGTGTATAATGTTACAAAAGCTTTTTTATTTCAGATAAATGCTGATCTTTGGGTCTTTCTATTCATCAAAGAATCCTGAAAAAATCTACTCAACTGTTTTAAATATTGATAATAATAGTAATGTTTCTTAAACGGCAAATCAGCATATTAGAATGATTTCTGAAAGATTGTGTGACACTGAACACTGGAGTAATGATGCTGAAAATTTAGCTTTGATCACAGGAATAAATTACATTTTAAAACATATTCAAAAAGAAAGAAGTTAAATGCAGACTTGGTGAACGGAAGAAACTTCTTTAAAAAAACATTAAAAATCTTACTGTTCAAAAACTTTTGACTGGTGGTGTTTCTGCCACTAGTGCAAATAGCTGCTGCAACAACTAATCTTTTACATACTGTAAATCACAATTTCATTTTTATTGTGGCTCTCTCTTTCTCTCAGATGTATAACACAATGAGCAGGCCGCTTCCCCGTCGTTTTGTGCTTCCTCTCAACATCAGCAGTGAAACCCCACTGGAACAAAACCTCAACACACGTCCTGACAGCACCGCTACCGCTGTGTGCCGTACCAAAAATCAGGTGTTGTCTTTATGCTGGCTATGTATATCTCTGAAAGTTGCTCATTCTGAACTTTGGGTTTCCTTCGAAGCCCTCCAAGTACATATTTTACAGTTAAAAAAAATTGGGGTAAGACTTTTATTTAGCAAGGATGCATTCATTTGAATTCTGAAGGATCATGCAACACTGAAGACTGGAATAATGGCTGCTGAAAACACTGGAATAAACCGAATTTGACCATTTATTAAAACAGAAAAAGTTCTTTTTAATTTATTTGTAGTAATATGTCACAATAGTGTGTTTTACTGTATTGTTGATCAAATAAATGCAGTCTTGATGAGACATATGTGACCCTGGACCACAAAACCAGTCTTAAGTCGCTGGGGTAATTTGTAGCCATAGGCAAAATACATTGTATGAGTCTAAATTATTAATTTTTATTTTTTATGCCAAAAATCATTAGGATGTTAAATAAAGATCATGTTCCATAAAGACATTTTGTAAATTTCCTACAGTAAATATGCCAAAACTTAATTTTTGAAAAGTAATGTGCATTGCTAAGAACTTCATTTGGACAACTTTAAAGGCAATTTTCTCAATATTTTTATTTTTTTGCAGCCTCAGATTACAGATATTCAAATAGTTGTATCTCAGCTAAAATTGTGTAATATCCTAACAAACCATACATCAATGTAAAGCTATTTTATTCAGCTTTCAGATAATGTATAAATCTAAATTTCGAAAAATTGACCCTTATGACTGGTTTTGTGGTCCAGGGTCACATATTTCAAAGACATAAAAAAATCTTACCAACCCCAGAGGCTTAGACTTGGTGTATCGAGTAGAGATCTTAGTATCTTTATTTGCCCTAAATAACATTGTTTACATACATACATAACACAAAAAGTGCATTTGTGTGTTGGAGAGCCTTTATCTAGTTTAGGACTGCAAATTGTCTCTCTCTCTCAGGTGTTTTGCACATTTGAGGATCTCCATGGTGAAGACCTGAAAGACTACGGTGGCTTAGAGTTTCCACACATTAACTACGCCAGATATAACACCAAACCTTATAGATACTACTATGGCTGTGGCTTCCGTCACCTAGTGGGTGACTCCCTAATTAAGATGGATCTGGAAAGCAAAAAGCTCAAGGTGAGATCAAATTAATGACTGATACCAACAGTATTCACATTTACCATGAACAAAATAATGCCACAAAAATCTAATATACACTGAACAAAAGTATAAACGCAACACTTTTGTTTTTGCCCCCATTTTTCATGAGCTGAACTTAAAGACTTTTTCTATGTGCACAAAAGGCCTATTTCTCTCAAATATTGTTCACAAAGGCTACTTCTACATTAATCTGGATACATTTGAAAACTGAGTTTTCGTTTTGAAACGCTCTGTCCACACTAGCTGTTTTTAAGCATTTTCCAAAACTTTCTCATCCACATTGAAGCGTAGGAAAACGCTAAATTCGCCTTATTGCGCATGCGTAAAGCCTCCAAAAACTCACTGAGATTATACAGACAGAATAGGCATATTAAGTTTTCACGGAATTCTTCTGGCAGAATCATTTTATTTATAGATATCTCATCATTCACTGACGCATCCATGTCGTGCTCACTCATATTTGATCTAAAAAGCAGCTGTCGTCATGTTTTGCCACAGGAGTCAGGACAGCAGCAACTGTAAATTTTCACCATTTTAGGACTGTAATATGAAGAGTGTACAAGGTAAATCTCTTTAGCAGCAGTGACAGTGAATAGCACATAATCTATTGGTACAATATGCATCACATGACTAAATACGCGTCATTGTTTTCAAAACCCTCTGTTTTCACAGTCCACACTACAATGTGAAAACACCATTTTCAAATTAATTCACTTTAGAGAGCATTTTCAAAAAGTTTTGTTTTCCTTGACAAAAACGCTGTCTCAGTGCCGACGGAAGGCCAAAACACAGAGAAAAATATGCGTTTTCAAACAAAAACATTAGTGTGGACATGGCCTCAATCTGTGTTAGTAAGCACTTCTTTGTCGAGATAATCCATCCACCTCACAGGTGTGGCATATCAAGATGCTGATTAGACAGCATGATTATTGCACAGGTGTGCCTTAGACTGACCACAATAAAAGGACACTCTAAAATGAGCAGTTTTACTGCATTTGCCTCACGCAGTGCAACACATCTCCTTTGCATAGAGTTGATCAGGTTGTTGATTGTAGCCTGTGGGATGTTGGTCCACTCCTCTGCAATGGCTGTGCGAAGTTGCTGGATATTGGCAGGAACTGGAACACGCTGTCTTATACGCTGATCCAGAGCATCCCAAACATGCTCAATGGGTGACATGTCCAGTGAGTATGCTGGCCATGCAAGAACTGGGTTGTTTTCAGCTTCCAGGAATTGTGTACAGATCCTTGCAACATGGGTCCGTGTTTTATCATGCTGCAACATGAGCTGATGGTCGTGGATGAATGGTACAAAAATGGGCCTCAGGATCTCGTCACGGTATCTCGGTATATAATAAAATGCACCTGTGTTCGTTGTCCATAAAATATGCCTGCCACATCCCCAGCACCACCATGGGCCACTTGATCCACAATGTTGACAAATGGCTCACCCACATAACGCCATACACACTGTCTGCCATCTGCCCTGTACAGTGAAAACCGGGATTCATCCGTGAAGAGAACACCTCTCCAAAGTGCCAGACGCCATCGAATGTGAGCATTTGCCCACTCAAGTCGGTTACGACGACGAAATGCAATCAGGTCGAGACCTCGATGAGAATGATGAGCATGCAGATTTCTGACAGTTTGTGCAGAAATTCTTTGGTTATGCAAACCAATTGTTGCAGCATCTGTCTAGGTAGCTGGTCTCAGACAATCTTGGAGGTGAAGATGGTGGATGTGGAGGTCCTGGGCTGGTGTGGTTACACGTGGTCTGCGGTTGTGAGGCCGGTTGGATGTACTGCCAGATTCTCTGAAACACCTTTGAAGACGGCTTATGGTAGAGAAATGAACATTCAATTTCTCTGGTGGACATTCCTGCGGTCAGCATGCCAATTGCACGCTCCCTCAAAACTTGCAACATCTGTGGCATTGTGCTGTGTGATAAAACTGCTCATTTTAGAGTGGCCTTTTATTGTGGCCAGCCTAAGACACACCTGTGCAATAATCACACTGTCTAATTAGCATCTTGATATGCCACACCTGTGAGGTGGATGGATTATCTTGGCAAAGGAGAAGTGCTCATTAACACAGATTTAGGGCCCTATCATACACCCGGCGCAATGTGGCGCAAGGTGCAGCGCAAGTGTGTTTGCTAGTTTAAGTCCGACGCAGTTCGCATTTTCCCGTCCAGCGCCGCGTCGTTTAATTAGCAAATGCATTTGCGCCCGTTTGTGCGCCCATGGGCCTGCTGGTCTAAAAAAGAGGTGTGTTCGGGCGCATTGTTGGCGTGTTGCCATTTTGAGGAACTGAAAATAGACTGCACCATAGACCAACTCAAACCTGGTTTAAGTCTAAAGTCAATGGCGGAATATATATATATATATATATATATATATATATATATTTTTTTTTTTTTTTTGTTAAGTAAAGAGCGCATTGGTAGATCATGCGCCTCTGGACAGGTCCACAACACGCGTTCACTTTGCTTATTACACACAGGGATGCGCATCACACAAACATGCCAAATATTAAAAACAAAAGGATTACAGTGTAAAACAATATTATTGTGTAGGCTACATCAATATAAAAATGTAATGATGGATAGCTACTGCGTGTAGTAGAATTAGGCGACCTATTTGCAGTTCAGCCTATTAGTGCTTATAATGATGAATGAAATTGGCTAATTAATTGAACAATCGTGCCAATACACACACATATATATTAACTGACTCCTCGCACGGAGCTACTTGAAAGCCTGCATCCAACGCAGACGAATGAAATATTGGCCACTTAACAGGTCATTTCAGCAAAACATCACTCGTTGAACTCCTCAGTTTACTGAGGAGCGCAACTCGCTCTTAAAGGGAATGGGAGATGAGACTCTGATTGGTTTATTGCACGTTACGCCCAAAAAACACCCCTTACTTATTAAGAGAATAGGGACAACCCATTTCGACTATGCGCCCGGGCGCACGGACCGTTTTCCCGTCGTTAAATTAGCAAAAGTGGATCTGGACACGCCCTGAGCGCACCTGCGCCGTGCGCTTTACACTTTGCGTTTAGATCATTAAAATAGGGCCCTTAGACAGATTTGTGAACAATACTTGAGAGAAATAGGCCTTTTGAGTACATAGAAAAAGTCTTAGATCTGAAAAATGGGGGCAAAAACAAGTGTTGCGTTTATAATTTTGTTCAGTGGATGACAAATTTTCTAGTCCACTTGGCACACAATGTTAAGCATGTTTGTATGTTTGCTAAATAAATTGATTTACAGGTATGGCGCCAGCCTGATCTCTACCCATCAGAGCCAATCTTCGTTCCCTCACCCAACGCTGAGGAAGAGGATGATGGAGTCATCCTGTCTGTGATCATCACACCAGTTAAGGTACAAAACAGCCCTGAAAATACATTTCTAGCTCTATAATTTACCAGCTTTATAAGAAATTGAAACATGTTGATAAAAGGCAGTTGAGAAATGATTAAACTGCATAACGTTTATCAATGCATCTTTTGTCTTAACCCCTAATTTCTCTTCTCTCTGCAGGATAAGAGTACATTTCTTTTAGTCCTAGATGCCAAAACTTTTGAAGAGCTCGGAAGAGCCGAAGTGCCTGTCAACATTCCTTATGGATTCCATGGAGTCTTCAACTCCGGTGCATGAAGCTCTTTGGATCTCTCCAACAAAATAACAACAAATGACAAGTAGCTCTTCAAAATGGTTACCACACTTTTGAAAACATGAGACTAGCAGAACAATGTTTCTGTGAAATCAGCCCAAAGAGACCCTCCACATATCAACAACATAAGGAAAAGACACCTTAACTAACATTCAACAGATACGGTAGAATTAAGAATGAACAACTTAACCATTTTTACTTTACACATTACTATTTGGTGTTCAGAAACTTGGCCCACTCAGCAGTGATATAATGAGGAGGAAGTAGAATGGATACTATCATTTCTAAACAGCAGCAGAAAATCTATTGTTTGTATTGAACAATAAGAATAATAAGATTGCAGAGGGAGATCTGCAAACATTGGGTTTGTTTTTGGCTCCTGCATTTTGAAGACCTGTCAGAATGTAATGCAGGCTGTTATTTATGGGAAGAAAAACAGCTTGTTGAATTCTGTGGGTCCGAAAGAGGATGGAAATCGTAATGTAACACTAAATTATGGGTTTTGGTGCTAAAAACATTATGGCGAACCGCAGGGGAAAACACTACAAAAATAAAAATAAAAAAATTACATGACCGCTTTAAAATGAGCAATATGACCGTGTTGAAAACACAGACATATATGATTTCTATATGTGATCCTGGACCACAAAACCAGTCTTAAGTCGCTGGGGTACATTTGTAGCAATAGCCAAATACATTGTATGGGTCAAAATGATTGATTTTTATTTAATGCCGAAAATCATTAGGATATTAAGTAAAGATCATGTTCCATATATACATCAAAACTTAATTTTTGATTAGTAATATGCATTGCTAAGAACTTCATTTGCACAAATTTAAAGGTGATTTTCTCAATATTTTGATTTTTTTGTAGATTTTCAAATAGTTGTATCTCGGCCAAATATTGTCCTATCCTAACAAAACCAAACCATACATCAATGGAAAACCTATTTATGCAGCTGTGAAATGATGTATAAATCTCAATTTCAAAAAATTGACCCCTATGACTGGTTTTGTGGTCCAGGGTCACATATACATTTTTTCTTTTCTTGATTATTTTCTTTTTGTTTTCTGTTTTTTTGTATCGTGTACCACAATATGAAACATTTGCAATGTTTGCAATTTATTTTATTTGCTTAGTATAGTATCAGCTATACATTGCATGTTTCATATGAAGCTTATTTCTTTTGCTGTAAAACAAATGTGAACATACCACTAAATGTGAATGTGAGCATGGTTAATATGGTTAATATTTTCTAGTAGGATTTTTACTTCCTTAAATGAAAAAACAAGCATTGAATGTTAAAAAAAGATAATCCACAGAAGTGCCATGACAACAATAATTAATACTGACAACAGATTATTTTGGTTAAATGACAGAAAATAATCATCAAACAGCACACGTGTCATGATGTATTCATTTTCTACCTCTTTGTGAAGTGATCTTTTAAAGAGCTGCTTCTCTCATGCATTATGCCTTTTAAACTTTATACAACAGTTTCTACATATGTTTCATTATACATTGTTTTAATCGTTTTTTAATTGTAACTTGATCACAATGGCTGTGATAAATATTTGTACACAATACTTGTATACTATCTGCTGCATGGTTTAATTCATACAGTCCACTTTTATAAAAACATGCAAATGGTGTCCAATGTTCAGTATTTTCCACAACATTTCACATTCTAATGGAAATCTTGGTATCATAAACATAAGACCGCAATGCTTTTCATGTCCACTAGGCAGCAGCAGATACTCATAGCAGCCTGAGTTTAGTTATAAACCCTATGTAAAAACAAACAAATGCATTCATTCTCTAAAACAAACTATATATTTGAAATACAGGTTACACTTTATTTCAAAGTACAGTTCTCACTATAACTAACTACTAACTTTGAGATTTACCTGAATTAACTCCTAATTACCGCTTATTTATAGTTAGTAAGATAGTTGTTAAGTTTAGGCAAGGATGTAGAATATGCTCATGCTGAATATGTCTTAAAAGTACTAATAAACAGCTAATATGCTAATAATGTGCATGCTATTAAGCAACTAGTTTATAGTGAAAACCAGTCCCTATAGTAAAGTGTTAACAAAATACATTTAGTAACCAGCTGTGTGTTCAGACAGTTCATATAGACACTTTCAGTGAGTGTGTAATGTGTGGTAATGATTTTGAATAATGTTCTGTCATTAATGAATAACTACACAGGAACAAATGACTAATGCACATTCTAGTAACTACTATTGACTAAATAGAAACTCTGATTAATGAAATAGTAAGCATTAGCGTTCAGTTGAAAATGGTAGTTGACTATTAATCAGTAACTACTGTGTTAAGAGCTACTGTATACAGGTTCATACAGTTGAAGTCAAAAGTTTGCATTAGGAGCCGGGGGGTGAAAACTTTTTGAATATGAAGACTTATTTTGTCTTTTGGAAAACATGTAAGTATCTTCTGTAGCTTCTGAAGGGCAGTACTAAATGAAAAAAATATGATATTTAGGCAAAATAAGAAAATCTTCATTTTGTTCAAAAGTTTTCACACCCCGGTTCTTAATGCCACATTTCTCCTTCTGGAGCATCAGTGAGTGTTTGAACCTTCTTTAATAGTTGCATATGAGTCCCTCAGTTGTCCTCAGTGTGAAAAGATGGATCTCAAAATCATATAGTGACTGTTGGAAAGGGTTCAAATACACAAAAATGCTGAAAAAACTTTTTTTTTTTTTCGAAAATCTTCGATTTTCTGAAGAACAGCAGGCAGTTTAATTGTTCAGGACAGTGGCAGCTGGTGCTAATAACATTTTTTTGTGGGGGCACAAGCAAACTGAATCACACTGTTAATGCAGGCAGCAGGACTGAATCATGAAATAAGATACCAAATCAGTGAATTTGAGTTTGGATGTATTATCAGTAAAGTAATCATTTAAAAAAAAAAAAAAAAAAAGTAATTTATATGAATGTGATTCAGAGATGAAGGCCATAATACTAATGTTGTCCACATGAGGGAGCCACAGGATAGATATAGATATCCTATTTATCACAGGATAAATAGCCTTAATAAAAAATTGCATATAAATTAATTTTCATAAAGTTTATTAAAGCTCAATATAACTGTTATGCAAAAACTGTAAATACTAAATACCTATAGACCATTTGAATTTTTTAAAACCTAATTATAGTGGTATTGACAAAATATTTGTCAAGTTGTCAGACATAACTGAATGTATGTCCAATTAAAAAAGTAACACTATATTTTATCTATTTTAATATTGTGCATACAATAATGCTTACATAAAGACTCAACATTTATTTGAAAAGAAACGTCCATTGTGTAACTGCATCATCTACACAAGCCATTGTGCTTGGACCCAGATGATCGCCTCAAGTTAAACTGCATTGTTTCAGTTACTTTCTGTGGGGTTGCCCACAACTCTTCATTGACAGGACTTTGAAATAATAAAGAAGGAAAACAATAAAAGGCATGACTTACATCACATCTAGCGAGCAAACACCATCTAAGCTCCATGATCCATATTTTTTTTTTTTTTTTTTTTGTCTGCGCAGTAGAGTTTCATTTGGAGCCAGGGTCTACGCAGTGGAGTTTCGTTTGGAGCTAGAGTCTGCGCAGTAGAGTTTTGTTTGGAGCTAGAGTCTGCGCAGTAGAGTTTTGTTTGGAGCTAGAGTCTGCGCAGTAGAGTTTCGTTTGGAGCTAGAGTCTGCGCAGTAGAGTTTCGTTTGGAGCTAGAGTCTGCGCAGTAGAGTTTTGTTTGGAGCTAGAGTCTGCTCAGTAGAGTTTTGTTTGGAGCTAGGGTCTGCGCAGTAGAGTTTTGTTTGGAGCTAGAGTCTGCGCAGTAGAGTTTTGTTTTTGAGCTAGAGTCTGCGCAGTAGAGTTTTGTTTGGAGCTAGGGTTTGCGCAGTAGAGTTTTGTTTGGAGCCAGAGTCTGCGCAGTAGAGTTTTGTTTGGAGTTAGAGTCTGTGCAGTAGAGTTTCGTTTGGAGTTAGAGTCTGCACAGTAGAGTTTTGCATTTGAGCTAGGGTCTGCGCAGTAGAGTTTTGTTTGGAGCTAGGGTCTGCGCAGTAGAGTTTTGTTTGGAGTTAGAGTCTGTGCAGTAGAGTTTCGTTTGGAGTTAGAGTCTGCACAGTAGAGTTTTGCATTTGAGCTAGGGTCTGCGCAGTAGAGTTTTGTTTGGAGCTAGGGTCTGCGCAGTAGAGTTTTGTTTGGAGTTAGAATCTGTGCAGTAGAGTTTCGTTTGGAGCTAGAGTCTGCACAGTAGAGTTTTGCATTTGAGCTAGAGTCTGCACAGTAGAGTTTTGTTTGGAGTTAGAGTCTGTGCAGTAGAGTTTTGTTTTTGAGCTAGAGTCTGCGCAGTAGAGTTTTGTTTTTGAGCTAGGGTCTGCGCAGTAGAGTTTTGTTTGGAGCTAGAGTCTGCGCAGTAGAGTTTTGTTTTTGAGCTAGAGTCTGCGCAGTAGAGTTTTGTTTTTGAGCTAGAGTCTGCGCAGTAGAGTTTTGTTTGGAGCCAGAGTCTGCGCAGTAGAGTTGTGAGGTGGAGCCGTGGTCTAATCAAATCAAAGTCTCGCCCAAATTTGAAAGATCACAATCATGACACCACACCCTGTTTTTATAGCAGCAAGTAACTCTCTAAAAGCAAACTTTTTAGAAAAATTAACACTTAAACATAAATGAGCATTATAAGAACTACCTCAAATGATAAGCCCCATTGGTTCAGGACAAACAAGGGACAAACAGTATTAAGAATTCAGCATATATACTTTTGAACTGGGTAATTTTGATAAATTCATCTATTGTCTTATGTGAAATATCTTACTCAGGTCAGTATGAAATAAAAAAATAACATGCATTTTGTATGATCCATCTTATTTTGGTAAAATAATGAACATTTTGCAAATTCTGCAAGGTGTACGTAAATTTTCAACTTCAACTGTAATTAACGTGAACAAAGCAAAATGTAAAACTAATTCTAAAGTGAAGGTCATGGTAATCCTCTAGTGGTCATTTAAGAATTTCCAAATCCTTTAGAAGGGATTTCTAATTATTTGGAGCAGTATTTTAAAGTGAATAACATGATAAGTCTCTATAATGACTGAAATCATTGCAAGCTTTTGAGGGATTTGCAGTTTTGGATTGTAATCAAGTGTTACTAGATGCTTCTAAAGGAATTGCTGATTATTTGGATCAGTATTCTAAGGTGAAAATCATGGTAACCCACTAGTAATGACTCAAGTGTTACCAAAATCTGTCTGAAGGAATTACTTTCCAAAAACCTCATGACTTCTGTCACTGCTATGGAGTTATCATGATCTTCACCTTAGAATACTGATCCAAATAATTAGCAATTCCCTTAGAAGGATCTAGTAACACTTGTGTCATTACTATCCAATACTGTACAAATCCCTCAAAAGCTTACAATGATTTCAGTCATTATAGAGAGTTATCATGTTATTCACTTTAGAATACTGATCCAAACAATGTGTAATCCTTTCTGAAGGATTTGAAAATTTTTTAATCATTATTAGTGGGTTACCAATACCTTCACTTTAGAATTAATTGTACATTTCGCACTATTCACATTAATTATGAACAGTGCTGGGTAAAGTTACTTTTAAAAGTAGTGCATTACAATATTGCGTTACTCCGTAAAAAAGTAACTAATTATGTTACTTAGTTACTTTTTATGAAAAGTAATGTGTTACAACGCAGGGATCCACAATGTAATGTGTTACATTACTTTTGCGTTACTTTTTAAATCTGGGCAGGGCTTGCTTGTTTGTTTTTAATATAAAAATGCTCAATTCTTAGCAAATGTAAAAGCCCTTTCACACCAAAATGAAATTAAGTGAATAAGGCTAAGGCTAAAGGAAAATTATATTCACGTCTGTACAGTTCAACACTCTTCAGCAATGAGGAAAAAAAGCACAAATGTTAGTTAATATAAAGTAAGATTAGCTTATTAGTACACTGCAAAAAATGCTTTATATTCTTATTTTCTAGACAAGTAAAAATTATTGTTTTGTTTTTTTCTGAAAACAAGTCAAAATTAAGTGTGTTTTTGCTTGAAACAAGCAAAATAATCTCCCAACAGGGTAAGCAAAATAATCTTGTTTTCTGTTTTAAATAATTGCTTATTTATTTTTATTTTTATTAATTATTTTGCTTGTTCTAAGCAAAAACTCACTTAATGTTGACTTGTTTTTTTTTCTGAAAATAAGAAAATAATTATTTACTAGAAAAATCCTTCCTGATTTAAGAATTTGTTGATATTTTGGCTGGAAACAAGACAAAAAAAATCGAAGAAAAGTATTTTTGCAGTGTACGTTTGTATTGGATCATCAAAGGTCAGCAGCAAAGACATACATTCATAAATTGGGATTAAATACATAAAGAAAACAAAAAGCAACTCAGATATTTTCTTGGAAATGAAAAAGTAATGCATTACTTTACTAGTTACTTGAGAAAGTAATAATATTACGTAACTTAGGTAATGTTACCCCCAACAATAATTTATGAACCTGTATACAGTAGATCTTAGGAGTTCTTTGGGAAATAGAAAACAGTAGTTGCTGATTAGCTACTACTTTTACATACCATTTCATTAATCAGAGTTTCTGTTAGTTAATAGTAGTTACCAAAGCACTCGTTTGTTCCTGTGTAGTTATCTATTAATGACGGAGCGGTGCGTATATGTGTTCTTGCGTATGAATATCTCTGTGGCTCGGCTAAATTGGGAGCTCTCAGATTTCCCCTAATCCCTGCACATCAAACAGCAGGCAGAGCAGAGCAGATGCAGACAGACAGAGGCACTGCTCTCTTGTGGTATCTCGACCTGCCGGATCTTCTTTCCCCGTACACAGTGCTGTTATTGTCCCTGTATCTGTATGTGTGTTTGTGTGAGAGACACAGCATAGGTTGTTTGTCCCCGTGTCTCTCCAGCCCTCTCTTTTTTTTGGTTTTAAACACCGTTCTGACTGGTAGCGACCCGTGGATGCAGATGCTTTTGTTTACCCACGTCTTTCTAGATAAACGCATATAACAGAAATGCACAAGTAACTAAAAATACAGAATGACTGACTGATTAACTGAGCGAATGACGGACTGAATGAATGAGTAAATGAATGAATGAATGATGGAAAGCAGCGGCGGGACGTAAACCAATACACTAACCAGGTGGTGGCCACAACAAAGACAGCTGTGTGTGTGTGTGTGTGTGCGCGCCTTGTTGCCCTGCAAATCCCACTCAGACACCTGCACTCAAAGCTTCCCGCTGCTGAACCTCCACTTCAAACAACTACCGACACATCGAGCGGAAACAAATATCTACGGAGAGGGGGAACAAAAGGCGGAGAAATCGGATTTCTGCAAAACTTTCCGAACACAAGCCACTCTGATCTTACAACACAAGAAAGCTACTGCAGGCACTTGTACTGAAATGTCTTCATTTATAGCTTTGATTGCTAGCAGAATGTGAAATAAAAACAAGAAATGCATCTTAAATGTTAAAATCACCTCCGTATGACTAGATGACAGTTCAAAACGCCAGATGTGAAGTATTAGTTCACTCTTCAGGACTGTCCAGTGGTTCTGCAGATACTAGCTGGCGTTTATAAACCACTGTAAGACTGTAAGATAACTGCTTATTAATTGCTTTGAGAATATAATGTAAAAAGCAATGCTGCAGAGAGAATGCAATACACTAGCAGTCAAGTTTTTTTGACTACAAGAATATTTTCAGTGTTTTAAATCTCTTCTGCTCACCAAGCCTGCATTTATTTGATCCAGAATACAGCAAAAGCCGTAATATTGTGCAATATTTTTTACTATTTAAAATAACTGCTTTGTATTTGAATATATTTTAAAATGTAATTTAGTCCTGTGGTCAAAGCTACATTTTCAGCATCATTACTCTGTTAAAACTCTGTTAATGTTTAAATACTAAAAATGTATATTAAAAAAAAAAAAAATGTTTTAGCTATACTTTGGATCAAATAAATGCAGGCTTGGTGAGCAGAAGAGACTTTTTAACCCTTTTTTATCATGCACAAACTTAAACTGTTATAATTCATGAATGAAAATATTTTGTAATATGATTTTGATGTCCATTTTCCATGGAAATGCAATGTCTGATTTTAAAATGGTTTTCAAAGGATGAATTTGGAGATTTTAAGTTTTCTACTAATGTATAATTTCTTATGATTTCTAAAGTGTGATAGGGAAAAAGGCAATGAAGAAAGTCTTTTTGTGATAAAGGTCAGAACTCCTGTTATGATGTAAATTTTTTGAGGTGCACTCTTGTCATAAATTAATCTATCACTTTTCCCACACAAAACAGTGATTGATGAACAGTCAAATATCTATTTAGGAGTCTTAGACCTTTCCAACGATATGTACTTTGTCATGATTAGATTAGGATTTATTTGTAAAATGGTAAAGTCAACTTGTGATGGTGACAGTTAAAGATTAAAATGTTAAAAATCTTACTGTCCAAAAACTTTTGACTGGTAGTGTAAATATGATTCATATGAATATGAACCAAAAAATGATGATTCTATTAGAAAAATAAATAAAACCTGGTTCAAAAGTTGTATATTTGTAATTACAAAATAATATCTTCTAATTCACAAGCTTCTTAGATAGCTTCTTCTTCGCCTCCTTGCTTTACAATTGTTGTTTCATCTTTAACTAACTTTCTGTGAAAATTATAAAAGGCACTAAATACATAATAAGTTAACTTTAAACCAAAGCCAGAGTTAAGAAGCTTAGTTAAATGTCTCACACCTTGACGTTGGTAAGAATTTTTAAAAAATAATCTTTTATGCTCACCAAGGCTGTATTTGAACAAAAAAAAATCAATAAAACTTACTACTGTGAAATGCTGTTAGATTAGACTCCACATTTGATTAGATTTACTGCATTTTTGATCAAATGCAAATGATAAAAATAGAAAATAACTTTAAAATGTATTTAATTGATGTGACAGCAGCCATTACTCCAGTCTTCAATGTCTTTCAGATCCTTCAAAAATCATTCTATTTGTTATTCTTATTGTTTTTAAGAAGATTTACAATGCACTAATTTAGCATACATGTTTTTATAGACCAGTTTTTTACGAGATGTAACAGGGGGTCTCTCTGCTTCATCTCACATATCCACCAGAAAAAGGTTGAAGACTGAAGATGTGTCCTGTGTCTTACAATTTGTGCCAGATCACGAGGACAGGAAATGAGAGTGTTTGCAGCTTAAAATCCTCCAAAGAGAGTCTATAGGTGTTCCATCCGTTTTGTCGACAACAAACATCTTTGAAGTCTGGAGAGCTGATACAGGGGAAACTTGTTTAACTGCAAGCATATGAATTGGTTAGGGCTGTCACGATTACTCCATTCAATTCAAGTAATCAAATTAACTTAAATACTAAAAGTGGTGCACTCCACAGACGAGAATCCATGAAAGGCAGTATCAGACCATTTTCCAAGGTTGCAAGATATATTAAACCTATTTAAAAATCATAATAAAGCATAATGCTATTGTGAATTCACAAAAGCTATGATTCAATGTAATATATGTGCTTTAATTATTAACACGTGTCTGTTACACATGTGCATCTCAGAGCGGTTTCGTTCACAGTAAATGCTGCTCCACACAAACTGTTATCATTGACGTGTGGAGTACATCTCAAACTCCATCTCTGCATATTGTTTTGCATTTGTGTTTTTTATAATGCTCATCTGGGAATGCAAAATGCAGCATTTCATCAAACTTGTAAGGTAAATCATTTATAAACTTACGCAAACACATCATCATCTTTCTCAATGTGTTAACTGTTCTTCGCGATTTTAAAATAAAAGAGTTTACACATTTTGATGTCCACATGACCCTGGAGCACAAAACCAGTCATAAGTGGCTGGGGTATATTTGTAGCAAAAGCCAAAAATACATTGTATGGGTCAAAATGATTGATTTTTATTATGCCAAAAATCATTAGGATATTTAAAGATCATGTTCCATGAAGATATTTTGTAAATTTCCTACCGTAAATGTATCAAAACTTAATTTTTGATTAGTAATATGCATTGCTAGAACTTCATTTGGACAACTTTAGAGGCGATTTTCGCAATATTTAGATTTTTTGCACCCTCAGATTCCAGATTTTCAAAAAGCGGTATCTCGGTCAAATATTGTCCTATCCTAACAAACCATACATCAATGAAAAGCTTTTTTATTCCGCTTTCAGATGATGTATAAATCTCATTTTCCAAAAATGGACCCTTATGACTGGTTTTGTGGTCCATGGTCAAATATTCAAGACATTACAGTGGCTGTAGCATTCCTGTAGTAAAGAAATGACCCAATATTAAATATTAAGCGGACATTAGTCACTATTAAACATGGATTAGATTGTGCTGTAAAATGTAAAAACAATCGTCAGGCTGTTGGTGCTCTCTACAGTAATTTGTTATAATGCGTAATGTACATATACATTATGTATTTTAACAGTTTTGTGTAATAAAACCATGATTACTTGCTTTTGACACTATTTGAACTAATTATTATTGTCTCATTTCTGTTATATATATATATATATATATATAAAGTCATTTTAAAGGCTATTGTTCACTTAGATCTCTTTTTATTAACACAAAAACATTAAGTATAATTATACGATTACTCGATTAATCGTCAGAATAATCAACATATTGCTAGATAGTGACAGCCCTAGCATTTGTCACTTATCAAAGTAAGCGACAGTCATTTTTAATGTGTACAGAAAACACTTTTGACATTCACATTTTCAAGGATTTCAAAATGACATACTTCGGTAAATCGTGTATGTACTTGTGTACTTTATATTGTATGTCATAAAAACATACTAAAATTTACTAAAAAGGTGACAATAAAACGATTTCCCCAGCGGTACTGAAGCATTTGCCACTTAAATGTTTATGCAAACTTCTACTAAAACAACAAGTAAATACAACGCAACATGAAGTCTAATGCCACACCAAGCCTGAGCTATTAGTCAGCTTCTAAAATAATTTTTCCACATAAACATGGAGTAAACAATACACAACATTAGTCCTTCTGGACATTAAAACAACACACCGCTGCTTAATCATATGTGACCCTGGAGCACAAAACCAGTCTTAAGTCGCTGGGGTATATTTGTAGCAATAGCTGAAAATACATTGTATGGGTCAAAATTATAGGATCATTATTAGGATATTAAGTAAAGATATTTTGTAAATGTGACACTGGAGCACAAAACCAGTCAAAGTGTCATTTTTTTTTTTTTTTAATTGAGTTTTATACATCACCTGAAAGATGAATAAATAAGCTTTCCATTGATGAATGGTATATATATATATATATATATATACACACACTGTATATATGCATACACATGTATATATATGTATATATAAATGATAGCAATGAGACAAGGGAAAGGAAAAGGACAATAATAATTAGTAATAATAATTAATTAATTCAAATAAAGTATCAAAAACAAGTAATCATGGTTTTATTGAACAAAACTGTTAAAATACATAACATATATGTACATTACGCATTATAACAAATTACTGCAGAGGCACCAACAGCCTGACGATTGTTTTTACACTTTACAGCACAATCGAATCCATGTTTAATATTGACTAAAACACATTTAATTCAAATGTCCACTTAATCTTTAATATTGGGCCGTTTCTTTACTACAGAAATGCTACAGCCACTGTAATGTCTTGAATATGTGACTCTGGACCACAAAACCAGTCATAAGGGTCCATTTTGGAAATTGAGATTTATACATCATCTGACAGCTGAATAGAAAAGCTTTCCAATGATGTATGGTTTGTTAGGATAGGACAATATTTGGTCAAGATACAAAAAAATCCAGAACTTGAGGCAAAAAAAAAAAAATTATATATATATATATAGAGAGAGAGAGAGAGAGAGAGAGAGAGAGAGAGAGAGAGAGAGAGAGAGAAACTGCCTTTTAAGTTGTCCAAACGGGTTCTTAGCAATGCATATTATTTATCAAAAATGAAGTTTTGATATATTTACGGTAGGAAATGTACAAAATATCTTCATGGAACATGATCTTTACTTAATAACCTAATGATTTTTGGCATAAAAGAAAAATCAATCATTTTGACCCATACAATGTATTTTTGGCTATTGCTACAAATATATATATCCCAGTGACTTAAGACTGGTTTTGTGCTCCAGGGTCACAAATTTCCTACTGTAAATATGTCAAAACTTAACATGCATTGCTAAGAACTTCATTTGGACAACCCTCAGATTCCAGATTTTCAAATAGTTGTATCTCGGCCAAATATTGTCCGATCCTAACAAACCATACATCAACAGAAAGCTTATTTATTCAGCTTTCATATAATGTATAAATCTCAATTTAAAAAAAAATGACCCTAATGACATCACATATGGTATTACAACTAAACAGGACAACAGGACATTCCAGCACTCTATACTTAACAATAACCCTTTACATCTAGATTTG
The DNA here is from genome assembly GCA_033026305.1 of Cirrhinus molitorella. Classification (NCBI taxonomy): domain Eukaryota; kingdom Metazoa; phylum Chordata; class Actinopteri; order Cypriniformes; family Cyprinidae; genus Cirrhinus; species Cirrhinus molitorella. The sequence continues at coordinate 48,536,096 of CM065119.1, forward strand.
TTGACTTGTATAATGTTAAAAAAATACTGCACTGTTGCATGCACCGTTGATAACACCTACAGCGCACACCTAGAAATGACAACGAAATCTCAGGTAGATATGGACTCTCTCCCTACCATTGTTTTATCCCTTATTTTAACCCATAAAACATGGCTAACATATTAATCAGGTCTTCTAGTGTGGCCCGCTCTCTCGCTGATACCAGAGCTCTCTGATTGGATAATGGAGCTACTTCTCGTAGCCAATAAGAGAGGACTGCACCTTTTTTCTCCTAGCAACAACAGCGACTGTTTCCTTAGAGCAGGACAAACGAACACCCGTAATATTACAATACGAATAATGGGAAGCGCACAGCTTCGCGGAGGAGAATTTCTCTCCTTTCTGCCGTTCAACCCCCGCCGGTTCCTTTGTGGTTCTCCGTCATCCTTCCTCCCTCATCTCAGGCTCATCTCTCGCACTCTTTCTCCTCGTTTTTCTACATTACCTCTGTCTCACTCTTGCTGTATCTCTCTATCCTTCCCACCCCACCCCACCCCCATCTCTCCCTCTCTCTTGGCTGACTGTGAGTCTCTGGTAGGGGCACACAGCCGGCTCCTGTTTCATGCTCTTAAAGGAGCAGCATGTTTTTCGTTTCACTGAAGGACTGTGCAGAGGGATTCTGGGTAACAGCATGCACTCGCTGACCCTGGGAGAGGTTCTGCGCAGGCTGCCGCTGTGGAGCAAACATCCCGCCAAACTCAAACACACACACACACACACACACTCACCTTACACAAACTGCACACTGCCTGGAACGGAGCACAACATTTATTGCCAAAAACATAAATCAGACATACAGCAGTGCAAAAAAAGTATCAGGACATTAAAAATGTATGAATGTCAATGCATTCGATTCAAAATATCAAAATAACAGACGCAATATGAAACAAATAATGACAAAGTTCACTTTTAAAGTTAAAAAGTGAACAAATATATTGTTTAGTTTGAAGCAGTAAACAAGCAAAACAATAAATAAAATACTGTGCACTCTTAAAAATAAAGGTGCTTCATGATGCCATACACTGTAACAGTAAAAACTGTAAAAATGCTACAGTAAAAACCTGTTAAACGGTTAATGGTAAAAGACTGTAAAATTTACAGTGATTTCCAGAAGTCCCTGCATTACATTTTTTTTAAATTTGATGCTTTTTTGTATTTGTATTTCTGTATTTTTGGCTATTGCTACAAATATATATCCCAGGGACTTAAGACTGGTTTTGTGCTCCAGGGTCACAAATATCCTACTGTAAATATGTCCAAACTTAATATGCATCGCTAAGAACTTCATTTGGACAACCCTCAGATTCCAGATTTTCAAATAGCCAAATATTGTCCGATCCAATCTGTTAAAAAAACAGTTAAATGGTTAATGGTAAAAGATTTACAGTGAATAACCCTAAATTGTCATTCCCAGAAATCCCTGCATTACATTTTTTTAATTTGATGTTTTTTTTTTTTTTTTTTTTGTTGAAATAACTATTTTTTTCTTAGTTTTTTCTCAGCAAGTTTGTACCTTAGGGTTGTATGCTACATCTAATGTTGTTAAATGAATGTTTATTGCATTATTTCGGGTTTCATGTGTGTTATCATGATGGTGTTTAGTGTTTGTGTGAATAACACTGTGCACATTCTATGTATGTTAATATTTAAAGGCTGCTTGTGATGGGCTTTAGAGTTCATCATATGACTTTCTCATCACCACCTGGTTTTGGTGGTTATCAGTGATGTACAAAGGTATAAAACAGATTTTAGCTGCCAGTTTTCTACCGTAAATTTCACAGAATTTTTTTTTACAGTGTAGGAGAACCTTTTTTGACTAAATGGTTCCATAAAGAACCTTTAACATCTGAAGAACCTTTCTGTTTCACAAAAGGTTCTTTAGATTATAAAAAGGTAAAAAAGAAACCAAAAATGGTTCTTGTATTGCATCGCTTATTTTTTAAGACAGTATGCATGCATTTGTATATTTTTTATGTACATATAAATACACACACATACATGTATATATTAAAACTAAATATTTATATGTATATATATTTATACCTGTATACAATTTAGATTATAAATAAATATAAATATTAGATTAGATATTAGATTAATATTAGATTAAATAATAGATATAAATCTAAAATATTTGTCCTTAATATATACATGCATGTGTGTGTATTTATATATATATAGATAATAAATATACATAGTACACAAATATATAGTATGTAAACATAAACTTTTATTTTGAATGGGATTAATCACGATTGACAGCACTAAAATTGAGATATAATTTTTGTAATATTTACATAAATGTTTTAAGTAGATGTCATCTACTTTAAAAGAATCAGCTGGTTTTAGTAGATGATGGCAATTCTATAACTTAACATCTATGAACCTGATCATAAAACAAAGTATAATGCAGTAGTTAAACTAAAAAAAATTCTTTTTGTCCTGCAAAGCTTTTAGAATTTTACTTGGAAAACTTTAATTCCGGAGTATGGTGATCAAGTGATATTTCTTGCTTAGGTTGGAAATTAACATTTTATTATCAATTATTTATGTTTAATAAATGAACATTTATTAATAGGTTGAATAAGCATGAAATACAAAAAAAAAAAAAAAATAATAATAATAAAATAATAATAATAATAAAATAAATAAATAAATTTCTTATTAAATATATGTTCACTTTTTGATTATTTCTGATGCCTCTAGTAATTATGTGTCTGATTTATAAATTTACAACCCATTTTGGGTTCATTTTAAGCCAGCCATATTGTAATTTTTAAACAATAGTTGAGTTAGATAAAACTACCAAAAAGGTCGGGTAAAACATTTAACCCAACCGTTGGGTCAAAACATATTTCACCCAGCCCTGGGTTGTATTTTACAGAACATTGTTTATGAGCAGCTAACTTAACCTAAATAGAAAAAAATGTCAGTTAAAATATTAATCTGCTCTCAAAAATGATTGTAGTGCTAAACTTATAAGCCTCTTATGTTTGAGACTAAATAAATGTCTTTCTTTCTGTTAACACGCACCTTTACTTGTATCTTTTATTTAAGGGAAAAAAAGCAACCAAAATATTTGTTTCTTACACATTCATTATTTCGATAGAAACCACACAGTTTCTGTGCATTCATCATGAACTGAAAATATCATAAAGAAAATGTACAAAAAAAGCAAACTGAATGATTAATCATGGATTCACATTGCAACCTAAAATGGAAACTCACTGAATACCAATTAGTCACAAAACCCCGGGGTATTTCCTTGAAATCCTTAAAAACATTGCTTAACCACAACCGGATGAAGACATTTCTAATCTGTGAGTCAAAAAAAGAGGTAAAAATGTAGCTTTTACTAGTAATTAAATTTGTTTTTAAGTATATGTGGTATCAATTCCATGTTGATTCATTCATTCCTGCAGCGTGACACCTCCCACATATTAGAAACGGAAATTTTTAGCATTAATACACATCCAAAAAAATAGTTTTTTTGTGTGGACGTTAGTACACAGGAGACTTGCAGTGATCAACCTTCTGTGAAAATAGCTTAATAATGTGAAGCGTCCTGCTGTTTGACTGCAGTGTCTCACCATTTACCATACTACAGTCTAAAATTTTATTTATCTAATGCTCATAATGCGTGCAGATTTAAGTTATAATAGCATTTACGAAACTACATCAAATATAGATCATAAAACTTATGAAAATTTACTAGATTCGCTGGAACATTAACCCTTTAACTCTCACTCCTATTTTTAAACATAGACAAGAAAAAATAGTATTCAAACTTAAATGTGTAGAATTCATGGATGAAATTATTTTGTAATATGATTTTGATGTACATTTTCTATGGTGACGAAAATGGTTTTCAAAGGATGAATTTTGAGATTTTAAGTTTTCATCTGATATGTAAGTTCTTCTGAAGTGTGAAGGCAACGAAGAAAGTCTTTTTTGACAAAGGTCAGAACTAGATTTTTGAGATGCACTCATAAATTAATATAATACTATTTATTATATTTAGGGATGCACCAGTTGACCGGCCATAAATCGGAACCGGACGGTTTTTGCTTATTTTGCTTTTTCCCTTTTTTTTACGGACGATTTTTCCGTAAGTGCGTCCGCGTGCACATACTATTTGTAGGTCCGTTTTATAATAACGAAAACAATACCTTACAAATAAAAGGAAGCTGGTTTTTACGATCAGAAATTCCTTAAAACATAAAACCCCTGCAAACTTTCTGTTAAAGGATCAGAGAAAACCCGACCGATTTCATTAGAGATTGCAACATTTTGTAATAATTTATTTTTATAGCCTTGGTTTGGTTGGTTTTTTATTTGGTTTTATTTATTTTCGCTGGTAAAGACAATTTTTTTCTTTAAACCAAAATTAAAAATGAACACAAATGCTGAATGCTGATTAAGAACATCTTTGTTTGGGATGTTGAATGTGTTTTGATTGTGTTGTTTTGACTGTGGAACTATGCAGTTGTTGCCTTTAAAATGACATGGTTACAGTTAATGTTTTCCAGTTTATAGTTTCAACCATGAAACTGCTGAAAATGCAGCATTACTGCACAGTTACTGCTGTTAAATACCAAATAAACACCTTGTTTATGTATACATTCATTTCATTCTTTTTTTTTATTTCATTTTATTTTATTTTATTTTTTGCTTGTTAAAAAAAAAAAAAAAAAAAAATCGGTATCGGCCATGAAAAATCAACGTCGTGCATCACTAATTATATTTATTGTATATATTATATTTAATTAATAAATATTTTTCCTACATAATTTATAACACAAAAAAAGGTAAAATATTGGTTAGAGTGTGTTCAACCTTTCCAACAATATATTTTCATATAATTCATGGATGAAAACATTTTGTAATATGATTTTGATGTACATTGTCCATGGTAATATAATGTGTGATTTTAAAATGGTTTTTAAGGATGAATTTTGAGATTTGAAGTTTTAAAATAATGCAATCTGTGATTTTAAAATGGTTTTCAAGGATGAATTTTGAGATTTTAAGTTTTAAAATAATGCAATGTGTAATTTTAAAATGGTTTTCAAGTAAGAATTTTGAGATTTGAAGTTTTAAAATAATGCAATCTGTGATTTTAAAATGGTTTTCAAGGATGAATTTTGAGATTTTAAGTTTTAAAATAATGCAATCTGTGATTTTAAAATGGTTTTCAAGGATGAATTTTGAGATTTGAAGTTTTAAAATAATGCAATGTGTAATTTTAAAATGGTTTTCAAGTAAGAATTTTGAGATTTGAAGTTTTAAAATAATGCAATCTGTGATTTTAAAATGGTTTTTAAGGATGAATTTTGAGATTTGAAGTTTTAAAATAATGCAATGTGTAATTTTAAAATGGTTTTCAAGGATGAATTTTGAGATTTTAAGTTTTAAAATAATGCAATCTGTGATTTTAAAATGGTTTTTAAGGATGAATTTTGATATTTTAAGTTTTAAAATAACGCAATGTGTGATTTTAAAATGGTTTTCGAAGGCTGAACCAACAATATATTTTTGTTTAGTATAGTTTTTCATGATTAGATTAGGATTTATTTGCAAATTGGTGAAGTAAACTTGACAGTTAAGGGGTTAAGGTAAACTGGGGGAAAAGTTACAAAAACAATTTTTAAATTTTGTGGCAATGGATTTTCTAGACCAAGAAAGTTGAAATGCACCTATTACGGTCATCTCACGATTGAAACTTCACGCTTTGCTGTTGGCCGTACCACCCAACCTTAATTGACCTCGCTCTCTCTCCCTCCTTCCAGCTTTTTCTCCCTCCTCATCTCTGCTCCAGAGGAATTCTGCCGCTGGGCTTTTTAATATTCCCTGTGCTTCAGCGCGGCCCGGCCAAAGCGAGCTGACACTACAGATTAACCACAGACAGAAGGAATGCCGCGGCGCTTTTGTGCCACGTGGAGAGCCGCCAACTAAACGCCTTTGGCCAGGTCGGACTGTAGGAGATCTCCGAAAAGAAGGAGAGCGGCAAGAGAACCGAGAGAAAGAGAGCGAGAGTGACAGTCGTGAAGTAAAGATGCTGCAGACAGCCCACAGTCGCCCTGGACGGGAGGTGTCAGCCTAATTTGTCAGCTGCTTAATGATGACCTCAAGCTAGCCACAGGAAGATGGCATGGGGAATTTGCTAATAAGCTGCTGGCGAGAGTGAGAACCAATGGCAAAAACTGAATACCGCGATGCAAATCGAAGACAGCAACCTTTGACGTCTCACTCTGATTCATCAAAAAACATTATTCTCGTTGCAATATGTTCGGGAATAATTCCCTTTAAAGTTCGGTGAGTTAAAAATTCCCTCAGTGGCCTGCCTATCTGCTCTCTCGGAGACAAGGAGGCATCATGGGAAGAGTGCAGAGCGAGACAGCCCATGCAGGGAGGGGCTGGAGACCCAGTGGCGCCAGCAGTATGTCTTCAGACACCTGGCATTTTGTTGGTGGTCAGGGTTACTATGGCAACCCGCCAAGACTTTGCCAGGGCCCCAAAGGCAGTGCTGGACCGCACAGGTGCACACGTCTATTGGTTTTGTATTTTAGGTTTAGTTTAAAACGCAAAGCTCTTTCAAGTCAAATAATTCAGATTTAAATTATCAAAGAGAAAGCAGAGGATTTCAGATGACAAAATTCATTTAGACGTGGTTATTTCAATTATTAGCCCTTTAACCGTCACTCCCATTTTTGAACATAGACAAGAAAAAATAGTATTCAAACTTTAATTTATTAAAGTTTAATGCAGTTTAAATTTATTAATTTAATGCAGTGTGTGATTTTAAAATGGTTTTTGAAGGATCAATTTTGATATTTTAAGTTTTAAAATAATGCAATGTGTAATTTTAAAATGTTTTCAAGGATGCATTTTGAGATTTTAAGTTTTAAAATAATGCAATGTGTGATTTTAAAATGGTTTTCAAGGATGAATTTTAAGATTTGAAGTTTTAAAATAATGCAATGTGTGATTTTAAAATGGTTTTCAAAGGATCAATTTTTAAATTTTAAGTTTTAAAATAATGCAGTGTGATTTTAAAATGGTTTTCAAAGGATGAATTTTGAGATTTTAAGTTTTAAAATAATACAATGTGTGATTTTAAAATGATTTTCAAAGGATCAATTTTTAAATTTTAAGTTTTAAAATAATGCAATGTGTGATTTTAAAATGGTTTTCGATGGATGAATTTTGAGATTTGAAGTTTTAAAATAATGCAATGTGTGATTTTAAAATGATTTTCAAAGGATCAATTTTTAAATTTTAAGTTTTAAAATAATGCAATGTGTGATTTTAAAATGGTTTTCGATGGATGAATTTTAAGATTCGAAGTTTTAAAATAATGCAGTGTGTGATTTTAAAATGGTTTAAGGATGAATTTTAAGATTCGAAGTTTTAAAATAATGCAGTGTGTGATTTTAAAATGGTTTAAGGATGAATTTTAAGATTCGAAGTTTTAAAATAATGCAATGTGTGATTTTAAAATGGTTTTCAAGGATGAATTTTAAGATTCGAAGTTTTAAAATAATGCAATGTGTGATTTTAAAATGTTTTCAAGGATGAATTTTGAGATTTTAAATTTTAAAATAATGCAGTGTGTAATTTTAAAATGTTTTCAAGGATGAATTTTGAGATTTTAAATTTTAAAATAATGCAATGTGTAATTTTAAAATGTTTTCAAGGATGAATTTTGAGATTTTAAGTTTTAAAATAATGCAATGTGTGATTTTAAAATGGTTTTCGATGGATGAATTTTAAGATTCGAAGTTTTAAAATAATGCAATGTGTGATTTTAAAATGATTTTCAAAGGATCAGTTTTTAAATTTTAAGTTTTAAAATAATGCAGTGTGATTTTAAAATGGTTTTCAATGGATGAATTTTGAGATTTTAAATTTTAAAATAATGCAGTGTGTAATTTTAAAATGTTTTCAAGGATGAATTTTGAGATTTTAAATTTTAAAATAATGCAATGTGTAATTTTAAAATGTTTTCAAGGATGAATTTTGAGATTTTAAGTTTTAAAATAATGCAATGTGTGATTTTAAAATGGTTTTCAAGGATGAATTTTAAGATTTGAAGTTTTAAAATAATGCAGTGTGTGATTTTAAAATGGTTTTCAAGGATGAATTTTAAGATTCGAAGTTTTAAAATAATGCAATGTGTGATTTTAAAATGGTTTAAGGATGAATTTTAAGATTCGAAGTTTTAAAATAATGCAATGTGTGATTTTAAAATGGTTTAAGGATGAATTTTAAGATTCGAAGTTTTAAAATAATGCAATGTGTGATTTTAAAATGATTTTCAAAGGATCAATTTTTAAATTTTAAGTTTTAAAATAATGCAGTGTGATTTTAAAATGGTTTTCAATGGATGAATTTTGAGATTTGAAGTTTTAAAATAATGCAATGTGTGATTTTAAAATGGTTTAAGGATGAATTTTAAGATTTGAAGTTTTAAAATAATGCAATGTGTGATTTTAAAATGATTTTCAAAGGATGAATTTTGAGATTTTAAGTTTTCCTAGGATATATAATTTCTTATGATTTCTAAAGCGTGATAGAGAAAAAGGCAACAAAGAAAGTCTTTTTGTGAAAAAGGTCAGAACTCCTGTTATGAAGTAGATTTCAATATATTAAAAAGTGTGTGTGCACAGCACAGAATGAAATGAGATCAATTAAATATGAAAATATAATAAAACAACAGGATAAGAAAGTCGAGAATAAAGGAATGCACACACAATAGGGGATAATATGGATACTGCAAAAATGCAATGCAATGATTTGGGGGGCCACTAAAAAAAAAGTGGAAGTTTGAGGAGGAAAGGAAAAGGAGGAGAAGAGATGTTAGAGAAAAACACATACGGATTATGAGAGGACGATGAAGAGATAGAAGGCAAGTAATGGTGGTATTTGGGAAAATTATAGAAAGCTGTTCAGTCAACTGTGGTACAAAAAGGATTTTAGGCATATGAGAAAGAAAAAAAGTATGAAGAGAAAATGAATAGAATGAAAAGCTTGCACAAAGGGGCCAGAGACGGGGAGACCTTACTGACAGCAACCAAACAACGTCAGATAATTCAGAAACTGTTGCCCTTCTTTTTTTAAGTTTAGGATGCAGCTCAACTAAAGAAACTAAAACTAATCAAGTTGTAAATAATTGTTAAGAAATGCTATGCTTTATAAAACTTACATTCCCTTATTCTTCTGAATATAAATTGATGATATACTCTTCAGTGCACACGTATCTTACATCTTAAACACTTCTTTTTTAGGTCAAGGAGCAAATTATAATTATAATATACACTAGCATTCTTTCAGATGTTCACCAAAGCTGCATTTATTTGATCTAAGCTAGATTAAAACTGTGATATTGTGAAATATTGCTATAATTTAAAATACTGTTTTCTATTTGAATATATTTTAAAATGCAATTTATTCCTGTGATGCAAAGCTGAATTTTCAGCATCATTCCTCCAGTCCTATGTGTCACATGATCCTTCAGAAATCATTCTAATATGCTGATTTAATGTTCAGTAATCATTTATTATTAATATTATAAATGTTCGAAACAGTTCTACTGTTTAGACAGTAGGTAGGTATCTTTATTGTCATGTAGGATGCACATATTTCACTGGCTCATAAAGAAACCTACACTAAACTAAAACATGTACTACTGTACAATCACTATTAAAACTATACTAATATAAAATGATCCAACATGCATTAAGAAAATAACACTAAAAAGAATGCACAGCAGCATATAAATAATTAATAAATACACATGGTGATTAGCAGCATCTAAAACAAACTATTGCACTTGTATATGTACAATTATTAAATAGATACATTATAAATAGATACAATTATTGCCCATTTATTTCATGCTAAGTATACTACAAATACATTTACATATTTATGTGCTCAATAAAAAATACCCTACAATTGTACTTTTACTAAACTGGTAAACAACTAATTTTGTACTTAAAGCACTTTAATTGTGTGGAGGTCCAACTGAAGGTATATCTAATTATGCTAAAGTTTAAGTATTGCACTTTAAATATTTTGCATTTAACCCTTTAACTGTCACTCCCTTTTTTTAACATAGACGTGAAAATGCACTATCCAAACGTACATTTTTATAATTCATGAACGAAAACATTTTGTAATATGATTTTGATGTACATTTTCCATGGAAATGCAATGTCTGATTTAAAAATGATTTTCAAAGGATACATTTTGAGATTAAGTTTTCAAGCAATATATATTTTCTTATGATTTCTAAAGCGTGATATGGAAAAAGGCAATGAAGAAAGTCTTTGTGATAAAGGTCAGAACTTTTGTTAGATTTTTTGAGGTGCACTCTGTCATAAACTAATCTATTAATTTTCCTACATAATTATAACACAAAACAGTGGTCAAAAAATCTGTTTAGGAGTCTTAGACCTTTCCAACAATATATATATAGTTTGTCATGATTAGATTAGGATTTATTTGTAATGTAGTGAAGTAAATGTAGGCGATATTATTCAAAGATCGTACAATCCTTACCAACATTGACATTAAAACACATTGTAGGCTTAATATTAAAAAATGTGCATTGTGCACAAGTAGTACTCCAAATAAAGTTTAATTCTATTTTTATATCAGTATGTCAGTAAATATGATGATAAATCTGATGAAATACATGTACTTTAAATATATTAAGGTGTGTCTTTACTATAGCTAATAATAAAAAATAGCATTCTAATTATTTTCTTCTTTTAATCAAATACATATTTATATACAATGTCCAACATCACAAAACCACACAAGTAAATACTACACAAGCTTGCAAATAAACAACAGTATTGAATACTGTTTTGTAGCTGCAAGTAAATAATGTTTGTGTTTCATTGTAAGCAAACACATTATAATGTTTGTTTAAACCGGTTGTGCTTGAAACAGGTTTATATCGTTTACATGTCATTTGCAGTAAATGGGCTTTGCTGTGAAGGAAGATTTTCATAGGATGACACACACACAACCTTAAGCACCGTCATTGTCATTATCAGCACAGCCATCTCACCTCTAACAAATGCAAACACTTGCCACAAAACTAACAAACGTGACTGTGTTCTCCTCCTCTCTTTTAAATACACTAATCATTTTACTCTTTAAAATGACCACGTTTTATAGCATTTAATGTCAGGAGGATTCCTACTTTGTGCAGTAACATTTCATTCCTTATGTGTTAATGATCACAGAGATGATGATTTTGTTATAATAAAGGGGAATGCTTTCTGTAGCTTAACCAATAGCAGCTCAAAGGTCATGGGTTTCAATGCATTTTAAGTTACTTTTGACAAACAAGGTAATGTTGCACAAATGTAAATAGCTGCTTCACAAAGACAATAATCTAATTTCCGTCAATATTTAAAAGGTAAAAGATATTCATATTTCCCACAGTGTGAGAGTTAGGAATTCTGAACCATTGTATGATTCGTGACAAGACTTTTTTTTTTTTTTTAAATGTTCCTTTCATGATATTATTCAGTGACAGTGCTCAAATTCCATTCTGAAAGGTGAATGCATTTCATACCACTGAGTATAATTAATGCTTTGTATTTAAAAAAATATGCAAATTACCTTTTTATAATTCTACTCTTTTTAGCACAGTTGAAAGTTAAACAAAAATGCCATTTTAAATAATTAAAAACACGTATGTTTGGAAATATTTAATAATTGCAATGCATCCAAAAAGCGCGTATGTATTTCAGAAAACACTGACTTTACAGTCCTTGAGTACACGTGTCCTGCAGTCCTGTCCAGTGCATTAAACATATGGCCAGAAATGACTAAGTGTCAAGAGAGCACAGTGACCTCTGACTTCTCCTGAGGCAAGAGCACATAATGTACAGCCCTGCCCACCCACTTCACTCCCATGATGCATCTGAACCAATGACCCCACATGAGAAACACTGTGTGAATGTACCGCATGTACCAGAATATGCTGAAAAAACAACGGACAAACATATTCACAAACTTTTTAACCCTCTGCCTCTTCGTTTAGGAGACACACTTACCTTCTTCGCGGTCAAAAGTGACCGAAGCCTTGAAATGTAAAATTCTTTTTTTTTTTCCAGGAAAATCAATGCCATACATTTTTGTTCAGTAATATTTTTTTTGATTACTATTCAGAATTTTGAGGAGATTTTATGATACTATGCAATATTTACACTATTTTAATAAGCTATTTTTTTTCATTGGAATTAATGTGTATTTTTGTATTTAATTATTTATATATTATTTTGTAATAAATGCAACATTTCATGTTAAAATAAAATAGTAAAAACATTTAAAATTCATTAAAACATGGCATAAAAAAATGTCAAACTTGTGTAAATGTCGTGTAAGCTCCTGTATAGCTCGCTATATACATTTATACAAAGGCTTTTGGATGCCCATTGTTGTTGTTTTTTAGACAGTTTCTTTATTTTATTAGGTTTTGCATTTAGAAATATATTTAGACATTCTAAAAGACTACTTTTTTCTTTTTTTTAAATATATATATATATATATATATATATATTTTTTTTTTTTTTTTTTTTTTTTTTTTTTTTGCATACATATATACATGTATTTTTTTGAATTTCCCATTAATTTCCTATGTCAGTCATTTTTGACCGCAAAGAAGTCAAGTGTGACTTTTTTTTTTTTTTTTTTGGACCCTTTAAAATATCCAAATCATGTCCATGATTCACATTCACAGTGTTCACATTGCTAATGTGACCAATGTCTCCAAGTGACATTTCATTTCAATGAAGCTACGTTTTTTTTACATTTTAAAATATAAACATTTTCAGTCAAAAGCGACTGAAGAGGGCCAGAGAGTTACAAGTACTTTTACATTTTAAGTCCATGACTAACCATTCAGAGTTTGCCATTGTTAAATACATCTGTGGCCAAACTAAAATTCAGAAAACCCAAGTACTTGGGTAAAACCTTGAGTTTTTGTGCCAACCAATTCTGACAACCCCTCAGTATTTGTTATGGGGTTTTATTTAAGCTTTTAATTATTTATGTATACAATATTTTCAGGGTGCCGTAAGAAAAGTAAAAGCTTTAGAGTGAGACAAAAATAAAAGCAGTGCAACACTTGTGTAACCCTTTTGAATGACCTCAACAGAACATTTTATTGATTATGTTTTGTGGCAGTCTGCATCATTAGAAACTGCAAAACGTTTGACGAATGTTCTTAGTGTTTATCAGTGGGTGACAGTCATTAATAAGATCTCAATAAATGTGCAATTTACTTACACCATGTCAAGTGACTTTATCAAAGTCAATCAATTCAGTTAAAGCAAAAGGGTTTAAATTAAAATGATACAGAAGTGTTGCTTCTGCTCAAATATAAATCATTACTATGTAATGTTTATGAAACTACATTAGTTTTGGCTTGTAACTTCATACACCAGTATCCTAAAATGTTTAACTCTCCATATTTATGTCAAGTCACCATTGGGTGGGTTTTTAAAAAGAGTGTATATGATGTAAATTGAACAACATCATTATTTGATTTTACATATGTAACTAAACATTGTGTTTATTTAAAAACACTATTTTTAATTACAACAAAGTAATGGGTACTTTCAGTAAAAGATGAATTAAAAAAAGGCAAAAACACCAAATTAATGAATGATTTAAAAATGGGTTTATGGCTGTTTATCAAAAGTAGAACACATTGATAGAAAGTTGATGTGCCACTGAAGCCCACTTGAGGAGAATATGCTATCTATGTGTTCATGTTCAATATGTTTAATGTATGTTTGTGGGTGTATTCAAGTAGAAAATAGTTAACTGAAAATGTATAGCAATTTTATTTGTTATTTTATTCCCATTCTCTCCTCCCACGGCGTCCCTCATTTCCTGCCTTTTTTCCCTTTCCTGCATCCTCCACACACACACACACACACACACACACACACACACACACACACCTATTTAAAAGACTTCTTTTTTATATACAGCTAGTTATAAATACTACAACCCAACACTAACCTTAACAGAAAACATCTGAGCAAATTTAATTTAAAAATTGTTAATTTTTCTGAACTATTTTTAGTTCAGAAAAATTGAGTTGAGTGTTGAGTGTAAAGGAGTTTCAGACACTCGAGTCATACAATATGAATAAATGCAATGCAAAGTACATAAGTGAATCTTGACAAGATTTTAAACAGTCTGTTTTTAAACAGTTTTAAAGTTGGTCTACACACTATCTCACTAATCGCCTTGTTTAAAATGCTTTATGCTGATATTTAAATTACTTGAATCTTTGGGAGATTATTCTGAGTCCTACACAAAAAGTGGTTTTAAAATAGACAAAATATCTGTACACTGTAACAAAAAAAGGTCATAATTTTAATGGTAAAACAAACCTATTAATTGGTTCATAAGTTCCCTTTATTCAGTGTAAATCTGTAATTGACATTTCATGTAATTTTACAAAATTCACAGAGAAAAAACAAAAACAAAACGAACAAAAAAAACTGTCATTCATCACTTTTTCATCATGTGATTTTCTCATCACCACCTGCTTTTGTGTATTTTATTTATTTAGGTACTAAACAGATACTAAACAGATTTTAGTACTTCAACTGGTTGGTATATTAACATTATATCAGTTAAAGAAATCCATTTTTTTTAATGCAAATCTGTAAAACCTAAAATGTAGGGGTGTAACGATTCACTCGTTTTTCAATGCATCAATTACAAAACCTGACGATGCATATTGAAACATGGATCTTTGTTGATCATTGATTTTGCCTCCTAATTGATTTAAAACACTAAGAAACAAATTAATCGCATTTTCTATAGCGATTCAGTGCTTTAAAATGTAGAAATTACTACAAGCACAAATTAATGGAGAAATTTAAAATACCTTTATTTCATGCTAAGTATAAATTTACATATTTATGTTCTTAATAAAAAATACCGGTAACACTTTATTTTACGGTTTCTTAACTAGTTGCATATTACTAGAATATTAGACATTTATTAGTACTAATTAAGCACATATTAATGCCTTATTCTGCATGACCTTAATCTACATCCCTAATCCTACCCAACAACTACCGTACTAACTATTAATAAGCAGAAAATTAGGAATTTATTGAGGGAAAAGTCGTTGTTAATAGTCAATAAGTGTTCCCTATTCTAAAGTGTTACCAAAATACCTATACTAAAGTGGCATAAAGTGTGCCAAATTAGAAGTATAGATCTGAAGTCCAACTAAAGAGGAAGTGAAGTGTATTTGATTGTGTTAAAGTGGAACTATTTCAGGTACACTTTAACCCTTTAATTGTCACTCCCGTTTTTTGAACACAGACGGTTAAATGCAGTATTTAAACTTTTTTTTTTTTAAAACATTTTGTGATATGATTTTGATGTACATTTTCCATCGTAGTGCAATGTCTCATTTAAAAATGGTTTTCAAAGGATGCATTTTGTGATTTAAAGTTTTCAAGCGATCGATAATTTCTTATGATTTCTAAAGCGTGATAGAGAAAAAGGCAACAAAGAAAGTATTTTTGTGGCAAAGGTCAGAACTCCTGTTATGAAGTAGATTTATGAGGTGCACTCTTGTCATAAATTAACACAAAAAAATAGTAAAATATCTATTTAGGAGTCTTAGACCTTTCCAACGATCTATAGTTTGTCATGATTAAATTAGGATTTATTTATAAATTGGTGACATAAACCTAGGTGTCACACAGGTGGGACAGTGACAATTAAAGGGTTAAATATCTTGCATTTAAAGACCTTTTTTTTATTCAAAGAGAATACAATCCTCAGCAATAGTAACATTAAAACACACCAAAGTCTCGAGGGATATATTAGTAAATATGTTAATAGATTTGAACTATACTTAGTTTGAAATAAATGCATTTTATATACTGTATATGATTTCTATGTCATAACATAAACAGCGGACAAAAAAATGGTGAATGGTGTTTTATTATTTATTTCTTTTCAAACTCCATAAAGGCAGAAGTGTAATTTGCCCCCTGACTAAGCCTATAAAGAATTTAGGGAAGCATTTTAATAATTATGTGAATACACTTAAAGTATGCAGAATCAAATCGCATTGAATTTTACTGTGAATCGTCATTTTATTTGCAAAAATCGTTCTTGAGTCGAATCGAAACCCTATGAATCGTGAATCAAATCAATTTTACCCAAAATATATTTTTATGGTAAAATTCTAGCAAGCTTTACAATGTACAGAAGGTGATGTTGAAAGATGAATATCAAATTAAATATAATCTTATAGCATTCCATTTAAAGTCCCACCCTTGATTTTAAGTACTTTTTAAAAGCTAACAATTTAAAATATATATATAATGCAGGTGTGTGTGTTAGTTACCCTCATAATTGTGACAAATGCAGGTCTACAGTGCCTCATTTTGTTTCATCTTTAATCATCTGGCATGCATTAACATCACAAGTCAAATTAGAACTCAGAAGGAAAATGTACGAATTTCTACTTCATTTTTTGTCCTGTTAGTTACTCAAAAAACACTCTCCCATCTTCCCTAAAGATCTCTGCAGTCCTAAAGAATTGTAACAATTTCTTTGCACTTTTTTTTCTATATTCTGATGAACCTGTGCAATGCATCCTATTACTGTAGTTCTGAAGTTATGAAATGAAACTGTACAACTAAAGTAGACTTGAGTGCTGCCTTTTAAGTTATTGACCCAAGATAAAAGCTCTTCATCTGGCAGCACTGCACAAAGCAGTAATGTACAAATATAAACACAAGGGTTTTGTGTTTTTTTTTTATATCATTTAAGCATCAAGAGTAAGCATTCTGGGGGGAAAGAGCCCCATTAGGCCTTAGTCAAAACATCAAGATTGAAAGCTGAGACAAACTAAAGCACAGCATTGCCACTATATGATAAACATCACCCTTGTGACATCTGCAGGATAACGGTGCATTAAGGCCTGTTGCTATGGATACACGAGCAGGTCCGCATTACACTTGAGAAATATCCTGATGCATTAACGGCCACAGGTTGCAGGCCACATTTAACCGTTATACAGGTCAAAAATTTAACTATTGCTGGCCTTGTAATAATTTGATTTTACATATACTGCAATAAATATACATCTAGTCGGAATACTTCACTCTGATTGGTCAGTCATTGTGTATTCAACTCTTAGTCCAGGTAAACTCTGCCCACATAATTTTAGAAACAATAATTGAGAATTTAGTGTCACATGATCCCTCAGAAATCATCTCGTGTTCAAGAAAAATGGTCTTTTTTGATCAAAAATTGTTATATTTTATGATATGAATGAGGACACTTGATAACTTTTGTCACATTAGAAATGTGAACACCCAAAAAAAATCATGGGCATGATTTGGATATTTAAAAAAAAAAAATTCCCTGACTTTCACTGACTAAAAAGCTGAATTTCCATGACCTATAATAAACGAATCCATCCATTTGCAAGCTTTATTTAGTACAAAACTTTGGAAGCCTGTTTCTACCACTAAATGAAAAAAGATAAAGATAAAGAACTCGCAATTCTGACCTTTTTTCTTGCAAATGCGAGATATATATCAGAAAAAAATACTGATATGTTCACAGAATTGCGAGTTTATGTCACACAATTCTGACTTAATAACTCTCAATTTTGAGTTTATATCATGCAATTCTGACTTTATAACTCGCAATTGCGACTTTTAATCTCACAGTTCTGACTTTATTTCTCAGAAATGCGAGTTTGTATCACACAATTGTAAGAAAATAGGTCAGAATTGTAAGATAAGTCGCAATAACCTTTTTTTATTTTTTATTTAGTGGCTTTTTCTGAACTATTTCTACAGAAATTAATTTATGTTTTTTATAATTTCAGGCGTTAAACACTGAAGGATTTTCTGTTTCAAGTTCATCATTCAGTGTTTTTTTCTCTATCATTTACTTTTCACATCCAGTCTTTGAAGTGGTCATTTTGTAGCCAAAGCTCTTGAAATGTACATTTTCCTGGCATGTTTGCCTTAGTTATCAGATACAGACTGTTGACTGCATTTGACTCCCACTTGAAGGGAATAAAATGGCACTGAAAAAATAGCCATAAAAATAAAAAAAAACATAAAAATAGGCAAAACATGTAAAACAATGCCATAAAAACAAACAAACAAACAAAAAATAGTATAGAAAAATTTCATTTTGATAAATGGAAACAAACATTTTAAGCAACAAACAAAAATCCCTGATATTCCATGACTTGGAGCAAAAAAAAATATTAAATTCCCTGACTTTCAATGACTGACCTTTTAAAATTCCATAGGAACCCTGAAAAAAAATAGCCACACTTGACTTCTTTGCGGTCAAAAATGACAGACATAGGAAATGATTGGGAAATACAAAAAAATACGAAAACTCTTTTGGTGGAACAAACTACAAATCAGCCACTGTGCAGAAAAAAAGAGTGCATTTTAAATGATTTTACTCTATTTAAATGTGAAATATTGCATTTATTGAAAAATATTATATAAATAATTAAATACAAAAATATTAATTCCAATGGAAAAAATTCATATTGCATAGTATCATAAAATCGCCTCAAAATTCTAAATAATAATCAAAAAATATTATTGAACAAAAATTAATTGCATTGATTTACCTGAAAGAAAAAAAAAACAGTCAAATTTCAAGTCACTTTTGAAAATGTTAAATGTTGAAACATTTTTACTTTTTTGCTTTCTATTTGAAAATATTTAAAAATTTCATTTATTCCTGTGATTTCAAAGCTGAGTTTTTTTTAGCATAATTACTCCAGTCACATGATCCTTCAGAAATCATTCCGCTGCTCAAAAAACATTTATTGTTATTATTATTATTATTATTATTATTATTATTATGTTGAAAACTGTTAAGTAGAATTTTTTTATCAGGTTTCTTTGATGATTAGAAAGTTCAGAAGAACAGCATTTTTCTGAAACAGAAAACATTATAAATGTCTTTATCATCATGTTTGATCAATAAAAGTAATAAAACTATTAATTTCACTAATCATTTCTTTCACAAAAAAAAATATACTGACTGCAAGCTTTTGAGTGGTATAGTGTATAATGTTACAAAAGCTTTTTACTTCAGATAAATGCTGATCTTTGGATCTTTCTATTCATCAAAGCATCCCGAATAAAATGTTCAACTGGTATAAATATTAGTAATAATAATAATAAATGTTTCTGGAACAGCAAAAGATTTCTGAAGGATCATGTGACACTGAAGACTGGACTAATGATGCTTTGATCACAGGAATAAATTACATTTTAAAAGATATTTAAATAGCAGTTATAGTGAAAATATTTCACAATAATACAGCTTTTGCTGTGTTTTGGATTAAATAAATGCAGGCTGGTAGTTTACACCAGATACAACATACTTAATGTCTTATTTTAGGTATGACTGTAATATCACTATAGAGTGCACTCTTTATCTCTCTCTCATTGTCTTTTACTGACTCTGTCATGCCATTCAAATTAAACAGGATATGATTCAGTAAACAGTCATATTATTGTTCCAAGAAATGGTAAGTGACTCTATCAGCTGAAGAATTTGCCTCATATGGGAACAGCCTTCACACTGCACATTCAAGTCCTTTCAATCAATATATCACATATTTAACATATTCAAATGATCATTCAGATAAACACAGCACATGGCTAAATTGTGTTCTCCACTGTGGCACTTTTCATGACGAAACACCCTGCGCTTTTGTGGTATTGCTATGGAAATTTCCCCAGAAAGAAACGCACGTCGAGGGGGATGCAGACCTACGTTTGGAGAGGATTAGAAACAGCGCCGACTGCGAACAAGTCCTGGATAAAAAGCCACTCAGCCATGATAAGCTTAACATTGAATTATGAGGGCTGGCAAAACTCAGGACCATCCAGTCCCCTATACGCTCATTCTCAGCAGAGATACTGAAGGAACGTGACCATGAGAAGGGTGTGGCGAGACTTTTATATAAGGGAAGGGAGTCACTGAGGAGTTCATTAACATTTTCATGGCTTTTATTGGCGGCAAATGTACGTGTTTCAAGAGGAACCAAGGGCACAAAGACAAAAACATCAACATTTTACTTTCAAAAGAGCGGAAAGCTTAGTCGTACATCGCACATTTATGCATTTTCAGACACTGTATTACTATTTCATGTATTCCCTGGGAATCTAACCCAGGGTTTGACCTAAGGCACAATATCATTTGCTCCAAAAAAAAAAAAAAAACCCACTAAACCAGTCATAAGGGTCAATTTTATCAAAATTGAGATTTATATATCATCTGAAAGATGAAGAAATAAGCTTTCCATTGATGTAGGTTTGTTTTTTGGGATAGGACAATATTTGGTGGAGATGCAACTATTTGAAAATCTGCAATCTGAGGGTGCAAAAAAATACAAATATTGAGAAAATCGCCTTTAAAGTTGTCCAAATTAAGATCTTAGCAATGCATATTACTAAGTTTTGACATGTTTACAGAAACTTACTAAATCTTTTTAGGATATTTAGGAAATTTACTAAATATCTTCATTAAACATGATCTTTATTTAATATCCTAATGATTTTTGGCATAAAAAAGAAAAGTCCCTAATTTTAGCAATACAATATATTTTGGTTATTGCTACAAATATACCCCAGCGACTTAAGACTGGTTTTGTGCTCCATGGTCGCAATTGAGTAGCATTTGTGAACATTTAGTGGAATTCTAGCTATATAAATACCATATATATTAATATGAATCATTTTCGGATCTCTAGATTTATTTTTCATAAATGTCTCAGTGCTGTCATTAGGAGCTTTAGGCAATTAGGCCCCATTACAGTCATTTCCAACAGATTTGATATTATATAAATATAATGTGCGCTTACTTCTAGCTTGCAAACAATTTGTTTTACCAGACAGGGTTAAACTTAAGGCTTACCAATGCGTGTGCATGATTTAGCACGTCATAAAGGAGTACAATCATATGTACTGAAATTTTTATATGTACATACACTGCTGTTCAAACATTTGGGATCAGTGAGATTTTTAATGTTTTTTAAAGAAGTTTCTTATGCTCATCAAGGCTGTGTTTTTCTATATTAATATACATTAAAATTTAATTTGTATCTGTAATTAAAGTTGAATTTCCAGAATCATTACTCCAGTCTTCAGTGTCACATGATCCTTCAAAAATCATTCTAATATACTGATTTATTATAAGCATTATTATATATTTTTTGGAACCGGTGATACTTTTTTTTCAGGATTTTTTGATCAATAAAAGGTTAAAAAAGAACAGCATTTATTTAAAATAGAAAGGTTTTCTAACAATATACACTACTGTTCAAAAGTTTGGGGTCAGTACATTTAATTCTTTCTTTCTTTTTTTTTTTTTGAAAGAAATGAATACTTTTATTCACCAAGGATGTGTTCAATTAATAAAAAGTGCTAGCATAGATTTACATTGTTCTTTTTAACTTGTTATTCATCAAAGAATCCTGAAAAAAGAATCACAGGTTGCAAAAAATATTTGTTTCCAACATTGATAATTCTAATAATAAATCAGTATATTAGAATGATTTCTGAAGGATCATGTGACACTTAAGACTGGAGTAACAGCTGATGAAAATTCAGCATTGCATCACAGGAATAAATTATAATGTAAAGCATATTAAAACAAAAACCATTATTTTATATTGTAATAACATTTGCAATATTGTCATATCCTAACAAATACCATACATCAATCGAAAGCTTATATATTCAGCTTTCAAATGAAGTATAAATCTCAATTTCCAAAAACTGACCCTTATAACTGGTTTTGTGGTCCACGGTCACAAAAGGTTTTTTTTAAAACTAAGGCAAAAAGTTAAAGTTTTTGTGGAAACCTCCTGAAACCATGATCCCAAAACTGCAATATGTACCGAACCATGAGAAACTTGAATCGTTACACCCCTAATCTCAAGCTCTCATTATCTAAAAGTTCACCCAACATTCAATGAAACTTAAGTATTTTGAGTAACTTTTTGAGTAACTGCTATTAATAACCGTTCCAAAGGGAACCTTACGAAATAAAACTGAAGTTGGAAGCGGAATGACAAGATAAACCACAAGGTAACCGCATGAGTCTGTTGGGAAACATATATAATGGGTTTGAGAAAAACACTTCCTTCAGAGGACGGAAAGAAAAGTTTCATCCATGTTCTGCATGGACATGTCTAATTCTCTGAAAAATGCAAGAGATTAAATGAGATTGAGAGAATCCTATGATGTGATATCTGACTTGGGTTTAAGCAGCTAAAAGGTGACAAGGAGCGATAGAGGTGTAGGGTTGGGAACCTCAATAATATTACAGAATTCAATTCTGTTGATAGTTCTCACACATGCATCCTTCCACAGATACAAAAAATACCCTGGAAATGTTCCTTTCACTTTCATTCAGCACAAAAACATACAGTGTGACTCGTGAAGTCTGATTAGAAGATGACTTGGTAGCACTTTAGTATAGGGAGCAAATCTCGCTATTAACTAGTTGTTTATTGGCATGCATATTACTAGCATATTGGCCATTTAGTTCTTATTAAGCACATATTCTTAAAAATACCTAAACTTAACAACTACCTAACTATTGATCATCAGTAATCAGGAGTTTATTGGCCTTTTTCACAAGAATCGGAAATCACGTGACGCAGGGTAAATATAGTTCCGCTAGCGGTCTGCGGACATTATGTTGTATGCTCTTGTCTCAAATTTCGTCTCTTACCCTTTATATTTTGTCTGTTTTCCAAGTTGTTGTTATATAATCTACAAAGAAATTTATTTGTAGCTTATATGGCCGCTCAGATCGTTCTAGAATTTACAACGTTTATTTATATAGCACATTTAAAAATGACCGAAGTCAACCAAAGTGCTGTTTAATTTACCGGCGGGTAGTTTTATTTCACCAGCTGTCCTATATATAGGCTCATTCAACAATTCCCTTGCTCGTTTTAATATATGACAAGCATTTATTTATATGCCTAATTTATGTAAAAACTAAATTCTAAGTACGTATGCACCGTTACACATAGGAACAAATATATAAATTCAGTGTCAGAATGAGTTATAATATGCTTTAATGTGGGCTATAATGTTGCGCGAATACATGCTATTGCCTGTATTTTAAAAACGCATGAGTAACTTTAAAAAAGTCACAAGAATATGTAGATTATCTCAACCTAATGAAACGCTGAAACTGTTGACCATGTATTAATCGCACATTATAACTATATCTGAGAGACTAAAATAAATGACATTTATTTCCAAGACCTCATTGTATAGCTACATCAGTTGAATTAGAGTTAATATATTTATTAACTAAATATACAACAAAGTACTAATAGGTTTGTTAATGCTGTGCATATTACAGACCTTAGCCCTTACTAAAATTAACTACGAATCAAACCAAAACGGCAGTTATTGCAGTTATTCCATGGTTTTGTTGTTTTGTTTATCTGATTTGTGTGGTTATGCAAATAGTAATAAAACAAACCTGCTTTTACTATAATAAAACCATGGTTAATTTTCGTAAGGGAATATGATAACGAGCGGAGAAAATGTGAGTAACCCATCATTGCGAGATGACAGAAGTGCTGTTTATGATCCAGAAAGAAATGCAAAAACGCATCCAGGGATCGAGTGGTCCTCTTTCGCAAATCGGAGGATCAGATCTGTCTGTCGATTTCTCCAGCACATCGCCAAAAAGAGTTTTTTACATGGAGTGCGACAAGGCACGGCTGCACCAAACAGACACGGACAATGATATAACCGAATATACGCGTCGTCACTTCTAATTAGTGCTGAAATTTAGTTCTGAAATAAAACTTTGTAGTCTCACCAATAAATGACCAAGACAGTTTAAACATTTACATGAGATTTAATTCTTGCAAAGACACTGATGCCCGAGCGGGTGCTCCTTAGACTCGGCAATCGCTGTTACCGGAAATACTTTTACCCTGCATGCAGCCACGCCGGAAGCCAAAACCCCGGAAGTGTGAAATTGGTCAATTGAGGCAAAGTCGTAGTTAACTGTTAGTTAATAGAACTGGACCTCAAAAATTAAATGTGATCAATGATTCTTATGATCCAGATTGTTTTAGTGAATCAAAAACATACAGTGTGACCAGTAAAATTCGATTCTCAAGTAAATGACTCATTTGATCCAGTTCATTTAGCGAATCAACATACAGTGCAATCATTAAATCCTGATTCTCAAGTAAATGACTCATGTAATTCAGTTCTTTTTGGCAAATCAACATACTGTGCAGTCACTGATGTCTGATTCTCAAGTAAATGACTCATATGATCCAGTTCTTTTTATTGAATCAAAAACAAACAGTGCAATAACTGAAGTCTGATTCTCAAGGAAATGACTCATGTGATTCAGTTCTTTTTGGCAAATCAACATACTATGCAGTCTTCGATGTCTGATTCTTAAGTAAATGACTCATGTGATCCTTTTTTTTTTAGCAAATTAAAAAAGTGCAATCACTGAAGTCGGATTCTGAAGTAAATGAAGTCTGATTCTCAAGGAAATGACTCATGTGATTCAGTTCTTTTTGGCGAATCAACATACAGTGCAATAATTGAAGTCTGATTCTCAAGTGAATGACTCATGTGATCCTTTTTTTTTAGCAAATTAAAAAAGTGCAATCACTGAAGTCGGATTCCGAAGTAAATGACTCCTATGATCCAGTTCTTTTAGCGAATCAAAATACAGTGCCATCATTAAATCCTGATTCTCAAGTAAATGACTCATGTGATTCAGTTCTTTTTGGCGAATTAACATACTGTGCAGTCATTCATGTCTGATTCACAAGTAAATGACTCATATGATCCAGTTCTTTTTAGCAAATCAAAAACATACAATGCAACCAGTAAAATTCGATTCTCAAGTAAATGACTCATATGATCCAGTTCTTTTTAATGAATCAAAAAGAATGCAACCAGCAAAGTCAAAATCAAGTAAATGACTCATATGATATGGTTTATTTTAGTGAATAAGGAACATACAGTGCAATCATTATATCCTGATTCTCAAGTAAATGACTCATATGATCCAGTTCTTTTTAGTGAATCAGAAACATACAGTGCAATAACTGAAGTCTGATTCTCAAGGAAATGACTCATGTGATTCAGTTCTTTTTGGCGAATCAACATACTATGCAGTCTTCGATGTCTGATTCTTAAGTAAATGACTCATGTGATCCTTTTTTTTTTAGCAAATTAAAAAAGTGCAATCACTGAAGTCGGATTCTGAAGTAAATGAAGTCTGATTCTCAAGGAAATGACTCATGTGATTCAGTTCTTTTTGGCGAATCAACATACAGTGCAATAATTGAAGTCTGATTCTCAAGTGAATGACTCATGTGATCCTTTTTTTTTAGCAAATTAAAAAAGTGCAATCACTGAAGTTGGATTCCGAAGTAAATGACTCCTATGATCCAGTTCTTTTAGCGAATCAAAATACAGTGCCATCATTAAATCCTGATTCTCAAGTAAATGACTCATGTGATTCAGTTCTTTTTGGCGAATCAACATACTGTGCAGTCATTGATGTCTGATTCTTAAGTAAATGACTCATATGATCCAGTTCTTTTTAGTGAATCAAAAACATACAGTGCAATAACTGAAGTCCGATTCTCAAGTAAATATGATATGATCCAGTTCTTTTTAGTGAATCAACATACAGAGTAGTCACTGATGTCTGATTCTTAAGTAAATTGCTCAGTAAATGATCCAGTCTATTTTAGTGAATCAAAAACATACAGTGCAATAATTGAAGTATGATTCTCAAGTAAATGACTCATATGATATGGTTCTTTTTAGTGAATCAAGAACATACATTGCAATCTCTGGAGTCTGATTCTCAAGTAAATTACTGATACAATCTAGTTCTTTATAGCGAATCACGATCATAGCTCTGTATGATGCTTGAAAAATTCAGACTCTATTTGCACTTTGAACACTGAGAGAGTAGCCTACTTTGATTATGGCTGTATTTATTGTTCACACTTAATACGACTGAGAAAGAACTGTGTTGTTTATTTTTTGTTATTTATACTGTTTTTAGTCCATGGAATGTCTGGATACTGGATTCCAAACGGCTAGCAAGGAATAATCAACGTTTTGCTGTGCATTAAAGGATCGAAGCATCGATTATCCTTTAATGCACGGCAAACTGTTGATTATCCCTTATTTATATGTACAATTTGTGAAAAGAACTTTGTTAGAAGGTCAAACATTCTAGAAGCTCATAATTCATGATCCCCATTTTGTGTCCCACTTCCCAAACCAAAGTTACAATTGACCTATCACTAAGCCCCGCCCCTCTTAGTTACTGTTGCTACCTCAAACAAACAGAGTTTGACAGCTGTCAGTGTGAAAACCTTGTCCGAAGATGTTTTTGATCAATTTTGAACACAGAAGGACCAAGTAGTGCTTTAATATGCCATAGAGAGATATACAAATGATTTTAAAATAAATATGATGTGTAACATGATTAATTTGAAATTGAGGGTTTACAGATGGCAACGGTCGTCACGATCGTAGATGACAACATCCAGGATCAACACAGTTCATGTACCGCAGTGTAAGATTATAGTTTTACATTTAACCAGTTTAATATGAAATGTAGACCTTCGTTTATGTGTTTTTGACCTACACTAGACATGACGTGACGTTAAGATGGACTAACTTTAACGTTAGCTAGTTTTAGCCAGAGATATTAACGATATTTACAGACATTAACTGCTTGAGCAGATGAAAAAGGCCACTTAATGAGAGCATGACAACCTAGGGCTGCACAAAGTCGTTTGCGATAATGACAGCTGTTTGCGTAGCTTCTCAGTGAACTACGGCTCTGTTTAGACATGTTGCTACACCTGAAATCATGTGAAAATATCACATTTAATAACGTTTTTACTCCAAACTCACTTTATAATATAATATTTATATCAGTAGTATAGCTATTTACACAGAATAAAGCACGAATAGTATTCTAAGCAGTGATAAAGGCATTGCATTATTATATACTGCATTATGTGGATAATTATAATGAGAAGAAGTCAGATAAACCATATATTGTTGTAGTCGTGGGTTTATTAGTCACGTTGAATCAATGACAGCAGTTAAATCTTGTTTATTCAGCTGCAGCCATAGCAAAGATGCGTTTCACTTCTTCTGGCGTATTTTGAGTTTCCGCGTGAGAATGAGAGTGCCCTCTGGCCTTCGGATGAAGATTTAATAAACACAGAACAGTGCTTTTCTAAAAGATGCGCGTGACAATCGCAGCTTTCGATTAATCCCGATTGCGATTTCACTTCGATTAATCGTGCAGCCCTATGACAACCAAAAAATAATCGTTAAATATTCAAATAAATTCCAAATTGCCAATCCTCCCAGGATACCTGGAATCAGTGTTACAGACACCTCAGGCACTTTGCTTTATCATTTTTGTAGCATAAACACCATTAAAATGACAAAAGCTTCAGATCTTCCAATGTTCCAATGACCTTCCATCTCCATGCAGCTGATACTCAACTGCCATTGGCTCATCTGCGTTCTAGGGGAAACAACGTGTGAAGGCAAAAAAATAAAAAAAACAAGATAACCCATCGTTTCCATTGAGCGCAGGTGCACCTCGTCAGAGCAAGAACATGGACACCGTCTCAACGCACGGATATCAGCATTACTAGCTCCTAGCGTCAGGCCATACGCTGACAGATCAGCAATCCTCAGAGTTCGGCCTCCGTCCCTCAGTGCTTCCTGGGCAGGTTTTTCCCCTTTTTTCTGTAGTTAATAAGCTTAAATTTGTCAGGTGCTCAAGTCTGTCTCCTGGGCTGGCCCACACTAATCCTTTCTTTGATGATGCATTGAACCGCCGAGGGGGAAGGGAGAAAGCGGTCTTCTAAAGGGCCGCAGGAAGTCTTACAGCGCAACGGTCCTCGGGGACGTCCAGAGAAGGAAAAGACGAATATCGCCGATCTCTTTTACATGCTTTTTTTTAAATACGACGAGTCGTCCGAGCCATCTGTTGCACATGCATGCTTCCACCTTTAGATAAAAACATGCAATTATTATGTGCAATGCACATAAATGCATTTGCAACCCAAATGTTTGGATTGGGTGTCGTGCGCAGATGCTGCCAGCTAACAGACATACAGATTTTGAAGTGGGAGTGGAACAGACTCAATCAATACTGTTTCTACTGAGAGCAGCTGTTGGCTGGGATCTTCAGTAGCACACTGCTGTCGCTATGGTGACACCACCAGCTTCAACAGCTGCACAGAGACAGTGTGTGTGTGTGTGTGTGTGTGTGTGTGTGTGTGTGTGTGTGTGCGCACGCATGTTTGTCTGTGTGTTGATGATTAATCTGTGTCCACCACTTATCGCCCCACTATAAGTGCTAAGGCCATGGGCACCATACACTGCTGCCTCTGAGCATGTGATCTGTTCAGACAAATGGAAAAGAGCACAGCGTTTATGTTATAAATGATAAGCACCTTTATAGTAGACTTCCGTATTTATTTCACCGTAACGCATGACGCAAATGAAAAATAAATGCCTGCTTTGTGTATCGTGTGTCATGAGTAGAAAATAGTTTAGTAGAATTCAATTAGGTTTGATGTATCAGTCAAAGCATCAAGGATATTATTCATATAATCAGGTTTGAAATGATTTTTACAAGCACGCTAAACGAGATTTATTTAGACCGTTCATTCACAGATGCACAAGTCAAAAGTTGTTTTAATGTTTTAAAGTTAAAAGACTCTTCTGCTCACCAGGCCTGCATTTATTTGATCTAAAGTATAGCAAAAACGGTAAAAATCTGAAATATTTTTACTATTTAAAATAACTGTTTTCTATTTGAATACGTTTTAAAATGTAATTTATTCCTGTGACCAAAGCTGAATTTTTAGCACCATTACTCCAGTCACATGATCCTTCAGAAATCATTCTAATATTCTGATTTGCTGCTAAAAACATTTATTATAATGTTGAAAACAGCGGAGTTTAATTTTTTAGGTTTCTTTGGTGAATAGAAAGTTCAGAAGAACAGCATTTTGTAACATTATAAATGTCTTTATCAAAATTTCTGATTTTTAAGCATCCTTGCTAAATAAAAGTACTAATTTCTATAATTTCTTTCCACCCCAAAAAATTAAACTGACTCCAAGCTTTTGGTACAGTGTATAATGTTACAAAAGCTTTTTATTTCAGATTAATGGTGATCTTTGGATCTTTCTATTCATCAAAGAATCCTGAAAAATGTACTCAACTGTTAATAAATGTTTCTTGATGAGCAAATCTGAATATTAGAATGATTTCTGAAGGTCATGTGACACTAAAGACTAGAGTAATGATGCTGAAATGTTTTTTTTAAAATACACTCAATTTATTTATGAATTTATATTCAATAAGAAAGCATTTATTTAAAAAAGGCAAAATTTTGACTGGTAAAATTTCTGAGAAATTATTTTATTAATTTAAATAATTAATACATATTAATTATAACACACTGCATAACATATACATACAATTACAATACAGAACTGGTTTCACAGATGAACCTGTTAGTCATATTAAGGATGCAGAGGAGGATGTACGAATATAAAAGAAAGGAGGGAATCTGCTGTTAGTGTACGAGAAAGAGAATGAGGGAAAGTGAGAGGGAGGGTTTCGCCTCACATTCCACTGTCATTTGCCCCCTTGGAAAAAAAAAAAATAAAGGACAAAAAATACAGCACGAACAGAGCTCCTGTCTGGTTACTATAGCAACCGAAAGGCTATTATCGTACCTTGCCATTCATTATGAAAGGGCTTTAGTTGACAGAGAGAGGGCTGGGAAGGGGGGAGATAGAAGGAGAAAGAGAGAGAGACAGACAGACAGACGAGAGAGAGAGAGAGAAAAAGAAGGAATATTCTCAGTGCTTGTGGCTGGGAAATGAAGTGAGAGGCAGGAGGGTTGATACAGAGGACAGACATAAAATATATATACGCAGGAAAAAGAAAAAACGAAAAGATAAACACATACACATTTAAAATATGAAACCAAACGTCTTTCAGAAAAACGAAATATAAATAGCTCTGTGGAGACGCAGAATGGTGATTTACACAGCAATGTCACATCTGTCTTTCACTAATTTGTTCACATTTCCTGTCCTTTGCATGTTTACTAAATAATTGGACTAATATGAATATTCACTTAGATAGCAGGAATACTAATGGAGTATTTTCAGATCACTTGGTAACACTTTATTTTTACTATTATCATAAAAAATTATGATGCGTAATTACAATCTGTCATAATTACTATCAGTCAAAGCTTTTTAAAAGTAAGATTTGTATGTTTTTTAACTCTCTCTTCAAGCCTGTATCACAGTCACATTTTGAAATATTATTACTATTTAAAATAATGTAAAAAGTCATTTATTTCTGTGATCAAAGCTAAATTACTCCAGTCTTCAGTGTCACATAATCCTTCAGAAATCATTCTAATATGTGACCCTGGACCACAAAACCAGTCATAAGGGTCTGGGATTTATACATCACCTCAAAGCTGAATAAAATAAGCTTTCCATTGATATATGGTTTGTTGGGATCAGACTGAGATACAACTATTTGAAAATATGCAATCTGAAGGTGCAAAAAAAATTAAATATAGAGAAAATCACCTTTAAAGTTGTTCAAATTAAGTTCTTAGCAATGCATATTACTCTTCAAAAATTAAGGCATATTTATGGTAGGTTTTGCAAAACATCTTCATGGAACATGATCTCTACTTAATATCCTCATGATTTTCAGCATAAAAGAAAAATCAATCATTATGACCCATACAATGTATTTTTGGCTATTGCTACAAATATACCCCAGCGACTTAAGACTGGTTTTGTGCTCCAGGGTCACATATTCGGATTTGCTGTTCAAGAAACATTTTTATTATCATTAATATTAACATTTAAAACAGTGTACATTTTTTCAGGATTTTTTGATGACTAGAGAGACCTTAAGATCAGCATTTATCTGAAATAAAAAGCTTTATACATTATACACTATACCATGCAAAAACTTGGGAGTCAGTATCATTTTTGGGGGATGATCAAAAGTAAAAAATGTTATGTTGATCTATTCATCAAAAAACAGAAAAAAAAAAAAATATATACTCAGCTGTTTTCAACATAATAATATTAATACATATTTTTGAGCAGCAAATTATAATATTACAATGATTTCTGAAAAATCACTTGACTGGAGTAATGGTGCTAAAAATTTAGCTTTGAAATCACAAAAATAAATTACATTTTAAAATATATTCAAAAGGAAAACAGGTATTTTAAATAGTAAAAATATTTCAAAATGTAACAACACTTTGGATCAAATAAATGCAGGCTTGGTGAGCAGAAGAGACTTCTTTAAAAAAATAAAAAAAAATAAAAAAATAAAAAACATTACAAATCTTTGACTGGTAGTGTACATGCAAGTAACCCTAAGCCAAAACCTTAACCATATAGTGAATACATGTGGTTAATTAATATTACTCAGTATTTAAATGCATAATCACACTGTAACAAGGACACCTTAAAATAAAGTGCAACCCCACATTTTAGCATGTCTCAACTCATCTACTGAAAAATGACAGAAATAAACAGAAACAAAGCATAGTTAGGATGCGCCTGACACACACTCACATGTACAGTATACACACTTAAAGGGGGCGTTTATCTGGTGCTTGTGCCTGCCTCTGACTGTGAATGCTGACTCCACTCTGCTCTGTTTTCTGTTAGAGGAAAGTAGGCTGAAAGCCATCTGAGGACAGAGAGAGAGAGAGGAGAGGGAGAGAGGGAGGGAAAGAGAGAGGGCACATGCAAAAGCCAGAGATTGAAAACAAGAGAATGAACGAATGCAAAAAATTTAAATACACTGTATCTGATTAATCCGCCTCAAATGTGGCACACTGACATAAATGCACTGCATACATCCACACGCATACATCCAGAATCCCAGGAATTCAACGGCTGCGATTGTGGCCGACTGCTCTGTTGGTCCATTGTGCTAGATTTAGAGAAATCAGCTGGACACATTTAAAATGTGATTTACTCACATTTTAAAATGACAAATGGGCTTCAAATGTTGAGCCATTCCTCTCTTCTTGATTTGTTCGTGTCTGTGCTGCATGTTCAACATCTGATGTCTTAGAGTGTGTTTGTTTTTCTGTTTGTGTGGAAGGATTCAGATGGACAGACTATAGAGAAATATGTAGGATGCTTTATGCCAGCCTTGAACATATGGCCATGTGGGACAACGTCTGTGAGAAAGAAACAACGGTGTCTTCTTACTGAAAAACACGCAGACATGCACACATGGCAAGACACAAACACTGCAAGAAAATGCTTCTCTTACTTAGATTTTCTGTCTTGTTTCCATCCAAAATATCTAAAAATTCTTAAGGATTTTCTAGACAAGCAAAAATTGTCTTGTTTTCAGAAAAAAGTGAGTTTTTGCTTAAAACAAGCAAAATAATCTGCCAATGGGGTAAGCAAAATAACCTTATTTCAAGATGAAAACTAGATTATTTTGCTTAGCCCATTGGTGGTTTATTTTGCTTGTTTCAAGCAAAAACTCTCTTAATTTAAACTTTTTTTTTCTGAAAACATGACAATTTTTACTTGTCTAGAAAATCCTTGTTGATTTAAGATTTTTTAGATTTTGGCTGGAAACAAGACAAAAAAATAGTAAGAAAAGCATTTTTGCAGTGTAAACAAGTCCATCATGTTAAAAAAAAAAAATAATTTTGACTGACGATTTTTCATGTAGAGATCTCACGCCTTTCAGTGCAAAATGTCTTCAGATAAAACCTCAAGAGATCGATGCACTTACAATATATCAGTATCAAGTCAGACAATTCTGACCAGAGCAAAACTTGACAAATTTATATTTGCTACAGAAACGTAGCACAAACAATCTGGGAAATAGAAATCACACTGCAAAAAATGCTTTTCTTACTTAGATTTTTTGTCTTGTTTCCAGACAAAATATCAAAAAATTCTTAAATCAAGAAGGATTTTCTAGACAAGCAAAAATTATTGTCTTTTTTTTCAGAAAAAAGTGAGTTTTTGCTTAAAACAAGCAAAATAATCTGCCAATGGGGTAAGCAAAACAACCTTATTTCAAGATGAAAGCTAGATTATTTTGCTTACCCCACTGGCAGATTATTTTGGTTATTTCAAGCAAAAACCCTCTTAATTTAAACTTCTCTTTTTTCTGAAAACAAGACTTGTCTAGAAAACTCTTGATTTAATATTTTTTAGACATTTTGGCTGGAAACAAGACAAAAAATCTAAGTAAGAAAAGCATTTTTTGCAGAGTAAACAAGTACATCGTAAAAAAAAAAAAAATGAAATTTTTGACAGACGATTTTTCATGTAGAGATCTAATGCCTTTCAGTACCAAAATGTCTTTAGATAAAACCCTCAATAGATTGATGCACTCACAATATATCAGTATCAAGTCAATTAGCCAATTCTGACAAGGGCAAAACTTGACAAATTTATATTTGCTACAGAAATGTAGCACGAACAGTCGGTGAATCTGGGAAATAGAAACCACACTGCAAAAAATGCTTTTCTTACTTATATTTTTTGTCTTGTTTCCAGCCAAAATGTCTAAAAATTCTTAAATCAATAAGGATTTTCTAGACAAGCAAAAATGATTGTCTTGTTTTCAGAAAAAAATGAGTTTTTGCTTAAAACAAGCAACCTTAAAACAACCTTATTTCAAGATGAAAACTAGATTATTTTGCTTACTCCATTGGCAGAATATTTTGCTTATTTTTTTTTTTTTTCTGAAAACAAGACTTGTCTAGAAAATTCTTCTTGATTTAATATTTTTTAGACATTTTGGCTGGAAACAAGACAAAAAATAGTAAGAAAAGCATTTTTTTGCAGAGTAAACAAGTGCATCATGTAAAAAGAAAAAAATGAAATTTTTGACCGACGATTTTTCATGTAGAGATCTAATGCCTTTCAGTGCAAACATGTCTTCAGATATACCCTCAATAGATTGATGCACTCACAATATATCAGTAATATATATAAAGTCAATTCTGGTCAATTCTGACCAGGGCAAAACTTTTTATTTGATACAGAACAGTATTATATTCAGTGCACACGATTGACTTTCAAACGCTGGAAATCACATTCTTTTATATTTCCAAGTTTTCAACGACTGTGCGAACGTTTACAACTATAAACAAAAGATAAACGATCTAATCAACACAGATGGCGATCAAAATCGCGGATTTTCGGAAGCATCCGAGCTTTAACATTTCAGACATTTTAACTTTGCGCTATACGTCGATACGCTCCGCTCTGAGCTGATTAGTCCTCATAATCATATTGCGGGTGGAGTGAGTGTATTTGTGTGTGAGACTGCTCGGGGTACTTTGGTACTGCGGTAAAATCTGGGCGTTCCTGGGGCGTGTGCTGGCACTGCAGACCAACTACCACGATTCTGACAGCGAGGGAGAGGAACGGGGTGCGTGTGTGGGAGGAACGGCGTGTGTGCGGATATTATCAGCCGAGTGACACTTTAAGAAACCTGTAACTTCAGCAGCATTCCTCTGCTGCACTACTGCGGACAGACAGGACGGGAGACAGGAGATGCTGAGAAGCACAAGGGGCGAAATGTCCATGCCAAAAAACCCCACAGTGACTAAAGCAAAATATCTTCCGTCATAAGCGTCCTGCATTTTCACACTGACCTTGCGCCAGTTTCACACACAGGAGATGGGCCGATGTGGCGGGTGAGGTGTGGTGCCAGAGGAAGACGAGGGCACCAGAACAATAGTCTTCATCCAGAGAGCAATGTGGCACACTGCAGAGGAGAGGAGGGGTGCCCGCATGCCCTCGCCGAAGCTGAACACCACCATACACACAACATGCCATTACTGAAACCACTTCTCACACTGCAAAAAATGCTTTTCTTACTTAGGTTTTGTGTCTCGTTTCCAGCCAAAATGTCTAAAAAATATTAAATCAAAAATTTTCTAGACAAGTCTTGTTTTCAGAAAAAAGAAGTTTAAATTAAGAGTTTTTTGTGCTTGAAACAAGCAAAATCAACTGCCAATGGGCTAAGCAAAATAATCGAGTTTTCATCTTGAAATAAGGTTGTTTTGCTCACCCCATTGGCAGATTATTTTGCTCGTTTTAAGCAAAAACTCACTTTTTTCATCATTTTTGCTTGTCTAGAAAATCCTTCTTGATTTAAGAATTTTTAGATATATTTTGAGTGGAAACAAGACAAAAAATCTAAGTAAGAAAAGCATTTTTTTTGTTGTTTTTTGCAGTGCAGTGTTACTACGAGAAAACGCTATGCTGTATTAAATTTATAAACTTTACGTTCTAAATAAGCCTTGGCCAAAGCATGCATTTGTGTAACAGCCTTATTTTGGTATTTGCTTAATTGTCATATTCTAAAATATGTCCATCTTTATGGATTGACCTTTCAGTTGACAGATTAATGATTGAGCTAATACGAACTAATCTGGCAAGGCTTTCATAAAATGTTTCCATGGAGTTTGTTTATATATATATATATATATATATATATATATATATATATATGCTCAGCACATAAGATTGTGTATGCATAGCCTTCATTATACTGGAGGAACATTATTAGTCTATTCTAATCACCACATCTTCTAAAATAAACGTGCATTTTTATTGCCAAATAGTCTTGGCAATCACTGGGATCACACATTAAGGTAATAGCTTTAAAAAAAAAAAAAGCAAATCGATATTTCCGCCTTAAAGCATGTTTTAAATGATAGAGTTATTAAAAGCCTGTATTATCCGAGAAACCCAATACACATCTACTATATCAATGCACTGTATTCTTTCTCTTTGCCTCCTGTGACCCGGTGCACTAACATGGGCTATATGCTCCAGTGTGTAATAAGATACTGAAACATTCATCTAAGAACACATACACATACATAAACACACATTCAAACACAACCAATGTTGTTATATATGAATCAAGTCAATAAAGCTAGATGCATTTCAAGCACCTGAGAGGAGTTTTAATAGAGGTGCGACAATACAAGCAAAGTGCTCCAGTTATAGTTCAAATTGAGTTTAATGAGCCACTTAATGATGTCAAGGAATGACTTGTTCATTTTCGCTGATTTTCGCTGATTGCGACTCCCTCGAAATGACCTTTTTAGCAGCTTAATATGGCAAGCAGTCTTTGAAAACAAACATCGTTCTGCATGGCTCTACACTGGCGGACAAATAAGAAAGCGTAAGAGCGAAACCAGAACTTCACGGTTAACATGCACAAGGTGAATTCGATCATGATCTAGTCTCGTGTTGGAAACGGCGTAGCCTCTGTTTGACTCTGAACATCAAGCACGGTTGAGGAGTGAAGGAGATGAGCGAGATTTGGAGCACTACCAGAGAGACGGCTGGCTGTCTATAGGAACACACACACACACACACACACACAATGCGCTTCTGCTGCAGCCAATCTCAAGGTATCCGTCTACTTTATGGCATTAACATCCTGCGCGCATCACATAGGTTGCTGTAAACAATCGTCCGCTATATTTACGCTGCGCCGGTCAACAAGTCGCAGTTTTTAGCACCCGGGAAAATATAGCCCCCGGTCGAAAATAACAAGAAAACACATGCGCTTATTTTTAACGTCGATGAAGGTTTGTATGAGGTCAAACACAAGTGTACCGAGCTATCGATGTCACGCTCTGAACAGTACTTTGTGCTGCTCTCAAATGGGTGGGTAAGGCATACGCACGCATGCACACACGAACCGGACGAGGAAAGACGAATTCAAGATTTAAGACACGAAAATGGGTGCGGAACGAGGGCGTAACAGATGCTGTGGCACAGACATGCACGCACACAGCCATTTCAGTGTCCTGACTCACAGTCTAAACACACGCTTTGTTTGGGCCAAACCCTCGCTGGCCCGACGTCACCCCAACCTAAAAACCCAGATCTCTCACTCTCTCTTCGTCTTGCGGCTCTTGAACGCACAGGCCCTCACTGCGCCACCTTCGCCTCGCTCATCCCCTGCCTGGATTCCTCTCCGCTCCTTATTCCCCGCTTAATTTCGGTCTCGTGCCGTTCCTCTCCTCCGGTTCTTCCTGGACGGCGGGCGGACGACTGAGTGCCTCTCACAGCTCCCGAGAACCCAACCCGTGGACATCGAAGCAGAACGTCACAAGTTAGGGTCTCAGGGAAGGAGAGGGGCACGGTGCGGCGTGAGAGAAAGCGACTTCTCCCTCGTCTCTAATTTGGCATCCCTTCGAGGTTTAAGTGCGATCGGACGCTTTGGAGCGACACAACATAGTTACACACGCCCATCAGCGTGGACTGCACACAAAGACATCGGGTCTCACGCGCAAACGCACATGCGCAGGCGGACGAGGACATGCGTGGAGAAGCGGCGCCACGCGCACACCTCTCGCGCCGGACATATCGAGCACCTGCCTTTCTGAAATGCGCGGATGAGACGTCCGCAATGAGGTTTTAGAGTTTAAAACGGCAATGCTGCTTCACGCACAGGTCACATCCGCTCTTGTTGTAAATCACACACATGCACTGAGAGAAAGGGGAGTGAACTCACCGAGCTGGAAACAGCGGTTGACCGTGCCTTGGTTGCTGCGGTCCTCCGCCTGAGAGGACAGACACATGGAGAGACATAGAAAAGACGCTTTTTACGTCGTTCGTCCTAAGATGCATGACTAAACACGACACGAGCAAATAAAAATAAAAAGGCACGATATGACAGGCTGATGTCTGCCCGCTGTCTGGAGCGGAGAGCCGCAGAGTAGAGAGAGAGAGAGAGGAAAAACGTAAACGTGAGAGAGAGAGAAGAAAGGTGGGAAATTCAAACGGCGCCTGGTGAAAAAGGAAAACGTGAACAAAGGAAACAAAGAATCTGGGGAGAAAAGGTATCCGGATTAATCAGCCTATAGGAGAGAAAATTGAATGGCCGGCGAGAGAGAAAAAGAAAAAGAGAGAGAGAGAGAGAGAGAGAGGCAGGGCCAAGGCGACACCGGCAACACACACCAGACTTGTACCCAGAGGGCTATAAGATGAGAGATCAGCATAGGGGGTGGGGGCGTTCGAGCACACGCAGGCACCGTCTCTCACCCTGTGTCACATGTGCGACGGCTGCGTATTCCATCCCGAGGCGGAAAAAAAAACAGATCTGAAATGAATCGCTGCGAAACGGCGGATCCTCGCCCCGTTCATCTCCCTGTCTCTCTCGGCTGCGTTCAGCGGCATACGAATCTCATGAAAAGTCAAGCTCAAAGCGAGAGAGAGAGGCTGGGATAGAAGTGATCCCTTCATTTCCTGCAACAGCTGACACCAGTTAGCAAGAGGCCCGCTACCCCTTGAGAGAAAGAGGAATAAAAGGAGATGAGAAAAGATTTTCAATCTGAGAAACGTCCTTACCCGTCATTTTTTTTTGCCTCCGCTGCGCTGGAAGGAAAACTTTCCCAAGCGCTGAAATTCCCCTCGTCGATCACCATTATTCCACTCACTCTCTTTTTCTTTCTTTTCCCCCTTCTCACTCCCTCTCTTTCTCTAGCCGAACTGAAGATTGGAGCAGGAGGGAGGGAACTAGAGAAAGAATAGTGAGAGAGAAAGAGAGAGAGAGGGAGGGAGCAGACCAGGGAGAGAGAGAGAGAGAGAGAGAGAGAGAGAGCGAGAGAGACTGAGAATATCGGGCAGAGGATAAAAAGAGGCATGAACACATGAAAATATGATGTGTTTGGCTTGCACTCGATACCGCCTGGCTAGCGCCGCGGCCACAACAGAGGGAGACGAGGAAGAAAACGGAGAGAAGGAGGAACGAGAATGACAGAAGGCAAAGGAATCGCGGAGATGTAAAGCGGAGATGAGAAGAGAGAGAAAAGGGGGGATGCAGGGAGACTGCGGCAGAGGAGACCTCTGACGGCCCACTTTGGTGGGCTCCAATCAGCGACAGACAAAATTCCACGTGTGCTTTATTCTCAGACGTTCTATAAAGTTAAAGACAACTCTCTTGATTTTAACCTCGACGTTCGTTCGTTTGGTACGTCGGCATACCCGGAAAACACTCGTGATGCCGTCCGGCGTGGAAATGGTGTTAGACTTCCCTCTCCTGGACACAAGCGGCCATTTATCTTACAGTACCGGTTCTCATTCTTCACCTCGCGGTTCATCTGGGCCATTTCGCTCGCCGTAGATATAGTGCGTTGTTAAGCAGACACACTCCTGCTCTCATGACTCTCTCCATCTGTATTCTCTGGATTTATATCTATCTATGTAAATAATATAACTCAGTTACCAATACTAGCCAACAGGGGGCCCCCAAACGCATTTTCTCATGCAGGTGAGGGTCAAATACACACCTTCACCATCTAAAAAAACTGAGGAGACAGCATGTGGAAGGTTCATAATATCTTACTCAAAGGGCACATTGAGTAAAGAGTAAAGAGCAGGACTGTGATGTCCCTGTCCTCATTCAGACTAAAGTGTGGTTGAATGACTAAAATTCTCTGTGAAATACTCTCAAATAATTTGAATTAGCCAGCAGAGGTCATTCAGTTAAATTTAGTCGGATGTCATATGCACTACCATTCAAAAGCGTCATTAACATTTACTTTACCTTTTTTTAACCCTTAATTGTCACAAGTCACCATTTTACAAATAAATCCTAATTTAATCACGACAAACTACATATTGTTGGAAAGGTCTAAGACGCCTAAATAAATATTTGACCATTTTTTGTGTTACAAATTATGTAGGAAAAGTAACAGATTAATTTATGACAAGAGTGCACCTCAAAAGTCTAATAAATCATAAGAAATTATATCAGCTGAAAACTTAAAATCTCAAAATTCATCCTTTGAAAACCATTTTAAAATCAGACTTTGCATTATCATGGAAAATGTAGACCAAAATCATATTATAAAAATGTTTTCGTTCATGAATCATAAAAAACTAAGCTTGAATACTGCATTTTCACGTCTATGTTCAAAAATTGGAGTTACAGCTAAAGGGTTAAACAAAAAGTGAGAACAGTTTCACATAAATGCTGTTCTTTTAAACTTCTATTAATCAAATAATCTATTAATACAAATGTTTCTAAATCATGAAACCAGCATATTAAAATGATTTCTGAAGAATCATGTGACACTGAAGACTGGAGTAATGCCTGCTAAACATGTAGCTTTGCCATCGCAGCAACAAAAACAATGTTTCAAATATAACGAAAAAGAAAATGTATTTTAAATCATAAAAACACTTACTATTTTTACTGTATTTTTGACCACTAAATGCAGCCTTGGTGAGCGCAAGAGACTTTCAAACACATCGAAAGACCCTAAACTCAATTGTTAAACTGACTTGACCCTTTTGAATGGTAGCATGCAAAAATATGCAGTAAACCAATGCTCTTCAGTTAAGCACCCTATGCAAACATAGTAAACCTCTGCACTGTTTGGCACCTTTTTGATCAGACAGAAAAAACCTAGACATTTTTTAGCTTGATAGAGAGTGATGTCATCAGCAAAACACGTTCTCTGGGTCCCATCTCCTCCTTTAACACAAAAGCACTATTGTTTGCCAAGTGTATAAGCAGCCTTAAGGACATGACTGACAGTGAGAAAGATATCAAGAGAGAAACAGCATATGAATGTTGAAAGTTGATCGGAAATAATGTTTTGGTGGTGAAAAGGCTGTATAGGATCTCAAATCACTTTAATTTAAATCCACAAAAGCGCTAAGCTGTTTTCTTTAAGTTTCTTTTGGGCTTATAATATTTCACCAGGGTTTGACCTAGAGAACTCAATTCACCGTTAATTTCATCCAAATCCAGATCCGTTACTCCAGAGCATCCCAAACTGTGCTAGTTTAAATGTGGCTTGAGGTTTGGTTCTTTTTTAGCTGCATTTCTGGAGCTGGTTTTTCCACATCGACGCCAGTGTTTTTTGGTGAAATGAGGCTGAACTCTGCACACATTTGGCTTCGGTGCACCATTTTCTCTCCCCGAGGCATTCTGGGTGGCAGAGCGCTCATAACATTATTTATCCGCTGTGTTTCTGAAGCTGCATTGGAAGTTTGCTGACTCACAATCGCTAGCAAGGCAGGAAACGGTATATTATGTATAATAAACTGACTTCAAACATTTATTAAGGCTAGGCACTAAACCATATGCAATGTCTGGGCAGGCGGCACAAACCAGACATCGTTTATGGTGGGGAAAACATTTGTTGACATTGGCAATTTTCTCTTCTCCGTATTATCATGAAATAAACTGCAGGGGGGAATTATATAATACAGATAATATAGATTTATATTAGAGTGATTTTCAATGAGTGTTGAACAATGCTGTACAAAATTTAGTAGAGGAAAGTATCCGCTTTCTATAATCCAATCCAATTCTAGTGTAATAACAACAACAACATCAAAATGCTAGCAACCATTTATCATACATACAGTCAAACCAAAAATTATAGACACCAGATATCATTTTTTATATTTTTTACTAGTGGGTGCAGGACACTATAGTTCATTTATGTGAGGATAGCAAAATAAAGTAAATTGACATTTTATGCCAAAAAATTCTTTGTTTTCTTTTTCCTTTTCTTTTAAGTGTTTTTCCTTTTTACACCACAGAAACAAAACTGAGCATTGCTTGGTAACTGATCAACAAAGTATTGATGGTTGTGTAAATATTGTCATACTAACGGTTGTCTGAATATTTGGTTGATTGCAATCCATTACATTCCTTTCTATCAAAGTTATCTGACATTATCAAGTTGAAGCTGTTCTGACACAGTTTATTCGACTACCATTTTCTAAGCTATAGTGAACTGTGATCAAGTGAGAAATGTTGAAGGTGTCTGAATAAATACTGGTTTGACTGTATATTGTCTGTAAGATGTCATTTTGGTTTGTTAAATAAAGTCATATGAGGACAGCTTAGCGGCTTTCATACTTAAAGTGAAAGCATTGCTGCTAGACCAACAAGTCATACTTAATTTTCACACACTGATCCATTCACTTATCCACTGACCTACAAAATCCCAGGATCAGCCAATGTAAAAATTAAGCTGTCAAATGAAATAAGTCACAAGTTCATTTAAGCACATGAATTGGTCA
This sequence comes from Cirrhinus molitorella, assembly GCA_033026305.1. Taxonomy (NCBI): domain Eukaryota; kingdom Metazoa; phylum Chordata; class Actinopteri; order Cypriniformes; family Cyprinidae; genus Cirrhinus; species Cirrhinus molitorella. The sequence continues at coordinate 48,578,403 of CM065119.1, forward strand.
GCAAAAGCTACTGTGTCCTCAAAACACTATAGGTACTGCAAACTTACTTAAAAATTATAAAAATGGAAATTGTAACTCATTATGCTATTCATCAGACATTTCTAATCTTAATGCTGCCGTTCAAATCGTATGACCTCCATGACCTCCAAATCACATTTACTGATATCCTTTCTGCATAACATACACTATCCAAAATTATTGTGAAATATTAGAATTAACCGTTTTCTATTTTAGTATTTGACCCTGGACCACAAAACCAGTCATAAGGGTCAATTTTTTCGAAACTGAGATTTATATATCACATCAAAGCTGAATAAATAAGCTTTCCATTGATATATGGCTTGTTAGGATCAGACAAACAATATTTGGCTGAGATACAACTATTTGAAAATCTGCAATCTGAGGGTGCAAAAAAATAAAAACAGTGGGAAAATCACCTTTAAAGTTGTCCAAATGAAGTTTTTAGCAATGCATATTACTTTTAAAAAATTAAGTTTATATAAATACCTTCATGGAACGTGATCTTTACTTAACATCTTAATGATTTTTGGCATAAAATCACTCATTTTGACCCATACGATGTATTTTTGGCTACAGCGACCTATGACTGGTTTTGTGGTCCAGGGTCACATATATTAAAACGTACTTTATTCCTGTGATGACAAAACTAAGTATGCAGCCATTTACTTCAAACCTCAGTGTCACATGATCCTTCAGAAATCTTTCTAATATGCTGATTTGGTGCTTGGGATTAATCATTAATCAATAAAAAAAGCTGTGAAAACCATGATACTTTTTTCAGGATTGTTTTATGAATAGAATGTTCATTTATTTGAAATGGAAATCTACTGTAAGATGTCTTTTGTGTCTTACTGACCCCAATTTTTTTACCGGTAGTGTAAATATTCACAAGCGACGCCTTCGGCAGTTTGGCATTTACTTTTGCGTCCCAAACGACTTTGATAAATATAGACAACTTCTATGCACACAGACATGCTTGCGCGTGTACTACTGAACCAAGCAGAAATTTGACACTGTACATAGGAAACACCAAAAACAACAACCACACCTAAGGCAAACACAAACACCTGTGTCAAAGCTCACCACGGCACACACAATAAAAACCACAATACAAAAACACTGACTGGAACAACGCAACACGTTCACGATAGGAGTGTCATTCACAAAAATCTGCATACAGACTGCCATGCGCTCAGATATTTCATCTGACGCAGTGACTGCAGCTGAACCTGTGGCACACTGCAGATGCTGCTTCTTGCAAATTCAGTGTAGCAGTTATCTTTTCTGCTATTATACCAAATATATTTTCCATATCTTGATATGAACAGCCAGAAAATCAAATATTAGCCATTGCAACAGCTCAACAGTACAGATATTGATGCAACAGCAACAGCAGAACAGTACAGGCATTGGTATGCTTCGGTTTGCATGCTGATAAAATTAAGCAAACCGTAATATAATACAAGCTAAACAAGTTTCGATAACTAATCTTTAAGGCCAACAGTCCAACCAGCACCTTCAAGGTAGAATAAAAAATAATAATAAAAAAAAAAAAGCCAGATATTTTGTCAGTTATACATGTGTTTTCAAAACGCAGTACAAGCAATGGTCAAATAAAATCCAGAAGGAAATATCAAAGAACATAAGGTTTTCACAGATACCATGTGTATTTTAAGACATGTTTGTGGTGCAGAACACTGTAGGATACCATGTTAAACATATTGTTGCAATAACCATGTGGTCTTTTGATAGAAATGTAACATTTCTAGTCTCTGTGGGGATACAACTCTGTTTTTCATTAAATGCTATATGCTTGTAGGGTTGTGCAACTTAGTCTATTGTTAGGATGTCAGCAGAGTCACCAAATATAATACAGCTTTATATAGGGAGTGAATTACACGTGGAATGGTTAATTATGTACATATAGGTTGCATGAAAACTAGGAAAAATGAATGTTCATTCTGTTCACACCAGGAACTACAAATATATTAGCATCCACACCAACGGATGATAACGTTTTGCTCATTATAAGCGTTCGCTGCAGTTCTGTCGCCTGCCGCTTTAAATGTTTGAGCTCTGAGTGCGTTCTAATTGGCTGTCAATGTTTTTATTATTCATCAGGTGGAAAAAAAAATAGTTTTGAAAGTGATTGTTCTTGTATGTGACCCTGGAACACAAAACCAGTCATAACGGTCCATTTTTTGAAAGATTTACATATCATCTGAAAGCGGAATAAATAAGCTTTCGATGGATGTATGGTTTGTTAGGTTTGTTATTATTTGGCTGCGATAGAAAAATCTGAGGGTGCAAAAAAAATATTGAGAAAATCGCCTTTAAAGTTGTCCAAATGAAGTTCTTAGCAATGAATATTATTAATCAAACATTAAGCTTTGATATATTTACAGTAGGAAATGTACAAACTATCTTCATGGAACATGATCTTAATAGAAAATGTATAATTTTGACTCATACAATGTATTTTTGGCTATTGTTACAAACATACCCCAGCGACTTAAGACTGGTTTCGTGTTATAGGTGTGGTGTGGATTTCAATATTCACATCAAATTAGAACGATTGTTAAATTTATCACTATAGTTATCATCCTCCGTAATTGTTGTAAACACTTGCTGGAAACAACAACAAACAAAATCAAAATGCACTTTCTGTCAGATTTCTGTCAAGACGTTCACACATAAAATGTTGATAATCTTTGTTGTACTTCTCTTAGCACATCAGCGGAGCATGTTAGTTGCAATGCTAGTGTGTTAGCATTAGCAATGCAGAAGGGCGTCTGCTCGGGGAAAGCTAGGAGGCTGTACAGTTATCTCCCATGTTGTAACTCTAAACTATACAACCTACTACCTCATCCCGAGACATCGCTGTAATAGTGGAGAGGAAGGATAGGAGAATGTTCCCAATGCTTACGTTCTTTACTTCATGTGAAAAACAGGTGCTAATAAGTGGGTGCAAACTTTCATGCTACATTTATGCTTAAAACTAGTTTGTAGTCAACGCGAGCGGCTGGAGGGAAGAGCGTTGCGTTCACCTCGCAGACACATACCTATAGACACGAGCTTGTGCATAGAGTCACCACAAGTTCGGATCTACGGGTTTGTGGCAGCTGGCATCACTGCACTGCGTCACAGATACACCAACCTTTACTGGACACACAAAATAATGCGAATTTTTGCTTTTCTTTGTGCAGCAAAACAGTTCAACAAACAAAACACAGACAAGTACTTTTTGAAGAGACATTATGGCTTTGGCAGGTCATACAGCGGAAGAAGATCATTAAGTGCATCACCTGAAATTCATCAAAAGGATAAATGAAAGGTTGCAAAAACACCTGCAACGTATAGAATAAGTCGTATTGGTTCGACAAATCCTAAATATCGCTGCAACTTCAACTCTAGGAATAAATCTGATGCAGATTATTGGGTGTGGTTCAGTGTAAAATAACTTTTGGGTATATCGCTGAACGACGAATTAAAGAAATGATTCCAATCAACGATTTTCACCGTAAATTCCTTGCATTTCAACTCACTACCGTTTTCAGAGTGAAGGTCATGTTGAAAGACACAGGTGGTGTTTGCTGTGCCCAGATCAGAAAATACTGCAGTGACTGACATTTGAGAATGCAGCAATAGCAGAAACACCTTGTTTATGATTTTTTAATATCCACACGCCATGCATATGCAAATTAAGCGTGAGTATAGAAATGTTTCAGTAATTAACCAAACGTTTGAAACCATTTTAGTTTGAGTTAAATATACATGCATTTTCTGTTCACCCTTTGCTGCTATTTAATGCACAGAAACTGAAACTCTGCATAAAGGGGCTTCCCAGTCTGCACTACAAGTTGTAGGTGCAACAAGCTGCAATTAGAAATGCCATGATTCATGGTACAGTGCCACTCCCTAAGGGAAATCAAAGGTTACTCCAGAACAATAGAGTAAACGTTAAAGATATCTGCATTAGAATTTGACCTATTTCTTTGTGGTGACACAGTGTGTTATATTAGGAGAACTGGCAAACAGAAATAAAGTTGGTGGAGCAAATACACACAGTACACACAATTCAAATGTGTTTCATGGCACTGTGCAACCACTCAGAATACATTGCTTGCTGAACTTCTAGCTACTGGAAACAAATTGTGACTCGACAAAAATATCTCAACCAGCAACATTAGTTTTTTTATAAAAATGACGTCAAGCGTTTGGCCGCATTTGACCTACATTTACTTCGGATTTGACCTTGATGCAGTGGTCTAGTATTTCTTACTTAGAAACAAAAAGTACAGCGTTTGCTTGCGAAGCACAACGCAACGTGGGTTCGGACCTTATTTTTACAGCGGATCGCGACTTTTAAACGGCGCGACCCGTTCGCGAATGAAATGCAGTTTAAAAACACGTTGAGGAAAAGTTGTGAGTGGGGAAAAGAACCAAAAGAGCGGACAGGAGAAAAAAGGGCATAGGAAAGCAGCGTACCGGAGGAGGACGTCTGTCTCTGGTGCTGACCAGTTCGATGTCCGTACCGGAGTCAGCCTACACCTGGCGGCAATATGGAGTCAGGCTTAGGGTGCAGACTAGGCCAATTCCGTTGCCCGCAAAAAATCTGGAGCAGAAAAGAAAGACAGCACGTTAGAAGGAAGTACAAATGTGCTCATTCACACGATCGAACCATTAATACACAAACACGTCCTGACACGAAAGGAAGAACACATACAGCACCTACAAACTCCAAAAAGAAGCCAAAACGGCATCCCTAGTTCAACCAGAGCAAATCGCCAAGTCATCGGCAGACAACATGGAAAAAGCCCCTGTCCCCTCTTTCGCCCTCCTGCGCGGCCGGTCCTATCCGTATTTACCGTGGAAAAAAAAAAAATCGAAAACCCTCAAAAATGGGTCAGAAAAGGTTCCGTGGAAGACCGAGACGAGAAGGCGGAAAGGTCGAATGCGGTGAGATGTGGTCGAGGAGGAGCTGCGGCACTGCCCTGGCTACAGGGAGAGTGGAATTTGTGACCATGCAAAGGAAAGGGTGGTGTTTTCTTTTTTTCTCTTTCTTTTTTTTTTTTTTGGCGCTTCGCTGTGCTGGGGTTTTTTGGATCTCAGCAGGGTCCTTGGCTGCAGTTCTGACTCCCCTTAGTGGTGCCAAAATGTGGACGTTTCCCTTTGTCTTTAACTCCCATGAACAAAACTAACTGAGGGGCGATTAAAAACAAGCAAGGAGCGGACTGAAACAGAAACAAACTGACAGAGCAATGAAATAAAGCTAGAGAAAACGGGAAGATACACACCAAAAAAAAAAAAAAAAAAGTTTATAACGAAGAGAGGCAGACACTGAGCGTGCTGCAGAAAATAAAAAGCAGCTTTACGGACGACAGAACAGTCTAAAGAGTGAAGACTGAAAAGGACTGCTTTCACACCACATTTCTCTTTCTGCAAATATGCCATCTCTCCGTCTACGCGAGCGGCGCGCTCTCTCTCGCTCCTACTCCTCCCCTCCTTCCTTCCAGTCGGCGTCCAATCCACGCCACGTAGTGAGAGAGAAAAAGAGATACACTTTTTTTTCAGCCTCATCAAAATGGCAGAGACAGAAAGTTACAAGCGAGAGAAAGAGAGAGAGCAGAGCTCACTGTCCTGTTCTGGAAAAAGCCACGGGAAAGCGGTCCCAGCGCCGTATCGCTCCTTTCTCTTTTTTAAGGCACAAACTTGGTCGGATTAACCAAACGACAGCGAAAAATATTTTCGCTAAGCCCGGCGATCAAACGCAGTGCCCGCTGCAGACGGGGAGCTGTGCCCGCCGTGTTAAACGGATGCAATTAATAGCATTTTGTCTCTGTGTCTGTCCATCCATCTGTCTCTCTGCCTGTGTCTGTCTGTCTGCTTGTCTCCATATCTATTTGCTTGTTTACATGGCTGCCTAATCCAGGCATTGGCACAGTCTCTTCAATGCTCCCCGTGTGTGTGTGTGTGTGTGTGTGTGTGTGAGTCAGTGTGTCAGTTGGTCACAGTCTGGCTGGCGTTCCGCCGCTCCCCAGACAGTCAAACATATTCGAGTGCCATTACCTCACTGTCACAGAGAGACCCTTTCACCTACATTATTCATCATTCACCTAAAAAAAGTATTTTCGTCCTTCTCGTCGCATTTCGTTATTTTTGCATGCTGACGAAAATGTTTTCACAGCCGAACGGCTTTCTAAATGGACACGAGTGTATCCACCCTCTGAAGTTGCTGAATCACATGAGAATTGCTCACGAAATGGTTCATGGGATCTCAATATGGCTTCCCTTTTATCCTGCAATGCAGACCAACTCATCTTTGGTGTGCAACATGGCAGGAGGGGAATCTTTTCAGGGGTGCACATTCTGCAGCCAGCATGCGGCGCAACATCGTATTCGTTCCCCACTTTTTTTTTCACTTTCCAAAGGTGCCAATGTGCTCTGATCATGAGACACATACAGCTGTGCTCAAAAGTTTACATACCCCTCGCAGAATCTGCAAAATGTTCATTCTTTTAGCAAAATAAGAGGGATCATATAAAATGCATGTTATGTTTTATTTACTACTGACCTGAGTAAGATATTTCACATAAAAGACATTAAGAAAACAATAGTTGAATTTATAAAAATGACCCTGTTCAAAAGTTTACATCCCCTTGAACACTGTGTTGTTCCTGAATGACCCACAGCTGTGTTTTTGTTTAGTGATAGTTGTTCATGAGTCCCTTGTTTGTCCAGAACAGTTAAACTGTCTGCTGTTCTTCAGAAAAATCCTTCAGCTCCCACAAATTCTTTGGTTTTTCAGCATTTTTGTGTATTTGAACCCTTTCCAGCAATGACTGTATGATTTTGAGATCCACCTTTTCACACTGAGGACACCTGAGGGACTCATATACAACTATTACAGAAGGTTCAAACACTCACTGATGCTCCAGAAGGAAAAAACATGCATTGAAGATCATGGTAAATTTAACTAATTTTGTCTTCTTGCAAACATGCAAGTATCTTCTGTAGCTTCTGAAGGGCAGTACTAAATGAAAAAAATATGATATTTAGGCAAAATATACACATTTCCATTCTGTTCAAAAGCAATTAAACTGTTGTTTTCTCTTGTGGACTATATGTAAACATCTTTTATGTGAAATATCTTACTCAGGTCAGTAGTAAATAAAACATAACATGCATTTTATATGATCCCTCTTATTTTGGTTAAATAATTAACATTTTGCATATTCTGCAAGGGATATATAAACGTTTGAGCATAACTGTACAACAAGTCACATTCATTCATAATATCCTTTCCAATAAACAAGCAAATAGACAAATAAATAATAAACGTGAATTTGCATCATGTCTGAAATAGGGCTGGGCGATATGGGCAAAAACATTATCACAATATTTTTTTTTCGTATCAGTCGATATCGATAATTATCACAATAAAATGTCAACTCTTTATTTCTTTAACCCTTTTAACTGTCACTTCCTATTTTGAACATAGACATGCACTATCCAAAGTTACATTTTTATAATTTATGAACAAATTTTGTAATATAATTTCCATGTACAATTTCCATGGTAATGCAATGTCTGCAATGCAAAAAAAATGCTTACTTAGATTTTTTGTCTTTTTCCAGCCAAGATGTCTAAAAAATCTTAAATCAAGAAGAATTTTCTAGACAAGTCTTGTTTTTAGAAGTTTAAATTAAGAGAGTTTTTGCTTGAAACAACCAAAATAAACTGCCAATGGGGTAAGCAAAATAATCTTGTTTTCCGTTTGAAATAAGATTTTTTTTGCTTACCCCATTGGCAGATTATTTTGCTTGTTTTAAGCAAAAACTCTCTTAATTTTGACTTGTTTTTTTCTGAAAACAAGACAATAATTTTTGCTTGTCTAGAAAATCCTTCTTGGTTTAAGATTTTTTTTTGGATATTTTGGCTGGAAACAAGACAAGAAAAGCATTTTTTGCAGTGTAGCATACTTTTACATCATGATAAACACAGTCAAAACCAATAGTACCTCAATACCATAGTAAAAGTATAACTCTGTGGTTTTTAGGTAGCCTATTTGTATGAAAACAGTAGTCTAAAAAACATTCAGTATAAATGCACACATGCTATTCCGCTTTTGGCGCACTACACACTATGCTATTCCACTTTTTACTAGTGGGTGCAGGACACTATAGTTCATTTATGTAAGTGAGGATAGCAAAATAAAAGTAAACTGTGACATTTTACACCCAAAAATTCTACCAGGACCAAAAATTATTCAGACACTTTGATCTGACCATGTTTTGCTCAAGTGTTTATTCTTTAATTGTTAATGTGACCTTTTTACACCACAGACTGAACAAAATTAAGTATTGCTTGGTAATTGGAGTTACCAACAAAAACTTGGAGTTTTTGGTTGATTGTTATCCGTTACATACTTTTCTATCAAAGTTCTGGCATCATCAAGATGAATTTGTTCTGACATAGTCATTTTATTACTATTTTCTCAACTACAGTGAATAAACTCTGATCATGTGAGAAATGTTGAAGGTGCCTGAATAAATTTTGGTTTGCCATCACACTAATAAATTACATTTAAAAATATATAAAAAGCAACAATTTCTAAATCAAATAAATATGTGATCCTGGACCATAAAACCAGTCATAAGTGTCAATTTTTTCAGAAATTGAGATATATACATAATCTAAAATATGAATAAATAAGCTTTCCATTGATGTATGGTTTGTTATGATAGGCAGAGATACATCTGTTTGAAAATCTGTAATCTGAGGGTGCAAAAAATCTAAATATTGAGAAAATCGCCTTTAAAGTTGTCCAAAAGAAGTTCTTAGCAATGCATATTACTAATCAAAAATTAAGTTTTGATATATTTATGGTAGGAAATGTACAAAATATCTTCATGGAACATAATCTTTACTTAATATCCTAATGATTAAAAGAAAAATCGACCTATACAACGACATATAGCATATATACACATAATCACATATAGCCTTGGTAAACATAGAATCTCCTTTCAAAACATTAGAAAAGTCATACCAACCCCAAACTTTTAAACAGCGATGCATATAATATCAAACACATGGTTAATATTAAATAAACTAACGCTAATAAACATCTGAATTATTCTGGGTTAAAATGTCAATAAACTAGGTTGACATCTGCTCGCAAACAACCGCAACATAATGAAATTGTCTGTAGGAGCTTATAAGGGGGGACGAGGGGGGTACAAAGAGGCTTTTTAAGTCTCTTCCACATCCTGCTCCTCTTGAATCTAAATGAGCAGATTTGACTTTCAGGTGTCTGCCAAGCCCCCTTGTCTGCCCCTTGTTTGCCCTGTGCCCGCTCTTCTTCTCTCCCCCTTCAACCCTCTCGCCTGCCTCAGCCCATGCCAAGCTTTAAGAGCGGGCCTCCAACATAAGGGTGAACAAAGAGGGCATTAGGGATAGGGGGTAGTGTCCGTCGCCGCTGGTTCCAACACAGGGGAACAAAGAGCGAGAAGAGACGGGTGCAGAGGGAGAAACCATATAAGCAATATGAAACATTTACTGAGTGAACAAAAAACTATGGCCATTTTTCTGCTCAAATGCCCTGTGCAATCTGCTAAAAAAAGATCAGTGTGAAACGGACCTTGTTAAAAATAAACTTCAGCCGCTTGTTTGTAACACTGGGATTCTTCAGAAGCATATGCACAAGCTTTGACAGACACATAGGTATGGTATATATAGCTACAGATTAAACATTCGCAATGCTTGCCATATCAATTTTCACCGTGCTTGTTTTGTTGCCACTACGATTGCTTTATGTTTTTTGTAGCGTGAGAAAGAGATGCAACAATTTTTTGACAGGGGTGTGCAAGATGCCTTAGTTCTGTCATCCCTTTGTGAACGCTAACGTTTATATTTAACAGCTATATTTAAACTCTTATGCTTATGTGCATAACATTTTGCAAGTTGGGTCAACTTTTTAGACTCGAGGAATCTTACTTTCCTTTATAATTTTAAATAAAATAAGGTTGCACAACTTGTATACACATAAAAATAAAGATCACAATCATGCCATAGAATAACAATTTGTTGAACAATGAAAATCTAAAGAGTCTTTTTTCACTAAAAAAGAAGCTTTTGCAGAATGAAAAGGTTTCACAGATGTTAAAGGTTCTTTGTGACACAAAAAATGCCAATAAAGAAGATTAACTGTTAATAGTGTAGAAAAAAAGTGCACTCGTTGTGCACTAAATCCAGAACAACCAGTTATTTAATTACTGTTAATGAAAATAATCACTTCTATAAAAATCTCACCTGTGAAAACTAGACAGGGTTAAATGGTTAAAATCCAACCTTCTGGGTAGTTTTATTTAGCCCAATTATAGTTTACTATAATTACTATTCGGCTAGCTTTAAATGAAATAGGTTGTACATTAAAAAACAGACGCATAATTACCAGAGGCATAACAATAATAAAAAAAATCAACATTTTTAATAAGCATTTAGATTTTTTTTTATTATTATTTAATTATTAGTTATTCAACTTACTAATAAATGTTCATTTGTTGTACATATTAATGAATAACGTTCATTTCCAATCTATTTTGGGTTGATTTTAAGCAAGAAATATAGTCAATTTTAATCAATAGTTGAGTTAAATAAAACTACTAAACTTTTAATTCAATCGCTGAGTTTGCCCACATTTCACCCAATGCTGTTTGTACCTACACTAGAAAAAATGCTGGGCTATTTTTTAACCCAAATGCTGGGGTAAGCAAAATAATCTAGTTTTCATCTTGAAATAAGGTTATTTTGCTTACCCCACTGGCAGATTATTGTGCTTGTTTTAAGCAAAAACTCACTTAATTATGACTTCTTTTTCTGTAAACAAGACAATAATTTTTACTTGTCTAGAAAATCTTTCCTGATTTAGGAATTTTTAGATATTTTGGCTTCAAACAAGACAAAAAATCTAAGCAAGAAAAGCATTTTTTGCAGTGTGGGTAATTTTTATTGGGTTATTTTTTAATATTTTTTCATCCAGGTGCTGGGTAGTTTTTCTGTAACTAAGCTGCTGGGTCATTTATAATGGGTTTTTAAATATTGTTTTTTTTTAATTATTATGTATATTACCCAACCACAGCCCATCAACGGCTCAGATTTTGGCGACATACCAGCACGAGAATTACCTATTTCTGTGAAAAGTGATTACATAGAATGGTTGAAAACACATTATAATTAAAGTACTACTTTAAAAAAGTCAAATTTTCATTTCTAAAATGCTTGTTAAACTATTTTAAATGTGTGTATTATTCTAAACTATGCTGTATATTTTTGTCCATGGGTGTTCTTGCTTAATAATAATAATAATAATAATAATAATAATAATAAAAATAATGTTGCCTATTTAGTTCTTTTGATTTTTAATTTCCATTCCATTCCAAGCCTGTAAAATAATAACTTTTAAACAATAAATAAAACAACCCAGCTTGTTGGGTAAAACATTTTGTCCAATATTTACCCAGTGCTGGGTTGCCACATAACCCAAGTTGGTTTGTTTTTAACCCAGCATTTTTTAGAGTGGCAAAAGCTCTGGGATATTATGGATACATTTTAATCCAAATCTCTGAGGCTGTTTATATTCCCAACAAGAATGGGTCTGAGACATACTAAGCAGCAGTCGAAAGCACAACTTCCTATAATGACTCCATAGGGCACCTTCAACCTCAACAGGAAGAACAATGTCGTCTTGTGCTCAATGGCTCCGCGCCTGTTTATGGTGACATACCGGTGAGGTCTTATTGGTTTTCAAAGAAAGAGCCTTGGCAGTGGTTCTGACGAGTCAAATCCTCTGAAGCCAGAAGAGAGCAATATAAGAGAGAACACCCACTCAGCACAAACACGGTGAAGGAAGAGACACGCAGATTAAGTGATAAAGACCAAAAATTATGAATCTGCCCATGAGAAGAATAAGCAACAACTCGGGTGACCACTTGAGTCTTATCAAACGGCTGCCTAGTCAACAAGCAAATGACAAGCAGCATCTATTTTTTGAAATTAGAAATTAGTTTGAAGAGCTAAAGGGATTTTGTAATTCAGAAAATCTATTTATTTATATATCATAGCTATTAAACTGAAGTTATTCACTATTAAGCACAGAAATCTACAACACTTAAACAGGAAATAACCAAGTATGTAACATTACGTTTTAATTATGCATTCGGAAAACAAACTGCTCCTGCTTTAATTACCAAAAACAGATGGAAGAAGAAAAAAAATACTGAGCCTTTGAGCATTCAATGTAGAAAACTATTAAAAAAGATCTTTAAATAAAGTTTCCAAAACACCCAAATATCAGATCTTTGCTTCTGCAAGAAAGTCCAGCAATTATGTTTTAAATGCAATTAATGTATTTGTTATCCTGATCTTTGCGAAGAGACATAAATATCTCATGTGCAATCTAGTATTCAGTAAACACAAATTTAGCCCGGTTTCCAGTAAAATATGTGACCCTGGAGCACAAAACCAGTCTTAAGTCGCTGGGGTATATTTGTAGCAATAGCCAAAAATACTTTGTATGGGTCAAAATTACAGATTTTTCTTTTATGCCAAAAATCATTAGGATATTAAGTAAAGATCATGTTCCATGAAGATTTTTTGTAAAATTCCTACTGTAAATGTATGAAAACGTAATTTTTGTTAAGTAAAATGCATTGCTCAGAATTTATTTGGACAACTTTAAAGGTGATTTTCTCAATATTTTAAATTTTTTGCACCCTCAGATTTCAGATATTCAAATAGCTGTATCTCGATCAGATATTGTCCTACAAACCATACATCAATGGAAAGCTTATTTATTCAACTTTCAGATGATATATAAATCTCAATTTTGAAAAATTGACACTCATGACTGGTTTTGTGGTCCAGAGTCACATATGATCCATTCAAAAATATAAAATTCAGAAACCAATGCGCGATTAATCAAATAGAAATGGAAATATGATGATGCAACAAAGTCAGGTAACTTTATGTTATATTTTATACATGATAGGAATGAATCAGTCTGACTGAAGTCATTTTAAATTTTATACTTATTACCATATAAATTTTACAATTACCCATTTCCCGTTTTTCACTTTTCTCCTCTCATTTTTCTGTTTAATACAACAGCATAAAGAGATTGATTAAACACATCTAAAGCTTCTAATCCAATATAAACACTTATGAAGACTGTTGTAAAAGTAAAAGTTATAATTGTCTGCTGGTGCTGAATTCATCCACTGCTTTCTTTCTATTTCTTTCCCGTTCGAGGTCTCTCCGTCTGATATTCTCGTCATGTGCTACTGCGGCACCCACACTCCAGTCCTCCCTATTAATCTAGCGCTCAGATACACAGCGTTGCCACTGTCTTCCATTCCCAGGATGCATTGCCACAGAACATGAGTCAACGGTTAGAGATTACCAGAAACTCTGCTGTAGAAAAGGCATGGCCAGCGCAGGCTTGGTGTCATAAACTACTAATCTCATCACATTGTCATCTCAGTACCAGTAAGCACTATCTTTGGTCGATGAGCGGTAGTTGCATTTCATCCCATTGCTGTGTCATGAGACTGTGTTACTGACAACAGATTGGATCAGCAGCAAAGATGATACAGCACTGATCAGATTAGAGCTGGTTAACCTCCTATTATTACCTTTTCTGAAATAAACCTTTTAGGACAGAAGACATTTCAGCAACTCAACAAATATTTACAGCGGCAATCATAAAATAAACACAATATATTCCATAAGGAAAAGCTAAAAGAGTGGCAGTAACTACTGCAGTGCATCAAACTGTGCAGCTCTGTCCCAAAATCTAGCAGATCTACTTCCATCCAACCATTAACTGATGGGTAAAATAGGGCCCTATGATTTCCACAATGCAGAAAATGCGGATGGAATTGCAGAATCCAGTAATAAAATCGCAATGTATTACTTAACGCAGAATATCATGGAATTATGTCAAAGTTTGGACAAATTAATCAAAAGCATGTCATCAAATTAAATCAAATTGTGATATTAACTAGTATGTGTAAATATTAAGCTGCTAAAACACTATTTAAATATGAACCCTGGATGTTCCGCGTGTCTCTGTGTTTGTGAATGGCGCAGACGAGCGGCTTTGTTTACTACACATACTGACGCATGTGTGACACTCGCTGTGATTTCAGCATCTGCCGTCTCAATAAATGAGGACATAAATGCATGCATGAACAACGGGGCAACCCGTCAAAATAAAAGTTCGTTTTAACTTAAAGATGACAGAAATATTTTTTTTAATATTTAGAATGTATGTAATATTTAAAAATGTATTAAAAAAAATATATAAATAATTACACAATTTTTCTTTCATGTTTTAATTTAATAGTAAATCCCCTTTACTTGTCAAAAATAACGTGTGTTTAATTTTCAATAATTAAAAGATAAATTAATTTTTTTATGCCTTCTGTTAATATAGATACACAACACAGAATTTCTGAGTGAACAAAAATCCACAAGGCTATTGTAAGAATATATAAAAGTTGTTAAAAATGCTAAAATGCTAAAACCAGAATTTGGTAACAATAAAATACAATATTTCATAGGGCCCTAAACATGTCATTTTTGTTAAACCTTTAATAAATTGATGTTAAATTGTAAGTTTCATGATTTTAATTAATTACACATGCTAATACGATTTTATTTAACCATTAAAAAAAAGGAGTCTAGAAAAATTAAAACGGAAAAAACGGAATTTGGGAAAAAATAAAACGGAATTTGGGAAAAAAATAAAATGGATTTCATAGGGCCCTAGTAAAACCAAGTCCCGCCCAAGTTTGCATTAGTATGTTTCACTAGGATTAGGGTTGTAATGATATGGTTATCATAGGGTTTGAATGTGGATGGTTATCATAACGTAAACATTTCCATATCTACCCATATAAAAAATGAAAAAAAAAAAAAAAAAACAACTCTCACGCATGCATATGCAACTTATTTTCACTCGGCTTCTTCACTCTGCATTCACTTGGCTGCTTACACACACATGCAGCAGAGAAAATGGCAGAGATAATGGCATATCTAATCTCCATCCCTGCCAAAACAAAAATAGTATGGTAGTACTTTTGAATATTAACCCCTTAATTTTCACCGTCCCACAAGCCTAAGTTTACTTCATTTTAGAAATAAATCCTAATCTAATCATGACAAACTATATATCGTTGGAAAGGTCTAAGACTTCTAAATAGATTTTTTATCATTTTGTTTGTGTTACAAATTATGTAGGAAAAGTAATAGATTCATTTTGACAAGAGTGCACCTTATAAATCTACTTTGTAACAGGAGTTTTGACCTGTCACAAAAATACTTTCTTCGTTGCCTTTTTCCCTATCTGCTTTAGAAATCAGAAGAAATTATAGATCACTTGAAAACTTAAAATCTCAAAATTCCTCCTTTGAAAACCATTTTAAAATCAGACACTGCACTATGATGGAAAATGTACATCAAAATCATAACACAAAATGTTTTTGTGCAGGAATTGTAAAAAATTTAGTTTAAATACTGCATTTTCACGTCTGTGAGTGAAAATTAAAGGGTTAAAAAAAAACGAACGCAGGGTGGTCCTTGAGAACGGATCCAATTTGCAAAAAATGGATGCGAAGTGGCTGCAAAAGCAGGCAATTCATCCAACATTTTTCATGGACACCATCCCTCCATGCAAAAAAAAGTATGTCGCATTTATAACAAGTTATAAGTTAAGGCCGTATGATTTCCGTGATGCAGAAGGAATCCCTGTGCAGTCGAGAACATGCAATTTACAGGTATAACAAGGATGCCAAATAAAACGAACAACTGACCATGCATTATAAGCAAAAACTGGCAGATTTATGGCCGGTCAACCGGTGCATCCATAATGGGTTTTTGTCACTGATTTTTCTGGACATACTACATTTGTAGGTTTAATCATTTGCAAACATGTCATTCGTGTGGAAATATTTCGAAATCTGTGCACAGGACATGAAGATTGCAATCTGCAATGTCTGCAAAGGTAATCGGGGAAGACATTCGGCACAACGAATTTGATAAGACTAGGGATGTAACGATAACCGGTTTGACGATAAATCATGATAAAATTCTCCACGGTTAGTATTACCGTTTCATCTTTTAATTATCATTAAAACCGTATTTGATTACCACGATTTGAACAACTTATGATACATATATTCTGTCCAGTGTAAAGTAGAGTTTAAATAACAGTATCATGTGCTCAGAGCACACAGAGTAGTTTCGTTTTGAATGAAAGCATAACGGAAAGCTGGGAGGTTTTAAAAGGGTACTGAGGAAATATACAAATGAATATAGAAGTGAATGAATTATATGAATGCACCTTTAATGGTTCTGACTGTCTTCAGAAAAGATTCGATGGCATTGTGTTTTGATCTTCATTCCATGTAATGCCTAATAAAGTGGTGTTCTTAATCGCAATTCTGCTTTGTCCACGGAGTTTATGGAAACAGCTGTAACTTTGCTGTTCCACAAGTGCCGCCTAGTGGCAGAGAGTGGATTTACATTGACTTACAATTATGTTCAGCCTGTTTGCAGTTTGTCTAGCTAAAACGGACCAAATTTTCATGCACTGCTGTCATTTGACATTTTGACTAAAAACAAGCATTCTACAAATTTAAACAATTCACATAATACATCTAGAATTATTTTGATAAAATACATATAACCATTTATTGATTTGACTTAAACATTTTCTTTATTTAAAGGCTGAAATGTGAAGTTTACCATTTTATAAAACTTTTTCAAAGCTTTATTTGAACATTTCAAACATGTCATTAGATAACTATTGAAGAGAACTGTTGTCAGTCATGTTATAATATAAAATCTTATTGGTAATGTTATTGTTTTAGAGTTTGTGCAAACAGAAGTCATTTTATATGTTGTTTGTTGATTTTAAATATAAAACTTGGTGAAACAATTTATGTGTAAGTACTTTTTAAACATTTCCAGCACATTTGAACAATACCGTGATAATATTGATAACCGTGATCATTTTTGTCACTATAATCGTGATAAGAAAATTTCATACCGTTACATCCCTAGATAAGACATTTAAAAGTTCATCACCCGAAAGAACACGACGAGTATCAAAAGTCTGCTGATAATGCAAAATAGGTTTCTTTTTGTAACATCAGCTCTGTAGGCTATAGGACATAAGACTTTTTTTTTATATACCTTAAAATTACATTGACTTCATTTGATTTAAAAAGCACCTGCTGTAGAATCTTTGTTTTACTCATTGCACTAAACATGATTTCATTTAACATTTTGGAATAATTAATTTACATAGCCTACTTTGGTTTTATTTATTTTCGCTGGTGAAGACCTTTTTTCTTTACACTAAATTTAAAAATGAAAACAAATGCTGAATGCTGATTAAGTAACATTTGTTTGGAGTGTTGAATGTATTTTGATTACATTTAAAATTACATGGTTACAGTTAATGTTTTCCAGTTTATAGTTTCAACCATGAAACTGTTGAAAATGTAGCATTACTGCACAGTTACTGCTGTTAAATGTCAAATAAACATCTTGTTTATGTATACATTCATTTCATTTTTTGTTTTTGCTTGTTAAAAAAAAATAAAAATCTGAAATCGGTATCGGAACCCGTCAAAATAAAAGTTTGATTTAACGTATAGATATGACAGAAATGTATTAGCATTGTACAATGTACTTATAAGTTATAACAACAATAATAATATTCTTTATAATAATGCATTTATTTAAACATTATTTTAAAAGAGTACCATGTTTTAACTTAACTATAGACTACCTCTGCTGTGCAGCTTTTTGCCAAAAATAAAACTTGTTAAATTTTCATTTGATAATATAATATGATAATATGTGCTACAGATATACATAAGGCTTATAGCTTTTTTAATACATTTTTTCATGAAATGTTTTATTATTCTTTTTCAATACTTTCAATACTTTAATTAAAATGGTTTCAAGTTTGTTGCAATAAAGGATTTGTTGACTCAAATGACTTGTTCTTATTCTTTTAAGAGAACTGTCACTGATAAGAATAATTGTTTAATATATATGTCAAACCGTGATATTTTCTGAGATGATTATCATACCGTAAAAATATACCCTTACAACCCTAGGATCCATGTCACAATATGGAAGATATGATCTGTTACTTTTCCGTTTTACTGAAACTGTAAGTAACTACAGTTCCTTATTATTATTATTTTTTAATGAGATTGTTGCCTTCTGGCAAAAAGCCTTTTGGCTAAAATTTGTTCCAGGATGAGAAGTGATGCATAATACATCAGCACCATATCAGTTCGGTTGATTTCCAACATTATATATTTGGTATCAGTTGTGACCAATATTGGATATCTTAATATTTAACATTTAGATCATCAACTACAACTAACTTGATAGGAAAGCAATAAATGATGGCAAAGATTTAGTGACTTAAGGGATTAGTTCACTCCTGAATTAAATAATAATTTACTCACAGCCATGTCCTCCAAGATGATCACATGTTTCTGGAAGGAAAGGAAATTAAGGTTTTTGCGAAAAACATTTCAGGATTTTTCTCCATATAGTGGACTTCAATGTTGGCCAACAGGTTGAAGGTCTAAATTGCAGTTTCAATGCAGCTTCAAAGGGCTCTACACAATACCAGCCGAGGAAGGGTCTTATCTAGCAAAAAACTATGTAACTTTTCTAAAAAAAAATTACTATAATAGAATTTTTTATACTTTTTAATCACAAACTCTCATCTTGCACTAGCTCTGCAATGAAGTCATGGGCGCAGAGCTAGTGCAAGATGAGAGTTTGTGGTTAGAAAGTCAAGAGTTCAGATGCAAAACAGGCTAAAAGCCACCTCAGTCAAAAATGAGATAATGATACTGAATGAATGCTCTCTACACATATTATACATCCATCAAACACTTTTACTTCAGACTCAGCGCAATCAGAAGTACCACAACTTACAAAAAAACCTATACATCGGAGCCTGATAAAAATGCATTTTTTAAAGAAAGATGTCAGATGAATTTAGAGGCTTTTGCATCTGAACTCTTCAAGTAGTTTTTTTTTCAAGCTTGCTGTTTTTTCAACCTATTGAAGTCCACTATATGGAGAAAAATCCTGGAATGTTTCCTCAAAAATGTATTTTCTGAAGAAAGAAAGACATGAACATCTTGGATGACAAGGGGGTGAGTAAATGATCAGAAAATTTGAATTCTGGAGTGAACTAACCCTTTACCCAGTATCTCAGAAGTCCCTCAATTATTATTTTTACTAATTCAGACAGTATACTCTGGTGGCTTTTAACAAAGTATATACAGTATAAATGTGATGCAATCTGGGAAAACCCATTGGATATTGCGCTGGGACGTTTCAAAAAATAGGTTGAATGTCAGTTTTTGGTCAAAATTAGGTTTTCATTAAATTATTCTTCTATAACACCTTGTCTATCATCTCTCAAAATATCTTGGCAAAATTCATTTGTTTAGTGCAGAAAAATTGTGATTTATTGCAGCAAGCAGAAATGACCATGTCTTTCTGTTAAGAACGTGCTGCTGAGGTGCTTTCTCTTAGGGCTGTTTAAAGAGCTGCACGGATCCAATATACTGTTACACACGTATTTTCATTCTCAACTGTTTACGTTAATTTGAGACATAACTGGGAAAGGATTACACAAATATTCACCAAACGCCGCATTTACATATATTTGCATGTATTTGACTGTTTAGGTAACATCTTAAGCTAAATGTTCACTTTACTTGTCCGTGTTCTGTTCCGTCTCTGAGCGCATACACAGAACAGCGCAAATGCTTCTTCGTGCACATCAAATCAACATTAATAGATCAAGCACGTCCCATTTTATGCAAGTCATGTAACATGATTTACTGATTTGCATGTGAAATTGGGCTTTTATGGAGAAGCAAAAGCGCAATACTCGAAAAAGGGAGTGGAATCGGGAGCAATAATCGTTTGGTCTCGATTATTGTATTTTCATGAAATCGGAATCAAAACTAAATTTTGATTCATTGCACAGCCCTAGGTGTATCAATGCACATTCACCGACAGTCCTGTGTAAACTACGGCACGCAAAGTTTTTTATTTATTTATTCATTTTTTAATACCATGAGATGGCGGAGTCGGAAGAAGAAGCTGCTCTCTCAAACGATCTTACTCGTCTCAATCTGCACAATCCTGGTGATGTCAGTGCCGTAAACCATGTTATAATAGACTATTTCACATTCAGGATTGGGCAATGAAGTTACTAAAGAGGACAAGTCAGATTACAGTCTGTTATATAAACAGTGTGTGAACAGTTGCGCTGTGCTCTCTTTTCTAAATGTAAACTACAACCACAAGGTACATTATTTGTACATTATTTAAGGGGTAATCATAAGTTCAGAGACTATACCCATAATAAATAACGGAAAACAGACATTAGTCTGTTCGCGTAATGATACAGTATAGCGCTCCTGATCACTCATTAAACCCGTGAAGTGAAAGTGAAAGCCGTCTCACTTTACACCCATTTTTCTCAAAATTCCATTCCTGAAAACCATAGCTATCAGCCAACTTGTGACCCTGGACCACAAAACCAGTCTAAAGTCACTGGGGTATATTTGTAGCAAAAGCCAAAAATGCATTGTATGGGTCAAAATTATCTAAAAAAAAAAAATGCCAAAAATCATTAGGATATTAAGTAAAAATCATGTTCCATTAAGATATTTTGTATATTTCGTACCGTAAATGTATAAAAACTTATTTTTTGATAAATACTATGTATTGCTAAAAACTTAATTTGGACAACTTTAAAGGTGATTTTCTCAGTATTTTATTTTTTTTGCACCCTCAGGTTCCAGATTAGTTGTATCTCGACCAATTAATGTCCGATCCTAACAAACCACACATCAATGGAAAGCTTATTTATTCAGCTTAATATATACATTTTGAAAAATTGGTTTTGTAGTCCAGAGTCACACTTCAGATAGCCATAACTTTTGTTACGTTCAAGCTATGGACAAAATAAAAACAGTTTTGGAAAGTAAATCTAAAAATGGCCAAATTTCACCATGTGTTGGGTTTTCCTAGATCACGTCACAAATGTATAATATTAACATTTATGTATTTACTCAACACTTCAAATAATATAAGCCAAAATATGCAGCAGTAATGTGCCTATGACATCTTAAAATGTTGCCTATTTAGACAACTCATTAGACCCCAGAGACTTTACTTCACGTCCAATAAGCAATGCGATATTTTCTCAATATCTACCAGTGGGTCAAAATAATCACACGGCATGAGAACAACATGAAAACAACAACAACAATCAAACTGCACTAATAAAATCTTTCAAAGTGGCATAAACAGTTAAATCCCTTTTAGACTGAAGCAGGCAGGTGGCTAAAGAGACCCAAAAATGGAGACAAAGAAAGAAAACAGCCAGAGACCTTCTTAGGAAAGGCGTGAGGTTGGACCAGGAAGAAACGTGGGGAAGGGGGGGGACCTAATTACGATATTAATCAAGCTTTAATTTCAATTCATCTCCAGTAACCGTCACACACGCTCACTAATCAGGGGAGCGACGCGGCCAACTACACAGTATTAACACATCTCAGCCCCTCGGCAGGATGGAAAGAAAGGGAGAAAGGGGCTGATGAAGAAATGCATACTGTCTCAGTGAAATCAAACTGACTGATGCCTCTCATCCAACCAGAAAATCAGCAGAGGGAGGCGGGGTGCATGGGGTCTCGGATATATGGCGTGTGCCAAAGCGGGGAAGGGGTTTGGTTGTATACGGCGGTGAATATTTCAAAAGCATGCATCTTAAGGAGGAACTCTGAGTGCATTATTCAACAGACATTTATCTTCGAAACCACTAAAGCTGCAGGAAAGCCTTTTTGGTTGCATCTTCACTGAATTCTGAAACTGTTGAATCGCTCTTTATAACAGCGGAGACCGTAAGAGCTTTTATTCAGTGCTCTTTCATCCCTTTGCTACACCACTGACATTATTATTGCACAATTATACACATAAGTGATTATTATGATTGTACCTGTGCTTTGGCAGTAAATAACAAAGCCCGAATTGAAATAACGAGAAAACGGCTCGGAGAGAGCTGAGTAGGTGGTTGCCGGGACTCAAGGGGACACAATCTACCAATTCATCTCATGCCAGTTCCTTTTCCAGGGGCCGTAAAAAAAGATGTCTCAGTAAATTTTAATAATAATATAAAAGCCCCTCTGGCCTCAAACTTTGGCCTCCCTTCTCCCCTCTCTCTTTAGAGCAGGGGCTTGAGTTCAGCTCAGATTTGGAGAGAAAAAGAGTTCAGGAATGCGCATTGTCTGAGGTAAGTGCCTCTCGCTCGCGTTCTTACTCTCTTCAGTTGTGCTTTCCCTTCCTTCTCTCGAACACTGTAACTACCCTTTATCAGTGCCCCATCTCTCTCTTTCTGAATCTTTTGTTTGCGTCTCATCCTTCGCTCTCTTTCTCTGTGTCATTCTCAGAAACGAACTCACTTTCTCTCCATGCTCCTTTCCTCTTTAATTTACTCCGGAGGAGAGCGGAGGGGGCAGCGCCATGGTTACCTGGCGTCGTGCCATCTCATTACACCGCCAATTGATTCTGGAGCACCGCCACGTCCGTTACCCCTTTTCCCTCCCCTCCTTCAGCCCTCATTCACCACCTCCCCTCCTCTCCTCTACCCCCAACAGTCAACCTCCCATTATGCTGCTGAGACCGTCTGCAGTGTGGTCTGAATACTGAGCACCATCTCACATAGACGCAGACCCACATGCTCCCAAAAACGAGGCCGCTTTTCTAATTGGGAACTTTGGAGTCTGTTCGATGGTTAAATCCGCTGAGTCACACACGTCAAGCGCCTCGTGCACATCTACCTGCGGCTATGCTGCATGCCGTTTGTTCGGCAGAGCCCATAGGCCACTTAATTTAGTTTAACGTTGGATTTTGCGCTCTCGTCCAATCGAAGAGGAGCTAACCGGTCATGTGACTGCTGGTCTGGTAATATATAGATGAAGCAGAATGAATATCAACCAATCACGCTTCTTCAAACACACCCATTTTCTCTGTCTCAGGTACTCCACTGTGCTTCTGTCAATGATATACAGCATTTAAAATGCTTTTCTCTGTGTTCACACATATTTAAAATAGATACAATAATGTATCATATTCTAAAAACCTGAAAAAACTGTTTAAAAATAACAAAAAATAAATGATAAATCTGTTAATAAAATTAAAATAATTTTTTGCATAACTATAAAAATGAATGTACAAAAGACATTTATATGTATAGAGATATTACTTAATAAATAGGCAGCCCTGGACCACAAAACCAGACATAATGGTCATTTTTAATCATCTGAAAATTGAATAAATAAGCTTTCCACTAATGTATGGTTTGTTAGGATAGGACAATATTTAGTTGAAACTATTTGAAAATCAAATGTAAGGGTGCAAAAAATCTAATTATTGAGAAAAATCGCCTTTAAAATTGTCCAATTGAAGTTCTTTGCAATGCACATTACTAATCAAAAATTAAGTTTTGATATATTTACACTAGGAACTTTACAAAATATCTTCATGCAACATGATCTTTACTTAATATCCTAATCATTTTTGGCATAAAAGAAAAAATCCATAATTTTGACCCAAACAATGTATTTTTGGCTATTGCTACAAATATAGCCATGCTACTTAAGGCTGGTTTTGTGCTCCAGGGTCACATATAAATTCTTTAAATATATAATACAATATCTAAAATTCCTGAGACTATAGATGCTTCATAGATAGAATCGGTTAGTCTAGCCTGTTTTCAGTTAATGAACAGAATATTGCAGCAAACATTTTTGGTGACCATAAACTCAAATGGTCAGCTAGAAAAATCATGTAACATTAATTCTAATTTTTTACTGCTCTTTAACTATAACTTTCAATAATGAAAGTTTCTGCAAAACTGCAAAAAACATACCCATAAATGTACAAATCACTGCAGTTTACAGCTGAAATGAACACTAGAGACTATAAAACTCTTAACAAACAATGTATGATTTACACATTACACATTAATAAAGCCTAATTTTGACATTTACTTGTAGAATATTATATTATGGCTTAAAAACTATTTAAACATCCTGCGCGATTGAAAAACTGATACCTCAGATTGTTGTCATTACAGCTTTATATGCACGAATTTTCTAATTCAGTAGGTTTGCTTGGTAGCGCACCCGATGCGGCATTGCACTTGAGTGATGAAGAGCTTCAGTACAAACCCTGTGAAACTCTGGTTCAAGAAAACAGCTAAAATTCAGTTAAAATAGGCCGTTTGCGTCAACAAATGCATTTTGACTTGCATTTGTTAATGCTATCGGTTAGGTTTAGGGTTGGGTTTGCTGTAGGGGATATTTCCAACACGACAGAGCAGGCGATCAATTGGCGGCCTGCATTGATTCTGCACTAATTAATTTGTCCACAAGGTGGCAACACTGGCCCAGGCCAGCCGAAAAAGAAAAGAAAGACGCAAGAACAACAGCAATCTACCGGAAACCGCATCAATAGGAGTAATGAGATATCCACAGCTCTAGTATTAACTGTATAAAGACAAAACACTGGACGAAAAGTATTATCAATATTATTTGGCTGTACGCATATGCTAAGAGCCACTTCAGACAGACTGACCGTAGCGCTTCCATGGACAAAAACACAGTTATGACAAAATGCAGAGTTTTGGCGAGTTGCCTCATAAACGTATTCTTAAATGAGTTATGAATTAGGAGTTAGGAGAAAATTTAATATGTGTCAGATCTGCATCATGTGCATCAAGTGAAGATTGGTTTAAAATTAATGGCTTTCAATTATGCTGTGATGTTGAATGGCTATAATTAGGGAAAATGCATTTAATAAAGGCACCAGTAGCAGTATTGGCATCAATACTTTATTAATAACTGGTAAAGTGGTAAAAAGATGCCATTAAACACATATTTAAAATATATTATCTTTATGGTGCTTCTACATTCATTTGAAGGTTCAATGTAAAATTGTGACAATAAATTAGTGCTGTCAAACGATTAATCGCGATTAATCGCATCCAAAATAAAGGTTTATGTTTGCATACTATATGTGTGTTTACTTTGTATATTTATTTTGTACATATAAATACACACACATACACGTATATATTAAAACAAAATATGTATATGTATGTATTTTTATACCTGTATACAATTTAGATTATAAATAAATATAAATATTTTAGATAAAAACCTAATATATTTTTCCTTAATATATACATGCATGTGTGTGTATTTATATATACATAATAAATATACACAGTACACAAATATATAGTATGCAAACAAACTTTTATTTTGGATGCGATTAATCGCGATTAATCGTTTGACAGCACTACAATAAATATATGAGAATAATCATGATTAACTACAGAAAAATGTGTGATTATTATTATTATTTTTTTAATTGACTGATAATCTGGCCCTCAAATTAATCTAATTGAATAGCCCTGCGATAAAGCATTAACCTTTAGCGACACTATTTGGTATATACATACGGCAATATGTGCTTGTACCAACATAATATTGAACGTGTGCCACTCTCTGGACATTTCACTTTGAAACTGTCGCAAAACATGCATTATGCTGCTGCAGAAACGTAAATAGCACATATTTCTAATGAGCCTGGGTTGATTTTACAGCATTAACTTTTTTTTTTCCTTGAGGAAATTTGCCATTTACTGTGCCTGATATATGTCCAAAATAATCTATATTGAATCAAATCTAAATCAGAATCAAACTGAAGCTTGTGAAGCATAATCAAATTGAATCAGAACTCTGTATCCTAGCTCAGATAGATCAATAGATTAGATAAATGAATGATTTGTCAAATAAGTAGCCACTCTAACTCTTACAATCCCAAAAACTTGTCAAAATCAATGGCTTTCAATTATGCTGTAATGTTGAATGGCTATAATTAGGTAAAATGGAGGGAAAATGCATTTCACAGGGGCACCAGTAGTAGTATTCACATCAATACTTTATTAATAACTAGTAAACTGGTAAAAATATGCCATTAAACATATTTAAATGGTGTTTCTACATTCATTTGAAGGTTCAATGTAAAATTATGACAATATAAGTATATAAATATGAGAATAATCATGATTAACTACAGAAAAATGTATGTGTGTGTGTGTGTGTGTGTGTGCCACTCTTTGGACATTTCACTTTGAAACTGTCGCAAAACATGCATTATGCTGCTGCAGAAATGTAAACAGAGGCACATATTTCCAATAAGCCTGGGTTGGTTTTAAAGCATTAACTTTTTTTTTCCTTGAGGACATTTGCCATTTACTGTACCTGATATATATCCAAAATAATAATATTGAATCAAATCTAAATCAGAATCAAATTAAATCATAAGCATAATCAAATCGAAACATGAAATCTGTAACCTAGCTCAGATAGATCAATAGATCAGATAAATGAATGATTTGTCAAATTAATGGGTTTTAAAATATAAATGGGTTTTTATTTTTTTCCTTGAGGAAATTTGCCATTTACTGTACCTGATATATATCCAAAACAATCTATACTGATTAAAATCGAAATCAGAATCAAACTGAATCGTAAGCTTGTGAAGTATAATCAAATCGAAACATAAAATCTGTAACCTAGCTCAGATAGATCAATAGATCAATGAATGATTTGTCAAATAAGTAGTCATTCTAACTCTCACAATCCCAAAAACTTGTCAAAATCAATGGCTTTCAATTATGCTGTAATGTTGAATGGCTATAATTTGGTAAAATGGAGGGAAAATGCATTTAACAGGGGCACCAGTAGTAGTATTCACATCAATACTTTATTAATAACTAGTAAACTGGTAAAAAGATGCCATTAAACACATATTTAAATGGTGTTTCTACATTCATTTGAAGGTTCAATGTAAAATTATGACAATATAAGTATATAAATATGAGAATAATCATGATTAACTACAGAAAAATGTGTGTGTGTGTGTGTGTGTGTGTGTGTGTGTGTGTGTGTGTGTGTGTGTGTGTATATATATATATATATATATATATATATATATAAGAACGTGTATATAACATAATATTGAACATGTGCCACTCTTTGGACATTTCACTTTAAAACTGTCGCAAAACATGCATTATGCTGCTGCAGAAATGTAAATAGAGGCACATATTTCCAATGAGCCTGGGTTGGTTTTAAAGCATTAACGTTTTTTTTCCTTGAGGAAATTTGCCATTTACTGTACCTGATATATATCCAAAAAAATAATATTGAATCAAATCTAAATCAGAATCAAATTAAATCATAAGCATAATCAAATCAAAACATGAAATCTGTAACCTAGCTCAGATAGATCGATAGATTAGATAAATTAATGATTTGTCAAATTAATGGGTTTTAAAATAAAAATGGGTTTTTATTTTTTTCCTTGAGGAAATTTGCCATTTACTGTACCTGATATATATCCAAAACAATCTATATTGAATCAAATCTAAATCAGAATCAAACTGAATCGTAAGCTTGTGAAGCATAATCAAATCGAATCTGAACTCTGTATCCTAGCTCAGATAGATCAATAGATTAGATAAATGAATGATTTGTCAAATAAGTAGCCTCTCTAACTCTCACAATCCCAAAAACTTGTCTTAACATGTTTCTGCATTGCTGTGTTACCATCAGAGGCCCTGAACTATCCAACTATACTGTGGCTGCTCAGAGAGAAAGCTATAGAGCTGGGGCTGAAGCCGAGGTGGGCCTCCCCCAGATCGTGGCCCCTTTCCTGTGCTCAGCTCGGGTTGTCTGAGGACACGGTGAACCGGGCCACCCGATATGAAGGAGAGGGCCCTGCTAAGGGGCCTGTGAGGGACGCAACGCCGCATCTGGAACTCTAGGAATCCTGCTCGGTATGATGGAAAGGGGAGGGAGGACGGGTGCTAACCGGTGTCCAAAGGAGCAGGATTGGACAGTTTGGATGGAAGAAGGGAGGGGGTGCTGAGATAGAATAGAGATGAGTAGAACAATGAATTAGAAAGCAACATTACAATAGACAAGCTCATCGGAGGGTTAACAATAAAGGCACTACGCATCCCAACACATACTAAGTAGGGACCTGGGATGATAATAGCGAGATGATAATTACACTTTTAAAACTCTACAAAACCAGTCTGGGCTTAATTCACACCCATTTTTGCTGATTAGTCATTCATAACGGTAATATGAATGTTTGATGTTTAAGCCTCCACAATCTCGGTTTGATCCCCTGTGCCTCTTTCTCACTTTCCCTCCCTCCCTCCGACTCTTTTGTCAATGCTAGGAGTATATGAATACCCTCACTGTGAGACTTTCTCTCTTTCTGTTCACACTGCTCTGCTCCGCACAGGGATGCCTGAGCGGTGAGGTAAGAGGGCACTATACCTCAGTGAGCCAGAACACACACACTCACTTGCACACACAAAATCGCACAATGCCTCTCATGCTAAATCACTTGCGCGGACAAAAATAATGTCTATATTTTGCCGCGTTCGGCTCCAGGGCCGTACATTGTCGCATTATCGCAAATGCGATCTCTGATAAACACCAAAATAACAAGGAAAGACATTTTGGATATACATGATTGGGCATTTGAATACTATGCATGCACACACACACACACACACACACACACACACACACACAGACACACAAAGAATGAGTCATGCAGTGATGAAAAGGCAGTCTTTTCAGAATGAACCCTCTGACCCATTCTTCATGTCCAGGAGCCCATTCTCTTTTATCAGGCTCTGACAGATTTCCTTTTCAATAAAACCCATTTAGACACCCAGCACTGGCCCAACGTCCACTATTACAATACAGCAACCTTCTTAAGCGAAACTGCCTCTTTTGCGATGATCCAGGACCAGATGCCTCAACGCCAATCTTAACCTCAACTTTCAAGGTGCAGCTGAAGAAAAAATTATTAGCCCCCCTGTGAAATTTTACATTTTTTTTAAGAATATTTCCCAAGTGATGTTTAACAGAGCAAGAGAATGTATGTCATATTTCCTGCTATTTTTTTCTTCTAGAAAAAGTCTGATTTCTTATAGTTGCTTGAATAAAATAATTAAAAAAAATTAAACTGACTAAGGTCAATATTATTAGCCCCCTTAAGAAATTATTAGTTTGATTAGCTATAGAACAAACCTAATTAACCTAGTTGAGCCTTTAAATTGCTCTTTCAGCTGAGGATTAGCATCTTGCAAAACAACTAGTAAAATAATATGCACTGTCATCATGGCAAAGACAAAAGAAATGAGTTTGGACTTGAGAGAAAGAATTGTTAACGCTCATAAAGAAGGAGAAGGATACACGCATTTATCAAAGCATTTTCAAGTGTCAAGAACTGCAGTGAGATGCATTATCAAGAAGTTTAAAGAGACCAACACAGTGGAGAACAAGAAAGATTTCAAAAACTTTGAAAAGAAAACTAGTGAGAGAGGTTTCTAAAGACCCAAGAACAACTGCCAACTGAATGACCTAGACAAGTCTGGAATTGATGTCTCAATGAAGACAGTCACTAGAGCCCTGCACAGGAATGAACTGCAGAAAGACTCCACTTCTGAAGAAGAGACACCTCCAAGCTAGAATAAAGTTTGCTAAGGACAACCTGGGGGAATGTGATGCAGACTGGAAACATGTCCTTTGGTCAGATGAGACAAAACTGGAGCTTTTTGGCCATAGAGATGTTGCCTATGTTTGGAGGAAGAAAGGAGAGGCATTCAATCCCAAGAACAGCGTTCCCACAGTGCAACATGGTGGTGGGAGTATAATGCTGTGGGGATGTTTCTGTGCATTTGGAACTGGGAATCTCGTCAGGGTTAAAGGAAACATGAAAAAGGAAGACTATAAGAAGATTTTGAAAGACAACCTCAGACAGACTGCAAGAAAACTTGGTTTGGGTTAACATTTTGTCTTCCAGCATGATAACGAAAAAAAGCACACCTCACTTCTGGAGAAGAAACACCTCCAAATGAGCAAAGTGAGTGTACTTGACTGGCCTGCACAAAGCCCAGACTTGAATCCAATAGAAAGTCTGTGGGGCACACTAAAGTCCAGAGTTTGTGCCAGAAGACCAACAAATCTGGAGGAGCTTGAGAGATTTGCTGAGGAAGAATGGGCTGTCATTCCTCAGGAGACATGCTTGAAACTTGTTGAGAACTACAGCAAACAACTAAAGGCTGTTATCAAGCAAAAGGGATTCACTATTGACTATCAACATCAGAGGGCTAATCATTTTGACCAGTAGACTTTTTAAAATTCTTGGTTATACATTTATTTCTATTTGTATTACAAACCCTAAAAGCTTCATGAATAAAGTATTGTGTTTAAAGATGCTGTGTTGATAAAATCGTCTCTCTGTTAAACACCACTTGGGAGTTATTTGAAAAATGATGAAATATTTTTGTCTTCAACTGTAAATAAAACAAAAAGCTTCAGCGGAAAGTGAGATTAAAGAGAGCGAAACAGTAAAAGGAGAGGTGACATAGTAACCGCAAGCTCTTGTGTTCTGATTGACAAATGGCAAGTTATGATTGACAAGCAGAGAAAAGTTAGTCCCAAGACTGATTATGTGCATGTCTCGAAACGAATGGCCACTTGAATGAAAAGAAAAGGGTTTCAGAGAAAGGCCAATCATTTCACGTACTGAGGCAATCCACTGCAAGCCTCAGAATAATAAACAAACTTTGACCCATTTCCACAGTGTTTTCTCACACATGATCAACTGGCTAAAAGGACATGTGTGGAAAACCTCATGATTCAGATGTGATCACAACACTCAACAATGTAATTTAAATCATTTACGCTTTGTTTTCCCGTTGGCAGTCGCTCAGGAAAGGTTGCAGTTAACTCGCAAACTGTATGTTACGGCTCTGCCAGATATTGACAAGTCTCTTTCAAATCTCTCTCCAGAAACGGAAAAAAAAATAAAGAAAAGCTTGTTCGCAAACGGAAACACAGAGTAAATGAATGGACGAACTGGAACATCTCCCAACATGCTAACAAACACCAGAACAAGAGAGACTGTTAAAGTGCTGGAGAAAATGACCGACGCTCGCAAACATCTTAAAGGAGTCTTTCATCCAAAATGAAAATCATTTAACTCATCCTCTAAAACCATATGCTGTTTTTCCAAGAAAGACACAAAAGGAGATTTGAGGGCAGTTCATCAAAACCACAACGGTCAAGGTTTAGCGAAAACAAAGAAAACACAACAAATGCAGCATAAAATTTGTCCACATGACTCTTTCCGCTGTTTAGCGATGGTCTCAAGTCTCGCGTTCGATAAAGCCGCATTGATGCACTGCATGGAACCACTTGCCAGCCATCGTCACTCTTCGACTCTTTAAAAATCTCCTTTTGTGTTTCACTGAAGAACAAACGTTAAAGCGGCTTGTGGAACGACGCAAGGGTGCATAAATAATATCAGAATTGTCATTTTTGGATGAACGATCCCTTTTGAAGTAGCCCTTAACATTGAGAACCAGCCACAAGTGAGAGGACTTTACATCCTGAGAGGTTGAACATTCACCACGGTACGTGTTTTTGTGGCTGTAACCAAGAAAGGAGCTAAACAGGATGACATGCGAGTTGCGAAGCGACACTGTAGTGCACTACAAAGAGCTTGAGTGAAAATAGAGGGCAGTGACACACCATTTCCCAACACTTTGGAATACATTAAGAAACCTATATTTGTAAACACATTTAACATTTCTGGGACGGTGATTAAATCAGCAGTGCGGTCAGTGCTTACAGTATCACTCTGAGATCTTAGCGAGTCGGGGTGTTGACCAGAGAGAAGAGTCAGTCTTGGAGTGTGTTTACACAGGCTAAAGAGCTGTAATGTTTCAGCTGAGAGGGAGCAGAAGTGCCTGCCGTCCCCCTAATGGGCCTCAGAATAATATCAGACAGAAAGGGCCTAATTATGACAAGACTATGATCCCTCAGCAACAGAAGAGGAGACGAAGAGAGGCACAGACAGACACGAAGTGGGACAAGATAAAGGGAAAAAAAGAACGAACGAAAGAAAGAAGAAATGTGCTTTGCTCTGTAACAAATTCGCCTTAAAGGTCCAATGTAATGTTTACAAACACGCTGCTTTTTTAAATAGCCAATAGTGTTTTGTTTATATCACAGCTTGATCCAGAGCTAGGGTTGGGTATCGAGAACCGGTTCCAAATTTCCGTATTTGATACCAGTGTTGTGAGTAACGCATTACGAGTAACGCAAGTTACGTAATAATATTACTTTTTCAAGTAACTAGTGAAGTAACGCATTACTTTTTAATTTCCAAGAAAATATGTGACCCTGGACCACAAAACCAGTCTTAAGTGTCAATTTTTCGAAATTGAGATTTATACATCATCTGAAAGATGAGTAAATAAGCTTTTCATTGATGTTTGGTTTGTTAGGGGCATTATTTGGCCGAGATATAACAATTTGAAAAACTGGAATCTGAGTGCGCAAAAAAATCTAAATATTGAGAAAATTGCCTTTAAAGTTGTCCAAATGAAGTTCTTAGCAATGCATATTACTAATCAAAAATTAAGCTTTGATATATTTACAGTAGGAAATTTACTAAATATCAGCATGGAACATGATCTTTACTTAATATCCTAATGATTTTTGGCACAAAATCAATAATTTTGACCCATACAATGTATTTTTGGCTACTGCAATAAATATACCTGTGCAACTTAAGACCAGGGTCACATATCTGAGTAACTTTTTCAAAAAAGTAACGGCAGTTACTTTTTGTTTCCTTTATGCATTTAATCCAAATCAAATCAAAATGGAAAGACTGAAAATCTAAGGTGTCATGTATTCAAACATTTTTGAAGCCACGATTTTGAAAAAGTAAAACTGAATGAAAGAATAGATAATAGCAATTATACACTTTGCACTGTATTGTCTGGAAAACTAATGACCTCCTCTAGCAGATTTGATTTGGGGGTGTCGCACATTCCACTGTTTTTGCTGAATTGTCACTCTCTTCTTACAGGTCTGGCACATTCACCAATTAAGAATGGAGGAGGGGTGACAGACTAAACAGCTGCACTAAATCGATTTACATTTTGGCAGGAAATCAACTTGAAGCTAGCTGAAATATGCAAAAGCGCATCCTGCAGACGTGAACAATAGACCGATTTGGTGCCATTCATGAGCAACTTTAGCCACCAAGGGTAATGTTCTCAAACTGGTTTCTTAAATACTCCCCCCATCTTCAATTGATCTATCGCTAAGCCCCGCCCCCCTTAGTTACTGTTGCTATCTCGGACAAACAAACTGAGTTTCCCAACATTTTAGAATGACAGTTGTCAGTGTGAAAACCTTGTCCGAAGACGTTTTTGATCAATTTTGAACACAGAAGGACCACCTCTCGTCGAGGAGCATTCAAGGAGGGCTTTAATATGCCATGGAGAGATATATAAATGATTTTAAAATAAATATGGTGTGTAACATGATTAATTTACAATCGAAGGGTAACCAGATGGCAATGCAAACAGAAGAAATCTCATGTTACGGTCGTCACGATCGCAGATGACAACATCCAGGATCAACAGTGTTCATGCACCGCAGTGTAAGATTCATTATTTTACATTTAACCAGTTTAATATGGAGAGGCACTGAAATGTAGACCTTCGTTTATGTGTTTTTGACCTACACTGGACATGACCTGAGAATAGTTACCTGAGGTTTGTACGTTAGCATGGACTCACTAACTTTAGCGTTTAGCCAGAGATATTAACGATATTTACAGATGTTAACTGCTTGAGCAGATGAGAAATGCCGCTTAATGAGAGTACGACAACCAGAAAATAAACATTAAATAATAAAATAAATTCCAAATTCCATTGCCAATCCTCTCAGGATACCTGGATTCAGTGTTACAGACACCTCAGGCGCATTGCTTTATTATTTTTGTAGCATAAACACCATTAAAACGACCAGAGCTTCGGATCTACAAATGTTTCTCTATGGCGCTGCAACCTACAGATATCTGAGTTCTCCATTGAGATACTCAACTGCCATTGGCTCATCTGCATTCTAGGGGTGGGGCTTACCGAGTCAATTGACCCCTTTGCAAACAGCTTGATTGACAGGAATCCACCAAATTGTCCGACAAATAAATCAGAGAGGAGAGTAGATTAACTTCGGCAAACTTGAAAATTGTGTGTATTGCCATCTTTCCGCGGTTGGAATAAAATACATTCGTTTGTTCATGTTTTTTCATGCTTTAGGTAAAGAAGAAAAGACGATTAGTTCCATCTCCATGCAGCATATACTCAACTGCCATTGGCTCATCTGCATTCTAGGGGCGGGGCTTACCGATAGGCCAATTGCAAACAGCTTGATTGACAGGTGGTCTGACCAATCATAATACCAAATCCACCATTTTGTCTGACAAATAAATCAGAGAGCAGGTTAACTTCGGTAGACTTCGGCAAACGTGAAAACGGTCATCTTTCCGCGGTTGAAATAAAATACATTCGTTTGTTCATGTTTTTTCATGCTTTAGGTAAAGATAAAAGACGATCAGTTCACATGTCGAATGATTAACTGTCATGACACATTAAAGAGTCACAAAACGGTATTTGTTTGAATTTCTTAACAATGACAACATTTTAAAGCTGAGACACTGTTTCATACCTGAAGCAACCTGCTCTGTCTTGTCTATCGATGTTTTCCTCTTTGATGTATTTTTCACTGCGTGAGAACATCTGTAGAGTGAGAGTTGCATTGTTTGTTGGACATAGCAACAGTAACTAAGGAGGGTGATTTTTAGGAAGGGTCAACTGGCTTGACAAACATATAGTCCTGTCTAAAACTCAAGCCATTGGATGAGCTGTGTTGAGTCGGTCAACAAAGTTTGTTTTTAGAGGAATCAACCCTTTGCATACTACACTGTGAGCAGAAACAGTATGTTCCTCAGCTTTAATGATAGGTTTCCACACTTTTTTTTTTTAAACTAATGATTTTACATGACATCCCAACTCTGGAAAGCGTCATTTTAAAACGCTCGGTTATTTTTATGCCCATGTGGGGAAAATAATCACCATCTTTAAAAGTATTAATAAATAAACTCAAGATCATTTTAACAGGAGACATTCCATCACTTCGCAGATGGCCTTCCTGTTTTAATCTTATCTTGGCATGAATCTCATGTCTAAAAGCCACTTATGTTTCTGTTTTCAAGTGAAGTAGTCAAGACATGTTTTAAGGTTCTACATTTTGGCACATTTTTGGACCTCAACAAAACACTAATCCAGCCAAGAGACTTAAGCACTAGTTAAACATTATCACACATTACTTCAAAGATTTACATCACACCTGTCAGCTGCAAAACCCTTTTATATAACAATTGTGTGAACAACGTTTGTTGCAAAACAAAAACACTGCATAAAAAAAGTAAATGACCCCCGTGGAATTTTTTAAAACCTCCAGTTTTCTGCATTTATTGACGGCAATGTAGCAAAATTTCTGAAAAAAAAAACTTCTGGTGCTGAAAACCAATATCAGAAATGTTCTTTTTTAATTCATCTTTGAATAAACAGCAACTATATACAGTGAACGGTTTAAATGAACAGTTTACCAGCAGTTTAGTGTTAATTTTGTTGGCGAATAATTTTCTTCATAATTTTTGACATTTTTACGATGCAAAAGAAAACTTAATTCGATCCAGTTTTCTGAGCGCACACACAGAAGCACAGAAAGTGCATCTTATACAGCAAACAAATACTTGGTCGTGAATGGAGAAATACACACAAAATTATGCTGAATTGTCCGTTTTGAGGAGTATTCACGTAAACACACTTGGTTAAGTCTTAAGTGAACAGTTGGAAGAATATCGGACATTGCATCAATGTATTCACTTTTAAAGGGACAGCAGCCCAGTTTAGCTGCTATTGTCTGTGGCACGGTTATTAATCTAGCAGAAAAATAGAAACTCGCTTATTGCTCTTGAATGAATCACTTTAGTGGCCCTAATAAAGATGAATCTAAATGTATTTATATAGTAAGTAAATATGTCTGCTTACTAGAATGAAGAATGTAGTAAACAAGCTGTTATAAAGAATGCAAAATTAGCCTATATAACCAGTGTTGAAGGT
This sequence comes from Cirrhinus molitorella, assembly GCA_033026305.1. Classification (NCBI taxonomy): domain Eukaryota; kingdom Metazoa; phylum Chordata; class Actinopteri; order Cypriniformes; family Cyprinidae; genus Cirrhinus; species Cirrhinus molitorella. The sequence continues at coordinate 48,614,701 of CM065119.1, forward strand.
AACGCATTACAAGTAATGCAAGTTATGTAATATTATGACTTTTTTCAAGTAACTAGTAAAGTAACGCATTACTTTTTCATTTCCAAGAAAATATCTGAGTAACTTTTCCCAAAAAGTAACAGCAGTTACTTTTTGTTTAATTTATGTATTTAATCCCATTTTATTAACCAATGACTTTGCTGCTGACCTTTGTTGAACCAATTAAAAAATACCTTTCTTACATTTTTTGTCTTGTTTCCAGCCAAAATAAAAAAAAATGATCAAATCAGGAAGGATTTTCTAGACAAGTAAAGAATTATTTTCTTGTTTTCAGAACAAACAAGTCAAAATTAAGTGAGTTTTTGCTTAGAATAAGCAAAATAATCTGCCAATGGGGTAAGCAAAAAAATCTTATTTCAAACCGAAAACAAGATTATTTTGCTTACACCATTGGGAGATTATTTTGCTTTTTTCAAGCAAAAACACACTTAATTTTGACCTGTTTTCAGAATAAAACAAGACAATAATTTTTACTTGTCTAGAAAATCTTTCTTGATTTAAGAATCTTTAGATATTTTGGCTAGAAATAAGACAAAAAAGTAAGAAAAGCATTTTTTGCAGTGTACTAATAAGCAAAACGTACTTTAGATTAACTAATATTTGTGCTTTTTTCTCATTGCTGAAGAGTGTTAAATTTTCTTTTACTACAGTTCTACTGTACAGACGTCAATTTAATTTTCCTTTAGCCTTAGGCTTATTCTTTTTATTTCAATTAATTTCATTTTGGTGTGAACGGGCTTTTACATTTGCTAAGAATCTAATGTTTTTATATTAAAAACAAACAAGCAAGAGATTTAAACAGTAAAGCAAAAGTAATGTAACACATTACTTTCCATGAAAAGTAACTAAGTAATGTAATTAGTTACTTTTTGAGGGAGTAACGCAATATTGTAATGCATTATTTTTAAAAGTAACTTTCCCCAACGCAGTTTTTTTTTTTTTTTAATATAAAGGCCTTTTGCATGTTACAGCAGTTAAAGCCTTAATATCAAACCTATATAATGAGTTTGGAAATTTTAGAGTAAGGCTTAATTAATGCATGACACTGTAACTAAACCCATTAGGTTTTAGCCGACTAAATCTTGATATTTACTCGACTAAAACTGAAACAATTCAGAAGACTAAAACTAAATGGCTAAGACTAAATCAAAATTAGCTTTCAAAATAACACTGTAGCAGTTAAGCATGTGTCAAATAAGGGCTTGTAAAATCCAATCATAATTTCAGATACAAACACATCTGTTCTCTCTATGTAATACATAAAATTTTGGTTAGTTTTTGTATATAACACAGAGCAGACAAGTGAACGGCTAAAATCTGTTTAAGAATGGGAAGCACTCTTTTTAATCAGCCAGTATCCAATTGGGATATCTTTGAAAAATGCAAATGTTACTTGCAACATATCCAAGCATTTGAAATGTCACACTTTGCGTGTGCACAATGCGGCAACGCAAATGTAAAATGAATTTGCAATCACATCTGAATTTTGACAGTATGCTAATAGCTAGCATTCAGACCGAGTGCTGCTTGTTGTCCGTCTGGATTTCTCTGTGTGCATCTCATCACACATATAGAGCTTTTGTAAAAGCAAGCTCTTTCTGGCAAGACATCACAGATATGATTAAACCTGAAGTTAAATTTTGACATGCATGCTTTTTTCTTAGTTTCTGTTATCAGATATGTTTTCTATCCAAATGTTCAGCCTTCTCTTTCGTGACTGAAAATGCTCTTTTATAGTTACATTTTGGTGCATAATTGCTTAGCAAATTGTCAAGCCTGTAAAGTAGTTACAAAATTACATCATCTGCTAATGGTTTAATATAAAAACACACCTTATACAAGACTTGTTTCATGTGAATGACATTTTTATACAAAGATTAATGCTATGAATACTGTATGTGACCCTGGAACACAAAACCAGTTATAAGGGTTCATTTTTTTATTGAAATGTATAGATTATCTGAAAGCTGAATTAATGAGCTTTCCATTGATGTATGGTTTGTTTGGATAGGGCAATATTTGTCTAATATGTAACCATTTTTAAAAAAGGGTGCAAAAAAATCTAAATATTTAGAAAATCGCCTTTAAAGTTTCCAAATGAAGTTACTAGGAAAGCATATTACTAATCAAAAATTAAGTTTCGATATATTTGCATTAGGAAATTGACAAAATATCTTCACGGAACATGATCTTTACTTAATATCCTAATGATTTCTTGATTTGGCATAAAGAAAAATCAATCATTTTAACCCATACAATGTATTTTTGGCTATTGCTACAAATACACCCGTACTGCTTAAGGCTGGTTTTGTGCTCCAGGGTCACATACATTACGATACTGATGGACTAAAGGGCTGTTTAAAATCACAGTGAATTTGCTTACTAATAAAACATTTGAGGTGAGGTCTTTGAGTTCACTAAAATAATTATATAAAACACTTCAACACTGACCAAAACACTGGGAAATGTATATACACAGTCAAAATGTTTTCATTAGTTTGTTACAACATTTTGTGTACATTACATACGAGTAGGTTTATGTTAGCGTCTCTTGAGACTGAGTGGACCTTAACTTCAACTAACTAATTTCACAGATGAAAGAGACTCTAGAAAAACAAACAATCACGCAAGGCTTTTCCCCCCTGAATTATCTCATGTTTATAGCAAATTATCTCGCGTTCAGTGATTGACGGCCCTTGGGGTTATATTGTTTTTGTGTGTGTGTGTGTGTGTGTGTGTGTCATCCTGCCTTTCTGCATGAGTCACAGAGCACTTTCACTGCTGGCTCAGACTACTGAACAATGCGATTACTCCAGTTGTCATTAGATCGAGCGATTTACACTGAACACCCAGTGCATGCCTCCTGAGTCACATCCTCTACTCGAACCTGCGCACATGCCTCATGCTTGCTCATATCCGACACTGAGTCATACCTGCAACACATTTTTAGGGGAACACACCCAAACGATCTGAACCACACACACACACACACTTGAGACCGGTCTTAAGACCATTTTTTGATGGTCTTGGTCTCAGATTAAGAGGACTCCGGATTTTACTTCAAGACCACAACTGTGTGGATATCACTAAATTGCAAGTGCATTGTCTTTGTGAACATCATGAGATTGCATCTAAATCTTACAAATGCAATAGGCTAAAGAACAGATTTCTATACTGATTTCTATTGTTAAGCGACTGTTGTGCTTGTATGTGACCATATTTATATAATGCAACATAATTAAGCAATACAAAAGAAAGAGAGCAGTTTTTATAAATATGTGCACAGTTGCAAATGTTAGATTTATACTTGCATTCAATAAACAAGAATATTAAGCTACTATATTTTATACAGAATTTTAAATACAACTATTATTTCTGCAATGAAAAATTGATTTAGAGCTCAATTATTATTAACCCTTTAACTGTCACTTCCATTTTTGAACACAGACATGAAAATGCAGTATTTAAACTTATTTTTTTATATTTCATGAACAAAAACATTTTGTGATATGATTTTGATGTACGTTTTCCATCATAGTGCAATGTCTGATTTTAAAATGTTTTTTAAAGGATGAGTTTTGAGATTTTAAGTTTTCAAGTGATATATAATTTCTGATTTCTAAAGCGTGATAGAGAAAAAGGCAACAAAGAAAGTCTTTTTGTGACAAATGTCAGAATTCCTGTTATGAAGCAGATTTTTAAGGATGCACTCTTTTCATAAATTAATCTATTACTTTTACTACAAAATTTGTAACACAAAAAAGTTAAATATATATTTAGGAGTCTTAGACCTTTCCAACAATATATAGTTTGTCATGATTAAATTAGGATTTATTTGTAAAATGGTCAAGTAAACTTCCACAGGTGGGACGGTGACAATTAAAGGGTTAAATACTTCATTATTACTGAATAATTTTGAATTATTTTAAATTGTAATAAAATTGTACAGTATTAATGTATTTTTATCGAATAAATGCTGTTTCGGTGAGCAAAAGAAGCATTCAAAACACTAAAAATCTTAATTATTCTAAACATTTGACACCCAGTGTATATCTTGGGTATTTACAATTTTTTTTTTTTTTTTTTTTTTTTTAATTTTTAATGTTTTGATTTTTTCTTACAGCAAAATAGTAATATGTTAGTCTTATGATAAAACAGACAATAAGTGTTGAATAAAGATGGTTAAGTTGTTTTTAGCTTGTACATGTATATGTTTGCCAATTTAAAAGGAAAATTCCTATCAAATTCACCACTGCAATGACTTTATTATTTTTTCAAGACATTTCACAGTAAATCTGGATCTTTCAAATTAATTTGAGGAGTGCTGGTCGGTTTTGGTCTCGATTTGGTCTCGTCCTGCCTTGGTCTTGGTCTCAAACCCTTAAAGTCTTGGTCTTGTCTCGGTCTCGACTTGGTCTCAGTTTGATGGACTTTTTTCATGGTTAAAGGGCATTGCACATACATTTGCAAATCATTCCAACTGCTCAAAATCAGCACACACCTGTCATCCATCACTCAAATCGCTCACATATGCTTGGATTTACAGCACCGTCTCTTTCGCTTTAATTTCTATCACTACTTTTAGCAGAAAGTCAGTCCGAGGGATATAGCGGGGCGGAGGGTGAGGGATGTGCTGCATTCTTCAGCAGGCATTCTTCAGTGGGATAATGTGTTGGTATGAGCAGTATGTGGCGATCTGCCCGAGTGGCTTCCAGCGCTGCTTTAAAGAATCATAAAGTAATAATAAAAAGTCTGATACAGATAAGAACAAAGATAAAGTTATATAGACACGAAAAACTATCCAAACAAACACACACATATGCCTAGTCCAATAGTAAATACTGCGTGCTTTACTACTATGAATTATTGTGAATTATGTGATGAAAAATACCGGTATATATTATATTTAAAACGGTTCGATATCATTTCTTACTCTGCTGTTGGGCTGCTTCCCAAATTGCGGCAAAACCAGTAAACGCGACAACAGAAAAACGCGATGGATCCTCAAACAGATGAAACTCCAATACGCTCAAAACTAGTAAATAAAGACAACTGTAGAAATAAAATATGGCATTATTTTGAATACAAAACAGATGATAAAGGTGAACGAACTGCAGCTGTACGCAAGCATTGCTATAAATCAGCAAGCATTTGTCACTTGCTCATCCTGATCTTTTCCACCAATTTAGAGATCGACAGGTGAGTGCATCGTTCAATCAAAAATTCAGATTTTAATAACTTTTATTTCACCAATAATAGTATTTTTACTTTAAGTAAATTTAAAAAGTATCTGTGGTTTATCAGAGTGTTTTTCTCTTATTCCAAAGCATAATGTCATACTTTTTTCTAAACTACTTTTTATAAATAAAAGTTGTTGTTTGTTTTACCTTTAATAATTAAGAATATTAACAACATAGTATTTTCTTGTACTCAAGTACATTTTAGAATTACTTTTACTTGAGTAAAAGTAAGAAAGTAATATATTTCTAATGTAATAAAGTATTAAATATTTAATATGAAACAGTGCAGTAAAAAGTACAATGTTATGCTTTGGAATGTTGTGAAGCAAGGTTTTCTAAAGAAAACACTCCAGTGAAGTACAGACACTTAAAAAGTACTTTTAAAGCAGAGTAAAAAATACTCTGAGTCTGAAATCTAAAAACATCAGATTCTGCGCAGTGCAACCTGATGCAGCCCCTGAAGTGACACACAGGAAATGGAAACACTGCAAAATAATATTAATAACACGAAAAAATAACATTGAAGAGACATTTTAGCATAGTTTTTATTTTGTAAACCACATTTAGTCTTGTTTTTATTCGTCAACAATATTGCGTTATACATTTACATAATAAAGGTTCGTTAACGACAATATTTAGTCATAATTTTCGTTGACGAAAGCAACATGGACTATTTTAACAAGGCCCAGGGCACTGTAATGCTATGAAAGCACGATGAAGACCAGCACAAAAGAGAAAAATTGTTGAATTGTTATTTTTAAGCTTCACATTTATTCTCGTAGGTTCATAACCTTGTGGTTGATCCACTTCCTTCCTGGGCCTTGAACATGTCAGTTGCATTGCTGTCTATTGAGGGTCAATACTCTCAAAAAATATCTTAATTGGTCTTTTGAAGATGAAGGTCTTACAGGTTTGGGAACGCATTATGGTGAGTAACTAAAGACAACACTTTTATTTTTGGGTGAACTATTACATACTTGCTTTTCCACTCAATAACAATTCATTTCTATTGAAGAAAATACAGAATCTGAATTCTGGGGAATTATATTCCCATAGCCAATAAAACAGGACCTTATACATTTACTATATTTTGTTGGACAATGGGGGGCCTTCAAGTCAAAAAGGTTGATTTAAGACCATATTTGTTACCTTAAGGCTGTAAATATGTAAACTAAGCATTGCAAAATGGAAAAACGTCTTAGGATGCATGTTTCTGAATGCTGCCAAATACTTGTATACCAATTCAATCCAAAACATCTGCTAATCATATGATATAGACAATCCTACTGAGTTTACATGAGCCAGAATTTTGAGGATATGGACAGATCTTGTAACTACGTTTTACTATTTGAAGTGGTAGACAAACAAAAACTCTGAATATCTTTGAAAAGATTCAAGATGCTATGAACCTCATAAACTTTGACTGGAAACTTTTGGCATTGCCAAAGTTCTCATTATAAGAACCCAGTAGCTTGTAAACATGACTTTGTTTCCTGGCAAGCCTTAAAAAAACTGGTGCATCATGATGGAAATTGCATGAACACAGTCGATCAAACTGGAACCTGTGATTCTACGAAAGCCTTTGCCATGAAAACAACGGTCACGAATAGACGATGAAGACAAATGTATTGCAAAGTGCAATCAATACAACGAGAAATGCCAATGTGCACATTATAGACATTAGTGTATAATGCAATGACAGAAATTCCTATTTGGGCATAAACGGGTTTCTCAAGAGTTGCCTAAAAAGAAAATAAAAGGCACACTGCCAAAGTACCTTTATCGTTCAACAGCTTTTCACTGGGGGTGAAAACCTCATATACACTTCTAAATGACACATTAGTAACTGCATATTAGTAAAGTACCAATATATACAAAGGTGTACCCTTGAGAGAAGAGCTAAAGGTGCAATTCTTCATCTTTAGCCGCTTTCAATAATGTTTATCTGTGAAACATCAATTAACCTGACCTTCGTCTTTGCGTAATGTTGCACCAATAGATGTTTGTGCATTTTAAGTCTGTGTTTCTGAATGTGTTCTGCGTGTATGGTGTCTGAGAAGACTCTTGAGGAGATAAAACAGTCGCCAAAGAATGCAAGGAGGACAGAAGAGAGGAACAGACAGAAGGATTCTGCCGTCGTGAAGCAGAATGCAAAGCATTGCAGCTGAACTCATTCAATCACCTCTTCCGTTCCTCTATGGAAACCGACAGAAGGACAGATAGACTCTCAGAGTGTGTGGGAGCTCTCCTCTCTGCCCATTCCTCCATCACCTCCGCTCCGCCTGGGTCATCCGTCTATTGATGGCTGGAAAAGGATGAGCGATATGAAGCGGAGGAGTCAGTCTGCTGCACTAACCAATTTCTCACCGGTGAGCAATGCTGGGGAAAGTTACTTTTAAAAGTAATGCATTACAATATTGAGTTACTCCCTTAAAAAGTAACTAATTACGTTACTTAGTTACTCTGTATGGAAAGTAATGTGTTACATTACTTGCGTTACTTTCGTGTTACTTTCAAAGCTTTGTTTTTAATATAAAAAGTTTGATTTTTAGCAAATGTAAAAGCCCTTTCACACCAAAATGAAATTAAGCGAATAAGGCTATAGGAAAATTAAATTGACGGAAAAGAAAGTTCAACACTCTTCAGCAATGAGAAAAAAAGCACAAATGTTAGTTCATCTAAAGTAAGTTTTGCTTATTAGTAAATGCTTTTCTTACTTAGATTTTATGTCTTGTTTCTAGACAAAATATCTAAAAAAAAAAATTCTTCTAGACAAGTAAAAATTATTGTCTTGTTTTTTCTGAAAACAATCCAAATTAAGTGTTTTTTTGCTTGAAACAAGCAAAATAATCTCCCAATGGGGTAAGCTAAATAATCTTGTTTTCTCTTTGAAATAAGATTTTTTTGCTTAACCCACTGGCAGATTATTTTGCTTGTTTCAAGCAAAAAAAACACTTAATTTGGATTGTTTTCCAAATTACAATTACAAACTCACTTAATTTTGACTAGTTTTTTTCTGAAAACAAGAAAATAAGAAAATCCTTCTTGATTTAAGATTTTTTTTAATATTTTGGCTGGAAATAAGACGAAAAAATCCAAGTAAGAAAAGTATTTTTGCAGTGTACGGTTGAATTGGATCAACAAAGGTCAGCAGCAAAGTCATTGGTTAATAAAACGGGATTAAATACATAAAGGAAACAAAAAGTAACTGTCGTTACTTTCTTGAAAAAGTAACTCTGATATTTTCTTGGAAATGAAAATGCGCTGAAGTAATGCGTTACCTTACTAGTTACTTGAAAAAAGTAATATTATTACGTAACGTGCGTTAGTTGTAATGCGTTACCCCCAACACTGCTGGTGAGTGAACTTGGCGAATCTTGTCAGGAAGATGCACTGAGTGTGTCTCCCGCCCTGAGGTCCAGAAATCATAATGTGGGTGTTACTATTCAAGCAACACAGGTGGTTACGATTGTTCGTGCAGAAAACGTACGTCTGATTGCGCGCACATGTGAATCAGATTAAGGTCTCTGTGATTGCACGGGACAAACAGCATTTGAGAGCGATCAATAAGCGCAGCAACAGTCGATACTCGTTGCTTCCTGTCCGACAAACATGTTCCTATTCTTCTCCCTCGTGCCAAGTCAATCCCTCCATCTTCCGTTTCCTTTGTCTTTGCCTTGTCTCTCTCTTTTCCACCCCACACCCACCTGCTTGCTCTACTGCAGTGTGCTCTGATTGGATGAAAGCTCGTCTCGAACCACTTTAACTTTGTCCGAGTTGGTTATACCATTGGCTATCTCAACCAGGTCTGGGCAGAGAGAAAAAGGGAGGGCGGGGGGGCATTCCCCTCGGTCCCGTACCCGCTGCGGGGAGGGCGCAGTGGGAATGACTTCGCAAGCTAGGCCCAGGCAGACTGGCGGCCTGCCTGGATAGGACTGGATGGAGCCGGACCGGCCTGTTTGGCCTGGAGGCCTTTAGAGATTAAGGTCTATTTGATCGGGCACATCCATGGACAGCTATCCCACAACAAAGATGGGCCCTAAGAGGGTGCCAAGAGACTGCTGAGTCATGTTTTCTTTCTCTCGCTTCATGCACAGATGTGCCGAATCCTGACACGATTACTGTTGTCTCAGAAAGCAAATACTTTGGAAGGTTTATTAAAATCTCAATATTTTATCGAAGCCCCGTTTCCTGCTCAAAGTAAATTGAAACTTTCTTCAAGTTGAAAAATTTACAACTGACTTTTTACCCCCACTCCATTGCAACATCTCACAACTGTAACTTTGTTTCTCGTAACTGCAAATTCATTCCTCCTGAATTGCGACTTCATAACTTACAGCTATGTGTCTTATAATTGCAACATTACTTTTCAGAATGAGTATTTAGCAAATGCAACTTTATTCTTCTGAAATTGACTTTGTATTACAATACACCAAGTTACGACTTTGTTTCCCATAATTGCAACTTTGTATTTCAAAACTGATTTCTTCATTTCACTTCATATTAAGTGGCCTTAACTACAATGCGAGTCATCAAAAAATAAATCCAGTGTACTTATTGTGTTCACAATCTGTTGCACAACACAGGTTTGGTGGTATGGGTGGGTTTAAGGGTGGGTTAAGGTGCAAGGGATAAGGTCAACAGTGTAACTACTTAAATGTCATTACAGAAATTAATTATAAATGTAATGCACATGCACGCATTTTTGTAAATATAAGTACAATGTAAATACATGCATGTATGCAATAAGTGCAGTGTATGAAATTATTAATTTAAATGCAAGCACAGTAGTTAAGGCCACCTAACACAAAGTGTGACAATTGTGACTATATCATACAATGTTGCAACTGCAAGCATCTAGTAATTGCAACAGTATTTTTTTGAAGTGTGACTGTGTAATGGGACAGTATCTCACAACATGCTGAATCATGCATTTCTCATTACTGTAATTTCACTGCAATGTGATTCTTCCAATGTGACATAATTTTATATTGCGCAATTGCGACTTTGTGTGAGAAAACGTACAAGAGTTACAAGACATAGAATTCAACAATTCTAAATTAAGAGCTCCAACCCATGTTTTTAACTACAACTTAAAAAATAAAAAAGACAGTGAATTGACTTGTACCTGAACTTTAAAGGAGACTCAACCCTCTTTTTATTTCTGGCATACTGTCTCAGTCTAAACTACATACACACTATTGTTTTAGGAAGCCAAACCAATTAGAACAATAATAATAACCACAATTTTATAATATTGTTATTTCCTATTGTAAAACTATTGCCTTATAAAATTAATGAAAATGAATATTTCATAGGTAGATTATTTTTGCTTCATACTACAGTAGGGAAACCACAACACTTCTTTCCTAATTTCTACACTTGAAAGAGATATTTTGAAATTGGACTGCAATCTTAAAACTAGCCCAATTGCATTTTGAGGGGGGTCCCCCTTTAAACAAAAAGTGTTCTGGGGAACAAAATACTTGTTTTTTGTCTGGGTTTAGGAGATAAATATGGCATTATTAGGATCGCTTCAACTAGTTCTGAGATGTGGAAAACACCAGATCACCAGGTGACTACCTGAACGAAGTTTGCTTTGAAAACTGCATTGAAAACAGACTTGATGAAGGGATTAAGCCACATTGTGCTGTCGGTTTTCATTCGTTTGGCCCTTAAAAGACCTTTTATGTTAAAATAAGAAGTTTAAAGATTTTTTTTTTGGACCACGATAATATTGAGATAATATTGATAACATCAGGGCTGCTCGATTATAGCAAAAATCCTAATCACGATTATTTTGGTCAATATTGTAGTCACGATTACTTAACATGATTATGGGTGGGTCCGGAACTTTATATGATTGATTAGAGCCCTGCATTTCAGCACGTTTTTTAGCCCCTAGGGCTGGGCTTTGGCCAGTTTTCACATAATAGTTCAGAAGCAGGCTGGGCATCAGGCCTGTTTTAGGCTTCTCCTTATTTTTATATTTTAGACATCCATCAATTATGGTGATTTAAAAAATTGCTGAGCTAGTGAGACTTTCACTTTTGAGACCGGCTCGGACTGTGTTTAGTGTCTCAGCAGAAGCAGTGTCTTCAGTGCAGCTTTGCGTTCAAGCAATAGGCTGAAACTTGCCACAAAGCACCGGCAAAAAGAAATAACAATGAATGTGTCGGGGGGAAATAGTAAGGAGATATTTGAATTATTTATGAATAAACTAGTGTATTCTGAGTCAGTGTCGCAAAGATCCCGACTCGAAATCTCCTCTTTGACGCGCCTTTAGAGAGAAATGCATCTTTACGGATTACACAAAAGAGTTTTTGTTTTTCGATTTATTTCGTTAAGTAATAATTTAAAAAAATCCTCCCAACAATTTTCCAAATTAACAATAAAAAAGCTAAACGAAATATAAGCCTAATCACTTTGCCGTTACATAAAAAACTGAACTATTTTAATAGCTAAAGCAATAGCTAAACCTTCACTTCACTTGTCCGTGAAATTCTCTTTTGTGCTTTTAAAAACACGACATCAAATCTTTAAAACATTAATTAAAATTAAAACAATAAAACATTTATTAAAAACAATATTACATTTAATGTTTTATTAAAACAATAAAACATTAATAAATTAAACATTAATAAATCATGATTAATAATAGATGATTTTACTGATTTGCATGTGAAACTGGGCTTTTATGGAGGAGCAAAAGTGCACTAAAGGGGGCAGAATCGGGAGCAATATTCGTTTCATCTCAATTATTGTATTTTAATAATCGTTTGAAACCGAAATCGAATTTCGATTAATTGCACAGCCCTAGATAATACCATTACATCCCTATGTATCATTTTTTTTACTCTGTTGGAAGCAAGCTTCCATAATATTTAGCTTATTTTTATGCACAGTGATTCAAGGTCCTTTCACACACAAAAGAGAGACTGTAATATGTGGAGGGCCTTTCCAACTGTAGAAATGAACAGCCGCTGTTCTTCTACCCAAATTCTGATGATGATATCTGGTTGACTCATGAATTGTGACTACAGAGGGGCGGTGCCATCGACCACTCCCTTTATAACGCTGTTCTGCTGGGTCATGTTTTGAAGACTGTTGAACAGACAGCTCCAAAAGGACGCTGATGTGACAGTCTGCCACCTGCAGGTTCACAACAGCACTGCAAGCATACATATGAATGGACACATCACTCCTACCTCAATGTGCGAAATACTCAATTCCATGTTGAACTTGCAGATCCATCTGTAAGGGAAATACAAAGAACAGCTCAGTTTAGTAAAAGAATATGACAACGACATTTTAAACGACGTCTCAGAAACAAGACACTGCGGTTCGTCTTTTAACTCAATGTCCTCGGCTAACATAGGCACGTCATCTTTACTCCACCCTCCCTCCATCTCACAATCTATCGCTATCCATTCATTTATTTCTCTGTGTACTGTGGAATTATTCTTTTCTCCTGTTCTAAATCTACCTTAGTCCCTCCCCCTTGCTTTCCTCCCTCCCACGTTGTCCTCAGATGCCCCGGACTGGCGCCCTGTTTAGCTCATGTTGGTGCTTTTCCTGTCTGTCTGTCTCTATGTGTGTGTGTGTGTGTGTGTGTGTGTGTGTCTTAATGTTTCAGTGCTTCATTGTGCTTCACTGAATGACAAATATTTACACATTTTTATTGGCTGAAAGAAAAACTAGAGAAGGCAATTATTATTCAAGAACAAAAATCATAAAAGAAAGAAAATGATATAACCCAAGTAATATTATCCCGACCGAGTTACTCATTATTTGCCCTCATGTCGAATTTGTGAAAAACCCCTTTAATTATGTTGGAGTTCATTTCACGTACTTCATTCAACTTGTCGCATACAGGAAAGAAATCCGGCTTCGTCTCATTTCCGTTTTGTTTGCATTGTAGGCTAACCTTTTATCTTGTAGAAGCCTTGGTTTTCTCTTCCCCCTTTCCCCTCGTTCTCTGGTTATTCCCTGCTTCCATTTTAATTAACGTTCTATCGCTCTCTCTCTCTCTTTCTGATGAGGAAGGGGGTGGGAATTGGGGTGGATATCCGCATTGGTTGCCATGGCACCAGACAGCTCCATTTCTACCAATGCACATAAGTAAAGTGTGTGTGTGTTTGTGAGACGCTGCAAATTGTGAATGTCTGTCTTAGTCTGTCATTCAGCTCTAACTCAGGAGCTACATTTAGTTTTTGTTTGCTAAAACAATCAAAAGTTCGATAGCAAATGCAAAGAGGCAAACTGAGCCTAGCTCTGCAGACGTGGGGATGATCTCAGTGTTGTGTTACTTTCCTGAAGATGCATTTAACCTCTTTGGATTTCACTATTTTGTTTTGGTGCGTTTCGCTTCCATTAGCGGCTATTATAAGAGCACATCTGTTGCGAAGCTTTCTATTCCCCCTCAGTGTCTCTGATCTGTTGCTGGCCTCTTCTGCTTTTTTTATCCTCCTCTCTATTTCCAGAAGAGGGCAGTATTGTTTTACAGACTCCCCTCAGCCAGATTTCTGAACTATGACCATGGATCTGAGGTCTTCAGGTTCAGCGCTATTGATCATGTGGTTCTTGTCACTGTGAGCTGGGAGTGATTATTACAGTGAGAAATGAAAAGGGTTTGTGGTCACTGACATGTGTCTTCAAGTCCTTTGCAAGAAAATGAGCAGAAATAGTTCTTCTGTCTTTTGGGAAAAAACAACAAACATCAAAAAAACTCTTCATTGGATACAATTTTTAACTAAAAAACTGGGGAAAAATATAATAGTCAGGTTTCCATTTTGTAAACTAAGGGACACTGCATTAAAAAAATAGGTTTTGGCAATACCAGAATGAACAAAGAAATGTACATAAAAAAATGCTTGCTTTGGGTTGAAATATTTTTACAGTGAGAAGATAAGACAACACATCTAGCGGAAAAAAAGTCCAAGATAAGCATCACAAAAGTCACGTGTCTTTGCCTCAACAAATCTGTGTAACTGAAAAAAAAGATGTTTCTCTAGTCATTATGAAATGTTAGAGCCAATGCCTGTTCTGAAAATTACTGGAAACACGTCTGAAAAGGTCGATGATTTTGTTCTTTTGAACATGAGGATGGAAGCAGGGCTGTCACTAATGATTATCTTGGTAATCTGTCGATTGTTCTGCTGATGATTCTAATATTTGTATAATTATAATTAAAATTAATGTTTTTACATTACATTAAGTTATTTAGCAGACGCTTTCATCCCAAGGACAATGGAAGCAATCAAAAATGCAGTACACATTAGGGATGTGCTATATTGACAAAAAAATATTCTCTATATTTTCTTGGATTTTATCGATAATGATAATTAGATGATATTTTGCTGTGTGTTATTGTGCTTAAGGACTACAGTGCTGACTTATGTTAGTTAAGTTATGTTATCTTAAACTAAAGCTTTTGATATTAGTCATATTCTGGTCAGTTCACAGCAGTGAGAAAAATTCTTCTTTTCCTAAAAGTTTCAATTTATTTTTTTGGCCTTTCTACCTTTATAACCATTTTTTATATACATATATAAAAGTGCGCATCATCTTTTGAGTCTAAATCTTACATTTAATCAGTCTAAAAAAACAAAAACAAAAAACAAATAGATAGAATAGAAAAAGAATAGGGAAAGCTAGTGTTAGAAGCCTTTGTAAAAGAAAACAAGCAGTCAGAAAACAAAGAGTGCAAGTCTACACTCTTAAGTTAAGAAAAGTTTTACACTTTAGAGTGTGATCTAATCCTTGTTTAATATTGACTAAACATCATTTAATTCAAATGTCCACTTAATCTTTAATATTTGTCTATTTATGACAGAAATTCTACATTTCCTGAATATGTGGACAACAAGACGTGTCAGTTCAGAGTGAGGGTTTGAGCTTTTACTATGAAATTGCAATGAATGTTAACATATTGACAAAGATGAAGATTTATTCTACTGTGTTTGCGTAGGTTTATAAATGATTTACCTTACAAATCGGATGAAATAGCACACACTGCATTCCTAGATGAATGTTATAGTAAACCCAAACTCACAGCAATATGCAAAAATGTAAATGATAACTGTTTGTGTGGAGCAGCGTTTACTGTGCTTCGAGACGCGCATACATAACCTAAATAATTAAAGCGCATGTATTAAACCTGTATAAATAAATGATTTAATATATCACAAAGCCTTGGAAAAAGGTTTAATAATGCATTTAATGGACCCTCAATGATGACATGTCACTTCCGGTATTTTGACAGCTACTCGACCGTCTGATTTTGTTTTTTTTTTAATTGAGTACTCAAATTGAACCAAGGAATCACGGCAGCCCTAAAAACACCACATTTACAAAAAAGTCCAAGATAAGCATCACAAAACTCAAGTGTCGTTGCCTCAAAAAATCTGTGTAACTGAATCATTTGCTGCGTAACTGAAAAATGAGTGACAAACACTTCTGAGAAAGAGCAGCCAATTTCCACAGAAGTGATGTTGTTTTTCTCTTGAACATCAGGATAGAAATGTGACCTTTTTTTTTTACAGAAAGTTTGTCACATTCCATTTTTTCCACCTCAATTAATTTTGCAACTTGCATATGAACAGCTTATCACTGTAATAAGTGAGCCGCTTTAACGCTTGCCGTTTGCTTGAAGCGTAGGCCCTGAACAAACTTGCAGAGACAGATAGCGCAGTTCACACACACACACACTCTCATAAGCACATACACTGACTCCACTACAGTGTAAGCGTACAGTGCTGTTAAAGGCCTTTGCTTTGAGGATGATCCTCTTCAGCAAGTTAAACAAAAGGGCCTCTCCTGCAGCCTGTAAGACAAACACTCTTCCTAGAGAAAACACTGACACGGTTACACTGTAACCCATACTGCGTAAGAGGACGCCTGCGCATGCACACACACAGCTGTGCAAAGGCCCCATGGAGAGGTACAACTATGCGGATGTCTTGCGCCCAGAGCAAAGTAAAGACAATAGAGCCTTTGACAGTCAGACCGTTTCTGTATTCAACAGCCGAAATGTCTGTTTTCCTCTAGGTGCCCAAATCTTTTATAAAAGTTATTTTTTACTCCATGTATTTTCAGAAAATTGCATAGTTGAACCAGATTTCAGTTAAGTTCAAAAAGTCAAGAGGTTCAAAACTATTGGAGAGATTTACACATACTTGAGAATTTTATTGATCCATTTGTTTGATCCTTCTATTTCTGGCTTTAAAGGCTATAAAGTTTGGTTTAAGGTTTAAAGGAATATTCTGGGCTAAGCTCATAACAGAACGTGGCATAACCATTGATTGTTAACCCTTTAACTGCCATTAGCTGTTCAAGAAGGCTGTTAATGGCAGTTAAAGGGTTAAAAAAAATCCACATTAAAATTATTTTTCAAAAGTATACCCATAAGACACAAACAATGTTTGAATGACGATTTAAAGGATTAGTTCACTTTCAGAGCAAAAATTTACAGATAATCTACTCACCCCATTGTTATCCAAGATGTTTGTGTCTTTCTTTATGTTTTTTGAGGAAAACATTTCAGGATTTCTCTCCATATAATGGACTTCTATGGTGCCCCTGAGTTTGAACTTCCAAAATGCAGTTTAAATCAAGCTTCAAAGGGCTCTAAATGATCCCAGGCCATGAAGAAGGGTATTATCTAGCAAAAGCATTGGTTATTTTCAAAACAAATTGACAATTTATATACTTTTTAACCTCAAATGCTGGTCTTGTCTCATCTCTGCAATGCGCATGCATAGTCTGTGTGATCTGAGTTAATACAGTTAGGGTATGTCCAAAAACTAGTTAAGACCCTTCTTCATCGTCTGGGATCGTTTAGAGCCCTTCGAAGCTGGATTTAAACTGCATTTTGGAAGTTCAAACTTGATGGCACCATAAAAGTCTATTATAATGGAGAGAAATCCTGAAATGTTTTCCTCAAAAAACACAATTTCTTTACGACTGAAGAAAGAAAGACGTGAACATCTTGGATGACAAGGGGGTGAGCACATTATCTGTACATTTTTGTTCTGAAAGTGAACTAATCCTTTAAGACTTTGAAATTACAAATAGAAAACCCTAAAAGGACTGAAAAATTACTCAAACTCTAAAGCTCAAAGGATCACTTTTTGTGCTTTTAAAATCTCAAAAATTGACCATTTACTTCTAATGCAAGTTTCTAAAAGTAAAAGTGTAATTTAAAAAAAAAATAAAAAATACTTATGATGAGTGAAGAAAGACACAAATATCTTGGATGACAAGGAGGTGAGTATATTATCTGTACATTTTTGTTCATTATCTGTACGTTTAGTGAACTAATCCTTTAAGTCTATTACAAATATTAAGTGCTATTACAAATATAAAACCCTAAAAGGACTGAAAAATTACAACTCTAAAGCTCAAATGATCACTTTTTTGTGCTTTTAAAATCTCAAAAATTTACCATTTATCTGTACATTTACCATTTATCTGTACATTATCTGTACATTTTTGTTCTGAAAGTGGACTAATCCTTTAAGACTTTGAAATTACAAATATAAAAGGCTGAAAAATTACTCTAAAACTCTAAAGCTCAAATGATCATGTTTGTGCCTTTAAAATCTCCATTTACTTCTAATGCAAGTTTCTAAGAGTAAAAGTGTAAAAAAAAAAAAAATTGTGGCAATTAATTAAGTCATTATTAAAGACTGTGATTAAGCTTAACTGAACCTTGAATATTCCTTTAACTAGTCAACACAAAAAAAATCAAGTGGCACAAAACAGCCATGGGTTTTTACAGAGAACGAACTTGGTTTCCACCCTGAGAGGCCTCTCTGGGTAGGTGAGTATGTTAATGTATGTCCCGCTGAATGTATGTGCAAGAGCACTGTAAACATACAGTGCTGCTCTGAAAATGTTGCACCCTGTGACCCTGGAAACTGCAGTGCAACAAGTTCATTCATATACATGCGTACACACACACACACACACACACACACACACACACACACACACACACACACACACTCACACTCAGAAGAGGCCTCTTTGGGAGGAAACACACATGCCTTCTCCATCTGACACCGCCAGCGCACACACACATATGTATGTGCACATGTTTAGCGGCAGACAAATGCAGGGAAAACACTGACCCCCTGCTAATTATTGTGCTAGTAAACACACAATTTCTGTCCATTAGGATGAGGCCATGTCCATTAACACTGATCATGCTGTACATGGACTAGTTCTGCATTTAGAACAAACACATAAACTCATACTGAAGCTATTCAGGGAAAGGCCTAACTGAAAACACATAAACATCCCCAGACACTGTTTGTCCTCTAAAATATTCATTGGGACAAATAAAGAGACATTCTGCGGCTCTAGATGACCCACGCACAGCTAGGAGGAATGAAGAAAAATACCTCTCAACAAGTTGCTCAATGAATCTGTGTTTGGACCGTGGCCAGACGTCCTGAAACTGTATCAACACACATGCTGCCTGTCAAGCTACATTCCAAACCTGTTCTTTCTCTTTCTGGCTAGAGAACGGACACCTCAGTCATTTAGCTTTTCAAGGGAACTCATAGCTCTTTCATTGTTACTGGCATTCTGGCTTCTCAGTTTCCACTAAAATGGATGTCATAAGGCGAGTTGGGTTTCCAGTCCTACATTTGTCTCATTCTCTGACTGAAAATAGGAAGCCTTTTAAGGTACAAGCCATTTCAAGATTTCTCTTTAACCAGATGCATTAAAGCTCTAAATATGGCCAGAATAGCATTTAAAGTCAATCAAGATTCTGTTTAGTGATGTACTGCATGCTATCTATATATTAGCATAATATGGGTTTGCTTATTAATATTTAACTATTTTCTTTTATTCTAAAACAACTTTCCTTTTCCACTGATGTCACTCTGGCCCTGCGGCCAATGTTAATAAACTGCCAAGTTAGCTTAGGCATTGTTTTAGCAAACTTGCATTCTGATCACTTTTCATCATCCAATCGATTTCAAACAATTTTCTGGTTGAGTATTATGCATTTCCCTCAGAAGGAATAGTTCACCAAAAAATGTAATAAAATGTACTCACCCTCAAGCCATCCGAAGTGTATGTGAGTTTCTTTTTTTCTGATAAATAAATCTGGAGTAATATTCAAAAATGTGCTGGCTCTTCCAAGCTTTATAATGGCAGTAAATGGCTATTGAGATTTTGAAGTCCAATAAAGTGCATCCATCCATTATAAAAAGTGCTCCACACAGCTCCAGATGGGTTAAAGGGGTCCTATTATGTTTTTTTTTACTTTGTGAACTTTAGTCAGTGTGTGGTGTGTACGTTTGTGCATAAAAAAGATCTACAAAGTTACAAATCTAAATGGCTCATTTAGACTACAATGCGGTCATAACGCGGTCCATTAGAATACACTCACTGATGCTCCAGAAGGAAAACCACGCATTAAGAGCCGGGGTTAAAACTTTTGAAATTTGAAGTTTTGGCCTAAAATGTAACTTATTTTGTCTTCTTGGAAACATGTATCTTCTGTCGCCTCTGAATGGCAGTACTAAATGAAAAAAAAAAAGATATTTAGGCAAAATTAGCAAAATTTACACATTTTCATTCAGTTCAAAAGTTTTCACCCCCCAGCGCTTAATGCATGTTTTTTCCTTCTGGAGCATCAGTGAGTGTTTGAACCTTCTGTAATAGTTGCATATGAGTCCCTCAGTTGTCCTCAGTGTGAAAAGATGGACCTCAAATCATACAGTCATTGTTGGAAAGGGTTCAAATACACAAAAATGCTGGAAAACCAAAGAATTTGGGGGACCTGAAGGATTTTTCAGGCAGTTTAACTGTTCAGGACAAACAAGGGACTCATGAACAACTATCACTAAACAAAAAAACACAGCTGTGGATCATTCAGGGAACAACACAGTATTAATCAAGGGTATGTAGACTTTTGAATAGGGTAATTTTTATAAATTCAACTATTGTTTTCTCTTGTGGACTATATTTAAATGTCTTTTATGTGAAATATCTTTTTCAGGTCAGTACTAAATAAAAATAACATGCATTTTGTATGATCCCTCTTCTTTTGCTAAAAGAATGAACATTTTGCAGATTCTGCAAGGTGTATGTAAACTTTTGACTTCAACTGTAACTCTGAAAAAAAGAGTTATATACACCTAGGATGGTTTGAGGTTGAGTAAATCATGGGGTAATTTTCATGTTTGTCTAAACTATCCCTTTAAATTGAACATGAGTTCCCGCTACTTCAATAATGAGGCGTACATTATAGAAGTAACATGTTGTGAACAGCACTTTAACTGTAACTGTACAATGTGTGTTTTGTACATGATTTACCACATGCTTCTCTGGACTTCTACATAAGAAAGTATAATAAACACAGCGGTCACTTATAGCTTTCTTCAACTGCCCTGGCTGACTTTCATACACACAGTCTCATTCTGTCATGTGTAATGTACACAGAGAGGCACTCTCATGTTTTCCTAAGACATGCTGAAAGTCTAATGATGTGTCAGAAGACATTTCTGCTGGATAAAGTGAACAAACACAAGGTGACCGTTTCAGATCTGCAAAATAAGCCCCTTCAGCTGCATAACAAAGGGAACACGAACGACTTACATAAACAGATGTTTCTGAAAAACATCAGAGCGTGCGTTGACATTTAAGAGAGTTTACTTCATCAAAATTAATCTGTGAATTAACACTGGAATGCGATTTCTGTCTGTGGTTAGATTTACTACGCAGAAAAACGCCTGGAACGTGTTTTGTGGCGCCTCCCTAACGCAGGAAGCTGGAAGAAAACCGGGAGTGTGCTATTTCCAATTCGTTTCGCTGCTCTCTTTTTGTGCTTTTCTCATAGGAAAGATAAAAAAGGAAGTTTATCTCCCTCTTTATCATGCATGTATACAGAAAAGTATATATAACAACATTACATAAGAATATAATAGTTTAAGCATTGAGATTAAGTTGAAGTTTTCCGCTTCTCTGTTTTTTCTTCTTTGAAAAGAAAATGTCACAAAATGTCACATACTCATAGTTCATTCAGTTTACCAAGGGCTGTTTATCAAATTATTAATAAATCCTCATTAGGAATGATTTTTCCCTGGGAAATTAATAAAAACATTATCACAGATATTACAAATCAGGCCAATATGATAATCTATTTAACACTTTACAATGAGGTTCATTAATTAACATTAGTTAACTACAGTACGTTAGCTAACATGAACTAAGAATGAACAATACTTCTACAGCATTTATTAATCTTAGTCAGTGTTAATTTCAGCATTTACTAACGCATTATTAAAATTATAAATTGTGTTTGTTAACATTAGTTAATGCACTGTGAACTAGAATGAACAATGAACTTTATTAAACTAACTTTAATAGGGTTGCCCTCTAATAGTCAACCAAATGTTAGTTGACCAGAAAAGGCTTGGTTGATATGCTCTTAAAATAGCCTACTCCCTCATTTTTTGGGCATACAGGTAAGAGTAAAACATAGGGGTGTGACGAGACTTTTAACTTTTTTAAGGAAATCCTTAATAATGAAATATATAGGGAAAAATCATACTTTATTTAACTGAAAAACACAAAATGCAAAAATATAGGTGCAGTTTGATATGTACTTTATCACATTAAACTTCCATTTTAATGAATTATATGCAGTATAGGGATGCACCGAATGTTCCGCAATGTTCGGCCGAAAATAGCAAAAAAAAAGCTATTTTGGTGTTCGAATTTGGATCTGTAATGTTTTCTAATGTTTTAAAAGAAGGGGGTCTTAAAAATGGCCAGAGAATATTATTTTACTAACTTAATTATTTTAAGTTAAATTGTGCTTTGTTGGTAGGCTATAATGTCTAATAGAATGTTAAAAATGTTCAGTGTTAAGTAAATATTTTTAAACTGATGTTTTGTAATTGATTTTTTTTTTTCCTTTGAAAAGCAGGACAAAACTGTAAAAAGTACAAGTACAAAAAAACCGTATTCTGTAATCAGCCTTCGGCCCAGTGTTTCATTTTGTTCCGTTTCGGCCAAGAATTTTCATTTCGGTTCATCCCTAATGCAGTAATAAACATTTAAACTAAAGCTGCATGATTCTGGATAAACTGAAAATTACAATTTGTTATTAAATTGGAGATCACAATTCTCTCATGATTCTGAAGAAGAAGAAAAAAAGATTAGAAATCTAAACAAAATAATGTAATTTAGTAGTGGTTCTGACACGATGTTCATTACTTAAGCCTTTTAAAAAATATATTCAATCAAAAAATCAAGTCAGTGTTTTAATTTATAAAGAATTGTTTCACTACTGGAATCTCCTGAATGAATGATTCAGTAATAGATATGCTTTTAAATGTGCAGCTGTTGCCACCTCCTGGTGGAAGAGGATAAGCGTTACAATACACACAAGTGTTCAGTGTTAAGATACTTTCGTTTTGATTGCTACTGTAGACAATGTTACATCTCTTATATACAGATCGCAATCATTTAAGGATTAATTGTGCAGCTCTGATGTGAACACAGAAATTTTGTTTGCGAGGATATCATCAGGTTCAGACACCTCAGATCTCATCACATCCCTTGCAAATCATCATTAGAATCTGTAAAGTGTACACTCACAATAACAACAAAATTGCACTTTTGTAAAATAATGAAAGCAAACTGGATACGCTTTCTGTCGTCTCGTTTTTTTGGGAACTTGAGTGTGAAATGCTGTATATCTTTGCCTTACGAATATTAATATATATATATATATATATATATATATATATATATATATATATATATATAGAGAGAGAGAGAGAGAGAGAGAGAGAAAGAGAGAAAAAGAAAAAGCAAGAAAGAGATTCTCAGATTATGTAATTCGTATGAAACTGTGGAGATGACGAGTCATTGTCGCAGACTTCATCTCTTAACCCGAAAACAAAGAAAACGCTACTTTATCAATAAATTATTCAAATGTTAATGCAGTCTGCTTACTGTTTTTCCCTGACACATTTCTAATCATTTTTTTGCAGTTTAAATGGTTTATTAATATATGTGCGATTAGTCGACTAATGCCTAAAATGAACGACTACTAGTCGACCAGAAAAATCCTTAGTCGAGAGAAGCCCTAAACTTGAACACAGATTAATAAATAATGTACAAAATGTATTGTTTGTTCATGTTAGTTAATACATTAACTAATGTTAACAACTTAATGAAAAATGTTACCAATCATCTTCTAGTTATGGAGAATATTGCTGTTTCGTCTAAAAAACAAAACAAAAACTGCACTCAATAATTTATGCTACATGTTAATTACAAAAAAATCTCAAACTCACAATGTGATTGTTGTTTTTTCGGTACTGGAAGCAAAAAACCCACACACGAACTACCCTATACAAGGGAAACGTTTTACAATACAAAAAACTAATTTGCGTGACTGACTGTATTTTCATAAGTGAGAATTTGCATCACTAACGCTTATAAAGCACAACCATAAGATTACACACATGAGCTCTGTGGCAAAATAAACAAAAAGCAAAGCAGTAGAGAAGAACTTGGCGTTCTTGTCATACCATTTGTCAAATCTCCCTTACAAATCTGTGTGTATCCAGTACAAACTGCTCAAATTGTACTCCTCCGGTCTCTAGTCACACACACTGCTGACCCTGCCTGACCCCTGCAACCGTGGAAACCCACTTCCTGTCATTCTTTGGACTATTCTGGGATGCATGGATCTTTTAGTCCCCCCCTCTAAACAGCAATACAATCAAATAAAAAACCCAACTGAACCTATATGAACACTGTCAGGACTCTATAGTGTCATTTACAGCACACTACTTCTGATCTATTTCTGGATGGAGAATTGTGTCCCTGTTTTGGTTGGAGGCACAGGGAGATAAACAGTATCTTTAGTAGACGAGAGAGAGAGTGAGTGTGTGAGTGTATGAAGAAATAGATGGTATTTTTACACAGCTGGGTCAGACTTAGCCCTAGGCATCTCTGTCTCACTCTCCGTTTCTTCATCTACCACACGGCTAACCGTGTCAGATTTGAACTCAGAGTCTTTCTTTCTGTTTATCCGTTCCCGTTTCCTTCCCAATTTTCCTCTGATCTTACAGCTGTCAGCGACTTGCGTCATTAGAGTTTGCGTTTAGCCAATTATAATGAGGTCACAAAGTCTACTTCTGTTTAACAGAGTATGGGGAAATCTCCATGCAAAGTTTCCAAGCAATATATTTAGCATTATCTTATTATAGTGCATGGTACTTAATATGTCGCGTCGCTTCAGCTTTTGTTATGAGAAAACTTGCATAATAATAATACTTACATAATCTTTATATCAGCAAGCATGCGGTAAATTGATCAGCTGATCTTCTGAACAGTTTCCACAAAAATATTCAATATTCAAATATTAAGCATTCAGCTAACTTCAACACTAATAATAAGAAAAACTCGACATATTAGAATGATTTCTGAAGGATTATGTAACAGAAGACTGGAGTAATAATGTTGAAAACTCAGCTTTGCCATCACAGGAATAAATTACATTTTAAAAAAGAAGTGTCAATTTAAAAATGTAATAATATTTCACAGTATCACTGCTTTTATTTTTTGATTAGCTAAATCCCTTATATACTTTCAAGGTTGAAAAACATTTAGAAATCTTTTCTCGACCCCAACTTTTAAATGGCAATGTTCATATGAACATTTAGAAGCTGAACACATCTGGGATCATTCATATTGGCAAATCGAAAACCAGATACAGTCCTCGATGTATTTCCAGCATTGCTGCTGTTCCAGCCAGCATGCACTATATTTAAATGCAGACTGTCAGACTTCATCTAGCTCAAACAATCTTATATGCTCTTTTGCATATGTCAACTGAGAACTGAATTTTAATGCACAGGACAGTCAATCTTATACATGTGGAGAGTTAAGCTTCAGTCGGCACATTCTTCTCCTCGGAATTTAGCAAGCAAAATGCAAAGCACTTGCTAATTATGGATCGAGCGACTTGACGCTTGTTTTTTACTTCATAAAGGCAAGTGAAGTGCTGCTTTGTATCACAAACAATTAAGTAGATGTACTCTACTGCCAGTGTTGGAAAAAGTTACTTTTAAAAGTAATGCATTACAATATTGCATTAGTCCCTAAAAAATTAACTAATTACGTTACTTAGTTACTTTTTATGGTAAGTAATGCATTACATTATTTTTGCATTACTTTTGCATTACTTTTTAAATCTGGGTAGGGTTTGCTTGTTTGTTTTTATTTTAAAAAACATTCGTATAATCCTTAGCAAATGTAAAAGCCTAATGAAATTAAAATGAAATGAAGTGAATAAGCCTAAGGCTAAAGGAAAATAAAATGAATGTCTGTACAGTAGAACTGCAGGAAAAGAAAGTTCAACACTCTTCAGCAACGAAAAAAAAAGCACAAATGTTAGTTAATATAAAGTAAGATTTGCTTATTAGTACACTGCAAAAAATGCTTTTCTTACTTGGATTTTTTGTCTTGTTTTCAGGCAAAATATCTAAAAATACTTAAAATCAAGAAGGATTTTCTAGACAAGTAAAAATTATTGTCTTGTTTTTTTTAAGCAAGTCAAAATTAAGTGTTTTTCCTTAAAACAAGCAAAATAATCTCCCAATGGGGTAATCAAAATAATCTTGTTTTCTGTTTGAAATAAGGTTTTTTCTGAAAACAAAAAATAATTATTTACTTACCTAGAAAATCTCTATTATGATAAGGAATTACCTAAATAATAATACAGTCTAATTCTACTTTTATACTACTAAACCTGCTAAGAATACATATCCTGAAGGGACTTAAAAAGTGAATGACAACAGTACGCTGAGCTAACAATAACAAATTATATGTATTTTGTTGTTTAATAAAAGCAAATACAACTGGGACATACAACATGTACCCACACAAAAGAGCTTTGTCCACAGGTGCAACTCTTTTCTTTCTCTCCCCAACAGAAAAAAAGCAGAAAAAGAGTAAGGGAGAGAGGTGGGAAAAGGCACTCTCGGTCAGTTCATACGAGGCATGACGGTTTTGGCAGTTGCTCTGGGCAACATGCCATTGTTTACATGTGGGAGGGATTATAGCAGCTCCGAGCGACGCCATTGGACGAGGTCAAGTTACACTCAATCAACAATGATTTTGAAATCTTGTGGTGAACCCAGCAGTGCTTCCAATTCACCTCACAGAGCCTGAAATGTCAATTAAAATAACTACTAAACGAACGCTAGCGCCATGAAACGACCAAGTCTTAATTTAGAGTCGTAAAACTGGAAAAAAAAAAAAAAAGAACCGTTCAAACACACCACACCGTTCACAGTTCATATACGCACCTTAGATGACTTCTCATTGATTATGTACAAACACCGTGGATTAAATTATTTATTTTTTGTCAGGCAGAGTGTGAAAACTTCAGACATTGCGCAACAGCGCAGGAAGACAGAAGTGGAGCAAAGGTAAGAATGGGAGGAGAGTGCTTACAAAAATCCCACGAAATGTGACCCTGGACACAAAACCAGTTATGAGTAGCACAGGAGTATTTGCAGCAATAGCCAAAAGTACACTGGATGGGTCAAAATTGTTGATTTTTTATTTATTTTATGCTAAAATCATGTAGAAATCATGTTCCATGAAGATATGCTTTGCTAAGAACTTCATTTGGAGAACTTTAAAGGTGCTTTTCTCAGTATTTAAGTTTTTTTGCACCCTCAGATTCCAGATGCATCTCAGACAAATATTGTATAAATCTCAATTTCATTAGTTACAGTACCTTTTGGTCCAACGTATTTGACACACTGGGAAAACGCTTAATGTTGAATCCACTGATGGCTGTTTTTGGTGTTCTAACATACAATACTCACTCTAGTCCTACTGCCCAAGTGGTTGCTTTTACTACTCTATTAGCTAGAAGAAACATTCTCCTTAAATGGAGGTGTGCCACTTCCCCTACTCACAATAGATTGTTACAAGACATATTTTTTTTTACATTCAATTGGAGAAATGAAGGTTTATGCTGAAAGATTCACTTAAACCCTTCAGTAGAACTTGGGATACGTTTTTGAAGGTCATTAAAGGGTTGCTTTGTCCCTCTGACACAGACTCAGTTTTGTTTACTCCCTTTGTAGGGATGGTTAAGATTTGGGGTCAGACATGGTAAGGACATTTTGTTGTTTGTTGAACAGTTTGATGTAAGTGAAATTCATATTGTCCTGACAAAATGTCAATAAAAAAGATTGGAAGGAAGTAGTAGTATCTTTTATTTAATGCCATGTCAGCTACAATGGCTATTTTCACGGCAAAAGCAGTTCAATAAAATACAAATAAGGTACACACAATAAAAACATTTAAACAAATAACCACCATTAAAGGACTCTTGACCTTAATATGTGATAAAAATTCTAAAACTTTCTCTGGTTCAACCTTTCTACAAACATTAAAAGCAGGGCAGTCCAATAAAATATGTTTGACAGAAAGGGTTGTTTCACAAAATGTGCACTGTGTAAGTTTTTCGGCTTTTAGTAAAAATGCATGTGTTAGTCTAGTATGTCCTATTCGGCATCTAGTAAAAACCACTTGATCAATTCTTGTTTTAAAAGTCCTTGAAAAACTGGATGAAATATTAGGCTGAATTTTGTATAATTTATTTGGCCACATATTCAGATTGGAAGTAAATCTCAATTTAAAAAAAAAACTGACTCTCATGACTGGGGTTTTGTGGACCAGGGTCACAAATAAAACACTTTCTGCGAACACCCATCAAAAATGACAGGACATTCAGATTATTCACAAGAAATACCCACAGTTATTATAATCTAATCTGATGGGCTCTCCAGTCATCATCTAATTCAGTTCACCCACTCAAGCCAAAACCCAACCAAGAGCACAGCCTTGCCCGCAATCTGAACTCTGACCTCTGAAGGACCAAAGTCCCTCGTGACCTCATCGTCTCCTTTGACGCACACAATGGGAGTCATCACGACCTCCCGCTCCTCGGTTTGAGCCAGCTGAGCCAGCAGAGCAAAGACGTGAGAACTAATCAGATTAAAAAGAGGAGGAAAGGGAGGAGATCAGACTGAATCAGACACAACAAGAAACTTTTTAATCACACATGCCTCCTCTTTGATTTTGCTGCATTCTTTTATTTTCTCTTTGTGTAAACGAATCATTTAAGTGCTGACGGACAAGTGTTGAGAGTGCACTATATGACTAGTGGTGTTCATATGCGAGCGGTCAGCATGAGGGGAGGATGATGGCTGGATGACCTTCACATGTGCCTGTTGTTATTTTCCATAGGGGTCAGCCACTAAGAATTCACGGCATGCAAAGACCGCATGCGTGTCTTTTCCATGTAAGCCTTTTTTTCTCTCCCTCATTCTCAATCTATATCACTACCTCCCAGCATGTTTATCAGTTTCTCCATAACCACAAAACTTGTGATAAGAGATCGAAACCAAGTTCCAAAAGTGAGGCTATTTTAGACGGTTTCCCCCCAGGATATCCTTTTTGGACACGCTGTATATTTTCAAACTCTCGTGCAGATTACCACCCAACCATTGCTGAAACCGTGCGCTCATGCAGAAAGTTACCCGACAACTTTTGCGGGCTGCGCACACGTCGCTAATGCAGCCAGAGCGTAAACAATTCAAAGCCCTCCAGCAAGTAACTGATGAGCGATGGTATGGATTAGGAGCGAGGAGAACGAATCAGAGCTTTTTCTTGCGTCGCTTGGCTTATCAATCAACCGGCAGCACACGCAGACAGCTGTGAGGAACCGCTTTGATGCCGTCTGAAACTGTGTCTCTGTGTGTGTGCCCCCTCAAAACACCAGGGAGAGAAAGAGAGAGAGAGAAAGTCTCTATTTCGGGATGCAGTAGATGTCTGGACGTCTGAACAAAGGAGACACAGACGAGACAGAGGAGAAAGACGGCAGCTGAGTCCGTCATACACTGCAGCAGTGAGCAGCCCCACCGTTAGGATTAATACAAATCCACTAACAGACATACAAACACTCCAGATGAGTATAATGACACACACACACATGCATCTGTATAGAATATTATACATAGTTATTCTCATAAGTATGCAGTATAAACACTGCACACAGATTTTACAGCAGACATCCTGTCAACAATACTTTTATCAGATTTGTACATGCAAACTGTTTTGTAAACACAAATATAGCATTTAAACAGCTTCTAAGCCGTCCAAACTCGATCACTGTTTTGATTTTTCAACACAAGCGTTTAAATCGCCATGTGTTTAGATGAAGAAAACCTGTGTGCTAACTTTAGATCCTCCCATTGCCGTGAAGTGAAAAACTGTACTGAGAAAAACACGCTTATGGTACCCAAACTTAACCTCGCAAACACACTTTCACACATACGGCACGCAGCCAGACTACTTAGATCTACTTACCTACAACTCCACAACTTCATCTGTTTGATCCGTGCAGCGACTGTTCTTTATATTCGTAGAGGTATCTAAAAAACATGCTCTGCTATGCTACTCTATTTGACTTGACTTGACTTTCTTTCTTTAAGCGTCAGTTAAATCCAGTTTCAACCTCCACCCTAAGCAACAATGAGAGCGAGAGAGGGAAAGAGAGAGAGTGGTAGAAGCTAGTGAACGCTCCAGACACAAACGCTCAGTGAAAAGACCACTGCCACTTTTCTGCATACTCTTCCACCCCCCACCCTCCTCTGCTGTGCTCCGCTCCGCTCTCCTGCCCTCCCCTCCCAGAGACTCAGTCCTGAAGCAGAGCAGAAGCCATCTGGTACAGTCCAAAGTCCACTGCAACTCCAGAGCGTGTGAGTGTGAGAGAGAGAGAGAGAGGCAGAATTTAAAAGTTACTGTTTGCACTGTATTGAGTTTGCATCCCCACAGTGTGTGGAGTTACGTGAGTATATGGCTGTTTTTTTGTTTTGTTTTTAAAGGACCAATGGCAGTCCTGGGTTACTTGGTCCTGTACACTATAAAAAACTATTTGTTAAGTCAACTTAAAATTATTTGTTATCTGGCTGCCTTAAAATTTTAAGTTCAGTCAACTAAAAAAAAGTTTAGTCAACTTGAAGTGACAACTTAGACATTTGAGTTGATTCAGCATCAACACAGATGTTTAGTTTAACAAACTATATTTTTAGTATATCTAAGTTGACACTTAGTACTCAACATTTCAACTTGAATAAACTTATAAATGTAAAATTTTAAGGCAGCGTTATTTTAAGTTGACTCAACAAATAGTGTTTGTTGTTTTTTACAGTGTAAAATACTTTTTAACAACTTCGAAGTTCTACATATAAATTAGTTTAGTGGTACAGCGCAGCTTTCATTTAATGTGCATGGGGCATGATATTTCTGTTAATCTTCTTACATATTACATTACATAAATATTGCATGTTAATCTTCTTTTTAGGTATAACTGACAGACATAAAAGTACAAAAACTTACCATTTAAGCACAGCATAAGACCAGAGAAGGGAAAAAAAGGGAAATCTGAGATTTATTTCTAGGAAGACAGTTTATTGGTTTATTCCACAAGATATTTTGATTATATAATACATTAGTATACTGTAGTACATTATATTAGGGCTGCTCGATTATGGCAAAAATCATAATCACGATTATTTGTGTCAATATTGTAATCACGATTATTTAACACGATTATGAGTGGGTCTGGAACTTTTTATATGATTGATTAATGACAAGATTTTTTTTTTAAATAAAACAGCACAGTCTTCACTGTAAGAATTAAACATGCTTTGTTTCTTATAAAAAATACAAAAAAAAAAAAGTCCCTCCATCAAGAGCAGTAAGTGATTTTGTCTTTGTCTTTTGTTGTTTGATTAACATTAACCACAGAGATGGCAGAAGGAATATTACATTACGAGCTGCATGAATCCAATATACTGTTACACACAAACGCTGCATTTTGACATATATTTCCCTGTATTTGACCATTTAGCTAACATCTTAAGCTAAACGCTCACTTTACTTGTCCATGTTCTGTTCCGTCTCTGCAATTATCTTTTGTGCTTTTAAAAACACGCCATCAAATAAACATTAATAAATCAAGCACATCCCATTTTATGCAAGTCACATTACATGATTTTACTGATTTGCATGGGAAATTGAGCTTTTATGGAGAAGCGAAAGTGCACCACTCGAAAAAGGGGGTGGAATCAGGAGCAATAATCGTTTTATTTCGATTATTGTATTTTCATAATCGTTTTTCATAAACGAAACTGATTTTTTATTAATTGCATAGCCCTACATTATATACAGTCAAACCAAAATTTATTCAGACACCTTTAACATTAATCACATTATTAGTTTATTCACTATAGTTCTGAAAATGGTAATAAAATGACAAGAACTCAGAGTTAAACTGTATTAAAACTAATTCATTTTGATAATGACTAACTTTAATAGAAAGGTATGTAAAGGATTAAAATCAACCAAAATTCAAACAGTATGACAATATTTACCCAACAATCAATACTTTGTTGACCAATTACCAAGCAATGCTTAATTTTGTTCAGTCTGTGGTGTAAAAATGTTGCATTAACAATTAAAGAAAAAACACTTAAGCAAAACATGGTCTGGTCGAAATGTCTGAATAATTTTTTTTTGCCCCAAATTTTTATGTTTTACTGGCAGTCCACTGTAGGAAGAATTATTGGGTATAATGTGTCACAGTTTACTTTATTTTGCTATTCCCACTTACATAAATTAACTAGTGTCCTGCACCCACTGGTAAAAAAAAAATATACAAAATTTTATCTGGTGTCTGAATCATTTTTGGTTTGACTGTACTTCAAAAGATCATGTTCATGAGGCACTTTCGCACCACATAGTTCTGAGAACTAGGTTCTAGGAACTAGCCAGCATGGTGGCTACTAGAGAACCAATTTCAGGCCATTTTTTCTGGTTGCATTCGCAACAGCAACAGGAACTCTGGTCAACGGCCAATAGTGACGTCTTTATTTGTGGCATTCACAAATGTCAACAATCGTAAATGGAGGACGCCATGATCAGAGCTGTTTTTGTTGAGGGTTTAGTGGAACGTGCAATTAACATGATTAAAAGAGCATGAAAATCTGACTAAATCTCCTATGACAACTTGCAGTGACATAGCATCAAGGCTGAGAAAAGAACACAACAGGTAGCTAAATGTTGCTATTATCGCTATTTTCCATGTTCATGGAGTAAATATTTTTACACAGCTTTTTAAAAATGCCGGGTAGCCTGTGTTTCGTATATGTTTGGCCAATCAGCGTATACTTGTCACTGGTAGTTTTAGACCTTACTCTGGAATAGGTGCTCATTTAGTTCCCGCAAACGGAGTTCCTAGAACTAAATATGTTCCTAGTTCCTGCGGTGCAAACACAACAAAAAGCGGGAACTTACGCCAAAAATTCTTGTAACTACGAAAAGTCCATGTCTATGTTCTGATCACGCTCTGAATGACAGGATTAAATTTAAAGGGATAGTTCACCCGAAAATGACAATTCTGTCACTAATAACTCACCCTCACCTTCGTTCATTTTCAGAACACAAATTTGCGAGCTTTCTGGCCCTCAATAGAGCAAAGGTCCCACCATGGTCAAGGCACACAAACGTAGTAAGGACATTGGTAAATTAGTAAATCAGTGGTTCAAACGTAATTTTACGAAGCTTACGAACTTTTCTTTTTTTAAGAAAGCTTTTGGATCTTATCAAAAATATTTTAATTTGCGTTCAGAAGATTACGGGTTTGGAACGACATGAGGGTAAGTAACTAATGACAGAATTTATTTTTGGGTAAACTATCCCTTTCAACTTCCATTTAAAACTGGCAAAAAAAATTTAAGAAAAATGTGAATCTGATGATCTGAATCGGATAAGCTAATTTTTCAACAAGGAACACACCACAAATAAAGAGAACTTGCCAACAGAATTTTTTGAAAATTTCCTCTTGAACATTTTGGTCAATGCAGGCCACAAATGTAAATGCTGCACTTTTAGATATATGTAGGTTGTTTCTTCTTTCCTCTTTTCAAAGAATTTCCCAACAAAGATTTCAAGACATCAAGACTTGTTATCAGATCACCGTTTCAATGACTTTTTGTGTCAACATTGATAACTACAGTCAAACAGAACCTATATATGAACCTGTATTTGAGTTCATATTTATGTATTAGATTTCATACTCACCCCAAACAAGGTCTATCTTTGTCTTCAAATAGCATTATTATCTTCCCATCACATTCTCTCTCAAATTACAATATGCCTAAAAAGAAAAATAGTCAACTGTGTTGCTTTCAAAAAAAAAAAAAAACTTCTTGAATGCAGTTAAAAAAGCATCCCAGGATGCATCTCATGAAACTGGTTGGGGGAATGAACAACCAGATTGCTCAAAACTGTAATTTATGTAAATAGTTATATTCTGATAACTTAATTCCCACTCATCATTTGTGTTATTTCACAGTTTTAATGAATATTTTTTTCTTAAATGTTCTCATAATTAGTGGTGGTTCAAATGGTAAACTGGTTTAAATTATGCACATGGTATGATTAAAAAAATTAATAAAAAGGAGCATAAACTTATAAATGACTAAGTACCAAGAAGTGGTCAAATCAACCAACTGTAAATGGCTGCGAAGAGAAGCCAGTGACGCTGAAGACAAATATAAAGAGGAGAAAATACTGTAGCAGGCAAAGATCACTGTTCTCGATGCAAGAAATATTGAAAGAAAATCCAAAATACTGAATTGGGGTTTTTTATGAATGTATATCTGATGGGAATGGACTGTCTTTGTAAAAGTTTAGATGCTATTTTCTTTTCATCTTACGTTCATAAAATGCACATTAATTAGGGCCCTAAGATTTCTGCGATGCGGAAAATGCGGATGGAATCATAGAATCCAGTCCTAAAAATGCAATGTATTATTTAACACGGAATGTCAGATAATTTGTCAAAGTTTGGAAGAATTACCCGTCAAAATAAAAGTTTGACTTAACTTAAAGGTGACAGAAATATGTTTTTAATATTTAGAATGTATGTAATACAACTACTACCAATATTTCTCATGTTTTAATTTTAATAATACATTTACTCGCCAAAAAAAAAAAAATAAACAATAATAATAATATTTTTTATTAATTAAATTATTTTTATGCCTTCTGTTAATATAAATACACAACACAGAATTTGGCTATTGTAAGAATAAATAAAAGTTGTTATGCATTCAAATAATTAGACATGCTAAAACTAGAATTTGGTAACAATAAAATACAATATTTCATAGGGCCCTAAACATTTTTGTTAAACCTTTAATAAATTGATGTTGAATTGTATAAGTTTGATGATTTTAGTTAATTAGACATGCTTTTTAGATTAATGCGATTAATACGAACCATTAAAAAGGAGTCCAGAAAAATAAAAATGGAAGAAAACAGAATCCAGAAAAATTTTAAAAAAAATGGAATTTGAAAAAAAATATAATGACACTTGAGGAAAAAATAAAATGGATTTCATAGGGTCCTAATTAATGTAGTATTTAACTACTTTTTGTGCAGATGTTTCATGTTGCATAATTTTACAAAACTAAGGTCAGACTATTCTGTTTTTGCTTTAAATTTTTAATTTATACAACCTATAAACTGCTCATACTATAATGTATGCTTGTTTGGATCGTGATTGAAATGCAGTGGTTCTGCAACTGTTTCATGCAATCTGATTCATATAAAACCACAGTGATAAACTGTGAAACCACCAGAATGAAAAAACATGAAATCATAATGTAGATCTAGTCAGTGTGTCCAACATTTTACCTCCTACGGTAGATTACTAAATTGCATCTGCACTACTGTCAGGACTCAGCATTATTACGCATATAGCAATGTAAGTCCATTGCATATGGAGAATGAATGAGGACATCCTGAACTGTGTGTGTGTGTGTGTGTGTGGCTGAAGGCAATCTAAATGTTCTCTGGTGTCTGTCCTAGAAATCCCTCAATCTAATATATCCCACAGCAGTGACACCAAGAGCGGATCTGTCTGCACATAATCTCCTCTTTTTTTCATGACCCACATTTACGCATTTACATACTGTGCGAGTCTATATATACACATGCATATAGCATACAGTCTAACCATATATGACAGCAAATAAGGCACATAGCGTCCCACAGCAAACACAGTCACACCCAGAGTCCATCTCTGAACACAGTGCTGCCATTCACAGTTCTTTTGATCTGATAGGGTCTTTCATCGAGCTGAATGGGTCATGTTTGCTGTATGCATAAAGCATCACAGCACACAATAGAAACAGGGTCTAAGAATTCATGCATCCCAAGACTGGCTAGCACTTCTGTATTTATAGACATATATACGCAGCCATCGCTGCTTTCACACATGAATGTATAGGAGCCATGGCTCAGTGAGCCTCACTCAGAAAGGCACAGCTGTCCCCAGAGGCAGGTCGCCCTTAAAAACCTTGTATGTGTGTATGTGTGGCAGAAAGAAAACTACAGAGTGCTATCTGGAAATAGCTCCAGTAATCCAGCGAGCAGACAGAACATTCTGTCTGTGTTTTGTACTATGCTCCGCTGGCTTTGCTGATTCATAGCAATGAGCAGAACACTGAGGACAGCTACATGCAGACTGCGACTAGTACAGCTGGAATGACACAGCGGCTCTGTGGGTAATGCTAAAGTATGGTCTAAATAACCAGCCTGACAAGTGGAGTCCAATGTGATGATTTGGGTACATACATATGATGATATATGGGTTTGTGTATGTATATGCAGACGCATTTCGCTTCTATATGTGCTTATGAATAGAACACACACTGCTGCTCAAAACTTTGGGGTCAGTAAGTTCAGTTCAAGTCTCTTAAGTTCAGCAAGGCTCCAATTATATGGCAAAAATACATATATGTGACGCTGGACCACAAAACCAGTCATAAGTCGCTGGGGTATATTTGTATGGGTCAAAATTATTGACATTATTATTTTTCTTTAATGCCAAAAATCATTAGGATATCAAGTAAAGATCATGTTCCATGAAGATATTTTGTAAATTTCCTACTGTAAATGTATCAAAACGTATTTTTTTATAAGTAATATGCATTGCTAGGACTTCATTTGGACAACTTCAAAGGCGATTTTCTCAATATTTTTATTTTTTTTTCTCCCTCAGATTCCAGATTTTCAAATCGTATCTCAAATATTATCTTATCCTAACAGAAAATACATCAATGGAAAGCTTATTTATTCAGATTTCAGATGATGTATAAACCTCAATTTTCTAAAATGGACACTTACGAGTGGTTTTGTGCTCCAAGGTCACATATTGTTCTACATGCTGCCAACTCAAAGACTGACACGGAAGAGAGGAAACTTGAATAAAGTAATTATTTTTGTTTCTTTGCACGCAACAAGTATTCTCATTGTTTCATAAAATTATGGTTGAACCACTGATGTCACAAGGACTATTTTAACAATGTCCTCACTACTTTTCTGGGCCTTGAATGTAGTAGTTGCATTGCTGTCTGTGCAGGGTCAGAAAGCTCTTGGATTTCATCAAAAATATCTTAATTTGTGTTCTGAATGTGAACAATATGAATATGAATGACATGAGGCTAGGGGTGGGTGATATCGCAAAAATATCATATCACAATTTCTTCCAGAAATTTCACGATTCAATCACGATACTTTGTCATGTTGGTTTTACTATTTTGCAAGCTGCCTAAGCAGTGCAGCCAAACTAATTTTCTTTTTTTAAAAACACAGCCTTTCAAGGTAACAAAGTATAAAAAAATAATAATTAAAAAAAAAAGAATGGCAGATATTTAGGCCAAAGTGAGTGAAGATATAAATCTTTGTCATTATTTTATCTTTGTTATTAAAAAATAAGAACAAAGATACACATTACATAGAAACATAATACAAATAAAACAGCGCTTTATTTTTCAGATACAGTGGTTTAAGAAATTGAATTAACTATTTGATCTATTGATAGATTTTCTATTAATAAATTCAATAGAGGCCAGCTACTATATGGTTGCCCACATTTTTCTACATATATTATTTGGGGTTTAGCACAAGAAAGAAATTAATACAAGTCTGGGATAACATGCAAGTGAGTAAATAATCACAGAATTATAATTTTTGGTTGAACTATCCCTTTAACGACAAGTGGCAGCATGTTTAGTACATGTATGTCTGCGGTCCCAAGAACTGCACGCATCTGTTATGTGAATATATTTTGTACATTTCCTACCGTAAAAATATTAAAACTTAATTTTTGATTAGTAATATGCATTGCTAAGAACTTCATTTGCACAAATTTAAAAGTGATTTTCTCAATATTTTCTATTTTCAATATTCTCTTTCAACTCTATTTGCTGTTACCATAAAAAAAAAAAAAAAATTAATCTCTTTATTCCTTCCCTTTCTAGCTTGTACTTGTCTGAAGCACCACTTGAAATCTGGTATTATAGCACTGCCTGTGTCTGTTTGTCTCCTTAAGAAGAATCGCTCTATGTTCTCCCAACTGTATGTCGCTTTGGACAAAAGCGTCTGCCAAATGCCTAAATGTAAATGTAAATGTAAATATTTCGATTTTTTTTTGCTCCCTCAGATTGCAGATTTTTAAATAGTTGCATCTCAGCTAAATATTGTCCTATCCTAACAAACCATACATCAATGGAAAACTTATTTATTCAGCTTTGAGATGATGTATAAATCTTAATTTTGAAAAATTGACCCTTATGACTGGTTTTGTGGTCGAGGGTCACATATTATAATCAATTAATAAAATTGTCATTTTTTAGTAAACTATCCCTTTAAAATGTTAAGAATGTCTCCTACTGTCAGCTAAAAGTACAAATTTCTGTAAAAATAAAATAAAATTAAACATTTAAATATTATATTAATTTGTAAATAAATAGAATATTGTATTGCCATAGATTGCAGAACTATTTTTTTTTTAATTTCTCTTAAATCATGGGAATATGAGGTTTATATAATTATAGTGAAGGGGAAAAAAAACCCTGTCACTCTGGAAAGCACTTGCTTAGTGATGTTTGCAGCCAGACAAGTTCGGATAGATCCAGGTCAGTAAGATCCTTACTTGAGGATAGTCTGTCTGCAATGTAAACTGCAGCCCACGCACAATGTTCCAGCTCACAAAAATGTCACTTTGATTTAAATTACAGACACTTTCATTTCTTTCCCAACAAAACATTTTTTTCCAGTTGTTCAGAATCGTGTTTCATTTTCAGACAACACAGGAAAAAGAAGATTAGTGTCAATAATTCTTTGAGGGAGTTTGCTATCTGTTCTTGCAATTCCTCCAGTTCTTTGTCAGGGTTGTGTGTGCGAATAAGAGACACACACTCAGTAGGGAACACCTCTTAGACCCCAATGGGCACCCAACTGATACCTAAGGTCAAAGGTCATGAGAAACATACAGAACAAAAGAGCTCTTGTGCGCAGTGTGAGAGAAGCGAGTGCTCTGAGTGTGTGTGGTACTAGAGATGGAGGATTGACTGAGTGCACAGAGACATGGGCCTAGACATAGAGCAAAAGCTGAAATAATGAAAGGTGGCAAAGAAGGACTACGGTAAGGAACAATTTTCTGAAGGTAATACTATCCTGCTTCCCTCAGGCCACTGACCCACAAAGAAATCACCATTTAATCATTTCCAACCCAAAAACTGGCTGATAGGAAAATAGAGATGGTCCTAGAAATTGGTCATTTCTGATTAAACATCAGAACACATACATCGTCGACTTTCGCAGCTGCATTCCCCAAAACTTTTTTTACCATTTACATCAATTCAGATCAAATCAGTAATCACTCAAGCTGTGAATCAGTTCAAAATAATTTTCATTTTCATCATTAGTTTATGTTTACCAATGTTAGCCTTATTGTGAAGTGTTACCAGCTTTACCACACAACAGCAATTTTAGCCAATTAAATATTTTAGAGCAAATAAAAACTAGAAAGATACATATTTATTATAGACATAAGATTTTAATATTTGCAAAACTTTTTTAGCTCTGGAAAACACACATGTAAAATTCCCTGACGCTTCCATATTTTGTGGAAACCCTTGCAGCAGAACAAAGCAGATTCTTAGTATTACTGAAGGAATTATTACCTAATTGTTTAGAATGTTTGTTTGAACTATTTTTAAAAATGATTTCAATTTAGATCAAATCTCTAATTAATCATTCAAGCTGAATCAGTTCAACATGATATTTAAAAATAAGTATT
Source organism: Cirrhinus molitorella (assembly GCA_033026305.1). NCBI lineage: Eukaryota > Metazoa > Chordata > Actinopteri > Cypriniformes > Cyprinidae > Cirrhinus > Cirrhinus molitorella. The sequence goes on from CM065119.1 coordinate 48,654,265, forward strand.
TTAGTTCATGTCAACTAATGCAGCTAACTAATTTTAACCAGTGTTAACCTTATTGTAAAGTGTTACCAACTTTACTATAAACAAGAGCAATTTAGCCATTTAAATATTTTAGAGCAAGTAAATACTAGAAAAATGCATATTTAATATAGAAATTTGAGCATGAACTTTTAATAATTTTCATTACTTTATAGCTCTGGAAAACACACCTGTAAAATTCCCTGACATTTCCATATTTTGTGAAAACTCAACAAAGCAGATTCTTAGTATTACTAATTAATAGCTAATCGTTTAGAGAATTTTAATTATTTTTAAATCAAATCATTAATTAATAATTCAGTTAAAGCAGTGAGTCAAAATTATTTGAATTCAAATTAATTTGAAAAAGTAGCATTTATACTTATTTGTGAATTATTTAAAAATTATTTTTACTAATTACTTAAATTTAGAACAAAGAAGAACAAAGGACTTAAGGGTTTGAAATGAGGGTGAGTATTTAATGACAATTTTTTATTAATTTTTGTCTGAACTGTCTCTTTAAAATGCTAGAAATGTCTTTACTCTCACCTAAAAAATCAGTTCATAATGATTTGAAAAAAAAAAAAAAACAATAAAAATGTAAATTCTAATTGATTTGTTAATGAATTATTACTTATTTGCAAATTTGGTTTTTTTTTTTGTACAATTAACTTAAATTCAGATCAATTCATTTGGTAAACCAGTTCAAACTATTCACTGAAAATAAATTACTTTAAAACATCACTTTTAGTTTACAGCAACACCTTGCAATAAGGTTAGAGACATAGAAATGTATTCCCTGACATTTGTGTGCAGCAGAACAAAGCAGATTGTGTAGGTGTGGTGAACATGAGACCTACATGACACACAGTACAATGAGTGAAGACCAGAAGAACACAAAATGCACAGCCAAAGCATCTTCCTTTTGGTCTCACTCAGTGCGGCATGTTACCCCGAGATGTCTCGAGGCAGCAGGGGCCGCTTGAGCAATTGAGAGAAGTTCACCTTTGATTGGCTAAGCTATCCATAAACACAGGCAATTGTCACTGCGTCATTCATTCAGCGTTACCTGATGCGCGGGTATTGTTGAGATTTGCGTTAAGTACCTAACAGGAAGGGATTAAGTATGTCAGCCCTCTCTGCACCACCTCATCACCTTCCCTCAGTCTTATAAAGATAACCATAAGTCCTTTTGTCCTATAGCCAGGGCTCTACAGTGCGACTGCATTTGCGACTGAAAACTACTGTACTGTGACTATGAAAAAATATTTAGGAGCACCGACCCAATCAGTGTATTTGCGTTTGCACTGAGGGGATAGATAAATAAACAAGAAGTTGATATTAAGTGACTTACATTGTCTGACTAAAACACTGTTGTCTGATTTTGTCGTCAAAAATAGTTTGAAACAAGTCACAGCTGAGCTGCGCATCTCCATTCAAACACAGCGGTTTCGTTCATGAATGAACGTGCATTTTTAAAAGAATCTCAGTCAATGATTCAATTTTCCATTGATAAAGGCTTACTTGCGTTATTTCTGAATGAATCAGCCGTTCGAACGAATCAAATGAATGATATGATTCAGTAATTAAATCAATGATTTGCCGCCACCTAGTGGCAGATTTGCCATTTTTATAGCACCTTTTCAGTTATTAAAATCATTTAATATTTCTGTATTCAAAATGTTATATTTAAAACAATAACCTCAACATGAGTTTATGAATTTGATTGTACTCATGCCACCTCTGAGCCTCATTAAACATGCTTAATTTGTTTAATAAGTTTGATTATTCTTATTCGTATTCTTTTTTAACTTGTTCTTATTCTATTGTTTTAATTAGAAATTTAAAAAGCGTATATATGTGTAGATGAAATATGACATGCTTTTAATAAAAAAATGCCATTATAAAGGTAAAAAATTCCCCTGTAAATCTTGTAATCTTGACTAATTTTTGATCAGATTTTTTATTGATGAGCACAAGTACTCCTAAAAAGAAAAGTAAGCGTAAAGCCCTGTATAGCTGCAGGTCATTACAGAACTTCCTGATGATAAAAAGACAGAGTACATACACAATCAATGAGATGGCCCAAAACAGCTTAAATTTTATATGAACATTGATTACAACATTTACTAGGAATGCACTGAATGTTCAGCAACCAAAATTATTCGGCCAAATAAGAGAAAGGACAGAATAAAGTGCAAAGAAAATCTGCACTGAAACAGCTTAATGAGAGAATAATTCATAAATCTGCTCCTGTCAACTAAAAGAAGTACAGATGTCTTATGCGGAAACAAAATAAAAGTCAACATTCATAAATGTTAGTACTGTAATTTTACTTTTGTTTTGCAAAATAAAATTAGAAAAGGCAAAATAATGATGTTCAGTGTTAAGTAAATATTTTTAAATTGATGTTTTGTCATGGCTCGCTTTGAAAAGCAAGACAAAACTGTAAAAAGCACATTTTAGCCTTTTAATTTTATGCAATGGTGAAAAAAAAATGGCAAAATACATGGGGGAAAAAACGTATTTGGTAATCGGCCTTCGGCCCAGTGTTTCATTTTGTTCGGCTTCAGCTTCGGCCAAGAATTTTCATTTCGGTGCATCCCTAATATTTACTATTAAATATCAACTTTATGATTATGTGTAAGTATTGAATGGCTTATAATTAGCTGTATTTTATTACATTTCTCTAGCTTTATTGATCATCTTAGATGGATTTCTTTAACGAGCTTGAGTCAATGCATGGAATTATGGAATTGAGCAGGGCAACTATAAAACATCATCACAGGGCTAAATTTTCATCTTTGACCAATCACAGTCTACAGGTGCAAGACACACAATATAACATCTAAAGAATGATATTTACAAACCCAGATGTCTCAATAGCAGCTACTCAGCTGGCATACCCACCAATTTTTTTTGGTTTATTAATTAGAAAGTGTCTTAAGCACTGGAAAGGTATATTGCTATAACAAATATAAACTTCACCAGACACCGATATTACTGGAGACTTGTCTCATATGAATAGATTTACATTTTGTCATTTAGCAGATGCTTTTATTCAAAGCGACTTACAAATGAGGACAATGGAAGCAATCCAAATCAACAAAAGAGCAATGCTATCTAAGTGCTATGACAAGTCTCATATTAGCTTAATGCAGTATACGTAGCAAGGGTTTTTTATTATATAGTAAATAAAGAGAAAACGGATAGAATAGATAAAGAATAGAGCAGGCTAGTTATTGTATAATATATAAAAGAAAAATATATATAGAAAAGATGAAATATATGAAAAGAATAGTTTTTTAAAGAATAGAAATAGAAATAGAATAGAGAGTGCTAGAGTTAGGGTCAAGTAATGACGTTTTTAGCCGATTCTTGAAGATGGATAAGGACTCAGGATATCTGAATATAATCTTATTTTAAGCAATTATTTATTTATATTATTCCTTACATTATATGTTTATATAAAAAAAACATTATGGAGAGCTTTTTTAAAAAATAATAATAATAAATAAATAAATAAATAAAAGGAACCCTTGCAGAAGAAAAGCACATCATTTTAATATATTCAAGCAGCACAGAAACTGGAGTCAAAGCATGCCATCTAGTGGCTACTAGGAGTATTTCTACTGTGGTAAAAAAAAAAAAAATAGTATATAAAATAGAAACTATCGTGAAAATGTTTGTTATTCTTTAAAACCCTTATTTGTTTGTATTTTTTTATTTTTACGGAACCCGAAAATAAAACTATTTAAACAACTTTCAGGCAACATCGTCTATCCAGATCCAAAAATAGACATGAAACCCACAAAAAAAAACAAAAGAGTAATATAAGTAGTCCATAAGACCCTTGTGCTATATTTCAAATCTCCTGAACCAATGTGACAGAAAAAAGCTAGTATATAATGGTAATAAATTGCATTTTGTGTGAATTAGCCTTTTCAAAGATACTTGAAGCATCAGTCCAAATGTTGAGATATCATTATTTTACATTCACAACGGCTTGCTTTCTTTAACCTGAAGCGGATTACTGTTATTACTGATTGTATATGCGCTTATCAATCTAAAAACTTGACACAACAGCATTATTTAAACAATGGGTTCATTATGTTTCTGTGTATATTGTAGCACATTACCTGAAAGGTAGGATTTACCTGATTAATGGTAGAAATGAATACTCGGATGCTATCCGTCAGTCGATGACTCGATGACAAACCATAATAACTTTTCCACAACTTGCTCTAACATAGTTAAACTCAGTGTTATGGACTACAATAATCGACTCGAATAGTCTTTTACTTGTCCATTTAGTGTTTCGTTGAGAAATTTTACATCTCATAAGCTATCTGCATTCACTACGCCAAATTGCGACTAGCCTATTTTGCGCGCCAAAACTAATGACGTTTGCCAACAGCCAATCGCGTGTTGGAGTCCGCGTTATTTAGATTTCCTATATAATTATGGAACAAAAATATGAAAAATGTAAACATATTTACATAATATGATTATTATAAAGAAAATAAAATCACACATTAATTTGGAGGTAAACGAACTTCTGTGTCAAAGATGTGCTCATAGCTGATTGGTTCAATATACAGATATCGGACCAATCAGCTGTGAGCAAAACTTTAGCGGAAAAAGGTCATATGTAACCCTGGACCACAAATCCAGTCATAAGTGTCAGTTTTCTGAAATTGAGATTTATATGTCATATGAAAGCTGAATAAATAAGCTTTTGTATAAATAGATGTATGGTTTGTTATGATAGGACAATATCTGGCCAAGTTAAAATTTGAAAATCTGGAATCTAAGGGTGCAAAAAAAAAAAAAAAAAAAAAAGAATAAATATTGAGAAAATCACCTTCTTCTTAGCAATGCATATTACTTATCAATAGTTTTAAGTATATTTAAGTAGTTTTAAGTATATTTACGGTAGGAAATTTACAAAATATCTCAATGGAACATGATCTTTATTACTTGATTACTTTATCCTAATGATTTTTGGCATAAAAGAAAAACAATAATTTTGACCCATACAGTGTATTTTTGGCTATTGCTACAAATATACCCCAGCGACTTATGACTGGTTTCGTGATCCAGTGTCACATATGTGATTGAAAACGTAACCTCCTCAAAATACTATTCTATGGTATGTTCATGAAATGAATAATATTAAAGCAGATAATATGGTACACTGATAAAATAATTGATTTAAAAAATCAGTTAAGCTTTAGAATCAAAATGATTGTGTCTACATCGGGTCCAACTCAACCTTAAAAGGATAGTTCACCCAAAAACGAAAATTACCCATTGTTTACTCACCCTCAAGTCATGGATGTATATGACTTTCTTCTTTCATTCTGTCATTTCAGTTATATCATAAATCTGGATTATTTAAAAATAAATCCTGTCTCTTTCAAGCTTTATAAGTTGAAAAAAGTGCCTAACCCATCATAAAAGGATGTAGATGCACTGTAAAAAGCAATTTGTTGAGTCAACATAAAAAAATTAAGTTCAGTCAACTTGAAAAAAGTTTAGTCAACTTGAAATGTTACGTTTTCCTAAGTGACAACTTAGATATTTGAGTTGATTCAATTTATAATTTTAAGGTAGCCGAGTAACAAACACAGCTGTTAAGATTAACAAACAAATTTTTAGTTGAATCAACTCAAATATTTAAGTTTTCACTTAGGAAAACGTAACATTTCAACTTGAATAAACTTATTTGAGTTGACTGAACTTACATTTTTAAGGCAGCAGGGTAACAAATTATTATTATTTTTTTTTTTTTTACAGTGTGTAGCATCAGGTCTGGTGAGAATATGCTAGTCTCACAAGAACCTGTTTTGTTTACAGCAAAGGAAAACCAGACTCCTCTTGGCTCTTGGTTGTGTACTTCAAATTTGAGACCAGCGTTTTGATCATCACCTTGTTCAACTATGGCATCCGCTGAAACGTCACTCTCTCGTGAACATGTATGCGACAGAAGCGAAGCTATTAGAGATTAAAAACAAGCTATCCTTGTATAAAGACCTTTAGTAATTAAAAAAAGCAATAATGTGATCATTTTATGTATTAGTATTATTTTTGCACTTACTTGCTAATGTCATTGGAGTGACCATATTGCAATGTAAAGTATGACAAATCTCAAAGAAAGAACTCTTCAATGCAGGATGACAAAAGGTTTATTTGCAAACATGCTTAACAAACATTACGCATTAAAATAAGTCTTAAAATAAATGTCAACAATCATACTTAAAAAGGTAGCTTCGTGGCGGAACGTCACATGATTTCAATTCTTGAGCACTGAAATATACTGTATGTTTTGTGCAGTCATTTCATGTACAGTTTTTCACTGTGAAGGGGTTACATTTGCAAATTGTTTTTTTTTTTTTTTTTTGAGCATGCAAGGATCATTTTCAAGCTGCTAAAATGCCCCCAAATAAAACTTGAATGACTTTAAATAAATCAGATATATAAACTAAACATGATTCATTTCAGGGAGGACCAAACAACAATTAATAACAATAGCTAAAATAGCAACCTGTAATACACCGGTTTTATATTTCTAAGATCTTCTAGAATTATTGATTTCCTTAGTCACTGCTCAGTAAGGGTATATAAAGACAAAGACATCCAGTCATGGTCAAAATGGGAATTGTTGGTCAGATGCTTGAAGTAGGCTATACGCATTAAAAAAATGATTCATTCTGCCTCTGAAAAAAAAAAAAAATCAATGAAGCACTTTGGCTCATATTACACCCCCCTTCTTTTTCAAACAATCAGAAGTTGTAGCACACATAGCATGCTTCTGAAAATATACAGTGACAATATTACCTCAAACAGAATCAGCTTTTGTCAAGCTGTACTCGTTTAACCCTCTGTGGTAATACACTGATACACATGATGGGGTGGTTGTGTGTTGCCATATTTGGAAGAACAAGGATCTATTCACGGTAGACATGTTGTAATGGCAGACAAGGGTGATTTAATAGGGTAATTATTTTTATAGGAGAACAGCATTCATCTTCTAGAACATGAACAAACACTCAACCACACCCACACACACTTACACTGGCTTGACTAATTAAAAATGTCCACATAAAGTCATCTGCGCTGAGATAAACGTCTCGTTTAAATTCATGAGTAGGAAGCATTTGGTGGTTATGTTACTGTTGAGCTGGAAAATGCCAAATGAATGAAGACAGATTTGTCTTGAAAGAGATAGTTCACCCAAAGCTAAAAACGCTCATAATTTACTCAGACTAATGTTGGAACGCAAAAGCAGAAAGCAACTACAATGAATGATGACTCGATGCACAAGCACTGTAAAAGTATCATAAAATAGGCTTGTTTATTATTTAAAGTCTTCTGATGTCATATGATGGTTTTGTGTATTTCTGCCCTTTGAGTGGGCTGTTAACTATAAATGCAGTTGGATCATTAAGTTGATGTCATTTCTTTGAACTTTTTATGATTTATTAAAAATATTTTAAAGTAAAAAAAAAAAGTACTAGATGTTATAAGCAGACACACAAGTTCTCATTTACTGAGTGTTGAAAAGTTTACATACACCTTGCAGAATCTGCAAAATGTTCATTTATAAGAGGGGTCATACAAAATACTTATTTTTTATTTAGTACTGACCTGAATAAGATATTTCACATAAAAGACGTTTAACATATAGTCCGCAAAGAAAATAATAATTGAATTTATAAAAATGACCCCGTTCAAATATACATGCACTTGATTTAATCTTTGATTGTTACCTGAATGATTTTTTGTATCTTGTTTGCCCCGAACAGTCTGCAATGAATCTCAAAATCATATTGTCATTGTTGGAAAGGGTTCAAATGCACAAAAATGCTGAAAAACCAAAGAATTTGTAGGGACCTGAAGGATTTTTTTGAAGACTGTTCAGGACAAACAAGTGACTATCACTAAACAAAAAAAAATAAATAAATAAACAGTTGTAGATTATTCAGGTAACAACATAGTAGTAAGAAACTTTTGAACAGGGCATTTTTTATTTTTAACTATTTTTTTCTCTTTTGTGGACTGTATGTAAATGTATTTTATGTAAAATATCTTATTTAGGTCAGTACTAAATCAAAAAATAACATGCATTTTGCATGATTCCTCTTATTTTGGTAAAATAATTAACATTTTGCAGATTCTGCAAGGTGTATATAAACCTTTGAGTTGGTTTATACCACACACAAAAAAATACTGGATACATAGCTTCCTCAAAATTGTGAACTATGACAACTTAACATGCCTAAACCAGCTAACATTTGATGCCTGGAAATTCTTTTCTTTCATTTTTTAATGGAGCTAACAATTGATCTGCTGCTTTACTTCTACCTATTTGTTCATATCGGATGTTTCACTATCTGTTTTTTCTGAATGCAATAAAAAAAATCTGGTCAGAAAAAAGGCATTTTTGGGTAAACTATCCCTTTAATAGTTCCAACATTCATCTCCTGACAGGAACCATTTACGCAAGAGATCAACTCTTAAACATAAAAAGCAAAAAAAGTAAAAATCACAACTTATGGCAGCACTAAAATAGTTCGCACATCATTGGCATGTTCAGTCGAGCCTAACATCTACATTTGTGTTTTGCTTGTGCAGTGCGTTGCACATCTCATTATGCATGCCTCCTTCTGATCATCATTAAATGTCAAACCATAGGTGGGCTAAAATAGTTATGGAGTTCAGGGAACACAGATGGCGTATTACAGTAATCGTAACAGATATGCTTATGTAAGTGCTCGGAGTGGAGAGAAACACTGCATTATATAGTGATTTATATCATCATTTGCTATGGCTTGATTTCTCTATTTCAACAACAGGAAATAACGAACAAAAAACAACCTGAAGCACCAACGTATTCTCTTCACAACTATTTCATGAATACATAAATAAATGCAATTATAATTTGTCCATTTAAAGGTGAAACACATCAAATGGATCTTTACTATGTTACTTAGTATATACAGACACGTTATGCATTAATGTACAATTCTTTACATTGTTGAAGCATTCTTTCCTGTTTGGTTGGTTTTTCAAGTGCTCAGAAAGTAAAGCTTGCCTTTCAGCAATGCGTTCCATAACAGCTGCACATAACATTATTTAAGCTGTTGCTTACGATGTTGTAACCATTTGTGGCGCTGCCTTCGGGTTTAAAACCGACCCCACATGCGTGAAAATCTCTAAACACCGTCTCCAAATAAACCCTAGCTAACAGTCCTCCCAAAGTGTCCTATAGTTGCAAAGTGTTTAACAGTAGCAGCATGACAGCAAGGCACAGGACGAATGTGCTGTCCACCAAATACCATTTCTAAACTACTTTAAAGCTGCTTCGTCTCAGTCTGATTGCCAGATTATATTCTTGTGCTTTCAGGAGGTTGGCGAGTGGGCTGTAGCAGGTGGAGCTGGGAAATCTGGATGCGACAGGTTGTGCACGTCTAGTCGATTCACAGTGTAACAGGGAGAAGGCTCGTTCCCCTACAGAGTCTAGGAAAATGCAAAGGGTTCGGAGACCCAGAGTCCAGCGGCATCCTTTTTGGAAGTGTGGGATGATGACTCGTCAACTTTGCACGCTATTTCCTCCTCACCGAGGCAGGAAACCTGAGTTTATCGCCGCGTATTACATCCTGTGTATGACGCACGCCTCTCAGATTTTTAGTTTCGTCTGGGCTACGGTTGGAAGCGAGTGTTCTGCTGCAGCTCGGCAAATGGTGTTCGAGCACATTACGGGAATCTATGGCGAATATTACTGCTCTTACGCTTTGTATATTAAGACAGGGTCAATGAGGTGTACTGCAGCAGTGCAAGAACGTGGCTATGGAAGCATGAGGCTTTATAGTGCTAGAATGCAGGTCTGTGATGATGTGACTGTAAGCACGTCTCTGTTGCCTTCGGAGGGGAAAGGTTGCGCAGCCTCCTCAGTCCTGCAGCAGCGTTTCTCTCCAGTTAAAGCTGTGATTGGGTCCATGGGTGAGCGGCAGGATGGGTGGATCCACAAGCTGCCAAACGCCTGTCTCTCCCATCTCCTCACAAGCACAAAAGCCTAAGTAAGGGATCTGTAAAAGACAGGAAACAATAGAAAGAGAGAGACATAAAAAGACTAAAACAAATGCACTACTGTGCAAACGTTTGAGGCTGGTAAGAATTCTAAAATGTTTTTGGATGCATTTATTTATTTTCTTTTTAAAAAAACTGTTCAGTGTAATTTGCTCCTGTGATGGAAAAGCTAAATTTTCAGCATCATTACTCCAGTCTTCAGTGTAACATGTTCCTTCAGAAAACATAATATGCTAATTTGCTGTTTAAGAAAAGTGTCTTATCAATGATGAAAAAGTTCGAGCTACTTGATATTTTGTTAGATGTGTGTTACATTTGTCTTTGAAAAATAGAAATCTCAAAAAAACTGTATTTATTTGAAATCTTTTGTAACTTTCGATCAGTGTAATGTCTTTGCTTAATTATTTCTAAATCTCCTTTTTAATTATTATTTTCAGCATCATTACACCGGTCTTCAGTGTCACAAGAAATCTAATTTATAATAATAATAACAATATTCATAATAAATGCCAATTTATTATCAACGTACTGCTTAATATTTTGTTAAAATCTGTAATTCTTTTTTTCAGTATTCTTTAATAAAATAAAAAAGCTACAACCACAGCATTTATTTAAAACAGAAATCTTTTGTAATAATATAACCTACCATTTTAAAGTTTGTGGTGAGTAAATATTTATCCTTTCTTTTTGAACGAAGGACTTATTCTTTTTTAAAAAGGACTTATATTGTTAGGGAAGATTTCTATTTTGAATAAATACTGTTCTTTTTAACTTTTCATTCATCAAAGAATCCTGAAAAGAGAATCACAGGTTCCCAAAATATAAAGCAGCACAACTGTTTCCAACATTGATAATAAAAGTAATAAATCAGTATATTAGTATGATTTCTGAAGGATCAATGAAGACTGGAGTAACAGCTAACAGGGTTCCCACTCTAAGCCAAATGTCAAATTCCCTGACTTTTTCCTGACTTTCACTGACTAAAAAGCTGAATTTCCATGATCTATAATGAACAGATGAATCAATTTACAAGCTTTGTTTACTTGATCACAGATGTTTTTCAGTGCAAAACACACATATACACTACTTTTTTTGTTTGTTTGTCTTTTACCCGTTTAATGCACTTTGACATTTTTCTGCACTATTTCCACAGAAATTAATGTATTTAAAATTCATTTTTAGGCTTTCATAACAATAACAAAAGGCAAAATGCGTGAAACAACACAATAATACAAAATACACTGTATAAAAATTACATTTTGGAAACAAAAATTTAGCAACAATCAAAAATCCCTGATATTCCATGACTTGGACAAAATAAATGTCCAATTCCCTGACTTTTAATGTCTGGAATAGACCTTTTAAAATTCCATGATATTCCAGAAATTCCATGACCTGTGGGAACCCTGAGCTCATGAAAATTCAGCTTTGCATCACAGGATTAAAATATATATTTTAAAATATATTAAACCATTATTTTAAACTGTAATCATTTTCACAATGTTACAGTTATTTTTGAAAAGAACTATGGAATGGCAGTGTACATGCATGCCTTTTAATACGAATGTATATATGTACAATATGTATATAGATTAAACTAGTCAACATTCACCTCCCAAATGTATTTATAAATAACATTAGAAAAATAAAACATTCGGAACAAAATGCACAAGAGATCTGACCTTTCTGACCACTTGCACAAAGTCTTTAGAGTTCTGTGGGGTCAGTCCTTGTATCTGCCTCGTACAAGCCTCCAGAGAGGAAGCATGGGCCACAATCAGCACTGTATTTCCTGTTGGACACCACATGGAAACATGCTAAACAACAAAAAAAACTCTATATCTCAGTAATGCAAAAGTATCAGCACTCATGACCTACCCAGATTATTGCACTCTGACAGTATTTCACGTGTCACTTGGAAGCTGCGACTGATGTAAGTTTCATAGGACTCAGACACGGCCAGTTTACTGACGGGTATATGAGGTCTAGAGGGGAACAAGAATAAATAATTATATTATTCAGAAACTTTACAATCTAAAAGTGTAGCAAAAATGATCAGGGGTGCTCCGATTGATGGGCTACCGATCAATATTGGCCGATAATTGCTTTGGGATGTTTGATCGGCGGACTCTAAAAAGGCAGATCACATAAACCGATCTAAAGCTGATGATGCGCCTGCTGTGAGAGGTTTGGCACGACATTCAGCGGACCGTCTCAGTCTCTGTCTGGCATGGGTAAAACAATTATAATGCTGACGGTGAGATACAATTCATATTTCTTCATTAAATAACTTAAAAAGGTCATTTGAAAACCTTATATGAGCCGTAATTTCTCAAACAGCGTTCTTTCTCAAAGTGTGCAAATGGCTTCCAATCACCACATCGTGTTGCATTGTCGTTAAAGTTTATAAATTGCATTTCTTTTGAAATATTTCCAGTGTTTAACCATTAACCGCGCGCTCTCCTGAAGACTGGCCGCTCATGTGCATTCAAAGCGCACACATACAACGGCAGGTTCACATAAATCCGTTTGCAGTGCATATTTTTTCCCACGCTCATGTTAACGGATTAAAGCGTTCAAGCTGCGCACGGTTGCGGTCTGGCAGTGCGTTTAAGGAGCGGTGCGTCAGAGATCGTTTCCGCACCGAGTCTGAGCTGCACGCACAAAATTAAAGCGATAGCGCATTGTTTGCGGTAAATATGAACAAGAATTGTTTCTCGGTTAAACACATGTTGGTTTTTGGCTAGGTTTAAAGGAAAGAAGCACTTTTAGATAAGCAAGGCAATCAGAGATGGCACTAGGTAGGAAAACTAAGAAAAGAACAAAAAAAGTAGTTTAAATGTTTTGCCACTTGCTTGTGCAACTTAATATATAAATCTAGAAGTAAATGCAAAAGTAAAAAGCTCTGTTACTTGTGTTGCTTATATTTATTGCATTTAAACATGAAAGATTACTGTATTACTGTACTGTGTAATAAAAGAATCACAATGATGAAAAAGCCTTTTCAGTAACAATGTTAGTGGAAATCAGGCTTGTGCTGTGTGTAAGCTATAGTAAAGAAGTAAAGTATAGAAAAATGTCAAAAAAAGCTGCCCTCCATCCCGTAAATGAATAACTCTGCTCTCACAAGAGCCAACTAAGAGGTGAATTCCCCTATTTTCAGAGAAAAACAAAAAACAAAAAAACAATTGAGGCCCTGAATAAATGTCTAAAAATCGTGATTGGAGTATCAATATAAATAATTTTACATGATAAAAAGATATTGGTATCGGTGATCGGATCAAAAGTCCTGATCGGAGCACCCCTAGAAATGATGCATGGTCATTGATCGTCTAATGAAATACCTGTATGTTGTATCCACACTAAGGTTAGCAGCCGCCAGGTCTGCAGGAGGAATCCAGGCAGGTAATGAGGTTCCCGACACCCATTTAGTCCACTCAAACAAACCCGGCTCAACTCTGATCTTAGTCTTCCCATCCTTTTGAAGACCTGAGTCATACAATCCACAACAGAGACAGAGGCACACAGGAGGAAATTACTTTAGGGGTGTAAATGGGCATGGCTAATGCAGTAAAAACTGATTTGTGAATGAACAGAAGAAAGATGAAAGAGCAAAAGAGGTGCCATTTTACCTTTGAGGATATTATGAGCTGTTTGCACGCAGCGCAGAGATGGAGAACAGTATACAAAGTCTACCACTGTATGACTTTCCAGGAGAGCCTCCCCTGCAAAACAAATTACGCATTCAGTGAACGCATACAGGAATGACACACTTCATATTTAGAGGATTAGTTCACTCCTTTATTAAAATTTCCTGATAATTTACTTCCCCCAAAGATGTGCATGTCTTTTTTTCAGCCAAAAAGAAATTAAGGTTTTTGAGGAAAACATTCCAGGATTTTTCTCCATATAGTTGACTTCAATGGAGATAAGCAGGTTGAAGGTCCAAATTGCAGTTTCAATGCATCTTCGAAGGATTCTACATGATTAATCGACAATGAATTACTTAATTACAGACCAATCTTGAATCTCCCTTTTCGTCAGAGATACTAGAAAAGGTAGTATCCTCACAATTATGCTCCTTCATACAGAAAAAGGGTATTTTCAGTCAGGTTTTAGATCATATTATAGTACTGAAACTGCTCTTATTAGAGTAACAAACGACCTGCTACTATGGCAAGCTGTTTTGACTTTTATTCAATCGCAGGATGTGAATTCTTGATATCAACAATTCAATTTTCACTAGTTAAAATTATAATTCTTGATATCAGAAATTGGATTTTTACTAGTAACAATGGCAATTTTTGATATCAGGAATTAAATTTCCTCTAGTAAAAAGGTTAATTATTGATATCAACAATGACTCACTGGCAGAAATGTAATTGTTGATATGAAGAATTGTATTTTCTCTAGTTAAATGTCACCATAGACTCCCATTCAAATTTAATTGTTGATATGAAGAATTGATTTCTTACTAGTTCAAATGTCAATTTCACATATCAGAAATTATTCTCACTAGTAAAAACCTTTATTTTTGATATCAACAATTCAATTGCTACTAAAGACAATGTTAATTTCTGATATCATGAATGGGATTGTTACTAGTAAGAATGCCATTTTAGATATCTGAAATTACTCTCCTAATTATTGATAACACCAATATATTTTCAGATATCAGAAATAAGAAATGTAACATGTTGAAATACATTTACAGATATCAACAATTAAATTTGAATGGAAGTCTATGGTGACATTTAACTAGTGAAAATACAATTCTTGATATCAAGAGTTATAATTTTAACTAGTGAAAACTGAAGTGAAGAAGAACTAGTGAAGAATTCATATCCTGCGAATGAATAAAAGTCAACACGGCTTGCCATACTGCTCCTGTCATCTGATCGTGGTTGTATCTCTCTGTTAGTGCTACTGGATTTTAGTGCTGCGTTTGATACTATTGACCACAACATTCTTCTGAATAGATTTGAAAATCATGTTGGCATTCGTGGTAGTGCATTGGCATGGTTCAAATCGTACTTATCTGACTGCCATCAATTCGTGGCAGTGAATGTGAAAATGCAGTATGGAGTACCTCAAGGCTCGGTAATAGGGCCATTACATTTTACACTTTACAAGTTACCCTTAGGAGATATCATCAGGAAACATGGTTTTAGCTTTCACTGTTATGCTCATGATGCTCTATATTTCTTCATAGCCCAGCAAAACTTACCAATTTGAAAAACTAACAGAATGCATAGTTGATAAAAAAATTAAAAACTGGATGGCGAGTAATTTCTTACTGCTAAATACGGAAAAAACAGAGGTGCTAATTATTGGACCCAAAACCTCCACATGTAATAATCTAAAACGCTTTCTAATACCTGATGGCTGCTCTGTCAATTCTTCGTAATCAGTTAGGAATCTAGGTGTGCTATTTGATAACAGTCTTTCCTTTGAAAGCCACATTTCTAACATTTGCAAAACCGCATTTTTCCATCTATCGAAACTATGACCTAGCTCTTGATGTCAAATGTGACCCAGGGTCCATTTTTTGGAAATTGAGATTTATACATAATCTGAAAGCTGAATAAATAAGCTTTCCATTGATGTATGAAATGGGATAGGACAAAATTGGCTGAGATACAACTATTTGAAAATCTAGAATCTGAGGGTGCAAAAAAATAAAAACATTGAGAAAATCACCTTTAAAGTTGTCCAAATATAGTTCTTAGCAATGCATATTACTTTTTAGAAATTATGTTTTGATACATTTACGGTTGGAAACACACAAAATATCTTCATGGAACATGATCTTTACTTAATATCCTAATGATTTTTGGCATAAAAATCAACAATTTTGACCTACACAATTTATTTTGGGCTGTTGCTACAAATGTACCCCAGTGACTTATGACTGGTTTTGTGGTCCAGGGTCACAAATGCAGCACCTAGAGATGACCTCTACAGCCCTAAATGTCAGAAGAGACCACATCAACTAAATGAGCCCAAGAGATGGATCATCAGTGAAACCTTTTCACCTAGATGGCCGCCAGCGCAAATAAACTTGACTTAAATTGACTTGACTACTTCGGCTCAAAAAGTTTGGGTAGAGTGAAAAACTTCATTTTATGTTCTCCTTAACTTTGAGGTTGAGCTACTGTACGACGAGCATTTGTGCTTATAAAATTTGATACATTTTTGTTTTCATCTTTTTTTCATCCTTTCGCTAGACACTTATTCCTCGTTTGGGATTGTGTAGAGCTCTTTGAAGCTGCATCGAAACTGCAGTTTGGACCTTCAACTCATTGGTGACCATTTAAGTCCACTATATGGGGAAAAATCCTGGAATGCTTTTCTCAAAAACCTTAATTTATTTTCGACTGAAGAAAGAAAGTCATGAACATCTTGGGTGACATGGGGGTGAGCAAATTACCAAGGTTTTTTTTTCTGGAAGTGAACTAAACCTTTAATAGTAATGATGGACTGACCGACTAGACGAGCCTGTGTGCATCCGAACACAGTGATAGGACAGTCCTTATCGTAGTCCCTGAACCCTCCACTCCTCGGCGGGAGACTCTGTGGCATATTGAGGTTTGAGCGTACATACCGACCTGTTAAAGACAGAGCAAATATACACAACTGAGCACACATCAGGAACTTCAACATCAACACGCTTCTCACACATTTTGGCCAATTCCCACGACTTTCTTTGATTCCTGGACAGTTACTTCATTTTTGTTTTGATTTATAGCTGATGAAATATTTTAGAGCTTAATATAAGAGTTCAATTTTAAAACTCGCTGACGATTCCAGATTTGCCCCGGTCATGGGAACGACTACAAAGAGGTTAAAGAACTGATTTGGAAAGTTGAGCTCAGACCTTTGGCATCAAAGCACTGAGTGATCCAGTGTTTCCCAAACACTACATCCATTCTCTCTCCATGGCGACACACAAACAGCGTTCTCTTAGGCAGCCGAGACTGATTGGGTCGTAGGATCTACAACAAATCAGAAATATTTGAATAAAACATTATACGTAAAGCTTTCACATGAACGCAAGATTCCCCATCTGAAGTTTTACCTGCATAGGTTGACATATAACGCTCAGACTGGGGGGATCCAGCGGCATGGGGTCATCAAGGAGACGACCGTCCATGTGTGGGTCAAGAAAAATACCACCCATTGCACCCCTGATACTGGTTGGGGGGGTTCCATTAAGGAAAGAGAAAGACCTAAAATAAGAGGTAAAGAGATTTAAATATGTTACTTACCTTTTAGTTCTAATAGGCAATGCAATGTAATGCTTATTATGCTCATTCAGTGAAAAAATTTGCTCGAAAAGTGAAAATTTATTGCAATTTAAAAATATAGCTGCAAGCAGCAATTACGGGGCCAAGCGCAAAGGAGGAGAAAGAAGTCTTGCCAGCATGGCTGACAGCAGGGGCAGTTCTAGGGTGAGTGGATATCCAGGGCTTAGCCCAGACGTCCTTCAAATAAAATGTTTAATTCACTCACGGTTCTATAGCCTACACATATTTTTAAGGAGCTCCTGCATGCATTTGCACTGCACTTACAAATTGCATAAATAATATTATGAGATTAATGTTGTAAATATAATATTTAGAACACAGAAAAAAAAAATTAGAAAAAAATAGAATGACAATTTTAAATGTGAGACTAAAATTGCAGGTTGGTTGCCAGTTGGTGGCATAAGCCAAGGAATCAAAAAAAGAAAGAATTTTCCTTCTTATGGTTCAAAAGTTATTAGCATTAAATTATTGAAATTTTGGACAAGTGGTGGTGCTAAAGAGTTTGAGTTAGAGACTCCAAACTTGCTGTGGTTAATGTTGAGACTGCTCTCTATCAGTGTGCCAAATTACACAACTTTCCTGCAAACGGTTCTATGGGCTGCAATAGACTTCCTGAGTGGAAGAAAAAGAACTTTCAATGCTTGGCCCCTAATAACTGTTTTCTATTTTAATACATTTTAAAATGTAATTTATTCCTGTGATGACGAAGCTAAATTTTTAGCAGCCATTACTCCAGTCTTCAGTGCCACGTGACCCTTCATATTTCATAATATGCTGATTTGGTGCTCCACGAACATTTCTTGGTATTTTCAATATTAAAAACAGCTGTGCAATATTTTTGTGGAAACCATTAGGCATTATTCAGGATTTTTGGCTAAACAGAAATTTCAAAAGAACAGAATTTAATTGAAATGAAAATTTGCAACATTATAAATGTCTCTACAGTCACTTTCAATTAATTTAATGCATCCTCGCTCAGTAAAAGAAAAAAAAAACTTGTTTACAGCCTCCAAACATTTGAACACAGTGTACAACCAGCTTTAGTTACTTCATGATCTTACCCATGAAAGACCCAAGTGTCACACTCGTCTGCTCTGTTGACGTAGTTTTCTGGCAATAGCCCAGATAACCCTGTGCTCATGGAGGTCCCATAGACCCAGCCCTCACTGGCAGTGGCCTGTTCTATAGACGACATGAAGATGAAGTCACCGGACATCAGCTCCAGTTCATCATCGTTCTGAGGCACATAAGGGTACATCACCCGCAGGGTCTTAAAACAGAGAGATAGAACGTTAAGAAGCCACCAAAGCCAAAAAGGGAGTATATAATAACAGAATTCATTAGTAATATTTCAGCATTATCAAAAAGAACATTTGTGACCCTGGACCACAAAACCAGTCATAAGGGTAAATTTTTCTAAATTGAGATCTGAAATCTGGATAAATAAGTGGTTTGTTAGGATAGGACAATATTTGGCTGAGATACAACTATTTGAAAATCTGGAATCTGAGGGTGCAAAAAAATCGAAATATTGAGAAAATCACCTTTAAAATTGTCCAAATTAAGTTCTTAGCAATGCATATTTCTAATCAAATTCAATGATACAGTTATGGTAGAAAATGTACAAAATATATTCATGGAACATGATCTTTACTTACTATCCTAATATTTTTTGGCATAAAAGAGAAATCAATCATTTTGACCCATACAGTGTATCTTTGATTATTGCTACAAATATACCCCAACGACTTAAGACGACTTTGGTTTTGTACTCCAGGGTTACATTTTAATTAAATGCATACAGAGATCCATAGTAAGCAGCATGGGTTCATACTTGATACCAAGTGTATTAATAAAATTATATTGGTATTTTTTATTTAGACTTCAGAGAGCAAGTATTTGGTAAATTATAAACAGTGGTAGCCAAAATTATTATAACACTAGTTTTTTCAACAGCTAAAAATTTTATTAAGCCAGTTATTTCTGTGTTTTGCTGTAGTGTGTCAGTAGGAAATTTCTGTTTACATTTCCAAATGCAATTGATGAAGTAATAGTCTTGTGAGATTTTTGTTTGCACAAGGAGTCTGACAACAGTCAGTGCTCCACACAGAGATCTGATCTTAACATCATTATCATCCTCCAGTCTGTCTGGAATGACATTAAGAAAAAGAACAAACTGAGACAGACTAAATCCATGTATCTAAAATCTAAATGTGGCAACGTCTCCAAGATGCTTCAAGAATCCTACCTGAAAAACTATGAGTAAATGCACCTTATAGGGCAAAAGCTGCTTTAAAAGCAAAGGATAATCACCCCAAAAGTTGATTTAATTTAGTTAATAGAAGAAAATCAATTTTTGACAGCATTCTCATTATACAGCATTTTTACAGGTTTTTTATTAGGTAGGTTTCTTGAAGCATCTTCTGGATTTAGTCTGTCTCAGTTTGTTCTGTTTCTTCATGTCATTCCAGATCAGATCTCTGTGTGGAGCACTGGCTGTTGTCAGACTCCTTGTGCAAACAAAAATCTGACTGGATTACTACAAATAATGGTAAAATGAATGTTTGGAAATGTAAACTCATATTTCCTACTGACACACAACAGCAAAGTATAGAAATAACTGACTTAAAACAATTTTTTAGCTGGTGGAAATCAGTGTTAATTTCGTTGACGAATAATTTTCGACAACAAAATTTTTTTCACAGATAAAAATGAAACGATACTGAAATAAAATTCTTTTATAATAACAAAAATCTACTGCCATTTTCGTCGACAAAAAAAAACCGAGACGTAAATGTTAATGAAGGTGATACTGAAAGAGATTCATTCAGAAAAATCTGTTACATAGCAGGAGGTTAGATGCGTACAAACCACAGCATAAAAATACGCTTGCTGCACGTCTTATAAAACATTGAAAAATGTCAATATGTGAAAGTACGAGAAATTGCAGACATATGGATAAATTTGATGATGCATGAGAGAATTCAATTAGGTCTTGTTTTCTGAACGCATACAAAAATACGAAGCAAATCTCACACTCTTTCGCATTGCATGAACTGAGAAATACACACAAAATGATCCCGAATTGTCTGTTTTGATGAGTATTCACGTAAACACAGCCGATTAGGTCTTAAATGAATGTAAACAGTAGAAAGAAAGTGTATCAGTGCATTGCATCCATTGCATTTGGTTTTAAAGGGATAGCAGCCACATTTAGTGTCTATTGTCCGAGTCACTGATGTTCATCAAGCAACAAAAGAAAGACAGAAAACCACTCACTGCTCTTGACTGAATCACTTACATAGCCCTAAAGATTAATCTAAATTAATTTATAGAAATAAACATGTCTGTTTGAAAGAATGAAGAATATGGTAAACAAGTGACTATAAAGAATGCATCATTAGCCGATATAACCATTGGGATTTCATTGGAAAGAAGACCATGTTCTTTATGAGAAGTGGTTTTATTTAATTTTAATATTAAGGCATGTTGTGTATCACTGCAGTTAAACTGTGTTTATCATGATTAAACCTTAATATCAAACCTATAGAATGAGTTTGGAAATGTTAGAGAAATCCTTAATGAATGCATTGCACTGTAAATAAACCCATTCAATTTTAGCAGACTACATTTACTGTAGATTTAGTCGACTAAAGTCGTATGATATTTAGTCGACTAAAACTAGACTAAAACTAAAAACAAATCAGATGACTAAAATATGACTAAAACTAAACGGCATTTTAGTCAAAAACTAAATTCAAATTTGCTGTCAAAATGAACACTGCTGAAAATACTAGTGTTCTAATAATTTTGGCCACCACTGTCCTAAATCATGCTAAATGATCTGAGAATAATTACTTAAAACAAAACATTATAATATTTAATTTGACTACCTCGTGATTAGCAAATCGGATGTCCCGTGACAAGAGTACAGCTTGCCAATCACAGCACAGGGTTATGTCTACACCTTTGGCAAGTTTTTCTAATGATGCAAGATGATTGGTTTGGAAGTGGTAGGCCAGAGTTACATGAAGCTGCTTCTTATGGGGCTCCACGTGAACATCTAAAGAGAGAGAGAACATTCTTCATTCATTAAACATTGAATGAACCTTTCTGGGGAATACAAATGCTCATTTTCTTCCATGCCAGTAAAGCACAGTAAATCGAATTGAAAGAGGTAGGAAGGGAGCTGCGAAGACTTAGATTAAGACTATTGCTCCACTGTGTCATCATACCAATAACAAGCACACAAACCTGCTTTGGAAGCCGCCTCGGTGGCGAAGTCTGCAGCAAAGCTCTTGATCACCTCAGCCACCTTCTCTTCCACAAAGAGGCCGATGAAGTTGGAGGACGAGTAAAACTCCAGGGGGAGCGGAGAGGGGAAACGGCCTTTCCACTGTCCCACTACAGCCTGCAGAGCTTCACAGAGGGAATCTACCTTACCGTCTGCACACTACAGAGACAACAAAAACAGATTACACATTTGGCCTTAAAAAAATGAAGACAACTTACTAAAATAAAGGTAAATGTGCAAAATGTAAACATAAAACTGTTGCAAACATCATTTGTAAGTAGCACAATTACAGTCTTTTCTTTTCCAGAAAGACAAGTCTGTCTCCATCGTCTGGCTTTAAGAGGTAGATTAAATGTGCAAAATGTAAACAGAAAACTTTACAACTAGTAATTGCACACAATTTCTCAAACTTCTACTTTTTTTTCCTATTCTTTCTATTTCTATTCATCACAGTTTGTAAAACTTTTTTTTTTTTTTTTTTTGAAGACCAGTCTCAGTCTGTCAACAGTGTCTGGCTTTAAGAGGTAGATTAAATGTGGAAAAAAAAACTATACAATTTCTAGCCAGTGCACATAATGTGTAAAAGATTGTTTTAATTTGCACCTCGTCGCTTTTCAAATAGATGAACCATTTCCGTATAACTGAATTCGTGCTGCCTTTTTTGTCCACAATTTAATCATTTTTGGATAATAACTCAAGGTTAATTTCACTTTCGTCGCTGCTTCCACTCATTTTTGTCGTCTTTGTGTTGAGTTTGCTTTGTAAAGTGCTGTAGAAAATTGACTTTGTTCTTTGACGTGAACGTTAAAAGCTACACGCTGATTGGCTGTTGCCACATATTTCTGCTGTGTGATTAGCTCTTACATTAATCCATATCCAGAGCTGGGTAGACTACTTACAAATTGTAATCAGGTACAGATTCCAGATTCCATAACAAAACTTGTAGTCAGTAATGTAATCAGTTACATTACATATTTTAGGTAATCTAATCAGATTACTTTTGGATTACTTTTAGATTACTTTTAACTTAACTCGTTTATCACATTGATTTAAATAGGATTATCTTGTACCATAATGATGTAAAAAAATGCAAAGATTAAGAAAATATGTTCCAATCTTTGTCATTTACAACATGAAGTGCATTAAACATTTTTATTACATCAAGGATTCCCAAACTAGGGTTTGTAAAGGAACTGCAGGTGGTTTGTGAGTTTAATGAAAGATAACAATTAATTACATCATAAAAAAAGAAATTAAAATAAATCATTTTAAAACAAAGTCCCTTTCAAAGTCTGTACACTACATTTGCAACGCCTCCGGGTAAACGGGTGAATCCTGAAATCTCAAAACCTGCTTGCTGAACTCACAATTAAATGACATGTCAAATCAGCAATAAAACTGAAATTAATAGCTCCATGAATGTAGTTTCTTATGCTCAAACAGCAATTAAAAAGCTTATTTTTCAGGGGTCTCAGGGGTAAAAAAAAAATCAGGGGTAGTTATAATAAATACAGGTGCATCTCAATAAATTAGAATGTCATGGAAAAGTTCATTTATTTCAGTAAATTGTTAAATGTAAGCCAAAATCATCACAAATTGAGTTGAATTACTAAAATAAATGAGCTTTTCCACAACATTCTAATGTATTGAGATGCACCTGTATATTTGGCATATAAGGTTTAGACAAACAGTTCTGGAATGCCTGCATGACATGTACATAAGAAATAATGTAAATGTAACGTAAATAAAAACTCATTTTTAATGAGTTGGGAAGACATAATAATACATGGTTAAAAACCTGTTAAA
This sequence comes from Cirrhinus molitorella, assembly GCA_033026305.1. NCBI lineage: Eukaryota > Metazoa > Chordata > Actinopteri > Cypriniformes > Cyprinidae > Cirrhinus > Cirrhinus molitorella. Next base: position 48,677,779 of record CM065119.1, read on the forward strand.
ACGAATGTGTTCAGCAGTAATTGGCAGGCTGTTTTAAAAATGAAAATTGAAAAGATAAAAAAGAGAAAATAGGAGGAAATCAATGAATTATGAATAATGTATTGCTATTGAATAATATGTAATCATGTAATCCATGAAAAAGTAACTGTACTCTGATTACGAGTACTTTAAAATGTAACTTACTCTGATTACAAGTACTTCATTTTTGGAATTTGATTACATCTAATCAGATACTACCCAGCTCTGTCCATATCGAGTAAAAATCCCTAGAGTTTATCATTGTTAGTGACATATATTTTATCATGATTCTATATAATATCGTTTAATGGCACAGCCCTAGTAGAAGACTGTTTTAGTTTCCATACAGCATCCATTTTAAAAACTATCAGTCGGATAATTGGTATCAGCCAGTGTGGTCCAACCTAGCTGTCGGTAAAATACAATATCGTCGCCCTCTAATTCAAACACTTCAAACTTTTCAAAACCTTTACTTCGGAGTCTACAATCTACTATGCCTATTCAAACAGAGCCTTCTGATGAGGGGAGTTTAAAACAAGACAGAAATTAGCCTATTACTTCGAAAAGTATGTTTTTTGATGTAAAAATCTTGATAATGTTTTAAGGGAACCTCAGAGAATAGTATAAAAAATAAAAAAAGGCAGTTCATGACCCCTCTTAAGACTTTCAAAGCTAATATTGTTTGTTTTAACACTAGCCGGGTTTCCATCCAAAGTTGCAAATTTAACTTATGCAAAATTGTAATATCGCATAAATCATTTGCGAGTAAGCTCCGTTTCCATCCAACAAGCCAAAGAGAACAAAATAAAGTGGCACTATATATCACTAATAAAGTAGGAGAAGCCACTGAATCTACACTACCGTTCAAAAGTTTGGGGTCAGTAAGACTTGCAATTTTTTTTTTATGAAGTCAAGGCTGCATTTATTTGATCAAAAATACAGAAAATAAACTGTAATATTACAAAATGTTATTACAATAGAAAATAATGGTTTTTATTTTCATATACTTTAAAATATAATTTATTTCTGTGATGCAATGCTGATTTTTCATCAGCTGTTACTCAGTTTCCCAGGCTTAAGTGTCACATGATCTCTCAGAAATCATTCTGATATTCTCAATTATTAGTAGAATTATCAGTTTTTTTTTTTTTTGAACCTGTATTTTTTTCTTTCAAGAACAACATTTATTCAAACTATAAATCTTTTCTAGCAATGCAAATCTATTATGTCACTTTTTATTAACGTAACAATTCATTCATTTCTTTCAAAAAAAAAGAATGAATAAACATTTACTGACCCCAAACTTTTGAACGGTAGTGTATTCATTTTTGTTTCCTTCTCTCTTTATTCACATTAACCCTTTTTTGCACAAGTCAAAAACCACCTCAAGCGAGCGTAAAAACTTTTTTGCAAATTAAGGGATTTTTATTCAAAATGTGGCGTTTCCATCACTCGTTTCGGATGCGATACTTCAAAATTCGAACAAAAGCAGGGTGATTGAAACAGACAGTGTTTTGTGTTTTTCCTTAAAAAAAAACACTAAAGAACAAGTTAAATAGAGACACATATACGGTTGGATATGTTGATGAAGTGCTCTGACCATGAAGAACTGGCAGAGAGTTATGTGAGGGAAGATGTTGTGGGCTTTGTTCTTGCCACATGTGATGCGACTCTGCTGCCAGAAGTTGGAGAGCTGGTTGAGGAGCGGACCGCTGGGCTTCAAGTACAGCACATACTCCCTCGGTAAAGGATCATCCAAGAACGGGTCATCCACATGAGAGAACAACCTGTGAAATTAAAGACATGACTGGGTGGGCAGTATTTGAAGAATTCAGATGCAAAACCAGCTAAAAGCCATCTCGGTCAAAAATGAGATAATGATACTGAATGAAAGCTCTCGACACATTATACATCCATCAAATACTTTTACTTCAAACTCGCTAAAACCCTCAGCCCAATCTGAAGTAGCAGTAGTTACATAGAAACCTATACATCAGAGCCTGAAAAAGTTGCATTTTTTAAAGAATGATGTAAGATGGACTTTTGGATCTGAACTCTTCATTTGCACTTTTAGTTTTAGTTTAAACTCAAAGTTAGTTTTTTTTTTTTTTAAGGGGAGACGCTGCAGGCAAAAACGCAATTTTCCATGCACTTCTCAAATTGAGACTTTGGGCTTTTTGGTTTTTCATAAATTGTTTTTTCAGACTAGTGGAAAGAAAACACCTAAATGACACTGTTAAGTGTTTCTTTAATAGCACTTCATCTATTTGTGTCAATAGATTTCACTTACAGTATGTATTTTTAAAGGCCATGTTCTCAAAATGAGTTTTTTCTCCTACACTGAGCCATAAATCTCCTCTTCAGTAGCACTTACACACACCAAACTTTACATTTTTATTCCTGCCTATATCCTGAAGGTTTGTACAGAAGGATTTGTTCATATATAATTTGAACATTTTATTCCCCCCAAAAATGAAAAAAAAATATTGTTTTCTGTCTGTTCTATTTACTGAATTATAGAGTGACAAAATTACATACCCAAATTTCCCTCTCTAATATGGCAAAAAAAAAAAAAAAAAAATTAAACAAGAATTTTAAAACTGACTTCATCCAGTGATTAGCTTTTTGTCCTAGAAATGTTTGCAAATGAGTGCATATTTCAATAAACAATGCCTCATTTGCATATTTAAATCTAACATTTTAGAAAACTTGTAATACAAAAAATGTTTACAATTATCAATGTAATCAATCAACTGGGTAAGTAAGGTGATATTTATTAGTTTTTTTTTTAACCCTATTCACCCGCAGTGTCTTGCCTTCAGTGTTTGGGAAAGTTACTTTTAAAAGTATTGCGTTACAATATTGCGTTACTCCCTAAAAAGTAACTAATTACGTTACTTAGTTACTTTTTATGGCAAGTAATGCGTTACTTTTTAAATCTGGGCAGGGCTTGCTTGTTTGTTTTTATTAGAAAAAGGTTTGATTCTTAGCGAATGTAAAAGCCTTTTCACACCAAAATGAAATGAAGTGAATAAGCCTAAGGCTGAAGGAAAATTAAATTGGTGTCTGTACAGTAGAACTGTAGGAAAAGGAAGTTCAACACTCTTCAGCAATGAGAAAAAAAGTACAAATGTTAGTTCATCTAAAGTAAGTTTTGTTTATTAGCACACTGCAAAAAATGCTTTTCTTACTTAGATTTGTTTGTCTTGTTTCCAGCCAAAATATCTAAAAATATTCTTAAATCAAGAAGGTTTTTCTAGACAAGTAAAAAATTATTGTCTTGTTTTTTCTGAAAGAAATTAAGTGTTTTTGCTTAAAACAAGCAAAATAATCTCCCAATGTGGTGAGCAAAATACTCTTGTTTTCTGTTTGAAATAAGATTATTTTGCTTACCCCATTGGCAGATTATTTTGCTTGTTCTCACTTAATTTTGACTTGTTTTTTTTTCTGAAAACAAGAAAATAATTTTTACTTGTCTAGAAAATCTTTCTCAATTTAAGAATTTGTAGATATTTTGGCTGGAAACAAGACTAAAAATCTAAGCAAGAAAAGTATTTTTGCAGTGTATGGCTGAATTGGATCAACAAAGGTCAGCAGCAGTCATTGGTTAATAAAATGGGATTAAATGCATAAAAAACAAAACAAAAAAGCAACTGGCATTGCTTTTTTGAAAAAGTAACTCAGATATTTTCTTGTAAATTAAATGAATGTGTTACTTCACTAATTACTTGAAAAAAAGTCATATTATTACTAGGGCTGTCAAACGATTAATCGCGATTAATCGCATACAAAATAAAAGTTTATGTTTACATACTTTATATTTGTGTACTGTGTATATTTATTATGTATATATAAATACACACACATGCATGTATATATTAAGGAAAAATATTTTAGATTTATATCTAAAATATTTATATTTATTTATAATCTAAATTGTATAAAGGTATAAATATATATACATATAAATATTTTCTTTTAATATATACATGTATGTGTGTGTATTTATATATACATAATAAATATACAAAGTAAACACACATATAGTATGCAAACATAAACTTTTATTTTGGATGCGATTAATCGCGATTAATCATTTGACAGCCCTAATTATTACGTAACTTGCATTACTTGTAATGCCTTACTCCCAACACTTCTCGCCTTAAGTAAGAAATAATTCTGACTCCCTGCCAGCAGAGGGCAACAGTAAACCATTAAAGGTGAAGTGCACATGAAGCTGAGTTCATGCAAAAAGTGGGCCCACCAGATGTGTAATGCTTCTCTTTAAAAAAAGTTAAAATGTAAAATATAATTTCAAAGAGTGTTGTGGCTCAGCTGAAATGAATGGCTGATATGGGCCGTAGCGCACGTGTGTGTGGGTGTGCACACTCACCAGTCACAGGCTGCTTGTACATTTCTGCCCCCAGTCGAAACCAGAGCTTTTAGCCTGTAACAGAAAGGACAGACAGAGAGAGAGAGAGAGAGAGAGAGAGAGAGAGAGATCAGCTCAATTGCTGTACTGGTCACAAAATCAATGGCCTCCTTTCCGGAGGATGTTTATCAGTACATTAGCGCTGAGGAGTTTTCTCAGAGATCTAAATTTGATATCACAGAGATGTTCCTCTATTGTCTCTCTATCTCTGTTCGCGAGACATATCATTTATTGTGCATGAAATCACATGTAGGCTAAACAAACTCCGCGATAACGCTCTAAAACCATTCCTCGTTCCCCAGGGAAACACTGGGAAAGCTGGATAATCACTTGTTTACTGGCATTTATGAATATTGAGGAGGCCTTAATTCTCTGGATTAGTTTAAAGAGGGTCATGTGAGCCAAAGCCACCTACAAGAAGAGCTGAAACACATGCAGTAAGGCACAAAAGACTGCACACACACGTAGAATTTAAGGTTCTGTGCTATTTATAGGTCACTAATTAAATAAGCAAATTTGTGTCATTCATTAAGCGACTTTATCTTTGTGCACAAGGTCCAGTTTCACTTGTGGAGTTGTGGAAGCAAGAGCGCTGCTGTCATTAAAGCAAATACGTTAAATACCAATTTTTTTGAAATCTAAAATAACACTATAAATAACAATAATCATGTATAAAGTAATATTTAATATGCAGTTCACTAAAATACTTGGTTCTGATCAGTCATAAATATATATATATATATATATTTTTTTTTTTTGGCATAAATAATAAACTGCATAAGTGTTTTTTTTTTAATCACTCTGTGGTCTCTTTCTTCTCACATAATAAAAATTATTTAAGTTGTTAAATATTTATATATATATATATATAAAATTATTTAAGTTGTTAAATATTTATATATATATATATATATATATATTTATTTATTTATGTGACTTTATCTTATTCACAAACAAATAACAACAAGTGAAAGCCACAACATTTAGTCTATATATAACAAATATAAATAACAAAAAATATGTATAGAATAATATTTAATATGCAGTTCACAAAAATACTTGGTTCTGATTGGTCAAATATATATTTTAATAATTTTTATTTATTAATTTTTATTAATTTTATATATATATATATATATATATATTTTTTTTTTTTTTTTTTTTTTTTTTTCATAAATACAAAACTGCATGTGTTTTTTTTGTATCACTCTGTTGTCTCTTTCTTCTCACATAATAAAAATAATTTTAATTGTTAAATATTTGTAATATTTATTTATTACGTATTAAGTAGTCAGATGGTATTATATACAGTAAAACCCAAAATTATTCAGACACCTGATATATTTTTTTATTTTTTTTTTATTAGTGGATGCAGGACACTATAGTTCATTTATGCAAGTGAGGATAGCAAAATAAAGTAAACTGCAACATTTCATACCCAAAAAAATCCCCATACAGTGGACTACCAATAAAATTTATAAACATTTTTGAAAAATTATTTGACCTGACCATATGTTGCTAAAGTGTTTTTTCAAATTAAGCATTGCTTGGTAATTGGTCAACAAAGTATTTATAGTTGTGCAACACTGTATTAGACTGATTTCTGAAGGAGTAATGGCTGCTGAAAATTCAGCTTTGACATAGCAAAAATAATTTACGTTTAAAAATACATGAACATTTTGTGATCAAATGAATACAACCCCAGAAATCCATTTTACTCCGAAAAATGTTTAAAAAAAATTACAGGCCGCGAACTTAAAAGGCGGTGCATATTCTTAAAGAATATTATATTTTGCGTGAAAGAGCAACCCCTGAATCTATCAACATACTAAACACTCATCCTTTCTGACTCATTTAGCAGGTGTCTGGCTTTAAAAGATCATAGTGGAAAATAATATCACTTGGTCTGTGGTTTAAACAACTGTGATGAAAAAGGAAATGTGTGCTATCTCTTTCAGTTCATAAAACACTCGCCGCAGCCTCCTCTCTGTCTCTAGTTCTCTTTTATTCTCGCTTTTTATCGTATAGAGCTAAAAGGTGTAATTACAAGCCATCTTACACTTGGTATAATAATTTAGGGTCACAGACCCGCTTATTCACTCGAGGTCGTTTCTAACACTCACACATTCACAGTCAGTGGAAGTACATTACTTGGTGCGGATAATAGCGCGTAATCGTCTCATGTGTAGGATGATATTATTTCCTCAGCTCGCATCTATACCGTAAAACGAGGCATAATCCAATCTAAGGTCACGCTAAACTCACTATGTCATTTCCTCGTGTGTCAGCTGACATCTCAAAGGCTTTTTTCCCCGAGCCGATTAAATTATCTTCTAAATCTAATTAGTGTCTTTTTATAAAAGCTCTAAAAAATCACACACTCTGACTAAATCGCAGGGGAAATGGGGTGTTTTGCAGCGCAGTAAAACTGAAAATGCAGCTTGAGGTTTGAGGAAAGCAGAAAGAAAGACTGACTAAAAAGACAACAGAAGGGGTTGCCGATCAGCAATGAGCAATCGGAGAAAATGCAACGCGTTCAATCTCACGTGACCACAGACATTCACTTTCCACAAACTTAGAGTCGGCAAAAGTCGTTCAGCGATGGATTAATGAAACTCAATAAATGAACCGCAGAAACGTTTCACTATAAGCGTACAGACGTGCTTCCCTTATGCATACACCTCAGAAGAGAAAAACCATGACAAGACACAAGAACAGAGAAGTCACGTGTCAGACATGAGGGAAATTATGCAGATTATGCAGACTGTTCAAAGCACAGGAAGCCTTTGGTGATCCGCACTCCACAATGCATATCTAACAATGTATCAGTGCATTATAAGCAAACTAACAACAAACATTTACACTTATGTTCACTGCAGATCCACCACCGCTTGTGACAAAGCATGAAGTATAAACAATACTATTGTGAAATACTATTACGGTTTAAAATGTGTTTTATGTTTTTAGATATATTATAAAATGAATTTATACCTGCTGAATTTGTAGCAGTTTTCTATCCTGTTACGACTTCCTGATTTTAATCTAGGGTTGGAAGTTGTAACATTTCGTTTGTGACCAGTTCTGTGAAGTGCAGGTGTAAAAGACAAACGCAAGCCGGAAATAATGGCAAACATTTATTTAACAAAATTAAGGAAAAACAGAAAATAACAATAATAATAGAGAATCATAACAAAAAAAGGGTAAATTATATACAGCATTTATACAAGAAAATCAAACCCACAGGAGAGAAGGATGGGAGTGGCGCTAAAGAAAAGAAAATAACAAAACAAAACCAGACTAACTCAATTTAAACCTCTAACCTAACCGGAAAGGAAATAATCAAAGCAAGTCTTCGGCGTTTCTACACGCCTTAACTTACCAACTCTATAACCACCAAACAAAATATACAAATGCAGCGCTCACTCCTAAACTCACTGAATATAAAGAAAGGAAATCAGAATTGCATGATATAAACTCACAATTGCAAGTTTATGTCTTATAATTCTGACTTTTTTTCCTTGCAGTTGTGAGTTGTAATCTCATGGTTCTGACTGTTTTTTTAGAATTGCGTTATACAAACTCACAATTCTGACTTTTTTCTAATAATTGTGAGTTATGGAGTCAGAACCGTGAGATAGAAACTGGAAATCCTGAGAAATGAAGTCAGAATTGCATGATATAAACTCACAATTGCGAGTTATAGTCAGAAATGCGAGACATGGCCTAAACTCACAATTTGAGAAATTAACTTGAAATTCTGAGAAGCAAAGTATAAAAAAAATACTCTCTCGAATTGGCAAGAAAACAGTCTGAATTTTGAGTTTTTAATCTCACAAACTCACAATTCTGACTTTTTTTTCAAATAATTGTGAGTTATGAAGTCAGAACTGTGAGATATAAACTGGAAATCCTGAGAAATTAAGTCAGAATTGCATGATATAAACTTATAATTACAAGTTTATGTCTCACAATTCTGACTTTTTTTTCTCAGAACTGCATGATATAAGCTCACAATTGCGAGTTATAGCCAGAAATGCAAGACATAGCCTAAACTTTAAGAAATTAACTTGCAATTCTGAGAATTGTGAGTTTATATGTCGCAATTCTCACATTGTAACTGGCTATAGTCAGTTTAAACTCGAAAAAAAGTAAGAAAAAATGTCAGAATTGTAAGTATCTTGCAATTCTGACTTTATTTCTCGCAGTTCTGAGAAAAGAAAGTAAGATTTGCAAAATATAAACTCAAAAAAAAGAAGAAATTTCCCAATTCTGACATTATACCTCGCAATATCACATAGAGAAAAAAAAGTCCGAATTCTGAGAAGAAAAACTGAGAGAAAGTCAGATTTGCAAGATATAAACTTAAAAAACTAAAAAAAAACTAAACTAAAAAAAAAAGTTTTTCCTTGCAATTCTGACTTTATTTCTCACAATTGTGAGTTTATATCTGCAATTCTGAGAAAAAAGTCAGAATTGTGAGATAAAATAATCGCAATAATGTTTTTTAAAATGTTTTATTCAGTGGCGGTAACGGGCTTCCATAGTTTTCAGCATCACACAATCCTTCAGAAATCATTTGTGCATTTATTTGTAATAGATAACTTTAGTAACAATATAAACATACTGTCACATTTTATAAAATTAATGCAATTCATTAAAATAATTAATAAAAAATCTTCAAGTTGGTTTGCTCATGTATTTAGTTTTTCTCAGTTACATTTAAATGTAAAGATTATTGTAAAAGTCAATAGTGTGTGCATTTTTGTGTGTGTGGTAATCAAGCTCACAGTCTATACACAGCGCTCAATTACTCTATATTTAGTTGGCTTCCCAGAGAAAATGGCCATCATGCCAACTAACCCTCAGGGCCCAAAGCCACAATGCATGCTGGGATGGGGAAACCCATGATGCACGGCCATATGTCCAAGAGTATATAAACACATATGCACAATTACCCGCCAAAACGTTGCAAAGATGCATGCATGTAAACATTACCAAACTAAACACGCAAGAAGAAATGTAATTGCGTACGTAGCACCAAACTATGTTCAAAGCATGCATAAATCACACACAAAAACTCTAGACACATCACACTGACCATATGGCATGGTTTATTATCCAAGACAAATTTTCAGACTTTCATACATGCATGATCAGATGCCTGTGCAGCCATATATACACAAATGTGTCATTCTCTGTGAGCTATTATGTCATGAACAGTGTTGAGGAAGTTACTTTTAAAAGTAACGCATTACAATATTGCATTACTCCATAAAAAAGTAACTAATTATGTTACTTAGTTACTTTTTATGGAAAGTAATGCGTTACTTTACTTTTGCGTTACTTTTTAAATCTGGGCAGGGCTTGCTTGTTTGTTTTTTATATAAAAAAGTTCGATTCTTAGCAAATGTAAAAGCCCTTTCACACCAAAATGAAATGAAGTGAATAAGCCTAAGGCTAAAGGAAAATTAAATTGATGTCTGTACAGTAGAACTGTAGGAAAAGGAAGTTCAACACTCTTCAGCAATGAGAAAAAAACAGAAATGTTAGTTAATATAAAATAAGATTTGCTTATTATTACACTGCAAATGCTTTTCTTACTTAGATTTTTTGTCTTGTTTCCAGCCAAAATATCTAAAGATTCTTAAATCAAGAAGGATTATAGACAAGTAAAAGCTTTTTTCTGAAAACAATCAAAATTAAGTGTGTTTTTGCTTGAAACAAGCAAAATAATCTCCCAATAAACTCGTTTTCTGTTTTAAATAAGATTTTTTGCTTAACCCATTGGCAGATTATTTTGTTGTTCTAAGAAAAAACTCATTTAATTTTGAAAATAATTATTTACTTGTCTAAAAAATCCTTCTTGATTTAAGATTTTTTTGATATTTTGGCTGGAGGTTTCTAAGTAAGAAAAGTATTTTTGCAGTGTACAGTTAAATTGGATCAGCAGCAAAGTCGTTGGTTAATAAAATGGGTTTAAATACATAAAGAAAACCAAAAGTAACTGCCGTTACTTTTTTGAAAAAGTAACTCAGATATTTCCTTGGAAATTAAAAAGTAATGCGTTACTTTACTAGTTACTTGAAAAAAGTCATATTATTACGTAACGTAACACCCAACACTGGCCACGAATGAGAACAAAACACCCAAAGTTGAAAAAACAAAACAAAAATGAGTCAATCACAAAAGCCCTGTTGTATAAAAATGTACAAGTGGGTGTCACTGTACAAGGTGTTTATTGTTAAAGCGAAAAAATCCCTATCCGATTGCAGAAGCACCACAAGGAAACATCAACCATCTGGTTTGTTCTGAAGTTAATATGTAAAAGAACTCTAACAGAAGCTTTTGTAGAGAAAATATTTTCCCAAGCCACTCAACGCTGAGGTTGATGAATAGTTTGAACCGGTAGTTACATATAAACCTGCTCTAAACAAAGGGATTTACACAAGCATTTGAAACAAACTCCACAGTTGCACTTTAAAGACTTCATCACACCCCAAACCTAACACTTCACCCACGCGCTCAAACTTTCAATCACACATACATCCACAAAAACACACAAGTGAGGCCACACACACACATACAGACTCTTATAGAGTCCATATGCTACACAGCAGGGACATTTATTCTACTTAATGCACATATGAAATCAGGGGCAAGTTGCATAAACTTAGCCTCTATACTACCGTTCAAAAGTTTGGGGTCAGTAAATGCTTATTCTTTTTTTTTTTTTTGAAAGAAATGAATAAATTGCTACATTAATAAAAAGTGACATAATAGATTTGCATTGCTAGAAAAGATTTATAGTTTGAATAAATGTTGTTCTTAAAAAAAAAAAAAAAAACTGTTTCCAAAACTGATAATTCTACTAATAATTGAGAATATCAGAATGATTTCTGAGAGATCATGTGACACTTAAGCCTGGGAAACTGAGTAACAGCTGATGAAAAATCAGCATTGCATCACAGGAATAAATTATATTTGAAAGTATATGAAAATAAAAAACATTATTTTCTATTGTAATAACATTTTGTAATTTTACAGTTTATTTTCTGTATTTTTGATCAAATAAATGCAGCCTTGACTTCATTAAAAAAAATTGCAAGTCTTACTGACCCCAAACTTTTGAACTGTAGTGTATGTAAAGACTAGTCTTAAGTTCTAGTTTGACCAACTTTTAGTGAACCAAAGGGTAATCAGGCTTATTTTTTGGATTCAACTTAGACAAATCATCATTTTTCTGTAACAGAATTAAACAAAATTATGACCAGAGCCGCTAACTTTTTAAGACCAGTCTAAACCTTTTATGCAACCGGCCCCAGAAGTGAAAATCATTCTGCATCCGGGATCACACTCACACGCACTTTACTTGTTTGATTATCCATCAGCCTCTATATATGTACGTGTCTGTATTGTGTTACAGGCCATCTCCTCCTCCCTTCCCCTCTGGTCAGTGCTCCAGGCAGGAACTCAATGATTTATTTATAACCTGTATTTCCTGTGCAGCATTTGAGAGGGATGAAGAGGCTGGTCCAGGGAGTAGATCTGTCTGAGTTTGGTTGAATATGACTATTCATACTTGAAAAATATGCACTCTTATCTAGATTTTTTTTAGCTTTCTTTTTTTTTTTTATCTGTTATTCATCAGCCCTTGTGACATTTTTTTGAGAGGTGGAGTTCAAAATGTCTAACATATGTATTGAGAAGGGTCTGAGTCAGTGTCTGTCTGTGCATATTTGCGCCATGTTTTTCGCTGCTTTGGCCCAATCTCCAAACTCTACGGGGAAATGGTCACTTCCTGTTTACAGAGGAGCTAGTTTGCATGTATTCCCATTCAGCACAACGCCCGCCCACACACACACACAACATACAGATATAAAAGGATGTCCTCAGTACAAATTTGCATGTGAAACCTCAGTGATATTAATAATGAGGGGATTTCGTCAGGCAATGAAGCCCATTATAGTTCCTCGAAAAATTTCATTAGACAAACTAGCTATGTTGACAAAAAGTTGTGAAAACAAAACTTAAGGCAACCCACTTCAGGACTTTCTGTGTTAAAAAAGCAAATATAGCATTCGCTCTATAGACTCAAATGTTTTATCTTTAGGAACTGAAAAAATATTTTGCATCTCGCAATTCTGACTTTATTTCTCGCAATTGTGAGTTTAAGAAAGTCAGTGTTAGAAAATATAAACTCGAAAAAAAAGAAGAAAAAAAGTGTCAGAATTGTGAGTTTATATCTCGCAATTCTGACATTATACCTTGCAATATCGCAGTTCTTAGAAAAAAAGTTCTTGTATCTCGCAATTCTGAGAAAAAAATTTCGAGAAAGTCAGATATAAACTTGCATTTGCGAGAAAAAAAGATTTTCCTTGCAATTCTGACTTAATATCTCGGAATTGTGAGTTTATATCACGCAGTTCAAGAAAAAAGTAAATTATGAGTGTTTATCTTGCAATTCTGACATTATTCCTTGCAACTGTTAATATCTGCAATTCTGAGAAAAAAGTCAGAATCTTAGCAATCTTCGCAAATATACCATTCGTTCTATAGACTCAAATAATGTTTTATCTTTAGGAACTAAAGTCTGAAAGTTTTTTACAGAATTGTGAGTTTTTTCTCGCAATTCTGACTTTATTTCTCACAGTTGTGAGTTTATATCATGCAGTTCTAAAAAAAGGTTTGCAAGATATACTCGCCTTTGCAAGAAAAAAATGTCAGAATTGTGAGTTTATGTCACAATTCTGACATTATACCTGCAATATCACAGAGTTCTGAGAAAAAAAGACAGAATTGTGAGTTTTTCTAACAATTCTGACTTTATTTCTTGCAATTCTGACTTTATATCACGCAGTTCTGAGAAAAACGTCAAAAATGCGAGAACGAAAGTCAGATTTGCAAGATATACTCGCCTTTGCAAGAAAAAAATGTCAGAATTGTGACATTATACCTTGCAATACCTTGCAATATCGCAGTTCTTAGAAAAAAAGTTCTTGTATCTCGCAATTCTGAGGAAAAAAATTGCGAGAAAGTCAGATTCGCAAGATATAAACTTGCATTTGTGAGAAAAAGGATTTTCCTCGCAATTCTGACTTAATTTCTCACAATCGTGAGTTTATATCACGCGGTTCAAGAAAAAAGTAAATTGTGAGTTTTTATCTTGCAATTCTGACTTTATTTCTTGCAATTGTGAGTTAATATCTGCAATTTTGAGAAAAAAGTCAGGGCAATCTTAGCAAATATAACATTCGTTCTACAGACTCAAATAATGTTTTATCTTTAGGAACTAAAGTCTGAAAAAATATTTTTCACAGAATTGTGAGTTTTTATCTTAAAAAGATTTGCAAGATATACTCGCCTTTGCAAGAAAAAAAAATGTCAGAATTGTGAGTTTATGTCGCAATTCTGACATTATACCTGCAATATCACAGAGTTTCTCTCACAATTCTGACTTTATTTTTCGCAATTCTGACTTTATATCACTTAGTTCTGAGAAAAACGTCAGAATTGCAAGAAAGTCAGATTTGCAAAATATAAACTTGAAAAAAAGGAAGAAAAAAAGTGTCAGAATTGTGAGTTTATATCTCGCAGTTCTAACATTATACCTCGCAATATCATGTAGTTCTTAGAAAAAAAGTCAGAATTGTGAGTGATCTCGCAATTCTGAGAAAAAAATTGCAAGAAAGTCAGATTTGCAAGATATAAACTTGTATTTGCGAGAAAAAGTTTCTGACTTCAAAAAGAAATTCTGACTTAATTTCTCACAATCGTGAGTTTATATCACGTGGTTCAAGAAAAAAGTAAATTATGAGTTTTTATCTTGCAATTCTGACTTTATTTCTAGCAACTGTGAGTTAATATCTGCAATTCTGAGAAAAAAGTCAGAATCTTAGCAATCTTCGCAAATATACCATTCGTTCTATAGACTCAAATAATGTTTTATCTTTAGGAATCAAAGTCTGAAAAAATATTTTTCACCGAATTGTGAGTTTTATCTCACAATTCTGACTTTATTTCTCACAATTCTTACTTTATATTACACAGTTCTGAAAAAAAAGTCAGAATTGTGAGTTTTTATATCATGCAATTCTGAGAAAAAAAATTGTGAGAAAGTCAGATTTGCAAGATATAAACTTGCATTTGCAAGAAAAAAACTTCCTTGCAATTCTGACTTAATTTCTTGCAATTGTGAGTTTATATCGCGCGGTTCAAGAATAAAGTAAATTATGAGTTTTTATCTTGTAACTGACTTTATTTCTTGCAATTGTGTGTTTATATCACGCAGTTCTGAAAAAAAGTCAGAATTGTGAGAACTAAAGTCAGATTTGCAAGATGTACTCTCCTTTGCAAGAACAAAATGTCAGAATTGTGAGTTTATGTCACAATTCTGACATTATAACTGGCAATATCACATATTTCTCAGAAAAAAAAGTCAGAATTGTGAGTTTTTCTCACAATTCTGACTTTATATCATGCAGTTCTGAGAAAAGAAGTCAGAATTGCAAGAAAGTCAAATTTGCAAAATATACACTTTGAAAAAAAAGATGAAAAAAAGTGTCAGAATTGTGAGTTTATATCTTGCAATTTTGACATTATACCTCGCAATATCATGTAGCTCTTAAAAAAAGTCAGAATTGTGAGTTTTTATATCTCGCAATTCTGAGAAAAAAATTGTGAGAAAGTCAGATTTGCAAGATATAAACTTGCATTTGCAAGAAAAACGTTTTTCCTCGCAATTCTGACTTAATTTCTCGCAATTGTGAGTTTATATCATATGGTTCAAGAAAAAAGTAAATCATGAGTTTTTATCTTGCAATTCTGACTTTATTTCTAGCAACTGTGAGTTAATATCTGCAATTCTGAGAAAAAAGTCAGAATCTTAGTAATATTTGCAAATATAGCATTCGTTCTATAGACTCAAATAATGTTCTGTCTTTAGGATAAGTTGTTAAAATTAGCATCTTAAGCTTTACTTTGTTTAACTTATTATTTTACATACTTGTAGTTACACATATACACCAAACAGTTCATACAAATACTGTAATGCACTACTTTTTTGATTTTCAAGGACTTTAATCAGAGATCTCACTTATCAAACAATGTCTTCTTATTCAAATTCAAAAAAAAAAAAAATAGATATAAAAAATCCTGATCTGAATCAAATGATTCGTAAAATTTCAATCTAAAGCAAAAGATTTGTGAAGCTGCTCAGAAGTCCCAATCTAAATCAAATGTTTTGCGATACACACTCTGAAGTCCCAATCTCAATAAATCTCAGTATCATTAGGATATTAAGTAAAGACCACTGTATTTACATGTCTTTGGGAAATATTTGCATTTATTCTTATGCGATTTTGGCAGGACACTACTGAATGATGTGCATCAGCTGACTGATAAAGAACTGTATACACTGCTATAAAGTAAATAATAATAATAATAATAAAGTAAATGTCCCCATCATGTACTCTCACAGTGAGCTTATCATCTTAATCACTCGTTTGCTACATTAGTAGGGCCCTATGATTTCCGCGATGCAGAAAACGCAGACAGAAGCACAGAATTCAATCATAAAAACGGAATTTACAGTATAATGTGGATTTTTATGGAATCTGTCATATTTTGGATGAATAAATAAAAAAACAGGTCAGTACACTTAAATCAAATCGCAATATAGACTAGCGTCTTTGAATATTAAACTGCAAAAAAGACTACTTTAATATGAAACCTCTTGTGTGTTCATTTGATTACCAACAAATACACAACATGACCTTTGTGTAAAAAAAAAGTTCTTCATTTTAGAAGTTTATAGTTACTGTTACCTTGTTTATTTCCTTAAAGTTCATACTCTAGAAAGAGAGAGAGAGAGAGAGTTCTATTTGTGTTTTAAAGCTATTTATAATAAGTGATGAGAAGTGTCCTGTTAAGTGCACTGACGTCAGGCTCATTCTGCATCATAAAGTTTACTGTTACCTGCCTCCATTACATGTTTGTGTCACATCATTATAAGTGTTTGATTACCGCATTAGCTAAAAATGTGTTTCTAATATATATTCTGTTTATATATATACCATATTCTAGCCTATATACAGTATCAGTCAAAAGTTTGGACACACAAATGAGAAGTATTGGTACTGATAAAACAGCCTAAACACTTTTACTCCCCAATATCGGTATCGGCCTCAAAAAAACTCATATCAGTCAGGCTCTAATTTAGATCAGACTTCAACTGCATTGATTTGAATGATTCAAAATCGCGATATGATTTACAAACCCATTCTGATCTGAATCAAATGATTCGCAATCCGATTGGAGCGCTTCGAAATGAATCATTTTGCAACACAATACTGATTCAGACTTGCGAAAAGCTCAGTTTCACCCATCACTTTACCCATGATGTGGTGAAAATGAATGGCTCTTTTACTTTGATCTGCTTTTGAGAGTGAATCGCTTGAAATGAATGAACGAATCACAAATTTAAAATCAATTGGAGCAGTTCCAGCATAAATGACTCAATTGAATCAGTTCATCTGGCTCTCTTTTTGTGTTTTTCAGCTGTTTACATGACATTGTCAGTACTACTACTGGCTCAGCTCGCTAGTTTTATGACATTAACCGAAATAAGTGAAAAAGGAATGATGTTTTTTTAATTTTGCTGGAAAAAACATGTGCTTATTAATTAAACATATTTCATAGATACACTGTCTTACAATAATTCCAGCAGTTTTCAAGTGCCTTCTACAGGAATATTGTTATTTTCAAGGGTCCAGACTTAAGACTTTGACATTTCAAGAAGTAAAATTTAAGTACTTCAGGCATTCTAAGCACCTTATACAAACTTTGACCAAAACAAGTTGTGTATACGCAATGAAATGACAAACTTCACTGTGAACACTAATCACCCGAGTGATGACTAGACCGAGCTTTTACAAAAAAAATATCATTTTAGTCATAATAACTTGCCACAAATTATTCAAGCACAACATCAGTGATCAACCTAACATCAAAATTCTCAGTAGCCTGGTAGTCACAACTTAAAATTGTAAAAACAACTGACTGCAAACGCTTAATGTACTCAGGTAAGGCCATGGTACTGAATTATCATGCAAATTCTGTGGCACATTTATCGAGTAATATTTAATGCATCCAGGTCTCTACCATGGAACTTGCACAATGCTACACTGTGTGTAAAACATAATAATAATAATATATATTTTTTTCATTCCCAGAAGTCTCACATATATATGTGACCCTGGAGCACAAAACCAGCCAAAAATTCATTGTATGGGTCAAAATGACTGATTTTTCTTTTATGTCAAAAATCATTAGGATATTAAGTAAAGGTCATGTTCCATGAAGATATTTTGTAAATATATCAAAACTTATTTTTGATAAGTAATATGCATTGCGAAGAACTTCATTTGGACAACTTTTTAATATTTTTGCACCCTCAGATTCCAGATTTTCAAATAGTTGTATCTCAGCCAAATATTGTCCTATCATAACAAACTATACATCAATGGAAAGCTTATTTACCAACTTTCAAATGATATATAAATCTCAATATCGAAAAATTGACACTTATGACTGGTTTTGTGGTCCAGTAGCATATATATATATATTTCAACTGTATTGTTCCTTCTTATTTTTAGTATCAGTAATGTGCATTATAGTGTTTTATGTTACATTTTCTATTATTTAGTTAACGTTTATTGCATTTTTCCAGTGATAAACCTAACATCAAAATTCTCAGTAGCCTGTTAGTCACAACTTAAAATTGTAAAAACAACTGACTGCAAACGCTTAATGCACTCAGGTAAGGCCATGGTATTGAATTATCATGCAAATTCTGTGGCACATTTATCGAGTAATATTTAATGCATCCAGGTCTCTACCATGGAACTTGCACAATGCTACACTGTGTGTAAAAAATAATAATAATAATATATATTTTTTTCATTCCCAGAAGTCTCACATATACATGTGACCCTGGAGCACAAAACCAGCCAAAAATTCATTGTATGGGTCAAAATGACTGATTTTTCTTTTATGACAAAAATCATTAGGATATTAAGTAAAGGTCATGTTCCATGAAGATAATTTGTAAATATATCAAAACTTATTTTTTATAAGTAATATGCATTGCGAAGAACTTCATTTGGACAACTTTTTAAATAATTTTGCACCCTCAGATTCCAGATTTTCAAATAGTTGTATCTCAGCCAAATATTGTCCTATCATAACAAACTATACATCAATGGAAAGCTTATTTACCAACTTTCAAATGTTATATAAATCTCAATATCGAAAAATTGACACTTATGACTGGTTTTGTGGTCCAGGGGCATATATATATACATTACCGTTCAAAAGTTTGGGGTCAGTAAGACTTGCAATTTTTTTTTAATGAAGTCAAGGCTGCATTTATTTTATCAAAAATACAGAAAATAAACTGTAATATTACAAAATGTTATTACAATAGAAAATAATGTTTTTTATTTTCATACACTTTTATATAAAATAATTTATTCCTGTGATGCAATGCTGATTTTTCATCAGCTGTTACTCAGTTTCCCAGACTTAAGTGTCACATGATCTCTCAGAAATCATTCTGATATTCTCAATTATTAGTAGCATTATCAGTTTTGGAAACAGTTGTGCCGCCAATGTTTTTTTTGTTTTTTTTTTCAAGAACAACATTTATTCAAACTATAAATCTTTTCTAGCAATGTAAATCTATTATGTCACTTTTTATTAATGTAACAATTTATTCATTTCTTTCAAAATAAAAAAGAATGAATAAACATTTACTGACCCCAAACTTTTGAATGGTAGTGTGTATATATATATATATATATATATATATATATATATTTCAACTGTATTGTTCCTTCTTATTTTTAGTATCAGTAATGTGCATTATGGTGTTACATTTTCTATTATTTAGTTAACGTTTATTGCATTTTTCCAGTGATCAACCCAACAATAAAACGCCCGTTAGTCACCAATAAACTTAAACTTCATCATTCGATTCAAACAGAGTTTGTCTGACTAAATAGAAGTTGCATTTGGTAGGGAGTTTAGAGTACAAAAACCTCAAGTGAATTTTTCATTTTAAAAGTTGCACACATCACGTACCTCGGTGAGGGTCAGGCAACTATTTCAAATTAAAGCATGTATTTATTGCGGTTTGCAATAAGTTACCAGCCAACTGGCGAGTAACTCCGTTTTACTTGCCAGAACCAATTTGTACTCGCATTTGGCGCTTTGAAGGGTGTTAATTTTGGATCTTACTATCACACCATCTCTCTTTCTCTCCTATTCTTTTTATTTCTCCTCCATCCCACACAGAGAAAATGAGAGGAAAGAATAACAAATGCAGCGTGTGATGTCTCTGATTGTTCTCAGTGCACATATCCTCACGCACAATTGTTATCCTCTGACAATAAGCCCTTCTGCCTCTGTAAGTAGCAGGGCTGGCTGGCCGTGAAGATCTTTTCACGCTCGTCTCGTATTCTCAGCCCCGCTAGTTAACAGCTTATTATGTTAAAACTACAGGGAAGACACTCACAGCTTTTGTGAGCGTTCTCTCGCTTGGTTAGGGTGCATGAAACCGGGCAGATGGTGACACTGCTCATGTAGACAGACACAGAAAGGACCGACAGGGCATAAAGGAAGGCAGAATCAAAACGAGAAATGGAAATTATTCATGCAACTCAGTATAAAGCAGTACTACAGAGAGAGAACAAAACACAGCGTCATGAATGTGAATTACTGTACGCATGAGCAAACTGAATTCACTGAAGCTTTTTAAACTGTAGATGAGCTAGACGGTTTTTGAGATAAGGAGTGTGTGTCCGTCTCTGGTATTTAGGTGTGACCATGGGTTTGATCGTGCGTGCGCATGACTAAAGCATGATTCATAGTGACTGAACAATTAACAACAATTTCTGCCATTTAGAAATGTCACAACAGACAAAACGAGACGAGGGCTAGATTCCACAGGCGCAATCAGAATCACACTGCTGCTTCTTTCATTACAGCTCATCATCTGGAAACTCTGAGCTCGATTCTGTAGCGTTTCGCTCGCGTATTCTCACATTCAGTGTTCGGTTCGGATCATAAATGATCAGCACAAGGGTTTTACCAGAAGAAATGTAACTCTAACTGGAAAAACAACTGGTAAGTTAAGGCCATGGTATTGAATTACCATGCAAATTCTGTGGTACATTTATTGAATAACATTAAATGCAATCTCTACCATGGAACTTGCACAATGCTACACTGTGTTTAAAAAAAAAAAACAACATATGGTGTAAAACTGTAAATGGTTTAACATTGCATTTTCCATGAATGCTTTTGCAAATAAAAACCATAAACTACCACATCATTTACAGTGAAAACAGTAGAAAGGACATTCCCAGAAGTCTCACCTTGATGCATCACACATCTAATTTATTTAAACTGTTGCGCTCCTTCTTATTTTTAGCATCAGTCATGCACACAATGGCGTTTTATGTTACATTTTCTGTTATTTAGTTAATGTCAGTTGCATTCTTTCCATGTGTGAAATGTAAGCGAAACATTTTTTTTAAAGAAATGTCTTTTGCTCACCAAGCCTGCATTTATTTGACCCAAAAAATCTAGCAAAATCAGTAATAGTGTGAAATATTTTTACTATTTAAAATAACTGCCTTCTATTTGAATATGTTTTAAAACATAATTTATGCCTGTGATCAAAAGCAACATTTTCAGCATCGTTAATCTAGTCTTCAGTCACATGATCCTTCAGAAATCATTCTAATATGTTGATTTGCTGTTCACATTTTAGTATTATTATCATAATAATAAAAATAATAAAACTTAAAATGGCATTATTGGAAATAAATGGCATTTTAAAATACATTTAAACAGTACATGTTAAATTTTTGCTGTACTTTGGATCAAATAAATGTACTTTTGACTGGTAGTGTAGTTCTGGTTATCTATTTAGCCGGAGTTACAACACGCACTTCCGATATTTATGCTAAAATGTATAAATTTAACTACAGCTATTGCATAATTTACATGTATCTATGCCAACTCTGGTTTCTGCCAAAGTACCACAGTTACCACAGATGCTGTTTCTTTAACAGAACTGAATAAATACAGAGAGCTTTAGATGCTACAGTAAATTATGTCCCAGACATTTTTGATTATTCAACATGATTTATTCTTTTTTTTTTTTTTCACTCAATGACTTATTCAGGATTAGTTTATTCATACCCAGAGGAGACAGGGTAAATGAGAAGAGAAACATCTTTTCACAGAACTGTACAAATTTAAACCCTTCGGTTTATTCATTTCTAAACAAACGGCCTACATGACAGCAGTTGGCCAACACTTATCAAAAGCTCCTGTGGTTTACACCAAAACTTCAGGTACAAGAAAAGAGAAAAGGTCACTCAGTAAGAAGTCACAAAAGAAGCTAAAACAAAAGAAAGAGAATTGAAAGCGTATTGTTCGGGCGTCCCAAATTAATTGAAAAATAACAACGATATTAGTGATACTTAAGGGTTTAAAGGTTCTACTTGTTAACATGAACACAGAAAAATCTTTCTAAATCTTAGGTAACGTTAATTCCAACATCATTAAAATCATCATTAATATTATTTAAATGACCTGAGCTAATAATGAACAGTAGAATTTGTATTAATATATTAACACAGATATATCACTCATCATTGATGTTAGTTAATGCATTAACTAACAGGAGCATATTGTCAAGTGTAATCTTTATAAACTATGGTACTGTATTTTGATGCAAACTAAAGTAAGCATTGCACATTTAAATACCTATTTAACTTTAGTTATGGACATGAATTTAAAATCGCAAAATAAATGTGAAAACCGAATATCAGAATATGCATTTGCATCTTTTGTTCTCTTTCTGCGCGCTGATTTTGCACTGCAGCACATGTCAAGTCAAGTCAAGTCAGCTTTATTTATATAGCGCTTTTTACAATACAGATTGTGTCAAAGCAACTTTACAATATCAAATGGGAAAGTAATACTACATGATACACCTGATACTACTCACTTCAGTTTATTTTTATACAAATTTTGGTTCATATTTATTGCGACTACAAAGGGAGGCGGTGTATACGCATCTCTTTTGATTTCGTTTTTGTGAATTTTTGCCCTTGTTCTTTGTTTGATTATGCACATATGTCTACGCGTGTACTTCAGTGCATTTGATGTTTTAGGCGTGCATGTGTTATTCCACCCCCACGTCTCTCTGTGTCTCAGCACATATGGGTTGCTTTATGTCCCAGCAGCCACGGCGCTCTCTAAAGGTCACAAACCACTTCCTGAAATGGGGCACTTCCTCTTAGCGGACAAACTTTGCGCTGTGAGTTTACAAGGAGTCTGCAAGCATAGGAGCACGGTTCATAAACACCACATTGTAATTCTGGAGACATCCTTTAAATGGAAAATTAATTGTTTAAAGTACAACTTCGAAAACTCTACTTACAGTGAGAACTGGGTGTTTTTCTATTTTAGCGTTCCATCAAAATGAACTAAATGGTAAAAAAGTAAGTCTGTTTAACTAAATCTATGACAAACTAACCTTGGTAACCCTTTGTACAAATCTGTGCTCTGGAGCTGTGGTTTCATGTATTTGCCTTCTTAGGTAAAAATAACCAAAGGTGATAGACTGACACATAAAAACACAGCAGGAGACAATTTCACTACTGGAAAATATTACTTCTCAGTGATTGCTCTTGATCAGGAGACTTACTAAAGTTCATCTTTTTAAGTAACAATTTGTTCCAGATTATTTTCTTGTTTAAAAACAACATACACACAACCAGTCAAAAGTTTTTGAACAGTAAGGTTTTTTTTAATGTTTTTTAAAGAAGTCTCTTCTGCTCACCAGGCCTGCACTTATTTATTTGATCCTAAGTACAGCAAAAATAAACAAATTTAGAAAAAGTTTTACTATTTAAAATAACTGTTTTCTATTTGAGTATATTTTAAAATGTCATTTATTTCTGTGATCAAAGCTACATATTCAGCATCATCACTCCAGACTTCAGCATCACATGATCATTCAGAAATCATTCTAATATGGTCATATTATTATTATTATTATCAATATGTAAAACAGTTGAGTATTTTTTTCAGCATTCTTTGATGAATAGAAAGATCCAAAGATCAGCATTT
This sequence comes from Cirrhinus molitorella, assembly GCA_033026305.1. Taxonomy (NCBI): domain Eukaryota; kingdom Metazoa; phylum Chordata; class Actinopteri; order Cypriniformes; family Cyprinidae; genus Cirrhinus; species Cirrhinus molitorella. The sequence goes on from CM065119.1 coordinate 48,701,435, forward strand.
ATCTGAAATAAAAAGCTTTTGTAACATATACCATGCAAAAGCTTGGGGAGGGGGGTATTTCTGTTTCAGATAAATGCTGTTCTTCTGAATTTTCTATTCAACAAAGAGACCAGACAAAATTCTGCCCAGCTGTTTTCAACATAATAATAATAATAATAATAATAATAATAAATGTTTTTTGAGAAGCAAATCAGAGTATTAGAATGAATTCTGAAGAATCATGTTACTGTAATGATGCTAAAAAATCAGCTTTGAAAACAGGAATAAATTACATTTTAAATATATTCAAATAGAAAACATTTATTTAAAGAATTAAGAATCTTTGTAAAGAAAGCAAATCAGTAACATTCAGGATTTTTTGATAAATAGAAAGATTCAAAGGTCAAAATTATTTCTGAAATAAAATGATAGAAATTAATTTATTTAACAAGGATGCTTTCAAGCACACTGCAAAAAAAAAAAAAATGCTTTTCTTACTTAGATTTTTTGTCTTGTTTCCAGCCAAATTATCTAAAAATTCTTAAAACAAGAAAAATTAAAAATTATCATCTTGTTTTTAGAAAAAAAATGTTAAAATTAAGTAATTAAGCAAAACAATCTGTTAATGGGGTAAGCAAAATAATCTAGTTTTCTGCTTGAAATAAGATTATTTTGCTTACCCCATTGGGAGATTATTTTGCTTGTTTCAAGCAAAAACTCACTTCATTTTGACTTGTTTTGTCTGAAAACAAGACAATAATTTTTACTCATCTAGAAAACCCTTCTTGATTTAAGAATTTTTAGATATTTTTGCCGGAAACAAGACAAAATCTAAGTAAGAAAAGCATTTTTTGCAGTGCAAGGATTTATTTCAAATAAATGCTGTTCTTCTGAACTTTCTATTCATCAAAGAAACCTGAAAAACAACATAATAATAATAATAATAATACTACATGTTAATACATGACTTCTTTAAAACACATTTACTGTTCAAAAACTTTTGACTGGTAGTGTAAGTCATTCACGTTTGAAAGAACATGAGTAAATTATGTCAGAGTTTTAATTTACCAAATTAAAACTTGCTTTTAATTGATCAAAAGTGATGTTCTTCTGAACTTTTCATTCATCAAAGAAACCTAAAAAAAATTCTACTCAGTTGTTTTCATAATAATAATAATAATAATAATAATAATAAATGTTTTCTGAGCAGTAAATCTGAATATTACAGTGATTTCTGAAGGATTGTGTGACTGAAATGATGCAAAAAAAAACTCAGCTTTGAAATCACAGGAATACATTACATTTTAAAATATATTCAAATAGGAAAAAAGTTTTTTTAAATAGTAAAACTATTTCAAAATGCTACTGTTTTTGCCATACTATGGATCAAATAAATGCATGGTTGGTGAGCACAAGAAACAAGATTAAAAATCTTACTGTTCAAAAACTTTTGACTGGTAGTGTAAGTCGTTCAGGTTTGAAAGAACATGAGTAAATTATGTCAGAGTTTTAAATTTACCAAATTAAAACTTGCTTTTAATTGATCAAAAGTGATGTTCTTCTGAACTTTTCATTCATCAAAGAAACCTGAAAACTTTCTACTCAGTTGTTTTCAACATAATAATAATAATAATAATACATGTTTTTTGAGCAGTAAATCTGAATATTACAGTGATTTCTGAAGAACTGTGTGACTGAAATGATGCAAAAAACTTTGAAATCACAGGAATGCATCACATTTTAAAATATATTCAAATAGGAAAAAAGTTTTTTTTTAATTTTTTAGTAAAAACATTTTAATAACTATTTCAAAATCCTACTGTTTTTGACGTACTTTGGATCAAATAAATGCATGGTTGGTGAGCACAAGAGACTTCTTTATAAAACATTAAAAATCTTACTGTTCAAAAACTTTTGACTGGTAGTGTAAGTCATTCAGGTTTGAAAGAACATGAGTAAATTATGTCACAATAAAAAATTTTTGTGAACTCTCCCTTTATGATGACTACCTTCAGTAAAAACAAGCACATCCTTAAAGAACTGCACTAAAACTTCAATGCAAACAATGTATTTTGTAATGCATCTGGATATGTTTGGACGGTTTGTCGCGAAACGTACTCAGGCTTTTGTAAGAATAAAAGCCAAAGTGTTTATGTGTTCTGGGCTTGGCTATGTGTTGGTGTGCACGTATTTGTATATGACTCATGTGTTCGGGCTGTCCATCACCTGTGGGGTGTGTGGATTTGAATCCGTTCTCATTTTTTGATTCTGTTGCTTTGACTCCTGTCACCTGGTGTGGAGCTCCTAATCATGAATAATGACCTTTCAGTCGCTCAACAAAGCCATCCGTTCTTCATCGTATTCCAGTACATGATGCTGTTTGTCCATTCTCGGATATTCAGTAATAATCTATGACTCAAAGTCTCTTAATGACAACAAAGCCTCTGCTTTGTGTGTGAGGAGTCATCACATGATGAGCTTCTCTCAGAGGAAATATGGGAAGTAGGAAGGCCATGACAGTGCAGTATCTAGAGGCTCGAGCTAAACAGAAAACACTCGGCCCGTTACTGTCCCACCAAAATACTGCAAACAACTGGCAGCTGGATATTTGAAGAAATGGATTCGGCTTTAAAAATACAGTCTCTGATGACATGAGTATTCATGTCTGCTAAAACAGAATGAAGATGTGTGCAATCATACAGAGTTTTTACATGAAGGCTAATATTCGTGACTGTAGAATGGAAAAATCACAAACAAGATCGGTCACATCACGTGTTATTCCTATACAACAGTGAGATTAAATGAAGAGCAAATGGAAAATTCTTCAGAAGTTTTTTGCTTATCAGACATTTATGTATGTGTGTGTGTGTGTGTGTGTGTGTGTGTGTGGGTGTGTGTGGGTGTGTGTTTTAGCTTCAGTGTGAACCTCTTTTATATATCTCAATCTTTATCTATATCTGTATTTATATCTCTCTCTCTCTCGCTTTCTCTCAGTTTCTATATACATTTATACATGCACACGCACATATACTGTTCAAGAAACTGAGTGGTATTAGCAAGGATTGAACTGATCAAAAGTGACAGAAAGAAGATTCAATTAATCATAAATGAGAAGTTAATGTATTAGAAATATCCTGAAAAAAAATCTACAAAAAAATATTGATAATAATAAGAAAAATGTTTTTTAGGCATTATATTAATATGGTTTCGGAAACATGTTAAGGATCATGTGACACTGAAACTGGATTCATGGCTGCTGGAAATTGAAAAAAGTAATTTATTTGATCCAAAGTACAGCAAAAACAGTAAAAAAACAGTATTATTATGATTATCAATATGTAAAACAGTTGAGTAATTTTTTTTCAGCACTCTTTGATAAACAGAAATATCCACAGATCAGCATTTATATGAAATAAGCATTATATTAATATGGTTTCTGAAACATGTTAAGGATCATGTGACAATGAAACTGGATTCATGGCTGCTGAAATATTTTATCCAAAGTACAGCAAAAAATAGTAAAATGAAATATAAAAATTATATAAATATGAAACGTTTTTGAAAATGCACTAGGGCTGCACAATTTGAGACAAAATATTGTGATTATTGAGGTCAATATTGTGATATGCGAGTGCGATTATAATAAATGGTATCATTAGTCAGCTTGATGGGTTTTTAAGGAAATGCACACACAGGTTAGTAATAATGCTGAAATCTCTATTTGTAAAACTAAAAATGGTTTCAAAATAAATCATTATTTACTAAATTAAATAACATTTGCATTAACCCTTAAACCCTTAATTTTTTCAAGTTTGACATCAACTTTCTTAGTATTCCTCAATCTATTCATTATAAACATACTCTCTATAAACTCTTTAAAAAAAATGGATATAAAATTGTTGTTCAAACTCAAACCGATAAATCTTTTTTGTCTTTTGTTAGTGGAAAATCGTCAAACTGTTCTCAGAAAGCATGTGTTCTCAAGTCCACACGCTTATTTATTTAACATTATCGATTGGGATTGCAATACGATTAATCGCGCAGCACTAAAATGCACTATCCAAACTTCTTATAATTCATTAATGAAAACATTTTGTAATATCCATTTCCATGGTAATGCAATATCTGATTTTAAAATGGTTTTCAAAGGATGAATTTTGAGATTTTAAGTTTTAATAAGATATTTAATTTTTTATGATTTCTAAAGCGTGACAGAGAAAAAGGCAACGAAGTCAGTCTTATTTGTGATAAAGGTCAGAACTCCTGTTATGAAGTAGATTTTTGAGGTGCACTCTTGTCAGAAATTAATCTATTACTTTTCCTACATAATTTGTAACACAAAACAGTGATCAAATATCCATTTATGAGTCTTTAGGAGACATTTTCAATATATATGATTAGATTAGGATTTACTTGTAAAATGTTGAAGTAAACTTAGGTGTCCCACAAAGGGGACAGATGACAGGAGAAATTCTTTCACACTCCATAGAATTGGTTTGCATGATTTGTGAGCATTATTCCAAATCTTCTACAGCCATATGATAGTTTTGTCTGAGAAACATAATCTATATTGTTATTTACAAAAATGTTCTAAACCTGAACTAGGTCTCATTGCATGTTCAAGAGAGAAGTAGTGACATTTGGTATGCAAATGATCATCCTTTTCAATGAATCAGTAGATATGTTTCACCAAAAATGTTTGAGAATTTGACTCATTTGCTTCTTTAGTTCAACTCACAGTGATTTCTCGGCACAATTTTCACCAGAGGATCATCATCATCATCATCATACAGGTTTGGAATGACATGAAGTTGAGCAACTAAAGACAAAAAATTCATTTTTAGGTAAACATGATTGTCTATATCTTCAATATCGCCAATATTTAATAGCACCTATATCTACTTCATGAAAGCCTTTGACTGACACACTGACTGAACGTTTTCAAACAAAGCAGCTTTGAATGTTGTCACAACGCTGTGTTCTTTGAACTGAATGTTTCCACCTCAAGAAAGACTCACACTCTCCTTTAAAAGCTCATTGCATACCCTCTTCTCTATACTCCTTCTGCCTTTCTCTAGCGGAAAATTTGTGCAACTCCTGCATCATCAGGCGAAACTGGAAAGAGTCCCTAAGCAGCCGGGACACAGAAACATCAGTGTTTCCACCCAATGTATGAGAGCTGCCCACTCTAAATGACCTTAATACACACACAGCCTGCTGATAAGTTTGGCCTCCACAGACTCACACAAAAAGCCCCAAAAAAGACCAGAGTTTAAAAACATGAATACATTTGGTTTCAACACAATTGTGGCACAAAATAAAAAGGCCTAGCTAGATACAAACCTGCATCATTTTCACAGCAACCTCACAGAAATTAAATTGGTCTAAGGGGTAAGTCCAAATGTTTCATACTGAGATCATACTGAAAATGTGGGATTTTTTTGGAAACAAAAGAAAATGACACATGCAAACTATTTTCTATCCATTACAGATCATTTATAAGCATTACAATTCTATACTATGTTGTCAAAAAAAATAAAAATTAAGTGAATGTAGACAATGCAACATTAAAATACACACATGAAAAATTGACATATTCTAAGATTTGCTTAATATTAAATGCAGAGGTGCTATACATTTGTAATTGCATTTAAAGTTTAGCTTTAACTGAGTGTTAGATTAGAAATGCAAATACAGGGGAAATGAGCATCTGTGTGTATATAAAGAGTTCAGATGCAAAACCATCTAAAAGCCATCTCGGTCAAAAATGAGATACTAAGTGAATGTTCTCGACACGTATTATATGTTTCTCAAATACTTTTACTTCAAACTCGCTAAAAACCCACCCTCAGCCCAATTAAAAGTACCACTAATTACATAGAAACCTATACATCGGAGATTGATAAAAATGCATTTTTAAAGAAAGACATCAGATGGATTTAGGGGCTTTTGCATCTGAACTCTTCATTTATACTTTGTACCCCCACTGTATATAGTTGAAGTCAAAAGTTTACATACACCTTGGTAAATCTGCAAAATTATATATATATATATATATATATATAATTATTTTCAAAATAAAAGGGATCAAATGCATGTTATTGCTTATTTAGTACTGACACGAATGACAGATTTCACCAAAAAGAGGTTTACGCATAGTTCACAAGAGAAAACAATAGTTTCATTTATATAAATAACCCATTCAAAAGTTTACATATACTGTTGTTACGTGAATAATCCACAGCTGTTTTCAGAGAGTTTGTCCTGAACAGTTAAACAGAATTTGTGTGCAGATGAACCTTATGCAACTCATATGCAACTATTACAGAAGGGTTCAAACACGCAATAACGCTTCAGAAGGAAAAATGATGCATATTAAGACCCAGGGGTGCAAACTTTTGCACTAAATTGAAGTTCTGTACATTTGTCTTATTTTAAATGTTATATATAATAAATATTTTTCAATTAGTACTGCCCTTCAGAAGCTATGTACATGTTTCCCAGAAGACAAAATAAGTTACATTTACCCTGATCTTCAAATTTCAAAAGTTTTCACCCCCAGCTCTTAATGCATGTTTTTTCCTTCTGGAGCATCAGTGAGTGTTTGAACCTTCTGTAATAGTTGCATATGAGTCTCTCAGTTGTCCTCAGTGTGAAAAGATGGATCTCAAATCATACAGTCATTGTTGAAAAGGGTTCAAATACACAAAAATGCTGAAAAACCAAAGAATTTGTGGGACTTTTCTGAAGTTTAATTGTTCAGGACAAACAAGGGACTCATGAAAAACCGTCACTAAACAAAAAAACACTGTGTTATTCAGGTAACAACACAGTATTAGGAATCAAGAGTATGTAAACTTTTGAACGGGGTCATTTTTATAAACTCAACTATATGCGGACTACATGCAAACGTCTTTAATATGAAATATCTTGGGTCCATAATAAAGAATAACATGCATTTTGTATGATCCCTCTTATTTTGCTAAAATAATGACCATTTTGCAAATTCTGCAAGGTTTGTTTAAACTTTTGACTTCAACCGTATATGGATGAAATGTTAAAAGATCAAGTTATCACATTCATAAGTGTAGAAATGTAACAGGTTCTAACTAAAGGTCAAACCAGTCACTCAGAGAACCTCAACTTACTCTTAAAGCTCTAAAGAGGGTGAGAGGTGAGGGAAATGTTTTATTGTGCCTCAGTGGTTTAATATAGATGCTGGTGTCTTAACTCATCACTTCATTTCATAAAAACCTCCAGCCCAATGGTCGCACATCACTGGGCACTAAGCATCAACGTCACATCTGAGTCTCTCACCCAGAACAAATATTAAAATAAAGAGCTAGTGCTTGTAAAACAACCCTTAAACCAAGCCTCTTAAAGTGGTAGACTTCAAAGAGCACACTGCAGTGCAATCTATGGCCTGACAGATTTTTCACAAGATGTAAAATACGAAATACTCTCAGTGTTGAGAGTAAAAGTCAAACATCATGTAAAGGTAAAACTAAACTTCTTTCTTTTAAACAAACACAAGAGGCACAGAACAAAAATGCTTTCATAAAACAGCTATCCGTTGAAACATTTCACTTATCTCCCCACTGAAAACAAAGTCTTCCGCCCATCTATCTCAATGACAATTCCAGCTGGTCTACTTATGTCCAGCAAGACCGATGAGGTCTCCTTGGCATGTGTGGCCATGTTTAGGCTATTACGTATCAGAACAGGGAAAGTCTGATGAAAATGTCAAATCTTTGAATTCTCAGTTTGTCCTTTCAAGACCCTTCAGTGCTGTTATATTTGGCCTACTCAAAATAAGCAGTCCCTGTTGACCGAGTTCTGTTCAGAGACAAATTCAGCAATCGTTCTAACTTTATTACCGTTAATACTTCAGAAACTGGCATTTCTTAAGAATGTGGGTTACAATTAGGCAAGGGGACAAACAAGGGGGAAAACTAAACAAACAAGGCATGAATATTATATATAAAAAAAAGGTTTTTATATTATGACCAATTTCGTTTTTGAAATAAATATATACATGCTAATTTCTTCTTCTTCTCTTTTTTGGTCTACAGAAATCAAATCTTTACTTGGCAATATTAATTACAGTTAAGTATTACAGTTTTCCATTTTTATGGATTCCTTTTTTTAGTTTTAATTTTTCTAATGGTTAAATAAAAAATATATATATTAAATCAAAAAACATGTCTGATTAGTTGAAATCATAGCATTAAAAGTTCAATCAAAGCATTAAAAGTTCAACAAAAACTACATTTTTAAAGCCATGTGAAATGTTTTTTTTTTCTCAAATTCAGTTTTCCATTAGCCCTTTAACTGTCACTCCCTTTTTTTTAACATAGACATGAAAATGCACTATCCAAACTCAGTCATTTTTATAATTCGTGAATGAAAACATTATGTAATATGATTTTGATGCACATTTTCCAATTTATTTCTAGTAAATTTCCAATTTTTTTCTAGTAAATATTCCTCAAAAAGAGCATTTTTAGTAGTAGCTGTAGCACTATAATTACATTAAGTTACATTATTACATTAATGAAATGCATATCTGTCATAATTTCTTCAAGTTAAACCAAACTTTTATTTGAGCGGATGCTGTGAGACATTTAACTTTCTGTTTGTATATGATATTATGATAGTTTTATTCAAAATAAATGATAAAATGCTCATGAAGTGTAAACTAAATACCGTGTGTCTGTGCCATTTATTCACACAGGAATGATTTTTTGTGGCTTAATATTCATCTACATCGCATTTTGATTTAAGTGTACTGACCTACTTATGATTTATTGATCCAAAATTCATCAAATTCCATGACATTCTGAATTATACAGTAATTTCAATATTTATGACTGGATTCGGTGATTAGTATTTAACTAAAAAAAAATTCCCTTGATCATGACATCATTTTTAAAACATTTACATTGCAATCTATACACTATTGTGTGATATTTCCCAATATAAAAACAAAACCAATCACTATCTTTTAGGGATGTGATGAGATCCGATGTGTCTCGCGAGATCTGTCTGATCTCACAAGAACATAATAGTATGTGCAATGTTTACATTAGAGCTGCACGATTAATCCTTAAAAGATTGCGATCTCTGTTCAAAGGTCCAACTCAATCTTATTCCTGTCTTTCAATCACATAATGATCATTATTTCTGTGTTACAGACATTTAAATAACAGCAGTACTAGAATAAAAGTTCATAGTTTGGAGATAAACACTTAATGTCTATAATAGCGATCAAAACGAAAGCATCTTAACACCTGCTTGTATTGTAATGTTTATCCTCTTCCACCAGGAGGTGGCGACAACTTCACTTTAAAAACGCATTTATCAATGAATCATTCATTCAGGAGATTCCAATAGTAAATCAAGTCTTTATTAATTAATTTGATTGAATTTTTTTTTTTTTTTAAAAAAAGACTTGAATGTTGAATGCAACGAATGTTGTGTCAGAATCACTAGTAAATTGTCATTTTGTTTAGATTTCTAATCTAATCTTTTTTTCTTCAGAATCATGAGAGAATCCTGTTGTATTTTAATTTATCCAGAATCATGTAGCATAAGTTTACATGTTTATTACTACACATAATTCATTAAAATAGAAGTTTAATTTCATAAAGTACAAGTTGATATCAAAATTCAACTATATTTTTTTGTTTTTCAGTTGAATAAAATACTATTTTTCCCTACACGGCAAAAAACACTTTTCTTACTTAGATTTTTTGTCTTGTTTCCAGCCAAAATATCTAAAATTCTTAAATCAAGAAGGATTTTCTAGATTTTCTAGAAAAAGTTAAAAATTAAGACAGTTTTTGCTTGAAACAAGCAAAATAATCTGCAAATGGGGTCAGAAAAATAATCTAGTTTTCTGCTTGAAATAAGATTATTTTGCTCACCCCATTGGCAGATTATTTTGCTTGTTTTAAACAAAAACTCACTTAATTATGACAATAATTTTTGCTTGTCTAGAAAATCCTTCTTTATTTAAGAATTTGTAGATATTTTGGCTGGAAACAAGACAAAAAAATCTAAGTAAGAAAAGCATTTTTTGCAGTGTATATAATTCATTATTAAAGATTTCTTTTAAAAAAAAAGTTTAAAAATCTCTTCTCGTCTCGTTCTCGTGAACCCAGTCTTGTGTCTTGTCTAATCTCATGGGATAAGTGTCTCGTCACAACTCTACTATCTTTTAATCTATATATCTATATATATATATGTTATGCCAACCACACATATGCATGCTACTTGATATCTAACACTTCAGCAACCTCTTAAAATGTTGTCAGAAGCAGACGGACTAACCATAGAAGGCTAGAAAACTAGCATGCCACTGCTTCCGATGTCAGCAAATGACAAATATTTGGCCAAATGTTTACAATTCACATGTCAAGTGGGACGACCAGCTTAATCCTCTGACCACATACATACATTCACAAACAAGCTCAACCCGAGATTGGATTCATCCACAACACACAATAAAGACATCTCGTTCCATTCGCCTTTGTTCACTCTCCTTGGATTAAACATGAAAGCAACATTTGGCCTGCGCAATCCCAATCTAGACACAAAATCGTAATAACACAGCGGCAAGGAGGATTCAGCACAGATTATGGAAACTGCAGGATTAAGCCCAAGCTAAAAGTAAATACATGAGCGAGGGCCCGAGAAAATGCGTGTGGTTAAAAGAGGCAGAGATGATGTAATTTTGATGAATGAGAATCGAGCTCCTCACTGACAGCAACCTAATGCAGTCTTCATGGTTGGTTGGAGATACCTTACTCCAGCCGTCCTCCTCAATGCAGTACAGTGATGGAAAGCACAGATGTTCAGCTTTGGCAACTTCTAAATCAAGACACTCAGTGTATCGAAAAGAGGTACGGTGCTACATATGGCATGACGTCGCTTTTTGCAAAGAGCTGTATTGCATTAATTGTATTGATCCCTTTCAGAACCAGTTCCATTAAAAAATAATACTGGAGCACAGTGACTTGCATACTGTGCTTTCTTATTCTCACGCCAATAGCATACTGAAACAGAAAAACGCTGTTTCCTGCTTCTCTATTCTCCGGCTCTGCAACGTCTAACACACAACAAGCACAGGACATTTTACAAATAAACCACTGGTTCTTTTTACAATCGCGTATGGATCGCTGGATAGATTAACCTGAACCATGAACCGTTACCTTTACTCTGTGTTTAAAGGTTCATCAGCTGTGTAGACAGCTACTTCTCAAAGTGCAATAAATGTAAGCAGGCCTATGTTATTATTGTTAGCCATGTCATGTAACAGCAACCCATACAACTGCATTTCAAGAAGACTGATGTCTATTTCTCACTTTAAGTGGGTAAATCATTTTAATAATATTTTATAATATTCACTATTAACTACAACTTCTCACTCAATAAATTACTAATTTGCTGCATATTAATAGTTAGTAACGTAGTTGTTAAGTTTAGGTAGTGGATAGGATTAGGGATGTAGAATAAGGCATTAATATGTGCTTAATTAGTAATAATAAATGGCTAATATTCTAGTAATATGCATGCAACTAGTTAAGAGACCTTAAAATAAAGTGTTACCAAAAATTCTAATAAAATAAAAAAAACACTGCATCTTTAAGGCTTTTGTTGTGACTGATGGCAATTATATATGTAAGATATAAATGAACAAGCAAATAAATAAATGCAGCTAGTAACACAAAAGTTCACTTAAGGTCTAGGTGCATTTGTTAACATTGGTTAATTGCAATAGTTAGCATGAAGTAACAATGAAAAATAATTCTAAAGCACATTTTTATTCTATTTGATTTTTTCTTATGCAACTATTGTGATTAGTCCTTTTTATGTAAATCACTTTGAACTACATTTGCTATGAAATGTGCTATGTTTACTCTATATAACTTGTTAATGTATCATTGCTTAGGGATGTAGTGATATTATCAATATTGTGGTATCGAGATAACAAAACTGTCTCGATATCATCGTGGTCACATGACGATATGAAACGACAGGTCTTCCGGCCAAAAAGTATGTTTTTAAAATACATTTAAACTTCTTGTTTTGGGTTATTCTGCTTATCTGTGAAACGAACTAAAACCAAAAGCACAGTATGGCTTTGTTCGTTTTTGCTGCGTGTTTCAAAGTAAAGTGTGCACTTCATTCAGACGATCAGCTCGTGATCCGGTGTTTTCCATGCCTCTGAACGGCTCAGTTCACAGTCAATGGAGTGAACTCGTTTATTGCATACGCAATATCAGTTTAGCGCGCGTTTGGGAACGCAATGGCCACCGGTTATGCTTTATTTTCACTAAATTAGTGGTTTTTCACTTTTCACTGATGTTGGAGTTTTCCGTCAAAATAAAAGCTTAGCAAAACAAGGTGCATTATGAATTGCTGACAGCTAGTGGTTTAAATGGGTTAAACGTCACTGCAGTCCAAATTCAAAATATCTCTTTAAGAAAGAAGTGTTGTAATTTCCCTACTGTAGTGTAAAACAAAATAATATACCTATGAAATATTAATTTTAATTTATTTTACAGTGCAATTGTTTTATAATATATGGCTATTACTGCCAGAGGAATAACAATAATGTAAAATAGTTGTTGTTGTTATTATTATTATTATATTCTGAATATGTTGGCTTCCTAAAACACAAGGGTGAATGCAATTTAGACTGAGACAGTATAGCACAAATAAAAAGAGGATTGAGTGCCCTTTAAAGTTTTCTTCTTTCTTTAAAATGTACAAAATTTTCTTTATTTTTTTTTAAATATCACAATAAATATTGTATAATAAATATCAGAACTATTGTGATTACTTTATTATTATGTTAAGTCCTTTTTATGTACATCAATTTGATGTAAATCAAAAAATGTGTATGTTTAATGTGTATAACTTTTTAATGTATATACCATTAGGGATGTTATTAATATTGTGGTATTGCGATAACATTGTGGTCACATGACGATATAAAATGATAGGTCTTCCGGGCAAAAAGTGTGTTCTTAAAATACATTTAAACTACTTATTCTAATATAAAAGGTCTTTGAAGTGGTGTTTTGGGTTATTCTGCTTATCTGTCAAACAAACTAAAACCTAAAGCACAATATCAGCTTGTGATCCAGTGTTTTTCATGCGTCAGAAACGGCTCAGTTCACAGCGAATGCAGTGAACTCGTTTATTGCATATACTGTAAGTTTAGCACACATTTGGGAATGCAATGGCCACCAGTTATGATTTTCACTAAATTTTAGATTTCCACTTTTTATTGATGTTAGAGTTTTCCATCAAAATTAAAGCTTGACTGCCATTTCCGTCAAAATAAAAGCTTAGCTAAATAAGATGCATTATGAATTGCAGAGAGCTAGCAGTTTAAATGGGTAACGTTAATGCAGTCCAAATTCAAATTATCTCTTTAAGAAAGAAGTATTGTAACTTCCCTACTGTAGTGTAAAACAAAAATAATATACCTTTATTTTACAGTGCAACTGTTTTATAATATAAGGCTATTTCCGCCAGAGGAATAACAAAAATGTAAATTTCTGAATATGTTGGCTTCCTAAAACACAAGGGTGAATGCAATTTAGACCGAGACAGTATAGCACAAATAAAAAGAGGTTTGAGTGCCCTTTAAAGCTTTCTTAGTTAAGAACGTGGGTTGAACTTAAAATGAACTTTTTTTAAAATACCACAATAAATATTGCATTGTGGACTTCCTATCGAGATATTATCGTATAGTGAGATTTCTATATGCTTACATCCCTATAGCACCTGAACTAACAATCAACAGCTGCATTTTATTAATTAACGTTAATAAAGATGACTAAACACTGTAACAAATGAACTGCTCATTGTTAGTTACTTTTAGCTAATGTGTTGACTAAGTGCAAAGTGTTACCATATGTTATTTCAAGTTTTGCTTGCTCAGCAATGTTATATAACACTTAGGAGCAGTTATTAGATCGGATGCTCTGCGAAAAGCAATTAAAAGTCACTACATTTATCTCTAAAAAGGGACTGTGAAGTCGTTTCTTACGATTTCCAGCCCGGTGCATGTTCAAGTGCGGTGATGCCAGGAAAATAAGTGTACAAAAAATAAGAGGGAGCAGTTATGGATGTGCTGACACAACGCCAAGGCGATGGCCAGCGGTGATCTGACCTCCCAGCGGTGCCAAGCTCATCCGCTGGAGGAAGCGCTGGTAGCAGGAACATGCCCTGTCTGGACAGATGCAGCCCAGAACATGTAATACGAGTTTATAAGCAGGGCTTTATGAGGCAACAGGAAAACAACTTTATACCCAGTAACCCATTGGCGACTGAGCGCGTTTCGTCATGTTAATCAATAACACATCCAGCCCGACGCCATTACAAAAGCAAGTTGCACTACGCGTTTTAAATATCAGCCTCGTCTCCAAGCGCATTGGCAATGCTCTTGACACATGCGTTTGTGTTCCTAACGTCTCCAGCTGTGATTGCAGCTGCGTGATGCTTGAGATCTGGGAGAGATGAAACTCTGGTACTTACGCCCTGGTTTTAGGGAAGCCCATTGACAGCAAAACATCCAGACTGTTTCCATGTTTGACAGTTCCCGGCCGGTTCTGCCGCTGCATCCGTGGAGCGACTTTGGCATATAGGTCCTCTTTTGCTGCCATGGTTCAGCTTTCCATTTGGCTTCAGAACAGCGATTTGCTTACTTTTGATGCGTCCGAATGGACGGGCTCGACGCGCGCTTAAAACATCGAATCGAGCGCTACAGTATCTGCGTAAAAGGCTGGTTCAAAAACGCCCCATTATTCCCCACAGAAGTCTCGTCGGACGCGCTACAATGTTTCTAAACAAAATGATTTGAGCTTCCTGCTGGAGCGCTCGTGTCATTACAGTTTGAGAAAGGGGTCACCAGTCGGAAGTCAATCTCTTTCGTTCCGCGTATCGACAGCCAGCGCTTGCGCCCTCCGCCACGCGAAGAAATACTTTATATTTGATAGGTGTATAGTTGGAAATATTGTAGCAGGCGCGTCGCGAGCGGAATCTATCAATACTTGTTACATCGTTTCCTCCTAGACATGACTTATTTATGAATGGGGCTTGACTGAAAGCGAAAGCAGCCTATCAGCAGACGCGTCCCGTTTGGCCCCGCCCCTCCCCCCTCGCCCAGTTTGGAAAGATGACGTTGAGCAGATGCGTCCGAATGGCAGGCAGCGCACTTCAGTGGGAAGCATCATCATCGTCATTGACGTTATTTGCTCACACTCAGTAGACCGCTCTTATGTAACCGTGCGCAGGTAGAACGCATCAATTCGAGGAGAAGCAATTATATGTGACCCTGGGCCACAAAACCAGTCTTATTATGCTGCTTTCACCCCATGTCGTAATTACCGTAATTCCGAGATGACAACACGTGACATTTTACCCATAGCTTTTCAGGTTGTTGGACTTGTCGCCAAAGTCACGCGGTGCAGCTGTCACTGGTCCAAGAGCATTCCGAATTTACAAATTGTAACTACGAGTTCGGGAGCACGTGAGGGCTTGGGCGTTGCCATAGAAACACATAATTCAAGAGTACAATGTCACATGTTGTCATCTCGGAATTATGACGTGGATGCAGCATTAAGTAGCACAGATATATTTGTATCAGTCCTATATTTACAATTTTTTGTAAAGACTTGAAACGCTATTTTGATACCGTCTCTTTTTCCAGCAATGTCAAAGCCTTAAAAGTATAATATTTATGCCTTTTTATAAAGTGTAACTGACTCTTGAATGTATTTTTTATTTTTTTTCTCCTTCCAGTGTATTTTATTTTGTTACATCTATCCCTGGCTCATTGTGGTTTCTTTTTCTCTTTATCTCTAGAGCTTTATATATTGCATATCTGTTGTTGAGATGTTTTTGTATTGCTACCTTTTATATGCAATAATATATATATATATATATATTTGTAGCAGTATTAATATTTGTATCAGAATTTCCTATAACTGTAATACTTATAACAGATCAATAAAAGCCCTTTTCCAGAAGGATGTTGTTTCGAAACCAAATGCAATAGCATACTGGAATCAGTTTGTGAGTGATGCTGATTGGAAAAAAGTCTGGCTTCTGCCCAATCGCTATCTCTTAACAAACAAGGTTAAAGAGATTTCTTTTAAACCCCTTCACATAATATACCCTGCTAAACTTTATTTAACTAAATTTTAAAAAGATTTCGATGTAGGATGTAGCTTTTGCAAACAGAAGCCTGAGACAACTGTTAATTTATTTTTATGTGTCTTTTTTTTTTTTTGGCAAATGTACTTGATTTTATTGCTGACAATGTTGACAAAAATGTTACTTTACAGTGGAAAGATGTTCCTTTAGGCTTAATCGAAAACTTTAGAGGAAAACAGACCCACACTTTTTTAATTAATTTCATTATTTTAATGGCCAAATTTCATATCCATAAATGTACATTTACAAAAAATCCATGTTTTATAGTATTTAAAAAAGAAATGAAGAATTATATTGAGTCCATATTGCCCTCAAAGAAACAAAAAGCTGTGCAAATTGTGCAAGGTTGTGCATTATTTAATGTATTCCTATGATACTGTTTATATCTCCCCCTAGCATTTGAAATTGTTTTGTATTTGTTGAAATTGAAATGTAGTGAATGTTTTGACATTGTTCAATAAAAAAAATTCAAATAAACAATATTTGTATCAGTATCCAAAAATACATTGTATGGGTGAAAAAAACAAATAAAAATTAAACCAAGTAGTAA
This sequence comes from Cirrhinus molitorella, assembly GCA_033026305.1. Classification (NCBI taxonomy): domain Eukaryota; kingdom Metazoa; phylum Chordata; class Actinopteri; order Cypriniformes; family Cyprinidae; genus Cirrhinus; species Cirrhinus molitorella. The sequence goes on from CM065119.1 coordinate 48,718,197, forward strand.
TTTTGAGTTTTGAGTGGCTTAAAGTTGCAACTAATTTGTCTTCTCAATTTTCAAAAAATTATATTATTTTTGGTTTAATATTGAAAGATGTGCAAACTCAATTTTTACTAAATAATATTTTCATTTTAGGCTAATTTTATATTCATAAATGTAAGTGCCTTAAAACAAAGCCAAAAGGAATTTTGGTTTTATAGTAAATCTGCAAAAAATGTTAAAATGTAAAACTGGTAGAAGTTTAGTTTACTGAAGAAATTGTGTAACATTTTTTTTTTTTTTTTTAGTTGTGCTCTGTTCTTTAGGATATTCGTATGATTTTATATTGCCTTTTTGTATTTTGTGTTTTATTGAAATAATAATAATAATAATAATAATAAAAAAAAGTAGTAATTTTGAGTTTTGGCTGACCAAAGAGTAGAAAGCCTATCTGAAATAAATAAGATTTGCTGACACTTGTGGCACTGAAATTACCAGTGAAAAGTTACTTTTGAAAGTAATGCATTACAATATTGTGCTACTCCCTTAAAAAGTAACTAAGTACATTACTTTTACATTACTTTTTAAAACTGGGCAGGGCTTGTTTGTTTGTTTTTAATTTAAAAAAGTTATATTTTTGGCACAAAAAAGCCCTTTCACAAAAAAAAAGTGAAATGAATAAGTCTCAGGCTGAAGGGAAAATAAATTCACATCTGCAGCTAAATACAGAAGAAAAAAAGTTTAACACACTTCAGTGATTAAAAAAACAACAACATAAATGTTTATCTAATGTATTATTCAGATTTTATATATGTAGTTTTATAAATTGTCAAAGATTTAGTTTTGTAATCTGTGCAGCACTTTGGTCAACCTTTGGTTGTTTTTAAATGTGCTTTATAAATAAATCAATAATAAATGAATGAATGAATGAATGGATCTATATGGGGTTCCATTTGTGCCAAAAATTAGTTGACTGCTTTGTACTATACAATTGTCTTGTCCTGTTTTCTTGTTTTTAATGTTATCTTATTCTGTCGCCATTACTTTCATCTTTTTCTGTCTTTCTTAATGTCAGGACTTAGGCTGCATGTCCATCAAAGCGTTTTTTCCAAAGGCTGGCGTATTTTTTCAATTGTTCTCAATGGGAGTGCCACGATTTTTAAAAAAAGAGCTGAGCGTCTTTTCACGCTGAGCATTCGGGTGTTTTTTCTTGCTGTTTCTCGAGAGCTGAAGAATGTTTCACTTTGAGTAAAATGTTGCATGCATCACTGTCACATTCTAGTCGGCTAACCAATCAAAATGGAGGAGAGGCGGGACTAATACCATCCATCCTGCTTGTACCACGACTGAACAACATTGAAGAAGTTAATATTGCTTGTTTCCGAGTGTTTATGTCTTTAACAGATTAATGAATTGTCAGACTGCCACAATATTGTCATAATGCTTGGAGAAACATTTAATTCATTATGCATTTGCCATATACTTCAGCGGATATTCTGTATCATAGCAACCACAGCATCTCAATGGAAAAAAACCCGCAGTGCTCACAGCTGGGCATTTTCAGTGTGCTAACAATGCTTTGTTGTTATTGTTTTGTTCTGTCATCTTTACTGTGGTCATTTTGTTGTTCTTTATGTGGGTCTAAATGTGCCAAGAATGAGTCGACTGCTTTGTACTATTCATTTGTCTTTGTCTACAGTCATTTGCATACTTGTTCATGTAAATCAGTATAAGTTGACATGCATGTTGTCTGTTGATGTTGATACAGTAATGGAGATATTGGCAAAATAAAAACTTTTGGTGAATTACTGTAATTTTTTTTCTAAACCTATTTGTGCACTGTACATATACAGTGTTGGGGAAAGTTACTTTCAAAAGTAATGCATTACAATATTGCATTACTCCCTAAAAAAAGTAACTAATTTTGTTACTTTTATGGAAAGTAATGCATTACATTACTTTTGCATTACTTTTAAATCTGGGCAGGGCTTGCTTGTTTGTTTTTTTAATATAAAAATGTTTGATTCTTAGCAAATGTAAAAGCCCTTTCACACCAAAATGAAATGAAGTGAATAACGCTAAGGGAGAATTAAATTGACGTCTGTACAGTAGAACTGTATGAAAAAAAAGTTCAACCCTCTTCAGCAATGGAAAAAAAAGCACAAATGTTAGTTAAAGTAAGTTTTGCTTATTAGTACACTGCAAAAAATGCTTTTCTTAGATTTGTTGTCTAAAAATTCTTAAAATCAAGTCTTTTTGTTTTGTTTTTTTTTTGCTTGAAACAAGCAAAATAATCTTGTTTTCTGTTTGAAATAAGATTATTATTTTTATTTATTTTTTTTGCTTACCCCATTGGCAGATTATTTTTGCTTGTTCTTAGCAAAAACTCACTTAATTTTGACTTGTTTTTTCTGAAAACAAGAAAATAATTATTTACTTGTCTAGAAAATCCTTCTTGATGTAAGAATTTTCTGATATTTTGGCTGGAAACAAGACAAAAAATGCAAGTAAGGCAAGTATTTTTGCAGTGTACGGTTGAATTGCATCAATAAAGGTCAGCAGCAAAGTCATTGGTTAATAAAATGGGATTAAATACATAAAGGAAACAAAAAGCAACTCAGATATTTTCTTGGAAATGAAAAAGTAATGCATTACTTTACTAGCTGCTAGCTGCATTACTCACAACACTGCATATACAGTAAAGGAGATATTGTAGAAGTAAATCTTATTACTAAAAACATACTACAACATTTGAAACAACAACAACAAAAAAAACTTTAGCCCCTTTTTTCATGAAAATATTTGTGTACTGTACAGAAAGTAAGGGATAATTGGAAGTATTGTCTAAGGTGAGATATTGGCAAAATATATTTAGTCAGTTTGCCCAGTAGGGAAATATCAAATCTAAAACTAACTTTACCACGCTTAAAGATATCAGAACAAGACAACATTAGGATGACAGTAAGGTCAACAATAAGGATGACAGTAAAAACAGAGATAAAAGACGGCAGGATGACAGATTAAGACAATGTCAACCGACAACATGCACATGAACATATACTGATTTACCTGAACAAGCAGGCAATGACTGCAGAGAAAGACAAATGTATAGGACATAGCAGTTGATTCATTTTTGGCACAAATATAACCCCATATATCTAGAGTAATTTTTGCTTTTTAGTGCGGTTGAATTGGATCATTGAAGGTCAGCAGCAATTATTGCAGGTTTGCGTCATATTCTGAGTTGCATTCCACTGTTTTTATTAATTTAATTTAATAAAACACTGAATCATGCATGTAATGAATTAATGGATGTTTTTGGATTTATTCTAGAACTACAATAACATCTTCCTCCTGATTTCTCTCAACATGGAGACTGGAGTGTCAGATCTCAAATATAAATGTAAATTTTCAAGTAATGCGTTACTTAGCTAGTTACTTGGAAAAAAAGTAATCTGATTGCGTAACTCGCTTTACTAATGTGTCACCCCCAACACAGGAAATTACACGCCTCAAATTTAAATACCTAAATCCTTTCTTGAAGAAAAATCAGCATATTAAAATCATCAATACAATCAAAACAATTTATTTTATTTGATGTTGCAGACATCCTGTTGCGCCTCACAGATCTATGACAATTTCAATCAATTCCAACAGTGTTCAAAGCTGTGCAAAATGTTGTTGTTGTCCTACACTGCCTCCTAGTGGACATTTAGATCAGCTCAGAGTATTTAGACACATTTAGTAATTTAGTAACTAATGTGACACAAATGCACTCATTCCTAATGTGAAACAAAAGTGATATTTCCCAGAATCAGAGTCATTGTTCATCTGAGACAACCACAAATAACAGCGCTTAATTTAACATTCACAAGTGGTTTTCTGCATGAAAGACAGATGTCAACATCTTATATAGACGTCATATTCGGCAAATTTCATTTATTAGAAGAATGGGACCACACATTAAAATTTCAATCAAACAAAAGAAAAAAATATTTTTGTCATTTGTTCCCAGATGAATGAGGTCAATGAAGCATGATTTAAAATCATTATAAATCCACTTAAAAGACAGAAAGATCTATTTACATTCAATAAAGTATAAAACACATAAAACACACAAGGTACACTATCATAAAAATGAAAAGTGAAGTAAACAAACATATCCATGACTACAATGTACAGCAAATGTTTATATAAAGCCGACGGGACATTTTTTCCTGAACGGGGAACTTTAAAAGTACCTTCTCTTCCCCAAAAAGTTTCTCTCTTATAGTGCAGGGTCATGTAAAAATAGCATCGGACCTCTCAGTCCATACATAACTGAACAACTGCTTATAATCAGAGCTAATTCTATTAAACCCTTTGGGCTTGTGTTCCACTTACAGATGAATCATAGCTTAATAAATTACATCTCTATTCATTTCTACAAAACAAAGACACAGGATTTAGATTCCTAAAACTAAGTCTGTAATTTTACACGTTTACAATGGTTGCTTTAAAGCTTTTGTACATTTCTATGGTGAACTAGTGTGGAAAGCTGGGCAGGGAGGCACATCTCGTCTCATACACACTGATCATGATTTGCATGAACTTTAATAGAAAAAAAATTGATCTAGGCACAGAATCTTGACATTTTATCCACAGTAGCACAGACTACACAACAAAAGATGATTTCTGTCTGAACTCTCCCTGAAAAAGAGAGACAAAACGGTTGTAGAAAAGGTCGCAATTAGCAAAGGACATTCAAAAATAACTACTGGAAAGAGATTTCCTGATTAATATTATTTACACAACTGAGCAAAATGTGTTGTACTTACATCCCCATCATCAATATCATCTGTCCTTGGCTGCGTGTAAACAGCTTGCTGTTTCGGCTTGCTGCAAGAGATCATTTATATATACATTTACTGCATTTGAAAACACTTTTAGCAGAATCATATCATATATGTCAGATATGAGATTGTACATCCCATAGATAAGAAAATAAAAACGTACCTCACTGTCTTTTCTGTGGAGGAAAAAACAAAACAGGAAAATAAGTCAAATCACTTTGAATCTCTAATAACTGTAGTTAACAAACACACTTAATCAATGAAAACTTACTTGGGAGATAGCCCTTCTTCTTTGCAAACCAGAGACCGAAGAGGAGCAATCCCACTGCCAGCAAAGCCACAATAACTCCAGCAACAATGCCACCAACATTCAGATCCTCTAAATAAAGAAAAACAACAAAATGAAGCCATTCAAGACATCTGTTAGAGAAGCAAATGCCAAAAAGATCAAAAATCAATCATACTTGGTTGTCTCTCTTTATAAGGTCATCATAAAAGTCCAAATGTTTTGAATAAACTGAGAATTTTAAAGAGTGGACTTGAGGCTTGTTTACACCAAGAATAAGAAGTCTTAAGATAATTACATCAGCATTTACACAAACATACAATAATGATTTTATTATAACCATGCGCTGCGGTTTTGTCTTCTGATGCTTTAAATGCTTAAACGCTTTAAAGTCAAATGGATTCTTATTGGATGCAAGTGATCTTATTGTTTCTCAGCTGAAAATTAAAAATATCTGAAAGTGATTTCAACAATGTTGCTCATCTGTGTCATTATTGCAGGGTTCCCACTCTAAGCCAAATTCCCTGACTTTTAATGACTAAAAAGCTGAATTACCATGACCTATAATGAACGGATCCATCCACTTGCAAGCTTTATTTACTTGTTTACAGACATTTTTAGTACAAAACTATGGAAGCCCGTTTCTGCCACTAAATAAAAAAAAGATAAAGATAAAACTCACAATTCTGACTTTTTTTCTTTGTTTTGAGTTTGTATCCTGCAATTTTGACTTTTTTTTCCTCAGAATTGTAACATAATAACAGAAAAATACTGATATGTTCACATAATTGTGAGTTCATATCACACAATTCTGCCTTAACTCTTAATTGCGAGTTTATATCACGCAATTCTGACTTTATAACTCGCAATTGCGACTTCTCACAATTCTGACTTTTTTTTCGCAACTGCTAGTTCATATCTCACAATTCAAAGAAACAAAAGTCAGAATTGCGAGTTTGTATCACGCTATTGTGAGAAAAGAAGTCAGAATTGTGAGATAAGTCGCAATAACCTTCTTTTTATTTTTTATTTAGAGCCGGAAACAGGCTTTTTCTGTAATATTTCTACAGAAATTAATTTGTTTATAACAATCTGAAGGATTTTTGTAAGGGTTTGGGGTTTGTAAGGATTTGTAATCAAGTTCATCATTCAGGTTCTTTATTTCTGCACATTTAGTTTTTGCTTTTCTATGATCTACTTTTCATAGCCAGTCTTTGAAGTGGTCATTTTGCAGCCAAAGCTCTTGAAATTAATTTTTTTTTCTGGCATGTTTGCCTTCGTTATCTAAGCTGGTGACTGCATTTGACTTCAGTGATTGCCAGGTGACGTGCGGGAAGGGAATAAAATGGCACTGAAAAATAGCCTAACCATAAAAATAGGCAAATAAATAAATAAAAACGGTACAGAAAAGTTCAGTCTGATAAATAGAAACTAAAATTTAAAGCAACAAACAAAAATCCCTTTCAATGACTGGAATAGACCTTTTAAAATTCCATGATATTCCAGAAATTCCATGACCCGTGGGAACCCTGTTATTGTGATCACTGTAGAGAATTAGAAAGATTATTAAAACTTTATAGTTACAGTTATATACACTGTGTAGCGTCTGGACCAATCAGACATACAGTTATTTGTTACATTTAACAAATAATCTCTAAAACCAGTGAGCCAGCGAAATGTGGAGTTCTGGTTTCAACCCCCCCAGAGCAAATAACACTCAGTCGCCGTAGCAACCACTGATAACCTCAGTTTACGATGCCAAAGTATGCAGACTCTGCAACTTTTACTTACTTCTCCCCCTAGGAAAGACATTATGCTCATAGAAATGGACTCTTCCCTATTTATTCACAGACAAATCTTTCTGTGAATGAACACACATAGCCTATCACTATGCCATATCACTATGTATATTATGACTGTTCAGGTATTTTGTCTTTTGTTTTTTGTAACTGTTTTATGCATATTTTATGGTAGATTACTATGTAGTATAAGCGTGTTTGGTCTCATCTTTTGATTATGGGGACGAGGATGGGGGACAAAAGATGGTATGAATCCATCTTTTGATTATGTAAAAGATGGTGTGTATTAGATGTTAATACCTGTGCAACATTTTAGTGTTCTAAGAATCCTTAGTATTTTTGGCCTTGATTTACACATGCAAAATGCCATGCCTTTTGATCACAAGACTCAAACCTACAACACTGGAGTTTGTTTTCACTCATCCCTGGAGCTCATCATCATGGAAATGTCCTCAACCAGACATTCCTTTCTCTACATCTTCATCTCTGGATTGTGGCCTACGCAACCGCTGCGTCCCACAATGCCAGCAAACCCCATTTCACACAAAGCCATGTGCTCACCCAGGAGGGAGGACTCTCCTGAGCACAAAAACTCAAGGACAACCACGGAGTTTCAAGAAATTGCAACTCCAGCCATCAACTGGAACCATCTGGACCTGTTTCAAAGTCTTCTCGAGACCCTCGTCCCACAGCCAGGTCAAATGCAAGTATAATACCTTGTACCAGACAGAGGTCTGATGTAAGCTATCGTATACTGTGCTTTGAACTAGAAACTGATGGTTTTTAGAGATGGTTAACTCTGACAAACCCCTCTCCCTCTTTCCATACCCATCAATCCCCTTTTAGCCTTACCATGTATGCCTGATGTGTGTATGTATATGTGTTGTTTAGATTAGTTATGTGTTAGCCTGTAGTTAATAAAGTTCTTGTGCACAAATTACATGAGCTTCTGATTCTGCATTGCAAAATGTCACTTTACGATTTCCGATCAAAGCTACATGCTCTAATGCATTAGTATTTAACAAAGTTAACGGGTCGAACGGGTCAATTGATTGTAATGTGAATTCTGTTTCATTAAGATAATTCTTCGGAATTATCCAAATATTATAATTCATTATAACGAGTTATGATTAATTATTAATATTTCCCCTTTGAGCTAATTCACGACAACTGCCCTCCAAAAGTTTGGAAACACCCTAGAAAAGTGGGGTTTTGGACAATACTGGCATGAATCTTTTTTAATTTGTGATAATTTTGCACTGAGAAGGGACAACACAATCTACAAAAACATTTTATTACATAAACAGTTTATAGAAAAAAAAATTACATTTTCGATTAATCAAAATATCCAGCATTAGCAGCTCTGCATAATCTGCGTCTCTGAGCTGTCAAATGTTGACTTGATATATTACTCCAAGCCTCCTGAAGGATTGCCCAAAGATGATTCACACTGGTTGGACTGCTACGGACATTACGGTCCAGTTCCTCCCATAGTAGCTCAATTGGGTTGAGGTCGGGTGATTGGGGAGGCTATTGCATGACAGACATGATGGTCTTTAATGATCATGTCAAGTTACTTTAATGTATTTGCACCAAAAAATGATAAGGATTTATGCTGATATTGTGCAAAACCACAACCTCTTTTTTCACAGGCGTGTTTCTAAACTTTTGGAGGGCAGTGTATATAGCTATAGTTTTCATCCTTGGCATAAACACAGGATAAATTTTAAAAAACAATTTACAGCTTTAAGACCTCTGAGATCCTGCAAAAATAAAATGAATACTGTATAAGCAGGGTAGGGCACTATTTACTTAGCTGCAAAATTACTGTAAAAAGCATGATTTACAGTTCAAATACAGGTTGACAAAAACAAAAGAGTTTTATAAAACTGCATGGCTCAAAAGTGTATATTATTTTAAAACATATAAATATATCTTACTGCGTTAATTGTTCACATTTTCAGAAGGCATTATTAGCTTTGCTCAAACGCTTTTAGGCATTACAGACAAGATGAAATAAAAATGCCATCAACACTTTTCTATGGAATCCATCCATATCTTGATTCTTGTTTTCCCCCAAATTAAGACCTCTTGAAATTATGAATAAGACTTTTATTTAAGGAATAAAAGACATTTTATGGCCTTAAATTTGTTACAACTAAATGCAAGTCTTTTTAAAGACCCACGTAAATCCTGGAACCGGCCTTTATATTAGCACTCTACTATCCTAGAACGTATTTCCAAAAAAAAAGAAAAGAACTTGAGACCAAACCTAAAGCACCAAGAATTATTCTTGGAGTTTCATGTGTGCTGCCAGACAGACATCTACTGTATGCAACTTAGAGGTGGGTGATAGGACCAAAATCTTAATTTTATATTACGGTAACAGTATATATAATTAAAAAATATATATACACATCATATGGAGACCAATATGACAAAAAACTAATACTAGCTTAAAGACAAGTAAACAGTCAGCAATTAAAAAAGAATTAGAAACTCATTACAAGCAATAGGACAAAAAAAAACTGAGAAAAAGTAATGCTACATACATTATATAAAGTAATAAAATGTATAAAAACATTACTGCTGTCACTTTAAGAGCTGCCAGGATCCAACATACTGTTACACACACGTTTTTTCTTTCGAAAGACCTACATTACTGAGGATATTTGCAAAGATGGGCATTTTGGCTATGTTCACACTCAATTTTTTTGTATAGCTGTTCCCATTGTTGTTTTAAATGTGGCCAGTATCAGATTTACAGTGTGAGCAGATCATGGTTCTTAACTGGCCCGCATGCACAAAAGTACGTTACAAACAGGGTTTCCAAGTTTTCACAACAAAATCCCCCAATTGCTTCTCGAAACTAGCTCAAAACTAGCCCAAACAGGGAGGAAATAAAGTTATTTGCGTGCATACTGTGAAATGAGTTCTCTTTCACTGCATATTGCGTTTTAATGGCCTAAAATCCATTTGATTTTAAACCGTGGTGCTTAAAACTACACCGTCAAAAATGCAAAATGCATATTTTCCAGTTTACAAAACATTGAGTCTCAAATACTAAAAAATGCTATTTTCTTACTACTTAAAACCCCTTGTCAGACCAACAAAATTACCCCAAATGTTGTCCCGACTAGTTGTCTGAACAAAAAACGTCATACTGTTGAAATGTTAAGGCTTTGTGAGTTTCCAGCATGCATTGCAGCATGAATAAATTAAGAAGCTACTCCTATAGTATTATTGTTTTCCTGTTTGCTGACTTAAACTTTTTGATGCGGTCTTGACATTATTGCTAGTTATTTGTTGTACTGTGATGTAAAGAGCTCATCTTTTTAACATCTGTCGACTGCCAGGTTCTTGAGGTTTGTGTGTCTAGTTGAGGCCTAGAGTATGTTCCACCGCTTACATTTATTTGCTGGATATCTAAGTCTTGTAAGATGTTTAACAAGCAAAGGCACAACAAGAAGTTGTCTACTTTTTAGGCTAAGTTATCCATTAAGGTTTCTATAGCAATTCACTGATTGTCATTTGTACATAAACTAAATGGATACATAATAAAATGAATTAGCTCAACAACAGTAATTGTTTCAGTTGCTGTAACAAGAAATGTTCTATTAGCAAAATAAGACAATTAACATTGCATTAACAAACAAATTTGCATTGGCTAAACAAAGTATTTTTACTGAGAAAAACTAAAAAAAACTATTGTTGAGAGAACTCAAAATTCGTACTGCATCAAGTTGCCTTATTTTTCTACGTTTTCTCAATTATTTATTTTTTACAGTGTAGTGCACTGAATTTTCAGCCACTGAAAATTTTTGGTTTTCGGTCGATGAGAAAAAAAAATTGGCTAAATAGCTTTTTTTTTTTTTTTTCAAATATGGTAGCAAATTTTAAGAACTGCACAAAACATGGGTATTCCTCTGAATAAACTTCTGTAAACAGTTCTGTTCTGAGTACTGTTATTATTTGGAAGCAATGACAATATTACTTACCAGGGAAAAACATTTTCCATTTGAAAATTCCACACTTTGCCAGATTCAAATTTCCAGACTTCTCTGTAGATTTTACAGACGATATTTCATAGTGAAATTGTGGTCATTGGCCATTTTGTTCACACACTCAACAAGCACTTTTTACAATGCTCCACACTTCAAAAACATGTTGTAAATTGAAACGGTCAATGCCCTTCACAGAACGCTCTTCTTTCTTACATTTTATATTTAAGAAAACAGAATATGGGCAATATTCTAGAAAACACAAACATTTTTCCATACTCCTTTTTCATGTTTCCACACAAAACAAACCCCATAGTGCATAAGAACCCTGACTTACGGACTTCCATGCGCACTGCATCTCCACGCTGAGGGGCACCTTCTCCATTACTGGCCTCACAGAAATATGAACCGGTATCCAGCTTAGACACACTCGGGAACTCCTGAGCACACGAAGAAAAACAATACCAAATTAAAGACAAGTGCAAAGTGACATTTAAATTCTAGAAATATATAGTATACTGAATATCTGAAGAAAGCGTTTGTCATTTTATGTGAATATATTATGGAAGCTGTTTCCACCACGGAATAAAAAAAAATGAATACATTTAATTGTGAATTAGGGCTGCATGGTTATGGCAAAACTTGAACTTGTTATTGCGATTATTAATTTGGATTGTCACAATTGACATTGATGTTTTAAATAGCTTTATACCATTGTTTGAAGCAACTGCATGCCATATTTTATATAAAAAATAAAAACAATATGTGAGTAACGCATTACAAGTAACGCAAGTTACCTAATAATATTACTTTTTTCAAGTAACTAATAAAGTAACGCATTACTTTTTAATTTCCAAGAAAATATCCGAGTTACTTTTTGTGTCCTTTATGTATTTAATCCCATTTTATTAACCAAAAATCTAAGTAAGAAAAGCATTTTTTGCAATGTACTAATAGGCAAAACTTGCTTTACATTTGTGCTTTTTTTCCTCATTGCTGAAGAGTGTTGAACTTCCTTTTCCTTCAGTTCTACTGTACAGGCGTGAATTTAATTTTCCTTTAGCCTTAGCCTTATTCACTTCATTTCATTTTGGTGTGAAAGGGCTTTTACATTAGCTAAGAATTTAACTGTTTTATATTAAAATCAAACAAGCAAGCCCTGCCCAGATTTAAAAAGTAACGCAAAAGTAATGCAAAAGTAATGCAAAAGTAATTTAATGCATTACTCTCCATAAAAAGTAACTAAGTAACGTAATTAGTTAATTTTTTAGGAATTAGGAGTAACGCAATATTGTAATGCATTACTTTTAAAAGTAACTTTCCCGAACACTGCTTGTGACCAGTCGATGGGAAAAGTTCTCTTAAAATGCATAAAAAGTTCTGAATAATTTGTTATAAATAATTATTTTTGGCATTTTGATGTGCAATATCCTGCATATTTATTAGTCTAGTCAAGATTCTTCCCTCACAGCATGACATGCACTAAACATGCCTCTTAAACATGCAGAATAATGTACTATTTTTGTAATCGTGGCATCCGTAACCGTGATTAGAAATTTGATTAATTGTGCAGCCCTATTGTGAAAGTAATTTTCTCAGAACTGAGAGTTTACATTTCTTCCTTCCGACTTTTTTCCTCGCATTTCCGTTGCAAGATATAACTTTGCAATTCCGAAAAAAGTTAATTACAAGATGCTAAATCACAGCTTCAAGCTTATAACTCACAATTCCAACTTTATATATTTTATTTGCAAGTTTACGTCAGAATTATGAGAAAAAAAAACTGAATTGAGAGATATAAACTATATATGATCTATTTTCTAGTATTATATGAACACTCACCAGGTTACCATTGAAAACGTTCATCTTGTAGGTGAGGTTCTTAAAACTGGGGAACTTGCTTGGATCCTCAGGGAGGGGAGTGCCTTCTTTGTACCACTTATAAGTGGATGGAGGAGAGCCATCTACGTCGTAACAGGTCAGGCGGACATTACTTCCTGTTGTGACTGATGTGGGAATTCTGGAGATGGGTTTGGAAGGAGGCACTGTAGTGGAATGAAGTTACAGTGGGAATTACAAGGCTGTTTTGTGTGCAATGCATTGTTAAATATAAACAACACCAACCCCACCGACTTCCATATCATGTATAATATCTTCAAAATGCCTTGTGTTCCACAGACAAAATAAATGCATACAGGTTTGAAATGCCTAGGGTTGTGATGTACTATGACATATACAGTTGAAGACAAAATTATTAGCCCCCCTGTAAAATGTGACTTTTTTTTTTTAGAATATTTCCCCAAGTTTTCACAGTATTTCCTATTATTTTTTTCTTCTAGAAAAAGTCTGATTTCTTAAAGCTGCTTGAATAAAAGAATTAAAAAAATAAATAAATAACTAAACCGCTAAGGTCAATATTATTAACCCCTTAAGAAATTATTAGTTTGATTAGCTATAGAACAAACCACTGTTGTCCAATGACTTGCCAAATTAACCTAATTAAGCCTTTAAATTGCTCTTTAAGCTGAGGATTAGTATCTTGCAAAACAACTAGTAAAATAATATGCACTGTCATCATGGCAAAGACAAAAAGAAATTAGTTTGGACTTGAGAGAAAGAATTGTTAATGCTCGTAAAGAAGGAGAACGATACACATGTTTATCAAAGCATTTTCAAGTGTCAAGAACTGCAGTGAGATGCATTATCAAGAAGTTTAAAGAGACCAACACAGTGGAGAACAAGACGGGCAGAGGCTCCTGCCAAAGATTTCAAAAACTTTGGAAAGAAAACTAGTGAGAGGTTTCTAAAGACCCAAGAACAACTGCCCAGACACTAGTGAATGACCTAGACAAGTCTCGAATTGATGTCTCAATGAAGAGCCCTGCACAGGAATGAACTGCGAGGTTGTCGACCAAGAAAGACTCCATTTCTGAAGAAGAGACACCTCCAAGCTAGAATGAAGTTTGCTAAGGACAACCTTCGGGAATGTGATGCAGACTGGAAACATGTCCTTTGGTCAGATGAGATAAAACTAGAGCTTTTTGGCATAGAGATGTTGCCTATGTTTGGAGAAAGACGGGAACAGCGTTCCCACAGTGAAACATGGTGGTGGGAGTATAATGCTGTGGGGATGTTTCAGTGCGTTTGGAACTGGGAATCTCATCAGGGTTGAAGGAAACATGAAAAAGGAAGACTCTTAAGAAGATTTTGAAATAAGAAGAAAACTTGGTTTGGGTTGACATTTTGTCTTCCAGCATGATAACGACCCAAAGCATACCTCACTTCTGGAGAAGATATACCTCCAAATGAGCAAAGTGAGTGTAGTTGACTGGCCTGCACAAAGCCCAGACTTAATCCAATAGAAAGTCTGTGGGGCACACTAAAGTCCAGAGTTTGTGCCAGAAGACCAACAAATCTGGAGGAGCTTGAGAGATTTGCTGAGGAAGAATGGGCTTGAAAATTGTTGAGAACTACAGCAAACGACTAAAGGCTGTTATCAAGCAAAAGGGAGACACTACTGACTATCAACATCAGAGGGCTAATCATTTTGACCAGTAGACTTTTTAAAATTCTTGGTTATACATTTATTTCTATTTGTATTACAAACCCTAAAAGCTTCCTGAATAAAGTATTGTGTTTAAAAATGCTGTGTTGATAAAATCATCTTTCTGTTAAACAAAACTGGGGAGTTCTTTGAAAAATAATGACATTTTTTATAAGGGGCTAATAATTTTGTCTTCAGCTGTATATCAGTGACAGTGCTCAGGTAGTAAGTTTTCATCTATATAATACTATATCATTTACCAAGGACTGTGACTTTGATACTATTCTCGCCATATCCTACAAGGCCAGACACCTCACAATCATAGTCTCCAGTGTCTGCTCGTGTCAGCTTATTAAATCTCAGTCCTCCGTCATACACAGTGATACGACCTTCATATTTAGCTGCAGAAAGAAAAAAAAGAGCCTAGTTAAGGAAACATATTGCACAATGCTATATCTTCAACCATTCAACGAACAAAATGCTACTGCAAGTTTATAACAATAAACTGGAAGACAACAGTAAAGATTTGTACATACCAGTCGGCTTGTTATCAAAAAAGATTAATGTTTGAGAGCCCTTGAGATCCTTAAACTTCCATTCCACTCTGGGTGATGATCCAAAGTCAGCGGTGTAGCTACACTTCAAGTCAACTCCTGAAAAAAATAAGTAATACTTTGTGCGCAAGTGTTTTTCACATCAAAAACTGAATGCTTAAATCAGGATCAACCAAAAAAGTAACAAAACTCTAACGCCTCACAAATTACAATTCAAAACCTATTGCATGATATTTTCTTCATTATTTATATCTGGCTGCTCATGGACACATAGAAACAGCTATAACTGAAAGACAAAAACAGAAAGATCAAAATGAAACTTACCCTCATTCTCTTTCACTTTTACTGCAGGACTAACAGTAACATCAAATGCGGCATAAAGGCCTGTAAACAGAAAGACAGGGATTTGATCCTTAAATGACATCAATAAAAAGTCATTCTTAACATGATATTTAACACATTATTAATTGCATTACGTGATTTTCAGACATCATCTTCATCTGAGCCGACCGCTTATTTTTCTATTCAGTATTTTAGATATTTTAGCATTTGAGGAAACCTATTACATCTTCAATCATATTAAAAACAAACACATGACTTCATTGTAGGTTCACACACACTCCAAGTAATCTTCTAATGTGTTCTATAGACCCATTGGATAAATGCGGGGTTGTTTCAACCCAACTTTGGGTCAAATATGGACTAATCCAACTTTTGGGTTAAATATTTAATTGATAAATTTAACCCAACAGTTAGGTTAGTCCATATACCAAAGTTAGGCTCAAACAACAACCCAGTATTTTTTTTTTAAACTGTATTTGTTTCAGATTGGTATCAAATGTGACCCTGGAGCACAAAACCAGCCTTAAGTCGCTGGGGTATATTTGTAGCAATAGTCAAAAATACATTGCATGGGTCAAAATTATCGATTTTTCTTTTGTGCCAAAAATCATTAGGATATTAAGTAAAGATCATGTTCCATGAAGATATTTTGTAAATTTCCTATCGTAAATGTATCAAAACCTAATTTTTGATAAGTAATATGCATTGCTAAGAACTTCATTTGGACAAATTTAAAGGTGATTTTCTCAATATTTAGATTCCAGATTTTTAAATAGTTGTATCTTGGCAAAATATTGTCCTAACCTAACAAACCACACATGGAGGGAAAGCTTATTTATCCGGCTTTCAGATGATGTATAAATCTCAATTTAGAAAAATTGACCCTTATGACTGTTTTTGTGGTCCAGGATCACAAATGTGTTTTAGACCAAAATCTATCTTTTCAAATAATAACAACATTTAAAGAAATACATTTGTGTTTTCAAAATGCATTTTTAAATAACTCAGTAAAACCATGCATGTTTGCACTTTGCTGGCTTACCAAGACCAAACTGGAAAACAATTCTAGGTCTATTTCAAAATAAGCACGTTGTTCCAATTCAAAAAGTCATAAGACCTGCTACAAAAATCACTGTGTCGCTGGCAAACATGTCAGTGTAAAATGTGTGAGGCTCTGTCAAAAGGCTGACCCAGTTTTTTTTTCCACCACAGAAAATGTAGACATGCAACAGATGAAGGCCAGAAAATAACGTTAAGACAGTTACAACTGCTTTTTAAAATGCTATTCTTAAAGAACAGAATGCATTACTATAGCATATGAATTCACATCCATTCATAAACATTTGTTGCTCTAACAATACCTTCAATCATCGTTATTAAGTTTGCCAGGCTATCTGCCGTTCCGAAACCGTTTTTCCCATGTGAACTTGTGGGTAAATGGTATAAACAAACACAATGCTCAAATACTCTGAATTCATGAAGACACAGTTTCTCTTGTCTGCTCAACAGGATGTTGTTGTGTGTGTGTACCTGGTATTTATCACAATATGGGGACCATGTGATTTTTCTTTTATGCCAAAAATCATTAGGATGTTAAATAAAGATCATGTTCCATGAAGACATTTAGTAAATTTCCTACTGTAAATATGTCAAAACTTAATTTTTGATTAGTAATATGCATTGCTAAGAACTTCATTTGGACAACTTTAAAGGAGATTTTCTCAGTATTTTTTTATTTTTTTGCACCCTCAGATTGCAGATTTACAAATAGTATCTCAGCTAAAATTTTGTCATATCAATGGAAAGCTTATTTATTCAGCTTTCAGAAAATGTATAACTCCCAATTTTGAAAAAATTACCCTTATGACTGGTTTTGTGGTCCAGGGTCACAAATGTCCCCACAAGGACAGTAAAACTAGTACATTTTGACCTTGTGGGGACATTTGTGAGCTCCCCATTAGGAAAAAGGCTCATAAATCATACAGAATGTTTTTTTTTTTTTTTTAAGTAAAAGTAAAGTATGCACAGTCTCCTGTAATGGCTAGGTTTAAGTGTAGGGCGATAGAAATATGGTTTGTACATGATAAAAACCATTACGCCTATGGAATGTCCCCATAAAACATGGAAACACAACGTGTGTGAACACGCCCGCAGTTGACCATCCACAATTAGACGTGTCAGCGTTGGCTATAATAAATATAATCATATCCAATAATGAAAAATATAAACTTTTACGTTGCTCAAATACTGTGGCTTTACTGTTAATTGCTTTTATTTTAAAATAGATACAAATGTGGCTAACCGCACACTGATCCACTCAAGACAAAGTCTTCAAAGCATCTTTTTTTATTATTATTATTTAAATTGCATCGTGCAAAAAAGTGCAACTGACTGGTTTTTAACTCACATGCACTTTGCACTTTTTTTGCACCATGCAATTTTTATAAATAATAAAAAAAAGGACTTTTTGTCTTGAGTATCTTCAAGTATCTCATTGGCTCTACGCACCTGCGGTAAAACGACTTATTTTTTTCCTACTCGGAGCGCTACAATTTCTTCAAATTGCTTTCATTTTGGTCATGCACTCTGGTTTGCGTTTCAGCTGTCACAATTTCCTGGTTGTTGAGCTCGGGTTTCGGCTGGGGGAAGGGCGAGGTTGAAATACAGGTTCTCCAGGTGATACCGACGAGCCGTGAAAGGCCTTCTTTCATATTTAAACACAATTCAACGAGATTTAAAATGCCACTTCTATTCGCCCTAAACACAAACCTAAGTCACATACTGTAAATAGGCACCGTAACCAAGCAGATAAACTAAATTATTGTACGCATGAATCGTTATCGAATCATATTTCAAACTGACTCGGTTCACTGATTCACTTGAAATCAAACGGTTCGGCATTCGGAAGCACTATTCATGTCAACAAGAATCGAATCCAAATAACGATTCGTTAAGGAATTGTTTAAATAAGGCCACATTTAAGAATATAAAGTATAATGTTTTCTCTTCCTGCACATTGAATGCACACTGAATGAACTCTAAATTAAACGCTAAATAGGCTATGCATTTTTTTAACTGAATAAAAGTGAGAAAACACTGCTTAAAAGTTTCTTATATTAAACATTATATTAAAATTTTAAATCAAATGGTTTACAAAAACAACGGGACGCAATAAAAATGAAATGTAGGCTAAATAAACAACATCCAAACACTGAAAACATGGACTCCTACCTGTGACTGAGACAGAGAGGCACACAAGGACGAAGGTCAGCATATCCACTTTGAAATGCTACAAAGTCTTCCGAAATATTCCTCTTCTTCTTCTTCTTTTTCTTTTTCTTTAAAAAAAAACCCACCTGGTTTTATATTACGCTACTAGAGTTTTTAGGAAGCTGTGTATTTGCCGGGCCCTCGCAAAGCTGAGTCAAGATATGCTAAAAGGTTGAAACTAAACGCCCTTCCGACTGATACTCTGTATTTACCTGAGCCGAAGGCGATTGGTTGCATACATAATGACACCCCCGCTCCGTGACGTCATCAAAGTAAACGCAGGTTCAAGGAAGACAGGCTACTTCTCAGAACAAATCCTGTTTGGGAGTTCAAACCGTGTCTGGTAGTTCCTTATTGAGAATTCTATAGTATGCATACTTTAGTAATTAACCCACATGATAAGATAAGCGGGGACAAATCTGTGAGTGGAGAGTTACAGCTGGGTCTTGTCAAATAAGTGTAAACAGTGTTCCCATGGATCATGGGATTTCTGGAATATCATGGAATTTTAAAAGGTCTATTCCAGACATTGAAAGTTAGGGAATTTTATATATAGCCTAATTTTTTTTTTTGTCCAAGTCGTGGATTTTCGTCGTTTTAAATTTTAGTTTCCATTTATCAAAATGAAAAATTTTCTATAGGGGAGAGTGGGGTAAGATGAGCCATTTTTTACTTATGTGATCCTCAAGATAAAGGAAAATGAGGCAGTGTCTAAAGTAATTTCAGGATGCTTCCTATCATTTTAAATAATCAGAATGTATCTATGACAAAGGGTTCTAAAATTATGGCTTCTTATAAAAAAAAGCGTTCCTGTGGGTCAACTTACTCCTAACCTGGGGTAAATTGAGCCACAGGAACACTTTTTTTTAATAAGAACAAGTCAGTGAGTAAGATGACCCATCTGACCGAATCTGATTCAAACCCATGTGAAATTTTTAAAGACAATTTATCTCTTTTAAAAACTTAATAATCAAATTTCATTTTATAAACAGTCATATTTCTTATCTTAAGATAAAGATAAAACCAATCAAATCTTTAATTGTTTGCATTCCTGAAACAATACGTAGAACACCAAAGATTTAACCTTCCCTAAAACAGACTAAACTTAGATAAAAACTTAATTAGAATGAAAGAATAAATGTCGCTGAAACTAATAAACATTTTTGTCAAAAGATTCTTGGCGTGGCAGCTTTTTTGCAATATCCAACAGACCATTAGGGACTATAGGAGGAAAGATATATTTGATTATAATGTGATGAAAAGCATCTTCTGGTTTTCAGAGAAGGACACTGTCCCTATCAAATAAACTACAAATAATATATAAATATATGATAAACTAATATCACATTAAAATACCAGTTTACACTTCAGAGCCTTATGGTGGGGTGCAAGTTAAAGTGTTGGCTCAACTTACCCCACAGCATTTGGCTCACTTTGCCCCATAGCTGGCATTTTGGAAATAATATTTATCTAAATGATTTGCATGGTTTATATATTGCTAAATCAGATGTATCAGAAATATTTTTAGACCTGGATAAATTTGTTTTGATGTAACAGCCATTACATCTGTTATGCAAAAACTTTACTTTGACAAGCCAAAAACATTTTTTTTAAGTAAACAGGTGCCTTCCACTCCTCCAATGTGTTTCTCCTTTTCACAGTCTGGCAGAAATTATGTGTGATTCCAAAATACATGCTCACATGACCGTAAAAGTGTCAACTTACCTACTGGCTCAACTTACCCCATGCTCCTCTACCATATTTTTTTATTGCGTCGTTTTGCATGTTTTTGCTGTGTATGATCAAGAGTTATGCCAGGAAAATGTAGATTTCAAGAGCTTTGGCCACAAAATGACCACTTTGGAAGTTAAAAGTAGACGACAGAAAAGCAAAAACTAAAATGTAAAGAAATAAAAAGACAAGAAATTGACAAACAAAAAATCCTTTAGAGCATTTAATGCCTGAATTAAGTGTTGTAGAAATAGTACAGAAAAATATCTTAATGCAAAAAAAAGTAGTGTAGCTGTTTAACTTAACTGTTTTGTACTAAAAATGCCTGTGAACAAGTCAATAAAGCTTGCAAATGGATAGATTTAAAATAACGTACAACAGCGAGCTGTTTTTCAGTTCATTATACACTCTTAAGAAAAATGGTTCTATATAGTACCAGAAAAGGGTTCTTTGGCTTGTAACAATAGCAGAACCCTTTTTGGTGCTAAATAGAACCCTTTTTTATAGGGTTCCATAAAGAACCATGCTATATAGAACTTTATAAATATAAACTTTATTATAAATAACCTTTTCAATGCTAGTTTATTTTCATTAATATTAGTATATTTATGTAATTATTAATATTATTTGAATATACTATGTATTAATTAACTGTTTTATTGCTTTTTACTCTTCTGTCTGGTATTTCAGTATCTTGTAGTGTATATACAACAACAACATGTGTCAGTTAGGTACTTTTTATTTTTTAATGACATGAATTGGTAGCAAAAAATGACAGCACTATAACAACAAGAAAACATTAATAGATGCCTTTCACATTGAACATAAATGCTTAAAGAAGTAAAAATAGAATCAAAATAGTGAAATGAAGACCAGGTTCCAGTGAAATACTGTATTTTCATAATCCTCTATGATGCCTGCAAGTTCATCATTATGTGTTTTGATGTGACTGAGTGGCAGTTTCTCTCTGCAGATGTCGAGGTTGTAGGATGTGACAGCATCTGAAATACACAATTGAGTTTAGATTTACAGTGTGGATACAATATGGATCTGTTACTTACGTAGTGAAGAGGACTGTCAGAGCTACTCACACTTAGGCTACACATGATTTAAAAAGAAGAGAAAATAACATATTTGTTTGGAAACCAATACAATTTTAAATGTAATTTTGTATTTAAAAGTAAGAATGAAATCATTTACCTGTTGAGAGTGTGTTGACAGTCTGTAGTTGGATCTCTCAGCTCCAGAAACTCACTAATAAGGTGCTTTGACAGTTACAGATTTGAAAATCAAAAGGGCGGGAATAAAGAACCCTAACTCTAACTCTAAGAACCATTTCAGCATTAAAAGGGTTCTTCAGGATGCTATGGTTCTAAATAGAACTCTTACTACATGGAAAGAACCATCTTTTTTTAGAGTGTAGGTCATGGGAATTAAACTCTTTAGTCAGTGAAAGTTAGGAAAATGTCAGGGAATTTGACATTTGGCTTAGAGTGGGAACCCTGTGTAAAATCATTTAATATTTAAAAGCTTTGTTGAAATTGCATCCAATATGGCATATACATCCAATTAAAGGTCTCATTTTGACTCAGACAAATACAAATTAGTGTCATAAACCATGGAGTTTTATAAAACTGATCTTGCATCAGTGTTTAGCTGAGAACAATTCAGCTGGAATTCTTAAAGAACAGGAAATATGCTAAGAATGAGATTATCTTGATTTCAAAGGAACAGGAAGATAAGAAGTTGTCAGTAGAATGGTGCTGGAAAATGAAAATGAAAGAATTTTTTTTTTCTTGTGACTTTTTTTTACAGACCCCTGATAGCACACATACATCTCTGAGATGTCTATTTGACGTCTGCATTTACATCTGCAAGACGTAGTTTGCTCATCTCCAGTGCGTCTATTGGAAGTTTCCTATCAGATGTCAAATAGACGTCTATTAGATGTCTTTAAGATGTTTATGATTTGAAATGCATGGAAAACTGACATCTTACAGATGTCTGCCAGACTTTTGCACACAGCAGATGCTTTCCAGATCAAGAGATCTTTAACAGATCTTGCAGACTATCTGGGACACTTACATAAAAGCTACACAAAAATGTCATGCTTAGCTGTGAAGCCAAAAACAGGACACCAGTAGCACACTTCGCCCCGACTCACCACAGTATTTAAATGTGGTTTAGTATTTCTGGTAGGGGTGGGTAGAGATAGCATCGAATCAGCTGTGTGGAAACTGGTTACCATAGTACCAGCAGTTGCGGGTGTGATAGTATCAACATGTTAGCGTTGGACTTCAGATGTTTTTTTTCTTCATAGGTTTTTAACTACAAAATGGACGTGTTATCTACTTTACAATAATTGCATATTAGGAGCATCCATTTCAGCAGCTTATAGGCTAAAAAAAGTTAGGACACACCCTTTTCATTTAATGTTGCTCACCAAGGCTGCATTTATTTGATCAGAAATACAGAAAAAAAACAGTAATATTGCAAAATGTTATTACAATATAAAATAATGGTTTTTGTTTTAATATACTTTACAATATAATTTATTCCTGTGATGCAAAGCTGATTTTCCTCAGCTGTTACTCCAGTCTTAAGTGTCACATGATCCTTCAGAAATCATTCTAATATGCTGATTTATTATTAGCATTATCAATGTTTTAAACAGTTGTGCTGACAAATATTTTTTTGCAACCTGTGATTCTTTGATGAATAAGTTAAAAAGAACAGCATTTATTCAAAATATAAATCTTTTCTAACAATGTAAATCTATGCTATCACTTTTTATTAATTGAACACATCCTTGGTGAATAAAAGTATTCATTTCTTTCAAAAAAAAAAAAAAAAGAAAGAATAAAAATGTACTGACCCCGAACTTTTGAAAAGTAGTAGAACGGTATATTGTTAGAAAAATTAAATAAGTGCTGTTCTTTTTTTAACCTTTTATTGATCAAAAAATCCTGAAAAAAGTATCACAGGTTCCAAAAAAATACTGTTTCCAGCACTGATAATAAATATAAATCAGCATATTAAAATGATTTCTGAAGGATCATGTGACACTGAAGACTGGAGTAATGATTCTGGAAACTCAACTTTAATTACAGATATAAATTAAAATTTAATGTATATTAATATAGAAAAACATTGATTCACATCATAATAATATTTCACAATATTACATTTTTTTTCTGTATTTTTAATCAAGTGAAAACAGCCTTGATAAGCGTAAGTGGTGAACCAAAATTATTAGAACACTAGTATTTTTTACCAGCTAAAAAAATGTTTTAAGTTCAGTTATTTCTATCTTTTGCTGTAGTGTGTCAGTTGGAAATATCAGGTTACATTTTGCAATAATTGTAATGATCCAATGAGATTATTGTTTGAAACACAGAAATCTGATCTAATCATCATCCAGTCTGTCTGACATGACATGAAGAAACAGAGACAGACTACATCCAGAAGAACATCTCCAAGATGCTTCAAGAGACCTATTTGCAAAGCTACAGTACTGTTGAAAGTTTTAGGCACTTGTGTAGATCAACATTTGGTGTGACCATCCTTCGCATTTCCGCATAGTTTTTCAGACTTTGCAGGCAGGTCTCTTGAAGCATCTTGGAGACATTGCAACAGTTCTTCTGGATTAATTCTGTCTCAGTTTGTTCTGTTTCTTCATGTCATTCCAGACAGACTGGATGGAGCACTAGCTGTTCTCAGACCGCTTGTGCAAACAAAAATTGCATTGGATTATTATAATTAATGACAAAACAAATGTTTGGAAATGTAAGCTGATATCTCCTACTGACACACTACAGCAAAATATAGAAATAACTGACTTAAAACCATTTTTTAGCTGGTGAAAATATTAGAGATCTGTATATGTGGCACCACAAATATGAGTGTATTCATGGATATTGTAGGTTGTCTTTAAAATAAAATATGCAACAATTTGTTCACTGACGCTTCTGACTTTCTTTACTTGTTGAAAATGATAGGCTAATATAGAAAGGGAGCACATTACTTCTGTACTGCCACTCTGAGTCAATTTTTTCAGCTCAAAATATCAGTTCACTGAACCATTGATGTAGTCCATCATGTGTTATAGGAGGAACTCTCCCCTTAGCTTATTGTTAGTTATATGCCATCGAAACAAAACAGCTTCAGGTGTTCAAGAATAATAGTTTCTGTCTTACTTCCTCTTCCCTCGTGTAAATGTGTGTTTAATATGTTTGATTTTCCAATGACATCTAACCATTTTGGAATGAGCTTTGTTTTTGGCCTGAGGAGGAAGTTACCATTTGTGACGTTTACGGAGCTATTTATCATAGAATATAACCCTGATTTAACCTGGAATATTCCTTTAATAATGTCCTACTTCAGAGCTGAGTTCAGCTTGGAGTGAGAATTCCCAGGAATTCCTCAGGAAGATTTTTTGTACATTTTAGTTACATTCATCGGCCTGGTGCACTTTGAGAGTACTAAATTAAGAGCTCCAATACAGGTTCAGTGTGCAAACTAAATGAGGAAAAAAAAAAAAAAACAGTAAATTGACTTGTTCTTGAGGTTTAAAGGGGACTTAGTCGTCTTTTTAGTTGTGATATAGTGTCTCAGTTTAGATTACACTCACACTGGTAAATTTGGAAACCAAACATATTAGAATATACTGATATTAAGGATTTTATATTATTATTCCTATAACAGTAATATTGGAAAACAATTCTGTAAAATAAATGAAAACGAGTATTTCACAAGTATATTATTTTATCTTACTCTACAGTAGGGAAATTACAACACTTTAGTCCTAATTTCTACTTGCAAGCAGTGCCTAAAACGTTTTGCTACATCTGCTAAAATTTACCAGCCATAAATATTTCTTCCTGCCATGAAACTCTTTTAGCAGTTGCTGCTACTAAAACAAAACATATTTAATAAAAAATGATAATAATAAATTGAAAATGAGAACCAAACACTGCATTTTAATCATGATACAAACAAAGATGCCACACATTTTCATTTTAATTAGATTTTAGCATTTCAACATTTAAAGAAAAACAATGTTCTGAACCTCAAACCTGCATAAAACAAAAACAGCAGGCTGAATTTCATGAATTGCACAAAACAACGTTAAAGACCATTTATGTTATTTTTTTAAATAAACGCCGGTTTGTCTGACATCTGTACATTATGTCTGTGTTTTTATCATAAATTGATGTAAAATAACTGCTTACCACAACAACAATAGCAATGTACAGTGAAATAATTGCTAGATTTAGTCATTACACTTTTATAAATAATTGCAACTGCATTTTTTTAATATTTGACAGCAAAATCCAAATATCTCTCAATTAATCTATTAGTCTGCATTGCATGAACATCTGTTCTGAGAAATTATATTTTTCACCCATTCGAAAATTAATTCTTCATTCATGAGGGATTTATCACTCCAGAAACTTCGCTGCTTGTTTTAAGAATTTAGATCTTCTTAACCAGTATATTTCATCATTGCCAGACACCTTGAAGCCATAATCCCTAGTGTCTGCTTGCATCACCTTGGAAAACCCCAGTGCACCATTACACACTGATATCAAATTCACATTGAGCTGAAGTAAGCAAAAAGACACTCACAATTAAATAATCACGTGGAATATGAATAACTGCTTTACATACAGCATGCATGTTGTTTATATATCAAACAATCCAAAGTTAATGCTGCTGAGAAGTTACAATGATAAACTTCAAGCCAACAGCATTATTAACAACACTATAGTTTTAAAAACAAAAAACGCAATTTGTTGAGTCAGCTTAAAATAATTTGTTACCCTGCTTCAGTCAACTCAAATATGTTCAAGTTGAAATGTTAAGTTGTACTAAGTAACAGCTTAGATATTCGAGTTGACTAAACTAAAATATTGTTTGTTAAACTTAACAGCTGTGTTTGTTATCGGCTGCCTTAAAATTTTAAGTTGAATCAACTCAAATATCTTAGTAAAATGTAACATTTCAAGTTGACTAAACTTTTTCCAAGTTGACTGAACTTCAAATTTTAAGGCGAGACACTGCAGGGGAATAGGGTAAAAAAATAACTAACATTTATCACTTTACTTACCCATTTGATTGATTACATTGATAATTGCAAACTTTTTTTATTACAAGTTTTCTAAAATGTTAGGTTTAAATATGCAAATGAGGCATTATTTAATGAAATATGCACTCATTTG
The DNA here is from genome assembly GCA_033026305.1 of Cirrhinus molitorella. Taxonomy (NCBI): domain Eukaryota; kingdom Metazoa; phylum Chordata; class Actinopteri; order Cypriniformes; family Cyprinidae; genus Cirrhinus; species Cirrhinus molitorella. Next base: position 48,744,750 of record CM065119.1, read on the forward strand.
CATACATTTCTAGAAAAAAAATCTAAACACTGGATGAAGTCTGTTTCAAAATGCTTGTTTATTTTTATTTATTTATTTATTTTTGCCATATTAGAGTCAAATGTTTTTACAGAGGGGATTTGGGGGGTCATTTTGTCACTTCATAATTCAGTAAATACTTAGACAGAAAATTATCATTTTATTTTTTACATTTTTTTCGGGGAATAAAATGTTGTATATAATCAAGCACATTATATATGAACAAATCCCTCTGTAAAAACCTTCAGGATATAGACAGGAACGCAAATGTAACGTTTGGTGTGTGTAAATGCTACTGAAGTGGAGATTTATGTCTCAGTGTAGGAGAAAAAAACTCATTTTGAGAAAATGGCCTTTAAAAATACATATTGTAATTGAAATCTATTGACACAAATAGATAAAGTGCTATAAAAGAAACACTTAACAGTGTCTTTTAAATGTTTTCTTTCCACTAATCTGAAAAAACACTTAATGAAAAAACAAAAATTCTCAATTTGAGAAGTGCATGAAAAAAAACAACAACTGCATTTTTGCCTGCAGTGTCTCCCCTTAAGGCAGCCAGGTAACAAATTAATTTAAGTTAACTCAACAAATTGATGTTTACAGTGCAGTTGGGACATGCTAAAAATGCTAGACGATTTGTTACCCTGCTGCCTTAAAAATTAAAGTTCAGTCAACTCAAATAAGTTTATTCAAGTTGAAATGTTAAGCTGTACTGACAACTTAGATATTCAAGTTGACTAAACTAAAATATTGTTTGTTAACAGCTGTGTTTGTTACTCAGCTGCCTTACAATTTAATGTTAAATCAACTCAAATTGGTAAAATGTAACATTTCAAGTTGACTAAACATTTTTCGAGTTGACTCAACTTAAAATTTTAAGGCAGCCAGGTAACAAATCATTTTAAGTTGACTCAACAAATAGTTTTTTTACAGTGGACATGCTAGATGATTCTAGTTAATCACTTACAGTATATACAATTAAATTAGTGAACTTAAAAACATCTGAAATCATGATATAAAGTCTTGGATTTAGAGCAGCAAAGTTTTTGCAGCTCCAGTGATTTCTAACTGTAGTTTTTGTATCTCTAGTGTTATGTTTCACCTCTTGCGACATGAATGCATCATACTGTTTTTTTCTAGCATGTGGTCCACGAAGATCTTCCTTGAGACATTCTGGGTCTCCATGCTCAAGCTGCCCCTTGGCTAGATGGTGAAGACAGCAATCTATATAACATGAACATATTGTGACATGCCATATAGAAGTGATCAAGGTGAGATGTGCCAAAGGCATTTATAAAACAATTTCAGCATCCTTCTTATTGAGAGGAGATTGAATAGGGGAGTACATACTGTAAACATTCATTTTATTTCAGCAATTTTGTCAAGGAAGAAGTGTTCAAATAATGAATTTAAATAGTCACAACTAAATAATCATGTGGAATATGAATACTTCACATATAGTATGCAAGTTGTTTACAAATCAAACACGAGTCAATGCTGCTGAAAAGCCGTAAAGACAACATGATAACAACAGTAGAGTTTAAATCCATACCAGTTTTAAGGCATGCCAAATCAAATGGTTTTGTAAACATAATGGTTGTGCGACATAATCTGTGCTTGCATCGTTCTACACCATACACGGCAAAAAATGCTTTTCTTATTTAGATTTTTAGTCTTGTTTCCAGCCAAAATATCTAAACATTATTAGATCAAGAAGGATTTTCTAGGCAAGTAAAATTATTGTCTAGTTTTCAGAAAAAAGAACTTAAAATTGAGTGAGTTTTTGCTTGAAACAAGCAAAATAATCTGCTTGAAAGAAGATTATTTTGCTTACCTCACTGGCAAATTATTTTGCTTGTTTTAAGCAAAAACCCACTTCATTTTGTCTTCTTTTTTTCTGAAAACAAGACAAAAAAATTGGACTTGTCTAGAAAATCCTTCTTGATTTAAGAATTTTTAGATATTTTGGCTGGAAACAAGACAAAAATCTAAGTAAGAAAGGCATTTTTTGCAGTGTATGGCAAAGGTAGGAAATTCAAACATTTTTTGTCATTTTCATTTCTAGATACAGCCTCCATTTTCCAAATACTCAAATGTAAATGCTTTAAGGTGAAGTCTTGCACTTTCAGACCCGAAGGAAGGCCAAGTGCTTGAAGAACCAGCTTCTGAATTCACAGGCAGGAGAAGAAAATAGATCTAGATTTTATGACCGACAAATGATTGTAAAAAACAATATCTGACCGACCGAGAAAACTGAAGCAACAGCTAGTTTGAACATGTTATACATATATATGTGACCCTGGACCACAAAACCAGTCTTACGTTGCTGGGGTATATTTGTAGCAATAGCCAAAAATACATTGTGTGGGTCAAAATTATCAAAAAATTTTAATGCCAAAAATAATTTATTCTAATGATTTTTGGCATTAAAATTTTTTGATAATTAATTAAGTAAAAATCATGTTCCATTAGTAAATTTTGTACCGTAAATGTTTCAAAACTTAATTTTAGATAAGTAATATGCATTGCTAAGAACTTCATCTGGACAACTTTAAAGGCAATTTTCTCAGTATTTTGATTTTTTTGCACCCTCAGATTGCAGATTTTCAAATAGTTGTATCTCGACCAAATACTGTCCGATTCTAACAAATCATACATAAATGGAAAGCTTATTTATTCAACTTTCAGATTATATATAAATCTCAATTTTGAAAAATTTACACTTATGACTGGTTTTGTGGTCCAGGGTCACAAATGCGAAATACAGTTGAAAAATACTGAACATAGTACTAAAAATGCTAGAGCACAGATTCTTGTTCACTTTTAGTAGATACAAGTAAATTTGTGAAATTAAAAACAAGAAATAAAGTCTTGGATTCAGAGCAGCGATGCTGAATGGTATTTAAGGTTCTTGTCTGAGTTTCTGCAGCTCCAACTTTAACTTGGTTATTTCTAATTCTAGTTTTTGTATCTCTAGTTTTAGTTTGACCTCTTGCAACATATATACACCATACTGTTTTTCCAGCATGTGGTTCATGCTGATCTTGCTCGGGACATTCAGGGTCTCCATGCTTGAGCTGCTCCTCATAGTTGATGCTTGGCTGGTGTCCTCATCATCTATATAACAAAAACACAAAAGTAGCTGTTAGAAAGAGATTAAAAACACATAGTTTATTGTAATTTTGTAATCAAAACAAGTAGAGGTGGGGGGCTTAAGTCATATGACTTGACTTAAGTCAGACTTAAGTCACACATTTTAGGATTGAGACTTGCTTGACAAATATTCATAAAAGACTTGGCTTGACTTTGACTTGATGTTCATGACTTGAAAAAACTTGTCTTTTGTTTAGTAAATATCTGTTTGTTTTCTCACATACATACCCATAAAGGCCATAAAGGTGATGTTTGTTTAAAGAAGGCCATTTGGTGGCATAGAAACCATTATACTTAAATTGTTTAATATTTTTCATGGTCTTCTGCAATGTTTGAGGCATATTGAAACAGCTCTACCTAAATACTTTTTATGCTTTGATGTAGGGGTCTGCGATAATATCGTAATTGTTATTTTAACGATATGCGATTTGACATTATCGAGTATATTGCAAAGAATTATTTTTTTTTTATTTTATTTAATTTTTTATTAATACTGAACAGAAAGTACAAGAACAATATAGCCAGGGGATCACATATACATATATAAAATAATGACCAATAGTTGTAAAATAATACAAAATTTTTTTTTAAAAATAAAATAACAATAAAAATTAAACACAGGACAAACACACAAATGCAAAAACAATAATAAAAGTAAAAATAGTTGCTCACACACACACAAAAATGCCAGATTGTAATGATACTTTACATTACAATGTTTCAAGGATATTCAGACAAATCGAACATAAGGAAAGCATTTAAATACATCAATTTTCTTTACATACCTCTGCATAATATTTCAAGAATCTTAAGTTTTTTTTATTCTTTATAAAATGAAGAGAATTTAGAAGAGAGTTTAGTTCAATTTTAAAAAGGAGATAAAATGGGTAGTTATTTGCAAATTTTGTTTGTGAATGAAAAATTTACCATATAAAATAAAAAAAATTAATAGTATGTTCCAGGGGTTTATTTTTAGTATTATCATAATAAAAAATAATATCTTTTAAACTAAAATATTGCAAAGAAATAAACAAACCACACCTACAGAGTGCACGCGTAAAGTTACGTTGCGTGATGACGTCTAGCAATGCCTTCTTTAATTGAATGATTCAGTCATTAAAATGCTTTTTGATCACATTATTCAAGATATTGGGGCGGAAAATGTATTTTCATATAGTTAATATTATGAAGCATGCCGTTTTTTCCTTTAAAAATCAGCGTGACTACAAATGTGATGTTCGTTTTATACTTCAGTTCAATAAATAAAAATTAATATTAAAAGACTTACATTTTAGACAGGATATTTTCTGTTTTTGCTCAATTTCGCCAGCAAAAATCATTCCAAACACTGCTGTTTTGCGTCTCTGAGCAACATGACGGTGATTCGTTCATGAATGAATCAATCGTTTAATGATTCGGTTCAATCACAATGACTCGCTTATTAACAGCGACTTACTGACGCGTGCTGGTGGTTTTAATTTCACATTTTCAGTATTTTTTCACTTTTAAAATAATTTCACTGACGTGTAAATACATCTAAATGCCACTTCATATGCAACTTCTGTAAAGAATAATTTTGTTGATACTGATTTAATTTGTTTGGTAACAGCTGAAATGTATTATTGTTACAATGGACTGATTAAATGTAAGAATTTGACTCAAAAGATAATGTACACTTTTAGAAAACATGGCTTTATAACGGTAAAAATCAATTTTTAAAAGAATAATTGATATCACTGCTGTGAACAGACCACACAGAATATGAAGAATATCAAAAGTCCTTAAGCACAATAACACACATTGAAAATATCATCTAATTATCGTTATCGATAAAATCCCAGAAAATATCGAGATATTATTTTTTGTCAATATCGCACACCCCTACTTTGATGTTGGCCTAATTTCAGTTACATACATTTTAGTTTACATTTTTTGTGTATTTTTTATTTTTAGATTTGTATTGTATTAACAACTTGGTTGTAAGTGGACACCTTTTGAGTAGAAATGCATATTGCATTTTTTTTGTTTTCAAATAAAACTCCCATAGTCCATAGTCCTATTTTAATATATATATTCAGTTAAATCATCAAAAAATTGACAGTGACTTGCTTGACCCAAGCTACGACTTGACTTGAATTGCTTGACATAAAAGCAGTGACTTGACTTGCTTGATTCTCACAAAAATTTACTTGGACTTGCTTAAGACTTGTGGCTTGCACATGTGTGACTTACTTCCACCTCTGCCAAACAGTAATGACTATCTAAACCAGATAGTTAGACTAAAGTGGCTTATCAAGGCTGTTTTCACTTGATAAAAAATACAGAAAAAAAATGTAATATTGTGAAATATTATTACGATGTAAATCAATGCTTTTCTATATTAATATACATTGAAATTTAATTTATATCTGTAATTAAATTTGAATTTTCAGAATCATTACTCCAGTTTTCAGTGTCACATGATCCTTCAAAAATCATTCTAATATACTGATTTATTATCAACATTATAAAAAAAATGTTGGAACCTGTGACTTTTTTCGGGATTTTTTGATCAATAAAAGGTTAAAAAAAGAACAGCATTTATTTAAAATAGAAAGGTTTTCTAACAATATACACTACTGTTCAAAAGTTTGAGGTCAGTACATTTTTATTCTTCTTTTTCTGAAAGAAATGAATACTTTTATTCACCAAGGATGTGTTAAATTAATAAAAAGTGATAGCATAGATTTACATTGCTAGAAAAGATTTATATTTTGAATAAATGCTCTTCTTTTTAACTTGTTATTCATCAAAGAATCCTGAAAAAACAATCACAGGTTGCAAAAAATATTTGTTTCCAACATTGATAAGTCTAATAATAAATCAGCATATTAGAGTGATTTCTGAAGGATCATGTGACACTAAAGACTGCAGTAACAGCTGATGAAAATTCAGCTTTGCATCACAGGAATAAATTATATTGAAAAGTATATGAAAATAAAAACCATTATTTTATATTGCAATAACATTTTGCAATTTTTTTTTTTCTGTATTTTTGATCAAATAAATGCAGCCTTGATGAGCATAACAGACTTAAAAAACTAAATGAGAGGGTGTGTTCTAACTTTTGACTGCTAGTGTATGCTAAAGATCTGATCAAATGTGAGAATGTGGAAGTAGCTATCTAAAGGTCTATAGTGCAGTGACAACTTAAGTCGTATGATTTAAAAAAATTACATTTTATTTGATAATATGTTCAATCATAAATTGAAAGCGCATTCTCTGTTGACTCTGGGAGTCCTGAACAGTAACTGCCACTTAGTGTATAAATGTGCAGTTATTATTTGAAAGCAATGACAATGTTACTTACCGACTTCCATGTGCACTGCATCTCCAGACTGAGGGGTGCCTTCTCCATTACTGGCCTCACAGAAATATGAACCACTATCCAGTTTAGACACACTCGGGAACTCCTGAGCACACACACACACACAAAAACAATTTAACAAATATAATTTATCTTTCAACAACATGACGAGGTAAAAACCTAGAATTATACTAACACAAAAAATTATATTTAAATAGCATGTGACATATTTATGCCACACTGCAAAAATTGCTTTTCTTACTTATTTTTTGTCTTGTTTTCAGCCAAAATATCTAAAAATTCTTAAATCAAGAAGGATTTTCTAGCCAAGCAAAAATTATTGTCTTGTTTTCAGAAAAAATAAGTCATAATTAAGTGAGTTTTGCTTAAAACAAGCAAAATAATCCTGGTTTCAATCTAGCACTCTCTATTCCATTTCTAAAAAAATCTCTATTATTTTTGTCATCTATCTTTTCTATCTTTCTACCTTTTCTTTTCTAAAAAAAACTATTCTTTTTTGTCATCTATCTTTTCTAACTTTTTTTTTTCCTTTTCTAAAAAAAAATATTTTTGTCATAAAAATAGCTTGCTCTATTCTTTTTATATTCTGTTTTCTTTTTATTTACTATATAATTAAAAAAACTTGCTTTGTATACTGCACTAAGATAATCTGAGACTTATTGCATTGCTCTTTTGTTGATTTGGATTGCTTCCATTGTCCTCATTTATAAGTCGCTTTGGATAAAAGCGTCTGCTAAATAACTAAATGTAAAATGTAAACATAAAATGAAAACTAGATTATTTTGCTTACCCCATTGGCAGATTATTTAGCTTGTTTCAAGCAAAAACTCTCTTAATTTAAACTTTTTTTTCTTTTTTTACCTGTCTAGAAAATCCTTCATGATTTAAGATTTTTTAGACATTTTGGCTGGAAACAAGATTTGTTTTGTTTACCCCATTGGCAGATTATTTTGCTTGTTCTAAGCAAAAACTCACTTAATTTTGACTAGTTTTTTCTGAAAAATAATTATTTACCTGTCTAGAAAATCCTTCTTGATTTAATTTTTTTTTTTTTTTTTTGATATTTTGGCTGGAAACAAGACAAAAAAATCTAAGTAAGAAAAGCATTTTTTGCAGTGTATTTTGTATTTTCTAGTATTATAGATGATCACTCACCAGGTTACCATCAAGAGGATTAATCTTGTAGGTGAGGTTCTTAAAACTGGGGAACTTGCTTGGATCCTCAGGGAGGGGAGTGTTGTCTTTGAACCATCTATAGGTGGATGGAGGAGAGCCATCTTCGTCGAAACAAGTCAGGCGGACATTACTGCCAGTTGTGACTGATGTAGGAATTCTGGAGATGGGCTTGGAAGAAGGCACTGTAGTGAAAGGAATTACAGTGGAAATGACAAGGTTTGATGCATATAGCCTACACTGCAAAAAATGCTTTTCTTACTTGGATTTTTTGTCTTGTTTCCAGCAAAATTATCTAAAAATTCTTAAATCAAGAAGGATTTTCTAGACAAGCAAAAATTATTGTCTTGTTTTTAGAAAAAATAAGTTAAAATTAAGAAAGTTTTTGCTTGAAAAAAACAAAATAATCTGCCAATGGGGTAAATAAAATAATCTAGTTTTCTGCTTGAAAGAAGATTATTTTGCTTACCCCATTGGCAGATTATTTTGCTTGTTTTAAGCAAAAACCCACTTAATTATGACTTTTTCTTTCTGAAAACAAGACAATAATTTTTGCTTGTCTAGAAAATCCTTCTTGATTTAAGAATTTTTAGATAATTTGACTAGAAACAAGACAAAAAGTAAGAAAAGCATTTTTTTTGCAGTGTATGAGTGTGTTTATTTGTCTGCATGTGCGTCTGGCAGATTTTGGAGGACACTAAGATTGGTTGCATCAATTTCTAAAAGAAATGCGCATTTGAATTGAAAAGAAAAATCATAATTTAATAGAAAATTAAACAGTGTTTCCATACGGCAACGAGTTCCTAAATACCTCCAAAAATATTTTTCTCAAAAATCTTTTTGATTTGTATAACTGAAGCTATTTCACATAATAAAAACTTATGTGAAAAAATATTTCATGGTTGGAACATAATGCGTACCATAGAGGGTTAAGGCAACCGAGTAACAAACACAGCTGTCAATTTAGTTTAGTCAACTCGAATATCTAAGTTGTCACTTAGTACAACTTATTAACATTTCAACTTGAATAAACTTATTTGAGTTTAAGCAGGGTAACAATTTTTTTATTTATTTTTTTTTAACAGTATATAGTTTTTTTTACCGAGGACCGTAAGTTTGATGGTCTCCTCGCCATATCCACCAAGGCCAGAAACCTCACAGTCATAGTCTCCACTGTCTGCTCGTGTCACTTTATTAAACCTCATTCCTCCATGAGACACAGTGATGCGGCCTTCATATTCAGCTACAGAAAGAAAAAAATATATGCAATAGGATTCAATAGGATACATCAATACACAATAAGAAAATGCTAGTGCAAGGTTACAATAATGAGACTGCATGACAACTGTAAGTTATTTTATTCATACCAGTTGTCCTTCCAGCAAAGTAGACGTAAAACTTATAGCCCTTAAGATTCGTGAACTTCCATTCTATTCTGGGTTTTGGTCCAAAGTCAGCAGTGTAGGAACATTTCAAATCAACTCCTGAAAAATCACATCATTTTCACATTAAAACTGAATCTTTGAATCACCCAAAACGGCTATACATCAATCTAGTACATCCATTTTCTCTAGTATATTTATTTAGCAGATTATGCCACACAGAAACAAGCAGGCTGTAACTGAAAGACGTGAATAAACAGAAAAAAGGAGATGAAACTCACCCTCATTCTCTTTCACTTTTACTGAGGGACTACCCACAGTAACCGTAAAAGCGGCATTCAGGCCTGTAGACAGAAAGATGCTTTCAAGCCTTAATTACATCAGCAAGAAAGACTTCTTTGAAATGCATTACAAATCACATTAATAGTCATATCGAGACTGGAATGATGTTTAGACTTTAAATTCATCTAGGCCAGCCACTTATTTTTCTATTTAATAGAAACACAAGGACAGGAAGAATCCATGTGAGTTTGAACCGTGTTAAATAGTCTCAGAAAAATATACATATGTATTTTTTAACATTTAAGAAAACATATACTGCAAAAAATGCTTTTCTTACTTAGATTTTTTGTCTTGTTTCCAGTCAAAATATCTAAAAATTCTTAAATCAGGAAGGGTTTTCTAGACAAGTAAAAATTATTGTCTTGTTTTCAGAAAAATAAGTCTAAATTAAGTGAGTTTTTGCTTAAAACAAGCAAAATAATCTTATTTCAAGCAGAAAGACAGATTATTTTGCTTGTTTCAGGCAAAAACACACTTAATTTTGACTATTTTTTTCTGAAAACAAGACAATCATTTTTACCTGTCTAGAAAATCCTTCTTGATTTAAGAATTTTTAGATATTTTGACTGGAAACAAGACAAAAAACCTAAGTAAGAAAAGCATTTTTTGCAGTGCAAACTCAATTAAATATGTATTTTAAAACAAAAATGTAACTACACTACAAAAAAAATAAAATAAAATAAAATAAAAAATGCTTTTCTTACTTAGGTTTTTTGTCTTGTTTATAGCCAAAATATCTAAAAATTCTTAAATCAAGAAGGATTTTCTAGACAAGCAAAAATGATTGTCTTGTTTTCAGAAAAATAAATTAAAATTAAGAGAGTTTTTGCTTGAAACAAAAATAACAAAATAATTTGCCACTGGGGTAAGCAAAATAATCTAGTTTTCATCTTGAAAACGTACCCCATTGGCAGATTATTTTGCTTGTTTTAAGCAAAAACTCACTTAATTATGACTTATTTTTTCTGAAAACAAGACAATCATTTTTGCTTGTCTAGAAAATCCTTCTTGATTTAAGAATTGTTAGATATTTTGGGTGTAAACAAGACAAAAATCTAAGTAAGAAAAACATTTTTTGCAGTGCAGTGATATTCGTTTTCTGTTATTGTAGACTTATTAGCATCAAAATAAACTCCAATTAAGAGGAGACACTGCAGGCAAAAACAGTTTTTTTTTCATGCACCTCTCAAAATTAGATTTTGGGCTTTTTGGTTTTTCAAAAAGTGTTCTTTTCAGACTAATGGAAAGAAAACATCTAAAAGACACTGTTAAATGTTTCTTTTATAGCACTTTATCTATTTGTGTCAATAAATTTCAATTACAGTATGTATTTTTAAAGGCCATGTTCTCAAAATGAGTTTTTTCTCCTACACTGAGACATAAATCTCCACTTTAGTAGCATTTACACACCAAACTGTACATTTTTATTCTATATCCTGAAGGTTTTTACAGAGGGATTTGTTCATATATAATTTGCTTGATTATATACAACATTCTTTCTCCACAAAATTGTAAGTATTTTCTGAATTATGGAGTGACAAAATGACATAACCCAAATCCCCTCTGTAAAAACATTTGACTCTAATATGCCAAAAAAATGAATAAAAATAAACAAGAATTTTAAAACTGACTTCATCTAGTGTTTAGATTTTTGTTCTAGAAATGTATGCAAATTAGTGCATATTTCAATAAACAATGTCTCATTTGCATATTTAAACCTAACATTTTAGAAAACTTGTAATACAAAAAATGTTTGCAATTATTAATGTAATCAATCAACTGGGTAAATAAGGTGATAACTATTAGTTGTTGTTTTTTTTACCCTATTCCCCTGCAGTGTCTCGCCTTAAAACAATAAATACTACTATACAGAATTAAATGATTATGAAGTCATTAAAAAGGAGATAAAAACAATATTGTGTAAACAAATAGCGAAAACATTGAGTAGCCTACCTGTAACTGAGATAGAGAGGCAAACAAAGACGAAGGTCAACATATCCACTCTGAAACGATACAGAGTCTTCCAGAATATTTATCTTATTCAAATGATAACTGATATTGTTTCAGCCCAACTTTATAGCGGTTGTTTATTTGTTAGGTCGCTACAAACCTTGTCAAGATCAGCTTGAAAGGCTACTAGGTTACTGTGTTACCTGTATCTCGTGTGTGATTGGCTGGAAACGCGACGCTATGACGTTCCAGCTGCGTGACGCGATGAAAGTAAACAGACTCAAGGCTAGTCAAATAATTGGAAATCGTTCTCAGACTGAACTCTGTTTAAGAGTCCAGACTGTTGTATATGGGTCTTTGTATTCTATATACAGTACATACTTAGTAAGTCACCCACATGATAAGATAGGAACAAACATGTCAGGGCTGAGTTAAGTGTTAGAGATAAGTCTTGTGAAGAAGTTTTCGATATTTACTATTTCATATTAGGTGTAAAAATCATTTAATAATCAAAAACTAAGGCACTTTCTGAAACAGAAATATTATTGAAATATTGCTTGTCATATCTTGAGACTAAGTTGCCCTGACATCAATGTCAATTTTTGAGTTTGACTATCAAGTAACTTAGAAGCAGTGTTGGGGAAAGTTACTAAAAGTAGTGCGTTACAATATTGCGTTACTCCCTAAAAAAGTAACTAATTACGTTACTTAGGTACTTTTTATGGAAAGTAATGCATTACGTTACTTTTGCGTTACTTTTAAATCTGGGCAGGGCTTGCTTGTTTGTTTTTAGTTTAAAAAGTTTGATTTTTAGCAAATGTAAAAACCCTTTCACACCAAAATGAAATGAAGTGAATAAGGCTAATTAAACTGACGTCTATACAGTAGAACTGTAGGAAAAGAAAGTTCAACACTCTTCAGCAATGAGAAAAAAAGCACAAATGTTAATCTAAAGTAAGTTTTGCTTATTACACTGCAAAAAAATGATTTTCTTACTTAGATGTTTTGTCTTGTTTCTAGCCAAAATATCTAAAGAAGGATTTTCTAGACAAGTAAAAATTATTGTCTTGTTTTTTTCTGAAAACAAGTCAAAATTAAGTGTTTTTGCTTGAAACAAGCAAAATAATCTTGTTTTCGGTTTGAAATAAGATTTTTTTTTCTTACCCCATTGGCAGATTATTTTGCTTGTTCTAAGCAAAAACTCTTGTCTAGAAAATCCTTCTTGATTTAAGATTTTTTTAAAATATATTTTGGCTGGAAACAAGACAAAAAATCTGGAAACTGATTGTTTAACTGGAAATTGATTGTTTACTGTTGTTTTGCATTGACCCACTATTGTCCCATTTAACACTGTAAAGTTGCTTTGACACAGCCAGTATTGTTAAAAGCACTATATAAATAAAGGTGACTTGACCTGACTTAAGAATCTTTTAAATGGGGTCATTTTTATAAATTCAACTATTATTTTCTCTTGTGGACTGAATGTAATCATCTTTTATGTGAAATATTTTATTCAGGTCAGTACTAAATAAAACATAAAATGCATTTTGTATAATCCCTCTTATTTTGGTCAAATAATTTACATTTTGCAGATTATGCAAGGTGCATTTAAACTTTTTACTTCTACTGTAAATGTGTTTTTTTGATAATGTGGATTGAAATTAAAATATGATATTAACTTTTTGGTTTAATTCACAAATTCTGACTTTTATTTCATAATTTTTCTTCATTATGTAAGCTTTTGTATTTAACCAGAAATTTGTTTTACTTGCATTACTGAAATGAAAAATAATTTTTAATGTATGAATTTACATGCATATATAAGACATCAACTGTGATGGATGCATTACATAATTAGGCACATACAAAAGACCTGCTTTACCAACAGATAAAATCTGAGGTTAAATTAGTACAACAACGGCTTCTTTATTCATAATTTGTAATTGTTTATTTTTTGTGTTTTTATTTGATGTTATTTAAAACCCTGTCTCAGCTCCACTAAATCTGTGCACTTGTGCTTGTTCACCAAACAATTGATAAAATAAATCAAGAAACCTACCAGTGTTTACATTTAAAATGTCATCAAAATTGAGTTTAAGCCTTATATGAAGATTTGTTTAAACAATGTAAAGACACTGTGTAAAGTTACTGGGATGTGTACATTTTATAATCTCAATATAAATGACCAAACTTTTATAGCTGGTGCTCTGGCCCAAATTGATTGTCAAAGCATTGTGTAAGAAATGGTTTCGATGGAATAGACAAAAAACAAAATTTTGCTTAAAGAACACAATGAAAGTCACCAAGTTGCAAGCACACTTCAATTAAAAAAATCTTACACACCATCACAGTAGTCCTAAAAAAGTATAATCATTCTTTAAACACAGATCTGACAATTATACACAAACTCAGTGCAGTCAAAACACCAGATTTACTCTGGAAATCATCTGAAACAATCAAAGGCTGAGTGTGAAGTGAACAATGAAAGAGAGAGAGAAAAGTGTGATTTGTCATTTTAAACCTGGATTAACGGAATTAAAGGAATAGCTGACCCAAAAAATTAAAATTCGGTCATTAATTACTCACCCTTATGTCATTACAAACCTGTGAGAAGATATTTTTGATTAAATCCAAGTGCTTTCTAACCTTGCATAGACAGCAATGGTATTAGCACATTCAAGTCGCAGAAAGTTAGTAAGGAAATTGTAAAAATAATCCATGTCACATCAGTGGTTTAACCGTATGTTATGAAGCTTTAAAAAGACTACTTTTTACACAAAGAAAAACTATTGACTTGTCACATGTAGTATTTTAACCATTTCCTTACTACCTTTCTGGGCCTTGAACATGATATTTGTGTTGCCGTCTATATAGGGTCAGAAAGCTCTCGCATTTCATCAAAAATATCTTAAATTGTCTTCCGAAGATGAACCAGTTTGAAGCGACGTAAAGGTGAGTAATTAATAACAAGAGTTTAATTTCTGGCTGAACTATTCCTTTAATGACAAGACCACAGCAGGAGAACTTTATAGTTGATCTGCAGTTTTTCACTGAGAGTCCATTGATGCTGCCACTATGCCATGCTGTCGTAACTGGGCTCTGATCATCTGATTCTTTGATTTCCACTCTTCCATCTGCGTGTGTAGGTGGAAGCGAGGCATAAGAGAGAGAAAAAACAAATGCATGAGCAAATGTTGTACATTCACACCAACATTTAAAAACAAAAAGTGCAGAACTGCTAGATGTCTGACTTCAGAACTAATGTTGTACTGTTCATTAACGAAGTATCTGATTCTGAGAATACGCTTACAAAATTAGTTCTATAAAATGAATCAATAACTAAAATGTTCAGAACCCTGTTTTATTTTGACAAAGAAGCTCTTCCTGTGGCAGCTAGGGATGGGTACCGAAACCCGGTATTAAATTATGAAAGACCGGAGAATCGCTAAGCTCTGATGTTAACGGTTATGGAGAAATTAAGAAGAAAGAAAATACACCTACATTTATTATGTATAGCTATATACAGTTGAAGCCAAAAGTTTACATACACCTTGCAGAATCTGCAAACAGTTCATTCTTTTAGCAAAATAAGAGGGATCATTCAAAATGAACATTATTTGTATTTAGTACTGACCTGAATAAGATATTTCAAATAAAAGACGTTCACATATAGTCCACAAGAAAATAGTTACATTTATAAAAATGAACCCTTTCCAACAATGACTGTATGATTTCGAGATCCATCTTTTCACACTGAGGACACCTGAGGGACTCATATGCAACTATTACAGAAGGTTCAAAAACTCACTGATGCTCCAGAAGGAAAAAACATGCATTAAGAGCCGGGGGTGAAAACTTTTGGAATTTGAAGATCATGGTAAATGTAACTAATTTTGTCTTCTTGGAAACATGCAATTATCTTCTGTAGCTTCTGAAGGGCTGTACTAAATGAAAAAAGTATGATATTTAGGCAAAATGAGCAAAATGTACACACTTCCGTTCTGTTCAAAAGTTTTCACCCCCGGCTCATAATGCATAGTTTTTCCTTCTGGAGCTTCAGTGAGCGTTTGAACCTTCTCTGATAGTTGCTTATGAGTCTCTCAGTTGTCCTCAGCGTGAAAATATGGATCTCAAACTCACACAGTCATTGTTGGAAAGGGTTCAAATACACAAAATTGCTGGAAAACCAAAGAATTTGTGGGAGCTGAAGGATTTTTCCTGACGAACAGCAGGCAGCTCAACTGTTCAGGAAAAACAAAGGACTCATGAATAACTATCACCAAACAAAAAAACACAGCTGTGGATCATTCAGGGAACAACACAGTATTAAGAATCAAGTGCATGTAAACTTTTGAACAGGGTGATTTTTATAAATTCAACTTATTTTCTCTTGTAGACTATATGGAAATGTCTTATGTGAAATACCTTATTCAGGTCAGTACTAAATAAAAAATAACATGCATTTTGCAAATTCTTTAAGGTGTATGTAAACTTTTGACTTCAACTGTATACATTATCTCCCCAGGGTCTTCAGCCTGTTTTTATATGCAATAATATTAGGACATTTTTGCTATTCACAATTTAGAAGAGAGATCGCGCTCATGTCGAGGAGCCACAGAGTGCACAATAATAAAGCCCTGCTTAATTGTGATGATAGAGGACAGAATTAAACAATTAAACATCTGCTTACACTTTAGTACTGGCTGTGATATTAAGCCAATTTTATCGTTTGATTTCCAAGGATCACAAAAAGACGTTATGAGGTAAAACTAGTCTTTCAACTTTTTACCTTCACTGCGGTGCACACTTGTTCCCTAAAACCCAAACTCACAATCGCTGATTGTTTCAAAATGCAGCATTTACTGTTGATAAATTGTGGGACAATTTAGTTGCTAGATTGTAGGAGAGGTGCATAGGCTATTATATTTATGCCAAAACTGCGTATCATATGCTATATCATATAAACTCCAAAAATTGCAATTCATATGCACGCAAAAATTGCATATTATATGCACGCAAAAACCAATTTCTGCGTATAAATAGCACGTTATACGTTAGCTTTAATAAGCAAATTATAACTATACAGTGTTGTTTTACGTTTGGTTATTTTATTACATTTCTTTTGTAGCCTATATTATACCTGAACAAAAATGTTAGTAGACCTCCATGAAAAAAATAAAATAAAGCACTGTTTATTTCATTAGTATTTTTGTTTTATTGTATTTGTCATTTTGTTTTACTTTGTTTCTTTGTTCATGTTCTTACTGCATCTTGCCTGCACACTGGTGCATTTACAAATTGATGTTTTATATTCATTTCATTTCATATAATTATATTTATTTTGCAGAATATGAAGCAATGTTAAGTAAACGTTGTTAAGTCTTAATTTGCTCCTATCCCTAGTGGCAGCTGAAGTACCTGTTGTTTGAGAAGCTGATTGTCCATCCTCAGTCTATCCACACTATTGAGTTCCTCCTCCAGTCGTGCGTTGCTCTGACGTAGCTCTTGGATGTAGTCGCATGCCTTGGACAAGATCCCACCTTTACTCTACACAGAAGAGCAGAAGACAAAACAATGCATTTATCATTTGCATTTAGTTTAACAAAAAAAAAAGTAAAACTTAAGACTATAAAGACATAAAACCTAACTAGATATAAATCGAAAACTAAATAAATTTAATAATAAAAAATAATTCCAAATATTAATAAAAACGTACAGCATACCTGTTATACTACAATAACCAGGGTTCCCACTCGAAGCAAATGTCAAATTCCCTGACTTCTCCCTGACTTTCACTGATTAAAAAGCTGAATTTCCATGACCTATAATGAACGGATCCACCCATTTGCAAGCTTTATTTACTTGTTTACAGACGTTTTTAGTACAAAACTGTGGAAGCCTGTTTCTGCCACTAAATAAAAAAAGAGATCAAGATAAAACATGCAATTCTGACTTTATAACTCGCAATTGCAACTTTTTATTTCTCAGAATTACGCGTTTATATCTCACAATTCAAGAGAAATAAAGTCAGAATTGCGAGTTTGTATCATGCAATTGTGAGAAAATAAGTCAGAATTGTAAGATAACAAGTCACAATAACCTTTTTTTATTTTTTATTTAGTGGTGGAAACTGGCTTTTTCTGTATTATTTCTACACAAATCAATTTGTGTTTTTTATGATTTCAGGGGTTAAACAATCTGAAGGATTTTCTGTTTGTAATCAAGTTCATCATTCAATATTTTTTTATTTCTTCACATTTAGTTTTTGCTTTTCACACCCAGTCTTTGAAGTGGTCATTTTATAGCAAAAGCTCTTGAAATTTACATTTTCCTGGCATGTTTGCCTTAGTTATCAGGTACAACCTGATGACTGCATTTGACTTCAATGATTGTCAGTTGATGTGCGGAAAGGTAATAAAATGGCACTGAAAAATAGCCTAACCATAAAGATAGGCAAAAAGTGTAAAACAACGGTATAGAAAAATTACATTTTAATAAATAGAAATAAAAATTTAAAAGCAACAAACAAAAATCCCTGATATTCCAAACCTGGACCAAAAAAAAATTAAATTCCCTGACTTTCAATGACTGGAATAGACCTTTTAAAATTCCATGATATTCCACAAATTCCATGACCCATGGGAACCCTGAACAACACTGCACATTATACCCTTGAATAAAATGTTCAAACTAGACACTTCTGGCTGCTTGTGCTAAATAAGCTTACTTGACCATTCTTGGTTGCGTCGATATTGCAGTCTGGGATTGTTTTGGAAAGCTGGACAATCCAGTTGTTGATCTTGTCTCTGCGTCTGCGTTCCACTGAGGAGGGGAGGAAAGTGCTTGGATTCAGACAGAACTCCATGTTTAAAGATAAATCTTTTTTAGTCTAATATGAAATTGGATAATGAGGCGGAGCTGCTGGTTTGAAAGAAAACACAGAATAACCTTCATTGTGTTGAGCCTTCCGCTTGTCATCCCTGGAGCCACGTGGTGTTCCCGACTTACTGTGAAGAACATAGGATTTGTTAAAGACGCTGAGAAGAAACAGATTACTGTGATTGCA
Organism: Cirrhinus molitorella; assembly: GCA_033026305.1. NCBI lineage: Eukaryota > Metazoa > Chordata > Actinopteri > Cypriniformes > Cyprinidae > Cirrhinus > Cirrhinus molitorella. Next base: position 48,763,204 of record CM065119.1, read on the forward strand.
CATGTGGCTTTATGTATGTGATATAAGAAAACAACCTCTGCTGTGTTGTGGCTAGAACATCCTGAGGCGACATCATTACATAGAGTTGACCTGCAAGAAAGAAAAGAGGCAACTCAATCTAACTACACGATGATATAATTGCATGGCTAATATAATTAAAAATGGGTAACTTTCAACTTTTTATACAGTTGGCAAAGTTAAATACTTTCATAGAGCAAATGCATCACCATTTTACATTTCAGAATAACCAGAAACCACAATAAAAGGATAGTTCACCCACAAAAATTAAAATTCTGTCATTAATTAGTCACTCTCATGTCGTTCCAAACCTGTAAGATCTTTGTTCATCTTCAGAACACAAATTAAGGTATTTCTGATGAAATCCGAGAACTTTCTGAGCGTGCATAGACAGCAATGCAAATGGCACATTCAAGAGCCTGAAAGGTAGTCAGGACATTGTTAAAATAGTCCATCAGTGGTTCAGCTGTAATTTTATCAAGCTAAGAGAAAACTAAAATGTGACCCTGGACCACAAAACCAGTCAAAAGTCAATTTTTCAAAGCTGAATAAATATGCTTTCCATTGATGTGTGGTTTGTTATGATAGGGCAATATTTGGCTGAGATACAATTTTGTGGAAATGTGGAATCTGAGGGTGCAAAAAAATAAATACACTGAGAAAAATCGCCTTTAAAGTTGTCCGAATGAAGTTCTTAGCATTGCATATTACTAAACAGAAATTAAGTTTTACTATATTTACGAAAATTTACTAAATATCTTCATGGAACATGATTTTGGCATAAAAGAAATATCAATCATTTCGACCCATACAATGCATTTTTGGCTATTGCTACAAGTGACTTATGACTGATTTTGTGCTCCAGGGTCACAAATAATGACATTATTTAACACAGGGTTCCCACTCTAAGCCAAATGTCAAATTCCCTGGCTTTTCACTGAAAATGACTAAAAAGCTGAATTTCCATTACCTATAATGAATGTGCATCCATTTGAAAGATTTATTTACTTGTTCAGACATTTTTAGCAGAAAACACACATATACAATCCTTTTTTTTTTTTTTTTTGCTTTTACCCATTAAATGCACTTAGATATTTTCTGTACACTGCAAAAAATGCTTTTCTTACTTAGATTTTTAGTCTTGTTTCCAGCCAAAATATCTAAAAATTCTTAAACCAAGAAGGATTTTCTAGACAAGTCTAAATTTTTGTCTTGTTTTCAGAAAAAAAAGTCAAGCAAAATAACAAGCAAAATAATCTGCCAATGGGGTAAGCAAAAAATCTTATTTCAAGCAGAAGACTAGATTATTTTGCTTACCCCATTGGCAGATAATTTTGCTTGTTTCAAGCAAAAACTCACTTAATTTGAACATATTTTGTCTGAAAACAAGATACTAATTTTTGCTTGTCGAGAAAATTTTTAGATATTTTAGCTGGAAACAAGACAAAAAATCTAAGTAAGAAAGGCATTTTTTGCAGTGTACTATTTCTACAGAAATTAATTTATGCTTTTACGCTTTCATAACTATAACAATTGGCAAAATGCGTGAAACGACGTGATAAAAGAAAATACGGAATCGAAACATTTTGATAAATGGAAACAAAAAATGTAAAGCAACAAATTAAAATCCCTGATATTCCATGACAAAATAAATATAAAATTCCCTGACTTTCAATGTCTGGAACAGACCTTTTAAAATTCCATGATATTCCAGAAATAACAAAGTCTTCTCTCCTGTAAGTTCCAGTTCTGTGCATTTTGGTTTCTTCATGCACAGAAAGTATTCTTGCAGCTTCATAAAATTAAGGTTGAACCACTGATTTCACAAGAGCTATTTTAACAATGTCCTTACTACCTTTCAGGGCCTTGAAAGTGCAGTCGCATTACTGTCTATGCAGGCTCAGACAGCTTTTAGATTTCATCAAAAGTATCTTCATTTGTGTTTTGAAGATGAACAAAGGTCTACAGGTTTGGAATGACATGAGGGTGAACTATCCATTCAATTGCTGATGTTGAATGATAAATGTAGTTTGGCATTACCTGCAGGGGTTGGTTGAGATAACACCGAATCAGCTGCATGGAGATTGGTGACCATAGTGCCAGCAGTTGTGTCAGAGATGGTGGCAGGATAGTAGTATTGAGTTTCAGACGCCTCTCCCTCTAAACCCTCAGACTGAGCAATTACAGCCTATAAATACATGCACAAGAGCACCTACTATCACAACCGCCTCTTTGGTATTAACCTCAATTTTCTAGTGCTGTTGAAAACAAGTCATACCTGGGTTATAGGTGGCGCTGTTGCCTGTGTTACTGTGGGAAACCCAGTCACCACACTGACCGCTGCAGCCCCATCGGCCTGTCCTTCCACCTGTCCATCAGCCAGATGGATCACGCGGTAGGTTACCTGAAACATGGAAGTCAAGAGTTTAACCATCATATCTTATGATCACGCATTACAAGTAATGCAAGTTACGTAAAAAGAGTTTTTTCAAGTAACTAGTAAAGTAATGCATTATTTTTTCATTTCCAAGAATATATCTGAGTTACTTTTCCAAAAAAGTAACGCCAGTTACTTTTTGTTTCCTTTATGTATTTAATCCCATTTTATTAAACAGTGACTTTGCTGCTGACCTTTGATCCAATTCAACTATACACTGCAAAAATACTTTCTTGCTTAAATTTTTTTTTAAGAAGTTTCCAGCCAGGAAAAAAAAAAAAATTATATATATATATATATATATATATATATATATATATATATATATATATATATATATATATATTAGAGCTGTCAAACGATTAATCGTGATTAATCGCATCCAAAATAAAAGTTTATGTTTAAAATAAGATTTTTATGTATATATATATATATATATATATATATATAATAAAAATCTTAAAACAAGAAGGATTTTCTAGACAAGCAAAAAAATATTTTCTTGTTCTTGTCAGAAAAAGAAGAGTCAAAATTAAGTGAGTTTTTGCTTAGAACAAGCTAAATAATCTGCCAATGGGGTAAGCAAAAAAAATCTTATTTTAAACAGAAAACAAGATTATTTTGTTTACCCCGTTGGGAGATTATTTCGCTTGTTTCAAGCAAAAACACTTAATTTTGACTTGTTTTCAGAAAAAACAAGACAATAATTTTTACTTGTCTAGAAAATCCTTCTTGATTTAAGAATTTTTTGATATTTTGGCTGGAAACGACAAAAAAATCTAAGTAAGAAAATCATTTTTTGCAGTGTACTAATAAGCAAACTTGCTTTAGATTAACATTTGTGTTTTTTTCCTCATTGCTGAAGAGTGTTGAACTTTCTTTTCCTATAGTTCTACTGTATAAGCGTGAATTTAATTTTCCTTTAGTCTTATTCACTTAATTTCATTTTGGTGTGAAAGGACTTTTACATTTGCTAAGAATTTAACCTTTTTATATTAAAAAGTAACAAGCAAGCCCTGCCCAGATTTAAATGCAAAAGTAATATAACACAATACTTTCCATAAAAAGTAACCAAGTAACGTAATTAGTTACTTTTTTAGGGAGTAACACAATATTGTAATGTATTACTTTTAAAAGCAACTTTCCAACACTGCTTATGATCAGTACATACGGCTTTTACGTTTTGGCAAAGGTAAAAGCCCTTTCAGAGCAAAAGTGGCTAAAGGGGAAATAAAGTCATGTCTGTACAGTAGAACGCTAAAGAAAAAAGTTCAACACTCCATCAATAAAATAGCTGCACAAATGTTTAAATTAGTATGGTTGAACTGGATTATAGAAGGTCAGCAGCAAACACATTGGTTAATAATAAAAGGGGATTAAATGCATAAAGGATATTTGTGTTATTTAACATTTAATTATTTAAGTTGTGTAAATTTTCACTTTTTATTCATTATGAGTAATACTGAATTGTTTTGTGCAAGTGAGATGAATTAATGCACATTTATTCTAGAACGCATTACTTTAGTAGTTACTTGAAACAAGTTTGGTTCCGTAACTCACGTTACCCCCAACACTGCTCATAATCTATATTTACTATGCATACATGTGTCACATACCTGCCCCCCTGTTCCTTCCGTTTTTACAAGATGATACTTAATTTGATCTGTGGAAAATGCCGCAGCTGACTGGATAGCTGTGATAGCCAGTGGATCATCTACCGTTTCAGCAACACCTAGTAAAGCAGCACATACAGGTTATTGTTTGGGAACTTATTAAAGAACTTTATAATGTCAATTTCAACACAAAGTTGTCTGATTTCTAAATTGCCTAAAATCCCAGTTTTTTTTTCGATTATATACAACGCCTGCACTGAATTGGCCATATTGGTGGCACTGAACGTAAACAATGCCACTGAACCAAAAGGAACATGCAAATTTAGCTGATTATTGTCTTATTTTGGGCTGTACTAATCGGTCAGACTGGAAAAATATTTTGAGTACTATAGATTGCCAAAAGTCATAACAAATCAAGGAGAAGAGTGCAAAAAAACTGTTTGAGAAACCAGGATTCCCAGGACAAGTATCTTGACAACATTCATGTTTGCTCTTATTATTTCCAATCAGGTAGGTGAAATATCAGGCTAATATCTTTAAATATCTGTATTTTTACCACCTATTGACTTTAGTTTGTCTAAATATTGCACCCTTTCCTGCTTACTAAGTCCTCCTATATGATTTAGCAGTTTAGACAGAATAATAATTAGCAGAACACCACATTCAGTAGTACATTAACTGTGCAATCAATGCTGTTGTTTACATCCGAGTATCTCCAATATGGCTGCGCATCACAGTAACTGACCAAACCATGACATAAGTGCAAACTAGGGGTGTGTGATATTGTCAAAAAATAATTCTGGGATTTTATAGATAACAATATTTAGACAATATTTTGCTGTGTGTGTTATTGTGCTTAAGGACTACAGTGCTGACTAAAGTTTTTGATATTCTTCATATTCTGTGTGATCAATTCACAGCAGTGATAAAAAAAATATATATATATTCTTTTCCTAAAAGTTTCAATTGATTTTTACATTTTGTGGGCAATTTTTTTTTTTTTTGTGCATCATCTTTTAGTCTAATTCTTACATTTAATCAGTCATTATAATAATAATACATTCAGGCTGTTACTAAACAAATGAAATCAGTATCAACAAAATTCATCTTTGCAGAAGTTGCATATAAAGTGGCATTTAGATGCATTTGCACATGATAATGCAGCTATATTTGAAATTATTTTAAAAGTGAAATGGTACTTTGAATGTGAAATTAAAACCACCAGTAGGTGGCAGTAAGTCACTGTTAATAAGTGAGTCATTGCGATTGAACCGAATCATTTAAATGTTTGATTCATTCAGAAACGAAACACCTTCATGTCGCTCAGAGACGCAAAACAGTGCTGTGGCTGTGTTTGGAATGATTTTTGCTAACGAAATTAAGCCAAAACAGGAAATATACTGTCTAAAATGTAAGTCTTTTAATATTAACTTCTTGTTTGTTGAACTGTTTTATAAAATGTGACCCTGGATCACAAAACCAGTCATAAGTGTCTTTTTTTTCAAAATTGAGATTTGCACATCATCTCAAAGTTGAATAAATAAGCTCCATTGATGTATGGTCTGTTATAATAGGACAATATTTGGTTGAGATACAACTATCTGCAATCTGAGGGTGCAATAAATAAAAATACTGAGCAAATTGCCTTTAAAGTTGTCCAAATGAAGTTGTTAGCAATGCATATTACTCATCAAAAAATAAGTTTTGATATATTTACAGTAGGAAATTTACAAAATATCTTAATGGAACATGATCTTTACTTAGTATCCTAATGATTTTTGGCTTTGTGTGATATTTTTTGACTATATGAAAAGATATAAAAATATATATTTTTTCTGCCCCCATATCTTGAATTCTGTGATTAATCTAAATGCATTTTAATATACTGAATCATGCAGTTATAGAAGTTATTAAGAAGTTATGCGTGCACTCTGTAGGTGTGTTTTGTTTGTTTTTCGCATTATACTCGATAATGTCAAATTGCACATCGCTGAAACAACAATTAAGATATTATCGCACACCCCTAGTGCAAACCCTAGAAAATTAAAGCCAAAAAGCCATGCATTTTAGGCAACTTAGAAAAGAGGATGTATGGTCACCCTACTGAATCTCCAATGTTTTTACATTTGAAGTTTGCTTCTTTATGTGCATGATGCACACGTAATGTATATACTTTGTTTAGCACTAGATGGGGCTATGCAGGCAGTAAGCTCTCACAACTAAACTGAAACTAAAGACAGACTGTCAACAAAGGATTTTTATGTTGTCCATTTCCTTAAACACACTACTAGCCAGAATGACAAAGCTACTCATGCACGGTTCAATTTAAGCATCTCACCGTCATGCAGTATGGGAGAATCTTGAGAATCAGGGCTGGACTGTTCTCTAAAAGAAGTAAACAAAATGCATTTATAATTATTATTCATATAGAAATGCACAACTACAATGCTAACGTTGCCTAATGATTTAATGTTTATATTACAATACAGAAAAGCACATTACAAAAATTAGATTAACATGAACACTCTGTCTTTTCAAAGAATACAAAATCACTGTAACATTGTAGCAGTGCGGATTTCAAGCTGTGACTCAAGCACGATACTGAAGGTGAAACTCACTTCATATTTTTAAGCAAACTGGGGTCCGGGCTTCAGCTTTGTGGTTTCAAACGTAACATAAACTGCAAAAAACAACAACCAATAACAACAGAAGCACATTTGATACCTAAAATCTTTATACAAGTGGACTTGGCGTATATCCTGCTCTTAAAATGTCCAATAACTCAAAGCAGGTGTGGCGTCGGCATATTATGTATTTTTACGCCGCTGCGTTAAAAGTCCCTTCACACCGATGTGTTAAGAAACAGACCGCAAAAGTATAGCCTACATAGCTCACTGATCATTCCTTTTACTTATAACTGTGATATATTATCACTACCATTAGAATTACTTCGACTAACATGGCGAGAAGCAAAACAAAACCCGGCACAAAGCCGCATTAAGCATTTGATCCAAGCTAAAACAGATGCGTCAAAACCACCCCGCAGAAAAAGTTTGCATGCATGACTAAGAATAATCCATATTATGGTTTCGCCAAAGACATTTTCTAGTCACATTTAACAAAGAGTTACCTGTTTATCTTCAGCAGCAAACGTGTAAGCAACATATCCTTTCTGCGCATGCGCAGTCTTGGGTCTTTCTTAGTGCTAGTCACTAGAGAGCGCCATACACAACAACGTCATCACTCCACATCTTGTGTACTGAAAGAAGTTTATTATGCTTAAACATATCATCTTTCATCACACCAACATATAATCCCAATTCAAAGACAAATGTAATTTTATTTCAGAATCCTAGCCTACTTGTAGCCCAGATAGCATATGTACATCTGCAAGATGTCTATTAAAGATCTCTTGATCTGGAAATCATCTGCTGTGTGCAAATATCTGGGAGACATCTGTAAGGTGTCAGTTTTACATAGATTTTAAATCATAAACATCTTAAAGACATCTAATAGACGTCTATTTGACATCTGATAGGAACCGTCCAATAGATGTATTGCAGATGAGCAAACTACGTCTTGCAGATTTCTTGCTGATGTAAATGCAGATGTCAAATAGACGTCTCCGAGATATACATGTGCTATCAGGGAAACAACCCAGATAGCATATGTATGTCTGCAAAATGCCTATTAAAGATCTCTTGATCTGGAAATCATCTGCTGTGTGCAAATGTCTGGGAGACATCTGTAAGATGTCAGTTTTACATACATTTTAGATCATAAACATCTTAAAGACATCTAATATACGTCTATTTGACATCTGATAGGAAACGTCCAATAGTCGTCTTGCAGATGTAAATGCAGATGTCAAATAGACGTCTCCGAGATGTACATGTGCTATCAGGGAAACAACCCAGATAGCACATGTATGTCTGCAAGATGTCTGTTAAAGATCTCTTGATCTGGAAATCATCTGCTGTGTGCAAACGTCTGGGAGACATCTGTAAGATGTCAGTTTTACATACATTTTAGATCATAAACATCTTAAAGACATCTAATATACGTCTATTTGACATCTGATAGGAAACGTCCAATAGTCGTCTTGCAGATGTAAATGCAGATGTCAAATAGACATCTCCGAGATGTACATGTGCTATCAGGGAAACAAGTGGGTTCACTTAACTTTATAAAACACAATCCCACATCCAAGTTACAACATTTTACATGGTATTTGAGGAACATGCATCACATGACAGTGTTTTTGACATCAGCATCATCCAAACCAGTGCATAAATATGTTAGAATCGAAAGTACTCTAATCTGAAGTCAATCTTTTGACATTAACCATCAGATAGAGGAAACACACATTTCCTTAACTATTATGTTTTGTGTAGCGAGAGGATTTTTAATTTGGTTTTAGGGAAGTGGTGTTGTACCAAGAGATTTATTTAGAGAAGCTCTGACAATAGTGGAAAAGTGAGGAATGCTAGTAGGAGTGCCACTCCACTGTGCTGCATGACACACCAGGCAGAACAGGTCTGAAGCTTACCTGGGGAAAAAAAAGAGACACAATAAAGCAGGCTGGTCCGCATCTGTTTGTCATTGATTCATTACAGTAGAAGTCATAAGTTATTCATTAAGTTCATAACGGTTCACCAAAAAACAACAACTAAATACATAAGATTCCTTGTCAATTCCAAGCAGTTAAGTTGATAATTAACCAGTGTTGGGGAACTTATTATGTTACTTAGTTACTTTTTACGGAAAGTAATGCGTTAAGTTACTTTTGCATTACTTTTTAAATCTGGGCAGGGCTTGCTTATTTGTTTTTAATATAAAAAAAGTTAGATTCTTATCAAATGTAAAAGCCCTTTCACACCAAAATGAAATGAAGTGAATAAGGCTAAGGCTGAAGGAAAATTAAATTCAGGTCTGTATAGTAGAACTGCAGGAAAAGAAAGTTCAACAGTATCTCTTCAGTATTCAGAGGAAAAAAAACACAAATGTTAGGTAATCTAAAGTAAGTTTTGCTTATTAGTACACGGCAAAAAATGCTTTTCTTATTTAGATTATTTGTCTTGTTTCCAGCAAAAATAACTAAAAATTCTTAAATCACAAAGGATTTTCTAGACAAGTAAAAAATAGTTTTTGGTGTTTTGAAACAAGCAAAATACTCTTGTTGTCAGTTTGAATTTTTTTTGCTTGCCTCATTGACACATTATTTTGCTTGTTCTAAGCAAAAACTCACTTAACTTTGACTTGTTTTTTCTGAAAACAAGAAAATGATGTTTACTTGTCTAGAAAATCCTTCTTGACTTAAGATTTTTATTTTTTGTTTTTTGATATTTTGGCTGGAAACCAGACAAAAAAAGTAAGAAAAGTATTCGCAATTGGATCAACAGAGGTCAGCAGCAAAGTCATTGGTTAATAAAATAGGATTAAATACTTAAAGGAAAAAAAAGATATTTTCTTGGAAATGAAAAAGTAATGCATTACTTTACTAGTTACTTAAAAAAAAAAAATTATATTATTATGTAACCTGCGTTACTTGTAATGCGTTACCCCCAACACTGTAAAAATCAAAAGCAAGATGTAATAAATGTTAAAGTTTTGTTATCTTACTCTTGTCCACGACTATAGTGGCTGACATTGTTGAGGCAGCTTGTTTGATGGAGCAGGTGTAGTTTTTGGGTTTGTCATCTGAGAAACCTTTCAAAAGAAGTGAACACGTGTTTTCTTTAATCTCAACAGTGGCACGGTTTTTAAAGGTGCTGTCTGGGGTGTTGCTGGCGTTGGTAGAGCCAACCAACTTATTCTCCGTCATGTAGGAGCAAGTCTTGGGGTCTTGAACTGGAGTGAACTTGCAGAACATCTCCAGGTTTTGCTCCTTATTCACACAGGCTGTAAGCTGAGGGGAAGTCTGGGCAGAAGCAAGACCTAAAAAAAAATATAACACCAACTTAGCCTGAAGTTTGAGTCGTTGAAAACTGGTAGAACACCTGTCCTATCTGTACAGGTCCTTCTCAAAAAATTAGCATATTGTGATAAAGTTCATTATTTTCTGTAATGTACTGATAAACATTAGACTTTCATATATTTTAGATTCATTACACACAACTGAAGTAGTTCAAGCCTTTTTTTTGTTTTAATATTGATGATTTTGGCATACAGCTCATGAAAACCCAAAATTCCTATCTCAAAAAATTAGCATATCATGAAAAGGTTCTCTAAACGAGCTATTAACCTAATCATCTGAATCAACTAATTAACTCTAAACACCTGCAAAAGATTCCTGAGGCTTTTAAAAACTCCCAGCCTGGTTCATTACTCAAAACCGCAATCATGGGTAAGACTGCCGACCTGACTGCTGTCCAGAAGGCCATCATTGACACCCTCAAGCAAGAGGGTAAGACACAGAAAGAAATTTCTGAACGAATAGGCTGTTCCCAGAGTGCTGTATCAAGGCACCTCAGTGGGAAGTCTGTGGGAAGGAAAAAGTGTGGCAGAAAACGCTGCACAACGAGAAGAGGTGACCGGACCCTGAGGAAGATTGTGGAGAAGGACCGATTCCAGACCTTGGGGGACCTGCGGAAGCAGTGGACTGAGTCTGGAGTAGAAACATCCAGAGCCACCGTGTACAGGCGTGTGCAGGAAATGGGCTACAGGTGCCGCATTCCCCAGGACAAGCCACTTTTGAACCAGAAACGGCGGCAGAAGCGCCTGACCTGGGCTACAGAGAAGCAGCACTGGACTGTTGCTCAGTGGTCCAAAGTACTTTTTTCGGATGAAAGCAAATTTTGCACGTCGTTCGGAAATCAAGGTGCCAGAGTCTGGAGGAAGACTGGGGAGAGGGAAATGCCAAAATGCCTGAAGTCCAGTGTCAAGTACCCACAGTCAGTGATGGTCTGGGGTGCCATGTCAGCTGCTGGTGTTGGTCCACTGTGTTTTATCAAGGGCAGGGTCAATGCAGCTAGCTATCAGGAGATTTGGGAGCACTTCATGCTTCCATCTGCTGAAAAGCTTTATGGAGATGAAGATTTCATTTTTCAGCATGACCTGGCACCTGCTCACAGTGCCAAAACCACTGGTAAATGGTTTACTGACCATGGTATTACTGTGCTCAATTGGCCTGCCAACTCTCCTGACCTGAACCCCATAGAGAATCTGTGGGATATTGTGAAGAGAAAGTTGAGAGACGCAAGACCCAGCGCTCTGGATGAGCTTAAGGCCGCTATCGAAGCATCCTGGGCCTCCATAACACCTCAGCAGTGCCACAGGCTGATTGCCTCCATGCCACGCCGCATTGAAGCAGTCATTTCTGCAAAAGGATTCCCGACCAAGTATTGAGTGCATAACTGAACATAATTATTTGAAGGCTGACTTTTTTTTGTATTAAAAACACTTTTCTTTTATTGGTCGGATGAAATATGCTAATTTTTTGAGATAGGAATTTTGGGTTTTCATGAGCTGTATGCCAAAATCATCAATATTAAAACAATAAAAGGCTTGAACTACTTCAGTTGTGTGTAATGAATCTAAAATATATGAAAGTCTAATGTTTATCAGTACATTACAGAAAATAATGAACTTTATCACAATATGCTAATTTTTTGAGAAGGACCTGTATGTATTTTCACAGGATAACATATTACTCAAATATGACATTCATAAAGTGCTTTTCTTTGCTTCTCTTTTCTATGAGCGTGTGATTAAAACTACAAGAATGTACATTTACCCAACAGGAAAAAGGTTGCAAAGGCAGCACAGTACATCATTCTGACCACAATATATGCACACACAGGGGAACCTGGAGAACAAACAGAAAACAAGTCACTTACAACACAATAAATGAATACTGATCACTATTTGTATCATGCCTAAAACATAAGCATTAATGACTTTCACCTGCATATTAACTCCTTTAACTGTCCTTCAGCATATTACAAATAAATCCTAATCTAATCATGACAAACTAAGACTCCTAAATAGATATTTTACCACTGTTTTGTGTTACGAATTATGTAGGAAAAGTAATAGATTCATTTATGACAAGAGTGCACCTAAAAAAAAAAATCAACATCATAACAGGAGTTCACCTTTATCACAATAAGACTTTTTCCCTATCATGATTTAGAAATCATAAGAATTTATATATCAGTAGAAATTGCAAAATTCATCCTTTGAAAACCATTTTAAAATCAGACGTTGTATTACTATGGAAAATCTATATCAAAATCATATTACAATTTTTTTTTATTCATGAATTGTAAAAATGTAAGTTTGGATAGTGCATTTTCACGTCTACACTCAAAATAAAACACAAGGAATTGTATACCAGTAGAAAACTCCTTTGAAAACCATTTTAAAATGTTGCATTACCATGGAAAATGTGCATCAAAGTCATATTACAAAATGTTTTTATTCATGAATTCTAAAAATGTAAGTTTGGATAGTTTCACGTCTACATTCAAAATAAAGGTGCTTTAAAAGGTTCTTCACAACCATTTTTGGTTCCACAAAGAACCATAATTTTCTTACTTAACCTTTTTTGAAAAAGAAGGGTACTTCAAAAGGTTAAAGGTTCTTTATGGAAACATTTAAACAAAAAAAAAAGTTCTTCTATGGCATTGTGACGCACCTTTATTTTTAAGAGTGCATGTTAAAAAGGGAGTGACAAAGGGTTAAAGGATTAAAGGTTTAAATGGATTTTTTTGAATCTATATATTCCTGGCAATGTTTACAGACAATAAAAAAGCGCTCTCATATTGGCACTGCAGCAAATTTCTTAATATGGGTGGGGTCATGGCATATTTGAGTACGTACAAAAAAACAAACAAACGTAAAAAAAAAAAAATAAATAAATAATGTAACAAATGCACATGGATACATGAACCTCGCCTAAACCACACACAGAGTTCGGTCAGAAACTACTTAGAGACTCCTAAAGACTAGACTACATGAAGAACTCCCTACAAGGCCCCGTGCATCTCTTTTATCTGAGGCAAGACTGAACTCGTGAAGATTCTTTTGAAATGACACGTCCCATGAGACATTCTTTGGAAAGAATTCAGGAATAAAAATCGTGCAAATCTTAAAATAAATAAATAAATAAATAAGTAAATAAATTTAAAGTGGCTTCACGTCGTCATCTAATGTTTTGTTTCAACTTAATATCACTTTAACGCATTGTGAACAGAAGTCAAGGTAGCAGTTTATTTTTTAGGGTGGGTGGCGTTGTGAGTAGCCTACGCCCGAGAGTCAAGTTTCCAGTGGCGTCTTTGATTTTATATCGCAATATAGACTTTCTAGCGGGATGCAAATGAGTTTGTCGCGGTTCTTACCTTTTCTTTTCTGCTTTAGGATGCTGGAGCTGATGGTCCGTTATTGAGACAACTCCCTCAGTGATCACTTCAGAAGGCAGAGTGATGGTGAGATTAAGTAAGCAGAGATTCACGCCCATATACATCACAGGCTGTGTCATTAGAATAGAGCTACGACCTGCCCATTAGCAAAAGCACGAACGTGTGTGTACAAGTTCCTGTTCAGAGAAATCAACAAGATAGCCATCGTTTAAACAGGCTAAGTCCTGTAAATAAAGCTGGCAATATTGTTAAAAAAAAAATAAAATACTGTCGTTTGACACACCCTTTAAAGGTGCCTCGGATATTTTATTGTGCACCCTAAATTTAGAAGTACAGATGAGTCTTTAGAGTTCGCAAACTTATGAGCTCCATCTTTCAGAGAACTGCCCTTTTTGAAAAGGTGCCTAGTTTCCAGAGGGTTCTGCCACTGTGTCTAAACTGCTGTCTCAAGTATTTGTTCATGTTTACAGCAAGAAGTCCAACTGCAACAAAGTAAAATCCAAGCCAAACTTTGTTTCAAATCACAGCATTTAAAGACAAAACGTCCTTAGACTGATACATTGTTTAAATTTATTGGTAACAAGCATGAATACATCATGCACAAGCTAGTTATTTATTGCTGGACCATACGTTTTTATTAAATGATATGCACTAGATGTTCTAAAACATTATTTATATGTCACCCTGGATCACAAAACTTGTTTAAGTAGCATGGGTATATTTGTAGCAATAGCCAAAAATACATTGCATGGGTCAAAATGATGCATTTTTCTTTTATGCCAAAAAGCATTAGGCTGTTAAGTAAAGATCATGTTCCATGAAGATATTTTGTAAATTTCCTACTGTAAATATATCAAAACTTAATTTTTGATTGATATGCATTGCTAAGAACTTCATTAGGACAACTTTAAAGGAGATTTTCTCAATATTTAGATTTTTTTGCACCCTTTCAAATAGTTGTATCTCTGGCAAATATTGTCTTATCCTAACAAACCATACATCAATGGAAAGTGTGTTTATTCAGATGTATAAATCTTATGAATTATGACAGGTTGGGTAGTGCATCAAATAAAAATTTGTGCATGGCTTATCAAGTAATAAACATACAATATTCTTTTGCATGAATCATTGCAAAATCTCACTGGAATATTACAGTTAATGGAAAAAAGGGCGTTTGACCCAATTATTTAATGTTGCAAACAATATTGGAAACGTATTTAGGAAGGTGGTCCCTCTAAAGGAGTCTTCTGCATTGAAATCTAAAATGTGTTTCTGACACACAGCATCTGCATTTATAATGTAATACAATAATGCTAAATCTCTGATAAAACTAATAATCATTTATACCAAATAACAGCACTTACATTCTCAAATGCATGTTGATAAGTAAAAAGATATGCACGGGTTACGCTCTACATTCCTTTATTGTTTTCTGTGACATTGCTTAGTATAGATCCTTCAAAAAATAAGACGAAGCAATGGGAAGACAAATGTTTTCCTCACGAATATAAGTTTGTGGAATGTGCATGTTGCTGCTTGAATATATTGCTGTGCAGTACTTGTGAGTCAAAATGAAACAGACAAAGCACTACATTTCTAAAGCTCAGATTATACCTTAAAGCCAACCTAAGGCACTTAAGGTTAGTGCAAGAAAGCATGTGTGAAAAGCAAGTAAAGGTGTGGAAGTTCACAGTGCAATTAAGCATGTGCATACAGCAGCTGCAATGTGCATGCAATAGCAATGGAAGACACACAGAAATACATTTAAGGGTACATTTAAATACTTAATCATGTAGCCTTAGTCTCATTCTTATGCACTTGTGTTCTGTTCCAGGCCTGTATCATTCTTTCCCTTGAACAAAAAGTCCTTGAATTGTTGTATACAGAATATTTAGTTGCATCATGTGTGAGTGTTGCAATATAATATGTCAGCAGTGATGTCCTTCAGACAGAGCTGTCCTTATTCAGGTGATAAACAGAAGCGCCAGGACAATGATAAACTAGTATAACGCATTTTGCACAGGACAAATCGCAAGGATCAATAAACCAGCCAAACGATCAACGAGATTACAGATTTCACTCAATTATTTCTATAAATATTACAAAAATGTCAGCAATAAAAACTATATCTTTTTGAGCTACTATATGACTTGATTTGACGGAAGCGCATAAGTGATGCTGTATAAAGGTCCTATGCCATATATCAAAACAATAACATAGAATTCTTAGAACAGAGAATATATTTTGGATGCCTTTTGCATATACTTTTTGGTGCCATTCTTCAATTGAATTTAATGCAACTGACAAACATGCCACATTCAATAATACTAATCCGTAAATTACTGCTAATGATCATTTCATAGAATTTTGTGAAACAGCTGCATTATTTGCTGTTATAAACTTCTCGGCTGTAAATGTTTAGATCGAAATATTTTAAATCAACGTATGCAACTGTTCAAATGTTTAGGGTCAGTAAGACTTTATTGTCTTTTATGCTCACCAGGGCTGACCTTTGATCAGTTTAATGCATCCTTTCTGAATCGAAGTTCATTTCTTTCCAAAACTCCTATTGACTCTGAAACAGTAGTGTAGTATAACAGTAGTATTTCGCAACTTGACTAACTTCAAATGGCTATTAGTTGGAAGTCTTTAGGTCACAAGAACACATTCACCACCCTAATTTGCACTGGATACTAATTTTCATTTCATGATTAATATCAAACAGCATTTTGGACATACAGTGTCTCACAGAAGTGAGTACACCCATCACATTTTTGTCAATATTTTATTATATCTTTTGATGTGACAACACTGAAGAAATGACACTTTCCTACAATGTAAATAGTGGGTGTACAGCTTGTATAACAGTGTAAATTTGCCGTCCCCTCAAGAAAAACTGAACACACAGTCATTAATGTCTAAAAGTGAGTACACAAAAGTGAGTACACCCGTGAAAATGTCCAAACTGGGCCTGTCATGTGACTCGTTAGTGTTACAAGGTCTCAGGTGTGAATGGGGAGCAGGTGTGTTAAATTTGATGCTATCGCTCTCATGCTCTCATACTGGTCACTGGAAGTTCAACATGGCACCTCATGGCAAAGAACTCTCTGAGGATCTGAAAAAAAAAAAGAATTTATGGCCAAGACCATAAAGTGGTTTAACAGGACAGGTTCCACTCAGAACAGGCCTCGCTATGGTCCACCAGAGAAGCTGAGTGCATGTGCTCAGCATCATATCCAGAGATTGTGTTTGGTGAAATAAACGAGTGCTGCAGAGGTTGAAGGGGTGTCAGCCTGTCAGCGCTCAGACCATACGCCGCACACTGCATCAAATTGGTCTG
The DNA here is from genome assembly GCA_033026305.1 of Cirrhinus molitorella. Classification (NCBI taxonomy): domain Eukaryota; kingdom Metazoa; phylum Chordata; class Actinopteri; order Cypriniformes; family Cyprinidae; genus Cirrhinus; species Cirrhinus molitorella. The sequence goes on from CM065119.1 coordinate 48,779,974, forward strand.
CATGGCTGTTGTCCCTCTTCTAAAGATGATGCATAAGAAAGCCCGCAAACGGTTTGCTGAAGACAAGCAAACCAAGGACATGGATTACTGGAACTATGTCCTGTGGTCTGATGAGATCAAGTTAGACATATTTGGCAACCAGGTGTGTCTTGCCCAGAGTCAAGCATGGTGGTAGGAGTGTGATGGTCTGGGGGTGCATGGCACTGGGGAGCTACAGTTCGTTGCGGGAACCATGAAAGCCAACATGTACTGTGACATACTGAAGCAGAGCATGATCCCCTCTCTCAGAGACTGGGCTGCAGGGCAGTATTCCAACATGATAACGACCCCAAACACACCCCAAGATAACCACTGCCTTGCTAAAAAAGCTGAGGGTAAAGGTGATGGACTGGCCAAGCATGTCTCCAGACTAGGGTGACCACCTGGCAATAGATCTATTGCAGAACATAGATGTGATTTTGCAGGACAATATGGGACACATGTGAGACAGATACATTTCCACTGTTATGCGATGTAAATACTGATTTACATCCATTGCCATACACGCTTATTTGTGTTTCTGAGTGGGCACATGTAAGCGAGAGAAAGCGTGTCCGTTTTATGTAAGAGAGAAGAGATTTGTGCTCATGCATTTTGATGCACCCTAGACATTTGTCACTAAAATAACAACATAGAAACTGCCTCAAACTAACTATTAAATAAGAAGAAAGTCACAGCTGAAAGCTGCATAGATTTTTTTTAATAGGTTAAAATCGACCATTTCCGTCGGTGGTGCTAGATCACTTGATGAGGTCTGCACATCCTTTGCATGGAAACTATGCCGCAAAAAGAATAAATAAAAAGCTTTCTTAAAAAGATAAAAGAAAACATGCACGTTTTCTTAATATGATAATTAAAAACCAACAGACTGATGAAAATGTGGGACATTTTCTCAGTATGCGACATGTGGGACAAGGGGTGAAAATGCTGTGTGGTACAACCCTACTCCAGACCTAATGGTGGCCACACAAAATATTGACACTTTGGGCCTAATTTGGACATTTTCACTTACGGTGCATTCACCCGGGGGCGTTAACACTTGATGGAGGGTGAGTCTGAAGCTTTTCAGGGCGTGTCTGAAGTCTGAACGGACCCATAATTCAGTTCGGGAATGCTTGACGTCACTCCATTCAAAGTAAATGATAAGCATTAACGCCGACGCCCCGTGTGAATGGGGCATTAGGGGTATACTCACTTTTGCGGCCAGCGGTTTAGACATTAATGGCTGTGTGTTGAGTTATTATGAGGGGTCTGCAAATTTACACTGTTATACAAGCTGTACACTCACTACTTAACACTGTAGCAAAGTGTAATTTCTTCAGTGTTGTCAAATGAAAAGATATACTAAAATATTTACAAAAATGTGAGATACTGTATATACTTGGTTCACATGCATCATGTCTAGGTTGTTTTTCTCTGGGAATCCTGAAGATTTAATAAAGATGATCTCCACAGAAACTTTGGGGGCTGTAAAAAAAGACAAATCAGCACAGAAGTCAACCAGATGAAAAAATAACTTAAAATGTGGAAGGCAGTTGAATGTGAGAATGGCTTTGAGGTTTAGCCTGCTTGATGAGCTGTAGGTCTGGTCATGCTGACAGAAGCCCAAGGGAAACAGGAATTGAAATAACAACTGCGAGCATCCATGGTCCGGTTTTAAAGAATATGCTTAATGCAGAGCACACCAGAAGATTTCCTGTTTGAAACAGAGAAAGAAATAATGAGAGCAATGACTTGAGAGCAGACAGGTTGTGAAAGCATATCGATTGTGAAAGACCACAGATTTTGAAAGAAGTAAATGTCACAAGCGGTGACGCCACATTTAATTTAAACACTGACAGGCATTGCATAACTACAAGGTAATATTTATAGTTTTTTAGTATAGGTTAATGCTGAAAAAAAAGCCTTGCTGAGGCTTGTTGAAACTCACTTTGGTGGAATGCCATGCTGTTCTCCTTCCAGGTGCTGCCCTGATAGACCCTGCAGGTGTAGGTGTATGCGCGGTCATCGGACATAGGCATCCAGGTGAGGCGACAAATGTTAGGTTCCACCAGGGTCACATTGGTACGTCGTCGGGTCTCGATCGGTGGGATCATGTGGACCGGGTTGTTTGGGTACGTGGAGCCCATAAGTCGCCCATCCTGTTTGAACTCGCAGAATGGCCCAGGGATCTTGTGGGTCTCTGGGAATTCACAATCAACCCGGAGGTTCTTCTCAATGTAAGTAATGCAGGAATACATCTGTGGCCCTCGAGGGGTGTTCCAGAACCAAGAGTTAAAATCCAGGAAGCTGGGTTTCTGGTATGGATCTGTTGCAGTGATCACACCCACCATACAAGAAAAACATGCTACTGGAAGAAAAGCACAAGCACTTTAAAATATGAATACGATTTGGGGGTTTGCTAATGCTTATGGAGCATATATTTCCAGGTATAAGATGATTTTGTGTGTTTTTTTTAATACAGAATAATTATGTCCATCTCTACATATTTATACACCTGTATTTCAGATATATTTACACTAACAGTCAAAAGATTGTAAACAGTAAGTAAGAAGTCTCTTCTGGTCACCAAGCCTGATTCATTTCATTATTAAAATAACTGGTTTCTATTTGAATATATTTTAAAATGAAATTTATTCCTGTGATCAAAGCCACATTTTCAGCATCATTACTCCAGTCTTTAGTGTCACATGATCCTTCAGAAATCATTCTTATATGCTGATTTGCATTTTTTTTTTTTCAGAATTCTTTGATGAATAAAAAAGATTCAAAGGTAAGCATTTATCTGAAATAAAAAGATTTTTTAATATTATACACTATACCAAATGCTTGGAGTCAGTATAATTTAAATACTTTTATTTACCAAGGATGCTTTAAATTGATTAGCTGTGATGATAAAGACATTTATAATCTTACAAACTTATAAAGTTGAGCCGCAAATCAGAATATTAGAATGATTATTGAAGGATCATGTGACTGGAGTAATGTTGTTAAATTCAGCTTTAAAATCACAGGAATAAATTACATTTTAAAATATATTCAGATAGAAAGAAGTTATTAAAATTGTAAAATTATTTTGAAATTTTACTGTTTTTGCTGCACTTTGGATCAAATAAATGCAGGCTTGCTGAGCAGAAAATACTTCTTAAAAAAATCATTACAAATCTTTTTGACTGGTAGTTTATATGTAGCCTATTTAAAAACATTTTACTATATATACATTGGAAAAGTGTTATGAGCACAACTCAGAATAGCTGACATTGTTCTGTACTCTCTGTAACCTTGGGATGTTTGGATCAGGTGTCTCTACTTCCTGCTGCACATTGGTTGTTCACATGATAGCAAAACATGCTTTAACCCTCTTGTGTTGTTTAGTCATTTTGTCATGTGTTTTGTCACATCATTGACCAAAAAAAAAAGTTTGTATTTTTTTTTTGCACTTGCTATGTGAACACACACATACAAAAAATGATAGGCCAAGTTTGGGCATCCCTGGGTGAAAAGATTCTGAAAAAAAATAGACAAAGAACATTGGAAATGAATGGGGAGTGAATTTGATCAACGTCTGGTATTGCACGCAAACCCCAAAAGAAAAAAATCTTACTGAATTTTTTTGACATATCACCCTCAATTTTGAAAAACAACTTGTATTCATGGCTTTGATTTTCTTGCTGTTTTATAGTAAAAGATGTTTTGGGTGATGTGTGTTTCCAGTGAGAGTACACTGTGCGCAATGTGGCTGCTGCTTCTCCACATTATTTTTTGTCATTTTTTGTTGTTTATTTGCTAATTGTTTGCAAGCTCTTTATACATTTTCCTGCTGCTAACTTTACATCTCACCACTCTTGCTGGATGTCTGCACTCATATTTCCTAACTCCTAAAATATCCGAAATATCACGACAGCCATCGTAAAGCGATGTTTGGATTATTTGTTTTGATCAGATGGATCACCCGCATTTTAGTCTCAGCCTCAGATGTCACACCCACAGACTAGAAATCCCACGTTTTCCATGTTTTGCTGGGTTTTCAAAGCAAACTTGGATTGGAATCACCCTGATCCAGATGCACACTTTTTCAGATTTCCAAATCTGGATTACTAGTGCTCTATGGAGACCCTAAGGGGACATGGTGATGGAGAAAAAAAATGCCATTGTTTTGCATTCTAGTTTTGCATTGTATTTACACTAATAACTACTTCTGACTGGTCCATCAGTGATTTAAAAAAAGATATATTTTTCTTTGATATTGACAGCTATTTGGGGATATATTACATGGTAAAATGTTGCAGGGTTCTCACAAGTTTTTACCGTCAGTCTACGAGAGACTAACCGCATTTCAACCTCCAGCACCACAATCAATGTCACCATCGCTTCCTGTGTTTTTCTTCTTCTATAACCATTTTTTGTTTGTTTCACTTTTGAACATTTTCACATCAGCAATAATTTGCCGTCTTTTTTTAAAAGAGTCCAGATTTGTGCTCCAGACTGTGCTCCTAAACATTTTAAGTTGGAAATTGAATTTCACACTGGGTTCATGCTGGGTTAAATATAACACAACATTGGGTTAAAAAAGGACAAACCCATCTTTTTAGAATCTCAAAAATGTTAATCTCAAAAAAGTAGTAATGAATGGACCATACTGTAACCATTGCATATTATTTTGTACCATAAAATGCCCTAAAAACACAAAATATAAAAAAAAACAAACAAAAAAAAAAACAACAAAACATTATCAAACTAAAATATTGCACATTCATTTAATAATAAAAAAAAAATCTGTCATTTTTGACATTTTTGGTCATGTAGCCTATATTGGCATAATATCCAAGTGATATTTGGAAGGATAGTTGTTTGCGGATTTTGTTCTATCCATCAGTTGTTATTAAATTGGAAGTCTGAATCTGAATCTGCAAATCTGAATATGAAAGGGGAGGAGTTTAAGATGACTAAATGATTGGAGAAGTCCAGCACACATCACCAGAGAGAGGTCTGTTGCTTCACTGAGAGGTTGAGTTATGCTATTAAAAAATCTAAATACGATCCATAACATGCATTCAGAGAACAGACTAGAAAATGGGGTGAATTTTCACTCCATTCTGACTTTAAAGGAGTCAATCATGAGGAATTAGGAATTTATTAAAGGGGTCATCGGATGCCCATTTTCCAAGTTGATATGATTCTTTAAGGTCTTAATGAAAAGTTTATAACATTGGTTAAAATTTCTTGCAATGTAAAACCTTTTACCTTGTTCACAGCGACCAGTTTTGGTGCATGTCCCTTTAAATGCTAATTAAGCTCTGCTTACCCCACCCCTCTCTTCCATTAAACACTGGGTGGATTTTTATTATTATACACACACAGCCAACACATATTCCAGTTCAAATGACATGTAAAGCTGAACTTTGCATCAGATGACCCCTTTAAATATACACTAGCAGTCAAAAGTTTGGACACACCCTCTCATTTAATGTTTTTAAAGAAGTTCCTTATGCTCATCAAGGCTGTTTTCACTTGATCAAAAATACAGAAAAAAAAGTAATATTGTGAAATATTATTACAATGTGAATCAATGTTTTTTGATATTAATATACATTAAAATTTTATTTATTTATATCTGTAATTAAAGTTGAATTTCCAGAATCATTACTGCACACTGCAAAAAATGCTTTTCAAGCTTAGATTTTTTGTCTTGTTTCCAGCCAAAATATCTGAAAATTCTTAAATCAAGAATTATTTTCTAGACAAGTACACTTTAATGTCTTGTTTTCAGAAAAAGTTGCTTTTTCAAAAAAAGTTGCTTGAAACAAGCAAAATAATCTGCCAATGGGGTAAACAAAATAATCTTGTTTTCGGCTTGAAATAAGATTATTTATAAAATTATTTTGCTTACCCCATTGGCAGATTATTTTGCTTGTTTCAAGCAAAAACTCACTTAATTTTGACTTCTTTTTTCTGAAAACAAGACAATCATTTTTGTTTGTCTAGAAAATCTTTCTTGATTTAAGAATTTTTAGATATTTTGGCTGGAAACAAGATGATCCTTCAAAAATCATTCTAATATGCTGATTTATTATCAGTGCTGGAAACAGTTGCGCTGATTTTTGATCAATAAAATGTTAAAAAAGAACAACATTTATTTAAAATAGAAAGGTTTCTAACAATATACACTACTGTTCAAAAGTTTGGGGTCAGTACATTTTTATTCTTTCTTTTTTTTTAAAGAAATGAATACTTTTACTCACCAAGGATGTGTTAAATTAATAAAAAGTGATAGCATAGATTTACATTGTTAGAAAAGATGTATATTTTGAATAAATGCTGTTCTTTTTAACTTGTTATTCATCAAAGAATCCTGAAAAAACAATCACAGGTTGCAAAAAAATATTTGTCAGCACAACTGTTTCCAACATTGATAATTCTAATAATAAATCAGTATATTAGAATGATTTCTAAAGGATCATGTGACACTTAAGACTGGAGTAACAGCTGATGAAAATTCAGCTTTGCATCACAGGAATAAATTATATTGTAAAGTATATTAAAATAAAAACCATTATTGTATATTGTAATAACATTTTGCAATATTACTGTTTTTTTTCTGTATTTTTGATCAAATAAATGGAGCCTTGATAAGCAGCCTTCTTTAAAAAACATTAAATAAGAAGGTGTGTCCAAACTTTTGATTGCTAGTGTAAATTGCAGTGTCAAAGGGATTTTAAAAGCTTTTCCATGTATAATATTCAACATAGTCGTTTAGCTCAAATGAGCTCATAATAACTTCATAATTATACTACAAATTTTAAGGAATTGTTTAAAATATTTTTAGATAATGCATACACTGTAAAAAATTGCACTGTAAAATAACAGTAATCTACTGGCAGCTGGGGTGCCAGCATTGTACTGTTAATTTACAGCTCTTCATTGTTACAGTATGGTACTGTTATTATACCATGTGGTAACTCATTTCATTTTGGAAACCGATTGCTTCAAACCATGAGTTTTCAAAGAAGTAGTGCTTATATGGTGTTAGTACAGTGAATTTATTTCATTTGATTCCATTATAAAATAAATAAATCTTAATTTAAAAGAGCAAACACTTAAAGTGTAATAAGAAAACCAACCATGACATGACTTTTACTGAAATCTTTGTTGATCATCATTAGCACACATGTACTAAAGTGACTATCACTGCATCAGCAAACACACAGTTACTGTCTTTAAATAAAGCAGCAAAACATCAGTGTTTGTGGCTCATCATTGACTGAAGCACAGACTCTACTCTCCAGCACAATGGTGGCCCACAAAACTAAATTAAACTAACAGATCTCTCTTGTGCAAAAACATATCAATACAGTACAGTTAAATATGTACTCTCCTTACCAGTTAAAGACTTTGCATAACTGTTTTTCTATTAACATTCAATAATATTTTAGTGAAATTAACTTGTTTTGTTGGCTAAATCTGACTGTTACAGTTTACAGTATATCACTGTTTTTTCCTTGAATTAACGGTAATTTACTGGCAGCTCGGTTGCCAGCAAGAAACTGTTTTTCTACAGCGCTTTGCCGTAAATTAAATACAGTTTATTACTGTTAAATTACATTTAATGCTGTTTTTTTCCCATCTTACATCTTTAACCCTTTAAATTCCACAGCAAAATCCTCAGTTTTAAGTGAACAAATAATGTGTCCACACTACAGAGTGTTTGAGTAACACTGAAGTTAATGAGATAATTCTGTGATTAATTAAGTGATGGTTGAGCATTACTAATGAACACCTGCTGTTAACAAGCAGAATCACTGAATGAAAGAGAAACACAAGAACTACAACTGACTTTAGCCACAGACTTAGATGAAATCAACTGAAATAAAAGAAGTAATGAAATCTCTCAAGATCTCAATAAACAACTCCTAAAACAGCATTACCAGTTTCACTTATTACTAGACTGACTTTATTTCTGTCAGAAGTCTACAGAAGATCTTATTGTCACTACCATGATGGAGATCAGTGCTTACTTTAGTCGGGCTCTTGGACCTTAACATTTTAGCATTAACTTTTTGTTGGCTGCTGTAACAATGTGATTTAATAACACATGGTTTAAAGAGCCAAACAAAAGGAAAGTCTGATTCTGCCGTTTATGAGTTTGTTTTAACAACCTTACTCTTGATTCACTGGTTCTTATCAGCATCTTCTCTTTTATTGAATATCGAGAATAAAAGCAAAATTACCTGAGGAGAACTGTTGTGAAAGACCATAAAAACAAAATTTATGAAAAAAAAAATAAAAATCGCTCTTGTGATTTGAACACACACATCAAGAATCAACATATGAATCTCAACAATGGTGATAATCCTCAAAATAAAGAAACTGATATTTTCTGAAAATTACAAAACACAATACTAAAATGCAACGCAAAAGAAAAAACAGTAAGAATTCAAGAAAATAAATAGACAATTCATCAGCATAATTTATTCATGCCGCAATGCATGCTGGGAGTCATGAATGAGCGTTGTAATGTGCTGGTACCCAGCATGCATTGCAGCATGAAGCTTTTGATTGTCACCATTGTTGAGATTCATATGCTGATTCTTGATGTCTATTTTTGAGTGTTTTTGAAACAGTAGTTCAAATTGATTTAAACCTGCACTGTTATTAAATCCTGCATTTCTGATTGTCACCACACTGGTTAAGCTCATAATATAAAGCCCTGGAAAAATAAACCATAACTAATGAGTCCACACTGCTAACAGTATTTCAAATGACCAGCAAAGGTCAAAGTCAGACTACAATATGATGCTTGCAGCCAACATCACACACCCAACCATAACCATTCTACCATAACTAAATCATTGGAAGATACAGTTCCAGCAAAGTAATTAATGTTCAAAAGCCAAAGGTCAGGAGCCCAACTAAAGCAAACACTGATCTCCACAATGGTAATGTCAAGCAAAACTAAAACATCATCATCTAAACCTTCATTCTCAATAAGATCATCTGTAGATTTCTGACAGAAATAAAGTCAGTCTGATTAGAAATGCGTAAAGCTGGTAAGACTGTGTGTTGTTTAAATATTCAGTTGATTTCATTTAAATCTGTGACTGAAGTCAGTTGTAGTCCTTGTGTTTGTCTGTTCTCTTTCAATCAGTAGATCTGCTCATTAACAGCAGCTGTTCATCAGTGTCTGAATTCACTCATTAGTTTTCACTGTCTCTGTCAGGTGGACTGTATTAGTAAACTCATGAAGGGAATAGTGAATGAGGGTGTAGGGTGTGATTTGAAACACAGACTCTGAGTGTCGATTTTGAACGCCGTTAATTCACGATATAGCAGCAGGCTACTTTCTCGAAAATGACAAATATTACCCAGAATGCACTGTTTTAATGGAAAACAGCATGTTACTGTCAAAATTTGGCCGTTTTTTTACAGCAATTTTTAACAGTGTTAGCCAATGTTTAACATTTCAGCTACCTAATTACAAAAAGGAATAGCTAGAGGCCCTCAAACTATCAAAATCAAACCATCTCACAACATATAAACAAACAGGGAACGTTCTGTATTAATGCTATTTTACTTCATAAGTCTGTTCTTTCATCTGCATTTATACTTCATTTTCACATTAAAATGAAAATGTTAAAGACATGCTACTTACATAAGACAAAACAAGCTGCTAATGAAGGATAAAACTGCATTGCCTCGTGTGTTCAAGCTCCAAATTTCCTTCTTTAAACTGTAGAGAAAAATGTTAAATGTTAAACATATCGGGCCTACACAAAAACACAAAAAGCACGCATGAACTATAATAAATATAGAACCAGGGAGAGATTTAAAGGTCATTATGTGGCCCACTGTTTTCTAGGTGACACAGCCCGATACATCAGTGTCAGACATCATTCCCACACGCCTTTCAAACCATGTCTATGCAAAATAGAGCTATGTCAGAAACACATTCCTTCGGGTTAAAACTCAGGCACTAAATTACCGCATACCGCAGACCGACCCATCCCATGTCTGAATTCACGTCATGCAATTTACATTTTTCTCTTACAGAAACAAAGGCTTAGACATCTGAAAACACATGCAAATACCGACTGCCACATAGCATATAAAGAATAATGTTTCTGTTACCTCCAAGCCGATATGCGCGTCACTGCACTCCAGAAGATGCGAGTCGATGATGCTGATGCTGATGCTGATGCTGAGAAAGCCGCAGCTCCAATGCAATCAGGCGGTCACCGCAGCATGCACCGGGTCTCGCAATGCATGCACGAATGTCAGCTCTCCTTATGGCGACAACCCTGTCTCTGACTAATCTCGAATGTCTTATTCTATAATTTCCCTTATTATAATAAATGGGCACCCTTTGCATCGACTAGACAGGCTGACTGGGTTTGTGTCTATAAATGTAAACAGATTTTAGACATTATTAAGGATGTGGCATTTCCTAAAAGAGCCCATAAGACTGCATAGGCTATATTTAGTCTTCTGTGGGAATTTCAGCCGTAGATCGGGCAAATGATGACAGAGCAGATTTAAGAAATCAAGATTTCCACCAGCAGAGGTCGCTGTTCGCTAGAAAGATCTGCAGTTACGCTTTTTTTTGCAGAGTTTAGGTTTAAAGGGGTAGTTCAGTTCACCCAAAAATGAAAAGGTAACACTTTAAAATAACTACACACTATGAACCATTATTTAAGCATTAGTAAATAGTCAATTCATCATTTATAAAGCATTATCCCCGATAGACTAGCAAGAAGTTTATAGATTCAGCTATACATTTTTTGTTCCTGATTTATAAGCATATCTATAATGTTTTTAGGAATTGTATTTTCATAATGTATTAATGATCAATTAATCATTTCTAAATTAAGTATTATATTATTAACAGAGCAGTTATTTAGTTATTTCATCATTTAGTGTGACTAATGATTAATAAACTTTAAATGCGCATTTATACGTTACTTAAAAATACAATAAATGCTTTAATAACACATTCTTACTATAATTCATGATTAATTCTATTATTTATGACTATTTATGCCTCGTAAAAATTTAAAAAGCAGATTTAAAGGCTCTCTTCCAAACAGAAAAAGGAAACAAACAACAGAGTGATACAGAACATAGAAATATTTATTTCAAGATGCAAAAAAACAAAACTGCACACTTGTTATAAAATAAATATTCCTTCCAGAAAACATAACTTGGCAGTAACATGAAAGCCTCTGAAATCTGATATAAAAATATTTGTTTTTATACAGTATTTGATATTCTATTTTAGCTTTTTATTTATATTTACATTCTTGCTTACACTCTTTTTTCTTATACATTCTTTAAATATCCTTTTACGTGGCATAAATAGTCTTCACTTTAGATGAGCTCACAAAATCATTTAACTGACAACTACTAAATGTTTGATAACTAACTGAATGAATCATGAATTACAGTAGGAATATGTTAATAAAGCATTTATTAACATACTATTTCTATATTTCTAAATAATATGTTTAAATATACATTAAAATAGTTTATTAATCATTTACTTACACTTTCTAAATTATCTTATTTACCACTGATGACAACTAAATAACTGGTTTGTAAATAATGTAATACTTAATCAAGAACAAAGCATTTATAGCTGCATTTATTACTGTCTATTAACGTAGAGATAATGATTTATAAATGATGAATTGACTATTTACTAATGCTTAACTAATGGTTCATAGTGTGTAGTTATTATAAAGTGTTACCAATGAAAATTCTGTCATTATTTACTCACCCTTATGTTGTTGACCTTCGTTTATTTTTGGAACAGCAAGATATTTTTGATGAAATCCGAGAGCTGACTCGTTCAAGGCCCTAACAGTTAGTAAGGATATCATTAAAATAGTCCATGTGACATCAGTGGTTTAGCCATTTTATGAAGCTATGAGAATACTTTTTGTGCGCAAAGAAAGCAAAAATAAATGTATTCAACAATTCTCTTTCGTGTTAATGTCACTTAAGGGAGTAGGTTTGCTTTTGACATTGGGGAACCTACTGGGAACTTTCCCAGAACTTTGCGGGATCAAAAAATATTTCCAGGATTAAAAATACTTTACTAACCTAGGCCTATGACACCCATGTCTGATTCTCAGTGTTGGGGGTGACGCATTACAAGTAACGCAAGTTACGTAATAATATTACTTTTTTCAAGTAACTGGTAAAGTAACGCATTACTTTTTCATTTCCAAGAAAATATCTGAGTTACTCTTTGTTTCAAACAGAAAACAAGATTATTTTGTTTACCCCATTGGGAGATTGTTTTGATTGTTTCAAGCAAAAACACACTTAATTTTGACTTAATTTTAAACAAGACAATAATTTTTACTTGTCTAGAAAATCCTTCTTGATTTAAGAATTTTTAGATATTTTGGCTGGAAACAAGACAAAAAATCTAAGTAAGAAAACATTTTTGCAGTGTACTAATAAGCAAAACTTACTTTAGATGAACTAACATTTGTGCTTTTTTTTCTCATTGCTGAAGAGTGTTGAACTTTCTTTTCCTGCAGTTCTACTGTACAGACGTCAATTTAATTTTCCTTTAGCCTTAGGCTTATTCACTTCATTTCATTTTGGTGTGAAAGGGCTTTTACATTTGCTAAGAATCAAACGTTTTTATATTAAAAACAAACAAGCAAGCCCTGCCCAGATTTAAAAAGTAACGCAAAAGTAATGTAACGCATTACTTTCCATAAAAAGTAACTAAGTAACGTAATTAGTTACTTTTTTAGGGAGTAACTCAATACTGTAATGCATTACTTTTAAAAGTAACTTTCCCCAACACTGCTGATTCTTTCCTAAAAATTTCTCTGCTTTTAGCCTTTTATGCACCCTGCATATTGATAATAATTAAAATACAGAAATACAACGCTTCCATCTGTGACAATCATGTCTGGTCAACACACTGAATAGGCAAGTATGACTTTGAAATGTTGTACATATTAAGTTTTTGAGTTTTAAAACACAGCATATCTCACTATAAGGGGAAATATTAAATAAATTGTGTTTTAATCAGGGGCGTTGCTAGGGTTGGGAGAGATAAGGGGCTTAGTCCCTTTAAAAAAAAAAAAAAAAAAAAACTTTAAAATTTCAAACTAAGTAAAATTCGAATCCATTAACATATTTATTGTCATATCACTTACTGATGTAAAATTATAATTTAGCTTCATCTGGAGTATTTTGTTATTGCACAATGCACATTTCTTAATATTATGCCTAATATGTGTTTTAATATCACTATTAATAAAGATTGCATGGTCTCTGTCTTTAAATGCAAGATATTTAAAGTGTACCTGAAGTATGCTTGCAATAGTTGGACTTTAACACAATCAAATATACAGTAGCTATATCTTTAGTTGGACTTCAGCACTACTTCCACACAATTATTTAAATTAAATTACATTTAAATTTAATTAAATGAATCAAGCACAAAATTATTTGTTCCGATTTAGCACACTTTATGTATAGCAGTTTAGTATAGCCTACCAAAAAGTACAATTGCAGGGTATTTTTTTTATTATTAATAACATTTAAATATGTAAATGTATTTGTAGAATACTTAGCACAAAAAAAATAATAATAATAAAAATAAAATAAAATAAATAATAAAATAATAATAATAATAATATATATATGTATGTTCTGGATGCTGAACCTCACTTGTCTGGTCAAAGATCTATCTAAAGATTTATCTAAAATTAAAGTCATTTATTTGTTTGCATTACATGATTGCATGGGTGATCGAATCTCTCTGATCTGGCTAATATTTATTTAAATCTCGAAAATGATCAAACGAGGGCTTGGAGAGCAAATAAAAAACTATAGAACAAATTTCGTTTATGAAGTGAATGGTAATAATAATCTCGCGATACTTGTGCAGAGAAGCGTCCCGTCTCCATGGCAACACTAAACAACCAGAAAGAATTGTGTCACTGCTTGTGAAATCTCTTAGATTTGAGTGAATTTTAGTGCGTTTGAGCTGCAGATACCACATCAAGGTTCATTTAACCACAAAAAGCACTCGGGAACCGTGTTTTTCAAGCTGTCATCTTACCCTACAGGTTGGAGATCTATCAAAAATAACTCTAAAATATGCAAAAATGTAATACTTTGTGACTCTTCGTCGATATTGTTTTCGAAAATGTTATTCTTACTTGTTCAACAACGCTATTATTTTACAATAGAGGTTAAAGGAGTCCGAAATGGAAAGTCCTCGTGTTGGTGTGGTGAGAGAGTCTATGCTGCATCGTCCTCTATTAATTAAGGTAAGGACCGATATTGATGAAAGTATTTCTCTGCATTGCACCTATTCATAAATGACTTATCCTCGTATATAACAAACAAACAAACAAACAGCTAATCTTAACAAATAAATAGTGGAATTTTCCGTATTATTTCTAAACGCACGACAAAATATCAACGTCGTAACTAAAATGACCACTAGATGGCAGAGTTAGTCTCTGAATAAATCTCACCATGACTCTTATGCTTCTCTGATGTAGTTTAGCCTTTCTCAGCACTGTTCCTGGAATACCACAGCAGGGTTACACATTTCGCATGTTTGCTTTATCTCCCACACATCGTTCAAGTCACGTAGCACAAATAATAATACGCTAAAGAGTAAACCAAGAGTTTTTTTTAAAGAGTACACATGCAGATTGTGCAACACATGCTATAGTTTAGTCCATTAAAAGTTTGACACTTTTAACGTGCACATTTCTTTCATTCAGAAATTCTGAATTTGTTGGTTACAAATATATATATATAATATAATCTACAAATGTATATATATATATATATATATATATATAATCTAGAACACCTAGAGTCCCTACCAAGATGATATAATATACGTTATCAAAATGATCAATTTCTCTTTTATGCCAAAAATCATTAGGATATTAAAGATCATATTCCTTGAAGATATTTTGTAAATTATTATTAGTAATATGCATTGCTAAGAACTTCATTTGAACAACTTTAAAGGTGATTTTCTCAATATTTAGTTTTTTTTTTTTTTTTTTTTTTGCATTCAGAGATCCCATATTTTTACTTATTGTATCTTAGCCACATATTGTCCTATCCTACTGATTCAGCTTTCAGATGACTGAAATCTCAATTTCCAAAAAAAAAAAAAAAACTCTTATGACTGATTTTGTGGTCCAGGGTCACATGTTTCAAAGTTGTTGATGTTTTTTTAATGAAAGAAAAAAAAATATGTGCACATTTCTTTCATTCAGAAATTCAGAATTTGTTGGTTACAAAAAAACAAAAAAACAAAAAAACATTATCTAGAACACTGAGTCCCTCCCAAGACGATATAATATGACTCTTTACCACAAAACCAGTATTGTACCACGAGTATATTTGTAGCAATAGTTAATAATACATTGTCAAAATGATCGATTTCTCTTTTATGCCAAAAATCATTAGGATATTAAAGATCATATTCCATGAAGATATTTTGTACATTTATTAGTAATATGCATTGCTAAGAACTTCATTTGGACAACTTTAAAGGTGATTTTCCTCAATATTTCGATTAATGTATTTATTTATTTATTTTTTTGCATCCAGAGATTCCATATATTTTTTTAAAAAAAGTTGTATCTCAGCCAAATATCCAGGGTCACATATGTTTCAAAGTTGCTGATGTTGTTTTTAATTAAATAAATATTTCATATTAATCATTTTTAATGTGCACATTTCTTTCATTCAGAAATTTTGAATTTGTTGGTTACTATATATGTATATATATATATATATATATATATATATATATATATATATATATAACACTGAGTTTCTCCCAAGACGATATAATATGACTCTGGACCACAAAACCAGTGAAGGTTTATCATTAGGATATTATGTAAAGATCATATTCCATGAAGATATTTAAATATATATATATATATATATATATATATATATTAGTAATATGCATTGCTAAGAACTTCATTTGGACAACTTTAAAGGTGATTTTCTCAATATTTCATTTTTCTTTTTTCTTTTTTTTTTTGCATTCAGAGATCCCATATTTTTACTTAAATAGTTGTATCTTAGCCACATATTGTCCTATCCTACTGATTCAGCTTTCAGACGTTTGAAATCTAAATGTAAAAAAAAAAAAACTTATGACTGGTTTTGTGGTCCAGGGTCACATATGTTTCAAAATTGTTGATGTTTTTTTAATGAAAAAAAAAAACAGGACATTTTTATATTTCATATTATTTATTTTTAATGTGCACATTTCTTTCATTCAGAAATTCTGAATTTTGTTCAGAATATATATATATATATATATATATTATCTAGAACAATGAGTCCCTCCCAAGACGATATAATATGACTCTGGACCACAAAACCAGTAATCCATGAAGATATTTTGTAATTTTTTTTTTTTTTTTATTAGTAATATGCATTGCTAAGAATTTTTTTGCACCTAGAGATTTCAGATTTTTAGATTCCAGCTTTCAGATGATTGAAATCTGTACCCTTTTGACTGGTTTTGTGGTCCAGGGTCACATATGTTTCATAGTTGTTGATGTTGTTTTTAATGAGAAAACAACATAACATTTTCATATATATTACACATTTTAAAACAGAAAGACAGTAACTCACAAAACATTAACAGTCTCCCGAGCATAACTTCATGTGTTTACAACAAAGTGTAAACTTTTAAAAATAAAGGTTCCATAGAAGAACTTTCAGTCCATAATTTTTTAGTTTAATAATCTAAGCAACCTTTTACCACAAAGCACTCTTAGTGCACTTGAAAGGTTCCTCAGATGTTAAAGGAACCATAGACTGCAAGAAAACTTTATTTTTACTTATTTTAAAGAGATTTGAGGAATGGCGTATAGAAGATCACGTCTTCTCTGCTTTCTCCTCTTTGTGAGACCCAGCGCAAGTCTTGAATCCCTAACTAAGCACTTCCGCCGCATCTTTCATCTAATTCTGCTTCATTTCAACTTCATCAAGTCTTCCACTGGAGCAGAAGGAAGAATGAAATGAACCTGCAGAGTCCTCAATGTTTCTCCTTTCCCTCTTTTCACACTCATCCAATCATCCTGTCCATCCCTGGTGGGATAAGATGCCTCCGTTAGACCTTTGCTTGCTCTCGCCCCTCCTTTCTTTCTAATGTTCTCTAGGGTTATTTGATATGCCCCTTTTGACTGATGCAGAAAATAGGATTACTGTATTTAAATGACTATGATAATGAACTGCGTGCATGTTCCCCTAGTCCCACGAGATCAAGGATTTCTCATTCTTTTTCATTGTGAGCAGTCATAGCTACAGGTTTTGGCAATGCGCTGGAACAATGACGGAGTCATCTGTGAGGATTTAAGCTTTTGTTCTTGTGGCGTTGCCTGATGTTGCTCTATTTCTTCCCCGTGGCGCGTCTAGTTTCCAAAGCTCTAGGTTCGAACGTTCAACCTCCTTCGATCAGAGGTTGTCTTTGCTCGCTCGCAATGTAAAGGAAGACTCATATTCATTAAGAAATAGGCCAACTGCGGCAAGTCCCCCATCTCTCGTCGGCCTGCGCTGCAGTTCATCATCGCAGAAGTTTTCTCAGCTCATGCAGGGCTGATGCATGGCTGTCCCGTGGGGAAAAAGGGACATATATCTTAGTAAAGCGCTAATGGGCCTCAAAGTGAAAAGGAGACGAATTAGTCTGCATCTAGAAGCGAGCACACAAACTGAGGTTTTCTCACTGATCTATAATAGAGAACTGGATCGCTCATGACGTCATAAAAGTGAAGCTGAGTATTCGCATACATTCTATTATCTATAAGATTCTATAAGATTTCAATGAGAAAGCTTCACATAACAAGTCAGCGTTTTTATATCTACAGTCTCACTGTACATTTTCACAATGCAAACCTAAGCATGTAAAAAGTTATTCGTTTAACGTCAGGAATTCCCTCTGCTTATTAAAAGTTATCGTCACATACAGCTGTACATAGGTATCTATCATTAGGTCCATGCATAGGGTAGAGTGGGGTAAGATGAGCCATTTTTTACTCATGTGGTCCTCAAGATAAAGCAAAATGTGGCAGTATCCAGTAATTTCAGGATGCTTCCTGTCATTTTAAATGATCTGAATGTATCTATGACAAAGGGTTTTAAAATTATGGCTTCTTTTAAAAAAAGCATTCCTGTGGCTCAATTTTCCCCAGGTTAGGGGTAAGTTGACCCAAGTCGGTGGGTAAGACCCATCTGACCGAATCTGATTCAAACCCGTGTGAAATTTATCTTTTAAAAACTAACGTAATAATCATATTTTATTTTATAAACAGTCATATTACTTAACATAAAACCAATCAAATCTTTAACTGTTTGCATTTCTGAAACAATACGTAAAACACCGAAGTGTTAACCTTCCCTGAAACAGAGTTTGTTGAGTAAAATTAAATAAAAACGTAATTAAAAATTAAAGAATAAATGTCGCTGAAACTAATAAACATTTTTGTCAAAAGATCCTTGGCGTGGCAGCTTTTTTGCAATATCCAACAGACCATTAGGGACTATAGGAGGAAAGATATATTTGATTATAATGTGATGAAAAGCATCTTCTGGTTCTCAGAGAAGGACACTGTCCCTATCAAATAAACTACAAATAATATGTAGATATATGATAAACTAAGGGGTAAGATGAGCCATTTTTTACTTATGTGGTCCTCAAGATAAAGCAAAATGTGTCAGTATCTAGTAATTTCAGGATGCTTCCTGTCATTTTAAATGATCAGAATGTATCTATGACAAAGGGTTTTAAAATTATGGCTTCTTTTAAAAAAAGCATTCCTGTGGCTCAATTTGCCCCAGGTTAGGGGTAAGTTGACCCAAGTCGGTGGGTAAGACCCATCTGACCGAATCTGATTCAAACCCGTGTGCGAACGTAATAATCATATTTCATTTTATAAACAGTCATATTTCTTAACATAAAACCAATCAAATCTTTAACTGTTTGCATTTCTGAAACAATACGTAAAACACCAAAGTGTTAACCTTCCATAAAACAGAGTTTGTTGAGTAAAATTAAATAAAAACTTAATTAAAAATGAAAGAATAAATGTCGTTGAAACTAATAAACATTTTTGTCAAAGGATTCTTGGCGTGGCAGCTTGATGAACATGATAAACATGATAAACATCGGACGTTCAACACATTTATACAAATAACAAAGTGCTCATTCACAAATCTGAATAAAGAGTTATGCTTTGTATACCTTAATTCGCCTTGTACAGTTATTTAATAAATAGTGTTTTTATTCGTACAGATGGCTAACTGCATGCTTCAACAATAATTTCGTTAACAGTACTCATTTTGAAGCAGGTAATGATTTGTTTGATAATTAATCATTAATTCAGCACATATGCATAACATTTTACTCACATGGAAATGACTGAATTTGCATGATAAGAGTCTGAAATAGATGTTGCTCAGTCAGGCACGTTAAAAATATGCATATCATAACTACATACAGTATGGACTTAAATACATGAAGCTTTATTTCAAAGATTTAA
Source organism: Cirrhinus molitorella (assembly GCA_033026305.1). Lineage (NCBI taxonomy): Eukaryota > Metazoa > Chordata > Actinopteri > Cypriniformes > Cyprinidae > Cirrhinus > Cirrhinus molitorella. Next base: position 48,799,575 of record CM065119.1, read on the forward strand.
ATTGCAATACAACGAACACTATAGTGACAGAGGCTTGTATTGCATTATTTATTGTATATTTGAATCAATTTCAGATACTAATACCAGATATATGCTCATGTTTATTATTTACTGCATAATTAGGTGCATAAAAAATATATTTTGTGATGCATGCGTTACCTGTGTTTGCAAGTGCGCAGCTGACACAGACACCTAAACGATTTCGAAAGATCGCTTATCCTGCCCGAAAACACCATAAACCTTCCAGATCTTAAATAACAAATAAGTCACATACACATATGCTAAAAAAATAGTCCTGTGTGAAGGATACGCTTCAAAGCGGGTGATTTTAGGTCAGCGGTTTGCATGTGATTCAATAGTAAGATTGCGGATCGAACACTTCCGGTTCTTTGACGATGGTTTAGTATGCAATGAGCAATCCAGTCATTATATAGATCAGTGGGTTTTCTCCATTTGCGACCAAAAAGTTGCCATCGAGAGAAGTACAAAAAGCGCTCTCCTCTTCTTTCCTCTCCTCTTGTTAATTCCTTTTTGATGAGGCATGGCCAATAAATCCTGTTTTCATGCCTGTATTCCCTGATGACCAGTAAATTAGAGATCAGGGGAGCAGATTTGGGGCTTTTGTTGTTCTCTGGTGTCTGAGAGAGCCCTGCTGTGCAGCAGGCTGGCTGGGCCCCATTCGCAGTCCCCTCTTCCCACTCATTACCATTCGCTTCATTCAGCCTATGTTGCTAATGTTCCACACGGTTCATTCTTAAGCAAATCCGTACTGTAGATGATTTTCGCCCGCAGCGCAAATTTATTATGCATATGTGGTCTGGCCTAAAGCCGTCTCTGCCTGAATTAAACTTTAGGACATAAGAATAAAAATGGTGCATGGTGCTTTAAAAAGCATTATCAGAGTTTATATAGTTTACTAGTGGCCTTTGGAATTTATTCGAATTGACCTTGACCTTCACTCACCTCAGCTGCACATAGGTATCTACCATTAGGTCCATGCATAGGGGAGAGTGGGGTAAGATGAGCCATTTTTTACTCATGTGATCCTCAAGATAAAGCAAAATGAGGCAGTGTCTAGTAATTCCAGGATGCTTTCTATCATTCTAAATGATCAGAAAGGATTCTAAAATTATGGCTTCTTATAAAAAAAGCGTTCATGTGGCTCAATTTGCCCCAGGTTAGGGGTAAGTTGACCCAAGTCGGTGGGTAAGATGACCATCTGACCGAATCTGATTCAAACCCGTGTGAAATTTTTAAAGATAATTTATCTTTTAAAAACTAACTAAAATTTCATTTTACAAACAGTCGTATTTCTTATCTTAAAGCTAACTTAACATAAAACCAATCAAATCTTTAACTGTTTGCGTTTCTGAAACAATACGTAAAACACCAAAGTGTTAACCTTCCATAAAACAGAGTAAAATTAAATAAAAACTTAATTAAAAATGAAAGAATAAATGTCGTTTTTTGTCAAAAGACTCTTGGCGTGGCAGCTTTTTTGCAATATCCAACAGACCATTAGGGACTATAGGAGGAAAGATATATTTGATTATAATGCGATGAAAAGCATCTTCTGGTTCTCAGAGAAGGACACTGGCCCTATCAAATAAACTACAAATAATAAACTAATATCACATTAAAATATCAGTTTGTACTTCAGAGATCTAGCTTAACTTCAGTGCCTTATGGTGGAGTGCAAGTTAAAGCATTGGCTCAACTTACCCCACAGCATTTGGCTCACTTTGCCCCATAGCTGGCATTTTGGAAATAATATTTATCTAAATGATTTGCATGTTTTATATGTTGCTAAATCACCTATATGCATCAGAAATATTTTTAGACCTGGATACATTTGCTTTGATGTAACAGCCATTACATCTGTTATGCAAAAATTTTACTTTGACAAGCCAAAAACTATTTTTAAAGTAAACAGGTGCCTTCCACTCCTTCTCCTTTTCACAGTCTGGCAGAAATGATGTGTTATTCTAAAATACATGCTCACATGACAGTAAAAGTGGACAGTAGCCAACATACAGGGGGTGGCTCAACTTACCCCACTCTCCCCTACAGCGCTTCTGCAAGGCGCTTTAGCTTCCACACGGTCTCTGTAGCAACGCAGGGCCTTATTATTAATGGGATCCAGCTGGGACCGCTGTAGACACAAGCACAGGGAGACAGATACATAACCATGAACCCAATACATAACTGTAAACTGCTTGCATAATAGATAAATGTAAATGAGATATGTAAGGGGGCCTTTGGCATATGTAGTCTGTCATAACAGGGGCCGTATGTGTTCATTTATGGATTAAGAGAATGGAAACATATATCATTGTTGTCCGCGTTCAGTTGTAGTGCTAAGTATTTATGTCGTCTGTGGGGTTGCTATCAGCTGGGTCAGTGACAAATAAGAAAAAGAAATAATCCAAGTTCTTAGAAAAGTAATCATTGTATTCAATGTTGTTCTCATTATTTGGAAAAAACGCCTTTCTTACTTTGATTTTTGGTCTCGTTTCCAGCCAAAATTTTGAAAAATTCTTAACTCAAGAAGGATTTTTTAGACAAGTCCAGTTTTTGGTCTTGTTTTCAGAAAAAAGAAGTGAGTTTTTGCTTAAAATAAGCTAAATAATCTTCTTTCAAGATGAAAGCTAGATTATTTTGCTTACCCCATTGACAGATTATTTTGCTTGTTTTGTTTTGCATGCAAAAACCCACTTAATTTTAACTTATTTTTTTCTGAAAACAAAACAATTTTTACTTGTCTAGAAAATCCTTCTTGATTTAAGAATATTTAGACATTTTGACTGGAAACGAGACAAAAAGTCTAAATAAGAAAAGCATTTTTTACAGTGCAGCACTTCAATTTGACAGACAAAAAAGTTTTTTTAATAATTAAAATATTTTAACCATACCTATTTACTGCTTTTATAATAAAAACAATAATAAAAGATTATTCCAAACTACTCCGCAAGGTTTTTTTTATTTGATTTTGTAATGAATTTCAATAAAATAATATGTGACCCTTAAGTAGCATGGGTCAAAATGATTTAATTTTTTATGCCTAAAATCATTAGGATATTAAATAAAAATCATGTTCCATTAATATATTTTGTAAATTTCCTACCGTAAATATATAAAAACTTAATTTTTGACTAGTAGAAGAACTTATTTTGGACAACTTTAAAGGCTATTTTCTCAATATTTAGATTTTGTTGCACCCTCAGATTCCAGATTATCAAATAGTTGTATTAATGTTATATTATTGTCCTATCATAACAAACCATGCATCAATGGAAAGCTTATTTATTCAGCTTTCAGATGATGTACAAATCTCAATTTCAAAAATAGACCCTTATGACCCTTTTGTGGTTATTATGAAATAAATGTCAATGTCATACTCTGACATTTAAAAATTGGAGTCAGCAAAAAGAGTAATATTGCGAAAAACCATTACAATTTAAAATAAAAATGACAATAGTACTTAGTTATAAGTATAGTTATGATTTGTCAGTAGGCAGATTTGGTGCTTAAACATTGTTTATTATTATTTAGGTAATACTTTACATTAGACTACCTTTAGTTAACATGAACTAAAAATGAACAATACAGCATTTATTAATTTTAGTGTTCATTTCATCATTTGCTAATGCATTATTAAAATCACAAGTTGTTTGTTAACATTAGACAATGCACTGTGAATTAACACAAACTGTATTGTTACTAAGATTAATAAATAGAGTAATAAATGTATTATTCATACTTCGTTCATGTTAGTTAACACATCAACTAATCTTAACAATCGACACCAACTTATTGTAAAGTGTTACCATTATTTATGTTGAAAACAGCTGCTTAAATGTTTATAGAAACTGTGATCATTTTAATAATTAGAAAGTTGAAAAAACAGCATTTATTCAAAATATAAATTTTTGAATGTCTTTACTGCCACTTTTGCTTAATTCAATGCATTCTTGCTGAATAAAAGTATTCACTGCTTTCAGAAAGTCCTTACTGATGCCAAACTTTATTATTAATAAATTAATAGATGCAGAAAAATAATTGCCATTGACACAGCTGGATTTTTTATTTTCCGTGCAAATTCAGTCCTGGTTATGGACAGCTTGAACCCTTGGACATGTCTAATGGCTGTAGCGCTTATTCACAAGGTTTAAACGCAGTTCGTGATCCAAGTTGTGGATGTTTTTTTAATAAACACCCCCACACATACATACTCAAGCATACATACATTTAAAGCGGTAGGATAACACTCATCTGTATTGAAGAAGAGTAGCGCAAGCTCGCCCAGACACATGCTCCCAATTAGCTGGCCCTCTTTATGGAAATGCCTCATCAATTATACCCAAAGCTTCAGGATTTGCCACACATAAAGAGAGTTAGCATCTTAATAACCAGCCAGACTATAGAGGAGATGAGATGAATGTGCGTGCATGTTTGCATTGCACATATGCGTGCTTTGACATTCTGGGGATTTTAGAAGTGGGCTGATATTAATTTAGAGTTGACGGATTTAGCCACAGACGACAAAAGCTGGGATCTGATGAGAAAGTTAAGGTTAGGAGTCTACTTTCTCTCGTCTCAGCATTTTTGGACCTAATCCTTCTTAATAGATGTATTTTTTTAGCTGATCCAGATAGACTTCCGTAGATTATTTGATTGTTTCATGCAAAACTCACATAAATTTAACTTCCTTTTTTCTGAAAACAAGACTGTAACTTTTACTTGTCTACAAAATCCTTTTTGATTTAAGAATGTTTAGATATTTTGGCTGGAAATAAGACAAAAAATCTAAATAAGAAAAGCATTTTTTGCAGTGCAGACAAAGTTTTTTTAATAATTAAAATATTTTAACCATACCTATTTACTGCTTGTATAATAAAAACAATAATAAAAGATTATTGCAAACTACTCACCACGGTTTTTTAATTTGATTTCGTAATGAATTTCAATACACTGCAAAAAATGCTTTTCTTACTAAGATTTTTTGTCTTGTTTCCAGCCAAAATATCTAAAAAATCTTAAATCAAGGAGGATTTTCTAGACAAGTAACAATTTTTGTCTTGTTTTCAGAAAAGAAAGTAAAATTAAGTGAGTTTTTGCTTAAAACAAGCAAAATAATCTGCCAATGGAGTGAGAAAAATAATCTTATTTCAAGATGAAAGCTAGATTATTTTTCTTACCCCATTGGCAGATAATTTTGCTTGTTTTAAGCAAAAACTCACTTAATTTTAACATATTTTGTCTGAAAACAAGACAATAATTTTTACTTGTCTAGAAAATCCTTCTTGATTTAAGAATTAAAAATAGAATAAAAGAATAAAAAATCTAAGTAAGAATGCTTATAATATATAAAATAATATGTGACTTTTAAGTAGCATGGGTCAAAATGATTTCATAATTTTTTATGCCTAAAATCATTAGGATATTAAATAAAGATCATGTTCCATTAATATACTTTGTACATTTCCTACCATAAATATATCAAAACTTAATGTTTGACTAGTAGAACTTCATTTGCACAACTTTAAAGGTGATTTTCTCAACATTTAGATTGTTGCACCCCAGATTCCAGATTTTCCAATAGTTGTATTATTGTTATAATGTTGTCCTTTCACAAACCATACATCAATGAAAGCTTATTTATTCAGCTGATTCAGATGATGTGAATATGTTTGAATTCTCTCTCCATGAATTGTATCAAATCACACAAAGATACAGATTCTTTCTTGTGCTTCTCCACTTGCACTTTCTCTCCGCCGTTGGTTCCCTCTATTTAGTTTAGTTGAGATGAAGAGATTAATTTTAAGCCAATGTGCCTGCTGTCCTGTAATCAGGCACCAGATGGCGCTGAACCGAGTTGGAAGAGCGGGATAATAATTAGCGGAGACAGTTCGGTGAGCATTACCGCCGTTATCCTCTAATCATCATCGTGGGCGCTTTTATTTGTAAGTCTGACGGAGAAACTCTGTCTGTCAGCGCTGATGGGATGAGATGATCAGGCCTGGCTCGCAATTCTCCACGCCGCTGCCTGATGAGATTAAACCGGTTCCGCAGAGACCGAATAAACCTAGTAGGTCTTGGACTGGAGGAGCAGACCAGTTTCATCCAGAAGCTTTCCGTCTAAAATGTGTGCAAATCTAGTAGCAATGACGTCTGGGTGAGATTAGAAAGTAGAAAAAAGACAAATACCACACTATTCGCAACATCTGAGAAAGAAAGAAAACTCGTGCAAGGACTGAAAATCTAAATCTAAAAATCTAAATAATACAAACAATAATAAAAGATTATTCCAAACTACTCACCAAGGTTTTTTAATTGATTCTGTAATGAATTTTAATACAATAATATGTGACCCTTAAGTAGCATGGGTCAGAAGGATTTTTTATGCCTAAAATCATTTGGATTTTAATTAAAGATCATGTTCCATTAAGATATTTTGTAAATTTCCTACCGTAAATATATCAAAACTTATTTTTTGACTAGTAGACAAACTTCATTTGGTCAACTTTAAATGCGATTTTCTCAATATTTAGATTTTGTTGCACCCTCAGATTCCAGATTTTCAAATCGTTGTATTATTGTTATAATATTGTCCTATCATAACAAACCATGCATCAATGGAAAGCGTATTTATTCAGCTTTCAGATGATGTACAAACTTCAATTTCGAAAATAGACCCTCATGACCCTTTTGTGGTTATTATCAAATCATTAAATAAATATTAAAAATGACAATAGTACTTAGTTATAAGTATAGTTATGAATTTTCAGTTGGCAGATTTGGTGTTTAAACATTGTTTATGGTTATTTAGGTAATACTTTACATTAGACTACCTTTAGTTAACATGAACTAAAAATGAACAATACAGCATTTATTAATTTTAGTGTTAATTTCATCATTTACTAAAGCATTGTTAAATGCGAGATTAGAAAGTAGAAAAAAGACAAATGCCACACTATTCGCAACATCTGAGAAAGAAAGACAACTCAATTGTTCAAACAGGACTGAAAATCTAAATCTAAAAAATTAAATAATAAAAACAATAATAAAAGATTATTCCAAACTACTCACCACGGTTTTTTATTTGATTTTGTAATGAATTTCAATAAAATAATATGTGACCCTTAAGTAGCATGGGTCAAAATGATTTCATAATTTTTTATGCCTAAAATCATTTGGATATTAAGTAAAGATTATGTTCCATTAAGATATTTTGTAAATTTCCTACCGTAAATATATCACAACTTATTTTTTGACTAGTAGAAGAACTTCATTTGGTCAACTTTAAATGCGATTTTCTCAATATTTAGATTTTGTTGCACCCTCAGATTCCAGATTATCAAATAGTTGCATTATTGTTATAATATTGTCCTATCATAATGGAAAGCTTATTTATTCAGCTTTCAGATGATGTACAAAAATAGACCCTCATGACCCTTTTGTGGTTATTATTAAATAAAAGTCAAAGTCATACTCTGACATTTAAAATTTGAATAAGCAAAAAGAGTAATATTGTGAAAAATCATCCCAACTTTAGTGTTAATTTCATCATTTGCTAATGCATTATTAAATGCAAGATTAGAAAGTAGAAAAAAGACAAATGCCACACTATTCGCAACATCTGAGAAAGAAAGAAAACTCGTGCAAGTGTTCAAACAGGACTGAAAAGTGCAGCGATGGACTCTGAGATAATCTCGAAATCCTTAAAGCACACATGAGCAAGACAAGCACAAAAGGATGGTGAAATTAAAGCACGGGGGCCTGAATAGACCGAAGGGGTCTCCTTAGTAGGAGATGATTATGTCCCCCTGTTCTCTGTCTCTTTTAGCCGAATAATCTGCTCTCGCGAAGCGGCCCTATTCTCATGCCGGCCTCTGGCTCATTCAGCAGATCCATGCCTGGTTAATGAAAACACAATATAGAGACAGATCACCAGTAAATGACAATATAAAAGGAGCTTTTGCTTAACATAATCCTTCGCCCGACTTGCCTTTTCTGTTGTCCCCTTCTCTTTCAGTCCTTGAAAGGCCCAATAATGTTTTGAGGGGTCTGATTAGCCGTTTTACGCCAGCGGTCAACACGTTCCTTCAGGCATCTCTAAGTGATCTCCTCGAAACAATCTGCAGATTAAAATTGCGAAGGGGATTAGAGGGATCACAGAGAAGCCTGGTGGCACTTACTCAAGAGATTGGCGCTTTTACAGTTTTTCTGTCGCTTTGGTACATTTCTCCAATCATCCTTGACATTTGTGCGTTTCTCAAAACAATTCGTACAGATAGCAAAACACCACGGATTACTTGCAAAAGCCAGTCTCTTGCTCAAAATCCTTCGTTCATCTCTCAAAATTAAATATCTGTGTCAATGAACATGTCAGTGCCATCAGAATAAGTCCTTGTGTCATTGTGTATGGAAAAGACGGGCAAATTGCTTAGTCATGTTAGTCTGGAGGGATGCTCTGATGTAAACTATGGCTGAACTTTTGATGACAATTATTGTAAATTGTAGGTAATGAAAATTGAACAGGTAGCTTTGAGAATTTCAATTCTGATCTGAGAAATGTACCAAAACAACTGAGAAAAACTGTATTGTAAGTTGTAAGTTAACCCTTAGTGTATGTTCAATTCCTTTTTCTTCCAATTTCAGGCATTGTACCATTGTGTTGTGCTCTGGTTATATACAGTATATTCTTGCCAGTTGATGGTTCATGAGATGCACCTTCGTTAAAGAAAGTCAAGATTCACCTGGGAGCAATTTACCAATTGAGGACAGATTTAGAAAAAAGGTCTAATGGAAATGTATAGAAATATGCTTGACATTATGAGAACTTGTTCAACCATTTTGCATGTAAAACTTATGCTATGAACTAATGCCTGAATGTTGTGAGGGGTGAGACTATTCGGTCCCATATTAAGTGGTCTTTACTACTATGTACTTACATTGAAATTAATCATTTGATACAGTGCACTTATTGTGTACATACATGTTTTTACATTGCACTTAGATTTTAAAAAATACCTGCATGTAATTACATCTGTAATTAATTTCTTAAATTACATTTATAATTACACTGTTGACCCATCCCTTACACCTAACCTCTCCCTAACCTTACCCATATCCCACCTCAAAAGCAGCAAAAGTGTTTTGCAATACAACATGATCACATTAAGTACATTGTACTTATGTTTTGATGTAAGTACATAGTAGTTAAGGCCACTTAATATAAAGTGGGACCGACTGTTCAACGGAGACCCATTATAAATCATTTTGACCAACATGACATAAGCAACTGATAATGCAGGAAACAGCAGAGAAGTGTACATAATCATTTGCATGGATGTACCAAAGCATTTGCAACTTGAGAAATGAGAAGCTGCTTTTTTGATGTGCACAAGATGTGAAGATTGAACAGGTAGTTTTGAGAATTTCAATCCTGATCTGAGAAGTGCACCAAAGCGACTGAGAAAAACTGTAAATTGTAAAAATTGTAAATTGTAGGTTACACTTAGTGTATGTCCAATTCCTTTTTCTTCCAATTGCAACATTGTGTTGTGCTCCAGCTGTTCATATAATTGATTGTTAATGGTTCATGAGATGCATCTTCGTTAGAGAAAGTCAAGATTCACCTGGGAGCAATTTACCAATTCAGGACAGATTTAGAAAAAAAGTCTAATGGAAATGTATAGAAATATGCTTGATATATTATGACAACTTGTTCAACCATTTTGCATGTAAAACTTATGCTATGAACTAATGCCTGAATGTTGTGGGGGTGAGACTATTATACATTTTGAAAACCTGACATAAGCAACTGATAATGTAGGAAACAGCAGAGAATTGTACATAATCATTTGCATGGATGTACCAAAGCATTTGCAACTTGAGAAATGAGAAACAGCTTTTTTGATGTGCACAAGATGTGAAGATTGAACAGGTAGTTTTGAGAATTTCAGTTCTGATCTGAGAAATGTACCAAACTGTAAGTGATATGTTTCAGCAGATATGGGTGTCTGCGAGGTAAAAAGGCCAAGAAAGATTTAGGTTATCTCAATTTGGGCCATGCTTAGGAACTCCAAGTTTGGCAGTAGGATTGGGTTTTTGGAGGGCTTTGCTTGCTCGGCGTGATTGGTGCGGGTCCAGTGACAAATATCTTTCAAATCCATTTTTCAGTGTAGACTATTCAAAGCTCCGAATAATGAAGGATTGAGGGTTTTTAACCGAGAATTAAGTCTTTAGAGCACGGCAAACACGCGGAGATCTCCAGAGAGGACGACAGACTCGTGGAGCTGATTCTTTTTCTTTCCAAAAATCGCATACGGCAGCGTGAGGAGAACCGCCGACATGAATGCAACTCGGTGACTGACACATGAGCACACCTCCCTCATGTTCCATCAAAGATCAAAGATGCATGCTTCTGGAGTGCTCAGGCACCATATTCCACAGATCACTTTTGATACATCCGGTTGTCACCTTTGCCGTGGTTTGATTCTCAATTTTCTACCTTTTCGCAGCTGTTAAAACAAGGCTTTGAGCTGCTTAACGGAGAAAAATAGTGGGCTTTTCTTTTGCCCCATGAGAGCTTCTTTTTGAGTAGATGATGATGGGATAAATACCCCCCTCCTAAACAACACACACACACATGGCAGCATAAGTGTTGCCTTTTTCAACTCTTTAGCTGTCAATCATCTTACAGTTATGACTCTGGAGACTCTAAATCATACTCTACATGAACCGACTGGACTACATTGTGCTAGCAATTCAGAGTCTTGACTGAAGAAGAAATCAGCCATCAACATCACTCACATCAACGTTCAACTCGTTTTTAACTGCCAGACGTCGCAGTCGTTCGGCCTTCTTTTGCATCATTTTTTATGGTAATAAGTTTGTGCATAATTATGATTTTATTATTAGACACAGTCAGATGCTGGCGTTTTGAAGGCGTGGGTCGGAAAACCGCCTGTCAATCAAGAAATCAGCCGCCGCTCTAGAGGTCCGTAAAACTTTGACATTGCCATGCAGGCATTGTCTTGCGCCGTTAAATGCTTCGGTTTAACTGCGCTTCTATTGTGGTGAAGGTAATTGAGGACGATTGACAGTTTGATTGACAGTTTATAGGTCCAGGAATAACAGAGCTGCTTCTTCTGTCAGAAAACAGACACAAAAGAGCCTTTGGAGAGGAAACTAGATAAATATTTAGATACAAATAATTATTAAAATGTACTTAAAAAAATTATTTTAATATGCATTCAGAATTTAAGTCAGTTTACATCTATTTACATCTGTTTTTTTGTCTTGTTGAAGCTTAGATAAATAGATAGATAGATAGATAGACACACTATCAGTCAAGTTTTTGAACACTAAGATTTAAAAAAAGTCTTCTGCTTACCAAGCATGCATTTATTTTATTTGGAGTATACAGCAAAAACAGTACAATTTTGAAATAATTTTACTGTTTAAAATAACTGTTTTCTATTCAAATATATTTTACAATGTAATTTATGCCTGTGATTTATCTGAAGCATCTATAAACTTACAATCTTTATCATCACTTTTAATCAATTTAAAGCATCCTTGCTAAATAAAAGTATTAATTCTATAACTGATCCTTTTTTGCATCTTTCTATTCATAAAAGACGACTGAAAATAATATACTCAACTGTTTTAAATATTGGTAATATTGGTGTTTCCTGAACAGCAAATCAGTATATTAGAATGATTTTTATGGATCATGTGACACTGAAGACTGGAGTAATGATGCTGAAAATTCAGCTTTGATCACAGGAATAAATTACATTTTGAAAAATATTTAAATGGAAATTATTAATTAAATAATTAAAAATATTTCACAATATTACTGCTTTTGGTTATTGCTTTTATTGTAGATCAGGGGTCAGGAAACTTTTTTCACCAAAGAGCCATTGAAAACAACAACAACAATATATTACTATAATAAAAAATAAAGGTTTTCAATAACAAAACATTTATTTGTCCATGTACAACTCAAAAATAAATTTTTTTGAAGCATCACATGCTGAATGCATGAAAGAAAAACATGCACATTTTTAAATTCTGTTTTTTTTTTCACAAATACAATTTAAAATAAACTAATATTTTACTATAAAAATAGCATTTTCTTATTTCGGCTTTGATCACAGGAATAAATTATATTTTGAAAATATTCAAACGGAAAGCAGTTATTTTAAATAGTAAAAATATTTCACAATATTACTGCTTTTGGTTCTTGCTTTTGTTGTAGATCAGGGGTCGGGAACCGTTTTTCACCAAAAAGCCATTGAAAAAAAAAAATATATATATATATAAATATAATAAAAAATAAAGGTTTTGAATAATGAAACCTTAATTTGTCCATGTACAACTCAAAAAGAAACAATTTTGAAGCATCACATGCTGAATGCATGAAAGAAAAACATGCACATTTTTAAATTCTGTTTTTTTTTTCACAAATACAATTTAAAATAAACTAATATTTTACTATAAAAATAGCATTTTATTATTTCGGCTATGATCACAGGAATAAATTATATTTTGAAAAATATTCAAATGGAAAGCAGTTATTTTAAATAGTAAAAATATTTCACAATATTACTGCTTTTGGTTATTGCTTTTATTGTATATCAGGGGTTGGGAACCTTTTTTCACCAAGGAGCCATTGAAAAAAAAAACCAAACAAACAATATATTAATATAATAAAAAATAAAAGTTTTCAAAAACAAAACCTTTATTTGTCCATGTACAACTCAAAAATAAACAATTATGAAGCATGACATGCTGAATGCATGAATAAAAAACATGCACATTTTCACAAATACAATTTAAAATAAACTAATATTTTACTATAAAAAATAGCATTTACTTATTTCGGCTTTGATCACAGGAATAAATTACATTTTGAAAAATATTCAAACAGAAAGCAGTTATTTTAAATAGTAAAAATATTTTCTGCCATGCTGCTTTTGGTTTTTACTTTTGTTGTAGATCAGAGGTCGGGAACCTTTTTTCACCAAAGAACCATTGAAAAAAAAGCAACAACAATATATTACTCTAATAAAAAATAAAGGTTTTCAATAACAAAACCTTTATTTGTTTATGTACTCAAAAATAAACAATTATTTTTGCATTTTAAGCATCACATGCTGAATGCATGAATGAAAAACATGCACATTTTTACATTTTCACAAATACAATTTAAAATAAACTAATATTTTACTATAAAAATAGCATTTACTTATTTCGGCTTTGATCACAGGAATAAATTACATTTTGAAAAATATTCAAACGGAAAGCAGTTCATCTAAATAGTAAAAATATTTCACAATATTACTGCTTTTGCTGTATTTTGGATCAAATAAATACAGGCTTGGTGAGCAAAAGACAATTGGGTAACGCTTTAGAACAATGGTCCATTAGTTAACATGAACTAAGAATGAACCATACTTCTACAGCATTTATTAATGTTAGTTCATAATTAAAATCAGAAGTTCTGCTTGATAATATTAGTTAATGCAATGTGAACTAACAATGAACAACTGTATTTTCATTAACTAGCATTAACGAAGATTAATAAATACTGTAATTAATGTTTTGTTCATTATTCATTCATGTTAGTTAATACATTAACTAATGTTAACTAATGCACCATTATTCTAAAGTGCTACCGATAATTCTTTAAAAAACATTAAAGATCTTTCGACTGGTGGTGTAGATAGACAGATTAAATAAAAACCATCCATGAAATATTTGTGTTCCTCTCATTATTGTGTTTTCTCTATAGCCAGCTCTTGGAAAGACCAAGTCGAGAGGTTTGTCCTATCCAGGACCTGACTTTGTTTTTGGGACAGCGACCACAGTTCAGGATGGAGGAGTGCCAGAAGGTAGGTGGCAAAACGCCATATTTGCCTTTTTACATCCAAAACCTCACCATTACGATCGACTCATTACAAAGCTCCATCCACACTAACTCAAAGCCTTTTGTTTATGAGACGCCGCACCCGCTCCCCATCAAGCCTTGTCACAGGATGATGTCACAGTGCGTTTTCTTGAGTAAGTGTCCCCTCAGGCGCTTCGCCTGTGCTGTCAGTGCGCTCCTGTTAGCATACTAAACTGTGCCTGGCTTCTGCACTGGCTCCCCGTCTCACACTTTAATTACGCGCTTCCAGCGGACGACAGCATCGACTGCAAGTGTCAAGCCCTTACACAGTCCCATAAACTATGATGCAGTTCTAGGCTGAGGTTACCCTGTCATGCTTATCTGGGCTTACTCATCACAAACCCTTATGTAACTATTATTGCGGAAAACACCCCAAACTGATCTCTGATTGGTTCTGAACATGTCAGCCAGAGCCTTGCTAGAGACCATGCCTACTTTTATTGAGCTGGTTTCATAAAAAAGAGCTGCCAGTAACCAAAGCCACTGAACGGTTTTGCGTTTTCTCAAACTGCAGATCTATCTAACACTGATTGCACTACAAACCGATGTGCTCATAATTAAGATAATACATTAAAATAATATGGGAAGACTCAAGTTACATAATAATATTACTTTTTTCAAGTAACTAAAGTAACGCATTACTTTTTCATTTCCAAGAGTTACTTTTAAAAAAAGTAATGCCAGTTAATTTTGTTTCCTTTATGTATTTAAGCCCATTTTATTAACCAATGACTTTGCTGCTGACCTTCCAATTCAATAATACTTGGATTTTTTGTCTAGTTTCCAGCCAATATATATATATATATTTAAGATTTATATATATATATATATATATAAATCTTAAATCAAGAAGGATTTTCTAGACAAGTAATTATTTTCTTGTTTTCAGAAAAAAAAAGGCAAAATTAAGTGTTTTTTGCCTAGAACAAGCAAAAATAATCTGCTAATGGGGTAAGCAAAAAAAATCTTATTTCAAACAGAAAACAAGATTATTTTGCTTACCCCATTGGGAAAACTTACTTTAATTAACATTTGTGCTTTTTTTTCCTCATTGCTGAAGAGTGTTGAACTTTCTTTTCCTACAGTTCTACTGTACAGACGTCAATTTAATTTTCCTTTAACCTTAGGCTTATTCACTTCATTTCATTTTGAAAGGGCTTTTACATTTGCTAAGAATCAGACTTTTTATATTAAAAACAAACAAGCAAGCCCTGCCCAGATTTAAAAAGTAACGCAAAAGTAACGTAACGCATTACTTTCCATAAAAAGTAACTAAGTAACGTAATTAGTTACCTTTTTTGGGAGTAACGCAGTATTGTAATGCATTACTTTTAAAAGTAACTTTCCACAACACTGAATAAGACACATCAAGCAGCAAAACAAGCTATTTTGTACCGCTAAAAATGGCTGGATGCAGATGAGACTGTGAATGAAAAATAAGGTGAATAGCTGTATCTAATAGTTTGAATACTGCTAATATTTCTAACGTAAGTGTTCAGAACACCTACAAATATCTATCATTTCCATTATGACTACTCTGAATATTTTACATGGTAATAGATATGACACTGTTAATGCATATGGTCTTGGCAGAATAGATCTGCTATGCCTCTTTTGGTTATTGCTTTTGTTGTAGATTATTGCTGTAAAGCAAGTACAGGAACTTGATACTGCCAGTACATACACTGACACTGTGCTGTGACTATTTGTGACTCTGGACCACAAAACCAGTCATACGTGTCAATTTTTCAAAATTGAGATTGATACATTGCCTGAAATCTGAATATATAGCTTTCCATTGATGTATGGTTTGTTAGGATAGCACAATATTTGGCCGAGATACAACTATTTGAAAATCTGCAATCTGAGGGTGCAAAAAAAAAAAACATTGATATATTGAAATATTGAAAAAAATCACCTTTAAAGTTGTCCAAATGAAGTTCTTAGCAATGCATATTACTAATTAGAAATTAAGTTTCTATATATTTACGGTAGGAAATTTACAAAATATCTTCATGGAACATGATCTTAATATCCTAATGTTTTTTTGGCATAAAAGAAAAATCCATAATTTTGACACTTATGATGTATTTTTGGTTATTACTACAACTATGTTGATTACTACAAATAACACTGATAATTCTATTAATAAATCAGTATATTAGAATGATTTCTGAAGGATCATGTGACACTTAAGACTGGAGTAACAGCTGATGAAAATTCAGCTTTGTATCACAGGAATAAATTATATCGTAAAGTATATTCAAATAAAACCCATTATCTTATAATGTAATAATATTTTGCAATATTACAGTTTTTTTCTGTATTTTTAATCAAATAAATGCAGCCTTGATGAGCAGAAGAGACTTCTTTAACCCCCTAATTGTCCCACCTGTGTGACGCCTAAGTTTCTTCATCATTTTACAAATACATTTTAATTTAATCATGACAAACTATATATCACTGGAAAGGTCTAAGAAATAGATATTTTGCTATTTTTTTGTGTTACAAATTATGTAGGAAAAGTAATAGATTAATTTATGACTAGAGTGCACCTCAAAAATCTACTTCATAACTGTTCTGTCCTTTGTCACAAAAATACTTTCTTTGTTGCCTTTTTCCATTTCACACTTTAGAAATCATAAGAAATTATAGATCACTTAAAAACGTAAAATCTCAAAATTCATCCTTTGAAACCATTTTAAAATCAGACTTTGCACTATGATGGAAAATTTACATCAAAATCATATAAAAAAAAGTTTTTGTTCATAAAAAAATAAGTTTAAATACTGCATTTACACGTATTTCTTCAAAAATGGGAGTGATAGTTAAAGGGTTAAAACACATTAAATGACAGTCTGTGTCCAAGGTTTTGACTGCTAGTGGACTTTAAAAGCAAAGTGATGTATGATAAGACTGTTCCTGAATTAAGTTTTTCTAATCCTGCTGGCAAATAGTTTTTCTTGTTTTAAATACGTTTAACAAAATAGCACTCAGTTGTTTAATATATCATCTGAAAGCAAGTCTGTGTATCTTCTGCAGTTTTGCTTCTCAAGTTAATTTATTTAGTTTTGATGTTTTTAAGGAATAAACAGATGAAAACACTGATTAGAAAAACTTGTGCAATCCCTCTCATCAAAGGAATTTTGTGTGCCAAACTAAGTTTGCCTTGATTTTTATAGTATTTCTCTTTCATTTTCAGCTATCTCCAGCTGGCACACTCACACTATGTCTACCAGAAACAGGGAGGCTGAGAGGGATTTCATCTCTCTTAACCGAGAAGGGGTCAAGTCAGGCTTGGTTACGGCTAAAGAGCTGCACCAGTACCGCGCCACACACGACATTCGGCGCCAGCCGTTGACCAGAGAGGGGTTTCGCAGATCAGCTCCAGCTCGCTTACCGGCTGATGCTTCCTTTGGTATTGCAAACAGGTGAGTGGAGGTGTGTTCACTAGTGTTGGGTTCGAGTCTGAGTCCAAAATGGGCAGAGTCAGTCCCAAAGAGCCGGGTCCGAATCCAATAAAACACTACTTTTTGTCAGTATCTCACCATTGTTTTAACCTTTATAACTAGAAAAATACAATGTCAATTGAAATGTAACCAAAGCAAACTTAAAGTCATTCTCTTTTACTGTTCCTGGCTGGTGGAACGATCTTCCTACCCCTATCCGGAATGCTGATTCCCTGACAAGCTTCAAGCGACAGCTTAAAACTCATCTCTTTCAACTCTATTTGCTGTTACCATAAAAAAAAAAAAAAAAAAAAAATTATTAATCTCTTTATTTCTCTTTATTCCTTCCCTTTCTAGCTTGTACTTGTCTGAAGCACCACTTGAAATCTGGTATTATAGCACTGCCTGTGTCTGTTTGTCTCCTTAAGAAGAATCGCTCTATGTTCTCCCAACTGTATGTCGCTTTGGACAAAAGCGTCTGCCAAATGCCTAAATGTAAATGTAAAATGTAACAGAAGTTATGGCTGACTTGATTTGTCTATTACACTGCAAAAAATGCTTTTCTAGCTTAGATTTTTTGTCTTGTTTCCAGCCGAAATATCTAAAAATTCTTAAATCAAGAATTATTTTCTAGACAAGTACACGTTAATGTCTTGTTTCCAGAAAAAAGCTCAAATTAAGTGTTTTTGCTTGAAACAAGCAAAATAATCTGCCAATGGGGTAAGCAAAATAATCTAGTCTTCTGCTTAAAATAAGATTATTTTGCTTGTTTCAAGCAAAACCTCACTTAATTTTGACTTCTTTTTTTCTGAAAACAAGACAATAATTTTTACTTGTCTAGAAAATCCTTCTTGATTTAAGAATTTTTAGATATTTTGTCTAGAAACAAGACAAAAAAATCTTTGCTAGAAAAGCATTTTTTGCAGTGTGTGACACATTTCAGAGTAAAACAGCTTTTAGACTGTCAAAAATTATAGGGCAGGACCTGACTTTATTTGTTGTTTTCTTATTTAGATTTTTAGTCTTGTTTCCAGCCAAAATATCTAAACATTCTTAGATCAAGAAGGATTTTCTAGGCAAGTAAAAATTATTGTCTTGTTTTCAGAAAAAAAAAGATGTTAAAATTGAAACAAGCAAAATAATCTGCCAATGGGGTAAGCAAAATAATCTAGTTTTCTGCTTGAAAGAAGATTATTTTGCTTGTTTTAAGTAAAAACTCACTTAATTTTGACTTCTTTTTTCTGAAAACAAGACAATTTTTTTTTTTTTTTTTTTTAGATATTGAAACAAGACAAAAAATCTAATTAAGAAAGGCATTTTTTTGCAGTGTAGGTAGCTTGGTGAATAGGACCTAAAGAGCAGAAAATGCACCTCATATCTCTGATTATGACTGTGTGTGTTTTGGGTTTTATATGATCAATAGTAATAGACCATAGACAGAGTAGGTGACATTTTTTTTTCTTGGATGAAAATGAGCCCTACATTCTTTCCATAACTCAGCCAGCCAGCTCACATCTGTTTTATTTTTTAATGCATTTATAGTAAAATTATATAGTAAAGTTTGTTATGTAAGGAATAATAGATCAATTTGGTGTTTGCAAACGATGAAGATTTTGTGGGCAAGCTTTCAAGTAGAAGTCTATGGAAGCCATGGAATAAAAGAAAATTTGAGTTTATATTTAAAAAGTTTGAATTTATTTTATCGGTTCCGAGATTATATCTCACAATTTTGATAAGAAAAATCAACATGTAATTTTCTCTTTTTTTTAAATTCCACAATGAACGTAAAAATCGAGTTTATATCCCACAATTCTGGCTTTTCCCCCCTCAGAACTGACAAACTTTATATTGCTCAGTTAAATTTAGTTATAAAGTCTGAAATACGACGTAAACTTGCATTTGCAAGAAAAACAAGTCAGAATTCTCAGATAAAATAGGTAAATGTAAAATATTATATTATGTTATATAAATATTTCATGCTGCAGGGCTAATATAATATGTTCCCTATGAACTGCATTAAATCAAATGTATGTTTTAAAAGTAATCATAACAGGTTCATCCATTAATCTGTCTGTTTAAACTTCTGCGTTCAGTTTCAAACTGCGTCTTTGAGGACAGTATTCTTTTTGCATTCTGATTCTGGACTTAAAAACACATGAATGTCACATTCGTAATAATGGCAGTGAATCAAAACATTCAAAAACACTTGCAGTGTTAATTTTGTTTTTTTCGAATAATTTTTGTCATAACTTTCATCAACGACATTTATTCACAGGCGAAAACGAAACGATAACGAACTAAAATTCTTTCTGAATGACAAAAATTATGATAAAAATCTACTGCCATTTTCGTCAATGAATAAAAACGAGACAAAAATGTTAGGGAGGGACGATTTGGAAAGATTCATTCAGAAAAACCTGTTGCGCAGTAGGACACAAGTTAAAATACACTTGCTGCACGTCTTATAAAACATTAAAAAATGTCAATTTGTGGGAGAAGTGCAGACATATGGATAAATTTGACGACGCAAGAGAGAACTCAATTGGGTCTTGTTTTCTGAGCGCAGACACTGAAGCAAACACAGAAAACACGACTCACTCTTTCATGTTGCATGAACTGAGAAATACACACAAAATGATCTGGAATTGTCTGTTTTGACGAGTATTCATGTAAACACAGCTGATTAAGTTTTAAATGAACGTAAACAGTAGAGAGAAAGTGTATCAGTGCATTGCATTGGGTTTTAAAGGGACAGCAGCCACATTTAGTGTCTATTGTCCGAGTCACTGATGTTCATCAAGCAACAAAAGACAGACAGAAAACCACTGACTGCTCTTGACTGAATCACTTACATAGCCCTAAAGATGAATCTAAATCAATTTATAGAAATAAATATGTCTGTTTGAAAGAATGAAGAATATGGTAAACAAATTACTATAAAGAATGCATCATTAGCCGATATAACCATTGGGATTTCATTCAAAGGAAGACCATGTTCTTTATGAGAAGTGGTTTTATTTAATTATGTATAAGGCATGTTGTGTATCACCGCAGTTAAATTGTGTTTATCATGATTAAACCTTAATATCAAACTATATAATGATTTTGAAAAATTTAGGGAAATGCTTAATAAATGCATTGCACTGTAACTAAACACATTACATCTTAGCCGACTAAATATACTGTAGATTTAGTCGACTAAAATCTTATGATATTTAGTCGACTAAAACTAGACTAAAACTAAAAACAATTCAGATGACTAAAACTAGACTAAAACTAAATGGCATTTTAGTCAAAAGACTACGACTACAACTAAGTTTGCTGTCAAAATTAACACTGAACACAAAGGAAGATTTTTATAGTCTGCCACACGATATCTACAGGCCACTTTTGGGTGTTGATCAGTTTAAGAAGTGATTTGGATGTTTTGTTTTACTGGATGAGGCATAAGGCAAGAGGCAGAAAGTGGTAGAGGTAGAGAAATGCATGCATCTGTAAGAAACAGAGAGAAAGAGGCAGAAGGAAAGGAGAGAGCACTCATCTTTGAGATATGACATGAGCACTCTGCTGAGAGCACAGGTAGGATTATTACAGCGGTCCGCAGCGCCACAAGCTCCCTTCACTCCTTCCTTCTGCCTTCCGCCTGCTTTCTTTTTTGTTCTCGCCCTCTTGGGCCTTGATACTGTTGAAATGGAGCTGAATTATTTAACTGAAAACACAGCTTTGTGTCCAGACTTTCTCTCTTTGGCTAACACACACACACACGCTTGATGTTGATACATCCAGTGTGAGACGTGTTCGGTGAGAGTGTGTTTCAAGAGCCAGTCAGGAGGAAGGTCTGGAGCAATGAGAGGTAAGATCAGGAGTCCACAGGGACTTGTTTGGACCTGCACTCTATCCATCAAATGCTGTTTGCCAATGCCACGGTCAGCCCTAATGAGGGTGCGCTAGGATCCTTGCACAAAATGTCACCATCCCCACACACACACATTAAATCCAACACCAGAGATGCATCTTTTTGAGATATAAGGATGTTGTTTTACAACTTTACACCTGGCAAACCAAAATCAGTTGCCAGTCAATAGTGCACTGCACTACACAGATCCTCATGCAATGTTAGGGTCGAAAATACCTGCCTGTTTAGAAATATTAGTAATGCTGAGCCATTGATCACAACACCCAAAAAGAATATGCATAACAGCTCGGAGCAACCAGGTCAGTTACTTGGATGCACAGACATATTGGCGATACGCAGATCGATCCTGAAGTGTTGATACTTTCGATACTGACGTCGATCCTAACATGAAAATATCGATTCTAAAATGCATTTTTAACCATTATTTTATTTTATTTAATGCTTTTTTTAAATTAAAATGCTTTTCTTATTTAGATTTTTAGTCTTGTTTCCAGCCAAAATATCTAAACATTCTTAGATCAAGCAGGATTTTCTAGACAAGTAAAAATTATTGTCTTGCTTTCAGAAAAAAAAAGACGTTAAAATTGAAACAAGCAAAATAATCTGCCAATGGGGTAAGCAAAATAATCTAGTTTTCTGCTTGAAAGAAGATTATTTTGCTTGTTTTAAGTAATAACTCACTTAATTTTGACTTCTTTTTTCTGAAAACAAGACAAAAAGTTTTTTTAGATATTTTGGTTTGAAACAAGACAAAAAATCTAAGTAAGAAAGGCATTTTTGCAGTGTAGGTAGCTTGGTGAATGGGACCTAAAGAGCAGAAAATGATTATGACTGTGTGTGTTTTGGGTTTTATATGATGAACAGTTAGACCACAGACAGAGTAGATGGCATTTTACATTTTTTTTTCTTGGATGAAAATGAGGCCTACATTCTTTCCATAACTCAGCCAGCCAACTCACAACTGTTTTATTTTTTAATGCATTTATAATTATTAAAGTTTGTTATGTAGGAGTAATAGACCAATTTGGTGTTTGCAAATAATGATGAAGATTTTGTGGGCAAGCTTTCAAGTAGAAGTCAATGGAAGCCATGGAATAAAAGAATTAAATAATATATAATATTAGTAATGCTGAGCCATTGATCACAACACCCAAAACGAATATGCATAACAGCTCGGAGCAACCAGGTCAGTTACTTGGATGCACAGACATATTGGCGATACGCAGATCGATCCTGAAGTATTGATACTTTCGATACTGACGTCGATCCTAACATGAAAATATCGATTCTAAAATGCATTTTTAACCATTATTTTATTTTATTTAATGCTTTTTTTTAATTAAAATGCTTTTCTTATTTAGATTTTTAGTCTTGTTTCCAGCCAAAATATCTAAACATTCTTAGATCAAGAAGGATTTTCTAGACAAGTAAAAATTATTGTCTTGCTTTCAGAAAAAAAAAAAGACGTTAAAATTGAAACAAGCAAAATAATCTGCCAATGGGGTAAGCAAAATAATCTAGTTTTCTGCTTGAAAGAAGATTATTTTGCTTGTTTTAAGTAATAACTCACTTAATTTTGACTTCTTTTTTCTGAAAACAAGACAAAAAGTTTTTTTAGATATTTTGGTTTGAAACAAGACAAAAAATCTAAGTAAGAAAGGCATTTTTGCAGTGTAGGTAGCTTGGTGAATGGGACCTAAAGAGCAGAAAATGATTATGACTGTGTGTGTTTTGGGTTTTATATGATGAACAGTTAGACCACAGACAGAGTAGATGGCATTTTACATTTTTTTTTCTTGGATGAAAATGAGGCCTACATTCTTTCCATAACTCAGCCAGCCAACTCACAACTGTTTTATTTTTTAATGCATTTATAATTATTAAAGTTTGTTATGTAGGAGTAATAGACCAATTTGGTGTTTGCAAATAATGATGAAGATTTTGTGGGCAAGCTTTCAAGTAGAAGTCAATGGAAGCCATGGAATAAAAGAATTAAATAATATATAATATTAGTAATGCTGAGCCATTGATCACAACACCCAAAACTAATATGCATAACAGCTCGGAGCAACCAGGTCAGTTACTTGGATGCACAGACATATTGGCGATACGCAGATCGATCCTGAAGTATTGATACTTTCGATACTGACGTCGATCCTAACATGAAAATATCGATTCTAAAATGCATTTTTAACCATTATTTTATTTTATTTAGCAAGACATTCTGTGCATAAAATAGACTCTAAGAGGAACAATAGACTATTAGCGAATTATTGTGTAGGATAGAGCTATCTATCCAGTCAATCACAGATAGCGTTTGCTCACAGGGCTTGTTCAAATAGGTCAACAGAAGCAGCACAACTGTTTTCAACATTGATAATAATCAGAAATGATGCTTCTTGAGTAGCAAATAATATTAAAATGATTTCTGATCATTTGACACGTGAAGACTGGAGTAATGATGCTGAAAATTTAGCTTTGATCACAGATTCTTTTTACATTACATTTTCCAAAATATATTTAAATATAAAATAGTTATTTTAATTATTTTATACATTTCCCAATATTGCTGTTTTACTGTATTTTTGTTCAAATAAGTGCAACTTTGGATAGCATGGTTAAAAACACTACAAAATCGTACTGACCTCAAACTTTTGAACAGTATAAGTTGACTATTTATTTTAATTAGGATAGCTTGTGCAAGCAAATTTATTTAAACTGGTTGTTAAAAGTTCAAAATTGCATGTTATGCCACAGTATTTATAGTAAAACTGCAGTAACAACTAATTTACCATAGTTAGCACTCTCTCTCTTTCGGCTTGCTTCCTTTTTCCACGGTTAATACTACAGGAACATTATTTTAACCATATTTGTAGCAAAAAACATGGTAAAAATAATTCATAATACTTTTTAGTATTATTATACACCTTAGTATGTAACACCACGGTTCTTTTTCATCACATACCCTACATAAGGTACACATTTGTACCTTATCTCCCTTTAATGTGTGTGTACTTTTATGGTACTAGTATGCTTCGTCGCTTTCAGGGGTAGAGAAGGTGCACCTTTGAGGTTACTGCCCCAGTAAAGAGCTCAAATACAAATTTAGTACATTTTTTTCTGCCAAATGTAAACAAAAAAGGGCTTATGAAATGACTTTCAAATATAATGTTAAATAAGTTTTAATAATTTAAAAGATCAGTTTAGTTTAGAGGTATCGGTATCGGTATTGATATCGACGATACTGGGCTTGAAAATATTGGTATCGGATCGAAAATAAAATAAGTGGTATCGCCCATCCCTACTCAGATGTACACTACCGTTCAAAAGTTTGGGGTCTGTAATTTTTTATTCTTTCTTGTTTTTGAAAGAAATTAATACTTTGAGTAAGGCTGTGTTAAATTGTGATGTGTTAAAGGGATAGCAAAGGCTTGTATTTTTAGAAAAGATTTATATTTTGAATAAATGCTGCTCTTTTTAACTTTTTATTTATCAAAGAATCCTGAAAAAAAGAATCACAGGTTCCAAAAAACATAGATAATGCATAGATAATAAATCAGCATATTATAATGATTTCTGAAGGATCACGTGACACTAAAGACTGGAGTAACAGCTGATGAAAATTCAGCTTTTAGTTATATTTTCAAGCATATTATTAAAATAAAAAAAAAAATGTATACTGTAATAACATTCTGCAATATTACTGTTTTTTTTTCTGTATTTTTGATCAAATAAATGGATCCTTGATGAGCACAGGAGACTTCTTTAAAAAGCATTTCAATTCTTACTGATCTTTTGAACGGCAGTGTATCTGAATACATTGTTCTAGGCAAAAAAAAAATCTTGATATTTTCTGGGATTTTATCAATAACGTAATTAGACCATATTTTGCTGTGTGTGTCAGACAGTGCTGACTTATCAAGAATATCAAAAACTAGTTTTTGATATTCTTCATATTCTGTGGTCAATTCACAGCAGTGATAACAATTATTCCTTTCCTAAAAGTTTAAAATGATTTGAATGGACCTTTTATAGGCATAAAGCCATTTTTTCTAAAAGTGTGCATCATCTTTTGAGTCTAATTCTTACATTTAATCAGTCGGTTAGAATAATAATACATTTAAGCTGTTACTAAACAAACTAAATCAGTGTCAACAAAATTCATCTTTGCAAAAGTTGCATATAAAGTGGCATTTAGATGCGTTTGCACATGATAATGCAGCTATATTTGAAATGATTTTAAAAGTGAAAAGATACTTTGAAGGTGAAATTAAAACCACCAGTAGGTGGCAGCAAGTCACTGTTAATAAGTGAGTCATTAAGCTTGAACTGAGTCATTTAAATGGTTGATTCATTCAGAAACGAAACATCTTCATGTTGCTGGAATGATTGTTGTTGGCAAAATTAAGCAAAGACAGAAAATATACTGTCTAAAAAGTAAGTCTTTTGATATTAACTTCTTGTTTATTGAACTTTATTGAAATATCACATTTGTAGTCATGCTGATTTCTGAAGGAAAAACGGCACTCTTCGTGTGATATTGTTTATCTATATGAAAATATCTAAATATATAAATTTTCTGCCCCATATCTTGAATTCTGTGATCATTCTATATGCATTTTAATAGACTGAATCATGCAGTGAAAGAACAAACTCTTAAATGCATACTTACTAGATTTCATCACATAATGCAACATTATGCTTTTACTCTGTAGGTGTGTTTTGTTAGGTTTTTTTTAATTTATTTTTTTTATACTCGATAATGTCAAATTGCACATCACTGAAACAAAATTATGATATTATCGCAGACTATATATATATATATATATATATATATATATATCGCACACCTCTACATTGTTCTGCTTGTTTATGCTGTCTAAACCACAGAAAAGACGTGTGGAAGTTCCTAAATCATATAGAGAAGGACTTAGTAATCAGGAAAGGGCGCAATATTTTGACAAACTAAAGTTAATAGGTGGTAAAGATACGTATGAGCAGTATTAATTAAGATATTAGCATAATATTTCACCATACCTGACCAGAAATTATGAAAACAAACATGGATGTTGTCAGGAATCTTGTCCTGAAAATCCTGGTTCAGTTTAACCACCACAAATGCATTTTGTTCCTTGTTTTTTTTGCACTCTTCTCCTTGATTTGTTATAATTTTGGCAGTCTGTAGTACTCCAAATGTTTTCCCCAGTCTGACCGATTAGTACAGCCCAAAACATGACAATAAATGACCATTTTCAGCAGCAATAATCAGCAAAATATGCCAGTTTTGCCAGAAAACATTACGAGTTTGATGTATCACAGGCCTACTAACATACCTCCCGTTATTATATAAACAGCAGCACACTATGGTTGTCAGTCCTGTATTTGAAAGATAATATCTATTTACAAGAGTGACAACCAGTGTTGGGGGTAACACATTACATTATAATATTACTTTTTCCAAACTAGTAAAGTAACGCATTACTTTTTAACTGACAAGAAAATATCTGAGTTATTTTTTTTAAATAAGTAATGCCAGTACTTTTTCCAACCATTTATTGATTAAAAGCTCTCCTGTCCACATGATAAGAGAAATCAGGATTAAGATTAAACTATTCTTTTTGTCAAAATAAATAAATAAATAAATAAAAATAAATAAATAAATACAAAAATAAATAAAAACTAGCTTGCTCTATTCTTTTTCTGTTTTATCCATTTTCTTTTTATTTACTATATAATAAAAAAAAACTTGCTATGTATGCTGCACTAAGATAATGTGAGAGCATTGCTTTTTTGTTGATTTGGATCGCTTCCATTGTCCTCATTTATAAGTCGCCTGTAAATGCAAGATGTTACTTTAGTTCTAGAATAAATGTAAACATGCATTAATCTCAGAACACAAAAAAAATGATTTAGTATTCCTCAAAATTAATAAAAACAAAATTGCAAAATTGCAATAATAATACAAATTTCCTTTATGTATCTAATCCCATTTTATTAAACACTGTCTTTGCTGCCACCCTTTGATGATCCAATTCATCCATACTAATAAGAAAAAAATACTCAAGTTAATATAACATTTGTTTTCCTTTCCTTTACATTTTTTTCTTCTGTGGTCTATGTACACATGTGAATTTAAGATGTTACTTTAAGATCTTTAAGACTTTAAGATGTGAATTTAAGATCTTCTGATTCTGATTCTGATTTACTTTTCTCCAAGCCCAAGGCTTTTGGTTTTTCTCTTACGTTTGCCAAAAATAGAACTTTTTATATTAAAAACAAACAAGCAAACCCTGCCCAGATTTAAAAAGTGACACAAAAGTAACGTAACGCATTACTTTCCATAAAAAGTAACCAAGTAATGTAATTAGTTACTTTTTAGGGAGTAACTTTTAATTTACTTTTAAAAGTAACCTTTCCCAACACTGGTGACAACCGTATAACTGAACTTAAATGCGTATTTTCTGGACTCACAAATGCATTTTTATCAGACTATGCTATCAAATGCTTTTTTCAGAATTTCTGTTTTTGGGTGAACAATATCTAATTTTGATTATGCTTTGTATATATGTGTATAAGTGCATATTCAAATGTGAGCAACCTGTTTTTTTTGTTCTACTTTAGACCGTCCACCCCAATCTCAGAGCTCATGGAGTACAAGTATGCTCAGAGATGGCTGGAAGAGCAGCAGGCCAAGGACAAAATCCTGCAGGCCCATCAGCATAAGAAGGTCTGTTGAGGATATCACAAAAGGACTTCAATATTAACCTCCAGTTCTATGAGAAGAGTGATTAAGCTGTAAGTGTATATTGAATACTTCACAGGCTCAGCTTGGACGTATACAGGACACACGAACAACCCTGCTCCGCAAGAGTCGCCCTTTGCCTGAGGCTCCATCCATGTGGAAAATGCCTCGTTTCCAGCAGGTGAAACTCCTCTATTGGCCCACAATCAACTTTCACCCTACAGGCTCCAGGCTAATTTAGTTCCACATGCTTAATTAGTCTACTTGTTTTTAAATAATACATAATTATGTAATATTTGTGGCAATTTTTCATACTGCAATTTTCTGTACTGTATGTATGTATGCATGCATGAGAAAGAGAAAGAGAGAGAGAGAGAGAGAGAGAGAGATTGAGATTTCAAAACCTCATTTTATTACAATACAATGTACATACGAAAAACTACACCAGGCTTAAATCATTTTAACATAAAAGAAAAAACATCTCTTCTTTCACAGCTTAAAGTCAAGTCAAGTCAGCTTTATTTATACAGCGCTTTTTACAATACAGATTGTGTCAAAGCAACTTTACAGTATCAAATGGGAAAGTAATATATCAATAATTCAAAAAGAAACTTTAAACAATTTTAGTTTGAGGAAATTAATCAATAGTTCCAAATTAATAAATTGTTTGTCCCCAATTTATTTGTTAAACACCAAATTGTCTCAAACATTAAAAGATCATGCATTAATTTATAATAATAGAAATCAATAAAAATTCTGGATTTTACGAGTTTGACGAAAACAGCTACTAGACTTTTGTTCACATAACTTTTGACACAAATTGCCATCTTTGCTTGACCCAACAAGAAATTAATCAACTGAGACTTCTGACGACTACTACTAACACTTCTAACATACTTAAAATGAACATTTCCATTGAAAACAAGACATTAAAAGAATTAGAAAGCATCTCCAACATATCAAAAAGAGGTTTCAACCTTTCACAATGCATAAATGCATGGAAAAGAGTCTCTCTTTGTGAGCAAAAAGGACAACAATCAGTACTGTCAGAATTAAACAAAGAAATAGGAGAGAGAGAGAGAGCGTGAGGATGCTTTTCTGCAAAATCTATGCTGAAAGTGACAATATCTGCCTCAAGCCCTTATGATTGTTCACACACACACACACACACACACACTAACCCATTCAGGTTTGGTCCCTCTGCTAGCCTTAATGCAAAAGCACCAAGTAAATCAAAAGCGCTTTGTTTTTATTGGTCTTTTGCGTTGACAAGCAGACTACCAGCCTGACAGCTCTACCTGTCAGCGGTGCATGAAAATTCTCTATTGACAATCCCCAATGCTTCCAATTATGAAGGAATCAGACTCCTGCTGAGCTAATGATGGCCCTTACACACATCCAAACACACCTTTACAAGCGCAGACTGAACACCACAATACATATGCACTAGCCACAGGATTTATTTACACAGGGCTCTGAATCAGGAGTAAAAATAGTTGCAAATGCAACAAAAAAATAAAGAAATAAATAATTTTAAAATTCTGTAAAACTTAGTTGAGGATGTTTTGTCCATATGTGGTGATATCTTTTTTGAGTTCCTTTGGGTGTGTTTCTTCCACACAATCCTTAATCTCTGATTCATGAAAAATGACTCTTTTTAACGAATCAGCCAAAAGATTTTCAAAATGGCTACAAACTTAAACTTGTTTAGCTCTGAAATGAAAGTTGCCAGTCTTGGGGGGTGTTCCATAAAACAAGTTTACCAAATAAGCCAGGCTTATTTCAGTTAATCTGACTTATTGTCACTTGATTTGGCTTTAAAATAAGTCAGACTAACTGAAGTAACCTGGCTTATTTGGTAAACTTGTTTTATGGAACATCTACACTGCAAAAAATGCTTTTCTAGCTTAGACTTTTTGTCTTGTTTCCAGCCGAAATATCTAAAAATTCTTAACTCAAGAATTATTTTCTAGACAAGTACACGTTAATGTCTTGTTTTCAGAAAAAAGAAGTCAAAATTAAGTGAGGTTTTGCTTGAAACAAGCTAAATAATCTGCCAATGGGGTAAGCAAAATAATCTAGTCTTCTGCTTGAAATAAGATTATTTTGCTTGTTTCAAGCAAAAACTCACTTAATTTTGACTTCTTTTTTTCTGAAAACAAGACAATAATTTTTACTTGTCTAGAAAATCCTTCTTGATTTAAGATTTTTTAGATATTTTGTCTAGAAACAAGACAAAAAAATCTTAACTAGAAAAGCATTTTTTTGCAGTGTATAGATAATGTTTATGTGCAATAGTGACAAGTGCGTTCTGTAACCTTAAATGAATCACGCAGGCTACATTTTCAATATTTACAAACGCATTTTCGTCAAACCCCTGATGTGTGAATGGAACTGTACTGCGGTTTACGTGTTTTCATGTTTGTTTTCACTAACTTACAGAGATGGAGATGTGCGCAATCTGAAGGTATAGATTCAGCTAGAACAAAAACATTGATTTTTCGTTCATACAGCTACTTAAATACCAGTTCTATGGGTCAGTTGTTTTTTAATTGAGATTTATACACCATCTCAAGGCTTTCCATTGATGTATGGTTTGTAAGGATAGGACAATATGCAACTATTTGAGAATCTGGAATCTGAGGGTGCAATATATATATATATATATATATATATATACATACATACATACATATGTCTGTTAAAGATCACTTGATCTGGAAAGCATCTGCTGTAAGATGTCAGCTTTACATATATTCAAAATCATAAACATCTAAAAGACATCTAATAGACGTCTATTTGACATCTGATAGGAAACATCCTCTAGACGTATTGCAGATGAGCTAAGAATCTAAAAAATGTGTCTTGCAGATGTAAATGTAGATGTTAAATAGATGTCTCTGAGATGTACATGTGCTATCAGGATAAATATTGAGAAAATCGCCTTTAAAGTTGTCCAAATATAAGTTCTTAATGATGCATATTACTAGTCAGAAATTAAGTTTTTATATTTACAGTAGGAAATTTACTAAATATCTTCATGGAATATAATCTTTACTTAATATCCTAATGATTTTTTGGCATAAAATAAAATAATTTTGACCCATACAATGTATTGTTGGCTATTGCATGCTACTTAAGACTGGTTTTGTAGTTCAGGGTCAGTTATGTTATTAAATGCGACTGTCAATGCCAAACTATGAAAATATTTTATGAAAAATAAAAAGGAGGGTAAGGTCCGATTTTAAAAAAACTGGAGGAAATTAATTTTAGTTTTATGACACTTTTTTTAATGATGTTAATTTGACAATGTGTTTAAATGAAATATATTTGTTGGCCAAATTAATAATGTTGTCCTAAACTATATTGGTTATTGAGAATGATATTTGTGACCCTGGACCACAAAACCAGTCATAAATAGCATAGGTTTATTTTAGCCAACAATACATTATATGGGTCGAAATTATAGATTTTTATTTGATGTCATTAGGATATTAAGTAAAGATAATTCCCGTTAAGATATTTTGTAAATTCCCAACTGTAAATATATCAAAACTTAATTTTTGATTAGTAATAGGCTGTGCATTGCTAAGAACATAATTTGGACAACTTTAAAGGCCATTTTCTCAATATTTAGATTTTTTTTGCACCCTCAGATTCAAGATTTTCAAATAGTTGTATCTCGTCCAAAAATTGTCCGATCCTAACAAACCATACATCAACGGAAAGCTTATTTATTTAAATAATGTATAAACCACAATTTCCACAAATTGACCCTTATGACTGATTGCAAAACATCAGATTGGAACAATGCACACAGTGTTTAAACCATGATATCACACGAAAGGTGAATTTAAAAGCTTTTTAAGAATTTAAGATTCACCCAAAATGTAAAAAAAGCAAATTCATTATAGAATACAATGGGTATCTTTTTTTTTTTCATTTCACACAAATATAGGAGGATTAAAAAGCATAAATAAAACAAGATGAAGATATACTTATTTGCATGACACATGCATATTATTTTTGCACGGTGCATATAAGCTCTCTCTCACTCTCTCTCACGCTGATATCCCATACTGCTATTTTTTCCTTTTAACTCTTTGCATGCACTCCTCCAGCATCCTATTTTTCCCCTCTGTCTGAATTTTCCTCTGCAAATTACAACCCCCTCCCCAGCCACACACACACACACACACACCCCATGGCTGCCTGTCCTGTCGTCCACCCTCAGTCGGCTCTAATGAGGGAGGGAGAGTGTTATTTTGGTTGCACGCCTGCGCTAAATTCTCTCTTGTATGACAGCTGATGGAGAGAGAGAGGAGCGTTAACCTTATAAAAGATTTACCTCTGCTCATTACAGCCTGTCAAGTAGCTGTCCTGATAGCGCCAGGTTCGACATTTGCATCCTTGACTCTCTTCTTCATTCGACACTCATTTTCTTCATTCCTGTTGTTTGTTTGTTTGTATTGTCAACCTTCCCTTACATCTCTTTCATTCCACCTTTCTGGAGACGTGTGTTCCTCCTATTTAATTCAAAAAGGTTTGCAGGTGTCAAAAGTGTTTGTGGGAGGCAATAGGTTTTTTTAGTATAGAAAAAGGAAAAAGATAAACAAGTAAATATATTTAAAACATGACGTTACACCGGTAAAGTTTCAGCGCGTTCTGATATACATTCTTACACGTATTTCTCTTACAGATTTCGAGGCATTGTTCAAATTATAAATGTGCTGTGCCAACAACTTCTATTATTTAACAGCTGTCAGTATATATTTCGACGTACCAGTTTAGACGCTACAGAAGTAAAACATGGGCAAAGCACCTCTGCTGCCGTTTACAGGAATATGTTTTTAATGTTCTGACTGCACTTTTGTGTATCAAAACTAAAAAATCTCCCATGTTCCAATAGTGCCATCCATGTTACTTTCCTCTGTCATTCATATCTATATTCCTGCTGTAGGACGATTTATCAGATTCAAAGAGATTGCACACTCAATTTGTGACCCTGGACCGCAAAAACAGTCATAGGGATAATTTTTTCGAAGTTGAGATTTATACATCATCTGAAAGCTGAATAAATAAGCTTTTCTTTGATGTATGGTTTGCTAGGACTGGAATCTAAGGGTGCAAAAAATCTAAATATTGAGAATAGCACCTTTAAAGTTGTCCAAATTAGCTTTTTAGCAATGCATATTACTAATCAAAAATGAAGTTTTGCTATTTTTACGGTAGTATAATTACAAAATATCTTCACGGAATATCTTTCTAATGATTTTTGCATAAAAGAAAACAATATTTTTGTCTATTGCTACAAATAAACCCGTGCTACTTCCGACTGGTTTTGTGGAAATGCGACCCTGGAGCACAAAACCAGTCATAAGTCGCTGGGGTATATTTGTAACAATAGCCAAAAATGCATTGTATGGGTTAAAATTATACATTTTTCTTTTATGCCAAAAATCATTAGGATATTAAGTAAAGATCATGTTCCATGAAGATATTTTGTAAATTTCCTACCATAAATACTTGTATAAAAGTAAGTAATATGCATTGCTAAGAACTTAATTTGGACAACTTTAAAGGTGATTTTCTCAATATTTAGATTTTTTTTGCAACCTCAGATTACAGATTTTCAAATAGTTGTATCTCAAAAATATATTGTCCTATCCTGACAAACCATGCATCAATGCAAAGCTTATTTATTCAGCTTTCAGGTAATGTATAAATCTCAATTTTGAAAATTGACTGGTTTTGTGGTCCAGGGTTGCATTTATATATATAATAACCAAAATTTACACTTACATCTTTTTCTACCAAGATAGCATCTCGGTCTGCTCAAAAATCAGTGCAAGATTTATCAGATGCTCTGTTTTGTATTCTGTAGGTGGGGCCAGCTCTGGACACCTTTCGACATCCTGAAGCCCGGAAGAAAGCCATGAGCGCCCACCATTCGGAGTCTGCAAGCAGGAGAGGATTTCTGGGTCAAGGCACTTTCACAGTGGATTAACAGAGATAAAATTATTACATCTCAGCACCTGTGTATCAGGCTTCTTCATTAAGTATTAATCTCTCAATAAAATTATAAAATAAAATTGACGGAATTTGTATTGTTTTTAATGTGTCCTCTGAAAGTTCTGTCTGTATAAGTTTAAAAACCCTTTAGGTGTGCATGTAAAATCCTGCACTTGTGCATGATCCACTTGTCACGTATTACGCGTCTGCGATTTCTATAGAAGAAAAAAGGGAGGGTTGACTATGTTTCTCCCCCTCCCACAACACATACGTGATCATCACCCCCCAAAAACACCCTTTAACCAATAACGACGTGGCGCTCGGGACACCTTTAAAAGCTTGTTCCTCCTCCGGTATTGGCTGTTTCCTTGAGGGTGTCATTTTCAGGTCGCGGAGATCACTGCCTGTGTTTATACTCTGTTACACAGGTTTAGTCCTCGCAGACCTGGACTAGAACTTTACACATCAGCACCGGGGTTAGGTCAGAGGATTTGGGGCTTTGCATGCTTGTAGCCAGATAAGTTTTCAATCTAATGAATGGTTTTATAACGAGAGCCGTTTTTGCGTAATTGTACTGTCCTTGGTGCTGAAACTGAGCGGATGCGCTTTTGAGGAACTGTACGAGAACAAAATCTATATGGGATCTGGTAAAATAAAAACAATCACTTAGACAAAAATAAAGCATAGGAGCTTTTTTTTCCTGGGAGGACAGGATCAAACGGAGTTTGCCAGACTTTTTTGTTTTTAATCCGTCAAAACCACTGTCAGAAAGGACAAATGCGCATTTGATATCGATTTGTCCCGCGATGGAGGTATCAAACGGCTCGAGCTTTGGGATCGAGTCTATACTTTCTCATCGACCCACCAGCCCGTGTGTGTCAAAGGGGGAGTGCAGGTCTCCGGCGGAGTCGGACCTGGACAGCGGCTGTTCGTCGCCTCCCTCCCCGAGACGGACTTCGGTGGAAGACGCGGTGCAAAGGCACGCTCGGGCTCTCGGACTGGACTCTCCTTTACAAATATCCCAGCAGCCGCGAACAGTCACGTCCTCGTTTCTCATCAGAGACATACTTGCGGACTGCAAACCCCTGGCAGCCTGTGCTCCTTATTCCAGTGGACAGTCAGCACAAGATGCTGAAGACTGTATGGACAAACTCCACAGCAATTCGTCCTCGGACAGCGAATACAGGGGTGAGACACGCTAAGCTTGTTTTTATAAAGAAACACTAAAGGAAAACATACACTCAAAGGATTTTTCCAATGCAAACACTGGCAAATTATTATTATTGGTATTAGATTTTATTTTTAGATCACGATTTTAAATTAGGCTATTTAAAATTAAAATTGTCATAAGGTCACAAGGCGTTATGCATTTTTATTTATGCTATAGGCAACACTTAGACAAGACAAAGTAAATATAGAAATGCATTTTGTTTGTTTTTTAATATTTGAATTGATCTGAAATGAGAAATTAATGTGAAAGCGGAAGGCTGAAAGATCACCAAATTAGTTCGAAAAAATAGACTTTCAGGAAATGTAAACATTTATATTTTATGATCATAATTTCGTTTTCTTTTCTCTTCGTTGCCTGCAATTGAACGTTTAAATTAATTTGCAATCGAAACACGATTTAACATGATGTTCTGCAGGTCATTTTATTAAAAAATGCAGCCTGCGATGGTTGCAAACCTAACGCAAATGTCCTGATAACAGGTTCAATCAGAGAAACTGAAAATGAATGTTTCATTAAATAATTTTAGCTGTGAATTTATCCATCGGATGATCATGTGTAAGCCGCTTTTAAGAGAGTATTCAGTTTTCATGCAACTGTTTGAATTATTTAACGCAAAATGGTGACATTATTATTATCATCAAGAAGTGTTATCTAAGCCAAATGCATTTTAAATAATGGATGCAACTGATTTAACTAGTGAAATATAGACAATAAACGTGAGCAAGCGTGAATGAGCTCTGGTGCAAATGTCAGTTCTGTCCAAAATGTTTATGGTGCATGCATGTGCATGGTGTTTTCAGTGAAAGACGAAGCTGACCGAGAAATCTCCAGCAGTAGAGACAGTCCCAGCTCTCGGCTGAAGAAGCCTCGTAAAGCCCGCACCGCGTTCACTGATCACCAGCTGGCGCAGCTTGAGCGCAGCTTCGAGCGTCAGAAGTATCTGAGCGTTCAGGACAGGATGGAGCTGGCAGCGTCTCTCAACCTCACCGACACACAGGTCAAAACATGGTACCAAAACCGCAGGTGAATACAAACATCATACACTTTTGCACACTGAAAGATGCAGCCTTATTATCTGGGCCGAGTCACTTTTAAACCGTTTTAAATGTAGAGGTTTTATACAAAATCACTTTGAAAGGTTTCTATTTCTTAAATATCAATATTAATCTGTAAAGGAATTGCTTGTAGTAGTTTTGTGTTGTTGTCATGCTGTCAAAAACGGGAAAAAGTTGTGCACACAACCACGAGTCCAACACATTCAGTCATAAATAATAAATTACTGCATCGTCTATCAATAATTTAGCTTCCGAGTAGTAATTAAACAATTGCCAAAATTATTAATTATTTATCTGAAATGGCTCTTTGCTGAGTGACAATTTGACGGATGAGTGTTCAACACGGATATTACACGGATTCATCCTCGACGAACAAAAACTTTCCATGAAGCGCCGAATATGTTTACCGTTTATTATTATTTTTAATATTCATAGGTGACTGCATTAATGCGGTGTTTAAAAAACAATTTGTTAATATATTTGTGTTATTTAAAGCATTTACAGGCTACTCCCTTTCAGATGAATAAGTCTCCTAGGCTTTCATCTTTAACATTTTCTAATAACGAGGTTTTCTAAGGTGTTTTTTTCCGCGTAATTTGACATTTTTATGAAAAAGAACGTTAATAATAATGCTTTTTTGATCTGAACAAACGTTCGTTTTCATAAACATGTCAAATTACGCTTTAAAAAACAGTAGAAGTAAAACTTAAAGACCTATAAAGGTCCTCTTTGTTGTTTAGTGTCACATGACAACAACATGGCTTCTTGCATTTTAATTACGCCACACTTTGATTTAATGGACAAGATTAAAAAAACATACAGGCCTGTCTATAATGCAATACTGTGGCAACATTTCCAGGAATTCAAATCGAATATTTTGATATGATCATTATTTGTGACTCTAGACCACAAAACCAATCACAAGGGCCATTTTATTCATCTGAAAGCTGAATAAATAAGCTTTCCATTGATGTATGGTTTGTTAGGATAGAACAATAGCCTATTTGGCCTAGATACAATTATTTGAAAATATATCAGAGCAACATTCAAATGAACACCTTCAACAAAGCACATGCATGGTTTCTTCAGTTTTTAATCCCCAGATAAGTATAATTATATACATGCACAAAATGCGACAAGTTTTGGCATATTTACGATAGGAAATTTACAAAACATAATCCTTACTTCATATCCAATTTTTGGCATGCAAAAAAAAAAAAAAAATAATAATAATAATAACTTATACAAATACGATGTATTGCATAAATATACAAGTGCTACTAAATACTGATTTTGTAAATTAATGAGGCTCACTTTGTGTTTTAAACAGAACGAAGTGGAAACGACAGACTGCTGTTGGACTGGAGCTCCTCGCAGAGGCAGGGAATTACTCTGCCCTACAGAGAATGTTCCCCTCACCTTATTTTTACCCCCAAAGTTTGGTGTCGAACCTCGACCCGGGACCAGGGTTGTATCTGTACAGAGGACCGTCCGCACCTCCACCGCCGGTTCAGCGGCCTCTGGTTCCGAGAATCCTCCTGCACGGTCTTCAAGGCGCCGGAGACCCAGCATCTCTCCCTGGGGTGCTCCCGCGACACACGCCGCGATGATCCAACCTGACAAAAAAACAAAAACAAAAAAACACTCCAACCTCAGGAACGACAGGGTTGCGCTTGGACAATACCCAATGTATACTGAAAACAGAAACGCGCAATAATAGACTTTCCAAATGACTCTGACCAAAAGGCGAATGCTAACTATTTATTAAACTTTAACGTGAAAGAAGTTATCAAAAAAATATCTGAAGGGGTCCCATTCCTTTATGAACCTCCCTGACTGTTTTCCGAAAGAAGTTGCTTTTCCCCTAAGAAATGGCGTGGTTTATTTGCACAAAATTATGACGCAAGCAAACCAAAATAAACGTGGCCTATCCTAAAAAACAATTAAATTGAAGCATATGCAATACAATTGTGGGTTTTTGTCTGCCTAATGATAATGCATTGAAATAACACAAATAATAAAACTAAAACACTAATGATTAAATGTACTTAAGGAGGTATTGCAAAAACTAAACCGCTTTTCTAAAGAAATGCACAGATCAGCGGAAAATGTGGCTTTTAATAGCACTCCAACCTGTTTTTGTGGAAATTGTGTTGTGTTTATGGGTAGTTCACGACCCGCTTCAACAGACGCCAAAATACTTTTCTAAATAAAGACTGTGAATTTGTCACATATGACAGAAGTATGCTGTTCAATTTTTGCATGTTGATTTTGAATACATGAAGAGTTCAGATGCAAAAGCCCCTAAATCCATCTGACATCTTTCTTCAATAATGCATTTTTAGGCTCCGATGTATAAGTAAATGCTGATAATTCTGATTGGGATGAGGGTGGGATTTTAGCGAGTTTGAATTAAAAGTATTTGATTTGAGATGGTTTTTAGCTGGTTTTGCAACTGAACTCTCCACATGGTTTTGTTTTAATGCATCTTATAAGTGCATTACACCTGCAACTGGACAACAAACAAAACAAAAACATGTTTCTGACATGTTCTCCCAGCACCACTATGCATTTACATCAATTTTTAGGTTTTTTATAAACATAAGCACACACTAGTTACTGCCAAAGGAGCCCACGCACATCGAAACAAGTGTATCTGGGTAAGTGGTTTGTTGTGTGGGTTTAATTGACCAATCATAATAGGGGTTTCATTATTACAGACCAATCAAATTTTTACAAGCGGCTTTTACGGTAATAAAGCGACCGTGAAACGTAATATTCCGGTCAAATTTCTCTTAGCGCTCGCAGCGAAGTCTCGGCCAAAAAGACAGCAGCTGGTGACCGGGCGAGCAGACTCAACGCTTGGACAGCTGGTCAGCGTAAGCCTCCGTACATATCCACCCCTATTTACCTGAAATTCAAGCCAGGCAAATGAGCTAAAAGGCGTTTAAGTCTATTTTTAAGCGGTGTTTTCATAACCTCGTGCACAACATTAAATGCATGCCAGTGATTCCGTAAAATGTTCTGGTTCAATCCTGTGAAGAGCCCAAAATCATTTGTGACCCTGGACCACAAAAGTGTCAATTTTTCGAAAGATAATAAGCTTTTCATGGATGTATGGTTTGTTAGGACAGGGCAATATTTGGCCAAAATATATCGATTTGAATATCTGGAATCTGAGTGCGTAAAAAAATCTAAATATTGAGAAAATTGCCTTTAAAGTTGTCTAAATTAAGTTAGCAATGCATATTACTAATCAAAAATTAAGTTTTGATGTATTTACAGTAGGAAATTTACAAAATATCATCATGGAACGTGATCTTTACTTAATATCCTAATGATTTTTGGCATAAAAGTAAAATCAATTTTGACCCATACAATGCATTTTCGGCTATTGCTACAAATGTACCCCAGCGACTTAAGACTGGTTTCGTCGTCCAGGGTCACATTTTTCAGCAACAAATGAAACAAACACACTTTTAGATAAAATTCAGTGACTGTATTGGAACATTTTGATGAAACAGCTTGCTTTCTTGTAAATCACATTGCTTAAATAGTCATATTTATGGCACCACATTTATAATAACACTGTGAGCAAACATTCCACATGCATTTCTCTCATTTCACTGATGTGCTCATTTTTGCATCTAAGCTTTTTCAATGCAGATGGTAAAAAGATTTTTTTCAGACCTCACTGCTGACCGTTCATGCTTTGATACAGGTTAAAAAAAACTGTCACTGTATTAAAAAACACCTGTGTTCAACCCTAAGAATCCACCTGGCTGCAAAGGACTCTGAAATCAGCAGATCTCTGTTGAAGAGTCTCGGATCTATTCATTCTGCTGCAGATTGCTCTTCCTCCGCTTGACCTTTCTTCTTTTTCCTCCTCTTCTTAGACTTGGATTCTCCATCTATCCCACTGAGGTACTCTGAGCGCATTAGGTTTGACACGCGCTCCTTTGCCGTGAGCTTCTTGGGAGGCCTGGAAAACATTAAAATGAACTTATCACACTTGAATGTGCATTTAAAAAGATTTCCTTCCAAAACCAATACAGAGTGAAGAAAAAAGGCCTGAAATAAACATCTCAACTACGTTTTAAAGCATCCCAAAGCATGATTCTGGTACACTGGCTTGAGAGCGGCTGAGCAAATTTCCCACTGTCGTCAATAAAAGGCTGGTAGACAGCAGCGGGGGCCTGATGTAAAACTAGTGACTGTTTATCTAATCAATAACTCTGGAGAACGGAGCGGCGCTTTGCCCCCGTGGGGCTGCTTAAGGATCCAATACACACACACCTACCTCATGGTGACACACGACACACTCTACCCCCGGGGCTTAGAGCGCCTATGAGACAGCAGTTATTGTTCTTTTGGTCCCTGAGCGCTCTAGAGGGACCCCTACAGGCCATATAAAGCATGTATATAGATATACGCAAAGGTGTGTAGATTATATACAGTATAGAATGGCACTAACCTCTAAATTTCAACTTCTGGAAATGATACTGAAATACTTTTTGCATTTTATTTATATATATATATATATATTTTAGTGAATAAAAGTTTATGTTTACATACTATATATTTTTGTACTGTGTATATTTATTATGTACATATAAATACAAACACATGCATGTATATATTAAGGAAAAATATTTTAGATTTATATATAAATCTTATATATACTTTATATTTATTTATATTCTAAATTGTATACGGGTATAAATATATATAAATATAAATATTTTGTTTTAATATATACATGTATGTGTGTGCATTTATATGTACATAATAAATATACAAAGTAAACACACATATAGTATGTAAACATAAACACTTATTTTGGATGCAATTAATCGTGATTAATCATTTGACAGCCCTAATATATATATAATATAAAATATTTTCATTCTGTATCCGTGTTTTTATTTATACATAATAAATATTCACAGTACAGGCACATATATTATGTAAACAAAAACTTATTTTGGATGCCATTAATCGTGATTACTCGTTTTAAAGCATATATATATATATATATATATATATATATATATATGATTAAAAAAAAAAAGGAAGTTAAAATATTAAATATAAAATATATATTTCCTTTGTAAATTATGAAACTTTATGTAAAAAAAAAAAAAAAAAGATCAGGAAATATTCATGAGTGTGTGTCTTTCTCTCAAAGCTACAATAATGTGTTCAAAAGTCTGAAAAATCGGTGTTTAACTTAAAAGAATGTCACTAACAAACACCATTTTTCTATAATCAAACACTTCTTTTGTGAGTTACTTCATAATATTTCGTTTTTATGTGTGTAACTGTTCAGAACTGTACTAGGTAACTATGTGCTGATTAGCATCTTCGATTCAAAAGCCTCTAAAACTGTCATTACCGAAACAGTCACGACCAAAACATTTGGTAAAGTTTCGGTAGTGACATCTTTGTTTTTCTGGGTTTTATCCCATAAAGTTCTCACTACCGTAATGGTCACGACCAAACCATGTCATCGTTTCAGAAGTGACAAAAGAAAACATAAAATCCTTTATTTGGGGGAAATAAACAAAATGTTTTTTAGTATGTTTTAGTAGTATGTGGGTTAAAATTCTGTAATGTGATGTGATTACAGTCACTACTGAAAATGAAGCGTCACAACCGAAATGGGATGTTTTGTCAAAAAAGTATACTGAATTATTAACTAAGATGTTATGATAGTGTTTGGTTCAATGTATATTTAAACGAATAAATGCTTAAGTTTGAAATCAGGATTTACTGATAAACATTTTGCCTTTAACAAAGAAAAACTAAAAAAAAAAAAAAAAAAACTCTGAAGACATTTGAATAAAACAGAAAAAAATACAGGGGAGATGTAAGCAAAATTTTAATAGGTTAATATAACCCTTCTTATTAAATTATGTATTACCGTTTTTTTGGTAGTGACAAATTTAGGGGAGAGGACAAATGTTCTAAAACTTTCTGCAAATACAATATGAGAATTAACTGCACAATTACTAGAAATGTGTACCTTGGATATTATACAATTTGCATACATACAAAATCTGTGGAAAATTATTTTTTTCTCAAGACGTTTCCACGTTCAGCATTAAAATCTATTACAGTTATTCTTGGAAGTAAAGATTGTAAAGATTGAACACAGAGCAAAAAAATTCCAGATCTACTTTCTGACTAATGTATCTTTGTGATTTGGGAGTTTTTTTTTTAATCAGTCATTTGATGAAAAGATGTTTTTTAGTGTTTTATTTAAAAAGGATGCAATAAATCTGGGAAAAGTGACAGTAAAGACATTTATGATGTTAATTGTATTTTTTCAAATAAAAAGTTCTTTTGAACTTTCCATTCAAAGAAACTTGGGGAAAAAAAGAATCACATTTGACCCTGAATAAATAAGCTTTCCACTGATGTATGGTTTGTTAGGACAGAACAATATTTGTCTGAGATGCAACTATTTGAAAATCTGGAATCTAAGGAAAAAAAAAAATTAAATATTGATAAAATCGCTTTTAAAGTTCAAATGAAGTTCTTAGCAATGCATATTACTAATCAAAAAAAAAGTTTTAATATATTTACCCTAAGAAAATTAAAAAATATATTAATGGAACTAATGATTTCTGGTATAAAAGAAACACAGATCATTTTGACCCACACAATGTATTTTTGGCAACTGCATTTGGCTAATAAAATAAATAAACAATAAAATATTAATACAACATCCTCCAAAAATAAAAAATAGAATTAAACTCTCGAAGGGATTGTGAGTGTGTGTATTTTTGGTTGCCTGCAGTGGCCTCTCTCCAGTGCACCAGAGGTCTTTGTTGTGGAGTCGTGTGTGTATGTTTATATTGGTGTGATCTGCTCATTAGAGAAATCTTGTCTGGACATGGACAGTGTACACCGCAGCCGGCTGTAATGAAGTCTCTCCTGACAGGACGGCTAGACTCGACCGAGAGCGTAAGACGGCGATGTCACACACGCAATTAGACTGGGAATGGTAAATGTTAACAGGGCCAAAGCACTGACCAGTTAAGTGGTATCGCATGAATATTCCACAGAGTGATGGCTGGTAAATATAGATGTCAGCTGTCAGCTACGACGGCTGATAAGTTCATTACGGCTGTTGTCTGTTGTCTGGGCAGTGCAGAGAGAGTGAGAGTGCGCTATGGCTGCTCTGGGGCAGATCCTCTGGGACT
The DNA here is from genome assembly GCA_033026305.1 of Cirrhinus molitorella. NCBI lineage: Eukaryota > Metazoa > Chordata > Actinopteri > Cypriniformes > Cyprinidae > Cirrhinus > Cirrhinus molitorella. The sequence continues at coordinate 48,843,151 of CM065119.1, forward strand.
GACCTATTGTCCCGCTCCATGGGTTTCCTTCACGGGTCCTGCTGCAGGTCACCCTGCCAATTACTAGTGGTTAGACACATGCTTCTCCCTACAGTGTCTGCGCGGCATGTGGCACTAGTCAAAACTATAGCCATAAAACAACTACTTATGCAATTATGAAACCATGAAGCAAATGAAATGAGCAGGGCTGCATATAAACAAAAGTTGTGAGGGAGCCACTGGGTCCTAGTTTGGTTTTCTAGGTTTTCAGTCACTAGGGTTTCTGCTAGTGTTGTCGTCAAGACCACCTAAACCAAGACCAAGTTGAGACCAAGACTTTAAGGGTTTGAGACCAAGACAAGACCAAGACTTTAAGGGTTTGAGACCAAGGCGAGACCGAGACGAGACCAAGACTTTAAGGGTTTGAGACCAAGACGAGACCAAGACTTTAAGGGTTTGAGACCAAGACTTTAAGGGTTTGAGACCAAGACGAGACCGAGACGAGACCAAGACTTTAAGGGTTTGAGACCAACACACGATCAAGACTTTAAGGGTTTGAGACCAAGACAAGACCAAGACTTTAAGGGTTTGAGACCAAGACAAGATCAAGACTTTAATGGTTTGAGACCAAGACGAGACCAAGACTTTAAGGGTTTGAGACCAAGACGAGACCAAGACTTTAAGGGTTTGAGACCAAGACAAGACCAAGACTTTAAGGGTTTGAGACCAAGACGAGACCAAGACTTTAAGGGTTTGAGACCAAGACAAGACCAAGACTTTAAGGGTTTGAGACCAAGACGAGACCAAGACTTTAAGGGTTTGAGACCAAGACTTTAAGGGTTTGAGACCAAGACGATACCGAGACGAGACCAAGACTTTAAGGGTTTGAGACCAAGACACGATCAAGACTTTAAGGGTTTGAGACCAAGACAAGACCAAGACTTTAAGGGTTTGAGACCAAGACGAGACCAAGACTTTAAGGGTTTGAGACCAAGACTTTAAGGGTTTGAGACCAAGACGAGACCGAGACGAGACCAAGACTTTAAGGGTTTGAGACCAACACACGATCAAGACTTTAAGGGTTTGAGACCAAGACAAGACCAAGACTTTAAGGGTTTGAGACCAAGACAAGATCAAGACTTTAATGGTTTGAGACCAAGACGAGACCAAGACTTTAAGGGTTTGAGACCAAGACGAGACCAAGACTTTAAGGGTTTGAGACCAAGACAAGACCAAGACTTTAAGGGTTTGAGACCAAGACGAGACCAAGACTTTAAGGGTTTGAGACCAAGACAAGACCAAGACTTTAAGGGTTTGAGACCAAGACGAGACCAAGACTTTAAGGGTTTGAGACCAAGACTTTAAGGGTTTGAGACCAAGACGATACCGAGACGAGACCAAGACTTTAAGGGTTTGAGACCAAGACACGATCAAGACTTTAAGGGTTTGAGACCAAGACAAGACCAAGACTTTAAGGGTTTGAGACCAAGACGAGACCAAGACTTTAAGGGTTTGAGACCAAGACGAGACCAAGACTTTAAGGGTTTGAGACCAAGACGAGACCAAGACTTTAAGGGTTTGAGACCAAGACGAGACCAAGACTTTAAGGGTTTGAGACCAAGACTTTAAGGGTTTGAGACCAAGACGAGACCGAGACGAGACCAAGACTTTAAGGGTTTGAGACCAAGACACGATCAAGACTTTAAGGGTTTGAGACCAAGACAAGACCAAGACTTTAAGGGTTTGAGACCAAGACAAGATCAAGACTTTAATGGTTTGAGACCAAGACGAGACCAAGACTTTAAGGGTTTGAGACCAAGACGAGACCAAGACTTTAAGGGTTTGAGACCAAGACAAGACCAAGACGAGACTAAGACTTTAAGGGTTTGAGACCAAGACAAGACCAAGACTTTAAGGGTTTGAGGCCAAGACAAGACCAAGAGTTTAAGGGTTTGAAACCAAGACAAGACCAAGACTTTAAGGGTTTGAGACCAAGACAAGACCAAGACTTTAAGGGTTTGAGACCAAGACAAGACCAAGACAAGACTAAGACTTTAAGGGTTTGAGACCAAGAGTTTAAGGGTTTGAAACCAAGACAAGACCAAGACTTTAAGGGTTTGAGACCAAGACAAGACCAAGACTTTAAGGGTTTGAGACCAAGACCAAGGCAGGGCGAGACCGAGTCGAGAACAAAACCGACCAGCGCTCCTCAAATTCATTTGAAAGATCCACATTTACTGTGAAATGTCTTGAAAAAATATAAAAGTCATTGCAGTGGTGAATTGTATTATTTTATAGGAATTTTCCTTTTAAAAAAAATTGATATTTTGGACTATGAGGGTTGCCATTATTTCGATAACATCAAATGGTTGCATTCTGGCTTGCTACTGGTGCTGCACAGTTTGCTATTTTACCGCAACAACTTGGAAAATAAAATACTGCTAATGTTTACATCCTGCCAGGATGGCATCTAGCGTTTCTTGTCTCTGCCATTTGTAAGCTCTTTCAGTAGCTGTGGTCTACTAAAAGCCTCAAAGGCATCAGGGCTAAAATGGAGAGAACAAAGACGTGGATCTTTAGGAAGTTTTTTCGTCCACAGGCATCTTCCCATTCTATTCTTCTCATCTCATCTCTAGGAAAAAAGCGAAGACTTGCATTGCTTTTCTTGTTGCCTGAAAATTACAACCAAAAGCCGCACAATGAGGCGCCGTATCAGTATTTTATTTTGATTTTATTTTATTTTTGTTGCTTAGCCTAATCAGAATCAGCTTATTAAAATTCTTGGCCGAGTCCGACCTGTGACCGTCTTTTTCCCCCTTCTCCCAAAACAGCTTATATCTACTGTTTCAGCTATTAAAATGGTTACATTTTGTATGTAATGGCAAAGTGATTATATTTTGTTTCGTTTTTTTTTAATTAATTTAGAAATTAAATATAAGTTTTTGTTTTTTAAAGGATCGAACAGCGGCCAGCGGAAGACTGTTTATAGTCTGTTTGATCAATTTACCTTCTCAAATCATCAGGACTTATCTAAAATAAAATCTATAGATATAAAACTGTATAAAACGATGTAAGTTTAAACGTTAAACCTAGATAAATGTGTGCTATTAGGCGCATATCCAATCGCTTTTGCGGAGAGAGGAACCTGAAGCCGCTTTGCAGGACATGGAGGCGCCAGCGCGATCATTTGCATACTTTCGGTGGAAACAGTTTAAAATTATCCTCATTTTTGCTCACAAAGGTAAGAGTAATAGATCATTCGGAAATATAAAGGGTCTGCTTTTATTTGTGTGTACTCACAATATTAACAAAACGTTACGAACAGTGGTTTTATAAAATAAAGAAAACAAACATGATGAGCTTTCTGCTGTCTTGTACTTCAATAAGAGCACAAAAAACAAAAATGAAACAAACTCAGCGCATACATGCCTCACAAACATGATAAATATATAAATAGAAAGCTTTAAATTATTACTTAACGAAATAAATCAAATACAAATCTGTAAAGATTAATTTCTCTTTAAAGGTGCGTCCAAAGAGTAGACTGCAAATCAGGGTCTTTGTGACACTATCTCAGAATACTCTAGTTTATTAATGAATCATTCAAATATTTTTAATGTTGTTGTGTTGCATCTTTCAGAAGGCGGTGTGGCCGTTATGCTCATATGCTGTTCTTACCGTTATGCTCTGCTTATAATGATATACAGGCTTATGCTCTGATTATTTAAGCAGGTGTAGTTGCATTGGTCAATTTTGATAACAGATGCATTTTTGACAATTTTCTCTGGGCCCATATTGTAAATCCTGGCTATGCTACTGGTGTATAGTTGTGTATTCCAGGTTGTATTGCAGTAAAAATAGCACTTTCCTCTAGTAGTTTTACATATAAAGCACTCTATAATAAAAATAGCTAGGTTGAGAACAAACACACAGGGTCCTTCCACAATGGAATATGATTTTCTGCAAAGAACAACTAGATTTCCACTCTGAAATAAAACGATACAACTCAGTTAAATCTAATGTGTCACTAACCTTGAGTTAAACAACTTTAACATCAGATTTTACCAAACCGTACCTGACACCCCCTTTACAGCACAGAGACATCGCACAGGGGCTTTTGAGCTTTTATCTCAAAGGCACGCGGAAGAACTGAAGGTGGGATGAAAGAGATGGAAGTAAAACACAGCAGAATGCACTCACAATAACAGAGATTTTCCAAATGACAGTTCTGGTCTGACAAGAGAGCTGTGATCATTGAATGCGCGGGTCAGCTATGAAACACATGCTGAACACTACAGGAGAGACCCATGTGTCAATATTCTTTATTTAAACACACATAGTAAGGAGCTTTATCTGAATCTGCATGCATATGCGACGGTAATGATGCTCAGGATGGTTTTTGGCTCTGGCTCTGTTTAATTAAGTGTCCTGTGGAGAATCTGACCACACAAAGGACGGGCTACACCAACACATCCACGCTTGAGGGCTAGTCTGGACATGGCCTTTGTGAACCAGACCCCACGCTTGCAGCGCCACATTCAATCCTGTGGGAAATGACCACTAATAACCCTGCACTGGCCAAACCTCATAGTTAGTGGCCTAACAACCATACTGGCCATATCATCAGTGCATTATCAATAGGGCTGCAACAAACGATTACTTTGATAATCGATTATTCTAATGATTAATCGACTAATCGTTGATTATTTTCACTGATTAATCTGTAGACTTTGATTATTCAGCTTTTGCAATTAGCAAAAATATTATGTCATACAAATTCTAACAAATAAAGGTCACTTCGGCTTTAGAAAAGCATATTATGTAATTACAATTATTATACAATTAATTGGTAATACTTTACAATAAGGCTCATTACTTAACATTAGTTCATATGAACTAAGAATAACTTTTACAGCATTTATTGATCTTAATGTTAATTTCAGCATTTACTAATGCATTTATAAGAATCACAAGTTTTTTTTAACATTTGGTAAATGCACTGTGAACTAACAATGAACAGCTGTATTTTTAGCTAAAAATATTAACCAACATTAACAAAGATTAATGCATAAATGTAATGTTAACCAATGATACCTTATTGTAAAGTGTTTCCAGTTCATTATACAAATAGATGTATTTAGCACTCAAAATGAGATAACAGATGGAGAAACTGTCTCATACACTTCTGCCTAACATCTCCTTCTGAAAGTCATACGGTACAAAAGAAAGTCGTACGAAACAAAATAAAGCTAAGCGATATGAGGCTCTAATTTTTGGATAAGCTATTTTATTCACAACATAATGTCTTAAAATACCTTTTAGGGTTATGATAACCAAAACAGTCCTGAGCTAGATCAAGTTTTGGTCTCTGTAAACCAAACTATCACTTTAATTAAATAATTGTTTCCCACTAATATAAAAAAAAAAAAAAAAAATCTCATTAGCCAGCTCCACACTGGAGAGCTGCTTTATAGCAGAAAATCATGTTGTAATTCTACCTGAAAGCGACAGATTTTTCATGTTAAATATCGCAAAGCTGTTTGGTTTAAGGCTGTCTTTTGCATTATGGACTATATAAATAAACGTGATGTGAGCAGACATTACTGGAGTAAGTTAATGTTACTGAACTGCAGAGCTCTTGCAAACATCCACATCGTTGTAATCCGATGCATTTTTAACTCAAAATCAATTTTTGTTGCATTTATTTCATTACTGAGAGGAAAACGTGCAAAATATATTCACATATTCATCCAAACAATGCTTAGATTCTGCTGCATTTGCTCTGAAGCACTGTGTCTTCTTCTCTTGAATTGCATCCAGGAGGGCTGAATTACAGTCTTGCGCTAAAGCGCCATACTGGTCAAATTATTGCATTTATTATTGCAGACTCTTACATTACGTCACATGAGATCAAACGACCACTCAACAACAATCTTTTATTGTCGACTAGGTCAGTGTCGACTAATCGTTTCAGCCCTAATTATCAATCATCGCCATCCTCATTCTGTCATTTGCAATAAAAAATTACACCTACTTATGCCAAAGACTGCTATCAAACCTCATATTTAGTGCTGTCAAACGATTAATCGTGATTAATCACATCCAAAATTAAAGTTTATGTTTACACACTATATATTTGTGTCCTGTGTATATTCATTGTGTATCTATAAATACACACGCATGCATGTATATATTAAGGAAAAATATTTTAGATTTATATCTAAAATATTTAGATTTATTTATAATTAAATTGCATACAGGTATAAATATATACACACACACACACACACACACACACACACACACATATACACATATATATATATATATATATATATATATATATATATATATATATATATATATATTTTTTTTTTTTTTTTTCCTTTCCTTCTTTTGTTTATATTGTGTACAGTGCTTTGAGAAGCTGCTTTTAAAGGCGCTTTATAAAATAAAGTTTATTATTATTATTATATATATTTTGTTTTAATGTATACACGCATGTGTGTGTATTTATATGTACATAATAAATATACCAAGTAAACACACATACAGAATGTAAACATGAACTTTTATTTTGGATGCGATTAATCGCGACTAATCGTTTGACAGCACTAGTCATATTAAGTAAACCTGTCTGAATAGAAAGCAAAAAACAGCTCTTTATAACACTAATGCTATTGCATCACACCTTATAGGTAGTCAAGGGAAAACAAGAGGGGTGAGTGTGTCAGAGGTGAAAGGTAAAACTTGCAGCTGGTAAAGGCAGGACTTGACTAGTCCTTTTTGACCCTGAAGAGCTCTGCTACAGCGAAAGACTTTCAGCTGCCAAGAGTGTGTGTGTGTGTGTGTGTGTGTGTGAGCTGTGGGCTTTTCTCCAGCGCAGCCATGCTGGCAATTTTCAAGGCAGCCGGGACAGTTACAGTAACATGATGTCCTGCAACACAGATCGAAGGCTTTTCTTCTTCCTTTTCCTAAAGAAGTGACACTAGATAAGTGCGTGCATCTTACAAAAGCAACAAAGGATGTTGTTGGTTTCACATAAGCTTTGCTAAACACATTTATAGTCTTGTTAAGAAATGTCAAAAGCACTGGTACTTTGGTACCTAGTCAATACAAGAATAAAAAATTAAACAATTCCTATTCTTTCTAAGGCACACATAGTACTGAGTCTACAGACTCAAATTGGCTAGGGCTGTGCTGATAAACGATATTATATTGAATTGCAATAAAATATGTCGATAATGATTATAAGCTCTAGGCATTTTTACTCAATATGGATTAATATAAGAGCCAATCACACAGCAGAAATATGCAACAACAGCCAATCAGCGTGCAGCTTTTAACTTTCACTTCAAAGAACAAAGTCAATTTCCTACGGCGCTTTGCAACACAAACTCGACAAAAGGACGACAAAAATAAGTGGAAGCAGCGACGAAAGTGAAACTAACCTTGAGTTATTATCCAAAAATGATGAAATTGATGACCAAAAAGGCAGCACGAATTCATTCTATTTGAAAAGTGACGCGGTGCAGATTATCTGTAAAATGTTGTAAAGGTTTTACACATTATATGCACTGGCTAGAAATTGTATAGTTTTATTTTGCACATTTAATCTACCACTTACAGCCAGACTCTGCTGACAGTCTAGTCTTCCTGACAAAAAAAAAGTAAAAGGTTGACAAATTGTGTGCAATTTCTAGTTGTATAGTTTTCGGTTTACATTTTGCAAATTTAATCGACCTCTTAAAGCCAGACGATGGAGACAGATTTGTCTTTCTGGAAAAGAAAAAAACTGTAATTGTTACTTACAAATGATGTTTGCAACAGTTTTGTGTTTACATTTTGCACATTTACTCTCATCTACCTTCTTTTGTCACAAATTTTAGTTGTTAATTTATTTTAGTAAGTTGTCCTAATTTTTAAGGCCAAATGTGTCATCTGTTTTTGGTAATAAACTATACTTTAAAATGTAATGAACCCATAGTTGGGATACTCTTTTAAAGCTGGCAGCATTAAGAGTTTATATATTGAAATGTATATCGCTATCAATCAAAATGGGAAAAAATATTGCAATTACATTTTTGTCATATTGCCCAACCCCTCTGAATCTGATGAAGCATTAGTTTGTCGTTTACTAATTTAAATGGGTTTAAATCACTCGTAAATCTCAATTAATGTTGCTTAACCCTTTTTAACAGTGCTGACACATCAAACCAAGCTGTATTCATGTTACCATAACTCTTCAACCATTTGCACTATAAACAATTCATAATTACTGCTCCTGACAGCAAACAGTATGCCCTTTCAACAATATATGGCTTATTACGGTAATTTCTTGCGCTCCAGATTACCAAGAGAGCAGGAACGATGAATTTGAATGGATAGATAGGGAGCGCTGAGATTTGTATTGCATGAAATAATAAACAAAACTAACGAAAACATGGTGATGATTTTTGATGAGACTTGAGAGCAGACTGAGTGAGATTTTATTTTTTATTTTTTGTGCATCAGAGTCCGTGTGTAAATGTATGGGTGTATGCATGTGTTTGCATGTGTGCCCATGTAAACAAAAAAGCCTCCTGAATGAAAACTGTGCAACTCAGTGTCACAAAAATACTTGTATATATGTAATATATTTGAATTTTGAAGTAAGACGTGTTGGATTCATTTGATAATTTTTTTTTTTTGCTTTTTTTCCTAAATAAAAATCTGAAAAAATATTCCTGTTTTTGTTATTTTTGTCTATGTAAACTCTGTTTACAAATTCACCAGACAACATTAATGGTCAATAATTGTACTTTTTTGAAAGCCATTTGTTTTCTGAAAAAAAAGAAAAAAAAATAAAGAAATACCTTTCACTTGAAAATAGCATATTTTACAGTCAAATAAACAAAATACGTGAAAATGACCTATTTTGCCCTCAGGTCTTAAAGGGTTAATAGATTGTTCCAGAAGCACTAAATGTGATGCGATCTAGGAAAACCCAACGCATGGTGAAATTTTACCTTTTTTAAAAAGGTTTTGATACCACATGAAAGCTGGGTTCATGCCCTTTCCAAAATGTTTTTATAACAAAAGTTATGGCTTTCTTAAGTTGACTGTTAGCTATGAATTTCAGGAATGGACGAGTAAGATTGTAAAAGTGAGCAGCTACAGCGCTTCAGACTGGATTGCTCTCTTGCGCTCTGCCATCTCACAACATAAATAAATAAATAAATACATAAATAAATATAACTTTGCATGCCGTAGTTTACACAGGACTGGAGGGGAAAGTGCACCTTTATTATATACATTACATGGTTTATTTTGATAGGTTAACTATCAAAACTAACTCTAACTAATTTGTGGTGTTAGAGAAAGCACCTCTGCAGTGTGTTCTGCCTGCTGCAATAAATCACTATTTTTCTGCACTAAACAAGTGAGTTTTGCCAAAATATTTTCAGAGATGATAGACAAGATGTTACAGAATAATAAATCAAATGAAAACCTAATTTTGACAACAAAAGTGAGAAGAATCACAAATGTTCTAATTAAATCTTATTAGTACTTAATAGTATAATTTGTTAAAACTTGTTAGACAAACTATAGGTATGACATTTTGGTATGACATTTTAAAGTCAAATAATGCACTGCATTCCCAATTAGGTGTATAATTATGCACTTTTGTTTTGAAATATACTCATCACTGTTTTACTAATTCTGGGATACACTATTGTTCAAAAGTTTGGGGTCAGATTTTTAAAAAAAAACTTTAAAAGAAGTCCCATGCTCACCAAGATTTTTTGCTCACCCCTTTGGCAGATTATTTTGCTTGTTCTAAGCAAAAAGTCACTTATTTTGACTTGTTTTTTTCCAAAAACAAAAAATAATTATTTACTTCATTTAAGATTTTTTTTTTATATTTTGGCTGTAAATAAGACAAAAAAATGTAAGTAAGAAAAGTATTTTGTAGTGTACTGATGCACTGGATCAACAAAGGTCAGCAGCAAAGTCATTGGTTAATAAAATGGGATTAAATACATAAAGAAACCAAAAAGTAAATGGCGTTACTTTTTTGAAAAAGTAACTCAGATATTTTCTTGGAAATGAAAAAGTAATGTGTTACATTACTAGTTACTTGAAAAAAGTAATATTATTAGGTAACTCAAGTTACCCCCAACACTGATTACGAATGTCTTTACTATAACTTTTGAACAATTTAATGCATCATTGTTGAAAAAAGCACTGACCCCAAACGTTTGAACGAACAGTTAAACAGAAATGCAAAACAATGAAAAAGAAAAGAAAAGAAAAAAGTTTAAAAGAGCTCACAAATATCAACCTGAAAAAAAAAACAAACCTGAAAACGTTACAGAAGCCCCAAAGAAAAATGTACAATCAAACAGAACAGGGCTAAATTTATCTAAAAGCAGAACTAGATCATACTATCTGGCACGGCTAACTGTTTGACAGATTCATAAATTACTGTCCAATTGCTGAAAACTTGCAGTACCTCTTGGCTTTGTCTTTGCTCTTCTTGGAGTCTTTGCTGTTGGCAGGATTAGCGCTTATGGAGCTGCCCAGGCCCTGGGGTGCGTCCCTCAGGCCAAAGCTCTTAGCGGCGTGGCCCAGGTGCAGGCTGCGGATGTGGAAGATGTGCTTCAGACTGGAGGGGTATGTGGTGTATGCTCTCAGGAAAGACTGCAGTGCTACAGGAACAAAATAAAAACAAAAAAACACATTTACAGAACAGATAAGACACTTAAAGGGTTTCACTGGCAATAAAGCACTGATTTTACACCCAATTTGAATGTGAATATTATTTTTTTTTTTTATTTCATAAATTATTATTATTATTTTAATTATATTTTAATTATATATTTATTATTTTAATTAATTAATAATAATAATAATTATTATTATTATGAATTGTATTATTTACAAATAAAATATTTTGCAATTAATATTTTATTGCTTCTGTTTTATCATCCAAAAGTTTTGGTAACACCTTACAACTAACATGAACAAACAATGAACAATACATTTATTACAGTATTTATTCATCTTTGTTAATGTTAGTTAATGAAAATACAGTTAGTTCATGTTAATTTACAGTGCATTAACTAATGGTCACAAGCACAACTTTTGATGTTAATAATGCATTAGTAAATGCTGAAATAATATTAAGATAAATGCTGTAGAAGTATTGTTCTTTCTTAGTTCATGTTAACTAATGTAGTTAACGAATGAACCTTATTGTAAAGTGTTACCAAAGTTGTATTTATTACTTATTTATTTCAAATACAAACAACCAAAACTGCAATACCAAGGGAAATAATAAAAATATGATTAAGGAGTTAAATAGCTGTAAACAATTTTAAGTATCTATATTTATCTAAACCACAAAAGCAGTCCTAAATAGCTTAGGTATATTTATAGCAATATCCAAAAAATACATTGCATGGGTCAAAATTATCGATTTTTCTTTTATGCCAAAAAACATAAATTCATTTCCTACTGTAAATATATCAAAACTTAATTTTTGATTATTAATATGCATTGCTAAGTACTTCATTTGGACAACTTTAAAGGCAATTTTCTTAACATTTTGATTTATTTATTTTTTTTGCACCCTCAGATTGCAGATTTTCAATAGTTGCATCTCAGACAAAAATCATGCTGTTCTAACAAACCATGCATCAAAAGCTTATTTATTCAGTTTTCAGATGATGCACAAATCTCTCTTTTTTTAAATAACCCTTATGACTGGTTTTGTGGTCCAGGATTAGATTTAGTTAAATATTTTTCATGTGATAAAAATGTGGCTGGGTTGCAAAACTGCAGAACAGAATATCAGCTGAACACAGGAACTCTACACGCTAATTAGTTTTTTGGCTTACCGCTCTTCGCTGTTTGCAGAGACTCGTTATTGGCGTGAACATAATTCTCAAAGTCAGTCTGTAAAACGGTGGCTCTCTCTCGCACCTCCTGCTCAAAAGCAGCGGCTGACTTCTGCGCATTTACAAAGAGACACACATCAAAGATAAACAACAAAAACTCAAAGTAAAACGAATGTATTGCATTCCAGCAATTATGCGAGAAATCACATTTTATTACAGTAAAAGGAAATAAAAGCAGAGAGCATCACATAAACGTTATTGGCTATAAACACTAATGACACGTCCCCTCCCCACCAATGACCTTTGACCCCTAAATGAGGCTGCTAACAAGGGGGGTGGGCACGGGTGAGGATTACAAGCAGCTGATTGGTGCTGCGAGGGAAGAGGACATTAAATCAGGATTAGGACTGGCAGAAACATTCGCTCATTGTTGTCAGACGGCTCTCATTGTTGAAAAGGAGATAAAGAAAAAGCCATTCTTCCCCCACAGCTGTTCTCTAGACCTATATGCGATTTTCAACCAAGATAGGAAAGTTATAACAGTTATGCACAGTCAAACAAGTCAACATTGACTCTTTGAGCGAATGTTTTTAAGGTTTAGATGTGAGAAATTACCTTACTGTCCCATTTCCCTCTGCCTTTGAAGCGCTCGTCCTTCATCAGAGCGGACAAGATGTCCTCCATCTTCATTTTGGACAAACTGAGGGAAACATAGATGGTTAATATAAACAGATATACTAGCAGTAAAAAGTTTTTTTTATGCTTTTAAAGAATTCTTTTCTGCTCACCAAGCCTGCATTTATTTGATCCAAGATACAGCAAAAGCAGCAATATTGCGATTTTTTTACTATTAAAAACAACCGAGTTAGGGAAAGGTAGTGTGGACCAAAATGACTAAAATTGATTTTAAGTTACTAAAACTATATATTTAATAATAAATACACAAAGTTTGGGATCAGTAAGATTTTTGAAGTTTTTTAAAAGAAGCTTCTTACTCATCAAGGCTGCATTTATTTCAGCAAAAATCCAAAATAAACAAACTGTAATATTGTGAAATTTTATTTTAACGTAAAATAACTGCTTTCTATGTGAATATATAATAAAATGTCATTTATTCCGGTGATCAAAGCTAAAAATTTTTCAGCATCATTACTCTAGTGTCATATTATCTTTCAAGTAATATGAAAGAAACATTTTTAGTAATTTTATGAATAATTTTTCAATATTTCAAACAGTTGAATACATTTTTTCAGGACTCTTTGATTTAAAAAAGACCCCAAAATCAGTATTTATCTAAAATAAAAACCATTCAAAAGCTTGGAGTCAGTATAATTTATTTATTTAATTTTTAACTACTTTAAAAATAATAATGAATAAATAATAATAAAAATATATATAAATTAAAATGCATACTTTTATTTAGCAAGGATGCTTTAAATTGATCAAAAGTGATGATAATAACATTTATAATGTTACAAAAGATTGCTATTTCAGATCATTTTTTAACTTTCTATTCATCAAATAACCTGGTAAAAAAATACTCCGCTGTTTTCAACATAATAACAATAATAAATGTTTCTTAAACATCAAATCAGAATATTAGAATGATTTCTAATGAGCAATGATGCTAAAAATTCAGCTTTGAAATCACAGGAATAAATTAGATTTTAAAATATATTCAAACAGAAAAGGGTAAATAGTAAAAACTATTTAAAATGTTCTGTTTTTGCTGTACTTTGGTTCAAATAAATGCAGGAATGGTGAGCAGAAGAGACCTAAGAAACATAAAAAATCTGGTTGATTTTAATTATTGAGAATAAATAAACAAATTGCACCAACATTTTCTAGACTGAGGGTTTTCTGGTTAGATAGTTTAGCTCAACATATCGAGCCATATATATGCTCATCCTTTAGTAGTGTAAACTGTAACGTGAGCCAAATATCATAGTCCTTGTGCCAGCAGAACAGATTCATTCTGCTCTCATGCAGAGAGACCGCGGCACTGGAAGCCTCAGAGTCATCAGTCCAGCTCTTGACTGTTATATTGTGGGCTTTGGAACAGAGACAAGACCAGTTTGACCATCTTTAATCATAATGTCAGGGACTGGACTCCATCCACACATCAGACAGGACCTGCCCTACAGTCCCCTACTGCTGTGTTCATCCCAATAAGTCAAAGTGACACGGATGAGACGCCAGTCAGCACACCTGATGTTAGGGCTGTGCAATTAATCGAAATTTAATTTCGATTTCAATTTTGGCTTTGAACGATTATGAAAATGCAATAATAGAGATAAAACGATTATTGCTCCCTATTCCGTCTCCTTTGGTGAGCTTTTGCTCCTCCATAAAAGCCCAATTGCACATGCAAATCAGTAAAATCATGTAACATGACTTGCATAAAATGGGACGTGCTTGATTTATTAATGTCTATTTGATGTTGTGTTTTTAAAAGCACGAAAAAAAAAAAATAGCTGTTGTGTGTATGCATTCAGAGACACGGACAAGTAAAATGAACGTTTAGCAGCTATTAAAATAGTTCAGTTTTGTATGTAACGGCAAAGTGCAAAGTGATTAGACTTATATTTCATTTCGTTTTTTTTATTAAGTTAATTTGGAAAATTGTTGGGGGGATTTTTTTTTGTTTGTTACATATACGTTTTAGTTTTTTAAATAACGAACAGCGGCCAGCGGAAGACTGTTCATAGTCTGTTTGATCAATGTGCCTTCTCAAATCATCACGACCTACAGATATAAAACAGTTCAAGTATAAAACAATGTTGGTTTAAACGTCAAACCTAGATAAATGTGCGCTATTAGACAAATATCCAATCGTTTGTGAGGAGAGTGAATGCTAAAGCCGCTTTGTAGGACATGGAGGCGCCAGCGTCATCACTTGATTTTTTTTTCAGACATGATAAATGCATATATAGAAAGCTTTATATTATTACTTAACAAAATAAAACTAATTGAAATCACAAACTCTTTCATTATGTAATCCGTAAAGATTTAGCATTTAAGGCGCGTCAAAGAGATTGCGAGTCGGGATCTTTGCGACACTGACTCAGAATCAGTGTTGAGGAAAGTTACTTTTAAAAGTAATGTGTTACAATATTGCGTTACTCCCTAAAAAAGCAACTAATTATGTTGCTTAGTTACTTTTTATGGAAAGTAGTGCGTTACAATATTGAGTTACTCCCTAAAAAAGCAACTAATTATGTTGCTTAGTTACTTTTTATGGAAAGTAATGCGTTACAATATTGCGTTACTCCCTAAAAAAGCAACTAATTATGTTGCTTAGTTACTTTTTATGGAAAGTAGTGCGTTACAATATTGAGTTACTCCCTAAAAAAGCAACTAATTATGTTGCTTAGTTACTTTTTATGGAAAGTAATGCGTTACAATTAGGGATGCACCGAATATTCGGCCACCGAAAATTTTCGGCCAAAAATGGCTTAAAAGTGCATTT
Source organism: Cirrhinus molitorella (assembly GCA_033026305.1). Lineage (NCBI taxonomy): Eukaryota > Metazoa > Chordata > Actinopteri > Cypriniformes > Cyprinidae > Cirrhinus > Cirrhinus molitorella. Next base: position 48,858,481 of record CM065119.1, read on the forward strand.
TCGGTTTTCGGCCGAAAGACTTTTCTCACCGAAACAATACGGCCGAAACAGGATGTTATCGTGTATCGACGATAGTCAGAGATATCGTCTGTTGCTGATGCCTATGACAATAGCAAGACGATTATTATTATTATCCGTCAAAAATAAACTAGGCGCTTATGTTTAGCAAAGCAGCGCAGAGAACCGCTTCTAGGATGCTTCAGAAACTTGCCGCGGGGCGTCGGAGCCGTAACGTGCACAATGAAAATAAGGGGTAAGAGATTTATTCATCATATAGTGCAGATAGCTTTACTGATTATAACGCGAGTGGTTTTTAAAAGTGTATAAACTCGCGCTAGACAAAGCCAGTGATGTTCTCTGACAAATGTTCTTTGCTCGTTTTCTGTAGCTGCTTTTTAAAGCTAACGTTAAGGAAATATGAGCATTATATTATCCAGCACTGCACAGTCATTAGGACCACCGAGGTGGTTTAGGCTGAAACAAACAAATACGATCAGAATCCGTCCATATAGTAAACATAAACATTCACATATGATGAGATGAAATGGCGCTAAACGTATGCGAGAAGGCTGAATCCAGCTTCTTATTGACGCTATCCGTTCCACCTTAAAAACGCGACGCTTCCGCGGTTCTTAGCTCCTTATTCACGCCCATCGCTTCTCCACATTCTATATGAACTGAACTACAGTATAGACTAATGACAACAATCAGACATGCAGCGGTAACATTATCGCAATATGACGGGTAAAGAAAAAACATAAATTGATTTACATTCATGCACGCACATTTTGCCTACTACTCACTGAAGATAGCGGATAGCAGAGAAACCGAAAATAAACAGCAAATGTCAGCGCTCTGTACACGCAAGTCACATGCCCATAAACAAGACTACGTGTACAAAACGAATAAGGAATTTAGTACATGGATAATTAAAGTCGGCCAGTACATTATTATTTAATGTACACATGAGTGGGGTCAAGTTAAACATTTTAGTTTGAATTTTATTTTATACTGTGCATTGTTGCAATGTGCTAAATAAATATTTGCATAATTTGTAATTGATTTATTCTTTGAAACTTTAATATTAATTTATGCAATTGCAATGCCTTGATTTTAGTAAAGTTAGTACACAGTCATGGCCATAAATGCAATGTTACTAATAATTGGCATAATTTCTTTCGGTGTTTCGGTGTTTCGGTTTTCGGCCTTGGTTTCCTCTTTTTCGGTTTTCGGCTTCGGCCAAGAATTTTCATTTCGGTGCATCCCTAGTTACAATATTGCATTACTCCCTAAAAAAGCAACTAATTATGTTGCTTAGTTACTTTTTATGGAAAGTAATGCGTTACAATATTGCGTTACTCCCTAAAAAAGCAACTAATTATGTTGCTTAGTTACTTTTTATGGAAAGTAGTGCGTTACAATGTTGCGTTACTCCCTAAAAAAGCAACTAATTACGTTACTTAGTTACTTTTTATGGAAAGTAATGCGTTACAATGTTGCGTTACTCCCTAAAAAAGCAACTAATTACGTTGCTTAGTTACTTTTTATGGAAAGTAGTGCGTTACAATATTGCGTTACTCCCTAAAAAAGCAACTTATTATGTTGCTTAGTTACGTTTTATGGAAAGTAATGCGTTACAATGTTGCGTTACTCCCTAAAAAAGCAACTAATTACGTTACTTAGTTACTTTTTATGGAAAGTAGTGCGTTACAATATTGCGTTACTTTCAAATCTGGGCAGGGCTTGTTTGTTTATTTTTAATATAAAAAAGTTTGATTCTTAGCAAATGTAAAAGCCCTTTCACACCAAAATGAAATGAAGTGAATAAGTAAAATTAACTTCATGTCTGTACAGTAGAACTGTAGGAAAAGAAAGTTCAACACTCTTCAGCAATGAGAAAAAAAAAGCACAAATGTTAATCTAAACTAAGTTTTTCTTATTACACTGCAAAAAATGCTTTTCTTACTTAGATTTTTTGTCTTGTTAGCCAAAATGTCTAAAAATGCTTAGATCAAGAAGGATTTTCTAGACAAGTATAAATAATTGTCGTTTTTTTCTGAAAATAAGTCAAAAGTGTTTTTGCTTGAAACAAGCAAAATAATCTCCCGATGGGGTAAGCAAAATAATCTTGTTTTCTGTTTGAAATAAGATTTTTTTTGCTTATCCCATTGTCAGATTATTTAGCTTGCTCTAAGCAAAAACTCACTTAATTTTGACTTGTGTTTTCTGAAAACAAGAACATCATTTGTCTAGAAAATCCTCCTTAAGATTTTTTTTGATGGAAACAAGACAAAAAATCTAAGTAAGAACAGTTTTTTTGCAGTGTACGGTTGAATTAGATCAAAAAGGTCAGCAGCGAAGTCATTGGTTAATAAAACGGGATTAAATCCATTAAGGAAACAAAAAGTAACTGCCGTTACTTTTTTGAAAAAGTAACAAATATTTTCTTGGAAATGAAAAAGTAATGCGTTACTTTACTAGTTACTTAAAAAAAGTTATATTATTACTGCGTTACCCCCAACACTGACTCAGAATACACTAGTTTTTGCATAAATAATTTAAAAAAATCTCCTTACTATTTCCCCCCGACACATTCATTGTTATTTATTTTTGCAGATGCTTTGTGGCAAGTTTCAGTCTATTGCTTGAACGCGAAGCTGCACTGAAGACACTGCTGCTGCTGAGACACTAAAAGTGAAAGTCTCACTAGCGCTGCAATTTTTTAATCACCATAATTGATGGATGTCTAAAATATAAAAATAAGGAGAAGCCTAAAACAGGCCCGATGCCTGGCCGCGTCTGAACTATTACGTGAAAATTGGCAGATTTCCGGCCAAAAAAACGGGCTGACATAATTAAATAGCCTATATTCCAGATTTAAATAATCGTGATTACAAAATTGACCAAAATAATCGTGATTCCGATTTTTGCCAAAATCGAGCAGCCCTACCTGATGTTGTGATTGGCCAGCACATCCACAAAAGCCGTCTCAGAGGGGGTGAGGAAGAGCAGGCTGCTGCCCTGAGCTCCAATTCGTGCCGTGCGGCCCACGCGATGAACGTACTCCGCGGCGGAAACAGGAGGGTTATACTGCAACAGAAACATGCTATTTGTTTTAAATAGGACTGATCATTAAAAAGTTGGCTACATTGTTCATTGCACACTAGCAATGTGCAATTATGAGACATGAGGAAATCTAACCTGAACAATCCATGTAACCTGAGGCAGATCCAATCCACGTGCAGCAACATCCTAAGAAGAAAATGAACAACAAAAATATTCAAATATTAATTTAATCGGACTATTAACTGAAAGTCAGTCAACAACAAAATTTAGTGTGGACCAAAATTACTCACATTTATTTTAAATTACTAAAACTATACATTTAATAATAAATACACTACCAGTTTGGGATTTTTTTAAAGAAGTTTCTTATACTCATCAAGGCTGCATTTATTTGATCAAAAAATAAAATAAAATAAAATAAAATAAAATAATAAATAAATAAATAAATAAATACATAAAAATAAAATAAAAAAACAACTGTAATATTGTGAAATTTTTAAATTAATTAAAAGTTAAAAAGAACAGCATTTATTTAAAATAGAAATATTTTGTAACAATATAGGCTACCACCTAAAAGTTTGTGGTAAATTTTAATTTAAAATTTTTTAAAGAAATTAATAATTTTATTCACCAAGGATGTGTTAAATTGATAAAACGTGATAGCAAAGACTTATATTGTCAGAAAATCTTTCTATTTTGAATAAATGCTGTTCTTTTTATTCATCAATGCATCAATAAAAAGAATTACAGAATTACACCAAAAATTATTAAGCAGCACAAATGTTATAAAATAATAAATCAGTAGAGTAAATGGCTGATGAAAATTCAGCTTTGCATCACAGGAATAAATTATATTTTAAATATATATTAAAACAGAAAATCATTATTTTAACCTGTAATAATATTTCACAATATTACTGGTTTTTCCTGTATTTTTGATTAAATAAATGCAGCCTTGATGAGCAGAAGAGAATGTTTTTAAAAATCTGCAGTGTACATAAATATGAAAAAAGCACATAAATTACTAAAATGCAATTAAAACGGAAAAAATAAATAATAAGTTTGACAATAGTATATAAATAGAGTTCAATAACAATGTGGAGCATTGTATAATAAGATATATTAACTTAAATATAAGTTGCTCCATAATATGCGACCCTGGACCACAAAACCAGTCGTAAGTCTCAATTTTTCAAAACTGAGATGTATATATCATCTTAAATCTGAATAAATAAGCTTTCCATTGATGTATGGTTTGTTAGAATAGGACAAAATTCGGCTGAGATACAACTATTTGAAAATCTGCAATCTGAGGGTGCAAAAAATAAAAATACTGAGAAAATCGCCTTTAAATTTGTGCAAATTAAGTTCTTAGCAATGCATATTACTAATCAAAAATTAAGTTTTGATATATTTACAGTAGGAAATTTACAAAATATCTTAATGGAACATGCTCTTTACTTAATATCCTAATGATTTTTGGCATAAAATTGATAATTATGCCCATACAAATGTATTTTCGGCTATTGCTACAAATATACCCCAGCGACTTATGCCTGTTTTTGTGCTCCAGGGTCACATATTCAGTCATATTCTAGCTTGGCTTGTCATGACTCACAAGCAAACAATGCAAACAATGTCCTAGATTAACCCGATTCCCTCTACTGGATCTACCATGTTGCCATATTTTACAAATCTATTGCCACACTCTAGTTATTATGCTCCTGGAGCAACATTGATATTCACGGCTCCGTCCTTGTGGGACTGAATCTGCTGTAAGGTTACCAGCCCTGAGCTTTATCCACTATGCCACGCTATTTTTTGGATTTTTTAAGGATGTCCATTTGGACAGTTTTCAAACTTAACTCCAGCTTTCAACCTCAACTAGCCTAAACCCTGAGTTGAGGTGTCTGCAGCTGGTACAGATGGAGACCAACACAATGCCATGGCAGACTGTCAACAGGAATAGAGGCACTCATTTACTCCAGGAGCCCTTCTGCAGAGCGACAAGACGGAAGAAAGGGGACGCACACACCTGCCTATAAAACTGTTGCATCAACTGACTGTGTTGTAACTTGAGCTACTTCATTAGATCAATGGATTACAGGAGAAGTTCACTTCCAGAATAAAAAAATACAGATAATGCACTCACCCCCTTGTCTTTCTTCAGTCATAAAGAAATTGTGTTTTTTCCGGAAAAGTCCCATTTCATTTTCTCATTCAACATTCCTACATTGCTAAATCGTTTTGCTAGATAAGACCATTTTTCCTCGGCTGGGATCGTTTAGAGACATTTGAAGCTGTATTTAAACTGCATTTTGGAAGTTCAAACTCACAGGCAACACTGAAGTCCACTATATGGAGAGAAATCCTGAAATGTTTTTCTCAGAAAACTATTTCTTTACAACTAAAGAAAGAAATACCATCCTGAACATCTTGGATGACAAGGGGGTGAGTACATTATCTGTACATTTTTGTTCTGGAAATTAACTTCTCCTATAATGAGTGATTTAACAAATATTTATATTTTGAAAGAAACCCTTATATTGAGGGTTTGAACTACTGAAAGCGAGTAACATAAGATGTATAAATTATTAAATATTGTAATTTATAACAGCAGTTATAATTTAAAACTTAAATTATGAAAATGTAATAAAATGTCTTAATTTTTATGTAATGTTTAAAAAAAAAAAAAAAATATATATATATATATATATATATATATTTTTTTTTTTTTTTTTTTAATATTTAATAATTTTAAACATACTTAAATATAAATATATTAAATATATTTGAAATATTTTATAATTCATAATTTATTAGATTTTGGTTCCATGTAATGTTGAATGAGATTAAAAAGATTGAACAGAAGATTCAGATACAAAAACTTTTGACAACTCCATGTGTGACCCTAAACCACAAAATGTATATATGAAAATGTAATAAAAAGTATACATTTTCATATAATGTTTTTAAATATTAATTGTATTTTTTTTTAAATATATTTACTAATATTAAATATACTTAAATATAAATATATTAAATATATTTAAAACATTTTATAATTCATAATTTATTTGATTGGGCTCCAAAACGTAATGTTGAATGAGATTAAAAAGAGGATTCAGCTACAAAAAGCTTTTGACAACTCCATGTGTGACCCTGAACCACAAAACCAGTCTTAAGTAGCACATGTATATTTGTAGCAATAGCCAAAAATATACTGTATGAGTCAAAATGATTGATTTTTCTTTAATGCAAAAAATCATTAGGATATTAAGTAAAGATCATGTTTTTTTATTTCACATGATCTATAAATCTCACTTTAAAAATAAAATTATGACTGGTTTTGTGGACCAGGGTCACGTATGCTCACATTCACCTGATATTTTATAGGTTTAACAAGAAAAATATATTTTTTGTTGTATTTCTGGAACCTGTGCAGGCAGACCCTCAGATATAAATGAGTTCAGATGCAAAAGCCTCTGACATTTTTCTTTAAAAAAAGCATTTTTACCAGGCTCCGATGTATAGGTTTCTGGTACTTCCAATTGGGCTGAGGGTGGGATTTTAGCGAGTTTGAAGTAAAAGTATTTGATGAACATATTATACGTGTTGGGAGCATTCACCAAGATGGCTTTTAGAGGGGTTTTGCATCTGAAATCTTCAAAAAATACCTGGTAGGGATTGTGAATCACTGCTTAAGTTACTAGTTTATTACTTCAACCTGAATGACTTACGGTGCACAGCAGAATGCCAGTTTTACACTGAGAGAACTTCTGGAAGACCTCAGTGCGGTCCTGAAGGGAGAGAAACAGAAAAGTTGGGACAATGCACATTAATTAACAATTAACAAAAGTCCACTATTACATAAATGTGCCAGATTTAGCCATCCAGGCTCATTTTCATCTGCAGTCCCTGACGAGCTGATGGCAAAAATCTAAATACTGACATATTTCAGCAAAAGTAGTATCTGCATTTCAATCAGAACAAAAGATTAGGGCTGCTGGGTTATGGCAAAAATCATAATCACGATTATTTTTTGGTCAATATTGTCGCAAAGATGTGCCTTTAGACAGAAATGCATCTTTACGGATTGCATAATGAAAGAGTTTGTGTTTTCGATTCGTTTTATTAAGTAATAATTTAAAGCTTTTTACATATGCATTTATCATGTCTGTAAGGCATGCATTTGCGAGGTTCGGTTCATTTTTGTGAAGAAGCAGACGGCAGAAAGCACATCATTTTTGTTTTGATGGATAATTTGAAATTGTGTCCACTGGAAAAAATGCAAGCGAGCGCACATTTATCCGTGTTTGAGGTTTAAACCAAAATTGTTTTATACTTGAACGGTTTTATATAGATTTTATTTTAGTCAAGTCATGATGATTTGAGAAGACTAGGCTTCCGCTGGCCACTGTTCATTCCTTTAAAAAAACAAAAACTTCCTCCCAATAATTTTCCAAATTAACAAAAAACGAAACTAAATATAAGCCTAATCACTTTGCCATTAGGCCTACATACAAAACTATTTTAACAGCTGAGACAATAACTAAGCGTTCACTTTACTTGTTCGTGTTTTATTCCGTCTCTGAACACATTCACAGGACAAAATTTTCTTTTGTGCTTTTAAATACAAGACTTTAACCCTTTAACGGTCACTCCCATTTTTGAAAATAGATGTGAAAATGCAGTATTTAAACGTAATTTTTTACAATGCATGAATGAAAACATTTTGCGATATGATTTTGATGTACGTTTTCCATCACAGTGCAATGTCTGATTTTAAAATGGTTTTCAAAGGATGAATTTTGCGATTTTAAGTTAAGTTTTCAAGTGATATATAATTTCTTATGATTTCTGAAGCATCACAGGAAAAAAGACAACAAAGAAAGTCTTTTGTGACAAAGGACAGAACTCGAGGAGCACTCTTGTCATAAATGGATCTATTAATTAACATTTTTAACACAACAAAATGACCAAATATCTATTTAGGAGTCTTAGACCTTTCTAACGATGTATAGTTTGTCATGATTAAATTAAATGGTGAAGTAAACCTAGGCGTTCCACAGGTGGGACGGGTGACAATTAAGGGATTAAATAAACATTAAAAAAATAAAGCACGTCCTATTTTTGCATCACGTTGCATGATTTTACAGAGGAGCAAAAGTGCACCAAAGGTTATTGTATTGTATCTCGATTATTGTATTTTCAATTATCATTTGAAGCCGTAATAGATATTGAATTTTGATTAATTGCACAGCCCTACAAAATATGAGGCGGAAACCTAAATCTAAAGACGGGACGTCCGACAGCTCCTCTCTGTTTTTCTGCGTGCAGCACAATCTGTTGTGTGCTGGAACAGCTGCCCGTCTCCTGCGGCGCTCCTCAGCCTGTGCTGTCCCATTACCAAACCCATCCATAACACTACAGGCCAGCGCCACACCCAGACCTGCTCTCTCGTACATCTGACCAAGACACTCCAGAGTCCCCTGCCCTTCCAGTGCCATATGGGCAGCTCCATTTGCGGGGGGTGAGGGTGCAGAATGGACAGTGGCAGGATGCAGTTCCCCTGACGCTGCCACAGGGCACCGACTGCTGCTGCCGCTTGAACGCCAGCTGGCCGCGGGCCGGCGGACCCCACCGGTCAACCAGACCATGATGGTCTAACCTAGAGTCATATGTTGCTAGTGCTTCTGGATGCTTTTAAGTGACATGGTCATTTTGGAACACTAGAAGCACAGGCTCAGTTAATGTGTTGTTTAGGGCTGGGCAAAACAATACATTTGATTAATCGTTTTTTTTATCATTTTGCTAGATAAGACCATATTTGCCCTTTGAAGCTGGATTTAAACTGCATTTTGGAAGTTCAAACTTGGGGGCACCATAGAAGTCCATTATATGGAGAAAAATCCTTTTCCTCAAAAAACAATTTCTTTACAACTAAAGAAAGAAAGACATGAACATCTTGGATGACAATGATTCATGATTCAACAAATATTTATATTTTGAAAAACTCTTATATTGAGGGTTTGAATTACTGAAAGCGAGTAACATAAGATGTATAAATGATACAATTTTGTAATTTATAACAGCAGTTATTATGAAAATGTAATAAATGTCTTAATTTGTACGTGTTTTTTAATTTTAATTTTTTTATTTTAAATATGTAATAATTTTAAACACACTTAAATATAAATATATTAAATATATTTAAAATATTTTATAATTCATAATTTATTAGACTTGGTTCCAAAATGTAATGTTGAATAAGATTAAAAAGATTAAAAAGAGGATTCAGCTGCAAAAACTTTTGACAACTCCATTTGTGACCCTGAACCACAAAATGTATATGTGAAAATGTAATAAAAAGTAAATTTTATTATTATTATTATTTATTTATTTATTTATTTATTTTATTTTAATATTTAATCATTTTAAATATAAATATATTATATATATCTAAAATATTTTATAATTCATAATTTATTTGATTTGGTTCCAAAATGTTTCTGGATGCTTTTAAGTGAGATGGTCATTTTAGAACAACAGAAGCACAGGCTCAGTTAATGTGTTGTTTAGGGCTGGGCAAAAAAATTAATTTGATTAATCTTTTTTTATCATTTTGCTAAATAAGACCATCTTCATCGTCTGGGATCGTTTAGAGCCCTTTGAAGCTGGATTTAAACTGCATTTTGGAAGCTCAAACTTGGGGGCACCATAGAAGTCCATTTTATGGAGAGAAAACCTGAAATGTTTTCCTCAAAAAACAATTTCTTTACAACTAAAGAAAGAAAGACATGAACATCTTGGATGACAATGATTCATGATTCAACAAATATTTATATTTTGAAAAACTCTTATATTGAGGGTTTGAATTACTGAAAGCGAGTAACATAAGATGTATAAATGATACAATTTTGTAATTTATAACAGCAGTTATTATGAAAATGTAATAAATGTCTTAATTTGTACGTGTTTTTTAATTGTAATTTTTTTATTTTAAATATGTAATAATTTTAAACACACTTAAATATAAATATATTAAATATATTTAAAATATTTTATAATTCATAATTTATTAGACTTGGTTCCAAAATGTAATGTTGAATAAGATTAAAAAGATTAAAAAGAGGATTCAGCTGCAAAAACTTTTGACAACTCCATTTGTGACCCTGAACCACAAAATGTATATGTGAAAATGCAATAAAAAGTTTAAATTTTTATAGAATGTTTTTAATTTTATTATTATTTATTTATTTATTTATTTTCTTTTAATATTTAATCATTTTAAATATAAATATATTATATATATCTAAAATATTTTATAATTCATAATTTATTTGATTTGGTTCCAAAATGTTTCTGGATGCTTTTAAGTGAGATGGTCATTTTAGAACAACAGAAGCACAGGCTCAGTTAATGTGTTGTTTAGGGCTGGGCAAAAAAATAAATGTGATGAATCGTTTTTTTATCGTTTTGCTAGATAAGACCATTCTTATACACCTGGGATCGTTTAGAGCCCTTTGAAGCTGGATTTAAACTGCATTTTGGAAGCTCAAACTTAGGGGCACCATAGAAGTCCATTATATGGAGAAAAATAAGCGCATGGTCTAAAACACACAGCGCAGGTGCACTCAGGACATGTCCGAATCCACTTTTGCTAGTTTAAGGACGAGAAAAATTGTCTAAAAGGGTTGTCCCAATTTTCTTAATGAGTCATGTGTGTGTTTTGGGCATAACGTGCATTAAACCAATCAGACTCTCATCTCTCATTCCCTTTAAGTACCCTAGGCATTTTTATATTTACGTAGCCTACACCATAATAATATTGTACATCGTACTCCTTTCTTTTATATTATTTGGCATGTTTGTGTGCTGCTACCCTGTCTAAAAAGCAGACTGTATGCGTGTTTTGCACCTGTCTATAGTCGCATATTACTAATGCGCTCTTTAAATAACAAAAAAATATTGCGGCATTGACTTTAGACCAGGTTTCCAGGGTTCCCTGACTTTCACTGATTAAAAAGCTGAATTTCCATGACCTATAATGAACGGATCCATCCATTTGCAAGCTTTATTTACTTGTTTACAGACGTTTTTAGTACAAAACTATGGAAGCCCGTTTCTGCCACTAAATAAAAAAAGAGATAAAGATAAAACATGCAATTCTGACTTTATAACTCACAATTGCAACTTTTTATCTCACAATTCTGACTTTATTTCTCAGAATTACGAGTTCATATCTCACATTTCAAGAGAAAAACAGTCAGAATTGCGAGTTTGTATCATGCAATTGCGAGAAAATAAGTCAGAATTGTAAGATAACAAGTCACAATAACCTTGTTTATTTTTTATTTAGTGGTGGAAACTGGCTTTTTCTGTATTATTTCTACACAAATCAATTTATGTTTTTTATGATTTCAGGGGTTAAACAATCTGAAGGATTTTCTGTTTGTAACCAAGTTCATCATTCAGTTTTTTTTATTTCTTCACATTTGTGACCCTGGACCACGAAACCAGTCTTAAGTGTCAATTTTTCAAAATTGAGATTTATATATGTTTGAATAAATAAGCTTTCCATTGATGTATGGTTTGTAAGGATCGGACAATATTTGGCTGAGATACAACTATTTGAAATCTGGAATCTGAGGGTAGAAAAAAATAAAGATATTGAGAAAATTGCCTTTAAAGTTGTCCAAATTAAGTACTTAGCAATGCATATTACTAATCAAAAATTAAGTTTTGATACATTTACAGTACAAAATTTACATAATATCTTAATGGAGCATGATTTTTACTTAATATCCTAATGATTTTTGGCATAAATTTTGTTTTGATAATTTTGACCCCTACAATGTATTTTTGGCTATTGCTACAAATATACCCCAGCGACTTAAGACTGGTTTTGTGGTCCAGGGTCACATTTAGTTTTTGCTTTTCACAAGTGGTCATTTTATAGCAAAAGCTCTTGAAATGTACATTTTTCCTGGCATGGTACAGCCTGATGACTGCATTTGACTTAAGTGATTGTCAGTTGACGTGCGGAAAGGGAATAAAACGGCACTGAAAAATAGCCTAACCATAAAGATAGGCAAAAAGTGTAAAACAATGCGATAAAAAAAAAAATGGCATAGAGAAATTACATTTTAATAAATAGAAATAAAAATTTAGAGCAACAAACAAAAATCCCTGATATTCCATGACTTGGACCAAAAAAATATTAAATTCCCTGACTTTCAATGACTGGAATAGACATTTTAAAATTCCATGATATTCCAGAAATTCCATGAGCTGTGGGAACCCTGGGTTTCAATTGCCTCAAAATAGCAGTGCCTTGTTTTCAGACCAGCATGCCCATCGGTGCACAAATGCATCAGGTCGAAACTAGCAAAAATCACTTGCATCATGCCATATGTACAATAGGGCCCAATGTCTCACCTCTTGTCTCATGTTGCCATGCAGCCTGTAGAAGTTAAGGGAAGTTGAAGTATGTTTGGTTGATGTGGTGCTGGGCTTCTCACAGAGGACTTCAGTGAAGAGAGTGAGCAGAAACTCCACAGCCTCACAGCTGGATATAAAAACGATCAGCTTCTGCCGCTGTTCAAACTACGTGCAAAAATACAATAAAATACTGTGCATCGAAATCTCAAGCAGTAATAACATTTTTGGTTATCAGTTAAAATATTTTACTGTTCAGATTTACTGTACTGTGTAAGATTAATACTTTTCTTCAGCAAGGATGCATGCAATTGATCAGAAGTGACAGTAAAGGCATTTATAATAATTCTTCAGCATATTAAAATGATTTCTGAAGGATCATGTGACACTGAAGACTGGAGTAATGGCTGCTGAAAACATTACAGGAATAAAATGCATATTAAAATAGGCTTACTACTAACTTAGTTTGGACACAGCCTCTCATTTAATGTTTTTTAAAGAAGTTTCTTATGCTTATCAAGGCTGTTTTCACTTGATCAAAAATACAGGGAAAAAATTTAATATTGTGAAATATTATTACGATTTGAATCAATGTTTTTCTATATTAATATACATTAAAACTTAATTTATATCTGTAATTAAAGTTGAATTTCCAGAATCATTACTCCAGTCTTCAGTGTCACATGATCCTTCAGAAATCATTCTAATATACTGATTTATTATCATATTTTTTTTGGAACCTGTGATATTTTTTCAGGATTTTTTGATCAATAAAAGTTTAAAAAGAACAGCATTTTTTTTTAAATAGAAAGGTTTTCTAACAATATACACTACTGTTCAAACGTTTGGGGTCAGTACATTTTTATTCTTTCTTTTTTTTAATAAATAAATTATAAATGTATTCACCAAGGATGTGTTAAATTAATAAAAAGTGATAGCATAGATTTACATTGTTAGAAAAGATTTATATTTTGAATAAATGCTGTTCTTTTTAACTTGTTATTCATCAAAGAACGCTGAAAAAAAAAGAATCAAAGGTTGCAAAAAAATATTTCCAACATTGATAATTCTAATAATAAATCAGCATATTACAATGATTTCTGAAGGATCACCTGACACTTAAGACTGGAGTAATGACTGATGAAAATTCAGCTTTGCATTACAGGAATAAATTATATTGTAAAGTACATTAAAATAAAAACTATTATTTTATATTGCAATAACATTTTACAGTTTTTTTCTGTATTTTTGATCAAATAAATGCAGCCTTGATGAGCAGAAGAGACGTCTTTAAAAAACATTAAATGAAAGGCTATGTCCAAACTTTTGATATTTTTTTTTCTCTCCATCTATACTACAGATGGAGTTTTGGTTCCTTGCCACTGTCGCCTATGGCTTGCTCAGTTGGGGACAATTAAATTTGTTATTAATTTGGAATTATTCATTAATTTCCTTCAACTAAAATTATTTACGGTTTCTTTTTGCATTAATAATACATTACCTTCCTATTTGATAATGTAAAGTTGCTTTGACACAATCTGTATTGTAAAAAGCGCTATATAAATAAAGGTGGCTTGGCTGACTGCTAGTGTATCTTATAGATTCTAAAACATTTCAATAATTCACTAAACCAAATTGAAATGACTTGAGGTGATGTACAGTGTAACACAACAGCAGCAGCAAGCGTTAATAACTGGGGTTTAACATATGGTGTCCTGTACCTTGCATTTGGCCAGAATAAAGGCAGCCAAACAGACCAGGTGGAGTTTGCTGGGCACCAACACAACATGCTGCTGCAGCCTCTCAGGCACCGCATAGCTGTCTGACAGAGCCTCAGGGGCCGCCTGGGGACACGCTTCAACCGTCTCCTCGCTCCCCTCTGACACATGGATACTCACGGGCTCCTTCATACTGATACTGGCTAATCGGGACAGTCCTGGATGTGAAGAGAACAGGATCAGCATAAACGGCTGCGCACCCATGTAGATTGTCACCAGAATGCTTTTGTGATCAAAACATTGTGAGAGTAAGATGTTTTTGTGACCTACTGCCAGTGTTGGGGGTAACTCAAGTTACGTAATAATTAGTGGTGTCAATCGATTAAAAAAAATTAACTAATTAATCGCACATTTTACCTGAAATTAATCGTGATTAATTCTACCTGACATTAAAGTTTTTAATTATACTTTTATATTGCAATAATTTCACTTTAATGCTTCAAATTAATGTAGAAACAACATAAAGAACATATTTTTAATATTTGTTTAACGCCATCTTGTTTTAGGACTGAAGGCAAATATCACTGATTGATTTTCCCCCCCTAATACTTAACCATTGAAAAATTTTTTTATATATATATATATATATATATATATATATATATATATATCTCGTCGCTGTCGGGCGGAATCCTCGTATCTCCAAAACCGCCATTTTTCAGGAAATGAAAAAAACTGCATATTTTTTGAGTTATTAAATATTTTATCGTTAAAGTTGGTATTATACCATATATTGCTATCATACACTGTTGTGTACCAACATTAAGACAACATTTCCCCAAAATCATGTTTTATCGGAGATACGAGGTTTTATGACTTGGGAGCAGGGAGATACGAGATTACGCTGTCATTGATAAGAATGGTACAGACACAGACTTCGCTGCTGCCAGCAGTGTTCATCAAAGTCTGCGGTCGCGTTGAGCCTTTTGACAAGAGAAAAGGCTTCAATAGTTAACCAAAGC
Organism: Cirrhinus molitorella; assembly: GCA_033026305.1. Classification (NCBI taxonomy): domain Eukaryota; kingdom Metazoa; phylum Chordata; class Actinopteri; order Cypriniformes; family Cyprinidae; genus Cirrhinus; species Cirrhinus molitorella. Next base: position 48,873,728 of record CM065119.1, read on the forward strand.
TAACGACTGTGGTTACATACATTTTCCTAAACTCTATTTTAAACGTTAGAGCTATGAGTGATGCAATACCAAAATAAAGCGATAAGCTGTCTAATAGGCGGAAATTAATCTGCAGGCAAACAAAGTCTGCGGTCGCATTGAGCCTTTTGACAAGAGAAAAGGCTTCAATAGTTAACCAAAGCTAACGACTGTGGTTACATACATCTTCCTAAACTCTATTTTAAAGGTTTAAGAGCTATGATGCAATACAAAAAAACTGAGTCCGTCTTTTTTCCCCTTAATTCTTCCAGAACAGCTTATACTACTGTTTCAGCTATTAACATAGTTACGTTTTGTATGTAATGCCAAAGTGGTTATATTTCGTTTCGTTTTCTTATTAAGTTAATTTAGAAAAACTTTTGGAGCATTTTTTTGTTCGTTAAATATCAGTTTGTTTGTTTGTTTTTTTTTTACGAACAGCAGCCAGCGGAAGACTTTTGCCTTTTAGCCTAAATCATTACGACTTGCATAAAATAAAATCTATAGATCTAAAACAGTTAAAGTAGCTATAGAACAATTTTAGTTTAAACATTAAACCTAGATAAATGTGCGCTATTATGTGAATATTGTTTTTGAAGAGGAGAAGCTGAAATCGCTTTGCAGGACATGAGGAGTCAGCGCGATCACATTTTTCAGCGAATAGGCTACATGCCTCACAAACATGACAAATAAATAAATAAATAAATAAATAGAAAGCTTTAAATTATTACTTAACGAAATAAAACAAATCAGAAAAAAACGCTTTCATTATGTAATCCGGAAAGATGCTTTCCTTCAAAAGTTGCGTCCAAAGAAGAGATTGCGAGTCAGGGTCTTTGCGACATTATCTCAGAATACACTAGTTTATTAATGGATCATTCAAATATCTCCTTACTGTTTCCACCGACACATTCAATGCTAATTATTTTTGCCGGTGCTTTGTGACAAGAAGATGGAAGGAGACATATGCCCCGACGCTCCAGCGGAGTGAAGAAAAGGTGGAGATACGAGCTCTTCTCAGACAGTTGAAGTGTTCAAATGAGTTAAGAGATTTGCTCTCAAGCTATTTTCAACTATTTAGATTGGTTAATAATTTGTAAAAATCACAGATCCACGTGGGCACTGACCAATAGCATCGATTTGTGAAAAAATATGAAATTTACAAAATTTGGACATACGAGATTTCCGCCCGACAGCGACGATATATATATAATCATTCAACATTACAGTATCATTAAGAGCTATCACTTTAACATTTATTAGACTTTAAAAAAATAACTAATAATAATAATTTAAGTGAACTTGAAACAATCTTCACACAAACCCATTATAATAAATGTCATATATATATATATAGTAGCTACCTGTGCCCTTCAGCAAGAAAATATAGCCTAAATTATATCAAATTCTAAATTATATAAAGACAAAACTTAGTTATTAATTTCCTCTTTTTAATTTTGTTCCTTAATTAACAGACATCACAGCAACTGGTTATAAGGATATTTTGGCTGCTGTTAAAGGTTGTCACTGCTGAACTTGATCTGACACTGCTTTGACCTATAAATAATTATTTTTTTTTTTGTGAATTCATGTTTTACCTGACGATATAACTACGACTTTGCATGCTCGCAGTTTCATTTGGGTTTAATATAGCCTAATACAGCGCGCGTCGGCACATTTGCGCGTGAACTTCAAGAGCGCACGCTACAAGCAGAGTATATAGGCTGACAGGACAATTAAATTCGTTTTTACCGACATATGGCCTGACAGCATCTCATCTGACCGCAGTTCACTAACGTTTTACTTAAGCTCCCCGTCACCGGTACTGCTTCCGCGGTCGTTTGACTCGCGTCTGGTGCTGAAGTAAAGTTGGCGCATCTGAAAAGTCTCCTGTTTGATGTGTTCGTAAAGACGCTCTGCGCATTTAAATAAAAGCATTTCATAAGCAGTTGTGAGTGGGGTGGGCCCGCCCATGCGTTAATTGCGTTAAATATTTTTAACGCGTTAAAATGAAAAAATTAATCTCCTGCGTTAACGCGCTAATTTTGACACCACTAGTAATAATATGACTTTTTTCAAGTAACTAGTAAGGTAACGCATTACTTTTTCATTTCCAAGAAAATATCTGAGTTACTTTTTCTTTATGTATTTGCTGCTGACCTTTGTTGATCCAATACATCAGTACACTGCAAAAATACTTTTCTTACTTAGATTTTTTTGTCTTGTTTACAGCCAAAATATAAAAAAAAAATCTTAAATGAAGTAAATAATTATTTTTTTGTGTTCAAAAAAAAAAAAAAAAAAAAAAGTGACTTTTTGCCAATCTGCCAATGGGGTAAGCAAAAAATCTTATTTCAAAGAGAAAACAAGCTAATTTAGCTTTCCCCATTTGGGAGATTATTTTGCTTGTTTCAAGCAAAAACACTTACATTTTGACAAGAATTTTTATTTCTCTAGAAAATATATATTATAAATATATTATTAAGAGATATTTTGGCTAGAAACAAGACAAAAAATCTAAAAAAAAAGACAAGCATTTTTTGCAGTGTACTAATAAGCAAAATTTAATTTAGATGCACTAACATTTGTGCTTTTTTTTCTCATTGCTGAAGAGTGTTGAACTTTCTTTTCCTACAGTTCCACTGTAAAGACGGGAATTTATTTTTCCTTAAGCCTTAGCCACTTCATTTCATTTTGGTGTAAAAGGGTTTTTACACTAGCTAAGAATAAATCTTTTTATATTAAAAACAAACAAGCAAGCCCTGCCCAGATTTAAAAAGTAACGCAAAAGTAATGTAACGCATTACTTTCCATAAAAAGTAACTAAGTAACGCAATTAGTTGCTTTTTTAGAGAGTAACACAATATTGTAACGCATTACTTTGCATAAAAAATAACTAAGTAACGTAATTAGTTGCTTTTTTATGGAGTAACACAATATTGTAACGCATTACTTTGCATAAAAAATAACTAAGTAACGTAATTAGTTGCTTTTTTATGGAGTAACAATATTGTAACACATTACTTTCCATAAAAAATAACTAAGTAACGTAATTAGTTGCTTTTTTAGAGAGTAACGCAATATTGTAACATTACTTTGCATAAAAAATAACTAAGTAACGTAATTAGTTGCTTTTTTAGGGAGTAATGCAATATTGTAACGCATTACTTTGCATTAAAAAATAACTAAGTAACGTAATTAGTTGCTTTTTTATGGAGTAACACAATATTGTAACATTACTTTGCATAAAAAATAACTAAGTAACGTAATTAGTTGCTTTTTTATGGAGTAACAATATTGTAACACATTACTTTCCATAAAAAATAACTAAGTAACGTAATTAGTTGCTTTTTTAGAGAGTAACACAATATTGTAACGCATTACTTTCCATAAAAAATAACTAAGTAACGTAATTAGTTGCTTTTTTAGAGAGTAACACAATATTGTAACATTACTTTGCATAAAAAATAACTAAGTAACGTAATTAGTTGCTTTTTTAGAGAGTAACACAATATTGTAACATTACTTTGCATAAAAAATAACTAAGTAACGTAATTAGTTACTTTTTAGAGAGTAACGCAACATTGTAACGCACTACTTTGCATAAAAAGTAACTAAGTAACGTAATTAGTTGCTTTTTTATGGAGTAACACAATATTGTAACATTACTTTGCATAAAAAATAACTAAGTAACGTAATTAGTTGCTTTTTTATGGAGTAACACAATATTGTAACACATTACTTTCCATAAAAAATAACTAAGTAACGTAATTAGTTGCTTTTTTAGAGAGTAACACAATATTGTAACATTACTTTGCATAAAAAATAACTAAGTAACGTAATTAGTTACTTTTTAGAGAGTAACGCAACATTGTAACGCACTACTTTGCATAAAAAGTAACTAAGTAACGTAATTAGTTGCTTTTTTATGGAGTAACACAATATTGTAACATTACTTTGCATAAAAAATAACTAAGTAACGTAATTAGTTGCTTTTTTATGGAGTAACACAATATTGTAACACATTACTTTCCATAAAAAATAACTAAGTAACGTAATTAGTTGCTTTTTTAGAGAGTAACACAATATTGTAACATTACTTTGCATAAAAATAACTAAGTAACGTAATTAGTTGCTTTTTTAGGGAGTAATGCAATATTGTAACGCATTACTTTGCATTAAAAAATAACTAAGTAACGTAATTAGTTGTTTTTTTATGGAGTAACAATATTGTAATGCATTACTTTGCATAAAAAATAACTAAGTAACGTAATTAGTTACTTTTTAGAGAGTAACGCAATATTGTAACGCACTACTTTGCATAAAAAGTAACTAAGTAACGTAATTAGTTGCTTTTTTATGGAGTAACACAATATTGTAACATTACTTTGCATAAAAAATAACTAAGTAACGTAATTAGTTGCTTTTTTATGGAGTAACACAATATTGTAACACATTACTTTCCATAAAAAATAACTAAGTAACGTAATTAGTTGCTTTTTTAGAGAGTAACACAATATTGTAACATTACTTTGCATAAAAAATAACTAAGTAACGTAATTAGTTGCTTTTTTAGAGAGTAACACAATATTGTAACATTACTTTGCATAAAAAATAACTAAGTAACGTAATTAGTTGCTTTTTTAGAGAGTAACACAATATTGTAACATTACTTTGCATAAAAAATAACTAAGTAACGTAATTAGTTGCTTTTTTAGAGAGTAACACAATATTGTAACATTACTTTGCATAAAAAATAACTAAGTAACGTAATTAGTTGCTTTTTTAGAGAGTAACACAATATTGTAACATTACTTTGCATAAAAATAACTAAGTAACGTAATTAGTTGCTTTTTTAGGGAGTAATGCAATATTGTAACGCATTACTTTGCATTAAAAAATAACTAAGTAACGTAATTAGTTGTTTTTTTATGGAGTAACAATATTGTAATGCATTACTTTGCATAAAAAATAACTAAGTAACGTAATTAGTTACTTTTTAGAGAGTAACGCAATATTGTAACGCACTACTTTGCATAAAAAGTAACTAAGTAACGTAATTAGTTGCTTTTTTATGGAGTAACACAATATTGTAACATTACTTTGCATAAAAAATAACTAAGTAACGTAATTAGTTGCTTTTTTATGGAGTAACACAATATTGTAACACATTACTTTCCATAAAAAATAACTAAGTAACGTAATTAGTTGCTTTTTTAGAGAGTAACACAATATTGTAACATTACTTTGCATAAAAAATAACTAAGTAACGTAATTAGTTGCTTTTTTAGAGAGTAACACAATATTGTAACATTACTTTGCATAAAAATAACTAAGTAACGTAATTAGTTGCTTTTTTAGGGAGTAATGCAATATTGTAACGCATTACTTTGCATTAAAAAATAACTAAGTAACGTAATTAGTTGTTTTTTTATGGAGTAACAATATTGTAATGCATTACTTTGCATAAAAAATAACTAAGTAACGTAATTAGTTACTTTTTAGAGAGTAACGCAATATTGTAACGCACTACTTTGCATAAAAAGTAACTAAGTAACGTAATTAGTTGCTTTTTTAGGGAGTAACAATATTGTAATGCATTACTTCGCATAAAAAATAACTAAGTAACGTAATTAGTTACTTTTTAGAGAGTAACGCAATATTGTAACGCATTACTTTGCATTCAAAAATAACTAAGTAACGTAATTAGTTGTATTTTTATGGAGTAACAATATTGTAATGCATTACTTTCCATAAAAAGTAACTAAGTAACGTAATTAGTTACTTTTTTAGAGAGTAATGCAATATTGTAATGCATTACTTCGCATAAAAAATAACTAAGTAACGTAATTAGTTACTTTTTAGAGAGTAACACAACATTGTAATGCATTACTTTTAAAAGTAACTTTCCCCAACACTGCCTACTGCTAAACTGGAAGCTGCTGTAAGAAGCTCAACATTTTGACTTTTCAATGAGATTAAAAGCCTATTCTGTCATGCAACGTAGAGAAAGACTGGACCTGAGAGACAACAACTCCTGTCAGCTCATCCTAGAATAAAGTGCTCCAACAGTACTTATGTCACAGCCTCAGTCAAACTCTGGACAGTGGATATCAAGCGGATGATGAGCTTACCTTCGGTGATGGTGGCTGAAAGCAGCACATTCTGCCTTTCAGGTCCAGTGGTATTCACAGCATTCAGAATCACAGTCAGATCTTTCTCAAAGCCCAAATCCAGAATCCTTCAAAACAACACGGATGAACTAATCGTAAATGCACATGATACTGATATGCCTTTAAACTATGGGAGCAAGAACTAATTGATCAACTTCTTTATCAATTAATAATAATGCATTTTATTTATAGGCGCCTTTCATGGCACTCAAGGTCACCTTACAAGTAATAAACCATACAACCAAAAATCCATCCAAACAAATCCGTAACTTAAATGAAAACATTCATATACATTAATACACACTTGTGCAATTAAAAGCAAGCCTGTTTAAATAAATAAGTTTTAAGTCGAGTTATAAAATTGTGAAGACTATCACTTGCGAATGTCCTGAGGAAGAGCGTTCTACAAATAAGGGGCAGCATAACTAAAAGCCCTCGACCCCATGATGCTCAAATTAATACGTGCACTGCAAAAAATGGTTTTCTAGCTTAGATTTTTTCTTGTTTCCAGCCGAAATATCTAAAAATTCTTAAATCAAGAATTATTTTCTAGACAAGTACACGTTAATGTCTTGTTTTCAGAAAAAAAGAAGTTAAAATTAAGTGAGTTTTTGCTTGAAACAAGCAAAATAATCTGCCAGTGGGGTAAGCAAAATAATCTAGTCTTCTGCTTGAAATAAGATTATTTTGCTTACCCCATTGGCAGATTATTTTGCTTGTTTCAAGCAAAAACTCACTTAATTGTGACTTCTTTTTTTTCTGAAAACAAGACAATAATTTTTACTTGTTTGGAAAATCCTTCTTGATTTAAGAATTTTTAGATATTTTGTCTAGAAACAAGACAAAAAATCTTAGCTAGAAAAGCATTTTTTTGCAGTGTGGTTTAATGAGAACAACTGATGAAGATCAGAAAGATAAGAAGGGACAAGATTACTGAGTGCTTTGTAAGTAAGAAACAAAATTTTGAAGTTGATATGATAATTATTCATGTATTTTGGGCTGTGCACAAAAGAAATCGATGACTTTCAATGTCTGGAATAGACTTTTTAAAAATGTTTAAAAATCCATGAATCATGGGAACCCTGCATCATGTTATTGTTCATTCAAATCAGCAAACAAACCTGTCAGCTTCATCCAGAATGAGCCAGCGCACAGAACTGAAAGCAATACTTAGAGTGTTCTTTATGTGGTCCACCAATCGGCCTGGAGTCGAGATCAGCACATTAATGCCCTTCCTCAGTCTGAATTCAAGACAAAAACAAGCAAAACTTATGGAAACACCGCAAAACACAGCGCAGACTGAAGTGATATCGCAGAAAGATCGGGAATGTTTATGACTTGTTTTAAAATGTTATTCATTCCTTTATTTCAGCAGTCATTATTCAAGTCTTCATTGTCACATGATCCTTCAGAAAGCATTCTAATATGCTTATTTGCATAAATAATTCTTATTATCAATGTTGAAAACAGTTGCATTGCTCAGTATTTTGTAGAAACTGTGACACTTGTTTCAGGACTCTGAACATTTATTTTAAGGAAACCTTTTGTAAAATTAAAATCTGCTGTCACTTTTAACCCTTTAACTGTCACTCTCTATTGTGAACATAGACATGAAAATGCACTATCCAAATGTAATTTTTTATAATTCATGAACAAAAACATTTTGTAATATGATTTTCATGTACAATTTCCATGGTAATGCAATGTCTGATTTTAAAATGGTTTCCAAAAGATGGATTTTGAAATTTTAAGTCTTCAAGTGATTTATAATTTCTTATGATTTCTAAAGTGTGATAGAAAAAAAGGCAACAAAGAAAGTCTTTTTGTGAAAAAGGTCTGAACCCCTGTTATGAAGTACATTTTTTGAGGTGCACTCTTGTCATAAATTAATCTATTACTTTTCCTACATAATTTGTAACACAAAACAGTGGTAAAATATCAATTTAGGAGACTTAGACCTTTCCAACGATATATAGTTTGTCATGTTTAGATTAGGATTTATTTGAAATATGGTGAAGTAAACGTAGGCGTCCCGGTGACGGGACGGTGACAGTTAAAGGCTTAAACAATTTAATGCATCGTTGCTGAATACATCTTGTTTAAATCTTACACTTGAACTGCAGTGTATTCTTCAGTGATTCTATAATGCATCCAATGCAATAATTTTACATTTGAATAATCAACATAAATTCAGTCCTCTCGGAGTACATGCATGTATTTTGTGTGTGTGTGCTGTTGTGAACCTGGCTTTTTCTGCTTTTCTTTTCTCTCCTCCCATCAAAACTCCTGGCACAATCCAGGTGAAAGGCTGAAAGGAATAAACAGTGAGTGACTTTTAAAGGGGCATTATTTCGATTACACTCTTGGTTTCACTCATTGAGCAACTGATGCTACCTGTTGCTATTTTTACTCTAACACAACTCGGAAAATAAAATACTGATACGATGCCACATAGTGCGGCTTTTGGTTGTAATTTTCAGTATAAGGGCAACAATGCAAGTCTTTGCTTTCCTAGCAATACGAAGAAGAGAAAACAATGAGAAGATGCCTGTGGATGAATAAAACTTCCTAAAGACCCTTGTCAAACGCCTGATGCCTTTGAGGCTTTAAGTAGGCCACAGCTACTGAAAGAGCTTACAAATGGCAGAGACAAGAAACGCTAGATGCCTTTCTGGCAGGATGAAAACATATGACGCTTGTCATGACGCCGCAGCCATTGAAGGAGTTTCTCAGCGCAGATTTCACTCGATATCCAGACTCCTTGCGTGAAAACAAAAATCGATCGTATGGCATTTGCCACCTGTAAGCTCTTTCAGTAGCTCATATCAGTATTTTATTTTCAGGGTTCCCACTCTAAGCCAAATTCCCTGACTTTCACTGACTAAAAAGCTGAATTTTCATGACCAATAATAAATGGATCCATCCATTTGCAAGCCTTATTTACTTGTTCACAGATATTTCAGTACAAAACACATATAAACACAATTTTTTTTTGCTTTTACCCGTTAAATGCACTTTGATATTTTTCTGTACTATTTCTACAGAAACTAATTCATGGTTTTTATGCTTTCATAACCATAACCTAACCATAACAATTGGCAAAACACATGAATACGATATAGAAAAATTACATTTTGATAAATGGAAACAAAAAATGTAAAGCAACAAACAAAAATATAAAATTCCCTGACTTTCAATGTCTGGAATAGACCTTTTAAAATTCCATGATATTCCAGAAATTCCATGACCCATGGGAACCCTGTATTTTCAGAGTTGTGTTGTGGTAAAAATAGCAACAACTAGTGCCAGTAGCTCAACAAGTGCAACCATTTTGTGTTATCTAAGTAATAGCACCCCCCATAGTCCAAAATATATATAAAACAGTGTGAATTTTAAATATTGCAAATCTTTCATGGGTTTTCGACTACATATTTCAGTAAGAGCATATACACTAGCAGTCAAAAGTTTGGACACCTCTCATTTAATGTTTTTAAAGAAGCCTCTTCTGCTCATCAAGGCTGCATTTATTGGATCAAAAATGCAGAAAAAAACAGTAATATTGCAAAATGTTATTGCAATATAAAATAATGGTTTTTAATTAAATATACTTTACAATATAATTTATTCCTGTGATGCAAAGCTGAATTTTCATCAGCTGTTACTCCAGTCTTAAGTGTCACATGATCCTTCAGAAATCATTCTAATATGCTGATTTATTATTATTATTATTATTATTATAATTATTAATGTTGGAAACAGTTGTGCTGCCAAATATTTTTTACAACCTGTGATTGTTTTTTCAGGATTCTTTGATGAATAACAAGTTAAAAACAACAGCATTTATTTAAAATATACATCTTTTCTAACAATGTAAATCTATGCTATCACTTTTTATTAATTTAACACGTCCTTGGTGAATAAAAATATTTATTTCTTTCAAAAAAAGAAAGAATACAAATGTACTGACCCCAAACTTTTGAACAGTAGTGTATATTGTTAGAAAACCTTTCTATTTTAAATAAATGCTGTTCTTTTTTAACCTTTTATTGATCAAACCCCGAAAAAAAAAATCACAGATTCCACAAAAGTATAATAATGCTGATAATAAATCAGTATATTAGAATGATCTCTGAAGGATCATGTGACACTTAAGACTGGAGTAATGATTCTGGAAATTACAGCTATAAATTAAATTTTAATGTATATAGAAAAACATTTATTTACGTCGCAATAATATTTCACAATATAATTTTTTTCTGTATTTTTGATCAAGTGAAAACAGCCTTGATAAGCATAAGAAACTTCTTTTAAAAACATTAAATGAGAGGCTGTGTCCAAACTTTTGACTGCTAGTGTAATTTAGCCAATATTAAGCCAAACAAGTCTTAATACCTGGGGTTCCCCTTAAAAATGAAAATGTAAAAATGTAGTGGTTCAATTATGTCAATACAGCATATTTATTTAGCAAAAGAGCAAATCCTCACTTTTAGAAGCTTCTGAAACATCTGAAAGCTCTGCAGGGCAAGCTGAAGGACACCCAGAAACAGGGAAAGATTACATATAATGAGAAATGTCTATGCTATAAGATAAATAAAAAATGATGATGGCTTAGTGTCATTTAATACAATACCTCTCTGGTTGGAACAATCACAACAGCCAAAGGACCATCTGATCTCTGAAAAAACAATTATTATACTTAATTTACATCAAAAGTTAATGCATGTGACTATAAATGCACTTGCAATGGTGCATTAGCTATTTTATGGACAACATTAATTCTCACTCAGAATTAATTTCACTAGTTTATTGTATGTATATTATAATAAATATGTACAGTGTTGAATGTCTAACTGCTAATGTCCCCAATTTCTCCAAACAGAATCAATAAATTGCCTAACCATTTCAAAATAAATGTAAACAAACAAAACGCAAATGATTATGTGTATCAGTTATCAGTGTGTTGTTTCATTCAGGTTGACTTGCCTTGACTTTAGGCTGAATTGCTTGTAAGAACTGAACCACTGGAATTCCATAAGCCAATGTTTTCCCTGTAGAAACAAATTATAGCAAAAATATGAGTAATTGCACCTTTTAAAGTTATTTCTATTTTTGCTCATTCTTCTTTCTTTAGTTAGTAATGCATATAGAATTTTTGTAAACAACACAAATAATAATCTGACCATTCAATATTTTTTACATTTGATTTACATGAAACAGGAAACCCACCTGATCCAGTCTGGGAGCGTACTACAGCGTCTTTTCCAGACATCAACACTGGTATGGTTTTTTTCTGGACACTGAAAACACAGATGAACATGAAAAATATGCAAAGAGATGGACAATGGAGTGTTCTAATGATGCGTCATCAATCGGCACTGAATGTTAACAATGCCACTGAAGCAAAGCAAGCAAGCAGTTTATTTATATAGCACTTTTCCATGTTAATGCAGTTCAAAGTGCTTTACAAGCAAAATGAATCAAAAACAAAATAGTAAACAGCAAGTATGAATTGAAAATAGACCCGTTTAAAATATAAAAACAAAAAAAGATTAAGGTATAGGATCTTAAACAAAACATTAAAATGAAGGAAGAACACATTGAATTATACCAAGATTTTATAGGGCATTACTGGAAAGCCAGACTGAAGAAATACGTTTTTTTTTTTATTTAGATTTAAAACTATTTATGCTTTCAGCACATCTTGCCATTTTTTTTAGTTCTACTATGAGGTACATTAAATAAAAAAGAATTTGAAGACCTCAGAGTCCTTTTGGGTTAATATACTATAATCATTTTTGAAAGATAGTCTGGAGCAAGTCCATGCAATGCCTTATAAACTAATAAAAGATTATTAAAATAATACGAAAACTAACTGGTAACCAGTGTAATGACTTGAGCACAGGTGTAATCTCTCATTTTGGCTTTTATGGCAGCAGTATTTTGTATTAATTGTTGTTAATTAATTGTATTTTTTGGAAGATCTAAAGGAGGGCATAACAATAGTCAAGCCTGCTAGTGAATTACTTTTTCTGTATTGCTCAGAGAGAGAGAGAAATGGTCTTAGTTTGGCAATGTCCTTCAGATGATAAAATACAGTTTTGGTGATATTACGCACATGTGCTTTAAAATTAAAATCTGAATCAAAGACAACTCCTAATTTTTTTGCCACTTGGCTTGGATTCAGTGCTAATATGTGGCCCTGGACCACAAAACCAGTCTTAAGTGTCAATTTTTCGAAACTGAGATTTATACATCATCTGCATATACATCAAAGCTGAATAAATAAGCTTTTCATTGATGTATGGTTTGTTAGGACAGGACAATATTTGGCCGAGATACAACTATTTGAAAATCTGGAATCTGAGGGTACAAAAAATCTAAATCTTGAGAAAAATCGCCTTTAAAGTTGTCCAAATGAAGTTCTTAGCAATGCATATTACTAATCAAAAATAAGTTTTAATACATTTACAGTAGGAAATTTACAAAATATCATCATGGAACATGATCTTAATGATTTTTGGCATAAAAGTACAATTGATAATTTTGACCCATACAATTTATTTTTGGTTATTTCTACAAATATACCCATGCAACCTAAGACTGGTTTGGTTGTCCAGGGTCACATATATGTAGTTTAGGGGTCAATTTCTCTCTCTGTGCTTTTGATCCAATAATAAAAACTTAAGTTTTATCTTTTTTGAGTTGTAATATATTTTGTGACATCTTGGATACGATTTGCAAGCGAGTCAATGAAACTGAAAATGAAGGGAATGAAACTTGTATATATTGCTGCTGAAAATGCCCAGTTATTTTGGGCTGTACTAATTGGTTGGACCGGGAAAAACACTTGGAGTACTATAGACTGCCAAAAGTTAACAAATTAAGGAAAGAGTGCAAAGGGGTTTGTGGTTGGCCAAACTGAACCAGTATTTCCAGGGCAAGAATTTTCACAACATTCGTGTTTGTTCTCGTCATTTCCAGTCAGGTATGGTGAAATATTAGGCTAATATCTTAACTAATACTGCTCATATGTAACTTTAACACCTATTAACTTCAGTTTGTCAAAATATTGTGCCCTTTCCTGCTTACTAAGTCCTTCTCTATACGATTTAGAAGCTTCCACACAATTTTTCCCATGGTTTAGACAGCATAAATTAGCAGAACAACGTATTCAGTAGTACATCAACTGTGCAATCCATGCTGTTGATTACATCTGAGTAGGGCTGCTTGATTATGGCAAAAATCATTAAAAATTGCCCAGATATTGAGACTTCACTTTCGCTTTCACTTTCGTGACACCTGGCATGAACGGCGTTTAGTGTCTCAGCAGCAGCAGTGTCTTCAGTGCAGCTTTGCGTTCAAGCAATAGAGTGAAACTTGCCACAAAGCACCGGCAAAAAATAAATAACAATGAATGTGTCGGGGGAAAATAGTAAGGCGAAATTAGACTTATTTATGAATAAACTAGTGTGTTCTGAGTCAGTGTCACAAAGATCCCGACTCGCAATCTCCTCTTTCACGCGCCTTTAGAGAGAAATGCATCTTTCGGATTACATAATGAAAGAGTTTGTGTTTTCGATTAGTTTTATTAGTACTAATTTAAAGCTTTCTATGTATGCATTTACCATGTCTGTAAGGCATGTATTTGAGTTTTTTTGTTTTGATGGATAATTTTAAATTGTTGTGTGATTAAAGTGATTGCGCTGGAGACTCAATGTCCTACAAAGCGGCTTTAGCTTCTACTCTCTGCACGAACGATTGATTATGCGCCTAATAGCACGCATTTACCTAGCTTTAACATTTAAACCAACGTTGTTTTATAATTGAACTGTTTTATATAGATTTTATTTTAGTCAAGTCGTGATGATTTGAGAAGGCAAACTGATCAAACAGACTAGCCGCTGTTCGTTCCTTTAAAAAAACAAAAACTTATATTTAACGAACAAAAAATCCTCAATTTTTCAAATTAACTTAATAAAAACGAAATTAAATACAAGCCTAATCGCTTTGCCGTTACATACAAAACGGAACTATTTTAACAGCTGAAACAATAGCTAAACCTTCACTTCACTTGTCCGTGTTTTATTCCATCTCTGAACGCATTCACAGAGCAGCGCAAATTGTCTTCTGTGCTTTTAAAAGCATGACATCAAATAAACATTAATAAATCAAGCATGTCCCATTTTCTGCAAGATTTTTTACTGATCTGCATGTGAAACTGGGCTTTTATGGAGGACCAAAAGTGCACCAAAGGGGGCGGAATCGGGAGCAATAATTGTTTTGTCTTGATTATTGTATTTTCATGATCATTTGAAGCTGAAACCGAAATCCAAATTAAATTTCGATTAATTGCACAGCCCTACATCTGAATATCTCCAATATGGCAGTGCATCAAGGCAACTGACCAAACCGTGAAGTAAATGCAAAAGGTAAGATGAAGCTAAAGTACCTTGTCATGCTGGTCACATTCAACACCTTATTAAGCGTTGCCACCTGTAAAATTGTTTAGATGAGAAGAGAAAGTTATAAGACTTTGGCTGAAAGATTTTTAGCCAATATTAAAGGATTAGTTCACTTACAGAACAAAAATTGACAGATAATGCACTCACTCCCTTTGTCATCCAAGTCTTTCTTTCTTCATTCGCAAATAAATTGCTTTTTGAGCGATTTCTTTCCATATAGTGGACTTCTATTGGGCAATAATTTACTTTTATAGAAGATGTTTTTTTTTTTTTTTGTAGCTTCTGCATGTTTAGTTGTTTTTTTCTCTCTCTCAGATTTACTCTTACTTATTTCAACAACCATATAGCCATAGTTTTACTTCTTGTGACCACAATCTTACTAATAGGACTACTTAAACTCTGAATTCTATAGCAAGAACTTCTTACTTAGATGTTTCTAATTAATTTAAATTGAATTAAAATGTTGATTCAGTAAGAGCCTGATTAAAGTAAAGTGTCTTATATAAATGAGGTGTTTATTATTTACACATATTAAAATTCCTAAAGGGATAGTTCAACCAAAAATGAAAATACTTTACTGTCAAGTGCACTTACAAAAATGCATTATTAAGTTTGCAGTTGCTGTGAATTCAGTAATATCTGTCATTGTTTGTTTATTTACTCCATTTGAGGTTAAAAAAAGTATATAAGTTTTCAATTTGTTTCAAAAAAAAGAAAAAGACGTTTGTTTCGCTAGATAAGATCCTTCTTCATCGTCTGGGATCATTTAGAGCCTTTTGAAGCTGGATTTAAACTGCATTTTGAAAGTTCAAACTCGTGGGCACCATAGAAGTCCATTATATGGAGAGAAATCCATATTTTCCTTAAAAAACTATTTCTTTACGACTGAAGTCAAGTCAGCTTTATTTATATAGCGCTTTTTACAATACAAATTGTGTCAAAGCAGCTTTACAATATCAAATAGGTAAGTAATATATCAATAATGCAAAAAGAAAACATAAACAATTTTAGTTAGAGGAAATTCATCAGAAGAAGAAAGAAAGACGTGAACATCTCGGATGATAAGGGTGACTAGATTATTTGTTCTATAAGTGAACTGATCCTTTAAGGTTTGTTCGTACCAGATGAGGATGCAGATCAAGTTCTTCAAATGAGTTGCTGGTGAAGACTTTCTCCTTTACTTGAGTCACAGCCGGACTGAGGGAACAAAAAGACAAGCAAATTGGTCAATTTTAGAGAAAAACCAGAGTCCATTTACTCAAGCTCAAGTGTGCTGCATGTACCTGAGGACATCAGGGATCTCTGGGTTGTTTCTGAAGAGAGACGATGTCTTGATAAATGGTCTGCCGTGGTCCCCTTGCTCTTCAGGAGCTTTCTTTGGAAATGTTTTCACCTTTGATGGGGACTTTACGGCGGAGTTTTCTCTCTGGTCCCCGTTCTCCTCTGTGTCTGTATTATTACTCCTCTGAGAGGGGCTTCTGGGGCTTTGCAGCTTTTTCTCATGTGTGTGCTGTTGACCAGTTTGATTAATCTTCCTCTGTTTGGAAGCGCTGCTCTCCTGGGGCTCAAAGACAGCCTTCCTCTTTGATTCTCGCTTTTTCTTTAACGTCAACACAAAGGGTACAGCACTTCAAAATCAGGCTGAAACAAACTTGTGCATAAGCCAGAGTACCATACACGAGCGTGTAATAAAACTAGATTAAAAAAACTTTAAGTTGGCTTGAGAAAGCCGGACCAGAACATTTAAAACATTTATAGTTTAAAGAGTTTAAATGTTTAGAAAGTTTAAGAAGTTTCTAAAAACTTTTCCGTTTTTGAAGTTTAAAGTAGTTTTATAAGCTTAATCTATGATAGATAGATAGATAGATGTTACTAAAAAAGCATGATTAGCATTTATCAGCATGCTTAGCAAGTTACTATCATGTTGCTAGCATGAACAGCATGTTACTAACAAGTTGCTAGCATGTTTCTGGCATGATTAGCAAGTTACTAGCATGATGAATTAGTTACTAGCATGTTGCTAACATGTTTCTAGCATGTTTAGCATGTTTCTAGCATGATTAGCAAGTTACTAGCATGATGAACAAGTTACTAGCATGTTGCTAGCATGTTTCTAGCATGATTAGCATGTTGCTAGCATGTTTCTAGCATGATTAACAAGTTGCTAGCATGTTTCTAACATGACTAACATGTTAGTAGCATGTTTCTAACATGATTAACATGTTACTAGTGTGGTTAGCATGTTGCTAGCATGTTCCTAGCATGATTAGCAAGTTGCTAGCATATATCTAACATGATTAGCATGTTACTAGCATGTTTCTAACATGATTAGCATGTTACTAGCATGTTCTTAACATGATTCTAACCTGATAATCAAGTGGGTGGATGTTTCTAGCATGATTAGTATGTTGCTAGCATGTTGTAAGCATTATTCTAGCATGATTATCAAGTTGGTAGCATGTTTCTAGCATGATTAGCAAGTTGCTAGCATGTTTCTAGCATGGCTGATGTGTTTCTAGCATGATTAGCATGTTGCTAGCATGTTTCTAGCAAGATTAACATGTTACTAGCATGTTTCTAGAATGTTTTTAGCATGCTAGTTTCTAGCATGATTAGCATGTTACTAGCATGTTTCTAGCCAGATTAACATGTTACTAGCATGTTTCTAGTATGTTAGTTTCTAACATGCTAGAAGAACAAGATAGCAAGATTAGCATGTTACTAGCATGTTTTTAGCATGCTTGTTTCTAGCATGATTAGTATGTTCTTAGCATGATTCTAGCATGATTAGCAAGTTGCTAACATGTTTCTAGTATGATTAGCATGTTACTAACATGTTTCTAATATGTTAGTTTCTAACATGATTAGCATGTTCTTAGCATGATTAGCAAGTTAGTAGCATGTTTCTAGCATGATTAGCATGTTTCTAGCATGACTAATGTGTTTCTAACATGATTATCATGCTTCTAGCATGATTCTAGCATGATTAGCATGCTGCTAGCATGTTTCTAGCAAGATTAGCATGTTACTAGCATGTTAGTTTCTAGCATGATTAGCATTCTGTTAGCATGTTTCTAGTATGATTAGCATGTTACTAGCATGTTAGTTTCTAGCATGATTAGCATGCTGTTAGCATGTTTCTAGCAAGATTAACATGTTACTAGCATGTTCCTAACATGTTAGTTTCTAACACGATTAGCATGTTACTAGCATGTTTCTAGTATGATTAGCATGTTATTAGTATATTGTTAGCATGATTAGTTTGAATGAGTGTGAATGGATTCTAATAGTAGATAGAAGGGAAGCTTGATTGAGTCTGAAGGGATTGTGGGAGTTTTGTCAGTGTGAGTTTGAATAGTCTTGGCTCATTTGAACATTCCCTCAATGGAAGTCTATGGGATTTTTCACCGTTTTAATCATTATTTTTAGGAAAATTGTAAGTCTGCTCAGTTAGAAAAGATATAGCAACTGGAGTCAGATCAGTCTGAAGATCTGGCTGAGTTTGGAGTTTGTAGAGTTAAAGCTCTAGGAGATAGAGTCAGTGTCCACAGATTTAGTCTCAGAAGTAGTAGTAGTTTAAATAGCAGATGAGTGAGTTTGCTTTAATGACAGTCAGAACATCGGGTGCAGGACTGACTCACCTGAGCCCATTTTTCTGCTGTAGACAGAGGTCTTCGATTTGTCGTCTTCTGAATCTTGACTGGAGCTGAGAAGATGTTGAGCATCAGTCCATCCTCAGCCATGACAGCAATCAGACTGGAGACAACTAACTATAACACTTCAGTTAGTTCACTCGCTCAGGCATATCAGACTGCTCACAAGATCAGAAATGGCGCATTATCCTTCGTTTAAATGGCGAAAACGTGATGTTACCTTCTAAACAATAAAAACACATGGACAGCTGTACATATATAAAGTAAAGTTCCACACGTGTTTTTCCTCCGTCCACTACAACGTGAGGAAATTTCCGGGTTGACGTTGCCAAAATAAAAGTCCCACTGATTTTTTTTGTGACTCGAAGGCCGTTTTGCATCTCATATGAGATATAATATTTCATATGCTTGTTTTCTGAAAGTGTAAATATTTATAATAATATTTAGGTTACACTATAATATGAAAGCCCTTTTTCATAAAAGAAAATATTACTTTTATGCTTTATTCTTTAGCATTTGAATTAATTATTTTTTATATAACTTCATTTTAATTATTTAGTGAAGTTTGCTGTGGCCTCTTGCTGAGAACAATTAAAATATACATTGCAGTTCAAAAAGTTTGGGATCAATAAGATTTTCGAGGACTTTTAAAGAAGTTTCTAATGCTCATCACAAATCCAGAAAAACAGTACTTTTGTAAAATATTATTTAAAAGTAAAATAGCTGTGAATATTTTTTAAAATGTCATTTATTAATGATATCATTACTTAACATTTTGTTGGAACTGGTGCTACTTTTTTTTCAAGAATCTTTAATAAATAAATAGTTAAAAAGAAAAGCATTTTTTTGAAATAGAATTTTTTTGTAACAAAATAAAACACTATTTAAAAGCGAGTGGTCAGTGAATTTTTGTTCTTTCTTTCTTTCTTTCTTTCTTTCTTTCTTTCTTTTTAAAAATAAATAAATAAATAAATAAATAAATTCATACTAATTTTATGCATTCACAAAAAAGTGATAGCAAAGACTTATATTTTTAGAAAATAATTATTAATATTTTGAATAAATGCTGTTCTTTTTAACTTTCTATTTATCAAAGAATCTTGAAAAAAAAAATCACAGGCTCTTAAAAATATTAAGCAGTACAACTGTTTCCAACATTAATAATAAAAGTAATAAATCAGCAAGAATGATTTATTAGAATGATTTCTGAAGGATCATGTGACACTGAAGACTGGAGTAATGATGCTGAAAATTATTATTATTATTATTATTATTATTATTTTAAATATTCACATATAGAAAACAGTTATTTTACTTTGAAATAATATTTTACAATATTGCTGTTTTTAATGAGCATTAGAAACTTTTTCAAAAATCATTTAAAAATATATTAATTTATTTTAAACCATAATAATATTTCACAATATTACTGTTTTTTTCTGTATTTTTGATCAAGTAAATGAACTTCTGAATCACAGTGTATGTTTTTTTTATTAAAATCAGTTGTTTTTATTAATTCTCATATTGTTTTCTCTTACCTCTATACTTTTCTTCATGGTTACTCAAGCATACATTTAATTCATAGAGTATTAGGACAATACTTTCCCATATTTAAAGTGTTTTCTGCTGAAACTCTCATTTAGATTTCAGTGAATTAAGAACTCCATATCATTTGCAAAAGACAAATGTGACAATAGGCAAAAATCATTAGGATATTAACGAAAGATCATGTTCCATGAATATATTTTGTCAATTTCTTACTGCAAATACATCAAAACTTTTTGATTAGTAATATGCATTGCTAAGAACTTCATTTGGACAACTTTAAAGGCAATTTTTTTTTGCACCCTCATATTCCATATCTTTAAATAGTTGTATCTCGGCCAAATACTGTCCAATAGAAAGCTTAATTATTCAGCTTTTAGATGATGTATAAATCTAATTTTTGAAACATTTACCCTTATTACCCTTATGTTTTTGTGGTTCAGGATCACAGATGTGTTATAGAGTATACCTGTGTACATTTTATGGTGTAAAGATATTGTGAGGCCTTTTAAAGAGACAGTCTACCCAAAAATGACAATTGTGTCATCATTTATTCATGTCCTCCCAAATGAAGAACCGAAGAACCAAACAGTTTTGGGTTCCATTGACTTCCATTGTATTTCTGTCCATACGACGGTAGTCAACGGGAACCAAAACAGTTTGTTTACCAACTTTCTGTATTCTAGAGACGAAAGAAAGCCATAAAGGTTTTGAATGACATGAGGCTGAGCAAATGATGACAAGATTTTCATCTATCCCTTTAAGCTCCTTTTCCCTTCACACTCCATAAAGCTTAAATATATCTTTCTAACATATTTTCCTACCTAATACAAATTTAAAATAAAACCTTTGTTGAAAAGCAGTCTTTGTTCAGAGTATAAACAGATTAGGGTGCTACAGAGCCATGGGGAATACTTCCTCATTTTTGTAGCCTCCTCTCCCTTTGGATACACACCGGCCCTTGTGTTTACATATTCAGAGGAGATGCATATTCTGGACCTCATCTGCTGTAATTAAGTCAGTGTCTGCCTGTCATAGCACACTATCTGAGGGGAATTTAAAAATCAGCCTGTTAACATGTTTCTCTAACCAGTGTACTTAACTTCTTTCCCCCCAGTGGGAGTCATCCAGTGACCTCAAAGAAAGGAAGAGAGAAGGAGAGCGAATTTAATAATCAAAGCAGCATCGACTGGTTTCCGTAGCATGAGATCACCGAAGCGGCACTAATACTGCCCACCACAAAGGCTCCGGCCGGTCTGCTTTTTCTCGCTATGTTAATTAAACATACGTTGAATTAGCAGGTGCCATGCACTCCCATGAGTTCACACACGGTCAGATGGCAAGAATAACTACGTCGTTGGGTAATGTATTTTTCCCATGGTGAATTTTAGATGCGGCAGTGTTCATTAGAATTTGAGAGAAACGCAAACAAGAAAAGATAACCAACATCAAATGTATAAGCAATTTATTAAGTAGCCTATCAGACTTATGAACAATGGAGAAAATATTTTAAAACTGACTCCACCCAAATATTTTGCAATCCCAGATGTGTATGGCTTTCTTTAATGTAATGCAAATGGATGGGATCATCCATTTATATAAACATTGAGCTATAAATATTTATAATAATATTTTGTTTACACTGTAAAATGAAAGCCTTTTTTCATTAAAGTCATGGAGGAGAAAATATTGATTTTATGTTTTATTTTTTTAGCATTTTAAATAATAATAAAAATATTTAGTGAAGTTTGCTGTGGCCTTTTGCTGAGAACAATTAAAATCTACATTGCAGTTCAAAATGTTTGGGATCAGTAAGATTTTCGAGGACTTTTAAAGAAGTTTCTATTGCTCATCACAAATCCAGAAAAACAGCCAAAAATACAGTAAAATAGCTGTGAATATTTTTTTAAATGTCATTTATTAATGATATCATTACTTAACATTTTGTTGGAACCGGTGCTACTTTTTTTCCAAGAATCTTTAATAAATAAAAAGTTCAAAAGAACAGCATTTATTTGAAATAGAATTTTTTGTAACAAAATAAAATACTATTTAAAAGCTAGTGGTCAGTGAATTTTTTTTCTTTCTTTCTTTTTTTTTAAGAAATTAGTACTAATTTTATGCATTCACAAAAAAAGTGATAGCAAAGACTTATTTTTTTAGAAAATAATTATTTATATTTTGAATAAATGCTGTTCTTTTTAACTTTCTATTTATCAAAGAATCTTGAAAAAAAACACAGGCTCTTAAAAATATTTAGCAGTACAACTGCAATTCACATACACTGAATCAATGTCTTCTAAAGCAAATGATAGGTGTGTGAGAGAGAAAAATACTAATATTTCAACTTTTATATAAACATTGAGCTATAAACAATCACTTCCAGTCAAATGTCATATGAGCTAATGCTTCGCAGTTGACAGACAAGTGGCCAGAAGTGGTTTATAGTGTAAAGAGTTACAAATATTAGTCATCTTCTCACACAACTATCATTTCACTTCAAAAGACATAGTTTAGTGTGGTTTTTGAAGCGTCGACTTTTAGGCTCAAATTCACAAAGATGGGTTATTTTTCAAAAAATCTCAGCTTTTGTTCTACAGAATGAAGAAAGTCATACACCTCGGATGGCATTAGAGTGATTAAATGATTATAGATATTGCTTTTGAGTGGAGTATCTCTATAACAGTGTTTAGCCCTCAAATGTTTCTTGGTTAGACAGGACTTTGGGTAGTTGGCCCACTATCCTACTCTCCAGTGACTCAAACACGGTGTGTGGGTCCTGGTCAGCGTTGATGTACACAGCCTGTGGGTAAAAGGCCTGTAGGTTCGCTGCATGGTTCCAGTAGTCCTTAAGCCTCTTCAGCAGCTGTGCCTCAGAATGCCGCGGGTTAAATCGAAGCCGGGTTTGCACTTCCGGACCAGGGGCAGGTTTATATATGCTGTGATACCTGCAGTTCAAATGCAACATTCAGAATGCAGACATGTAAATGAATGGATTCTTTACATATTAATTTAATGGTTCTCACCATTCTCCAGTCACAGGATCCACACCCCTAAGTGTTACCCTCTCAATAGCAATGTCATCAGTCATCTCCAAGAAGAAGACCCTAGTGGAGAGGGGGAGAGATCATGTGGTCTGCTTTTTAAAAATTATATTAAAGATGTATTTAAGTCTCAGGTGTCTCCACAATGTACCTACAAAGTTTCAGCTCAAAATACCCCACAGATCATTTATTATATCATCTATTTTGAGTGAAAGCAGAAACACATTGTTTTCGTGCATGTCTCTTTAAATGCAAATGAGCTGCTGCTCCCCACTCCCTTTACCAAAGTAGGGCTGTACATTCACAGCTCATGCCTCAGATACTCTCAAAAAACATCAGTTTGGTTTTGATTACCATGTCTATTGTGCTAAATCTAATCTAAGTTCTCTTTCATGTCTTATAGCGCTTAAACAGTCAAACACACACAAGTTTATGTTAAAAACACACAAGTTTATGTTAAAAACACACAAGTAACAGTAGGTTATGTCTGAAGGTAAACAGCTGGGAAAGAAATTACATCTTTATATTAGATCTGTGTGTCAGCAGTGAAATATACAGTAAATAAATCAAATCAGCTGCTTTGCTTTCTGCCTGTTAAAATTATATTATAGATGCATTTAAGTCTCAGGTGTCTCCACAATGTGCCTGCACTTTATATCATTTAGCAATGCCTATTTTAAATGAAAGCAGAAACACATTGTTTTTGTGTATGTCTCTTTAAATGCAAATGAGCTGCTGCTCCCCACCCCCTTTACCAAAATAGGGCTGTGCATTCACAGCTCATGCCTCAGATACTCTCAAAAAACATCAGTTTGGTTTTGATTACCACGTCTATTGTGCTAAATCTAATCTAAGGTCTCTTTCATGTCTTATAGCGCTTAAACAGTCAAACACACACAAGTTTATGTTAAAAACACACAAGTAACAGTAGGTTATGTCTGAAGGTAAACAGCTGGGAAAGAAATTGCATGTTTATATTAGATCTGTGTGTTAGCAGTGGAATATACAGTAAATAAATCAGCATCTTTCTTGCGTTCTGCATGTTAAAAATTATATTAAAGATGCATTTAAGTCTCAGGTGTCTCCACAATGTGCCTGCACTTTATATCATTTAGCAATGCCTATTTTGTGTGAAACCAGAAACACATTGTATTGTGCATGTCTCTTTAAATGCAAATGAGCTGCTGCTCCCCACCCCCTTTTCCAAAATAGGGTTGTGCATTCACAGCTCATGCCTCAGATACTCTCAAAAAACAACAATTTGGTTTTGATTACCATGTCTATTGTGTTGAATCTAATCTAAGTTCTCTTTCATGTCTTATAGCGCTTAAACGGTCAAATACACACAAGTTTATGTTAAAAACACACAAATAACAAGTATAGAATGTCTGAAGGTAAACAGCTGGGAAAGAAATTGCATCTTTATATTAGATCTGTGTGTCAGCAGTGGAATATACAGTAAATAAATCAAATCAGCTGCTTTGCTTTCTGCCTGTTAAAATAATATTAAAGATGCATTTAAGTCTCAGGTGTCTCCACAATGTGCCTGCACATTATATCATTTAGCAATGCCTATTTTAAGTGAAAGCAGAAACACATTGTTTTTGTGTATGTCTCTTTAAATGCAAATGAGCTGCTGCTCCCCACCCCCTTTACCAAAATAGGGCTGTGCATTCACAGCTCATTACTCAGATACTTCCAAAAACATCAGTTTGATTTTGATTACCATGTCTTTTGTGTTGAAATCAGGTGAGTACTAAACCAAGTTCTTTTTTGTGTCTTATAGTGCTTAAACGGTCAAACACACACAAATTTATGTTAAAAACACATGAGTAACAGTAGGTTATGTCTGAAGGTAAACAGCTGGGAAAGAAATTTCATCTTTATATTAGATCTGTGTGTTAGCAGTGGAATATACAGTAAATAAATCAATAAATCAGCTGTTTTCTTGCTTTCTGCCTGTTAAAAATTATTATTGAAAGTTAAAGTTGAAAGTCTGTTTAAACATAGTGTTTGTGTAAACAGTGCAATTCATAAAATACTGTTATTCTGCAAGGACAGTAAATTGATCGAAACTGTAAAGACATCTACAATGTTACAAAAGATTTCCATTTTAAACAAATATTGCTTTTTTTGACCTTCTGTTCAAAGAATCTTGACAAATATGCATCACAGTTTCAACAAAAATAATAAGCAGCATAACTGCTTTCAATATTGCAAATCTTAACAAATGTTTCTTAAGCACCAAATCAGCATATTAGAATAATTTAAAATTGAAATATACTAAAATAGAATTTTATTTTAAATTGTAGTAATATTACTGTTATTGCTGTATTTTTGGTCAAATATATGTAACCTTGGTGGGCATAAGAGACTGTAGTGTACCTAATTCTTTACAATTCCCACATTCAATTGTGAAAATGGTTGGGAAAATCATAACAATCCATTATTCCATTATATGAAGACTTCATCTAGCATTCAAAGAGAAATAATCATAATGCGCTGGTATTAGAGCTAAATAAATTATGAAGAAAATAATGGAAAACAGGGACACTTTCCTGGGCCACGAGGGGACTTAAACAGAGGAATGTTGGGGTCTCTACCCGGGGGTCATTATGCTTTGACATTGTCCAGACACAAAAGTGGGCCTAATGGTGCGGTCAGGTGGGGGTTTACATGTCGGTCTTGTCCCAAATGATTTCACCCAGGCCTCCAGAGAACAGGAACCTCACAGCCTCTTCAAAACTATTTCATTTTTAGCCAGCAAAACATTTTACGTAGACTGAGATTGCTGTAAGATGCAATTCTGGACCTCTAGATAAAGACTTGAAAAAGCATAGGAATTGTACAGGTCTTTTCCACAGAAAAAGGGACGAGAAAAGTAAGGTAAATTGGGAGAACGAGATCTAAGTTGGTGCTTTTGATAAAATATTTAAATGTCTTTGTGTTTCTGGCTCTCAGTACCACTGTGAACCACAGGGCCCTCTGAAATGGACAAAGGAGACATGGTGCTTTAACTGACTATTAGTCTGGAGTGAAAATGCAAGAGATTTGATGTGTTTAAAAGGCATGATAATGTGTGTGTGCAGGTTTAATTATTTCAGAAAAAGGCTTCTCTCAATTTTTAATGAATATTTGTCTTAAAAAAGAAATAATAACTACTCTGCAAAGCTATTAGAATTAATATTTATGCTTCCTCATGAAATATTTATAAACGTGGAGGAGCCTTGTGTCTGAGGCTGGAGGATGGGAGGGTGGGGGCTTGTGTTCGTCTTTCTTCTCGTTCCCCCACTTTTCACGTGGGGGGAGCTGTACAAGATGAATTGATTTACATTAGATGTTTCTTACATGACAGCTTGAGATCCTCTAACAAATGACTGACTAAAACAAGGCACATAACAAGAGCCTGACAGTCCTCAGCTGCTACAAATGATCGCGAACCGCACTAGTCTTGCTCTGTGTGTGCGCATTTCTGTTCTTTCACTGGTATACGGTATACATTAAGTAAGTAACCTCTGACCCTTTTGTTCTTTGGTTTAGCCGAGCCGAAGCCATCCAAGAAGGTCTCGGTCCATCCGATCTCTCCCTCTGCTTTCCTTTCTATCTCTCCAAATTAAGAAATTAATGAGGGAAAGATTCTTTACAGGTGGCCACGGCAATGTTTACCACTGATTAAATTGTAATGCTGCCCCTGCTGTATAATTGATAAGCCAATCAGAGGAAGTGTTGCTTGATTTGATGGCGAGCGGACACATGAAATACATTTAAGTAATAGAGAGCAAGAGCGCAGTGCAGGTGGAAACAGAGAGAGAGAGAGCAGGCAAGGACGAGAACAGGTAATTGGGCCAGACTCTTAGATTACATGGCTAATTGCTCTTCTTTATCTACCTGTCACAGGTAGCCATGCATATTTCAAAGCTCCCAAAGACTCTGATTGTTTGCAAGCGTGTCAAGGCTGTAAGAGGCTGATGACTAGCCAAACTGGAGAGTAGTTAAAGACTGGCAGGAGGGGTGGGAGCGAGACCAGCGAAACTGAAGGAGTAACAATGATCATGCGAGAAGGATTTGGGGATTTTAGAGAAGCTCGTTTATTTTGTGCCACCTTTCATTAAGACGGCATATTATGAAAATACTTCTTCTGTGTTTGAGTGCAATAATCGGGTCCCCAGTGCAACCCAGAAAATGTACAACCCAGTGACTGTTTTGGTTAGCCTTTTTCTGCAAGCATGTGAAAAAATGATTATCTTATACATAGCCCCTTAATCTGCACACTTCATTTCATTTTCACAAGTAGGGGTGTGTGATATATATCATCTGCGATAATATCGCAATGGTTGTTTCAACAATGTGCAATTTGACATTATCAAGTATAACGCAAAAAATTAACAAAACACACCTACAGAGTGCACACATAACGTTACATTAGGTGATGAAATCCTAATGATTCAGTCTATTAAAATGCATTTAGAATGATCACAGAATTCAAGATATAGGGGCAGAAAATGTATATATTTATATAATTTCATATAGTTAATATCACACAAAAACGTTTTTCCTTCAGAAATCAGCATGACTACAAATGTGATGTTGATTTTTATACAACAGTATAATAAACATAAGATAATATCAAAAGACTTACGTTTCAGACAGTATATTTTCAGTTTTTGCTTAATTTCGCCACCAAAAATCATTCCAAACATAGCCACAGCACTGTTTTGCATCTCTGAGCAACATGAAGGCATTTCGTTTCTGAATGAATCAACCGTTTAAATGATTCAGTTCAATCACAATGACTCACTTATTAACAGCGACTTGCTGCCACCTACTGGTGGTTTTAATTTCACATTGAAAGTATCTTTTCACTTTTAAAATAATTTCAAATATAGCTGTATTATCATGTGTAAAATGCATCTAAATGCCACTTTATATGCAACTTCTGCAAAGATGAATTTTGTTGATACTGATTTTATTAATAATAGCCTAAAGGTATTATTGCTATAACTGATGAACTGATTAAATGTAAAAATTTGACTCCAAAGATGATGCACACTTTCAGAAAAAAAGGCTTTATAAAGGTGAAAATGCCTATAAAAGGTCCATTTAAAAATGTATTTAAACTTTTAGGAAAATAATCATTTTTATCACTGCTGTGAACTGACCACAGAATATGAACATATGAATAAAACTTGATGTTTTTGATATTCTTGATAAGTTAGCACTGTAGTCCTTAAGCACAATAACACACACAGAAAATATTGTCTAATTATCATTATCGATAAAATCCCAGAAAATATTGAGATATTATTTTTTGCCAATATCACTTACCCCTATTCACAAGTTCGCAAAAACTCTTTGGCTGCACAGACGAGCACAGAACACTATTTAGAGTCCCAGCCTCAGAGGAGACAAGAAAGCAGTGGATTTATTGATTTATTTACTGTGTATTACACCGCTGCCACACAGATCTAATATAAACATGCAGTTTCTTTCCTGCTGTTTACCTTCACAGACATAACGGATAGTTTTTATAACCCCTGCGTGTTTTTAACATGATCTTATGTGTATTTGGCAGTTTAAGTGTAATAAGACATGAAAGAGAACTTAGTTTAGTATTTACATGCCATGTGGCAGACGTTTTCTAAACACATACTTCGGATATATGCGCTTAGAAAACCATATAAAGGGCCATTCTCACACAATGCAGCTTTGCATCTAAAACACGAGACGCAGTGCTCAGGAATGTTTTTTTAAAAAGCGCAGCATAAAACGCAAGGGTCTCGAGACGCTTTTGAGACGTGATGCAATAACGACAATAGCGCAGTTTCACTATATTTGCAGCAATTTCGAGTAATTATTGACACATAATGTGCATTGATTGTTTATTGATAGCTACTCTGAATACATTTTACAATCGCATTTTATTCCGTGGAGCGGTAAAGAGACAGCTTTAATATGTTCTCATACTCATATGTGACCAAACACCTTAAGTGTAACTTTTATTCAATTAAATAATTGTAATATATAGTCCAGTTCTATTTAGTTAATATTTTGAGGAGTTTTTTTTTTTTGCAATAATGATCCTGACCATTTAAAAGTTAACTTTTATTAATATAGTATTTATATTATAGTTAGTGTAGTATTTAGGGTTAAATACATTTGAATGTGCATTTGGACATGATCAAACACTCATTTTTATAGGTTTCGATTTAACGATTTAATGTTAAATAAAAAAAAGTGAATTACTCATGTTATTTTATGATATTCACCATAAGTGAATATTACAAAAGGCAAGGAAATATGGCATAATAGAAAAGTTTAAAATAATGTAATAAAAAAAGCATAATGTTTTTTGTATTTCTTGAATGCAGTCTTTACTGAAACTCATTCAACCTCCTACAACGAGAGAAAGATTGCAGAAAGACTAAAAACGTAAAAATATTAGGTTATGGTCACTATTACGGTGTTTCTCACGTTATCTAACTGCAATTATAGTAAAAGTGTTTATTATCTAACGATAAACATTAACTATAACACGCTTTGTAAATTACCACTTCTGTCCAGATTTCTGAGGTCAACTGATGTGTTAAAATGTCAAAACAATGCAGGGAAAAGGGGAATAACAGGTCTCCTTTAATAGTCATTAAAAGGGGATAGTTCACCTGAAAATGAAAATTCTTTTATAATTTGCTCACTCCTTTTGTTCCAAACCTTCAATGACTTTCTGTATTTGGTGGAACACAACAGATGAAGAACACGGCCAGTTTTATGAAAATGAATGAGGGCTGTCAAAGGATAAAATCATCAAAAAAGCACCATAAATGTATCATAAAAGTGGTCCATATGACTTGTGATATATATTTTAAGTCGTTTGAAGTCAAACTATGGTTTTATGTAAGAAAACAGACCAAAGAGAATTTGAGAACTGAATCAGTTTGATTTATGAATGAATCGCTGAAACCTGTTTAGGAACCAGGGCAGATGTCAAGATAATGCATTTCTGTTCCTATTGTTCCACAAATCTATAACACAGCTTCAGAGATTTTGACATTTAGACCACAAGCTGTAAAAAGTATAATACTTTCATGGTGCCTTCATGTTCATTACATGGAAAAGAGCAGCCAGGATATGAAATGATCAATGACGACAGAAGTCTACTTTTGAACATTTTAAAGTATCCCTTAAATCAGTGGTTCTCAACCAGACGGCCTCAACAAACTTCCAAAAAAGATGACTTAAAATGATTTAAAATAAGACAAAATCATTAAAACATGCTTAAAACAACTTTCAAATCTAATTTTAAAAGTGTATTTCCAGACCTGTAAAAGTCATGTACAATGCCTTTTAAAAGGGATCAGTAAGATTTTTAATGTTTTTAAAGTTTTGTATGTTCATCAAGGCTATATCTGTTTGATTTAAAGTACAGAAAAGAAGTCTAATTATCTTAATATTTTCTAAATTTAAAATAACAGTTTTCTCTGCTAATATACTTACAATGTAATTTATTCCCGTGAAGCCTTTTTAGCATCATTATGCCTAGTCTTCACTGTCACATGATAAATCGTTTTAATATGCTGATTTATAAGCATATTTTTGGAAACGTTGTGCTGCTTAATATTTTTTGGGATCTGTGATACTTTTTTCAGGATTTTTTGATAAATAAAAAATGTAGAAGAACAGTGTTTATTCATTATTATTAATATAAATTTTGTGTAACAATATACACCACTATTCAAAAGTTATATATTATGTTATGGTTATGGTTAAGTTATGGTTATAAGAAACCAATATTAGAAATCGCAATAATCTTTCACAACATCTGTATATTTTGAACAAATAAATATGAGCGCAAGAAACATAAAAAAATCATACTAATTCCAAACTTTCAAATGGCAGTGTATATGAACTAAATTTTTCAACTTAAATAATGAATATACACTTTAAGTTTAACCATTTAATTGTCACTTCCATTTTTGAACATAGACATTAAAATCCATTATTTAAACTTAATTTTTTATATTTCATGACCAAAAACATTTTGCGATATGATTTTGATGTACATTTTCCATCATAGTGCAATGTCTGATTTTAAAATGCTTTTCAAAAGGTGAATTTTGAGATTTGAAGTTTTCAAGTGCCATATAATTTCTTATGATTTCTAAAGAGTTCTAGAGATAAAGGCAACAAAGAAAGTCTTTTTTGACAAAGGTCAGAACTCCTGTTAAGGGTTCAGTCTTTTCATAAATGAATCTATTACTTTTCCTACAAAATATGTAACACAAAAAAATGGTAAAATATCTATTTAGGAGTCTTAGACCTTTCCAACGATATATTTTGTCATGAATAAATTAGGATTTATTTGTAAAATGGTCAAGTAAACCTAGGTGGGATGGTGACAATTAAGGGGTTAAAGATCTAAAATAATTAATCATTAGAAATGGGAATTTCCAGTAAATCACAAATGACTGAAAAAATGATGTTGTTGTTAATGTGGGGCCTTAAAACCATCGCCTTCCACAGTGCTCTGGGGTTCATACTGTGCATAATAACAGATAATTACTTTAGATTTCGTTCTAAATGAAAGTGTCACACATCCAGCGCTAACTGTGACTGATCTGCTTTTGAAAGAGGATCAGATGATTGCACCATCAGAAACCAGAGCAAAGGCATCTTCATTTATCTGATGAGGGAACTTCATTAGCGAGCGTCCTTTTTCCTTTTCTTCCTCTTTCGTCTTCATGGATCAGGTAACTTCCTTTACATGACAAAAGACGGAGCGCTAACTGGAACAGACAGCCATTACTCGAATCACCCGCCGCTACAAAATCTCCAGCGAGGCAAATAGGTCATTGCAGGCATATGTGAACAACACAAAGTAAAGTCTAGAGAAAAAAGAAGGTACAAAAGCTGTGCCTAAAGGGTCCATATTGGTTCCTTAAAGGCACATATTAGCAGTGCTGTATAAAGTACCTGAAAGCCATACTTAAAAGCACAGAGAGCTTACCAGAAAATGACTTTGGTAGAAGTTGAAGTCACTGTTTAGAATATTACTTGAATAAAAGTCTTAAAGTATGTGATATTTATTGTACTTAAGTACAAAAAGTATTTGTTTTATAGTAAACTTACTTAAGTGTTGAAAGTAAAAGAGTAAGTAAATGCAAAATAGAAAAGAAGAAAATAAATAAATAATATATATATATATATATATATATATATATATATATATATATATAAAATGTGCATAAATGGCAAACTTGTGTTCTGTTTTAACTCTTTCTTCCATTTTGTATTTTTGGGTAAGAATAAGAAGCACTTCATTTGGTACTTAGTGTCTTTTATTACAACATAAGAAAACTTTTCTGGAATCTGCATTTAGATGTATAGGGGGACATTAATGCATTTAATCGGCAGTTGCATATTTATTAATAGGCGTAATGTTTAGTTTTTAACATAAAACGTTGAATACAGATATTTGAAATAATTTAAGACATGAAAAAAGTTGAAATGTGAAATTAAAACCACCAGTGGGTGGTTCAAGTGAGTCACTGAGATTCAACCAATTCATTCAAACGGCTGAATCATTCAGTAAAAATCATCTGACTGTGTTAATAAGCGAATCACTGAATCATTTTGGTCAACTGATTCGTTCAAACAACTGAATCATTCAGTAAAAAGCATCTGACTGTGTTAATGAGCGAATCACTGAATCATTTTAGTCAAATGATTCATTCAAACGACTGAATTATTCAGTAAAAAGCATCTGACTGTGTTAATGAGCGAATCACTGAATCATTTTGGTCAACTGATTCGTTCAAACAACTGAATCATTCAGTAAAAATCATTTGACTGTGTTAATGAGCAAATCACTGAATCATTTTAGTCAAATGATTCATTCAAACGACTGAATTATTCAGTAAAAAGCATCTGACTGTGTTAATGAGCGAATCACTGAATCATTTTGGTCAACTGATTCATTCAAACGGCTGAATCATTCAGTAAAAAGCATCTGACTGTGTTAATGAGCGAATGACTGAATCATTCTGGTCAACTGATTCATTAAACCGACTGAATCATTCAGTAAAAAGCATCTGACTGTGTTAATGAGTGAATCACTGAATCGTTTTGGTCAACTAATTCGTTCAAACAACTGAATCATTCAGTAAAAAGCATCTGTGTTAATGAGCGAATCACTGAATCATTTTGATCAACTGATTCGTACAAACAACTGAATCATTCAGTAAAAATCATCTGAACTGATTCATTCAAACGACTGAATCATTCAGTAAAAAGCATCTGACTGTTAATGAGTGAATCACTGAATCATTTTGGTCAACTGATTCATTCAAACTACTGAATCATTCAGTAAAAAGCATCTGACTGTGTTAATGAGTGAATCACTGAATCATTCTGATCAACCGATTTGTTCAAAACGCTGATTC
Organism: Cirrhinus molitorella; assembly: GCA_033026305.1. Classification (NCBI taxonomy): domain Eukaryota; kingdom Metazoa; phylum Chordata; class Actinopteri; order Cypriniformes; family Cyprinidae; genus Cirrhinus; species Cirrhinus molitorella. The sequence goes on from CM065119.1 coordinate 48,907,059, forward strand.
ATTTAGTAAGTAAACACTGTCCATTGCTCAGAGACACAAAAGTGCTGTGATCTGTGTTTGGAAATATTTTTGTTGGCAAAATTGAGCAAAAACAAGCAATATTGTGTCTAAAATGTAAGTGTTGTGTTGTCAAATGTGTTATCATGCTAAAAACGGTACTCTTTGTGGGATATAGATCAAGTTAATTAGAAATATAAAATACAGAAGCATTTTAGCGTCTACAATTTAGAAAGCCTGCAAGTTTGAGTTTTAATAGACTAATAAATGGACGTGCTGCACTCTGTGTGTGATTTGGTGATATACTTGATAATGTCAGATCACACATCATTACAGCAAAACTAACCACATTATCGCATAAGATATACTGATAACTGGCAAGCGCCAGACACTGATTTGTCAAACCTGCTTTCCTGCAGTCAGTGTACTTCTGATTATTTTGTAGTACACTGAAAAAAAAAAAATTGACTTAATTTTTATTTTGCAAGTTTTTCCATGCACATTTTTTAAAGTAAAATTTAAGTATGGAATTAAAAGTAAAATCTACTTAACTAAGTTAAGTAAAATTAGCAAAGGAAATAAATAAATTTAACATGTTAAAGTTAGAATTTCTATTTAATTATTTTAAGTTTTCCCTGCAGTTCTCGAGTACAATTAATTTAGCCAAAGTTTACTCAAACATAGTACTGAAGAAAAAAATGCCATTAAAAGTATTTTTAAAAGATACACAATAAAGTTACAAACAATCAGTAAAGTATGAATGGGTCATTTTGAGTATTAAATGAACTCTAGATGTAACCTAACAACAAAGACAACCATTAAACAGTGTAAATACATCTCAAAAACAGCAAAAAAAGTTATCCTTATTAATTGTATCCAAGTGCATGATGGGAACAATGGGATCATGACTTTGATATTTCCTTAAAAATCTTTGTAAAAATAACAAGTAAATATACTTATACGTCAAATGTTTAATTCTACAAGCTTAAATTGAGTACTAATATTGAATTTAGTCTTTTTTTTTTATTATTCTTGCCTGAACTAAATTATTTAATGTAAAAATTACATTTGTTTTTCTGTGTTATTTACTTCACCACAAAATAATTTTTATCAGTGTAAGTAACAGATATGCTTTAGGGAAATGTATTGGAGTAAAAGTATGCACTGCAAAAAATGCTTTTCTTATTTAGATTTTTTTGTCTTGTTTCCAGCCAAAATATCTAAAAATTCTAGTCAAGCAAAAATGATTTTCTTGTTTTCAGAAAAAAGAAGTCAAAATTAAGTGAGTTTTTGTTTGAAACAAGCAAAATAATCTGCCAATGGGGTAAGAAAAATAATCTTGTTTTCGTCTTGAAATTAGATTATTTATAAGATTATTTTGCTTACCCCATTGGCAGATTATTTTACTTGTTCTAAGCAAAAACTCACTTAATTTTGACTTATTTTTTCTGAAAACAAGGCAATAATTTTTACTTGATTTAAGAATTTTTAGATATTTTGACTGGAAACAAGACAAAAAATCTAGGTAAGAAAAAATTGTTTTGCAGTGTGCATTTTAAATGCTAGGCTGAATTATAAAAACTCAAGTAAAGTACAGATACTGCCAAAAAATACTTAAGTACTGTAACAAAGCATTATCTACACTGAATATTGTACCTAATGTGTAGATATAAGAACGTAGGTGACAGCTTTTGTACCTTATTAAAAAATAAGACTAACCACTGGGGTTTGAACATAAAATTAACAACGCAAAGTAACCAAGTTTGTCAAGCTAAAGACTCTGGTGCCCCACGAACAACATCGTCTTGGCACTGATCGCAGGCAATGGCTCTCTGTTAATGGAGCGCTTTTAGGAAATGGGTAAAGGGATCCCTCCAATCGAACCAGTATGCCAACACTGCTGCACTCTGTCCCCTCTCCCTTCTGCCAGGGACACCTATTAAATGGCCATGCCCTGGCACAGCTCCAGGAGGAGCTGACTTATTCATCCTCGCTAAAGCCTGGTAACCAGAGAGCTGTTAATTAATAAAGCTGTCAGGTACAGCGCCGCCATCGGGCCATCATCGGCCCATCGGAAACATTATCTCCCCATTGTTTCAGGGCCAGGCTAACTGCGGGCCTTCGAATCAATTACGCTAATGCTATGTAAATGAGGTCTCCTGCCATTAGCCCAAACAACACGGCTGTTAATGGAGGAAATGAGGAAGCAGCGAGAGAAGCGGACACCATTGCTGCTTGCTGATCTCTGGGATTCAATCCTAATACCAGACAGTGTTGGGGGTAACGCATTACAAGTAACTCAAGTTACATAATAATATTACTTTTTTCAAGTGACTAGTAAAGTAACGCATTACTTTTTGTTTCCTTTATGTATGTAATCCCGTTTTATTAACCAATGACTTTGCTGCTGACCTTTGATCCAATTCAACCGTACACTGCAAAAATATTTTTTTCGTCTTGTTTACAGGCAAAAATATAAAAAAAATTCTTAAATCAAGAAGGATTTTCTAGACAAGAAAAGTTTTCAGAAAAAAGTCAAAATTAAATTAATTAGAACAAGCAAAATAATCTGCCAATGGGGTAAACAAAAACAATTTTGCTCATTTCAAGCAAAAACACACTTAACTTTGAAACAAGACAAAAATCTAAGTAAGAAAAGCATTTTTTTGCAGTGTACTAATAAGCAAAACTTACTTTATATTAACTAACATTTGTGTTTTTTTGTGTGTTTTCTTTTCCTACAGTTCTACTGTACAGACGTCAGTTTAATTTTCCATTAGCCTTAGGCTTATTCACTTCATTTCATTTTGGTGTGAAAGGGCTTTTACATTTGCTAAGAATCGAACGTTTTTATATTAAAAACAAACAAGCAAGCCCTGCCCAGATTTAAAAAGTAACGCAAAAGTAATGTAATGCATTACTTTCCACAAAAAGTAACTAAGTAACGTAATTAGTTACTTTTTTAGGGAGTAACGCAATATTGTAACGCATTACTCTCCAAAAAAGTAACAAAGTAACGTAATTAGTTACTTTTTTAGGAAGTAACACAATATTGTAATGCATTACTTTCCATAAAAAGTAACTAAGTAACGTAATTAGTTACTTTTTTAGGAAGTAACACAATATTGTAATGCATTACTTTCCATAAAAAGTAACTAAGTAACGTAATTAGTTACTTTTTTTAGCGAGTAACGCAATATTGTAACGCATTACTCTCCATAAAAAGTAACAAAGTAACGTAATTAGTTACTTTTTTAGAAAGTAACGCAATATTGTAACGCATTACTCTCCATAAAAAGTAACTAAGTAACGTAATTAGTTACTTTTTTTAGCGAGTAACGCAATATTGTAACGCATTACTCTCCATAAAAAGTAACAAAGTAACGTAATTAGTTACTTTTTTAGGAAGTAACGCAATATTGTAACGCATTACTCTCCATAAAAAGTAACTAAGTAACGTAATTAGTTACTTTTTTTAGCGAGTAACGCAATATTGTAACGCATTACTCTCCATAAAAAGTAACAAAGTAACGTAATTAGTTACTTTTTTAGGAAGTAACACAATATTGTAATGCATTACTTTCCATAAAAAGTAACTAAGTAACGTAATTAGTTACTTTTTTTAGCGAGTAACGCAATATTGTAACGCATTACTCTCCATAAAAAGTAACAAAGTAACGTAATTAGTTACTTTTTTAGGAAGTAACGCAATATTGTAACGCATTACTCTCCATAAAAAGTAACTAAGTAACGTAATTAGATACTTTTTTAGGGAGTAACGCAATATTCTAACGCATTACTTTCCATAAAAAGTAACTAAGTAACGTAATTAGTTACTTTTTTATTGAGTAACGCAATATTGTAACGCATTACTCTCCATAAAAAGTAACTAAGTAACGTAATTAGTTACTTTTTTTAGCGAGTAACGCAATATTGTAACGCATTACTCTCCATAAAAAGTAACAAAGTAACGTAATTACTTTTTTAGCAAGTAACGCAATATTGTAACGCATTACTTTCCATAAAAAGTAACTTAGTAACGTAATTAGTTACTTTTTAGGGAGTAACGCAATATTGTAACGCATTACTTTTAAAAGTAACTTTCCCCAACACTGAAACCAGAGAGCACATAAAATGCGGAAATCATTATCATTATAACATCGGTATACGACAAGGAGGCCCTGCGGTGTGATTATTGCACAGATTTGTGCTCCTGCTCTTGTTTCTGCGTCAAAGGAGACAGAATTGGGACACGGTTATTTTCACTGATGACCTAACCTCAGAGTGAGCTCTCTGATGAGGGGACACACACAGAGGACAGGTTGTATAATCTAAGTGCCATCAGATCCTCCAGATAAATTAAGGGTAATCTGAGAGGGCAATCTGAGCCCTGCGGTTACACTCACTGTTTAGGATAACCGAGGAGACGCAAATCACAAATACTGTAATAACGTGAAAGATTTAGTGCAGTTCATACACTCCTCGGTTTTGTTTTTGTTCTCTAAACACCTACTGTATGTTTACATCTCTGTAAAGTTCCTATATGAAACTAGATAATTTTGCTTACCCCATTGGCAGATTATTTAGCTTGTTTCAAGCAAAAACTCACTTCTTTTTTTCTGAAAACAAGACAATCATTTTTGCTTGTCTAGAAATTCGTTCTTGATTTAAGAACTTTTAGATATTTTGACTGGAAACTAAAAATCTAAGTAAGAAATGCATTTTTTCCAGTGACCCCACTAAATTAATGACAGGGGAAACACTGTTCAAAGATGTTTTCTACGTTCAAAGGTAGAAGGGAACGAGAAACAAACTGAAAACCATTGGTACAAATCACTGTGATAATAGTTTAGATCCCTGTACAGTCATATGCCTTCCACACTAATGGAAAGGCAGTTAACATGCTGAGTTTACAGCCATTTCTATCAGTTTGTAGTGACTTGCATACCTGTTTGGTATGAAATTAGACTCTTGGAGCTCTTCTGCCTGCTCCACATCTTGAGGAAAACCATGGAGAACCCATCCTCGAGTGCTACAGTCCATCCGTCTCAGTCTCTCTGTAAGGATCTGCAGGACTATACTGGATGGCACTGTACAGATCAAACCACAAATGCAGCAATAATATGACCTTCCTCCTAATTACATGAGAGGTACAGCAATACAAAGAGTGGGAGAGAAATCACATTAAGGCAAACTTGATGCAAGAGGTTCAGACCCCTGAGAATCAGCTCGCTGTGTCCTTTGAATGACACTCGTCCTATATACTGTAAACATGGTGTTCAGACGGGGTTTACCCCATGAGATGCACACACAAACACACCTGCTTAGCATTTGTTTGAAATACTGTATACGTTCTTCCCGCAGGACGTCAGATCACAGTCTTATAGATCTAACGGACGTGAGGAAGGCCTTTCATTTGTTTACTTCCTTCCAGGTACTGGAAGAAGACTTTATAGAACGAAGAAAAAACAGCATGGGAACTTTTTGAAATACGAGTTTTAGGGTTTAAAGTAGCGAATAAACAGCTAATTGAAGCGGATTCAAAAACACACGGGCATAAGCGGACAGAAAACTAAATTTGTGTTTCACTTAAACTGAGGTGCAGGGCATATAGAGAGCTGGGAGCATCTTCTTAAGAAATAAATTAAGAAATTTCTTAAGGTAAATTCTGTGAAGTTCGTAAGAATGTTCTTAAGTGCAATCCTTGAAAAAATCTTAAGAAGCTCTCAAAAGTGTCAATTTCTCAAAATTGAGATTATACATCTGAAAGCTGAATAAATAAGCTTTCAATTGATTTATGGTTTGTTATGATAGGACAATATTTGGCCGAGATACAACTATTTGAAAATCTGGAATCTGAGGGTGCAAAAAAATCCTAATTTTTTGTTTGTTGCAAATTATGTAGGAAAAGTTATAGATTAATTTATGACAAGAGTGCACCTCAAAAATCTACTTCATAACAGGAGTTCAGACCTTTGTCACAAAAAGACATTCTTTGTTGCCTTTTTCCCTATCATGCTTCAGAAATCATAAGAAATTATAGATCACTTGAAAACTTAAAATCTCAAAATTCATCCTTTTAAACCCATTTTAAAATCAGACATTGCACAATGATGGAAAATGTACATCAACATCGTATTACAAAATGTTTTTGTTCATGAAAAAATCTTAAGAAGTTCTCAAATGTGACCCTGGACCACAAACCCAGTCATAAGGGTCAATTTTTCAAAATTGAGATTTATACAACATCTGAAAGTTGAAAAAAAATAAGCTTTCAATTGATGCATGGTTTGTTATTATAGGACAATATTACAACTGGAATCTGAGGGTGCAAGAAAATACAAATATTGAGAAAATCGCCTTTAAAATTGTCTAAATAAAGTTCTTAGCAATGCATATTACTTATCAAAATTAAATTTGTATATATTTACAGTAGGAAATTTACAAAATATCTTCATGGAACATGATCTTAATATCCTAATGATTTTTGGCATAAAATAAAATCAATCATTTTGACCCATACAATGTATTTTTGGCTATTGCTACAAATAAACCCCAGCGACTTAAGACTGGTTTTGTGCTCCAGGGTCACAAATGTGTTCTTGAGAACATCTTTTTTTTTTTTTCCTTAAGAAGAAAATAATACATCTTTTATCTGACCGAATACATGGCTAATAAAATTAGGGTCGCATCATGAGCGATCATTGTTTACATTATCAGTCATCGCTGTCACTTCAGAGAACTCGTGCACATCCCTATTAATACTCTTAATATGTATTATATGTAGCTAGTAGTGTTTTAATGCTTAAACATAACCATTCATTTGAAATAACCCAATAAATGCATTAAATAATTCGTACTATTTGGGATTTAAGACAAGTCTGAGGATATCACTTTTTGGGAGATTTTGGGCTTTTTGTTTTTTTGATAAAGTGTGTTTTCAGACTAGTGGAAGGAAAGCATCCAAAAGACACTGTTAAGTGTTTCTTTTATAGCACTTGTGTCAATAGATTTCAATTGCAATACATATTTTTAAAGGCTGTTTTCTCAAAATGAGTTTTTTTTCTCCTACACTGAGACATAAATCTCCACTTCAGTAGCATTTACACACACCAAACTTCACATTTGTGTTCCTGTCTATATCCTGAAGGTTTTTACAGAGGGATTTGTTCATAAATAATTTGCTTGATTATATACAACATTTTATCTCCCCAAAATTGTAAAAAAGAAATACTGTTTTTTGTCTGTTTTAAGTATTTTCTGAATCATGCAGTGACAAAATTCCCAAAATTCCCTCTGTAAAAACTCTAATATGCATAAAAAATTAAACATTAAATTAACTGACTTCATCCAGTGTTTAGATTTTTGTGCTAGAAATGCATGCAAATTAGTGCATATTTCAATAAACAATGCCTCATTTGCATTTTAGAAAACTTGTAAAACAAAAAAATGCTTGCAATTATCAATGTAATCAATCAACTGGGTAAGTAAGGTGATAACTATTAGTTTTTTTGTTTTTGTTTTTACCCTATTCACCTGCAGTGTCTCGGCTTAAGAAGTTATATACGATGGTTTTTAAGAAGATTCCTTTCAAGAATTTGAATTCTTCTTAAATTTTGTCTTAAGAACAATCTTAAGTGAAAAGATAAGAATATTCTTAAGAAGAATTTTTGGACTTTTTTAGAATTTTTTTTTAATATTTCGCAAAATATTCGTAACTTTTTTCCTAACTTAGAAAATAATAAGAAAATGTCAGTTAAGAAGAAATTTCTTCTTAAGAAAGTTTTGTGAATTCGGCACCAGGATTAAATTAAAGAGATGGTCTGAGGAAAACTGAAACAGCATCATCTATCAAGCCTTATCAAGCCGTATTTCCAAGGACATGCCTTTTCTTTGTATCTGTAAAATCAAGGCGGTTTATTCAGATATGAGGTGATAAATGTGACCCTGGACCACAAAACCAGTCATAAGTGTCAATTTATTAATTACAATTGAGATTTATATATTCTCTGAAAGTTAAATAAGCTTTCCATTGATGTATGGTTTTGTTAGGATCAGACAATATTTGGCCGAGATACAACTATTTGACAATCTGAGGGTGCAGAAAAATAAAAATATTGAGAAAATCGCCTTTAAAGTTGTGCAAATGAAGTTCTTAGCAATGCATATTACTTATCAAAAATTAAGTTTTGATACATTTATGGTACAAAATATCTTAATGGAACATGATTTTTATTTAATATCCTTTTGGCATAATTTTTTTTTAATAATTTTGATCCATACAATGCATTTTTGGCTATTGCTACAAATATACCCCAGCGACTTAAGACTGGTTTTGTGCTCCAGGGTCACAATAAATTAGCAAACACAGTGACATTTAAGTTCACGCATGTACATTTTGTCCTTTGAAGACGGAGTGCAAAAGGCCGTGGACGGCCGGCTGACAGGCGACGTAAGCGAATTGTTTAAGAGGATGATGGCAGCTCTTAAAACCGACGGAAAGCACAGCAGTAATGCTGCGGGAAAATGAGCGAGAGCGGCGGAGGACAAACAAATAATGAGGGTGAAGAGAAAATAGAACAGCATTCTTTAAGGAACGCAAGCTGGCACCCAGGGGGGTCCCCGCAGCTGGTGAAAAATTAAAGTCGACGGTTTCAAACTGTCCAATTTCCACATCAAACGCACACAGCCTCTTGCCTATCTCTGCAGCCCTGCTTCAAACGTCAGGCAGCCTGCAGAGGCTTCCTCTTCTTTCTTTCTTTCCTCTCCTTCTTCACTTCTGCGAAGACTATTTTTTTGGTTTGCTTAATAATCCGGCTTCTCAAATCCCAGAAGCACTGTACTGGTTACACTAGCCACCATCTCTCCGTCGCCTAATTATACCCCTGTGAGGCCATTAATCAACTTGTAAATTATTTAGGCAAGCTCTCTGCCTCAAATCCTCACTGTCACAGGAAAAGGGGGGAGAGTGCCAAAGGAGGCACGAAAATCTCTCTCTCTCCCAGGATACCGCAGGCCTGTTCAACAAGGCAACGGGATAGGAGCTAACAAAACATTTACATAGCATTTCTTATGCACACATTGCCACTCCAACAAACACGCAACATGAATTTATGAACATATGTTGCACGTGACAGACACTGCTACAGCTGGAAAGATACTGAACATGCTCCGACAAATACGACAATCAAAAACTTATTTGAGTGCACTCTTAAAGCTTCTGTAGGAGACATCATAGGTTTTATTTGTACAGTAGTCCATATGTGACCCTGGACCATAAAACCAGTCATAAGGGTACATTTCTTTAAATTGAGCTTTCCATTGATATAAGATACAACTATTTGAAAATCTGCAATCTGAGAGTGCAAAAAAAATCTAAACATTGAGAAAAAGTTGTCCAAATGAAGTTCTTAGCAATGCATATTACTAATCATAAATTAAGTTTTGATATATTTACGGTAAATTTACAAAATGTCTTTAAGGAACATGATCTTTACTTAATATCCTAATGAAGTTTGCTTGCATAAGAGAAAAATCAATCATTTTGACCCATATATGGGTCTTTATGGGTTTTGTGCTCCAGGGTCACATATATATTAAAATAAATATGATCTGGTAGCACTTCATTAATAAATCACAAGCATTGTATTGTATATTGTATTTTTTACAATAAAAGTTTAATGTTGTTTGCACCTCATTGACTTTTATCTTAAAAGGCTTTTATCTTTAACATCTTTGTAGAAGAAGCAAAGTCAGGTTTGGACTGAAATGAGTGTAGGGTGAGTAAATGATGATAAAATGTTATTTTTTTAACTGTTTGATTTAATGCTAAAAATGTAAATAGTAAAACACAAAAAATGACAAGCGATGCAAGTTTGAATCTGGCTCGTGTCATTTCAGTCTTATCAATGAAAGTGTTAAAAACAGAAAAAACTAAAACACAGAAATGCAAGCTTCTATTCTGTGCTTTGCATCCTTTGGGAATCTTTATTAAATTAATGAAAACTTGCTCAAGGCGAGTGGCCTGGGCTGGAGCTCTGATAAAGGCAATGATTGGCAGTCCCAGCGGCCGAATGCGCTCTCTAGAGGCAGGACTATAGGTGTATATATATATATTTGCTTATGATCTCTGAGGGATTTACAACAGAAAGGTGTTGGACAGACACAGAAGGTGTGAGATGGAAAATAAATAACAATGATGAGGATTAATAAAAGGTCAGAGAGTCAAAACATGGTGTGTTCAAAATATAAAAGCACTGGTTTTATAGAAGCAGAGCTGGGAAGAGTACTTGCAAATTGTAATCAGGTACAGATTCCAGATTCCATGACAAAAATTGTAGTCAGTAATGTAATCCGTTACATTACATATTTTAGGTAATCTAATCTGATTACTTTTGGATTACTTTTAACTTAACTAATTTAGCACATTGATTTAAATAGGAATATCTTGTACCATAATGATGAAGAAAATGATCCATTCTTTGTAATTTACAACAATTAAGTTCATAAAAGGAACTGCAGGGGGTTTGTATGTTTAATGAAAAGCTAACAATTAAATCACAAAAATAAAAATCAATCATTTTAAAGTCCCTTTCAAAAATTTTTGCAATGCCTCCTTGTCTCATACAAGACCAATTCCTGAAATCTCAAAAACTGAACTCACAATTAAAATACATGTGTCAAATCAGCAACAAAAATCAGAAATTAATTGTTCCATGAATTGTTTCTTATGCTCAAGTAGCATTTAAAAAGCTTATTTTTCAGGCGTCTCAGGGATTAAAAAAAATCTTAGGGGTAGTAAATATATATAATATAGTAAATATTAGTGGTGTCAATCAATAAAACCAAAACTAATTAAATCACACATTTTCCCTAAAATGAATCGTGATTAATCCTACCTGTCATTAACGTTTTTAATTATAATTTAATAGTGCAATAATGTCACATTCATGCTTCAAATTAATGTAGAAACAATATAAAGAATGTATATTTTTTAACATTTGTTTAAAGACATATTTTTAATTACTGAAGGCAAGGCACTGATTCCAACTGTGGTGTGAATGTCCACAAAACTGGACTTTCTGAATGTATATAATTAAAAAATTAGGGGGAATCAATGAGTTATGAATAATTTGTTGCTATTTTGTGAATAATATGTAATCATGTAATCTATAATAAAGTAACTGTATTCTGATTACGAGTACATTAAAATGTAACTTACTCTGATTACAAGTACTGTATAGAAGCCATGCATGCAGCAAGTACTGTGCTTTTGTTTAAAAGTAGGAAATTATATAGTGCACTGCACTATATAATATATAATTATATGATAATCGTTTACAATGCACTGCAGTTACCATAAACTAGTGTCATATATGTGGATATACCAGACTATTCTGGCTGTAGGGGCTCCAATTATCTGGTCAAAAGCAAGAAACAGACTGGGCTTGCACTTGTTCTGTGTGATTGAGCCATTTGGCAGTAGGTATAGTGCAGGTGAGGAGGCATACCTTGCTGTTCTGACTCCAGGTAGGGTTTAATGAGCTCCCCCATATGGCTCTCATCAGCTGACACAGCCTTCAGAAGCTCTCCACAACAAACTACAGCGACAGAGATATAAGAGAGAGCAGAAGAAAGTGAAAATCATCATTTGAAATAAACAACATAAAACTATGGACACTGTACAAATAGGGTACTCATTAGCAGAGCTGGGTAGATTGACAAAAATTATAGTCAGTAATGTAATCCACTACATTATACATTTTAGGTAATATAATCGGACTACTTTTAGATTACTTTTGGCATAACTGGTTGATCACATTGATTTAAATAATATAAATAAAAATTAATCGCATCCAAAATAAAAGTTTATGTTTACATACTATATGTCTGTGTACTTTGTATATTTATTATGTATATATAAATACATCCACTTGCATGTATAAATCAAGGAAAAATATTTTAGATTTATATCTAAAATATGTATATTTATTTATAGTCTAAATTGCATACAGGTGTAAATATCTAAATATTTTTTAAATACATACATGTATGTGTTTGTTTTCATATGGACATAATAAATATACAGAGTAAACACACATATAGCATGTAAACATAAAGTTTTATTTTGGATGTGATTAATTGTTTGACAGCCCTAATAAAAATATAAAGAGTAAGAAAATGTCTTCCATTTATTGTTTGCAACAACAAAGTGCATTAAACATTATATTACATTGAAGATTACCAGGGTTTTGTGAAGGAACTGCAGAGATTTTGGAAAGCCAATAATTAAATCATAAATAATAATCAATTAAAATAAACCATTTTAAAATCAATCAAAATAAAACAGTTACTAATATATATAGATTTTTTTTTTGTTTACCCACCAATGTCAAAGAACCAAAGAACATGCAAATGTGATAATTATTAGGTTCAAGTATTAGGTGAAAGAAATTCAGATGAGAAAAAAGTTTGTGAATTTTATGGTCAAATGCTGTATCGCCATCTGACTAACAACTGATCTCTATGTAAATATCTACAAAACTTGAAGACTTTCTGAGTGTATATAAGCTGTAGGCTGTTTTTAGAGAGGAAAAAGATTCAAGAAATGATTAATCATTTATTGCTATTGTCTAAATAACATGTAACCCTGTAATCCATCAAAAAGTGACTGTAGTCTGATTTTAAAATGTCATTTAATTATTTAACTTATTTTGGAATACATATTACATGTAATCAGTTACTACCCAGCTCTGCTCATTAGTCATTATTTACTCTTTCCCATGTTGTTCTGAACTTTCTGACCTGCCGAAACCATGACCTGAAGTCGAGAACTGTGTAATGATTTTTCAAAAATGTCTACTTTTGTGTTCCACAGAAAAAAAAATAACAGCACAGTTGTCTGAAACTACAAGAGGATGGGTAAATAATGACAACGTTCTACATTTTGGCTTGTAGATAAGAAACAGTGCAGATGAAAAGTGACAGCAGAAGTTGAGGAGGAGCTTACTGTTGACAATGCCATATTTCTGAGCGATTAGTTTTGCCTGAAGACTCTTTCCTGAACCTGGAGGTCCAAACAGTAGGATTCTGCGAGTGTAGGGCGAGGGAGAATGACGAGGAGTACAGATGTAGTTCAGTACTGCAATAGAAATACAAAATAATCAAATGAATGCCACATGATGTGTAACACTAGCTATGTTTCCATCACCCTGTTTTTATGCACATTTTGAAGTATTGCATCAGAAACGAGTCATGGAAATGCCACATTTCAAATAAAAATCCCTTAATTCGCAAAAAATTTTTTACACTCGCTTGAGGTGCTTTTTGACTTGTGCAAAAAAGGCCTAATGCGAATAAAGGGAGATGGAAATGCATTTGCCGAATAAATTCCTCCGTATGCATGAAAAAATCAAGTGACTCTGTGCTATTGAATGGCAAAACCTGACTAACCAGGGAACCGATCTCATTCCACAGCATCTGAAATGTTGCCCAAGCATAAAATACACGTCTGCGTTCCCAAACAGCAGGCATCCAAAAGCAACGGTGCTTCGTCTGCTCACTTCAAGGTGCAAGTAATTTATTACATTTAAAAATTATTATATTTAATGGCTATATAGTGCAGCTCCTACTTTATTAGTGATATATAGTGCAATTTTTCGCATAAGTTAAATTCGCAACTTTGGATGGAAACCCTGCTAGTGCAAAACGGGTGGCCAGAATGTTTAGATAAATACATTTTCAGTGAATATCTATTTTGAAAGCTGAAATTAAAATTTAGCTGTCAGTGCTGCTCAAGATTCAATGCTCTTTTTATACAGTCAGCTCTATTAAAGGATTAGTTCACATTCAGAACCAAAAATTACAGATAATGTACTCACCCCCTTGTCATCCAAGATGTTCATGTCTTTCTTTCATCAGTTGTAAATAAATTATGTTTTTTGAGGAAAACATTTCAGGATTTCTCTCCATATAGTGGACTTCTATGGTGCTCCCAAGTTTGAACTTCCACAATGCAGTTTAAATGCAGTTGGGGAAGAAAACAAGATGGGAGTTTTGGACATACCCTTACTACACAAGATGAGCATTTGAGTTGACTAAACTAAAAAATTGTTTGTTAAACCTTAAAATTTTAAGTTGAATCAACTCAAATAGTTGTCACTTAGTAAAATGTAACATTTCAAATTGACTAAACTTTTTTTGAGTTGACTGAACTTAAATTTTAAGGCAGCCAGGTAACAAATTATTTTAAGTTGACTCAACAAATTGTTTTTTACAGCGTTGCAGGGCATCGAAGACGAGACAAGATGAGCTTTTGAGGTTAAAAAGCATATAAATTGTCAATTTGTTTCGAAAATAACCGATTGGTTCACTAGATGAGACCCTTTTTCATCGGCTGGGATCATTTAGAGCCCTTTGAAGCTGGATTTAAACTGCAATTTGGAGGCAACATAGAAGTCCATTATATGGAGAGAAATCCTGAAATGTTTTCCTTAAAAAACATAATTTATTTACGACTGAGGAAAGAAAGACATGAACATCTTGGATGACAAGGGGGTGAGTACATTATCTGAAAGTGGACTTATCCTTTAATACAGAAAAAACAGCAAGATTGTGAAACATTATTACAATTTCAAATAGCTGTATTAATTATACAAATTTTAGTTTAGTCCAAAGTTTAGTGATGGCAAAAATCATTTTTCAGCAGCCATTAAATCATTCAGAAATAACATGCTGATTTTTCATTCAGTAAACATTTCTTAATATTGCACACAGTTGTGCTGCTTAATATTTTTTGTTGAAATCTTGTTTTCAGTATTAATTTTTTTTAAAGGCATGCTTTACGAAACATGTTTGTGCAACTAAACGCAGATTAAATAGAATTTTCTCTAACCCTATGGTGATTGTTTAGTACCGTATCGTACTTCAATGCAAAACAACACAATGCAGGCACAGATAGATTCTATTGAATGTTTAATGGAGTAAGATAATAGAGCACATTTGTGTGGCTGGTGACAGCCCATTCGCTCAGATCATAAACAGAGATTGCCACTAAACCGAATATAAAGCCACTTGATTAATTAATCATCAGAGTCTTCCTTTCATGTCCACGGGGGCATTTGCTTGTAGTGTGACATCCACGTCGCAGCCATCTGTTTGCAGTTGGGCCTCACTCACAACAATGCCGTTTGTCTGGAACCTGCGCCGAGCCGCCTTTCTAATGCGCCATGATTAACAACAGCCTAATCGTAACTAATGAGTCCCCTCATCCAGCCCTTTATGCTGCTAATTGTTATACAACAACATGATAAATGCTTAATATGCAAAACATGTTAATGCGCTAAAAGGCCAAGTCAGGGGGAAACGAGCGACGTTACAATCAAAGCGCATGCTGAATTAGCGCTAATCAAGATTTAAGATGACAGCCTTATTGCTGTTTGCTCCTCGGTATGGGTTTATGAATGTTTTATGGCAGAGTTTATCTCAAATATTTATTTAATGCCCTCCATTTAGACATATCAAGAAAATCAGGTGCGGCCCCTGCATTAAAAAAAACTGCATATGCTGGTTAGGCAGATTTTGATGCTGGTACGCTGGTTTTTGCTAGTTTAAGATGGTCCTTTGCTGGTTTAAGATGGTCCTATGCTGGTTTAAGCTGGTCCTTTGCTGGTTTGAGCTGGTCCTTTGCTGGTTTGAGCTGGTCTTTTGTTGGTTTGAGCTGGTCCTTTGCTGGTTTGAGCTGGTCCTTTGCTCGTTTGTGCTGGTCCTTTGCTGGTTTGAGATGGTCCTTTGCTGGTTTGAGCTTGTCCTTTGCTGGTTTATGCTGGTTCTTTGCTGATTTAAGATGGTCCTTTGCTGGTTTGAGATGGTCCTTTGCTGGTTTATGCTGGTTCTTTGCTGATTTAAGATGGTCCTTTGCTGGTTTGAGATGGTCCTTTGCTGGTTTGAGCTGGTCCTTTGCTGGTTTATGCTGGTTCTTTGCTGATTTAAGATGGTCCTTTGCTGGTTTGAGCTGGTCCTTTGCTGGTTTAAGATGGGCCTTTGCTGGTTTGAGCTGGTCCTTTGCTGGTTTGAGCTTGTCCTTTGCTGGTTTATGCTGGTCCTTTGCTGGTTTGAGCTTGTCCTTTGCTGGTTTGAGCTGGTCCTTTGCTGGTTTGAGCTTGTCCTTTGCTGGTTTATGCTGGTTCTTTGCTTGTTTAAGATGGTCCTTTGCTGGTTTGAGCTGGTCCTTTGCTGGTTTATGCTGGTTCTTTGCTGATTTAAGATGGTCCTTTGCTGGTTTGAGCTGGTCCTTTGCTGGTTCTTTGCTGGTTTAAGATGGTCCTTTGCTGGTTTGAGCTGGTCCTTTGCTGGTTTATGCTGGTTCTTTGCTGGTTTAAGATGGGCCTTTGCTGGTTTGAGCTGGTCCTTTGCTGGTTTATGCTGGTTCTTTGCTGGTTTATGCTGGTTCTTTGCTGGTTTAAGATGGTCCTTTGCTGGTTTGAGATGGTTATTTGCTGGTTTGAGCTGGTCCTTTGCTGGTTTGAGCTTGTCCTTTGCTGGTCTGAGCTGGTCCTTTGCTGGTTTGAGCTGGTCCTTTGCTGGTCTGAGCTGGTCCTTTGCTGGTTTGAGCTGGTCCTTTGCTGGTTTGAGTTGGTCCTTTGCTGCTTTGAGCTGGTCCTTTGCTGGTCTGAGCTGGTCCTTTGCTGGTTTGAGCTGGTTCTTTGCTGGTTTGAGCTTGTCCTTTGCTGGTTTATGCTGGTCCTTTGCTGGTCTGAGCTGGTCCTTTGCTGGTTTGAGCTGGTCCTTTGCTGCTTTGAGCTGGTCCGTTGCTGGTTTATGCTGGTTCTTTGCTGGTTTATGCAGGTGCAGGACCAGCACATGTCCAGCTAAGGACCAGCATAAACGAGCAAAGGTCTATCTTAAACCAGCATACCAGCATCAAAACCTACCTAACCAGCATATGCTGTTTTTTTTCAGCAGGGGTTAAGTCAAGATTAAGGCATAATGGTGCACTGTCCTAAATGTACAATTTACAAATCAAGCCCACAGCACAAAACCATTAGGCTGGAGGGCCGCTTCCTTGACAGGTACTCAATGGAGCATTTTGGATTTAATACTAATGTGCCATGAGCCTAAATGAGCCTTTATTTCCCCCCAGATACGTCTAACTTCTATGAAAAAGCTGGTCTTGACAACTGGAAATCCGAAAACTGCATTTGAATTTCTCCCAGCTCATGTTTATGTAGCTTCAGCTGGCAAAGCATTGTGAAAGTGATAGACAGAGGTTGGTTTATGACAAAGTGCTGCCCTTAATATAGAATGACTGGCTATCAGTTTCATGCACACTCATGATAACTCGTACGATAAATATGCATCTTTATTATTAAAAAACCGTGGTATGAGTTTCACAAAATGCGGCTAACCTGCCTAATGCTGCAGTCAAAGTGATGTATGCAAAGGGTGGTTTAAATATTCACAACTCACAACTAAAGGAAGGGAAGTGACAAAATTATTTTGTCAAGTTGAGCGATATAATATTTAGACAGGTTGTATTCAGATGGTTTTAATGTAATTGGCGAGGACCGCTCATCCCTGCCCAGGTTCTCATGGGATAGTCTGTGCCTGCAGAGCTGCCTGAGGCAACCTCCTCGACTGGCAGAGTGCCTGACAAGCAGGTCAATCACTGCCTCTGAATGCAGCCGCCGCGCTTATGACCTCCGACCGACAGGGGCGGTAGATCTCGGTTTAGCACAGTAGGTGATATTACTAGAAATGTTTAGAAAGCTCTAAATGCAACTCACTGACCTACCTGAGCCTAATCTGCAGACATTTTTAGAAAGACACTCTATGTTTGGAATTCAAATGACTTGATAAATTAGCAACCAATGGAAAAGACCACCTAATATCAATTTCTTACCTCAGAGTCAGTGATAACCGGTAGCTTGACAAGAAGATCTGTAAACACTAACTTAAAGGGATAGCAAAAATGCTGCCAAAAAATGAAAATTCAGTTACCATTTACTCACCTACATATCATTCCTAACCTGTATGTCTTTATTTAAAGGGTAGTGATTTAAAGATAGTTTTTTCATTTCAAAAATGAAAATGGTGTCATTGATTATTCTCCCTTATGTCGTTCTTTATCTTTGGAACACAAAATAAGATGTTTTTTATCAAATTTGAGAGTTTTCTGACCCTGCATAGACAGCAAGGTAGTAAGGATTGAAGGTTGAACCACTGATGCCACGTGGACTATTTTAATGATGTCTTTACTTCCTTTTTGGGCCTTGATTGTGGTAGTTAAGTTGCAGGGTCAGAAAGCTCTCGGATTTCATGAAAAATATCTTAATTTGTGTTCCAAAGATCTTACAGGTTTGTAACAACATGAGTCATTAATGACAGAATGTACATTTTTAGGTGGACTATCCCTTAAAATAAAAAAAAAAAGATTTTGAGAATTTTTTTTTTTTTTTTACCCATACAGTGAAAGTCAATAGTCATCAGAACAGTTAAAGGATTACTACACTTCCAAAATAAAAATATCCCAATAGTTTACTCTCATGTCTTCCAAGATGTATGTCTTTCTTTCTTCAGTTGCAAAAAAAGTCAATATCAGGAAATATTTCTCCATATAGTGGATTTCAATGGTGCTCAACGGATTGAAGATTAAAAATACAGTTTTAGTACAGGTCAAAGGGTTTTACACAATCTAAGCTGAGAATTAAGGGTCTTATCTAGCGAAATAAACAGTTATTTATCAGTTTTTTGACATACCCTAATGTGCACAGAGTATTCATGTGCATCGCAGAGCTAGACGAGATGAGAATTTGTTGTTAAAAAGTGTATAAATATTATCTTTTTTAAAAAACTTGACAGATTGTTTTGCTAGATAACACTCTTATTCTTCGGCTGGGATCGTTTAGAGCCTATTGAAGCTGCGTCGAAACTGCATTTTTAATCTTCAATCTGTTGAGCACCACTGAAGTCCACTATATGGAGAATAATCCTGCAATGCATTTTCCTCCTCATGACTTTTTTTCCACAGACGAAAACGAAACGAACTAAAATTCGTTTTGAATGACAAAAATCTACTGGCATTTTCTTCAATGAATAAAAATGAGACAAAAATGTTAGTGAGGGATGATATGGAAAGAGATTCATTGAACTGAGAAACACACAAAATGATCTCGAATTGTCAGTTTTGATGAGTATTCACGTAAACACAGCCGATTATGTCTTAAATGAACATAAACACTAGAGAGAAAGTGTATCAGTGCATTGCATCCATTGCATTCGGTTTTAAATGGACAGCAGCCACATTTATTTACTATTGTCCGAGTCACTGATGTTCATCAAGCAACAAAAGAAAGACAGAAAACCACTCACTGCTCTTGACTGAATCATGTTTGAAAGAATGAAGAATATTGTAAACAAGTTACTATAAAGAATGCATAATTAGCCGATATAACCATTGATATTTCATTGAAAAGAAGACCATGTTCTAGAGTAAAACTAATGACTAAAATATGACTAAAACTAAATGTCATTTTAGTCAAAAGACTATTACTAAAACAAAATTAAAATGTGCTGTCAAAATGAACACTGCATGGGGGTGAGGAAGCTATCAGGAAATTTGATTTCTGAACGTGGAGTAATCCCTTAAATCCCTTTTCAGATGGATGGCACTGGTACCAGACCACATTTACCTTGAGAGAAGACGTCTACATGGGGCTGGTCAGCATTGATGGTCTTCAGGCGGCTGTGGTATGTGCGCTTCAGAGCATGAGCTTCTGTGTGGTACTTCTGCAACTTTTTGGCTATAAGATCAGCTGGCATCACTGTACTTGGTGTTTCTAAACGCTGTGCAACCTCTTCACTTTCAGGCCACATGAAGGTGACGTGATATACATCTGAAAGAAGGAAAGGAACATGGGGTAAGGTCATGTTTTATACACAAGGGTAGGGGTGTGCGATATTGGCAAAAAAATAATCTCTCTATATTTTCTGGGATTTTATCAATAACGATAAGTAGACGATATTTTGCTGCGTGTGTTATTGTGCTTAAGGACTACAGTGCTTACTTATCAAGAATATCAAAAACTATATCAAGTTTTAATATATATATATATATAATAATTCTTTTTTCTTTAAATCAAGTTTAAATCGATTTTTAAACTGACCTTTTATAGGCATTTTCACCTTTATAAAGCCTTTTTTTCTAAAAGTGTGCATCATCTTTTGAGTCTAATTCTTACATTTAATCAGTCGGTTAGAATAATAATACATATAACCTGTTACGAAACAAATTAAATCAGTATTACCAAAATTCATCTTTGCAGAAGTTGCATATAAAGTGGCATTTAGATGCATTTGCACATGATAATGCAGCTATATTTGAAATTATTTAAAATTGAAAAGATACTTTGAATGTGAAATTAAAACCACCAGTTTTGATTGAACCGAATCATTTAAACGGTTGATTCATTCAGAAACAAAACACCTTCATGTTGCTCAGAGACGCAAAACAGTACTGTGGCTGTGTTTGGAATGATTTTTGTTGGCGAAATTAAGCAAAAACTGAAAATATACTGTCTAAAACGTAAGTCTTTTAATATTAACTTCTTTTTTATTGAACTGTTGTATAAAAATCAACATCACATTTGTAGTCATGCTGATTTTTGAAGGAACTCTTTGTGTGATTGTTTATCTATTTGAAATGATATAAAAATATACATTTTATGCAATTCTGATCATTCTGAATGCATTTTAATAGACTGAATCATGCATTGAAAGAACACACTTTAAATGCATAATGCATCTAATAATGTAATGTTATGCGTGCACTCTGTAGGTGTGTTTTGTTATACTCCATAATGTCAAATTGCACATCGTTGAAACAACAATTACGATATATATCTCACACCCCTACACCAGGGTATATGTACAGAGGTGAAATGATTTTGTGCAAAATGCAAAAAACCTTATCATCGCATTTATTTTGACAGTGAATGTCCTAAAAAAAGGTTCATAAACAGAGATCATAAATAAACAAAAGGGAAAATGGCAATTATGTAGAAACGGTGCATTCGCACCATCACAAATCTGCAGGGAGCTCTGGCTTTTGTTCATTACAGCTGGGCTTTCCGAAACCCAGAGGACACATTGGGCCCGTTTGGGATTCGGCAAACAGGTTGAGCGCTGTCAAGGTCCGCAGATAATGAAATGCATTCTAACAAGGGCGCATGTTGGCTGCCTGTCTCGCAGAACTAAGAAAAGTGTAATGATCATACAGACATTACCTCCTGTGACAGGGTCTGTCCTCTTGCCCGAGCTCCTTTCAATCAGGACCACGTCAGGAGCTTCCAGCATCACTGCGAGGAAAGAGTTAAAAGAAAGCGCTAGAGTTTGACACAACCTCCGGGGAACGATAGCGAGTCTGAGAGGGATATTTGGCCGGGCTCATTATCGAGCCCTGATTCAAACCTCTTGTTTTTCAGTTGGGAACAGCGTTGGGGAAAATTACTTTTAAAAGTTATGCATTACAATATTGAGTTTTATTATTATTATTATACTCCCTAAAAAGCAACTAATTATGTTACTTAGTGACTTTTTATGGAAAGTAATGCGTTACAATATTGCGTTACTCCCTAAAAAAGTAACTAATTACGTTACTTAGTTACTTTTTACGGAAAGTACTTTGTTACAATATTGAGTTACTCCCTAAAAAAGTAACTAATTATGTTACTTAGTTACTTTTTATGGAAAGTACTTTGTTACAATATTGAGTTACTCCCTAAAAAAGTAACTAATTACGTTACTTAGTTACTTTTTATGGAAAGTACTTTGTTACAATATTGAGTTACTCCCTAAAAAAGTCACTAATTACGTTACTTAGTTACTTTTTATGGAAAGTAGTGCGTTACAATATTGAGTTACTCCCTAAAAAAGTAACTAATTACGTTACTTAGTTACTTTTTATGGAAAGTACTTTGTTACAATATTGAGTTACTCCCTAAAAAAGTCACTAATTACGTTACTTAGTTACTTTTTATGGAAAGTAGTGCGTTACAATATTGAGTTACTCCCTAAAAAAGTCACTAATTACGTTACTTAGTTACTTTTTATGGAAAGTAGTGCGTTACAATATTGAGTTACTCCCTAAAAAAGTAACTAATTACGTTACTTAGTTACTTTTTATGGAAAGTTATGGTTACAATATTGAGTTGCTCCCTAAAAAAGCATTTTTAAAATCTTTTTAAATCTGGGCAGGGCTTGCTTGTTTGTTTTTAATATAAAAATGTTCGATTCTTAGCAAATTTAAAAGGCCTTTCACACCAAAATTAAGTGCAATGAGTGAATAAGGCTAAGGCTAAAGAAAAATTTAATTCATGCAGTAGTACAACTGTAGGAAAAGAAAGTTCAACACTCTTCAGCAATGAGGAAAAAAAAGCACAAATGTGAAAGTAAAAAATGCTTTTCTTAGATTTTTTAGTCTTGTTTTCAGCCAGAATATCTAAAATTTCTTAAATCAATAAGGATTTTCAAGACAAGTAAAATTAATGTTTTGTCTATTCTGAAAACAAGTCAAAATTAAGTGTGTTTTTGCTCGAAACTCGCAAAATAATCTCCCAATGGGGTAAGCAAAATAATCTTGTTTTCTGTATGAAATAATGTTTTTTTGCTCACCCTGTTGTCAGATTATTTTGCTTGTTCTTACTTGTTTCTTTTCAGGAAACAAAAAAATTAGAAAATCCTTCTTGATTTAAGAATTTTTAATATTTTGGCTGGAAACAAGACTAAAAATGTAAGTAAGAAAAGTGTTTTTGCAGTGTACGGTTGAATTGGATCAACAAAGGCCAGCAGAAAAGTCACTGGTTAATAAAATGGCGTTACTTTTTTGAAAAAGTAACTCTGATATTTTCTTCTAAATTAAAAAGTAATGCATTGCTTTATTAGTTACTTGAAAAAAGTAATGTTATTACGTAACTTGCATTACCCCAAACACTGGTTGGGAACAACAAAGTGTTTGGACAACATGCCACTAACCAACATGATCTGGGGTGACGCCCGCTTCTTGTAGACACAGCGCCTCTTCTTGCGTCTCGGGAATGGCTTCCAAAACCCAGCCCTGGAAATACAATGCATGATTTTCACATACTTCTCAACAATCTGCTTTAAACAATAATCCAACTCTCTGGTGACTCAGACGATGCTGACACTTTCTGCCATTAACACAGCTGAAACCTTGCATTTTGTCTTAAACACACACACACACACACACACACACTCAGTTTTTCTGTTTACATTTCTATAAATGCCCTTGCTTTTCCCCCAGGGTCAGCTACTGTGCTTAAATTGTTGTTTAAAATTGTTTTCATATAAGCAAAACAATACCCTGCCAGGAAAAATACTTTAAAAACAGTAATAGGCTTTGAATGAATAATTTTCTATGAATAATTCATATCAATCGCTGCCCTGTACCAGTCTAAATAATGAATGTATAAATTGTTGTATGAATAAGGAGTAAAACTGGCCCATATGGGTCTCATGCAGGGAGGCAAATGCAGGGTTAAATCCATAAAAACCTTGAAAATGTGCCTAATTCTCCAGCTCCTTTCCACACTTCTCACTTAGCAATAAAAATAACATAAGAAGAAAGGAAAGCGCATGCATATCATTCATTAGCTACAAATCCATAAAAAAAATCCTCCTCTCTAATAGTCTCCTAAATCCCAAGGCTTGCTGTGCAATGGTGCGGTAAAATAAAGAACAGTCAAAGAACCATCTCCCAAAAGTGCTTGTTAGGGGCCAACTTATTACTGCAGCGAATAATCTTAAAATAAATAAATATATGCAACAAACATTTATAGATCTAAGTATTATCAGAGGAGCTGTGGGTTTTTGCTGCCGAGTTTCGAGTGTCTGTTTGATATCAGCCTTTGTTTTTTCAGGCTTTGATCTTTAACGGCAAACCTATCCTTTGCTTCACCTGATCTCGGCGCGCAAGTTTCCTCCCACTTACTTTCCCATTAAGCATTTGATTGCCTCTGTGGCTGGGAAGCCCATGAGCAGGGCCTGACTCACAGATTGCTTGAAAGGCCTCTAGCCTACACTATATAGGAAAAACACAGGGTAGATGTTGAACAAACCATAGCCTTGTGAATTGCAAATGTCAGCGCAGTCTTAAAAATAAATGTTCTTTATTTGCATCTATGGTTCCGTCAAGAACCTTTGGAACATCCCTGGAAATTTTCCTTTGCACAAAAGATTCTGTGCATTTTTTTAAAAAATTAGAAAAAACTGTTCAAGGTTCTTTGAGGAACCAAAAATGGTTCTTCTATTCCTTTTTGGAACCATCATTGTTTACCCTATGGTCCTTTTTGGTCAGTTTTGACTGAAAATCTTTATATTTTACATTTTAAAAAATCGTAGCATCGGAATGAGATGACACTTGGTGACTTTTGTCACATTCGCAATGTGAACACACAAAAAAATCATGGACATGATTCGGATATTTTAAAGGGTCCCAAAAAAAAAAAAAGAAAAGTAAGAGAGATGAACTGCTACAGGCCTGTTTTCTGGTTGTAATCATAATATAAAACTTGATGTTATCTAACTAAAAAATATCTAAAAATTGAAAAAAGTAGTCTTTTATAATGTCTAAATATATTTCCAAATGCAAAACCTAATAAAATGAAGAAACTGTCTAAAAAACACCAATTGGAATCCAAAAGCCTCTGTATATATGTATACAGGCAGCTTTACAGAAGGTTGCATGACATTACACAAGTTTTTCATTTTTTATTGCCACCAATGGCACAATTCTCAGTTACAAAAAATGGATTTTAAATGCTTTTACTCTATTTTATTATGAAATGTTGCATTTATAGAAAAACAACAATTAAATACAAAAATATATATTAATTCCAATGGAAAAAAATAGCTTATTAAAATAGTATAAATATTGCATAGTATCATAAAATCTCCTCAAAATTCTAAGTAATAACCCAAAAATATTATTGAACAAAAATTTGTTGCATTGATTTTCCTGAAAAAAAAAAAAAAAAGAATATTAAATTTTAAGTCTTCGGTCACTTTTGACCGCTAAGTGTGACTCCTAAGAGAAGAGGGCCAGAGGGTTAAAGGGACAGTTCACCAAAAAAAAAAAAAAAAAATTCTCTAAGACCTTTGTTAATCTTCAGAACACAAATGAAGATATTTCGGAATAAATCTAAAAGTCTTCTGACCCTGCATAGACAGCAACACAACTGACATGTTCAAGGCCCAAAACGGTAACAAGGGTAAAGTTGAAATAGTCCATGTGACATCAGCGGTTAAACCGTAATGTTATGAAGCTATGACAATCTTCAGACGTGTTTATACATGTTTATGTACAGCATGCATACTCTTTCTGCTTGTAAACAGCGCATCTGGGTTATATGTCAAAATGCTGGCTCCTGTGTTCTTTGCACACAAAAAGTGTTCTCATAACTTCATAACATAATGGTTGAACCACTGATGTCACACAGACTATTGTGCCAATATTCAAACAAATCTAGTGTTTTGCAAAGAAAAACTTGACTTTCAAACAAACACAAAGTGATTTGCAAATTCAAAACTCTATTTTTATAACTTTGAGACTCTTTTGTGACAAAATCTGCCTGCATGCATTTGTGAGAAAATCAAGCCAAGTTTCCTCATAAAAAGGGAACTCAGTGTCAGAGCTGTAACACACAATAAATATGTGTCCATACCTCTGCATTTTCTCTCAAATAGAGTTTTGTATTTGCAAATCACTTTGCGTTTGTTTGAATGTCGAGATTGAGATTGTGTTTGTTTGCAAAACGGCAGATTTGTTTGATGAATATTGGCACAAAATTCACTCCATATATTTTAACGATGTCCTTACTACCTTTCTGGGCCATGAACGTGTCAGTTGCCGTCTTTGCAGGGTCAGAAAGCTTTCGGATTTGATAAAAAAAAATTCCAATTTGTGTTCGAACAAAGGTTTTCCAGGTTTGAAACGCAAGTAATAATGACAGTTTTTATTTTTGGGGTAAACTATTTTTTTAAGAATGCAGTCTGTTTAGTTTATCGTCATGGAGCATTTCTAGAAGAGCATGGTGAAATAATACTTATTACAGAACACACAGATATCATGTGAGGAGCAGATTATATACACATATACAACTATATACATTAACCCTTTCAGACCTGAATTTTTTTCACTGAAGCAAAACATTTTTATCCACTTGATATTTGTCACTTGAAGTCTAAAAAAAAGCTTTGTGCCAACTAACTTTTTTATTAGATTTTTCTCATGTCCACTACAATGGACAGCAGGACTGAATAAAATAAAAATCTTCATATTTTAACCATACATAATAAGTAGAGTTTGTGCACTATTGGTGAACTAGTGTTAGAGATTTTGAAAAGAACACAACGCACTAAGATTGTGGAAAAAAATGATAAGATGATATGAAGTCTCAAAAAAGCTAGTTTCATCCTTTTTTAGTGAATCTGAGTGTATGTATAAATGTATTTGTGTGTATGTGAATGGGTTTATGTGTACTTGCTAATTGTTTTGATGAATTGATTGCGTGCATTATAAAAAAATATTTAAAAATTCTAGTAAAAATTATTGTCTTGTTTTTTTTTTTCTCTGAAAACAAGTCAAAATTAAGTATAATTAAGTAAAATAATCTTGTTTTCTGTTTGAAATAAGGGAAAATAAATTTTCCCTTACCCCATTGGCAGATTATTTTGCTTGTTCTAAGCAAAAACTAATTAACCCTTAATTTTGACTATTTTTTCTGAAAACAAGAAAATAATGATTTGCTTGTCTAGTAAATCCTTCTTGATTTAAGAATTGTTTGATATTTTGTCTGGAAACAAGACAAAAAATCTAAGTAAGAAAAGTATTTTTGCAGTGTACGGTTGAATTAGATCAACAAAGGTCAACAGCAAAGTCATTGGTTAATAAAATGGGATTAAATACATAAAGGAAGCAAAAAGTAACTCAGATATTTTCTTGGAAATGAAAAAGTAATGCATTACACTGCAAAAAAATGCCTTTTTTTACTTAGATATTTTGTCTTGTTTCCAGCTAAAATATCTAATATTCTTAAATCAAGAAGAATTTCTAGACAAGTAAAAATTAGTATCTTGTTTTCAGACAAAATATGTTCAAACTAAGTGAGTTTTTGCTTGAAACAAGCAAAATTATCTGCCAATGGGGTAAGCAAAATAATCTAGCTTTCTGCTTGAAATAGGATTATTTTGCTTACCCCGTTAGCAGATTATTTTGCTTGTTTTAAGCAAAAACTCACTTCATTTTGACTTCTTTTTTCTGAAAACAAGACAAACATTTTTACTTGTCTAGAAAAATCGTTCTTGATTTAAGAATTTTTAGATATTTTGGCTGGAAACAAGACAAAAAATTTAAGTAAGAAAAGCATTTTCTGCAGTGTACTTTACTAGCTACTTGAAAAAAGTTATATTATTATGGAACTTGCGTTACTTCACTGCAAAAAATGCTTTTCTTACTTAGATTTTTAGTCTTGTTTCCAGCCAAAATATCTAAAAATTCTTAAATCAAGAAGGATTTTCTAGACAAGTAAAAATGTTTGTCTTGTTTTCAGACAAAATAAGTCAAAATTAAGTGATTTTTTGCTTGAAACAAGCAAAATAATCTGCCAATGGGGTGAGAAAAATAATCTTATTTCAAGCAGAAGACTAGATTATTTTTCTTACCCCACTGGCAGATAAGCAAAAACTCACTTAATTTGAACATATTTTGTCTGAAAACAAGATACAAAATTTTACTTGTCTAGAAAATCCTTCCTGATTTAAGAATTTTTAGATATTTTAGCTGGAAACAAGACAAAAATTCTAAATAAGAAAGGCATTTTTGCAGTGTTGTAATGCATTACCCCCAACACTGAGCATTGCTCATATTATAAAATTAAATTTTATTGGTTTAAACCAAAAGTCATGTGATTCAGGGTCTGAAGGGGTTAAAGAGACTGATAGGTAGAGCCTAAACTTGCTTGAGTCAAACTTCTGTACACACACACACACTCTCTGCACACTTTAACTCATGCACACACACACACACACACACATATCTGAACACAGAGCCCCACTGCGACTTGTTTCATTCCGTTTCATCCGCACTTCAAAAGAGGCTGTGGTGCTCTAGCAGTGGGCTCAGACAGAGACCCCAGGACTGGAACATCTGCAGTGAGGCCAGATATCACAGGAGGGACACGCGTGGAGCAGATGTCACCAGCCAGCACAACAGCAGGCAAAGCAGGAGAGCAGAAGCGAAGCCCCGATGTGTCACTCACAGACCCCAACACATAGATCCCACACACAATAGTCCCACAACATGGCATCTAATTCCGTGAGCGGCTGCAAAACACTCCACTTGACTTTTGCGATTAGATCTTAATTAGTTGTTCGCTTGGCTGTTAACTACTGATTATGTGGTTATTTATTAAGTTCGCTTGAGAAAGCCAACTTACTGATCTACTATATAAACGTATTATTATTCTTCTTCTGAGCAACTAGTTAGTAGTAATAAGTGTTACCTATTCTAAAGTGTTACCCATTTTTTAAATACTGAAATTCTTTTAACTTGATATGGCATCTTAAATGCAGTGTTCACTCAACAACAACAACAAAAAACATGCCAAGTCAAAATCAAGCATTTGTTTTAGTCTGAAGTTAAATAGTTACTTTATGTCTACTACTATTCAAAAATTTGGATCAGTAATATTTATACTAAGAACTTAATAAATATACATATGTGACCCTGGACCACAAAACCAGTTGTAATAGCATAGGTATATTTGTTTCGATAGCCAACAATTCAATGCATGGGTCGAAATTGTTTCTTTTATGCTAAAAATCATTAGGATATTATGTCAAGTTCATGTTTCATGAAGATTCATGTTCACCCTCAGATTCCAGATTTTCAAATAGTTGCATTTTGGCCAAATATTATCCTATTCCAACGAACCACACATCAATGGAAAGCTTATTCAGCTTATATATATCAATGCGTATTATTATAATATTACAAAAGATTTCTATTACAAATAACTGCTGTTCTTTTCAACATTCAGTTCTTAATAGCTTAAAGAATTCTGAAAAAAGGTATGCTTTCCATGAAAATATTAGGCACCAAAACAGTTTTAAACATAATAATAATAGTTCCTTAAAATACCAGATCAGCATATTAGAATGATTTCTGAATGAAGACTGGAGAAATGAGGCTAGAAATTCAGCTTTGCATCACAGGAAAAAATTACATTTTAAAATGTATTAAAATAGAAAACAGTTATTTTATATTGTAATAATTTTCCACAATATTACAGTTTTTATTGGTGTGCATAAGGCATTTTTCAAAAAAAATTTTTTTAAAATCTTACTGACCCTAAACTTTTGAAAGGTAGTGCCTTTAGCTGTTAAACTAAATCATACATATATGTGTCCCTGGAGCACAAAACCAGTCTTAAGTCACTGGGGTATATTTTAGCAATAGCCAAAAATACATTGTATGGGTCAAAATTATCAAAAAAAAAAAAAAAAAAAAAAAAAAAGCCAAAAATCATGTTCCATTAAGATATTTTGTAAATTTTGTACCGTAAATTTATCAAAACGTAGTTTTTGATAAGTAATATGCATTACTAAGAACTTAATTTAGACAACTTTAAAGGCGATTTTCTCAATATTTCGATTTTTTTTTTATTCCAGATTTCCATCATCAAACCAAACATCAACGGAAAGCTTATTTATTCAACTTTCAGAGAATATATAAATCTCAATTTTGAAAAATTGACACTTATGACTGGTTTTGTAGTCCAGGGTCACATATATATATATATATATATATATGAAGAGTTCAGATGCAAAACCAGCTAAAAGCCATCTTGGTCAAAAATGAGATAATAAATAAATAACTTTTACTTCAAACTCGCTAAAATCCCAGCCTCAGCCCAATCAGAAGAACCACTACTTACATACACTGCAAAAAATGCCTTTCTTACTTAGATTTTTTGTCTTGTTTCCAGCTAAAATATCTAAAAATTCTGAAAATCATGAAGGATTTTCTAGACAAGTAAAAATTAGTATCTTGCTTTCAGACAAAATATGTTAAAATGAAGTGAGTTTTTGCTTGAAACAAGCAAAATAATCTGCCAATGGGGTGAGCAAAATAATCTAGTCTTCTGCTTGAAATAAGATTATTTTGCTTGTTTCAAGCAAAAACTCACTTCATTTTGACTTCTTTTTTCTGAAAACAAGACAAACATTTGTACTTGTCTAGAAAATCCTTCTTGATTTAAGAATGTTTAGATATCTTGGCTGGAAACAAGACTAAAAATCTAAGTAAGAAAAGCATTTTTTGCAGTGTAGAAACCTAAACATTGGAGCCTGATAAAAATGCATTAAAAAAAAAATAAAATAGAGGCTTTTGCATCTGAAATCATATATATATATATATATATAATATCTAAAATGTCAGGTAAAGCATTTTCCACATTGTGTGTTCTCAAAAAGTTTCAACATCATTTCATTTGCAAACTTTCCTTTAGATTCCTCTTTTCTCCCTCAAAATAGAATTACAGACACTATGCAAATTCAAACAGCATAACTTTATTTGGAAGCCTCATTAGGGATCCGGATGACTGTGACATGCGCCCCGTGATCTTTCTTTCTTTTTTCTTTCCTTCCTTCCTTCCTCTCATTTACGTTAGGGTCCATCTTTTTTTTCCAGGACTGAAAGGCGCTCATTAAATTGACATTTTACTTTAAATCACTATTCATTACCTATGCTCCCTCTTTTCATTTTCCACAAGAGTACAAGTCTAAAGTTTTACAAACAGCGGCCTCATGAGAGAACGAGAGAGCGAGGGAGAAAGAATTAAGACAGCTTGAGAAGCGGTGACAGGCGGAGATGAACTAGATGACCTAGATTAGGCATGATTAACATTCATTGTTGCTTAATTTGGAAAAAACAGGTAGCGCACGCACACATAGGCATCAGCGGAGCAATTAAGCTTAGCTGTCTAGGCTGCAGTGGTGATGTGACATGTCAATCATCCCATGCTTTGGCCCGTTTAAACACGTGCGAAGCAAGAGACCACGAGATGAAGGCTCCTCATGGTGAGCCAGAGATGCTTTGTCAGGTGTCTAAATCTACAGAGGAAAAGCTCTACCTCAATCCTCTGCTTATATGCAGATCAGTCGGGAAGGAAAATAATTAAATAACCTGATAAATACTATCAGACAGTTTGCCTGAAGGGATAAACATCCATTACGAGATTCAAAGCAGCCGCTAATCACAAACTACTGAGATTAAAAGGTGAAAGCTAAAGGATGCCAAGCGGAAAAAGTTTCTTGGCTGAGTAAAGCCATTTGCGGAGTTTAGCGAGGAATAAAAGGAGACGAGCGATTTACATATTCCTCCTCGCGGCCGCACAGAAGAAGCTGACACTTCAGAGAAAGACGCGATCAGGGAGAGCGTGATTGATTGTGTGATTTGATGAAAGGAGGAATCAAAAGGGTATGAGATCTGAGAGTTTACGTGAACGGACACCTCGGCGGCGAGGCTCTTAAGTGGCGTTAGTACCGAGATCACATGAAACTGGCAGCCGGTGAGGGGCCTGCTGCTGATGAAAGCTGTTTTCGGAGAACTCTCACCAGCAGACTTGCGTTCCCCGAGACCCATCCCAGCAGTCCTCAAGGGAAGCGGAGAAACACACGTCTGATTATTTATCACAGGAGCTCGAGTGTAAATAAAGAAACAATGCGGCAAATTATCTGGGCGTCACGCTTCGGTTCAAAGCGTGCAAGTGCGCGATGAAAATATGCTTCTTTCACTTTCTTTTTGCACATTTGTGACCAGAAAAACAGTTTTATAAGATTTATGCATCATCTGAAAGATGAATAAATAAGCATTAGGATAGGACAATATTTAGCCGAGATACAACTATTTGAAAAACTAGAATCTGAGGGTGCAAAAAAATCGCCTTTAACCCTTTAACTGTCACCGGGACGCCTGCGTTTACTTCACCATATTTCAAATAAATCCTAATCTAATCATGACAAACTATACATCGTTGGAAAGGTGTAAGACTTCTAAATACATGTTATAATTTTGTTTGTGTTACAAATTATGTAGGAAAAGTAATAGATTAATTTATGACAAGAGTGCACCTCAAAAAATTTACATTATAACAGGGGTTCAGACCTTTTTCACAAAAAGACTTTCTTTGTTGCCTTTTTTTCTATCACGCTTTAGAGAAATTATATATCACTTAAAGACTTAAAATTTCAAAATTCATCCTTTGGAAACCATTTTAAAATCAGACATTGCATTATCATGGAAATTGTACATGAAAATCATATTACAAAATGTTTTTGTTCATGAAAAATTACATTTGGATTTACATTTGCATTTTTATGTCTATGTTCACAATAGAGAGTGACAGTTAAAGGGTTAAAGTTGTCCAAATGAAGTTCTTAGCAATGCATATTAACAGTGTTTGGGGGTAATGCATTACAAGTAATGCAAGTTACTTAATAATATCACTTTTTTCAAGTAACTAGTGAAGTAACACATTACTTTTTAATTTCCAAGAAAATATCTGAGTTACTTTTTCAAAAAGGTACACCAGTTACTTTTTGTTTTCTTTATGTATTTAATCCCATTTTATTAACCAATGACTTTTGTTGATCCAATTCAACTGTACACTGCAAAAATACTTTTCTTACTTACATTTATTGTCTTGTTTTCAGTCAAAATATCAAAGTATTTTCTTCTTTTTAAGTAAAAAGTCCAAATTAAGTGAGTTTTTGCTTAGAACAAGCAAAATAATCTTATTTCAAACAGAAAACAAGATTATTTTGCTTGTTTCAAGCAAAAACACACTTAATTTTGACTTGTTTTTCAGAAAAAGACAATTCAGAAAAAGATAATTTTTACTTGTCTAGAAAATCCTTCTTGATTAAAGAATTGGAAAAAATATATGAAAAGCATTTTTTGCAGTGTACTAATAAGCAAAACTTACTTTAGATTAACTAACATTAGTGCTTTTTTTCTCATTGCTGAAGAGTGTTGAGAGACTTTCTTTTCCTACAGTTCTACTGTACAGACGTCAATTTAATTTTCCTTTAGCCTTAGACTTATTCACTTCATTTCATTTTGGTGTGAAAGGGCTTTTACATTTGCTAAGAATCAGACTTTTTTATATTAAAAACACACAAGCAAGCCCTGCCCAGATTTAAAAAGTAATGCAAAAGTAACGTAACGCATTACTTTCCATGAAAAGTAACTAAGTAACGTAATTAGTTACTTTTTTAGGGAGTAACGCAATATTGTAACACATTACTTTTAAAAGTAACTTTCCCCAACACTGCATATTACTAATCAAAAATTAAGTTTTGATATATTTACGGTAGAAAATGTACAAAATATTTTCATGGAACATGATCTCTACTTAATATCCTAATGATTTTTGGCATAAAAGAAATATCTATAATTTTGACCCATACAATGTATTTTTGGCTATTGCGACTTAAGATGAAGGTTTTGTGCTCCAGGGTCACATTTGAGACAAGTTGAGTAAAACACTTTGTTTTCATTTTTTCATTTCAAGTCCTTACCCGTCGAACACAGTCTTGTTTTGATAGGCGTTGCTGAATCAACTGGCTCCAGAGGTCTTTGGGGATCTTCTATCAGACCAACATTAAAAAAAAAAAAGCAAGAGTAAATATTTTATTCAAATTCAATAATCAAGAAAAATGTGTCAATTGATTTAAATCTGATCTTATGGATCATTTTCATAATAACATATTTGAAAACAAAAATTGTTGAACAGAAATGTGAAAATGCAGTATTCAAACTTAACTTTTATAATTCATGAACTTTCATGATTGTCTGATTTTAAAATGGTTTTCAAAGGATGAATTTTGAGATTTTACGTTTTCAAGCGATATATACTTCTTATTTCTAAAGCGTGATAGAGATAAAGGCAACAAAGCAAGTCTTTCTGTGACAAAGGTCAGAACTTCTGTTATAAAGTTATAAATTAATGTATTACTTTTCCTACATAATTTGTACCACAAAAATTTTTAAAATATCTATTTAGGAGTCTTAGACCTTTCCAACTATAGTTTGTCATGATTAGATTAAGATTTATTTGTAAAATGGTGGAGTACTCTTAGGCGTTAAAATAAAAATTTTAAAATGCAATTTATTTCTGTGACCAAAGCTAAATTTTCAGCATCATTACTCCAGTCACTAGTGTCACATGATCCTTCAGAAATCATTCTAATGTGCTGATTTGCTGCTCAACAAACATTTATTATTATTATCATCATCATCATCATCAATATTTAAAACAGTGGAGTACATTTTTTTTCAGGATTCTTTGATGAAAATGAAATGTACATGGATCAGAATTTATTTGTATAAATAATAAAAAGCTTTTGTAACATTATTCATTATTATTATTGTTTTTGTTTAGTTTTTTGGAAAGAATTAATAGAACTTAATACTTTTATTTAGCAAGGCTGCTTTAAATTGATCAAAAGTGAAGATAAAGACATTCATCATGTTACAAAATATTTCTATTTCAGATAAATCCTGAACGTTCTACTCATCAAAGAAACCTGGAAAATAGATTTCAGCTGTTTTCAACATAATAATATAATAATAAATGTTTCTGAGAGGCAAATCAGAATATTGGAATAATTTCTGAAGGACCATGTGACTGGAGTAATGATGCTAAAAATTTAACTTTGAAATCATTTTGAATTACATTTTAAAATATATTCAAATAGAAATCCGTTATTTTAAATAGTAAAAATATTTAAATATTTTACAGTTTTTGCTGTACTTTGGATCAAAGACACTGTAAAAAAAACACAATTTGTTGAGTAAACTTAAAATAATGTGTTACCCTGCTGCCTTAAAAAATGAAGTTCAGTCAACTCAAATAAGTTTATTCAAGGTGAAATGTTAAGTTATACTAAGTGACAACTTAGATATTAAAGTTGACTAAACTAAAAAAATATTTGTTAAACTTTTTCAATTTTAAGTTGATTCAACTCAAATACTAAGTTGTTACTTTGTTGAAATGTAAAACTTCAAGTTTACTAAACATTTTTGAGTTGACTGAACTTAAATTATTTTAAAGCAGCCAGGTAACAAATTATTTTAAGTTTTTTAAGACTCAACAAATTGTTTTTTTATAGTGTAAAAGCTTAGCGACTTCTTCAAATACCATGTGATACCATGATAATGTAGCTGAGATATATGTGTTCAATGGCAAACGGCTGTCCACAAAAACAATCCAACTGTTATTAAACAAATACCTTCAAATGTGCTGTTGAATCTCTAATTATTTATGACATCCTCAGCTGCTTTCATCTCACTCTCCTTTGTGAATTTTGCGAAAATGATAATAATTGCAATCTTTTGGATCGTTCTATTTTAAACTCAAGGCCACGGCGAGTTTAAGCGAGAGGATAATTAGAATAATTAAACCATTGGGAGGCACTTTTCCTAAGCACATCTCTCTCTTTTCTTCTAATTCCATTCAACTCTCCTGATTTATCGACTAACTAGCCTGCATTGCATTTGCATGATCAGACTTCAGACAAAATCAGTTCTATGTCTTTACAATACCACAGAGACGGCAATTACCGGCATCCAGAGAGCGAAGCAAATGCTGACAACATTACCTTTCCTACTTATACATCTAAAATGAATATCATGATCAAGGCATTCCAGACTACTTTTCCTTGAAGATACTTTGCAATTAAGTAGTAACGTGTTGTACACAAGCTTACAAGCAGACTTCCTCTTTTAGGCCTCCTGGAAAGGCTAAATTAATCATAATCTACTGTAAATGTTACAGGAGCATATGTGTTTTCAAGAGAAAGGACAATGAATGAAAGAGACCTCACCTGTTTTTTCTTTTGGTGCTGTTGTGCAGCTCTGCTCAGGTCACTGTCTTCCTTCAGGATATCCAGAAAAGTTATGTGAATAGCCTGCGTGTGCTCACACAACTTTTTAGCCTGCAACAAGACACAAAAGGACAATATAAAGCAATATTGAAGGAGTATTGAGGCCTGACGCTACTATGATGAATACATGATTGAATGTAGTCAGTGTAATGCAGTCAATAATATTACTTTTTTCAAGTAACTAGTAAAGTAATTTTACTTTTTTATTTCCAAGAAAATATCTGAGTTACTTTTTCAAAAAAGTAACACCAGTTACATTTGTTTTCTTTATGTATTTAATTCCATTTTATTAAACAATGTCTTTGCTGCTGACCTTTGATCCAATTCAACCGTACACTGCAAAAATACTGTTCTTACTTAGATTTTTTTTGTCTTGTTTCCAGACAAAATATCAAAAAAATCTTAAATCAAGAAAGATTTTCTAGACAAGTAAATAATTATTTTCTTGTTTTCAGAAAAAAAAAGAAGTCAAAATTAAGTGTGTTTTTGCTTGAAACAAGCAAATTAATCTGCTAATGGGGTGAGCAAAAAAAAATTCTTATTTCAAACAGAAAACAAGATTATTTTGCTTGTTTCAAGCAAAAACAACCTTAATTTTGACTTGTTTTCAGAAAAAACAAGACAATAATTTTGACTTGTCTAGAAAATCCTTCTTGATTTAAGAATGTTTAGATATTTTGGCTGGAAACAAGACAAAAAATATATGAAGACAAAAAAGCATTTTTTGCAGTGTACTAATAAGCACACTGCAAAAAATGCTTTTCTAGCTAAGATAGTTTGTCTTGTTTCTAGACAAAATATCTAAAAATTCTTAAATCAAGAAGGATTTTCTAGACAAGTCAAAATTAAAATTAAGTGAGTTTTTGCTTAAAACAAGCAAAATAATCTTATAAATAATCTTATTTCAAGATGAAAACAAGATTATTTTGCTTACCCCATTGGCAGAATATTTTGCTTGTTTTAAGCAAAAACTCACTTAATTATGACTTTTTTTTTTTCTAAAAACAAGACAATAATTTTTGTTTGTCTAGAAAAGATTTTTTAGATATTTTGGCTGGAAACAAGACAAAAAATCTAAGTAAGAAAAGCATTTTTTGCAGTGCAAAACTTACTTTATATGAACTAACATTTGTGCTTTTTCTCATTGCTGAAGAGTGTTGAACTTTCTTTTCCTACAGTTCTACTGTACAGACGTCAATTTAATTTTCCTTTAGCCTTAGGCTTATTCACTTCATTTCATTTTGGTGTGAAAGGGCTTTTACATTTGCTAAGAATCAAACGTTTTTATATTAAAAACAAACAAGCAAGCCCTGCCCAGGTTTAAAAAAGTAATGCAAAAGTAACGTAACGCATTACTTTCCATAAAAAGTAACTAAGTAACGTAATTAGTTGCTTTTTTTAGAGTAACGCAATATTGTAACGCATTACTACTAAAAGTAACTTTCCCCAACACTGAATGTAGTTAACTGACATGATAGATGCATTTATAAATATATTTCAAGACTTAAAGTTTGCACAAAATTAAAGACAAAGAAACTAATATTTGCAATTATTTAACAATGCTGGATGACACTTTAAAAGTCATAAACAAGAAAAATATACATGCATTAACATTTAAAATGATGCACTTACTATGGTTCTTTTCCCGGACGCTGGAGGACCCAACAATATGATCCTTGGCACTGGAACAAATATATTTGTTACTGATGCAAGGCAACATTATAGTTAATTAAATCTAGTATGTATTTCTAGTTGACATCAAGGTAACACTTTAGAATAATGGTCGATTAGTTAACATGAACTAAGGATGAACAATACTTCTACAGCATTTATTAATGTTCGTTCATGTTAATTTGAACATTTACTAATGCATCATTAAAATCAGAAGTTCTGCTTGATTTAATGCAATGTGAACTAACAATGAACAGCTGTATTTTCATTAACTAACATTAACGAAGATTAATAAATAGGTAATTCATGTTTTGTTCATTATTCATTCATGTTAGTTAATACATTAACTAATGTTAACTAATGCACCATTGTTCTAAAGTGTTACTGAAATCAAACAGGTTGCAGTTAGTATCATTAATGATGTTAAACTGCCTTTTATTTTGAAAAATGTTAAATAATTTGAATATTTACAGCTGCTTTAATTTTAAGGTACGATTCTTATTTGTGACCCTGGTCTACAAAACCAGTCATAAGGGCCAATTTTTTGAAAATGACATGTATACATAATCTGAAAGCTGAATAAATCAGCTTTCCATTGATGTATGTTTGTTAGGATAGGGCAATATTTGGCTGAGACACATCTATTTGAAAATCTGCAATCTGAGGGTGCAAAAAAATAAAAACACTGAGAAAATCACCTTTAAAGTTGTCCAAATGAAGTTCTTAGCAATGCATATTACTAATCAAAAATTAAGTTTTGATACATTTACAGTAGGAAACTTACTAAAAATCTTTATGGAACATGGTCTTTAATTAATATCCTAATGATTTTTGGCATAAAAGAAAAATCTATAATTTTGAGCCTTACAATGTATTTTTGGCTATTGCTGCAAATATACCCCAGCGACTTATGGGTCACATTTGATATTATGTACGACTACGCCATCTTGTGGTAAGAAATGCATTATTATAAGAATGCATTAACTGATATTAAAAAGAAATGCACAAAATAAGGAATTATCAATTGTGTAAAAACAGAAAATAAAGAAAACAATGAAATCTTACCATCAACACTGTCCCTTTTCAGGAAGTTAATCAGGTACTGAATGGGGTCCTCTGGTTTATCCACCATCAAATGTCTCACTAGAGTCTGCAAATGTATCAATTATTTGATTAAAATTGTCTTAGAAATCATCATAAACTTAAACGATGTCTAGTTAAATGTCTATACCTGGAGCAGGTGAAATATGTCATGTTTCTCGGCATAAATGCCCATCTCAGGCGGGATTCTGAGGGGACGCACAATCGCATCCATCATTGCAGCAAACAGAGACAGAGCTCAGCAAACACTTGGAAATCTGTAAATAACTGTGTAAATGTAAAAAGAAAAAATCAATTAAATGCATAAAATAGTCTTTTATGATACTAAATGTGTACAAAGACACTTGAACTTAAACTGAAGGAGGAGGTTTCTGAGGCAAAGATGAAACGTGTTTTTAATCAGCATAAAATACTATTAAGGTTAAGCCGTTTTCGGATTGACCTTTCAAACTGAAATGAAAGAAATTAAGGAAATTACATTGTTTTTTAGATGCAGCGTTGACTTGGCAACTGGCAGCGTTCTACTTTTTGCTGTAAAGAAGGGAAATTTGAGGAATGTTTTGAGGAACTTGATTTAAAATGAGTCTTTTTTTCATTATGCAATTATGTACATATTAATACAAATATGTGACCCTGGACCACAAAACCAGTCATAAGGGTACATTTTTCAAAATTGAGATTTATACATCATCTAAATGCTGAATAAATAAGCTTTGATTGATGTATAATTTGTTAGGATAGGACAATATTTGGCCGAGATGCAACTATATTCAAATCTGTAATCTGAGGGTGCAAAAAAAGAAAAACATTGAGAAAATCACCTTTAAAGTTGTCCAAATATAGTTTTTAGCAATGCATATTACTTTTTAAAAATCATGTTTTGATATATTTACAGTTTGAAACAAAAACAAACAAAAAAGTGCATATTCATGGGTAAAAAAAAAAAAGATTAATGCCAGGGATAAAAGATTTACCAAATTAAAGTGACACAGTGCTTCATAAGTCTTCTTAGCTTTTCTGTTTCTAATATTTTGCAAAGTAGTACTGCATTGTTTAATCTCTTTAATAAAATGTTCTCAATTTGGCTTATCTTTAGCCCATGTCTTTACATGAATGCAGTGTTTTCAAGTAAAACAATTAGTTGCGTAAGAAAAGAAATTGTACTTTTAGAATCAATGGTATCTTGTTAAAAAAATATATAACATCATACATTTCTATTTGTATGTACCAAACATCCTAGAAATTAAGTTAGAGACATCTACCCAGAATAATCTTGAGTATACACATTTGTTTCAAGCAAAAACTCTTAATTTAAACTTTTTTTCTGAAAACAATCATTTTTATTTCTTGATTTTTTTTTACTTCCTACCTTCTTGATTTAAGAATGTTTAGATATTTTGGCTAGAAACAAAAAAGAATTTGTTGCAGTGTTGTAAGTCGCTTTGGATAAAAGCTTCTGCTAGATAACTAAATGTAAATATTCCATTGTCATATGACTGATTAAAGATAGATTTTTTTCTATACAAGATGTCTCTATTATTCCACGGAAAATACCGATGTGGTGTGAAATTGTGAAAAATGAGAGTCAAATGAAGAAATATAAACGTTACCTTGGCTTGAAATGTTGCTACTTTGTTGTGCGCATGCGTCTGTTACTTTGTTGCCATTGGTAACTTGGTGAGCAAATCACCATCAGCTCCAGCAGAGGGAGCTCGAGTGTTGTTGTTGTTGTTGTTGCTAAGCAACGCAAATTCAATGAAACAGAAACAGTAGACTGCAGGAATTCGATATGCTGCTGTAATAAGGTAAGTTAAGCTCTAATACATGCGCCAATTGTTTTCATGAATACTAACGTTATTTCTTTTTACCTTATGTTTACCTTAAAGTCGAAATGTACTATTTTTTTTTCCTTTAACTTTACATCATATCACTAAACAGTGTTGGGGGTAACGCATTACAAGTAACGCAAGTTACGTAATAATATTCCTTTCTAGTAAAGTAACGCATTACTTTTTCATTTCCAAGAAAATATCTGAGTTACTTTTTGTTTCCTTTATGTATTTAATGCCATGTTATTAACCAATGACTTTGCTGCTAAAATACTTTTCTTACTTAGATTTTTTTTGCCTTGTTTCCAGCCTATATATATATATATATATATATATATATAATCTTAAATCAAGAAGGATTTTCTGGACAATAATTATTTTCTTGTTTTCAGAAAAAAAGTAAAAATTAAGTGCCAATGGGGTAAGCAAAAAACAAAAAAACAAAAAAAAAAAGCTTAATTTTGACTTGTCTAGAAGATCCTTCTTGATTTAAGTTTTTTTTTAATATTTTGGCTGGAAACAAGACACAAAAATTAAGTAAGAAAAGCATTTTTTTGCAGTGCACTAATAAGCAAAACTTTACATTTGTGCTTTTTTTTTTCTCATTGCTGAAGAGTGTTGAACTTTCTTTTCCAACGTGAATTTAATTTTCCTTCAGCCTTAGCCTTATTCACTTCATTTCATTTTGGTGTGAAAAGGCTTTTACATTTGATAAAATTCAAACTTTTTTATATTAAAAACAAGCAAGCCCTGCCCAGATTTAAAAAGTAACGCAAACGTAACGCATTACTTTCCATAAAAAGTAACGTAATTAGTAACTTTTTAAGGGAGTAACCAATATTGTAACGCATTACTTTTTAAAGTAACTTTCCCCAACACTGGTCACTAAACAGTAACGTTACAGATGTTATGCTGCACATTAACATTGCTGTATTCATTTTCAACAGGTTTAATACTAAAACGGAGATGACTGACGTCAGAGAGCAGCTACTTTCCATTGAGCAGAAGTATAAACGTTTCAAACAGCAGCAGTTTATATTTATAAGGGCTCTTGAGCGCTCGAGGGAGCAGGCCAGGGACAAAACTGAGCCCGTCTCCACTGTGACACAGGTGATTTATTCAGAGTTTCTAAAGTAATTACACTTTAAAGTGTTATGGTCAGATATTCTTATAATTACACTGCAGTTCAAAAAAATTTCAGACGGTATATGGCAAGCCATTTTAGCCTAAAGGTGCTGTATGTAAGTTTTTGACTTTTCTTAAGCCAAAAAATAACTTGTAGATATTTAGGAAACATGTTATGTTTAATTCTCCTCTGAAATGAGCATTTCAGGCAGAATCCAGGATGGAATTGCTGTACCCATTTCAACCACTAGCTGGCAATATTGCACAATGATCTATGAGCAAAGGAACATTAAAACGCAATAAATCAACCCATTAAATTATAATGCAAGCTAGTCAATCTGTCAAACCCGCGTGAATGTTGAGTCTGTGTAGGAGAAAGTGGCAGAAATGGTTCTGTCCAATGTTTTGATTTTGGACTGCAGTACCCATTTCAACCACTAGCTGTCGATCTTACATACTTCACCTTTAAACATTCCCAGTTACTCATCGCAGGCTAATTGTATTGGTGCTAGTAACAATTCAACAAGAGAGCTTTACAAATAAATTCTTACTAGTGCAAATTACAATTAGAGAGCGCTCTTATTTCATTCTTACTTGCAATAATTATGATTAGAGAGCTCTTTAATTCAATTATTACTAGCAAGAATTCCAGTTACAGAGCTCTCTAATTCCCTTAAAGGATTAGTTCACTTTCAGAACAAACATTTACAGATAACGTACTCACCCCCTTGTCATCCAAGATGTTCACATCTTTCTTTCTTCAGTTGTAAAGAAATTATGTTTTCTGAGGATTTTTCTCCATACAATGGACTTCTATGGTGCCCCCAAGTTTGAACTTCCAAAATGCAGTTTAAATGCAGCTTCAAAGAGCTCTAAATGATCCCAGCTGATGAAAAAGTGTCTTATCTAGAGAAACAATTGGTTATTTTCTAAACAAATTGACAATTTATATACTTTTTAACCTCAAATGCTCATCTTGTCTCATCGTCTGTGTGATCCGGGTCAATAGGGTATGTAGAAAAACTCCCATCTCATTTTTGTTTTCAACTTCAAAATCGTCCTACAACACAGTTTTACCTTTTTTATTTATTTATTTTTTTTGTAAAGGGCATTTGATCTTCTTTGTATTTTGTGTTCACTTTGTAAACACGGGGTTGGTACTTCTGCAGCGTTGTAGGACGATTTTGAAGTTAAAGACAAAAACGAGATGTGTTTTTGGACATACCCTAACTGTTTTAACCCAGATCACACAGACATTGCACATTGCAGAGCTAGACAAGATGAGCATTTGAGGTTAAAAAGTATATAAATTGTCAATTTGTTTAGAAAATAACCAATTGTTTTGCTAGGTAAGACCCGTCTTCATCGGCTAAGATCATTTAGAGCCCTTTGAAGCTGCATTTAAACTCCATTTTGAAAGTTCAAACTTGGGTCATCATAAAAGTAATTTTTATTTTTATTTTTTTGTAGTCATATTTGTTGAGTATTATTGTGTCTAGTTTGTGCATTTTAATTCACAGAAATCCTACAAAGTATGCAGTCTCTCAAAAACATTGCCCTTTTTTGTCACATCCATAACACATCATTTCCTTTTTTAACATAGAAAACTCGTGCAAAGACTGATATTTTTCTGATGTTTAGACTCCATCAGCAAGGGTTTATTAAAATATATACAGATGGTTTGGTATATTGGTAACACATACATTCTCTAAGCATTTAGATGTCACATCCATACCGCTGGATTTGCTGAATTACAGAGCTCTCAAAAAGCAAATCTTACTAGTAAACATTTAATTAGAGAGTTGTCTAATTGGAACGTTTACTACTAAAAATTTATGAGAGCTCTCTAATCAAATGAAAGAGCTCAAATTAAATTGTTACTAGTAAGAATTGCTTTAAAAAGCTCACTAATTATAATTCTAACTACTAAGAATTGAATTGATCTCTAATTCTTACTAGCAAAAATGTAGTAACTAGTAAACTAGTTAGAGAGCTCTGTGATTCAATTGTTACTAGTAGTAAGTGAATTAAAGAGCTCTAATTATAATTGTTACTAGTAAGAACTAAATCAGATCATACTGGTGCAAAATGCAATTGCAGAGCTCTCTAATTGAATTGTAACTAGTAAAAAATTGAATTCAAGAGCTTTCCAAATGGCATTGTTACTAGTAAAAAATTTGTAGAGCTCTCTAACTGAAGTTTTACTAGTAAAAATGCAATTACGAAGAGTAATGCTGGAACAATTTTAAGCTAAAATGGCTTGCCATAGTAAGATATTTTGGAAAAAATCTCTTATGCTCAACAAGGCTGCTTTTATTTGATAAAAAATATTATTACAATTTAAAATAAATATTTTCAGTACATTTCTGGCTGTATATTTTAATATACAAAAAAACATTTAATGTACATATTAATGTAGAAGCAGCAATGTAATGTAGCTAGATGCAAGTATTATTAAAATATCAGTTCCACATAATATTGCTTATTATTTGCACTAAATGCAACACTATGATTGTGAGTTAAATGACCATTTTAGTAAATAACAATATTCCTCTAAAGGTCCAAAGGTACATGAATCACCACTGCAGCAATTCCACAGACAGACGCATCTTCTCGCTCTTCCTGGAAATTATTTCTGATCTTGACGATGTTTTAAAACATCTGGAGTCTCTGCTGTCCAGCCGAAACACTTCCAGTGAGGGACTGAATGCTTGCAAAGAGCTCCTCAGCCCCAACAGCAACATCAGTCAGCTAAGGGCACA
Organism: Cirrhinus molitorella; assembly: GCA_033026305.1. NCBI lineage: Eukaryota > Metazoa > Chordata > Actinopteri > Cypriniformes > Cyprinidae > Cirrhinus > Cirrhinus molitorella. The sequence continues at coordinate 48,951,565 of CM065119.1, forward strand.
GTTAAGTGATAGGAAAATTAAATTTAAATAATTATTTAACCCCTTAATTGCCACCGTCCCACCAGTGGGACACCTAAAATACAAATAAAATAAACAATTTAATCATGACAAACTATGTATTGTTGGAAAGGACTTCTAAATAGATATTTTATCATTTTTTGTGGTACAAATTATGTAGGAAAAGTAATAGATGAATTTATGACGAGTGCACCTCAAAAACCTACTGCATAACATGAGTTTTGACCTTTGTCACAAAAATACCTTTGTCTTCTATCATGCTTTAGAAACTTCACTTAAACTTAAAATCTCAAAATTCATCCTTTGAAAACCATTTTAAAATCAGACATTGCACTATGATGGAAAACGTGCATCAAAATTATATCACAAAATGTTTTTGTTCAGGAAAAAGTTTAAATACTGCATTTTCTCATCTGTGTTCAAAAACGGGAGTGACAATTAAAGGGTTAAATGTGCATTCAGCATTAGGATGCTTCAGTCTATTTTGCTCACTGATTGAATAGCTTACTATTTTTCCCATTTCACAGCTACCCACACGACGAGATCAACCGGCTAAGCTGCGATGAAGCAAGAAATTTCTATGGTGGGATTATGAGTGTGATTCCAATGGCTCTAGATCTCCTCACCAAATACAGCAGAGGAGGTGCTGCTCAACGCGTCACTCCAACAGCTACAGAAACATCACAAAACCTAGAGACGGTTGCAGACCTTTATAAAGACACCAGGAGATATAAAAAAGGCACAGGTGGCTGGCATGCAGGAAAACCAGCTTGGAAGCCACCAGGAAACACAAGAAGATAAAAACACTTATGCATGAATTGCATTGAGATGTCACAAAGCATTATTTAAAAATTGACTATGACCAAAAAGTGCAAAACATATATATTTTTATTTTTGTGTTGATCATAGCAAGTAGGAGAACACATCTGTTTTCTCAAATTCAAAATAGAGTCTCTGGTTACCTGTTACACCCGTCACGGTCTGATTGTACCATAGTTCAGATAACTCAACAACGACTTCAGGTGGCAGACTATGGCAAGCCGATTTGACGTTTATTCCTTCGCAGGATGTGAATTCTTGATATCAACAATTCAATTTTCACTAGTTAAAATTATAATTCTTGATAAATTGGATTTTTACTAGTAACAATGGCAATTTGTGATATCAGGAATTATTTCCACTAGTAAAAAGTTAATTATTGATATCAAGGATTGAATTTCAACTAGTAAAAACTAACTGTTGATATCAAGAATTGTATTTTCACTAATTAAATGTCACCATAGACTCCCATTCAAATTGAATTGTTGATATCAAGAATTGATTTCTTACTAGTTCACATATCAGCTAGTATAAATATAATTTTTGTTATCAATAATTACATTGTTACTAGTAAAAATGTAATTCCTGATATCAAGATTTTTGTCACTAGTTGAAATGTCAACTGTTGATCTCTGTAAATGTATTTCAACATGTTACATTTGTTATTTCTGATATCTGAAAATATATTTCTGTTATCAATAATTAGTAGAGTAATTTCAGATATCTAAAATACATTCTTACTAGTAACAATCAATTCATGATATCAGAAATGAACATCATCACTAGTAGCAATTGAATTGTTGATATCAAGAATGGACATTTGCACTAGTAACAATGTCATTATTGATATCAAAAATAAAGGTTTTACTAGTGAGAATATTTCTGACATGTGAAATTGACATTTGAACTAGTAAGAAATCAATTCTTGATATCAACAATTAAATTTGAATGGGAGTCTATGGTGACATTTAACTAGTAAAAATAATTCAATTCTTGATATTAACAATTAAATTTGAATGGGAGTCTATGGTGACATTTAACTAGTAAAAATAAATCAATTCTTGATATCAACAATTAAATTTGAATGGGAGTCATGATGACATTTAACTAGTAAAAATACAATTCTTAATATCAATAATTCAATTTCTGCCAGTGATGATGTCATATATCAATAATTAACCTTTTTACTAGTGGAAATGTAATTCCTGATATCAAAAATTACCATTGTTACTAAAAATCCAATTTCTGCTATCAAGAATGCATTTTAACTAGTGAAAATTGAATTGTTGATATCAAGAATTGACATCCTGCGAATGAATAAACGTCAAAACGGCTTGCCATAAAAGACAGGCTTCCTGTTTTTTTTCAGTAAGGCATTTCGTGAAACAACAAAATGTTTGACAGGGCTTTTGGTATAAAAACAAAGCAAAGTCTGAGCGACAGGGAAACAAAGCACAAGCGATCACACTCGTGGAGAACTGTGATAAGAACAGTCAGAACAGAAAGAAAAAACGCAGTGATTTCAATTCTCATTGTAAACTCTGAGCCATTTTCCCAGCTGGCAGGCCGAAGCCAGCGTATTATTTTCTTTGCGATAGCACTTCACATATTCCAACGACATCCGAAAACAAACCCCGGGGCGAGTTTTTTAGAAAGAGACACAAAGTAAAGTATATTGCTCGAGCAATCTGAATTAAAACGAGAAGTGCTTTTGCTTCAGCCAGCTGCAGCCCATTATATGAAGCCTTTTCTTCGCAGATGGGGTCTGACCTGTGTAAGACAGAAATGAAAGAACATAACAGAGGGAACGTAAGCCTTCTGGCTTAGAGCGAGCAGCTTCCTTTCAGAGTTTAGTGTGTCCAAGTATTGCAGCGGCCGCTATTAACACGAGAGCATTCACCTTACCACAAAGATATTCTCCTTCCAATGGACAAATGCACCTAAAGCAGCCTGGCCTGTGTTCTGTAAGGCTCTTGCGGTCCTGCAAAGCAGCAATCTAAATCGGTTTATTTTCCCATCATCATCATCATCATCACTCATACCTTCGAGCCGGCATGAAGTGTTAGCTAAGAAGTATTGCACTGGTGACTGGGTGCTACAATCCCAGTGGAGAACTTAATGCATAAAAATAAAATCTATTACTAGAAACAAAACACTTTGCTTATTCGCTTATTCTCTAGGCGAAGCGCACAAACCACTGCGACTGCCTCAGCAACGAAATGCGATTTCTTATTCTACTTCACCTATTTCACATAGCTTCTTTTTTTAGTTTTTCACATTTTTTATCAGACTGACTGGTCGGTTGGCATGATCTATTTACAGCGGTCACACTCATTTCAGCGGAAATTAACAAAGCTCGTCTCGAGGGGACAAATTACGCAGGATCGGAAAGCGAACGGTACTATTACAAGAGCAAATGTAGTGAGTTGAAGTCAAAGGTTTACATACACCTCTGTTAATTATTTTACAAAATAAGAGGGAGCATACAAAATGCATGTCATTTTTTATTTACTACTGACCTGAGTACGATATTTCACATAAAAGATGTTTACATATAGTCCACAAGAGAAAACAATAGTTGAATTTATAAAAATGACCCTGTTCAAAAGTTCACATACACTTGATTCCCAAATGATCCACAGCTGTTTTCGTTTCGCTTAGTGATAGTTGTTCATTGTTTGTTCTGAACAGTTAAACTGCCTGCTGTTCTTCAGAAAAAATCCTTCAAGTCTTATAAATTCTGTGGTTTTCCAGCATTTTTGTGTATTTGAACCCTTTCCAACAATGACCGTATGATTTTGAGATCCATCTTTTCACACTGAGGACACCTGAGGGACTCATATGCAACTATTACAGAAGGTTCAAACACTCACTGATGCTCCAGAAGGAAAAAGCATGCATTAAGAGCCTTTTGAAAATAATGGAAGTGTGTACATTTTTCTTATTTTGCCTAAATATTGTATTTTGTTCATTTAGCACTGCCCTTCAGAAGCTGCAGAAGATACTTGCATGTTTTCCAGAAGACAAAATAAGTTACATTTACACTGATCTTCAAATTTCAAAAGTTTTCACTCTTAATGCTTAATGCATGTTTTTTCCTTCTGGAGCATCAGTGAGTGTTTGAACCTTCTGTAATAGTTGCATATGAGTCTCTCAGTTGTCCTCAGTGTGAAAAGATGGATCTCAAAATCATAGTGTCATTGGAAAGGGTTCAAATACACAAAAATGCTGGAAAACCAAAGAATTTATAGGACCTGAAGGATTTTTCTGAAGAACAGCAGGCAGTTTAACTGTTCAGGACAAACAAGGGACTCATGAACAACTATCACTAAACAAAAAACACAGCTATGGATCATTCAGGTAACAACACAGTATTAAGAATCAAATGTATGTAAACTTATAAACAGGGTCATTTTTATAAATTATTTTATTAGAACAACTATTGTTTTTTCTTGTGGACTATATGTAAACATCTTTTTTGTGTGATATATCTTCCTCAGGTCATAGTAAATAAAAAATAACATGCAATAACATCCCTCTTATAATTAACATTTTGCATATTCTGCAAGGTGTGTGTAAACTTTTGAGTTTAACTAAATACGTTTGCTGAAAAGTCCAGCGAGGCCCGAATAACTTCCAACCACCACTAAAGTCTCCCACTAAATGCAGACTATAAAAAACAAAACAAAAACATACTGAATTCATATTAGACGTGAACTTTTTTTGAAGACGAGATATCCTCCTGCCACCTCCTTTTTCTTTTTTTTGGCGTTTTGTAGTAGAGCTTTTAAAACGAACTAAAACTTTGCAAACCACTCTAACAAAAAAGAGCAGTGCATTCTAATACTGGGTCCAAAAAACGATCTCTTCTGTGTCAGCAGTGTACAATCAATGCTCGTGGTGGGTCTCGTTGTAGTCCATGATCCTCAGATCCTGCTGTCTCCTCCGCCGAATGTTATACGCCCGCGGTCTGTCCATGGGCTGCAGGTCAGTCTGCTCAGGGGCCTCTTCAAGCTCCACGCTTTCTGTGGGATCTGCGATTGGCTCAGCCTTAAGATCCTTCGAGAGGCAGACGAAGGCGGATGGCTCTCCCTCGTAGTGGCTCTCGCTCTTATTTCTGAACATCTCTCTGGCTCTCTTGCCCAAAAAGCTTCTGGTACTGGGGTAAGAGCCAACGGCCAGCGGGGAGTCGCAGGGGAGGGCAGGAAATGAACGGGTGAGAGCGGAAAGATCTTCTTCCTGACTGCCGTTAATGAGAGCGGAGGGTGACGTTTCCCCATTGACACACACGTGAGCGCCTTCCTCTTTTTTCATTGGGTCGGCCGATAAAGACGGAGCAGATGGGCCTGAGCCGTTGCCATTTGGCCTGAAACACAAATGGAAATAGAATCTGTTATACTTTCAACAACCCATCATCTTCCGATCTTATATTTTGCACTGAATGTACGGTGGCCGAGAAATAGGGCTGCAACAAATGATAATCGTTAGATTAATCGACTAAACATTGATTATTTTACGGGCTAATCAGTATACTTTGATTTTCAGTTTTTGCCATTAGTAAAATTGATGATATACATATTCTAACATAAATTAAGGTCACTTTAGCTTTAGAAAAGCATATTATGTAATTACAATTATTATACAATGAATTGGTAATACTTTACAATAAGGTTCATTACTTAACTTTAGTCAGCTGTGACAAATGATTATTTTGATAATCAATTAATCTAACGATTATTAGAACAATTAATCGTCAATTATTTTACTGGCTAATCAGTATACTTTGATTTTCATCAAAAATCTTTGTTTTTGCCATTAGTAAAATCGCATAAGGCTGCAATTTTATCTATTCATTTATTTATATGTTTATTAAGAATACATTCTTGTGCACGTTTTTAAGATGTTAACCAATCAGAGCTCACTCCGTGCACAACAAAGCTTTTTTTTCTTGCAAAAAACCTTTAAGAGAGCAATCTGTTTTTTGGTTTTCATTTATTGTTATGACTGGAGTTGAGGTTAGTTAGTCTGTTTTTAAGACAATTTATTACAATTTTGTTTATCAAGCAGTTAGTACTACTGTACAGTATGCTATTTCATTGTGAAGTGTGTGCACTGAAAAAAGTTTTGAGGTTTATTACGACTGGAATTTAGTTTGGTTAATCTTAATTTATTTTACGTTGTCTGTTTTAAAGACAATTTTACTACAGTTTTGTTTATTAAACTATTAATACTATGTTATTTCATTGTGAAATGTTTTATTATGCACTTCTTGTGCACTGAATACATTTAGAATGTATGCAGCATGTTTGAAAAAGCAAAAACAATTGCCAAAATCGCAATTGCAATATTCATTCAAAAAAAATAAAAATAATCGCAATATGATTATTTTGTCCATATTGCACAGCCCTAACTGTAACATAAATTAAGGTCACTTTAGCTTTAGAAAAGCATATTATGTAATTACAATTATTATACAATGAATTGGTAATACTTTACAATAAGGTTCATTACTTAACGTTAGTCAGTATGAACAATTTCGCAGCATTTATTAGTAAATTCAACATGCATTTATAAAAAAGTTTTTTTTTTAACATTTGTGACCCTGGACTACAAAACCAGTCATAAGTGTCAGTTTTTCAAAATTGAGATTTATATATCATCGGAAGTTGAATAAATAAGCTTTCCGTTGATGTTTGGTTTGTTAGGATCGGACAATATTTGGCTGAGATACAACTATTTGAAATCTGCAATCTGAGGTTGCAAAAAAATACAAATATTGAGAAAATCGCCTTTAAAGTTGTCCAAACTAAGTTCTTAGCAATGCATATTACTTATCAAAAATTAAGTTTCGATACATTTGTGGTTCGAAATGTACAAAAAAATCGTAATGGAACATGATCTTTACATAATATCCTAATGATTTTTGGCATAAATTTTTTTTTTTATAATTTTGACCCATACATTGTATTTTTGGCTTTTGCTACAAATTTAAAAAGAAGGTAATATTAAGTTACTCACGTTGTCTGACTCTAACACTATTGCCCGATTTTGCTCCATTTCTTTGTGAAAAATTGTTTGAAACAAAGTCACAACTGAGCCGCTGCACATCTCCATTCAAACACAGCAGTTTTTTATGAATGAACATGCGTTTTTACACTAATCTAGTCAATTTCCCATTCATAAAGACACTCACTCGCTTTATTCCTCAATGAATCAGCCGTTCGAATGAATCAAATGAATATGATTCAGTAATTAAATAAGTGACTTGATGCCACCTACTTTTTTTTTTTCATTTTTAAAGTATATTTTCAGTGATTTAAATCATTTAATATTTCTATATTCAAAATTCTATATTTAAATATACACATTTATGAATTTGATTGCATGCATGCCACCTCTGAGCCTCATTAAACATGAAAATACACCTACAAGCCACTTTGGGGTTGTTCTGTGCCACTTCTGTAGTACAAATTAATTTGGTTTATGCGGATTTCATTTGATTGGTAACTTATTCTTATTCTATTGTTTTAATTAGAAAGATTAAAATGCTTATAAAATATAATTTTTTTAAAAATGTGACAAAAGATTGCATACTTTTAATAAAGTTAGAAAAAATGCATTACAAAGGTAAAATACAAATTCCTATTTAATTCATTTTAAGGAGTCAAATGTCTCCTCATAATGGGATGGCTAATTTGTGATCAGATTGTTTGATTATTGATTAAAAGGTACTTCTAAAATTGAGTGTCGCCCTAATTTTTAATGAAAAGCAAGCATAGAGTCCTGCTGGATTTATTGCATTTGGGGGAAAAAATATTCAGTTTTTATAATAAATCTTGCTGAAAATCTAAATCTGGATTTGAATTTGTAATGTAATTATAAGCTAAAAATGCTATGTGCAAGTTTGAAACAGAAAATATTTGTTTTCATCTTGCCACTTTCTTGGTCAAGAAAACACATTTTTACTCAAATGAATCAAATTAATTTATAGCGTTTTGGAAAAGAGCTCTTCATTTGTAAATCAGTCTGTGGAGGAGAAACATTATGTGCATGGCAATAAGAAACAAACCTCTGGTTGGTGGGACTGCTGGGCTCAGAAGTGGGCTCTGCTGGTGATTTAGTGTTCAGGTTTTTGAGCTCTATCTGGCTATAAAGCTCAAGGAGCTCGGATTGTAATGCCTGAGTGATGTGCTTCTGGACCAGATACCTGTTCTCTGAAGCCTGCAGCTGCTCCCTACAGGAAAGCAAAAAAAAAAGACAAGGATTAAATTAACAAATTTTACAGCAAATGCTGTTGAAGAGATAAACGGAACCTAATGATCCATTTTTTACAGATCAATACAGCACCACTTTATAACTATCATTTGCGTCATTAGCAAGCATTCCATGCTTAAAGGGATAGTGCACTCAAAAATTACAATTGTGTCATTTATTACTCACCTTCATGTCGTTCCAGACCAATAAGACCTTTATTAATCTTCAGAATGCAAATTAAGATTTTTTAATGCAATTTATGCAACCATTCTACTCCTTGGCATCATGCAGTTGTACTTTTTTTTTTAACTGTTGAATTAATTATTTTTGTTTTCTTTGTGCACAAGAAGGATTCTTGTAGCTTTGTAAAATTATGGTTGAACGACTGATCATGGATCGTTTTAACAATGTCCTTACTTTTTGTGCCTTGGCCGTGGTAAAACCACTGCTGTCTATGGAGGGTATTTCATTAAAAATATCTTAATTTCTGTTACGAAGAAGAATGAAGGTCTTATGGGTTTGGAACGACATGGGGGTGAGTAATTAATAACAGAATTTTAATTATTATTCTATTTTTTTTTTTTTTTGGGTGCACTATAACAAATGAATTCAATAAATACATTTTACGTTTTCCAATCTGGGCTTTGAGAAGTGAAAAAAGGCAGATAGCTCACGAGTTCAAATCATAAAAATGTCAAATAAAAAGTTAATGTTCTGAAAACCCTGTAATATATAATACAATTTAATTGTATGTAATTATATATGTGACCCTGGACCACAAAACCAGTCTTAAGTCGCTGTATTGGTCAAATGATTTTTCTTTTATCCCAAAAACCATTAGGATATTAACTAAAGATCATGTTCCATGAAGATATTTGTACATTTCCTACCATAAATATATAAAAAGTAAATTTTTTGATAAGTAATGTGCATTGCTAAGTACTTTTGCACAACTTTAAAGGCGATTTTCTCAATATTTTGTTTTTTTGCACCCTCAGATTACAGATTTTCAAATATCTCAGCCAAATGTTGTCCTATCATAAGAAACCACATAAATCAATAGAAAACTTATTTATTCACCTTTGAGGTGATGTATAAATCTCAATTTCGAAAAATTGACCTTACGTCATCCAAGGTCACATATAATATCATTTACAGTGGTGGCAAAAATGATTGCACTAGTATTTTCACCAACTAAGAAATGGTTTTAAGTCAGTAGTGACAATTTCTACTTTCTTCTTTTGCTGTAGTGTGTCAGTAGGAAATATGAGTTTACATTTCCAAAACATTAATTGACATTAACATTAACATGAGCCAGTGCTCACAGAGATCTGATCTCATCATCATCATCCAGTCTGTCTGGAATGACATGAAGAAACAGAACAGACTAAATCCAGAAAAAATGTGGCAATGTCTCCAAGGTGCTTCAAGAAACCTTTCAAGAAAAGTTTTAGGCACTTGAGTAAAAATGCTAAAAAAAAATGAGGATGCTGTCAAAAATAGTCATAAATAGATTTCTTAATCAATTAAATTCTATTAACTAATTTAAATCAACATCTGGTGTGACCATCCTTTGCATTTAAATCTTGGAAATGTTGCCACAGTTCTTCTGGATTTAGTTTGTCTGTTTGTTCGTTTTCTTCACATCATTCCAGACCAGTGTTGGGGGTAACTTGAGTTACGTAATAATATTACTTTTTTCAAGTAACTAGTAAAGTAACGCATTATTTTATTTCCAAGAAAATATCTGAGTTACTTTTTCAAAAAACTAACGTCAGTTACTTTTTGTTTTCTTTATGTATTTAATCCCATTTTATTAATCAATGACTTTGCTGCTGACCTTTAATCCAATACATCAGTACACTGCAAAAATACTGTTCTTTCTTAGATTATTTTGTCTTGTGTACAGCCAAAATATTAAAAAAAAAAAATCTTAAATGAAGTAAATTTTATTTTATTTTTTTTTCCAGAAAAAAAAACAAATCAAAATAAGTGACTTTTTGCTTAGAACAAGCAAAATAATCTGCCAATGGGATAAGAAAAAAATCTTATTTCAAACAGAAAACAAGATAATTTATCTTACCCCATTTGGGAGATTATTTTGCTTGTTTCAAGCAAAAACACTTACATTTTGACAAATTTTTACTTCTCCAGAAAAACCTTCTTGATTTAAGAAATATATATTATAAATATATTATGAAGAGATATTTTGGCAAGAAACAAGACAAAAATCTAAAAAAAGAAAAGCATTTTTTGCAGTGTACTAATAAGCAAAACTTACTTTAGATGAACTAACATTTGTGTTATTTCTCATTGCTGAAGAGTGTTGAACTTTCTTTTCCTACAGTTCCACTGTAAAGATGGGAATTTATTTTTCCATTAGCCTTAGGTTTATTCACTTCATTTCATTTTGGTGTGAAAGGGCTTTTACATTTGCTAAGAATCAAACGTTTTTATATTAAAAACAAACAAGCAAGCCCTGCCCAGATTTAAAAAGTAACGCAAAAGTAACGTAACAAATTACTTTCTATAAAAAGTAACTAAGTAACGTAATTAGTTACTTTTTTAGGGAGTAACGCAATATTGTAACGCATTACTTTCCATAAAAAGTAACTAAGTAACGTAATTAGTTACTTTTTTAGGGAGTAACGCAATATTGTAACGCATTACTTTCCATAAAATTTAACTAAGTAACATAATTAGTGACTTTTTTAGGGAGTAACGCAATATTGTAACGCATTACTTTTAAAAGTAACTTTCCCCAACACTGTTTCAGACAGACTGGAATCTCACTGATTATTACAATTAATGGCAAAATGAATGTTTAGAAACGTAAACTGACATTTCCTACAGCAAAAGATAGAAATAACTGACTTCCAACCATTTTTAGCTGGTGTTCTAATCATTTTGGCCAGCACTGTGATATAATATTTCATATTAAATTATAATATTGAAACTTTCAATGAAGGCAGAGGTAAGCTCATACGTGGACTGGCTTTTGACATTCTCCAGCAGTTTCTTTTGCTCTCGGATGATTTGCTCTTTCTTAGCGAGCTGTGTCTCCAGGTCTGTGATGCGCTGTTGGGCAGCTTCAAGTCTCTGACTTTGCTGAAGAGAGCTCTGCTTCAAACGCTCCGCCTCACGCAGTGAAGAGGCCTGCAGCATATTCAGCTCCTGACAGAAACAAAACAGATCAACTATCAACACATTATTCTGGTATAAGATTTAATCACATTAGTCACCATTTTATACAGTGCTTGGCTTTACGCAATGATGTGAGTCATAAGTCATCAGTAGTTAATAATCATCGCTTACCTTGCTAGCCTCAGGCCCCAAGCGGTCGATTTCCTCCACACACAACTTGTTGGCTTCACCCAAAAGCAGCAGCTGCTTGTTGAGGAAAGCCATCTGCTGCTCCATGTTTTCACTATTGTTCAGCTGAGGTTGGATAAAACAGGAATCAAAATTAAACAATCAATAATTTTCAGGGTTCCCACTCTAAGCCAAATGTCAAATTCCCTGACTTTCACGGACTAAAAAGCTGGATTTCCATGACCTATAATGAACGGATCCATCCATTTGCAAGCTTTATTTACTTGTTCACAGACGTTAACTATAGAAGCCCGTTTCTGCCACTAATTAAAAAAAAAGAAAGATATCTTGCAATTCTGACTTTTTTTCTTAGAATTGTGAGATATAAACTCATTTCTGAGGAGAAAAAATGTTGAAATGTCCACAGAATTGCGAGTTTATATCATTCAATTCTGACTTTAACTCACAACTGCGACTTCTCATTTCACAATTCTGACTTTTTTTCTTGCAATTGCAAGTTTATATCATGCAATTGTGGCTTTATAACTTGCAATTGCAACTTTATCTCACAATTCTGACTTAACTCTTAATTGAGAATTTATATCATTCAATTCTGACTTTAACTCACAATTGCGACTTTTTATCTCACAATTCTGACTTTTTTTCCCCTCACAATTGCGAGTTTATATCATACAATTCTGACTTTATATCTTGCAATTGCGACTTTTTAACTCACAATTCTGACTTTATTTCTCAAAATTGCGAGTTTGTATCTCACAATTCTGACTTTATTTCTCAAAATTACGAGTTTGTATTTCACAATTCTGACTTTATTTCTCAAAATTGCGAGTTTATATCACAATTCTGACTTTTTTCTCGCAATTGTGAGTTTATATCATACAATTCTGACTTTATAACTTGCAATTGCGACTTTTTATCTCATAATTCTGACTTTATTTCTCAAACTTGCAAGTTTACCTCTCACAATTCTGACTTAACTCTCAACTGAGAATTTATATCATTCAATTCTGACTTTAACTCACAATTGCAACTTTTTATCTCACAATTCTGACTTTTTTCTCGCAATTGCGAGTTTATATCATACAATTCTGACTATATCTTGCAATTGCGACTTTTTAACTCTCAATTCTGACTTTATTTCTCAAAATTGAGAGTTTGTATCTCACAATTCTGACTTTATAACTTGCAATTGCGACTTTATTTCACAATTTTGGCTTTATTGCTCAAAATTGCGAGTTTATATCACAATTCTGACTTTATTTCTCAAAATTGCAACTTTCTCTCACAATTCTGACTTTTTTCTCGCAATTGTGAGTTTATATCATGCAATTTTGGCTTTATAACTCGCAATTGCAACTATCTCACAATTCTGACTTAACTCTCAATTGAGAATTTATATAATTTAACTCTGACTTTAACTCACAATTGCGACTTTTTATCTCATGCAATTCTGACTTTATAACTCACAATTGTGACTATCATCTCATAATTCTGACTTTATTTCTCAAAATTGCAAGTTAATATCATGCAATTCTGGCTTTATATCTCACAATTTCGACCTTATTTCTCAAAATTGCGAGGTAAGTCGCAATGACCTTTTTTTATTTTTTATTTAGTGGTGGGAAATGGCTTTTTCTGTACTATTTCTACAGAAATTAATTTATGTTTTTTATGATTTCTGGGGTTAAACACACTAAAGGATTTTCTGTTTGCAATCAAGTTCATCATTCAGTTTTTCCTTTTTATTTCTTTACATTTAGTTTTTGCTTTTTTATCATCTACTTTTCACACGCAGTCTTTGAAGTGGTCATTTTGTAGCCAAAGCTCTTGAAATGTACATTTTCCAGGCAAGTTTGCCTTAGTTATCAGGTTCGGCCTGGTGACTGCATTTGACGTGAGGGAAGAGAATAAAATGGCACTGAAAAATAGCCTAAAAAAACAAAAACGGTATAGAAAAATTACATTTTGATAAATGGAAACTACAATTTAAAGCAACAAACAAAAATCCCTTATATTCCAAGACTTAGACCAAAAAAAAATGTAATTCCCTGACTTTTAATGACTGGAATAGACCTTTTAAAATTCCACGACCCGTGGGAACCCTGAATTTTGCTTTCTAAATACTCTTGCAGTGCAATAATGTTTTATTTGACACATCTTTGTCATAAACGCGTCTTACCTTTATGGACAGCTGGCTGAGCATGTGTCCCATATTACACACTTTGTTATTGGCTTTCTGGAGCTCTGCCTCCATTTCGCCAACCTTCTTCTGATTCTCTTGCAAATCAGTCTGTAGATTATGCCACATAAAACATTAAAACTTCCATTAAGACTTCCACATTCCAGCAAGAAAATGGCAAATGCTGACCATTTCTGTTACTGTACTGAGAGTGAATAAGAATAACTATTTAATTTTTCATGTCGTATAGCCTTATGATCACCTTCAGCTCCTGCATCTTGGAGTAGTAGTCATTGCGCTCCTTCTGTAGCTGCTGGATCTGAGTCTGCAGTTGGTGGACAAGAGCATCTCTGTCTTCCTGTATATTCCTGGAGCGCCGCTGTTCCTCTTTTAGGCTTACCTGCACAGCCTGGATCTCAACGTCCTGAAGCTTGAGTTGCGTTTTCTGCCACACACGCACAAAAAAAAAAAAAAAAAAAAAATCAAGTAACAACTTAACCCTTTAGGCACCAGTGATTTTTTTTGGGAAAAATGCTGAATTTTGACATCAAGATTTCAAAAGCTTGTGGCTTGAAATGGCTTAAAAATAGAGATCCACTGTAAATTAGAAAAATGTTGTGCATGACTGAAAGTTTATGTGGGGTGTAAATATACTCATCTAATTTGCATATTATGACGTCATCGGGGCAGCAATCTTGAATTTCATAATATTCTTGAAATATTAGTGGGTTTTTTTTGTCTTTATAACCTAATTCCAAATTATCAGAAAGCCATCAATAAAACAAATTATCACTGTATTAGGCTACCATACTATATAGTAGTAAAACACGTGAACAGTAGACAAATTTTTGATCGGTTCATCAGTAACATTCAGAAAATAATAGAAATTGAATGAATGTTTGAACTTATTGTCTTATTGTTTTCTTTTGTCTTTTTATCCTCATTCAAAACGATCAGAAAAGGGGAAACAAACAATAAAACAGGAAAAAGTCCTAAATTATTACTATGCTACTATACTATATAGTAGTAAAACGCATGTGAACAGGTTGAGATCAGTTCATCAATAATATTCAGGAAATAATAGATATTGAATGGATGTTTGAACTTATTTGCATGTTTGTTTGTCTTTTTTACCCTCATTTCAAATGATTAGAAAAGAGGAAACTAAACATAAAACAGGAAAAAGTACTAAATCATTACTATACTATACAGTAGTAAAACGAATGAGCTATTTCTACTTCCAGCCTCATTTCTCCAACCCCTGCGCCTCTGCGACTTTGGCGCTTAGAGGGTTAAAAACAACAATTTAAATGGTTAGTTCACCCAAAAATGAAAATTAGCCCATGATTTACTCACCCTCAAGGCATTCTAGGTGTATATGGCTTTCTTCTTTCAGTTAAATCCAATTGGAGTTATATAAAAAATTGCCCTGGGCTGCGTTTCCCAAAAGCATCGTAAGCCTAAGTACACTGTAGACCCATTGAAACCAGTGGAGCTATTATTAACTTAGACTTACGATGCTTTTGGGAAACGCAGCACTCTTGGTATTATAAAGCTTGGAAGAGCCAGGACAATTTTTGGAGTAAATCATCAGATAATTTTCAGAGAAAGCCTCTTTGTTAAAAGAAGCTCTTTGTGTTAAAGGTTAGTTCACCCAAAAATGAAGACAAATAGACAAATAGGAGTTATATAAAAACGGAATCGCTAATATTTATAATATGTTGAATAATTCATACAACTTTCTTTTTTAAAGAAATATTTACACAATATTTCTTTCATGTTTTAATTTTTAATAGTAAATCCCCTTTACTTGCCAAAAATACAATTTGTTTAATTTTCATTAATTAAAAGATATTTTTTTCTGTTAATATAAATACACAGCACAGAATTTCTGAGTGCTCAAGGCTATTGTAAGAATAAATAAAAGTTATGCATTCAAATAATTAGACGTGCTAAAACCAGAATTTGATGATAATAAAATACAATATTTCATAGCATTTTTGTTAAACCTTTAATAAACTGATGTTAAATTGTATAAGTTTCATGATTTTAGACATGCTTTTTATTAATACGATTTTATTTAACCATTAAAAGGGAGTCCAGAAAAATGTAAATGGAAAAAATGGAATTTGGACAAAAATAAAACTGAATTTGGGAAAAAATACAATGGATTTCATAGGGCCCTACCTACATCATCTGCTGGAATGTCACTCTCTCATGAACATGCATAAGACAGTTAGTGGAAGCTAAAGATTACGGTTTTAGATGCGAGTCGCTGGGGTATATTTGCAGCAATAGACAAAAATACATTGTATGGGTCAAAATTTGTGATTTTTCTTTTATGCCAAAAATCATTAGGATATTACGTTAAGATCATGTTCCATGAAGATATTCAGTAATTTTCCTATAAATATGTCTAAAACTTAATTGAAAAGTAATATGCATTGCTAAAAACTTCATTTGGACAACTTTAAAGGTTATTTTCTCAATATTTAGATTTTTTTGCACCCGCCAGATTTTCTAATAGTTGTATTTTGGCCAAATATTGTCCTATCATAACAAACCACACATCAATGGAAAGCTGATTTATTCAGCGTTCAGATGATGTATACATCTCAATTTCCAAAAATGGACCCTTATGACTGGTTTTGTGGTCCAGGATCATAGATATGGATATTCTTCTTTCACAAATGCATTGATTCGCTCTAGGAGGCTTTTGTTTACTTTATTTGCGTGTAACGCACTATTTATGATGGATGGATCCACTTCTTTGGACTTCAAAATCTCAACAATGTAAAGCTTGGAAGAGCCAGAACTTTTTTTAATATAACTCGGATTGTATTTGTCTGAAAGAAGAAAATCGTATTCACCTAGAATGGCTTGAGAGAGAATAAATCAAGGGGTAATTTTCAGTTTTGGGTGAACTATCCCTTTAAGCCTTTTGAGACTTTTGAGGAGTTCATGTCATGAACATTTCTTACTCTGACTACAAAGGAACATTTACAGAATTCAACAGAACGGATTTGGTCAAATGTAATACATGGAGCTGAAAGTACTATTGTTAATTTGGTCAAAGTGTGATCAAACTAAAATATTGAATGAGTGTGCAAAGAATAGGGGATGTGTAGAACTTAATGGCTGTTAACCTTCAATTATATGCATGAGTTTGCACAGGCCTGGGTAGTTCTTCTAGTTTCATTTCTTACCATGGAGTTGTTCTGCTCTTCCAGCGCAGTTGCATTGACGATTCGTCCGAACAGACGGCGGTTACGAAGTGCATGTTGCTCTCGCTTATGTCTCTCATACAGAAGCTGGTTATGCAGCAACAACAGCTGACTGCGCAACATCCCCAGCTCATCCGACGCCGCCGACACAAGACCTGGAAAATACACTGCAGTCAATTCACATTCAAATGTTAAAAAATAAAATCATACAATTAGGGCAGCAGGACATTGGGGGAAAAAAACACTTATGGCAGCTGAAGTAGGGGTGTGCGATATATATCGTCTGCGATGTGCAATTTGACATTATCGAGTATAATGCGAAAAACAAACAAAACACCTACAGTGTGCATGCATAACATTACATGATGATTCTGTACGCATTTAGAGTGCATTATTTCACTGCATGATTCTGCAAAATGCATTTAGAAATGATCACAGAATTCAAGATATGGGGACAGAAAATGTATATATTTGTATAATTTATCTAGTTAAACAATATCACACCAAGAGTGCCGTTTTTCCTTCAAAAATCAGCATGACTATAAATGTGACATTGATTTTATACAGTTCAAGAGATGTTTTAGACAGCATATTTCCTGTTTTTGCTTAATTTCGACAAACAAAAATCATTCCAAACACAGCACTGTTTTGCGTCTCTGAGCAACATGAAAGTGTTTCATTTTTGAATTAATCAACTGTTTAAATGATTCGGTTCAATTGCAATGACTCTCTTATTAACAGCGACTTACTGACACCTGCTGGCGGTTTTAATGTGGAAATGCATCTAAATGCCACTTTATATGCAACTTCTGCAAATACGAATTTTGCTGATACTGATTTGATTTGTTTAGTAACAGACTAAATGTACTATTATTATAATTGACTGATTAAATGTAAGAATTATACTCAAAAGTTGATGCACTTTTAGAAAAAAAATGGCTTTATAAAGGTAAAAATGCCCATAAAAGGTCCATTTAAAAATCTATTTAAACTTTTAGGAAAAGAATAATTATCACTGCTGTGAACTGACCACACAGAATATGAGTAATATCAAAAACTTTAGCACTGTAGTCCTTTAAGTACAATAACACACACAGCAAAAATATCATCTAATTATCGCCATTGACAAAATCCCAGAAAATATCGAGATATTATTTTTTGTCAATATCGCACACCCCTAAGCTGAAGGACAATAAACAATAAAATAAAAATGAAATAATTTAAAGGAGAAGCTAACTTATTCACAGATAAATTTACCCCCTTGTCATCCAAATTGTTCATGCATTTCTTTCTTCAGTCGTAAAGAAATTGTGTTTCTTGAGGAAAACATTTCAGGATTTCTCTCCATATTGTGGACTTCTATGGTGCACACGAGTTTGATCTTCTAAAATGCAGTTTAAACGCAGCTTCAAAGGGCTCTAAATGATCCCAGACGAGGAAGAAAGGTCTTATCTAGGAACAGTTTGCCATTTTCTAAAAAAAAAAATTACAATTTATATATTTTTTAACCTTAAATGTTCATCTTGTCTACCTCCGTGTGAACTCCTGGTCAATACAGTTAGGGTATTTTGAAAAACTTATTTTTTAGAAAATAACTGATCATTTCGCTAGATAAGACCTTTCTTTCTCGGCTGGGATCATTTAGAGCCCTTTAAATCTGCATTTATACTGCATTTTGGAAGTTCAAACTCAGAGGCACCATAGAAGTCCATTATATGGAGAGAAATCCTGAAACGTGTTCCTCAAAAAACAATTTTGTTACGACTGAAGAAATGAAAGCCATGAACATCTTGGATGACAAGGGGGTGAGTAAATTATATGTACATTTTTTCATTTCATTCCTGGTCAATACAGTTAGGGTATTTTGAAAAACTCCCAACTTAATGTTAGATTTCAAATTTTTAAAAATAAAATCATAGAATTATTGCTGCAGGATATTGGGGGAAAATATTTATGATAGCTGAAGGACAATAAACAAACAAATAAAAATTAAATAATTTAAAGGAGAAGCTCACTTCCAGAAAAATTTTTTTTACAGATAACTTACCCCCTTGTCATCCAAGATGTTCATATCTTTCTTTCTTTAGAAATTATGCTTTTTGAGGAAAACATTTCAGGATTTCTCTCCATATAGTGGACTTCTATGGTGCCCCAGAGTTTGATCTTCCAAAATGCAGTTTAAATCCAGCTCTAAATGATCCCAGTTGAGGAAGAAGGGTCTTATCTAGGAACAGATCGGCTATTTTCTAAAAAAAAAATTACAATTTATATATTTTTTAACCTTAAATGTTCATCTTGTCTACCTCCGTGTGAACTCTGTTCATTCCTGGTCAATACAGTTAGGGTATTATGAAAAACTCCAACGTAAAAATCGTCCTTTTATTTGTTAGAAAATAACTGATCATTTTGCTAGATAAGACCTTTCTTCCTCGGCTGGGATCATTTAGAGCCCTTTAAATCTGCATTTAAACCGCATTTTGGAAGTTCAAACTCAGGGGCACCATAGAAGTCCATTATATGGAGAGAAATCCTGGAATGTTTTCGTCAAAAAACAATTTTGTTACGACTGAAGAAATGAAAGACATGAACATCTTGGATGACAAGGGGGTGAGTAAATTATATGTACATTTTTTCATTTCATTCCTGGTCAATACAGTTAGGGTATTTTGAAAAACTCCCAACTTAATGTTAGATTTCAAATTTTTAAAAATAAAATCATAGAATTATTGCTGCAGGATATTGGGGGAAAATATTTATGATAGCTGAAGGACAATAAACAAACAAATAAAAATTAAATAATTTAAAGGAGAAGCTCACTTCCAGAAAAAATTTTTTTACAGATAACTTACCCCCTTGTCATCCAAGATGTTCATATCTTTCTTTCTTTAGAAATTATGCTTTTTGAGGAAAACATTTCAGGATTTCTCTCCATATAGTGGACTTCTATGGTGCCCCAGAGTTTGATCTTCCAAAATGCAGTTTAAATCCAGCTCTAAATGATCCCAGTTGAGGAAGAAGGGTCTTATCTAGGAACAGATCGGCTATTTTCTAAAAAAAAAAATTACAATTTATATATTTTTTAACCTTAAATGTTCATCTTGTCTACCTCCGTGTGAACTCTGTTCATTCCTGGTCAATACAGTTAGGGTATTATGAAAAACTCCAACTTAAAAATCGTCCTTTTATTTGTTAGAAAATAACTGATCATTTTGCTAGATAAGACCTTTCTTCCTCGGCTGGGATCATTTAGAGCCCTTTAAATCTGCATTTAAACCGCATTTTGGAAGTTCAAACTCAGGGGCACCATAGAAGTCCATTATATGGAGAGAAATCCTGGAATGTTTTCGTCAAAAAACAATTTTGTTACGACTGAAGAAATGAAAGACATGAACATCTTGGATGACAAAGGGGTGAGTAAATTATATGTACATTTTTTCATTTCATTCCTGGTCAATACAGTTAGGGTATTTTGAAAAACTCCAACTTAAAAATGCTAGATTTCAAATTGTTAAAAATAAAATCATAGAATTATTGCTGCAGGATATTGGGGGGAAATATTTATGATAGCTGAAGGACAATAAACAAACAAATAAAAATTAAATAATTTAAAGGAGAAGCTCACTTCCAGAAAAAAAATTTACAGATAACTTACCCCCTTGTCATCCAAGATGTTCATATCTTTCTTTCTTTAGAAATTATGTTTTTGAGGAAAACATTTCAGGATTTCTCTCCATATAGTGGACTTCTATGGTGCCCCAGAGTTTGAACTTCCAAAATGCAGTTTAAATCCAGCTCTAAATGATCCCAGTTGAGGAAGAAGGGTCTTATCTAGGAACAGATCGGCTATTTTCTAAAAAAAAAAAAAAGTAAAATTTATATATTTTTTAGCCTTAAATGTTCATCTTGTCTACCTCCGTGTGAACTCTGTTCATTCCTGGTCAATACAGTTAGGGTATTATGAAAAACTCCAACGTAAAAATCGTCCTTTTATTTGTTAGAAAATAACTGATCATTTTGCTAGATAAGACCTTTCTTCCTCGGCTGGGATCATTTAGAGCCCTTTAAATCTGCATTTAAACCGCATTTTGGAAGTTCAAACTCAGGGGCACCATAGAAGTCCATTATATGGAGAGAAATCCTGGAATGTTTTCGTCAAAAAACAATTTTGTTACGACTGAAGAAATGAAAGACATGAACATCTTGGATGACAAGGGGGTGAGTAAATTATATGTACATTTTTTCATTTCATTCCTGGTCAATACAGTTAGGGTATTTTGAAAAACTCCCAACTTAATGTTAGATTTCAAATTTTTAAAAATAAAATCATAGAATTATTGCTGCAGGATATTGGGGGAAAATATTTATGATAGCTGAAGGACAATAAACAAACAAATAAAAATTAAATAATTTAAAGGAGAAGCTCACTTCCAGAAAAAATTTTTTTACAGATAACTTACCCCCTTGTCATCCAAGATGTTCATATCTTTCTTTCTTTAGAAATTATGCTTTTTGAGGAAAACATTTCAGGATTTCTCTCCATATAGTGGACTTCTATGGTGCCCCAGAGTTTGATCTTCCAAAATGCAGTTTAAATCCAGCTCTAAATGATCCCAGTTGAGGAAGAAGGGTCTTATCTAGGAACAGATCGGCTATTTTCTAAAAAAAAAAATTACAATTTATATATTTTTTAACCTTAAATGTTCATCTTGTCTACCTCCGTGTGAACTCTGTTCATTCCTGGTCAATACAGTTAGGGTATTATGAAAAACTCCAACTTAAAAATCGTCCTTTTATTTGTTAGAAAATAACTGATCATTTTGCTAGATAAGACCTTTCTTCCTCGGCTGGGATCATTTAGAGCCCTTTAAATCTGCATTTAAACCGCATTTTGGAAGTTCAAACTCAGGGGCACCATAGAAGTCCATTATATGGAGAGAAATCCTGGAATGTTTTCGTCAAAAAACAATTTTGTTACGACTGAAGAAATGAAAGACATGAACATCTTGGATGACAAAGGGGTGAGTAAATTATATGTACATTTTTTCATTTCATTCCTGGTCAATACAGTTAGGGTATTTTGAAAAACTCCAACTTAAAAATGCTAGATTTCAAATTGTTAAAAATAAAATCATAGAATTATTGCTGCAGGATATTGGGGGGAAATATTTATGATAGCTGAAGGACAATAAACAAACAAATAAAAATTAAATAATTTAAAGGAGAAGCTCACTTCCAGAAAAAAAATTTACAGATAACTTACCCCCTTGTCATCCAAGATGTTCATATCTTTCTTTCTTTAGAAATTATGTTTTTGAGGAAAACATTTCAGGATTTCTCTCCATATAGTGGACTTCTATGGTGCCCCAGAGTTTGAACTTCCAAAATGCAGTTTAAATCCAGCTCTAAATGATCCCAGTTGAGGAAGAAGGGTCTTATCTAGGAACAGATCGGCTATTTTCTAAAAAAAAAAAAAAGTAAAATTTATATATTTTTTAGCCTTAAATGTTCATCTTGTCTACCTCCGTGTGAGCTCTGTTCATTCCTGGTTAATACAGTTAGGGTATTATGAAAAACTCCAACTTAAAAATCGTCCTTTTATTTTTTAGAAAATAAATGATCATTTCGCTAGATAAGACCTTTCTTCCTCGGCTGGGATCATTTAGAGCCCTTTAAATCTGCATTTAAACTGCATTTTGGAAGTTCAAACTCAGGGGCACCATAGAAGTCCATTATATGGAGAGAAATCCTGAAATGTGTTCTTCAAAAAACAATTTCTTTACAACTACGAAAGACATGAACATCTTGGATGACAAGGGGGTGAGTAACTTATCTGTACATTTTTGTTCTGGAAGTGAACTTCTAATTTAAATAGCACTAAACCATATCACAATATTACTTTTTTTTTTTTTTTTTTGACATAACAGTATACACCACCAGTCAAAAGTTTTTATACTTTATTACTCCAGTCACTTGATCCTTCAGAAATCATTCTAATACTCAAATTTGCTGCTCAAAAAAAAACATTTTAAATTATTATGTTGAAAAGAGCCGAGTATCATTTTTTTTCAGGTTTCTTTGATGACTAGAAAGTTCAGAAGAACAGCATTTATCTGAAATAGACATCTTTTGCAACATTATAAAAATCTTTATCATCACTTTTGGATCAATTTAAAGCATCCTTGCTAAATAAAAATATTTATTTATTTTTTGCTGTATTTTTTGGATCAAATAAATGCAAGCTTGGAGAGCAGAAGAGAAAAAAAAAAACATTAAAAATGTTACTGTTTAAAAAAAGTTTTAGTGGTAGTGTATCATGCGGCTCTACCGAGAATCTAGACAGATTTTCTGGTTATTCAGCTGATCAGGACCAACACAATGCTGTTTCTGAGGATTTTATAAAGAATAAGTTTTTTCGGAAAGAAAAAAGTACATAGAGGAAAGCAACAGGAAAAGGGAAAAAAACACAGGAAAGCTGCAGGAGAAAGGTTGAAGGACACAGTCGTCTTGAGCACGGGGAGCCTATGAATTAGTAAAATCACTAAATACCTTTTCCTTTATTGCTATGCTGTTTACCTCCAGAGTGTGTGTCTGCTGACTGGCTTTGATTAGACAGAGTTCTGCAAAAGAGCAAACGCACACTTCTCCGTCACATTTCCTCTAAAAGGCTTTCAGCTCTCATATTAGACCTGAGAACAACAGAAGATACCTCTTCAGCACTTTCTCGTGAGTGTCATGGCCCTGCTGAATAACACGGTCCAGCACCTCCAGAGGGGAGGTGGCAGAAAGATCCTCCCCTTCTAGCTCCCCTCGGTGCTCGCTTTCTTCTTCGGCCCTCCGGAGAGCCTCTGCGGTCTTCCTCTCCAAAAACAGAGATGCCACTTTGGGCAGGGCGAGGTCGAACAGCGGCTCGTAAGGCATGGACTCCTTCGTCAGATCGGACAGAGAACATTTGCTGCTCTTCCCGTTCTCGATTGGGGTGAAAGCAGGCCAGAGGAACCAGGTTTGCTGCTCTCCTCCTTTGGCAGAAAATTCGACCCTGTCTGGCGTGGACACTAAATTCTGCTCATGGCTGGGGTGAGATGAGAGGAGGGTGTCCAAGGAGCCGGAAAATGAGGAATCCAGGCCTGGCCTCGTTCCAAAGTCCAGTCTCCCGTGAGTCAGATTCAAAATCTCCTCGTTGATGGTATCTTGAAAGAAAACATTAAAGAAGTTGTTGAAAATAGAGGCATGATCAGGCATGTGATCAACTAGAGACAAAAAAGAAGAAAAATCTGACCACACCCACAGCACTAATATATATATATATATATATATATATATATATATATACACACACACACACACCCGTTCAAAAGTTTGGGGTCAGTAAATGTTTATCCATTCTTTTGTTACATTAATAAAAAGTGACATAATAGATTTTTACATTGCTAGAAAAGATTTATAGTTTGAATAAATGTTGTTCTTGAAAGAAAAAAATACAGGTTCAAAAAAAAAAAAAAAAACTGACTGTAATGCTTAAATATAACAACAATTCATTTGAAATAAACCAATAAATCCATTAAATAATTCATACTTTTTGGGATTTAAGACAGGTCTGGGGCTATCCTAACTTTAAGAAGTTATTTACGATGGTTTCTAAGAAGATTCTTTTCAAGAATTTGAATTCTTCTTCAATTTTGTCTTAAGAACAATCTTAGATAAAAAGATCAGAATTTTCGGGAATACAAAATATTCTTTTTTTTCCTGAGAGATCATGTGACACTTAAGCCTGGGAAACTGAGTAACAGCTGATGAAAAATCAGCATTGCATCACAGGAATAAATTGTATTTTAAAGTATATGAAAACAAAAACCATTATTTTCTATTGTAATAACATTTTGTAATATTACAGTTTATTTTCTGTATTTTTGATAAAATAAATGCAGCCTTGACTTCATTAAAAAAAAAAACTTTTGAACGGTAGTAAGTATATAAGTATATAGAATTGTTATTATTAAAGCACCTGCCAAAAGGAAACATTACAATTAATGATTTTAAAAAAATATTTTCTATATCTATAAATATCTGTTCATCAAGGCTGAATTTGATCAAAATAAGGGTAAAAAACAGCAATATTGTGAAATATTACAAATTTTAAAAAAAAAAGTTTTCAATTTTAATATATTATAAAATGTCATGCTATTCCTGCAATGCAAAGCAGATTTTTTTTCATCATTACTCTAGTTTTCAGTGTCACATGATCTTTTAGAAATCATTGCATTTTATTTGACTCAAGAAACATTTCTGAAGTTAATGAACAACATTTATTTGCATTTATCAAATATATTAAATGTGTTAATGCATTTATTAAATAGAAATTATTTTAAATGTCTTCATTCACTTTTTTTAATCACTTTCATGCTTGATGATGATTTTTTTATTAGTTTCTTTATTATTATTAATTTCTTATTATTTCTTTATTATTATTACTTATTGATTACAATTCTTATGATTCTGAAGAAAAAAAAAAGATTAGAAATCTAAACAAAATAGCATAATTTACTACTGATTCTGACACAATGTCTTTTTTTAAAAAAAAAACAGATTCGATCAAGTTAATTTTGCAATTAATAAAGGTTTTTTTACTATTGGAATCTCCTGAATAAATGATTCAATGATAAATAAATTTTTAAACGTGCAGTTATCACCATCCACTGGTGGAAGAGGATAGGCCTAACTATACATGCACGTGTTAAGATACTTTCGTTCTTACTTTTATTCTAGTACTTCTGTCATTTAAATGTCTGTAACACTGATCATTAAACACTTTTAATCTGTGGGATGCATCATTTTTAATCAAGGCTCTCACCATCTTCTCTCTCCCCGTCTGTCCTTTTGACAATGTCAGACAGCTGTGCCAATGACACCGGAGTCTTGGCATCACTCGCGCCTCCTAAAAGCAGCCAAAGTAAAGCATATTAATCCTGTGTGTCAGTTACTAAATTAAATGAAATTCTATAAATCTCAGCAGATATCCTCACCGTTGTTATTAATACTTCTAGGTGCAACTTTCTTCAGCTCTCTGCCCGTCTGAATCACCTGAATAGTTTTAGACAGAACAGCATTTTTATGAAAACACACTCACAGAATATTTATCAGGATACGTTTAATTAGCAGCGTTGCAAGTATTGCAAGCTACGTAATAATATGACTTTTTTCAAGTAACTAGTAAAGTAACGCAATGCATTACTTTTTCATTTACAAGAGTTACTTACTTTTTAAAAAAAAGTAACGCCAGTTACTTTTTGTTTCCTTTATGCATTTAATCCCTTTTTATTAACAAATGACTTTGCTGCTGACCTTTGTTGATCAAATTCAACCGTACACTGCAAAAATACTTTTCTTACTTAATTTTTTTGTCTTGTTTCCAGCCGAAATATCTAAAAATTCTTAAATCAAGAAGGATTTTCTAGACAAGCAAATAATTATTTTCTTGTTTTCAGAAAAAACAAGTCAAAATTAAGTGAGTTCTTGATTAAAATAAGCAAAATAATCTGACAATGGGGTAATAAAAAAAAAAAAATCTTATTTCAAGCAGAAAACTAGATTATCTTGCTTACCCATTTGGGAGATTATTTAGCTTGTTTTAAGCAAAAACACTTAATTTTGTTTTCAGAAAAAATTATTTTTGTAGAAAATCCTTCTTGATTTAAGAATCTTTAGATATTTTGGCTGGAAACAAGACAAAAAATATAAGTAAGAAAAGCATTTTTTTGCAGCGTACTAATAAGCAAAACTTACTTTATATTAACTAACATTTGTGCTTTTTTTTTCCTCATTGCTGAAGAGTGTTGAACTTTCTTTTCCTACAGTTCTACTGTACAGACGTCAATTTAATTTTCCTTTACCCTTAGTCTTATTCACTTCATTTCATTTTGGTGTGAAAGGGCTTTTACATTTGCTAAGAATCAAACTTTTTTATATTAAAAACAAACAAGCAAGCCCTGCCCAGATTTAAAAAGTAACACAAAAGTAACGCAACGCATTACTTTCCATAAAAAGTAACTAAGTAACGTAATTAGTTGGTTTTTTAGGGAGTAACGCAATATTGTAACATTACTTTACACAAAAAGTAACTAAGTAACGTAATTAGTTACTTTTTAGGGAGTAACGCAATATTGTAACATTACTTTTCATAAAAAGTAACTAAGTAACGTAATTAGTTGCTTTTTTAGGGAGTAACGCAATATTGTAATGCATTACTTTCCATAAAAAGTAACTAAGTAACGTAATTAGTTGGTTTTTTAGGGAGTAACGCAATATTGTAACGCATTACTTTCCATAAAAAGTAACTAAGTAACGTAATTAGTTGTTTTTTTAGGGAGTAACGCAATATTGTAACATTACTTTACACAAAAAGTAACTAAGTAACGTAATTAGTTGGTTTTTTAGGGAGTAACGCAATATTGTAACACATTACTTTCCATAAAAAGTAACTAAGTAACGTAATTAGTTACTTTTTAGGGAGTAACGCAATATTGTAACGCATTACTTTCCATAAAAAGTAACTAAGTAACGTAATTAGTTGGTTTTTTAGGGAGTAACGCAATATTGTAACACATTACTTTCCATAAAAAGTAACTAAGTAACGTAATTAGTTACTTTTTAGGGAGTAACGCAATATTGTAACGCATTACTTTCCATAAAAAGTAACTAAGTAACGTAATTAGTTGTTTTTTTAGGGAGTAACGCAATATTGTAACATTACTTTACACAAAAAGTAACTAAGTAACGTAATTAGTTGCTTTTTTAGGGAGTAACGCAATATTGTAACATTACTTTCCATAAAAAGTAACTAAGTAACGCAATTAGTTGCTTTTTTAGGGAGTAACGCAATATTGTAGCACATTACTTTCCATAAAAAGTAACTAAGTAACGTAATTAGTTACTTTTTAGGGAGTAACGCAATATTGTAACACATTACTTTCCATAAAAAGTAACTAAGTAACGTAATTAGTTGCTTTTTTAGGGAGTAACGCAATATTGTAACATTACTTTCCATAAAAAGTAACTAAGTAACGTAATTAGTTGCTTTTTTTTAGGGAGTAACGCAATATTGTAATGCATTACTTTACACAAAAAAGTAACTAAGTAACGTAATGAGTTACTTTTTAGGGAGTAACGCAATATTGCAATGCATTACATTACATTTTAAAAGTAACTTTCCTCAACACTGTTAATAAGTAATGATGCAAATGCTTTATACATCCACATACCTTAGCCTGAGTACTGCTGGTGTTTTGGGCAGGCTGCCCTATTTCCTCTGAGAGCGATGGGAGAGGAGATGACCCTGAGGGCGTGGAGGGAGATAGGGTCCATTTTCCATCCCCTGTAACAAAAATAACCCCTGAAGCCATGCGAGGGACCAAACAAACAAACAGAAGCATTTTGCTTTCTGGTCCAGAAAGCATTCGGCTGACCTGAAGCGCTGGGGATCCGTCCTGAGAGGTGGGAGGCACTATGTGAGATGTCAGACACTGTGGTGGGGGACATTCCTCTAGAGCTGGGAGGGGTCATCATCCCACACATTGAGGAAGGACTCCACATCTCCTCCTTTGTTCCTGAGGAGTTCATCCCATCACTCTATGCATGGACCAAACATAAATGCATTCAGTTAGGGCTCTCAAACATAAAGCTAATCTACATTTATGAAATTATTCTGAATACTTTGCCTACTCCTACATACTAGGAGTAGGCAATATGTAGCAATATACCAGTAGACATGAAAAACCAGTATAAATTTGCTCTTTTCCATTTTATTTATTCATCACACACTGCAAAAAATGCTTTTCTTACTTAGATTTTTTTGTCTTGTTTCCAGCCAAAATGTCTAAAAATTCTTAAATCAAGAACAAATTTCTAGACAAGTAAAAATTATTGTCTTGTTTTCAGAAAAAAGAATTCAAAATTAAGTGAGTTTTTGCTTAGAACAAGCAAAATAATCTGCCAATGGGGTAAGGCAAGTTTATTTATATAGCACATTTCATACACAATGGTAATTCAAAGTGCTTTACATAAAAGGAAATAATAAAATCATAAAAATATGAGTTAAAATAATCATAAAAAGTAATAATCGGCAGATTGTTTTGCTTGTTTCAAGCAAAAACTCACTTAATTTTGAATTCTTTTTTCTAAAACAAGACAATCACTTGTGCTTGTCTAGGAATTCGTTCTTGATTTAAGAATTTTTAGATATTTTGGCTGGAAACAAGACAAAAATCTAAGTAAGAAAAGCATTTTTGCAGTGAATTGCTTGAATTTAAAGTAGTGCTTTCAATCGACTGAAAATAAATTAATGGCACATTTTTCTAAAATTAATCGTGATTAATCCCACCTAACATTAAAGTTTTTAAATATAATTGTGATGCGATCTAGGAAAACCCAACACACGGTGAAATTTGACCTTTTTGAGATTTTGATACCATTTGAAAGCTGAAGCTTTCTAAAACTTTTTATTTTGTTCGTAGCTTGAACGTAACAGAAGTTATGGCTATCAAAAGCAAAAAGAAATACACCATCTGTGCTCGGGCCCTAATGACAACCACTGCTGCTATCTTGTCTAGGATGGATACAGTATGCAAGTGTATGTTCACTTTCTGTCATCAGTACGACAAATGGAGTGAAAGAAAGTTCACTTTGATGTGTTTGGGTAAGCATTGATCCCAGTGTAAGGAATAAATGGGTAGTTTATTTTTAATGGCATCCCGGATCATATCAAAGGATTGATTGGAGCATTTTGTTTTGTAAACGGGGCACAGCGTTATGGAGATTTCACAAAGAGTTCATGTTGAATGATGAAGCGGTACTAGATCTGACTGCAGCTGCATCAAACCGCAAGTAAATGATTTCATAGTGCTTGTCTGGAAATGAGAATTTCATTTTGATTACGTTGTCAAAACATGCAATAGCAACGGGGCGTTTATACAGCTTCCTATGCAATAATGCTTGCCAATCATAACAGTGCCAGATTCTTGAGAGGCCTCAAACGACCCGCCCCTTAAAAACAGCCTGTTTCTTAAAGAGGCTCAGAATGAAGGTTAAAACTATTTTTCCATATATTTATTTGTTTGTTTTTTTGTGCACTAACTTTACTAACATAAGCAAACCTTAAAAAGCAAAAAAAATAAAAAAGGAATAAAAAAAATCCATGTAATGGCCCCTTTAAAGCTACAAAGTTCACGCCGCCACATTTGTGTTTGCAATTAAAGCGTGTGTGCTACGAGCACAGTATAACGGCTCAAAGGACAGGTAAATTAGTTTTTTTTACTGACATACGGCCTGACAACATCTCATCCGACTACAGTTCACTGTAAGAGAAGCTGGTATGTGCTAGTGTTGTCACGATACTAGAATTGCCAATTTGGATACGATACCTAGCAAAGTATCAATATTCGATACCATTTTCGATACCACGGGGAAAAACTGCCACAACATCAAGGCCTTAATTTTTGCTTTTTATTAAAAGATGAATATAACAAGGGTAGAACATGAAAATGAGCCTGAATGAGGTATATTTTTACATGAACAAAACGTACTCGGTTACTTACGTAACCTCGGTTCCCTGAGATACGGGAACGAGTACTGCGGCGAAAGCCGCTATGGGGAAAACCTGTTTTTCTCCGAAGACTGAAGCACTTTTCAATAACGCAGTTTAACCCTCTGGGGTCGACGGTCGCGCCGGCGCGACCAGCTCACTTTTTTTAAGATCAGTGCGAAAGATACTAAAATTGCTCTGTCGATATTAGTCACACAAATACGAGTTATACATCATTCAAAACGGTTAAGTGTATACTTTTTTTTGTGTACACTCAGAATAACAACTGAACTTTGTTCTTTTTTTAAATAAAGAAAAAAGACGGGGTGTTTTTTCTGTCTTCAGCGTCTCCGCACACTGCGATTAGAAACGCCTCAATAAATGTATCTTTAACTCGGTGGAGGCTCAGCACACAGACAGTTAATATACATGGATAGAAAGCTTGATATCTCTACTTTTAAATAAAGCAAGTCTTGTCGAAAACAAATGTTCTGTTATAAAGTAATCCGTATGAAACCAACAACATGTTGAGTTTTGCACTCAGTGTTCATTAACGATAATGAAGTTGACGCCTCCGCTTTTGATATGATAATTAGCCATGTGCGCCGCGTGGGAATGTTAACGCCCACCATCACCGCAAACTAACTTTGAGAATTCATCGCGTTCATCTCAGCTACTGTTCGCTTATGGAAGAAGACACACTGAGCGGACTAAACACTGAATTCACCAGATGAAGAACAGAATGCGACGCGCGGCTGATCCACGTGACGCGATCGTTCTGATGAGCAAGTAATGTTTCTTATTTGCATTAGTTAACGTGCTATTCTCACATATACTTGAACACATAGCTGTGTTTTTCTAAAACTATAACTCCTGGCTAAAAGGTTTGAAATCGAGTGAAAAGGATAGGTACAATTCATATAATAGGCTACTACACAATTCATTGTATCTAAATTCTTACGACGCAATGAAGGTTTCATGCTCTATAGGCTGTAATATAAAACAAAATATATAAGGATATATAAGGACTGTACTGTTTTTAGTGATCGCATACCTGCATCACATATGACTCTTCACTTGTATCTGTGGTAGTTGTATTAACATTATTTGTACGGAATACCAGGGGTAGTTCAGTTTTTGCGGTCGAGTAAATGCACAGATATAATAATTCACTGATGTAATTATATGTGCGTCGCCACAATATTGAAGTATATGTACTTGTTTGACGTTACTAAATAATAATATAGATTCTCTAATTGTTATCTGAGTGCTGCTCACACTGCAAAAAAATCTCTATCTTAGATTTTGTTTCCATTCAAAATATTTAAAAATTCTTAAATCAAGAAGGATTTTCTAGACAAGTAAACAATGTCTTGTTTTCAGGCACTAGAAAATGAAGTGAGTTTTTGCTTGAAACAAGCAAAATAATCTGCCAATGGGGTAAGCAAAATAATCTAGCCTTCTGTTTGAAATAAGATTATTTTGCTTACCCTATTGGCAGGTTATTTTGCTTGGTTTAAGCCAAACCTCACTTAATTTTGACTTATTTTTTCTGAAAACAAGACAATAATTTTTACTTGTCTAGAAAATCCTTCTTGATTTAAGAATTTTTAGATATTCTGGCTGGAAACAAGACAAAAAAATCTAAGCTAGAAAAGCAGTTTTTTTGCAGCGCACCCTTTTTTTAACAGATTTGCTAGTGAAAAGTGTTAATATATCTTCACATTTTTAGCACAGCAAGCAAGGCACAACACTTTTCCACATAGAGGAATTACAATAAAATAGATGAAAATCTTTGAGCATTCTCACATTCTTTCTTCACAGTGCTCCAACTTGATGGGCGAACATTACCTTTGATGGGGGGAACATTAGCCATTGTGGGAGTGTCTTTTGTCTCTCCTTGTGTGAATTACATGAATATTCAGAGCTATTAACACTCCCATGAATATGGCAATGCTGGCCAAAAAACTTACTTTCAAAATTCAAATTATTATATCTTTGTTTGTGATGAAGTGGTTGGAATGATTCTCACATCATTGTGAAGTAAATATTCTAGCTTACAAGACTGATTACTCAAATGATTTCGTCAGAACTATTCAGTAGGTTTTTTTAGGCCATCTTTTAGATGAATGTTTTTTCCTAAAATGTGCTAACCACGCATAATATTTTTTTTCTACAAAATGCAAACATGTACATCTATCTTTCTCACATATTATTGTAGCACAGTGTGTGCTGAATACAAGAAAAATACATATGGGCAAATAGTATGTTATAAGTAGCTGAAATAAGCAAAAATGTCAGGGCATGTCAGCACACCTCAAGGGCCCCAAAATCACCTCAGACCCCAGAGGGTTAACTGCAGGGCTATTGGCTGAGTCAGTGATAACTGAGCAAACCAATAGCCGAGCAGCGGTGCTGCGCACACCTATGGCAAAGCATCCCGCCGAATTTCTGCGTGATCCCGCCAGAATGGGCGGGGCAATCAGCTATATAAGCCGGTGCTTTGCGGTGTGAATCAGATCCTGTAAGAAGCGAGGACTGATTCGGCCGCGATAGCGTGGCAGGAACGCAGTACTCGTTCCCGTATCTCAGGGAACCGAGGTTACGTAAGTAACCGAGTACGTTCCCTTTCGATACTTTCACTCGTACTGCGGCGAAAGCCGCTATGGGGAACCAGTATAATCCCGCCACGCTAGCGAGGACGACAAGCGATTCTAGACGTTAGTCTAAAGACTAAGAGGTCATGACCGATGTCAGTCCAAAGGGCACAGCCTCGGCACTCCTGGGAGGGCTAAGAGCGCACCTGCATAAGAGTAAACAGAAAGGATCCGGGACTGAAGGGCCGGGATCACTAGGTTATAAAATCTAACAAATGTGGACGGAGAGGCCCAACCTGCCGCCTCACATTTATCTGATATGGCCATGCCGCTAGACCACGCCCAAGACGAGGCCACGCCTCTAGTCGAATGGGCTCTAACTCTTACGGGGCAAGGAAGGCCCAAAGAGGAGTAGGCTAGCATGATAGCCTCGACTATCCACCTGGACAGTCTCTGTTTCGTGACCGAACGTCCCTTGGAGCGGTCTCTGAAACACATGAAAAGCTGCTCCGACTGCCTGAAGGTGGCGGAACGCTCAATATAAGTCCTAAGGCCCGGACAGGGCAGAGGAGGACTAAGTCCTGGTCTTGCTCTGATGGAGGAAGAGCCAAGAGTGTTATAATTTGGGCTCTAGAAGGAGTCGTTGGTACTTTAGGTACGTACCCTTGTCTTGGCTTCAGGACGACCTTGGAGTCGTTAGGCCCGAATTCCAGACAGGAAGGACTCACTGAGAGCGCCTGTAAGTCACCCATTCGTTTCACCGATGCTAAGCAAGTAGCAGAGCGGTCTTGAACGTTAAAGGGCGCAGGTCTATGGACCCAAGTGGTTCGAATGGGCCTCCTTTAAAGGCCCTTAGTACTGTAGGCAGGTCCCAAGAAGGGACCGTGAGGGGTCGAGGATGGTTTAGCCTCCTGGCACCCTTCAGGAATCGAACAACTAGGTTGTTTTGCCTACTGACTTTCCCGCTATAGGAGCATAAAATGCTGCTATGGCCGCTACATAGACCTTAACATCTCTTGCAGGAAGGATAGTATCGCAGATACATCGCAAGAGGTAGGATCTGAGTTACGGACTGCACACCAGGCCGTAAAAACAGACCATTTTAGGCCATAGAGACGTCTCGTAGACGGTACTCTGGCCTGAAAAATAGTGTTTAGGACATTCTCGGGGAGGTCGTCAGGCTCCCGACGAGAGGCCACACATGGAGGGCCCACAGGTCCGGTCTGGGGTGCCAGATTGTTCCGTTCGCCTGAGAGAGGAGATCCCGTCTCAGGGGATGGGCCATGGGGCTGCAGACAGTAACTGCGTTAGGTCTGCCAACCAAATTTTTCCACATCGGCACCACTAACAGAACCTTGTGTGTTCGTTCCCTGATTCGTCTGACGACCTGAGGGATCAGAGCGATCGGGGGAAAGGCATAAAGTAGGCGGTTGGGCCAGTCGTGGGCCAACGCATCCTGAGCCCTCGAAAAGAACAATTGGCATTGAGAGTTGTCTTCTGAGGCGAAGAGGTCGACCTCTGCCCTGCCGAAGACCTCCCATATAACTTGAACCATCTGAGGGTGGAGCGTCCACTCGCCTGAGGGGACGTTGTTCCTGGACAGCATGTCTGTCCTTGGTTCAGCCTGCCTGGCACACGAGTTGCTCTTAGAGCGAGCAGGTGGACCTGAGCCCATTCCAGAAGATCCTTCACCATGGTGAAGAGGCGTCTGGACAATAAGCCTCCCTGGCAATTTATATAGGATACCACTGTCATCTTGTCGGTTCGGACTAAGACATGATAACCCTTCGATTCCGACAGGAAGGTCTGAAGGCCTAAACATACTGCTAGCATATCTAGGCAGTTGATGTGAAGGCTTTTCTGCTCTTCCGACCATAGGCCGGAGGCTGGACTGCCATTGCACAGTGCCCCCCAACCCAAGTTGGAGGCATCTGTCGTGACCACCTTCCGTCAGGAAATCACACTCAAGGAAACGCCCTTCTTCAGCCACTGAGACTCTTTCCAAGGGGCGAGGGCTGCAATGCAGGCTCGATCCACCTTGATACAGAGGCGTCCTTGACACCAAGCATGGGCTGATACTTTTAGTCTTAGCCAATACTAAAGGGGGCGCATGCGAAGCAGACCCAACCTAAGTACTGGGGATGCTGTTGCCATAAGGCCAAGCATCCCTTGAAAGACCTTTAGGGGGCGAGAGGCTCCTATGGTGAAGGAGGCCGCGAGCCGCTGGATGGTCCGAGCTCTGCTCGGCGAGACCGCTGCCGTCATACGGGCGGAGTCCAGAACTGTCCCAGAAGGCAATTTGCCTGCTGGGGGACAGCACGCTCTTGGCAAAGTTGACCCTGAGACCCAGGCACTGCAAGTGGCTGAGGCGAAGGGCTCTGTTGTAATAGCTCGGTCTCGGACTGGGCCAGGAGGAGCCAGTCGTCGAGATAGTTCAGGATTCGGATTCCCTTCCATCTGAGGGGAGAAAGAGCCGGATCCAAGCACTTGGTAAAAGTGCGGGGAGCTAGAGACAGTCCGAACGGAAGGACTGTGTATTGACAAGCCACACCCTCGAAGGCAAATCTCAAGAACGGCCTGTGATGGGGGGGCCATCTGGATGTGAAAGTAAGTATCTTCCAGATCCAGCAAACAAAACTAGTCCCCTTAGGCGAACTTGCGAGAGGATCTGTTTTGTTGTGATCATTCTGAACGGCTGTCTCATGAGGGCGCGATTCAGACATCTGAGATCTAAGATGGGTCTGAGACCTCCATCTTTTTTGGGCACCAGGAAGTAGCGGTTGTAAAAGCCTGACTCGCGTTGGGCTGGGGGAACGGTTCCTACGGCTCCTTTCACCAGCAGTCTGAGAACTTCGGTGCATAGGACATCTGTTCTCGCTTCGAACCACAGTGTGGATGACGCTGCCGAACCGCGGGGGGCGGCGAGCGAACTGCAGCGAGTAACCTCAAATTACAATGTCCAAAACCCATTTCGACCCATTGCCGACCCAGGCGGCAAGGGGTGTAATGAGACTGGGTGCTGAACCCAGATCGTCTACTGAGACCAATGGAAAAAGAATTTTGCTCTCTTTGAAAATGTTTGTGAATGTTTATTTGGCTTGCCATAGCAACGGCATTTTGTGTCAGCGCGCTTGTAGCGGACCTGAGTGACACACTGTTCATCACAAATTTGGCAGCCTCCTTTCCATTCACTTTAATCTGCCTGAAAGATCAAACTACTCAAAAGAGGAGCGTAATGATCGTAATGTTAACCAGGCAGATTAAAAGAGCCGCGCACATTCTCTCCGATCCGCTCGCAGCGGAGGAGGGGAGGGGCCGGGCCGCTTTCATTTCGAAAACGCGACGCACGCCAGCGCGAGAGCGTATCTGCCTCAGCAAGCGCAGCCTCAGCGAGCGCCGCCTCAGCGTGGGCGTTGCCCAAGCGAGAGGCGCGTTCAGCATGAAGCTGTCAGTGTAGAGACAGCATCCCATTCTGCTTTGATCCAGCAAGGATTGAGCCGCTCGAAAACGAGAGGAGCCGATCCTCATATGTAAACACAATGGCAGATCAAAGGCTTTGTGGCGAGTGACACACGCGGGGACTTTGCCGGCGCTAAATCACTCAATTTGATCGTGAGTCTGCAGTTTCTATACCTCCAAAGTAAATGGGAGGAGAGAAACGAGAGGCGTGACACGCATTGACAGACTGTTTAGCTGACTGCGAGTCTTGCGAGCGCAGTATCAGTGACGCACACAGTGCGAGCTGTCAAATATTGGTGTAATGTGCCTTGGCAGACCATTGAAACAGTTTGTGAACGCGGCTTAAGCGACGTTCACAAAAACACACGCTGCCGTAACAGGTGAATGCATCCTGACCGGCTGCCTCTTAGTACTAAAAACAGATAGCTCGTGGACGTGGCTTCAGCGACGTACACACAAACGCACACTGCCGTAACAGGTGAATGCACCCTAGCAGGCTGCTTTAGTACTAAAATAGTTCGTGGACGCGGCCCCAGCGACGTACACACAAACACAAGGCTGCCAAAACAGTGTGTATCAGTCAAGCCTGTTCGCTCAACTCACAAGCTCGCTGTTACTACCTCCGAGGTCACTGGGAGAATAGAAACATGAGAGCGGGGAAGGCGGGGGCGCCTTCTGCGAGCGAACAGGGGGAGACTATTTCCGCATGAAGCGGCCGTCTCCCTTGACAACACACAACAGTGTTCTGCTCTGGTCCACATAAAAGAATAGAGCCGCTCGAAGTAACGAGGAGCGCTGATTCCCACTATAAGACATAACAGCAGATCAAGTGCAGCTGGGAGAGCGAGCACGCAGATACCTTGCCGGCGTGAAATCACTCAAGCCCGAATGCTTAATTTCTAACTCCACAGTTTCTGTCTCCGAGCCCTGCTGAGAGAGGAGAAACGAGAAGCTTTTTAAGGAGGCGAGGGCGAGACACGCGGGTGCTGAGCCGGCGTGAGCTCAACCGCAGCCGAGCGCTGAGGTTCTCTGCCCCACCGCTTTTTCCTCACAGATTCCTGGGAGAAAGAGAGCGGGAGGGCGCGAGAAGCGGGGTCGCGCTCTGAAGAGCGCTGCCCGCGAGCGCAGAAAAACGAGACTCATATCCTCGCAGTGGGGACATTCCGTCTCGTTGAGCGCAGCTTCGGCGTGGGCGGTGCCCAAGCACAAAGCGCGCTCACCGTAACTGTCATAGGCATGACAGCAACGGCGCGGCATTTGAAACAACGCCGGAGCTCTTTTAGAGGAAATTTGCTCTTTTGTGGCGATCCGGATAGCTGCAGGGAACGGGACCGTCTGCTGAGTCGCGAAGTGGCGAGGCAGAAGCCGAGCAGGAAGTCTTCGTCGTCCGCTGCGAGAGCCTGTTCAACGGAGCGCCGTCAGAAGAGCCGTCTAGAAGAGCTTGCGAAAAGGCTTGTCTTGAGCGAAGATCAGAAGTCCGTCGCTGAAGAAAAAGGATCTGATTCACACCGCAAAGCACCGGCTTATATAGCTGATTGCCCCGCCCATTCTGGCGGGATCACGCAGAAATTCGGCGGGATGCTTTGCCATAGGTGTGCGCAGCACCGCTGCTCGGCTATTGGTTTGCTCAGTTATCACTGACTCAGCCAATAGCCCTGCAGTTAAACTGCGTTATTGAAAAGTGCTTCAGTCTTCGGAGAAAAACAGGTTTTCCCCATAGCGGCTTTCGCCGCAGTACGAGTGAAAGTATCGAAAGGGAACTTTATATTTCAAGGCAATAAAGTGCAAAAATAAATAAATAAATAAAACAGCACAATCTTTTGTATTTTCCAAAAGAAAAAAACAAAAAACAACTGGCAGCCCTAGATACATGTTAATAGAAACTAAAGATGTTATTTGGAACTGTCCATAAAAACCTCAATTAAAAAAAAAAAAAAAAAAAAAAAATTTTTAAAAGATCCAGTTAAAACAAAATTTGAGTTTTGTATAAGTGCTCTGTTTTTAATCCCTGCTAAAGCCAACATTTTAACTTAAGAGAAGCCTACTTTAGAGTACCAACAAAAAGTGCATTTCAAAACAAACATAAAATGGCTCAGACCAAGAACACTGGGTCACTTTTTCATATTCTACTCATATCCTTTTCATATCTTTTCACCATCTTAAAGTTTTTTTTTTGCAAGAAAATCAATTTGTTAACATTTTCAGTTGCAAATCGAGATCTGCTTGCAGAAACAATGTCGGTGATGACGGCGCAAATGACTCGTCATATTGGATGTATTGCCCTGAGCATATCCTTCAGAGAGGAGAGAGATAGGCCTAATGCGAAAGCGCAGCTGGTATCAATATATATCGATACTGTTGGACATGAGTATTGAAATCGTTTCAGATTTATTAGAATCGATATGCATCGAAATATCGATATTTTTGACAACAATAGTATGTGCATCTGAAAAATTCTCCTGTTTGATGTGGTCGTAAAGACATTCTGTGACTAAATAAATGCGCTCTTTGCCAGATTTTGGTCATTTCACCCACTTATTTGGAGGATTCTTACCTGATGATTGGGGGTCTGTGCGCTGGAACCTGAGTCTTGGGTTACAGTGAGATAAGGTAGTGACAGAGACAGAGACTGACGAACAACGGCCACTGGTGTGACAGATGTGGTTTCTGTTAGTAGAAAAAGATTCACCATGAGTACTCTCACAGGAAACATGAGCATAAAACGTATTAAGGATGCCGATAAAATAGTCCATGTGACATCAATACTTCAACACTAAATTTATGAAGCTATGAGAATACTTTGCGTGCAAAGAAAACAAAGATTTTTATTCAACAATTTCTTCTCTTCCATGTCAGTATCACGATGCATGTGTGGCGGTGGAGGCTGATGCAGTAGAGAAGAAAATGTTCAATAAATCGTTATTTTTGTGCACAAAAAGCTTCTTAAAATTACTGTTGCACCATTGATGCCACGTGGACTATTTTATCAATGTCCTTACTACCTTTCTAGGCCTTAAACATGTCAGTTGCATTGCTATCTATGCAGACTTCATCAAAAATATCTTATTTAAGTCAAAACATAAAAATGTAGACATTATCTTGTTCATTTTATGGGGTGCAACTTCGGATTGCTGTTTGTTTCCTTTTGAAGGATCCTTAGATCCTCACATGCAATTGTTTGTGTTGTGTTCTGATTTGTATGTTGTTTTTTATTCATTTATGTAATTATTTATAATCATTTTACAATCATTAGTTATTCACAAAATGTATTATTTGATTATTTGATTGTTTTATCATTTATTATTATTATTTCATTTAAGTATTTTATTATTATTCATTTATCATTTTATTGCATTTCTTGTTATTTTCCTTGCTTATGC
This sequence comes from Cirrhinus molitorella, assembly GCA_033026305.1. Taxonomy (NCBI): domain Eukaryota; kingdom Metazoa; phylum Chordata; class Actinopteri; order Cypriniformes; family Cyprinidae; genus Cirrhinus; species Cirrhinus molitorella. The sequence continues at coordinate 48,991,401 of CM065119.1, forward strand.
ATTTTCATGATTGTGTGGTTTCGAGAACTGTTTTGTCTGTATGAACGAGAGATAGATAAGACGAGATGTTTATGGAAACCCAAGGTTTTATTGGGTGTTGTCATGAATCAGTTTGATATATCATTGCTTACTGAATTGTTCTGAACATTGAGACATACGCAACTAAGATTGTTCAATAAACTCTGTTACATCTTTATCATCATCACTTCGTCTCCTGCTTCAGCTCCTTCCTGGTTTTCACCGGTCAACTTCTTGACTGACAGAAGGCTGTTTAACACTCGTTTGGGGTATTTTAGATTCCAGACCAGACTTGCTGTTAACAGGGTTTGGGTATCGACAGCTCTGCTGACTGGTTGTTCTGTTACCAGAATAATTATATTATAATTAACCAGAATGTTTTCTGACAGGATCTGGTGTCCGGGGCTGGATCCTAATTGTCTTGGCGTGGGGACTTGATCTAACAATTGAATAATAATAATAATAATTATTATTGTTGGCGTTGGGGTCTGGGTCTATGCCGATCGTACCGTTAATTGCGCTCTCCGGCAGGGATGGAGTGGCTGCGGGACGTGAAGGGTTATTAGGTTATTTGAAATAAATGTATACACTAGAATATTGCCTAGTATTATTATTATTATTATTATTATTATTATTGCTGGTGCTCCCACTACTTCCACCCTTACATCAGCTACTATTATTATTATAAATAATATTTTTTATATACTTATATAATTCCACTAGAACTTTAATGTTGACTTATAATCTGCAACATAATATTATTATGACTGTAAATTGTGCTGTCTATAATGCAGTTACATCTATAATATTTTTCACTAAATAACAATGATTTATTAATAACAAGAATAACTACCACAACTCATAACACTATGGATACAACTTATTTCTGTACCTGTTTAAACTTCCACATCTATACCTCTGTAACTTGATTGTTATTTTTTATTATTATTATTTTTTTTTATGTTGTTTTTTGTTTGTTTTTCTTTCTCTCTCTCCCTATACCCCGTTTATTGATGTTTCATTTTCTATCTTCTTTCTTTGTATATATGTGTATTTAAGACTTTGGTCATTTTGTTAAGACGTTGTTGTCAATTTTTGTATCTTTCTGAGCAATAAAAAAAAAGAATAATAATAATAATAATAATAGTTGCACTTTATTTGCAAGGAAAACTTGTGCATGCAAATCCCAGGGTTTTGATTTTCAAAATGCAACTCTCCCTTGTGGTTGGATTTCTTATTTCCACTGGAAACATATACAAAACAATAAATACCATGGATGCTGAGCTCTGAGCATGATCGGCTATGGTCTGCAGGGCGCCGCGGTATGTGATCCGACAGAGAAGAGTATCCTTCTTCAGACGATGCCTCCTTAGAATCCAGCGAAATTTTGGCACATTCAATCACGATATCATGAGGCTCAAACCTCTTCCATCTAAACAATTAAAAACAGCAACGTATGAAAAATGTGATCATGTTGTGACATAACAGAAATCGTCATATTTCATTTAACATACCTAATTGGATCAACCTCGTAGTCTTTGGTTCCAGTGATGAGCTCAGGATGAATCCGTACATACTCTAACATGGGCTGATATAAAAGAAAAAGGAATTTGTAGAGCAGGTGTTAAGACTAAAAATGATTTAGTCATTATTAGGGGTGTGCGATACTGGCAAAATATAATCTCTCTATATTTTCTGGGATTTTATCGATAATGATAATTAGATGATATTTTGCTGTGTGTGTTATTATGCTTAAGGACAGTGCTGACTTATCAAGAATATCAAAAACTATATCAGGCTTTTTATATTCTGTGTGGTCAATTCACAGCAGTGATAAAAACTATTCCTTTCCTAAAAGTTTAAATTGATTTTTAAAGGCATTTTCACTTTTATAAAGACATTTTTTTCTGTGTGCATCATCTTTTGAGTCTAATTCTTACATTTAATCAGTCAGTTATAATAATAATAATAATAATAATATATTTAAGCTGTTACTAAAATTAAATCAGTGTCAACAAAATTCATCTTTGCAGACGTTGCATATAAAGTGGCATTTAGATGCATTTGCACATAATGCAGCTGTATTTGAAATTATTTTAAAAGTAAAAAGATACTTTCAATGTGAAATTAAAACCGCCAGTAGGTGGCAGCAAGTCGCTGTTAATAAGTGAGTCATTGCCATTGAACCGAATCGTTTAAACAGTTGATTCATTCAGAAACGAAACATCTTCATGTTGCTGGAATGATTTTTTTTGGCGAAATTAAGCAAAAACAGAAAATATACTGTCTAAAACATAAGTCTTTTGATATTATCTTATTTTTTATTGAACTGTTGTATAAAAATCAACATCAAATTTGTAGTCATGCTGATTTTTGAAGAAAAAAACGTCACTCTTCGTGTGATAGTTTAACTATATGAAATGATATGAAGATATAAATTTTCTGCCCCATATCTTGAATTCTGTGATCATTCTAAATGCATTTAATAGACTGAATCATGCATTGAAAGAATGCACTCTAAATGCATACTTACTAGATTTCATCATGTAATGTAATGTAATGCATGCACTCCGTAGGTGTGTTTTGTTCATTTTTTGCGTTATACTCGATAATGTAAAATTGCACATCATTGAAAGAACAATTACGATATTATTGCATATGATATATATATTGCACACACCCCTATCACTTTATGAAGTGGCAATTCTTAAAATGGCAAGGAATAAAAGATAAAAGCTCACCTTCACCACTTCCTCAAATGTGTCAACGTTTTCTTTCATACTGTAGTGGGCACGCAAGTAAGAAACGAAATTACAGGGATACATGCCATATAGACGATGAAAAAGCGAATATACGCTGGCATGGAGGTGGACTGCAAACACTCCGTGAGCGTGACCTGCAAGACACATTCATAGAAATGAGCACCTTTAGATGAAGTTGTGTTGAATCTAAAAACAGCATTACCAAGAACTGAAGGTTAAAAAACACTGTTTCATTTATAAAAGCCTAATATATTTGCAGTGTTCATGCCTGAGTACCTGGGTGACGCTGATTCCAGGCTGCAAGCCTTCCGAAGATATCAAAGTACTCGCACAAAAGCTGTTTGTTGGTTTGAGGAATCATGGGTAGCAGAGCAATCAACACCAGCACACCAGTTATGAGAACTACTACGTCAGAGTCAGTCTGGAAGTAGAAATGGAAAAACAAAATAATAATAAATATTTTATATATATATATATGTGACCCAGGACCACAAAACCAGTCTTAAGTGTCAATTTTTCAAAATTGAGATTTATACATCATCTGAAAGTTGAATAAATACACTTTTCATTGATGTATGGTTTGTTAGGATAGGGCAATATTTGGCCGAGATACAACTGTTTGAAAATCTGTAATCTGAGGGTGCAAAAACGTCTAAATATTGAGAAAATTGCCTTTAAAGTTGTCCAAATGAAGTTCTTAGCAATGCATATTACTAATCAAAAATTAAGTTTTGATATATTTACAGTAGGAAATTTACAAAATATCTTCATGGAACATGATCTTTGCTTAATATCCCAATGATTTTTGGCATAAAAGTAAAATCGATAATTTTGACCCATACAATGCTTTTTTATATATATATATACACACACATAAAATTTCCACCTCTAACAGTCACAAAAGATTTATATTTTTATTTTCTAACTTTAAACTTTCTTCTGAAAGAATTTTGACTAAATCTGTAACAGTTAAAAAAATAAATTAAACAACTAAACTTTTTTTTTTTAACATTGACAATAATAACATCAGCATATTAGAATGATTTCTGCTTTTTATAATAGTAGCTTTGTAAATAGAATACAATATTCTAATTTAAAAATAAATGTTATTTTTCACAATATTAGTTCTAAAATTTGATCATAAGAGGCTTAAAAATACATTTAAAAAATTTAAAAACCTAGTATGTAGATGTACATACATACGCACCATATAGCAATGTAAACAAGATAATTTAACCTATTAACTGTCACTCCCTTTTTTTAACAGACGTGAAAATGCAATCCAAACTTAATTTTTTACAATTCATGAATGAAAACATTTTGCAATATGATTTTGATGTACATTTACCTTGGTAATGCAATGTCTGATTTTAAAATGGTGATTTTAAAATAAGATTTTAAAATTCAAGTGATATATAATTTCTTATGATTTCTAAAGCGTGACAGCAAAAAAGGCAACGAAGAAAGTCTTATAGTGACAAAGGACAAAACTCCTGTTATGAACAGTGTTGGGGAAAGTTACTTTTAAAATTAATGCGTTACAATATTGCGTTACTCCCTAAAAAAGTAACTAATTACATTACTTAGTTACTTTTTATGGAAAGTAATGCGTTATATGCTTTTGCATTACTTTTGCGTTACTTTTTAAATCTGGGCAGGGCTTGTTTGTTTTTAATATAAAAACATTCGATTCTTAGCAAATGTAAAAGCCCTTTCACACCAAAATGAAATGAAGTGAATAAGACTAAGGCTAAAGGAAAATTAAATTGACGTCTGTACAGTAGAACTGTAGGAAAAGAAAGTTCAACACTCTTCAGCAATGAGGAAAATTAAGCACAAATGTTAGTTCATCTAAAGTAAGATTTGCTTATTAGTACACTGCAAAAAATGCTTTTCTTACTTAGATTTTTGTCGTTTCAAAGTTAGGTGTGTTTTTGCTTGAAACGATCTCCCAATGGTGTAAGCAAAATAATCTTGATTTCTGTGTTTTTGCTTACCCCATTGGCAGATTATTTTGCTTGTTCTAAGGCAAAAACACACTTCATTTTGACTTTTTTTTTCTGAAAAAATTTACTTTACTTTATTTACTTGTCAAGAAAATCCTTCTTGATTTAAGAATTTTTTTATATTTTGGCTGGAAACAAGACAAAAAAATCAAAGTAATAAAAGTATTTTTGCAGTGTACAGTTGAATTGGGTTAATAAAATGGGATTAAATACATAAAGAAAACAAAAAGTAACTGGTGTTACTTTTTTGAAAAAGATATTTTCTTGGAAATTAAAAAGTAATGTGTTATTTTACTAGTTGTAAACTTTACTTGAAAAAAGTCATATTATTACATAACTCGAGTTACTTGAAATGCATTACCCCCAACACTGGTTATGAAGTAGATTTTTTGAGGTGCACTCTTAAAAATTAATTAAATTAATCTTTTACTTTTCCTAAGTAACAAAACAGCAGTCAAATATCTATTTAGGAGTTTTAGACCTTTCCAACAATACATAGTTTGTCATGATTAGATTAGGATTTATTTGCAATATGGTGAAGTAAACTTATATATATATATATATATATATATATATATATATATAAAACTTATATCTTAATATTTGGATGAAATATCCTTTTAAAACATATTTTCCTTTGTAGAACTGAATTTCTCAGTTATCCCAAGTTAGAACCACCTGCATGCAAGTCATTATCCAAGTACAAAGTCCCATTTGCAACCCCATCACACTTGACCGGCCTTGAATTTTTGGTACCTTGAGGCATTTGAGCAGCGAGGCGAGCAGAGGGAAGCGAGCGATCTTGTGGATCCATGGTGGCTGCTTGCGGACGATATGGCCAAGGAGGGTGATGGTGGAGAGACGGCAGCTCTGCTTGCCCATGCATTCATTCATCTTATCTAAAAGATACTACAAAGAAGATATATCCATATTATAATCAGTGAGGGTCTGAAATGCATGATGAGTCAATCACTATTCACCAACTGTATACCTTATCATGGGGCTCCCTGACAGAAGACAGGATGTCCACAGCTTGAGATGAGCTTGTCTCTTGGAAATACTCCACGAGGCTATTCAGCAACATGGTCCCTTTATCTATCAGTTAAAACAAATTGCTACATTTAAATCAACTGATGCCGACAACTAGTGCTGCACGATTAATAAATAAATGCACACACAAGTATTTTTAAATAAATGAAAATAAATTAAATATTATACTAATAGATCATATATAAATTTAAATGCACAGATTTTATCAAACTTAAACTTTATTTAGATTTTTATTCGGTGCCAAAATAAATAATCTAAATCCAAGACTTCTATTTTAAATAAATGCTGTTCTTTTCAACTTTTTGTTAAAAACAAAATTGCTACATTTAAATCAACTGATGCCGACAACTAGTGCTGCACGATTAATAAATAAATGCACACACACACGTATTTTTAAATAAATGAAAATAAATTAAATATTATACTAATAGGTCATATATAAATGCATAGATTTTATCAAACTTAAACTTTATTTAGATTTTTATTCGGTGCCAAAATAAATTAAAATCTAAATTTTTAAATAAATGAAAATAAATTAAATATTATACTAACAGATCATATATAAATATAAATGCATAGATTTTATCAAACCTAAACTTTATTTAGATTTTTATTCGGTGCCAAAATAAATTAAAATCTAAATTTTTAAATAAATGAAAATAAATTAAATATTATACTAACAGATCATATATAAATTTAAATGCATAGATTTTATCAAACTTAAACTTTATTTAGATTTTTATTCGGTGCCAAAATAAATTAAAATCTAAATCCAAGACTTCTATTTTAAATAAATGCTGTTCTTTTCAACTTTTTGTTAAAAAACAAACAAAAAAAACACAGCTGTCAACAAAATATTAAGCCGCACAACTGTTTCCAACATAAATCAGCATATTAGAATGATTTCTGAAGGTAATTGTAATTTCTGAGTAATTCAGCTTTGGATCACAGGAATAAATGACATTTTAAAATGTATTCGCATAGAAATCCGTTCATTTAAACTGAAATAATATTTCACAATATTAGTTTTTTTTCTGTATTTTTGGTCAAATAAATGCAGACTTGATAAGAAACGTCTTTAAAAACCATTAAAAATCATACTGATCCCAAACTTTTGAGCAGCAGTGTTACGTTAAATTATATATATTATATAATTTTAATGCAAATGCATATATTTTATAAACTTTTTATTTAGGTTTTTATTTATTGCTAAAATAAGATATTTATAATATAGATAAATATAGACTTTAATGTATTGTATCTAAAATACACACATACATTTACAAGTACCTTTATAAATATTGTTAAATAATAATAAAAATTAAATAAATAAATTGTATTTTGGCATTAAAATAAATCTAAATAAAGTTTAAGTTTGATCAAATCTATGCATTTATATTTATATATAGTATCTATTAGTATTACCTATTAGTATAATATTTAACTTATTCTCATTTATTTAAAAATACTTGTGTGTGTGCGTGTGCATTTATTAATTAGTTAGTATAATATTTATTATATTAGTATATTTTAGTCTGTACATTTATATTAAAGTAAGGGTTTAGTTCAGTTTGACGATTTTCCGCTAACAAAAGAAAACCAAAAGATTTGACAATTGTATATCCATTTTTTTTTAAGAATTTATAGGGAGTATGTTAAATCCTGCATAAAAGTCCCTGTTTGTTTGGACAAAATGTTTTAAAAAATCTTATTTTTCGGAAAATGTGCATGTTTTCATTTATTGTTTTATTTAATTTAGCTATACTTTTGAGAAGTTAAATTAACCCTTAAAGGCATGAATGTTTGGCCAGTCGTTATTACATATATCCAGCAACTTCTGCAATAGCAAAAAACTCTTAATATTTTAAGAACAATTACAGAAGCATAAAATAACGCATATTTTGTTACCTTTTGAAACTTAGGAGGATTTAATTTAACGATCGTCGTCATCCTCAGAACGCGTTTGCACAGTACATTCAGCATCTGGCTCATATTGGCCATCTCAGCCATATTCTCAAAGCTTGTTTTCAATGACTTCAAAATCACTATTTTGATCGCTGACAGCTCATTCAGCACATCCACCATCAAATAAGAGTGTTTTATTGCGTACAGTAATTGCTCTGAAGTAAAGCCATTCAAATCAGCTACATTTTTGCTGATGATATTCTTTTGTTTTATGCCTGCGATAGTGAAAAATCAAACTTCACCTCATTATTGTCAATTAAACAGTGCCTCCTCGAGAAAATAAAGGTGAATTGCATGCATTTAGTCATTTATATTTTTGCGCATGAAAAATAAACTTACACTATTACACACCTCGGGTCTCTAGCGACCCTATACACTTAATAATACACTAAAAATAATCAGAAAACAGACATTCTTTTATATTTTGTTATTTTTTTCTTGTTATATTGTTTATAATGAATAGCTTGAGGAATACTAAGAAAGTTGATGTCTAACTTGACAAAATGAAGGAGGGAGAGGGTAGTGAATGACGGTATGCATTTAAGGGTTAATGCAAATGTTATTTAATTTTGTAACAATTATTTATTTTGAAACCATTTTTAGTTTTACAAAAAGACATTTCAGCATTATTGCTAACCCGTGTGTGCATTTTCCTTAAAAACCCATCAGTTGACTAACGATACCATTTACTATATTTGCAATCGCATATCGCAATATTGACCCCAATAAATCGCAATATTTAAAAATAAAATTCTCTCAAATTCATGCAGCCCTACCGACAACGTATTACAAGCATATTTATTAAGCAAACGAAGTTCAAACACAAGTTAGACAAAACAGTGGTATTATTTTCTCAATCTGACCCATGCACTTGAGAAATTATCCCCAGGTTTCACAGACAAGGCTTAAGCCTAGTCCTAGACTAAAATGTAAGTCTGAGCTGTTTCAACTGAAATAAAATTGCATTGACTGATCTTAAAATATATCTGTGCCTTTGTCTGATCTCAAGATGCACACCAGTAATGTCCTAATTGAACTATGGCTTAATCCTGGTTTAGTCTAAGCCCTGTCTGTGAAACCAGGCCTATGTAAACACAAGAGCTGGACTAACCTGCGCTGAGTGTTTCCTGGAGCAGGTTTTTGACCTGCTCCAGCTCGTGTAGGTCAGTGGACCCCAGAAGAGGGACGAGGTCGAACACATTTGGCTGGTCTTTGGCCATCGCTGTGCAGGACAGTGGGCAGGACTGATGCCTTTGTCACAGCATAAACCGATGCCCTGTGGTGTCAGCATGGGGTGTGTAGGCATGAACTAATGACAAAATGGAAAGAAACAACAACAGCGTTACCAAAGCCAACTTGCTACTAAAAAAACACTGGTTGTGTCTTTAAATCTAGCAAGGAGCCTACTTAGTGTGCTTCGAGTTTGCAGGTCAAAGCTTAGAACTACAACTAAAATGCTGCACTGACAAAAAGTACCAAAGTGTACCAGTAATACATAGTACTATATTAAAACCTCATTTTTATATATAATATGGAAATATCATGTTTCTAGGACAAGAGCCATCGTCTTTTTAACATTTACTATGTTATTGCCATGACATTCTATAGCACATTTACCACTATTACATCATGTTTTTTGGACATACAGATGATTTTTCATTTTTATTATTTACTTTTTAAAATGGCAATACCATGGTTTCTGTAGGCATACACTACCAGAATTCTTTTAAGAATTCTCTTCTGCATTTACTTGAGCTGAAGTACAGCAAAAACAGTACAATTTAGAATTTTTACGATTTAATATAACTGTTTTCTATTTAAATATTTTTTTTTAAATTGAAGTGATCAAAGCTGCATTATTAGCATCATTACTCCAGTCACATTTGCTATGAAACATATTTTTTTTATTATTATTATCAATACTTAAAACAATATATCCTTAATATTTTCAGGATTCTTTGATGAATAGAAAGACCATTTATCTGAAAGAAACATTTATCTGAAACAAAATGCTTTAGTAACATTACACACTATACCATTAAAAAATAAATAAATAAATAAATAAATATATATATATATATATATATATATATATATATAATAGACATTATAGAAATACTTTCATAGGAATATATTTAAGGATGCTTTAAAATAATCAAGTGATTTTTAACATTTATAATGTTTTTCTATTTCAGATAAATGCTGTTTTTCTGACCTCTCTATTCATTAAAGAAACCTGAAATTCTACTCTGCTGTTTTTAACATAATAATATATTTGACATGCAATAATAAATGTTTTTTGAGCAAATCAGAATATTATAATGATTTCTGTAGGACTGTGTAACTGGATTAATGATGATGAAAATTTAGCTTTGAAATCAGAGGAATAAATTACATTTTAAAACATATTAAAATAGAAAACAGTTATTTTAAATAATGAAAACATTTAAAAATTGTACTGTATTTTGCTATACTTTGGATCAAATAAATGCAGGCTTGCTGAGCAGATCAGACTTCTTTAAAAAAAAAAAAATCCTTCCTGTTCAAAAACTTTTGACTGGTATGGTATATCATGGTATTCTTTTAAGCACTACATAAACACCACTGTATATGAACATGGGACCAGTTGCAAAAACTTAGCCTCTATGTTAAGAAAGAGTTTTAAAATCTAGTCTGCCCACTAGAAGTTAAACTGAGACTAATCTGTTTTTATGTAACTAAATAAAAAAATTATGACCAGGGACCAGTTGCATGAACTTAGCCTCAGTGCCTTAAGTACTAGTTTGACCAACTATCAGTTAACCAAAGTCAGTCAATAATCAGTCTTATTTTTTGGATTCAGCCTAGACTAATCTACATTTTTATGTAACTGAATAAAAAAAAAAAAGTCTAGACTAGTCTTAAAGAAAAAAATCAGCTGACTAACTTTTTAAGACTAGTCTAAACCTTTTATGCAACTAGCCCTTGGTATTCATTCAGCAGTATATATTATTTTCAGTATATTCATTCAGTATGTATATATATATATATATATATATAAGGAATATATTTAAGGATGCTTTAAAATGATCAAAAGTGATTATTAAAAAAAAAATTTCATTATTAAAAAGACTTCTATAAATGCTGTTTTTCTGACCTTTCTATTCTTAAAAAAAAAAAAAACTGAAATTCTACACTGTTGTTTTTAACATAACAATAATAATAATATTTTTATTATTTATTTATCATGGCAATACCATGGTTTCTGTAGGCATGAACTACCAGTCAAAAGATTATGTTTTTAAAAGAATTCTCTTATGCATTTATTTGAGCTGAAGTACAGCAAAAACAGTACAATTTTTAAATATTTTTTACTTTTTAATATAATAATAATAATAAATGTTATAATGATTTATACATAGAGAATATTATAATGATTTCTGTAGGGCCATGTGACTGGAGTAATGGTGCTAAAAATGTAGCTTTGAAATCACAGGAATAAATTACATTTTAAAACATATTCAAATAGAAAACAGCCATTTTAAATAATAAAACCAATTTGTTTTTTACTGTTTTTGCTGTACTTTGGATCAAATAAATGCAGGCACGGTGAGCAGATCAGACTTCTTTTAAAAACATTTGTTTTTAGTTAACCAAATTAAAAAATGACTAGATGACTAAGTTAAGTATGCAACTTGCCCTTGCTATTCATTCAGTATAGTATGGTATGCTATGGCATAACCATCTGATACCATCACTGTACACCAAAACAGCAACATTTTGCAAGGGTGAAATCTCAGCAAAGCACTTGTCTACGATGCCCCCCAAAATGCTGTCTAAGTAGTCAGCTCACTAGGTGTTGAGACGCAGCCATTGCAAAAACCAGATTTTCTAGCAAAGAAAGTTGAATTGCGAGCGTTCATAAAGACTGAAGACTTAAATTGAATGTTAATCTAAATAACTGTTTTCCTCAGCCTCACAGTTAGTGTTAAACTCAATCAATAAAGCAAAGTAATTGCTGTAAACGCCATGTAGTACGTGACAGCAGCGCATTTATGAGCTTTAACTCTGCCTCACGTCCATGACACCTTTCGCCATCGGTTTCGACTAAAACCCGACTTACTCGACGACAAATGCGGCACATTAAACAAGCACCAGGCGTCTAAAAAACAATTTATTACCGTCCAGAGAGTGCGAACTTCAAACAGTCGCCATCTTGAACACCTCACGACCTTTTACACTGAGCTGTTTGCGCAGATGAAAAACTTCATATACGTAACGATCCCAGCGAAAGCGCAGTCCAGAGCTGAGGGCTTATGGGTTAATGTTTAATTATAGAAAGGATACTGACCGACTCTTCTGTCTCGCTGTCACAAGATCACGGCATGAGTGACAGAAAGGTGTGAAGTGCTGCTGTGCAATGAGAGCTAGCTAAGCATGTAGCGGCTTCAGCGTGACAGAAGCTCAATGCGCATGCGCGGAGCTTTAAGGACAAACATGTTTATTTGCGCGTAGCAAACAGACTGTGTTTTAACATTTACAGGCCAGTAACTAAAGCATATATTTTTAAATCGAAAAGGTGCATGTGTCAAAAATGTACACCGTTATAGTAATATAATAATCATCACCATAACAATAATAGCCTAATATTAGTTGTATATGTGGCTACATGTGCTCTATGAGGACTCTGCATTGGCAAAATGTTTTTTTGCACTGTGCAATTTGTATTTTCTATCGCCTTACCTTAGCCCTACCCCTTAAAACTGACGTTTTAACATGAATTATTATTATGTATTATTATACATTAGAATCAGAATCAGAATCAGAATGAGCTTTATTGCCAGGTATGTTTGCACATACTAGGAATTTGTTTTAGTGACAGAAGCTCCACAGTGCAACAGAATGACAATGACAAGAAAAGACACACAGATAATAAAAGAACAATATACAAATATACAGAAAATACACAGAAAAAAGTGCAAAAAAAGCAAATACTCAATATACAATTTAAATAAACTAAAATAGACAACTGTAAACAATTTATTATGTACAGGTGCAAATTAGAAAAGAGAAATGTAAACAAGTATGTGTATTAAATAAATCAATGAACGAATGAATGAGTGTATAATAGTGTTGTGTGTTCCATGTTATTTTTCAAGTGTTCATGAGATGGATTGCTTGAGGGAAGAAACTGTTCCTGTGCCTGGTCGTTCTGGTGCTCAGGGCTCTGTAGCGTCGACCAGATGGCAACAGTTTAAAGAGCGAGTGTGCGGGATGTGAGGGGTCCAGAGTGATTTTACTAGCCCTTTTGCGCACTCTGGACAGGTACAGATCTTGAAGAGTGGGGAGGGTTGTACCAATGATTCGCTCAGCACACCGGACTATCCGGCGTAGCCTTCTGAGGTCAGAACTGGTAGCTGAGCTGAACCAGACAGTAATTGAAGTGCACAGGACTATTAGAAATAGCAAAGCAAACAGTGCAAAATATTAGCAATTAACCACATTAACAAAAGTTACTTAGATGACCAACTTAGGATATAACAGAGAAATGAACACATACCCTGCTGAAAAAAACAGCATATGCTGGTTAGGTAGATTTTGATGATGGTATGCTGTTTTTTGCTGGTTTAAGCCAGTTCTTTGCTGGTTTATGCTGGTGCAGGACCAGCATAAACCAGCAAAGGACCAGCATAAACCAGCAAAGGACCATCTTAAACTAGCAAAGGAACAGCATAAACCAGCAAAGGACCAGCTTAACCAGCATAAACCAGCAAAGGACCAGCTTAAACCAGCATAAACCAGCAAAGGACCAGCTTAAACCAGCAAAGGACCAGCTTAAACCAGCAAAGGACCAGCATAAACCAGCAAAGGACCATCTTAAACCAGCAAAGGACCAGCTTAAATCAGCAAAAGACCAGCGTAAACTAGCAAAGGACCATCTTAAACCAGCAAAAGACCAGTTTAAACCAGCTAAGGACCAGCATAAACCAGCAAAGGACCAGCTTAAACCAGCAAAGGACCAGCTTAAACCAGCAAAGGACCAGCATAAACCAGCAAAGGACCATCTTAAACCAGCAAAGGACCAGCTTAAATCAGCAAAAGACCAGCGTAAACCAGCAAAGGACCATCTTAAACCAGCAAAAGACCAGTTTAAACCAGCTAAGGACCAGCTTAAACCAGCAAAGGACCAGCATAAACCAGCAAAGGACCAGCTTAAACCAGCTTAAACCAGCAAAGGACCAGCTTAAACCAACAAAGGATCATCTTAAACAGTAAAATACCAGTTTAAACCAGCTAAGGACCAGCTTAAACCAGCAAAGGACCAGCATAAACCAGCAAAGGACCAGCTTAAACCAGCATAAACCAGCAAAGGACCAGCTTAAACCAACAAAGGATCATCTTAAACAGTAAAATACCAGTTTAAACCAGCTAAGGACCAGCTTAAACCAGCAAAGGACCAGCATAAACCAGCAAAGGACCATCTTAAACCAGCAAAGGACCAGCTTAAATCAGCAAAAGACCAGCGTAAACCAGCAAAGGACCAGTTTAAACCAGCAAAGGACCACCTTAAACCAGCAAAGGACCAGCATAAACCAGCAAAGGACCACCTTAAACCAGCAAAGGACCAGCATAAACCAGCAAAGGACCACCTTAAACCAGCAAAGGACCACCTTAAACCAGCAAAGGACCAGCATAAACCAGCAAAGGACCACCTTAAACCAGCAAAGGACCACCTTAAACCAGCAAAGGACCACCTTAAACCAGCAAAGGACCACCTTAAACCAGCAAAGGACCAGCATAAACCAGCAAAGGACCAGCATAAATTAGCAAAGGACCAGCATAAACCAGCAAAGGACCACCTTAAACCAGCAAAGGACCAGCATAAACCAGCAAAGGACCAGCATAAATTAGCAAAGGACCAGCTTAAATCAGCAAAAGACCAGCATAAACCAGCAAAGGACCAGCTTAAACCAGCAAAAGACCAGCGTAAACCAGCAAAGGACCAGCTTAAACCAGCAAAAGACCAGCGTAAACCAGCAAAGGACCAGTTTAAACCAGCAAAGGACCAGCATAAACCAGCAAAGGACCACCTTAAACCAGCAAAGGACCAGCATAAACCAGCAAAGGACCACCTTAAACTAGCAAAAGACCAGTTTAAACCAGCATACCATCATCAAAACCTACCTAACCAACATATGATGATTTTTTTTTCAGCAGGGATACAGTAAATTAAATTAAAAAATTTCATTAACATACAAATAAACCGCTCTGTATTTCAGTTAATAAAGTGCTGTTTAATTATAGCCTGTTAAGAGGTATTCATTAATGCTGTGAGGTTGCTAATGCATGATTTATTCATTGTCCAAGGGAGAATATCAAAGAGCTATTAGCAGAACTTCCCAGAAAGGACAGGAATCCGATAAGACCCTTATAGCATTCGTAATGAGCACTGGGCACCTGATCCTGAGCAAAAGACCGATCCAAAAAAAGCGGACACTGAGACTGACCAGGTGCAAACCCAGATAACACTCTAGCTTCTTGCTGATATGGCTAATATACTGACATGGTATGAAAATGGCGTGAGTGCTGTGAAGCCAGCAGTTATCTCTAAAGTGAGCTAAATTTAATCCATCTCTGCAGCGCTTTGTTTTTGATCCCACTTATTCATCATGTCCATTCACACTTCCCTGGCACTGCACTAGTGGTCTGGCAAGCCCCTCAACACTTCAGACAAGTATGATTGAACCCTTACAGCAATTACCTTCATAATTACCATCAGCACATGTGTGCATACCATAAATGATCTTGTTTTAACTTAATATAGTGTATGAATTTCATTCAGTTGAATTGGCATGGATGAATTCACCTAAAGTGATGGTAAAGGCATTATACTACTTCTACTAAAAATAATAATCATTTTAAAAATGTTATTTTCTAAAGTGCCTTTATATAACTTCTCAAATTGATTTATAATGTTACAAAATATTTCTATTACACATAAAAGCTGTTCTTTTGAACTTGCTATCAAAGAATCCTGACCCAATATATCATGGTTTCCACAAAAATATAAAGCAGCACACCTGTTTTCCACACTGAAGACTGGAGTAACGGAAGACTGGATTCAGCTTTGACTTCACTGGAATATATTGCATATTAATATATATTAAAATATAAAACAATTAATTAAAAAAATTGGCACCAAATGTAGGTAAAAATGAGCAAAGATGGCTATGAAAATAAATATGCATTGTTTATCTTTTTGATCTTTAATTGAAAACATTTGCTAAATTCTAACCTTTCATTGAAGAAAAACTAATCTGCAAATCACATTATGAAATAAATGTTTTTCTCCAATGCATATTGGCCACAATTATTGGCACCCCTAGAAATTCTTACGAGTAAAATATCTATGAAGTACAGTCAAACCGAAAATTTATTCAGACACCTTTCAGATTAGCACAGTTTATTTACTATAGTTTAGAAAATGGTAATAAAATATGACAAGAACACAGAGTTAAAAACTCTCAGAACAAATTCATCTTGATAATCACAAATGAATTACAGCCAAATCTAAATTTGTTGCCCTGGACAACAAAAGCAGTCATAAGTGTCAATTTGAGATTTATACATCATCTGAAAGGTCAATAAGATAAATAATATTTAGCTGAGATACAACTATTTGAAAACCTTCAATCTGAGGGTGCAAAAAAATCAAAATATTGAGAAAATCCCCCTTCTTAGCAATGCATAATCAAAAATTAAGTTTTTATATATTTACGGTAACATATCTTCATTAAACATGATCTTTACTTAACATCCTAATGATTTTTGGCATAAAAGAAAAATCGGTAAATTTTACCCATAGGCTACAATGTATTTTTGGCTATTGCTACAAATATACCTGTGCTAATTTACATATTTACATTCATATTTTAATTTCAATTTAATTAATTGCCATCCAACGCAAACCACAATGCTTGTATGCAAAGTTTGGTAGTTAAAAGTATGAACCCAATAATCTTATTGCAAAATTAAAATTAAGGAATGTGCACTTTTATAAGTCCAAAAACATAAAATAAATAAATAAATAAACATATAAGCTGAAATTTGGAGTAAAATATCAAATAATATTTACAATTGTAAAATTACAACTACTAAGTTATATCCCTTAAAATAAAATTCAAAAAGTTACCTTACAATTATGTAAAATGTATGTTTAAGTAATATTTAATTAGACATAATTACAAAGTGCATTTTTAAAAAGTGTACTTAAGTAGGCCTATATTAAGAAATATTGTCTTTAAAGTGTACTCTTTTTAGGTACACTTAAGTGGCTTTTAATTTAAATTATATTGTATTATCTGCAAGTATACTTTTAATATGTGAAGTACACAAAAATACAATTTTATTGCAATCAAGCACACATTTGCTTTCCAATTCGAGTTTGTGTAGAAGATAGATTGCTAATTAAGACTGGTTTTGTGCTCCAGGGTCACATTTATTCAGACACCTTTAACATTTCTCACATTATCACAGATTATTCACTATAGTTTAGAAAATGGTAATAAAATTTTAACTTGAGAGTTACTGAACTGAACTAAATTTTGATCAGTTTTACTGGTAGTCCACTGTATGAAGACATTTTGGGTATAATATGTCACAGTTTACTTTGTTTAGCTGTCCTCACTTACATAAATGAACTATAGTGTCCTGCGCCCACTCTAATTATATCTAATTTTTGGTTTGACTGTATATTATGATTCATATTTACATTTTTTTAGCACATCAGGGTGACTAGGAGCATGAAATTGTCCAGCCATGATTTCTTGTTCCACAGGATTATAAACATGAGGAGCACAAAGGCCAGATTCCCTTAATTATCCATCACAAAACCAAAGAATACAGTTCTGATGTGCAGAACAAGATTGTTGAGCTTCACCAAATAAAAACGGCTGTAAGAAAAGAGCTAAATCATTGACACTTTCCACCATCAGGGCAATAAAGAAGCTCCAATCAACAAAAGGTGTTACACAAGAGGATGTGTGTCTATCGTCCTAATGCATCTTGCACAGTTTGACTCTCCAAGGATCACAGCTGGAGCATTGCAGAGATTAGTTGAAAGCATTAAAAAAATATCAAACAGCCTCTATATATAAAAAATAATCCTTGCTCATCCAAAGACAAACTCCAGCATATTCAGATATGTCAGATACAACTGGAACTCCAACTATGACTGGATTTTATGCTCAGATGAAACTAAAAAAATGTTTTTTTTTCAGCAAATGCACCAGATTTGGTGCAAGCAGGGATAAAAAGTACTTGATCTTTAATGTTCTGGGCTTATTTTTCTGCCGGAGGTCCTGGATATCTTGTTCAGATCATGGATTTTATGAAATGCCAAAAGATAAAAGTTCAAAATCTGACTGCCTCTGTTAGAAATCTTATAATGGGCTGTGGTTGGATCTTCCATCAGGACAATGATTCAAAACAAACACCAAAGTTAACACAAAAATGTGTCACTGAGCACAAAATCAAGCTCTTGCCTGGCCGTCCCAGTTCACTATAGAAAATAAGTGGAGTAAACTGAAGAGAAGAAGAGAGAGAAAGAGAGAGATTCTTTATGAGGGAATGGTCTCTGGTGTCTTGTCAGGTTGTCCAAACTTTTGGGCATTATTAGAGAAAACTCAGCGCTGTTATCTTGGGAAAAGGACATTGCAATAATTGGGTGCCGATAATTGTGACCAGCGTGAACTAAAAACATTTATTGTTTTACTTCAATGACAGGTTAGAATGTTGTGAATTTATTGAATTGAAAGATCAAAAGGATAAATGATGCAGATTTTCACAGCCACATTTGCTCATATTTACCAAGGGTGCTAATGTTAGTGGAGGGCACTGTATTTCACAATATTACAGTTTTTAATGTATTTTTGTGTGATTTTGTGTTATTTAGTTTGAGAACCATAAATGTGACCCTGGACCACAAAACCAGTCATAAGTGTCAATTTTTCAAAACTGAGATTTATACATCACCTGAAAGCTGAATAAATAAAAAAAAAGCTTTCATTTATGTATGGTGCTTTAAAATCTGTAATCAGAGGGTGCAAAAAAATCTAAATATTGAGAAAAATCGCCTTTAAAGTTGTCCAAATGAAGTTCTAAGCAATGCAAAAAAAAAGTTTTGATATATTTATGGTAGGGAATTTACAAAATATCTAACTTTGCTTAATATCCTAATGATTTTTGTCATAAAAGAAAACAATTCAATAATTTTGACTCATACAATGTATTTTTGACTATTGCTACAAATATACCCCAGCCACTTAAGACTTTTTTTTTTTTTGCTCCAGGGTCACAAATGTTTTTAATTAAATAAAGCTTTATCAAGAGAAAAAGCCTATATAGCATATGATTCTGTTGTAACTGTTATAAAAGAAAATAATAAACAACTAAAAATTAAATTAATTTAATGAAATAAAAAATAGATATAATATTATGTTACGCTCATGAAGCTAAAAAAAAAAAAAAAAACAGCTAGATATGCACTCCTGAGACTTCAGACAGCATTGCATTCTCAAGAAAGACCTAAAGGTCTACTATTACACCATTAGGTGGAGCTATTTCCCTGCCACACAGTTTTGCACTCCTCCTCTTCCAGTACACAACACCATAGTGATTTAAATGCATCTAGCATGAATCAAACATTAGCTGAAAATATTGTATGAGTATAGTAAATAATATTTTGGATCTTAAACAGTAGCTTTATTCCAGCTTTTCAATAAATACTGCTTCTGCAATTTTCTTGCAAGCATTCTCTGAATGAAAACAGCTGAAACCAAACCATTATCCATTGTGTTGCAAATGTTTCTGCCCTGAAGCTCTGCTAAATTCTGAGTGGAAGAGAAAAGCACAAGGTTTTAAATGTTGCATGCAGATGCGATGTGTTTCCCGCCCTGCGCCACGCTTACACTTCACGCTTTAATTCCAATAACCTCCTTTAGATTGATCAAAATGTGCGTATGTCAGAAGAGATAAAAACATTCAGCTAAATCCTATTTCCCTCTGCGCTAATAGCACCATTACAAGCCTGTGTCTGTTTTTCTTGTACTGGATAATTATGTGCAAAAGCCTCTTCATTAGGCATGGCTGAGAATAATTAAACAGACATTTTGGATAGGTCTTTTTTTGCACGTGGTAGAATGATTTCAATTATGAATGCAAAGAACCACATGATTCAAAAAGTTGAAAAAGCACAGAGCCAATGAAAAATGGCTGAAATTGCAATTAAAAAAATGCTAAATGCTCAAATAATGCAGCAAAGCAGCTTACCCTTGTGAAAATAAGTGCACTTAAGTATACTTTTATAAAGTGTACTTATTGCAAAATAATATACTTCAAAAGAAAACACATAAGTATGAATTAAATATGCTATTTTTGCTGTTTAAATGCATTTTATTTGTAATTCATTTCAAATGTACCACAGATCAAATTCATATTAAATGCAATTAGTAGATCTTTTGAGTGATTTTTTTAAACAACTTAAGTGGGACTTCAGTACATTTTTATATGTGCATTCAGAATTACTTCAAGTGTCTTTAAAATATAGCTAAAGTGCACTGATCAGTATACTGACAAGCAATTAATGTGAACTAAAATAGTTAAAATACACTTGAGTGTTAATTAAATGTAATGTTTTTGACATACTAAATGCATATTATATGTAAATGCATCGCAAATTAAGTTTATTTTAAATGCATTTAATGTTTTTTTTAAACCACTTAAATAGAACTTTAATATATCTTTATATGCACTTTTATAATTGTTTCTAACATACTTAAAATACAATTAAGTGCACTGCTTAATGTACTGAAAATATACTTCAACAATACATTTAAGTGTGAATTAAATTAAACGTGTTTGACCACCTAAATATTGTATCATATTAGTATATTATTTGTAGTTGATTTCAAATATACCATAGTTTAAATGTATATTAAATGCAGTTCAATATACATAGTTCAACTTAAGAGTGATTTTTTTTTTACATTACTTTCTTAAATGTAGTTAAGGTGTACTCCTAAAAATAATGAAAATCAATTATAGTGAATTGAAATATTTTAATTTTAATTTAATTAATTGCCATCCAACGCAAACCAAACCACAATGCTTATGCAAAGTTTGGTAGTTAAAAATATGAACCCAATAATCTTATTGCAAAATTAAAATTAAGGAATGTGCGCTTCTATAAGTCCAAAAGCATAAAATAAATAAGTAAATAAATAAACATATACGCTGAAATTTGGAGTAAAATATCAAATAATATTTACAATTGTAAAATTACAACTACTAAGTTATATCCCTTCAAATAAAATTCAAAAAGTTACCTTACAATTATGTAAAATGTACACTACTGTTCAAAAGTTTGGGGTCAGTAAGACTTGCAATTTTTTTTAATGAAGTCTAGGCTGCATTTATTTGATCAAAAATACAGAAAATAAACTGTAATATTACAAAATGTTATTACAATAGAAAATAATGGTTTTTATTTTCATATACTTTCAAATATAATTTATTCCTGTGATGCAATGCTGATTTTTCATCAGCTGTTACTCAGTTTTCCCAGGCTTAAGTCATTCTGATATTCTCAATTATTAGTAGAATTATCAGTTTTGGAAATTGTTTTTTTTTTTTTTTTTTCTTTTTTGAACCTGTATTTTTTGAACCTGTATCTTTTCTAGCAATGTAAATCTATTATGTCACTTTTTATTAATGTAACAATTTATTCCTTTCTTTCAAAAAAAAAAAAAAAGAATAAATAAACATTTACTGACCCCAAACTTTTGAACGGTAGTGTGTTTAAGTAATATTTAATTAGACATTATTACAAAGTGCATTTTCAAAAAGTATTTATTAAGAAATATCGTCATTAAAGTGAACTCTTTTTAGGTTCACTTAAGTGGCCTTTAATTTAAATTATATTGTATTATCTGCAAGTATACTTTTAATATTTGAAATACACAAAAATACAATTTTATTGCAATCAAGCACGCTTCTTTTTCACAAGGGTATAGTGATTTGCTTTCCAGTTCGAGTGTGTAGAAGATAGATATCAGGGTTCCACCCGACTGAAATCACGCTAACAAGCAGTGCAGCATGCATTATACAGTGCATGAGCACTGCATGATCCAACCTGACACTTTGGGAGCTGAGAGCCAGTTTGAGACTAACTCTACTGGTATCATTTATTGAGAGCCTGAAGCATCTCAGTAGCGTTTCGGCTGCCATCTCCTCTCATCCACACTCCCTCGTCTCGCAGGGACCCACACTTGAGCGCTCTGTGCGTTGCTGTCTAATGATTCCTGTTGTTTAATGAGCGCACGGATCACATAACTTCATTGTGCGATGAAACTAGTCTGAGGTAACAGAGGTAATAAAAAAAGAGTAGGCTTGTCCTGAAAAGAGGGTGATGATTATTTGATCGGCGTGTTGTTTGCGCCTGCACTCCAGTGATGTCATGCTTTAATCCCCCTCTGCATGTGTTTGTGGGCGTGTGACTAATATGCAAACGCAGTATGCGTGCTATATGTGCATGTGACGAAGCTGCTGGCATTTACAATCAGTGACTCACTGTCAATCCTATACATTTGGTTGCAAACTAATTTTGTCACTCAAGAAATGCTTTTAAAGGATAACTCCACTTGCAATTTCTTTCCAATTTCCTGAAAAAAATTAATATTAATTTTAGGGCTGTCAAAGGATTAATCGTGATTAATCGCATCCAAAATAAAAGTTTATGTTTACATACTATATGCGTGTTTACTCAGTATATTTATTATGTATATATGAATACACACACATACATGTATATATTAAAACAAAATATTTATATGTATATATATTTACACCTGTATACAATTTAGATTATAAATAAATATATATAAATCTAAAATATTTTTCCTTAATATATACATGCATGTGTTTGTATTTATATATACATAATAAATATACACAGTACACAAATATATAGTATGTAAACATAAACTTTTATTTTGGATGCGATTAATCGCGATTAATCATTTGACAGCACTAACAACATTTTTTGAGGAAATCATTCCAGGATTTTTCTCCATATAGTGGACTTAATTTTTCGCTCAACAGATTGAAGGTATAGCTCTGCGATGCACAGATATGGCAAGCCATTTTGACTTTTATTTTATCTCATTTTATCCTCCTACTTTAAAATTTAAAACCTACATTACTGTTTTACCTTTTTTGGTAAAGGGCGTTTTTTGCATGTTCATTTTGTAAACACTGGGTCGGTTATGGCAAGCCGTTTTGACTTTTATTCATTCGCAGGATGTGAATTCTTGATATCAACAATTCAGTTTTCACTAGTTAAAATTATAATCCTTGATATCAGAAATTGGATTTTTACTAGTAACAATGGCAATTTTTGATATCAGGAATTACATTTCCACAAGTAAAAAGGTTAATTCTTAAAACTAGTAAAAACTATAATTGTTGATATGAAGAATTGTATTTTCACTAGTTAAATGTCACCATAGACTCCCATTCAAATTTAATTGTTGATATCAAGAATTGATTTCTTACTAGTTAAAATGTCAATTTCACATATCAGAAATAATTCTCACTAGTAAAACCTTTATTTTTGATATCAATAATTACATTGTTACTAGTGCAAATGCCAATTCCTGATATCAAGATTTTTGTCACTAGTTGAAATGTCAATTGTTGATTACTGTAAATGTATTTCAACATGTTATATTTCTTATTTCTGATATCTGAAAATGTATTTCTGTTATCAATAATTATGGGAGTAATTTCAGATATCTAAAATGCATTCTTACTAGTAACAATCCCATTCATGATATCAGAAATGAACATTGCCACTAGTAGCAATTGAATTGTTGATATTAAAAATAAAGGTTTTTACTAGTGAGAATTATTTCTGATATGTGAAATTGACATTTTAACTAGTAAGAAATCAATTCTTGATATCAACAATTAAATTTGAATGGGAGTCTATGGTGACATTTAACTAGTGAAAATACAATTCTTCATATCAACAATTATAGTTTTTACTAGTGGAAATGTAATTCCTGATATCAAAAATTGCCATTGTTACTGGTAAAAATGTAATTTCTGATATCAAGAATTAGTATTTTAACTGAAAATTTAATTGTTGATATCAAGAATTCATATCCTGTGAATGAATAAAAGTCAAAATAGCTTGCCATAGTCGGTAATTCTGCAGTGATATAGGACGATTTTGAAGTTGGAGGAGAAAATGAGATGGAGTTTTTTGACATACCCTAACTGTATTTAGCTGGAGTGAAAAAGTATGCATACATCGCAAAGCTAGAAAAGACCAGCATTTGAGGTTATAAAGTATAAAGTTATCTTTTTGTTAGAAAACAACTGATTTTTTCGCTAGATAAGACCTGTATTCCTCTGTATTAAACTGCATTTTCTACCTTCACTCTGTTGAGCACCACTGAAGTCCACTATATAGAGACAAATCCTGGAATGTTTAAAAAAAAAAACTGTAACATTGAATTAAGTGTAAAATTTTGAAGTATTGTAAAAATGAAAAATTTTACTTTTTTTTTTTTTTTTTAAATAATATTTTTTTCACTAGATAAGACCTGTATTCCTCGGTTGGGATCACGTGGAGCCCTTTGAAGCTGCCCTGAAACTGCATTTTTATCCTTTAATTTGTTGAGCACCATTGAAGTCCACTATATAGAGACAAATCCTGGAATGTTTTGCTAAAAAAAAAAAAACAGTAACATTGGATTAAGTGTAAAATTTTGTAGTAAAAAAACTTGTAAACCACGCTCCAGTAATCTGTTTTATTTACTACAGCACTTTGAAAGATCATATTTTACAGTGCACTGAGTCATATCTCTCAGACAGCGGTTGTGTTTGAGACAACATCAATGCACTTGCCAACAGCAAACTGGATAAATAATAACCTGCAGGTACAAGGCTGGCACTTGCTGTATCCAAACAAGACTTTATAATCAAAATTCCATGCATGTCTGACTTAAGTTGCAGTTATTCCATCCCTGATAATGAGTGATGTCCTCCCAGGCACCAGTAATGATGTAATCTAAATGCAACATCAAAATGAACCGTTTCTTTTTTTCCCTCACACAAGACTACATATATATTATATTAGATTTACTTTTTCTTACAGACTTTACAGAAGAACCATTCATATATTCGATTTATCTTGGAAAACGCAGTTTGTATAATTGTAAGTTACTGTGTCTGGAAAAACAAGCCGGAGATGCTTGTTTCCTTGGTAACGGGGGTCTCGTTGAATTTCTCCAATGCACTTGAACGCGCCTGTTCTGGGGGTGATAGATGGAGACAAGCTCCCATTGATTATTTTTTTATGAGAAAAAGCATCCCTCACTGTTTTAAATGAAGGGAAAACAATTCTATTGACAGCTCGGCGTGTAAACGATGATTATAATGAAGGTGTGAGAATGACACGGATTTGTCAGTTTGTCATAAACGGGTTTTCCAAACACGCAAGCTGGGTTACATTAAAGGAAACGATAGATAAACATCTACACGGTGAATTGGCACAATCGCAGTTTCATTATAAAGCAGCTTGCGTGTTTTAAAAACCGGTTGCCTGCGTTTGGAAATAAAGTGATGGTTTTGGGGAAAACTATTACGCACATCTTTGTGGGTTCGTGTCCAATTAGCTCAATCACTCGTTCCTGTGATGACCTGAGATTTTCCACGCGTTAACGCAAATGTTTTGAAGTCTATTCGACCGTGACAGCTGCGTGATATCAGGCGTAATCTGCGAGTGCGCGCGCATCAGTGCGCGGGCACCGTTCTCAGCACCAAGGACAGCGTCTCTCACAAAGCATCAGGTCACCCTTGGCAAAACCTTGACTGCGATGCAATCACAACGAGAGCGACAGATGAGCACGGCATCATTGCAAAGCTGATTTCTCCACCTTCTCCCCGAGAGAAAACGCGCGCATACGCGAGGCGACTATCAACAGGAGCAAGCATCGTTTTCTACAAGGCATGGTTCTTGAACGGGTTGCATGAGTGAAGCTCATTCCTCTGCGGAGCAGACTGACTGAGGAGGTGATTGCATTCCAGAGCTGCTGGAGAGGACGCACTGAGAGCGGATCTGTCTAATCAAAGGACATCGACACGCATCCTCCAAGGGGCACTCAGCTGGACTCCGCTGCCATCCAGGGCAAAATGCGTCTGGTTCTGTTCGCCTTCCTCATCTCGTGCTCCTGCGCGAGAGGCGGATGCGAGCCCAAGACGGTGAACATCGGGGCTGTCCTGAGCCAGAAGAGATACGAGCAAGTGTTCAAAGACGCTGTCACCCAAGCCAACAATATATACGGCAAAGATAAGTTCAAGATGAACGCGATTTCAGTCACGCATAAGCCAAACGCCATCCAGATGGCACTCTCCGTGTGTGAGGATCTCATCTCGAACCAGGTAACACTCAAAAACAGTCTCTCCAACTCATGCAAACACTCGGAAAACGCATTTTGAAAATGCTTGTTGTAATAAAAATGTCACACAATGCTTTTAGCGTTTGATTTTTAAGAAACAGAAATCAGCATCTACCTATCTTCATATAATGACTATATTATATTTTTATTATATTGTTAATATTTAACAACTCTATTGACTTGTTTTGAAGTGCAAATTCACTATATCTGATATTTTATAGCCTAATATTTGTATTACTTGCAGAGATAAATCTATCTATCTATCTATCTATCTATCTATCTATCTATCTATCTATCATATTAAGTTATCGTTTCAAATCTTCGACTCTTTCTTGTGAATTAAAATTTTATATCAGTATTTTAAATTGTAAGATATCAGTAGCCTATTTTAACCTCGCATCAAGCTTTCACTTTAATAAATTCATTTTATATATTTATTTTAAATATTTATGTTTATATATTTGCTGTGTTGGTTTTGTTAAAAATGAATACATATTTTTTGCTTGCAAAACCTTTAAAAGTCAGAATCATAAATCATAATCATCTATCTATCCATCATCCATCCATCCATCCATCCATCCATCCATCTATCTATCTATCTATCTATCTATCTATCTATCTATCTATCTATCTATCATATTAAGTTATCGTTTCGAATTACTTTCTTGTGAATTAAAATTTTATATCAGTATTTTAAATTGTAAGATATCAGTAGACTATTTTAACCTTAAGCTTTCACTTTAATAAATTCTTGTTATATATTTATCTTTATCTTTTCAGATGACTCTTTCTTGTGAATTAAAATTTTATATCAGTATTTTAAATTATAAAATATCAGTCGACTATTTTAACCTTAAGCTTTCACTTTAATTAATTTTATATATTTATTTTATTTTAAATATATTTATGTTTATATATTTGCTTTGTGTTGGTTTTGTTAAACATGACTACATATTTTTGCTTGCAAAACCTTTAAAAGTCAGAATCATAAATCATCCATCCATCTATCTATCTATCTATCTATCTACCTATCTATCTATCATATTAAGTTATCTTTTCAGATGACTCTTTCTTGTGAATTAAAATTTTATATCAGTATTTTAAATTATAAAATATCAGTCGACTATTTTAACCTTAAGCTTTCACTTTAATTAATTTTATATATTTATTTTATTTTAAACATATATGTGCTTATATATTTGCTTTGTGTTGGTTTTGTTAAACGTGAATACATATTTTTTGCTTGCAAAATCTTTAAAAGTCCGAATCAAACGTGCATTATTTCACGCAAAGACATTTTATATCCAAATTTAGTTATTGCAACTTTGTTGTTCTGCGAAGGCAAGTCTCGACTTTAGAGCACGTTGCACAAAAGAAAACATTCAACAGGATCCGGGGTCCATTTTGACCTTATACCTCATATGAGTGCGCGCGTTGCTGTGATGGGAAGGCTTTGCAAGGCTGTGCTCAGAGTTTGCATGAACTGAACCTGAAATAATGCAAGGTATATGTGACAACCTGTGATTCACGTGGAGTCGTATAAATGCAAACTGAAGCATAAGTAAAAGGTTTAAGGGAGCATCACTGACCTCTCTCTAAGAGGAGCCATGGCATCACAGTTGGCCCACCGCCTCTATTTTAATGAAACGCGTAAAACGAGGCCAACATGGCGCCAGCCTCGTAGATAACAGCTGCTTTGTTCTGCGAGGAAAGCTCTAGCAAATTATTACACGGCGGTAGAGGCACAGATTACGGATTTGAACGCTGTAACACGGATTACCATCCAAGTCACACCCGCCGCTCGCACGCGCACAGACGCGAGAGTGCGCATGCTGTGCATGAAAACCAACACGCAAACTGCTGATGGTGGATCAACACTTCGACATTTCACTGTCAACAGGCTCCTCCGGCAAGGTTAAATAATTGCTTTACATTGTGGAAATGCGTCAGTAACACATATAGGGGACAAACTAAACAGGCTTATGTGCAACCCTCAGCATGGGGGAAATGCTGGTCATTTCAGTGGAAAAGAAAGATAAATACCACCTGCAAGTTATCTTAACATATAAGGCAAAATATTTTTAACAGAACAGGACATACATTAAACATACATTAAACCAGCTGACTGTAGGCTACATATCATAAGGCTACACACACCATATATAATAATATAATATATGGAAATTTTATGGGTCTGGCTTCTGGTCTTATCAGCGTCCAGCTATTTTTAGCTGTGCAAAACAGCTGGTTTTGCTGCTTGATATTCAGCATTGGGGAAAGTTACTTTTAAATGTAATGCATTACAATGTTGCGTTACTCCCTAAGAAAGTAACTAATTACATTACTTAGTTACTGTTTATGGAAAGTAAAAATTCTTAAATCAAGAAGGATTTTCCGGATTTTCTATATACAGTGGGTACGGAAAGTATTCAGTGTTAAATGTTTCACTCTTTGTTATATTGCAGCCATTTGCTAAAATCATTTAAGTTCATTTTTTCCTCATTAATGTACACACAGCACCCCATATTGACAGAAAAACACAGAATTGTTGACATTTTTGCAGATTTATTAAAAAAGAAAAACTGAAATATCACATGGTCCTAACTATTCAGGCCCTTTGCTGTGATGCTCATATATTTAACTCAGGTGCTGTCCATTTCTTCTGATCATCCTTGAGATGGTTCTACACCTTCATTTGAGTCCATCTGTGTTTGATTATACTGATTGGACTTGATTAGGAAAGCCACACACCTGTCTATATAAGACCTTACAGCTCACAGTGCATGTCAGAGCAAATTAGAATCATGAGGTCAAAGGAACTGCATGAAGAGCTCAGAGACAGAATTGTGGCAAGACACAGATCTGGCCAAGGTTACAAAAAAATTCTGCTGCACTTAAGGTTCTTAAGAGCACAGTGGCCTCCATAATCCTTAAATGGAAGATGTTTGGGACGACCAGAACCCTTCCTAGAGCTGGTCGTCCAGACAAACTGAGCTATCGGGGGAGAAGAGTCTTGGTGAGAGAGGTAAAGAAGAACCCAAAGATCACTGCGGCTGAGCTCCAGAGATGCAGTCGGGAGATGGGAGAAAGTTGTAGAAAGTCAACCATCGCTGCAGCCCTCTACCAGTCGGGGCCAAGCCTCTCCTCAGTGCAAGACACATGAAAACCCACATGAAGGACTCCAAGATGGTGAGAAATAAGATTCTCTGGTCTGATGAGACCAAGATTGAATTTTTTGGCCTTAATTCTAAGGGGTATGTGTGGAGAAAACCAGCCACTGCTCATCATCTGTCCAATACAGTCCCAACAGTGAAGCATGGTGGTGGCAGCATCATGCTGTGGGGGTGTTTTTCAGGACGACTGGTTGCAATCGAGGGAAAGATGAATTCGGCCAAGTACAGGAATAACCTGGACGAAAACTTCTCCAGAGCGCTCAGGACCTCAGACTGAGCCGAAGGTTCACCTTCCAACAAGACAATGACCCTAAGCACACAGCTAAAATAACGAAGGAGTGGCTTCACAACAACTCTGTGACTGTTCTTGAATGGCCCAGCCAGAGCCCTGACTTAAACCCAATTGAGCATCTCTGGAGAGACATGAAAATGGCTGTCCACCAATGTTTACCATCCAACCTGACAGAACTGGAGAGGATCTGCAAGGAGGAATGGCAGAGGATGACCAAATCCAGGTGTGAAAAACTTGTTGCATCTTTCCCAAAACGACTCATGGCTGTATTAGATCAAAAGGGCACTTCTACTAAATACTGAGCAAAGGGTCTGAATACTGGACCATGTGATATTTCAGTTTTTCTTTTTTAATAAATGTGCAAAAATGTCAACAATTCTGTGTTTTTCTGCCAATATGGGGTGCTGTGTGTACATTAATGAGGAAAGAAATGAACTTAAATGATTTTAGGCTGCAATATAACAAAGAGTGAAACATTTAAGGGGGTCTGAATACTTTCTGTACCCACTGTATATATGAAGTTTTGTTGTTCAGGGTCACATTTACAGTACAGGTAGGCTAACAAAATACCAGAATTGAAGAAGGATTTACAGTGTACTTTATAAGTGTTTGTGACAAGTGACAAAACCTGATTTGTCTCCTCATTATGATCCTCATGTCCTCAGGTGTATGCGATCCTGGTGAGCCACCCACCCCAGTCCAACGATCATCTAACTCCAACACCGGTGTCCTACACCGCTGGTTTTTACCGTATCCCTGTTGTGGGCCTCACCACCCGCATGTCCATCTACTCGGATAAGGTGAGTGTGGGAGACCAAGAGCAGCTGGCTTATGACTCACTGCAGATGTCATCTGTACTGTTCTTCAGTCACCTTTTTAAATATGGTTTGCTTGCAGTTTCTGAAAACCTTTTCTCCAGAAGCCCTGAAAATATATTTTTGCATGATGGTCCACTTACAGCACATGATGGTTTCAGAGCAGAATAATTATGGCAAGCCGTTTTGACGTTTATTCATTCGCAGGATATGAATTCTGGATATCAACAATTCAATTTTCACTAGTTAAAATTATAATTCTTGATATCAGAAATTGGATTTTTACTAGTAACAATGGCTATTGTTGATATCAGGAATTATTTCCACTAGTAAAAAGGTTAATTATTGATATCAAGAATTGAATGTCAACTAGTAAAAACTATAATTGTTAATATCAAGAATTGAATTATTTTTACTAGTTAAATGTCACCATAGACTCCCATTCAAATTTAATTGTTGATATCAAGAATTGATTTCTTACTAGTTAAAATGTCAATTTCACATATCAGAAATAATTCTCACTAGTAAAACCTTTATTTTTGGTATCAATAATTACATTGTTACTAGTGCAAATGTTCATTTCTGATATCATGAATGCGATTGTTACTAGTAAGAATGCATTTTAGATATCTGAAATTGCTCTCCTAATTATTGATAACACAAATACATTTTCAGATAACAGAAATAAGAAATGTAACATGTTGAAATACATTTACAGATATCAACAATTGACATTTCAACTAGTGACAATTGAAATCTTGATATCAGGAATTGGCATTTGCACTAGTAACAATGTAATTGTTGATATTAGAAATTATATTTATACTAGTAAGAAATACAAAGCTGATATATGAACTAGTAAGAAATCAATTCTTGATATCAACAATTAAATTTGAATGACAGTCTATGACATTTAACGAGTGAAAATACAATTCTTGATATCAACGATTATAGTTTTTACTAGTTAAAATTCAATTGTTGATATCAAAAATTAACCTTTTTACTAGTTGAAATAATTCCTGATATCAACAATTGCCATTGTTACTACTAAAAATCTAATTTCTGATATCAAAAATTATAATTTTAACTAGTGAAAATGTGAAAATGTAATTGTTGATATCAAGAATTCATATCCTGCGAATGAATAAAAGACAAAATGGCTTGCCATAAGGAATTGGCATTATTACTAGTAACAGTGTAATTATTTAAATAATATAATGAAAGTCTATGGTGACATTTAACTAGTGAAAATACAATTCTTGATATTAATAATGAACCTTTTTACTAGTGGAAATAATTCCTAATATCAACAATTGCCATTGCTACTAGTAAAAATCTAATTTCTGATATCAAGAATATAATTTCAACTAGTGAAAATGTAATTGTTGATATCAAGAATTCCTACCCTGCGATTGAATAAAAGTCAAAACGGCTTGCCGTAGAATAATGTGATAAATGTTTACTCGTCTTCAGTTCTTTTTTTAGAGCTTTAATTAAAAACTCTCATAAATGCTGCATGCAGCGCTATGATCGATTGACTCTTCTAGGTTCACTTATACTTCGCTTATGGCATCTTGGCACGCTATGAAGTGATGTTTGCATCCGTCTCTAAATTAATTACAGTTAAAGTGATTAAATCCTAATGAACTGGAATTGCCTCGGGCCTTTGAGATTCACTAGCTCTTTCCCTCAAACGTCCATCTAGAGCATCCACCTCTCCTTTCTGCGCACGGTGCCACCCTATTCCCACCAAGCCCAAGTGTGGTTTGACATGATGCGCGAGTTTCAGTGGAATCACATCATTTTGATCGTGAGCGATGACCACGAGGGCAGAGCGGCACAGAAAAGGCTGGAAACCCTTCTGGAGGAAAGGGAGACGAAGGTGAGATGCGTGGGCTGCCGACTCGCAAGCCCCGGCGTGTAAATGAGCGTGTGTGTGTGTGTGTGTGTGTGTGTGTGTGTGAAAGTCGATGTGTGTTCCTGTAATCAATATCTCAGAGGTCCTCTATATATGTTAAATGTTTCCTTTTTTCTGTTGTGTAAACACATTTCTTTCCATTGGCTAACATTATTTATGCCAGAGGCATCAGCAGCGTCTTAAGTGGTTTATCTGCAAAACTTTGTACTTTTCTACTCATCTCACATTGCTTTTTTACCATAGTCAGATTCTCCTATTTGTCTATCCACAACAGGAGCAAAATGAGGGACTTAGCCTGGGGCTGTGCAAAAAATCAACGGCGAGGAGTTTCTGTGAGCATTTCTTCCCGGCAACAGACTGTGACTGATTTATTGAGTGTTCTCTGTAATATTGAGCATTACGTAAGAAAGCATTTCGCAATAAAAAAGGTAGAAACGCACCATGTGAGCAATAAACCTCATCAATTTTTGCATTTGATGCACGCTTGGAATCAAAAGTTGCGTATGCAGTGTCTAAATCAGAACAAAAGAATGATTGCAATTTAGTAAAAAGAGGTTTCTTCGAGATGTGAATCTATTAGCGTGGCGCTGCATTTTTAGGACACCCGCAATGTCGTTGCAATGTCATTTTCAGTAATGGCAGCCCCAGGGCCAGCTGTTTTTATATTCACATTCTCAGACTGTTTTGGGAATCAGTAGAAGGGCTCGTGAAAGTCTTTCGGCTGTGTCTGATATTGCAACAAAACTTTGGCTGTACATTGTCCTCACGGTTGGATGGCTGCATATCAAAGCTGAATATTAAAGCCATTATGATAAACAAGAAAAACAATAGTTTTTCTCAGCCTGTTGTGAGTTTAGGGGACAAACAGGCTTTTTAACTTCTCATTTGCATTAAATGTATTATCTGCATTTTATATGTGACCCTGGAGCACAAAACCAGTCATAAGGGTCTTTTTTTTAATTGAGATTTATGCATCATCTGATTTGTTAGATGATCATCTGGTTGTTAAGATAGGACAACAATATTTGCATGAGAATCTAAGCGTAAAAAAATAAAAAAATAAATAATAATAATATATTGAGAAAATCACCTTTAAAGTTGTCCAAATAAAGAATATTGCTAATCAAAAATTAAGTTTTGATATATTTATGATAGGAAATCTACAAAATATCTTCATGGAACATGATCTTTACTTAATTATGAACATATTGTAGAAAATACAAATTTATAGAAATCATAAACATTTTTAGAAATACAAAAATGTATTAAATGCATAAAAAAGCAGCGTAAAAAAGCAACAAATGCTTAATTTACAAAATTTCTTCATGGAACATGATCTTTACTTAATATCCTAATGATTTGTGGCATGAAAGAAAAATCTAATCTATATTTTTAGGTATTGCTACAAATATACCCGTGCTACTTAAGACTGGTTTTGTAGTGCAGGGTAACATGTTGTAGAAAATACAAATGTATAGAAATAAATCATAAAAAATTTTTGAAATACAAAAATGTGTTAAATGCATAAAAAAGCAGAGTTTTACTCTTTAATTTTACTTGTGCTCTGCAAAAGCAACACATGCTAAATTTACAAAATATCTTCATGGAACATGATTTGTACTTAATATACTAATGATTTCTGGCATAAAAAAAATATATATATAATTTTGACCCATACAATGTATTTTTGGCTATTGCTACAAATATACCCGTGCTACTTAAGACTGGTTTTGTAGTGTAGGGTCACATGTTGTAGAAAATACAAATTTATAGAAATAAATCGTAAAAAATTTTTAGAAATACAAAACTGTATTAAATGCATAAAAAAGCAGAGTTTTACTCTTTAATTTTACATGTGCTCTGCAAAAGCAACAAATGCTAAATTTACAAAATATCTTCGTGGAACATAATCTTTACTTAATATCTTAATGATTTCTGGCATAAAAAAAAAAAATCAATAATTTTGACCCATGCAATGTATTTTTGGCTATTGCTACAAATATACCCGTGCTACTTATGACTGGTTTTGTAGTGTAGGGTCACATATTGTAGAAAATGCAAATTTGTAGAAATAAATCATGAAAAAATGTAGAAATACAAAAACGTATTAAATGCATAAAAAAATTAATTTTACTTGTGCTCTGCAAAAGCAACAAATGCTTACTTTACAAAATATCTTCATGGAACATGATCTTTACATAGTATCCTAAATAAAAAGAAAAAATCTACAATTTTGACACATACAATGTATTTTTGGCCTTTGCTACAAATATACCCGTGCTACTTATGACTGATTTTGTAGTGTAGGGTCACATATTGTAGAAAATGCAAATTTGTAGAAACAAATCATAAAAAATATAACTATGTATTAAATGCATAAAAAGTTTTGCTTTTAACTTAACTTAAAGCAGCAAATGCTTGACAGCCAAATAGAAAAGTACAGAAAAAATGTGCATTATCTTGATAGAGTGCTTGAAGTATTTTATTTGGGGCCATATGTCTGCACAGACATGTCTTGCTGCGCTTCATGGACTGTAGCTGATGTTCTTTTTTACGGTAGATCGGCAAAGAAATTTAAATTGATGGATGGGATTAGGTTTCGCTTGAACGTGCCGCACAATTAACGAACAGCAGTGCGTTATAACGCAATAGAGTTCAGGAGACGTGAGCATTTGTTATTAATTGCGGAGCGCGCTCAGAGCGAGTGTTTTAATTAAATGCAAAACGGAATATGAGAGTAAAGACTGAGGCCACATGCAAGGACAGATAAGGTTGTCTGCTCCATGTAGTCTCTGTTGATGTTTTTGCAAGCCCCAGGATTAGAGTTTCCCAATTTGAAGCAGAAAAGTGGAGATTTGTTGGAATGCTTTACTGCGCACCATTTATAACTGTTTATAATATTCTGTGTCTGCATATTTTCTCTGTGCACATTATTCATCAGAGTAAAAACAGGAACTATGAAAACCTCGACCAACTGTCCTTTGACAACAAGCGAGGACCCAAGGTATATTTGCATGGTCAATGCACGCCGCCCAAAAGTTATCTGAAAGTAGCCACTAGAAAGCAGTCAGACAATCAACAAACCGATTCCAGAGATCCTTATCCTGCCAGCACGTCTATTTATTTGTTTGGATTCTTTTTATGATTTCAATCGAGAATGGGTTATTTTTTCTGTTAAAGCGTATACAAAAACTTGCTCCCCCACCTCTCACTTTTTTATTTTTGTGTAAAGGAATGCATGTATTGAAGCCAGCAAGATTGCAAGTCTATTCTTTTGACACAGTGCGTGGAGATCTGGTCGTGTGGGACAGGCACTATCCAGATGTTACTCCCACCTTTCTGCAGCATTTCTTCCTTTTTTTGTTGGTTTTTTGGTTTTGGTTTTGGTTGGGAAAGTAGCCACCACCACCACCACCTTCCTTCACCTGTTTTTTGCTTTACGGTTGCATCAATCTTCTTCTCCCTCTTCCTCTAACATGCACGTTTTTCCTTGGAATCTTGATTCCCTTGAGTTTGCATGTGAAAATGCAG
Source organism: Cirrhinus molitorella (assembly GCA_033026305.1). Lineage (NCBI taxonomy): Eukaryota > Metazoa > Chordata > Actinopteri > Cypriniformes > Cyprinidae > Cirrhinus > Cirrhinus molitorella. The sequence goes on from CM065119.1 coordinate 49,027,434, forward strand.
AACTTTTTTTTTACCTGCTCCAAGCTTACTTACGTTTTTTTCATTTAAGCAGATTATCTCAGAAACTTTTTTTACTTCATTTTTTTCAAACCCCCCTCCCCCCTCCAAAAAAAAAAAAGAAAGAAAAAGGAGAGAGAGAGAAAAAAAAAAAACGCAAGCGCTCAAAGAGCATGGTTCATGGTGGGGATGAGTCAACTACTTGACTAATGTTGTGTCCTAATCCCAGGCGGAGAAAGTGCTCCTGTTCAGCCAAGACACAAATCTGACGGCTCTGCTCCAGGAAGCCAAAGAGCTAGAGGCCCGAGTTATCATTCTGTCTGCAAGGTGAGTTCATCTCCACTGTTTAACCCATCGCCACTAATCGCTAATCGTACTGAATAATACATGCGGCAGGCCGAGAGATTTCTGAAAAGATGTTTGTGCTACTCTTTAATTCAGTTTTGAATTGGTCTGATCTCACAGGAAATGTACACGTTTCAATTCAAGTTTGAAATGATATGACTATAAATTGAACTAGATAAAAAAAAAATTAAGTTGGCTTGAGAAAGCTGGACCAGAAAGTTTAAACAGTTTATAAAGTTTAAAGGTTTTAAAAAGCTTCAGGATTTTTAGGTTTAAAGTAGTTTTAAAAGCTTAATGTTAGATGTTTCTAGTTAGATGATCATGTTTCTAGCATGATTAGCAAGTTGCTAACATGTTTGCTAGCATGATTAGCGTGTTACTAGCAGGGTTACAGCAGGCTTAACGTGTTACTAGCAAGTTGCTAGCATTATTATCAAGTTACTAGCATGTTTCTAGCATGATTAGAATGTTTTAGCATGATTTTAACACGACTAGCATGTTACTAGCAAGTTGCTAGCATGTTCCTGGCATGATTAGCACGTGCTAGCATACTTCTAGCATGTCATTATCAAGTTGCCAGCATGTTTTTAGCAAGTTGTTAGCATTTTTCTAACATGATTAGCAAGTTGCTAACATGTTTGCTAGCATGATTAGCATGTTACTAGCAGGGTTACAGCAGGCTTAACATGTTACTAGCAAGTTGCTAGCATTATTATCAAGTTACTAGCATGTTTTTAACACGATTAGCCAGTTTTTAGCATGTTTCTAGCATGATTAGCATGTTTTAGCATGATTTTAACACGACTAGCATGTTACTAGCAAGTTGCTAGCATTATTATCAAGTTACTAGCATGTTTTTAACATGATTAGCAAGTTTTTAGTATGTTTCTAGCATGATTAGCATGTTTTTAACATGATTTTAACACGACTAGCATGTTACTAGCAAGTTGCTAGCATGTTCCTGGCATGATTAGCACATTGCTAGCATACTTCTAGCATACGATGATTAGCACGTTGCTAGCATACTTCAAGCATGTATTTATCAAGTTGCCAGCATGTTTTTAGCAAGTTGTTAGCATTTTTCTAACATGATTAGCAAGTTGCTAGCGTGTTTCTAGCATGTTTCTAGCATGATTAACATGTTACTAACATGTTGCTAGCATGTTTCCATCATGATTAGCAAGCAACTAGCATGATATGATTAGCAAGTTACTAACATGTTTTATTATGTTTTTAGCGTGATTAGCAGATTAGCAATTTACTAGCATGTTTCTAGCATGATTAGCAAGTTACTAACATGTTTTTAGCATGTTTCTAGCACGATTAGCAAGTTATTAGCTCTTTCTTAGCATGTTTCTAGCATGATTAGCATGTTACTAACATGTTTTAGCATGTTTAGCAAGTTACTAGCATGTTGTTAGCATGATTAGCAAGTTACTAGCATGTTTTTAGCAGCATGTTTTTAGCATGATTAGCAAGTTAGCAATTTACTAGCATATTACTAGCATGATTAGCATGTTACTAACATGTTATTAGTATGTTTAGCAAGTTACTAGCATGTTGTTAGCATGATTAGCAAGTTACTAGCATGTTTTAAGCAGCATGTTTTTAGCATGTTTTTAGCATGATGAGCAAGTTAGCAATTTACTAGCATATTACTAGCATGATTAGCATGTTACTAACATGTTGTTAGCATGATTAGCAAGTTACTAGCATGTTGTTAGCTTGATTAGCAAGTTTGAATGAGTTTGAATGGATTCTAATAGCAGACAGAAGGGCAGCTTGATTGAGTCTGCAGGGATTGTGGGAGTTTTGTCAGTGTGAGTTTGAATAGTCTTGGCTCATTTGAACATTCCCTCAATGTAAGTCTATGGGATTTTTCACAGTTTTAATCATTATTTTTAGGAAAATAGTTAGATCGTCAGTTAGAAAAGATATAGCACACTCAATCTGAAGAGTTGGGCTGAGTTTGGAGTTTGTGGAGCTAAAGCTCTAGGACGAGTTAGTGTCAACAGATTTAGTCTCAGAAGAAGAAGAAGAAAATAGCATTGTCAAGCCAACTTAATGATTTACTAAATTGCAAGTCAAAGAAATTCTGCTAGTGCATTCTGGGAAATAAAGTGTTCTATCCTGAGGCTCTATTACAAAAACATTCCAACTTAGAATCTGTTTAGCAACCACAGGAAATCAAACTTTTTCACATCAAGTCAAATCACATAATAGAATATAAACCAAAAATGGACAACTTTGTGTTGGTAAATTTTACTTTTTAATAATTACAATTTTCTTTTTTTATAATAACATTAAAACATACGCCATGTTTGTTTCAAAGCTCATTTTAGATTCAGGAATTGAAAAGATATTCTCAGTGCATTTTTGAAAAGTGAACAATTTCAGCGAGTTTATACAATATAAAATATGAAAAACAATAGCAAAAGCTAAAATGATGTCCAGCTTCAGTACAAACACTTCATAAGGCATTTTCTGATTAAATGAGCCAACATCTAATTTGTTAACAAGAGATTGCCTCAAAATGTCAAACAGTTTCTCTGGCGTTCATGAGTCACTCGTAATCCGGCCCACGCAGAATATGCAGACAGACTTGGGGGAAATCTGAGGCGTTCTGAGTAGCATGGCAAAATGTGTTTTACACTCTCGCTGGTGTCTACAAACATATTTAACATAAAAAACACTCTCACAGATTTCATATGGGCTTGCTCATAATCAGTGTTGGGGGTAACGCATTACAAGTAATGCAAGTTACGTAATAATATTACTTTTTTCAAGTAACTAGTAAAGTAACACATTACTTTTTCATTTAAAAGAAAATGTTACTTTCTCAAAAAAGTAACGGCAGTTACTTTTTGTTTCCTTTATGTATTTAATCCCATTTTATTAACCAATGACTTTGCAGTTGACCTTTGATCCAATTCAACCGTTCTTACTTAGATTTTTTTTGTCTTGTTTCCAGGCAAAATATTAAAAAAATTCTTAAATCAAGAACGATTTTCTAGACAAGTAAATAATGATTTTATTATCTGCCAATGAGTTTCAAACAGAAAACAAGATTATTTTGCTTGTTTCAAGCAAAAACACATTTAATTTTGACATGTTTTCAGAAAAAAACAAGACAATAATTTTTACTTGTCCAGAAAATTCAACAAACAAGACAAAAAATAAGAAACAAGTAGTGTACTAATAAAAACGTACTTTATATTAACTAACATTTGTGTTTTTTTTCTCATTGCTGAAGAGTGTTGAACTTTCTTTTCCTACAGTTCTACTGTACAGACGTCAATTTAATTTTCCTTTAGCCTTAGCCTTATTCACTTCATTTCATTTTGGTGTGAAAGGGCTTTTACGTTTGATAAGAATCAAATGTTTTTATATTAAAAACAAACAAGCAAGCCCTGCCCAGATTTAAAAAGTAACGCAAAAGTAATGCAAAAGTAATGTAACGCGTTACTTTTCATAAAAAGTAACAGTAATGTAATTAATTACTTCTTTAGGGAGTAACGCAACATTGTAACGCATTACTTTCCATAAAAAGTAACTAAGTAACGTAATTAGTTCCTTTTTTAGGGAGCAACGCAATATTGTAACGCATTACTTTCCATAAAAAGTAACTAAGTAACGTAATTAGTTACATTTTTAAGGAGCAACGCAATATTGTAACGCATTACTTTCCATAAAAAGTAACTAAGCAACGTTATTAGTTACATTTTTAAGGAGTAACGCAATATTGTAACGCATTACTTTCCATAAAAAGTAACAGTAATGTAATTAATTACTTCTTTAGGGAGTAACGCAATATTGTAACGCGTAACTTTCCATAAAAATAACTAAGTAATGTAATTAGTCACTTTTTTAGGGAGTAACGCAATATTGTAACCCATTACTTTCCATAAAAAGTAACTAAGTAACGTAATTAGTTACTTTTTTAGGGAGTAACGCAAAATTGTAACGCATTACTTTCCATAAAAAGTAACAGCAATGTAATTAATTACTTCTTTAGGGAGTAACGCAATATTGTAATGCATAACTTTCCATAAAAAGTAACTAAGTAACGTAATTAGTTACTTTTTTAGGCAGTAACGCAATATTGTAACGCATTACTTTCCATAAAATGTAACTAAGTAACGTAATTAGTTCCTTTTTAGGGAGTAACGCAACATTGTAACGCACTACTTTCCAAAAAAAGTAACTAAGTAACGTTATTAGTTACATTTTTAAGGAGTAAAGCAATATTGTAACGCATTACTTTTAAAAGCTCTTACTCCCCAACACTGGTCATAACAGTAAAATTATAGGTGTTTGCTCCAATTGCTCGTCTCTTACTACCAATCTTTATCCAATCACAGTGAGGATGAAGCCGCAGCCATTTACAAAGCGGCGCGCCAGCTCAATATGACAGGCTCTGGCTATGTGTGGCTGGTTGGAGAAAGGGAGATGTCTGGTAAAGCACTGAGCGAAGCCCCAGATGGTATGTACTTTTCATCCTCTCAATTTTCATGCGCTTGTTCTCTCGGTCTCTCTCTCTCTCTCTCTCCCAGGCTTTTTAACAAACTGAACATGTTTGCCTTTTAAGCTTTTTATACGATTACGATTTGCAATCCCCACCGACGAATCAGTGTCTGTGCTGTACGCGCGTTTAAACGTTTAAACATCTGCGTGTTTAAAGGTTTCAAACACAGTGGTTCTTTACTCATTGTACTGTGCTTTATGTCTAATGTTTGATTTGTTTCATTTTTGCGTGTCTGTCCTTTCTTTCAGTAGACTACAAATGATGCAATAGAGAGTTGGTTGGTTTGAATGTGCATACATTTTTTTGAGTTCATTTATAAGTGGTGCTTTGCTACCTCCACATTGAGGTGTGGATACGATGGTAAGCGACAACTGCATTTCTTTGTTCCCGGCTTCTTATATATCTATATGTGTATATACACATCCGTGTTCAACCTCACGCCATTCTGCTCAGTGCCGACCCTGTCCCGACCCCCATGACGTTCACAGTCCTTCTGTCTGTCTTGAGGCGATTTGTCGCTCATATGCAATGCACGTTTGTTTCTCTCTCTGCCGATGTGTGCGTTTCTTGATTTACGAGTGTGCCTTGACGTGCTCTTGAAGTGAGAGTCATTGGCCAACACCCATGTAATGTTGTCAACTGGGCAGGCTTGCTCGGCCTTCAGCTTATCAATGGCAAGAACGAGTCGGCGCACATCTACGACGCCGTGGCTGTGGTGGCCCAGTCCATTCAGGAGCTCTTTGAGAAGGAGAATATCACAGAGCCTCCTCGAGGCTGTGTTGGCAATACAAACATCTGGAAGACTGGCCCACTCTTCAAACGGTGAGGCCAGGGAAGAGCGCTGGCTAGCATTCGCTAGCTTTCCAACCAACCATCCATTCGCCGTCATGCATTATCATACATTAGCACTGGTCTGGGCCCGGTTGCATGAAAGCCCTTAAGCTAAGAAATCCCTTAGTTAAGGTTAAGGGCATCCTTAGGGAAACTTGGGTTGCAAGAAAAAACCTAAGGGTCAACTTATTAAGTATTTGCCTTAATTATCACTTAAAGAGACACTGCAGCTGAATAGGGTAAAAAAATGAACTAATAGTTATCACCTTGCTTACCCAGTTGATTGATTACATTAATAACAGCAAACATTTTTTTTTTTGTATTACAAGTTTTCTAAAATGTTAGGTCTAAATATGCAAATGAGCCATTGTTTATTGAAATATGCACTAATTTGCATTCATTTCTAGAACAAAAATCGAAACACTGGATGAAGTCAGTTTCAAAATTCTTGTTTAATTTTTTTTAGAGTCATATTAGAGTCAAATGTTTTTACAGAGGGAATTTCGGGAATGTCATTTTGTCACTCCAAAATTCAGTAAATACTTAGAACAGACAAAAAACAGTATGTTTTTTTTTACAATTTTGGGGGGAATAAAATGTTGTATATAATCAAGCAAATTATATACGAACTAATCCCTCTGTAAAAACCTTCAGGATATACAGTAGACAGGAATAAAAATTTGTACCTTTTGGTGTGTAAATGCTACTGAAGTGGAGATTTATGGCTCAGTGTAGGAGAAAAAAATCATTTTGAGAAAACAGCCTTTAAAAATATGTATTGTAATTGAAATCTATTGACACAAATAGATAAAGTGCTGTAAAAGAAACACTTAACAGTGTCTTTTGGATGTTTTCCTTCCACTAGTCTGAAAAAAAACTTTATGCAAAACCAAAAAGCACAAAATCTCAAATTTGACAGGTGACTGAAACAACTGTTTTTGCCTGCAGTGTCTCACCTTAAGTCATCCTTAGTAACCATTTCACCTTAAGAAATTTAAGGGAGCAAAACAGCTCCCTGAAATCATCTTAAACTCAGTATCTGCAAGATTTTTGTGCTCAAATGTACATTTTTAAGCTCAAAGACTTAAGACCTGCAAAAATAAAATGAACACCATATGAGTGCATTAGGGCAATGTCATGGTAGCATGTTGAACTGTAAAATGACCATATAAAGCATCTGGGTTTTCACAAAAACTAAATATTCTATATACGTTTTTAAGAAAATAGCCTAGATGAGTCATATCAGTTATTCTATTAATTTAAACAATTATTATCAATCAATTGTTATATAAATTAAACAACAATATCAATATATTTTGCTGTCTTAATTGTTTAGATTTTTATAACGCATTATCTTCTTGTCGATTCAAAACATGGGTTGATTTTCACATTAGAAAATTTTCAGTCTTCGGTCTTTCGGAAAGATCTAAAAATAGCTGTTTCTCTGGTAAAGATTGTATACAAAGTGCCCATGTTCAATTAATAAAATGTTTCTATTAGGTTATGTTTCCATTTCGTAAATGCGGTAAATATAGCAATCACGACGCCCGTTGCCGTATGTTGTCAGAAACTACCGTGAAGCGCTTAGTACAAAAACTAAGGTAAGGGAGACAAAAAAGACATTTGTTGCAATGCTCTTGAAGGATTTTTACCTCCTCAGGGACACTGTTAAGTTGAATTACTCAACCCCATAATTGTCAGTCCCACCATTTTACAAATAAATCCTAATCTAATCATGACAAACATCGTTGGAAAGGTCTAAGACTCCTAAATAGATATTTTACCATTTTTCTGTTACAAACTATGTAGAAAAGTAATAAATTAATTTATGACAAGAGTGCACCTCAGAAATCTACTTCACTGCAAAAAATGCTTTTCTTACTTAGATTTTTTGTCTTGTTTCCAGCCAAAATATCTAAAAAATCTTACATCAAGGAGGATGTTCAATTATTGTCTTGTTTTCAGGAAAAAAAAGTCAAAATGAGGTAAGTTTTTGCTTAAACAAGCAAAATAATCTTCCAATGGGGTAAGAAAAATAATCTTATTTCAAGATAGATTATTTTTCTTACCCCATTGGCAGATAATTTTGCTTGTTTCAAGCAAAAACTTGTTCATAACAGGAGTCCTGACCTTTCTTCATTGCCTTTTTCCATATCACGCTTTAGAAATCATAATAAATTATATATCAGCAGAAAACTTGAAAATGCATCCTTTGGAAACCATTTTAAAATCAGACATTGCACTGTGATTGAAAATGTACATCAAAATCATATTACAAAATGAATTAAGCTTAAATACCGCATTTTCACGTCTATGTCCAAAAATGGGAGTGACAGTTAAAGGGTTAAGCACTTTTCATGCAACCATGCCCTGACACCGACAAGTGGAAGCTTTCACACCATTTGGCCTCTAAAACCATGCTTTGAGTAACAATCGAGTGCAAGGACACACCAAGCCTGTTAAGTTGTAGATTACATTGGCCTTGTGAAATCTGGTGCTACCAAGACCCAATTGGAGACCCTTACAGATGTCATTTCTGTTCTCCCTGCACATTATACGTGCCACCACATCCCCAAACTCTTGTTAGTCGTCACGTCTTTTCCCCGAGACATACCTGCATCTCCCATTTCTGAATTTCTGGTAAACTACCATTACTTCCAGTCATCGTCAGTGTCTCCCTTTGTGTTCAAATGAGCGTTCTGTGCCTTTTCTAAAAGCCCCTCTCTGGTGTACTAGAGTGCTGATGTCGTCCAAGTATCCAGATGGCCTGACAGGCCGCGTGGAGTTTAATGATGACGGAGACAGGAGGTTCGCCCACTACAGCATTCTGAACTACCAGAAAACCCGGCTGGTGCAAGTGGGCGTCTACAATGGCTCGCAAGTATGAGATCGGCTCAGTCTTTTCAGCGAGCTGTCCTTCTGCTCCACGCATTTGGACAGTGTCACACTGCAATTTTATTGTAACACTTTACAGTAAGGTTACAGTATGTAAGTGTCATGAACCGTCAACACTTATCTCAGAAAATGCTCATTTATAAATGAAGAGTTCGGATGCAAAATCCATCTGACGTCTTTTTTTAAAAAATGCATTTTTAGACTCCAGTGCATAGGTTTCTATGTGCACTGCAAAAAATGATTTTCTTACTTAGATTTTTTGTCTTGTTTCCAGCCAAAATATATACAAATTCTTAAATCAAGAAGGATTTTCTAGACAAGCAAAATTGATTGTCTTGTTTTCAGAAAAAAGAAGTCAAAATTAAGTGAGCTTTTGCTTAGAACAGGCAAAATAATCTGCTTTCGGCTTGAAATAAGATTATTTATAAGATTATTTTGCTTACCCCATTGGCAGATTATTTTGCCTGTTCTAAGCAAAAGCTCACTTAATTTTAACATATTTTGTCTGAAAACAAGACAATAATTGTTGCTTGTCTAGAAAATCCTTCTTGATTTAAGAATTTTTAGATATTTTAGCTGGAAACAAGACTAAAAATCTAAGTAAGAAAAGCATTTTTTGCAGTGTAGGTTTCTATGTAAGTACACTGCAAAAAATGATTTTCTTACTTAGATTTTTTGTCTTGTTTCCAGCTAAAATATCTAAACATTCTTAAATCAAGAAGGATTTTCTAGACAAGTAAACATTAGTATCTTGTTTTCAGACAAAATATGTTAAAATTAAGTGAGTTTTTGCTTGAAACAAGAAAAATGATCTGCCAATGGGGTAAGCAAAATAATTTAGCTTTCTGCTTGAAATAAGATTATTTTGTTTACCCCATTAGCAGATTATTTGGCTTGTTTTAAGCAAAAACTCACTTCATTTTGACTTCTTTTTTTCTGAAAACAAGACAATAATTTTTACTTGTCTAGAAATTTTTTTACTTGTCTAGAAATGTCTAGTTTTTGCTTAAAACAAGCAAAATAATCTGCCAATGGGGTAAGCAAAATAAACGTCTTTCAAGCAGAAAACTAGATTATTTTGCTCACCCCATTGGCAGATTATTTTGCTTGTTGCTTAATTTTTACTTCTTTTTTCTGAAAACAAGACAATAATTTTTACTTGCCTAGAAAATCCTTCTTGATCTAAGAATGTTTAGATATTTTGGCTGGAAACAAGACACAAAATCTAAATAAGAAAAGCATTTTTTGCAGTGTATCTCATTTTTGACCAAGATGGCTTTTAGCTGGTTTTGCATCCAAACTCTTTAAATATACTATAACTCATTATTCATTGAAGTACAGTAGTTGTTAATTCAGTTAGACAGATTTTACTTTTAACAAGGTATTAGTAAACAGTCAAGCCAAAACATTTTCAGACACCAGATATAATATTTTTCATTTATGTAAGTGAGGATAGCAAAATAAAGTAAACTCTGACATACTATACCACCCCCCAAGTAAAACTGACCAAAACCAAAATTTGACCTGATCATGTTTTGTTACATACCCTTCTATCAAAGTTATCTGACATTATCAAGATGAATTTGTTCTGACTAGGGGTGTGCAATATTGGCAAAAAATAATATCTTGATATTTTCTGGGATTTTATTGATAACGTAATTAGACGATATTATGCTGTGTGTGTCAGACAGTGCTGACTTATCAAGAATATCAAAAACTATATCTCATTTTTGATATTTTTCATATTCTGTGTGGTCAATTTACAGCAGTGATAAAAAATATATTTTTTCCTAAAAGTTCAAATTGATTTTTAAATGGACTTTTATAGGCATTTTTCACCTTTAGAAAGCCTTTATAAAAAGTGTGCATCATCTTTTGAGTCTAATTCTTACATGTAATCAGTTAATTATAATAATAATACCTTTAGGCTGTTACTAAACAAATTAAATCAGTATCCACAAAATTAATCTTTGTAGAAGTTGCATATAAAGTGGCATTTAGATGCATTTACACATGATAATGCAGCTATATTTGAAATTATTTTAAAAGTGAAAAGATACTTTGAATGTGAAATTAAAACCACCAGTAGGTGGCAGTATAAGTGAGTCATTGATTGAACTGAATCATTTAAACGGTTGATTCATTCAGAAACTAAACACCTTCATGTTGCTCAGAGACGCAAAACAGTGCTGTGGCTGTGTTTGGAATGTTTTGTTTAGTGGCGAAATTAAGCAAAAACTCAAAATATACTGCATAAAACGTAAGTCTTTTGATATTAACTTCTTGTTTATTAAACTGTTGTATAAAAATCAACATCACATTTGTAATCATGCTGATTTTTGAAGGAAAAAACATCACTCTTCGTGTGATATTGTTTATCTATATGAAATGATATAAATATATCAATTTTCTGCCCCATATCTTGAATTCTGTGATCATTCTAAATGCATTTTAATAGACTGAATCATGCATTGAAAGAACGCACTCTAAATGCATACTTACTAGATTTCATCACGTAATGTAATATTATGCTTTTACTCTGTAGGTGCGTTTTGTTCGTTTTTCGCGTTATACTTGATAATGTCAAATTGCACATCATTGAAACAACAATTACGACATTATCGCAGATGATATATACATCACACACCCCTAGGTCTTGAGTTCTTGTCATATCTTATTACCATTTTCCTAACTATAGTGAATAAACTGTACTAATGTGAGAAATGTTAAAAGTGTCTGAATAAATGTAGTTTTGACTGCATGTAGGATTAAATGAATTTGTAGCAATGAAAATTAATGACGGTTGTTGACATTGTTACATTTTGTTCCAGGTTGTAATGAACACTCAGAGGAAGATTATTTGGCCAGGAGGAGAGACTGAAAAGCCAAAAGGATATCAGATGTCAACAAGATTAAAGGTATTCATTGCAAGGCTTTTTACACTGCAAAAAATGCTTTTCTTACTTAGATTTTTTCTTGTTTCCAGACAAAATATCTAAACATTCTTAAATCAAGAAGGATTTTCTAGACAAGTAAAAATGTTTGTCTTGTTTTCAGAAACAAGAAGTCAAAATCGTTTAAAACAAGCAAAATAATCTGCCAATGGGGTAAGCAAAATAATCTTATTTAAAGCAGAAAGCTAGATTATTTTGCTTACCCCATTGGCAGATAATTTAGCTTGTTTCAAGCAGAAACTCACTTAATTTGAACATATTTTGTCTGAAAACAAGATACTAATGTTTACTTGTCTAGAAAATCCTTCTTGATTTAAGAATTTTTAGATATTTTGACTAGAAAACAAGACAAAAAATCTAAGTAAGAAAGGCATTTTTTGCAGTGCATGCATACTATTTGTTTTCTAAATAAAAATAAAATGAAATGAAACCTGCATTGACATTCAGTTCTCTTGCTACTTTGGTAGATTGTCACCATTCACCAAGAGCCCTTTGTCTATGTGAAACCAACACTACGAGACGGAACCTGCAAAGAAGAATACACTGTAAATGGAGTCCTGATCAAAAAAGTGATCTGCACCGGCCCTAATGAGACCATTCCAGGTAGGCATTGTGTATTATATTATATGCAGTTTGTAATGCTTTGTCCAGATCTTGACTGGTTTGTGTATGTTTATAGGTCGTCCTATAGTGCCTCAGTGCTGCTATGGGTTCTGCATTGACCTTTTGATCAAGCTTGCAATGACAATGAACTTCACCTATGAAGTGCATCTAGTGGCTGATGGCAAATTTGGCACTCAGGAGCGTGTGAGTAATAGGATAACTTTATCGATTGTTCACCTGCCCGAAGCTGTCTTTTCCAAGGTCATGCAACTAGGCTTGTCTGTGCATTTCCAAGTTAGAGATGCTGTCAAGAATCTGCCGAAATATGCATCAAGTAAAGTGCATTTAGGCGTGACAGATTGCTTAACGTTATCTCGCAATTCTGACTTTATTTCTCAGAAGTGCAAATTTATATCTCATAATTCTGACTTTTTATCTCGCAATTGTGAGTTTATTTCTCAGAAATGTGACTTTATTTTTCAGAAGTGCAAATTTATATCTCATAATTCTGACTTTTTATCTCGCAATTGTGAGTTTATATCTCGCAATTCTGACTTTATTTCTCAGAAGTGCAAATTTATATCTCATAATTCTGACTTTTTATCTCACAATTGTGAGTTTATATCTCCCAATTCTGACTTTATTTCTCAGAAGTGCAAATTTATCTCTCATAATTCTGACTTTTTATCTCACAATTGTGAGTTTATATCTCCCAATTCTGACTTTATTTCTCAGAAGTGCAAATTTATCTCTCATAATTCTGACTTTTTATCTCACAATTGTGAGTTTATATCTCCCAATTCTGACTTTATTTCTCAGAAGTGCAAATTTATATCTCATAATTCTGACTTTTTATCTCACAATTGTGAGTTTATATCTCCCAATTCTGACTTTATTTCTCAGAAGTGCAAATTTATCTCTCATAATTCTGACTTTTTATCTCACAATTGTGAGTTTATATCTCCCAATTCTGACTTTATTTCTCAGAAGTGCAAATTTATCTCTCATAATTCTGACTTTTTATCTCACAATTGTGAGTTTATATCTCCCAATTCTGACTTTATTTCTCAGAAGTGCAAATTTATCTCTCATAATTCTGACTTTTTATCTCACAATTGTGAGTTTATATCTCCCAATTCTGACTTTATTTCTCAGAAGTGCAAATTTATATCTCATAATTCTGACTTTTTATCTCACAATTGTGAGTTTATATCTCCCAATTCTGACTTTATTTCTCAGAAGTGCAAATTTATCTCTCATAATTCTGACTTTTTATCTCACAATTGTGAGTTTATATCTCCCAATTCTGACTTTATTTCTCAGAAGTGCAAATTTATATCTCATAATTCTGACTTTTTATCTCACAATTGTGAGTTTATATCTCCCAATTCTGACTTTATTTCTCAGAAGTGCAAATTTATCTCTCATAATTCTGACTTTTTATCTCACAATTGTGAGTTTATATCTCCCAATTCTGACTTTATTTCTCAGAAGTGCAAATTTATCTCTCATAATTCTGACTTTTTATCTCACAATTGTGAGTTTATATCTCCCAATTCTGACTTTATTCGCAATTGTGAGTTTATATCTCGCAATTCTGACTTTATTTCTCAGAAGTGCAAATTTATATCTCATAATTCTGACTTTTTATCTCGCAATTGTGAGTTTATATCTCGCAATTCTGACTTTATTTCTCAGAAGTGCAAATTTATATCTCATAATTCTGACTTTTTATCTCGCAATTGTGAGTTTATATCTCAGAAGTGCAAATTTATATCTCATAATTCTGACTTTTTATCTCGCAATTGTGAGTTTATATCTCAGAAGTGCAAATTTATATCTCATAATTCTGACTTTTTATCTCACAATTGTGAGTTTATATCTCCCAATTCTGACTTTATTCGCAATTGTGAGTTTATATCTCGCAATTCTGACTTTATTTCTCAGAAGTGCAAATTTATATCTCCCAATTCTGACTATTTATCTTGCAATTCTGACTTTATTTCTCAGAAATGTGACTATTTCTCAGAAGTGCAAATTTATATCTCATAATTCTGACTTTTTATCTCACAATTGTGAGTTTATATCTCCCAATTCTGACTTTATTCGCAATTGTGAGTTTATATCTCGCAATTCTGACTTTATTTCTCAGAAGTGCAAATTTATATCTCCCAATTCTGACTATTTATCTTGCAATTCTGACTTTATTTCTCAGAAATGTGACTATTTCTCAGAAGTGCAAATTTATATCTCATAATTCTGACTTTTTATCTCACAATTGTGAGTTTATATCTCCCAATTCTGACTTTATTCGCAATTGTGAGTTTATATCTCGCAATTCTGACTTTATTTCTCAGTAGTGCAAATTTATATCTCCCAATTCTGACTATTTATCTTGCAATTCTGACTTTATTTCTCAGAAATGTGACTTTATTTCTCAGAAGTGCAAATTTATCTCTCATAATTCTGACTTTTTATCTCACAATTGTGAGTTTATATCTCGCAATTCTGACTTTATTTCTCAGAAGTGCAAATTTATATCTCCCAATTCTGACTATTTATCTTGCAATTCTGACTTTATTTCTCAGAAATGTGACTTTATTTCTCAGAAGTGCAAATTTATATCTCATAATTCTGACTTTTTATCTCGCAATTGTGAGTTTACATCTCGCAGTTCTTCTTGTTCACCTGCCCGAAGCTTTGTCTTTTCCAAGGTCATGCAACTAGGCTTGTCTGTGCATTTCCAAGTTAGAGATGCTGTTAAGAATCTGCTGAAATATGTATCAAGTAAAGTGCATTTAGGCATGAGAAATTGCTTAACGTTATCTCGCTGATACCAGGTGAATAACAGCAACAAGAAGGAGTGGAATGGCATGATGGGAGAGCTCCTAAGCGGCTTGGCAGACATGATCGTGGCTCCACTTACAATCAACAATGAACGAGCCCAGTATATAGAGTTTTCCAAACCGTTCAAGTACCAAGGGCTCACAATACTTGTCAAAAAGGTGAGCCTACAGATTATTACTTGAATGTACAGACTTTAAAGAGACAGTTCCAAACCTTAAATGTCCAAAAAAGGCCAGTTCTTCAAAATATCTTTTCTGTTCCACATAAGAAAAAAAGTCAAACTGGTTTGCAATAATATGAAGTTGAATAAATGATGGGAAATTGAATGTACTGTCACTTTAAAACGCCATTATCCCCTGAGACCAATGATGGAAAAAAAAAAAAATATCTAGAGTGTTTCATTTCAGTTCTCACACTGCAAAAAACGCTTTTCTTATTTAGATTTTTTGTCTTGTTTCCAGCCAAAATATCTAAACATTCTTGGATCAAGAAGGATTTTATAGACAAGTCAAATTAGTATCTTATTTTCAGAAAAAAAAGTTCAAATTAAGTGAGTTTTTGCTTGAAACAAGCAAAATAATCTGCCAATCTGCTTGAAAGAAGATTATTTTGCTTGTTTTAAGCAAAAACTCACTTAATTTTGACTTCTTTTTTCTGAAAATAAGACAACAGATTTGACTTGTCTATAAAATCCTTCTTGATTTAAGAATTTTTAGATATTTTGTCTTAAAACAAAACAAAAAAATCTAAGTAAGAAAAGCATTTAATCGCGATTAATCGCATCCAAAATAAAAGCTTATGTTTACATACTATACATTTGTGTGCTGTGTATATTTATGATGTATATATAAACAGATGCACATGCATGTATATATTAAGGAAAATATTTTAGATTTATATCTAAAAATATTTATATTTATTCATAATCTAAATTGTATACAGGTGTAAATATATACACATATAAATATTTTGTTTTAATATATACATGTATGTGTGTGTAATTATATGTACATAATACATCTACAAAGTAAACACACATATAGTATGTACACATGAACTTTTATTTTGGATGTGATTAATCGTTTGACAGCCCTAAAGTTGAATAAATGATGGGAAATTGAATGTACTGTCACTTTAAATCGCCATTATCCCCTGAGACCAATGATGGAAAAAAAAAAATGAAATATCTAGGGTCAGTTTCATTTCAGTTCTCAACATTAAGTTTCAAATAAAGGATCTGAAATGTAATTAATTTTTGGGAAAATCCTCTGAGAACATGATTTTCTGGGACGGAAATAGTGTTACAGTTGCTTGATTTAATTGAATTCCCTGAAGTGGGCTTATCTCTGTGCAGAGAAACGCTGTGATAAATCAATTGACTCTGGAGTACAGTGAGCTCTATTAATACACCTCTGAGCAGTGTAGATGTAGACTCCGTTTGATGCTCCATATGGCGATGCATGTGGCAATGTGGGTGGTGTTTGTTGGATTGGATAAAGCTGTGTTGTTTTGCAGGAAATACCACGCAGTACATTGGACTCGTTCATGCAGCCTTTTCAGAGCACTCTGTGGTTACTGGTGGGTCTATCGGTCCATGTTGTGGCGGTGATGCTCTACCTATTAGACCGTTTCAGGTAAAGCACAACATTTGTTATATGCAGCACACCTTGATGGGATAGTTCATCCAAAAATGTTCATTTTGTTCTCATTTATTCACTCTCATGGCATTCGAAAAGCTGTATATTTTGTCCTGCACTGCAAAAAATGCCTTTCTTATTTAGATTTTTTGTCTTGTTTCCATCTAAAATATCTACAAATACTTAAATCAGGAAGGATTTTCTAGACAAGTAAAAATTAGTATCTTGTTTTCAGACAAAATATGTTCAAATTAAGTGAGTTTTTGCTTGAAACAAGCAAAATAATCTGCCAATGGGGTAAGCAAAATAATCTAGTCTTCTGCTTGAAATAAGATTATTTTGCTTGTTTTAAGCAAAAACTCACTTAATTTTGACTTCTTTTTTCTGAAAACAAGACAATCATTTTAACTTGTCTAGAAAATCCTTCCTGATTTAAGACTTTTTAGATATTTTGGCTGGAAACAAGACTAAAAATCTAAGTTAGAAAAGCATTTTTTGCAGTGTGTAAACTACACATAACACATAACTAGAAGATATTTAGTATGAAAGCATGCTTCCACCACAAAAAAAATAAAAATAAATAAATAAATAAAAATTTTTGACTTATTTTGACTTTCTATCTCACAATTCTTACTTTTTTTCATAGAATTGCGCAAACTTGCAATTCTGACATTTTTCTCAAAATTGTGCGATATAAACTCACAACTGTGGTTTATAAAGTCAGAATGGCGAGATATAAATTCACAATTGTGAGAAATAAAGTCAGTATTGTAAGACAAAAACTGTGAGTTTCTATCTCAGTTCTGAGAAAAAATGTAAAAAATCTCACAATTCTGACTTTATATCTCGCAATTTTGACTTTATTTCTCAGAAATGTGACTTTATTTCTCTTAATTCTGGCTTTATAACTCGCAATAGCAAGTTTATATCTTGCAATTCTGGATTTATATCTCACAATAGCGAGTTTATCTCTCACAATTTTGATATAAACTTGCAATTACGAGTTATAAAGTCCAATTTTGAGGGGGGAAAAGACTGAAATGTTCTCAGAATTATGAGTTTCTCAATTCTGAGAAAAAAGTCAGAATTGTGAGTTTATATCTTGCAATTCTGACTTTATTCAAAACAGAAAGTTTGTATCTCACAATTTTGACTTTTCAACTCACAATTGCGAGTTTATATCTCACAATTCTGACTTTATATCCCACAATAGCGAGTTTATATCTAACAATTCTGACTTTTTAACTCACGATTGCGAGTTTATGTCTTGCAATTCTGACTTTATTTGCAATAGCGAGTCTATATCTCACAATTCTGACTTTATACCTTGCAACTGTGAGTTTATGTCTCATAATTTTGGATTTATGTCTCACCATCCTGAATTTATATCTCACAATAGCGAGTTTATCTCTCACAATTCTGATATAAACTTGCAATTACGAGTTATAAAGTCCAATTTTGAGAAAGACTGAAATGGTCTCAGAATTGTGAGTTTATATCTAGCAATTCTGACTTTATTCACAATAGTGAGTCTATATCTCGCAACTCTGACTTAATAACTTGCAATTGCAAGGTTATATCTCACAATTCTGACTTAATATCTCACAATAGCAAGTTTACATCTCACAGTTCTGACGTAATAACTTGCAATTGTGAGTTTATATCTTACAATTCTGCATTGTAACTCACAATTCTAAGAAAAAAGGTCTAAACTGTGAGATAAAAAGTCACAGTTAACCTTTTTCTTATTTTTTCATTGAGCAGTGGAAACAGGCTTCCAACATTTTGTGCTGTGCAGAAGATGAAAATTATTAAGGAAATGACATGAAGGTGACAGGATTTTCCTTTTCGGATGAACTAGCCCTTTAAAACTCATCTTTGGATAGATGTAGGAATAACTAAACACACAGATGTGAGAATGTAGCTTGCAGTGTTGGGGAAAGTTACTTTTAAAAGTAATGCATTACAATATTGTGTTACTCCCTAAAAAAATAACTAATTACGTTACTTAGTTACTTTTTATGGAAAGTAATGCGTTACATTACTTTTGCGTTACTTTTGCATTACTTTTTAAATCTGGGCAGGGCTTGCTTGTTTGTTTTTAATATAAAAAGATTGATTCTTAGCAAATGTAAAAGCCCTTTCACACCAAAATGAAATGAAGTGAATAAGGCTAAAGGAAAAATAAATTCCTGTCTTTACAGTAGAACTGTAGGAAAAGAAAGTTCAACACTCTTCAGCAATGAGAAAAAAAAACACAAATGTTAGTTCATCTAAAGTAAGTTTTGCTTATTGGTACACTGCAAAAAATGCTTTTCTTTTTTTTTTTAGATTTTTTGTCTTGTTTCTAGCCAAAATATCTCTTCATAATATATTTATAATATATATTTCTTAAATCAAGAAGGTTTTTCTAGAGAAGTAAAAATGCTTGTCAAAATGTAAGTGTTTTTGCTTGAAACAAGCAAAATAATCTCCCAAACGGGGTAAGCTAAAATATCTTGTTTTTTGTTTGAAATAAGACTTTTTGCTTACCCCATTGGCAGATTATTTAGCTTGTTCTAAGCAAAAAGTTATTATTTTGACTTGTTTTTTTTCTGAAAAAAAAAAAATAAAAAAATATGTATATATATATATATATATATATATATATTTTTTTTTTATATTTTGGCTGTAAACAAGATAAAAAATCTAAGTAAGAACAGTATTTTTGCAGTGTACGGTTGAATTGGATCAAAGGTCAGCAGCAAAGTCATTGATTAATAAAATGGGATTAAATACATAAGGAAAACAAAAAGTAACTGGCGTTAGTTTTTTGAAAAAGTAACTCAGATATTTTCTTGTAAATGAAAAAGTTATGCGTTACTTTACTAGTTACTTGAAAAAAGTAATATTATTACGTAACTCAAGTTATCCCAACACTGATTATGTTTGAATTGGATCAAAGGTCAGCAGCAAAGTCATTTGTTAATAAAATGGGATTAAATACATAAAGGAAACTCAAAAAAACTACTTTTTTTGGAAAAGTAACTGAGATATTTTCTTGTAATTTAAAAAGCAATGCCTTACTTTACTAGTTACTTGACAAAAACTAATATTATTACATAACTCGTGTTACTTGTAATGCATTTCCCCCAACACTGGCAGCTTGAAATTAAGAAAGTTTGCAGAAGATCTCAGAAGTTAGACAACATTTTCTGGATGCAGTTTAAAAGCATCTGTCTCTGAGTGATATGCGTTTGCTGTGCAGCCCGTTCGGAAGGTTTAAAGTAAATAGTGAAGAGGAAGAAGAAGATGCCCTCACCTTATCCTCTGCAATGTGGTTCTCCTGGGGTGTACTTCTGAACTCCGGCATTGGAGAAGGTAGGCTTCAGCGTTAAGATTATTATTCGGTCTATTGGTGCTCTAAGGGTGGAAATATCGCTGACTCCGTGTTTGATTGATTTTGCAGTAAACATCATTTTCTTTATCGCTCTCACCTCTCCGCTTTACGTTCGCAGGTGCCCCTCGGAGCTTTTCAGCGAGGATTTTAGGTATGGTGTGGGCTGGTTTTGCTATGATTATAGTTGCATCCTATACTGCCAATTTGGCAGCCTTCCTAGTGCTGGATCGGCCTGAGGAGCGCATTACCGGCATCAACGACCCTAGGGTGAGCGCTAAATATGAAGCAGCTTTGCATGTTATACAACAGAATATTAAACAGGACTAAATTACAGCGCACCGAGATTTCACATTTCACACGCTATAAAAACACCACGTATAATTACGCAGGGCGAGGACATGTAATTACGGGTCATTTGTTCGCAAAGGTTATTTTTATTTGCCTGGTTTCATCATAGCAACCCATGTCAGCTCTGTCATGTGGGCTGTGCATTTACAAAGTGAGTTAAAAAGCGTCTTATGGTTGTAGGTGCATTGAAATATGAGCATTTTTAGCTCACGCTTACCTTGGTTTGCCTCTATTCCCACAGACATTTTCCTCTCAGAAATATTTAATGTAATTGCAGAAACAAAAAGTCTGTATTTTTGATTTGCATGCACCACACACCAGTTTACTTTAATTATTCAGCATGTTTTGAATAAATTTATCGGTAACACTTTATAACTACACACTTTGAACCATTAGTTAAGCATTAGTAAACAGTCAATTCATCATTTATAAAGCATTATTATAATCATTAATAGACAGTAGTTAGCAGTTTATAAATGCAGTTTTGTTCCTGATTTATAAGCATATCTGTAATGTTTTAGTAATTGTATTTTCATAATGTATTAATGATCAATTAATCATTTCTAAATTAAGTATTATATTATTAACAGGCCAGTTATTTAGGAGTTGTCAGAGGTTCATGAGATTATTACAAAGTTTAACTAAATGATTAGTAACTTTAAAGGCACATTATACATATTATTTAGATGTACAATAATAATAAATGCTTTATTAACACTTATTCTTACTGTATTTCATGATTAATTCAGGTAGGTATGAAACATTTAGTAGTTGTCAGTTAAATGTTTTTGTGAGCTCATCTAAATTGAAGACTACTAAAACTTTTACAAAGCAGATTTAAAGGCTCAGCTATGTAAAGGAAACAAACAACAGACTGAAACAGAACATAGGAATATTTATTTTCATATGCAAAAAACAAAACATATATATATATATATATACTTGCAATTTTGTTTTTATGAAGTCAAGGCTGCATTTATTTGATCAAAAATACAGAAAATAAACTGTAATATTACAAAATGTTATTACAATAGAAAATAATGTTTTTTATTTTCATATACTTTAAAATATAATTTATTCCTGTGATGCAATGCTGATTTTTCATCAGCTGTTACTCAGTTTCCCAGGCTTAAGTGTCACATGATCTCTCAGAAATCATTCTGATATTCTCAATTATTAGTAGAATTATCATTTTGGAAACAGTTGCCAATGTTTTTTTTTTTTTTTTTTTGAACCTGTATTTTTTTCTTTCAAGAACAACATTTATTCAAACTATAAATATTTTCTAGCAATGTAAATCTATTATGTCACTTTTTATTAATTTAACAATTTATTAATTTCTTTCCAAAAAAAAAAAAGAATGAATAAACATTTACTGACCCCAAACTTTTGAACGGTAGTGTGTATATATATATATATATATATATATGAGCCTTTAAATCTCCTTTGTAAATCTAATTTTGTCCATTTTCCATTGTGGTACAGTGTTGCAATATGGCAACAATTTCCCAAATACCCCCCAAAAATCTTTTTGATTTGCATAATTGAAGCTATTTCATGTAATAAAACCTTATGTGAAAAAATATCTCATGGTTGGAACATAATGCATACCATAGAGGGTTAAAAATCAAGAACTAAGCATTCATAGCTGCATTTATAACATAGAGATAATGATTTATAAAGGATGAATTGACTGTTTACTAATGCTTAACTAATGGTTCATAGTGTGTAGTTATTATAAAGTGTTACCAATGTTTCTTGCGTAGCACCCGTTTATCACAGTTCTCCCAGATCGTCCCACTGTCTCCTTGTATTCCAGCTGCGAAACCCATCAGACAAGTTCATCTACGCCACAGTGAAGCAGAGCTCTGTGGACATTTACTTCCGGCGCCAAGTTGAGCTAAGCACCATGTACCGCCACATGGAAAAGCACAACTACGAGAGCGCCGCCGAAGCCATCCAGGCCGTGCGAGACAAGTCAGTCAACAATCAAGAGTTTACACTAATAATCAGTGTTGGGGGTAATGCATTACAAGTAATGCAAGTTACGTAATAATATGACTTTTTTCAAGTAACTAGTAAAGTAACACATTACTTTTTCATTTCCAAGAAAATATCTGAGTTACGTTTTGTTTCCTTTGTGCATTTAATCCCATTTTATTAACCAATGACTTTGCTGTTGATCCAATTCAACCGTACACTGCAAAAATACTTTTCTTACTTAATTTTTTGTCTTGTTTCCAGCCGAAACATATATAAAAAATCCTAAATCAAGAAAAAAATCTGCCAATGGGGTAAGCAAAAAAAAAATATTTAAAAGAGAAAACAAGATTATTTTGCTTGTTTCAAGCAAAAACACACTTAATTTTGACTTGTTTTCAGAAAAAAAGACAATTTTTACTCTAGAAAATCCTTGTTGATTTAAGAATTTTTAGATATTTTGGCTGGAAACAAGACAAAAAATCTAAGTAGGAAAATTTTTTTTGCAGTGTACTAATAAGCAAAACTTACTTTAGATGAACTAACATTTGTGTTTTTTTTTTCTCATTCACACTTTTCCTACAGTTCTACTGTACAGACGTCAATTTAATTTTCCTTTAGCCTTAGGCTTATTCACTAAATTTCCTTTTGGTGTGAAAGCGCTTTTAAAATCAAACTTTTTATATTAAAAACAAACCAAAAAAACCAAAAAAACAAGCCCTGTCCAGATTTGAAAGTAACGCAAAAGTAATGTAATGCATTACTTTCCATTAAAAGTAACTAAGTAATGTAATTAGTTACTTTTTTAAGGAGTAACGCAATATTGTAACACATTACTTTTAAAAGTAACTTTCCCCAACGCTGTTAATAAAACTGTTTTGGTTTGTTGGCAGCAGTTGTTTTAAATCTTAAAAAGCACAATATTCCAGTGTTAATTTTGACAGCAAATTTTGATTTAGTTTTAGTCTTTTGACTAAAATGCCATTTAGTTTTAGTCATATTTTAGTCATCTGAATTGTTTTTAGTTTTAATCTAGTTTTAGTCGACGAAATATCATAAGATTTTAGTCGACTAAATCTACAGTAAATTGAATGGGTTTATTTACAGTGCAATGCATTTATTAAGCATTTCTCTAAAATTTCCAAACTCATTCTATAGGTTTGATATTAAGGTTTAATCATGATACACAACATGCTTTAATATTAAAATTAATTAAAACCACTTCTCATAAAGAACATGGTCTTCTTCTGAATGTAATCCCAATGGTTATATCGGCTAATGATGCTTTCTTTATAGTCACTTGTTTACCATATTCTTCATTCTTTCAAACAGACATGTTTATTTCTATAAATTAATTTAGATGAATCTTCAGGGCTACGTAAGTGATTCAGTCAAGAGCAGTGAGTGGTTTTCTGTCTTTCTTTTGTTGCTTAGTTAACATCTATCTGTGACTCGGACAATAGACACTAAATGTGGCTGCTGTCCCTTTAAAACCCAATGCAATGGATGCAATGCACTGATATACTTTCTCTTTAATATTTACGTTCATTTAAGATGTAATCAGCTGTGTTTACGTGAATACTCGTCAAAATGGACAATTCCAGATCATTTTGTATGTATTTCTCAGTTCATGCAACACGAAAGAGTGTGTCGTGTTTTTTGTGTGTTTGCTTCAGTGTCTGCGCTCAGAAAACAAGACCCAATTGAGTTCTCTCTTGCGTCGTCAAATTTATCCATATGTCTGCACTTCTGCCACATATTGACATTTTTGTGTTTTATAAGATGTTCAGCAAGTGCATTTAAGCTTGTGTCCCGCCGGTTTGTACGCATTTAACCTCCTACTATGCAACAGATTTTTCTGAAAGAATCTCTTTCCAAATCGTCCCTCCCTAACATTTTCGTCTCGTTTTAATTCATTGATGAAAATGCCAGTACATTTTTGTCACAGTTTTTGTCATTCAAGAAGAATTTTAGTTTGTTATCGTTTCGTTTTCATCTGTGAAAATGTAGATATCGATGCCAGGAACTGAGCAGGAGAAAGCTAAATTACCCGTTAGTACAAAGGGTGACACATACTCCAAGAGAATACATACTCGAAGAGCAGAAAGAGGCTAAACCCCTGTTAGTGATTCAGTGCAGTATTGATGCTGAATACAAAGCAGGGAGCTGTATTTTAAAGAAGGACATTCACTACAAAGCTAAGACAGAAACAGATGGCAGACTGCCAGTGTGTTTAATACATTTTCCCTACTGATTTTTAACATCTGGAGTACTATAATCTCCAGGAATTAGTTCCGCTTATCTCCATTTAGAAGATGCATTGGTGTAAAAAGAAGTTGAGGTGAAAGTGTTGTGTTTTGTAAAAAAAAATCCAGATGTCTGAGACACCCGGGATTTAATTTGATCTCATTTAAACAAAAATAAACCAAGTTTGGGAAAGAGAAAAATTGTGACATGAATGATAAACACTTGTGTTTTTCCAAGGTCACTAATGAAATGTCAGTTTGTTGCATTTATCTTGTGCCTCTTTGTACAGACAGATCTTCTTGCTTCCACTGGAAGCACAAGATGTTCTTTGGATCATTCTCAAATCATGCTGCATCAAATGAATCATCCGGTTTCGCACAAACTTGTGGAGTTAATGCTGCTGTCATTAAAGCAAAAGCAGGACAAAATACTAAAATACTTTAAAATGTATGTTTTATAAATTGATCATAAGTGGCAGTTAAGAACTTGACAAAAACAAAAACTTTTGAACTTTCATCAAAAAATCCTGAGGAAAATAAAGTATTTCAAGTGGTTTCGAGTGACACACTGCAAAAAATGCTTTTCTAGCTAAGATTTTTTGTCTTGTTTCTAGACAAAATATCTAAAAATTCTTAACTCAAGAAGGATTTTCTAGACAAGTAAAAATTATTGTCTTGTTTTCAGAAAAAAGAAGTCAAAATTAAGTGGGTTTTTGCTTGAAACAAGCAAAATAATCTGCCAATAGGATAAGAAAAATAATCTTATTTCAAGCAGAAAGCTAGATTATTTTGCTTACCCCATTGGCAGATTATTTCGCTTGTTTCAAGCAAAAACCCACTTAATTTTGACTTCTTTTTTCTGAAAACAAGACAATAATTTTTACTTGTCTAGACAATCCTTCTTGATTTAAGAATTTTTAGATATTTTGTCTAGAAACAAGACAAAAAATCTAAGCTAGAAAAGCATTTTTTGCAGTGCACATATGTTTACAACATTATTAAAAATTATAAGAAATGTTTTTGAGGACCAAATAAAGTAATAGCTACTGCCACTACAAAAAAACTATTTGTTGAGTCAACTTAAAATAATTTGTTACCCAGCTGCCTTAAAATGTTAAGTTCAGTCAACTCAAATAAATTTATTCAAGTTGAAATGTTACGTTGTACTAAGTGACAACTAAACTTAAAAAAATGTTTGTTAAACTTAACAGCTGTGTTACTCAGCTGCCTTTACATTTTAAGTTGACGCAACTCAAATATCTAAGTTGTCACTTAGTAAAACTTAACATTTCAAGTTGACTTAAAATTTTAAGGCAGCCAGATAACAAATTATTTTAATTTGACTGAACAAATTGTTTTTTTTTACAGTGTGACAATTCAGCTTCAGTTAAAAAAATAAAAATAATAATAAAAAAAAAATAATAATAAATAAATATATATATATATATATATTAAAAATAATAATAATAATAATAATAATATATATATATATATATATATCATTTAAAATCGTAATACTATTTCACAAAATTACTGTTTTTACATTACTATCAAATGATGCAGCCTAAAATAAACATGTTTAAAAATCTACACAAAATGCCAGGTTAAAGACAATCGAGCACAGGGTGAAATGTTTAACCCAACCTTCTGGGTACTTTTATTTAACTCAACTATTGTTTAAAAAATTACTATATGGCTGTCTTAAAATGAACACAAAATAGGTTGTAACATAATTACTAGAGGCATTAGCAATAATCAAAATGTGGACATTTATTAATAAGCAATTTTAAAAAATCTGCATATTAATACCTTTTAATTTATTGAACATATTAATAAATGTGAATTTCCAACCTATTTCGGGTTCATTTTAACCCTTTAACTGTCACTCCCAATTTTAAACATAGACATGAATATGCACTATTCAACCTTAATTTTTTATAATTCATGAATTACATTTTGTAATATGATTTTGATGTGCATTTTCCATGTTAATGCAATGTCTGATTTAAAAATGGTTTTCAAAGGATGAATTTTGAGATTTTTTTGTTTTCTACTGATATATAATTTCTAATGATTTCTAAAGCTTGACAGAGAAAAAGGCAACGAAAAAAGTATTTTTGTGACAAAATTCAGAACTCCTGTTATGAAGTAGATTTTTGAGGTGCACTCTTGTCATAAATTAATCTATTACTTTTGCTACATAATTTGTAACACAAAAAATGGTAATTTTTGTCATAGTTTGTCATGATTAGATTAGGATTTATTTGTAAAATGGTGAAGTAAACTTTGGCCTTCCCACTGAGGGGACAGGTGACAGTTAAGGGGTTAAGCAAGAAATATAGTCATTTTTAAGCAATGTTGGGGGTAACTTGAGTTATGTATGTTTTCAAAAAAGTAACGCCAGTTACTTTTTGTTTTTACTTTTTGCATTTAATCCCATTTTATTAACCAATGTCTTTCCTGCTGACCTTTGTTGATCCAATACATCAGTACACTGCAAAAATACTTTTCTTATTTAGATTTTTTGTCTTGTTTAGAGCCAAAATATATATATATATATATAAAAATCTTAAATTAAGTAAATAATATTTTTTTTTTGTTTTCAGAAAAAAACAAGTCAAAATAAGTGACTTTTTGCTTAGAACAAGCAAAATAATCTGCCAATGGGGTAAGCAAAAAATCTTATTTCAAACAGAAAACAAGATAATTTAGCTTACCCCATTTGGGAGATTATTTTGCTTGTTTCCTTCTCTAGAAAAACCTTCTTGATTTAAGAAATATATATTATAAATATATTATTAAGAGATATTTTGGCTAGAAACAAGACAAAAAATCTAAAAGAAAAAAAAGATAAGCATTTTTTGCAGTGTACCAATAAGCAAAACTTACTTTAGATGAACTAACATTTGTGCTTTTTTTCTCATTGCTGAAGAGTGTTGAACTTTCTTTTCCTACAGTTCTACTGTAAAGACAGGAATTTATTTTTCCTTTAGCCTTATTCACTTTTCATTTTGGTGTGAAAGGGCTTTTACATTTGCTAAGAATAAATCTTTTTATATCAAAAACAAACAAGCAAGCCCTGGCCAGATTTAAAAGGTAACGCAAAAGTAACGCAAAAGTATTGTAACGCATTACTTTCCATAAAAAGTAACTAAGTAACGTAATTAGTGACTTTTTTAGGGAGTAACGCAATATTGTAACGCATTACTTTTAAAAGTAACTTTCCCCAACACTGTTTTTAAGCAATAGTTGAGTTAAATAAAACTACCCAGAAGGATAGTAATAACTGAGTTGTTTTTAACCCATTTTTTTACAGTGCATGAACCGTATTGCAAACAAGGAAAGAAAAAGACTTTTAAATTGCAAAAATGCAAAGTTTATCTTATGAAGACATATTAATTTAAGTATATTCCTATATGCTTAAATTCTACCCACAGCAAACTCCACGCGTTTATATGGGATTCAGCAGTGTTGGAGTTTGAGGCCTCGCAAAAATGTGACCTGGTCACCACAGGAGAGCTGTTCTTCCGCTCTGGATTCGGTATCGGCATGCGCAAAGACAGCCCATGGAAGCAAAATGTGTCACTGGCCATCCTCAGGTAATATCAATCAGGACTGTTCATCCTTTTGTGTGTTTTTCTCGTTTTTTTCTGTTCCTTTCAGCTAATCCCTAGGCTTACCGCAATCTGTCAACCGTTTCTATTTCTGGAATATCGGATTGTTTGACTGATGTGTTTGGGTCTCTGAACTAACAGTTCCCATGAGAATGGCTTCATGGAGGACTTGGATAAAACCTGGGTCCGTTATCAGGAGTGCGACTCCAGAAGCAATGCACCAGCCACGCTCACTTTCGAGAATATGGCAGGTATGATCCACCTCTCACAGGATCGCTTTTGCTTGACACCAGATAAATTCCTCAAGGTCGTCGAGTCTCTGCTTTGGTTACTAGTTGGGGTTAAAACTTGCATCCAGCTGTATCTCATTTGCATTAATTGAATGCAAATGAGATACAGCTGGATGCAAGTTTTAACCCCGACTAGCAAAAGTATGCCTTGATACGATAAACTTTGCATTTTTGCAATTTAAAAGTCTTTTTCTTTCCTTAAATTTTTAAATATACAATTTTTTGCAATTTAAAAGTATTTTCTTTCCTTACATTTTTAAATATACAATTTTTTGCCATTTAAAAGTATTTTCTTTCCTTAATTTTTTAAATATACAATTTTTTGCAATTTAAAAGTATTTTCTTTCCTTACATTTTTAAATATAAAATGTTTTTGCAATTTAAAAGTCTATTTCTTTCCTTAAATTTTTTAATATACAATTTTTTGCAATTTAAAAGTCTTTTTCTTTCCTTACATTTTTAAATATACATTTTTTTGGAATTTAAAAGTATTTTCTTTCCTTACATTTTTAAATATACAATTTTTTGGAATTTAAAAGTATTTTCTTTCCTTACATTTTTAAATATACAATTTTTTGCAATTTAAAAGTATTTTCTTTCCTTAATTTTTTAAATATACAATAGAAAATTGTATATTTAACTATTTTATATTTTAAAATTAAAAAAATCATAGCTTCATCGGAATGAGATGACACTTGATGACTTTTGTCACATTAGTAATGTGAACACACAAAAAAAACGTGGAAATGATTCGGATATTTTAAAGGGTCAAAAAAAAAAAAAAAATAGTCACACTTGCCTTCTTCGCAGTCAAAAATGACCGACATAGGAAATGAATGGGAAATACCAAAAAAATATGAAAAATCAGATAATCTATACAGGAGGTTACATGACTTTACACACATTTTTAATTTTTTAATGGCAGCAATGGCATAATTCTCAGTTCAAAAAAATGGATTTTAAAAGCTTTTACTCTATTTTAATATGAAATGTTGAAGTATATATATGTTGAAAAATAATATATAAATAATTAAAAACAAAAATATATATTAATTTAAAATAAAAAAATAGCTTATTAAAATTGTATAAATATTGTATAGCATCATAAAATGTGCTCAAAATTCTAAATAATAATCAAAAAATATTATTGCACAAAAATATATTGCATAGATTTTCCTGAAAAAAAAAGAAAAGTTACATTTCGGTCATTTTTGACCACGAAGAAGGTATGTTTGACTCCCAAACAAAGAGCGCCAGAGGGTTAAAACCAGTTATTAGCAATTGTCTTATTGCTTGTCGCCAAAAATTAAAAATAAATCTCCAGGCCTTATTAATAGTCTGTCTGTCGCCCTCGGTCACATTGCAAACGTCTGGAAATGATCAAATGAATTTTTCATCACGCAGGCGTGTTTATGTTGGTGGCTGGTGGCATCGTTGCCGGGATCTTCCTCATCTTCATTGAGATTGCGTACAAACGACACAAGGACGCGCGCAGGAAGCAGATGCAGCTGGCTTTTGCAGCAGTTAACGTCTGGAGGAAGAACTTACAGGTATAGCTGTCTCCCATCCCCCTAAACTCACATTAGAGCCAAAAACCAGCCCAGTGGTTTCTGCCACAGAACAAAGTAGTCTTCAAGGTCGCATATCTGTCATGCATTCATGATGCGACTTAAAGGTCATGATGAGGCACAAACTAACACAGGAGCAAACTCACAAAGAACAGCCGAAATAAGGCGGACAAACTGAGCAGCGAATGGTGCAATGAACTAAAGAGTTTGTTGATATATTAATGCATGCAATGCATGCTTTTTTTAAATTTCTGATGCCAAGGATACACAAATATGATGATGCCTATAAAGCCAACTGTGAAACTGACAATGAAAAGTTGAAGAGAGTTATACAGTTTGGAAAAATGTTTATGCACTACTGTTCAGGAGTCTCTTTTGCTTACCAAGGCAGGATTTTTTTTTTCAGAAATACAGTAAAACAATTATATTGTGAAAATAACCGTTTTCTATTGAAAGTGTAATTTATTCCTGTGATGGCAAAGCAGAAGTTTCAGCAGCCATTACTCCAGTCTTCAGTATCACAGGATCCTTCAGAAATCAATTTATCAATCAAACAGTTATATTAAATACTAAATGCTGTTTAATATTTTGTAGAATCTGTGATACATATTCTTTCAGGACACTTTGACCATTATAAAAAGTTCAAAAGAACAGCAGTTATTTAAAATGTAGCTCTATATATATATTTGAGTTTATAATTTGAAAAGTATAAATATTTTTGTTATAAAAACCCATGAATCCGCTTCAGAAGATGTGTGTTATTTAAAAATAAATATATAAATATATAAATAAATAAATATATATATATATATATATATATATATATATTTTTTTTTTGTAATTAGCTTTGACTGTAGCACAAGGACAATATAAAAGCCAATCATTTATTTTAGGGAACATGTTGTCTTTAAAACACCATGCATAATAATTTTCTCACATAGTATAAATAAGTCTTTGGCATCAAAAATCCTGCTTTAGATCATACTGATAAAGCCAACCTGACCTCATGACGAAAATGTACCTGTGGGATTTTTTTGCAAGACGTGAAATGCATACCGCCAAGTACATTTCGTGGCATATTCAATGTGAAATGTCCACTGAGTGGTGGTAAAAGAGCTTTTGTTTTTTCCTCTGAACAGATCAATGCACATATAATACGTTTTGCCACGTGTCACAGCAGTTCTGACTTGAAATGTCCATTGAGTAGCACTATAACTCTATGTTCTCTGACATTTAAAATAATGTACAATCTGCACTACACCTAAACCTACCCGATAGAATGAACAAAAGCAACTGAGATGTAAAAACGCAATCGCAAGCATGCCGCTTTAGCTTGTATTTCGATCTTTTAGCTCTTTCATTGTGAATCATGTTTTTCACAGGTTTTGTAGTCTATGTTCAGAAAATGAAACATAGAGCAGTGTTGCTGTTTTACCACCTCTAGTGTTCATTCCTGTTAGAAACTGCAGTGATATGTACAGTGCATCTGAAAAGTATTCACAGCGCTTTACTTTTTCACATTTTGTTATGCTGACCCCTATTCCAAAATGGATTAAAGGAATAGTTGACCCAAAAATGAAAATTTCCCCATGATTTACTTACCCTCAAGCCATCCTAGGTGTATATGACTTTCTCCTTCCAGCTGAACACAGTCGGAGTTGTTTTAAAATATATCCTGGCTCTTCCAAGCTTTCTAATGGTGGTGGATAGTGGCTGATATTTTGAAGCTCCGGAAAGCGCATATATCCAACTAACTCATACGTCCATGGGTTTTTATAACAAAAATATTTCTATTTTTCAAATTATAAAGTCAAATCACTGACTTGTGTGTGCAAAATGTGCAAAAAAATTTAAGCTCTTCTTCTCTTATAGTGAAATCCACTGACATTTTTTTTTAACTTCTCATTTTCGACTTTTAATTCATTACCGGCGTTTAGTATTGCTCTGTCGTTTGTTTATTCTCACCAGAGATCTCGACTAACTCAAATGCACATACGGCCGTTGCCGGAAGTCAATGATTTGAGTTTATAATTTTAAAAATATAAATATTTTTGGTATAAAATCCCATGGATCTGCTTCAGAAGACATGTGTTAACCCCCTGGAGGCGTATGGGTTAGTTTTACGATGGATATATGTGACCCTGGACCACAAAACCAGTCTTAAGTGTCAATTTTTTTTGAGGGCGCAAAAAAAATCGAAATATTGAGAAAATCACCTTCAAAGTTGTCCAAATTAAGTTTTTAGCAATGCATATTACTATTCAAAAATTACGTTTTGATATATTTACAGTACGAAATTTACAAAATATCTTCATGGAACATGATCTTTACTTAATATCCTAATGATTTTTGGCATAAAAGTAAAATCAATCATTTTGACCCATACAATATATTTTTGCCTATTGCTACAAATATACCCCAGCGACTTAAGACTGGTTTTGTGCTCCAGGGTCACATATGTGCTTTTTGGAGCTTCAAAATATCACCCACTATCTACCACCATTATAAAGCTAAGACAGGATAAATTTTAAAACAACTCTGACTGTGTTCGTCTGGAAGGGGAGTCATATACACCTAGGATGGCTTGAGGGTGAGTAAATCATGGGGTAATTTTCATTTTTGGGTTAACTATTCCTTTAAATTCATTATTTTCCTCCAAATTCTACAAACAATATCATATAATGACAACATGAAAGAATTTTGTTTGAAGTCTTTGCAAATCTATTGAAAAGAAAAAAACATCACATGAACATAAGTATTTACAGGCTTAGCTCAATACTTTGTTTGAAGCAACTTTGGGACCAATTTTCGTTATAATTTCCATCAACAACATTTTTTCACCGACAAAAACAAGACGATAACGGAACGAAAACTCGTTTTGAATAACAAAAACAATGACGAATATCTATTGACATTTTCGTCAACAAATAAAAACGAGACGAAAATGTTAGGGAGGGACGATTCAGGAAGAGATTCATTCAGAACGAATCTGCTGCGTGGCAATGTTACTCTTTCGCATCTCATGAACGGAGAAATACACAAAAATGATGTCGGATTGTCTGCTTAATGAGTAAACGCACTCGGTTCCATCTTATGTGAACGTAAACAGTTCGGAGAATATTGTTTTTTTATAGTTTTTGTCTGTGGCGCTGATGTTAAGCAACAAAAGAAAGACAAAAAAATCACTCACTGCTCCTAACTGAGTCACTTTAGTAGCCCTAATAAAGATTAATTTATTTATATATTTTTAATTTATTTATATAAACATATGTTTGCTTGAAATAATGAAGATTGTAGTAAAGAAGTTGTTATAAAGAATGCATATTTAGTCTTTTATAACCGTTTAATTGAAAAGAAGACCATGTTCTTGTTCCTTTATGAGAAGTGGTTTCATTTCATTTTAATATGAAGGCATGTTGCAGATCTGTGTCTATCATGATAAAACCTTAATATGAAACCTATGAGTTTCGTCATTTTAGAGAAAGGTTTAATGAATGCACTAAACCCATTAGATTTTAGCTGACTAACTACTGTAGATTTACAATCTTATGATATTTAGTCGACTAAAACTAGACTAAAACTGAAAACAATTCAGATGACAGTCAAAAGACTGTGACTAAAACTAAATCAACATTTGCTGTCAAAATTAACACTGGTGCACAGCCAATTTCAGATCTCTCCGGAGATGTTCAATCGGGTTCAAGTCTGGGACACTCAAAACATTCAGAGAGTTGTCCCATAGCCACATCTTTGTTATGTTGGCTGTGTGCTTAGGGTCGTTGTCCTGTTGGAAGATGAACCTTCTGCCCAGTCTGAGTTTCTGAATGCTCTGGACTGGGTTTTCATTAAGTCCATCTCAATATTTTGGTGCACTGAGCTTTTCTTCTACTTGGATGCGTCCATCAAAAAACAATCCCACAGCATGGGATTTTTTGGGACACTTTTGTAATGGTGCTCTGCAGGTGATGAGCAGTGCCTGATTTCCTTCAAATGTGATGCTTGAAATTGGGGTTCATCAGACCAGAGAATTTGGCTTCTCACAGTCTGAGGGCCATTTAGGTGTTTTTTGCAAATTTCATTTTCATGTGTCTTCACTGAGGAGGAGTGAGTCTTGTGACAATGCCATAAAGCCCAGATCGGTGGAGCACTGCAGTGATGTTTGTCCTTCTGTTTGTCCTTCATATGGTCATGGAGCTCAACTATAATGACCAACATGTCCTCCAATTTATACGACCGACATAAGTCGTTTTCACAAATACGTCTCTATAGAGCGTATTCAACATTTGCTTCCTTATCAGTAACAGGTATCTAATTCAACCTTAGCATTATGTGTAGGTCAATTAGTAGCGTGTTGCACTGCAAAGTGGTATAATCATATGAACACAGGTTCGATACCAGAGAACGCATATGTTTTCATTGTATGTTTTTTTTTGGAATATGCACTAGAAATCATGATTTTGCACTATTTCTGTAAGGGGTAGGTTTAGGGTGGGGTTAGGTGTGGTCATATATACAAATTACACCTAGTAAAACACGTTTAAATTACCGTGAAATCGGTATAAAAACTCATACGTCATTCCATGACGTCAGATCCAACGGGACACTGTCATTATTTTTACGACCGCTAGAGGGCGCTTAACTTTAAAACGTAAACATGGGTCGTATTTGGTCGATTCAAAAACGCACAACTGGGTCGTATTTTCTTTGACCATCAGGTTCTTGGTCACTAATCTAGACAAGGCCCTTCTTCATTAACTGCTCAGTTTTGCCAGACGGCCCGCTCTAGGAAGAATCCTGGTGAATCAAAATTTAATGGATGATATAGGCCACTTTGCTCATTGGGTCATTCAATGCTGCAGGATTTTTTCTGTACCATTCCCCAGATCTGTGCCTCGATGCAATCCTGTCTCTGAGATCTACAGACAATTCCTTGGACTTCATTGCTTTGTTTGTGCTCTGACATCATGCACTGTTAACTTTGGGACCTTATATGTGACCCTGGATGACAAAAACCAGTCTTAAGTCGCTGGGGTATATTTGTAGCAGTAGCCAAAATACATTGTACGGGTCAAAATTATCGATTTTACTTTTATGCCAAAAATCATTCGGATATTAAGTAAAGATCATGTTCCATCAAGATATTTTGCAAATTACCTACTGCAAATATATCAAAACGTAATTTTTGATTAGTAATATGCATTGCTAAGAAATTTCGATTTTTTGGCGCCCTCAGATGCCAGATTTTCACCATACATCCATGAAAAGCTTATTTTCTCAGCTTTCAGATGATGTATAAATCTCAATTTCGAAAAATTGACACTTAAGACGGTTTTGTGGTCCGGGGTCACATATAGACAGATGTGTGCCGGTTTTGTGGTCCGGGGTCACATATAGACAGATGTGTGCCTTTCCAAATCCATGTCCAGTCAACTGAATTTGCCACAGGTGGACTCCAAGTTGTCAAGGATGATCAGTGGAAACAGGATGCACCTGAACCAGTGTTGGGGAAAGTTACTTTTAAAAGTAATGCGTTACAATATTGCGTTACTCCCTAAATTACGTTACTTAGTTACTTTTTATGGAAAGTAATGCGTTACATTACTTTTGCGTTACTTTTTAAATCTGGGCAGGGCTTGCTTGTTTGTTTTGAATATAAAAAAAGTTTGATTCTTAGCAAATGTAAAAGCCCTTTCACACCAAAATGAAATGAAGTGAATAAGGCTAAAGCTAAAGGAAAATTAAATTGATGTCTGTACAGTAGAACTGTAGGAAAAGAAAGTTCAACACACTTCATCAATGAGAAAAAAAAGCACAAATGTTAGTTAATATAAAGTAAGTTTTGCTTATTATTACACTGCACAAAATGTTTTTCTTACTTACATTTTTTTGTCTTGTTTCCAGCCAAAATATCTAAAAATTCTTAAATCAAGAAGGATTTTCTAGACAAGTAAAAGTTATTGTCTTCCTTGAAACAAGCAAAATAATCTTGTTTTCTGTTTGAAATACTTTTTTTTTTGTTTACTCCATTGGCAGATGTTGTTCTAAGCAAAAACTCATTTAATTTTGACTTGTTTTTTTCTGAAAACAAAACTTTTTTTTTTTTGATATTTTGGTTGGAAACAAGACAAAAAATCTATGTAAGAAAAGTACGGTTGAACTGGATCAACAAAGGTCAGCAGCGAAGTCTTTGGTTAATAAAACAGGATTAAATACATAAAGGAAACAAAAAGTAACTGGCATTACTTTTCAAAACTCAGATATTTTCTTGGAAATGAAAAAGTAATGCGTTACTTTACTAGTTACTTGAAAAAAAGTAATATTATTACGTAACTTGCGTTACTTGTAATGCGTCACCCCCAACACTGACCTGATCTCAATTTCTGAACTGAGTGTCATGCCAAAGGCTATACTTAATTTTTAATACATTTGCAAAGATTTCAAACAAATTTCTTTGATGTTGTCATTATGTGGTATTGTTTTGTAAAAACTGAAGTAAAATAACAAATTTAATCCATTTTGAAATAAAGTGAAGCAGATGCACCGTACTTTTCGATATGCATTTCCCACAGGCGTGTTTTCGTCATGAGATCAGATAGAATAAATATAATTCACAGTTATGTTCTGCTTATACAGTGTGATTGTGAATATCTGCTAAATGAACAACCTCACAGTAGTGCAAAAATGCCTCAAGGTAAAAAAGATAACAGGCATATGCAAAAATTTGTGTCCAAAATAATTCCAGAATAAGAGCGGTTCTCTGCAGATCCATGCAAAGACGTGTCTCTTAGCATCAAATCGAAACTGCGCAGCATGATAAAGCGGCTCCTGCTGCCTCACTGCTACCAGTGGCATTGCTTTTATTGAACAGCTTGACAAATACACACACACAACCTGAAGGAGCCTGTGATGCTGATGTGGAGTCAGGAAGATGCATGCTGAGCAGGCCGGCTCAATTTCCCTGCTGGGCTCTAGCGGGGATCAAAGCGACCTCATGCCCTATACAGATCACTGTCTGTCCGCTGCTGGCCTCCAGCTGTATCCATACACAATGGGTCACAGGCCAACACGATGCCCGGATGTTGGCGGAAAGTAACAAGGTCAGACCGTTCGAGACTTGAAACCTGGCTGGCTTGCAAACACATGACTCCAGCTCTGAGCTGCTGTGAAAGTTGTTGCGTTGTTGAAGCATGCACTGTAAAAAGTGAACAGTTGGATCAACTTAAAAATATCACTTCAATTGGTAACACCTAAAAATTTTAAGTTTTTCCAACTTAATTTCTTACATGTTATCAACTTAATTTTCCTAGGCCAGTCACACTGTAGGAAAAGAAAGTTCGACACTCTTCAGCAATGAGAAAAAAAGCACAAATGTTAGTTCATCTAAAGTAAGTTTAACTTAGTACACTGCTTTTCTTAGATTTGTTTCTTGAGTCTTGTTTCCAGCCAAAATATATTAAAAAAAAATCTTAAATCAAGACAGATTTTCTAGACAAGTAAAAATGCTTTTTGCTTGAAACAAGTAAATAATCTCCCAATGGGGTAAGCTAAATAATCTTAATTATTAAAATAAAAATCACACTTATATAATTTTAGTTCATTCAACCCGAATATTTACATTAGTCTAAATTAATTCAATTACTTGGATCAACTTAAAAAAAAAAAAAGTACAGTAGAACTGTAGGAAAAGAAAGTTCAACACTCTTCAGCAATGAGAAAAAAACACAAATGTTAGTTAATATAAAGTAAGTTTTGCTTATTAGTTCACTGCAAAAAATGCTTTTCTATTTTTTTTCTTGTTTCCAGCCAAAATATTAAAAAATTCTTTTTTTCTCTTCAAAAAATGTTTTTTTTTTTCTGAAAACAAGTCAAAATTAAGAGTTTTTGCTTGAAACAAGCAAAATAATCTTAATTATTAAAATAAAAATCAGACTTATATCATTTTAGTTCCTTCAACCCGAATATTTACATTAGTCTAACTTAAATCAATTACTTAAGTGAACAGTTGGATCAACTTAAAAATATCACTTCAATTGGTAACACCTAAAAATTTTAAGTTTTTCCAACTTAATTTCTTACATGTTATCAACTTAATTTTCCTAGGCCAGTCACACTGTAGGAAAAGAAAGTTCGACACTCTTTAGCAATGAGAAAAAAAAGCACAAATGTTAGTTCATCTAAAGTAAGTTTAACTTAGTACACTGCTTTTCTTAGATTTGTTTCTTGAGTCTTGTTTCCAGCCAAAATATTTAAAAAAATCTTAAATCAAGACAGATTTTCTAGACAAGTAAAAATGATTTTTTCTGAAAACAAGTCAGAATTAAGTGTGTTTTTGCTTGAAACAAGTAAATAATCTCCCAATGGGGTAAGCAAAATAATCTTAATTATTAAAATAAAAATCACACTTATTTAATTTTAGTTCATTCAACCCGAATATTTACATTAGTCTAAATTAATTCAATTACTTGGATCAACTTTAAAAAAAAAAAAATGTACAGTAGAACTGTAGGAAAAGAAAGTTCAACACTCTTCAGCAATGAGAAAAAAACACAAATGTTAGTTCATATAAAGTAAGTTTTGCTTATTAGTGCACTGCAAAAAATGCTTTTCTATTTTTTTTTTCTTGTTTCCAGCCAAAATATCAAAAAATTCTTAAATCAAGAAGGATTTTCTAGACAAGTAAAAATGATCGTGTTTTTTTTTCTGAAAACAAGTCAAAGTTAAGTGTTTTTGCTTGAAACAAGCAAAATAATCTTAATTATTAAAATAAAAATCACACTTATATCATTTTAGTTCATTCAACCCGAATATTTACATTAGTCTAACTTAAATCAATTACTTAAGTGAACAGTTGGATCAACTTAAAAATATCACTTCAATTGGTAACACCTAAAATTTTAAGTTTTTCCAACTTAATTTCTTACATGTTATCAACTTAATTTTCCTAGGCCAGTCACACTTATTTAATTTTAGTTCATTTAACCTGAATATTTACATTAGTCTAACTTAATTCAATTACTTGGATCAACTTAAAAAAAATTGTAAATCTTAAATCAAGATGGATTTTCTAGACAAGTAAAAATGATTGTCTTGTTTTTTTCTGAAAACAAGTAAAAATTAAGTGTGTTTTTGCTTGAAACAAGTAAATAATCTCCAATGGGGTAAGCTAAATAATCTTAATTATTAAAATAAAAATCACACTTATATAATTTTAGTTCATTCAACCCAATATATTTACATTAGTCTAAATTAATTCAATTACTTGGATCAACTTAAAAAAAAAGTACAGTAGAACTGTAGGAAAAGAAAGTTCAATACTCTTCAGCAATGAGAAAAAAAACACAAATGTTAGTTCATCTAAAGTAAGTTTTGCTTATTAGTTCACTGCAAAAAATGCTTTTCTATTTTTTTTTTCTTGTTTCCAGCCAAAATATCAAAAAATTCTTAAATCATGAAGGATTTTCTAGACAAGTAAAAATGATCATGTTTTTTTTTCTGAAAACAAGTCAAAATTAAGAGTTTTTGCTTGAAACAAGCAAAATAATCTTAATTATTAAAATAAAAATCACACTTATATCATTTTAGTTCATTCAACCCGAATATTTACATTAGTCTAACTTAAATCAATTACTTAAGTGAACAGTTGGATCAACTTAAAAATATCACTTCAATTGGTAACACCTAAAAATTTTAAGTTTTTCCAACTTAATTTCTTACATGTTATCAACTTAATTTTCCTAGGCCAGTCACACTTATTTAATTTTAGTTCATTCAACCTGAATATTTACATTAGTCTAACTTAATTCAATTACTTAAGTGAACAGTTGGATCAACTTAGGTATAAAAAAAAATTAGGTGTTACCAACTGAGTATTTCCAACTTAAGTCAATTCAACCTAAATTAAATTTCTCATTGAACTTAAATGTATTTTCCCTAACCATATTATTCACTTACCTGTAAAAACTAGTAAAAACATTATAATCACAAACTTAATCATTTTACCTTGATGTTACAATTTCTCATGAAAATGCAATAAAGTTGTCAAAGACTCGAACTGCATTAGAAAATATTTATTAACTTTAATTCATTTGCAAAAAGTTTACAATGTAAATGCATTCTCTTAAACTTAAAACAATCCGTTCTACTGTTAACTTACA
Source organism: Cirrhinus molitorella (assembly GCA_033026305.1). NCBI lineage: Eukaryota > Metazoa > Chordata > Actinopteri > Cypriniformes > Cyprinidae > Cirrhinus > Cirrhinus molitorella. The sequence goes on from CM065119.1 coordinate 49,067,647, forward strand.
GCTTTTCTGCAAAGTACTTTGTCTTTGCACTGCACCGAACACTTTGTCCAAAATCGAGCTAATATAAAAAAAAATAAAAAAAACATATCATGAGCTGTTTAGAACAGATTAGTGGTTATGTCATGAACTGAGGCAGAAAAAAAGTATACACAACCATAAGTTTTGAACATTATTTTTCCTAATGGGAAGCAAGTCGTCGAGCGTGGCCTTGTTACTTTAGACCCATTATTAGCAGGCGCATATTTCACCACGAGCCAAAACCGACTGAATCCAACGAATGGATCAAGCGTCTAAAGCCGACAGCCATGTGATTGGCTTCACACATCAGAGAGTCATGTTATAGAGAGTTAAGTGTTTTAACCTTCGGGCTTTACCACCTACTTGACAATGCTGCATGGATAAAACACCCACATTCAAGTCAGAGGTCCGGCATTGTTGAAGGCTCATCATTTGAAAATGAATGATAAAAAAAAACGATATCTGACCATAGGACGAGGTTTTTTGATGGATTTTCCTCCCACTGTTTCTTGAGCAAAAAAAAGAGAATGCTTATATAATTTAATTGCAAATGAGCCTCCATGCAACTGCCGTCAGAACGGCCAAATACGGATGTTTAACCAACTCTAATGGCAGCCTGATGAATAATTCAATCAATTATTCCACACAAAACCCGGCACGCTTATTCCAGGTGCACATGCAACGTATGCAAAAGCCGTACACACAACTGCTTCCCGAATGCATGAGCAGACAGATCTGCCCTGGATGCATTTGCATTTCAAACCAGAGCGAGCCAGGAGCAGATCAGGGGCCCATGTGATGTGGGCTAGCTGCCCACTCCAGAGGCACTCCCTCATCACAGGGCTTTCAAATGCAATGGATGAAAGCACTGACGGTTAAAGGAGCTCGTACGGTCACCCTTTTTACAGAAAACAAAATGCATTACGTGAAAACAGATGGAAATCTTAATGTGAGCATTTTTTGTGTCGTGTTTGTTTTGCAATGTTGTGTGACTAATGATTCACAAATGCTGAAAGAGTTTTTAATATCCTAATATAAAAAAGCTGTTTAATGCACTTTACTTTACAGAAGCATTTTGGTTGGCTTTTCCCATTTGGATAATAATTTTGCATCGTCCATTATTATTTTAAAAAACACACAAAATATTCACTGCAAAAAATGCTTTTCTTACTTAGATTTTTAGTCTTGTTTCCAGCCAAAATATCTAAAAATTCTTAAATCAAGTCTAAATGTTTGTCTTGTTTTCAGAAAAAAGAAGTCAAAATTAAGTGAGTTTTTGCTTAAAACAAGCAAAATAATCTGCCAATGGGGTAAGAAAAATAATCTTTTTTCAAGCAGAAAGCTAGATAATTTTGCTCACCCCATTGGCAGATAATTTTGCTTGTTTCAAGCAAAAATCACTTAATTTGAACATATTTTGTCTAGAAAATCCTTCTTGATTTAAGAATTTTTAGATATTTTGGCTGGAAACAAGACAAAAAATCTAAGTAAGAACGGCATTTTTTGCAGTGTTGAATTTTTGCTTCTGATTATTTATATTTAACAATATTCGTCCACAAAATCCAAGTCATGCGATCCAACCATCATGCAGAAAAAAAGCTGTGCTTAACTGTGTTTCGTAATTAATAAGTCTCTTAAATATCAGATATTTTGACGTTTTTACAACAAGGCAAGTTCAGGTTTTAAAATGTCATGTGGTGATACCCTTCAAAAACTTAATGAGATTAAATAAGTTAAAATATGTTTTACCTTGAAAATGAAAAATTAAAGGGATAGTTCAGCCAAAAAAGAAAATTGTGTCATTAATTACTCACCTTCATGTTGTTCCAAACCCTTAAGACCTTCATTCATCTTCAGAACACAAATTAAGATATTTTTGTTCAAATCCAAGAGCTTTCTGGCCCAGAATGGTAGTAAGGACATCATTAAAAGTTGAATTAATTTTATGAAGTTCCGAAAATACTTCTTGTGCACAAAGAAAACAAAAATAACATCTTTATTCAACAATTTCTTCAGTACCAACAGTCTTTCGTAAACATGTCTGAAGATTTCGATTGAGAGAATGACTCGTTCGAACTAGAATATATAGACGATGAGATGCGTTGTGAATGCATGTCTAAGAAGAAATTGTTGAATAAAGTCATTATTTTTGTTTTCTTTGTGCACAAAAAGTATTCTCATTGCTTCATAAAATTATGGTTAAACCGTTAATAGGGATGCACCGAAATGAAAATTCTTGTCTGAAGCCGAAACCGAACAAAATTAAACTGATTACTGAATACCTTTTTTTGGGTTGTTTTTTTCCCCCATGTATTTTGCCAATGTTTTTCACCATTGCATAAAATTAAAAAGCCAAAGAAAAAATAAATAAATTACAAAACAACCATTTAAAAATATTTACTTAACACTGAAATGTCAAATGTCAAATTCCCTGACTTTTCCCTGACTTTCACTGACTAAAAAGCTGAATTTCCATGACCTATAATGAACGGATCCATCCACTTGCAAGCTTTATTTACTTGTTCACAGACGTTTTTAGTAAAAAAAAAGATAAAGATAAACATAAAACTTGCAATTCTGCCTTTTTTTCTCAGAATTGTCAGATATAACTTGCAATTGTGAGTTATAAAGACCATTTCTGAGGAGAAAAAATACTGATATGTTCACAGAATTGCGACTTTTCACAATCCTGGCTTTTTTCTCACAATTGCGAGTTCATGTCATGCAATTCTGACTTGATTTCTCAGAACTGCGAGTTTATATCTCACAACTGTGAGAAAAAAAATCTGAATTGTGAGTTTGTATCATGCAATTGTGAGAATAAAATAGATAGAGATAAGTTGCAATATTTTTTTTTATTTTTTATTCAGTGGTGGAAACAGGCTTCCATAGAAAACACATATAGCCTACTCACTACTTTTTTTTTGTTTTTACCCGTTAAATGCACTTTGATATTTTTCTGTACTATTTCTATTATTTCTGTACTATTTCTACAGAAAGAATTAATGTTTTTTTAATTCATGGGTTTAGATGCTCTGAAGAATTTTCTGTTTCTAATCGTTCAAAAAAGTTAATCATTCAGTCATTTCATTTCTCTGCATTTAGTGTTTGCTTTTCTATCATCTACTTTTAACACCCAGTCCTTGAAGTGGTCATTCTGTAGCCAAAGCTCGTGAAATTGACATTTTCCCAGCATAAAAATAGGCAAAACATGTGAAACAATGCAATAAAAAAAAAATACGGTATAGAAAAATTACATTTTGATAAATGGAAACTAAAATTTTAAGCAACAATAAAAAATCCCTGATATTCCATGACTTGGACCAAAAAAAAATAAAATTCCCTGACTTTCAATGACTGGAATAGACCTTTTAAAATTCCATGATATTCCAGAAATCCCATGAGCCATGGGAACCCTGGGTTAAATACATGGATAAAAAGCTAAATGTTTTCATTTCGGTTCGTTCTTGGCAAAAATATTTTTCGTTCAGTTTCCAGAGCAGGAACAGGAGAGCATTTTAATAAACTTCAGTAATATTCTTGAATCGTTAAATTGCTAACACTTTGTAGTTTCGGATGCCAAAAATGACTGTATGTTTTCGTTGTTTGATCGCGCCGGCGCCGCACATATTCTTTGCAAACAACAAAAAAAACGACATTTCAGTCGACACTGGAACTACAAATCCTAATAAATTATATTTTGGCTTTAAATGCATCGCGAATATGGAAATATTTGGATTTGTGCCGAGTGAGAGGTAGGATATGAGCCCAACTTTACCTTCAATTTCGCTTGGTTTTGGCTTGTCTATACACAGCAAAAACGCTCAGTGTTAATTTAACACTCTGAGTGTGGACACATATAGACACTGAAATAGTGTTAAAATAACACTGAGCAGTGTTGAAGTTAATGAGATAATTGGGTAATTATGAATAAACATTAGTATAGACACCTGATGATAACAAGCAGAATCACCAAAGGAGAAAATCAACATTTTTAAGCAACCATTACAGTGGTTAGTGTCTGCATTAGTTGGGATCTTGACCCTTATATCTTTAATATTAGATTTTGTTTGGCTGCTCTGTCTATGTTAAAACAAACAGACAAGTCAAGAGCAGCAGTCATCAGGTGATCATGGTCATGTTTTAACAACATCATCATTATTTCACCTAGAGTCTAATCTTTTCCTTCACTGATATTAACAGCCTTGTAAACCAACGATAGATCCTATATTTTCTATACATTTTGGATACATTTCGTTTAGACAGTTCTTGTTCAAAATTCAAAAAGATTTATTTTAGGCACACACAAACATCAAGAATCCGCATATGAATCTCAACAATGATGATGAACAGCATATTCGGAAAAACAGATGATCTCAAAACAAATAGAAAGACAACGTGGCAATGCATGATGGGAACCATGGACGAGTTTTGATTGGCTAACACATGCTGATTTGATGCTCACCGTTGTTGTGATTCTCATGCTGATTCTTGATGTCTGTGTGTGCCTAAACTATATGATTTTTTTTTATTATTATTATTATTCAGAACTACTTGAAAGAAATCTTTTCAAAATGTATAGAAAATACAGGATCTATTGCTGTCGGTTTACAAGGCTGTTATAGTCAATAAAGGAAAACTCTGAGATTAGACACTAGGTGAAATAAATATGATGTTAAAACAAAGCCATGTGCGCCTGATGACTGCTGCTCTTGACTTGTCTGTCTGTTTTAACATAGACACAGCAACCAAACAAAATCTAATATTAAAGATATAAGGGTCAAGATCCCAACTAATGCAGACACTAACCACTGTAATGGTAGCTTAAAAATGTTGATTTTCTCCTTTGGTGATTCTGCTTGTTATCATCAGGTGTCTATACTAATGTTTATTCATCAGCTGTTAATTACCCAATTATCTCATTAACTTCAACACTGCTCAGTGTTATTTTAACACTACTTCAGTGTCTATATGTGTCCACACTCAGAGTGTTAAATTAACACTGAGCGTTTTTGCTGTGTAGCTGAGCCTCGCCTATATTTTATACTGCAATTGTAGCCTATTTATTCATTTTTCCATTCGTGTTCTGTTCTGATTACGGTTAAATTTAAACAATTTGTTGTAAAGTGAGGGAATCTAAAACAGTTCATAATGTTGATACATTATAACATTATTAGGCCTGACGTTATTACTTCTGAATGCAAGAAAATTCGACTTATACGTGATGTCTTTTTATTTTCCTCTCAAAAAGTTAAAATGCATTTTAGCGTGTTTTTAAAAAATGAAAATAGGCAAATAATCGATTAAAAATGGTTACTGTGGGTTAACAAATTTACATTGGTATTCTTGGCTTTCCAAATCTGGCTTAAATTCGGATCGAACTTCTGGCTTCATTCTGGCGTTGTTTTTTTCTGTCTTGATTGCGTGTTTTTTAATGTACAATGGATTCTGCCAGTTAGAAAATTCAGTCTCGTGTATTTATGACATCAATTACGACGTTTTTTTTCTCAGAAATTAAATTTTAGCTTTAAATTTTATTGTTTGTACATTTTACATAGACTAGGCTATTTTACGGAGCTGTCTCTGATCCGACCGCAAGTTGAAAAAGCAAACTATTCATGACATAGATATTACACATCTACATTAGTTTACATCATTTAGATCAATTAATATTCATAAACTGTTTTTTTTTTCCCAAAGTAACACACAAAAACGTGGCCCCTCTGTGCATGCCCTTTGCATCTTTCTCAGACAGTTTTAAATGCTTCCACACTATGGACATGTTTGCTACATTAGTGCACACCTCTGTTTGATCACATCACGTTATTGTTCGGTATAATTTATTCAGTCTTTTCGCTTATTTCAGTTGCTGAGCATTCAGTGCATCCCTAAAAAATCTTAATTTGTGTTGCAAAGATGAACAAAGGTCTTACAGGTTTGGAACAACATGAGGGTGAATAATTAATGACAGACGTTTTCATTTTTGGCTGAACTATCCTTTTTTTGTTCTGTAATTAATGGTATGACAGCGTGACATTTCGAGCCATCAAAATTAAACTTTAGAAACGCTTCTGCATCGCCGGCGGAAACCGGTTTTGCTGTAAAGTAAAGTGCAGTTGCAGACGGTCCCATTTCGAGTCGCTCACTGTAGGGGTCCAAATGTGCTAGTCAATGAGGGAGTGACGGTGCCAGCCAAGGTCAACTGTCATGTCATTCATTTCGCATTCCCTTTTTGGTTCCATGTATTGCATGTCTTCTGGATGAACTCACCAACCCCCTTCCCGACGCTCTGGTCTCCTCTAATGAGGCCGCATCCCTTCCTCCTTCCCTCATGCGCACATTATACCTTCACCAAGGGTATAATGCCGAGGAACTGTGTTAAGTTTCAACAGTTTATAGATGAGTTGTTCATTTTCCTTGAAAACACAAGAACATCTCCTCCCCTTTTTTCCCCTCCCCATCCGATTACGTTCATTTTGCTTTTTTCCTTTGCTAATGCTTTGGCTTTCCATTTACGGAGTCGCACGATCCACAGCGGTCCTCCTCCTCCCCTCTCTAGAGTGTCAGGATTGTAAAAGAGTCCAAGTAAGATTTTATGGTAACACTTTATGGTAATACGGATGCACAAATATGCATTAATTCATTCTTAATCAATGCAAAGATAATCATGAGTTAATTTAGAATTCGTGAAGAACTAAACCATTTATTAATGATTACTGCATCAGCAACTAATGCCCATTCCATATCATTCATAGATTAAGTAATCAATAATTTGTTATTAGTTAAATGTGTCACAATGTATTAATTCCCTAATGATGTATATGTGACCCTGGAGCACAAAACCAGTCTTAAGTCGCTGGGGTATATTTGTAGCAATAGCCAAAAATACATTGCATGGGTCAAAATTATAGATTACCAAAAATCATTAGGATATTATTAAGTAAAGATCATGTTCCATGAAGACATTTTGTAAATTTTCTACCGTAAATGTATCAAAACTTAATTTTTGATGAGTAATATGCATTGCTAAGAACTTCATTTGGCCAATTTTTTGCTGATTTTCTCAATATTTTTAGCAGATTACAGATTTTCAAATAGTTGTATCTCAGCCAAATATTATCCTGTCATAACAGACTATACATCAATGGAAAGCTTTTTTATTAAAATTTCAGATGGTGTTTAAATCTCAATTATGACTGGTTTTGTGGTCCAGGGTCACAAATGTTAATTACCACAGTGGTCAAAGCTATGTACTTCGACTTCCAGTTGTCTGCTTTTATTACTCATTACCTGATGATTTGCAAAGATATCGTTATGTTATGACTTTACTTGTTGAGGCACAGAACTGTAACTAATTAATTAAGTAACTAATTAATTAACTAATTAAGTAATATGTGACCCTGGACCACAAAACCAGTCATAAGGGTCAATTTTGAAGGTTGAGGTTTATAAATCATCTAAAAGCTGAATAAATAAGCTTTCCATTGATGTATGGTTTGTTAGAATTGGACAATACTTGGCCGAGATACAACTATTTGAAAATCTGCAATCTGAGGGGGCAAAAAATAAAAATAGTGAGAAAATCGACTTTAAAGTTGTGCAAATGAAGTTCTTAGCAATGCATATTACTAATCAAAAATTACGCTTTGATATATTTACGGTATGAAATTTATAAAATGTCTTCATGGAACACGATCTTTACCTAATATCCTAATGATTTTTGGCATAAAAGAAAAATCAATAATTTTGACCCATACAATGTATTTTTGGCTATTGCTACAAATATACCCCAGCGACTTAAGACTGGTTTTGTGCTCCAGGGACACAATTGTCATTGTGGTTATGGATTTAGAATTCTAAACCTATAACCACAATGACATATTACTTAACATATTAAATAATTAGTTAATTATTAATTAAAGCAGACAGCTGGAAGTTTGAAATACATGGCTTAAACCCATTGACTCATGAATTGACACTATTAGTTAATAAAATAAGTTATTAGCAGTGTTGGGGAAAGTTACTTTTAAAAGTAATGTGTTACAATATTGCGTTACTTCCTAAAAAAGTAACTAATTACGTTACTTAGTTACTTTTTATGGAAAGTAATGCGTTACAATATTGCGTTACTCCCTAAAAAAGTAACTAATTACGTTACTTAGTTACTTTTTATGGAAAGTAATGTGTTACAATATTGCGTTACTCCCTAAAAAAGTAACTAATTACGTTACTTAGTTACTTTTTATGGAAAGTAATTTGTTACGTTACTTTTGTGTTACTTTTTAAATCTGGGCAGGCCTTGTTTGTTTTTAATAAAAAAAAAGTTTGATTCTTAGCAAATGTAAAAGCCCTTTCACACCAAAATGAAATGAAGTGAATAAGACTAAGGTTAAAGGAAAATTAAATTGACGTCTGTACAGTAGAACTGCAGGAAAAGAAAGTTCAACACTCTTCAGCAATTAGAAAAAAACACACAAATGTTATTTAATATAAAGGAAGTTTTGCTTATTAGTACACTGGAAAAAATGCTTTTCTTAGTTAGATTTTTTGTCTTGTTTCCAGCCAAAATATCTAAAAATTCTTAAATCAAGAAGGATTTTCTAAGTAAAAATGATTGCCTTTTTTTTTGAAAACAAGTCAAAATTAAGTGAGTTTTAGCTTGAAACGAGTAAAATCTCCCGATGGGGTAAGCAAAATAATCTTGTTTTCGGTTTGAAATAAGATTTTTTTTTTGCTTACCCTATTGGCAGATTATTTTGCTTGTTGTAAACAAAAACTCACTCAATTTTGACTTGTTTTTTTCTGAAAACTAGAAAATATTTATTTACTTTATTTATTTATTTGATATTTTGGCCGGAAACGAGACAAAAAATCTAAGTAAGAAAAGTTTTTTTGCAGTGTACGGTTGAATTGGATCAAAGGTCAGCAGCAGTCATTGATTAATAAAATGGGATTAAATGCATAAAGGAAACAAAAAGTAACTGCCGTTACTTTTTTTGAAAAAGTAACTCAGATATTTTCTTGGAAATGAAAAAGTAATGCGTTACTTTACTAGTTACTTGAAAAAAGTAATATTATTACGTAACTTGCATTACTTGTAATGCGTTACCCCCAACACTGATTATTAGGGAATACATTATGACACATTTAACTAATAGCAATATATTGATTACTTAATCTATGCATCATGTAGAATGTTCATTTGTTGCTTATGCAGTTCTTCATAAGTTGTAGATTATCTCTGCATTACTTAAGCACGAAATAATGCGTATTTGTGCATCCGTATTGTAAAGTGTTCCCGACTTTCTGTACATATTCTCACCCAGTCTATGCCAGTGTGCTCTTTCCTTATAGAGCGCTGCGGGTGCGCGAAAGCAGCGTTCTGACTCACAACCGAGACGGAGATGGAGAGCGGACAGGAGACGCCGTGTTAACTGTGATAAGCACTAAAATTAGCAGGGTAGTACCCTTAGTAGTCAAGGTGGGCGGTGATGGCTGGAGACCAAAGCGCGCTCCTCCAGAGAACACGAATAATTGTTCTACATATACTGTATATTTATTTTAGGATAGGAAAAGTGGTAGAGCAGAGCCCGAGCCCAAAAAGAAAGCCTCTTTTAGGTCCATCAGTACCAACCTGGCCTCCAACATCAAGAGACGTAGGTCGTCCAAAGACACGGTAAGAAGATTAAGAAAATGACGCCCTGCCTGTACTTCTATCTTCTCGCTCTTTTTCCTCTTCCTCCTCCTCCTCCTGCCCTGTTTCTTCTCTCTCTTCCTTTCTGCTGTCACCTCATCTCTCCTCTCCAAAACAAACGTCTCATCTCAGACTATCTTCACCCTCACACATGGAGTCTGTCAGTCAGCCATCTATACTCCATCCAGACATCTGTTGGGAAAGCCCAAGCAGGGATCTAGCGGCCAGGGAAAGCGTGAAGAGGGATTTTTGGGGAGGGTTTGACCTTGCAGGAGGGGGCGAGGTAGCTTCTCCTTTCCTAAGCGCCTGTGCTGGTCTTTCTCCCCGCGCCTAACCTGGATGTGATGCTCTTTTCTTTCCTCCTTTCTTTATGTGTACCCGTGTGTCTCTCCTCCTGTGCCTCATCCTTCTTTTATTGTCCCATTTTTTTGTGGTCGCTGTCACAAAGTCACCCCGCGATGCACGGTTTTCGCCATTAACAGCCAAAGACGAGCGACGCTAAAATAACCTAACCTGCGCTGTTCCCCTCGGCAGGCCTGCACCACCAAGATCCTTTTATTTTTTAACCATGCAATGTTTTCTCTGCAGTCCTATGAATAAAAAAACACCTTTCATTTGCAGGAAACGCCGCTCAGATGGGTTTACGTTCACAGCGTATTGAACTCTCAGAGCTAGATTGACGCCTCATCGCTGTGCTTCTTCAGTTCCCACAGGTTTAATAAGCCAAACGGCTCATGGCTCTGAGGATTCAATATAAACAAATGTGCAAACAGACTATTTAATTGCATTCCTTTAATTGGTTTAGGCTAGGCATTTTCTGAGTATGTCAACGACTGAGCTGGGCCTTTGTTGCATGCACCCTCAAACCATTCTGATTGGCAGCTCATTTGCTTGATGGTTTACAAAACACATCCTTGCAATTCAGTTGGTTTCTGCCAAAGATGAGGGTGCGACATGTGTTGATGTGTTTCTAAAGATGAAGGCAGAATAGAAGCAGACGCAGTTGCTCAAATGTCTTTTTGAACTGGTGTTTACCCATCACAGTCCTAATCATCCTTTTCTTTTCTATCAGTGTTTTTTATAAATGGATTTGAATGGCGTTTTGAATGTCGGTGTCCATGCCACACTGCCTCTCTCTTCCTCTACCAGCATGACCCTTCTGGTTGTTGTAGAATAGAGCTTTAAAGCTGTTCCCCTGTTTGTAGACAGGGGGCGCTGTGGTTATGACTCACTATTGACTTGGAACACCATAAACAACGTTGTTATGACTGAGGGTCTCACAACACCCACTAAAGCCAAAGTGTTTTGGTATATATCCAAAAGTGATTTTAGATCACTTCAATTCATCAGTTTTCAAAGCTGTAGCGAATTAAAGACACAGTTCACCCAAAAAAAAACAAAAAAAAAAACATCTTGAGTAACCTTTACTCATATCCAGCTTTTTTTTTTTTATTCTAAAAAACAAATCTTTAAAATATCAGTTTCTTTTAAAATATCATTATCTTTAAAGTAATATTATAACAATAGACTGTTTAAAATTGTATCTAATGCACAACAAAAAAAAAGTCATGGATAAAACATTTTTATTAAAGAGACAGTTCACCCAAAAAAATAACATCTTCAGTAACCTTTACTCATAACCAGGTTTTCTTTTTTCCAAAAACCTTTAAAATATCATTATCTTTAAAGTAATATACTTAAAATGACCCAATTACTTACAATAAAAATAGACTGTTTAAAACCTTTACTCATAACCAGTTTTTTTAAAAATTATTATTCTAAAAGCCATATGTTTAAAATATCATTATCTTTAAATCTATCTTTAAAATAGATTGTTTAAAATTGTATCTAATGCACAAAAAAAAATAATGGATGAAAAAATGTTATTAGAGAGACAGTTCGCCCAAAAAAATAACATCTTCAGTAACCTTTACTCATAACCATTTTTATTATTATTATTATTATTATTGTTCTAAAAACCATGTCTTTAAAATATCAGTTTCTTTAAAGTAATATACTTAAAATGACCCAATTACTTACAATAACAAAAGACTGTTTAAAATTCTAATGCACAACAAAAAAAGTCATGCATTGAAAAAAAAAAAAAAGTTCTTTGCATTATATCTGCACTTTTCATTGCTGACTAATCTAAGCAGCTCTGATTGGCCAATGCATTCAACAGAAACTTATTTGATTGGTTATAAGGCTCAACACTGCACAAAATGTGTGTATATATATCCAAAACTATCACTTTGTAAAAGTGATTTTAGATCAATAATTTTCAAAGCTGTACTCATATCCAGCTTTTTAAATTATTATTCTAAAAACCATATCTTTAAAATATCATTATCTTTAAATCTATCTTTAAAATAGATTGTTTAAAATTGTATCTAATGCACAAAAAAAAGTCATAGATGAAAAAAATGTTATTAAAGAGACAGTTCACCCCAAAAAATTAACATCTTCAGTAACCTTTACTCATAACCAGTTTTTTTTATTATTATTTTTATTATTCTAAAAAACATGTCTTTAAAATATTGTTATCTTTAAATCAATCTTTAAAATAATAATAATAATAAAAAAATTAACATCTTCAGTAACCTTTACTCATAACCAGTAAAGGTTATGAGTAAAGGTTACTGAAGATGTTAATTTTTTTATTATTATTATTCTAAAAACCATATCTTTAAAATATCATTATCTTTAAAGTAATATACTTAAAATGACCCAATTACTTACAATAGACTGTTTAAAATTGTATCTAATGCACAAAAAATGAGCTCATAGGGCTGCAATATTATGACAAAAAACATTATTGTAGATTATTCTTTTTATACTGTAATAATGATTATTAATATCGATATAGAAAACTATATAAAACCTTTAGTTTTGGGCATGTTACGTTCTGGCTTCATTGACAAAACCTTATGCGAAAACTCCCGTTGTAATCACTGAAGCTACAAAATTAATTTTCTTTACATTGTATCTGCATTTTTCATCGCTGACTAATCTAAGCAGCTCTGATTGGCCAGTGCATTCAACAGAAACGTATTTGATTGGTTATAAGGCTCAACACTGCACAAATATGTGTGTAAAAGCAATCTATTGCAGTGTGAGTGAATTGAAATGATTTTATTTCTTCTGCCAAATACACACTTGAACAATGCTTTGAACAGTGTTTTTGCGCATTCATTCAAAATCTACACACACAAAATGTAAATAATTTTAGCAAAATAAGAGGGATCATACAAAATGCATGTTATTTTTTATTTAGTACTGACCTGAAGAAGATATTTCATATAAAAGATGTCTACATATAGTCCACAAGAGAAAATAATAGTTGAATTTATAAAAATGAACCTGTTTAAAAGTTTACATACACTTGATTCCTGAACAATCCAGTTTTTTTGTTTAGTTTTTTATTAATAGTTGTTCATAAGTCCCTTGTTTGTCATGAAGAGTTAAATTCTTTGGTGTTTTGTGTATTTTTGACCCCTTTTTTTGACTCATCACAGAAGTTAGAAATGCTCACTGATGCTTCAGAAGGAAACACAATGCATAATGAGCCAGGGGGTGAAAACTTTTGAAGGAAGATCAATTTTCTTATTTTGCCTACATATTATATTTATTAATTTAGTACTGCCCTTCGGAAGATAGTTGCATGTTTCCCAGAAGACAAAGTAAGTTAAATTTTCCCTGATCTTCAAAATCAAAACGTTTTACCCCCAGCTCTTGATGCATCGTGTTTCTTTCTAAATCATCAGTGAGCATTATGTGAAATATCTTATTCAGGTCAGAACTAAATAAATAAATAACATGCATTTTGTATGACCCCTCTTATTTTGGTATAATAATTAACATCTTGCATGCAAACTTTTGACTTCAGCTGGAACATTCTTCAAAATATCTTCTTTTGTGTTCCACAGAAGAAATAAAACCATCCAGGGTTGGAATGACGATATGTACGAATGCAATATTTTCCTGTGTCACAATAAATAAACCTTGCAGTACAATGCTACTATAGAATCATTGAAAGCTATTGAGAGTGAAACCTGTGTGGAGCTGGAATGAACTGCACCTTGTGCTGCATATCAGCTCCGGCTGTCATATTTCATTAGGACAGTTACTATGGAGACAATACTTCTAGGTCAGGTAAATTATTAGCCATGGACCGGGAGACAGAGCGCTCTCGTTTGTGCCATTACAGGCTTCTTGTGCAGACATTTTGGCATGTGATATATGCTACCCGTTTAAGGAAGCATATTCTATAAGCGTGAGCAATGACGCTTTAAGAAAGCGATTGTGCAGTAATGAATCCGTGACCATGTTCGGTCTATTTACCTTATGACAGTCTGAGGAAGCCTGACTTTTATGGCAAGCTGTTTTGACGTTTATTCATTCGCAGTATATGATTTCTTGATATCAACAATTAAATTTTCACTAGTTAAAATTATAATTCTTGATTCAGAAATGGGATTTTTACTAGTAACAATGGCAATTTTTGATATCAGGAATTACATTTCCACTAGTAAAAACTATAATTGTTGATATCAAGAATTGTATTTTCACTAGTTAAATGTCACCATAGACTCCCATTCAAATTTAATTGTTGATATCAAGAATTGATTTCTTACTAGTTCAAATGTCAATTTCACATATCAGAAATAATTCTCAATAGTAAAAACCTTTATTTTTGAGATCAATAATTATGTGGTTACTAGTGCAAATGTCCATTCTTGATATCAACAATTCAATTGCTACTAGTATGGCAAGCCATTTTGACTTTTATTCATTCGCAGGATATGAATTCTTGATATCAACAATTCAATTTTCACTAGTTAAAATTATAATTCTTGATTCAGAAATGGGATTTTTACTAGTAACAATGGCAATTTTTGATATCAGGAATTACATTTCCACTAGTAAAAAGATTATTGATATCAAGAATTGAATTTCAACTATTAAAAACTATAATTATTGATATCAAGAATTGTATTTTCATTAGTTAAATGTCATAGACTCCCGTTCAAATTTAACTGTTGATATCAAGAATTGATTTCTTACTAGTTAAAATGTCAATTTCACATATCAGAAATAATTCTCACTAGTAAAAACCTTTATTTTTGATATCAATAATTACATTAGAGTGCAAATGTCCATTCTTGATATCAACAATTCAGTTGCTACTAGTGACAATGTTCATTTCTGATATCATGAATGGGATTGTTACTAGTAAGAATGCATTTTAGATATCTGAAATTACTCTCCTAATTATTGATCACAGAAATATATTTTCAGATATCAGAAATAAGAAATGTAACATGTCGAAATACATTTACAGAATCAACAATTGACATTTCAACTAGTGACAAAAATCTGGAATCAGGAATTACATTTTTACTAGTAACAATGTAATTATTGATATCAAAAATTATATTTATACTAGTAAGAAATACAAAACTGATATGAGAACTAGTAAGAAATCAAGTCTTGATATCAACAATTAAATTTGAATGGGAGTCTATGGTGACATTTAACTAGTGAAAATACAATTCTTGATATCAACAATTATAGTTTTTACTAGTTGAAATTCAATTGTTGATATCAATAATCTTTTTACTAGTGGAAATGTAATTCCTGATATCAAAAATTGCCATTGTTACTAGTAAAAATCCAATTTCTGATAAGAATTATAATTTTAACTAGTGAAAATTTAATTGTTGATATCAATAATGGATTTCTTACTAGTTCAAATGTCAATTTCACATATCAGAAATAATTCTCACTAGTAAAAACCTTTATTTTTGATATCAATAATTACATTGTTACTAGTGCAAATGTCCATTCTTGATATCAAGATTTTTGTCGCTAGTTGAAATGTCAATTGTTGATATCTGTAAATGTATTTCAACATGTTACATTTGTTATTTCTGATATCTGAAAATGTATTTGTGTTATCAATAATTAGGAGAGTAATTTCAGATATCTAAAATGCATTCTTACTAGTAACAATCCCATTCATGATATCAGAAATGAACATTGTCACTAGCAGCAGTTGAATTGTTGATATCAAGAATGGACATTTGCACTAGTAACCATGTAATTATTGATCTCAAAAATAACGTTTTTACTAGTGAGAATTATTTCTGAAATGTGAAATTGACATTTTAACTAGTAAGAAATCAATTCTTGATATCAACAATTAAATTTGAATGGGAGTCTATGACATTTAACTAGTGAAAATTCAATTCTTCATATCAACAATTATAGTTTTTACTATTTCAATAATTAACCTTTTTACTAGTGGAAATGTAATTCCTGATATCAAAAATTGCCATTGTTACTAGTAAAAATCCAATTTCTGATATCAAGAATTATCATTTTAAATAGTGAAAATAGAATCGTTGATATCAAGAATTCACATCCTGTGAATGAATAAACGTCAAAACGGCTTGCCATACTGTCTGCGCTTTAAAATGATTCTAGATGACAGATAAACATGGCTCGCAGTGGGTGAAGAGTTTGCCTCCGTCATAACAACGTGAACTAAACAGCGATCTCGGGAGCCACTGTGCATATTAGGATTATGCAAATATATATGCTCTTACTTTCCTTCTTTCTGTTTCCCCCTCATCTGTAGCCATATCCTACGGACATAACCGGCCAGCTCAACCTGTCAGACCCCTCTGTGAGCACAGTGGTGTGAAAATGGAGAGAGAAAGAGAATATGACAGGCAGAAAGAAAGAGAAAGAGAGACTGGAAATGCAGGACGTCTCGGCAAATGCACACTGGACGTGACTTTTATGGACACACTGTGCCAAACTCACACTGCCACACAGATCACAGCAGACCAACACATTCACACACACAAAGTGCTTCACTTTCTTACAATGTTTTGCACATATCTAAAGAGTTTTTTGTGAAATATGTAAATATACCCAGGCTTGCGTTTCTCCACATTAGGTCATCATCCAGAAAAAATAATAATAATGCGAATAGTTTTTCACTTTTGTGATACAGACATAATTACGTTTCATACAGTACATATGTAATATAGTCTTTCTACCTCCACCTAAGATATATGTAGCGTATCTCAACACTTCAGTGGTGTTTTGATGTTTTCCCATTTGAAAAGCAAACGCAGAACATATCTTTGACTTCTTTCACTGTAAAAAACTAAAAACTATTTGTTGAGTCAACTTAAAATAATTTGTTACCCTGCTGCTTTAAAATTTTAAGTTCAGTCGACTCAAATAAGTTTATTCAAGTTGAAAAGTGACAACTTTGATTTTCAAGTTGACTAAACTAAAACTAAACAGCTGTGTTTGTAACTCAGCTGCCTTTAAATTTTAAGTTGAATCAACCTTCGGTTATTTTTCGAAAATTTTAATATTTTAAATTTTAATTTAATTGTAATCATTTTTTTATTTAATTTTAAAAATCGTAGCTTCATCGGAATGAGATGACTCTTGGTGACTTGTGTCACATTAGCAATGTGAACACACAAAAAAATCATGGACATGATTGGGATGTTTTAAAGGGTCAAAAAAAAATAGTCACACTTGACTTCTTCGCAGTTAAAAATGAGCAACATAGGAAATTAATGGGAAATACAAAAAGAATATGAAAACTCTACAAATCAGCCACTGAAAAGTGCACAGAAATCACTCTAAAATTATTGAAATTTATTGAAAAATAGTATATAAATAATTGAATACAAAAATATATATTAATGCCAATGGAAAAAATAGCTAATTAAAATGTTATAAATATTGCATAGTATCATAAAATCTCCTTAAAATTCTAAATAATAATCAAAAAAATATTATTGAACAAAAATGTATTGCATTGATACCATTATCTTTAAAGTAATATACTTAAAATGACCCAGCTACTTACAATAACAATAGACTGTTTAAAATTTGTATCTAATGCACAAAAAAAGGAGCTCATAGGACTGCAATATTATGACAAAAATCATTATAGTAGATTACTATTTTTATACTGTGATCGTGATTATTAATATAGATATAGAAAACAATATAAAACGTTTCGTTTTGGGCACGTTACATTTTGGCTTCGTAGACAAAACAAAAACCCTTTGTGTTGAATTTATGGGGCATTTTTGTTCATTTTGGCCCTGCTTATAACCGCCGTGATTTTATTTTTTCTGCCAAATACACACTTGAACAATGTTTCGAACAATGTCCACACACACAAAATGTTAATTATACCAAAATCATATAAAATGCATGTTTTAAATGCATTATAATAGTTGAATTTATAAAAATGAACCCATTCAAAAGTTACACACACTTAATTTGGTCATTAATAAAATAAATGACCAAGAATAGTCATAGTCATAGGAAATGAATGGGATTGAAAAGTGCAAAGCAATCAACCTTCATGATTGTATTTTTTTTCTGCCAAATACACACTTGAACAATATTTCGAACAATGTCCACACACACAAAATGTTAATTATACCAAAATCATATAAAATGCATGCTTTTTATTTCGCAATGGCCCTGAATAAAATATTTCACATAGAAGAGGTATACATATAATCCACAAAAAAATAAAAAATAAATTGGTACAAACTACAAATCAGCCACTGAAAAGTGCACCGCAATCAAATCTAAATTTATTGAAAAAATAGTATATAAATAATTAAATACAAATATATATATTTATATTCAAATAAAATAAAATAAATATAATAAAAAATATTTAATATATATATAAAATTTTCTAAATATTGCATAGTATCATAAAATCTCCTTAAAATTCTAAATAATAATAAAAAAATATTATTCAACGAATATGCATTGCATTGATTTTCCTGAAAAAAGAAAGCTACATTTCAAGGTAACTTTTAACTTTTTCACTTACTACATTTCCTAAACGAAAACCAAAGCGTTAAATATCCAAGTTGTCACATTTCAAGTTGACTAAACTTACTTAAGATTTTAAGGCAGCTAGGTAACAAATTATTTTAAGTTGACTCAACAAATAGTTTTTTACAGTGTATTTAGATTAAAAAAATTGCTGTAAGTGAAAGTTTGGCACATTTTGATCTTTGTTGCACTTTGCTGTACACTTTGTTTCTTAATATGCGATTCTCTCCCTTTCAAAACACTCTCCCGAGTCCAGCTTCGGACACATACTGTGGATCTGTTTTCGCTACTTTATTCGTTCATTTATGTTTTTTTAATCTTTTGTACAACAAATGATCTAAAGATCAGCATATAAAATGGGGTCTATCTAGCCAGGGGCTAAATGTAGCAGATAAAAGTTTAACAACAAAAAGGCACCCGCTTGTGATAAAAAGTGGCGTAGATGTAATGAAGCTGATATTATTACAGGATCTTTCGAGCTTCATCTTGAACCTTGCTTCGAAATTCCCTGTAATAATTTCTGTATCATTGTTGCTGGGGACCTTTCCTCGCTCTATACAGCGTACATTTCATCATGTCATTATAATATACGAGCCGTATTATATTTTGTCCGTGTGTAATAACAACACTAGATGCTATTTCCCTTGTTCCATTGTGCACTAGTTAAATGGTTACTGGCAAAAGTGGTAATTTATAATATGAGTCGGTCGTCTTTTACAGCATACTGGCCAATAATAGGCGCATTAGTATAGATCGTTTGTCTCAAGCAATCAATCTGAGGGCTTTGCTACAGTAGCTATTGTGAAAAGTTTAAAATGTGTAACAGTAATGGAGCTATTTTATAAGGTGAACGCAAAAGCATATGTTTTAGAGTCAAATCGAGAGTTTTTATATATATAAAAAACATTCGAATCGTATTTCAGGGTCTGGTGGTCTTCGCTTGAAAATATGCTGTTGGGTTCAACAAGTCAGACTTGTTAAAGTTAAACTGTGAACTGCTTTATGTGAACGTGAATTCGTTATCAAGCCTGTTTAAGCAGATACACTAAGTCTCTATAGATTCACTCGTATCAAAATATATGCACCTCTGTGTCCGTCGAGCTAATATTTGATCTTATAATTGAAATCCGCGTGGTGAAAACGGGAGTGAATTGAAGTGTGGCTCAAGAGGAAGCACATCTTTGGCAAACAAAGCAATGTAACCCATTCACTGTTGCAGAAACAAAGCTTTACGATACTGAAATCTGCTTTTACCGTAATTCTCGACCACCAAATGTGCTTTTGATGACTATTCCAATACTGTTTGTGTAAAAAAAACCTCTGAATTGAATTCAAACAAAGATATATGTTTAAAAATGTATAACTGCTGTACTCCAGTGTGCCAATAAAATATGTATCAAATGAAGCTTGAAGTGAATAACTTCATGCGCACTATTCTCTCTCTACCCTGCTTTTAAGTTTTAACGTTTCAGAAAATCAATATCCTCATAAGGATTTAATAAAACCGTACAGAAGTGGTGGGCGAGTTTTCAGAAACAGAGAAAATCAGATATGAGGATTCACAACAGGATTAAGAGCAAAGGTCAGCCGGCGTGCAATAAAATAAAATGCTTCTAAAAGTGGAGTTTCACACTGAATGCACTGCTTTTTTTTTCTGTGTAAGTGCACTAATGAATATTTAGTTAAATAGCTAGTGCATATTGTATTTACATGACTACACTGCAAAAAATGCTTTTCTTACTAAGATTTTTTGTCTTGTTTCCAGGCAAAATATCTAAAAAATCTTAAATCAAGGAGGATTTTCTAGACAAGTAACAATTATTGTCTTGTTTTCAGAAAAGAAAGTCAAAATTAAGTGAGTTTTTGCTTAAAACAAGCAATAATCTGCCAATGGAGTAAGCAAAATAATCTAGTTTTCTGCTTGAAATAAGATTATTTTGCTTACCCCATTGGCAGATAATTTTGCTTGTTTCAAGCAAAAACTCACTTAATTTTAACAGATTTTGTCTGAAAACAAGACAATAATTTTTACTTGTCTAGAAAATCCTTCTTGATTTAAGCATTTTTAGATACTTTAGCTGGAAACAAGACAACAAAGCATGTTTTGCAGTGTATTTGTGCTGTGAAGTGCATGTGTTATGTATTATAATATTTCATGGGTTTACCACAATGAACAAAAATATGTTTTTTAGGGGCCGATACCAGAGTAAAAAAAAAAAAAAAACAATATCAATATATATGCAGATATTCTTTATGTGTATATTATAGCACAGTACCAGTCAAAAGGACACTTTCTCATTAATGTGCATTGCAAAAAATGCTTTTCTTACTTAATTTTTTTCCTGTTTCCAGCCAAAATATATAAGAATTCTTAAATCAAGAAGGATTTTCTGGACAAGTAAAAATTATTGTCTTGTTTAAAAAAAAAAAAAAAAAAAATCTAAATTAAGAAATAATCTGCCAATGGGGTAATCTTATTTCAAGCAGAAAACTATATTATTTTGCTTACCCCATTGGCAGATTAATTTGCTTGTTTCAAGCAAAAACTCACTTCATTTTGACTTCTTTTTTCTGAAAACAAGACAATCATTTTTACTTGTCTAGAAAATCCTTCTTGATTTAAGAATTTTTAGATATTTTGGCTGGAAACAAGACTAAAAATCTAAGTAAGAAAAACATTTTTTGCAGTGTGTCCAAACTTTTGACTAGTACTGTATATAGAATATAGTATATACATAACTATAATAGATATATAAACATTTTTTTGCAATGATCACACTCTTATAATGATGTGACAAAGACATGTAATGGAAGCAGGGTATTTAACAATTTAATAATAAACTTTATCATCCAAAATGAGCATGACATCACTGCACTTAACGGTAAACCTTACTTCACTTATTATAAGTAACTTTAAAACACAGACAGATGGATATGAGACATTAACAGAATTACACACTGCAAAAAAAGCTTTTCTTAGCTTTTCTTGGATTTTTTTTGTCTTGTTTCCAGCCCGAATATCTAAAAATTCTTAAATCAAGAAGGGTTTTCTAGACAAGCACAAATTATGGTCTTGTATTCAGAAAAAAATAAGTCATAATTAAGTGAGTTTTTGCTTAAAACAAGCAAAATAATTGTATTTCAAGCAGAAAACTAGATTATTTTATTTTGCTTACCCCATTGGCAGATTAGGGTTGCTTGTTTCAAGCATAAACTCACTTAATTATGACTTATTTTTTCTGAAAACAAGACAATAATTTTTACTTCTTGATTTAAGAATTTTTTGATATTTTGGCTGGAAACAAGACAAAAAAATCTAAGTAAGAAAAGCATTTTTTGCAGTGCATATTCGAGCTGGAACCAAAAAAAAAAAAAAAAAAAAAAATATTCTAAATACTGCATCTTGATCTTTACTAATGATTGAATCTTTTTATTTAGTAATGTTATATCAAAAATAACTTAATGGGCTTCATTTTAATGGTTAGATTACATTTTTAGTAATCAAAAAGGTAATTAATTGAATTGATGAAACTTACACAATTTAAAAACAGCTTTTTTAAGTTAAAACAAGTATAAATAGGACTAAACACAAACCATTAATGCTATGTTAACCAGGAGTCACTCTCACTTTACTCCTGATTTATAATTGCGACATCGTCTGATAAAATCAACATAACATCTATGTAAAAAGCGACTATATGCGGTGGTTTTGGCTATATTATTTTTTTGCCTCATGCATCTGAGTAACTATGTGCATAACAGATGAACTATGCTCATATTTATAAGTCCAAACAATCTCAGTAAGCAACAGATGCTTTATCTGCATTATATGTTCTGTAAAAAAATACAAAATAAATAAAATGTTAATATCGGTGCAGATTCACCGATACCGATATATGCACAAAACCAGTCATAAGTCACTGGGGTATATTTGCAGCAATAGCCAAAAATACATTGCATGGGTCAAAATTATAGATTTTTCTTTTATGCCAAAAATCATTAGGATATTAAGATTATGTTCCATGAAGATATTTTGTACATTTCTAACTGGAAATATATCAAAACTTAATTTTTTATATGCAATATGCATTGCTAAGAACTTCATTTGGACAACTTTAAAGAGAATTTTCTCAATATTTAGATTTTTTTTCACCCTCAGATTGCAGATTTTCCTAATATTGTCCTATCATAACAAACCATACATCAATTCAAAGCTTATTTATTCAACTTTCAGCTGAATTTTGATAACTCGCCAAAACGATATATCGGTCAGGCTCTAGTAGTGTTCAAAAAGATATGAAATATGGCATAATAATATTTATCTTCAGTATCTTGGCACGGCTCTGCTCTCATGGGGATATTGCACAGCATGAAAGCACACATAGCCATTTGCTTCACTGCCACGATCAAAGCAAAAGAACAACTGACTAAATCTATTTTAATCTTTCAGGGCCTTCTGAAAAACGAGAAAGCAGTTTTGAGTACCATTTTCTTACAATAGGCAGCCTAAAAATACTGTACTGTGGGAATATTCATTCATATTTATACACTGCAAAAAATGCTTTTCTCACTTAGATTTTTTCCAGCCAAAATATCTAAAAAATCTTAAATCAAGGAGGATTTTCTAGACAAGTAAAAATGATTGCCTTGTTTTCAGAAAAAAAAAAAAGTCAAAATTAAGTGAGTTTTTGCTTAAAACGAGCAAAATAATCTGCCAATGGGGTGAGAAAAATAATCTTATTTCAAGATGAAAGATAGATAATTTCTCTTACCCCATTGGCAGATCATTTTGCTTGTTTCAAGCAAAAACTCACTTAATTTTGACATATTTTGTCTGAAAACAAGATCTAGAAAATCCTTCTTGATTTAAGAATTTTTAGATATTTTGGCTGGAAACAAGACTAAAAATCTAAGTAAGAAAAGCATTTGTTGCAGTGTAGCTGTTGGTTTAACAGGCGGATGTTGGAATATATCATTTTTTAAAACCATAAAATGAATTATCATGGCACAGTCCGTCTCTCACGTTAAACAGACGTGGTCGCAATCTGGTGTGGAGAAGACAGGAGAGGAGGAGCTGTTCATCTGTTTGTTTTGACATTTTGAGCAGAAGTAATCCAAACAGGAGCACAGGTCACTGAATGGACAAACCCCGGGGCATCCTGCAACCTGATGCTTGTTTGTCTTCATAAGCTAACAGTCCTACAGCTTTCACATCAACTGGAAAGGTAGGCTTTTATTGGTGTTTATATTGCATTCGTGCTGTTTTATTGCTGCCGTGGTAGAAGAACCAGCGTATTTACCTCTCACCGGTCTCTATGTAGTTAATGTGATATTTTAGCAAACTAGGGTGTTTTTAATGCACCCCTTAGTCAAAAACAGCCAAGAGCTGTGTAATAATGTTCCTTCAATATAACTCTATTTAGAGTCTGTTGATCTTGAACTTGATAAGGATTAAATTTAGCATCCAAATGTAAGATATCATGAATTTCAGTGTTTAAAATATAGCTTACAAGTGAATCATAATTTAAAAAACAATAAAGCCACGTTTCAAAACAGCAGTTTGCTATACTACAAGCTAAAAAAACAGTAGCTAACTACATTGAAGTTACTGAAGGGAATGTGTTTTTATAAATAAGAATTTATATATAGAATTTTATAATTTATCATCTAATCAGATACATGAAAAAATATTCTTAGAATGACAGTATCAAACTTGTACAAGTAACAGGTAAATTCATAGGCTACTAAATAACTGCAACAAAAAAAACTCTAATTTACATAACCAAATAGAAATGATATTCTGTTTATTTACATACAGTATATAGTTGGAAAGAACAGATTCATTACCACTGCAAGATTTTTTGTCTTGTTTCTAGACAAAATATCTAAAAATTCTTAAATCAAGAAGGATTTTCTAGACAAGGAAAAATTATTGTCTTGTTTTCAGAAAAAAAGAAGTCAAAATTAAGTAAAGTTTTGCTTGAAACAGGCAAAATAATCTGCCAATGGGGTGAGCAAAATAATCTTATTTCAAGCAGAAGACTAGAGTATTTTGCTCACCCCATTGGCAGATTATTTTGCTTGTTTTAAGCAAAAATTCACTTAATTTTAACATATTTTGTCTGAAAACAAGACAATAATTTTTACTTGTCTAGAAAATCCTTCTTGATTTAAGATTTTTTAGATATTTTGGCTGGAAACAAGACAAAAAATCTAAGTAAGAAAAGCATTTTTTGCAGTGTAATATACAGGGCTTTACACAATGGCCAAAAAACTGCAACAAAAACACCCCAATTTACATATCCAAGCAGCTATGCAGCTAAAAGTAAACACTGCAGAGAGGGGCAGGTGAGCAGACCTCATTAACATTTAAAGGAACATGCAATAGAATAGCTTGCTCTAAAAAGCGCCGATTTTGACAAGGTAAAAAGAGTGTTTTTTACACTACCATCGAGAAATTTTAACCACAGTATGTTATAGACGTCTCATTAAAACCCTAAAGGATCATATCAACTTGTGGAAAATGTGCATCCGATGTCCTCTTTAAATAACTACAACAGAAACACTTTTTTTTTTTTATATATATATAACAAATTCAAAATTTAGTAGGGAGTCTAATTGGTAAATCTATTTAGATAATTTGGATAAATGGTCCAAATGAACCGATTCAATAGAATAAATCAAAGGTTCTAATACTACAGGGCTTTTCACAATGTCTAAATGACTGCAACAAAAACACCCTCATTTATATAACCAATTCAACATTTTTGTATGTTACGGAGTCAAATTGTCGAATCTGTTCATTTACAAAAATTGTGGGAATTAACCAATTCATTAAGATGAGTCAGAGGTTTTAATACTACAGGACTTTTCTCAATGCCCAAATAACTGCATCAAAAACACCCTAGGGTGAATCTGTTGAACTGGTGAATCTGTTCATTTACATGAATCGCCAAAACAAACCGATTCATTTGAATAAATCAGAGGTTCTAACACTTAGGGCTTTTCACAATGTCTAAATAACTGCAGTAAAAATACCCTAATTTACAGAACCATGTCGAAAGTATAGTACGTAGGGAGTCTAACTGGTGAATCTGTTCATTTACATGAATAGTCTGGACATAGATTCATTAGAATGAATCAGATGTTCTAATACAGGGCTTTGCACAATGCCTTAGTAACTGCAACAAACACACCATAATTTACATTATCAAGTCGAAATTATAGTTTGTAGGGGGTTAAATTGGTAAATCTGTTTATTTACAGGAATCGTCAGAATGAAACTATTCACTAGAAAGAATCAGAGCTTCTAATACCACAGAACTTTTCACAATGCTTAAATAACTAAAATAAATAAATAAATAAATAATAATTACATAAGTAAAGTTAAAATTAAAGTATGTTGGAAGTCAAATAGGTGAAACTGTTTATTTAAAGAAATCGTTATAACAAACCAACCCAGATAGCATACGTACGTCTGCAAGATGTCTGTTAAAGATCTCTTGATCTGGAAAGCATCTGCTGTGTGCAAACGTCTGGCAGACATCTGTAAGAGGTCAGTTTTACATCCGTTCTATATCATAAACATCTTAAAGACATCTAATAGACATCTATTTGACATCTGATAGGAAACATCCAATAGACGTATTGCAGATGAGCAAACTACGTCTTGCAGATGTCAAATAGACATCTCCGAAATGTACATGTGCTATCAGGGTAGGGCATTTCTCAACCCAGATAGCACATGTACATCTCGGAGATGTCTATTTGACATCTGCATTTACATCTGCAAGACGTAGTTTGCTCGTGTGCAATACGCAAAGATCTCTAGATCTGGAAAGCATCTGCTGTGTGCAAACGTCTGGCAGACGTCTGTAAGATGTCAGTTTTACATCTATTCTATATCATAAACATCTTAAAGACATCTAATAGACGTCTATTTGACATCTGATAGGAAACGTCCAATAGACGTATTGCAGATGAGCAAACTACGTCTTGCAGATGTAAATGCAGACGTCAAATAGACGTCTCCAAGATGTATGTGTGCTATCAGGGTAGGGCTTTTCTCAACCCAGATAGCACATTTACATCTCGGAGATGTCTATTTGACATCTGCAAGATGTAGTTTTCTCATGTGCAATACGCAAAAATCTTTTGATCTGGAAAGCATCTGCTGTGTGCAAACGTCTGGCAGACGTCTGTTAGATGTCAGTTTTACATCTATTCTAAATCATAAACATCTTAAAGACATCTAATAGACGTCTATTTGACATCTGATAGGAAACGTCCAATAGACGTATTGCAGATGAGCAAACTACGTCTAGCAGATGTAAATGCAGATGTCAAATAGACGTCTCTGAGATGTATGTGTGCTATCAGGGAATGTATTAATGAATCAGAGGGTCTAAAACTACATGGATGCTCAGAATGACCAAATAACTACAACAAAACACCCTAACTAACATAACCAAATCGAAATTATAGTATGTAGGAAGTCGAATTGGCCAATCTGTTTATTTACAGAAATTGTAAAAACGAACAAATGTATTAATGAATCAGATGTTCTAATACTACAGGGGTTTCTAATACTATAACTGCAACAAAAACACCCTACTTTACAAAACCAACTTGAAATTATAGTAAGTAGGTAGGGGGTCGAAGTGGTGAATCTGTTCATATACATAAATCACAGAATTTAACCAATTCATTAGATTAATTCAGAGGTTCTAACAGGGCTTTTCATCCAAAACGTTTCAGAGTTGTATTTTTTTACCCAGAGTTATGAAACCCTGTTTTGGAAAGTCAAAGTAAGCTTTACTGTCAATTCTGCCACATGGACAGGACATACAGAGAATTGAAACTGCATTACTCTCAGAGCCTTGGTGCATCAAAAAGGCTGAAAAAGGGTACATACAAAAAGGTAGAATTAAAAAAAAAAAAAAAAAAAAAAAATTTTTACATATAATCTATATATATATATATATATACACACACACACAAGTAAGGGCACATGGCAGAGAGTGCGAACCAGTACTGTAGTGCAAATGCAAACAGCAAGTGTAGTGCAAATAGAGCTTGTAAATATGTTAAAGTGTGTACAAGACTATCAAGAAAATAAAGTAACTTCTTGTTTGCTACTGATTTATGCTCTAACACTGATTTATTCTATATCTGAAAAGATGTTTGCATATTTATGATAGCCTAGACAAAAATCACAAAAGACCTGTGCAACATGATCTGCAATATTCATCTCATCTCTGCGGCCCTACCACTTTGTTTTTCCCACAGCACACAGCTTGTAAGAATCTTAGAGTACTCGCTGTACAATGAGCGCAGCACAAACAAAAGATTTCGCCGTGTCTCTGTATCCACATCAGGGATCTGTGCTGAAGAGATCTCTGTGGAGGTACACACATCTCCCTGACAAGAGCTGGCAGAACGGATGCTTTCTGGACAAACAGCGCCTCCTGCTGGTCAGCTTGGTCCTGCTGGCCCTGTGTGGCATGGTGCTGCTTCTGCTGTGGAACTACCAGTGTTTCATCGTTAACCACTTGTGCCAAGACTCAGAGCACAATTTGGAATATGTGCTGTTTGATATGGATGAGCAGAGGCTTTCTTCATACGGACCAGCCTGAATCTGTAAGCCTGATTAGAGCTGCTTACAAAAACAAGGTTTATATCATGCACCGAGCTATGTATCTACTCCTAAGCTATTGATTTTATCTTTAACCCATCATAAAAAAGACAAAATACTGCAGTAATGTATACATGAATCATTAGCAGCACTTGTAGACGTATGAAGAGGAATGTAAACAGTTGTTCAATTGCATTAGCTCTGTTCGATTTGTCATATTGTCTGTGGTTATAATTTGTGTTTATTTTCTATAATGCAGGCCCCGTTTAAATAAATATTAAATAAATGCTCTTGGCACACAAGCACAGTCATTTTCTGTGATGAACGACTTTGCATCTGCTCATAGTTTCCAATACGCTCCATCCTTTGGCCTGCACTACAGTATAAGCTCATGCAATAATGTTCGTTTTACACAATGTTAATGCTTTTATCATTTTTACCATCCTGGGGCCAGTTGCATAAAAGTTTTAGACTAGTCTTAAAAAGTTAGTCTGCTAATTTTTCAGGTTTTTTTAATTCAGTTACAGATAAATGTAGATTGGTCCAAAAAAATAAGACTGAATACCCTTCGGTTAACTGGCCCCCGGTTATAGTTTAGAGATAAGCCTAGTCTAAATCTTCAAGATCAACTGTTTAACACTTCACACACATACCTGCATTTCAGACAGCAGCGTTAACCACAGAATCAAAAACCGGAAAAACGAAAGCATTTCATCAAAGCATGAACTGTATACGATGTTTAACTTCCAGTACGAGTGCAAATGACTGTCTGGAACACCTTACACTAAATGCATGGTTGTTTTTTAGCAAAAGGTGACAAAATGACTAGCTGTCACCCCTGATTTAGATTAAAGTTAAGTTTCAAAAGTATGTGGTCTCTCAAGAAGCAGTGTATCCTGGTTTCACAGAATTTCGTAGCTGTTTATTTTAGCTTGAAAGACATATAACCCTTATTCCATACAAAGCAACACTACTGGGGCATGTTTCCACAAATGTGAACATGTGTTGACTGATCTTAATACTTTCTCTAGTCAGTAAAAAAAAACTCACCCTGACAAAACAACGGAATGAAGAGGCTAAAACTAAAAAACTAAAAACAAAAAAACTTTGTTCTCCTGTTTTCTTTTTCTTCCCTTTCTAGCTGGTACTAAACAATGCCTGATATATGGTATTATGAGCACTTTCTATGTCGAATCGCTTGTTGTATTCCCTTTTTGAATAAAAGCGTCTGCTAAATGAATAAATGCAACTAATGTAAATGTAACAAAAATGTATCAAAATGTGCTTTTTATCTTGCCATCACTTATTTTGCAATCAAGATTCTCACATTCTCATGTTTGAAAGTTGACAAATCTTGACAAAAACCTGAATTTGTGGTTATTTTAACAAACAAATACTTAGTATTTATATATTATTAGACAAATTAAACACTATTTTATATATAATATAATTAAAAAAGACTTGAAAATCAAGGAGGTGACATCTGACGGTAATGACAAATTTAGCATTTTCTTCACAAAACAAATAGAGCTCATGTTGATGCTAGATGCTGGGAAAACCCTGATAGCACACATACATCTCGGAGACGTCTATTTGACATCTGCAAGACATCTGCAAGATGTAGTTTGCTCATCTGCAATACATCTATTGGATGTTATTGGATCAGATATCAAATAGACGTCTTTAAGATGTTTATGATTTAGAACGGATGTAAAACTGACATCTTACAGATGTCTCCCAGACGTTTGCACACAGCAGATGCTTTCCAGATCAAGAGATCTTTAACAGACATCTTGCAGATGCACATATGCAATCTGGAAACCTGCCTCAGGAGAATAAAATTATCTGAACATTTCAAATAAATTCCTCAGAAACTGGAATATCTGGCATATCATGGTTGTGACACAGGAAATATTAACATTAGCATTTAAAGTATTCTAAAACTATAAAACATACAAAGGAGAATCATTCAAGTGACAGCCGTCCCTGATATTTACTGATTTTATTACATTTTAACAAATGTCTGACAGTGTTGACAAAAAGTGTGGGTACAAATTAGCTTGAAAAACAACCTTGCATTAATATGAGATATTGTTAAGTGTTGCTTTTGATAAAACAAGCACTTTTCATCATTAAAAACACTTTATAAACACTTTAAAAACACTTTCATCACTAAAAACACTTTTTTGTCTTGTTTCCATCCAAAATATGTATTAAAAAAAAAAAATAATAATAAATCTTAAATCAAGAGATTTTCTAGACAAGTAAATAATTATTAGAAATCTAGTTTCACAGAAAACAAGATTATTTTGCTTACCCCATTGGGAGGTTATTTTGCTTGTTTCAAGCAAAAACACTTAATTTTGACTTGTTTTCAGAAAAAAACAACACAATAATTTTTTACTTGTCTAGAACATCCTTCTTTAGATATTTTGGCTAGAAACAAGAGAAAAAATCTAAGTAAGAAATGCATTTTTTGCAGTGTACTAATAAGCAAAACTTACTTTAGATGAACTAACATTTGTGCTTTTTTTCCTCACTGCTGAAGAGTGTTGAAATTACTTTTCCTACAGTTGTACTACTGCGTGAATTTAATTTTCTTTCAGCCTTAGCCTTATTCACTTCATTTCGTGTTGGTGTGAAAGGGCTTTTACATTTGCATTTTTTATATTAAACACAAAAGTAATGTAACGCATTACTTTCCATAAAAAGTAGGCTAACTAAGTAATGCAATTAGTTACTTTTTTTAGGGAGTAACGCAATATTGTAACGCATTACTTAAAAGTAACCTTCCCCAACAGATTGTTGCATTTGGCAGCAGTCTATAACAGCAACAGCCTGTTGCACCACAGACACGTGACGAAGGACAATATAGGCTACCTAACTAGTGCCATGCCCACTAGTGTTTGCCGGTTTAACACACGTCACAATCACAATAGTACCTGACTTGCCAACGAATGTCGTCGCTGTCATTAGTCTTGTGTGGATCGCGTCGCGTGGATGGTATCCATGGCTAAACAACAGCAATGCCAGATCATTACCGCCACTGCGGCTCTGTTTCTGGCAGTCATTGGCATTCTTCTGCTCGTCGTACCCACAGAAGACGTCAAAGGGCCGCCAGAGTTTATGGTAACGTTAATGCAATTTTTCTGACTCGTGACGCGCAGGGTGCAAATTCAAGCGGTTCACATTCCAGCTAAGTTTCACTGAGCACCTTATAAGATCATGAGAACAAATGAGCTGCTTATCTATAGTATCGAAGAGTTTCCGGTAGTGCAGGTAATAAGGGGCGCTTCCTTTTCATGTTTCACCTTGTTTGTCATGCTGCACACTGAGGGGTGATTTTGTAACGTTTAGAAGGGTGTCTAATTTGGATCACTCTCAGGTTGAGCTCTGTAAAAGTTTTTGACAGATTCGTGATGGAGCTCAAAAACTTTTTTTTTTTGTTTTGTTTATTATTATTATTATTATTATTTCATTTATTTATTTTGTGATGCAACTGTTCATATAACTGCAATAGGCTTTCTAACATATGCGTTTAATAAAATATAAATGCATGTTCTGCAGCTGCTCCTATCACACTGTAAAAAAATGCTTTTCTTACTAAGATTTTTTTGTCTTGTTTCCAGCCAAAATATCAAAAAAAATCTTAAATCAAGGAGGATTTTCTAGACAAGCAATAATTATTGTCTTGTTTTCAGAAAAAAAAGTCAAAATTAAGTGAGTTTTTGCTTAAAACAAGCAAAATAATCTGCCAATGGAGTGAGAAAAATAATCTTATTTCAAGCAGAAGACTAGATTATTTTTCTTATCCCATTGGCAGATAATTTTGCTTGTTTCAAGCAAAAACTCACTTAATTTTAACATATTTTGTCTGAAAACAAGACAATAATTTTTACTTGTCTAAAAAATCCTTCTTGATTTAAGAATTTTTAGATATTTTAGCTGGAAACAAGACAACAAATCTAAGTAAGAAAAGCATTTTTTTTGCAGTGCAGAACAGTATTCCGTAAAAAAAAAATATTTACTTAAATTTACTTAATTTTTATTCAGGTTGAGCTCTTTAAAAGTTTTTGACAGATTCGTGATGGAGCTCAAAAACTTTTTTTTTTTTTGTTTATTATTATTATTATTTTTTCATTTATTTATTTTGTGATGCAACTGTTCATTTAACTGCAATATGCTTTCTGAGATATGCATTTAATAAAATATAAATGCATGTTCTGCAGCTGCTCCTATAAGAACAGTATGCACTAAAAAAAACAATATTTACATAAATTTACTTTATTTTTATTCAGGTTGAGCTCTTTAAAAGTTTTTGAAAGATTCGTGGTGGAGCTCAAATAAAACCTTTTTTCTCTTCTTCTTCATTTATTTATTTTGTGATGCAACTGTTCATATAACTGCAAAAGGCTTTCTAAGATGTGCATTTAATAAAATATAAATAAATTTCTAAAATATAAAACTTATCACTATATACTTGCTGTATATCTGCAGCTGCTCCTATCAGAACAGTATGCACTGAAAAAAAAACAATATTTAAAAAAGTTTTTGACAGATTCGTGGTGGAGCTCAAATAAAAACTTATATATTTTTTCATTTATTTATTTTGTGATGCAACTGTTCGTATAACTGCAATAGGCTTTCTAAGATATGCATTTAATAAAATATAAATGCATGTTCTAAAATATAATACTTATCACTATATACTTGCTGTATATCTCCAGCTGTATGCACTGAAAAAAAACAATAAGTACATTTTTTTCAGATTTAAGTATGGAATTAAGTCAAATCATAAACATATATTCTATTTGTATTTCTATTCTTAAAAAAAATATCTACTCTATTATTTTTGTCATCTATCCTATCTTTCTATCTTTTCTTTTCTAAAAAAAAAATATTTTTGTCAAAAAACTAGCTTGCTCTATTCTTTTTCTATTTTATCTGTTGTTTTTTTTATTTAATTAATTAATTAATTATTTTTTTTTTAAATAAACCTTGCTATGTATACTGCATTAAGCTAATATGAGACTTGTCATAGCACTTGTGAGAGCATTGCTCTTTTGTTGATTTTGATTGCTTCCATTGTCCTCATTTGTAAGTCACTTTGGATAAAAGCGTCTGATAAATTACTTAATTATTTTAAGTTGACCCTGCAGTCCTCAAGTACAAGTCACTCAGCTATAAGCAAGTAGACAGCTCTTTATTGTTTTTAAGGTAAAATGTTGACTCAATGTAGTTACGAACCAAATGAACACGGAGACCTTAACACTTGGCACTTAACAGTCAGTGAATAGTTTTTGAGTATGAATGGGTCATTTTGAGTAGAAAATGAACTATAGATGTTAACTAACAACAAAAGCAGCCATAAAACAGTGTAAATGCATCTGAAAAACAGCAAAAAAATGTAACCTAATTCTTATTTATGCCCAAGTGCATGACAGGAACAACGGGATCGTAACTTTGATATGTACTTAAACAATATTTGTAAAAAATAAACAAGTCCAAGTGAAATATATGTTTAAAAATTCAAGTTTTAAATTATATTGCTATAATTTCGAATTTACTCTCTTTTTTTTATTCTTACCTTGAACTAAATTATTGAATGTAAAAATTGCATTTATTTTTCTGTATTATTTACTTCAAAATCATTTTTATCAGTGTGTGACCCTGGACCACAAACACAAAACCAGTTATAAGGGTCTTTTTTTTTTTTTAAATGATAATACATCTAAAAGCTGAATAAATAAGCTTTCCATCTATGTATGTTTGTTAGGATATTTAGCTGAGATACAACTGTTTGAAAATCTGTAATCTGAGGGTGCAAAATCTGAATATTGAGAAAATCACCTTTAAAGTTGTCCAAATGAAGTTCTTAGCAATGCATATTACTAATCAAAAATTAAGTTTTCATATATTAATGGTAGACATCACAAGTGTGAATTTGCATAGCATTAAAGTCGTTGTTTGTGAAATAAGGGAAGGGGGACAGGATTTCAGGTACCTCTGATGACCACAAAACGAACCAAACATCAGTTTAAATTTAAGTTTATAGTTTAAAGTAGTTTGCTACAGTTTAAGTAGTACAGAAATGTGTTTAGAAGACAAAACATGATGTATGTCACTGCTGCGAAATCTATGCCATTTCAGATTAGCATGACAGGCTGGTTTTGGAACATCATCAGCTCAGAGCTGATGTCCATAAATCATTGACATGGTTCATGTAAGCCCATAATAGAGTGCAATTTAATGATCATCATCCATCAGGACCGTTTTAAAAGTGTCCCAGTGCTGAAAATAGACCCTCATTTTTGTAAATGACCATCCAGTTATCATTTAGATAGCATTCTCAAACTTTTGTGCAGATGATTTGCATTCCTTACAGAAGCTTATGTTTAATAAGAGCATTCACAATAGAGTTTCCATATTCCTGCTGAGGTCAGATGTTGAAGTTAGTTCATAGCTATAAAACCTTGTCATACAAACAGTGTTGGGGAAAGTTACTTTTAAAAGTAATGCGTTACACTATTGCGTTACTCCCTAAAAAAGTAACTAATTACGTTATTTAGTTACTTTTTATGGAGAGTAATGCGTTACAATATTGAGTTACTCCCTAAAAAAGTCACTAATTGCGTTACTTAGTTACTTTTTATGGACAGTAATGCGTTACAATATTGAGTTACTCCCTAAAAAAGTCACTAATTGCGTTACTTAGTTACTTTTTATGGACAGTAATGCGTTACAATATTGAGTTACTCCCTAAAAAAGTCACTAATTGCGTTACTTAGTTACTTTTTATGGACAGTAATGCGTTACAATATTGAGTTACTCCCTAAAAAAGTCACTGATTGCGTTACTTAGTTACTTTTTATGGACAGTAATGCGTTACAATATTGAGTTACTCCCTAAAAAAGTCACTGATTGCGTTACTTAGTTACTTTTTATGGAGAGTAATGCGTTACAATATTGAGTTACTCCCTAAAAAAGTCACTGATTGCGTTACTTAGTTACTTTTTATGGAGAGTAATGCGTTACAATATTGAGTTACTCCCTAAAAAAGTCACTGATTGCGTTACTTAGTTACTTTTTATGGACAGTAATGCGTTACAATATTGAGTTACTCCCTAAAAAAGTCACTGATTGCGTTACTTAGTTACTTTTTATGGACAGTAATGCGTTACAATATTGAGTTACTCCCTAAAAAAGTCACTGATTGCGTTACTTAGTTACTTTTTATGGACAGTAATGCGTTACAATATTGAGTTACTCCCTAAAAAAGTCACTGATTGCGTTACTTAGTTACTTTTTATGGACAGTAATGCGTTACAATATTGAGTTACTCCCTAAAAAAGTCACTGATTGCGTTACTTAGTTACTTTTTATGGACAGTAATGCGTTACAATATTGAGTTACTCCCTAAAAAAGTCACTGATTGCGTTACTTAGTTACTTTTTATGGACAGTAATGCGTTACAATATTGAGTTACTCCCTAAAAAAGTCACTGATTGCGTTACTTAGTTACTTTTTATGGACAGTAATGCGTTACAATATTGAGTTACTCCCTAAAAAAGTCACTGATTGCGTTACTTAGTTACTTTTTATGGACAGTAATGCGTTACAATATTGAGTTACTCCCTAAAAAAGTCACTGATTGCGTTACTTAGTTACTTTTTATGGACAGTAATGCGTTACAATATTGAGTTACTCCCTAAAAAAGTCACTGATTGCGTTACTTAGTTACTTTTTATGGAGAGTAATGCGTTACAATATTGCGTTACTCCCTAAAAAAGTCACTGATTGCGTCACTTAGTTACTTTTTATGGACAGTAATGCGTTACAATATTGAGTTACTCCCTAAAAAAGTCACTGATTGCGTTACTTAGTTACTTTTTATGGACAGTAATGCGTTACAATATTGAGTTACTCCCTAAAAAAGTCACTGATTGCGTTACTTAGTTACTTTTTATGGAGAGTAATGCGTTACAATATTGCGTTACTCCCTAAAAAAGTCACTGATTGCGTCACTTAGTTACTTTTTATGGAGAGTAATGCGTTACAATATTGAGTTACTCCCTAAAAAAGTCACTGATTGCGTCACTTAGTTACTTTTTATGGAGAGTAATGCGTTACAATATTGAGTTACTCCCTAAAAAAGTCACTGATTGCGTCACTTAGTTACTTTTTATGGAGAGTAATGCGTTACAATATTGAGTTACTCCCTAAAAAAGTCACTGATTGCGTCACTTAGTTACTTTTTATGGAGAGTAATGCGTTACAATATTGAGTTACTCCCTAAAAAAGTCACTGATTGCGTCACTTAGTTACTTTTTATGGACAGTAATGCGTTACAATATTGAGTTACTCCCTAAAAAAGTCACTGATTGCGTCACTTAGTTACTTTTTATGGACAGTAATGCGTTACAATATTGAGTTACTCCCTAAAAAAGTCACTGATTGCGTCACTTAGTTACTTTTTATGGACAGTAATGCGTTACAATATTGAGTTACTCCCTAAAAAAGTCACTGATTGCGTCACTTAGTTACTTTTTATGGACAGTAATGCGTTACAATATTGAGTTACTCCCTAAAAAAGTCACTGATTGCGTCACTTAGTTACTTTTTATGGACAGTAATGCGTTACAATATTGAGTTACTCCCTAAAAAAGTCACTGATTGCGTCACTTAGTTACTTTTTATGGACAGTAATGCGTTACAATATTGAGTTACTCCCTAAAAAAGTCACTGATTGCGTCACTTAGTTACTTTTTATGGACAGTAATGCGTTACAATATTGAGTTACTCCCTAAAAAAGTCACTGATTGCGTCACTTAGTTACTTTTTATGGACAGTAATGCGTTACAATATTGAGTTACTCCCTAAAAAAGTCACTGATTGCGTCACTTAGTTACTTTTTATGGACAGTAATGCGTTACAATATTGAGTTACTCCCTAAAAAAGTCACTGATTGCGTCACTTAGTTACTTTTTATGGACAGTAATGCGTTACAATATTGAGTTACTCCCTAAAAAAGTCACTGATTGCGTCACTTAGTTACTTTTTATGGACAGTAATGCGTTACAATATTGAGTTACTCCCTAAAAAAGTCACTGATTGCGTCACTTAGTTACTTTTTATGGACAGTAATGCGTTACAATATTGAGTTACTCCCTAAAAAAGTCACTGATTGCGTCACTTAGTTACTTTTTATGGACAGTAATGCGTTACAATATTGAGTTACTCCCTAAAAAAGTCACTGATTGCGTCACTTAGTTACTTTTTATGGACAGTAATGCGTTACAATATTGAGTTACTCCCTAAAAAAGTCACTGATTGCGTCACTTAGTTACTTTTTATGGACAGTAATGCGTTACAATATTGAGTTACTCCCTAAAAAAGTCACTGATTGCGTCACTTAGTTACTTTTTATGGACAGTAATGCGTTACAATATTGAGTTACTCCCTAAAAAAGTCACTGATTGCGTCACTTAGTTACTTTTTATGGAGAGTAATGCGTTACAATATTGAGTTACTCCCTAAAAAAGTCACTGATTGCGTCACTTAGTTACTTTTTATGGAGAGTAATGCGTTACAATATTGAGTTACTCCCTAAAAAAGTCACTGATTGCGTCACTTAGTTACTTTTTATGGAGAGTAATGCGTTACAATATTGAGTTACTCCCTAAAAAAGTCACTGATTGCGTCACTTAGTTACTTTTTATGGAGAGTAATGCGTTACAATATTGAGTTACTCCCTAAAAAAGTCACTGATTGCGTCACTTAGTTACTTTTTATGGACAGTAATGCGTTACAATATTGAGTTACTCCCTAAAAAAGTCACTAATTGCGTTACTTAGTTACTTTTTATGGAAAGTAATGCGTTGCATTACTTTTGCGTTACTTTTTAAATCTGGGCAGGGCTTGCTTGTTTGTTTTTAATATAAAAAATGCTAATGTAAAAGCCCTTTCACTAAGCTAAGGCTGAAGGAAAATTAACTTCACGTCTGTACAATAGTTTAACACTCTTCAGCAATGAGAAAAAAAGCACAAATGTTAGTTATATAAAGTAAGTTTTGCTTATTAGTACATTGGAAAAAAGCTTTTCTTACATATATTTTTTGTCTTGTTTCTAGCCAAAATATCTAAAAATCCTTAAATCAAGAAGGACTTTCCAGAAAATTTTTAATTTTTTTTCAAAATTAAGTATTAAGTATTTTTGCTTGAAACCAATGCGGTAAGCAAAATAATATTTTTTTCCTGTTTGAAGCTAGATTTTTTTTTTGCTTACCCCATTGGCAGATTATTATGCTTGTTTCAAGCAAAAATACTTAATTTTGACTGAGAAAATAACTATTTACTTGTCTAGAAAATCCTTCTTGATTTAAGAATTTTTTGATATTTTGGCTGGAAACGACAAAAAATCTAAAGTATTTTTGCAGTGTACTGATGTATTGGATCAAAGGTCAGCAGCAAAGTCATTGGTTAATAAAATGGGATTAAATACATAAAGAAAACAAAAAGTAACTCTTGTAAAGTAAAACTTGAAAAAAGTAATATTATTACCTAACTTGCATCCCAACACTGCATACAAATGATAAAGTGTTCAGAGTGACAAAAGCTCTCACGAACATTATCTAATAGTAGAAGGTGAGCTATATTTCCCCAGATGTGCTCTCGGGTTGATTTACACAGTCTTAAACACATAAAAGCCCTGTGTACACATTGGCTAGATCCCATTGTTTGCATTTCCCAGCCGTTTTAATTCAACGCTTTAATCCTTTTTCCTTTTCAGGGAGATGAGTCATTGTGCATTTGAGGATCTGGGCCTACTTTCATATATTATTGTTACAGAATGTACCTCGCACACACCCATGACTGTTAATTACTTAACATCTTTGACAGTTTCGTTTAGCTGCAGGGAAACATAGCTTCTTGAAGACAGCAAAACCACTTGCTACACAGGTGACTGATGGCACAGACTGAGCATTATGAAGTCACATAGAAAGGCGAACCTGAACATGTTTTGAGTCGCCTGTTGAACTCGAAAGAGACTCTGCTTTTACCCTAAGCTAAGCTGAAATGGCCGTATGCAAACTGTAGGCAAAGTCTGGAGAGCGAGATCTGTAATTGGAAGAGATTACCTTGGTTTGCATGAATGAATAAGGTTCAGGCGGTGTCTTGCCCAAAATACACCTGCAGGAATAAAAGGAAGGGATGAAAAAGCGAAAGTGGCATATGCTTGTTATTTCTTGATCTTTAACATTTATTATCGTCATTGAGCACGCATTTTACAATACTTCAAAGAAGTGTATAGTTTAAGTGTTTCATATTCATATTTGCAAAGGCGGCTAGAGGTGAGTCATGTTCGCTTGAATAATAATCAGCATTATGAATTGGCAAAGGAAGAGAGGCCTGACCACTTAAAATTATAAACAAATGACTTTTTAAACCCTTAATTGTCACCGTCCCACCTGTGGTTTACTTGACCATTTTACAAATAAACCCTAGTTTATTCATGACAAACTATATATTGTTGGAAAGGTCTAAGACTCCTAAATAGATATTTGAGCATTTTTTATGTTACCTATTTTGCAGGAAAAGTAATGGATTCATTTATAAAAAGAGTGCACCCTTAAAAATCTACTTCATAACAGTTCTGACCTTTGTCACAAAAAGTCTTTCTTCGTTGCCTTTTTCTCTGTCATGCACT
The DNA here is from genome assembly GCA_033026305.1 of Cirrhinus molitorella. Classification (NCBI taxonomy): domain Eukaryota; kingdom Metazoa; phylum Chordata; class Actinopteri; order Cypriniformes; family Cyprinidae; genus Cirrhinus; species Cirrhinus molitorella. The sequence goes on from CM065119.1 coordinate 49,107,598, forward strand.
GCAAAAAATGCTTTTCTTACTTCGATTTTTAGTCTTGTTTCCAGCCAAAATATCTAAACATTCTTAAATCAAGAAAGATTTTCTAGACAAGTAAAACTTATTGTCTTGTTTTCAGACAAAATATGTCAAAATTAAGTGAGTTTTTGCTTGAAACGTGCAAAATTATGTGCCAATAGGGTAACAAAAATGATCTATCTTTCATCTTGAAATAAGATTATTTTTCTCACCCCATTGGCAGATTATTTTGCTTTATTATTTTTCAAGCAAAAACTCACTTAATTTTGACATATTTTGTCTGAAAACAAGACAATAATTTTTACTTGTCTAGAAAATCATCCTTGATGTAAGATTTTTTAGATATTTTGGCTGGAAACCAGACAAAAAATCTAAGTAAGAAAGGCATTTTTTGCAGTGTGCTTTAGAAATCATATAGCACTTCATATAAACTTAAAATTGCTAAATTCACACTTTGAAAAGCATTTTTAAATCAGACATTGCACTATGATGGAAAATGTACATCAAAATCATTTCACAAAATGTTTTTGTTCATGAAATATAAAAAATTAAGTTTAAGTAATGCATTTTAATGTCTGTTTTCAAACGTGACAGTTAAAGGGTTAAAGCATCATAAGATATAAATGGGAGAAGTTAATTAGTCAGAAAACCTCAAGTGTTAATTACATCTAATATTTTACATTTAACAGCATTAAGTTATGAAATTCTAACCTAAGAGACAGTAGATTTTTGAAAACAATATTTTATCCATGTGCAGTGCAGTTCCCACATGGCTACTTCTCAGATACACACCCTGTTTTTATCCGGATGAGACCCAAATTACCTGGGGCGGGTTGCATCAGCTATGTGCAAGACAAGTTATGACTTTTAGTTAGTCAGTCACAGATTACTAAATATTTGAGCGTTGCACTATTAAACTTATTTAAGTGTGAGGTTATGGAAGCCTAAATGCAGGAGTAAAGGCTGGAATAAAATGCCAAACTGATCAATCAATGATCAATAAGCTCATGTCAGACTTTTTTTTTTTCTCTCCATCTATACTACAGATGCAGTTTTGGTTCCTTGCCACTGTCGCCTATGGCTTGCTCAGTTGGGGACAATTAAATTTGTTATTAATTTGGAATTATTGATTTACTTTTTGCATTAATAATATATTACCTTCCTATATGATAATGTAAAGTTGCTTTGACACAATCTGTATTGTAAAAAGCGCTATATAAATAAAGGTGACTTGACTTAAATCACGTTGTTCAGTCCAGGATTCAATGCTAAAATATAAACTGGTAACACTTTACAATAAGGTGTCATTTGTTAACATTAGTTGAACAATGAACAATACATTTATAGCAATATTTATTCATCTTAGTTCATGAAAATGCATTGTTAGTTTATTAAGCAGTGCATCAACTGATGTAAACAAACAACGTGTGTTTTTAATAACGCATTAGTGCATGTTGAAATTAACATTAAGATTAATAAATATTGTAGAAGTGTTACCTACAAATTAAAATAAAAGTCAAATTTTTAGATTTGTTGGCAATGAAAAAATGACAATTTAAAATAGCTGTTTAGCCTGTTTTAATATATTAAAAAATCTGATATTGATGGCAAATCTGAATTTTCAGAAGCCATTAAAAAGGTTTAGACTAGTCTTAAAAAGTTAGTCAGCTATTTTTTCTTTAAGACTGGTCATATTTTTTTTTTTTTATTCAGTTACAGAAAAATGTACATTGGTCCAAGTTGAATCCAAAAAATAAGACTAGTACTTAAGACTCTGTCTTAACATAGAGGCTAAGTTTATGCAACTGGCCCCAGTATTCATAAATCCTTCAGAAATGGTCTAATATGCTGATTTGGTGATCAAGAAATTCGAATCAAATTTTTTACCTTTATCAATGTTGTGCTGCCTAATTTTTTGTGCAATTTTTTTGTTCAAAAGAACAGCATTTATTTGAAATAGAGAAAATTGTACCGTTATAAATGTTTCATTGTCACTTTTGCATTGAATGTGACGCTTTTTTCTGAATGAAAGTATGTGCATAAAAGCAAACTTAAGGTATGTAGTTAGTTCATGAAAATGCATTGTTAGTTTGTTAATAAGCAGTGCATCAACTGATGCAAACAAACAACTTGAGTTTTTAATAACGCATTAGTGCATGTTGAAATTAACATTAAGATTAATAAATATTGGAGAAGTATTGTAATGTTAATTAATGAAGTTTATTGTAAAGTGTTACCTACAAATTAAAATAAAAGTCACATTTTCAGATTGGTTGGCAATGAAAAAATTACAATTTAACATAGCGTTAAACATAGGTTTAGCCTGTTTTAATATATTTAAAAATGTAATTTATTCAAGCAAATCTGATATTGATGGCAAATCTGAATTTTCGAAAGCTATTACTCCAGGGGCCTGTTGCATAAAAGTTTTAGACTAGTCTTAAAAAGTTAGTCCAAAATCCAAAAAATAAGACCAGTACTTAAGACACTGTCTTAACATAGAGGCTAAGATTATGCAACTGGCCCCAGTATTCATCAATCCTTCATAAATTGTCTAATATGCTGATTTGGTGATCAAGAAACTTTTTTTATCAATGTTGTGCTGCCTAATTTTTTGTGCAAATTTATGTTCTGGAAAAAACATACCATTATAAATGTTTTATTGTCACTTTTGCATTGAATGTGTCACTTTTTTCTGAATGAAAGCATTTGCATAAAAGCAAACTTAAGGTAGGTATAGTATTTTGGCAGTGTGCCTATGTATGCACGTCTTCCCTGGGAACCGAATCCATGTCGCTACAGGTTTTTAGCCTTCACTTTTTCTTTTTTTTTGTGCTGTTGTGTTTGTTCTCAGTATGGAATAGTCCTGGATGCTGGATCCTCTCATACAGCCATGTTCATCTACAAATGGCCAGCAGACAAGCAGAACGGCACCGGCATCGTCAGCCAACACAGCGAGTGTCATGCCGAGGGTGAGTATACAGTATAGTGATAAAAGGCTTAGGACGTTCCTCATTTGAAAGTCCCTTTGGATAAAAACGGCTGTTGTAAGACCATGTAAATGTCAGTAGATAAGACTGAAAGAACAAGAACAGCACAACAGGGATGTGAGACTGCTAAAACCTTGTGTAAGACTGTAGCTTAAAATACATGGTTTTGTCTTCATTTTATATTCGTTTTTCGAAAAGTGTCACACTTCTCAAAAGTCACTCACAGAGCAGACATTGCAAAATCCAATTGGCAACATCAGATGTATACTTAAATCAAATGAATTTGCCTTGTAGCTCATTTGGACTGAGATATAACCTTCATAAAAGGAGTGCTGAATTGCGACACATTGTTGCCCACTTCCTTTTTTGTGGTGGTGCCTGAAGTTTGCCCTTTTACAGTTGCATCACTTTCTCAGTCTTCCACTCTTCTTTAAGGATCTGACCATCGCAGAATTGGGATGTTAAACTCTTAGTGCCCCTCAAGTATTGCTGAGTGGCAATGTTCTACGGAAACATCTGGAATGGTCACCCAAAAAAGACTGGTTGCGTTTTTTTTTTTCTTCATTTAATTTTTTTTGTCAAGGGAGTCAAAAGATACAATATAAAAATTTCCGAGAGAGAAAAGTGAGTTACATTCCATGTAACTTGTACATTTCAGGATACATTTTTATTATGCTTAGAGAACCTAAATAATATACAATAAAGAGGAAAGAAAAAGGATGAGAAAACAGAGCCATAAAAAAGGAAAGGTAAATATATTAACTAATAAACTAAACAAACCAGCAGGGTAAGGTACAGTGTAATGGTGACCTCGCATACACTGCAAAAAATGCTTTTCTTACTTAGATTTTTTGTCTTTTTTCCAGCCAAAATATCTAAAAAATCTTAAATCAAGGAGGATTTTCTAGACAAGTAACAATTATTGTCTTGTTTTCAGAAAAAAAAAGTCAAAATTAAGTGAGTTTTTGCTTACAACAAGCAAAATAATCTTATTTCAAGATGAAAGCTAGATTATTTTTCTTACCCCATTGGCAGATAATTTAGCTTGTTTCAAGCAAAAACTCACTTAATTTTAACATATTTTGTCTGAAAACAAGACAATAATTGTTACTTGTCTAGAAAATCCTTCTTGACTTAAGAATTTTTAGATATTTTGGCTAGAAACAAGACTAAAAATCTAAGTAAGAAAAGCATTTTTTGCAGTGTAATTACATTAAATCTACTTTACTAATATATAAGCATATATTTTAACATGGCTGATTCTCAGAGTCCAAAAATTCTTTCCACATACTCCATAAAATAGCCCCTTTTTGCCTTTTTAATTTTGAAGAGAAAGTCTATCTTACATATTTCAATTATAATTGCTTTCCACTCTTCTAGAGTGGGAGGAATAAGTTGAAGCCATTTACGAGTAATAGCCTTTTTAGCTGCAACAAGAAATATTCTCCATAGATATGTGTATTTTTTTCCATGCAAATCCAGAATTAAGACTGGTTGCATTTATGGTAGTGAAATAGGAACTGAGAGTTCATGCCCATGTATGCCCACGCAGAGTTTATAAGACATTACGAGGAATTCAGTTTTCCAATGACTTGACTTGTCTCTTCCTCTCTCATTTTCTCTAATCAGGAGGTGGGATCTCCAGTTATGCTGGTAACAAAGGAGGAGCAGCCAGCAGTCTTCAGAAGTGCTTGGAAAAAGCCATGAAGGAGATCCCACAATCTAGACACAAACTCACCCCTTTGTATCTTGGGGCAACAGCGGGCATGAGACTACTGAAGTGAGTCAGAAAGCTCACCGCTTTGTGACGAAAGCTGCTTTTATAACCACTGGTGACAAATGTATTATTATAGAGAGTTTGCACTTACATCACAGTTTGGATTGCATGGTTAATGTACTCTTGATTCAATTGTTCTACTAATTTATGCTGTCTAAACCATGGAAAACTGTGTGTAAGCTTATAAATCATATAGAGAAGGACTTATTAAGCAGGAAAGGGTTCATTATTTTGGCAAACTAAAGTTTATAGGTGATAACTACCCAGATAGCACATCCCAGATAGCACACATATGTCTGCAAGATGTCTGTTAAAGATCTCTTGATCTGGAAAGCATCTGCTGTGTACAAACGTCTGGCAGTTTTCATACATTCTAAATCAAAAACATCTAATAGACATCTATTTGACATCTGATAGAAACGTCCTGTTGACGTATTGCAGATGAGCAAACTACGTCTTGCAGATGTCTTGCAGATGTAAATGCAGATGTCAAATAGACATCTCCGAGATGTACGTGTGCTTTCAGGGATGTATGTCTGTTAATGAGCTCTTGATCTGGAAAGCATCTGCTGTGTACAAACGTCTGCCAGACATCTGTTAGATGTCAGTTTTACATCCATTCTAAATCATAAACATCTTAAAGACATCTAATAGACATCTAATTGACATCTGATAGGAAACATCCAATAGACATTTTGCACATGAGCAAACTACATCTTGCAGATGTCTTGCAGATGTCAAATAGACATCTCCGAGATGTACGTGTGCTATCAGGGATGTCAGCTTTATTTATATAGCGCTTTTTACAATACAAATTGTGCCAAAGCAACTTTACAGTGTCAAATGGGAAAGTAATATATCAATAATTCAAAAAGAAACTTTAAACAATTTTAGTTTGAGGAAATTAATCAATAGTTCCAAATTAATAAATTGTTTCAATGTATGTCTGTTAATGAGCTCTTGATCTGGAAAGCATCTGCTGTGTACAAACGTCTGCCAGACATCTGTTAGATGTCAGTTTTCCATTCTAAATCATAAACATCTTATTAGACATCTAATAGACGTCTAATTGACATCTGATAGGAAACGTCCAATAGACGTTTTGCAGATGAGCAAACTACGTCTTGCAGATGTCAAATAGACATCTTTGAGATGTATGTGTGCTATCAGGGTATATGCACAAGCAGAATTAATTAAGATCCCTGATAGCACACGTACATCTCGGAGATGTCTATTTGACATCTGCATTTACATCTGCAAGACGTAGTTTGCTTATCTGCAATACATCAATAGGACACTTCCTATAAGATGTAAAATAGACATCTATTAGATGTCTTTAAGATGTTTATGATTTAGAATGAATGTAAAACTGACATCTTACAGATGTCTGCCAGATGTTTGTACACAGCAGATGCTTTCCAGATCAAGAGATCTTTAACAGACATCTTGCAGATGTACGTGTGCTGTCTGGGTAGGAAAGGGTGCATTATTTTGACAAACTAAAGTTAATAGGTGGTAACTACCCAGATAGCACATGTATGTCTGTTAATGAGCTCTTGATCTGGAAAGCATCTGCTGTGTACAAACATGTGAATGTATTTTACATACATTCTAAATCATAAACATCTTAAAGACATCTTATAGACGTCTATTTGACATCTGATTGAAAACGTCCAATAGACGTATTGCAGATGAGCAAACTACGTCTTGCAGATGTCAAATAGACATCTCAGAGATGTATGTGTGCTATCAGGGTATATGCACAAGCAGAATCAATTAAGATCCCTGATAGCACACGTACATCTCGGAGATGTCTATTTGACATCTGCCTTTACATCTGCAAGACATTGTTGCCCACTTCCTTTTTTGTGGTGGTGCCTGAAGTTTGCCCTTTTACAATTGCATCACTTTCTCAGTCTTCCACTCTTTTTTAAGGATCTGAACATCGCAGAATTGGGATGTTAAACTCTTAGTACCCCTTAAGTATTGCTGAGTGGCAATGTTCTACGGAAACATCTGGAATGGTCACCCAAAAAAGACTGGTTGCATTTTTTTTTTTTTCCGTCAAGGGAGTCAAAAGATACAATACATAATTCTGAGAGACAGAAAAATTAGTTGCATTCAATGTAACTTCCTGTGACTTCTTGTACATTTCAGGGTATTTTTATATATATATATATATATATATATATTTTAACATTGCTAATTAGTAGTCCAAAAATTCTTTCCACATACTCCGTTAAAGCCCCTTTTTGTTTTTTAAATTTTAAAGAGAAAGTAAGGGTTTCCATCTTACATATTTCAATTACAATTGCTTTCCACTCTTCTAGAGTGGGAGGAATATGTTGAAGCCATTTACGAGTAATAGCCTTTTTAGCTGCAACAAGAAATGCGCATCTGCAAGACGAATTTTGCTTATCTGCAATACGTCAATAGGACGTTTCCTATCAGATGTCAAATAGACGTCTATTAGATGTCTTTAAGATGTTTATGATTTAAAATATATGTATAAAACGTCCAATAGATGTCTTGCAGATGTCTTGCAGATGTCAAATAGACATTTCCAAGATGTATGTGTGCTATCAGGGTAGGTAACTTTATGAAGGATTATTTTAAGTTCAAGCGGTGTGTGTGTATGGAACTGGAAGTAAGCAGAGCATGGCTGTTTCTAAAGCACATAGTGCCATCTGCTGTCAAAAACTAAGCTCAGAAGTGATTCAAGAGAGAATCACAATGAATTCGGAAAATCACAGTACGATCCATGAATCGATTAATTGTTACATTCCCCTTGTTTAGGGTCAGTCATAAAAAAAAAATAATAATAATAATATTTTTGATCAGCAAGAATGCATCAAATTGGTCAAAAGTGACAGAAAAGACAGGTATAATGTGACAAATGATTTCTGTTTCACGTAAAGGCTGTATGTTCATCAAAGCATCCTGAAAAAAGTACGGAGAAGAGATTGTATTAACAGTGGAATATCCATTTGTGTCATTTCACACAGTATTTCTAAACCCAAAGAGTCAGACGAGGTTTTGAAGGAAGTGGCGGACAAACTGAAGACCTACCCTTTTAACTTCAGAGGGGCCACCATTTTAAGTGGACAAGAGGAGGGAGCTTATGGATGGGTCACAGTCAACTACCTGCTTGAGAATTACATCAAGGTATATTTTTATCCATGCTGCTACTGTATATCTCACTACAACTGAATGTCCTTTAATAAAATTCTGTTATTGGCCGTTACCCTACATTTTCTCTCTCGTGCCTCTAGTATGGTTTTGTGGGTCAGTGGCTGTCTCCAGGCAAAGACACGGTTGGTGCTCTAGACTTTGGTGGAGCTTCTACTCAGATAACCTTTGAAACTAAACAGACGGTGGAGAACAATGACAATCTGATGAAACTGCGGCTGTACGGACGAGACTATCAGATTTACACTCAGAGCTTTCTGTGTTTTGGGAGAGACCAGGTGTTACTGAGACTGCTGGCACATCTGATGAAGGTTAAGTGCAAACCTAACCTATAGACTGGCTGTTCAAATGATCATTAGACATATGCTGATGAACCAATTTGATTGCATTTAGAGTATAACGTCTGATGTTTTCTCCTTCTTTGTGTGTCTTATAGACTCAGGGGTCAGAGCGCTCCATAGTTCACCCCTGCTATCCTGCAGGTTACAGTGACTCTATAAAGCTGAGCGGTGTGTTTGACACTCCATGCAATAAAAGACAAGCTCCCAATAAACCTGAGGACGACCTGCAAATCAAAGGCACCGGAAACTACGATCAATGCCTGGGAAACGTTTCTGGTCTCTTCTCTTTTGACAGCTGCTCTTATTCCAGATGCTCCTTTGATGGAGTCTTCCAGCCCAACGTTACTGGAAACTTTATGGTATGAGTTTATGCTAAATATGGAGCACAAAACCAGTCATAAGTACCACAAATATATTTGTAGCAATAGCCAAAAATACATTGTATGGGTCAAAATTATTGATTTTTCTTTTATGCCAAAAATCATTAGGATATTAGGTAAAGATCATGTTCCATGAGAATATTTCCTATCAGAAATGTATCAAAACTTAATTTTTGGTTAGTAATATGCATTGCTAAGAACTTCATTTGGACAACTTTAAAGGTGTTTTTCTCAATATATATATATTTTTTTCTTTTTTTTTTTTTTGCAATGTCAGATTCTGGATATTCAAATAGTTGTATCGCAGCCAAATATTTTCTTATCATAACAAACCATACCATATACTATTATGACTTTTTTGTGGTTCTGGGTCACATAAGAAGACATAACATGCAATTTGTTCCTTCATCTCAATTGAGTTTGTGCTAAATATTGAACATTTTATATGTGACCCTGGAGCACAAAACCAGTCATAAGTAGCACGGATATATTTGTAGCAATGGCTAAAAATACATTGGATGGGTCAAAATTATCTGTTTTTCTTTTATGCCAAAAATCATTAGGATATTAAGTAAAGATCATGTTCCATGAAGATATTTTGTAAATTTCCTACCATAAATATTTCAAAACTTAATTTTTGGTTCGTAATATGCATTGCTAAGAACTTCATTTGGACAACTTTAAAGGCGATTTTTCTCAATATTTAGATTTTTTTTGCACCCTCAGATATTCAAATAGTTCTCAGCCAAATATACTGGTTTTGTGGGCCTATGTCACATGTTCAAAACTGGCATAACATGCAGTTTGTTCCTTCATCTCATGCTTTTGGCAACATTAATGTCTTTACTGATGGTAAGCAGTTATTAAGTGAGACAGCTCAAAGCATTGAAATAAATGTGTTTAATTACATGTGTCATTATTATGATTATGCAATCTCTCTCTTTTAATCGTCGTCTTCTTTCTCTGGCACAGGCATTTTCTGCATTTTTCTACACCCATTCCTTTCTTGAGGAGGCAACAGGCATCAGCATCACGTCCCCAGATCATTTAGAGGACGCTGCTCGTGTTGTCTGCAACATGAGCTTCCAGGAGGTACTGCCCTGCTGAGCTAATTTTGAGCCCTGCTATTCTGAGATGACTTTCCCCATATCTCAGCAATCGACCGATGATTAAGAGTCTCAGGCTCTCCAAATAGGAGAACTTGTTTTGACTTGTACCCTATTTATTTAGCCTAATTTAATTAAATGACTTTCAGATATTTTCTTCCTCATTCTAGATGTCAAGTAAGGTTAAGCAAGAGGGAAGCCGTCTGAAGGACTACTGCGCTGTGTCTGCCTTTGTGCAGGTGCTCCTGGTCAATGGATACGGCTTTGATTATTTCTCCTTCCCCCACATCTCCTTCCAGAAGAAGGTAGCTAGACCTATTTGCAAAAACACTCTCTTTACCTCCTTAAGGGACGTCCAAGATGTTCATGTCTTTCTTTCTTCAGTCGTGAAGAAATTGTTTTTTTGAGGAAAACATTTCAGGATTTCTCTCCATACACTGCAAAAAATGCTTTTCTTACTTTTTTTTGGTCTTGTTTCCAGCCAAAATATCTAAAAAATCTTAAATCAAGGAGGATTTTCTAGACAAGTAACAATTATTGTCTTGTTTTCAGAAAAAAAGAGTCAAAATTAATTGAGTTTTTGCTTAAAACAAGCAAAATAATCTGCCAATGGGGTGAGAAAAATAATCTTATTTCAAGATAAAAGATAGATTATTGTTCTTACCCCGTTGGCAGATAATTTAGCTTGTTTCATGCAAAAACTCACTTAATTTTAACATATTTTGTCTGAAAACAAGACAATAATTGTTACTTGTCTAGAAAATGCTCCTTGACTGAAGGATTTTTAGATATTTTGGCTGGAAACAAGACAAAAAATCTAAGTAAGAAAAGCATTTTTTGCAGTGTATAATGGACTTCTATGGTGCCCATGAGTTTGAACTTCCAAAATGCAGTTTAAATGCAGCTTCAAAGTGCTCTAAACAATCCCAGCCGATGAAGAAGGGTTTTATCTAGCAAAACGATTGGTCATTTATGAAACTAATTGACAATTTATATACCACAAATGCTCATCTCCCGTCTTCAACTTCAAAATCGTGCTGTTTTACGTCTTTTTGTAAGGGGCGTTTCCTCTTTGTATCTTTACTTTGTAAACACTGGGTTGGTATTTCTGCAGCGATGTAGGATGATTTTGAAGTTTGTGAGTTTTTGGACATACCCTAACTGTATTAACCCAGATCGCACAGACGACACATGTGCATCGCAGAGACCAGACAAGATGAGCATTTGAGGTTAAAAAGTATAGAAATTGTCCATTTGTTTCGAAAATAAATCATTTCACTAGATAAGACCTTTCTTCCTCAGCTGGGATTGTTTAGAGTCCTTAGAAGCTGCATTTAAACTGCATTTTGGAAGTTCAAACTCGTGTGCACCATAGAAGTCCATTATATGGAGAGAAATCCTGAAAAAAACATAATTTCTTCACGACTGGAGAAAGAAAGACATGCACATCTTGGATGGCAAGGGGGTGAGTACATTATCTGTACATTTTTGTTCTGAAAGTGAACTGAACCTTTAATACACAGCATTTATTTTTGATATCGCCAAGCCCTTTCATTTTTAACCTCTTCCCTCCCATCTGTAATATAGAGAGCACTATTCATTGCATTTTTTATTTTAAAAAAGGTAACACTTTAGAACAATGGTGCATTAGTTAACATTAGTTAATGTATTAACTAACATGAATGAATAATGAACAAAACATGAATTACACTTACAGTATTTATTAATCTTGCTTAATGTTAGTTAATGAAAATACAGTTGTTCATCGTTAGTTGATGTTAGTTCACATTGCATTAAGTAATATTTATTTATGCATTAGATAAATAGATGCTTAATAAATGCTGTAGAAGTATTGTTCATTCTTAGTTCTTGTTAACTAATGGACCATTATTCTAAAGTGTTACTGGATGTTTATTACATTACAGGAGCAAAATGATTTGTAATAGATTTTTTAAAGGCATAGTTCACCCAAAGAACATTTATTCACCCTCAGGCCTTCCTAGAATTGTTTTTGTTCCTTTATCAGAACGCATTTGGCAAAGTTTAGCATTATATTACTTGCTCACCAGCAGTGATTAATGGGTGCCGTCAACATGAGAGTTCAAACAGCTGATAAAATGCTTAACTGAATGCACTGGAGTCAGGTGCATTGCTTGTGGATTATTGCAATGCTTTTATCAGCTGTTTGGACTCTCATTCTGACGGCACCCATTCACTCCTTACACAGGGTTCCCACGGGTCGTGGAATTTCTGGAAAATCATGGATATTTAAAAGGTCTATTCCAGTCATTGAAAGTCAGGGAATTTAATATTTTTTGGTCCAAGTCATGGAATATCAGGGATTTTTGTTTGTTGCTTTAAATTTTTTAGTTTCCATTTAGCAAAATGTAATTTTTTTATTTGTGTTTTACCATTTTATTCCCTTCCCCCACGTCAACTAGCAATCACTTATGTCAAATAACAGGCACCAGGCTGGACCTGATAACTAAAGCAAACATGCCTGGAAAATGTAAATTTCAAGAGCTACATAATGTCCACTTCGAAGACTGGGTGTGAAAAGTAGATGATAGAGAAGCAAAACTAAATGTGAAGAAATCAAAAAAAACTGAATGATGAACTTGATTACAAAGAGAAAATCCCTGTTTAACCCCTGAGATCATAAAAAAACATAAATTAATTTCTGTAGAAATAGTACAGAAAAAGCCTTTTTCCGCCACTAAATAAAAAATAAAAAAAGGGTTTTGCGACTGATCTCACAATTCTTACTTATTTTCTCACAATTGCGTGATACAAACTCGCAATTCTGACTTTTTTCTCGGAATAGTGAGATATAAAAATTTGCAATTGCGAGTTATGAAGTCAGAATTGCATGATATAAACTTGCAATTGCGAGAAAAAAAGTCAGAATTGTGAGATAAGAAGTCGCAATCGTGAGTTAAGTCAGAATTGCATGATATAAATTTGCAATTGAGTTAAGTCAGAATTGTGTGATTATACACTCGCAATTCTGTGAATATATCAGTATTTTTTCTCCTCAGAAATGAGCTTATATCTGACAATTCTGAGAAAAAAAAGTCAGAATTGCAAGATACAAACTCGTAACTGCAAAAAAAGTCAGAATTGCGAGTTTTAACTTTAGCATTTTTTCCATTTAGTGACAGAAACGGGCTTCCATAGTTTTGTACTAACAACGTTTGTAAACAAGTAAATAAAGCTTGCAAATGGATGGATCCGTTCATTATAGATCATGGAAATTCAGCTTTTTAGTCAGGGAAAGTCAGGGAAAAGTCAGGGAATTTGACATTTGGCTTACAGTGGGAACCCTGCTTACAGCTTAGTGAATATTTGGACCCGTCTAGGTCAAGAAAATGGTAACTTGTTGCTTTGGTTTGCAGGCGGGAGACACGTCTGTCGGCTGGTCCCTTGGCTATATGCTCAGCCTGAGTAACCTGCTGCCTGCGGAAAATGTTTTACTGAGGAAATCACTGCGATCAAGTGCCTGGACCGCTCTGGTCGTCCTCTTTTGCTTCCTTCTTATTATATCACTGTATTTTTTGTTGCGAGCCATCCGTCAGAAAAACACTGATAATGTCATTTAATAATGAATGTGTTATACACTGCAAAAAATGCTTTTCTAGCTTAGATTTTTTGTCTTGTTTCTAGACAAAATATCTAAAAATTCTTAAATCAAGAAGGATTTTCTAGACAAGTACATGTTAATGTCTTGTTTTCAGAAAAAAAGTTGTTCAAATTAAGTGAGTTTTTGCTTGAAACAAGCAAAATAATCTGCCAATGGGGTAAGCAAAATAATCTAGTTTTCTGCTTGAAATAAGATTGTTTTGTTTACCCCATTGGCAGATTATTTTGCTTGTTTTAAGGAAAAACTCACTTAATTATGACTTATTTTTTCTGAAAACAAGACAATAATTTATACTTGTCTAGAAAATCCTTCTTGATTTAAGAATTTTTAGATATTTCAGCTGGAAACAAGACAAAAAATCTAAGCTAGAAAAGCATTTTTTACAGTGTATTGCTCTGTGTGTATATATATGTATATATATATTGTTATGCACTGCCCTTAGGAAGTAAGGACACTTCCGTTTACAGTACACTGAAAACAAGGATGCACAAAAGACATTTTACATCACATTGCATCAAATCTCATTTCAATAATCAGTTTCTTAAGCACATTTTATATAAATTATCAGTAACACTTTAGAATAGGTAACACTTATTACTACTAACTAGTTGCTTATTATGCATATTGCTAGAATTTGAGCCATAGTTAAGCACATATTAATGCCTTATTCTGCACAACCTTATTCTGCATCCCAATCCTATCCAATACCTAAACTTAACATCTACCTTACTAACTATTAATAATCAGGGAATCAGGGAAAAGTCATAGTTGTGAATAAGTGTTACCTATTCTAAAGTGTTACCAAATTATCATTTTAGAAGAGGTACAATAGGAAACTTGATTTTAGTAGTGCTAAGTGTGATTCATAAAAGACAAACATGTTAAGATAAGGTCTCTTTTCATATTGTTGAATGTATGTTTGTATACTGTGTGCTGTGCCTTGATTGCATATAATGTATGCTTGTTTTGAAACTTTTTATCTAGATTTTTTTTGTATGATACGCTATGTTTATTAAAACAAAGTCAAAGGCATTGAAAACATTCAAAATGGAAAATCTTTGAAATGTAGCTATGCAAATAAAATAATGTGTTTCTTACAACGCTAAATCAGGAAAAGTGTTGTAATATTAAGTGTTTACTAATTTTTCTGTTTTGTAGATATAATAAAACACTGAATGTGTTTGGCCTTCAGACCTTTATCTATCTATCTATCTATCTATCTATCTATCTATCTCTCTGTCTGTCTGTCTGTCTATCTATCTATCTATCTATCTATCTCTCTCTGTCTGTCTGTCTACACTGCAAAAAAAAATGCTTTTCTTACTTAGAGTTTTGGTCTTGTTTCCAGCTAAAATATCTAAAAATTCTTAAATTAAGAAGGATTTTCTAGACAAGGAAAAATTATTGTCTTGTTTTCAGAAAAAATAAGTTAAAATTAGGTGAGTTTTTGCTTAAAACAAGCAAAATAATCTGCCAATGGTGTAAGCAAAATAATCTAGTTTTTTGATTGAAGTAAGATTATATTGCTTACACCATTGGCAGATTATTTTGCTTGTTTTAAGCAAAAAACAATTTAATTTTGACTTCTTTTTTCTGAAAACAAGACAAACATTTTTACTTGTCTAGAAAATCCTTTTTGATTTAAGGATTTTTAGATATTTTGGCTGGAAACGACTAAAAATCTAAGTAAGAAAAGCATTTTTTACTATCTATCTGTCTATCTATCTATCTACACTGCAAAAAAATTGTGAGTTTTTGCTTAAAACAAGCAAAATAATCTTATTTCAAGATGAAAACTAGATTATTTTGCTTACCCCATTGGCAGATTGTTTTGCTTGTTTCAAGCAAAAACTCTCTTAACTTTAACTTCTTTTTTCTGAAAACAAGACAATAATTTTTACTTGTCTAGAAAATCTTTCTTGATTTAAGAATTTTTAGATATTTTGGCTGGATATTTCTATCTATCTATCTGTCTGTCTCTGTCACTCTTCCTGAAAGAAGAAAAAAAATAAAAAAAATATTAATGACTCTTCTACACAGATTTTTACCCAATGAAATGCTGTCATAATGTCCCTCCCCTGCTACCAACCAATATGACTAAAGACTATTGACTTTTTAAGAAAATTAGCCCTTGGATAGGTTTTAGAAATGTCAACACACTATTTATGTGAAAAGAAGAAAAGTATGTTCAATTAAATTCATATGCACAGTGCTTTTCCAAATGCATAATTCCTATATATTAATAATAACAATATGCAACACATAGGCTAACATTGTGTTTGCTTTAATGCCACCTAGTGTCAGATTGAGGTCTGTTTGCATGCCTGAGAGGTCTTGTGTCTCTGTACTTCGTCGTCTGTGACATCCAGACCTTTTTAAGGCACAGAATAGTGACGCTTCTTTTGTTGACCCTTACAGATTTGCTTTTACTACTGCACTGTATATTTTTCCAGCACTGCACTACATGCAATCAGTGGTGTGGACCATTTAAAAAGCCTTACTGAGAAATAAATAATAATAAAAAAAATAATAATATATATATATTACATTTTACAGTTAAATGCACTTTGAGAATTCAAATACAGGGTCAGTGTGAAACTAAACAAAGAAAATCTAGTAAATTGACTTCTCAGTGTCTGGAAACCAAACAAATTAG
Source organism: Cirrhinus molitorella (assembly GCA_033026305.1). Lineage (NCBI taxonomy): Eukaryota > Metazoa > Chordata > Actinopteri > Cypriniformes > Cyprinidae > Cirrhinus > Cirrhinus molitorella. The sequence goes on from CM065119.1 coordinate 49,123,692, forward strand.
AATATAATGATAATAATTTATTCCTATGACAGTAATATTAGAAAACAATTCTGTAAAATACATTATACAAATTAGTTTTTCGCGAAATTTCACGAATTGCATGAAACACAATGTCCATGTTTACTTTTTTTATTTAAATATATATATATATATATATATATATATATATGCTGAATTACACAAATTGCATGAAACACAATGTCCATTTATGTTTTCATTTTTTTTATTTAAATATATATATATATATATATATATATATGCTGAATTACACAAATTGCATGAAACACAATGTCCATTTATGTTTTTTTTTTTTTTTTTAAATATATATATATATATTGTCAGGTTTTGAGACTCTTTTGTTGTGTTTTCTGTTGGTTTTAGTCCTGTGTATTTGGTTTAGTCCAGTCTGTATTTGGTTTAGTCCTGTCCTTATTTGGTCATGTTCCTGTCTCCACCCCTCATTAAGTCATTATTAGTTAATCACGGTCACCTGTCTGTGTCTCGTTACCACCCTATTTAAGTTTGATTCTGTTCATTGTTTGGTTGGCCGTTCTCGTTATTGTGTGCGTGTCTCCTTGCCTGTCTCCTGTTGGATTTATTTGTGGATTTGTTCATTAAAAGACTTGTTTTGTTCCTGATCTCTACCTCGTACTCCTCGTTTGTCCTCCCAACACGACACCTGACATATATATGCTGAATTACACAAATTGCATGAAACACAATGTCCATTTATGTTTACATTTTTTATTTAAAAAAATAAATAAATATATATATATATATAAACACCTGTCAGCAGAGTTTTGTCTGACATCTGGACATTATGCATACTGTGTTTTTATCATAAAATGATGTAAAATAACTGTTGCACTGATGCAAAACTATTCAGTTTTACCACAACAGTGAAAGAATTGCTAGATTTAGTCATTATACTTTTATAAATAATTGCAACCGCATTTTAAAACTATTTTGACACGAAAATGTAAATATTTCTCGACTGATCTATTAGTCTGCATTGCATGAACATCTGTTCTGAGAAATTATATTTTTCTCCCATTCAAAATGAATCCTTCATTCGTGAGAGATGCATCACTCCCAAAATTTGGCCTGGCATGAGAAAAGACTTTAGCCTGGCGTGAAAAAACACTTTTCTCACACCAGGCTAAATTTTGGGAGTGATACATCTCTCACAAACGAAGGATTCATTTTTGAATGGGACTTCATTTTTGAGTTAGTGAGAGTTGGCAGCCCTGCCAAAGCTGAATATCACACACATGCAACAGTAAACACACAGTCAATAAACATTCTGTATAAAGTCAGCAGTAAAAAGAAATCCACTCTTTGTCAGTGAGACATTTAGTTCTCGATGCAGGTTTGCATCACAGAGCAGGTCTGACAGGTTTGTTCACTTTAGTGTTAACGTGTCGAAGTCAGTAGATCCTGCAACATCCTGTTGACTGTTGTCGATCAGCAAATGTCGCTGTTTTTTGTTTGCAGTAGATTACAATGCAACTTCAAGTATGTACCGCAATCGCAGCTCTGTTTATTTCATTTATAGGCATCCTTTTGCTCGTCATCAACACTGAAGACGTCAAAGGACCGGCGCAACTCATGGTAATGATGACACTTTTGTTGTTCCAAAGTGAAGCAGCCTACAAATCTGATCAAGACTGTCCATGCAGGCAATTTTAGATTAGATTTGATTGCAGAAAATCTGTCGAGAGGAAGATGGATCTCTTTCTGGCATGTGGCAGGCAGCCATTGAATCTCAACTGACAATTTTAATGACAGTCCAACTGCACTGCAAAAAATGCCTTCCTTACTTAGATTTTTTGTCTTGTTTCCAGCCAAAATATCTAAAAATTCTTAAGTCAAGAAGGATTTTCTAGACAAGTAAAAATGATTGTCTTGTTTTTTCTGAAAACTAGTCAAAATTAAGTGTGTTTTTGCTTGAAACAAGCAAAATAATCTCCCAATGGGGTAAACAAAATAATCTTGTTTTCTGTTTGAAATAAGATTTTTTGCTCACCCCATTTGCAGATTATTTTGCTCGTTCTAAGCAAAAACTCTCTTAATTTTGACTTGTTTTTACTTAAAAAGAAGAAAATAATTATTTACTTGTCTAGTAAATCCTTCTTGATTTAAGAATTTTTAGATATTTTGTCTGAAAACAAGACAAAAAATGTAAGTATTTTTGCAGTGTACGGTTGAATTGGATCAAAGGTCAGCAGCAAAGTCTTTGGTTAATAAAATGGGATTAAATACATAAAGGAAACAAAAAGTAACTGGTTACTAACGTTACTTTTTTGAATATTTTCTTGGACATTAAAAAGTAATGCGTTACTTTACTAGTTACTTGAAAAAAGTAATATTATTACTTGCATTACTTGTAATTACAGGTAATATGCATTGCTAAGAACTTCATTTGGACAACTTTAAAGGCAATTTTTTTGCACCCTCAGATTCTAGATTTTCAAAGAGTTGTATCTCGGCCAAATATTGTCCTATCCTAACTTTCAGATGATGCATAAATCTCATAAAACTGTTTTTCTGGTCACAAATGTGCAACACTGCAAAAAATGTTTTTCTTACTTAGATTTTTTGTCTTGTTTCCAGCCAAAATATCTAAAAATTCTTAAGTCAAGGAGGATTTTCTAGACAAGTAACAATTATTGTCTTGTTTTCAGAAAAAATATGTTCAAATTAAGTGAGTTTTTGCTTGAAACAAGCAAAATTATCTGCCAATGGGGTAAGCAAAATTATCTATCTTTCATCTTGAAATAAGATTATTTTTCTCACCCCATTGGCAGATTATTTTGCTTGTTTTAAGCAAAAACTCACTTAATTTTGACTTTTTTTTTCTGAAAACAAGGCAATAATTTTGACTTTTTACTAAGAATTTTTAGATATTTTGGCTGGAAACAAGACAAAAAAATCTAAGTAAGAAAAGCATTTTTTGCAGTGTGAGTGCTTTTGGATTATGATTGCTGTTGCTCCTGCCACGAACAATTCAGAAACATTAAACAGATTATTAACAAGAGTAATTTAATTTGAAAGAACAACTTTTTTAGTTATAAATGTATGCAAAAATCAAATATGAGTGTCATCACTATGTCCAGATAGCACATGTACGTTTGCAAGATGTCTGTTAAAGATCTCTTGATCTGGAAAGCATCTGGCAGACATCTGTAAGATGTCAGTTTTACATACACTAGCAGTCAAAAGTTTGTACACACTCATTTAATGTTTTTTAAGTTTCTTATGCTTATCAAGGCTCTTTTCACTTGATCAAAAATACTGAAAAAAAGGTAATATTGTGAAATATTATTACGATGTAACTCAATGTTTTTCTATATTAATGTACATTAAAATGTATTTATATCTGTAATTAAAGTTGAATTTCCAGAATCATTACTCCAGTCTTCAGTGTCACATGATCCTTCAGAAATCATTCTAATATATTGATTTATTATCAGTGCTGCTTAATAGTATTTATTTATTTATTTTTTGGAACCTGTGATACTTTTTTTCAGGACTTTTTGATCAATAAAAGGTTAAAAAAGACCAGCATTTATTTAAAATAGAAAGGTTTTCTAACAATATACACTACTGTTCAAAAGTTTGGGGTCAGTCATTTTTTGAAAGAAATGAATACTTTTATTCACCAAGGATGTGTTCAATTAATAAAAAGTGATAGCATAGATTTACATTGTTAGAAAAGATTTATATTTTGAATAAATGCGGTTCTTTTTAACTTGTTATTCATCAAAGAATCCTGAAAAAAAAAAAATTGCATATTAGAATGATTTCTGAAGGATCATGTGACGCTTAAGACTGGAGTAACAGCTGATGAAAATTCAGCTTTGCATCACAGGAATAAGTTATATTGTAAAGTATATTAAAATGAAAACCATTATTTTATATTGTAATAACATTTTACTGTTTTTTTCAGTATTTTTGATCAAATAAATGCAGCTGTGATGAGCAAAAGAGACTTCTTTAAAAACCATTAAGTGAGAGGGTGTGTCCAAACTTTTGACTTCTAGCGTACATTTTAAATCATAAACATCTTAAAAACATATAATTTGACATCTGATAGGAAATGTCCAAATAGACGTCTACAAGATGTACTATCAGGGCATTGACAAGTCTGTGCATAGTTTGTTTAGCCTTAGCTGTGATTTTTGCTTCTGTTGTGTTTGTTCTCAGTATGGAATAGTCCTAGATGCTGGATCCTCTCATACTTCTATGTTTATCTACAAATGGCCAGCAGACAAGCAGAACGGCACCGGCATCGTGAGTCAACACAGCGAGTGTCATGTGAAGGGTGAGTAGATAAGTATAGTGTGACAGATAGTGTGAGATAAACATCTGTCTGTATAACACTATGGCCCAGTTTTACAGTCAGGACTAGGCCTAAACTAAATTAAGATATTTAATAAACAGCTTTCTAAAAATGCCTTAGAGGAAAAGATTACAGGTGTGCATTTGAGACAAAAATAATCTTATTTCAAGCAGAAGACTAGATTATTTTGCTTACCCCATTGGCAGATTATTTTGCTTGTTTCAAGCAAAAACTCACTTAATTTGAACTTCTTTTTTCTGAAAACAAGACATTAACGTGTACTTGTCTAGAAAATAATTCTTGATTTAAGAATTTTTATATATTTCGGCTGGAAACAAGACAAAAAATCTAAGCTAGAAAAGCATTTTTTGCAGTGTAAATCAGGACTAGGCCTAAACTAAATTAAGATATTTAATAAACAACTTTTATAAAAAAGCCTTAGAGGAAAACATTACAGGTGTGCATTTGAGATAATATTTTAAGATATGTCAGCTCAAACATGCATTTTAGTCTGTGAAACTGGAGGATTACAATTCTGAATTTAATTTTCATTTACACCCTTTTTATGGAAAATGACACATCCTTGCATTAGCCAGAAAATGCAGGATTCAAAGAATAAATTCAGACATTTTATCTAATGTAATTTCCTACCCAATACTGAATTTGTTCTTGCCTTTTATCTCATTGTTATTATCATTTGGACATTGCTTCAGGTTAATACACTTCAAAAAATGCTTTTCTAGCTAAGATTTTTAGTCTTGTTTCTAGACAAAATATCTAAAAAATTTTAAATCAAAAAGTATTTTCTAGACAAGTAAAAATTATCGTCTTGTTTTCAGAAAAAAGAAGTCAAAATTAAGTGAGTTTTTGCTTGAAACAAGCAAAATAATCTCATTTCAAAGCAGATTATTTTGCTTACCCCATTGGCAGATTATTTTGCTTGTTTCAAGCAAGAACTCACTTAATTTGAACTTCTTTTTTCTGAAAACAAGACATTAACCTGTACTTGTCCAGAAAATAATTGTTGATTTAAGAATTTTTAGATATTTCAGCTGGAAACAAGACAAAAAATCTAAGATAGAAAAGCATTTTTTGCAGTGTAAGTCAGGACTAGGCCTAAACTACACTGCAAAAAATGCTTTTCTTACTTAGATTTTTTGTCTTGTTTCCAGCTAAAATATCTAAAAATTCTTAAATCAAGAAGGATTTTCTAGACAAGTAACAATTATTGTCTTGTTTTCAGACAAAATATGTTAAAATTAAGTGAGTTTTTGCTTGAAACAAGCAAAATTATCTGCCAATGGGGTAAGAAAAATAATCTAGTCTTCATCTTGAAATAAGATTATTTTTCTCACCCCATTGGCAGATTATTTTGCTTGTTGTAAGCAAAAACTCACTTCATTTTGACTTTTTTTTCTGAAAACAAGACAATAATTGTTACTTGTCTAGAAAATCCTCCTTGATTTAAGATTTTTTAGATATTTTGGCTGGAAACAAGACTAAAAATCTAAGTAAAAAGCATTTTTTGCAGTGTAAATTAAGATATTTAATAAACAGCTTTTATAAAAATGCCTTAGAGGAAAAAATTACAGGTGTGCATTTGAGATAATATTTTAAGATATGTCAGCTCAAACATGCATTTTAGTCTGTGCAACTGGAGGATTACAATTCTGAATTTAATTTTAATTTAAACCTTTTATGGAAAAATGACATGCATCAGTTTTCATCACAATATTCAAAAGTCAGACAATGCAGGATTCAAAGAATAAATTCAGACATTTAATACTTAATATACTTAATATAATTTCCTACCCAATACTGAATTTGTTCTTGCTTTGTTATGCTTCTGTTATTATCATTTGGACATTGCTTCAGGTTAACACATCTGCATACATGCAAATGAGATGAAACACAAAGCCTTTTATAATTTACCAGCTTGCATTTATGTGCTTGCCCCATTTTCTCGGTTTCCACTGATTCCCTGACACCTTTCTACTGTTTCATGCTCATCATTTAGTTACATTTTTAAATATCTATTTATTTATTTATTTATTCGTCTCTTCTTTCCAGGAGGTGGGATCTCCAGTTATGCAGGAACCAAAGGAGGAGCAGCCCATAGTCTTGAGGAATGCATGGAAAAAGCCAAGCAGGAGATCCCAACATCTAGACACAAACTCACCCCTTTGTATCTTGGAGCCACAGGGGGCATGAGACTACTGAAGTGAGTCTGAGAGGTGTTCAAATGATGAATATATACTTGAAAAGTTCTACAAAATGTTAATTATTTGACCAGAATAAGAGGGATCTTACAAAATGCATATGGTTTTTTATTAGTATTATTTTACCTGAATAAAACATTTACATATAGTCCACAAGAGAAAATAATAGTTCAAATTATAAAAATTACCCTGTTCAAAAGATTATACACACTTGATTCTTAATACTGTGTTGTTCCCTGAATGATCCAGAGTCTTTTTTTGTTTAATGATAGTTGTTCATGAGTCCCTTGTTTGTCCTGAACTTAAACAGTCCACTGTTCTTCATAAAATTCAGTGTTTTTTCAGCATTTTTGTGTATTTAAACCCTTTCCAGCAATGACTTTATGGTTTTGAGGTTCATCTTTCACACTGAGGACAACTGAGGGACTCATATGCAACTATTACACTGCAAAAAATGCTTTTCTATCTAAGATTTTTTGTCTTGTTTCTAGATAAAATATCTAAAAATTCTTAAATCAAGAAGGATTTTCTAGAAAAGTAAAAATTATTGTCTTGTTTTCAGAAAAAATAAGTCACAATTAAGTGAGGTTTTGCTTGAAACAAGCAAAATAATCTGCCAATGGTGTGAGCAAAAAAAATCTTATTTCAAGCAGAAGACTAGATTATTTTGCTTACCCCATTGGCAGATAATTTTGCTTGTTTCAAGCAAAAACTCACTTAATTTTAACTTCTTTTTTTCTGAAAACAAGACATTAATTTTTACTTTTCTAGAAAATAATTCTTGATTTATTCATTTAATTTAATTTAATTTAATTTAATTTAATTTTTAGATATTTTGGCTGGAAACAAGACAAAAAATCTAAGCTAGAAAAGCATTTTTTTGCAGTGTAGAGAAGGTTTAAGCGCTTACTGATGCCCCAGAAGAAAACATAATGCATTAAAACTTTTTGAATTTGAAGATCTCTGTAAATTTCACGTATTTTGTCTTCCGAGTAACGTGTAAGTATCTTCTGTAGCTTCTGAAGGGCAGTACTAAATGAAAATAGTATGATATTTAGGCAAAAAAGGAAAAATGCACACATCCTCATTCTATTTAAAAGTTTACATGCCTGTATCTTAATGCATCTTGTTTCTAAAGTGTCAGTGAGTGTTTGAACCTTCTGTAATAGTTGCATATGAGTCCCTCAGTTGTCCTCAGTGTGAAAAGATGGATCTCAAAATCATACAGTCATTGCTGGAAAGGCTTCAAATACACAAAAATGCTGGAAAACCAAAGAATTTGGATTTTTCTGAAGAACAGCAGTCAGTTTAACTTAGTAGTAGATATCTATCACTAAACAAAAACAAAACAAACAAAAAACAGCTGTGGATCATTCAGGAATCAAGTGAATGTAAACTTTTGAACAGGGTAATTTTTATAAATTCAGCTAGTATTTTCTCTTGTGGACTATATGTAAATATATTTTATGTGAAATATCTTATTTAGGTCAGTATTAAAAAAAATGTTTATACACTGGAATAGTTTGTGCTGCTGAATAGAGTGCAGTGCTACGCAATGAATCACAAATAACAAATATATGTTTCTGTCATTTCACACAGCATTTCTAAACCCAAAGAGTCAGACGAGGTTTTGAAGGAAGTGGCGGACAAACTGAAGACCTACCCTTTTAACTTCAAAGGGGCCACCGTTTTAAGTGGAAAAGAGGAGGGAGCTTATGGATGGGTCACAGTCAACTACCTGCTTGAGAAATTTATTAAGGTTTGGTTTTGATTTACAAAAATGAACATTTCAGAGTAGGGAGACCACCTGGCAATGGTTCTGTTGCGGGATATAGATGTGATTTTGCGGGACACTTGTGAAACAGATTTTCCACTGATTTACACACTGCAAAAAATGCTTTTCTTACTTAGATTTTTTTGTCTTGTTTCCAGCCAAAAAAGCTGAAAATTCTTAAATCAAGAAGGGTTTTCTAGACAAGCAAAAATTATTGTCGTTTTTAGAAAAAATAAGTTAAAATTAAAAGAGTTTTTGCTTGAAACAAGCAAAATAATCTAGTTTTCTGCTTGAAATAAGATTATTTTGCTTGTTTTAAGCAAAAACTCACTTAATTATGACTTATCTTTTTCTGAAAACAAGACAATAATTTTTGCTTGTCTAGAAAATCCTTCTTGATTTAAGAATTTTTAGATATTTTGGCTGGAAACAAGACTAAAAATCGAAGTAATGCAGTGCATCCATTGTCATATGCACTTATTTATGTTTCTGATCATGCATATGTGCAAATGTCCGTTTTATCTGAGAGTAAAGAGAATCCATCTGTGAGAAAATAGATTTGTGCACTCGCATTACAATAAGAAACGGCCTCAAACAAACTATTAAAATAAGAAGAAAGTCATTCATTAAGCTTATAAGTAATTATGCATAAAATTATTATAATATTCATAAGGTAAAATTAAGATGCCACAAGAAACATAATCAATACTTCGCAATAATCAATAATCAATTATGAATATCAAGTGCCCAATTTAAAAATGTCGAAATAGCAAAAAAAAAATGTTGATCTAAGAGTACTACGGTAAGCATAAATCTTAATACCAATAAAAGTACTAAAAATATCTAATATAATATAAAATAATAGTTAAAAATATCTAAAAGTATAAATCTAAAAGAGTAAATCTGAGAAATCCACTAAGTCTAAATAGAAGAAAAAAGAGGTGCACCCAAAAGGCAGACCAAAGAAAAGAGAAGTCGAAAAGCCTGGTCTAAACTTAGATGTACTTCAGTACATCTTTTATACCCTAAAACTCAGGGAGGGAAGGGGCTAATGTCTGTGCAATGTGTCACGTCTTCGCACCTCGGGATAAAGAAGCATTTATTTATAGCCTGGGGCTTCTTAGAATTGTTTCCTCTTTCATAACAACATCAACATCAAACATTTACAGCTACTCTGCTCCTTGGGCATTGAACTCATACTTGGGTACAACAGAGAAATCATAAATGCACAAACATGATCCAATATCCTCGTATGAATATGTAAAGTATTTAAATTGATATTCAATTAATCCTTACAAATTAAAAGTCAAACACGGCACAGTTGCATTGATTTTTTTAAATTGGTCAAAATTAACGGAGAATATCGCGTTTTTTCGTCGGTGGTGCTAGATCTGGATGAGGTCCGCACATCTTTTGTGTGGAAACTAGGCCACAAAAACAATAAATAAGAAGCTTTTTAACCCTTTAGCTTTCACTTTTTGAACATAGACATGAAAATGCATTATTTAAACTTAATTTTTTATATTTAATGAACTAAAACATTTGCGGTATGAATTTGATGTACGTTTTCCATCATAGTGCAATGTCTGATTTTAAAATGCTTTTCAAAGGATGGATTTTGAGATTTTATGTTTTCAAGTGCTATATAATTTCTAAAGCGTGATAGAGATAAAGGCAATGAAAAAAGTCTTTTTGTGACAAAGGTCAGAACTCCTCCACTCCAATTTTTTGAAGTGCACTCTTGTCATTAATTAATGTATTACTTTTCCTTCATAATTTGCAACAGTGCAACGCCAAACAGTGGTCAAACGTCTATTTAGGTCTTATGTCTAACGATAAATGTGACCCTGGACCACAAAATCAGTCATGAGGGTCCATTTTTGGAAATTGAGATTTATATGACATCCGAAAGCTGAATAAATAAGCTTTCCATTGATGTATTGTTATGATATGGCAATGTTTGGCTGATATACAACTATTTGAAAATCTGCAATCTGAGGGTGCAAAAAAAACAAAATATTGAGAAAATCGCTTTTAAAGTTGTTCAAATGATCTTCTAGCAATATTCCTTATTAAAAAAATTAAGTTTGATATATTTACGGTAGGAAATGTACTAAATGTCTTCACAGAACATGATCTTTACTTAATATCCTAATGATTTTTGGCATAAAAGAAAAATCAATAATTTTGACCCATACAATGTATTTTTGGCTACACTGCAAAAAATGCCTTTCTTACTTAGATTTTTTTCGTCTTGTTTCTTGCTAAAATATCTAAAAATTCTTAAATCAGGAAGGATTTTCTAGACAAGTAAAAATTAGTATCTTGTTTTCAGACAAAATATGTTCAAATTAAGTGAGTTTTTGCTTAAAACAAGCAAAATAATCTGCCAATGGGGTAAGAAAAATAATCTAGTCTTCTGCTTGAAATAAGATTATTTTTCTCACCCCATTGGCAGATTATTTTGCTTGTTTTAAGTAAAAACTCACTTAATTTTGACTTATTTTTTCTGAAAACAAGACAAACATTTTTACTTGTCTAGAAAATCCTTCTTGATTTAAGAATGTTTAGATATTTTGGCTGGAAACAAGACTAAAAATCTAAGTAAGAAAAGCATTTTTTGCAGCGTATTGCTACAAATAAACCCCAGCGACTTAAGACTGGTTTTGTGCTCCAGGGTCACATATAGTTTGTCATGATTAAATTAGGATTTATTTGCAATGTGGTCAATAAACCTGCGATGGTGACAATTAAAGGGTTAAAAAGGCAAAAGAATGCATGCATTTTTTCTTAATATAATAATTAAAAACCAACAGACTGATGAAAACGCAGGACATTTTCTCAATATGCGACATGCAGGACAACGCTGTGTGGACGGTCACCCTATTTCAGAGACTCATTTATAGATAAAGCCTTTTGACTATGTATACCCTGTCTTTTTATTTCTCTAGTATGGTTTTGTGGGTCAGTGGCTGTCTCCAGGCAAAGACACGGCTGGTGCGCTAGACTTGGGTGGAGCTTCTACTCAGATAACCTTTGAAACGGCACAAAGGGTGGAGAACGAGGACAATCTGATGAAACTGCGGCTGTACGGACGAGACTATCAGATTTACACTCAGAGCTTTCTGTGTTTTGGGAGACAGCAGGTGTTACTGAGACTGCTGGCACATCTGATGAAGGTTAAGTGCAAATGATCATTGCATGAACTGATTTGATTGCATTTAGAGTATAACGTCTGATGTTTTCTCCTTCTTTGTGTGTCTTATAGACTCAGGGGTCAGAGCACTCCATAGTTCACCCCTGCTATCCTGCAGGTTACAGTGACTCTATAAAGCTGAGCGGTGTGTTTGACACTCCATGCAATAAAAGACAAGCTCCCAATAAACCTGAGGACGACCTGCAAATCAAAGGCACCGGAAACTACGATCAATGCCTGGGAAATATTTCTCGTCTCTTCTCTTTTGGAAGCTGCTCTTATTCCAGATGCTCCTTTGATGGAGTCTTCCAGCCCAACGTTACTGGAAACTTTATGGTATGAGTTTCTAGAGTGTTTACAGTTTTTCTTGCTTTGGTGCATTTCTCAGATCAGAATTGAAATTCTCAAAACTCCCTGTTCAAGTCTTTACATGCAAAATGGTTGAACAAGTCGTCATAAAATATGAAGCATATTTCTATACATTTCCATTAGACTTTTTTTCTAAATCTGCCCTGAATTGGTAAATTGCTCCCAGGTGAATCTTGACTTTCTCTAACGAAGATGCATCTCGTGAACCATCAACAATCAATTATATAAACAGCTGGAGCATAACACAATGTTGCAATGTCAGACAATGGAAAGGCAAGGAATTGGACATAGACTAAGTGTAACCTACAATTTACAATACAGTTTTTCTTGCTTTGGTACATTTCTCAGATCAGGATTTTCAATCTTCACATCTTGTGCACATCAAAAAAGCAGCTTCTCATTTCTAAAGTTGCAAATGCTTTGGTACATCCATGCAAATGATTATGTACACTTCTCTGCTGTTTCCTACATTATCAATTGCTTATGTCATGTTGGTCAAAATGATTTATAATGGGTCTCTGTTGAATAGTCTCACCCTCCACAGCATTCAGGCATTAGTCTTTTTATGCAAAATGGTTGAACAAGTTGTCATAATGTCAAGCATATTTCTATACATTTCCATTAGACTTTTTTCTAAATCTGTCCTCAATTGGTAAATTGCTCCCAGGTGAATCTTGACTTTAACGAAGGTGCATCTCATGAACCATCAAGTGGCAAGAATATACTGTATATAACCAGAGCACAACACAATGGTGCAATGTCTGAAATTGGAAGAAACAGGAATTGCACATACACTAAGGTTTAACCTACAATTTACAATAATTGTCATCAAAAGTTCAGCCATAGTTTACATCAGAGCATCCCTCCAGACTAAAATGACTAAGCAATTTGCCCGTCTTTTCCATACACAATGACACAAGGACTTATTCTGATGGCACTGACATGTTCATTGACACAGATATTTATTTTTAAGAGATGAACGAAAGATTTTAAGCAAGAGACTGGCTTTTGCATGTAACCCGTGGTGTTTTGCTATCTGTACGAATTGTTTTGAGAAACGCACTTGCTGTTTTGCAAATGTCAAGGATGATTGGAGAAATGTACCAAAGAAAAACTAATATGAACTCTAATGAGTCAGTTCTTCTCAGTCAATCAAACACTGCAAATGTTGTCACTAGATCATAAACATCCCCAGATATTCCTTTAATGCGTTCGCTGTGATAATCTTAGCTTATCATCCAACCACTTTGTATGTCAATAATGCGATAAGGCCTACAGAAGCTCATTTCTTTCTTTATCCGCCCCAGGCGTTTTCTGCTTTTTTCTACACTCATTCGTTCATCCAGAAAGCTGCAGGCATCACCATCAGGTCCCCAGCGGATTTAGAGGACGCTGTTCGTGTCGTCTGTAACATGAGCTTTCAGGAGGTAATCTAATTTGTAATTAAACTTAAATGTGATTAAATTTTAAATTGATTAAATTTCCACAACTCCCCTTTCTCAGATGCAAAGTAAGTTTCCTGATGAGGAGGATCATTTGAGGGATTACTGTGCAGATTCCATCCTTCTGCAAGTGCTTCTGATCAATGGATATGGCTTCAATGATATCTCCTTCCCACACGTCTCCTTTCAGGAAAAAGTAAGCATCTAGGAAGACAGATCTATCCTCCTGACCAGTGTTGGGGGTAACTTGAGCTACGTAATAATATGACTTTTTTCAAGTAACTAGTAAAGTAACGCATTACTTTTTCATTTCCAAGAAAATATCTGAGTTACTTTTTCAAAAAACTAACGCCAGTTACTTTTTGTTTCCTTTATGTATTTAATCCCATTTTATTAACCAATGACTGCTGCTGACCTTTGATCCAATTCAACCGTACACTGCAAAAATACTTTTCTTACTTACATTTTATGTCTTGTTTACAGCCAAAATATCCAAAAAAAATCTTAAATGAAGTAAATAATTATTTTTTTGTTTTCAGAAAAAAAAGTCAAAATAAGTGACTTTTTGCTTAGAACAAGCAAAATAATCTGTCAAAGGGATAAGAAAAAAATCTTATTTCAAACAGAAAACAAGATAATTTAGCTTTCCCCATGGGAGATTATTTTGCTTGTTTCAAGCAAAAACACTTACATTTTGACAAGAATTTTTACTTCTCTAGCAAAAACCTTCTTGATTTAAGAAATATATATTATAAATATATTATTAAGAGATATTTTGGCTAGAAACAAGACAAAAAATCTAAAAAAAAAAAAAAAAAAAAAGCATTTTTTGCAGTGTACCAATAAGCAAAACTTACTTTAGATGAACTAACATTGTGTTTTTTTTTCTCATTGCTGAAGAGTGTTGAACTTTCTTTTCCTACAGTTCTACTGTACAGACGGGAATTTATTTCTCCTTTAGGCTTATTCACTTCATTTCATTTTGGTGTGAAAGGGCTTTTACATTTGCTAAGAATAAATCTTTTTATATTAAAAACAAACAGGCAAGCCCTGGCCAGATTTAAAAAGTAATGCAAAAGTAATGTAACACATTACTTTCCATAAAAAGTAACTAAGTAACGTAATTAGTTACTTTTTTAGAAAGTAACGCAATATTGTAACTTTCCCCAACAGTTCATAACATCGTTTAAATAAAGTAAAAAAAAAAAGAGTCCTCTACAGAGGATGTAGCATAACATATGAATAAAATAATAATAATAATAATAAATTATATAGCATTATTTTATGCTCTAAAAAATGTAATGACATGAAAAAAAAAACTAAAAATCACAAAACTTTTTTCCCTGGTAGTCAGGAGGCTATATGCAGTTTTAGACTATAGTTATGATATCCTGTCAAGCCAGTTTCAACTTGTTTCTTTGGTTTGCAGGCTGAAGACAATTCTGTCGGCTGGTCCCTTGGCTACATGTTAACTTTAAGCAACATGCTGCCTGCTGAAAATGTGTTTGTGAGGAAAACACTGCGCACGGATGCCTGGCGTGCTGCCGTCTTCCTCTTTTCAGTCCTTCTTATTGCCTCTGTGTTTTTTCTGGTGCGAAACTACAAAAAATGCCACTAAATTATGTTGTTGATCATTATGCACTGAGGAGTTTTAGGGTCCTTAAGGGAAAAGCAATAAATATATGAAGAGTTCAGATGAATGAATGCTCTGGACACATTATACATCCATCAAATACTTTTACTTCAAACTCGCTAAAAACCCAGCCTCAGCCCAATCAGAAATACCAGTGCTTACACAGAAACCTATACATCGGAGCCTAAAAATGCATTTTTATAGAAAGATCTCAGATGGATTTAGAGGCTTTTGCATATGAACTCTTCACATGAAGTATGAAAAACCCTGCTGAAAAAAACAATAGACACATTACCAAATTTGTAATGGTTTTACTGGTTATAACGGGACTTTTATTGGTCTTGATGGAAACTGTTATGGACCCTGTCGGACTCTACTGGCAATTGGTCGCTTTCTATTGGTGACTTGTTAAAACCACTAAATCCTAATGGAATATGTCCCAAAACGCGCTCAGAAAACCATTTTTAATGGTTTTAAAGGAGTAGTTCACTTCCAGAACAATATTTTACAGATAGTTTACTCACCCCCTTGTCATCCAAGATGTCTTTCCTTCTTCAGTCGTAAAGAAATTATGTTTTTTGAGGAAGACATTTCAGGATTTCTCTCCAATGCACTTTGAACTTTGAAGAAATGTCAGATTATGCATATTTCATCTTCTCTCAAATTGATGTGGAGTTCATGAAGACGTGTGTTAAGTTTTAAATTGACTTTAAATCCTACACACTACCGTTCAAAAGTTTGGGGTCAGTAATTTTTTATTCTTTCTTGTTTTTGAAAGAAATTAATACTTTTATTGAGTAAGGCTGTGTTAAATTGTGGATAACAAAGGCTTGTATTTTTAGAAAAGATTTATATTTTGAATAAATGCTGTTCTTTTTAACTTTTTATTTATCAAAGAATCCTGAAAAAAAGAATCACAGGTTCCAAAAAACATAGATAATGCATAGATAATAAATCAGCATATTATAATGATTTCTGAAGGATCACGTGACACTAAAGACTGGGGTAATGACTGATGAAAATTCAGCTTTTAGTTATATTTTCAAGCATATTATTAAAATAAAAAAAATATTTTATACTGTAATAACATTCTGCAATATTACTGTTTTTTTCTGTATTTTTGATCAAATGAATGGATCCTTGATGAGCACAGGAGACTTCTTTAAAAAACATTTCAATTCTTACTGATCCCAAACTTTTGAATGGCAGTGTATCTGACACTGACAATTTATTTAATGCACTTAACACATTTACCAAACACTGGGATTTTGTAAAGACAGGATAGAAAAATAGAACCAGCACATTAACATTTCAGAAGTCCCATCTGGTCTTTAAACTCTTGCTTAACTTCCACTTCTTAATTTAAAACCAGGAAATATTTCTTTTTTTAGCCATCCACTGTTGCATAAACCTCTTAGTTTCTGATCCTCGATCAGCTGAACAAAGCAGCCTGTTTAATGTGGGCCTTCGGATCATGACCTCTTTCTATGTGCACAATCCTTGTTTAATGTTTATTATACATTTTTATAATTTTCTATTTCATGTTTCATTTTATTTTGTCCAAGAGTCAGAATTTTATTAAACTCTGGAATTGTCATAATAAAGTGTATCATGGCAAAGGTCATGTTGACCTTTTTGTCAGTGCTGTCAAACGACTAATTGTGATTAATCGCTTCCAATAAAAGTTTTTGTTTATGTAATATGTGTGTGTACTATGTATATTTATTGTAAATACAGTATATATTTTGAAAATATTTAAATGTACATGTTTAAATTCATATAATTTATATTATATATAAATATATTTAATATTTAAACATTACATTTTTCTTAAATATATACAGGCATGTGTGTGTATTTATATATACATAATAAATATACAGAGAACACACACACATATAAAATTAATCACAATCATTGGACAGTATTACTTTAAAACCCTCTGGCCCTCTTCAGTCACTTTTGACCGAAAATTTTAAAATTGTAAAAATCGTAGCTTCGTCGGAATGAGATGACACTTGGTGACTTTTGTCACATTAGCAATGTGAACACACAAAAAAATCATGGAAATGATTTGGATATTTTAAAGGGTCAAAATAAATAAATAAATAAATAAAAATAGTCACACTTGACTATTTGACTATTTTAAATAGTCAAATAGTCAAAAACTTTTGGTGGTACAAACTACAAATCTTCCACTGTGCAAAAAAAAAAAAAAAAGTAATAATAATAATTATATATATATATATATAAATAAATACAAAAATATATTATATATATATATATATATATATATATATTCCATTGGGAAAAAATAGCTTATTAAAATTTTATAAATATTGAGTAGTATCGTAAAATCTTCTCAAAATTCGAAATAATAATCAAAAAATATTATTAAACAAAAATGCATTGCACACACACACACACACACACACACACACACATATATATATATATATATATATATATATATATATATATAATTAAATACAAAAATATATACTAATTCCATTGGAAAAAAATAACTTATTAAAATTTTATAAATATTGCATAGTATCATAAAATCTCCTCAAAATTCTAAATAATTATCAAAAAATATTATTGAACAAAAATGCATTGTATTGATTTTCCTGAAAGAAAAAAAAGTTACATTTCAAGGCAAGAAAGGAAGAAAGTCCTATAACATAGGACTGTCATTACTGTCATTCTTTTTAATGACCTCATTTTTCAAGTGAAGGAAAGAAAATAATATGCACAAATGTTTGGTTCAGATATGACACAAAATATAAAGCCATGCACATTGTATGCATAAACCAAAGATGCCAGACAGAGATTTTGTTTAGACAGATGTTCTTCACTAATGCTGCAAGAAACATAATATCTACAGTATATTTCACTTATATTTAAGTTTTTTACAATAAATAATATTGGTTTTCAATTATAAGAGCATCTTAGCAGACACATGTACATCGCAATACTAGAGAACTGTGGGCATTTTAACGCTTGACACCGCAGCTAGGAACATTTCTGATGCGGAACCTTTCACGATGTGTCAGAAACAAGAGTCTGTTGACGAGGTTGCACAGTTAGGAAGTGTGCGGCTACAGATAACAACGAACAATGCTAATTTAACCAACATCTGGTGTATTTCGGCTGTCAATGCATTTCATTTTGTTTCGAAATTGTAGTTAAAAAAGACAGCGACTCAAAATGTTCGCAGGGTTACCTGAGCTGGGGATATCCAATGGGGAGGATTTGAAAGAAACTCTGACGAACTGCACAGAACCCTTAAAAGCCATCGATCAGTTTCAGGTAAGAGCTTAATGCACTGATCTTTCTCTAAGTCTTCAAATGTCTTGCATTAGGCATAAAATACTTTGCTCTTATGCAGCAGTCATCTTTATTGATTATAATGGGAGGGATTTAGTTTCTGCCGCAGCTTGGGATGTGACTTGTCAACGATTAAAACTAATACTTATTATGTTACTAGTACTGATTTTAATCACTAATAAGTAATCCAATATTCTCCTTTCTAGTATCTAATTGTAGCTATAGTGTTGGGGACAGTTACTTTTTAAAGTAATTTGTTACAATATTGCGTTACTCCCTAAAAAAGTCACTAATTACGTTACTTAGTTACTTTTTATGGAAAGTAGTGCGTACATTACTTTTGCGTTACTTTTTAAATCTGGGCAGGGCTTGCTTGTTTGTTTTTTATATAAAAACGTTTGATTCTTATCAAATGTAAAAGCTCTTTCACACCAAAATGAAATGAAGTGAATAAGGCTAAGGCTGAAGGAAAATTAAATTGACGTCTGTACAGTAGAACTGTAGGAAAAGAAAGTTCAACACTCTTCAGCAATGAGAAAAAGCACAAATGTTAGTTAATCTAAAGTAAGTTTTGCTTATTAGTACACTGCAAAAAATGCTTTTTCTGTCTTGTTTCCAGACAAAATATCTAAAAATTCTTAAATCAAGAAGGATTGTGTGGACAGGTAAAAATTATTGTCTTGTTTTTCTGAAAACAAGTCAAAATTAAGTGTGTTTTTGCTTAAAAACTAGCAAAATAATCTCTAATGGGGTAAGCAAAATAATCTTGTTTTCTGTTTAAAATAAAAAAAAATTGCTTACCACATTGTTCTAAGCAAAAACTCACTTAATTTTGACTTTTTTCACTTTTTTTGAAAACAGGAAAATAATTATGTACTTGTCTAGAAAATCCTTTGTTAGATATTTTGGCTAGAAACAAGAAAAAAATGTAAGTATTTTTGCAGTGTACGGCTGAATTGGATCAAAGGTCAGCAGCAAAGTCATTGGTTAATAAAATGGGATTAAATACATAAAGGAAACAAAAAGTAACTGGCAATAAAGCTCTTTCTGATTCTGACCTTCATCATTACAAATGCGTAATTAAAAATATATTTAAAAATGTGACAAGTGCATAGATTCCACTGAAATGAAAGAATATTTGTGACTACAAATGGACTACAAAACCAATCATTTTTATTTATTTATTTTTTTTTTTTTTAAATAAGCTTTCCACTGATGTATGGTTTGTTAGAATAGGATAATATTTGGTGGAGATATTTGAAAATCTGCAATCTGAGGGTGCAAAAAAATCTAAATGTTTAAAAATCACCCTTAAAGTTGTGTAAATAAAGTTCTTAGCAATGCATATTACTAATCAAAACTTTTTAGGACATTTACTAAATATCTTCATGGAACATGATCTTTACTAAATATCCTAATGATTTTTGGCATAAAAGAAAAATCAATAATTTTGACGCATACAATGTATTTTTGTCTATTGCTACAAATATATCCATGCTATTTAAGATTGGTTTTGTGCTCCAGGGTCACATTTTGTATCTTGCTGTGTTTTTATTACAACTGCATTGTCATCCACAGATGGAAAATGGCATATTGTTGCCAACCCTACAGTCTGCATTGCCTTTCCTGGACCTTCATGGGACTCCACGGCTGGAGTTTCATCAGTCAGTCTTTGATGAACTTCGAGAAAAGCTGATGGAGCGTGTT
The DNA here is from genome assembly GCA_033026305.1 of Cirrhinus molitorella. Classification (NCBI taxonomy): domain Eukaryota; kingdom Metazoa; phylum Chordata; class Actinopteri; order Cypriniformes; family Cyprinidae; genus Cirrhinus; species Cirrhinus molitorella. Next base: position 49,143,704 of record CM065119.1, read on the forward strand.
GCCACCATTGCAGAGGGCAAGGAGGAAGACAGGTGAATGGAAAGTTTGATTTCAACTAGTGCTGCACGAATAATCGCATTGCGATCGCAATGTCAGCCTGTGCAATTATATGACGGGAAAATGTTGTGATTATATTAAATAAATAAGTGTGTGGACTTGAGAACACATGCTTTCTGAGAACAGTTTGACGATTTTACACTAACAAAACAAAAAACAAACAACAAAGATTTATTGGTTTGAGTTTGAACAACAATTTTATAGCCAGTTTCCAGTTTATAAAGAGTATGTTACATCCTTAGCTTGTGACAGAATGTTTAAAATATCTTATTTTTGTGAAAATGTGTTTTTGTTTATTGTTTTATTTAATTTAGCTATACTTTTGAGAAGTTTACATTAATGCAAAAAAAAAAGTAAAAAATTATTTATTTTTAACCCTTTAACTGTCACTCTCTATTGTGAACATAGACATGAAAATGCACTTTCCAAATGTATTTTTTTATAATTCATGAACAAAAACATTTTGTAATATGATTTTCATGTACAATTTCCATGATAATGCAATGTCTGATTTTAAAATGGTTTTCAAAGGATAAATTTTGAGATTTTAAGTCTTCAAGTGATCTTTCTTATGATTTCTAAAGCGTGATAGAAAAAAATCAAGAAAGAAAGTCTTTTTGTGAAAAAGGTCTGAACCCCTGTTATAATGTAAATTTTTTGAGGTGCACTCTTGTCATAAATTAATCTGTTACTTTTCCTACATAATTTGTAACACAAAAAAGTGGTAAAATATCAATTTAGGAGTCTTAGACCTTTCCAACGATATATAGTTTGTCATGATTAGATTAGGATTTATTTGAAATATGGTGACAGGACTGTGACAGTTAAAGGGTTAAACCATGTTTAGTTTTACAAATAGACATTTCAGCATTATTGCTAACCTCTGTGTGCATTTTCCTTGACTAACAATACCATTTATTATAATCGCATATCGCAGTATTGACCTCAATAATCACAAGATGAAAATTTTCTCAAATCATGCAGCCCTAATTTCAAACTATTTTTTTTTGTTATGCAACAGACATAAATCATACTAATGCATCCTCTAAATTCACACAGATACGTAAAGCTGGAAGAACTTCTTGAGAAAAGCTTCCCATTGGTGAAGATGCCATCCATACAGCCCATCGTCATGCAAGTGCTGAAACATCTGCCAAAGGTTTGAATATGTTCTGTGCAATGAGCTGTTACTATGCTGGTTAGGTGTCAGATGTATACAGACTAATTTCAAGCCTTATTTTGCAGATCACTTCTATGACAAGCCGTTTTGACTTTTATTCATTCGCATTTTCACTAGTTAAAATTATAATTCTTGATATCAGAAACTATATTTTTATTAGTAGCAATGGCAATTTTTGATATCAGGAATTATTTCCACTAGTAAAAAGGTTAATTATTGATATCAACAATTGAATTTCAACTAGTAAAAACTATAATTGTTGATATGAAGAATTGTATTTTCACTAGTTAAATGTCACCATAGACTCCCATTCAAATTTAATTGTTCATATCAAGAATTGATTTCTTACTAGTTAAAATTTTATTTCAAATGTCAGAAATATTCTCACTAGTAAAAAACCTTTATTTCTGATATCAATAATTACATTAGAGTGCAAATGTCCATTCTTGATATCAACAATTCAGTTGCTACTAGTGGCAATGTTCATTTCTGATATCATGAATGGGATTGTTACTAGTAAGAATGCATTTTAGATATCTGAAATTACTCTCATAATTATTGATAACACAAATATAGTTTCAGATATCAGAAATAACAAATGTAACATGTTGAAATACATTTACAGAATCAACAATTGACATTTCAACTAGCGACAAAAATCTTGATATCAGGATTTGACATTTGCACTAGTAACAATGTAATTAATGATATCAAAAATAGGTTTTTACTAGTGAGAATTATTTCTGATATGTGAAATTGACATTTTAACTAGTAAGAAATCAATTCTTGATAACAATTAAATTTGAATGGGAGTCTATGGTGACATTTAACTAGTGAAAATACAATTCTTGATATCAACAATTATAGTTTTTACTAGTGGAAATAATTCCTGATATCAAAAATTGCCATTGTTACTAAAAATCCAATTTCTGACATCAAGAATTATAATTTTAACTAGTGAAAATTGAATTGTTGATATTAAGAATTCATATGGAATATGTGAATGTGAATGAATAAACGTCAAAACAGCTTGCCATACACTTCAGCCATAGGTGTGCAATCTATTTTTGTTGTTTTTTTGTGAAGCTATTGTACCAGTGCTTTTAGTCTAACTAAAATGAGTGGCACTCTTACGCAGGTACCTGAGAAAAAGCTGAAGCAGGTGATGGCTGATAAAGAGCTGTACAAAGTCTGCGCAGTGGAGGTGAAACGGCAGATTTGGCAAGACAATCAAGCGCTTTTCGGGGACGAGGTGTCTCCTCTGTTGAAACAGTATATTGTGGAGAAGGAGGCGGCTCTTTTTAGCAGCGACCTCTCTATCCTTCACAACTTTTTTAGTCCTTCGCCCAAAACACGACGACAGGGAGAGGTGAGTGCCAGGTGTTTTTTTTCTTATGCTATTAGAACTTGGATTTTCAATGATTATATTACAATAAAATAGAGGTGTGTGATATATATCATCTGCGATAATATCATAATTGCTGTTTTAATGGTGTGTGATTTGACATTATCAAGTATAATGTGAAAAACAAACAAAACACCTACAGAGTGCATGCATAACGTTACATTAGGTGATGCAATCTAGTAAGTATGCATTTAAAGTGCATTCTTTCAATGCATGATTCAGTCTATTAAAATGCATTTAGAATGATCACAAAATTCAAGATATGGGGGTAGAAAATGTATATATTTATATCATTTCATATAGTTAAACTATCACACGAAGAGTGCCGTTTTTTCCTTCAAAAATCAGCATGACTACAAATGTGATGTTGATTTTTATACAACAGTTTAATAAACAAGAAGTTAATATCAAAAAACTTTAGTATTAAACTAAGTTTTTGCTTAATTTTGCCAGCAAAAATCATTCCAAATGGACACAGTTTTGCGTCTCTGAGCAACATGAAGGTGTTTCGTTTCTGAATGAATCGTTTAAATGATTCGGTTCGATCAAAATGACTCACTTATGCCACCTACTGATGGTTTTAATTTCACATTCAAAGTATCTTTTCACTTTTAAAATAATTTCAAATATAGCTGCATTATTGTACGAAATGCATCTAAATGCACTTTATATGCAACTTCTGCAAAGATGAGTTTTGTTGATGCTGATTTCATGTTTAGTAACAGCCTAAAGGTATTATTATTATAACTGACTGATTAAATGTAAGAATTAGACTCAAAAGATGATGCACACTTTTTATAAAGGCTTTATGAAGGTGAAAATGCCTATAAAAGGTCCTTAATAATATTTTTATCGCTGTTGTGAATTGACCACACAGAATATTGATATAGTTTTTGATATTTTTGATAAGTCAGCACTGTTGTCCTTAAGCACAATAACACACAGAGCAAAATATATAATTTTATTTCATTTTATATAATATTTTTGGCAATATTGCACACCCCTAGAGTGATGAGTATTATTTTATTTGATCAGGTGGTGTTGAAGCTGACTCAGATGATCGGTAAGAACGTGAAGCTGTATGATATGGTACTTCAGTTTCTGCGGACGCTGTTCCTGCGCACACGCAACGTTCACTACTGCACTCTTCGAGCGGAGCTGCTCATGTCTCTCCATGACCTCGACATCAGCGAGATCTGTTCGGTCGACCCCTGCCACAAGGTATGAGACCAGTTTCCTGTCTGTACTAATCAACACACTGCAACTTCATGATTGTTGAGCACCGTTTGTAGGGGCCTTAGGTTTATCGTGTTTATACAAAATGGCCTAAACTGCTGTTACAATAAAGTACAGGAACTGAACGCTTTCTGGAAGTCCAGACCTTGAAGTAATGTTTTGATTGTCGTGGAATTTCTGGAATATCATGGAATTTTAAAAGGTCTATTCCAGTCTTTGAAAGTCAGGGAATTTAATTTTTTTTTTGGTGCAAGTCACGGAATATCAGGGATTTTAGTTTGTTGCTTTAGATTTTAGTTTCCATTTATCAAAATGTAATTTTTCTATACTGTTTTTTTTTTTTTTGCATGTTTTGCCTATTTTTATGGTTCAGCGCCATTTTTTTTTTCCCCTTCAACTGGCAGTCAAATGCAGGCTGTACCTGAAAACTAAAGCAAACGTGCCTGGAAAATCTCAATTTCAAGAGCTTTGGCTACAAAATGACCACTTCAAAGACTGGGTGTGAAGAGTAGATGAGAGAAAAGCAGAAACTAATTTGTGAAGAAATAAAAAAAATTGAATGATGAACTTGATTACAAACAGAAATTCTGATCAGAAAAGTGTTTAATCCCTGAAATCATAAAAACCATAAATTAATTTCTGTAGAAATAGTACAGAAAAGGCCTGTTTTTTAAATTACATTAAATACAAAATAAAAAAAAGGTTATTGCGACTCACAATTCTGACTTATTTTCTCACAATTGCATGATACAAACTTGCATTTCTGACTTTTTTCTCAGAATTGTGAGATGAAACGTCACAAATGCGAGTTATAAAGTCGGAATTGTGTGATATAAACACATCAGTATTTTTTTCTCCTGAGAAATGAGTTTATATCTCGCAGTTCTGAGAAAAAAGTAGGAATTGCAAGAAAAAAGTCAGAATTGCATGATGTAAACTCACAATTGAGAGTTATTAAGTCAGATTTGTGTGATATAAACACATCAGTATTTTTTTCTCCTCAGAAATGAGTTTATATCTCGCAGTTCTGAGAAAAAAAGTAAGAATTGCAAGAAAAAAGTCAGAATTGCATGATGTAAACTCACAATTGAGAGTTATTAAGTCAGAATTGTGTGATATAAACACATCAGTATTTTTTTCTCCTCAGAAATGAGTTTATATCTCGCAGTTCTGAGAAAAAAAGTAAAAATTGCAAGAAAAAAGTCAGAATTGCATGATGTAAACTCACAATTGAGAGTTAAGTCAGAATTGTGTGATATAAACACATCAGTATTTTTTTCTCCTGAGAAATGAGTTTATATCTCGCAGTTCTGAGAAAAAATGTCAGAATTGCAAGATACAAACTCGCAACTGCAAGAAAAAAAGTCTGAAAAAATTGTGAGTTTTATCTTTATCTTTTTTTATTTAGTGGCAGAAACGGGCTTCCATAGTTTTTGTGCTAAAAACGTCTGTAAACAAGTAAATAAAGCTTGCAAATGGATGGATCCGTTCATTATGGGTCATAGAAATGCAGCTTTTTAGTCCGTGAAAGTCAGGGAATTTGACATTTTGACATTAAAACAGGCAAAAAGTGTTTGGAACTGTTGATCAAAACATTTACCTTTGCTCTGATCTTTTTGCAGTTTTCTTGGTGTTTGGATGCCTGCATCAGGGAAAAGTTTGTGGATGCTAAACGAGCTCGTGAGTTACAAGGCTTCCTGGATGGGGTGAAGAAAGGGCAGGAACAAGTGTTAGGGTACAAGAGTCACAGATCCATGCAGACGCGAGCTAACATAGCGTACGATAAAGCCATAAAACTTTAAAAGAGTAACACTCTCTGTCTCTGTTTTTCACAGAGACCTGTCTATGATCCTCTGTGACCCGTTTGCCTGTAACACACTGGTGTTGAGTACCGTGAGGAACCTTCAAGAGCTGCTGAGCCAAGATGCCCTGCCCAGAGTAAGAACTCCAGCTCCATAGTTGCTTTTAGATCATAGTCTTTTGTGTTCTTATTATTATCCATTAAAAGTAGTTTTTGGTCATTGAAATAAAGCTAAAATTAAGTCAAATCTAAATATTAGATGAAACTGAAAATAAATAAATAGATAAACTGAAATAATTTCTTATTTTATTTTAGTTAAGTGATTTGTTAATTTTATTAACTTGTTTATTTTTTATTTCTTGTCTTTTGTAACTATTATTAATATTTTATGTATGTATTTATTTATTTTCTACATTGCCTATGGTTTGTTTTTGGGAGTTCAAGTTATGGAGCAAATTGTGTAAATTCAACAAAGATGATATACACTACTAAAATAAAAATAAATTTAAATAGAAATAGAAAAAAAAATTGCAATACTAAATTTAAATTTAGTATTGCAAAACATCTTTATTGAATGTACTGATAATTAATCATTACACTTATTTTTATTTTTTCTAGTTTAAGATTTAGTAATTTTATGTGCTTTATTATTTTTTTTAATTCTACTTTTTTTTTATTCTAGTATTGTATAACATCTTTATTGACTGTATTGACATTTTTACAAATAACTTTTAATTTTATATATTCAGTTTGTTATTTTTTTTAAATATCAATACAGTCAATAAAGATGTTATACAATACTAGAATAAAATCTAAATAAAAATATAAAAAAATAATAAAGATTTAGAATTACTAAATTTAAATAAATTAGCAATACATTCAATAAAGATGTTATATGGTACTAGAATAAAATAAATCAAAATAGAAATATAAAAAAATAATAAAGCATACAATTTCTAAATCTTAAACTGAAAATATAAAATAAATATAAAAATAAGTTATTTTTAAAAATAGCAATAGATTCAATAAAGATGTTATACGGTACTAGAATAAAATAAAATAAATCAAAATAGAAATATAAAAAAATAATAAAGCATACAATTTCTAAATCTTAACTGAAAATATAAAATAAATATAAAAATAAGTTATTTTTAAAAATAGCAATACATTCAATAAAGATGTTATACGGTACTAGAATAAAATAAATCAAAATAGAAATATAAAAAAATAATAAAGCATACAATTTCTAAATCTTAAACTGAAAATATAAAATAAATATAAAAATAAGTTATTTTTAAAAATAGCAATACATTCAATAAAGATGTTATACGGTACTAGAATAAAATAAATCAATATAGAAATATAAAAAAAATAAAGCACAAAAATTACTAAAAAACTAAAAAATATAAAAATAAAAGGTATTATGAAATATCAATACATTCAATAAAGATGTTTTACAATACTTAAAAAAAAAAAAAAAAAGGAAATATAAAGCAAATAAACCACATAAAATTACCAAAACTTAAACTAAAATTTTTTAAATAATTTTGAAGCATCATATATAACTATAAATTATAAATAAGTAATACCAAATTCATGTTATACAGGACAGCCCTGACCTTCTCCTCCTGCTGCGGATGCTTTCTCTTGGCCAGGGTGCTTGGGATATGATTGACAGCCAGGTTTTTAAAGAGCCCCGAATGGTAAGATTACCTCTTGATTAACTATTTGAAATGGGTTCGTATGGTCACTCAAGGCGGCTCATGTTCACCGTCAGGATTTGGAGGTGGTCACACGCTTTCTGCCTGCCATGATGTCAGTGGTGGTGGACGATTACACCTTCACCGTGGAGCAGAAACTCCCGAGCGAGGAGAAGACCTCTCTGACGTACCCCAGCGCTCTTCCTGAAACCTTCTCCAGGTATCTGCAGCAGGAGCGCTCCGCGGCTCAAAGCGGTCGGCAAACGCTCAGTTCTCTAAAACGGCTTGTGTTGGTGTCTCATCTAGGTATATACAGGAAAACAGAGTGGCCTGTGAGATTGGACTTTATTATGTGCTTATTATCGCCAAGCAGAGGAATAAAAACGCTTTACAGCGGCTTCTGCCTGCGCTGGGTAAGACGCTTCGAATGAATGCATCTATAAGGCAAAAACTCACAGAGACTGATCTCTTTGTGTTTGTGTTTGTGCAGTTGATACCTATAATGACATGGCATTTGGAGACATCTTTCTCCATCTTCTCACTGGTCATCTGACTCTCCTCTCTGATGAGTTTGGATCTGAGGAGTTCTGCAATGCTGTCTTTGATAACTTCCTCCTCACGTCTTTTTCTAGGTCTGTGTTTTGCTTTTACAGTGCAGATTTATATTATAGTGTACACTAGCTGTCAAAAGTTTGGACACAGCCTGACATTTAATGTTTTTAAAGAAGCTTCGTATGCTTATCAAGGCTGTTTTGCACTTATATTATTATTGGGATGTAAATCAATGCTTTTCTATATTAATATGCATTAAAATTTAATTTATATCTGTCATTAAACTTGAATATCCAGAATCATTACTCCAGTCTTCAGTGTCACATGATCCTTCAAAAATCATTCTAATATATTGATTTATTATCAGCATTATTATGTATTTTTTAGAACCTGTGATATTTTTTCAGTATTTTTTGATCAATAAAAGGTTAAGAAAAGAACAGCATTTATTTAAAATAGAAAGTTTTCTAGCAATATACACTAGTGTTCAAAAGTTTGGGGTCAGTACATTTTAATTCTTTCTTTTTTTGAAAGAAATTAATAGTTTTAGTCACCAAGGATGTGTTCAATTAATAAAAAGTGATAGCATAGATTTACATTGTTAGAAAAGATTTATATTTTGAATAAATGCTCTTCTTTTTAACTTGTTATTCATCAAAGAATCCTGAAAAAACAATCACAGGTTGCAAAAAATATTTGTTTCCAACATTGATAATTCTAATAATAAATCAGGATATTAGAATGATTTCTGAAAGACTGCAGTAACAGCTGATGAAAATTCAGCTTTGCATCACAGGAATAAATTATATTGCAAAGTATATTAAAATAAAAACCATTGTTTTATGTTGTAATAACATTTTGCAATATTACTGTTTTTTTCTGTATTTTTGATCAAATAAATGCAGCCTTGATGAGCAGAAGAGACTTCTTCTTTAAAAACATCAAATGAGAGGCTGTGTCCAAACTTTTGACTGCTAGTGTACATTCTTCAATGCTCATTAGTATGATACATATTCATTAGTAAAATAAAAATCAGTTCTAGTATGTTTTTCTTTTATTTGCAGTAAGGAGAATGTTCACAGACACTGTCTTCGCTTGTTGAATCATCTCCATCAGAAGGTGCTGGCGTCCTTCATGGAAACCCTAATGAAGACGCTTGAGCCACCAAAACAGGTATTTTAAAAGAAACTAAATGAACGTGAATTTGCTAAAACAATGCCTAAATACGTTTTATGTTAAACTGTTTTAGGTTATTTTTTTGCACATCAATCTACACTCCATGCACCATAATGACGAAGCAAAAACAGAATTGTCACAACTTCATAAATTTATTAAAAATAAAAACAGCTGAAATAAGTGCATTGCATAAGTATTCATCATTAACTAATTTTAAGTCTATTCCAGACATTGAAAGTCAGTGAATTTAATATATATGTATTTTTTTTTGTCCAAGGCATGGAATATCAGGGATTTTTGTTTGTTGCTTTAAATTTTAGTTTCCATTTATCAAAATGTAATTTTTCTATACTGTTTTTTTTATTAGTATTATTGCATTGTTTTACAAGTAGATGAAAGAAAAGCAAAAACTAAATGTGAAGAAATAAAAAACAACTTGATTACAAACACAAAATCCTTCAGTGTTTAACCCCTGAAATCATAAAAACCATAAAATAATTTTTGTAAAAATAGTAGCAAACTGCTGTATTATTACTATTATTATCATTATTATTATCATTATCATTATTATTATTATTATCATTATTATTATTATTATTAAGGGCAAAAACTGTGGCATGGTCATATTTAAAAAAATAAAAAATATGAACGTAAAATGATTTCCTGGCCTGAAAGTGTCATGAATATTTGTACAGTTTTTAAAACATTATAGAAAAGTCATTGAGTTCTGATTGGCATTTGCAAACTTTCATCAGCATTTTTTTTTTCTCTTTAGAAAATGTAAAAGTCCTAATTCAGCATAATGTTTCCATTCTTAATATAATCTTGGTAAATTCTGATATTGTTAATTTTTGTAAAAATGGTACAGAAAAAGCCAGTTTTCGCCACTAAATAAAAAAAAAGGTTATTGCAACTTTATCTCACAATTCTGACTTATTTTCTCACAATTGCATGATACAAACAATTCTCACTTTTTTTTAAAGTCAGAATTGCATGATATAAACTCGCAATTGTGAGAAATAAAGTCAGAATTGTGAGATAAAGTCGCAATTGTGAGTTAAAGTCAGAATTTAATGACATAAATTCTCAACTGAGAGTTAAGTCAGAATTGTGTGATATAAACTCGCAATTCTGTGAACATATCAGTATTTTTCTCCTCAGAAATGAGTTTATATCTACAGTTCTGAGAAAAAAGGCGGAATTGCGACATACAAACTCGCAACTGCAAGAAAAAAAGTCAGAATTGCGAGTTTTATCTTTATCTTTTTTTTATTCAGTGGCAGAAACAGGCTTCCATAGTTTTTGTATTTAAAAACATCTGTAAACAAGTGGATGGATCCATTCATTATAGGTCATGGAAATTTGGGGAATTTGACATTTGGCTCAAAGTGTAGATTGATGTGGGGAAAAAAGTGATTTAAAGCAGGTTAACATAACAAACTGTGAAAAAAAAATGCAGGGGTGTGAATACTTTCGCAAGGCACTGTAGTTTTGTTTTAATGTTGACTTTAAGAGTCGCTAGATGGCACCTCATCCGCTTCTGTTCACGGATGATATGTGTTTTCTGTTCCTCTCTCTACTGATTCTTTCTTATGTTGACATTTTATAAAGTAACCACATTTTATTTCATGCCATTGCAGAGCAGTGAGTCTGTGAAGGAACTGTACACTCTGTTGAAGGAGAAGCTCGAAGCTTCAAAGAAAAGCCCCCCAGAACCAGAGGAAGCCCCTTCTCTGGATCTCGGCCTTCATCCTGTTACTGTGCCCTCCACCCCAACAACCCCAACAACCCCTCTCTGAGAGAAACCACACGCCCCACACACAGCAGACATGTTCACACGGGGATAATAATGACAAAAACACTGACCTGAACGTCTGATGCTTAAGAGTTTAGTTGTTTGTCTCTCTTTCTTTTATTAAGGTCATTTTTAAAGCCTTTTCCATTTTGCAGTTTTCTTGGCTCAGCTCTTTTGCTCTCTTTGCATTTATATACTACTTTTAAGAAAATGTAGACTTGTTTTGTTCAACTTTTTTGTTGAATGAGTTCAAATATAGTCTCTTATGTACAGCATTTCACAGTTGGATATGTTTGCTTTGGATTGTGTCAGAGACAAGCCCTAGTGTAAATAAAACAATTTGTTAGAAAGTTTACAATCCTTTTGGAGTGTTTATATGCATTATACTTAACTGATTAGATGATTTATCAAGCAGAGATACCACACAATCAATCGCCATTCTCTTTCTGCAAGCAAACAAAATTGGTAAGTACGAAGTATTATTATTATTATTATTATTAATATTATTAATGATTATAATAATAAAACAATGCAAAATGCATCTCAGTAATTTATGCAATCTTTGTCATGGATTTTACATAGTTTTTAACTTCTAAGATGATTTTTTGTTGTTATTGTTACTTTACATTATAGATATAGATAATATAATAATATAGATAATATGGCTAAAAAAATAGGCATGGTCATGTTAAAAAAAGAAAAAAAAAAAAATGAACTTAAAATGATTTCCTGGCCTGAAAGTGTCATGAATATTTGTACAGTTTTTAAAACTCAAAAGAAAAGTAATTGAGTTCTGATCAGCATATTTTTTTTTTCTCTTTAGAAAGTCCAAATTCAGCAAAATGTTTCCATCCTTAATATAATCTTGGTAAATTATGAAATTGTCTCTTTAATTCAGGGTAAGTAATATTTTCCCACAAGATCTATGTGCTAAAGACACCTTTAAGAAAAGGCAAAATTTTATTTTATTTTATTTTATTTTATTTTATTTTATTTTATTTTATTTTTAATTTTTTTGGTGCACTGGTCAATTCTAAGAATTGGGGCTATTTTGCTTCTATAACATGTATTCTTCCAGACTAGTGGAAAGAAAAAAATATTTCATTAATTATTATTATTGGTGGAAATTAAAAATGATTTCAATGACAACACATTTTTAAGGCTGCTTTCTCAAAATTAGCATTTTTTTTCCACTTCAGTATTGCACAAAGTAATAGAGGTTTGTTCACATAACATCCATGCATAATATTTTATTTCTGAAACACTGTTAATTGACTGAATGCATTATTTTCTGATTCACAGAGTGATATATTTGATCAAAATCCCTCTTGGACAAACCAAAACTCTAGTATGTCAGCAAAATGAACAATTTAAACCTGGCTTCATCCAATGTTAAGATTGCTGCTCTGTGCACAATGGTGTATTTTATGATTTTCATATTTGACACAACATAGTTTCTATTTATAAAAAAATCTGTTCACCTGGGTATATTATATACATAGGACATCCATGCTGCTGTCTCCATCTAGTGTCTTGTAATGATAGTCTGGTTTAGTGAACGTCCTTCTGTCTTGTGAAGGTTGTTGTTGTTATCTGTCATATGCAGCTTTTGTGTCCTGTACATGAATAACTCAGTCAACATAAAAATGACTATGAGAGGGTGTGTTATATTAGTCTAAGTTTGTATATTCATAACAAAAGCATTACTTGGCATTTTCTAGATCTTTTCAAGTTTTGTGTAGGAGGATGCATGCTATTTTGCTATGTCCTATGCAATGCTCATTCAACTTGAATGAGAGGAGAATAGTCAAATCGTATTTTATTTAACATTTTGTTTCCTGTTTATATTTTGTTAAATAAGAGATTTGAGTGTATTGATCATTTTGGCACCACTCATAGCATTAATTTGTAGTTAAAATTGCTAAAGACTCAAATGAATGGGGGGCAGGGATATCAATGTGATTGAGAATGCAATTATATTATTTATTATAATTGTATTTTTTTATATATATGTAATTTTTTGCTTTATGTGTCCACCCTGTCATCGTAATATTTTAAATAATCATTTAATCATATCTATATAATCCACTGTGTTTAAAAATATCAGTTTTCTTCAAATAACAAAAAATCCATGTATGAGTTTTTTTCAAAAACACATGGTTGACATAAAGTCTTTTATGCATTTATAATTTAAAAAGCAAACAAATAGCCCTGTTTAGAAAAGGGACATCATACCTTTCAGAAAACATCATTTGCATCTTAATATTGCAATGCAAATGTTTTTAAAAGTAATATAATATAAATATTAAGTCCATGACTTATGCTTATGCTTCAAATCATGGCCCATGATTATCTAAAGAAACATGGGAGCTCAGCTAATATTAGTTTTTGTTTTGTTTTTTTTAGTACTTGAGCATCTACTCTTTATCACTGCAAAAAATGCATTTCTTACTTAGATTTTTTGTCTTGTTTCCAGCCAAAATATCTAAAAATTCTTAAATCAAAAAGGATTTTCTAGACAAGAAAAAATTCTTGTTTTCAGAAAAAAAAAGAAGTCAAAATTAAGTGAGTTTTTGCTTAAAACAAGCAAAATAATCTGCCAATGGGGTAAGAAAAATAATCTTATTTCAAGCAGAAAGCTAGATTATTTTGCTTACCCCATTGGCAGATAATTTAAGCAAAAACTCACTTAATTTTAACATATTTTGTCTGAAAATAAGACAATAATTTTTACTTGTCTAAAAAATCCTTCTTGATTTAAGAATTTTTAGGTATTTTAGCTGGAAACAAGACAAAAAATCTAAGTAAGAAAAGCATTTTTTGCAGTGATAAAGAGTAGATGCTCAAGTACTAAAAAAAAAAAAAATTTTACATACATTTTTTGCAGTGTATGACATGACATAAAGCCAATGGGAAATTAAGACTAATATTTTTGAGCATCATAAGGCTTGAAAGGCACTCTGTGGTGATACTGATTCATTGATCTCATTGTAAATTGCTAAGGGTTTAATAATGCAGCACGAGTTACTAACTAATTAGCATTAAGCTTGTTTTTTCCACACTGTCATCGCCTGGTGGAAATAGTTCTGGTGTGGTGTTTCCCCATTGGAAATAAAAACAACCGCAGCAATATTTAAAATCGTCCCCACTGTGCTCAAACCTGTTTGACTTATAAAAGCTCTGGTTGCAATAAAAAGGAATTGAGAAAGCATATTAAAGGAAGACAAGTTCACATTTGAAACTGAGAAGACACCAAGCGCCCACAGAGATGATGAATTCTTCCTCTTTTTACTTCGGTTAAAACAAGGCTGTTTTACTGGCATAGTTTTTGTGACATCTGTTCCCAGTCCAAGCGATCACTCTTCATTAGAAGAGCCTTTATTCACATCAGTGTTTTTTTTTTATTTATTTATTTTTAGGCTAAATGTGTAGCATTTAATTTTTTTAGTTATTTTTTATTTATTTATTGAAAGTGACCCTGGACGAAAAAAACAGTCTTAAGTTGCACGGCTATGTTTGTAGCAATAGCCAAAAATACATTGTACGAGTCAAAATTAATGAATTTTACTTTTATGCCAAAAACCATTAGGATATTAAGTAAAGATCATGTTCCATGATGATATTTTGTAAATTTCCTACTGCAAATGTATCAAAACTTAATTTTTGATTAGTAATATGCATGGCTAAGAACTTCATTTGGACAACTTTAAAGGTGATTTTCTCAGTATTTAGATTTTTTTGCACCCTCCAGATTTTCAAATCGTTGTATTTTGGCCGAATATTATCCTATCAAAACAAACCATACATCAATGAAATGCTTATTTATTTAGCTTTCAGACAATGTATAAATCTCGAAATTTCAAAAAATTGACACTTATGACTGGTTTTGTGGTCCAGGGTCACAATTGTCCAAAATTGTGGCATATTAAATAATGCAATCTACATATAGACAAACATGCAATGTGTCATACAGTAATTCCTCCCTATCCTTCATAATACATGTATGGAGAGAAAAAGAAAAAAAAAGAGAACAAAGTATCTTTTCCATTTGAATATGTGTATAATTCCAAGTATAATAACATTCAATTATTTGTTTATTTGATACCATTGTTATCCCCACTGCCATCTTGTAAAATTACTTATAAATAAAAAAAAAAAATAAAAATGGGAAAATGAGGAATGACAGTTAAGAGGACATCCGTTTATTTAACAGAAGCTCTTAATTGTTGTTTTTTTTAATGATTAATTAAAAGATTAATTTAAAGATTCTTTCTTTTATCCTACTTTTTTTTTTTCAAAATACAACTTTAGATTAAAAAGGCTTTTAAAATTAAAGAATAAAAGAGTATGATCCAACAAAATAAAAATAAAATAAATAAAATTTAAAATAAAATTTTAATAAAATAATAATAAATAATAAAATAATAATAATAAAAAAAAAGTAAAATATGATGTACATTTAAAAGCATGTGCATTTTTTAGTGAGTTCCTGTGTTTCCATCTGTAGCAAGTATATCTCCTCTGTTGGCTCGTCCTTGTTCTGTCAATTCGCACAACATCAAACTAGCCTCAGAGCACCAGCGCTGCCTCATTTCATTATTCGTCAAATGTTACAGCTGCTCAAGGCACGATGTTACAGACTCTTTCTGCAGAATTCATATGCTGACAAAATCTTCTCTTCTGACTCCTGACCTAAATGTCAGCATTTTCCCCCAATGCTCTGTTCAAAAATGCAATGTGCAAGACTTCCGGACTCTTTGCTTCCAGTTATTTTGGCAATACAAAAACAGTCCTTTAAGCTGCTGGATATTGTAAAACGGCTAATATCATATCACATTAGTAGGGGCCAAGCACCAAAGGTGTGAAGGTACCTATTGAAACCATTGGCGCTTTTATTATGTGAAAATTCTCTTAGAATTAATAAGTGAAAATGGCATATTTTCTTAGCAAGAGATGCTATTTACACTAAGTGCAATGGGTTCTATTTACACTTAAGGATTTTCTGCTATTTATAATGCTTATTGCAAATAGATGCAGTTATTATTATTGCACTATATTAAAACAGCATTCGGTAATTATGCATTGAGTGTAAATTATTGTTTTAATTCAATTTATTAAATGGATGCAGCCTTAGTGGGACAACAAACCCTAACTACACCTAACCCTAACCCTAACCGATACTCTATTTTACAATTTTTTATTATTTCCTTCATTTTTATTGAAAATCAGTGCCTTTTCCGATATTATATGAGGTTTAAAAAGGATTAAAAAAAAGATGGCCATAAGATTCCGCTCTTGAGTCTATAGCAGCCCACAGAAGCGCTTGCGGGAAAGTTGTGTAATTTGGCAAACTGATAGAGGACAGTCTCAGCATTAACCACAGCAAGTTTGGAGTCTCTAACTCAAACTCTCTAGCGCCACCACTTTTCCAAAGTTTCACTTTTTTATGCCAATAACTTTTGAACCATAAGGCTCATTCCTCGGGTCACGCCGAATCAAATGGACACCAAAATGTAGAAATCATGTTTTTTTGCTATTTTTAATTGTTCATAATTTGCATTTTCAAACTCGTCCTAGCTGGTTTGGTTTGTCTGATTTTCACCAAATTTGTCTCAGATCAACTTCAGACCATGCTGGCAAAAAGTTATGGATTTCAAGTTGATTCGTCCAACTGTTCTTGATTAACATACGAACGAATTCTACAAAAAGTGCACAAAAATGGATGTGAGGCTATGTCTCTGCAGGTTTGGTGCATTGAGACCAAACTTGGTGTGTGTTATAACAAGCAAGACCTGAGGCTACCTGCAGTGCCACCTAGTGGTCAGGACATGGGAAAAGCTTTTTAGCTTATAACTTCTCAATGCTTTGGCCTAAAATCAGATTTTGGCCTCTTTAGATTCAGTGCATCATGCCGAGTCAAATGATACCTAATTTCAGCCATTCTGGGCGTTGGCCCTTATACCTAATTTTGTAGTAAAATGCTATATTTTACGAACACATTGACGTATCGTTACAAAACTTGGTATGGGTCATCAAAACAATGCCCTGAAGGAGCCTGAGAAGTTTCTAACCAGCGCCACCTAGTGGAAACGACAAATATTGACATCCTTATAACTGGGTGTGGTCGACTTATTTTCACGGGAGTCACCTTTTTAGACTCCTGAACCCTTGCGATACCAAACATGCCAGGTTTTTACCTTATGGTTTGTGCAACGTTGTATTTTAGCGCTTAAAAAAACACTTGCCAATGTCTTAGACATCTTAGGAAATTCGAAAACATAGTGTGCCAGCTATGCACTAATGCCCAATTGCCAAAATTTTGATAGTAAGTGCCATAAAAATGCAAACAAAGTCAGCCGTCAGTCATTTTTTCTCTTCTTATATATAAAAATGCCTATAAGTCCAAAACAAAGTGAGATATTTTCACCAAATTTGACAGACATATGTATGGGCTCACTCTAAGGACACATTAAAAAAATCTGGCGAGATTGTGCTATGACCTGAAAGTACTCAAAGTTTTGAGACTGTGTCACCTTGTGGTCAAATGTTATAATGAAATTTCCAATAAATGCTAATGACTTTCTGTGAATTTTGCCTTTTGTAAAGAGACTGGTATTAATAGACTCCTTGGGTCATTCTGAGAATGCTGAAACTTTCTGTCCGCCATTTTGGTTTTCTTTAAAAAAAAAAAAAAAACTTTTTCGAACTCCTCCTAGACTATTGGTCTGATTTTCACTAAAATCGAATTGTATCTTCAGACCATGCTGACAAAAAGTTACGGATTTTGTGTCACTAGACAAAGCCATTTTCGCATACCACAGCAACAAATTTGAGGCATGATGCCAAAGTGACACTTGAGGATTTATCTCTGCAATGCTTTGGCATATTGACACCAAACTTTGTTTGTGCCATTGTCAACTCACACAGAACAAACCACACGAATTGATAACAGCGCCATCTATTGGTAAACATGATGAGCTAATGAATCATATTACTACATACAGGTCCTTCTCAAAAAATTAGCATATTGTGATAAAGTTCATTATTTTCTGTAATGTACTGATAAACATTAGACTTTCATATATTTTAGATTCATTACACACAACTCGAAGTAGTTCAAGCCTTTTATTGTTTTAATATTGATGATTTTGGCATACAGCTCATGAAAACCCAAAATTCCTATCTCAAAAAATTAGCATATTTCATCCGACCAATAAAAGAAAAGTGTTTTTAATACAAAAAAGTCAACCTTCAAATAATTATGTTCAGTTACGCACTCAATACTTCGGTCGGGAATCCTTTTGCAGAAATGACTGCTTCAATGCGGCGTGGCATGGAGGCAATCAGCCTGTGGCACTGCTGAGGTGTTATGGAGGCCCAGGATGCTTCGATAGCGGCCTTAAGCTCATCCAGAGTGTTGGGTCTTGCGTCTCTCAACTTTCTCTTCACAATATCCCACAGATTCTCTATGGGGTTCAGGTCAGGAGAGTTGGCAGGCCAATTGAGCACAGTAATACCATGGTCAGTAAACCATTTACCAGTGGTTTTGGCACTGTGAGCAGGTGCCAGGTCGTGCTGAAAAATGAAATCTTCATCTCCATAAAGCTTTTCAGCAGATGGAAGCATGAAGTTCTCCAAAATCTCCTGATAGCTAGCTGCATTGACCCTGCCCTTGATAAAACACAGTGGACCAACACCAGCAGCTGACATGGCACCCCAGACCATCACTGACTGTGGGTACTTGACACTGGACTTCAGGCATTTTGGCATTTCCCTCTCCCCAGTCTTCCTCCAGACTCTGGCACCTTGATTTCCGAACGACATGCAAAATTTGCTTTCATCCGAAGAAAGTACTTTGGACCACTGAGCAACAGTCCAGTGCTGCTTCTCTGTAGCCCAGGTCAGGCGCTTCTGCCGCCGTTTCTGGTTCAAAAGTGGCTTGACCTGGGGAATGCGGCACCTGTAGCCCATTTCCTGCACACGCCTGTACACGGTGGCTCTGGATGTTTCTACTCCAGACTCAGTCCACTGCTTCCGCAGGTCCCCCAAGGTCTGGAATCGGTCCTTCTCCACAATCTTCCTCAGGGTCCGGTCACCTCTTCTCGTTGTGCGGCGTTTTCTGCCACACTTTTTCCTTCCCACAGACCTCTTGCTTGAGGGTGTCAATGATGGCCTTCTGGACAGCGGTCGGGTCGGCAGTCTTACCCATGATTGCGGTTTTGAGTAATGAACCGGGCTGGGAGTTTTTAAAAGCCTCAGGAATCTTTTGCAGGTGTTTAGAGTTAATTAGTTGATTCAGATGATTAGGTTAATAGCTCGTTTAGAGAACCTTTTCATGATATGCTAATTTTTTGAGATAGGAATTTTGGGTTTTCATGAGCTGTATGCCAAAATCATCAATATTAAAACAATAAAAGGCTTGAACTACTTCGAGTTGTGTGTAATGAATCTAAAATATATGAAAGTCTAATGTTTATCAGTACATTACAGAAAATAATGAACTTTATCACAATATGCTAATTTTTTGAGAAGGACCTGTATTACTATCGTATTTATGATTTTTCAGCCGTTTTGACTAAAATCATCCTAAAATGGCTTCAGTTACTCATTGCTTCCGTTGCGCTGATGCTTGCTGCCTTTCTTACCTACTGCTTGGCTCCATAATTACTGCTTGCAGCTGTATTTTTACTTTATTGTCGCAATCATAAACAAATTGGTTTGTAAATGCACCTTTTATTGCACTTATTGCACTTTCTATTCTCTCATTGCATATTCACAGAAAAATACACTGGAGATCAAAATTAGAGAACAATTTATAAACAACTGAACAATTCTGAAATAATGTCATCTTCGCTGCTCAACAGTTGGCATTTCAACAAAAAACATTATTTTGCAGAAAACACACTGATCAAAATTAGAGAACAACAATGACTGTAGCATGGAAAAAGATTACGACAAAATTTTCTGAAGGTTACAACAGTCAGCAATTAGTAGGAAGTGTACAGGCCTCTGCTGTGAATGACTTCAGCACATCTGCGGATGTCCACAGGACAGCACTAGTCTCTCACACTGCTCTGCTGTGATTTTGCTCCACTCTTCTTCAGTTCGGTGACTGTAGTGGGTTTCTTGGCCATAATTTTGTCGCCAAGGATTTTCCAGAGGTTCTCTATTGGGTTGAGATCAGGACTCTGGGCAGGCCATGTCATTATTTCAATGTTTTCAGTTTCAAGGAACTGCTTTACCCGTTTTGGTTTGTGAAATGGAGCGTTGTCCTGCATGAACACTGCGGGCTGATTGGGTGATGAACGCAGGGAAGGAGCCATATGTTGTTGAAGAAGGTTCTGATAAACATTTGCATTCACTCTGCCATGGAGGCCCAACTCCTGCTGCAGAAAACATGACACTTCCTCCTCCACTTTTCACTGACTTCTTTACACACTTTGGGTTCAGTCTTTCTCGAACATAATGTTTCCCATCAGACCCAAATAAATTAAACTTGCTTTCATCACTGAAGTGAACTTTGGACCAGTTCTCCTCTGTCCTCCTCAGCAAAGCTTAGTCTAGCCTTTTGATTCTTTCTGCTAATGAGAGGTTTGGTCGCTGCAGAGTGGGCTTTCAGTCCAAATGCTCTTAAACGTCGAGACGCTGTATGACGAGACAGATCCTGACCCTGTTCAGCGCTGAACTGGCGAGCAATTCCAGCTGCAGTGTGGAAACGATTGCCCATTGAGATCTTGTCCTCTCTTGTATTTGTCTTCCTTGGACGACCAGCCTTCTTGGGGGACTTGAATGAGTTTGTGATGTTGTAAAGATTCAATATTCTTGAACCAACTTGTCTTGCTATGGCTGATAGGGTCATCCCTTTGGCCTTCATCTGGACAACCTGCTGCCGGAGGCTTTCAGTCGCTTTAGAGCGGCCCACCATCTTGCAGAGTCAGTGAAACTGGAAGTTAAATAGGGGTTGACAGATAATCAAGGAAATTAGCACCAGGTGCCAGATTAACACCAATAACTGGGAGGTATCTGAAAGTGTTCTCTAATTTTGATCAGTGTGTTTTCTGCAAAATAAAGTTTTTTGTTGAAATGCCTTGTTATTTTGTGGAAAAGGTGTTTTGGTAGCATGGTATAGACATAGACAGAAACTCCTTCAACTGTTGAGCAGTGAAGATGACATTATTTCAGAATTGTTTATAAATTGTTCTCTAATTTTGATCTCCAGTGTAGTTTACTTCAGCGTTTGCAAAATAAGTTGGATTAATAGGCATGGTTTTGAAATTAAATGTCCAACAGACATATAGGTCTGACAAATGTGACCCTGGAGCACAAAACCAAGCTTATGTAGCATGTATATTTGTCAAAATTATTAATTTTTCTTTTATTAACTAGCCTAAAGATAATGTTCAATGAAGATATTTTGTAAATGTAAATATATGCATTGCTAGGAACTTCTTTTGGACGACTTCAAAGTTGATTTTTCTCAATATTTAGATTTTTTTCTTCTTCAGATTCCAGATTTTCAAATATTTGTATCTTGTCCAGCTATTGTCCTATTTTCGTCAATAGAAAGCTCATTTATTCAGATAAAAAATAATAAGTAAATAATAGTCCCTTGGCTGGTTTTGTGGTCCAGGTTCACAAATAATATTAATGCTTAAGTATGATGTTTAGGACTAAAAACCTCAGTTAGCAGCTGGCTGTTTAGTAGTTGTGTATGGCATTAGTGCTCTTTTTTTTGTTGGCTTTCAAGCCATCCTGGGACTTTTATGACCTTTCACTTGGTTTGTGGGTGGCGTGCAGCAAGTGTCACATCCTTAGCACTTATAAACAAACACTCAATAAAAAAGAACTTATTAATGCCATCAGACAAAATGCATTTGATAACAGTTACAAAAAAACTAATTATGAATGTTGATTTGATGCCTGTCTAGTGCATTTATTTTGCATCCTTATTTCGATTCAGTTCTGAACTTCCATGTTCTCAAATGATCTAATTATAGGCCTACATTAGTTTTTCTCTTTTACTTTTAGTCTGCTGCACCCAAATGCCAATGATGCAACTCCCTTAATAACTTATGCTTTTGCAGTTCAGCAGCCAAGTTTGTGTACACCTACCTTGCCAGCTTTCTCACCCTACATTACAGACAGCATCAAACACTTTCTTATTTTAGATGTTCACAGGAAGTCTTCAATGCCCTTATATAATGACTCGCAGGAGTCTAAGAGAATTATTGTCTCCATCAAGCTATCATTCAGGCGTCTCTCGGTTGGACTTAAAGGTAACAAAATTTGGTTGTCTTCTTTGCAAATTCCATTATTTAGGTCAAAAGTTTACATACACCTCGCAGATTCTGCAAAATGTTAATAATTTTAACAAAATAAGGGGGATCATACAAAATGCATGTTATTTTTTTTTAATACTGAGCTGAATAAGAGATTTCACATGAAATACTGTATAGTCCACAGGAGAAAATAATAGCTGAATTTTTAAAAATGACGCTGTTCAAATACATGATGTCTCATGATTTTGAGATCATCTTTTCACACTGAGGTCAACTGAGAGACTCATATGCAACTATTACAGAAGGTTCAAACACTCACTGATGCTCCAGAAGGAAACACAATGCATCAAGAGCTGGGGGTGAAAACTTTTGAACAAGATGAAGATGTGTACATTTTTCTTATTTTGCCTAAATATCTTTTTTTTTTTTCATTTAGTACTGCTCTTCAGAACCTACAGAAGATACTTGCATGTTTCCCAGAAGACAAAATAAGTTAAATTTACCCTGATCTTCAAATTTGAAAAGTTTTCACCCCCCGGCTCTTAATGCATCGTGTTTCCTTCTGAAGGATCAGTGAGCGTTTGAAACTTTTTCAAAATTTTACTCACTTATGTAAAGGATTGGTGAATAATGACAAATGCAGATATTAATTTTGTATTGTGGAGCCATTCATACATTTTTATATTCAAAGCATCTGTTAACTTCATATGACCTTTAAATCTTAGGGTATTTTATGGTGTTTTCACACTTAAGTCCTCTTATTAAAACCATTATAGTTCAATTCGGTGCATAAGGCCATGGGGGACATTTTTAATGTCTGCTATCTCATTTTTCCAGATGTAAAATACATGTGATATAGCAATCTTTGCTGATATGATTTATGGCATTAATGCAAATTACTAAATCAAACACATAGTATGGGTCAAAATACTTGATTTTTTTTTTATGCCAAAAATCTTTAGGATGTTAAGTAAAGATCTTGTTCATTGAAAATATTTTGTACATTTCCTACCATAAATATACCAAAACTTAATTTTTGACTACAAATATGCATTGCAAAGAACTTTGTTTGGATGGATGATTTTCTCAATAATTAGATTTTTTTCAAATAGTATCTAGGCCAAATATTGTCCTATCCTAACAAAACATACATCAGTGGAAAGCTTATTTATTCAGCTTCCGTGTGATGACAAAAATAGACCCCTATGACTGGTTTTGTGGTCCAGGGTCACATATGCCTGAAATTATATATATACACTAGCGTTCAAAAGTTTAGGGTCAGGAAATGTTTATTCATTCTTTTTTTTTTTTTTTTTTTTTTTGGGAAAGAAATGAATAAATTGTTACATTAATAAAAAGTGACATAATAGATTTACATTGCTAGAAAAGATTTATAGTTTGAATAAATGTTGTTCTTAAAAAAAAAAAAAAAACATTGGCAGCACAACTGTTTCCAAAACTGATAATTCTACTAATAATTGAGAATATCAGAATGATTTCTGAGAGATCATGTGACACTTAAGCCTGGGAAACTGAGTAACAGCTGATGAAAAATCAGCATTGCATCACAGGAATAAATTATATTTGAAAGTATATGAAAATAAAAACCATTATTTTCTATTGTAATAACATTTTGTAATATTACAGTTTATTTTCTGTATTTTTGATCAAATAAATGCAGCCTTGACTTCATTAAAAAAAATTGCAAGTCTTACTGACCCCAAACTTTTGAACGGTAGTGTATATATATATATATATACACTACCTAATGGTTAGGGAGTCGGACTTGTGACTGAAAGGTTGCAGGTTCGAGTCCCAGGTCCGACAGGGATTGTCGGTGGGGTGAGTGATTAATCAGCGCTCTCTCCACCCTCAATACCACGACTGAGGTGAGACCCTTGAGCAAGGCACCGAACCCCCAAACTGCTCCCCGGGCGCCGCAGCGATAGCAATATGGCTGCCCACTGCTCCGGGTGTATGTTCACGGTGTGTGTGTGTGTTCACTACTGTGTGTGTGCACTTGGATGGGTTAAATGCAGAGCACAAATTCCGAGTATGGGTCACCATACTTGGCCACACGTCACGTCACTTTCACTTTCACTTTCATATATATATATATATATATATAGTGTGTTAAGTGTATGTAGATATATATATATATATATATATATATAGGCAAACAACAACTACAACAACTTC
This sequence comes from Cirrhinus molitorella, assembly GCA_033026305.1. Lineage (NCBI taxonomy): Eukaryota > Metazoa > Chordata > Actinopteri > Cypriniformes > Cyprinidae > Cirrhinus > Cirrhinus molitorella. The sequence continues at coordinate 49,168,084 of CM065119.1, forward strand.
CACTGATATTTTATGACAACTTCTAAAACAATTATTTTAATAAATTAATAAAAAAGCCAACAATTGGTCATATAAACCCAGAATTTAATGTGCTGATTACGCAAGTTGTTACAACTTAATTTCAACAAAATCCACTGCCTAATTGTTAAATAAAATTAACAGAAATGATGGATTAAGTTACACACAATATTAAGCTAATATACTGATCAATATTATTTTGTCAACAAAACGAAATAATGTTTGCAATAAAATTAAAAATAAAGCAAGCATGCAAATCCACAGCATTTGAACCCATCTAACCTACTTTTAATTCACTATTTCTTCAGTGTATCCGTGATTTGCACGATTTTTTGCCATTAATATTTTCATCTTCTGTTTTTGTTTTTTTAATAGATGAACGGTACAGAGTTTTGTCCCATAAAGCCCCAGCACATCTCCATTTCTGTGCTCATTTGTCTGACGTTCCTGGTGGGACTTCTGCTCAATGTCTTCAGTCTGTGGGTGTTCACATGCAAGACACCAGAATGGACGTCCAGCACAGTTTTTCAGGTTCATCTAGCTGTCAGTGACGTCATCATATGTCCTATGGGGCCGTTTATTGCGGTGTATTATAACACTGCCAACTGGCTTTTTGGAAGAGCTCTCTGTCAGCTCAAAATAGCTTTAATGTTCTTTCACATTTATAGCAGTATTCTGTTTCTGACTCTCATTAGCGTTCACCGATATGTGCTCGTGGTTCGCTACAGTCAAGAGTCCTACATGAATCAAAAGGGCTTTGTCCAGAAGCTGTGTTTTGGAGTTTGGCTTTTGGTATTGGTCAGCGGAACTGTTTTAGCAGGGATTTCGGACATAAGCACAGTGGACAATCACACTTTATGCCTCAGCATTCACCAAGAGAAATATACTAACTTTTATTTCATTGCAAACTTCTCTGTCCTCATTCCTGGATGGCTTCTAGCATTCATTATTTCTGCGATCTGCTACAGTCTTCTGGTGCGTTCGATGTCGCGTCTCGACACTAGCCACGATAGTGGACAAGCGATTAAGAAGAAATCGCGTAAAATGGTGGCTGTTTGTTTGGCTATATTTATTGTTTGTTTTGCACCAATGAATGTGGTTCGCAGCGTGGGTCTTGTGGTTAAGAAATACTTTTCCCATAAATGCAGCCTCCTTTTAAAACTAGAGACGGCATACTATGCGTCATGGATCTTGGCTGGAGCCAACTGCTGTCTCGATCCGATTATCTATTGTTTCAGCTGTCAGAAATTCACTAAAACATTTCACATCTCTCTTCGTAGAATTGGCCTGAGGCTTGATATTGGTCAAGATGAGTCTTCGTAAGATTGCCATCATGCTGAAATGGTTGCTGTTTTTGCTTTTCATTTAAAACATTGCTGATGCGGTATATTATATGTATTATGTTTGCATTTGAAGATAATTCATATCACTTTTTTATTGCAGTAAAATGTCATGTATGGGTACTTCTACAGAATTGGTTCAAAGTCAGAGTTGGAAACATCTAAAAAAAAAAAAAAAAAGACTTTGTGTACAAATTGTATAATAACCAAGGTACTAGTGTACTATATTTCTATCGACATTAATATCTCTTCTCTCCGAATCTGACACACTGAATGCACGTGAATGAAATGCCAACAGAGGCAGGAGATTTTTGCACATTTTTGCCTTGGAATACACTGCAAAAAATGCTTTTCTTACTTAGATTTTTTGTCTTGTTTCCAGCCAAAATATCTAAAAAATCTTAAATCAAGGAGGATTTTCTAGACAAGCACAAATTATTGTCTCGTTTTCAGAAAAAAGAAGTCAGAATTAAGTGAGTTTTTGCTTAAAACAAGCAAAATAATCTGCCAATGGGGTAAGCAAAATCTTATTTCAAGATGAAAACTAGATTATTTTGCTTGTTTTAAGCAAAAACTCTCTTAATTTTAATGTATTTTTTCTAGGGCTGTCAAATGATTAATCGCGATTAATCACATCCAAAATAAAAGTTTATGTTTACATACTATATGTGTGCTTACTTTGTATATTTATTATGTACATATAAATACACACACATACATGTATATATTAAAACTAAATATTTATATGTAGATATATTTATACCTGTATACATTTTAGATTATAAATAAATATAAATATTTAATATATAAATCTGAAATATTTTTCCTTAATATATACATGCATGTGTTTGTATTTATATATATATATATACATAATAAATATACACAGTACAAAAATATATAGTATGTAAACATAAACTTTTATTTTGGATGCGATTAATCACGATTAATCATTTGACAGCACTAATTTTTTTCTGAAAACAAGACAATATTTTTTATTTGTCTAGAAAATCCTTCTTGGTTTAAGAATTTTTAGATATTTTGGCTGGAAACAAGACAAAAAATCTAAGTAAGAAAAGCATTTTTTGCAGTGTAGAGGACTTACACAAAACTCAAATTTTGTTTTAACTGGATCTTTTAAAAAGGTTTTAAAAGAGGTTTTTATGGATAGTTCAAAATAACATCTTTAGTTTCTATTAACATGTATCTAGGGCTGCCAATTGTTTTGTTTTTGTTTTTTCTGGAAAATACAAAAAATTGTGCTGTTTTACTTACTTATTAATTTTTGCACTTTATTGCCTTGAAATAGAAGCTTGTGACCTGTACAATGTTTTTGTTCATGTAAAAAATATACCTCTTTCAGGCTCATTTTCTTGTTCCAGCCTTGTTATATTTATCTTTTAATAAAAAGCAAAAATTAAGGCCTTGATGTTGTGGCAGTTTTTCCCCGTGGTATCGAAAATGGTACAGAATATCGATACTTTTCTAGGTATCGTATCGAAATTGGCAATTCCAGTATCGTGACAACACTACAAGGTACAGTTAATTCTCATTGTATTTTCATAAAGTTTTGGAATATTTGTCTTTTCCTCAAATTTGTCACCACAGAAACACAGAAATATATCATTTTATTGACCTATTAAGATTTTGCTTACATCTACATTGTAATCACACAAGTGCATCTCAGTAAATTAGAATTTTGTGGAAAAGTTCATTTATTTGAGTAATTCAACTCAAATTGTGAAATTAAATAAATTCAATGCACACAGACTGAAGTAGTTTATGTCTTTGGTTCTTTTAATTGTGATGATTTTGGCTCACATTTAACAAAAACCCACCAATTCACTAACAACAAATTAGAATACTTCATAAAACCAATTAAAAGAAAAAAAAAAGTGAATTGTTGGCCTTCTGGAAAGTAAGTTAAGACAAAATCATTATTATAAACATTACCAAGTGATGTTTAACAAGAGAGCAAGAGAATGTTTTCACATCATTTCCTTTTTTTTTTCTTCTAGAGAAAGTCTGATTTCTTATAGTGGCTTGAATAAAAAGATTAAAAAATAAATAAATAAAAAACTGCTAAGGTCAATATTATTAGCCCCCTTAAGAAATTATTAGTTTGATTAGCTGTAGAACAAACCACTGTTGTCCACTGACTTGCCAAATGAACCTCATTTGCCTGATTAACCTAATTAAGCCTTTAAATTGCTCTTTAAGCTGAGGTTTAGTATCTTGCGAAACAACTAGTAAAATAATATGCACTGTCATCATGGCAAAGACAAAAGTAATGAGTTTGGACTTGAGAGAAAGAATTGTTAATGCTCATAAAGATGGAGAAGGATACACGCATTTATCAAAGCATTTTCAAGTGTCAAGAACTGCAGTGAGATGCATTATCAAGAAGTTTAAAGAGACCAACACAGTGGAGAACAAGAAAGATTTCAAAAACTTTGGAAAGAAAACTAGTGAGAGAGGTTTCTAAAGACCCAAGAACAACTGCCGAGACACTAGTGAATGACCTAGACAAGACTGCAATTGATGTCTCAACGAAGACAGTCACTAGAGCCCTGCACAGGAATGAACAGCAGAAAGACTCCACTTCTGAAGAAGAGACACCTCCAAACTAGAATGAAGTTTGCTAAGGATCTTGCTTTGGTCAGATGAGACAAAACTAGAGCTTTTTGGCCATAGAGATGTTGCCTATGTTTGGAGAAAGAAGAACAGCGTTCCCACAGTGAAACATGGTGGTGGGAGTATAATGCTGTGGGGATGTTTCAGTGCGTTTGGAACTGGGAATCTCATCAGGGTTGAAGGAAACATGAAAAAGGAAGACTATAAGAAGATTTTGAAAGACAACCTCAGACAGTCTGCAAGAAAACTTGGTTTGGGTCCACATTTTGTCTTCCAGCATGATAACGACCAAAAGCATACCTCACTTCTGCTGAAGAAACACCTCCAAATGAGCAAAGTGAGTGTACTTGACTGGCCTGCACAAAGCCCAGACTTGAATCCAATAGAAAGTCTGTGGGGCACACTAAAGTCCAGAGTTTGTGCCAGAAGACCAACAAATCTGGAGGAGCTTGAGAGATTTGCTAAGGAAGAATGGGCTGTCATTCCTCAGGAGACATGCTTGAAACTTGTTGAGAACTACAGCAAACGACTAAAGGCTGTTATCAAGCAAAAGGGATTCACTATTGAATATTAACATCAGAGGGCTAATCATTTTGACCAGTAGACTTTTTAAAATTCTTGGTTATACATTTATTTCTATTTGTATTACAAACCCTAAAAGCTTCCTGAATAAAGTATTATGTTTAAAAATGCTGTGTTGATGATAAAATCATCTTTATGTTAAACAACACTTGGGAGTTATTTGAAAAATAATGAAATATTTTATAATGTATTTATAATGTATTTTTTGCTATTTTATTGCAATTTGTTTCAGAGGTAAATCAATAACAATTGCATTTTTAACAATATTTCAAGTGTAATTTGACATTTGTTGTATTTTGAATCATACTGATTTCAAACGTAAGGATTCATTAGTCATTGAACCAAACGCTATCATAACATCTGTTTGATAATTCAATATACTTTATTTTCGGTAGTGACAGTAATTATTATTTTTTTTTTTAATAAAGTTTACTAATTTGCAAAAAAAAATAAATAAATAAAATAAATAAATAAATAAATAATAACAAATATATATACAGGTCCTTCTCAAAAAAATTAGCATATTGTGATAAAGTTCATTATTTTCTGTAATGTACTGACATTAGACTTTCATATATTTTAGATTCATTACACACAACTGAAGTAGTTCAAGCCTTTTATTGTTTTAATATTGATGATTTTGGCATACAGCTCATGAAAACCCAAAATTCCTATCTCAAAAAATTAGCATATTTCATCCGACCAATAAAAGAAAAGTGTTTTTAATACAAAAAAGTCAACCTTCAAATAATTATTCAGTTATGCACTCAATACTTGGTCGGGAATCCTTTTGCAGAAATGACTGCTTCAATGCGGCGTGGCATGGAGGCAATCAGCCTGTGGCACTGCTGAGGTGTTATGGAGGCCCAGGATGCTTCGATAGCGGCCTTAAGCTCATCCAGAGTGTCGGGTCTTGCGTCTCTCAACTTTCTCTTCACAATATCCCACAGATTCTCTATGGGGTTCAGGTCAGGAGAGTTGGCAGGCCAATTGAGCACAGTAATACCATGGTCAGTAAACCATTTACCAGTGGTTTTGGCACTGTGAGCAGGTGCCAGGTCGTGCTGAAAAATGAAATCTTCATCTCCATAAAGCTTTTCAGCAGATGGAAGCATGAAGTGCTCCAAAATCTCCTGATAGCTAGCTGCATTGACCCTGCCCTTGATAAAACACAGTGGACCAACACCAGCAGCTGACATGGCACCCCAGACCATCACTGACTGTGGGTACTTGACACTGGACTTCAGGCATTTTGGCATTTCCCTCTCCCCAGTCTTCCTCCAGACTCTGGCACCTTGATTTCCGAACGACGTGCAAAATTTGCTTTCGTCCGAAAAAAGTACTTTGGACCACTGAGCAACAGTCCAGTGCTGCTTCTCTGTAGCCCAGGTCAGGCGCTTCTGCCGCCGTTTCTGGTTCAAAAGTGGCTTGACCTGGGGAATGCGGCACCTGTAGCCCATTTCCTGCACACGCCTGTACACGGTGGCTCTGGATGTTTCTACTCCAGACTCAGTCCGCTGCTTCCGCAGGTCCCCCAAGGTCTGGAATCGGTCCTTCTCCACAATCTTCCTCAGGGTCCGGTCACCTCTTCTCGTTGTGCAGCGTTTTCTGCCACACTTTTTCCTTCCCACAGACCTCTTGCTTGGGGGTGTCAATGATGGCCTTCTGGACAGCGGTCAGGTCGGCAGTCTTACCCATGATTACGGTTTTGAGTAATGAACCAGGCTGGGAGTTTTTAAAAGCCTCAGGAATCTTTTGCAGGTGTTTAGAGTTAATTAGTTGATTCAGATGATTAGGTTAATAGCTCGTTTAGAGAACCTTTTCATGATATGCTAATTTTTTGAGATAGGAATTTTGGGTTTTCATGAGCTGTATGCCAAAATCATCAATATTAAAACAAAAAAAAGGCTTGAACTACTTCAGTTGTGTGTAATGAATCTAAAATATATGAAAGTCTAATGTTTATCAGTACATTACAGAAAATAATGAACTTTATCACAATATGCTAATTTTTTGAGAAGGACCTGTATATATATATATATATATATATATATATATATATTTTACTTCACTTTTTAAAAGAATCAAAAAGATAATTTTAAAAACAACAATGGAAATACAAAAATTAAAATTATTTAATTAATTAATTATTAATTAATTAATTAATTAAAATAAGTGATGGTTTTAAGTACATTAAGCTGACTAATATTTTAAATATGATTATGTATTTCAATAGATAATAGAAGAATACATAAATGCTTTTTAAATATATTGTATAAATATAACATTTTATAAATAGGTTTATATTTAATGTAATTTAATGCAAACAAACTACTTTTGCTTACTTTTATGAAGTGTATGATTGTGTTTGTTAATCATTTGCACTGAAATGCAGCCGATAAGATTATTTATTGTTATAAAATTATCCTTTTTTTATTTTTGCCATATAATATATAAACAACACAAGGGTTAAACTATATATTTAAAGTTTCTTAAAATCCATGCATCGTGAGGCTGATGTTCATAGCGGCAGATGGGGTGGAGTTTGGATTAATGAATGCTGACTAATAAAAGGAAATCCTGTGTTGGTTCCTTTTTATCACGTACACTGATACTGAAATGTTCAAGTGAAGTTGTTGTGCTTCCATATAGTCACTTCATCGTACTATTTTCATATTTCAAATGAGTTTTGAGGGGAGTTTTGCAATACCTGGTAAGTGCTTTATATAGCTTAATTATTCAGCATTATTCAGATGAAATAGGAAAAACTGCACCAATGCCTATATACAGCAACAGAATTATTCAACAGTGCACAAAAGGGTTGTCATGCATTTAAAGTACAATTTACTGTTAACTGATACAAAATTATGTATATGTATATATACACTACCAGTCAAAAGTTTTTGAACAGTAAGATTTATGTTTTTTAGAATTGTCCTCTGCTCACCAAGCCTGCATTTATTTAATCCAAAATACAGGAAAAGCAGAAGTATTGTTTTTTTCTTTTCTTTTTAATTTTTTTTTTTTGCTATTTAAAATACTCCAGAAATAATATTGGAGAAATAATATTTTTTATATAAAAATATATATTATATATATTTCATATAATATTTTATTATTACTATTTAGCAAGGAAGCTTTAAATTGATTAAAAGTGAACCTGAAAAATTATACTCAACATAACAATAAAAATAATATATGTTTTTTGAGCAAGGATCATATGATTGGAGTAACGATGCTATAAATTGCATTGAAATCAGAAATAAATAACATTTTAAAATATATTCGATTATAAAACAGTTATTTTAAATAGTAAAAATATTTCAAAATGTTACAGGCTTCCTGTTTGTTTTTCTCTCAAATTTTTTTTCCTCTTCAAAATTATTTAAAAAGTCTTGTTTTGAAGAGAGAAAAGTATTAATAGAGAACTCGGGACAGAAATTATTTTATTTTGGGGAGGAAAGCAAAGTTAGAAAGACAGAAAATCTTAGGACAGTGTACAAAAACAAGTCAACTTAAAATAATTAGTTACCTGACTGCCTTAACAAATAATTTTAAGTTGACTCAACAAATTGTGTTTTTTACAGTGAAGGATCTACTCTATCATTTCCTCCCAGTGTTGGGGAAAGTTACTTTTAATAGTAATGCGTTACAATATTGCGTTTCTCTCTAAAAAAGTCACTAATTGCGTTACTTAGTTACTTTTTATGGAAAGTAATGCGTTACAATATTGCGTTACTCTCTAAAAAAGTCACTAATCGCGTTACTTAGTTACTTTTTATGGAAAGTAATGCGTTACAATATTGCATTACTCCCTAAAAAAGTCACTAATTACGTTACTTAGTTACTTTTTATGGACAGTAATGCGTTACAATATTGCGTTACTCCCTAAAAAAGTCACTAATCGCGTTACTTAGTTACTTTTTATGGAAAGTAATGCGTTACAATATTGCGTTACTCCCTAAAAAAGTCACTAATCGCGTTACTTAGTTACTTTTTATGGAAAGTAATGCGTTACAATATTGCGTTTCTCTCTAAAAAAGTCACTAATTGCGTTACTTTGTTACTTTTTAGTGAAAGTAATGCGTTACAATACTGCGTTTCTCTCTAAAAAAGTCACTAATTGCGTTACTTAGTTACTTTTTATGGACAGTAATGCGTTACAATATTGCGTTACTCCCTAAAAAAGTCACTAATCGCGTTACTTAGTTACTTTTTAGTGAAAGTAATGCGTTACAATATTAGATTAGATTAGATTAGATTAGATTCAACTTTATTGTCATTACACATGTACAAGTACAATGCAACGAAATGCAGTTTAGGTCTAACCAGAAGTGCAATAAGCAGTAGAGTGCAGGATATAAGTTAAATAAATAAATAAATTAAGTGTATAATGAAGCATGGTAAAGATTTACAAATGGGTATATACTATGAACATATATACTGATGGCAATTTTTTAGAGAGCGTTACTCGTTACTCGTTAAAAAAGTCACTAATCGCGTTACTTAGTTACTTTTTATGGAAAGTAATGCGTTACGTTACTTTTGCGTTACTTTTTAAATCTGGGCAGGGCTTGCTTGTTTGTTTTTAATATAAAAACGTTCTATTCTTAGAAAATGTAAAAGCCCTTTCACACCAAAATGAAATGAAGTGAATAAGGAAAATTAACTTCACGTCTGTACAGTAGAACTGTAGGAAAAGAAAGTTCAACACTCTTCAGCAATGAGAAAAAATGAAGCACAAATGTTAGTTAATCTAAAGTAAGTTTTGTTTAAAAAAAAATACTTTTCTTACCTGGATTTTTTGTCTTGTTTCCAGCCAAATAATCTAGAAATTCTTAAATATTGTAAAAATTGTCTTGTTTTTTCTGAAAACAAGTCAAAATTAAGTGTGTTTTTGCTTGAAACAAGCACAATAATCTCCCAAAGGGTTAAGCAAGATAATCTTGTTTTCTGTTTGAAATAATTTTTTTGCTTATCCCATTGGCAGATTATTTAGCTTGTTCTAAGCAAAAACTCACTTAATTTTGACTCGTTTTTTTCTGAAAACAAGAAAATAATTACTTGTCTAGAAAATCCTTCTTGATTTAAGAATTGTTTTGATATTTTGTCTGGAAACAAGACAAAAAATCTAAGTAAGAAAAGTATTTTCTTACTTAGGATCAAACAAAAGGTCAGCAGCAAAGTCTTTGGTTAATAAAACGGGATTAAATACATAAAGAAAACAAAAAGTAACTCTCGAAAATTAAAAAGCAATGCGTTACTTTACACTGCAAAAAAATGATTTTCTTACTAAGATTTGTTGTCTTGTTTCCAGCCAAAATATCTAAAAAATCTTAAATCAAGTAGGATTTTCTAGACAAGTAACAATTATTGTCTTGTTTTCAGAAAAAACAAGTCAAAATTAAGTGAGTTTTTGCTTAAAACAAGCAATAATCTGCCAATGGAGTGAGAAAAATAATCTTATTTCAAGATGAAAACTAGATTATTTTTCTTACCCCATTGGCAGATAATTTAGCTTGTTTCAAGCAAAAACCCACTTAATTTGAACATATTTTGTCTGAAAACAAGACAATTTTTACTTGTCTAGAAAATCCTTCTTGATTTAAGAATTTTTAGATATTTTAGCTGGAAACAAGACAAAAAATCTAAGTAAGAAAAGCATTTTTTGCAGTGTACTAGTTACTTGAAAAAAGTAATATTATTACGCAACTTGCTTGTTTCCTCCCAACCCAAATGTGTTTTTCATGTTGCAGTTCAGTGTTACTGTAATATTCAGTTCATCTATTTGCAATGTTGAAATTCTGAACCTCATTTTTTTTCTGCACAGTGGCTTTCTTCTAAGATGAACACCTCAGATGCAGTCAACGTGAGCAATGGAGATGCATGTGTTCCTAAGCCTCAGCACATGTCCCTGGCTGTGATTCTGTGTCTGGTTTATCTGCTGGGTCTCCTTCTCAACGGATTCAGTCTGTGGGTCTTCACCTGCCGCATTCACAAGTGGAACTCCGGAGCTGTTCTTCAGTTTAATCTGGCTCTGTCTGACGCTATCATTACTCCGCTCACCCCGCTGATGGCAGCGTACTTCGCCATGGAGAGCAACTGGGTTTTCGGGGATTTCGCCTGCCAGCTGAAGATCGCCGTTCTCAGCATGCACTTCAACGGCAGTGTGATCTTCCTCACGCTCATCAGCGTTCACCGATACATGTCCGTGGTTCACTTCAACCGCTCCTCGTTGATCAAAAGGAAGGTCTTTGTGAAGAAGCTTTGTGCTGCCATTTGGTGTTTTCTGATAATAACTGGCATCTTCTACGGATGGCTGCTTCCTGTAACCACTGAAGACAATCACAACCAGTGTCTTACCATTTATCAGACGAAGCTGACCGAGGCTTACTTCGTTATTAACTTTGTGATTTTCTTCTTTTGGTTTATTTTACCCATGGCTATATCGGTGTTCTGCTACAGTCGCCTGGCGAGCTCAGTGTCCCGCATTAACATCAGTTCTGTTCAAGGCCAGTCGGTCAAGGCTAAGTCTATGAGGATGATAGGGATATGTCTGTTCATATTTGGCCTTTGCTTTCTTCCTCTTAATGTGGTTCGGACTGTCGGAGTGGTGGTGAAAAAGTACCATCCTAGCAGATGCACGCTTCTGTTGCGGTTGCAAACGGCGTATTATGCATGCTATATTTTGGCAGGAATCAACTGCTGCTTGGACCCACTGATCTACTTTTTTGGCTCAAGGAATTTTATCAGAGCATTCAGGAGATCTCTTAGGGTCATAGGGGTCAGACGCAACGCAGAAAACAAAAGTGACTCAGAAACAGTAAGCCAAAGCGCAAACAGAAATGCCGTTTTCACTGTCTCTTAGGACATAAATCAGCATGAAATGGAAGAGCAGACTTTGTGCCCTCATGGCAGTGAATACATCATCAAGCCGTCCAAAACTGTCCATTTTGATTTCATGGTGACTTTAACCCTTTAACTGTCACTCCCTATTGTGAACATAGACATGAAAATGCACTTTCCAAATGTAATTTTTAATAATTCATGAACAAAAACATTTTGTAATATGATTTTCATGTACAATTTCCATGATAATGCAATGTCTGATTTTAAAATGGTTTCCAAAGGATGAATTTTGAAATTTTAAGTCTTCAAGTGATCTATAATTTCTTATGATTTCTAAAGCGTGGTAGAAAAAAAGGCAGCAAAGAAATTCTTTTTGTGAAAAAGGTCTGAACCCCTGTTATGAAGTATATTTTTTGAGGTGCACTCTTGTCATAAATTAATCTATTACTTTTCCTACATAATTTGTAACACAAAACAGTGGGAAAATATCAATTTGGGAGTCTTAGACCTTTCCAACGATATATAGTTTGTCATGTTTAGATTAGCATTTATTTGAAATATGGTGAAGTAAATGTAGGTGTCCCAGTGACAGTTAAAGGGTTAAAAAGTTCACGCAAAAATAAAAATTCTGTTATTAATTTCTCAACTTCATGTCGTTGCATCATGGTACTCTCCAAAATGAAGAATTGTTGGTATAAAGTTGTTATATTAGTTTATATTAGTCCATTTTGATTTCATGGTGACTTTAAAGAGTTCACACAAAAATAAAAATTCTGTCATTAATTACTCAAGGCGTTGTATTGAAAAGGATCGATCTTCACATAAAAATACCGATATTAAGTTTTTTTTTTAAACCAGTGATTTTATTTATTTAGCATGAAATATAATATTTAAAATGAGCTCTATCTCTTACGCAGCTCCTTTCACACACACATTGCTCACCCTTCCCTGCTTTGCTGGGTTTTAGTCCTTTGAGCTTCAGAGAGGCAAAGGATATCCAGGTAGCTAACAAAAAAATATGTTTTTAGTCATATTGGATCGTCAGCATGAAGTGTAATAATCAGACACCATAGTTGTTGTAACAAAACATAACCATGGTTAATGTAAACCACAAATTAACATAGTTGAACTATGGTATTTGTTGTAAAACTGTGGTTTTACAAATAGTAATACATGCACCAAAAAAAACAAAACAAAACAAAACAAAAAAAAAGTGGTAACACTTTACAAATAAAGTGTCATTAATGTATTAACTAACATGAACTAAAAATAAATAATACATTTGTTACATCATTTATGAATCTTTCTAGTAATAATTTTGTGCATTTTTTGTGCAAGGGAGAACATTTTTTCTTACTATATTATTGTTTAATGTATTATATTTTATAGTATTATTCTGTTTTTCTGTTCTTAATGTTATTACTATTCTCGATAATTTCATGCACAGTTCATGTTTGCAAATTGAGTTTATTACAATAATATATATATATATTTTGTCATATTTTAAATATGTCCTATTTTTTTTTTACCTGACACATGACTAACTAGAGGCACACTAAGAGCAAATCACAACATCTTTTAGTGGTTATGAAAATTTATTCAGATTTATCATAATAATTATGCAATAACTTCATAAATTGTGACACACTGATATCCACTATACAAGAAAGTAATTTATTTAGTAATTTATATTGTGTGTTGTTTTTTTAAAAAAAATATCGGTATCGGTATTGGTATCTGCAATATTGACCCTGTATTTACTTGGTATCGGATCGATGCCAAATTTTACAGTATCGCCCTCCTCTAACATCCATCAAATACTTTTACTTCAAACTCGCCAAAATCCCACCCTCAGCCCAATCAGAAGTAGCAGTACTTACATAGAAACCTCTACATTGGAGCATGATAAAAATTATTTTTTGAAGAAATGTGTCAGATGGATTTAGAGGCTTTTGCATCTGAACTCTTCAAGTATTCTCATAGCTTCATAAAATTTCGGTTGAACCACTGATGTCACATGGACTATTTTATCAATGTTCTTGGTACCTTTCTAAACCGTGAAAGTGGAAACCCTTGCTGTCTATGGAGGGTCAGAGACCCTCATTTCATCAAAAATATCTTTATTTGTCTTCCGAAGATGAAAGAAGTTCTTACAGGTTTGGAACGACACGAGAGTGAGTAATTAATGACACAATTGTGACCCTGGACCATAAAACCAGTCTTAAGTCGCTGGGGTATATTTGTAGCCAAAAATACACTGTATGGGTCAAAATTATCAATTTTTCTTTTATGCCAAAAATCATTAGGATATTAAGTAAAGATCATGTTCCATCAAGATATTTTGTAAATTTCGTACCGTAAATGTATCAAAACTTCATTTTTGATAGGTAATATACATTGCTAAGACCTTCATATGGACAACTTTAAAGGCGATTTTCTCAATATTTGTATTTTTTTGCACCCTCAGGTTGCAGATTTTCAAATAGTTGTATCTCGGCCAAATATTGTCCGATCCTAACAAACCCTACATCAATGGAAAGCTTAATTTATGACACTTATGACTGGTTTCATGGTCCAGGGTCACAATTTTCATTTTTAGGTGAACTAGCCCTTTAATGGAGCTTGGATAAGTAGCCTTCTCCAAGATTAAACTATCCTTTATTTATTTATTTTTCTGTCCTGTGTTATACTATTACAATACACTCTTAACAAAACACTCTTAAAAATAAAGGTGCTTCACGATGCCTTTTTTTGTTTAAATGGTTCCATAAAGAACCTTTAACATCTACACTCTTCAAAATAAAGGTGCTTTAAAAGGTTCTTCACAGCGATGCCATAGAAGAACCATTTTTGGTTCCACAAAGAACCATCTCTTTCTTACCTTTTTATAATCTGAAAAACCTTCTTTTGCCACAAAAACCTTTTGTGAAACAGAAAGGTTCTTCAGATGTAACAGGTTCTTAATGCAACCATTTAGACAAAAAGTGTTCTTCTATGGCGTCGTGAAGCACTTTTTGTTTCGCAAAAGGTTCTTGTGGTGAAAGAAGGTTCTTCGGATTGTAAAAAAAGGTAAGAAAGACATGGTTCTTTAAAGAACCTTTGGCTGAATGGTTCTTCTATGGCATCGCTGTGAAGAACCCTTTAAAGCACTTTTAGAGTGTACTGATTTTAAAGGACAAAAATATTTTTAAGTGTAATATTGCAAAAGTATTTTAGAAAATGTTACTGTGGCCTCATCTGTCTTTAGAGTTATTTACAGGATGTTTCTGCTAACAACACGCTGTGCAATGCATTAAAAATGTGAAGTTAAAATATTTATTCCAGTCTGCAAAGTAATGTTTTAAAACATTAAAATAGCTAGGTGTTAGGCCACCCTTCAAAACATGCAGCTAGAAACTTTAAAAGTCTTCTTTAGCTGAATCTTTCAGACGGTATGAATAAAACTGGTTTCAAAAGAAATTTTTAAATTGTAGATATATTGACATTTCAGTGCTAATATGTGACTGAAACTAAATAAACAGAAAATACATCCTCAGTGGTGATGACTGATGAAGCTATAAAATAATGTTTATTGGCTCAGTGTTTTTCCTATTATTTCCTTTTTGTTTTTATTAAAAGGTAACGTAAAACAACGAGCATTTAGATTTCCAGTTTTTAAACTTTACTTGTTTGTACTGTAATAAAAAGATTTAACAAGTAAGTCAGTTTAATGTATACGTTGTTATTTTCCTCTTTTTCATTTTTTTATTTGTTTATTTTTTAATTGCAAGACTAAAAAAAAACAACAAGAAACAGCACTGCGTTGAAATACAACAACTTAAAGGAAAGAAAGGAAAAAGACAAAATAAATAACAATGACCCCTCAATCAGTAAGAAAAATATTGTCATAAGCCTCAAGAAACTTATTATTGTTCTTATTATCAATGTGTCTAGATTTGACAATTAGCAAAATCTCTGCAAGAAAGACATCAAATCTAGGTAACATATTAAGAAATTTAGATTTATTTAATGCAAAATAATAATAATAATAATAATCAAATAGAATAACAACAAAATTGATAACATGACCAGAAAAATGCATAAATATATTTAGTATATTTAATATATTTAATAGTATATTTTAGTGAAAAATTTAAATCATATTTTATAAAAGGGGATAAATAACAGCTTAAGTTCTCCCAAAGAAGTTTAACCTGATTGCAATGATAGAATCAACGAAGTAAAGCTATTAAATATTATATTTATACATTTATTTATTATATAATTAATAAAAAAAAATATTATGTTATATTATTAAAGAATGATAACTGAATATTACAAAATTATCAACAAGCAAAACACAAGAGCAATCTTGAACTAAAGAGGCGAAAAACAAATAACACAAACAAAAAACACATAGGAGAAACAAAATAATAAATAAATAAATAAATAAATAGAATCAATTAAAAAAGCTTCAAATTTTCTAGACAAAGAATGCAGCCTGAAAAAAAAAAAAAAAAAATCCTGGAACAATATGTCATTCTTTTTGTTCTTAATTTACACTAGAGACTTTTTCAAAGTATCCATTTTTGATAAAAACAGATTCTGGTATGCATTTAGTAAATTTATGCTTATAAATATATAATATATATACACATATATATATGTGTATATCAATAAATAAATAACTGAAAAAAAATAAAATAATAATAATAATAATAAAAAAAAATAATTAAAGATGATTGAAGATGCAAAATCTATAATTAAATAAATTATATATATATATATATATAATTCTGTGGTCTTGCCAGCTTTAAGATTCTTGGACGCTGAGATATTCTTAATGTACTCCTGAACCTCTTTTTTTTTTTTTTTTTTTTTTTAAAATGAATAAAAATGATCTTTTCCTCTTATCTTTTTTTTATTTTTTTATTTATACAGTAAAGAACATCAAATACAACAAGTACAATATCAACAAAAAGACAATGAGGGTTACATACAATAGTCTAAAGCGTATTAAATTAGCTTATACAATTTACACAATGAAAGAGTCTTACAAGCAATAGAATTAGTAGAGTTTCTTAAACAATTGACATACACATCAAATTCTTTCCTGAAAATAAAAAAGTAAGGGGTTTTCTTTAAAAATGTACATTTATGAATGTAGAATTTAGCAAGGAATATTAAGTTAATAATAAAATTACAATAAGAAGGGATTAATATCAGAGAGTAACCAAAAAACACATTTTTGGAGGTTATACAGAAGTTTCGATGCAGGTATTTTTTAACAAAATTTGAAAAGTCAACCCAAAATACTTTACAATAAACACAGTCCCAAAATAAATGACTGATTGTTTCTTCAGACAGAAGACAAAAAAGAACAACTGGGGGAAATGCTATTATTCAATTTAGCACGTTTGTAATTAGCCGGGTAACAATTATGAATAATTTTAATAGAGACTTTAACAACAACTTTATTAGATAAGAAGAATTTTTGTCGAAGAAGCCAAAACTCCGCCCATCTTTTCCTCTTATCGGTGAGAACTACAAAACTCCGAGTGACGTCAGAGCCATATCTGCGTGACGTCGGCGACAGGTAAAGCATTTCCTTTCCTTGTGGTTTAGTTTCGCTCACCCACCTGTCCTGTTCACGGTGGATAAAGAACAGAATGGGCAAACTTCAAGAATTCGAGATAACTCTCAATAACAACAAAACAGTTTATACTCCAGGCGAATCCCTCACCGGAACTCTGAAAATCACAATTGGGCAGTCAATACAATGTAAAGGTAAGTAAACAAATGACAACAATTATCGTCACTTTGTGTTTCCACTGGGTGTTTTTTAGAAGCTTCTCAACCAGTTTACTTCATAAGGTCGGCCTGGTCTATTTGTGTAATGTGGATCTGACGCAAATGTTTGTTTTCCAAGGCGCGCGCACGTTTGGAGTTGGTTTAGTGTTTGCGCATCGAGGACTGAAACTGCTTTGAGCGAAACTTGCGGATATTTTATTGACATACCAACGCGGAATAGTGCATAAACCTCTTACCGCTTTCGTTTCCATCTTAGTTCTCATAAATTTCCATAAAAACCATGCCAGACACAAGAATGCATGTTATAAACGGGCTGAAGAAGAATGCTCTACTGTGTTTCTCGATACCTTGCCAGGTGAACTAATCGCAGTTTCGCTTATCAGTATAGCAGTCACTGAGAATTAAATGTCAAAAGACCTGATTTAAGTGAAATACAGACATAAGGACCTAACATAGACTAATGAAACATGGTTGTAAGTAACGCATGGGCAGCTGCTCGGTGTTTATTGTTTTTCCGACGCTTTATTTGCATATTTATGCCTTGAGCCTTTAGCAGTGAGTCAGGCATTCAGGCCTTGAAATATCTTTACATTTCCCAACAAATCTGTTATTCAAACCTCTTCTCAATATCATGCATGAATGCAATTTGTTGCAATACTAGACTGCTTGGTGCATCCATGAAATCTAACAAAATGTCATTCTTTTTGTTCTTAATTTACACTAGAGACTTTTTCAAAGTGTCCACTTCTGATAACTGAAAACAGATTCTGGTATGCATTTAGTAAATTTATGCTTATAAATATAATATTCACCTTGCAACATATAAAAGTTAACAATATACCCATTTTAATTTTGTGCGAATACATACAAATAGCATCTTTTAAAGATGGCATATAATACTAGACTGCTTGGTGCATATATAAAGGTAGTGTATGCATCTTCTCACCCACCATCTGTTGATACCAGCGGCTCTTTCACCTTAGTCTCAGTGCTTTTCAGTACACCTGTTCTTGTTGGGGTCAGATATCCTGACACGGCTAATATTGTTTATCCGCTACAGTATTTACAGTATTTTGACTCATACATATATTTTTGGCTATTTCTAAAAATATAAAAGTACTACTTATGGCTGGTTTTGTGCTCCAAAGTGTATAATTATAGTATAAATTAATGTGACCCTGGACCACAAAAAATAAGGGTCAATTTTTTTTTTTAAAATTCATCAGAAAAAAGGACAGGAGGATATTTGAAACTCTAGAATCTGAGGGTGCAAAAAAAAAAAAAATCTAAATATTAAGAAAATTGCCTTTTAAAGTTGTCCAAATGACATTCTTAGCAATTTCTAAAACTATAAAAGTGCTACTTATGACAGGTTTTGTGCTCCAGGGTCACAAATGTGAAGGATTATAGTATAAATGAATGTGCCCCTGGACCACAAAACCACAAAAAATAAGGGTAAATTTTTTGCGAAAAGGATGCGAAAAAAAAAAAAAATCTAAATATTAAGAAAATTGCCTTTAAAGTTGTCCAAATGACATTCTTAGCAATGCACAATCAAAAAAAAAATAAAATAAAAGAAATATGTATATATATAATACAAAAAAATCCATCTTTTTGACTCATACAATATATTTTTTTGGCTATTTCTAAAAATATAAAAGTGCTACTTATGACTGGTTTTGTGCTCCAGGGTCACAAATGTACCACAAACCATATAAGTGTCAATTTTTTGAAATTGAGATGTATACATCATCTGAAAGTTGAAAAAAAAAAAAAAAAAAAAAGCTTCCAATTGATGTATGGTTTGTTAGGATCAGACAATGTTTGGCCAATATACAACTATTTGATAATCTGGAATCTGAGGGTGCAAGAAAATAAAAATATTGAGAAAATCACTTTTAAAATTGTCAAAATTAAGTTCTTAAAAGTACTTAAAATTAATTTTTTATATATTTATGGTAGGACATTTACAAAATATTTTCACAGAACATGATCTTTACTTAATATCCTAATAATTTTTGTCATAAAAGGAAAAAATCAGTAATTTTGACCCATACTATGTATTTTTGGCCGTAGCTACAAATATACCCCAGCGACTTGTGCTCCAGGGTCAAATATGACTTGCTACAAAATAAAAAAATACGGCTTTGTTACTTGCATGCATTATACAAACAGTACTGGCTTGTGTATCTACACCCATAAAACTAATATAAGAGAAGCTAGCAAAATGTATTATTAAGAAAGACAATGCAGCTACTGTTTAATTTGGCCATAGAATCAGGGTAAACAAGCTGACATCCTTTTTGTGTAAAAAAAACAAAAACAGCAATCTGTGTGAACAAGGAAGTGTCGTTAAAAGTGTGTTTTTGCACGTTTGAGAACCGCTGTGGGCTAGGCAAATGTGATAAAACTAAAAATGAGTCAGAGTGCATTCAAGATGATCGCTTGGAAAACAGTCACACCAGATGTAATGATCAGCGTTTCTGTGATATGAGAAAGAAAGCAAGTCATGTGGTTGTGTCAGTGGTTTGGGGCTGGTCTATTGTTTGAGCTGAGATGCACTCGCTGGACTGGTTCGCTCACATTCCAGATCAAGGACAACAGTAATAGCAATCGCTTCAGTCACCAGTACAACTTTACAGAGAAGTCAGCTGATATTTGAAACAATAACAGTGTTTAACTCATTCTTTATTTGGACCTGAGCAATTATTTTACGTTATTCTCAGGTGTATTAATCAATAGAAGATGCTTTTATGGTTGGATAATAAGTAGGGCTGTCAAACAATTAATCACGATTAATTACATCCAAAATAAAAGTTTGTTTACATACTATATGTGTGTTTACTCTGTATATTTATTACGTACATATATATATGTGTGTGTTTGTATTATATATATATATATATATATATATATATATATATATATATATATATATATATATATATATATATATATTAGGGCTGTCAAATGATTAATCGCATCCAAAATAAAAGTTTAAGTTTAGTTCATACTATATGTGTGTTTACTTTGTATATTTATTATGTACATATAAACACACGCACATATATATACACATATACACATATAAATATTTTGTTTTAATATATATGTATATATATTTATACCTGTATACAATTTAGATTATAAATAAATATAAATATTTTAGATATAAATCTAAAATATTTTTCCTTAATATATACATGAATGTGTGTGTATTTATATGTACATAATAAATATACAAAGTACACAAATAAATAATATGTAAACAAACTTTTATTTTGGATGCGATTAATCGCGATTAATCGTTTGACAGCCCTAATATATATATATATATACATATATACATACTCTTCTGCTCATCAAGGCTGTTTATTTGATGAAAAATACAGAAAAAAACTGTAATATTGTGAAATGTTATTGCAATTTAAAATAGTTGTTTTCTATTTTAATATACTTTAAAATATAATTTATTCCTGTGATGTAAAGCTGAATTTTCAGTATTCAGTGTCACATGATCCTTCAGAAATCATTCTAATATACTGATTTATTATTTGTTTTGGAAACAGTTGTGCTGCTTAATATTTTTTTTGGAACCTGTGATACTTTTTTCAGGATTCTTTGATAAATAAAACATTAAAAAGAACAGCATTTATTTAAAATAGAAAACTTTTGTAACAATAAACACCTTGTTCAAAGTTTGAGGTCAGTACGTTTTTTTCTTTCTTTCTCTCTTTGAAAGAAATTAATACTTTTATTCAGCAAGGATGTGTTCAATTGATAAAAAGTGATAGTAAAGACTTATATTGTTAGAAAAGATTTCTATTTTAAATAAATGCTGTTCTTTTTATTTTATTTTATTTTTTTTTTTAAAGTATCACAGGTTCCAAAAAAATATTAAGCAGCACAACTGTTTCCAAAACTGATAATAAATCAGTATATTAGAATGATTTCTGAAGGATCATGTGACACTGAATCCTGGAGTAATGATGCAGAAAATTCAGCTTTACATCACAGGAATAAATTATATTTTAAAGTATATTAAAATAGAAACCAACTATTTTAAATTGCATTAACATTTCACAATATTACAGTTATTTTCTGTATTTTTATTCAAATAAACACAGCCTTGATGAGCAGAAAAGTCTCCTTTAAAAAGCATTAAAAATCGTACTGATCCCAAACTTTTGATCAGCAGTATATATATATATATATATATATATATATATATATATATATATGTGTGTGTGTGTATACCTGTATACAATTTTTCCTTAGTATATACATGCATGTGTGTATTTATATATACATAATAAATATACACATTACACAGACATATAGTATGTAAACATAAACTTTTATTTTGGATGCAATTAATTAATTAATCATTTGACAGCCCTAATAATAAGTCGAGTGACTGATCGTAGGATCTTCTGTTTCCAGATGTTGTTGTTGTGGTTGTTGTTGAGCCAGTTCACCAGCACTAGAGTCTCTTCAGACACATTTCCCATGGTTGCGTATGTATCTGTGGTAACATCTCTGCTTGCTAGCACTCATTGCGTGTCTTGGGGTTAGAGAGTGAGAAGAAAAATAGAGTAAATAATGGTTAGCAAACAGATCGAATCTCAAAGAGGGTTTTAAAGAAAGAAATAAATACTATTAGTCAAGTCAGCTTTATTTATATAGCGCTTTTTACAATACAGATTGTGTCAAAGCAACTTCACAGTATCAAATAGGAAGGTAATGTGTCAATAATGCAAAAAAGAAACCACAAAACAAATTTTCAGTTAACATTGACAAAATAGTCCATGTGACATAAGTGGTTTAACCATATTTTTTTAAGCTATGAGAATACTTTTTGTGCAAAGAATTGTTGAATAAAGTCATTATTTATTTATTTTTTGCACACAAAAATTATTCTCATAGCTTTGTAAAATTACGGTTGAGCCACTAATGTCACATGTACTTTTTTAATTATGTCCTTACTACATTTCTGTGCCTTGACCAAGGGCTTGCTGTCTGTGGAGGTTCAGAGAGCTCTTGGATTTAATCAGAAATATTTTACAGGGTTCCCACGGCTCATGGAATTTCTGGAATATCATGGAATTTTAAAAGGTCTATTCCAGTCATTGAAAGTCAGGGAATTTATTTTATTTTATTTGAATTTTATTTATTATTATTAATTTTTAATTTTTTTGGTCCAAGTCATGGAATATCAGGGATTTTTGTTTGTTGCTTTAAATTTTAGTTTCTGTTTATCAAACTGAACTTTTCTGTACCGTTTTTATTTATTTATTTATTTGCCTATTTTTATGGTTAGGCTATTTTTCAGTGCCGTTTTATTCCCTTGCCGCACGTCAACCGGCAATCACTGAAGTCAAATGCAGTCACCAGCTTAGATAACGAAGGCAAACATGCCAGAAAAAAAATTATTTCAAGAGCTTTGGCTACAAAATGAGCACTTCAAAGACTGGCTATGAAAAGTAGATCATAGAAAAGCAAAAACTAAATGTGCAGAAATAAAAAAAAAACCTGAATGAACTTGATTACAAATCCTTACAAACCCCAAACCCTTACAAAAATCCTTCGGATTGTTATAAACATAAATTAATTTCTGTAGAAATATTACAGAAAAAGCCTGTTTCCGGCACTAAATAAAAAATAAAAAGAAGGTTATTGCGACTTATCTCACAATTCTGACTTGTTTTCTCGCAATAGCGTGATACAAACTCGCAATTCTGACTTTTGTTTCTCTGAATTGTGAGATATGAACTAGCAGTTGCGAAAAAAAAGTCAGAATTGTGAGATATAAACTCACAAATATAAAGATATAAGAGATATAAAACACATCAGTATTTTTTCTCCTCAGAAATGAATTTATACGTTACAATTCTGAGGAAAAAAAGCCAAAATTGCAAGATACAAGTTTGTATCTTGCAATTTTGATACAAACTTGATTATTAAATTATTACAATTATTACAATTAATTATTGCAATAAAAAAAAAATATTTTTCACATCATTTGTAAAAAAAAAAAGTAATAATTTATGACAAAAGTGCACCTTGAAAATCTACTTCATAACAGGAGATCTGACCTTTCTTTGTTGCCTTTTTCTCTATCACGCTTTAGAAATCATAAGAAATTACATATCGGTAGAAAACTTTCCTTTGAAAACCATTTTAAAATCAGACATTGCACTATGATGGAAAACGTGCATAAAAATCATATGTTTTCATTCATGAATTATAAAAAATTAAGTTTAAATACTGCATTTTCACGTCTATGTTTAAAAATAGGAGTGACGGTTAAAGGGTTAATGTCTATAATTTCTGTCAGGGATTGTAAATTAGCTCATGCAGACTTTATACATGCTATTCTGCGAAAATATTATCTGTAAATATTAACTATAAAAGAAAACCAAAGAAAACCAATCCAATTGCAAAACATTTTTTTTTTCTGTCCCGTTGCTAATTTTGTCATGCAGCAAGATCTATTTTTTCTTGAAGGTTGCAGAACATTTCTTAAGAAATAAGAAGTGAGTAATTTTGCGAGCCTCTGCTATGTATGTCCTAGGCCTCCTTTGTTGATGGCATATGGTTATGTGTTTTTGTCTGTTACCATAGCAGTCTGAATGTTTTAGTGAAATGTCCTGCTGGTAAAGGACAGAGTGAGGTCATATTAAGTTCTAATAAAGGAACAGGACTGTCATGTTTGTCCCAGACAACCCTACTCATCATTTACTGACCCTCATGAAATATTCCTTTTAAATGAGTGTTGTCACTAATTCAACATAACCTTACGCAATGATGCATTTCTTGAAATAGCCTTTCATCAGTACTGGGGCACAGGACTTAAGCCAAAAAGTGTGCTTATATGTGTCCCTGTCACACTGCAAAAAATGCTTTTCTTACTTAGATTTTTAGTCTTGTTTCCAGCCAAAATATCTAAAAAATTCTTAAATCAAGAAGAATTTTCTAGACAAGTGCAAATGTTTGTCTTGTTTTCAGAAAAAATAAGTCAAAATTAAATGAGTTTTTGCTTAAAACAAGCAAAATAATCAGATATTTTGTACTGTAAATGTATCAAAACTTAATTTTTGATAAGTAATATGCATTGCTAAGAACTTCATTTGCACAACTTTAAAAGCGATTTTCTCAGTATTTTATTTTATTTTTTTTTAATCATGTGACACTGAAGACTAGAGTAATGATTCTGGAAATTCAACTTTAATTACAGATATAAATTAAATTTTAAAATTAAATTTTACATTTTATTTTAAATTATTTTTTTTTTCTGTATTTTTGAGCCTTGATTGAGCATAAAAAACGTCTTTAAAATACATTAAATGAGAGGGTGTGTCCAAACTTTTGACTAGTAGTGTAAATCAGACTATTATTAGTCTATTATTAATCTTAATTGCTCAAAAAAAAAATTTGTGCTACTTAATTTAGTAGAAACTGTTACTTTTTTCCGGATTCTTTGATAAAACGAAGCTTAAAAGAACAGCGTTTATTTAAAGTACAATTTCTTCATAACATAAATGGAAAAAACTTTTGAAAGGTAGTTCTGTTGCTGTCAAAATTAAGTGAGTTTTTGCTTAAAACAAGCAAAATAATCTGCCAATGGGGTGAGCAAAATAATCTTATTTCAAGCAGAAGACTAGATTATTTTGCTTTCCCCATTGGCAGATTATTTTGCTTGTTTCAAGCAAAAAGTCACTTAATTTGAACATATTTTGTCTGAAAACAAGATGCTAATTTTTGCTTGTCTAGAAAATCCTTCCTGATTTAAGAATTTTTAGATATTTTAGCTGGAAACAAGACAAAAAATCTAAGTAGGAAAGGCATTTTTTGCAGTGCATAAGTCGCTGGGGTATATTTGTAGCAATAGCCAAAAATACATTGCATGGGCTAAAATGATTGATTTTTATTTTATGCCAAAAATCATTAGGATATTAAGCAAAGATCATGTTCCATTAAGATATTTTGTACTGTAAATGTATCAAAACGTAATTTTTGCATTGCTAAGAACTTCATTTGCACAACTTTAAAAGCAATTTTCTCAGTATTTACATTTTTTGGCACCCTCAGATTGCAGATTTTCAAATAGTTGTATCTCGGGCCAAATAGTGTCCTGTCCTAACAAACCATACATCAATGGAAAGCATATTTATTCAACTTTCAGATGTTGAAAAATTGACAATTATGACTGGTTTTGTGGTCCAGGGTCACATATTTTAATACCACTGCTTGTCACTTTCTTGCATCAGTGCAGGGACTTTTTATTTTAATTGACGCATGTCTTTATTTCACATTTAGCAATCAAAGTGAACTGCCAGGGCTTCTGTGGAGTCACCAGCAAATCAAATGACACCGACTGGACCGAGGAGGAGCAGTACTTCAGCAGCTCCGTCTCAATAGCAGATAAAGGTACACATAGGTGTCATAGTCTTGCTCATGCATTAAACGCTTGTTTAGATCGCTTACATTTTCTCTCTGTCTGTTTCTCAGGCACTCTGAAAGAAGGCGAGCACAGTTTTCCTTTCAAGTTTCTCTTGCCAGGTGAGAGGCACTTCTGTGTAATTGAGCTGAGCTGTCGTCCCACATTCCTCCAACTAATGTCAGAGATTAATCACTGTTTACATTCATCCACGGCAACAGAACAACAAATTACAATATCAAAATGTCATCTTTGTGTAAACGAATACAAACTATGAGAGTCATAATTACTCATACTCAGATATTTGAGTTTCGTCAGGAAAGAAAGCAAACAAACAAACAGGAAAAGCGCTGATATTGTTAAATATTATTGCAATTTAAAATAAGTTTTCTATTTTTATATACTTTCAACTACACTAGCAGTCAAAAGTTTGGACACAGCCTCTCATTTGATGTTTTTTAAAGAAGTTTCTTCTGCTCATCAAGGCTGTATTTATTTGATCAAAAATACATTAAAAAAACAGTAATATTGCAAAATGTTATTACAATATAAAATAATAGTTTTTATTTTAATATACTTTACAATGTAATTTATTCCTGTGATGCAAAGCTGAATTTTCATCAGCTGTTACTCCAGTCTTCAGTGTCACATGATCCTTCAGAAATCATTCTAATATGCTGATTTATTATCAGAATTATCAAATATTTATTTTATTTTATGGATTCTTTGATGAATAAGTTAAAAAGAATAGCATTTATTCAAAATAGAAATCTTTTTAACAATGTGAATCTATGCTATCACTTTTTATTAATTTAAAACATCCTTGGTGAATAAAAGTATTCATTTCTTTCAAAAAAAGAAAGAATAAAAATGTACTGACCCCAAACTTTTGAACAGTAGTGTATATTGTTAGAAAACCTTTCTTTTTTTAAATAAATGCTGCTGTTTTTAAAACTTTTATTAATCAAAAATCCTGAAAAAAAAAGTATCACAGGTTCCAAAAAAAATAAAAATAAATAATAATAATAATAATAATGCTGATAATAATCAGTATGATGATTTTTGAAGGATCATGTGACTGCAAAAAATGCTTTTCTTACTTAGAATTTTAGTCTTGTTTACAGCCAAAATATCTAAAAATTCTTAAATCAAGAAGGATTTTCTAGACAAGTAAAAACTTTTGTCTTGTTTTCAGAAAAAAGAAGGCAAAATGAAGTGAGTTTTTGCTTAAAACAAGCAAAATAATCTGCCAATGGGGTGAGAAAAATGATCTTATTCCAAGCAGAAGACTAGATTATTTTGCTTACCCCATTGGCAGATAATTTTGCTTGTTTCAAGCAAAAATCACTTAATTTGAACATATTTTGTCTGAAAACAAGATACTAATTTTTACTTGTCTAGAAAATCCTTCTTGATTTAAGAATTTTTAGATATTTTAGCAAGAAACAAGACGAAAAATCTAAGTAAGAAAAGCATTTTTTTGCAGTGTGAAGACTAGAGTAATGATTCTGGAAATTCGACTTTAATTACAGATATAAATTACATTTTAATGTATATTAATATAGAAAAACATTGATTTACATCCTAATAATATTTCACAATATTATATCATGTTTTTCTGTATTTTTGAGCCTTGATAAGCATAAAAAATGTCTTTAAAATACATTAAATGCGAGGGTGTGTTCAAACTTTTGACTGCTAGTGTAAATCAGTGGCTATTATTAGTCTTCAGTGTTTCAGAAATAATTCTAATTGCTCAAAAAATAAAAATAATTTAGTAGAAACTGTTACTTTTTTCAGGATTCTTTGATAAAACGAAGCTTAAAAGAACAGCGTTTATTTAAAGTACAATTTCTTCATAACATAAATGGAAAAAACTTTTGAAAGGTAGTTCTGTTGCTGTCCGTTAATTTTCATACAATTGGTGGGTAAATTGCATTTGTTCGTTTTTGTTCGTTTCATTCAGTCTTTTCACAATGTGGAGCTAAGACACACGTTAGCCCATCTAGGTTATCACTGCTCTTATTGTGTGGAGCTGCTCAGCTGCTATTTGAAACCTCCATCTGCTGTTTCTCTATTATCTGAGACATTTCAGCTCCCCCTACAGAACAATGCCACTCTTAGAGAATCGTGCTTCTGGTGCTGCAACGTTGGCTTTTGTGGTTTTCAGCCGTTCGCTAAAAATATTTGAGCTTATAGGATCATGCACCCAGTTTTGCTAGAAAAGACTATTGTTTTAATGCAAACGTCCCAAGTTTGGTTATGAGAAGTAAGCAGATGATTAGTCTTGTCCTGAGTTGTAGTTCATTTATCTGCACCTGCGGAGAAGTTACACAATCCTCTGTTTTGTAGCTGCTGCACCAACGTCATTCGAAGGGCCGTATGGACGGATTATATACAGAGTGCGGGCTTTCATAGACACGCCTCGCTTTGCAAAAGACTACAAGATAGAGAAGCTCTTCTCTATGAACAACACAGTCAACCTGAATGAAATACCTGGTATACAGGTAAATGCCACACATACATTTTCTCATTTTGAATGTGTGCACACAAACAACTGGATGGAAACATGAATAGGCCTGCTGTTACATTATGTTGAGAATTTATTTTATGTTCATTTCATTTAATTTTCATATTGTTCATTCTGTTAAAAATATTTTATAAAAATAAATTGAATAAATGCATTTTAAACAAACAGTCGAGTTTTAAAACATTTGATGAAACTTAAATTTTATATATTTTTTGTAAATATAAAGGACAAAATATGCTTGCAGTTACGTATTAACAAGATCATATTCATGTATATTTAATAAAAACGAGAGTAACCTAAAAAAAATCTAGTTTGTACTGTTGTTCATTTTGACCCACCTGTGTTACTTTCGTCGAAAGTAACAATTTGAAACGTATGTTCAAAGTAAAATTATACTGAAGTCTTTCTACATTTGTTCAAAATACCACCTGCTATTGATAGACCACACTTCTCAATTTACCACAAAAAATCTCGAATTACCAGAAAAAAAATTTAAAATTTGTATTTTAATAAAATGGCGAAAAAGTTTTAGGCCATGCTCACAAGTTTAGAAATTAGGACAAAAGTATTGTAATTTCTTTACTGTAGAATAAGGTAAAGACCTGTGAAATACTCATTTTATTTATTTTACAGAAATGTTTTCCAGTATTACTGTCATAGGAATAGTAATATAAAATATTATTATTATTATTGTCATTATATTCTAATTAGTTTGGTTTCAAAATTCACCAGTGTGAGTGTAATTTAGTCTGAGACACTATATCACTAAAAAGAGAATTGAATCTCCGTTAAACCTCAAGATCAAGTCAATTCACTAGCTTTTTTCTTTGTTTAGTTTGCACACTGAACCTGTTTTGGAGCTCTTAATGTTGAACTCTCAAAGTGCACAAGATGAATATAACTCTAAAATGTACAAAATTTCCAAAATTTTCTAAATTCTCACTCCAAGCTGAACTCAAAAGTTGGCAGCCCTGTTAATTCTGATATCTTGCATTCCTTGCAAAAGTATTCATACCTTCATTTTTTTTTTTTTTTATGTTGCAGCCTTATGTTAAACTGCTTTATTTTCACATCAATCAACATACACCATAGTAACAAAGCAAACGGGTTTGAAACTACTTTGCTAATTTATTAGAAATAAAACACTTAAACCATTTCAGTGCATAACTATTCATACCCTTTTTTGCTGTGTCATATTGCTTGTAGATGTGATTACATTTTGAGTGAAGTTAACCTCTGGCAAATTCAATTGAATGCATATGATTTTAAAGGTCTAACAGCTAAAAATGCATATCAGGGCAAAAGCCAAGCCCTAAACTGGGTAAAAGAAAAAAACACAAATTTGAATGTCTTTAATTCTGGTATCTAACAGTGCCTTGCAAAAGTATTCACACCCCTTAGTTTTATTTCTTTTTATATTGCAGCCTTATGTTAAACTGCTTTATTTTCACATTAATCAACACTCCATACACATGTAACAAAGCAAAAAAAAGTTTCTAATTTATTAGATATAAAACACTTAAATTATTCCAGTGCATAACTATTCATACCCTTTTCTTTCTGGGACACTTGAAATGTAGCTCAGGAGCATTCATATCGCTTGTAGATGTTATTAGACTTTTTAATTGAATGGGTATGATTTTAAAGGTCTAACAGCTGAAAATGCATCAGAAAAAAATCGGAAAAAAGTTTAGAAAAAATTCAGCTGCATTGAATCTAGCCTCCATTATCCATAATGGAATAAGTTCGGAACAACTAGGACTCTTCTGATAATTGCCAAATGCAAATCATTTCATGCCGAAAGGCTGTAAAAGTGCATTAAGGGTATGAATACTTATGCAATGTACTGATTTCAGTGATTTATTCTTAATAAATTTGCATTTGAAGTTGTCACAAATCTGTTTTTTGCTTTGTTATTATGGTGTATGGAGTGTAGATTCATGTGGGGGGAAAAAATATTTATAGCAGTTTTAAATAAAGCTGCAACAAAAAATACTTTTGCAAGGTACTCTATATATTAACTGCGGTTATTTACGGCCAGTGACTTACGTTGCTATGCTTTTTAATGTTTTCTTTGTGCAGGAACCTAACGCATCTTCTATAACCAAGAATTTCTCATACATGCTCGTGAAGAATGGGACAGTGGTGCTGAAAGCCAAGAGCGACATGCGAGGATATATCGCTGGACAGATCATTAAAGTGTTCGCTGAGATTGAAAACAAATCTGATAAGTCAACAGGCCATGTAGTTGCCAGTCTAATGCAGGTGAGATAACACTAACTACTTTACATTTACTCTAACTACATTATGACCAAATGTGACCCTGATAGGACAATGTTTGAAACTCTGGCATCTGAGGGTGCGAGGAAAAAAATCTAAATATTAAGAAAATTGCCTTTAAAGTTGTCCAGATGACATTCTTAGCAATGCACAATCCAAAAAAAAAAAGTTATAAAAAAAAAAATCCATCTTTTTGACTCGTACAATGTATTTTCGGCTATTTCTAAAAATATAAAAGTGATACTTATGACTGGTTTTGTGCTCAAGGGTCACAAATGTGAAGAATTACAGTATAAATTAATGTGACCCTGAAGTGTCCATTGTTCCAAATTGAGATTTATTTCTGAGCTTTCATTTGATGTAAGGTTTGTTAGGATCTGACAATATTTGACCAAGATACAGCTATTTGAAAATCTGTAATCTGAGGGTGCAAAAAAATAAAAATACAGAGAAAAACGCTTTTAAAGTTGTCCAAATGAAGTTCTTAGCAATGCATATTACTTAGCAAAAATTAAGTTTTAATATATTTACAGTTGGAAATTTACTAAATATCTTCATGGAACATGATCTTTACTTAATATCCTAATGATTTTTTGCATAAAAGTAAAATCAGTAATTTTGACCCATACAATGTATTTTTGGCTATTACAACAAATATATCCCAGTGACTTAAGACTGGTTTTGTGCTCCAGGGTCACAAATGTTTTCAGTTAGTTAAAAATTCAGTATATTGTGTGAAAATATTTTGTGGTCAGTAAGATTTTTTTTATTTGTTTATTTTCAATGAACTGTTCAGACTTTTCCATTGCTACAAAAAATCTATTTGAAAAAATCATTTTATTTGTCCTGAATCCTGAATAGTAAAGGGATATTTCACCCAAAAATGAAATGATTTGACAGAATTTAAGCCCTTTGTTCATCTTCGGAACGCAAATTAGGATATTTTTTGATGAAATCCGAGAGATTTCTGACCTCTTCACAGACAGCAACACTAATATCATATTCAAGGCCCAGAAAGGTAGTAGTAATATATGATCCTCATGCTCATCTCTTAATTTCAGAAAGTTACATATAACACCAAGAAGCCGACATATGACTTGCGGACCGTAGCGGAGGTAGAAGGACCTGGAGTTAAAGGTGGACAAAAATCTGAATGGAAAGAGAAGATAATTGTACCTACTCTTAATCTGTCCACCCTGACTGATGGAAACCTCATCCAAATCTGCTACTACATTCAGGTGAATACTTAAACTAAGTTATTTCTACATAACTTTTCTTTCCTGTAAGTATTTTCCTCCATTGTGGAGTGTTTAATAACGTCTGGCTGTACATAGTCACCAGTGTTGGGGGTAACGCATTACAAGTTATAATAATACATAATAATATTACCTTTTTCAAGTAACTAGTAAAGTAATGCATTACTTTTTCATTTCCAAGAAAATATGTGAGTTACTTTTTCAAAAAAGTACTTTTTGTTTCCTTTATGTATTTAATCCCATTTTATTATCCGATGATTTGCTGCTGACCTTTTGTTGATCCATTCAACCGTACACTGCAAAAATACTTTTCTTACTTATTTTTGTCTTGTTTCCAGCCAAAATATCAAGAAATTCTTAAATCAAGAAGGATTTTCTAGACGAGTAAATAATTATTTTCTTGTTTCAGAAAAAAACAAGTCAAAATTAAGTGAGTTTTTGCTTAGAACAAGCTAAATCTGCCAATGAAAAAAAAACAAAAAACAAAAAACAAATCTTAAATTCTTAAATTGAAAAAATCTTTGCTTACTCCATTGGGAGATTCTTTTGTTTGCTTCAAGCAAAAGCGCACTTAATTTTGATTTATTTTCAGAAAATCCTTCTTGATTTAAGAATTTTCTGATATTTTGGCTGGAAACGAGACAAAAAATCTAATTAAGAAAAGCATTTTTTGCAGAGTACTAATAAGCAAAACTTACTTTAGATGAACTAACATTTGTGCTTTTTTTTTTTTTTCTCTTTGCTGAAGAGTGTTGAACTTTCTTTTCCTACGTGAATTTAATTTTCCTTCAGCCTTAGGCTTATTCACTAAATTTCATTTTGGTGTGAAAGGGCTTTAACATTTGCTAAGAATCAAAGGTTTTTATATTAAAAACAAACAAGCAAACCCTGCCCAGATTTAAAAAGTAAAGTAAATGCAACTTTCCATAAAAAGTAACTAAGTAACGTAATTAGTTACTTTTTTTAGGGAGTAACGCAATATTGTAACGCATTACTTTCCATAAAAAGTAACTAAGTAACGTAATTAGTTACTTTTTTAGAGAGTAATGCAATGTTGCAATACATTACTTTTAAAAGTAACTTTCCCCAACACTGATAGTCACTGGGAACATGTGCAGTATATCAGAGAGTTCATGCAAATTGCATTGATATTTCCTGCTTCCTTCCTATCAGTGAATCTCATCTGCATGCTGGTCTCTGTTTTTCCAGGTCTATTTGAAATACCCAGAGGTGTCATTAACTCTGCCCATTTACATTGGAAGCACCGCAGTGGACCCAACTCGGCCTTCACCCTCCCGGGGGGCTCCACCAATGCCAACCCCACGCAATGCCACCCCTGCCCCTGACCCTGACCCTGCCCCTTCTCCTGCTGCTACTCCCGTCCAATCCGCCTCTCCCAGCCTGCCACCACGCCCGGCCCCAAAACCTGCACCCAAACCCAGGCCTCGTAGCGCCTATGCGTCCCCCAGTGCGCCTCCAGCCGATCTGTACCCCGAACTCCCAGATGTGGCGAGCTACAATGGGGAAATGCCAAAGAGAGCACAGCCTGATTCTGCTTCCCAGGCTCCAGTGTCTCCCAATGCATTCAGCTACGCTCCTGGACTCAGCTTCAGACAGAGACAGAGCTCCAGCGGCCCATCAGCACCCCCCGCCGGCATGTCCTCTTCAGCGAGCTTGCCTCCAGACTATAGGAGTTCAGCATATCCACCTGGTATGGCATAATCTTTCCACTGAAACATTTGAGTAGTTACATGGTTATTAGTTATACCAGTGGTTCTCAGAATGTGGTACACACAGGAATCAATAAATTAAATATAAATTAATGTTAAAACACAATACAGCTTCATTTATTCTTTACGTGTTTTTTTTTTACTTAAATGCTTCCCCCTAGTGGTACGCAGAGGAATCAGTAAATTAAATATAAATTAATGTTAAAATACAACGCAGTTTCTTTTTATTCTTTAAGTTGTTGTTTTTTTTTTTTACACTTAAGTGCCTCCCCCTAGTGTTACGCAGACGAATCACTAAATTAAAGATAAATTAACATTAAAACAGTGCAGTTTCTTTTATTCTTTAAGTAGTTTTTTTTTTTTAACACTAGAGTGCTGCCCCCTAGTGGTACACAGAGGAACCACTAAATTAAATATAAATTAATGTTAAAACACAATACAGCTTCGTTTATTCGTTAAGTTTTTTTTACACAAGTGCCTCCCCCTAGTGTTACGCAGAGGAATCAGTAAATTAAATATAAATTAATGTTAAAACACAATACAACTTCATTTATTCGTTTTTTTTTTACACAAGTGCCTCCCCCTAGTGTTACGCAGAGGAACCACTAAATTAAATATAAATTAATGTTAAAATACAACGCAGTTTCTTTTTATTCTTTAAGTTGTTGTTGTTTTTTTTCACACTTAAGTGCCTCCCCCTAGTGGTACACAGAGGAACCACTAAATTAAATATAAATTAATGGTAAAACACAATACAGCTTCGTTTATTTAAGTTTTTTACACTCGAGTGCTGCCCCCTAGTGTTACGCAGAGGAACCACTAAATTAAATATAAATGAGTGTTAAAACACAATACAGCTTCATTTAAGTTTTTTACACTCAAAGGCCTCCCCCTAGTGGTACGCAGAGGAATCACTAAATTAAATATAAATTAATGTTAAAATACAACACAGCTTCATTTATTCGTTGTTGTTTTTTTTAACTCAAATGCCTCCCCCTAGTGGTATGCAGAGGAGTCACTAAATATAAATTGTTAAAACACAAAACGTTTGCATTTATGTGCAGTACAGTTTTTTTAACATTTTGGTACAACACATTTTATTTTGATCATTATTTAAGTTTATTTACCTGTTTGTAAGCACTACAGTGTTAATGTTCAAACTGTGTATTGCTATTTACAATGTTAAAGTGGTTGACAACAATAAATATTCTTATTACGAATAAAACCTCCTTGTTTTTGAACTGTGCAGAGGTGTAGCTGAATAGTTAGGCCTACTACGCTACTGTATTTTAATGTTGGTCATTATGGTGAGGCTTAGAGAGCCAAGTATTTTCTGATGTGGTACTTCTGAAATGTTTGAGAACCACTGAGTTATACTATATATGTGACCCTGGAGCACAAAAACCAGTTGTAAGTAGCACAGGTGTATTTGTAACAATAGCCAACAATGCATTGTATTTATTTTATGCCAAAATTCATTAGGATATTAAGTAAAGACCATGTTCCATGAAGATATTTAGTAAATTTCCTGCTGTAAATATATCCAAATTTATTTTCTGAGTAGTAATATGCATTGCTAAGAAAGTCATTTGGACAACTTGAAAGGTGTTTTTCTCAATATTTTGATTGATCTATCTATTTATCAATAGTAGTTAATATTTAGATTTTTAAAAGAATAATAATAATAATAATAATAATAATAATAATAATAATAATTTAGTTTATTATTTTTTTTTCATAGGGTTAGGCAATGTGACCTGGTGATTAATTTGATTTGTATTTCTTTTGACAGAGGCTCCACCTTCTTATGAAGACAGCTGCAATATATAGGATGTTTCCAACCATATGAAGAAGGGAGAAAAACACTGCAAATATTCATAACACTCCTGTGACTTTATTATAAATGCAGACCTCCAGCACTTTTGAGCCAAATTCTGTGTTCTCACGAGTTCTGTGCTCTCAACTATGTGATATTTAACCGAAGAGGTCAGCTGATACAATACTTCAGATGTGGCTCGTCAGCCGTTATGCCAAACTGTTTGGAAACAAGTCATTTTGTCATTGCAGATCATCTGTAAAATACCACTTGTTTTTAGGAGTTTATCATGGAAGAGTATTAAGTACTCTTTTTATTATTAGACTATTGCTTGTTTTGTACATTTGTGCTTGCAATCACACAAACCCCAGGGGAAATTAGCTTCTTTTTTTTTTATTATTGTTATTATTAGTGTTCAGGCTTTTTGTTAATGTCCTGATAAGATAAGGAAGGATTCAGTTTGATTGAAATTGTAAGTTTATATTATGTGTGGCTACATAAGTCCTCAAGTCATTATACAAGACTACTGAATATATATAATTCAAGTTTTGTGGTATTTAATGATTCATTTCTGACTTTAATAAATCATTTCTGCCTTTGTTAGTATTGCACACTACTTGCATGTTTAAAACTTTTTTGTATTTAAACAGTGATTTACATTTATATGTAATAAAATTCTGAAACTGAAAAATCATTTTTGTACTGTTAAACAGAATTTTAATCATAGACATGGATATGTCCTCTTTTTGGGATTTCCAAACCACCCAAAGTGTCTAGGATTCGGCTTTTGCTTTCTACAGTCACCATTCATTGTCTGCGTGTTTGTATCAAAGCCTTGTGAGGGACTGTTTTCTTAATCCTGCTCCCGCAAACTTTCTAATACTGAATAGCATTTTTGGAGTCTCTATCAATATGCAGAGTATTTAAATCGCTTTTGGATGCAGCTCGTGTTGGATGTAGGGTTGCCAAATCTGCATATTTTTTTCCACGGAATTGGGCTGATTTTCTCCCGTTGGTTAAAAGTTTGAAATATTGCATACATTGCATTTGACTGAAATGCTTGTATTGAGACATTTTGCATTCTACATGTGATAAAACTGTGGGAGATAGGGGAGAGTGGGGTAAGATGAGTCATTTTTTACTTATGTGATCCTCATGATAAAGGAAAATGAGGCAGAAGTACAATAAACGTATCTACAGTAATTTCAGGATGCTTCGTATGATTTAAAATGATCAGAATGCATCTATGACAAAGGGATATAAAAAAAGTGTTCCTGTGGCTCAATTTGCCCCAGGTTAGGGGTAAGTTGACCCAAGTCAGTGACCATCTGAGTGAAATCTGACCGAATCTGATTCAAACCCATGTGAAATTTTAAAAGATAATTTATCTCTTTTAAAAACTAATTTAATAATCAAATTTCATTTCTCATCTTAAAGCTAACTTAACATAAAACCAATCAAATCTTTAATGGTTTGCATTTCTGAAACAATACATAGAACACCAAACAATACATAATCCTTCCCTGACTGAGTTTGTTGAGTAAAATTAAATAAAAACTTCATTAAAAATGAAAGAATAAATGTTGCTGAAACTAATATACATTTTTGTCAAAAGATTCTTGGCATGGCAGCTTTCCTGCAATATCCAACAGACCATTAGGGACTATAGGAGGAAAGATATATTTGATTATAATGCGATGAAAAGCATCTTCTGGTTCTCAGAGAAGGACACTGTCCCTATCAAACAAACTACAAATAATAAACTAATATCACATTAAAACACCAGTTTACGCTTCAGAGATTTAACTTCAGTGCCTTATGGTGGAGTGCAAGTTAAAGCGTTGGCTCAACTTACCCCACAGCATTTGTCTCACTTTGCCCCATAGCTGGCATTTTGGAAATAATATTTATCTAAATGATTTGCATGTTTTATATGTTGCTAAATCACCTATGAGCATCAGAAATATGTTTAGACCTGGATACATTTGCTTTGATGTAACATCTGTTATGCAAAAATTTTACTTTGACATCAAAAAACTATTTTTAAAGTAAACAGGTGCCTTCCACTCCTCCAATGTGTTTCTCCTTTTCACAGTCTGGCAGAAATGATGTGTTATTCTAAAATACATGCTCACATGACCGTAAAAGTGGACAGTAGGCAAGATACAGGGGGTGGCTCAACTTACCCCACTCTCCCCTATTAGTTTTGTGAAGGATGGCCACTGTGGTAGGAAGCTTATGTGCTGTGTTTATGATCAATCTGCATAACGGTGACTGTAAAATATCTAGTTCTGGTATGAAAATGACATATTTTGATACCAAAACTAGGACCCCAATAACCCCGCTGACAGGTACAGTGATTATTGGGTCATTTTGTTAACTTTTTTTTTTTTTAATTAATGAACAATATCAATTTACAAACTCAATTGGAGAACACAAATATGCATATGAAAATTACAAACTTTACCATTATTAAATTAAAAATCATACATAAATAGCCATGCGTATATCTAAATCTACACACAATAAACAAACAGACAAAACGAAATACTTTTTAAACATTTTCGGGGGTTGCAAGGAAAAAAAAAAGTAAAAAGACTCATACATTGTTTTATATAATTCACCAAGGGGTTGTTATCTTTGGATATGTGTTTTAAGGATTTTAGGTATTTTTTGCATTCATTTTTATAACAATTTATAGAGGGCTTACTGTTATTCCACGTACTTTAAATCTATATGATATTTCACCATCAATGACTCCTTCTTCAAATAACCATCTGCATAAACCATCAGCTGAAACAATGTAAATGATGCAATATCTGTACTAATATCAAAATTTAGCCAGCTGTAACTGTAACGTGACTGGACAAGAAAAAAAATAAATGTGCAATGGTTTCAGGAACTTCTGAACAAAAAAACACTACCTGATCTACTTGAAATCTAACATTTCAGCAGCTGGATAAACATTGTTAATAATTCTAAACTGTATATCCTTCATTTTTTGGTAGAATTAGCCACTTTCATTTTGTTTGCACACTGCCAGGCTACACATTTTGCAACCAAAGACCTAAAATGCCCCCTTACCAGTAGAGGGCGCAGTGTGGTCACATGACAGGCGCAGGGTGCATGCAGCAGGGAAGTGAAGAGAGGAAGACAAGCCTCCAAACTTTCGGAATGAACTGAGCTATTTTACAAAAATGCAAGCCATCATAAGTTAACGGGTAAGTATGTGCAAAGCAGCCATTTCTGTGGATAACTGTCCCACGTTATACGTAGTTTATAGATGCACGCATGGTGTGTATTTGTTGTTGTGGCTGGTGTCACGCGCGTCTGTTACTAATGCTAATGTTACATTGTTTCTTGTCGTTCTTTGTAGTTCCGCCCACAGAGAGCGCGCTGCGTCCGACATAAACATTAACTAATGTTGTTATTCTGCTCAGTTCATAACACACAGGGAATCACAAGACTAACAGGCTGCAGTGCTTTTGTCAGCAATGCAAGGAAAACAAGATTTAGCGTTTTGGAGGGCCGAATAGAGATTTGTTGGCCAATGTAGTGTGATGTCAATCAAACAGCATTTTATGGTTAAAATGTTTCAAGTAGGCAGCGTACTAGATTTTTGAAACGCGGCCCTTTGTATATGTGATCCTGGAGCACAAAACAAGTCTTAAGTAGCATGGATATATTTGTAGCAATAGCCGAAAAAACATTGTAGGGGTCAAAATGATCGATTTTTCTTTTATGACAAAAATCATTAGGATATTAAGTAAAGATCATGTTCCATGAAGGTATTTTACCGTAAATATATCTAAACTTAAATTTTGATTTGTAATATGCATTGCTGAGAACTTCATTTGGACAACTTTAAAGGATTTTCTCAATGTTTAGATTTTTTTTTTGCACCCTCAGATTCTAGATTTTCCAATAGTTGTGTCTCGGGCCAAATATTGTTTTATCCTAACAAACCATACATCAATGGAAAGCTTATTTATTCAACTTTCAGAAGATTTATACATCTCAATTTCGAAAAATTGACACTTGTGACTGGTTTTGTGGTCCTGGGTCACATATTTGTAGCAGTAGCCAAATATGATTGAGCTTTTGTTGAAAATCATTAGGATATTA
Organism: Cirrhinus molitorella; assembly: GCA_033026305.1. Lineage (NCBI taxonomy): Eukaryota > Metazoa > Chordata > Actinopteri > Cypriniformes > Cyprinidae > Cirrhinus > Cirrhinus molitorella. The sequence continues at coordinate 49,207,474 of CM065119.1, forward strand.
AGTAAACATCATGTTTCGTGTTGATATTTTATAAAGTCCCTACAGTGAATATATCAAAACTTAATTGCATTACTAAGAACTTCATGGAAAATCATATTGATTTTCAGCGTTGGAGAAAGTTGCTTTTAAAGGTAATGCATTCAAATATTGAGTTACTCTCTAAAGTAATGCGTCACGTTACTTTTGCGTTACTTTTTAAATCTGGGCAAGGCTTGCTTGTTTGTTTTCAATATAAAAAGTTAAATTTTTGGCAAAGGTAAAAGGCTTTTCACACCAAAAGCCTCTGGCTTAGAGGAAAGTTAGAACGCAGAAGGTAAAAAAAAAAAAATGTTAAGAAAAGAAAACAAATGTTAGATTGTCTTAATTTTATAAATTGTTTTGCTTATTAGTGTGGATGAATTGCATTATCAAAAGTCAGCAGCAAAGACAGTGGTTAATAAAATGGGATTAGATACATAAAGGAAAATGTGTATTATTTAACATTCAATTATTGCAAGTTTGCGTCATATTCTGAGTTGAATTTCACTGTTTTTATTCATTTTGAGGAATACTGGATTGTTTTTTTGTGAGTGAGGTGAATTAATGCATGTTCACATTTATTCTAGAACTAAAGTAACATCTTAATCCTGATTTCTCTCAACATGAGAGCTTTTAATCAATAAATGGGGGAAAAAAGTAACTCAGATATTTTCTTGTCAATAAAAAAGTAATGCGTTACTTTACTAGTTACTTGGAAAAAGTCATATTATTATGTAACTTGCGTTACTTGTAATGCATTACCCCCAACACTGTTGGTTTCCTCAATATTTTTTTGCACCCTCAGTTTTCCAGGTTTTTATGACTGGTTTTGTGGTGCATAGTCACATATATATTATTTTTTATCTCCAGTAATACAAAAAAAAATGCATTTGATTTTTAAATTTTATTTTACTTAATAGTAATATAACTATTAGCCTCCAGCTATACTCTTTGCATAATGCCTGTATATGCTTTATATAATTGTTCATATATTTGTGACCCTGGACCACAAAATCAGTCACAAGGGTACATTTCTTGAAACGGTTGAAAAGGTTTATAAATCATCTGAAAGCCTGGCTGAGATACAACTATTTGAAAATCTGCAATCTGTGGATGCAAAAAAATAAAAATCTTGAGAAAATCACCTTGAAGTTCTTAGCAATGCATATTACTTCCCAAAAATTTAGTTTTTAAATATTTATGGTAAAAAATGTACAAAATATCTTCATGGAACATGATCTTTACTTTTGGCATTAAAGAGAAATCAGTCATTTTGACCCATGCAATGTATTTTTGACGCTTGCTACAAATATACCCCAGCGACTTAAGACTGGTTTTGTGCTCCAGGGTCACATTTATGTATTTTGGATTAAGTAATAAATTATAATAAAACATGCAAATATTGGTCAGAGCAATTATTGTTCTATTTCAAATGATAACGCTGTAAATTCTCATAGAGGAAGGAACTTGGAGGTCTTCTTGGATTGCTCCAGGTTCCCCCTGCCATGGCCAAGTCCAAGAAAGGTGAGTTTGTTGATTTTCTTTGTTGACTCTTCATGAAATCCTGCTTCAGTTTGGCCAACCACAAACGCCTTTTGTTCCTCAGACAGATTTTTGCACCCTACTTTTGGTTTGTTATAACTTTTGGCAGTCGATAGCACTCCAGAAGTTTTTCCTGGCTCAACCGACCTAGTGCATGACAACAATTGACCGTTTTCAGCAGCAATAATCAGCAAAATATGCGTGTTTCGTTCAGTTCAGTTTCATTGTTCATGCTCAGTTCGGCCGACACTGCAAAAAATGCTTTTCTAGCTTAGATTTTTTGTCTTGTTTCCAGCCGAAATATCTAAAAATTCTTAAATCAATAATTATTTTCGACAAGTACACGTTAATGTCTTGTTTTCAGAAAAAAGAAGTCAAAATTAAGTGGGTTTTTGCTTGAAACAAGCAAAATAATCTGCCAATGGGGTAAGCAAAATAATCTAGCTTTCTGCTTGAAATAAGATTATTTTTCTTACCCCATTGGCAGATTATTTTGCTTGTTTCAAGCAAAAACTCACTTCGTTTTGACTTCTTTTTTCTGAAAACAAGACAATAATTGTTACTTGTCTAGAAAATCCTTCTTGATTTAAGAATTTTTAGATATTTTGGCTGGAAACAAGATTAAAATCTTAGCTAGAAAAGCATTTTTTGCAATGAATACGGCCAATTAATGACGCGTCGTAATTATTTTTCAGATTGCACATTGTTTACATCTCATTTTCTTAGTTTTTCATATTTTATAACGCTGTGATTGCAGGTATGGACAGCCCTGCGGACCCTCCGAGAAAAGGCAAGAAGTCCAAATCCCTCGGTGCAGCTCCTAAAGTTGGTAAACAACAGAGTGGTCTAGGCAGCACAAAGAGCACAGGGAACAGCTTTCTGCTACTCTCTGGCCAGACATCCCTCAAACTACCAGCTGAAAGCATCATCTCAGGAAACCAGCAAGATAAACAAGATGCTCCAGGAACACAGAGTTCTGAGTCGGGTAATGCTGCCAAGAGCATCCCCACTTTGTCCTTACCTGCAGCCGGACAGGAAGGGGATGCACAGAGAGGACCGGAGGAGTTTAAAGCTGTGAATCCTGCTCCACGTTTGGCTTGGAAAACCATGGTTCGACCAGCACCAGCTCCATCTGCTCTGAAGGTAGCCTGCTGTTTGCTTATGTACTTTCTGGTTCATAGGAATCAGTCTGGAAAGTGGTATTGATTATCAGACTAACAGACATTTCTGAATGTGGTCTGGCGCTTAGTCAAATTCAAATTCAGTTCTCTCCTGACCCCCAATGGATAGAATAATTTATATACACTGCAAAAAATGCTTTTCTAGCTGAGTTTTTGTCTTGTTTCTAGACAAAATATCTAAAGATTCTTAAATCAAGAAGGATTTTTTAGACAAGAAAAAAATATTGTCTTGTTTTCAGAAGAAATAAGTCAAAATTAAGTGAGTTTTTGCTTGAAACAAGCAAAATAATCTTATTTCAAGCAGAAGACTAGATTATTTTGCTTACCCCATTGGCAGATTATTTTGCTTAAAACTCACTTAATTTGAACTACTTTTTTCTGAAAACAAGACATTAACGTGCACTTGTCTAGAAAATAATTCTTGATTTAAGAATTTTTAGATATTTCGGCTGAAAACAAGACAAAAAATCTAAGATAGAAAAGCACTTTTTGCAGTGTATACCTTAGCAGATTTGTCATGTTTTTCAAAGAAGTGTTTTCAGCTTACCAAACCTGCATTTATTTGATCCAGAGTACAGCAAAAACTCTAAAATTGTTTAAATATTTTTACTATTTCAAATAACTGTTTTCTATTTAAATATGTTTTAAAATGTAATTTATTCCTGTGATCAAATCTACATTTACAGGATCATTACTCCAGCCTTCAGAAATCAATAGTATGCTGATTTGCTGCTCAAGAAAACACGTATTATATTATTATTGTTATTATATTTAAAACAGTTAAGTATTTTTTTCAGGATTATTTGATGAATAGAAACATACAAAGATCAGCAAAAAAGAGAAATCCTACAAATTAATACTTTTATTTAGCAAAGATGCTTTAAATCGATAAAGTTATGATAAAGCCATTTATAATGTTATCAAATATTTATATTTCACAAATATCAAGGAAATTAATCAAAGAAACCTGAAAAATCTATTCTGCTGTTTTCAACATAATAATAATAATAATAATAATAATAAAAGTTTTTTGAGCAACAAATTAACATGTTAGAATTATAATGAGAAATGATGCTAAAAATGCAGCTTTGAAACCACAGGAATAAATTACATTTTAAAATATATTCAAAAAGAAAACAGTTATTTTAAATATTAAAAATATTTCACAATTTTACTGTTTTTGCTGTACTTTGGATCAAATAATTGGAGGCTTGGTGAGCAGAAGAGACTTCTTTAAAAAAACATTAAAAATCGTACTGTTCAAAAACAAAAAATATAAACAGCCAGTAAAACATTTTCAGTCTTCAGCGTCTCATGATCCATCAGAAATCATTCTAATCTGCTAATTTGTTGCTTCAGAAAGATTTCTTATTATTTTCTTTCTGCTAATTATTTTTGCGCTGCCTAATATTTATGTGAAAACCATGAAACAGTTTTTTTCAGGATTCTTGTGGATTCTGAAAGTTCATAATAACAATTTAAAAGAGACAATTTAATGCATCCTTGATGAGTACAATCATGCATTCTGTCCCCATGCTTTATGAAAAAAGACTTACGTATTACATATGTATATGTCTGTTTTTATTAATGCAACGACATAGACAATGAACAGAGAGAAAAGTGTGTTTGAGAGAGACGTGGAGTCCTCGCCCACACAGCATCTCAGTTTACCTCAGGAACTCAAAGACTCAACACCAACAGGTGGGGATTTTTAGCTAAAAACCCTTAGATACTTTACAATCTCTTTGTTTAGGACGCGAGAGAGTAAAACAATTGCATGCCCTTTTGTTTGTCGTCTTCTGCAGCCTCCAAGAAGAAGAAAAGAAAAATGGGCTTGTATAATTTCGTTCCTAAAAAGAAACCAAAAGTGTCCAAGAAAGCGAATGTCTCACTGTCCTCTTCGGTTGAGCAGGTCTGATATCCTACACATTAGACTTAGACTTTAATCTCAGTCCAATCTGAACATTCAGGATCTTTGTTTGCAAACCCTGCAGGAGGATTCACAAACAGCTGGATCCAAAGGTGGACAGATGTCCATTGAGGAGGCGTTCAAAAACGTCGTCAGTCCTGAGAAACCAGAGAAGCAGACTTCAGCGGCTGAGAAAGAAACTGAGAAGAAAAAGGAAACGGTGGACCTTCCTCAAGGCCATGCTGAAGAATACACAGAGCTGCCTTTACATGCTCTGGCTCATGAAAGCATGTTCACATCCATCCCCACAGGTATTTGCACTTAGACAATACAATTGAGAGTCCAATTCTTTCCTTTCTTTAGTAATGCATCCTCATGAAATGTACATACTTCCTATCTGTTTGTTTTCATCTGATAGGTTGATCTCAAAATGAGAGAGACAGGTTTCAGACAGAGCGTTCTGACTTTGTGAGGCAGTAAGAGCACATGGAAACATACATTTTGTAAAAATCAACACCTGTTGCATATATATATATATATACACAGGGTCATGGAATTTCTGGAATATCATGGAATTTTAAAAGATCTATTCCAGGTCTATTCCAGACATTGAAAGTCAGGGATTTTTCTGTTTGTTTTGTCCAAGTCATGGAATATCAGGGATTTTTTGTTGGTTGCTTTAATTTTTTTTGTTTCCATTTATCAGAATGTAATTTTTGAAACCGTATTTTGTTTTATTGCTTTTTTTTTTATGTGTTTTGCCTGTTGTTATGGTTAGGTTATGGTTATGAAAGCATAAAAACCATAAATTAATTTCTGTAGAAATAGTACTGAAAAATATCAAAGTGTATTTAAAAAAAGTAGTGTATATGTGTGTTTTGTATTAAAAAAGGTCTGTGAACAAGTAAATAATGCTTGCAAATGGATAGATCTGTTGAAAATCAGCTTTTTAGTCAGTGAAAGTCAGGAAAAAGTCATTTAAAGTCAGTTTGACATTTGGCTTAGAGTGGGAACCCTGTGTGTATATATATATATATATATATATATATATATATATATAATATACACTAGCAGTCAAAAGTTTGGACACAGCCTCTCATTTAATGTTTTTTAAAGAAGTTTCTTATGCTTTTCCAGGCTGTTTTCACTTGATCAAAAATTTAATATTGTGAAATATTATTAGGATGTAAATCAATGTTTTTCTATATTAATATACTTTAAAATTAAATTTATATCTGTCATTAAATTTGAATTTCCGGAATCATTACTCCAGTCTTCAGTGTCACATGATCCTTCAGAAATCATTCTAATATACTGATTTATTATCAGCATTATTATACTTTTTTGGAACCTGTGATACTTTTTTCAGGATTTTTTGATCAAAAAATGTTAAAAAAAGAACAGTGTTTATTTAAAATAGAAAGGTTTTCTAACAATATACACTACTGTTCAAAAGTTTGGGGTCAGTACATTTTTATTCTTTCTTTTTATTCACCAAGGATGTGTTAAATTAATACAAAGTGATAGCATAGATTTACATTGTTAGAAAAGATTTATATTTTGAATAAATGCTGTTCTTTTTAACTTGTTATTCATCAAAGAATCCTGAAAAAACTATCACAGGTTGCAAAAATGTTTTGTTTCCAACATTGATAATAATTCTAATAATAAATCAGCATATTAGAATGATTTCTGAAGGATCATGTGACACTTATTTAAACAGTTTATTAATTTGGAACTATTGATTCATTTTCTCAAACTAAAATTTTTTTTTTTGAATTATCAATGTATTACTTTCCCATTTGATATTGTAAAGTTGCTTTGACACAATCTGTATTGTAAAAAGCACTATATAAATAAAGCTGACTGGAGTAACAGCTGATGAAAATTCAGCTTTGCATCACAGGAATAAATTATATTGGAAAGTATATTAAAATAAAAACCATTATTTTATATTATAATAACATTTTACTGTTTTTTCTGTATTTTTGAGCAAATAAATGCAGCCTTGATGAGCAGAAGAGACTTGTTTAAAAACATAAATGTGTCCAAACTCTTGACTGCTAGTGTACATACATCATTTTGAAAAAGAGAAATGTGAGATCAGGGAGGGTTTAGTTGGATAGGATATTCTAGAATGAGAGGGCAAAGACCTGAATGATAAGGGATCCACTAGCTAAAGTGGACTGAAGTGTTTTTTGTGTTTATCAGGTTTGCCGGAGGATAAGGAGAACATGGAGACTGATGACGCGTTGGAGCCTCCGCTGTGTAGCTGTCGCATGGAGGCCCCGAAGAACCAGGATGTAGTTTCTCTTGCTGAGGGCAAGTGCATGGCTGTAGAGAGTGTTGATGGAAAGGTAGAACATTTTTTGTGTTAAGTCAGTATCTCATATCACTGCAATGGTCATTTTTCAGGTGCTAAATACAGTTACATTCACACAATAACTGTAGTATATGTAGGGCTGCACAAATAATCCCATTTCTACTGATGCCACGATTACAAAAAAACAAAAACAAACATGCATTATTCTGCGTGCTTAAGATGCTTGTTAGATATGCACAATATTGCTATCGTGGGCACATCAAAATACCAAGAATAATTATTTAGAACAATAAAATAAAAAAAAAATAAATAAAAAACATTTATTTTCAAACTTTTTTACCTTTTAATCTGGACTACAACATGCCCTTGATATCGTTTGTCTTTTTTTTTTAATTTAAAGAAACCAAACCAACATATCATTGACATTTGTGGCAACGGAAAGCAAAAAACAGCTTATTTTTATATAAAATTATGGCATACAGTTGCTTCAAACAGTAATATCCAGTTTCTAATCGCGATCACAGTTACTGATGCCACGATTACAAAAAATAAAACAAACATGCATTATTCTGTGTGGTTAAGATGTTTGTTTAGATATGCACAATATTGCTTTTGTGGGCACATCAGAATACCAAGAATAATTATTTATAACAAATTATTCTGAATTTTGAAATCACAACAGCGTTGAATGCTGATGTAAATAAAAAAACATTTATTTTCAAACTTTTTTGCATTTTAATCTGGACTACAACATGCCCTTGATATCATTTTTATTTTTTAATTTAAAGAAACCAAACCAATGTATTGTTGACATTTGTGGCAACGGAAAAGCAAAAAAAAAGCTTTTTTTTTATTTTTATGTAAAATTATGGCATGCAGTTGCTTCAAACAGTGGTATCCAGTTTCTAATCGTGATCACAATTACTGATGCCATGATTACAAAAAACAAACATGCATTATTCTGCATGCTTAAGATGTTTGTTTAGATATGCACAATATTGCTTTTGTGGGCACATCAGAATACCAAGAATAATTATTTATAACAAATTATTCTGAATTTTGAAATCACAACAGCGTTGTATGCTCTGGATGAAAGCGCACTTCCATTTTCTGACAGCAGATGGCGGAAACATAATGCAAACATAATGCAAGAAAACCCATAAACAAAACGGCTTTCTGTTTCTGAAAAGTGTTTAAATGCTTTAAATAGCCATTCAGATTGTGGTGTTCATCACAGCGCCAAATACTTAAAGATTTAAACTTAATAGGCTATTTGTTTTCAAACTTTTTTGCATTTTAATCTGGACTACAACATGCCCTTGATATTGTTTTGACTTTTTTTTTTATTTAAAGAAACCAAACCAACGTATTGTTGACATTTGGTGGCAACGGAAAAGCAAAAAAAAAAGTATATTTTTAATTTTTATATAAAATTATGGCATGCAGTTGCTTCAAACAATGGTATAAAGCTATTTAAAACATCAGTCAGTGTAAATGGTGAGAATCGTAATTAATAATCGCAATTACAATTTCAAGGGAATAATCGACAATTATGATTTTTGTCATAATTGTGTATGTTTTTCACAGTGGTGGCCTAATTTTTAATAAAACACTAGTATTTTCACCATCTAAAAAATAGTTGTAAGTCAGTTATTTCTGTCTTTTGCTGTAGTGTGTCAGTAGGAAATAAGGTTTACATTTCCAAACATTCATTTTTCCATTAATTATAATAATCCAGTGAGATTTTTGTTTGCACAAGGAGTCTGACAACAGCCAATTAATGGAAAAATGAATGTTTTTCTACTGACACACTACAGCAAAAGACAGAAACTGACTTAAAACCATTTTTAGCTGATGGAAGTCTCTTAAAGTCTCTTGTGCTCATCAAGGCTGCATTTACTTGATCAAAAATACAGAAAAAAACATTAATATTGCAAAATGTTATTGCAATATAAAATAATGTTTTTTTATTTTAATACACCTTACAATATAATTTATTCCTGTGATGCAAAGCTGAATTTTCATCAGCTGTTACTCCAGTCTTAAGTGTCACATGATCCTTCAGAAATCATTCCAATATGCTGATTTATTATTAGAGTTATCAATTATATTTTTGTAACCTATGATTGTTTTTTCCGGATTCTTTGGAGAATAACAAGTTAAAAAGAGCAACATTTATTCAAAATATAAATCTTGTCTAACAATGTCAATTTATGCAATCATTTTTTATTAATTGAACACATCCTTGGTGAATAAAAGTATTAGTTTCTTTCAAAAAAAGAAAGAATAAAAATGTACTGACCTCAAACTTTTGAACAGTAGTGTATATTGCTAGAAAACCTTTCTATTTTAAATAAACGCTGTTCTTTTTTAACCTTTTATTGATCAGAAATTCCTGAAAAAAGTATCACAGGTTCCAAAAAAACTCTGATAATAAATCAGTATATTAGAATGATTTTTGAAGATCATGTGACACTGAGGGCTGGAAATTCAAATTTAATTACAGATATAAATTTAATTTTAAAGTATATTAATATAGAAAAACATTGATTCACATCGTAATAATATTTCACAATATAATTTTTTTTCCTGTATTTTTGATCAAGTGAAAACAGCCTTGATAGGCATAAGAAACTTCTTTAAAAACATTAAATAAGAGAGTGTGTCCAAACTTTTGACAGCTAGTGTATGTGTGATAGTATTATGCTAATGTGTTTGATTAGTAAATGGTGACTCGATTTTAGTAAAGTTTTTGAGTGAATGTGAGTTTTTGTTTTTTCTCTCTCTCTCTCTCTTTAGCTGAGTTTATGTCGGAAGGTGATCCTGAAGCAGGAAATGATGCGTCCCTCTCTGAGGATCCCGTTGTTGGTGTTGTGTGAGGATCATCGGGGGGGTATGGTCAAACACCAGAGCTGCCCAGGATGCGGTTTCTTCTGCAGGGCTGTAAGTTAAACATACACTAGCATTCGAAAGTTTAGGGTTGGTAAGATTTGTCAAAGTTTTTGAAAGTCTGCATTTGTTTGATCAAAAATATAGTTGAACAGTAATGTTGTGGAACATTAACTGCTCTCTATTTTAAGTTTAATTTATTTGTGTGATGGCAAAGCTGAATTTTCTGCAGCCATTACTCCAGTCTTCAATGTCACATGAGAAAAAAAAACTTGTGGTGGTGAATGAAATCAGGGTTCCCACGGGTCATGGAATTTCTGGAATATCATGGAATTTTAAAAGGTCTATTCCAGTCATTGAAAGTCAGGGAATTTTATATTTTTTTGGTCCAAGTAATGGAATATCAGGGATTTTTGTTTGTTGCTTTAAATTTTAGTTTCTGTTTATCAAACTGAACTTTTCTGTACCGTTTTTATTTATTTATTTATTTGCCTATTTTTATGGTTAGGCTATTTTTCAGTGCCATTTTATTCCCTTCCCGCACGTCAACCGGCAATCACTGAAGTCAAATGCAGTCACCAGCTTAGATAACTAAGGCAAACATGCCAGAAAAAAAAAATAATTTCAAGAGCTTTGGCTGCAAAATGACCACTTCAAAGACTGGCTATGAAAAGTAGATCATAGAAAAGCAAAAACTAAATGTGCAGAAATAAAAAAAACCTGAATGAACTTGATTACAAATCCTTACAAACCCCAAACCCTTACAAAAATCCTTCGGATTGTTATAAACATAAATTAATTTCTGTAGAAATATTACAGAAAAAGCCTGTTTCCGGCACTAAATAAAAAATAAAAAGAAGGTTATTGCGACTTATCTCACAATTCTGACTTATTTGCTCACAATAGCGTGATACAAACTCGCAATTCTGACTTTTGTTTCTCTGAATTGTGAGATATGAACTAGCAGTTGCGAAAAAAAAAGTCAGAATTGTGAGATAACAAGTCGCAATTGCAAGTTATAAAGTCAGAATTGTGTGATATGAACTCGCAATTATGTGAACATATCAGTATTTTTTCTCTTCAGAAATGAATTTATATGTTACAATTCTGAGAAAAAAAGTCAAAATTGCAAGATACAAACTTGCAATTGCAAGAAAAAAAGTCAGAATTGTGAGTTTTATCTTTATCTTTTTTTATTTAGTGGCAGAAACGGGCTTCCATAGTTTTGTACTAAAAACGTCTGTAAACAAGTAAATAAAGCTTGCAAGTGGATGGATCTGTTCATTATAGGTCATGGCAATTCAGCTTTTTAGTCATTAAAAGTCAGGGAAAAGTCAGGGAATTTGACATTTGGCTTAGAGTGGGAACCCTGTGAAATGCATTCATCTTTCATTTTTGTTTTAACAAACCAATGCATTAGAGACATGAGCTTGGGATGCCATTGTAAAAATGTGCTGTTATCACATTTGGTCACCTATTGCATGGACCGTTTAGTGCAGTCCATGTAGAATTAAACACGTTTTATTAGGTCTCATGTGAGTGTGATTCATTTTAAACACATTTTTGACGTGCTAATCATTTCATTTTGAGGATACTTTTTTTAATGACAAAAATTCGCACCTGTAAAGAGAGAATTCAGACAAAAATGAAAATTATAATTTCCACCCAACCCATGGTTCATCTTCGAATCGCAAATTAAGATATTTTTTAGGAAATCTGAGAGCTTTCTGTGCTGAAATTGTTGAATAACGTTGTTATTTTTGTTTTTTTTTGTGCACAAAAACTATTCTCGTAGCTTCATAAAATTATGGTTGAACCACTGATGTCACATGGACTATTTTAATGATGTCCTTACTACCTTTTTGGGCCTTGAGCGTGTCAGTTGCATTGCTGTTTATGCAGGCTCAGAAAGCACTAGGATTTCATCAGAAATATCTTCATCTGTGTCCCGAAGATGAATAAAAGTCTTAAAGGTTTTGTATGGAAGCCTGTTTCTGCCACTGAATGCAAAATAGAAAGGTTATTGCGACTTATCTCACAATTCTGACTTTTTTTCTCACAATTGCATGACACAAAATTGCAATTTCTCTGAATTGTAAGATATAAACTAGCAATTCTGAGAAATCAAGTCAGAACTGTGAGATTAAAAAAAGTCACAATTGCGAGTTATAAAGTCAGAACTGCATGACATAAACTCGCAATTGCAAGAATAAAAGTCAGAAGTGTGAGGAAAAAAGTCACAATTCTGTGAACATATCAATATTTTTTCTCCTCAGAAATGGTCTTTATATCTCACAATTCTTAGAAAAAAAGATACAAACATATAATTGCAAGAAAAGTCAGAATTGTGAGTTTTATCTTTCTTTTTTTTTTTTTTTTTACTAAAAATGTCTGTGAACAAGTAAATAAAGCTTGCAAATTTTTAGGAAATCCAAGAGCTTTCTGTACTGAAATTGTTGAATAACGTTGTTATTTTTGTTTTTTTTTGTGCACAAAAACTATTCTCGTAGCTTCATAAAATTATGGCTGAACCACTGATGTCACACTATTTTAACAATGTCCTTACTACCTTTTTGGGCCTTGAATATGTCAGTTGTCTTGCTGTCTATGCAGGCTCCGAAAGCTCTCGGATTTCATCAAAAATATCTTAGTTTGTGTCCCGAAGATGAATAAAAGTCTTACAGGTTTTGTATGGAAGCCTGTTTCCGCCACTGAATGCAAAATAGAAAGGTTATTGCGACTTATCTCACAATTCTGACTTTTTTTCTCACAATTGCATGATACAAAATTGCAATTCTGACTTTTTTTCTCTGAATTGTAAGATATAAACTAGCAATTCTGAGAAATCAAGTCAGAACTGTGAGATTTAAAAAAAGTCACAATTGCGAGTTATAAAGTCAGAACTGCATGACATAAACTCGCAATTGCAAGAATAAAAGTCAGAAGTGTGAGGAAAAAAGTCACAATTCTGTGAACATATCAATATTTTTTCTTTGTCTTTATATCTCACAATTCTTAGAAAAAAAGATACAAACATATAATTGCAAGAAAAGTCAGAATTGTGAGTTTTATCTTTATCTTTTTTTTTTACTAAAAATGTCTGTGAACAAGTAAATAAAGCTTGCAAATTTAGGAAATCCAAGAGCTTTCTGTACTGAAATTGTTGAATAACGTTGTTATTTTTGTTTTTTTTTGTGCACAAAAACTATTCTCGTAGCTTCATAAAATTATGGCTGAACCACTGATGTCACACTATTTTAACAATGTCCTTACTACCTTTTTGGGCCTTGAATATGTCAGTTGTCTTGCTGTCTATGCAGGCTCCGAAAGCTCTCGGATTTCATCAAAAATATCTTCGTTTGTGTCCCGAAGATGAATAAAAGTCTTACAGGTTTTGTATGGAAGCCTGTTTCCGCCACTGAATGCAAAATAAAAAGGTTATTGCGACTTATCTCACAATTCTGACTTTTTTCACACAATTGCATGACACAAAATTGCAATTCTGACTTTTTCTTTGAATTGTGAGATATAAACTAGCAATTCTGAGAAATCAGTCAGAATTGTAAGTTATAAAGTCAGAGTTGCATGATATAAATTCGCAATTGCAAGAATAAAAGTCAGAAGTGTGAGAAAAAAGTTGCAATTCTGTGAACATATCAGTATTTTTTTCTCCTCAGAAATGGTCTTTATATCTCACAATTCTGAGAAAAAAAGATACAAACACATAATTGCAAGAAAAGTCAGAATTGTGAGTTTTATCTTGAACGTCTGTGAACAAGTAATAAAGCTTGCAAATTTTTAGGAAATCCAAGAGCTTTCTGTACTGAAATTGTTGAATAAAGTTGTTATTTTTGTTTTTTTTGTGCAGAAAAACTATTCTCGTAGCTTCATAAAAAAAATTTCTCACAGTTGCATGATTCAAAATTGCAATTCTGACTTTTTTCTCACAATTGCATGATACAAAATTGCAATTCTGACTTTTTTCTCACAATTGCATGATACAAAATTGCAATTCTGACTTTTTTCTCACAATTGCATGATACAAAATTGCAATTCTGATTTTTTTTTCTCACAATTGCATGATACAAAATTGCAATTCTGACTTTTTTTTCTCACAATTGCATGATACAAAATTGCAATTCTGACTTTTTTTCTCACAATTGCATGATACAAAATTGCAATTCTGATTTTTTCTCACAGTTGCATGATACAAAATTGCAATTCTGACTTTTTTCTCACAATTGCATGATACAAAATTGCAATTCTGATTTTTTTTTCTCACAATTGCATGATACAAAATTGCAATTCTGACTTTTTTTTCTCACAGTTGCATGATACAAAATTGCAATTCTGATTTTTTTTTCTCACAATTGCATGATACAAAATTGCAATTCTGATTTTTTCTCACAGTTGCATGATACAAAATTGCAATTCAGATTTTTTTCTCACAGTTGCATGATACAAAATTGCAATTCTGACTTTTTTCTTTGAATTGTGAGATATAAACTAGCAATTCTGAGAAATCAAGATAAAAAGTCACAAATGCGAGTTGCATGATATAAACTCAAGAATAAACAAGAATAAAAGTCAGAAGCGTGAGGGGGAAAAAAGTCGCAATTATGTGAACATATCAATCATTTTTTTCTCCTCAGAAATGGTCTTTATATTTCCTACTGACACACTACAGCAAAAGACAGAAACTGACTTAAAGCCATTTTTAGCTGATGGAAGTCTCTTAAAGTCTGCTCATCAGGGCTGCATTTATTTGATCAAAAATACAGAAAAAAACAGTAATATTGCAAAATGTTATTGCAATATAAAATAACGTTTTTTTATTTTAATATCCTTTACAATATAATTTATTCCTGTGATGCAAAGCTGAATTTTCATCAGCTGTTACTCCAGTCTTAAGTGTCACATGATCCTTCAGAAATCATTCTAATATACTGATTTATTATTAGAATTATCAATTTTGCAAACAGTTGACATATTTTTTTGCAACCTGGGATTCTTTTTTCTTTCGGGATTCTTTGATGAATATCATATCGTTACAAAACTAATATTTATAGCGGTCTGTCTAATCCAGGGGACGTTTATGGAGTGTCAGCCGGATGGGAACATCTCTCACCGCTTTCACCGGAGCTGTGCTTCTCTGATTCGAGGTCAGGTCTATTGCCCTCACTGTGGTGAAGAGGCTAGTCATGCTAAGGAGGTCACAATCCCCAAACCTGACTGTGTTACTGCCGTGCCAACAGCTGCTGTGCCTGCCCACAAAAGAGACACCGCCTTAATGGAGTAAGTTCTGATCTATAAACACAAAGATTTTCATTTGTACCTGTTCCTATGTCATTTTTCTCATCTAATGCAGTGATATGTTATATATTCATTATGATTGTGTCTCACAGCAGGGCTAAACTGGACTCTGTCACTGTTGGTGGAGCAATGAACCCTGCTAAAGAATCACTGGAGAGTGTTTTAAATGCACTTGAGGATGGGAAGTAAGCACATTGGTCATGTCCTGATTCTGTAACATTACATACACTACCGTTCAAAGGTTTGAGGTCAGTAAATGATTATTCATCCTTTTTTTGAAAGAAATGAATAAATTGTTACATTAATAAAAAGTGACATAATAGATTTACATTGCTAGAAAAGATTTATAGTTTGAATAGATACAGATTCAAAAAAAAATGTTTCTAAAACTGATAATTCTACTAATAATTGAGAATATCAGAATGATTTCTAAGAGATCATGTGACGCCTGGGAAACTGAGTAACGGCTGATGAAAAATCAGCATTGCATCACAGGAATAAATTATATTTTAAAGTAGATGAAGATAAAAAATATTATTTTCTATTGTAATAACATTTTGTGATATTACAGTTTATTTTCTGTATTTTTGATCAAATAAATGCAGCCTTGACTTCATAAAAAAAAATTGCAAGTCTTACTGACCCCAAACTTTTGAACGGTAGTGTAAGTGCTTGTTTTTGTTTTGTTTTTTTTGACTGTTCACCATTTGTAGATGTGCTTTGTTATCTGTAACTTAATTATTGCTTTATTATTTTTTTAAAAGGTATAAGAAATTCAAGCTGCCTCCAAAGCAGCTTTATTTTTCTGCTAAGAGAGGAGAGCTCCAAAGGATCTTGCATATGCTGGGTAAGGAAATATATCTTAAACACACTTGTTTTTTTAAAGAAGTTTCTTATGCTTATTATTTCACTTGATCAAAAATACAGAAAAAATTTTAATATTGTGAAATATTATTAGGATGTAAATCAATGTTTTTCTATATTAATATATATTCAAATTGTATTTATATCTGTAATTACAGTTAAATTTCCAGAATCATTACTCCAGTCTTCAGTGTCACACGATCCTTCAAAAATCATTCTAATATACTGATTTATTATCTGGAATTTTTTTTTAAACCTGTGATACTTTTTTCAGGATTTTTTAATCAATAAAAGGAAAAAAGAACAGCGTTTATTTAAAATAGGAAGTTTTTCTAGGAATATACACTACTTTTCAAAAGTTTGTGGTCAGTACATTTTTATTCTTTCTTTTTATGTAAGAAATTAATACTTTTATTCACCAAGGATGCGTTAAATTAATAAAAAGTGATTGCATAGATTTATATTGTCAGAAATGATTATATTTTGAATAAATGCTCTTCTTTTTAACTTGTTATTCATCAAAGAATCCTGAAAAAAACAATCATAGGTTACAAAAATATAATTGATAATGCTAATAATAAATCAGCATATTAGAATGATTTCTGAAGGATCATGTGACACTGAAGACTGGAGTAACAGCTGATGAAAATTCAGCTTTGCATCACAGGAATAAATTATATTTTAAAGTATATTAAAATAAAAAACATTATTTTATATTGTAATAACGTTTTGCAATATTACTGTTTTTTTCTGTATTTTTGATCAAATAAATGCAGCCTTGATGAGCGTATAATGATGATGTCCAATCTTTTGACTGCTAGTGTACATTAGAGGATGGTACTAGATTGATAACTGTGATTGTTTTGTTGGTGACCAGTGGAAGGTGTGGACCCAAATTTGCGGATGGACAGCGAGAAGAGGAAGACTCCTTTGCACTGTGCTGCAGAGGAGGGACATAAGGAGATTTGCCATATACTAGTGCAGGTACTGCTTATGCTAATAACACACATTCACATTCAGAGATGATCTATGTATCTAAAATTACACTACCATAAAATAATTTTAGGGTCTGTACATATTTTTTTGTATGTTTTTGAATTTTTTTTTTATTTTTATTTTTTATCAAAATACAGTGAAAAAACAGTAATATTGAGAAATACTACAATTTAAAATATTTATTATTATTATTTAAAAAAAAAAATGTTCCTGTAATGGCAAAGCCGAATTACTTCAGTCTACAGTGTCACACTATTCTTCAATAATCATTCTAATTTGCAGATTTGGTGCTCAAGAAATATTTTTTAATTTATGATAATACTTGAAAACAGTTGCAATAGAATGACTAACATTTTATGTTTTAGATTTTGTTAACTTTTTATATTTCATTTTCCATGATTGCATCCAGTATAATATGCTCTTAAAGGATTAGTTCACTTCCAGAATAAAAAAAAAAAAATCCTGATAATTTACTCACCCCCATCCAATATGTTTGTCTTTCTTTCTTCATTTGGAAAAGAAAAAAAAAAAAACAACTTTTTTTCATATAGTGTACTTTTAATGGGGATCATTAGATTTAAGATCCAAATTGCAGTTTCAGAGGAGCTTCAAAGGGCTCTGCATGATTTTATCTAGCAAAACAATTGTTCACTTTCTAAACAAATCGATAAATAAATTATGTGCTTTTAAACCACAAATACTCTTCTTAAGCTATCTTGACTTCATGAATTACATAATCATGCTTATTTTTACTGTGGGTTAAAGTCAGTGGTGAAATTCTTGATTGCCACTTTGAGAGGATTTCTGGACATTTTCAGCATATTTTCAGACTCTCTTTAATGTATTTGCCCTGTGCTGTCTTTATTTTAGTGCGATTTAGTAAACGATTAATCGCATCCAAAATAAACGTTTATGTTTACATGCTATATATTTGTGTACTGTGTATATTTATTATGTATTTATAAATACACACACATGCATGTATATATTAAGGACAAATATTTTATATTAATAAATATATATATATATATATATATATATATATATATATATATATATATATATATATATATATATTATATATTATATTAGACTAAAATATTTATATTTATTTATAATCTAAATCGTATACAGGTATAAAAAAAATAAATAAATAAATAAATATATATATATATATATATATATATATATATACATATACACACTACCGTTCAAAAGTTTGCAATTTTAATGAAGTCAAGGCTGCATTTATTTGATCAAAAATACAGCAAATAAACTGTAATATTACACAACATTAACAACATTTATTCAAACTATAAATCTTTTCTAGCAATGTAAATCTATTATGTCACTTTTTATTAATTTAACAATTTATTCATTTCTTTCAAAAAAAAAAAAAAGAATGAATAAACATTTACTGACCCCAAACTTTTGAACGGTAGTATATATATATATATATTTAGTTTTAATATATACATGCATGTGTGTGTATTTATATGTACATAATAAATATACAAAGTAAACACACATATGGTATGTAAACATAAACTCTTATTTTGGATGCGATTAATCATTTGCCCTACTTTATTATTTTTTATTTTTTTAAAGAGATAAAAACAGTCCTTATTAACCTTGATTGACATGGCAATAAAATTCTATCACATTACTTTGGAATTTTGGAAAATTGTGGGCTGTTTTTTGTTGAAGTGGCCGGGTTTTGGTGAGCTTTTGAGCTGGAAATCGTGGAAAAGACTAACTGTGTAAGATGAGAAACACTAAATACTGTGTGACGACTTCAACCAGCACTAAATGATGAGAGTTACAGGCCTACATTGCATCCTTTATTCAAAAGCCTGATTTACAGTCTGACAATCGAACAGCAGTCTGGGGCTGAAACATGGATCAATAAGCCTTGACCAAGACTGATCATACTGAACCGCTCGTGTTCGGACCCTTTTAGAGTATGATTATCATCAAATCATATCCTGCCGCCCTTTAATGAAGCAAATCTGTTTCCTGTCAGGGATATTATGATCTGAGAGATGGAGCAGCTCACACTGAAGGTGACAGAAACGGCTGAGAACTAATCGTGTGAACTTTCCAACGTAATGTTTAAAGACATAGATATGCATCACAGAGGTAGTGCAAGATGAGCATTTGGCTGATTGTTAGATAAGACCCTTATTCCTCAACTGGGTTCATGTAGAGCTCTTTAAAGCTGCATTGAATTGCAATTTTTAGAGGAATATTTTCCTGAAAAACCTTAATTTTTTCGACTGATGAAAGAAAGGCATGAACATCTTGCGTATTTTAAACATTTTCCATGATTGCATCCAGCTCTGAAAGGATCTCTCATGTAGAACTAGTGTTTACAAAGCGAATGTGACAAGAAAATCAAACGCCCTTCACAAAAAAGGTAAAACAATGATTTTGCATGGTTTTTCACCCTACCCTACCTTTTTGAACTGGAATACACAGATGAACTAACCATGTGTGAAATTTCCAGCATGATTATGTAATGTTTGAAGTTATAGATATGCCTTGCAGAGGTAGTGCAATGTGAGCATTTGTGGTTTAAAAAGTATATATTTTTTTATGTATATATAAAAAAAAAAAAAAAATATATATATATATATATATATATATATATATATATATATATGTGTGTGTTATTATTATTTTTTTTTAAATGGCTAATTGCTTCACTAAATAAGACCGTTATTTCTCAGCTGGGATCGTGTAGAGCTCTTTAAAGCTGCATTGAATTGCAATTTTTCGCAGAAAAATAGAGGAATATTTTCCTGAAAAACCTTAATTTTTGTTCGACTGATGAAAGAAAGACAAGAACATCTTGCATATTGTAAACATTTTCCAAGATTGCATCCAGTATAACATGCTCTTAAAAGATTAGTTCACTTCCAGAATAAAACGGAGCATTTGTGGTTTAAAAAGGGTATGTATATACATTTTATTTAATTAATTTATTTATTTTTTATAATTTTACTAGGTGAGACCGTTATTTCTCAGCTGGGATCGTGTAGAGCTCTTTACAGCTGCATTGAATTGCAATTTTTTGCAGAAAAATGGAGGAATATTTTCCTGTAAAACCTTAATTTTTTTCGACTGATGAAAGAAAGGCATGAACATCTTGCGTATTTTAAACATTTCCCATGATTGCATCCAGTATAACATGCTCTTAAAGGATTAGTTCACTGTTTTATTAGAATAAAACAGAGCATTTGTGGTTTAAAAAGGGTATGTATATACATTTTATTTAATTAATTAATTTATTTTTTATAGTTTTGCTAGGTAAGACCGTTATTTCTCAACTGGGATCGTGTAGAGCTCTTTAAATCTGCATATATATATATATATAATGTGTGTTATTATTATTATTTTTTTAAATGGCTAATTGTTTCACTAAATAAGACCCTTATTTCTCAGCTGGGATCGTGTAGAGCTCTTTAAAGCTGCATTGAATTGCAATTTTTTGCAGAAAAATAGAGGAATATTTTCCTGAAAAACCTTAATTTTTGTTCGACTGATGAAAGAAAGACAAGAACATCTTGCGTATTTTAAACATTTTCCATGATTGCATCCAGTATAATATGCTCTTAAAGGATTAGTTCACTGTTTTATTAGAATAAAACAGAGCATTTGTGGTTTAAAAAGGGTATGTAGATACATTTTATTTAATTAATTAATTTATTTTTTATAGTTTTGCTAGGTAAGACCGTTATTTCTCAACTGGGATCGTGTAGAGCTCTTTAAATCTGCATATATATATATATATATATATAATGTGTGTTATTATTATTTTTTTTTTAAATGGCTAATTGTTTCACTAAATAAGACCGTTATTTCTCAGCTGGGATCGTGTAGAGCTCTTTAAAGCTGCATTGAATTGCAATTTTTTGCAGAAAAATAGAGGAATATTTTCCTGAAAAACCTTAATTTTTGTTCGACTGATGAAAGAAAGACAAGAACATCTTGCATATTGTAAACATTTTCCAAGATTGCATCCAGTATAATATGCTCTTAAAGGATTAGTTCACTGTTTTATTAGAATAAAACAGAGCATTTGTGGTTTAAAAAGGGTATGTATATACATTTTATTTAATTAATTAATTTATTTTTTATAGTTTTACTAGGTAAGACCGTTATTTCTCAACTGGGATCGTGTGGAGCTCTTTAAAGCTGCATTGAATTGCAATTTGGATCTTCAACTCACTGATCCCCTTTTAGAAGTCCACTATGTGCTGTATTTTTTCCTTAAAAACCTTTCCTTTTCGGCTGAAGAAAGAAAGACATGAACGTCCTATATGATCAAGAAATGTTTATTCTAATCCTTTAACGAATGTTGAATTTTAGTAATGTGAATGCTCTCTTTCGGTCTCTGTAGGCTGGTGCAAACCTGGATATGTGTGACTCAGAGCAGAGAACTCCACTGCTGTACGCCTGCGAGAATAATCATCTGGAAACGGTCAAATACTTACTGAAAGCTGGCGCTTCTACAGGGCACAAGGTACGATAGCCAATCAGAATCAGCTGTGAAATTCAAAAATCTTGGGCTAGCCGTTTAATGAGGTGTTGAAATCCCTAAGCCGCTGTGTGGCATGTGTTCAGTATGCAAGGTATTTACTACTTTGTGCTTTCACAGGATATGAGAGGCTCTACTTGTCTTCACTTGGCAGCTAGAGGAGGACACACAGCTGTGCTGCAGTATCTCGTCTCTATGCCTTCCATAGACGTCAACTGTAAGGTAACACTGCATTTCTTACAGAATATAATTTTTGTGCACTTGATGTACCCTTGAATTACATTCTAGTTTTATTTATTTATTTTTTTTTTTGTGTAAGGAGTGCATTACGGCAAAACTACAAATTGTTAGATGCTATACACTACGGCTCAAAAGTTTGGGATCAGTAATATTTTTTTAAAGAAGACTCTTCTGCTCATCAAGGCTGCATTTATTTGATTAAAAATACAGAAGAAAAATGGAATATTGCAGATTTTTATTACAATATAAAATAATGTTTTTTATTTGAATATCCTTTGCAACATAATTTATTCCTGTGATGCAAAGCTGCATTTTCATCAGCTTTTACTCCAGAAAATAATGGTTTTTATTTTCATATACTTTCAAATATAATTTATTCCTGTGATGCAAAGCTGCATTTTCATCAGCTTTTACTCCAGAAAATAATGTTTTTTATTTTCATATACTTTCAAATATAATTTATTCCTGTGATGCAATGCTGATTTTTCATCAGCTGTTACTCAGTTTCCCAGGCTTAAGTGTCACATGATCTCTCAGAAATCATTCTGATATTCTCAATTATTAGTAGAATTATCAGTTTTGGAAACAGTTGCCAATGTGTTTTTTTTTTTTTTTTTTTTGAACCTGTATTTTTTTTCTTTCAAGAACATCATTTATTCAAACTATAAATCTTTTCTAGCAATGTAAATCTATTATGTCACTTTTTATAAATGTAAAAATGTATTAATTTCTTTCAAAAAAAAAAGAATGAATAAACATTTACTGACCCCAAACTTTTGAACGGTAGTGTAGGTATGCAATATAATTATTTCCATTAATAATAATGCATTTAAGCAAAACTACAAATTGTTAGATGCTATACACTACGGCTCAAAAGTTTGGGATCAGTAATATTTTTTAAAGAAGTCTCTTCTGCTCATCAAGGCTGCATTTATTTGATTAAAAATACAGAAGAAAAATGGAATATTGCAGATTTTTATTACAATATAAAATGATGTTTTTTATTTCAATATACTTTAAGGTTTAATTTATTCCTGTGATGCAAAGCTGCATTTTCATCAGCTGTTACTCCAGTCTTAAGTGTCACATGATCCTTCAGAAATCATTCTAATATACTGATTTATTATTAGAATTATCAATGTTGGAAACAAATGTGCTTCCAAATATTTTTTGTAACCTGTGATTATTATTTTTTTTTTTTCAGGATTCTTTAAATAGTAAGAAGTTAAAAAGAACAGCATTTATTCAAAATATAAATATTTTCTAACAATGTAAATTTATGCTAACACTTATTCACTGAGGATGTATTTAATTAATAAAAGTATTAATTTCTTTCCTGACCCCTAAAAAAAAAAACATCTTAAAATGTCTTAAATAACGTTTTCCAAATATAAGGTCTTAAAATGTCTTAAATTGAGATTCAATGGGTCTTAAATTATTTTGGCCACATTACTGCTAAAATATCTTAAGTCTGATGAACCTAATAACTGTTTACAATCATTGGACAGACTGAAGATTGACTAAAAATATAAATAAAAATAACCAGTGAAGCATTGAAACGCAAGAATGATTCTTATTTTAAAATATTCAACGTAAACAGTGTTTGATAATGGATAGTGTATTTCTGGTATTAAAATCGCGTTGCCTGTCTCTTAGTGAGAGACTTAAAAACAAATGAGAGAAACGGCACACATAAAGAAACTCACTGAGGTAAAAATAAAAAATGTGTATTTATTTCTAACATGATATAGTTCAGTAACATAGCAGCGGAGCTTTGCTGAATATTCTCACGATTGCAAACGTTACATTGATTTGCAGTAAACAAGTAATTATTCAAGCAGTTATTAAGTTGCTTACATTTTAAACACAATATTTACTGTTTTGTTCCATTTCTTTATCGAATATAGTTCCAAACAGGGATCACAGAGGCACATCCTCCATGTGTTTTGTTACGAATGAATCAGCGTTTTGAACGAATCATTTGAAATGACTCGTATTGACTCGCTCATTAAGTGACTTGCTGCCACCTACTGGTAATTTAGTAAAAGTATGCATTTCCCCACCAACTTTTTTTTTTTGTATATTCATAAATGCATTTTAAACATTAATCTCATAACATCATTTATTGCAGTTTTAATTTTGCGGTGTAAATGATTTAATCTGACTGGTAGAATTTATTGATTAATTGTAATGATTTGACATGAAAGGTGATGCATACATTTCAAAAGTTTAAAAAGTAGGCCTTTATAAAGGAAAATAAAAATATGCAGATTTAAGTATATAAAAGCTGATGGAACACTGATAAAAATATTGCTTCAGAATAAATTATTTACAAAACCAAAAATCTTGGTGATGTTGTACTTTTATAGGGATTTTTTTGTGTGAAATATTGCTGATATGAAAAGTTCACTGTTTATTGTAGTTATAAATATAATTTTTGACAGCGATTCATTTTTTTTTTTTTTTTACTTTTTACATTAAACACATTAACTATTACATGTACACTACCGTTCAAAAGTTTGGGGTCAGTAAGACTTGCAATTTTTTTTAATGAAGTCAAGGCTGCATTTATTTGATCAAAAATACAGAAAATAAACTGTAATATTACAAAATGTTATTACAATAGAAAATAATGGTTTTTATTTATATATACCTTAAAATATAATTTATTCCTGTGATGCAATGCTGATTTTTCATCAGCTGTTACTCAGTTTCCCTTTTTTATTTATTTATTTTTTTCAACCTGTACTTTTTTCTTTCAAGAACAACATTTATTCAAACTATAAATCTTTTCTAGCAATGTAAATCTATTATGTCAATTTTTATTAATGCAACAATTTATTCATTTCTTTCAACAAAAAAAAAAAGAAACCCCAAACTTTTGAACAGTAGTGTAGGTATGCAATATAATTATTTCCATTTTAGGTCTTACATTTCATATAAGGTGGTATTAAAAAGGTTGTAAAAAGTCTTAAATTTCACTTGTTGATATCTGCAGAATCGCCTAGCTGCTGATGTTAAAAGGATTGTAATAACTGAAGGTTGGTTGTTGGTTCTTTTGGTCAGGATGATGGAGGGTGGGCTCCTCTGACCTGGGCAACGGAGAACACAAATCTAGAGCAGGTGAAGATTCTGATCTCTGCAGGAGCTGATGTGCAAATAAGAGATAAGGTCTGTGACTTATATACTTCATCTCATTTTAGCTTTTTGATGCACTTCTTGAATCTTTTTTGATGATCTGCACAAATGCGTTGCCTGTGAATATCGGCATGTCAAACAATCAGATTATAATTCAGGTAACAGATTTCTGGCTGAACATGTACACTACTGTTCAAAAGATTAATAAATGAATTAGGCCTGTCAAATGATTAATCGTGATTAATCGCATCCAAAATAAAAGTTTATGTTTACATACTATATGTCTGTGTACTGTGTATATTTATTATGTACATATAAATACACACACATACATGTATATATTAAGGAAAAATATTTTTGATTTACATCTAAAATATTTATATTTATTTATAATCTAAATTGTAAACCGGTGTAAATATATATATACATCTACATATTTTTGTAAATATATACATGTATGTGTGTGTATTTATATGTACATAATAAATGTACAGAGTAAACACACACATAGTATGTAAACAAACTTTTATTTTGGATGCGATTAATCGTGATTAATCGTTTGACAGCCCTAAAATGTATACTTTTATTCAGCAAAAGGTAGGGGTGTGATGAGACGCTTATCTCACGAGGTGAGATTTTTAAACTAAAAAAAAAATCCTCAATGATTAAATATATAGGATAAAATAGTATTTTATTCACCTGAAAAATACAAAATGCAAAAAAATGTTGGTGCATTTTTTGTCAACTTGTACTTTATCAAATTTAATTTCTGTTTTAATGAATTGCATGCATTAATAAACAGCTGCATGATTCTGGATAAATTGAGAGATAAGATGAGAAATCTAAACACAATAATGTAATTTACTAGTGGATCAGACAAAATGTTCATTGCTTAAGTCTTTTAAAAAATATATTTATTTGGGTGAAATTAAAAATATCTATATCAATGAAGGAGGAGTCAGTATCTCAATTCATAAAGACTTGTTTCACTATTGGAATCTGCTTAATAATGATTTAATGACATACTTTTTTAAACGGAAAGTTGTCGCCACCTCCTGGTGGAAGAGGATATGCGTTACAATACATACAAGTGTTAAGATAATTTCCTTTTGATCGCTACTGTAGACAATAAGTGTTTAAACCCAAACTATAAACTTTTATCTCGGTACTTCTGTTATTTAAATGTATGTAACAGAAATAATGATTATTATTTGGTTGAAAAGACTGATTGTATTGCTCTTACTGGATCAAGAATGCAGATTTAAATGTCTTTAACAGCTGTTTTGCATCGTAAAAGTCAGCTCTGGCTGTAATGTAAACAGTGCAAAATGTTTTGCGAAGGATATTGTCACGAAATCTCGTGTCACATGCCTAGCAAAAGGGCATTAAAACTGATCAAGTGACTGAGTTTTACATTGTCTTTTTATTATTTAACTTTTTATTCATCGCTGAATCCTTAAAAATGCATATTGGAATGATTTCTTAGCAATCATGTGACAGTAATCGCTAGGGATGTAAGGATTCACCGGTAGAAATGTTTAACGAATCGCGATACATGTTTTGAACAGAAGGGGGCGCTGTGTTTACAGCGGCAAACTGCTGTCACAGACGTCTGTACGCAAAAAAAGCTATTAATTGGCCACCACGCTGTCCAGAAAACCTAGATATGCTCATATTTCTTTAAAAAAAAAAAAAGTTTAAAAAAATCCAAGCTGGGAAAGGCACAGTCAAAGTTTTAGTTTGTTTGTATTAAAGAGCCTTCTTTAATTTGCATCGTTCATTTTTTGATTTGGAGTTCATTTTAAATTTGCAATTTAGCTGCACAGTCAAAGTTTTAGTTTGTTTGTATTAAAGAGCCTTCAATTTTTATTATACATTTTTTTTTTTATTTGGAATTTATTTTAAAATTGAAATTTAGTTTTGTTATGGCAGAAAATATTTTATTTTGTAAAAAAAAATGTGCAGCATTTGAGGAAAAAATAATAACAATAGGGCTCTTGTTCACCTTAAATTTGTCTCAAATCGTGACAAAATCGTATCGTGAGATTGGTATCGTGAATCGTATCGCGTCGTGAGTCGGGTGAATCGTTACATCCCTAGTATTCCTATGATAGATATGGGTTTTTGATTGTGGTCTGCTGCATCATCTAGGAGGAGAACGTCTGCCTCCATTGGGCAGCATTTTCTGGCAGTGATGAGATCGCTCAGCTGCTGCTTGACAAGAGATCTGACCTACACGCTGTGAACATCCATGGAGACTCACCTCTCCACATTGCTGTCAGACAGAACCAGCTGGACTGTGTAATGTAAGTGTAGAACAGAGAGAGTACACCTAGATAACTGGGAGCAGGACCCTTTATATTGTATGAGCTCTGAAATATAAAGGAACGATGTTTTCCCATGGTCCCTTCAGGGGAAGTCAGTTCACTTGAGGCCATCTGGGTTTCTCTGTAGGTGAAAGACATATAAGTACAGCTCATATCTGCTTCAGCGAATGACTTTTGAATGATCTGAATCAGGGCTGCTCGATTATGGCAAAAATCATAATCATGGTTATTTTGGTCAATATTGTAATCACGATTATTTTACACCATTATGAGTGGGTCTGGAACTATATGATTGATTAGAGCCTTTTTTTTACGTGCCTAAGGCAAATTTTTATACAAATTAGTGTATTCTGAGTCAGTGCCGCAAAGATCCTGACTTGCAATCTCCTCTTTGACGCACCTTTAGAGAGAAATGCATCTTTATGGATTACAATGAAAGAGTTAGTTTTTGATTTGTTTTATTTTGTTAAGTAATAATTTAAATCTTTCTATGTATGCATTTATCATGTCTGTAAGGCATGTATTTGCAAGATTATTTAACACGATTATGAGTGGGTCTGGAACTATATGATTGATTGGAGCCCTGCATTTCAGCGCATTTTTTTACGCCCCTAAAGCCAATTTTCACGTAATAGTTCAGACGCCGGCATCGGGCCTGTTTTAGGCTTCCCCTTTTTTTAATATTTTAGACATCCATCAATTATGGTGATTAAAAAATTGCAGCGCCAGTGAGACTTTTCTTTCACTTTAGCGGCATGTTCAAGCAATAGACTGAAACTTGCCACAAAGCACCGGCAAAAATAAATAACAATGAATGTGTCGGGGAAATAGTAAGGAGGTATTTGAATTATTTATGAATAAACTAGTGTATTCTGAGTTTTTGCAGCGCCAGTGAGACTTTTCTTTCGCTTTAATGGCACGTTTCTGAATAAACTAGTGTATTCTGAGTCAGTGTCGCAAAGATCCCGACTTGCAATCTCTTCTTTGACGTGCCTTTAGAGAGAAATGCATCTTTATGGATTACAATGAAAGAGTTTTTGTTTTTGATTTGTTTATTTCATTAAGTAATAATTTAAATCTTTCCATATATGTATTTATCATGTCTGTAAGGCATGTATTTGCAAGTTTGTTTTTTTTTTGATGGATAATTTTAAATAGTTTCCGCTGAAAAATAATGCAAGTGATGGCGCTGGTGCTTCCATCTCCAAATGATTGATTATGCGCCTAATAGCACACATTTATCTGTGTTTAACATTTAAACCAATATTGTTTTATTCTTGAACTGTTCTATATAGATTTTATTTCAGTCAAGTCGTGTTGATTTGAGAAGGCAAATTGATCAAACAGACTAGCCGCTGTTCGTTCCTTTGAAAAACAAAAACATATTTAATGAACAAAAAAATCCTCCCAACAATTTTCCAGATTAACTTAATAAAAAACGAAACAAAATATAAGCCTAATCACTTTGCCGTTACATACAAAACTGAACTATTTTAACAGCTGAAACAATAGGTAAACCTTCTCTTAACTTGTCCGTTTTCTGTTCTGTCTCTGAACGCATTCACAGAACAGCGCAAATGCTCTTTCAAATCGCTTTTAAAGACAAATCTTTAAAACAGTAATTAATTTAAAACAATAAAACATTAATTAATCAAGCACGTCCCATTTTATGCAAGTCACGTTACATGATTTTACTGGTTTGCATGTGAAACTGGGCTTTTATGAAGGAGCAAAAGCGCACCAAAGGGGGCAGAATCCGGAGCAATAATTGTTTTATCTCGATTATTGTATTTTCATAGCCGTTTGAAGCTGAAATCGAATTGAATTTCGATTAATTGCACAGCCCTAATGTTAAACTAATGTATTTATCTTCAGAGAATAGACACAGGTTTGTGGTTGAAACTCTTAGTTGTAAAAGGACTAATCTTAAGCTTTGTCTGTAGGCTGTTTCTGTCTCGGGGAGCAGATGTAAATTTGAAGAACAAGGACGGCGAGACTCCTTTGGACTGCTGTAATATAAATTCCAAGATGTGGACGATCCTCAACACCAATAAGAAGCTGACAGATGCTAGGAGAGGCAGAGACAGCCTAAGAGAGAGACTCCTCTGCAGGTAATGCGAGAATACTAGACTCAAATCTTTTTGACAGTATTTTGCATTTTGTTACATATTTTTCCAAGCGTCTTTCTCAGTTTTTTTTCCTGTCTCTTTATGTAATCGCAGACAGACTTGATGGTAAGATCAGAATTTATTAAAGGGTTAGTTCACAAAAAATTCTGTCATTAAATACTCACCCTCATGTCGTAAGACTTTCGTTCCTCTTTGGAGCACAAATTAAGATATTTTTGATGAAATCCATGAGCACCAAGAGTCTTACCAAGCTAGAGCTGGGTATCGAGTTTGATATTTTTCAGGCATCGACCGAATTGCCTCGATACCAGCAAGTATCGAAAAACAGTTTGTCGTTTGGTACCAAACTTCAATACCTAAGGGGCAGTGGCGAGCGGTGACTTTTTTTTTTTTTTTTTTACAGGGTATGCTGAGTGCTATTTTTATTATTATTACTTTTCATTTTTATTAATTCCCAGTGAATATTAGTAAAACTCCCACCCGGGTGATACTATGACAATGCATAATGCAAATAATAATAGTATCTTTAAAATATTGCCAAGTAACGCTGCAAACAACAATAAAATCTGAGAAGAAATCATATTTTATCATTTCGTCTTTTTCCCCTGTTTGTCATTATTTAAAAAAAATAAATAAATAATTATATATATATATATATATATATATATATATATATATATATATATATATATATATATATATATATATATATATACTTTTTTGATTTTTATTTATCACTTGGGTAATAAAATATACAAAATGCAAATAATAATAATATCTTTAGAATATTGCCAAGTAACATTGCAAACAACAATCAAATCTTGAGAATAAATCATATTTTATCATTTCATCTTTTTCCCCTGTTTGTTATTATAAAAAAACACATATTTGTGTATACTTTTTTTATTTTTATTTATCACTTAGGTAATAAAAATTTACCACTTAGGTAATAAAATATAAATTTTTATATACTTTTTCATTTTTATTTACCACTTAGACATGTTGACAATAACATCTTCAACACTGTCAGTGTTTTCAGTGGTAATATTTAGACCCTGGAATGCTAACTTTACCAGAAGAACCCCACTACAAAATGTGTATTTACCCCCTGGAATGCGATTTTACCAAGGGACCCCCCTCAAAACGCCATTGGGGTGCTTTTCGACTAGTTTTGAGCAGCAATTGGCTGGGTTTTGTGTGACAACCTGGCAACCCTGAACACACCACCTAGTTTACACCAGTTTAGTGCATACTCAGAGTAGGGTGACCACCCGTCCCATCGTCATTGCATCGTACAGCAATTTCAGCCCTTGTCCCGCATGTCGCATATTGAGAAAACGTCCCGCATTTTCATCAGTCTGTTGGTTTTTATTTATCATATTAAGAAAACATGCATGCATTCTTTTGCTTTTTAAGAAAGCTTTTTAATCTTTTTGCGGCGTAGTTTCCACGCAAAGGATGTGTGGACCTCATCAAGTGATCTAGCACCGTCGACGGAAATGGTCGAGCGCACGCGAAGAAAACAATATTCTCCATTGATTTTAACAAGTTTAAAAAATTCTATGCAGCTTTCAGACGTGACTTTCTTATTTTAATAGTTTGTTTAAGGCAGTTTCTGTGGCGTTATTTTAGTGACAAATGTCTAGTGTGTAATTGTAATGCGCACAAGCACAAATCTGGGCCCGATTCACGAAACATTCCTAAGAAGAAATTTCTTCTTAACTGACATTTTCTTCTTATTTTCCAAGTTAATCTTTTTTCCTAAGATTGTTCTTAAGACAAAATTGACGAAGAATTCAAATTCTTGAAAAGAATCTTCTTAGAAACCATCGTAAATAACTTCTTAAAGTTAGCCTCAGACCTGTCTTAAATCCCAAAAAGTATGAATTATTTAATGGCTTTATTGGTTTATTTCAAATGAATTGTTATATTTAAGCATTACAACAGCTAGCTCCATATAATAGACATTAGGGCTGTTAATAGGGATGTGCAGCAGTTCTCTGAATGATAATGTAAACAATGATCGCTCATGATGTGACCCTATGTGCATAATCTAGGGCCGTCTTTAGCACAGATGAATGGTCAAGGTATAGGCATCGGCATCAATAACGGAAAAAAAAACAAAACAATTGTTGAACGATACCCAGCCTTATTCCACGGTCAAGGCACAGAAATGTAGGATGTTGTTTTTTGTGCACAAAAAACTAATTCTGCAAATGAACAGCATGGACTGTTGAGGGGTGAGTAATAATGACGGAATTCAAATTTTTCAGTGAACTAACCCTTAAACGTTTGGCACAGAGTGTGGGGACATATGATGCGATTGTGGAGCTGTTGTGTTTCAGAGATGTGTCCCGCGGCTATGAGGACATCCCAGTGCCATGTGTGAATGGAGTGGACCATGAGCCCTGCCCCAGCAATTTCAAATACGTTCCAGAGAACTGTTTTACCTCCCAAGTGAATATAGACGAGAACATAACGCACTTACAGGTGAGAAGTCAAGTCAGCTTTATTTATATAGCGCTTTTTACAATACAAATTGTGTCAAAGCAACTTTACAGTATCAAATAAAAATACATCAATAATGCAAAATTGGAAATAGTTCCAAATTAATAAATTGATTGTCCCCAACTGAGCAAGCCATAGGCGACAGTGGCAAGGAACCAAAACTCCATCTGACACACAGATGGAGAGAAAAAAAAAAAACCTTGGGAGAAACCAGGCTCAGTCGGGGGGGTCAGTTCTCCTCTGACCAATAAACAAGTAGTTTATACTCCCATACAGACCTGTAGAGGGGGTCTATATGTGCTGACCCACCATCTGGATACGGACTGGATCAGGGGACTGCAGTGAGCATCTGATCTGGATACGGACTGGATCAGGGGACTGCAGTGAGCATCTGATCTGGATACGGACTGGATCAGGGAACTGCAGTGAGCATCTGATCTGGATACGGACTGGATCAGGGAACTGCAGTGAGCATCTGATCTGGATACGGACTGGATCAGGGAACTGCAGTGAGCATCTGATCTGGATACGGACTGGATCAGGGGACTGCAGTGAGCATCTGATCTGGATACGGACTGGATCAGGGGACTGCAGTGACCATCTGATCTGGATACGGACTGGATCAGGGAACTGCAGTGACCATCTGATCTGGATACGGACTGGATCAGGGGACTGCAGTGACCATCTGATCTGGATACGGACTGGATCAGGGAACTGCAGTGACCATCTGATCTGGATACGGACTGGATCAGGGAACTGCAGTGACCATCTGATCTGGATACGGACTGGATCAGGGGACTGCAGTGACCATCTGATCTGGATACGGACTGGATCAGGGAACTGCAGTGACCATCTGATCTGGATACGGACTGGATCAGGGAACTGCAGTGACCATCTGATCTGGATACGGACTGGATCAGGGAACTGCAGTGACCATCTGATCTGGATACGGACTGGATCAGGGGACTGCAGTGAGCATCTGATCTGGATACGGACTGGATCAGGGGACTGCAGTGAGCATCTGATCTGGATACGGACTGGATCAGGGGACTGCAGTGAGCATCTGATCTGGATACGGACTGGATCAGGGGACTGCAGTGAGCATCTGATCTGGATACGGACTGGATCAGGGGACTGCAGTGAGCATCTGATCTGGATACGGACTGGATCAGGGGACTGCAGTGAGCATCTGATCTGGATACGGACTGGATCAGGGGACTGCAGTGAGCATCTGATCTGGATACGGACTGGATCAGGGGACTGCAGTGAGCATCTGATCTGGATACGGACTGGATCAGGGGACTGCAGTGAGCATCTGATCTGAATACGGACTGGATCAGGGGACTGCAGTGAGCATCTGATCTGGATACGGACTGGATCAGGGAACTGCAGTGAGCATCTGATCTGGATACGGACTGGATCAGGGGACTGCAGTGAGCATCTGATCTGGATACGGACTGGATCAGGGGACTGCAGTGAGCATCTGATCTGGATACGGACTGGATCAGGGGACTGCAGTGAGCATCTGATCTGGATACGGACTGGATCAGGGGACTGCAGTGAGCATCTGATCTGGATACGGACTGGATCAGTGGACTGCAGTGACCATCTGATCTGGATACGGACTGGATCAGAGGACTGCAGTGACCATCTGATCTGGATACGGACTGGATCAGGGGACTGCAGTGACCATCTGATCTGGATACGGACTGGATCAGGGGACTGCAGTGAGCATCTGATCTGGATACGGACTGGATCAGGGGACTGCAGTGAGCATCTGATCTGGATACGGACTGGATCAGTGGACTGCAGTGACCATCTGATCTGGATACGGACTGGATCAGGGGACTGCAGTGAGCATCTGATCTGGATACGGACTGGATCAGGGGACTGCAGTGAGCATCTGATCTGGATACGGACTGGATCAGGGGACTGCAGTGAGCATCTGATCTGGATACGGACTGGATCAGAGGACTGCAGTGACCATCTGATCTGGATACGGACTGGATCAGAGGACTGCAGTGACCATCTGATCTGGATACGGACTGGATCAGAGGACTGCAGTGACCATCTGATCTGGATACGGACTGGATATGACCTCGGAATAAGCAGGAGACACACTAATATTAGCGTAGATTCCATTCTTCATATGATGCAATGAGTGCCTCAGGTGTTTTGGGAAGTGTTCCCGGTTCCGGTTGACCTAATTAATGCAGCCTAACAATCCTTTAACAGATTTGAATTATAGAAATGTGTTAATGTGTTATGTGTAAGCCAGGTTAAGAGATGGGTCTTTAGTCTAGATTTAAACTGACTGAGCTCAGAGAATCGTAGTGTTACAAGGTTAATGCTGTTTTTACGGCTTTATGAAACGCTCATGTCTCTCTCTCTGTCTCGCTGGAATAGCACTGCAGTTGTAAAGATGACTGTGCATCAAGCAGCTGTATCTGTGGCCAGCTCAGCATGCGCTGTTGGTATGACAAGGTAAGATGCTGCTAGTGCTAAATTATTCACTTAAGCAAATAAATGATACAGTAATCACACAGTGACATAAACAAGCTCTTGAGCAGCTGCTCCACAACATATTAATTGTGCTGTGATGTTATCATGACCATATGATTTGTGTAATGCATACTATTAAAATGAGCAGTATTTATGGTTTCTTGGTGCCCAGGATGGCCGCTTGTTGAAAGAGTTCAGCAGGGATGATCCTCCGTTCCTGTTTGAGTGTAACCACGCCTGTTCCTGCTGGAGAACGTGCCGAAATAGAGTGACACAGAATGGCCTTCGGTAATATAACTACTATACGTGTTTATGTTGTAAACGTGGAATTTATGTATTATGTATTTTCTTGCGAAACTTCATAATTTTCTCGTCTTTAGGGTCAGACTGCAGGTGTTTAGGACTGAGAAAATGGGCTGGGGCGTCCGAACACTGCAGGATATTCCTGAGGGAGCTTTCGTATGCGAGTATGACCCTTTCTTTAGATCTGTTGCTTTACACGCACATGAAAAAAATGCACAAAGATGAGCATGAATCCACAACAATATTCAAAGGCCTCATGAACTTTCCAGTTGTTTGTGATTTGCTAGATAAGGATATATACTACCATAAAACTATTTCAGATTTCAGAAAAAAATTCAGGTTATAAAAATTCCATCATATGTCCAGAACAGTGGGAAATAAATTAATTTTAATGTTAAAACTGTATTGGAATATTTCCTTTAGTTGTTTTGGAGTTACACTGCCAGTCAAACGTTTTTGGACGGTAAGATTCGTAATGTTTAAAGAAGTCTCTTCTGCTCACAAATCCTGCATTTATTTGATTCAAAGTACAGCAAAGGGAAAATTTGGAAATATTTGTACTATTTAAAATAACTGTCTTATATTTAAAAAATGTGATTTATTCCTGTGATTGCAAATGTACAAATGTTAGTGTTAGTTAATATAAAGTAAGTTTTGCTTATTAGTACACTGCAAAAAATGCTTTTCTTACTTAGATTTTGTCTTGTTTCCAGCCAAAATATCTAAAAGTTCTCAAAAATTCTCTAAAAAATTTCTAGACAAGTAAAATTAGTCTTGTTCTTTAAGTGTGTTTTTGCTTGAAACAAGATAAATAATCTCCCAAAGGAGTAAGCAAAATACTCTTGTTTTCTGTTTGAAATTTCTTACCCCATTGGCAAATTATTTTGCTTGTTCTAAGCAAAAACTCACTTAATTTTGGCTAGTTTTTTTCTGAAAACAACAAAATGATTATTTACTTGTCTAGAAAATCCTTCTTGATTTAAGTTTTTTTTTTTTTATATATATTTTGGCTGCAACAAGACACAAAAATCAGAAAAGTATTAGCAATTGGATCAACAAAGGTCAGCAGCAAAGTCATTGGTTAATAAAATGGGATTAAATACATAAATGAAACAAAAAGTAACTGATATTTTCTTGGAAATGAAAAAGTAATGCGTTACTTTACTAGTTACTTGAAAAAAGTAATATTATTACGTAACTTGCGTTACTTGTAATGCGTTACCCCCAACACTGGTAGATTTCTGAAGGATCATGTGACTCTGAAGACTGGAGAAATTATGCTGAAAATGTAGCTTTGATCACAGGAATAAATTACATTTTAAAATCTATTCAAATAGAAAGCAGTTACTTTAAATAGTAAAAATATTTCAAAATTTTACTGCTTTTGCTATTTTGGATCAAATAAATGCAGGCTTGGTGAGCGGAGAGAACATTAAAAATCGTACTGGGCCATTTTAAGTGTCTTTTATTATTTTAACGTGGACAAATTACACACAGCGTATTGAGGAAGCTGTGCCTGCATTCTGAAGAGACTCCAGTGTCAAGGATATTAATTTAAAGCCAAATTTGCTACCAAAATGAAAGCCATTAGGGGAATTATCAATTATTCAGACGTGATTAATCTCATGCTGTTTTGTTCCAATACTTGTGCCCTGAGGAGTTTTCTGATGTGCGCAGGTTTGCAGGTGAAATCGTTTCCGATGGAGAAGCTAATGTTCGGGAAAATGACTCGTACATGTTCAACCTGGACAATAAGGCAAGTGTAGAGGTTTGTCTTGTCAAAGTTGTGCTAAAATGTAAGGTTGGCATTTTCTCAAGTGAATGCTTTTCATAAATGCAACCTTCAGGGGGCGCTAAAGTATATTAAAAAAGTCAGTCTCATCTGGATCATTTTTTATTTGTGTGCATTTAATGGTGATTTATTTCTTTCTAGGTTGGAGAGGTCTACTGCATTGATGCGCAGTTTTACGGTAATGTTAGCAGGTTTATGAATCATCTTTGCGAGCCCAATCTGTTCCCGGTACGAGTGTTTACTAAACACCAGGACATGCGCTTTCCCCGAATTGCACTCTATGCAAGCAAGCCTATTCAAGCCGGAGACGAGATTGGGTAAATCTTCAGCATTTTTAATCACTTTGTTTCATTTATCCATTGCAATCTTGAATTAAGGCGAGACACTGAGGTGAATAAGGTAAAAAAAAATCACTAATAAACATCACCTTACTTACCGAGTTGATCGATTACATTGATAATTGCAAATTGAAAATTTTTTGTATGTCAAGTTTTTAAAAATGTTAGGTTTAAATATACAAATGAGGCATTGTTTGTTGAAATATGCACTAATTTGCATGCATTTCTAGAACAAAAATCGAAACACTGGATGAAGTTGGAAAATTTTTGTTTAATTTTTTTTGGCATATTAGTCAAAAGTTTTTACAGAGGGAATTTTGTGCATGTCATTTTGTCACTCCATAATTCAGAAAATACGTAGAACATATGTGTGTGTATATATATATATATATAATTATTTTATTTTTTTTACATTTTTGGACAATATATGAACAAATCCCTCTGTAAAAACCTTCAGGATATAGACAGGAATAAAAATGTTATTTATGGCTCAGTGTAGGAGAAAAAACTCATGGCCTTTAAAAATATGTATTGTAATTGAAATCTATTGACACAAATAGATAAAGTGCTATAAAAGAAACACTTAACAGTGTCTTTTAGGTGTTTTCCTTCCACTAGTCTGAAAAAAACACTATGAAAAACCAAAAAGCCCAAAAATTTGACAGGTGACTTTAAAACAAATTTTCTTGAGCCAGTAAGATTTTTAATGTTTTTTAAAGAAGTCTCTTCTGTACACCAAGACTGCAAAAGCGGTATTATTGTGAAATATTTTTTACTATTTAGAATAACTTGTTTCTATGTGAATTTATTTTAAAATTTATTTCTGTGATCAAACCTATGTTTTCAGCATCATTACTCCAGTCTTCAGTCACA
Organism: Cirrhinus molitorella; assembly: GCA_033026305.1. Lineage (NCBI taxonomy): Eukaryota > Metazoa > Chordata > Actinopteri > Cypriniformes > Cyprinidae > Cirrhinus > Cirrhinus molitorella. Next base: position 49,245,199 of record CM065119.1, read on the forward strand.
GGATCCTTCAGAAACCGGTCTAAAATACTGATTTGCTCTTCAAGAAACATTTTATTGTTATTATTATTATTATTATCAATATTTAAAACAGTTGAGTACATATTTTGTAGGATTCTTAGATGAATAGAAAGATCCAAAGATCAGCATTTATCTGAAATAAAGTGCTTTTGTAACATCAAAAGATTAGAGTCTGTATTATTTCATTATTTATTTATTTTTGGAAAAGAAATGATAAATGAATACTTTTATTTAGCAAGGATGCTTTAAATGAATCAAAAGTGATGAAAAAACATTTATAATGTTACAACAATAAATGCTGTTCTGAACTTTATATTCATCAAAGAAATCTGAAAAAAAATACTTCTCAGCTGTTTTCAACATAATAATAATAATAATAATAATATTTTTTGAGCAGCAAATCATATTAGAATGATTTCTGAAGGATCATGTGACTGAAGTAATGATGCAAAAAATTCAGCTTTGAAATCACAATAATGCATTACATTTTTATTTAAATGGTACGTTTTTGCTGTACTTTGGGTTAAATACATTTTAAAACACTTAAGATCTTACTGCTCAAAAACTTTTGACTGGTAGTGTTTGCAAAGTATTTTGTTGTAATATTTATCAGCATCATTACTCCAGTCTTCAGTCACATGATCCTTCAGAAACCGGTCTAAAATACTGATTTGCTGCTCAAAAAACATTTTATTGTTATTATTATTATTATCAATATTTAAAACAGTTGAGTACATATTTTGTAGGATTCTTAGATGAATAGAAAGATCCAAAGATCAGCATTTATCTGAAATAAAGTGCTTTTGTAACATCAAAAGCTTAGAGTCTGTATTATTTATGTATTTTTTATTTTTGGAAAAGAAATGATAAATGAATACTTTTATTTAGCAAGGATGCTTTAAATAAATCAAAAGTGATGAAAAAACATTTATAATGTTACAACAATGAATGCTGTTCTGAACTTTATATTCATTAAAGAAGTCTGAAAAAAATGTTTTTTCGAGCAGCAAATCAGTATATTAGAATGATTTCTGAAGCATCATGTGACTGATGTAATGATGCTTTAAAACTAATTTTCTTGTCTCTTTCTTCAGGTTTGACTATGGTGATCCCTACTGGCAAATCAAGAAAAAGTACTTCCGTTGTGAGTGTGGCTCTGCGAAATGTAGATACTCGGACGTCTCAGTCCAAGCTCCTGTTGATCAGACCATTGCTCAGGTGGAGCACATCCAGTCAGCTAACACCACTATAGCAATAACTCAACCCTGAGCCCTTCACAAGTACAACAGGAAAAGCTGAGACCTTCAACCAGTGAATACAGTCAGGAGTGCAGCGCATCGTTTCCTGAAATGTGTGCAGAGACACAGCGTCGTTTATTTTATCACCACAATGTTGAGGCCATTTGTAGGTGCTTTTTTATCTGAATGCATGTCTCACAAGTTTTTATCTTTTTAGGATGATGGCGAGGCTCATTAATTGTATGAGATCTAGGCGCTAGCATATTAGACGTTTATACATTTTTAAGCCTACACTTTTATATACTTGGTATAAAAAACAGGGCTTTAGCCAGTTATCATAAGGTAATAGTACAGGTTTTTACTCGGTGTGTCTTCTCAGGAGCAGAGATCAGGGCTGTTTTCTAATCCATGTATTGAAATTTGACTTTGAAATGGTTACCGAATTTTAATATGGTGTCTGTGATAAATAAAGCTTTCAGTGATGTTTTTAAATATTAATTTGGTCTTTGTAATTTAGCCGTGGGTCGTCAGTCTCTCATGCTGAACAAGTGTCAGCACACTCTGAATTTCAATGGAGCGCAATATTATTTTGTTTGTGCTTTGCAGGTGTGTGTGTATACAGAAAGGAAACATTAAATTAATCAAAAGTGATATTAAAGACATTTATAATATTACAAGTTCTTTTGAACTTTCTATTAATCTAATACTCCTGAATGAACGCTTTAAATATATTAGTTTTTAACTAAAGTGAATTTAAAAAACCTTCTTTGATGTAATTTTGCATTTTATATTCTATATTTTTGTTGTTATTGATGTTTTTATTTATGTAAGTGTTTTATATAAATGTTATTTATTAATTATTTTTAAAATTGTTATCTGTTTTGCCGTGAGATAGCCATTGCAGCTGATATGGCGATAAATAATTAATGAATGAATGAATAATCCTGAAAAAATTAAACACGGTTTTGATAATAATTGATAATAAGAAATTTGCGACACTTAAAACTGGAGCAAAGGCTGCTGAAAATTCAGCTTTCCTTTCACAGGAAGAAATTGCATTTGAAAATATATTAATAGGCAGAACATTTTTTTTAAAACTGCAATCATTTTTCACAGCATTCCTGTTTTTTGAGTAAATTAAGCATAACAGACTTCTTTCAAAAATATAAAAAAAACATATTTATGTTTTGATGTGTACTAAAATATATATTGTACACTGCCAGTTAAAAGCTTTTAGCCAGTAAGATTTTTAATGTTTTTTATTTTATTTTTTATTTTTTTTTAAAGAAGTGTCTTCTGCTCACCAAGACTGCATTTATTTGACCCCAAAATACAGCAAAAGCAGTATTATTGTGAAATACGTTTACTATTTAGAATAACAGCTTTCTGTTTACAAAAAAATAAAAACGTAATTTAAAGAAAAATTCAAAGATCAGCACTTATCTGAAAAAAAAAAAAGCTTTTTTAACATAATACATTATGCCACTCAAAAGCTTGAAGTCTGTAATTTATTTATTTATGTTTTTTTAGTTTTGGGGAAAAATTTTGATAAATTAATACTTTTATTTAGCAAGGATGCTTTAAATGAATCAACAGTGATGAAAAAACATTTATAATGTTACAGCAGGTCTCTATTTCTGATAAATGCTGTTCTGAACTTTATATTCATCAAAGAAATCTAAAAAAAAAAAAACTTCTTAGCTGTTTTCAACAAAATAATATTTTTTTTGAGCAGCAAATCATATTAGAATGATTTCTGAAGGATCATGTGACTGAAGTAAAAATTCAGCTTTGAAACCACAAGAATAAATTGCATTTTTATTTATTGTAAATAGTAAAAATATTTCAAAATGTTGCTGTTTTTGCAAAAGAGACTTCTTTAAAAACATTTAAAATCTTACTGCTCAAAAACGATTGACTGGTAGTGTATGCAAAGTATTTGTTGTGGTATTTATTGGATATTCTGTACTGAAAACTAACCCAGATCTCACACACTAGACCAGACAAGATGAGCTTTTGAGGTTAAAAAGTATATAAATTGTCAATTTGTTTTGAAAATAACCAATTGTTTTGCTGGATAAGACCCTTCTTCATCGTCTGGGATCGTTTAGTTTGTATTACATATTTAAATAGTAAAAATGTTTCAAAATGTTGCTGTTTTTGCTGTACTTTGGATTAAATAAATGCAGGTGTGAGCCGAAGAGACTCTTTAAAAACATTTAAAATCTTAACTGCTCAAAAACGTTTGACTGGTAGTGAATGCAAAGTATTTTCTTGTAGTATTTATTGTATATTCTGTACTGAAAACTACCGAGCTCAAAAACAACATCTGTTCAGTCATTGCGTCAATATTTCACGTCAATATTTGTAGTGGAAAGCACACTGTTTGTTTTGAGCTGTATTGACTAGGCTTAACATCACTTGAAGACACTTTCACGTTTTGTTCTACCACACAAATGACATCCTCAATTCCACTGTGTGCTTTAAAAACATAAATTAGTTGATAAGGACTGCGTTGATTGATCAAGTTACGTAATTGATGTAGTAGAGCAAAACGTGAAAGTATCTTCAAGTGGGCTAATGTAAAACACCAACCTTAATTTACTCAAATCGAAAGCTGCAAAAAAACCCATTAGAAATTCTTAAGGGATGACGATTTTGAAGTTGAAGACAAAAACAAGATAAGAGTTTTTAGACATACCCTAACTGTAATGACCCAGATCTCACAGACTAGACCAGACAAGATGGGCATTTGAGGTTAAAAAGTGTATAAATTGTCAATTTGTTTAGAAAATAACCAATTGTTTTGCTAGATAAGACCTTTCTTCCTCGGCTGGGATCATTTAGAGCCCTTTGAAGCTGCATTTAAACTGCATTTTGGAAGTTCAAACCACAGAAGTCCATTATATGGAGAGAAATCCTGAAATATTTTGTTTAAAAAAAATAATAATTTCTTTACGACTGAAGAAACAAAGACATGCAGATCTTGGAAGACAAGGGGGTGAGTGCATTATCTGTACATTTTTGTTCTGAAAGTGAACTGACCCTTTAATTTACTCGAAAAGCTGCATTTTAAAAACCCATTAGAAATTCCTAAGGGATGACGATTTTGAAGTTGAAGACAAAAACAAGATAAGAGTTTTTAGACATACCCTAACTGTAATGACCCAGATCTCATAGACTAGACCAGACAAGATGAGCATTTGAGGTTAAAAAGTGTATAAATTGTCAATTTGTTTAGAAAATAACCAATTGTTTTGCTAGATAAGACCTTTCTTCCTCGGCTGGGATCATTTAGAGCCCTTTGAAGCTGCATTTAAACTGCATTTTGGAAGTTCAAACCACAGAAGTCCATTATATGGAGAGAAATCCTGAAATATTTTGTTTAAAAAAAATAATAATTTCTTTACGACTGAAGAAAGAAAGACATGCACATCTTGGATGACAAGGGGGTGAGTGCATTATCTGTACATTTTTGTTCTGAAAGTGAACTGACCCTTTAATTTACTCGAAAAGCTGCATTTTAAAAACCCATTAGAAATTCCTAAGGGATGACGATTTTGAAGTTGAAGACAAAAACAAGATAAGAGTTTTTAGACATACCCTAACTGTAATGACCCAGATCTCACAGACTAGACCAGACAAGATGAGCATTTGAGGTTAAAAAGTGTATAAATTGTCAATTTGTTTCAAAAATGACCAATCGTTTTGCTAGATAAGACCCTTCTTCCTCGGCTGGGATCGTTTAGAGCTCTTTGAAGCTGCATTTAAACTGCATTTTGGAAGTTCAAACCATAGAAGTCCATTATATGGAGAGAAATCCTGAAATGTTTTCCTCAAAAAAACATAATTTCTTTACGACTGAAGAAAGAAAGACATGCACATCTTGGAAGACAAGAGGGAAAGTGCATTATCTGTACATTTTTGTTCTGAAAGTGAACTGACCCTTTAATTTACTCGAAAAGCTGCATTTTAAAAACCCATTAGAAATTCTTAAGGGATGACGATTTTGAAGTTGAAGACAAAAACAAGATAAGAGTTTTTAGACATACCCTAACTGTAATGACCCAGATCTCACAGACTGGACCAGACAAGATGAGCATTTGAGGTTAAAAAGTATATAAATTGTCAATTTGTTTCAAAAATGACCAATCGTTTTGCTAGATAAGACCCTTCTTCGTTGGCTGGGATCATTTAGAGCCCTTTGAAGCTGCATTTAAACTGCATTTTGGAAGTTCAAACCACAGAAGTCCATTATATGGAGAGAAATCCTGAAATGTTTTCCTCAAAAAAACATAATTTCTTTACGACTGAAGAAAGAAAGACATGCACATCTTGGAAGACAAGAGGGAAAGTGCATTATCTGTACATTTTTGTTCTGAAAGTGAACTGACCCTTTAATTTACTCGAAAAGCTGCATTTTAAAAACCCATTAGAAATTCTTAAGGGATGACGATTTTGAAGTTGAAGACAAAAACAAGATAAGAGTTTTTAGACATACCCTAACTGTAATGACCCAGATCTCACAGACTAGACCAGACAAGATGAGCATTTGAGGTTAAAAAGTATATAAATTGTCAATTTGTTTCAAAAATGACCCATCGTTTTGCTAGATAAGACCCTTCTTCATCGGCTGGGATCGTTTAGAGCTCTTTGAAGCTGCATTTAAACTGCATTTTGGAAGTTCAAACCATAGAAGTCCATTATATGGAGAGAAATCCTGAAATGTTTTCCTCAAAAAAACATAATTTCTTTACGACTGAAGAAACAAAGACATGCAGATCTTGGATGACAAGGGGGTGAGTGCATTATCTGTACATTTTTGTTCTGAAAGTGAACTGACCCTTTAATTTACTCGAAAAGCTGCATTTTAAAAACCCATTAGAAATTCCTAAGGGATGACGATTTTGAAGTTGAAGACAAAAACAAGATAAGAGTTTTTAGACATAAACCACCCCACCCCACCCTTCGGTTCCACCCTTTTCCAAACCAGCGATGTGTTTCCAGCTGTGGAGAGTCCAGACGCACCGATCCCTCACCGAATGCGACCATTTCCAATGAACTCGCTTTAAAGCAGCAGTCCAAGCCGATTGCGCAACTGTTTAATTCACTGCTGGAGTCTGGAAGGGTACATGCTGTATTTTCCCCTCTTGCCCCAGTGCCATGGATACTGTAGAGGCACAGGTGGAGCCACTGACAGGCTGCTTCACAGTCACGTGATCTGATTCAGAAGAAGCAGCGGCTGCAGAAATTGGTTAAAATTTCATTGCCAGGCGAGGGTCTGGTGGAAAAGGGTGTCAATACGGTTTGCGCGTTTTCGTCTCCCCGATCAAAACGCGAGGGTGGCGCACCGCTAGAGCGAAGAGGAAAGCGTCGAAGCATCTGCAACAGCAGGATCTTACCATTACTTATTTCGCGTCATGGCTGATTATCTAAATCCGACGCGTAAAAATGCGCGTTCTTGGATATGACCGGTCGCCTTTTCCCGGATTGTCAGACGATAAACTTTAAGTGGCGCTCGCTTCACGACGGGGATGCGTTTGCGTGTGCTCTGAATGGCTGGAATACTTTAAGGAACTCTCGCTGTGCAGGTGGCGGATGAACGAGCTCTTGTGGATGCCAGACCTGAACTCGTGGCTGGGACTACACCGCGCGTTGTGATGCGTCTTCTTTACTCCGTGTCTGATGTGAATTTGGATTTCTACAGTCAAATCTGCGCGTTTCTAGAATGGCTCGGTTCGAAGACGATCTCCCGACCCGGTATGGAGGAGGCGGTGGCTCTCCAGCGGGGCCAGGCAGAGGGGCCAGCCGGCAGCCAGGCCCCCCGGGCGGACAGAGGATGTATAAGCAAACAATGGCCCAGAGAGCCCGGACAATGGCCATTTACAACCCGATACCGGTCAAGCAGAACTGTTTAACAGTCAACCGATCGCTTTTCATCTTCAGCGAAGATAATATCATTCGGAAATATGCAAAGAAAATAACAGAGTGGCCATATCCTTTTTTTACCACATGCACTTGGGCAGAGTGCTGCAAAACAGCAATAATCAGCAGCCAAAAGTTTTGGAGGAAATCGACGCGTGAGCGTTTATGTTAATGCTATTGGATTGAAACTGCATGCAGCGTGCAGGGTGTTGTCTCGACTCTGATGGAGCAAACATTGTTGCAACAGGGAATGCCTCTAAAAAAAAAAAGAGTGCATGCGTAATTGTTTGCGTACCATACATAATGCTGGTCGCGTGGCGCAAAATGCCATTTGGAGTTTTTATTGTTTTTTTGTCCCTTTCCCATCCAGTCACTGCGGTATTGATTCTTTTCAGTCAGGAAACGAGCCTCTCTGTCGCTCATGGCAACCAAAACAGCTCTTGCATTAGGCTGCTGCCTAAATTGCTGTGCGGTCTCCGGAGACTTGCCTCTGGGAATACCAGCCATAAAGTAACTGAGATACACCTGATGGTTATATATAGCTTTACGTAGCGTTCGCAGGTTATATCGTAGGATGCATGGAGAAAAAAGCAATAAAGTTGATAGTCGAGGCGATTTAAGTGGAACAGTGTAGTGCTTTTAAGTTATGGTTGCTAATATAAATCAGTCATAAAATCAGAATCTTAATGGTTTGGTGTTAATTGAGTGTTTCCAGTTTACGTGCAAAAGTTTGAGGAGCAGTTTTAGTCGCTCTCCAAGATGCTGAAACACTTGGGAAATGCAGGCCCTATTGAGTTCCTGAATGTAAAATACCCGGTTTGATCACGAGAGAACAGATTAGAATTTCGATTTTGTTTGCTTAACATTTAATGAACAAACAAGGCAGCAGTTGAGGTCTTGTTTGTCTGGAAAAGAACATTTGCAGGGCGCTTTTGGTGTTCAGGTTTTCTGTGAGAAGGCCAGCGCGAGTTAAAAATGTTAAATATGTAATAGATTTCTGTTTGTAGCCATATTTATAAATCGTTAAGCCATGAGATGTTTTATTAAACAAACTATTGCTAATCACTTATACTTCAGATCTGTGACCCTGGATAAAACCTGGTCAAAACCAGTCATAAGGGCCATTTTTGTAATAATAAATAAGCTTTCCATTGATGTATGGTTTGTTAGGATAGGCTAATATTTGGCCAAGATAGAGCTAATTGAAAATCTGTGCAAAAAAATCTAAATACTGAGAAAATCACCTTTAAAGTTGTCCAAATGAAGTTCTTAGCAATGCATATTACTAATCAGAAATTAAGTTTTAATATACTTATGGTAGTAAATGTACAAAATATGTTCATGGAACATTATCTTTACTTAATATCCCAATGATTTTTGGCATAAAAGACTGTATTTTTGGCTATTGCTACAAATATATTTGTCTGGTTTTGTGCACCAGGGTCACATATTGAGAAAATCGCCTTTAAAGTTGTCCAAATTAAGTATTAATGCATATTACTAATCAAAAATGAAGTTTTGAAATATTTACGGTAGGAAGCGTACAAATGGTCTTCTTAATATCCTAATGATTTTTGGCATAAAAGAAAAATTGATCATTTTGACCCATGCAACATATTGTTGACTATTGCTACAAATATACCTTTTTATTTGTGTTGCTTGTTTTGTCTGGTTTAATTTCGAGCTCTAAAGGAGTATAACTAATGAAATTCCCCATTTATTGAGGTTGCCCTTATGTTCAGACTACAATGAGTCTACTAGTCTGACGCAAATGTGTTTAGAGGAGTGCCACGGGAAATAATTATCCTCCTCCCCACTAACCAGCAGCTCTGTGAGGAATGACGCAGTTCACACACAGCCCTTGACTGAGCCATAAGGCACCTGAGATGAACTGAGAGGGTTTTTATCAGTAATTCATGTGAAAAACTGATAGTGGAGTTACAGTAGGGTGCATTTTAAATATTTGCCCTGTGCAATTCTACGCGGCTCATTACTGACAATTACTGATAAAAATGATCTTCAACTTATGCACCATATGACTCAGTTACAGATGCATCTTTAAATGTACATTAGCTTTAAATGTCCTTTGTTGGTTGATTTCTGCATTCGTTTGCAGAATTGCTTGATGATTGTGTTGTTGCTGTGAATGAGTTTCAATTATCTGTATCCCATAGAGTCTTTCCTTAACACCTTCACTCCATTTGAGTACATGATTCTCGCCACCATTATAGCAAACTGCATTGTACTGGGCTTAGAGCAGCATTTACCAGCTTTAGACAAGACACCCATGTCAAAGCGACTGGTAAGTTGGACTTTTCCTCATTTTCCTCATACAGCAGTTTTGCACATACAGTTGAGGTCTACTAAATGTTAATTATTTTAATTTGAATAAGATATTTCACATAAATGTTTACATATAGTCCACACGAGAAAATATTTATAAAAGTGACCCCATTCAAATGTTTTCATGAGTCTTTTGTTTTTTATTTTTTTGTTTAGTGATAGTTGTTTGTCCTGAACACTTAAACTGCCTGCTGTTCTTCAGAAAAATCCTTCAGCTCCCACAAATTCTTTGTTTTTAAGCATTTTTGTGTATCTGAACCCTTTCCAACAATGACTGTAGTCAAGTCAAGTCAGCGTTATGTATATAGCGCTGTTTACAATACAAATTGTGTCAAAGCAACTTTACAGTATCAAATAGGAAAGTAATACATCAATAATGCAAAAAGAAACAATTATTAATGACTGTATGATTTTGAGATCCATCTTTTCACACTGAGGACAACTGAGGGACTCATATGCAACTATTACAGAAGGTTCAAACACTCACTGATGCTCTAGAAGCAAACACAATGCATTAAGAGCTGGGGGTGAAAACTTTTGAAATTTGAAGATCATGGTAAATTTAACTAATTTTGTCTTTTTGCAAACATGCAAGTATCTTCTGGAGCTTCTGAAGGGCAGTACTAAATGAAAAAAATATGATATTTAGGCAAAATGAGCAAAATGTACACATTTCCGTTCTGTTCAAAAGTTTTCACCCCCGGCTCTTAATGCATTGTGTTTGCTTCTGGAGCATCAGTGAGTGTTTGAACCTTCTGTAATAGTTGCACATGAGTCTCTCAGTTGTCCTCAGTGTGAAAAGATGCATCTCAAAATCATACAGTCATTGTTGGAAAGAGTTCAAATACACAGAAATGCTGAAAAAACAAAGAATTTGTGTTTTTTTAATCTTTTAACAGCCTTTAAGTGTTCAGGACAAACAAGGGACTCATGAACAACTCACTAAACAAAAAACAAAACAAAAACACAGCTGTGGGTCATTCAGGTAACAACAGTGTTAAGAATCAAGGGTATGTAAACTTTTGATTTTGGTGATTTTTATAAATTCAACTATTTTCTCTTGTGTGAAATCTTAAATAAAAATAACATGCATTTTATATGATCCCTCCTATTTTGCTAAAATAATGAACATTTTGCACATTCTGCAAGGTGTATGTAAACTTTTAACCTCGAGTGTAATTGTCATTTGAGTATCCTGTTTAAGTTCTAGAAAAATCTACATTTTTCTATTTAGATGCTGAAAGCTTTTACTTTGTAAACTTTTTCACCCATGTCTTTTTAAATAGCAGGTATTAGGTCAACGGTTTGTGCAGCCCACGTTTGCATTATTCATTTAGCAGACACTTCGATCCTTTGTGAGCTGCTGTCAGTCATTCAACAGTGGATCTCTTAACTGCCCTCCTAAATACTTTCTGATTGATTGACGTTTCACTGTCTACAATAAAAGACGATAGTTAACTGTTCTGTAAAGCGTTTAACATTCAGCGTTATTCTATATCATATGACCAGTTTGAAATAGACATCAAAGCTGCGCTCACTTTGTGGTGGCAGAAAAATAGAAGTGAAATCCATTGAATAAGAGAAAAAATGTATTGTGCCTTTGGAAGTAAGAATTGGAATGCAAATCATGCAGTCGTCAAATACGGCACTTGAAACTAAACGCAGATGTTTAAACAGACAGGCTAAGGATGAATCCAGCAATGAATATTCTATTTTTAAAGCATAAATTTAATTTAAACAGTAGGTCTATATAATATTCATAATGCATCAGCCCTACAGTTACAGCATGAAATACTGTTTAAACCTATAACATTTTACCTATTTTATCTCACAATTCTGACTTTTTTCTCGCAAATGCAAATTAATATCTCCTAGTTCAGACTTTATTACTTGAAATAACCCAGCAATAGCTATATATATATATATATATATATATATATGTATGTATGTATGTATATATGTGTGACCCTGGACCACAAAACCAGTCATAATTGTCAATTTTTCAAAATTGAGATTTATACATCATATGAAAGTTGAATAAATAGGCTTTCCATTGATGTAGGGTTTGTTAGGATCGGACACTATTTGGCCGAGATACAACTATTTGAAAATCTGGAATCTGAGGGTGCAAAAAAATTAAAATATTGAGAAAATGGCTTTTAAAGTTGTCCAAATGAAGTTCTTAGCAATGCATATTACTAATCAAAAATTAAGTTTTGATATATTTACAGTAGGAAATTTATAAAATATCTTCATGGAACATGATCTTTACTTAATATCCTAATGATTTTTGTTATAAAAGAAAAATCGATAATTTTGACCCTTACAATGCATTTTTGGCTTTTGCTACAAATATACCCCAGTGACTTAAGACTGGTTTTGTGCTCCAGGGTCACATATATATATATATATATATATATATATATATACAGGTCCTTCTCAAAAAATTAGCATATTGTGATAAAGTTCATTATTTTCTGTAATGTACTGATAAACATTAGACTTTCATATATTTTAGATTCATTACACACAACTGAAGTAGTTCAAGCCTTTTTTTTGTTTTAATATTGATGATTTTGGCATACAGCTCATGAAAACCCAAAATTCCTATCTCAAAAAATTAGCATATCATGAAAAGGTTCTCTAAACGAGCTATTAACCTAATCATCTGAATCAACTAATTAACTCTAAACACCTGCAAAAGATTCCTGAGGCTTTTAAAAACTCCCAGCCTGGTTCATTACTCAAAACCGCAATCATGGGTAAGACTGCCGACCCGACTGCTGTCCAGAAGGCCATCATTGATACCCTCAAGCAAGAGGGTAAGACACAGAAAGAAATTTCTGAACGAATAGGCTGTTCCCAGAGTGCTGTATCAAGGCACCTCAGTGGGAAGTCTGTGGGAAGGAAAAAGTGTGGCAGAAAACGCTGCACAACGAGAAGAGGTCACCGGACCCTGAGGAAGATTGTGGAGAAGGACCGATTCCAGACCTTGGGGGACCTGCGGAAGCAGTGGACTGAGTCTGGAGTAGAAACATCCAGAGCCACCGTGTACAGGCGTGTGCAGGAAATGGGCTACAGGTGCCGCATTCCCCAGGTCAAGCCACTTTTGAACCAGAAACGGCGGCAGAAGCGCCTGACCTGGGCTACAGAGAAGCAGCACTGGACTGTTGCTCAGTGGTCCAAAGTACTTTCTTCGGATGAAAGCAAATTTTGCATGTCGTTCGGAAATCAAGGTGCCAGAGTCTGGAGGAAGACTGGGGAGAGGGAAATGCCAAAATGCCTGAAGTCCAGTGTCAAGTACCCACAGTCAGTGATGGTCTGGGGTGCCATGTCAGCTGCTGGTGTTGGTCCACTGTGTTTTATCAAGGGCAGGGTCAATGCAGCTAGCTATCAGGAGATTTTGGAGCACTTCATGCTTCCATCTGCTGAAAAGCTTTATGGAGATGAAGATTTCATTTTTCAGCACGACCTGGCACCTGCTCACAGTGCCAAAACCACTGGTAAATGGTTTACTGACCATGGTATTACTGTGCTCAATTGGCCTGCCAACTCTCCTGACCTGAACCCCATAGAGAATCTGTGGGATATTGTGAAGAGAAAGTTGAGAGACGCAAGACCCAACACTCTGGATGAGCTTAAGGCCGCTATCGAAGCATCCTGGGCCTCCATAACACCTCAGCAGTGCCACAGGCTGATTGCCTCAATGCCACGCCGCATCGAAGCAGTCATTTCTGCAAAAGGATTCCCGACCAAGTATTGAGTGCATAACTGAACATAATTATTTGAAGGTTGGCTTTTTTTGTATTAAAAACACTTTTCTTTTATTGGTCGGATGAAATATGCTAATTTTTTGAGATAGGAATTTTGGGTTTTCATGAGCTGTATGCCAAAATCATCAATATTAAAACAATAAAAGGCTTGAACTACTTCAGTTGTGTGTAATGAATCTAAAATATATGAAAGTCTAATGTTTATCAGTACATTACAGAAAATAATGAACTTTATCACAATATGCTAATTTTTTGAGAAGGACCTGTATATGCTTAACTTTAATTCTGAATTGCTGTTATAATATTAAAGGTAAAAACTGGCAGAACGGTAAATTGTTAAACTAATATTAATTGTCATGATATTCCATATAAGCAAAAGAAAAAGAAAAAAAAAGAGCTATGAAGTATAAAAGCACAATTCAATCAGGTAAAGCTTTAACCATAAAAGGTTCATGGAGGTAGGCGACATGACTTTACAAACATATTAATTAAATATCATTCAGTGTCTATTTCAATGACCACGTAGTCTAATACTCTTTTCACACACACTGCAAAAAATGCTTTTCTTACTTAGATTTTTTGTCTTGTTTCCAGCCAAAATATCTAAAAATTCTTAAATCAAGAAGGATTTTCTAGACAAGTAAAAATTATTGTCTTGTTTTCAGAAAAAATAAGTCAAAATTAAGTGAGTTTTTGCTTGAAACAAGCAAAATAATCTGCCAATGGGGTAAGAAAAATAATCTTATTTCAAGCAGAAGACTAGATTATTTTTTTTACGCCATTGGGAGATTATTTTGCTTGTTTCAAGCAAAAACTCACTTAATTTTGACTTATTTTTTCTGAAAACAAGACATTAACGTGTACTTGTCTAGAAAATAATTCTTGATTTAAGAATTTTTAGATATTTCGGCTGGAAACAAGACAAAAAATCTAAGATAGAAAAGCATTTTTTGCCGTGTATTTATTAGCTTATGCTATAACGTTTTAAAACTTCATTGCTTGCCTTTTGATTTGTTTTTGTCTTCACTTATGTACTGCAGTTTTGTATCAGAGGTGTTTGCTTTAAATATTTATAGTTTAATGAAAGTTGTCAAATATACATTGAGAGATTTATGACTCTCTTTATACTTTCGTTTTTATTGTAAACTGGCATTCTGTGTGTTATTTCGTATGAATGACCACTCATATGTGTCCTCACTCATAACAGGATGACACCGAACCCTACTTCATCGGAATATTTTGCTTCGAGGCCGGGATCAAGATCATCGCTCTAGGCTTTGCTTTTCATAAAGGCTCCTACCTCCGCAATGGCTGGAACGTTATGGATTTTGTTGTTGTGTTAACAGGGTAAGTTCAGATATTCTCCAGATTGTTATTCACTGAGTGCTTACTGTAAGTTTTTAATGTGAGTGTGCAAGCTTCATTTGTTCTCATAAATTTATATACCTCATGCAGAGCATGCTAAATGTTAAAACTTTCACCAAAAATAAGAGAGATTATGAAAACAATATGTTATTTTATATTTAACACTGTCCTGAAGAACCTATTTAACATAAGATATGTTTACATATACTCCACAAGATAAAATAATAACTGAATTTATAGAAATAACCCTGTTCAAAAGTTTACATGCCCTTGAAACTTAATACTGTGTGTCATTTTCACTTAAACTGCATGCTGTTCTTCAGAAAAATCCTTCAGCTCCCACAGATTCTTTGGTTTTCCAGCATTTTTGTGTATTTGAGCCCTTTCCAGCAATGACTGTATGATTTGAGATCCATCTTTTCACACTGAGGACAACTGAGAGACTCATATGCAACTATTACAGAAGCTTCAAACACTCACTGATGCTCCAGAAGGAAAAAACATGCATTAAGAGCCGGGGGTGAAAACTTTTGAAATTTGAAAATCATGGCAAATTTAATTAATTTTGTCTTCTTGGAAACATGCAAGTATCTTCTGTAGCTTCTGAAGGGATGTACTAAATGAAAAAATATGATATTTAGGCAAAATGAGCAGACAAATTTAATTAAATTTGCCATGATTTTCAAATTTCAAAAGTTTTCACCCCCGGCTCTTAATGCATGTTTTTTCCTTCTGGAGCATCAGTGAGTGTTTGAATCTTCTGTAATAGTTGCATATGAGTCCCTCAGTTGTCCTCAGTGTGAAAAGATGGATCTCAAAATCATACAGTCATTTTTGGAATGGGTTCAAATACACAAAAATGCTGAAAAACCAAAGAAGAAGGATTTTTCTGAAGAACAGCAGGCAGTTTAACTGTTCAGGACAAACAAGGGACTCATGAACAACTATCACTAAACAAAAAACACAGCTGTGGGTCATTCAGGAACAACACAGTATTAAGAATCAAGGGGATGTAAACTTTTGAATAGAGTCATTTTTATAAATTCAACTATTATTTTCTCTTGTGGACTATATGTGAATGTCTTTTATTTGAAATATCTTATTCAGGTAAGATAAAAATGAAAAATAACATGCATTTTGCATGATCCCTCATATTTTGATAAAATAATTAACATTTTGCAGATTCTGAAAGGTGTATGTACACTTTTGACCAACTGTATGTAACATATGGCCATGGTCTGTCACAAAAGAAAACAATTGTTTTGTTGTTTTAATGCTATTGTTGGCAAAATCTCAGTGGAACTGAGTTGAGAAGCAAATTGGTCTGCTTGACCCTGGTCCTGTACATAGATAAATGATGTTTGTGGGGTCTGGATGAAGGAGGTTATGGCTTACAGTTGTACAATTGGCTGCTACTTTGGAGATGTAATGGAGTGGAGAGCAAGCAAGGACTTTCTGATTCTTTTCTGAGGCGTCATAGTCAATGATTGTTGCTGTTGGCAATCTGTTTGTCTTCAAATATCGCTTTGGTTGTTTTAGAAGTGTTTCTGAAATGGAGGCAGCATTCAATAGCAGGATTCAGCTTTGTTTGTTTCGATGTTTCTGTTATTGTGGAGCTGACACAGCTGTTATTGCATTGCGAAACTGGCATTTCCAATATTTGTGAGTGAAAATATCACAAAGTGTTTTCTTATACGGAGTAGTGCAGTGCTGTTTTCACCAAGTATAGAATAAATTCTTGGTTGGCACACTGAAAAAATATTTTCACTCAGTAATTGCTAGTAAATTTCACAGTACTTTGTAAACAGTTGCAAAGAAATGACAAATTACAGATTTTTGAAATAGGAAAACATCTTATTGATTTTTACTGAGTAGCACAGTTATTATAGTTAACTGTAAGTAAAACTATACACATTTTAGTTATGTTAACTAAAATAAAATAAAAATGATAGAAAAAACATTTAGTTTCAGGCGCACTACCAGTCAGAAGTTTTTGGACAGTAAGAGTTTTAATGTTTTTAAGTCTCTTCTGCTCACCAAGCCTGCATTTATTTGATCCAAAGTACAGCGAAAACAGTCAAATTCAGAAATATTTTTAATATTTACAATAACTGTTTTCTATTTGAATATGTTTTAAAATTGTATTTATTTGTGTGGTTTCAAAGCTGACTTTTTAGCATCATTACTCCAGTCACATGATCCTTCAGAAATCATTCTAATATACTGATTTGCTGCTCAAAAAACATTTTGTTTTTTATGCTGAAAACAGCTGAGTAGAATTTTCTCAGGTTTCTTTGAATAGAAAGTTCAGAAGAACAGCGTTTATCTGAAATAGAAATCTTATATAACATTAATAATCACTTTTGATCAATTTATATATATATATATATATATACCTTTTAATTTCAGATAAATGCTGATTCTAGCATTCTTGCTAAATAAAAGTATTAATTTCTATAAAATAATAATAATAATTAAAAAATTATATACTGATTCCAAGCTTTTGAATTACATGTGTAAAAAGCTTTTTATTTCAGATAAATCCTGATCTTTGGATCTTTCTGATCATCAAAGAATCCAATCCTAAACAAAATGCACTCAAGTGCTTTAAATATTAATAATAATAATAATAATAATCGTTTCTTGAACAGCAAATCAGCAAATTGAAAAGACGTCTGAAAAATTAAAAAGGCATTAAAATTAAAAAACGTAATTTTTTTTTTTAAATGTATGGATAATTTTTTTTTTAAACAGTGCATTAATAACATTAATAATAATAATAATAATAATAATAATAATAATAAACGTTTCTTGAACAGCAAATCAGCATATTGGGAAGATTTCCGAAAAATTAAAAATACATTAAAATTAAAAAACATAAAAAAAAAAATTAAAATGTATGGATAATATTTTTTTAAACAGTGCATTAATAACATCAATAATAATAATAATAATAATAATAATAATAATAAACATTTCTTGAACAGCAAATCAGCATATTGGAAAGATTTCAGAAAAATTAAAAATACATTAAAATTAAAAAAGAGTTAAACAACACTAATATAAAAATATAAAGAAAGTATTAAGGCACAATTTACTCTAACTTTAGTTTTTGTATTTTTTACAGGTGTTTTACCTGTATTTAGATTGGTTTTATGTTTTAGGATTAACGCAAATAATATTTTTTTTAAACAGTGCATTAAAAACATCTATAATAGTATCTCAATAGAGGAGCACCAGCAGACGTATGTGATTTTGAAGGAAGATCTGAAGTCATTTCAAATGGACAGCAAGTGAGCCAACAGGACTGGCTCCGCCGGTTGAGGGGCCCCAGGGAAGTGCGCTCATCCCGGGGGCCCCTGCCGTGACGGCCGTGGTGTTACGCTGGAGCTGGTCCCTGTTTGGTTACTGGCTCCACAAGGGAGTGTCCTGCCTTTCTCTGCCTAATGGCAGGGAGATTTATTTTGTCCATCCACAGAGGCTTACGTCAGCCCATCACCTCACTGCAATAAACAGATTTAGTGGAAGCAGTTCTGGTCCTGCAGCGGAAAAGGCTGAGCAGAAAGCCGGAGGATATAGAGCTGTCTGTGTGCCTCTGGACATCCGAGGGAGCCAGCCCAGTTTATTTATAACAGACATAAAGAAGTCACATTACAACAGCGTGCCTCTTAACTCTTTGGCCCTCTTCGTTTGGGAGTCACACGTACCTTCTTCGCGGAAATGCAACTTTTCTTTTTTTTCAGGAAAATCAATGCAATACATTTTTGTTCAATAATATTTTTTGATTATTATTTAGAATTTTGAGGAGATTTTATGATACTGTAGAATATTTATACAATTTTAATAAGTTTTTTTTTTTTTATTATTGGAATTCATACACTACCGTTCAAAAGTTTGGAGTCAAACAATTTTTTTTTTTATGAAGTCAAGGCTGCATTTATTTGATCAAAAATACAGAAAATAAACTGTAATATTACAAAATGTTATTACAATAGAAAATAATGGTTTTTATTTTCATATACTTCAAAATATAATTTATTCCTGTGATGCAATGCTGATTTTTCATCAGCTGTTACTGTTTCCCAGGCGTCACATGATCTCTCAGAAATCATTCTGATATTCTCAATTATTAGTAGAATTATCAGTTTTTTTTTTTTTTTGAACCTGTATTTTTTTCTTTCAAGAACAACATTTATTCAAACTATAAATCTTTTCTAGCAATGTAAATCTATTATGTCACTTTTTATTAATGTAACAATTTATTCATTTCTTTCAAAAAATAAAAAAGAATGAATAAACATTTACTGACCCCAAACTTTTGAACGGTAGTGTATATATTTTTGTATTTAATTATTTATATATTAATTTTCAATAAATTCAACATTTCATATTAAAATAGAGTGAAAGCATTTAAAATCCATTTTTTTGAACTGACAATTATGCCATTGCTGGCATTAAAAAATTAAAAACGTGGGTAAAGTCATGTAACCTCCTGTATAGCTTCATATATACATGTATACAGAGGTTTTTTGCACTCTTGATATTTTAGAGTGTCACCGCTTGACTTTTTTTCTGCACAGTGGCTGATTTGTAGTTTGTACACCAAAAGATTATCTGATTTTTCATACTTTTTGGTATTTCCCATTCATTTCCTAAGTCGCTCATTTTTGACCGCGACAAGTGTGATTTTTTATTTTTTTGGCCCTTTAAAATATCCGAATCATTTCCATGATTTTTTTTGTGTTCACATTGCTAATGTGACAAAAGTCACCAAGTGTTATCTCATTCCGATGAAGCTACGATTTTTAAAAATTTGAAATATTACATTTTTTGGTGACCAAATATGACCAAAGAGGGCCAGAGGGTTAAATGAGACATTTAGGTCCCTTTATAACTCATTCGCTTTTGCTTTTAATTCGTAGAAATTATATTCCTATACTTAATGTATACTTAATTATGTTTACTCTGTCTCTCTGCCTACTTACTTAGTATTTTATTGATGAAACTCAGCCGTTTCTGTCACCTTCAGTGTGAGCTGCTCCATCTCTCAGATCATAATATCCCTGACAGGAAACAGATTTGCTTCATTAAAGGGCGGCAGGATATGATTTGATGATAATCATACTCTAAAAGGGTCCGAACGCGAGCGGTTCAGTATGATCAGTCTTGGTCAAGGCTTACTGATCCATGTTTCAGCCCCAGACTGCTGTTCGATTGTCAGACTGTAAATCAGGCTTTTGAATAAAGGATGCAATGTAGGCCTGTAACTCTCATCATTTAGTGCTGGTTGAAGTCGTCACATAGTATTTAGTGTTTCTCATCTTACACAGTTAGTCTTTTCCACGATTTCCAGCTCAAAAGCTCACCAAAACCTGGCCACTTCAACAAAAAACAGCCCACAATTTTCCAAAATTCCAAAATAATGTGATCGAATTTTATTGCCATGTCAATTAAGGTTAATAAGGACTGTTTTTATCTCTTTAAAAAAAAATAATAATAAAGTAGGGCTGTCAAATGATTAATTGCATCCAAAATAAAAGTTTATGTTTACATACCATATGTGTGTTTACTTTGTAAATTTATTATGTAAATATAATATATATATATATATATATATATATATATATATATATATATTAAAACAAAATATTTATATGTATATGTATTTATACCTGTATACAATTTAGATTATAAATTAATATAAATATTTTAGATATAAATCTAAAATATTTGTCCTTAATATATACATGCATGTGTGTTTATTTATAAATACATAATAAATATACACAGTACACAAATATATAGTGTGTAAACATAAACTTTTATTTTGGGTGCGATTAATTGTTTACTAAATCGCACTAAAATAAAGACAGCACAGGGCAAATACATTAAAGGGAGTCTGAAAATATGCTGAAAATGTCCAGAAATCCTCTCAAAGTGGCAATCAAGAATTTTACCACTGACTTTAACCCACAGTAAAAATAAGCATTTTTGTTGGTGCAAAAAGTGCACAATAAAGTGATCAGAAAGCAATGCATTTAGCTTGCATTTACTCTGGTTCATGCAACCAGAAATGTGTTATTCATTGATACTAGTGCTGTCAAACGATGAATTGCATCCAAAATAAAAGTTTATGTTTACATACTATATATTTGTGTACTTACGCATATATAAATACAAACACATGCATGTATATATTAAGGAAAATATTTTAGATTTATATCTAAAATATTTATATTTATTTATAATCTAAATTGTATACAGGTATAAATATATATACATATAAATATTTAGTTTTAATATATACATGTATGTGTGTGTATTTATATATACATAATAAATATACAAAGCAAATACACATATACTATGTAAACATAAACTTTTATTTTGGATGTGATTAATCATTTGACAGCACTAGTTGATGCATACTGTATGATAATCGGACAGCAAAAATAAAATAATAATAATATAACAACAATAATGTGCTTACCTTTGTCTTGTGCTTTATCGGACAGAACTACAGCGTGTATTTCACAAAGTGCACATTTTAGGACATAATGTAGAGCTTTGCACAGTCAAAACTGTTCAAAGTCCAGCAGCTGTCAATGTTAAGTATGCTAGAGTAGTCTGGATGGTTTAAAAGATGTTCTGATGCAGCACAGTGTTCTATATAGTCACATATTCACTGTTCATTTAACTGTTCTCTTATTTCAGTTACAATTATATTTAGAACTATGTTCACACTGCCAAAAAAATCTGATTTTTTCATTAAATGTGACCCATGTGTGTTTTTGCATGACAGTGTGAACGGCACAAACCACATGGAATCTGATCTTTTACAATCAGATCTGAGCCACTTCAATATGTGCTTCTAAATCCTACACTGCAAAAAATGCCTTTCTTACTTAGATTTTTTGTCTTGTTTCCAGCTAAAATATCTAAAAATTCTTAAATCAAGAAGGATTTTCTAGACAAGTAAAAATTTATATCTTGTTTTCAGACAAAATATGTTCAAATTAAGTGGGTTTTTGCTTGAAACAAGCAAAATAATCTGCCAATGGGGTAAGCAAAATAATCTAGTCTTCTGCTTGAAATAAGAGTATTTTGTTTACCCCATTGGCAGATTATTTTGCTTGTTTTAAGCAAAAACTCACTTAATTTTGACTTCTTTTTTCTGAAAACAAGACAATAATTTGTACTTGTCTAGAAAATCCTTCTTGATTTAAGAATGTTTAGATATTTTGGCTGGAAACAAGACTAAAAATCTAAGTAAGAAAAGCATTTTTTGCAGTGTATACTCAGATGTTTTGCAATGCGACCTCAGTCTGAACAGTCAGATCGGAATTCATGCCACTTTTCATCATTTGAGATCACAATTTTACTTGTTTACAGTTTACTCCAAGAAAAATGGAGGAGAGCTGTGAAGTCAGTCAGTGGAGAGACAATAAAGTGCTAGAGTTAATTAACTTCCGTTGCATTCATGTTTACTTCTTACGACATTGCAAGTGGTTGTGTGCATGTGTTTCAGTTCAGGACAAGGACAGGTTCACACAGGAATCCGATATGGGCCACATTTTTAAAAACAATGTGAACAGGCAAACAAAAAATCAGATCTGAGCAGAAAATCAGAATTGAGCATTAGTAGTCTTAGTTTGGTTGTGTTATATTAATGTTATACTTATGTTATAAGTTATATTTAGGCCACTATGACTACGTTCAGACTGCGAGCCTTAATGCTCAATTCAGATTTCTGCTCAGATCTGAATTTTGTTTGCCTGTTCACATTGTTTTTAAAAATGAGGCATGTACCAATGTTGCCAAGTTTGCGTTTTTTCCTGTGGAATTTGAGCTACTATACCAGCATTGCCGCGGGTTGTTTATCATATCCGCGGGTCGAAATGACCCCAATAACATAATATTTAGCCCCAGAATGCGATTTTTAATGGGGAACCCCCTTCAAAGTGCGATTGGGCTAGTTTTGAATAGCAATTGGGCGGGTTTTGTTGTGAAAACCTGGCAACCCTGCTGTGTTTGCGCTGAAAGTCGCATGAATTCCGATCTGACTGTTCAGACTGAGGTCACATTACGAAACATCCGACCTGTATCGGATTTAGAAGCACATATTGAAGTGGCTCAGATCTGATTGTAAAAGATCAGATTCCATGTGGTTTGTGCCGTTCACACTGTCATGCAAAAACACACATGGGTCACATTTAATTAAAAAATCTGATTTTTTTTGGCAGTGTGAACGTAGTCTAAGTTTGTTGTGTAAGTTATATTTAGGCCACTATGACTATGTTCAGACTGTGAGCCTTAATGCTCAATTCAGATTTCTGCTCAGATCTGATTTTTGTTGCCTGTTCACATTGTTTTTAAAAATGTGGCCCATGAACTGAAACGCACGCGCACAACAACACTAACGCCGTCTTAAAAAGTAAACATGAAGGCCACGGAAGTCGGCATGTACCAATGTTGCCAGGTTTGCGTTTTTTCCTGCGGAATTGAGCTACTATACCAGCATTGCCGCGGGTTGTTTATCATATCCGCGGGTCGAAATGACCCCAATAACATAATATTTAGCCCCAGAATGTGATTTTTAATGGGGAACCCCCTTCCAAATGCGATTGGGCTAGTTTTGAATAGCAATTGGGCGGGTTTTGTTGTGAAAAACTGGCAACCCTGCTGTGTTCACGCTGAAAGTCACATGAATCCTGGTCTGACTGTTCAGACTGAGGTTGCATTGCAAAACATCTGAGTATCGGATTTAGAAGCACATATTGAAGTGGCTCAGATCTGATTGTAAAAGATCAGATTCCATGTGGTTTGTGCCGTTCACACTGTCATGCAAAAACACACATGGGTCACATTTAATGAAAAAATCAGATTTTTTTGGCAGTGTGAATGTAGTCTTTGACACAATGAATGAATGAATAAATATATAGCTGCACATTCAAAATCTTGCTCTTTATATCTCTGTTAAACTGAACCAAGGGTTGCGTTAAGGAAAAATGAGTTGATGACTGCGCTGTGATACTATGAGCTCGGACATATATGACCCTGGTCCACAAAACCAGCCATAAGGGTCGATTTTCTGAAGTTGAGATTTATACATCATCTGAAAGCTGAATAAATAAGTTTTCCATTGATGTATGCTTTGTTAGAATAAGACAATATTTGGCCAAATTAAAACTATTTGAAAATCTGCAATCTGAGGGTGCAAAAAAATAAAAACATTGAGAAAATCACCTTTAAAGTTTTTAATTAAGATCTTAGCAATGCATATTACTTATCAAAAATTAAGTTTTGATACATTTATGGTATGAAATGTACAAAATATCTTCATGGAACATGATCTTTATTTAATATCCTAATGATTTTCGGCATAACATTTTTTTTTTGGATAATTTTGACCCATACAATGTATTTTTGGCTATTGCTACAAATATACCCCAGCGACTTAAGACTGGTTTTGTGCTCCAGGGTCACATATTGAGAAAATCACCTCTAAAGTTGTCTAAATTAAGTTCTTAGCAATGCATATTACTAATGAGAAATTAACTTTTGATATTTTTACAGTAGGAAATGTACAAAATATCTTCACGGAACATGATCTTTACCTAATATGAGTTTTGGCATTAAAAAAAAAATTGATAATTTTGACCCATACAATGTACTTTTGGCTCTTGCTATAAACATACCTGTGCTACTTAAGACTGATTTTGTTTTTTTTTTTTTGTCTAAGACTATCAAAAGAAGCCCAATCTGGCAACACTGCAGTCAGTCCACAGTCTCTTTGTCTGCGTTTGATGATTAATATACATGAGAAGTGGAATTTTGGGCCAATGGGCTTCGAGTGTGGGCGGGGCTTTCCCGTAGAACGTATACAGCATTTATTGTGTATAGATATATTTTTAGCTTGTCGTGTCAGTTCTGGTTAGGATTCGGCATCGGTTTAATAAGCTGCAAACTAGATTTATCATTTATTTGTCTTTCCGTTTCATGTTTATGTTTACATTCGGCATTGTTTCACACAACAGTTTTGTTTTATAAAAATAATAAAAGTTCTGTAATAATGCAATAGGTTTTATTCCTCTCCTTTATCCAGTCCCTCAGCTATAATGTGCCTCCAATAAGATCTTTGGACTTGCTAATAAGAGAATATATCTGACTCTCCGGGTTCACATCTCGATCAATACTGTATTGAGCCGAACAGTAAGGGAATGGCTTTGCTGTAGCTCTCTTCTTTATGGCTGTGTTCTCTCCATCTCTCCTCGTTCCAGCCGGTTTGAGCGAGTGAGGGGTGTGGCGATGGCCAGGGATCATGCTGCTGTTGGTGCTGCGATGAACCGAACGGCCGCTGGGGTTCCCCGCTCGGATCAATCGCTCTTAATGAGCTGCCCAGCTTCCCTGGAGGATGATTATGTTCGCAGCTTTGTGTTTCTCTGGGCCCCTGTAGAAAAGGGTCCGGAGGAGGGCTTTAGATACTGTGATGAGCTCTTGTTAGACGTTGAGGGGTGTGAGGCTTGATAGCTGAGAATGTTTATCGATACACATTTAGCCTGAGATATATGATGCATCCAGTAATGCATTACCAGAAAGCAGACACTCCTTTTATATTCTTCTGAAATCGGTTTCCCATAACACTGAGATCTTTAAGCTGTTTCCTTTTTGCTTATTCATAATGAACCTGGAGAGGAGAAAACGTTTTATTCATTAAATAAATAAAAAATAAATGAAAACAAAACCACTTTTTTTTTTTTTTTTTAATTTAGATGTATACATCATCTGAAAGTTGAATAAATAAGCTTTTCATTGTATGGTTTGTTATAATAGGACAACATTTTCCCAAAATCTGGAATTTGAGGGTGCACAAAAAAAAAAAAAAAAAAAAAGTATATATATATATATATATATATATTAGGGCTGTCAAACAATTAATCGCATCCAAAATAAACGTTTGTTTACATACTATATGTGTGTTTACTTTGTATATTTATTATGTACATATAAATACACACACATACATGTATATATTAAAACTAATATTTATATGTATGTATATTTATACCTGTATACAATTTAGATTATAAATAAATAAATAAATATATATTTTATATACAAATCTAAAATATTTTTCCTTAATATATACATGCATGTGTTTGTATTTATATATACATAATAAATATACACAGTACACAAATATATAGTATGTAAACATAAACTTTTATTTTGGATGCGATTAATCGCGATTAATCATTTGACAGCACTAATATATATATATATATATATATATATATTAAGAAAATCGCCTTCAAAAGTGTCCAAATGAAGTTCTTAGCAATGCATATTACTAATCAGAAATGAGTAATATGGAACATAATCTTTACTTAATATCCTAATGATTTTTGGCATAAAATAAATTTTGATAATTTTGACCCATACAATGTATTTTTGGCTATTGCTACAAATATACTCCAGCGACTTATGACTGGTTTTGTGGTCCAGGATCACAAATATTAAAAAAAAATATATGTATAGCCTACAGATCTAAAATATAATGCATAATGTAATCTTACACTAGCAGTCATTTTAGTCCATTTATTTGATCCAAAGTACAGCAAAAACAGTAACATTTAGAAATATTTTTGCTATTTAAAATACATTTTTTCTATTTAAATATATTGTTAATTTTTGTATTTATTCCTGTGCTTTCAAAGCTGAATTTTTAGCATCTTTATTCCAGTCACATGATCCTTCAAAAATAATTCTGATTTGCTGCTCAGAAACATTTATTATTATGTTGAAAACAGCTGAGTAGTTTTTTCAAGTCAAAGGTTTCTTTGATGAATAGAAAGTTCAGAACAGCTTTTATCTGAAATGGAAATCTTTTGACCATTATAAATGTCTTTATCATCATCATGTTGGATCAATTTAAAGCATCCTTGCTAAATAAAATTATTAATTTCTATAAAAAATAATAATAACAAATTATATACTTTGAATTACATGTGTGTGATGTTACAAAAGCTTTTTATTTCAGATAAATGCTGATCTTTAGATCTTTCTAATCGTCAAATAATCTTTAAAAAAATGCTCAACTGTTTTAAATATTGATAATAATAATAATAATAATAAAATGTTTCCTGAAAAGCATATCAGCTAATGATTTCTGAACGATCATGTGACACTGAATGCTGAAAATTTAGCTTTGATCACAGGAATAAATCACATTTTAAAAAATATTAAAATTGAAAGCATTTATTTTAAATAGTCAAAATATTTCGCAATATTACTGCTTTTGCCGTATTTTGGATCAAATAAATGCAGGCTTGATGAGCAGAAGAGACTTTAAAAAAATAATACAAATCTTTTTAATACGTCTTTTTCTGTATATATTTATTGTTAAATTTAAAAGCACAAGATGAGATGAAAAAACATGATTTAGACAAGGATTCTCACAAAACTCAGGTGATAAAGTTTCATTAATGACAAACGCAAATGATTTTGCAACATTAGTTGTTTTATTATGCAGTTATTGGCTCGATTATACATTCTGCAGTTTGACGGATGTTCACACAAGTTTTTGGGTTTGTTGTTGCCAGCTGAGCCTTTATTAAAGCCATATTAAAAATGATATTATGTAAACATACTTGGCTGCTGCGGAAGAATCATTTAAGAACACATTAACAGCCAAACCAAAATGCAAACTGGATTTAAGAATACTATGAATGCTTGAGCAGCAGTTTAAGACCTGCTTTTCATGAAATATACATGCTTGCTTTATATTTCACTCCTCCATCTGTTGAGGTCTGTGTAGGTGGTATGGAATATCCTGCTGCTTCGAACACAACGTCAAGAAACAAACTCAAGTTTTAAACACCATCTGTCCAGCGCTTTCGCTTTTGCTTTGTCCTGTTTGATCGTAGCAGTCTGGAGAGTAATTGAGTCATGTTCCTCAGAAAAATGTTAATACTCCTGTTTCCAAAGTCTGAAATCTGTCTTATTTGACCTAGTTCTAGCTCCCCTTGTATCCGACTGTATGTTGTGTATATATATATATATTGATCACATTCACTGCATTGAGCACCAGCCCACACTGTGTCTGTTCCACACTGCAAAAAATGCCTTTCTTACTTAGATTTTTTGTCTTGTTTCCAGCTTAAATATCTAAAAATCTAAAAAGATTTTCTAGACAAGCAAAAATTAGTATCTTGTTTTCAGACAAAATATGTTCAAATTAAGTGAGTTTTTGCTTATCTGCCAATGGGGTAAGCAAAATAATCTAGTCTTCCGCTTGAAATAAGATTATTTTTCTCACCCCATTGGCAGATTATTTTGCTTGTTTCAAGCAAAAACTCACTTAATTTTGACTTCTTTTTTCTGAAAACAAGACAAACATTTTTACTTGTCTAGAAAATCCTTCTTGATTTAAGAATGTTTAGATATTTTGGCTGGAAACAAGACTAAAAATCTAAGTAAGAAAAGCATTTTTTGCAGTGCACCTTCCTGTTGAAGAAATAGATTTGTGCATCTCTTAAAGCAATATCCTGATTTCCCCTCTCTCCGTTCTCTGGGAGTAGATTGGGTTTCTGTGGCCACAGAGGACCTTTACCTGTCAATACGAGTGTGTTCTTGTGGGTGACTAAAGTCATTTGCTTGAAGAGAGACAGTATTTTAGACATTCAGGATGTCACAATCCTTCCTTGGTGCTGACATAAATGTGCCAGTGTCTTTAATTGATGAAGACTCGCTTGACAAGTTGTCAGGGTTTAAAAACAAGGTGCTTTTATGTGATTGATGTCTGAGAGGATTTTCTCTGCTTTATGTTGTGATCTCTTTGGCGTAGAGTGAGTTCTGTGCGTCTTTTAGCACATAGATCTTGAATTTTGCTATTTTTTTGTTTTGTTTTGCCTGCTTTAAAGGGATAGTTCATGCAAAAATGAATGAAAATGAATGTTACATTTCTTGATGAAGTCTAGTAAGTATGCAATTAGAGTGCGCTTTTTTCACTGCGTGATTCAGCCTATTAAAATGCATTCACAGAATTCAAGAAATGGGGCAGAAAATGTATATATTTATATCATTTCATATATTTAATCAATATCACACGAAGAGCATGCATGACTGCAAATATGATATTAAATGTCCGATTTTGTAATGTTATGAGACAACGTTTTTTAATGGAAAAAACCTTGAAGTTGTCAGGGTTTAAAAACAAGGTGCTTTTATGTGATTGATGTCTGAGAGGATATTCTCTGCTTTATGTTGTGATCTCTTTGGCGTAGAGTGAGTTCTGTGCGTCTTTTAGCACATAGATCTTGAATTTTGCTATTTTTTTGTTTTGTTTTGCCTGCTTTAAAGGGATAGTTCATGCAAAAATGAATGAAAATGAATGTGGAAGTGGCAAACACTGAAGCACAGAGGAGAGAGCAAAACAAAACACAGATCACGAATAGAGGTGTGCTATGCATATCGTCTGCGATAATATCACAATTGCTGTTTTAACGATGTGTGATTTGACATTATCGAGTATATTGCAGAAAACAAACAAAGCACAGCTACAGAGTGCATGCATATTATTATATTATATTATTTCTGCATGATTCAGTCTATTAAAATGCATTTAGAATGATCACAGAATTAAAAAAAATGGGGCAGAAAATGTATATATTTATATCAATTCATATGTTTAATCAATATCACACGAAGAGCATGCATGACTGCAAATATGATATTAAATGTACACAACAGTTCAAGAAAATGTCCGAGTTTTAATGTTATGAGACAACGGATTTGTTTTTAAATGTGAACCCTTTAAAAATATTAGAGTTTTTAACTAAAGTGAATTTAAAAAACCTACTTTGATGTAATTTTGCATTTTATATTCTATATTTTTGTTGTTATTGATGTTTTTATTTATGTAAGTGTTTTATATAAATGTTATTTATTAATTACTGCATTATCATGTGTAAATACGTCTAAATGTCACTTCATATGCAACTTTTGCAAAGATGAATTTTGTTGATACTGATTTAATTTGTTTGGTAACAGTCTAAATGTATTATTATTCTAATTGACTGATTAAATGTAAGAATTTGACTCAAAAGATGATGCGCACTTTTAGAAAAAAATGGATTTATAAAGCTGAAAATGCCCATAAAAAGTACAAATCAAATTAAACTTATTGGAAAAGAATCATTTCTATTAGCACAGCAAAATATCTTTATCTATAATATCCCAGAAAACATTGAGATATTATTTTTTTGTCAATATTGCACACTTTTTGTAGAGAAAAATTAGGATTTTGATAAAAAAAAAAAGTAAATAAAATGAAAACTGAATAAATATCCAATGATGTATGGTTTGTTATGATAGGATAATATTTCGTTGAGATACAACTATTTGAAAAACTGGAATCTAAGGGTGCAGAAAAATAAAAATATTGAGAAAATCACCTTTAAAGTTGTCCAAATGAAGTTCTAGCAATGCATATTACTAATCAAAAAATAAGTTTTGATATATTTACAGTATAAAATGTACAAAATATATTCATGGAACATGATCTTTACTTAATATCCTAATGATTTTTGGCATAAAAGAAAAATCAATAATTTTGACCCATCCAATGTATTTTTGCCTATTGCTACAAATATACCTCTGCGACTTATCACATGGATATTTTTCTTGCACAAACACATCGATTCACTCCAGAAGGCCTTATGGAGCACTTTTTATGATGGATGGATGCGCTTTATGTTCCTTCAAAATCTCAGCAGCCATTATAAAGCTTGGAAGAGCCATGATATTTTTTAATATAACTCCGATTGTATTTGTCTGAAAGAAGAAAGTCATATACAACTGGGATTGCTTGACAGTAATTTTCATTTTTGGGTGCACCATCCGTTTAAGCACTTTTGAGTAAAGACAGCAGCTTCAGTTTATATGCATTCAGTCTTTTGTGAAATTAAATATCAATAAGCACGTCTTTACCCCGGTGATTCAGCAGTGTTTTGTTTGGAGGGGTTTGCTTGTGTAAAACCTTTGAGGTTTCGCCTGAGAATGTGCCGTTTCTGCCTCCTGTTGAGGCACATCACTGAGACACAGCGGGGGCCTTCAGTATGACAAGTGTCAGTGTGTTATGAGCGAGAGCTGGGTGTTAGGTTTGGAGGGAGGAGTTCAGATTAAATACCATCCAATTAGCAGAGCTCTCGCTTTCTCTCGCTCTCTCCGTATCATCTGCACTGCTACTAGCGTCTCAAGCAGGTGTCCCTTTGTTATTTTCACAGCTAACTTCTCAATCGGAAGAGCACTGGGAGGCTTTTCTCTTGAGGGAATAGCCAAGCATGGGTTTTGTTTACTCTAACAAAACCTGCTACAGAGGCAGTTTCTTTGAAGAAATGATAATGGGGAAAATTGTTTTTTCTGTGTTTCAGGATTTACGCAGGTCTCTAGGATATTTCAGAACATCTGAACCAATTTTGATGCAGCTTTGTGGTTTTTTAATGTTTGAAGAATGACCATTGTATTATGTTTTAGATAACTGACTAAGCCTACACTGCAAAAAAATGCTTTTCTTACTAAGATTTTTTGTCTTGTTTCCAGCCAAAATATCAAACAAATCTTAAATCAAGGAGGATTTTCTAGACAAGTAATAATTATTTTCTTGTTTTCAGAAAAAAAAGTCAAAATTAAGTGAGTTTTTGCTTGAAACAAGCAAAATAATCTGCCAATGGAGTGAGAAAAATAATCTTATTTCAAGCAGAAGACTAGATTATTTTTCTTACCCCACTGGCAGATAATTTTGCTTGTTTCAAGCAAAAACTCACTTAATTTTAACATATTTTGTCTGAAAACAAGACAAGAATTTTTACTTGTCTAGAAAATCCTTCTTGATTTAAGAATTTGTAGATATTTTAGCTGAAAACAAGACAACAAATCTAAGTAAGAAAAGCATTTTTTGCAGTGTATAAATGCTCTTAATTATGTGAAGTTTAGCAGAATATATATATATGAAATGCTCTTGTGAATAATAAAAAAAAAGATATATATATATATATATATATATATATTTTTTTTTTTTGTATGTTTAGTCTCTCTCTCTCTTTTTTTGAAGCTTCTCCTATTATTCTCCTACCTTTTTCCTATATTGTTATTTACAAACGTAGTGAAGACTGACAGGAAATTAGGTAGAAATCAAAAGTTTACATACACCTTGCAGAATCTGCAAAATGTTAATTATTTTACCCAAATAAAAGGGATCCTGTAAAATGCATGTGATTTTTTTTTTTTTTTTATTACTGACCTGAATAAGATATTTCACATAATGTTTTTGTACATATAGTCCACAAGAGAAAGTAATAGTTGAATTTATAAAGATGACATTCAAAAGCATTCAAAAGTTTACATACACCTTGCAGAATCTACAAAATGTTAATTATTTTACCAAAATAAGAGGTATTATACAAAATGCATGTTATTTTTCATTTAGCGCTGACCTGAAATAAGATATTTCACATAAAAGATGTTTACTTACAGTCCGCAAGTGAAAATAATAGTTGAATTTATAAAAATGACCAAAATCAAAAGTTTACATCCCCTTGATTCTTAATACTGTGTTGTTCCTGAATGACCCACAGCTGTGTTTTTTGTTTAGTGATAGTTGATCATGAGTCCCTTGTTTGTCCTGAACAGTTAAACTGCCTGCTGTTCTTCAGAAAAATCCTTCAGCTCCCACAAATTCTAGGTTTTTCAGCATTTTTGTGTATTTGAACCCTTTCCAACAATGACTGTGTGATTTTGAGATGCATCTTTTCACACTGAGGACAACTGAGAGACTCATATGCAACTATTACAGAAGGTTCAAACACTCACTGATGCTCCAGAAGGAAAAAACATGCATTAAGAGCCGGGGGTGAAAACTTTTGAACAGAATGGAAATGTGTACATTTTGCTCATTTTGCCTAAATATCATATTTTTTTCATTTAGCACTGCCCTTCAGAAGCTGCAGAAGATACTTGCATGTTTACAAAAAGACAAAATTAGTTACATTTACCATGATCTTCAAATTTCAAAAGTTTTCACCCCCAGCTCTTAATGCATGTTTTTTCCTTCTGGAGCATCAGTGAGTGTTTGAACCTTCTGTAATAGTTGCATATGAGTCTCTCACTAAACAAACAAACAAACAGCTGTGGGTCATTCAGGTAACAACACAGTATTAAGAATCAAGTGTATGTAAACTTCAGATTTTGGTCATTTTTATTAATTCAACTATTATTTTCACTTGTGGACTTTAAGTAAACGTCTTTTATGTGAAGTATCGTTTTTCAGGTCAGCGCTAAATAAAAAAATAACATGCATTTTGTATAATTCCTCTTATTTTGGTAAAATAATGTATACTTTTAAAGTATGTAAACTTTTGACTTCAAGTGTTTGACATTGATTTGGGACACACAGCTCTGTCTGAAGCAGATTTTTAGAGCAGCTCTGTTTTTAAAATAACTTAACAATTGACTTTTAGCAGATAAAACGTCCTGCTTCAAAAGGAAATACATTAACCCGGGACAGAAGTGAGTTTGTACACTGCAAAAAATGCTTTTCTTACTTAGATTTTTAGTCTTGTTTCCAACCAAAATATCTAAAAAGTCTTAAATCAAGAAGGATTTTCTAGACAAGTAAAAATGTTTGTCTTGTTTTCAAAAAAAGGAGTCAAAATTAAGTGATTTTTTGCTTGAAACAAGCAAAATAATCTGCCAATGGGGTGAGAAAAATAATCTTATTTCAAGCAGAAGACTAGATTATTTTGCTTACCCCATTGGCAGATAATTTTGCTTGTTTCAAGCAAAAAATCACTTAATTTGAACATATTTTGTCTGAAAACAAGATACTAATTGTTACTTGTCTAGAAAATCCTTCCTGATTTAAGAATTTTTAGATATTTTAGCTGGAAACAAGACTAAAAATCTAAATAAGAAAGGCATTTTGTTGCAGCGTAGAGCTAATGTTGCAGGTGGGGAATATTTAGTGTTAATGACGAAGCCAAGTAATGTATTCTTTTTGACAAGGCCTTTCAAATCACACAGATAGATATGCGATAAGACCTTTTTTATTCCCAGCAATACGTCAGAATCCACCCATAGTGATGTAAAGAGGTCAGTGTAGGTTAAATAACACTGTGCCCCGAGACACACAGCCAGGGAATAATTATTTCTGTAGTCTCCTCTGTTTTCAGCTGTCCTCGGCTCACCTCACTGTGTCTCTTAGCTCTTATGTAAGAGTGTGTGCATGTAAAATAAACCTCCAGACACAATATTGTACTGCTGCACTGCAAAAAAATGTCTTGTTTCCAGCCAAAATATCAAAAAAATCTTAAACCAAGGAAGACTTTCTAGACAAGTAATAATTATTGTCTTGTTTTCAGAAAAAAAAGTCAAAATTAAGTGAGTTTTTGCTTTTAAATGAACAAAATAATCTGCCAATGGGGTGAGAAAAATAATCTTATTTCAAGCAGAACTAGATTATTTTGCTTACACCATTGGCAGATAATTTTGCTTGTTTCAAGCAAAAACTCACTTAATTTTAACATATTTTGTCTGAAAACAAGACAATAATTGTTACTTGTCTAGAAAATCCTTCCTGATTTAAGAATTTTTAGATATTTTAGCTGGAAACAAGACTAAAAATCTAAGTAAGAAAAGCATTTTTTTGCAGTGTGCAACTAGGGATGCAACGATTACAGATTTTGTTGGTACGATTATAGTTTGAGGAAAAATCCTGGTTTCACGGTCATCACGATTATTGTGCATTTATTAATTTCACAACACTATAAGCTTATAAAAATCACATGAAAACTCCGTATATTTTGTTATTTGCCTTTTGAAACAGACATGAACTCAGTAACCAAATTATACAACAAAATAAAAGCAAACAAAATTCCATTTCTCTCTTTGGATTGAAAGAAAGGTGAAAAAAGGTTTTGATTTACACATGATTTAACACTGATAATAAATAACAATCAAAATAAAAAAACAGTCTTTGTCTATTTGGAATTAAATATGAGCTAGCCAACATATTAGCTAAGTATTTCCCTTTTAAAGACAACTAAATGTAGTCAAAGTTTGCCGGACCTCTGTCTGAAAGGCTCTTTTGATTAACTATATTACAATATTTTTTTGTATTTTAATTTCGTGTATTTTTTTCCACAACTTTTTGGACCTGAAAAAAAAAAAAAAAAAAAAAAAAGAAATATATATATATATATATATATATATATATATATATATATATATATATATAAAACTTTTTGGACCCGAATAAAAACAGTGAAAAAAAAATATATATATATATATATATATATATATATTTTATATATATAAAAAACTTTTTGGACCCGAATAAAAACAGTGAAAATTAAAAAAAAAAAAAAAATTATATATATATATATATATATATATATCTAAAACTTTTTGGACCCAAATAAAAACAGTGAAAATAAAAAAAAATAAATAAATAATAATAAAAAAAAAAATATATATATATATATATATTTTATATATATAAAAAACTTTTTGGACCCGAATAAAAACAGTGAAAAAAAAAAAAAAAATATATATATATATATATATATATATATATAAGATTAATGAATGTTTAGAAGAATTTCTCATAAGAATTAATACACTTTCAAACAATGTCTAAGGGATGGTGTTGTTAAGAGTAAAATGTAAAAAGTTTAGAAACTTTAGACAATTTAACACTTTAGAAAATTTAAACTAGCGCATAACTGATTTCATTTTGCATTAATTAATTAACCGTGACGATTTAAATTGCGGTTAATAGTGAAATCGGTTAATCGTTGCATCCCTAGCTGCAACTTATTCTAAAGTTTGGGGCAGCATTTGGAGAAATCATCTGTCATTTAATCCTGAAACAGTGAGAAGGACTCAGTCAAATATTTGAAAAAGCCTCTGTCTCATAAAGAAGCGCAAACAATATCTCAGAGCCTGTCCATTTGGGTCTGGCTTTTCAGTCTCTTATAATTTGAAGTGTATTTCATGACTCCCGAGTCTGTTAATAGAGGGATTGTCTGTTTACACACAGGGATGTAGTGACTACTACTGTTTGCATTGGCTAGAGTCATTAGAATCATATGACCTTTGTGATTCATCTCTTTTCTATCGCGAAACAAACAAATACACTGATATAAAAATCAGTAAAGAGCTTTCGTATTCTCTTCAGTTTTAGATTAGATGGCCCGGCTGTGAAAAAGTCATTTTAGAAAAAGCAGGATCAGCAATGGACTGCCTGTTTCCTTTTTTATTGGTCATTAGGATCCCTCTTACAAGCACAGATAGCCATCATGAAAATGGCCTTTATTAGGAGTCGCAATTTATTGCCTGCTCCGTATTCAATAAAACATTTTCACTGAAATGAGACTCGCATGCAGGGCATCATATTTCAGTTTTACATCATGTCCTAACCAGACACATCGGGACAAGTTCCCTTCTGAGCTGTGCGTTTAATTTGTGTGAAAAAAATCTGGATATTACGAAATCTACACAGAAGAAATCTGCGATGCCATGTGTTTGGAAGAACGAAATCGTCACATAAGTAATGGAAATGGAAGCTGTAGCCACATGTTTCCTTATCTCTGAGCAAATCATTTAATCATGTAAATGTTTCCTCACTGTACAAACAATTTATCCCCCTCAAATGAGTGTAGATGTTATTTAATGCACTTTTTGCCTAAAATCTGTTATGCAATTTTGTAACTTTTGCATTTTTAATGCAAATTGTATATAGAAACACGACCATTCATTTTTTTCTCTTACGTTCACCATGGCTGGATTTACAAAAAATACAGTAAAACTGTGAAATATTACTACAAAACAAATGTTTTCTATGTTATCTATATACACTAGCGTTCAAAAGTTTGGGGTCAGTAAATGTTTATTCATTCTTTTTTTTTTTTTTTGAAAGAAATGAATAAATTGTTACATTAATAAAAAGTGACATAATAGATTTACATTGCTAGAAAAGATTTATATTTTGAATAAATGTTGTTCTTGAATGAAAAAAATACAGGTTCAAAAAAAAAAAAAAACTGTTTCCAAAACTGATAATTCTACTAATAATTGAGAATATCAGAATGATTTCTGAGAGATCATGTGACACTTAAGCCTGGGAAACTGAGTAACAGCTGATGAAAAATCAGCATTGCATCACAGGAATAAATTATATTGTAAAGTATATTAAAATAAAAAACATTATTTTCTATTGTAATAACATTTTGTAATATTACAGTTTATTTTCTGTATTTTTGATCAAATAAATGCAGCCTTGACTTCATTAAAAAAAATTGCAAGTCTTACTGACCCCAAACTTTTGAACGGTAGTGTATATAACATAGAAAACATCTATATATATGTTTTCTCAATATATATATATATATATATATAACGTTTCCTGTGATGGCAGGAAATGTAATTACATTTTGTAAATATATCAAAACTTAATTTTTGATTAGTAATATGCATTGCTAAGAACTTCATTTGCACAGCTTTAAAGGTGATTTTCTCACTATTTAGATTTTTTTGCACCTTCAGATTGCAGATTTTCAAATAGTTGTATCTGAGCCAAATATTGTCCTGTGCTAACAAACCATGCATTAAAAGTCTTATATATTCAGTTTTCGGATTTCAGTTTTAAATGGACCCTTATGATGTTATTTAATGCACTTTTTGCCTAAAATCTGTTATGCAACTTTGTAACTTTTGCATTTTTAATGCAAATTGTATATAGAAACACGACCATTCATTTTTTTCTCTTATGTTCACCATGGCTGGATTTACAAAAAATAATGTAAAACTGTGAAATATTACTACAAAACAAATGTTGTCAATGTTAATATATATAGAAAAACAGATGACACATTTGGCCTCAAAAAATTAAGACAATTTACTAAACTAAATTTAAAACTAAAAGCTGTGACAAAAGAAGGTAAATGAGAGTAAATGTGCAAAATGTAAACAGAAAACAGTTGTAAACATCATTTGCAAGTAACACAATTACAGTTTTTTCTTTTCCAGAAAGACAAGTCTGTCTCCATCGTCTGGCTTTAGATTAAATGTGCAAAATGTAAACAGAAAACTATAGAAATTGCACACAATTTGTCAAACTTTTACTTTTTTTTTGTCAGGAAGAGTAGACTAAAAAAAAATGCTTTTCTTACTTAGATTTTTAGTCTTGTTTCCAGCCAAAATATCTAAAAATTCTTAAATCAAGAAGGATTTTCTAGACAAGCAACAATGTTTGTCTTGTTTTCAGAAAAAAGAAGTCAAAATTAAGTGATTTTTTGCTTGAAACAAGCAAAATAATCTGCCAATGGGGTGAGAAAAATAATCTTATTTCAAGCAGAGGACTAGATTATTTTTCTTACCCCATTGGCAGATAAGCAAAAACTCACTTAATTTGAACATATTTTGTCTGAAAACAAGATACAAAATTTTACTTGTCCAGAAAATCCTTCCTGATTTAAGAATTTTTAGGTATTTTAGTTGGAAACAAGACAAAAAATCTTTTTTGCAGTGTAAATGTGCAAAATAAAACTATAACATAAAACTATACAGCTTATGACAGGTTTTGTGGTCCTGGCTGACAGATGTGTATGAAAGTCACAGTACACTTGCAGCACACATCATGCACTATAGATGAGGCTTATTCGCTCATCCCTGGAGACCCATAGGGATGATGAGACAGCTCCTCGGGTCAGACAGAGTTTTGTTATGAAATGCTGTGACACTGGGACAGGTGTGTGAGGAAACCCTGCTGGGTGGACTGACAGCGGCTCACCTTTCACCGCAAAACCACAGCGCCTCTGTTCACTAAACACACCTATGCACACACATCAAGCTGTGTAAATGTTGAAGACGCTGGACGCTGATGGCGTGATCCCCGCGGATGCATTATTCAGCATCCCATGCGCGTCCAGCGGCCAGATGCCAGTGTTATTGCAGCAAACAAACAAATAAAAATAGCTTGTTGTGAGAACCCTGCGACTTAATTGGGCGGGTGACAAGTAGGGTTGCCAACGTCTGCAAAGGAAAATAAGGGACGATCTTCGTTCTTTATAGGAAAATAAGGGACATTATAAGGGACATTCAAAAAAGTATCTTTTTTTGCTTGATTGATTGATTAAATGCTAATTATTTTATTTTTTTTACCTATTTGTGTACAATTTAATTCTAAAAAGAATTATGTAATATAAAAATGTAATATACACACAAACCATGTATATATGAGTAAAGTATTTTACCACCATAAAATGATGACAAATTGTTCTTTTAACCCTTTAACTGTCACAGATTACTTCACCATATTTCAAATAAATCCTAATCTAATCATGACAAACTATACATCGTTGGAAACGACTCCTAAATTGATATTTTACCACTGTTTTGTGTTACAAATTATGTAGGAAAAGTAATAGATTAATTTATGACAAGAAAATCTACTTCATAACAGGAGTTCAGACCTTTTTCACAAAAAGACTTTCTTTGTTGCCTTTTTCTCTATCATGCTTTAGAAATCATAAGAAATTATCACTTTCAAAATTCATCCTTTGGAAACCATTTTAAAATCAGACATTGCATTATCATGGAAATTGTACATGAAAATCATATTACAAAATGTTTTTGTTCATGAATTATAAAAAATTACATTTGGAAAGTGCATTTTCACGTCTATGTTCACAATAGGGAGTGACAGGTAAAGGGTTAAATGCATTTTGTAATTTTTATTTAAAAGTGCGTTAATCTTTTAACAGCTGTAATTCTTATGCATTGGTGCAATAAAAAGTACAGGATTTGATAAACTCATTCACTAATTCAATTTAGACATGCATGTGGAAATGTTACTTTACAGTAAATGTAGAAATGCTGTTTTTTGTTCCACATTTTTATGAACAATGCAAACGTGCAAAAGTTTAACAGATTAAAGTGCAGAAAAAAGATTTTAACTTTTTCTTTCTTCGCTTCTCAAAGCCCAATCATTTTTCCACGAGTACTACTTCACTTCTTGCAGTAGCAATGATTAGTTTGTCTTGAAGTAGGTACAGTTTTATAAAATTCATATCATGGTGTGTTAATGGGGTGACAAGGGCTGATGTTTGTCCCCTGTCAGCGTCCCATAATGCCCTGAGGATCTCTCTTTTTTTCTCTAAGGTCCTCTTGCTTGCTTCTCTCTCATCCTTACATCACTCTCCCTCAGATTTCTCTTTCTTTCATCTTCATTCACATTCCCTCTTATCGTGCGTTTCTCAGAAGTCGGCTTCTTCTTTCTCTCGTTTCACTCGTGGGCCGGCGTGCTCACGCGCGTCAGAGGAAGTCGGCTTGACGAGAGGAAGCGATGATGCTTTAATGCTATTAGCGGGCCGTGTTGAGAGAGAGACTCATTAGTCACTGAATATAAGAACTGACAGCGAGTGCAGTCGGCATCGATTACCTTATTTTGTTACTAGCGCGTTTTCCCTAGACGTCCATTTCTCTGGTTGACAGGAAGTGTTGGGGGATTTGGTGAATTTTTAAAGGCTTTTGGGGAATGGTGTAATATGTGTTTGGCAATTGAGCATTCAACAGGGGGACAAAGAGAAAGTGCGGCTACTAATAATAATTATAATTTACATTTTTATATAATTAGATAACACAAAATGTTGGGTTAAAAACAACCTTTTGGGTAGTTTTATTTCGTTCAACTATTTAACTATCACTCCCTTTTTTAAAATCCAAACTTACATTTTTTTTTTTTTTTTTTTTTCATTTTTATTTCAATTTAATTCACGAATGAAATCATTTTGTAATATGATTTTGATGATTTTCCATGCTAATGCAATGTCTGATTTTAAAATGGTTTTCAAAGGATGAGTTTTGAGATTTTAAGTTTTCAACTGAGTCTGACACATAATTTCTTATGATTTCTAATTTTTAACATAGATGTGAAAATGCACTATCCAAACTTACATTTTTATAATTCATGAATAAAAACATTTTGTAATATGATTTTGATGGACATTTTTCATGCAAATGCAATGTCTGATTTAAAAATGTTTTTCAAAGGATGAATTTTGAGATTTGAAGTTTTCTACTGATATATTATATATCTACTGACATTGAAATTAATCTATAATTGTTCCTACATAATTTGCAACACAAAACAGGAGTTTAAATAGCTATTTAGGAGTCTTAGACCTTTCCAGCGATATATAGTTTGTCATGATTAGATTAGGATTTATTTGTAACATAGTTAAGTAAACATAGACGTCCTGCTAATGGGGTTGAAAATGACTTTATTTCTTATAAGTTACAAATTTACATTTGTATAATTCATGAATGAAAACATTTTATAATATGATTTTGATCCACATTTTCCATGGTAATGCAATGTCTGATTTTAAAATGATTTTCAAAGGATGAGTTTTGAGATTTTACGTTTTCAACTGACACATAATTTCTTATGGTTTTTAAGATTAGATTAGGATTTATTTTAATTTTTTAATTATTAAAATTTAAAAATTAAAAATTAAATTTTTTTTAATTTTTTAATTTTAATAATTTTGTAATATGATTTTAAAGCACATTTTCCATGCTAATGCAATGTCTGATTTTAAAATGGTTTTGAGATTTTAAGTTTTCAACTGAGTCTGACACATAATTTCTTATGATTTCTAAAGCGTGAGAAAAAGGCAAAAAAGAAAGTCTTTTTGTGATAAAAGTCAGAACTCTTGTTATGATGTAGATTTTTTTAAGGTGCACTCTTGTCAGAAATTAATCTATTACTGTTTCTATATAAAACAGGGGTTTAAATATCTATTTAGGAGTCTTAGACTTTTCCAGCAATATATAGTTTGTCCTGATTAGATTAGGATTTATTAGATTAGATTAGGATTTATTTTAATTTTTTAATTATTAAAATTAAAAAATTAAAAATTAAAAATTTTTCAATTTTTTAATTTTAATAATTTTGTAATATGATTTTGATGCACATTTTCCATGCTAATGCAATGTCTGATTTTAAAATGGTTTTGAGATTTTAAGTTTTCAACTGAGTCTGACACATAATTTCTTATGATTTCTAAAGCGTGAGAAAAGGGCAAAAAAGAAAGTCTTATTGTGATAAAGGTCAGAACTCCTGTTATGATGTTGATTTTTTAAGGTGCACTCTTGTCAGAAATTAATCTATTACTGTTTCTATATAATTTGCAACACAAAACAGGGGTTTAAATATCTGTTTAGGAGTCTTAGACCTTTCCAGCGATATATAGTTTGTCCTGATTAGATTAGGATTTATTTGTAAAATAGTTAAGTAAACATAGGTGTCCTGCTAATGTATTTTTTATAAGTTATAATTTACATTGTTATATAATTAGTACACTCTAAAGAAATGTTGGGTTTAAAAAAAATTAACCCAACCTTTTGTTTAGTTTTATTTAATTCAACTATTGCTTAACCCTTTAACTATCGCTCCCTTTTTTAAACCTAGATGTGAAAATGCACTATCCAAACTTACATTTTTATAATTCATGAATGAAAACATTTTGTAATATGATTTTGATGCACATTTTCCATGCTAATGCGATGTCTGATTTTAAAATGATTTTCAAAGGATGAGTTTTGAGATTTTACGTTTTCAACTGACACATAATTTCTTATGGTTTTTAAAGCGTGAGAAAAAGGCAAAAAAGAAAGTCTTTTTGTGATAAAAGTCAGAACTCCTGTTTCTTGTCAGAAATTAATCTATTACTCTTCCTACATAATTTGCAACACAAAACAGTGGTTTAAATAGCTATTTAGGAGTCTTGGACCTTTCCAACAATATATAGTTTGTCATGATGAGATTAGGATTTATTTGTTATATAATAAAGTAAACATAGGTGTCCTGCTAATGGGTTTAAAAATGACTATATTTCTTGCTTAAAATCCACCCAAAGTAGGTTGGAAATTAAAATGCATTGCTATGTTCAATAAATAATCATATATTAGTAAGTTGAATAAATAATAATTAAACGTTCACCTGATTACTGACTATTTTAAGCCAGCAATTTAGTAATTTTTTAAGTCT
Source organism: Cirrhinus molitorella (assembly GCA_033026305.1). Lineage (NCBI taxonomy): Eukaryota > Metazoa > Chordata > Actinopteri > Cypriniformes > Cyprinidae > Cirrhinus > Cirrhinus molitorella. The sequence continues at coordinate 49,287,972 of CM065119.1, forward strand.
TTTTCTGTTGTTTTCCTCTGAATAATCTTTGGTCCACTGCTGAAGGGACCTGCGTTTTTCAGAAATGACTGATCAAAGTCCTCCAAAGAGGACAAATGATTGGGCTTGTCCATAGATCATCCGGTGAGCGTGAATGAGTGTTAGATGCTCGATCACGTCTCTCTAATGATAAGATGGCCTGAAGTCATGATTAGAGCTGTGTTGAGTGCTGCTCACAGAGAAAAGCTGTTATCCATAACAAGAGACACATGATGCGTTGTGTCTGGCACTCCTCGCATTATCTCCACATAAAGCATTGATCTGTGGTTATTGTCTAAAGAGCTTGAATGCACTCACGTTACGCTGAGCTCACAAATGATTGCCTATTAGTCGCTTGTTAGATTTTAGTGATTTTTATTTCAAGGGCTTCCATTTTCTCCTTTATGACCATTGGCCTCTAAGTTAAGCATGTTTTGGTCTGAAAGATAAGTAAACTTTCACGGACACTGTTCTAAATTCTGAATTATTTTTGCATTCCCTATCTAATATTCATATGGCCTACTAAAGAGCTCTGAGCTCTCTATTTGAAGTCCTGTGACCTATTTGCTCTCATAAGTTCTTAATATTTTATTTCCTGGTGCTCCAGATGTTCTCTTTCATGGCCGACGTTGATTGGCATGGAAAAATCTCTGTCTGATTTTTTTATGTTTTTAAAGAAGTCTCTTCTGCTCAGCAAGCCTGCATTTACTTGATCCAAAGTACTGCAAAAGCAGTAAACGTTTTACTATTTAAATGAACTGCTTTCTATTTGAATATATTTTAAAATGTAATTTATTCCTGTGATCAAACCTACATTTTAAGCATCATTACATCCAAAAATCTGAAAATAAATCTGATATATCTGAAATAAAAAGCTTTTGTAACTTTATACACTATACCATTCAAAAGCTTGGAGTCAGTACACATTTTGTGGGGGATTATTGAAAAACATATTTTTATTTAGCAAAATAATAATAATAAAACATTTTAAACTTATGAACAATATTATATTATTTTGAGAAGTTTTCTCATTATTTTGAGAATTATGTAATGCTTTAAAATGATCAAAAATGATAATAATGTTACCAAAGTTGGTAACACTTTATAATAATTACACACTATGAACCATTAGTTACGCATTAGTAAATAGTCAATTCATCATTTATAAAGCATTAATAGACAGTAATAAGCAGTTTATAAATGCAGCTATAAATGCTTTGTTCTTGCTTTTTAAACATACCTATAATGTGTTTAATAATTGTATTTTCATACTTTATTAATGATCAATTAATCATTTCTAAATTAAGTATTACATTATTTACAAACTAGTTTAGTTGTCATCAGTGGTTCATAACATTGTTTATAAAGTGTAAGTAAATGATTAATAAACTATTTAAATGTATATGTATACATAATATTTAGAAATATAGTAATAGTGTTTTAATAAATGCTTTATTAACACTGTAATTCATGATTCATTCAGGTAGTTATAACACTGATTTTGTGAGCTCATCCAAAGTGAAGACTATTTATGCCACGCAAAGCTTTTACAAAGGAGATTTAAAGAATATATAAAAAAAGAATGTAAGCAAGAACGAAAATATAAATAAAAAGCTAAAATAGAATTTTGTATATTCAACAAATGATAAAAAAAAAAAAAAATTATATCAGATTTCAGAGGCTTAGGTTCATGTTACTGCTAAGTTATGTTTTCTGGAAATCTAAGGAATATTTATTTTATAAGAAGTGTATGGTTTTGTTTTTTGCATCTTTAAATAAATATTTCTATCTTCTGTATCACTCATATACAATATACAATATACCTACCTGAATTAATCATGAATTACAGTAAGAATATGTGTTAATAAAGCAATAGAGTAACTATTATTGTATTTTTAAGTAATATGGATAAAAGTGCATTTAAAGTTTGTTAATCATTTAGTTACACTTTCTAAATGATCTCATGAACCTCTGGCAACTCCTAAATAACTGCTCTGTTAATAATATAATACTTAATTTAGAAATTATTAATTGATCATTAATAAATCATGAAAATACAATTACTAAAACATTATAGATATGCTTATAAATCAGGAACAAAACATTTATAGCTGCATTTATAAACTGATTATTACTGTCTATTAATGCTTTATAAATGATGAATTGACTATTTACTAATGCTTAAATAATGGTTCATAGTGTGTAGTTATTATAAAGTGTTACCCAAATGTTTTCTATTTCAGATAAATGCTGAACTTTCTATTCATCAAAGGAACATGGAGAAAAAAAAAAAAAAGGAAAACTACTCAGCTGTTTTTACCATAATAATAATTATTCTTTGAGCAGCAAATCAGAATATTAGAATTTCTGAAGGATCATGTGACTGGAGTAATGATGCTAAACATTCAGCTTTGAAATCGCAGGAATAAATTACATTGTAAAATATGTTCAAATAGAAAGCAGTTATTTTAAATAGTAAAAGTGTTTCACAATATTACTGCTTTTGCTGTATTTTGGATCAAATAAAAAAAATGTCATGTTTTCTTTAAAAAACATGAAAAATCATCAAACCCAGAGAATGCATTCAGTAATACGTTGTCTGCCTTGAATGCATTGCAAATTGCATAAATGTGACCCTGGAGCACAAAACCAGTCTTAAGTCGCTGGGGTATATTTGTAGCAATAGCCAAAAATGCATTGCATGGGTCAAAATTATTGATTTTTTTTTTTTATGCCAAAAATCATTAGGATATTAAGTAAAGATCATGTTCCATGAATATATTTTGTACATTTCCTACCGTAAATATATCAAAACTTAATTAGTAATATGCATTGCTAAGGACTTCATTTGGACAACTTTAAAGGTGATTTTCTCAATATTTAGATTTTTTTGCACCCTCAGATTGCAGATTTTCAAATAGTTGTATCTCAACCAAATATTACCCTATTTATTTCGCTTATTTATTAAACTTTCAAATGATGTATAAATCTCAATTTCGAAAAATTGACCCTTATTTTGTGGTCCAGGGTCACAAATGTAAATGTCATCCTAAATAAGTGTTTTTGTAATGCATGTCCAAGATTGCATTTCTTCATGAATTGTCTTCTGCTTTGTATGATTTGTAAGGCTGTCTTGATGTAGCGATGTCTTAAATGACACTTGCATGTCTTTTGAGCATGAGGTATGTCCATTTGATGGGAGAATGGCAGTGAGAACTCCCTCATGTTCCAGATTTCTTGCCTTTTGTTTTTTTCTCCTTTTGTCGCCAGCTCCCCAAACTCATCTCTGTTTCTCTTCCGTTCCTCTCGCTCGATCTGTCATAGTGTTCTAATGAGAGCGGTGGAGACCTTTGTCTCTATGGTGATGAGACTGTCTGTCTCCAGTGTGTGTCTCCTTCTAGCTCAGAGGTTGGAAAAGCCCTTCACTTTCTCCCCTGATGTGTCAATTCATCTTCTGAAACGACGCTTATTTAATCTACAGCGTGGCCAATTAAAACAGTGGGCTTAAAGCAGCTAGCAGACATTGTGTTCAATTATAAAGTAGTAATTACAGGAAAAAGGGGCACACAAATGCCTTCGGGATTACAAACAATGACGTCACTCCCACATGCATAGCTTTCCATTTGTGATGCTTCATGGTTTAGCCAGTGTCTGTCATGCATGTTTCATTCTCGTCTCAGAGTTTGGATGCGGAAAAGGGAAGAACCGTGAAGCTGCAGCTGTGTGATTTGTATTGGAATGTATTGGTGCTCTAAAAACTCATTTGTTCAGTTGTGCATTTAATGAATGAGCACTGTGCTACGTCCGAACTTATTGCACTGTATTTTATGTATAATCATTTTTATTCCTGTTTTAAATTCATTTTAAATCATTTTATTACTTTTTATGATTATTTTAATTGATATTCTTATGATTTTATTATTTCCTTTTATGTAAAGCACTTTGAATTACCATTGTGTATGAAATGTGCTATATAAAAAAACTTGCCTTGCCTTGCCTTACAATTACGCAGTAATTACGCAGAAGTGTGCCCCATGCCATCCCAGAATTATAGAGCCCAAATGCATGTTTAATGAACTGTTTGGCCAACTGTTAAAATGCTAAATACACAGCTAGCATTTCTGTGTATGTGATGAGCTGAGAATAATCATTTAGCTCTGGGCCACTAATAAACATTATGCAGTGCCTTCATCATATGAAGAGCTCTTTTCCAGAACGCTATAAATCCATTTTGATTCATTTGAGTAAAAATTGACCAAGAAAGTGGCAAGAAGAAAAGCAATATTTTCTGTTTCAAACTTTCACATGGCATCTTTAGCTTATAATTACATTACAAATCCAAATCCAGGTCTACATTTTCGTCAAGATTTATTATAAAAACTGATTATTTTTTCCCCCAAATGCAATAAATCCACTAGGACTCTATGCTTACTTTTCGTTCAAAACTTAACCAAACAAAAAAAAAATAAAAAATAGGGGCAAAACTTCACAAATTCATATTGAGTTTAATGTTTTAAATATAACATTTTGAATATAGAAATATTAAATGATTTAAATCGCTGAAAATATGCTTTAAAAATGAAACTACAAGCCAGTAGGTGGCGACATGTCATTTATTTAATTACTGAATCATATTCATTTGATTCGTTCGAACGGCTTATTCATTGAGGAATAAAGCGAGTGAGTGTCTTTATGAATGGGAAATTGACTAGATTAGTGTAAAAACGCATGTTCATTCATAAAAAACACTGTTGTGTTTGAATGGAGATGTGCAGCGGTTCAGTTGTGACTTTATTTCAAACTATTTTTCATAAAGAAATGGAGCAAAATCAGGCAATAGTGTTAGAGTCAGACAACGTGAGTAATTTAATAATGCCTTCTTGTTTATTTAACTGTTGTATTAAGTCAATATCTCATTTACAAACTCCCTTTACTGTTTACAATGCGCAGAATGGCGAGCTGTGATTGGTTGAGCGGATCTATCGCATTTTGCAGAGAAAGGAGTCTGGCGTTTGTCACTGTTTGGAAAAAAGGAGAAAACATGACAGAATAACACTGCGGATATTGCATTTTGTGTAAAATTAATAATGGACTTTTCAGATACAATACTGATGTTGGCAATAACTTTTTTATTTTTTTAAATGGCGTTTATCGCATTTTGGAAAAGAGCTCTTCATATCTGAGATCAGCCGATATATCGGATAACCGATATTTTTCCCGATATTTAAGCATTTTACCATAATCGGTTATCGGTTTTGTAATATCGGATTTACCGACAAACAGTGTTTTGAGAATTGTGAGCAGGATCGCCTTTGCTGCACCTCTGAGGAGAGATGAGACAACAACAAAGGTGTGCAGAGGTAAAGCACTTGCTTTGCTATAATTAGTAAACTTTATTTAACATAACACATAAACATGCAAAGTATCGGTATCGGTATCGGTTCTAAAAATCAATATTGGTCGATCACTAATCATATCTTAGCCTTATTATCCATTTTCTTTGCAGAAAGATTTACAACCATTATTAAATCATTAGCCTAGAATTAAGATTAAAATAATAATGCAGCCAAAATTCTGTCATCATTTACCCGTTCTTATTTCATTTCAGACGTGCTTATCTTATGAACATGCATCAGCTGACACAGAAGAGAAGAAATTATTGAATAAAGTCATTATTTGTTTTTTGCTTTGTGCACAAAATGCAAAAATTACAGGTGAAGCACTGGACTATTTTATATGTCCTTGCTACCTTTCTGGGCCTCGAATGTGGTCTGTAGGGTCAGAAAGGTCTCAGATTTCATCAAAAATATCTTAATTTGTGTTCTGAAGATGAACAAAGGTCTCATGGGTTTGGAAAGACATGAGGGTGACTGATTAAAGACACAATTTAAAATTTAAGTGATCTATCGCAAACAGAGCTATTTATTGTTTCAGTGAAAGATTGAGATTGTTTTGTCATGTTGTCAATATTTTCATTTTTATGTGCACTGTTCCTTTAAGGATGCAAACAAATTCCTCTATAGATCCAGTCACCAGTGATCTCTTCCTTATCTAATCTAATCTAATCTGCCTCGCATGGGAATTGATAGCTCATCTGTGAGCGGCTTCTGGATGGTCATTACCGAGGGGTTATGGAATCCATTTACAGATGTGCCATATGTTTTTATTATTGTTGTGATGTTGAGAGGTCTGTTTGCATCTCCGTCCGCTGAAAATGATTTCACATTGTATGACACAGAGACATTCAGCGGCAAGATCAGCGACCGTATTCAAATGAAAAGTCTTTTTCTATTATTTCAATCATTTCATGGTGAATTTCCATCTTCATAAGCACTTCTGTTGCTTTCCTGTCTCTCATCCCCCTCAGATTACTTTATTATGTGTGTGAGAGAGCAATAACACAACCCAGATACAGACTTTGCTCAATAAAAAACGCAGATGCAATTGAAATCAAAAGTTTACATACATTAATCTAAACTAATGTGCAAAATGTTAATTATTTTGCCAAAATAAGAGGGGTCATACAAAATGCATGTTATTTTTTATTTAGTACTGGCCTGAATAAGATATTTCACATAAAAGACGTTTACATAAATGTATAAAAAATGACCCTTGTTCAAAAGTTTAAGTTGATTCATTAATGCTGTTTTGTTTCCTGAATGATCCACAGCTGTGTTTTTTTGTTTAGTGATAGTTGTTCATGAGTCCTTTGTTTGTCCTGAACAGTTAAACGGCCTGCTGTTCATCAGAAAAATCCTTCAGGTTCTTTGGTTTTCAACATTTTTGTGTATTTGAACCCTTTCCAACAATGACTGTATGATTTTGAGATCTTTTCACAACTGAGGGACTCATATGCAACAAAGCATTAAGAGTGAAAACATTTTGAAGATCAGGTTAAATGTAACTTATTTTGTCTTCTGGGAAAGTCTGATATTTAGGCAAAATAAGGAAAATGCACACATCTTCATTCTATTTAAAAGTTTACATGCCTGTATCTTAATGCATCTTGTTTCTAAAGTGTCAGTGAGTGTTTGAAGCTTCTGTAATAGTTGCATATGAGTCCCTCAGTTGTCCTCAGTGTGAAAAGATGGATCTCAAAATCATACAGTCATTGTTAGAAAGGGTTCAAATACACAAAAATGCTGGAAAACCAAAGTATTTGTGGGTCCTGAAGGATTTTTAAAATCCTTTAACAGCCTTAACAAACAAGGGACTCATGAACAACTATCACTAAACAAAAAAACACAGCTGTGGGTCATTCAGGAACAACACAGTATTAAGAATCAAGTGTATGTACACTTTTAAATGGGGTCAATTTTACAAATTCAGCTATTGTTTTCTCTTGTGGACTATGTCTTTTATGTGAAATATCTTATTCAGGTCAGTACTAAATAAAAAATAACATGCATTTTGTATGATCCCTCTTATTTTGCTAAAATAATTAACATTTTGCAGGTTCTGCAAGGGGTATGTAAACTTTTGACCTCAGCTGTATACAAATGTAGTTTTGTACTGCTCTCAAAAATTGTCAGAAAATTGAAAAATGATCTCTCACCTCTAGAGCGCATACCTAGATTTCATCAGTTTGCTCTGTTTGTGGTGAAGTAGCAATAAGCAAATGTATTATTTATTCTTCTGAAGCCTGATGAATTATAAAGAGCGCATGGTGCCAATTTTCAAAACCATACAGTCAAATGCATTAGATTAATTGCTAAATATGCCTCTCTAGCACTTTTTTCAGCTCACGACGTTCTTTGTTAGAACTTGCAGTTGCGGTTGTGTCACTCATCAATTCGACAGCATTCAGGAAGTCCTGATAGATGTTTTTGATCTCACCAAAAAGCTTTCTTCAGGTATTTTAGACCTTGTTGTGTCAGATCTTCTGCCTCTAATGACAGCGCTTTCTCTTGATTTTTTTCTTTCTCATGGCTCATGGAATTTCTGGAATATTATGGAATTTTAAATGGTCTATTCCAGTCATTGAAAGTCAAGGAATTGTATATATATATATATATTTTGTCCAAGTCATGGAATATCAGGGATTTTTGTTAGTTGCATTAAATTTTTTGTTTCCATTTATAAAAATGTATTTTTTCTATACCATAATTGGTTTTATTTTGTTTCATGTGTTTTGCCTATTGTTTTGGCTGTGAAAGCATAAAAAACATAAATTAATTTCTGTAGAAATAGTACAAAAAAATATCAAAGTGCATTTAACAGATAAAAGCAAAAAAAAAAAAAAAAAAAAGTGTATATATGTGTTTTGTAATGTAATTTTGTTGAATTACATTTTTTCTTTCCGTTTATAAAAATGTAATTTTTTTATACCGTATTTTGTTTTATTGTGTTATTTCATGTGTTTTGCCTATTGTTATGGCTGTGAAAGCATAAAAAACATAAATTCATTTCTGTAGAAATAGTACAGAAAAATATCAAAGTACATTTAACAGAAAAAAAAGTGTATGTGTGTCTTGTACTAAACACGTCTGTGAACAAGTAAATAGAGCTTGCAAATGGATGGATCCATTCATTATAGGTCATGGAAATTCAGCTTTTTAGTCTGTGAAAGTCAGGGAAAAGTCAGGGAATTTTATATATATTTTGTCCAAGTCATGGAATATCAGTTAGTTGCATAACATTTTTTGTTTCCATTTATAAAAATGTATTTTTTCTATACCATAATTTGTTTTATTTTGTTGTTTCATGTGTTTTGCCTATTGTTATGGCTATGAAAGCATAAAAAACATAAATTCATTTCTGTAGAAATAGTACCAAAAAAAATATCAAAGTGCATTTAACAGATAAAAGATAATAGATAACTAAAAACATCTGTGAACAAGTAAATAAAGCTTGCAAATGGATGGATTCGTTCATTAAAGGTCATGGAAATCCAGCTTTTAAGTCCATGAAAGTCAGGGAAAAGTCAGGGAATTTTATATATATTTTGTCCAAGTCATGGAATATCAGGGAAATGCAATTTTTCTATGCCATTTTTTGTTTTATTGTGTTGTTTCACGTGTTTTGCCTATTGTTATGGCTATGAAAGCATAAAAAACATAAATTAATTTCTGTAGAAACAGTGCAGAAAAATATCCAAGTGCATTTAACGGATAAAAAAAAGTGTATATGTGTGTCTTGTACTAAAAACATCTGTGAACAAGTAAATAAAGCTTGCAAATGGATGTATCCGTTCATTGTAGGTCATGGAAATTCAGCTTTTTAGTCCGTGAAAGTCAGGGAAAAGTCAGGGAATTTTATATATATTTTGTCCAAGTCATGGAATATCAGGGATTTTTGTTAGTTGCTTTAAATTTTTTGTTTCCATTTATAAAAATGTAATTTTTCTATACCATTTTTTTGTTTGTTTTATTGTGTTGTTTCATGTGTTTTGCCTATTGTTATGGCTATGAAAGCATAAAAAACATAAATTAATTTCTGTAGAAATAGTACAAAAAATATCAAAGTGCATTTGACAGATAAAAGCAAAAAAACAAAAAAAAACCACAAATGTGTATATGTGTGTTTTGTACTAAAAACATCTGTGAACAAGTAAATAGAGCTTGCAAATGGATGGATCCATTCATTATAGGTCATGGAAATTCAGCTTTTTAGTCCGTGAAAGTCAGGGAAAAGTCAGGGAATTTTATATATATTTTGTCCAAGTCATGGAATATCAGTTAGTTGCATAACATTTTTTGTTTCCATTTATAAAAATGTATTTTTTCTATACCATAATTTGTTTTATTTTGTTGTTTCATGTGTTTTGCCTATTGTTATGGCTATGAAAGCATAAAAAACATAAATTCATTTCTGTAGAAATAGTACCAAAAAAAATATCAAAGTGCATTTAACAGATAAAAGATAATAGATAACTAAAAACATCTGTGAACAAGTAAATAAAGCTTGCAAATGGATGGATTCGTTCATTAAAGGTCATGGAAATCCAGCTTTTTAGTCCGTGAAAGTCAGGGAAAAGTCAGGGAATTTTATATATATTTTGTCCAAGTCATGGAATATCAGGGAAATGCAATTTTTCTATGCCATTTTTTGTTTTATTGTGTTGTTTCACGTGTTTTGCCTATTGTTATGGCTATGAAAGCATAAAAAACATAAATTAATTTCTGTAGAAACAGTGCAGAAAAATATCCAAGTGCATTTAACGGATAAAAAAAAGTGTATATGTGTGTCTTGTACTAAAAACATCTGTGAACAAGTAAATAGAGCTTGCAAATGGATGGATTCGTTCATTATAGGTCATGGAAATACAGCTTTTTAGTCCGTGAAAGTCAGGGAATTTGACGTTTGGCTTCGAGTGGGAACGCTGTGTATTGTTTGGCCGGAGCAAAAAAAGATAAACTGCTTCACAGGCTTTAATTGGTTTGAGTAATAACCTGCCAGTCAAAGATCAGTCTGGAATAATGAATGGCATCTCAGCTGTGCTAAAGACAGGTTGACTTCGACCCCTAGTCTTCGCTCATTTGTATATAAATGCTTGATGTTACAGAAGCTGCCTGAAATGATGTTGGCACAGTCAGCTAAAATGAAAGAAGCCAAGCTGCTGGCTTTAGTTATCTTCCAGTTGTCCTGTTGGCATAAAGGCTGTTGGAAGAATCTTGTTGTATGTTTTTTACGGTTGAGTCTTCCTGTGCGTGAGCGCTGGAGTATAACCGCTGATCTCTTCAGCTCCATTAAGTAGCTAATCTCCCAGCAAGGACTTGTGTGTTTTTATACCTGCTTGTGCAGATGTTGCTAACTTCAAATGGTCATAAGTTTGCATGTGATAGCTGTGCAGGGCGAACGCAATATTTCTATCATCCTGAAGAAAAATATAAAAATTGATGGCAAGATGGTTATGCATATTGAAATCCATCTGTCTATGTTTAAGTCAGTCACTCACCATTTCCCTGTGTTTTTTTTTTTTTTTAAAGGTTCTAAATTGTTTATTCATTTTTGGTGATAGATTTTTTATCCATGTTCAAACACTTTTGTTTTCACCTTGTCCCAGATCAATGTCAATTTTAAAATACACAATAAATATAAGGGTATATTTTTAAAACCCTGGTTAAAATCAAAACAAAGCAATATTTTACAAAATAGTTTTTACAGTCCTTATGACCCAACTTGTGCTGTCACTCCCAATGCAACAGTTTGCTTCTGTTTTATTATTATTATTATTATTATTATTATTATTATTATTATTATTATTATTATTATTATTATTGTTAATTAGGAAATGGACAAAGGAGTCAGACCTTTTTTTTGCAAAAATGTTAAAATGTGTCATTTCCAATGGCTAGTAAACACATAATGGAAATGAATTTGTGATTTATTTATTTATTTATTTATTTATTTTTATTTTTTTTACAGTCCTTATGACCCAACTTGTGCTGTCACTCCCAATGCAACAGTTTGCTTCTGTTTTTTTTTTTATTTTTATTATTATTATTATTATTATTATTATTAGTTAGGAAACGGACAAAGGAGTCAGGCATTTTATTGCAAAAATGTTAAAATATGTCATTTCCAATGGCTAGTAAACACATAATGGAAATGAATTTGTGATTTATTTATTTATTTATTTATTTATTTATTTTTTTTTACAGTCCTTATGACCCAACTTGTGCTGTCACTCCCAATGCAACAGTTTGCTTCTGTTTTTTTTTTTATTTTTATTATTATTATTATTATTATTATTATTAGTTAGGAAACGGACAAAGGAGTCAGGCATTTTATTGCAAAAATGTTAAAATATGTCATTTCCAATGGCTAGTAAACACATAATGGAAATGAATTTGTGATTTATTTATTTATTTATTTATTTATTTATTTTTTTTTACAGTCCTTATGACCCAACTTGTGCTGTCACTCCCAATGCAACAGTTTGCTTCTGTTTTATTATTATTATTATTATTATTATTGTTAATTAGGAAATGGACAAAGGAGTCAGGCCTTTTTTTTGCAAAAATGTTAAAATGTGTAATTTCCAATGGCTAGTAAACACATAATGGAAATGAATTTGTGATTTATTTTTTTATTTTATTTTAATTTTTACAGTCCTTATGACCCAACTTGTGCTGTCACTCCCAATGCAACAGTTTGCTTCTGTTTTATTATTATTATTATTATTATTATTATTATTATTGTTAATTAGGAAATGGACAAAGGAGTCAGACCTTTTTTTTTGCAAAAATGTTAAAATGTGTCATTTCCAATGGCTAGTAAACACATAATGGAAATGAATTTGTGATTTATTTATTTATTTATTATTATTATTTTTTTTTACAGTCCTTATGACCCAACTTGTGCTGTCACTCCCAATGCAACAGTTTGCTTCTGTTTTTATTTATTTTTTAATTAATAGTTAGGAAACGAGACAACATTATCAGTAAACAGCTTTAAAAAATGACGTCAGATATGACAATCAAGAAAAATCAAGGTAAATATAATTTGTGTGCATTTCCGGTCAAACTGTAATTTTGTCAAGTTGCATCGTAAGTGTACAAATATTACCTACCCGATAGTATGAACAAAAGCGAACGTGGATTTATGGGATTTGTACCTAAGGTTTCCGTATCCTAAATCCAATTCTGTGCCGGCTGAGCCACCAAGCAAGTTTGTTATGCCTTGAAATTATGGAGCTATGTATGAAAATGATTACAGGTGCTCACTGTTTTACTGCCTCTAGTGTTCATTTCTGTTGGAAACCACCCTTATTGATAAACCTATTTCACATCGGGTAGCATTTATTAGTTTGCATTCAGAATCCAAAATATCTTAGGTGAAATTAGCCATGGCAAGACAAAGGAGTCAGGCATTTTATTGCAAAAATGTTAAAATGTGTCATTTCCAATGGCTAGGAAACACATAATGGAAATGAATTTGTGATTTGATGATGAAATTATGCCATGTTTGAAATATTCACAACATTCAGTAAATTTTTGGCAAAATTATATGTTGCATGTATATTAGACTAATTGGACGTTGTTAGTAGACAAATTAAACTGTTCTTAAAGTCATATAGTTGGGATAGTTCACCCAAATATTACCCCATGCTATTCTAGGTGTATATGACTTTTTCGGTAACACTTCATTTTATGGACTTTTAACTAGTTGCTTTTTAGCATGCATATAACTAGAATATTAGCCATTTATTAGTATTAATTAAGCATATATTAATGCCTTATTCTACATGACCTTATTCTACATCGTTAATCCTACCCAATACCTAAACTTAACAACCACCTTACTAATTATTAATAAGCAGCAAATTAGAAATTTGTTGAGGGAAATGTCTTAGTTAATAGTAAATAAGTGTTCCCTATTCTAAAGTGTTACCGACTTTTCTTTCAGACAAATACAACTGGAGTTATATTAAAAAATGTCATGGCTCTTCCAAGCTTTATAATGTCAAGTGAATGGCTGTTGAGAATTTGAAGCAAAATTAAGTGTATCCATCCATCATAAAAAATACTCCACATGGCTCCAGAGTTAATAAAGGCCTTTGAAGTGACATGTTTGTGTAAGAAAAATATACATATGTAAAACCAGTAACGAATTACAAGTAACACAAGTTATGTAATCAGATTACTTCTTCAAGTAACTAGTAAAGTAACGCATTACTTTTTCATTTCCAAGAAAATATCTGAGTTACTTTTTTAAAAAAGTAACGCCAGTTGCTTTTTGTTTCCTTTATGTATTTAATCCCATTTTATTAACCAATGACTTTACTGCTGACCTTTGATCCAGTTCAACCGTACTAATAAGCAAAATGTCTATCGCATCTTTGCATTGACTTAACATGTAAATCACTCACGCTTATCGCTTCATTCGCGTCTGGTGTGAACGTACCTTTAGGGTTATTTATTTCACTTTTTGGTGTGAAAGGGCTTCTACATTTGCTAAAAATCTAACTTTTAAATTAAAAACAAACAAGCAAGCCCAGATTTAAAAAGTAATGCTAAAGTAATGTAACATAAAAAGTATCTAGGTAACACAATTAGTATAATTAATGCAATGTTGCAATGCATAACATTTTTCTTAAACAAATGCATCATTTAATTCGCTTCAGAAGGCCAGAGCAGTGTGGGGCACTATATATGACAGATAGATGTACTTTATTTTGCTGCAAAATCTCGACAGCCATTCACTGCCATTATAAAGCCTGGAAGAGCCAGGACATTTTTTAATATAACTCTGATTGCATTTACCTGGAAAAAAAACCCTATACACCTAGGATGCCTTGAGGGTGAGTAAATCATGGGTAATTTTCATTTTTGGGTTAACTCTCTCTTTAAATGTTAAGATGCATGTCTTGTCAAATTCAGCGCAGGTCTTGTTTACCTCTGTATCTGTATGTGCCTTACATTAAGAGTCTCTTTCATTGTATTCTTTTGAATGGTGTCTTGTTTGTGTGTCTCTCTGTCTGATGTAGGGCAATGTCTGACCATGTGAATCCACTGAGGAGATACAGCACTAACTTTAAAATAGTACTTAGTGCCATCTAGGTGACGTCCTTCGGCCTGTAATTAGTGCAATAGCCTCTCAGATCTTCAGAAGATTGAACAGCGCCTAAAGCCAGTGTATGAAACTTTAATGTGTTTTATACGCAGCTCTTATAATGATTTGACCTTGCTCGTGATTGGAGCAACAAGGCCTGAATGACACCAATAGTTTCTAGAGATTTCTTGCTAAAAAAAAGCAATTAATTTATCTTTTTGAAACACAAAAGAAGCCAAAGACAAATGGTGCAACAGCAAGCAATTCTTCTCTCAGAGTGGCTTAATATACAGAGACATGGAGTAGATAATACAGTCAACATTTTGTACGCTTGTATTTCAGAGAGTCACTCGAGAGATGTGGGTCACAAGCAGAGTTACGTAACTCGAGTTACATAATAATATTACTTTTTTCAAGTAACTAGTAATGTAACGCATTACTTTTTCATTTCCAAGAAAATATCTGAGTTGCTTTTTGTTTCCTTTATGTATTTAATCCCATTTTATTAACCAATGACTGCTGCTGACCTTTGATCCAATACATCAGTACACTGCAAAAATACTTTTCTTACTTACATTTTGTGTCTTGTTTAAAGCCAAAATATCAACAAACAAAAAAAAAGAATTTCTTAAATGAAGTAAATAATATTTTTTTTTGTTTTCAGAATAAAAAAACAAAAAAAAAACCAAGTCAAAATAAGTGACTTTTTGTTTGGGGTAAGCATTATTACCTCAGTGGGGTAAGCAAAAAATCTTATTTCAAACAGAAAACAAGACAATTTAGCTTACCCCATTTGGGAGATTATTTTGCTTGTTTCAAGCAAAAACACTTACATTTGGACAATTTTTACTTTTTCTAGAAAAACCTTCTTGATTTAAGAAATATATATTATAAATATATTATTAAGAGATATTTTGGCTAGAAACAAGACAAAAAAAAGAAAAAAAAGAAAAGAAAAGCATTTTCTGCAGTGTACCAATAAGCAAAACTTACTTTAGATGAACTAACATTTGTGCTTTTTTTTCTCATTGCTGAAGAGTGTTGAACTTTTCTTTTCATACAGGTCTACTGTAAAGACGGGAATTTATTTTTCCTTCAGCCTTATTTCATTTTGGTGTGAAAGGTCTTTTACATTTGCTAAGAACAAACCTTTTTATATTAAAAACAAACAAGCAAGCCCTGCCCAGATTTAAAAAGTAACGCAAAAGTAACGTAACGCATTACTTTCCATAAAAAATTAACTAAGTAACGTAATTAGTTACATTTTAGGGAGTAACGCAACATTGTAACGCATTACTTTTAAAAGTAACTTTCCCCAACACTGGTCACAAGTGAATTGTTTATTCTTGATAGAAAATCATTGGCTCACACTCTAACAGCGTAAATGATTAGAACACATTTTCAAGGTCTTTTATCCTTCAAATGCATGATCTAGATGAGCACTATTTGCATTAGATTTGATCAAATGATTGTATTACAAACCTAACGAACAATATGAGATTACCCTCTGTTTGCATGTGAGCTCACTATGATGGCTAGTAAATACTAAGTCTTTGACTGAGCGTGTTCTAGCATGTTCTACACTCCCAGAGCTGATAAAGGGCAGCGTGCAGTGCTTTACTTTAGCAGAGTATCGTTTTACAAAGGACTGTGTTTGCCTGAGCATTGGATTTCCCTGGTGGATGTCTAGAGCATTCTCATGTCTCAGTGTTGTCACGGGTTGAGCCATCCTCCCAGGTTCGTTCAGGGCCTCAGTGACACAGCTAGTAAATCAACAGAATTGCAGTGAAAACATTGAGGAGAACTGAGACTGTGCCGTATATAAAAGCCAGCCTTTTTTTATTGCTGTGAATCAGACATCAGAGAAAAGACACTAGAAGCTGGAGATGTGAGCACTTTCTGCTTTGATGTTTGATGATCTAATGTATCTCTGACTCTAATGTGGGTGTTCATGGTAGTCTTTTTATTGGTCAGTAGTTGTATTCCCCTTTAGTTCTATATCGCTTACTTTTTTGGAGAAGAGGGAGATGTTTTGCATATCTCTGTTTATACAGCCAATAGCATAAAAAGCCAAAAAAGTGACCAATGACCACTCACATGAAAAATGCTTACATATAGTCCACGAGAGAAAATAAAAGTTGAATTTCTTAAAATGACACTGTTCAAAATTTTACTTAATACTGTGTTGTTACCTGAGCTGTGTTTTCTTTTTAGTGACCCTTGTTTGTTCTGAACAGTTAAAAATCCTTCAGTCCCACAAATTCTTTGGTTTTTCAACTTTTTTGTGTGTTTCCCTGCTGAAAAAAACCAGCATATGCTGGTTAGGTAGGTTTTGGTGCTGGTATGCTGGTTTAAACTGGTCCTTTGCTGGTTTACGCTGGTCCACGCTGGTCCTTTGCTGGTTTACGCTGGTCCACGCTGGTCCTTAGCATAAACCAGCAAAGGACCAGCATAAACCAGCAAAGGACCAGCTTAAACCAGCAAAAACCAGCATACCAGCATCAAAACCTACCTAACCAGCATATGCTGTTTTTTTCAGCAGGGTTGAACCTATTGACTGTGATTTTGAGATCCATCTTTTCACACTGAGGACAACTGAGGGACTCATATTCAACTATTACAGACGGTTCAAACACTCACTGATGCTCCAGAAGAAAACACAATGCATTAAGAGCTGGGGGTGAAAACTTTTGAAATTTGAAGATCAAGTTAAATTGAACTTATTTTGTCTTCTGGGAAACATGTAAGTATCTTCTGTAGCTTCTGAAAAGCAGTACTAAATGGAAAATGTACACATCTTTGTTCTGTTCAAAAGTTTTCACCCCCCGGCTCTTAATGCATGTTTTTTCCTTCTGGAGCATCAGTGAGTGTTTGAACCTTCTGTTAAACCTTTAAGTCCGTCAGTTGTCCTCAGTGTGAAAACATGGATTTTAAAATCATACAGTCATTGTTGGAAAGAGTTTCAATACACAGAAATGCTGAAAAATCAAATAATTTATGGGACCTGAATAATTTTTCTGAAAAACAGCGGGCAGTTTATATTTACATTTGGTAAAATAATTCACATGTATGTAAATTTTTTACCTCAACCCCTGCCATTTTAATTTTTACATTTCACAGTATTTTTACTGTATTTTTAATCAAACAAATGCCACTTTGGTGGCCGTAAGGGACGTATAAACCATTAAAAATATCTTCCCGACGCCAAACTCTTGAACAGTAGTGTAGCTCGCATGAGGATGATGAAAGAATTTTTATTTATGAGTGAACTTTTCCAATAAGCTTGTCTTTTCTTTTCATATTTTCTTGCCCTGAGGAGACAACAAATGTAGAACAACCTGAACAGTGCAAATGAGGTTATACACTCTGAGCAGAGTTTTCTTTCTGTATATCTGAAGTCTCTGACTGCAAGTATTAGTTATCACACCAGTGTCTTTCTGCTTCCCTTCTTCCTGTCCTCGAGCAAACATCCATCTGCCTTCAGCATCGTCCGGTCCCATTTAGTTAACTGTCAGTGTGTCCTCATACCAGCTGCGAATCCAAGCTGTGCTTTGGGCCATAATTTGCAGGGCTGTCCCTCTCAGTGAGGCCAGGCTCTTCCATATGGTGTTTTCATACTAAAAATCACAGCAGAGCCCACTTCTTGTGGGATTTGAGAGAATGAAAGTGAACTGAGGATAAAGCGAACACTATTAATATATTAATGCGGACTGTCCTTACCTCTGCCTTTCACCATGTGAAAGCCTGAGAAAGGAGGATGGTCACTAGAGTTCTCACTAGTCATAAACAGACAGGAGTACTATGATTGTGTGGCTGTGCCCTAGAGATTGGGGAGGAACTTTTATACAATTCAGCTGTGAGCTGCCATCAGGGAAAGCGGGTCAACATGAGGGGAATGGATTTTAAACGTCTGAGTGAAATATACATGTACAGGAGTCATGCATGAGATCTCTTGATTATGGCTCTGTTTTCATTTGTCATCGTGAATGTTAACTATATGCAAAACCTTAGTCTTAAGTCGCTGGGGTATATTTGTAGCAATAGCCAAAAATACATTGTATGGGTCAAAATTATAGATTTTTCTTAGGATATTAAGCAAAGATCATGTTCCATTAAGATATTTTATAAATGTCCTACTGTAAATATATCAAAACGTATTTTTTGATAAGTAATATGCATTGCTAAGAACTTCATTTATAAGCGATCTTCTCAATATTTAAATTTTTTTGCACCCTAAGATTCCAGATCTTCAAATAGTTGTATCTCGGCCAAATAGTGTCCTGTCATAACATCAATGGAAAGCCTATTTATTCAACTTTCAGATTCGCATTTTACTTTCACTATCAAATTAGTGGCAATTTGCAGTCAAGAAGTTGTTTGTTTTAGTTTGTTTCAGTTTTCTCTTTTCCTCACTTTCCTTCGCTTTTAAATAGCTTGTAAAAATGTTGTGCGCATTTTACTTTCACTTTCAAATTAACTGCATTTCAGCTTTAAACAGTTGTTTGTTTTTAGTTTGTCTGAGTTTTCTCTTTTCCTCACTTTCCTTCGCGTTTAAATAGCTTGTAAAAACGTTTTAAATAATAATGCGCCATGGCATTTTTACTTTCACTTTCAAATTAGTGGCATTAACGTAACATAAACTTTTATTACAAAATGAATAAAAATGCACCATGTTACATGCCTAATATAAAATAACTTACACAAAGTTTAAATAGATATACAAAACTGAAAATCAGTAAACACTGTGGAACCAAATAAATAAGAAATGTAGAATGTTTTTTGGCAAAATTAATAATAAAGCTTGGAGGCACGGCATACAACTTGATGTAATATAAAATAAAAAATAAAAGGTTTTATAAATAAAAAACACTGTGGAGCCAAATAAATATATATAAAAAAACACTATCGCCTTGGATAAATGGCAGAAGTCAACAGACTTTTCAAAATCCAAAATATTTTTAAAACAGACGCTTCTGCATTTCATTCTGAAACTTTTCCTCCATTGCCTTGTGCTTGTTCTTGTCAGTCAGCTGGACTCTTCACGTGATTAATGAAATCTAATCTGTGATGCCACTGTCTTTCGGCACACTGCATTGAGCAGCCGCATTCAGTTTTAATTGTATTGTCTGTTCTTTAACTGAACGAAATGATTTTTATTACTATAAAAAATCTAAATGGCGGTGGGGGCGGTGCCACGGTGAACAAGTGACTAAACCGGTGTCACACCGGTATCACCGTCAGCACTGACTATCGCAGCAAACCTACGGCGCAGCATCGTCTTTTAGTTTCAATTTTTCTGAAAATCCTCACAAGGGAATCATATTTGGGAGTCCTTGGTTTTAAAACGTAAAAACCCATTGCATAGACTGCGACTTTCTATAAACTGTATTATTGGTGTGTTTTCTCCACAGGATTCTGACCATAGTGGGGCCAGACTTTGATTTGCGGACACTCAGGGCAGTAAGAGTCTTGCGGCCGCTCAAACTGGTGTCTGGAATTCCAAGTAAGTCATATTACTTTTTTTTTTTAAGTAAATAAGAGGATACATTTAGAAGTTGTTTTTGTTTACCAGCTTACTAGTCTTGCATTTAAATGGATAGTTTACCCAAAAATTACTCACTCATGTCGTCCCAAAGCGTAAGACCTTTCATCCTCAGAACGTCTCGGTTACGAAGGTAACCCTCGTTCCCCGAAGGAGGGAACGGAGACGTTACGTCAATGACGTAATATTGGGGATCGGCAACGAGACCCTATCACCTCTGAGCTAAAGAGAAAAAGCCAATGAACATTGGCGAGTGGAATTTGCATGCCGCGCCACTCCCCCGGACATACGGGTATATAAGATGGCGGCGTGCATCCACTCATTCAGATTTGCTGAGGAGCCGAGCCGCAACCCGGCTTCAGCGCAGTCCAGGATTGTGGCAGGAGGACGTAACGTCTCCGTTCCCTCCTTCGGGGAACGAGGGTTACCTTCGTAACCGAGACGTTCCCCCTCAGTCGTTCTCTACGACGTTACGTCAATGACGTAATATTGGGGACCTCTGGAAAACGCCACAATCCTGAACTGCGTTACGCAGCCGAGACCCAATGCCGGCAGGCAAGCGTGTCGGAACAAAGGGCTCAATGCGTAACCGTCCCAACGCCCTGTAGACCACGTGGTGGCCCACCAGGGGTGCCAAGTTTTGAAGCAGCCGTTGGGGGGCGGAGCACAATGACGGTTAAGTCATGTGGAAGCTTTAGAAGTAAGTCTAATCTAGACTGGGGAAACACGGAAGGTTCCGTGGAGATACTGAGACATGATGCCACAACCGGAGGGGGGTGAAGGAGGCCCCGCTCCGGAGCACAGTATGGACTACTCCGTCTAGTCCAGTACTGCGGGGCATGGAGGACCCAGAGTTCAACCTTGGGAACAACTGGGAAAATAGCGCACGGATCCGAGAGGAGTGGCGCAGCAAGCCGACACCTGAGCCGTCCTCCCGCAAATTACCTGATGTTACCCAACACACGGGAGGACACTGGCTCAACGCGGAGGTTGTAGAACCGCGCAAAGGTATTGGGTGTCGCCCAGCCCGCAGCTCTACAGATGTCTGCTAGAGAGGCGCCGTGCGCCAGCGCATAGGAGGAGGCCACACTCCGGGTGGAGTGGGCTCTCACTCCCAGGGGGCACGGCTCACCTTGGGCTTCGTACGCCAAGGTGATGGCATCAGCTACCCAGTGGGCCAACCTCTGTTTGGAGACAGCATTCCCCTTCTGCTGTCCCCCGAAGCAGACAAAGAGCTGCTCGGAGCGTCTGAAGCTCCGGGTGCGGTCCACGTAGACGTGCAGGGCACGGACGGGACACAGCAACTCCAAGGCCGGGTCTGCCTCCTCCTGGGGCAGAGCTTGCAGGTTCACCACCTGATCTCGAAAGGGAGTGGTGGGAACCTTGGGCACGTAGCCGGGCCGGGGTCTCAGGATAACGTGAGAGTTACCTGGCCCGAACTCTAAGCACTCTTCGCTGACCGAAAATGCGTGTAGGTCCCCTACCCTCTTGATGGAGGCCAGCGCAGCCAGGAGCGAAGTCTTGAGCGTCAAGAACTTCAGCTCAACTGAACCGAGCGGCTCGAAGGGAGCTCTCCGAAGGCCCTGGAGGACCACGGAGAGATCCCAAGAGGGTACGAGGTGCGGTCTAGGAGGGTTAATCCTTCTCGCACCTCGAAGGAACCTGACGATCAGGTGATGCTTTCCCAGAGATGACCCATCTACTGCATCGTGGTATGCCGCAATGGCTGCGACATACACTTTCAAAGTGGAAGGGGACAGTCTCCCTTCCAACTTCTCTTGCAGGAAGGAAAGCACCACTCCGACCGAGCACTTCCGGGGGTCCTCTCGGCGAGAGGAACACCAATCAACGAAGAGACCCCACCTCAGGGCGTAGGCCTGCCTGGTAGAGGGGGCTCTAGCCTGAGTGATAGTGTCTATCACGGCCTGGGGGAGACCGGCGAGGTCTTCCGTGTCCCGTCCAGAAGCCACACGTGCAGGTTCCATAGATCGGGACGCGGGTGCCAAATCGTGCCGTCCCCCTGAGAAAGAAGGTCCTTCCTCAGGGGAATCTTCCAGGGAGGGACTGTCGCGAGGAGCATGAGGTCGGCGAACCAGGTCCGGGTGGGCCAGAACGGCGCAACCAGCAGGACCTGCTCCTCGTCCTCCCTGATCTTGCACAGGGTCTGTGCAAGGAGGCTCACTGGGGGAAAGGCGTACTTGGGGAGGCCCCGCGGCCAGCTGTGTGCCAGAGCGTCCCTGCCGAGGGGGGCCTGAGTCAGGGAGAAAAAGAGCTGGCAGTGGGAGGATTCTGGGGAGGCGAACAGGTCTACCTGAGCTTCCCCGAATCGACTCCAGATGAGCTGGACCGTCTGGGGATGGAGTCGCCATTCTCCAGGGAGAGTAAGCTGTCGTGAGAGCACATCGGCTGCACGATTCAGTTCTCCTGGAATATGAACGGCCCGCAGCGATTTGAGCCGCGTGTGACTCCAGAGGAGGAGATGGCGGGCGAGCTGCGACAGGCGACGGGAGCGCAGACCACCCTGACGGTTGATGTACGCTACGGTCGCTGTATTGTCCGTGCGGACAAGCACGTGCTTGTGGCGCAGCAGCGGCAGAAACCGCCGGAGCGCCAGAAACACGGCTAGCAGCTCGAGGCAATTGATGTGCCACTGCAGTCGAGGTCCTGTCCAGGAGCCCGAGGCTGTCTGCCCGTTGCACACGGCACCCCAGCCCGTCGAGGAGGCATCTGTGTTGACTACAACATGCCTCGACACCTGTCCCAAGGGCACGCCGGCCCGTAGGAAAGCAGGGTCTGACCAAGGGCTGAAGAGGCGGCGACACTCCGGGGTAACGCCGACCCGGAACGTGCCGCGGTGCCATGTCCATCTCGGGACTCGGTCGTGTAGCCAGCGCTGAAGCGGTCTCATATGAAGCAGCCCGAGCGGCGTAACTGCGGCTGCGGCTGTCATATGCCCCAGGAGCCTCTGGAAAGTTTTGAGAGGGACCGCCGTCTTGTGCCTGAAGAGTTTCAGACAATTCAGCACCGACTGGACGCGCTCGTTGGTGAGGCGTGCTGTCATGGAGACCGAGTCCAACTCCATACCGAGAAAAGAGATGCTCTGCACGGGGGAGAGCTTGCTCTTCTCCCAGTTGACCCGAAGCCCCAAATGGCTGAGGTGCTGTAACACCAGGTCCCTGTGTTCGCACAACAGATCTCGCGAGTGAGCCAGAATGAGCCAGTCGTCGAGATAGTTGAGGATTCGGATGCCCTTCCGCCATAGGGGAGATAGGGCACCTTCCGCGACCTTGGTAAAGACGCGGGGGGACAGGGACAGGCCAAAGGGGAGGACTTTGTACTGATACGCCTGACCCTCGAAAGCAAACCGAAGAAACGGTCTGTGTCGAGGTAAAATCGAGACATGAAAGTACGCGTCCTTCAGGTCGATGGCTGCAAACCAATCCTGGTGTCGTACGCATGACAGTATGCGCTTCGAGGTAAGCATCTTGAACGGTAGCCTGTGAAGGGACCGGTTCAGCACTCGAAGGTCCAGGATCGGTCGCAACCCACCTCCTTTCTTGGGCACGATGAAATAAGGGCTGTAGAACCCCGATTTCATCTCGGCTGGAGGGACAGGCTCGATCGCGTCCTTCGCCAGGAGGACCGCAATCTCCGCCCGAAGAACAGAGGCATGGGTGTCCGAGTGGACAGAGGTGGAACGGATGCCTCTGAACTTGGGCGGTCGCCTCACGAACTGAATCGCGTAGCCGAGCCGTACTGTTCGGATCAACCAAGGGGACGGGCTGGGGAGCGCTAACCAGGCTCCCAGCCTGCGTGCCAGTGGGACCAGGGGAACAGTAACTGGCGTGCCAGAGGTGGGGCAGCCGGTGGGGGGAAGGGGAAGGGGACTCCACCCAGAAGGCGGGGCGTTCTGGAGGAGAGTGGTGCTGCACGGGGCAGCTCTTACCTTCCCGGGTTCCCGCGCTGGCGAATTCAGGCTCCGAGTCCGAGTCCGAGGAGGCAGGGCGTCGCTCAGGAACGAGACTCGGGGCACTGGGCCCAGAGATGAAGGAAATTGCTCTTTTTGTGAATATGTGGGTACCACTGACCCGGGGGTCAGTGGCAGCAGCGATGGCTTCCGGCCCCGGCCCTCCCCCGGGGCTGGGGGGACTGATGTCGTTGTCCCCCGAAGAGCAAACGTCCTCATCTCTGGGTTGCCCGTGTCAGGGCCGCTTCGCGGTCTTGCGGGTGGTCTTGGCGGGCCGCTGAGGGACGGGCTGCGCCGCCTTCCTGCGGGTGGCTCTACGCCCAGGCTGAGGCGATCTCGCCTCAGCCGATGGTGCAGGGGGCGGAGCAGAAGCCGCAGCCGCAGCCGCAGGGGGGCGCCCTCGGCGACGAGCAGCCGGAGGCTTGGCACTCGACGGCTTCGTGGAACCCCGTCGAGGCAAGATGTGGCTTATGGCCTCCGACTGCTTCTGGACTGCCGAGAACTGCTGGGCGAAGTCCTCGACAGTGTCGCCGAAGAGGCCGACCTGGGAGACGGGTGCGTCGAGAAAGCGAGCTTTGTCGACGTCAGCCATCTGCGCCAGGTTCAGCCAGAGATGGCGCTCCTGGACTACCATGGTAGACATCACCTGACCGAGGGACCGCGCTGTTACCTTGGTCGCCCGTAGGGCGAAGTCGGTAGCCGAGCGCAGCTCCTGCATCAACCTGCGGTCAGAACTACCCTCGTGCAGTTCTTTCAGTGCTTTGGCCTGATATACTTGCAGGGTGGCCATCGCATGCAAGGCAGAGGCAGCCTGGCCCGCGGCATTGTAAGCCTTCGCGACGAGAGCCGACGAAAGCTTACACGCCTTGGACGGGAGACGCGGACGATCCCGCCAGGTGGCGGCGTTTTGCGGGCACAGGTGCACCGCAACCGCACGCTCCACCTGGGGGACATCCACGTACCCCCTGGCTGCCCCGCCATCGAGGGTAGTGAGGAGGGAGGAGCCCTGACGTGTACGAGCCGAATAAGGGGCCTTCCACGTCTTAGTGAGCTCCTCATGCACCTCGGGAAAGAAAGGTACTGGGGCGGAGCGAGGTTGAACGTCACTACGCGCACCCAGATACCAATCGTCAAGCCGCGAGCGCTCGGGTGAAGGTGCCTTCGACACCTCCAGGCCGATGCTCACGGCTGCCCGATGGAGCATGGCTGCCAGTTCGGCGTCCGCCTCCGATTGAGCAGCCACCGCGGCGGGGGGCTGCTCAGTGGAAGTTTCCGCCTCAGCCGGCATAAGCCCCCCCTCTGATGCTGTGATTGACATTCTATCCTCCTCGGGAGCGCCAAAAGTAACACTAGGCTCGTTTTCAGACGAGCGAGTGCTGAGTTTTGGCATCTCCACGGAACCACGCTTTGAGGGACCGGACTTCCGCGGGGGTTTTAAACCCGACGGAAGATTCGGCACTGTCACCCTCAGATCACCCTCACCTCTAACCAATGCAGCCGAGGAGCCAGGACGGCCCGCCGAACTGGAAGGGGTAGAGGATGAGGGGCGCCATCTCGCGAACGAGAGGCGCGATCTCAGCGTGGCCATGGTCATGCGCTCGCAATGAGCGCACGAACCATCCACAAACGCCGCCTCAGCGTGTTCTCGGCCCAGGCACGAGAGGCAGCGTTCGTGGCCGTCATTGGAGGACAAAAAGCCACCACATCCAGAAGCACACGGTCGGACAGTCATCTCGGAAGATGCTATCAACGACCGTGTAAGAAATTTGCTCTTTTAGATCGGCGTGCCCCAGGGAAGGCAACAGCCAGAAATCGCTGGGATGGCACAGATGCCGGCAGCGCCGGTAACACGATCGAGCACAGGAAAACAGGAGCAGGAACAGTTGAGTCGTTCTCTCCGTCGTATTCTCTTCTCAGCAGCTCACACAGGCGAGGCTCCGAAGCAGAAATCTGAATGAGTGGATGCACGCCGCCATCTTATATACCCGTATGTCCGGGGGAGTGGCGCGGCATGCAAATTCCACTCGCCAATGTTCATTGGCTTTTTCTCTTTAGCTCAGAGGTGATAGGGTCTCGTTGCCGATCCCCAATATTACGTCATTGACGTAACGTCGTAGAGAACGACTGAGGGGGAACGAAAGTTACGATATTTTTTAATGAAATCTGAAAGCTTTCTGACAGCGCATAGACCGCAATGCAACCACATTCTACACTGCAAAAAATGCTTTTCTTACTTAGATTTTTTGTCTGGTTTTAAGCCAAAATATCTAAAAATTCTTAAATCAAGAAAGATTTTCTAGACAAGTATAAATTGTCTTGTTTTCAGAAAAAATAAGTCATAATAATTAAGTGGGTTTTTGCTTAAAACAAGCACATTAATCTGCCAATGGGGTGAGCAAAATGATCTAGTTTTCTGCTTGAAATAAGATTATTTTGCTCACCCCATTGGCAGATTGTTTTGCTTGTTTCAAGCAAAAACTCTCTTAATTATTTCTGAAAACAAGACAATAATTTATACTTGTCTAGAAAATCCTTCTTGATCTAAGAATTTTTAGATATTTCGACTGGAAACAAGACAAAAAATCTAAGCAAGAAAAGCATTTTTTTGCAGCGTAGGCCCCAAAAGGTAGTAAGGACATGAACAAAATAGTCAACTGTAATATTATGAAGCTAGAGAGTACTTTTTGTGTAAAAAAAGGCAAAAATAATGACTTTATTCAACAATTCTGCGCTGAACGAAGGTCTTATAGGTTCGGAGCAACATTAGGGTGAGTAATTAATGATTTTTGGGTGAACTAACCTTGATTGAACCGTAATTTCTGATTATAACTCACAGTACATACTGTATCTTCTCTATATGTCATTAGGTCTCCAAGTGGTTCTGAAGTCCATCATGAAAGCAATGGTTCCTCTGCTTCAGATTGGCCTTCTGCTCTTTTTCGCTATTCTCATGTTCGCCATCATCGGTCTAGACTTCTACATGGGCAAGTTTCACCGCACCTGCTTCAGAAACAATACTGGTATGTGATCTTTAGCATGCTAATGGAGCTTGTGGTTTCAGTTTATTGTGTTTATAAGCACTCATGCGCTCTTAGGTTGCTGTGATAGTTTACGGCTGACAGTAATGTTGTTCTCTAAGGGGAACAGGCAGCTGACTTTCCATGTGGGAATGAAGCTCCAGCTCGGACCTGTGAAGGCGACACCGTTTGTAGGGAATACTGGACCGGTCCAAATTTCGGCATAACGAACTTTGACAACATCCTGTTCGCTGTGCTCACCGTCTTCCAGTGCATCACTATGGAAGGATGGGTGGACATCCTTTACAATGTGAGTCTAATTCTAATAGCTTATTGAGGAATTACAGTTAAACACATTAAGAACAACTTTTTTGGACTTACAGTTGAGGTCAAAAGTTTACATACACCTTGCAGAATCTGCAAAATGTTAATTATTTGACCAAAATAAGAGGGATTAGACAAAATGCATGTTATTTTTATTTAGTACTGACCTGAATAAGATGTTTCCATATAGTCCACAAGAGAAAATAATAGTTTTAGAATAGAACAAAAGTTAGAATAGATTCAAAAGTTTAATACTGTGTTGTTATCTGAATGATCCACTGTGTTTTTTTGTTTTGATTAGTTATAGATGTTCATGAGTCCCTTGTTTGTCCTGAACACACTGCAAAAAATGCCTTTCTTACTTAGATTTTTTGTCTTGTTTCAAGCTAAAATATCTAAAGATTCTTAAATCAGGAAGGATTTTCTAGACAAGCAAAAATTTTGTTTGTTTTCAGACGAAATATGTTCAAATTAAGAGAGTTTTTGCTTGAAACAAGCAAAATTATCTGCCAATGGGGTAAGAAAAATAATCTAGTCTTCTGCTTGAAATAAGATTATTTAGCTTACCCCATTGGCAGATTATTTTGCTTGTTTCAAGCAAAAACTCTCTTAATTTTGACTTCTTTTTTCTGAAAACAAGACAAACATTTAGACTTGTCTAGAAAATCCTTCTTGATTTAAGAATTTTTAGATATTTTGGCTGGAAACAAGACTAAAAATCTAAGTAAGAGAAGCATTTTTTGCAGTGCAGTTAAACTGTTCATCAGAAAAATCCTTCAGCTCCCACAAATTCTTTGGTTTTTCAGCATTTTTGTGTATTTGAACCCTTTCCAGCAATGACTGTATGATTTTGAGATCATCTTTTCACACTGAGGACAACTGAGAGACTCATATGCAACTATTACAGAAGGTTCAAACACTCACTGATGCTCCAGAAGGAAAAAACATGCATTAAGAGCCGGGGGGGGGGGTGAAAACTTTTGGAATTTGAAGATCAGGGTAAATTTACATTATTTTGTCTTCTGGGTATCTTCTGTAGCTTCCGAAAAGCAGGACTAAATGAAAAAAACACTGATATTTAGGGAAAATAAGAAAAATGTACACATTTCCATTCTGTTCAAAAGTTTTCACCCCCGGCTCTTAATGCATTGTGTTTCCATCTGAAGCATCAGTGAGTGTTTGAACCTTCTGTAATAGTTGCATATGAGTTGCATATAAGATTTTTCTGAAGAACAGTGTGAAGTTTAACTGTTCAGGACAAACTTTTACTAAAAAAAACAGCTGTGGGTCATTCAGGTAACAACACGGTATTAAGAATCAAGTGTATGTTAACTTTTGAACAGGTCATTTTTACAAACTCAGCTATTATTATCTCTAGTGCACTATATGTAAACATCTTTTGTGTGAAATATCTTGTCAAGCCAATACTAAATAAAAAAAAATAACATGCATTTTCTATGATCCCTCTTATTTTGCTAAAATAATTAACATTTTGCAGATTCTGCAAGGTGTATGTAAACTTTTGACCTCAACTGTATGTGAAGAATATTGTCAACTTTGAAGTAGTATAAAATAGGAATTTTGTGTTGTTTAATCCATGTCAGGCTATGTATTTGCTAGTTTACACCTAAAAGTTGTCAGTGTGTCTTAGATTGAATCTTTGCTTAAAACTGGTTATATTTATGTGGTCAATTGAATAATCTAGTATTAACAATCACAGTTAGTGTGGCCCCGAAACCACACCTGGAGCACAAAACCAGTCTTAAGTCACTGGGGTATATATGTAGCAATAGCCAAAATTACATTGCATGGGTCAAAATTATTGTCAAAAATCACTAGGATATTAAGTAAAGATCTTGTTCCATTAAGATATTTTGTACATTTCCTACTGTAAATATATCAAAACTTAATTTTTAAAAGGTAATATGCATTGCTACACTGCAAAAAATGCTTTTCTTACTTAGATTTTTTGTCTTGTTTCTAGCCAAAATATCTAAAAAACCTTAAATCAAGAAGGATTTTCTAGACAAGTAAAAATTAGTATCTTGTTTTCTGACAAAATATGTTCAAATTAAGTGAGTTTTTGCTTGAAACAAGCAAAATTATCTCCCAATGGGGTAAGCAAAATAATCTAGCTTTCTGCTTGAAATAAGATTATTTTGCTTGTTTCAAGCAAAAACTCACTTAATTTTGACTTCTTTTTTCTGAAAACAAGACAAACATTTAGACTTGTCTAGAAAATCCTTTTTGATTTAAGAATTTTTAGATATTTTGGCTGGAAACAAGACAAAAAATCCAAGTAAGAAAAGCACTTTTTGCAGTGTAATAACATAATTTGGACAACTTTTCCAAATTCCAAAGGCGATTTTCTCAATATTTTGATTTTTTTGCACCCTCAGATTTTCAAATAGTTGTATCTCGGCCAAATATTCACTGCAAAAAATGCTTTTCTTACTTAGATTTTTTGTCTTGTTTCCAGCCGCAATATCTAAAAATTCTTAAATCAATAATTATTTTCTAGATGAGTACACATTAATGTCTTGTTTTCAGAAAAAAGAAGACAAAATTAAGTGAGTTTTTGCTTGAAACAAGCAAAATTATCTCCCAATGGGGTAAGCAAAATAATCTAGCTTTCTGCTTGAAATAAGATTATTTTGCTTCCCCCATTGGCAGATTATTTAGCTTGTTTTATTTTTGACTTCTTTTTTTCTGAAAACAAGACAATAATTTTTACTTGTCTAGAAAATCCTTCTTGATTTAAGAATTTTTAGATATTTCGGCTGGAAACAAGACAAAAAATCTAAGCTAGAAAAACATTTTTTGCAGTGTTATCCTATCATAACAGACCATACATTAATGGAAAGCTTATTTATTCAACTTTCAGATGATGTATAAATCTCAATTTTAAAAAATTGACACTTATGACTGGTTTTGTGGTCCAGGGTCACATTTAGCATTTTTAGACAATGAACAGCTATGAATAAGCTGTCGCCTCTTTCTTGCTCTTCTCGAACCATCGTCTGAATGTCATGAAGCACCATGCAGTGCACTAGTCTCTGATGTCTTGCTGCTTGGTGCTGCTGACCGTCTTTGAACCCTGCTCTCTCAGAAGTGCCACTATGCTGCTGCGGTTATTCAGGATCATAGACACCTTCCACACAGGTTAGACACGGCTGAGTCTGAACACTGTGCCATAAAGAGGCGATCCACACTTTTGATTCCCGTTCGAAATCTAGTCCAGACCAAGAAGTGTCTGCTTAGACAGGAAGAGTCCATCTGAATGACATCCGTATGACCAGTTTGCCTTTTTTATGAGATGCTTAGTGGCGGGCAAATCTAAAATCGATGATACCACAATAAAAGACTGATGGGAAACAAAGTGGTAGCTCTTTCAATAATGGGACAGCAGATCCGAGAAAAGGTTGTAGATGACAGAAGCAAATCTTATAGGCTCTGTAGTCAGAGTTTCTATCAGGTTTTATTTTATAGGTATTCTGTTTTAATAATCATCTGCTTTTAAACGCTTCCAGTGAGTCTTTATTCTTGTCTATAACAATACACTGCAAAAAATGCTTTTCTAGCTTAGATTTTTTTGTCTTGTTTCCAGCCAAAATATCTAAAAATTCTTAAATCAAGAATTATTTTCGACAAGTACACGTTAATGTCTTGTTTTCAGAAAAAAGTTGTTAAAATTAAGTGTGTTTTTGCTTGAAACAAGCAAAATAATCTATTTTGGCTGGAAACAAGACAAAAAAAATCTATTTTGGCTGGAAACAAGACAAAAAAAAATCATTTTTGGCTGGAAACAAGACAAAAAAAAATCATTTTTGGCTGGAAACAAGACAAAAAAAAAATCATTTTTTGCAGTGTACTATGGAAAGCCTGAAAGGACAGATGTTTTAAGTAACCTTTATCTCCAGATAAAACATATAAAAACACAATTGTTCTTACGTTTGAGGTCATTACTCTTATTTTTTTTTAAGGAATATTACTTTTATTTAGCAAATATGCATTAAATGAATCAAAAGTGACAGTAAAGACTTATAGTTTTACAAATAGCTGTTGTTCTTTTGAAATTTGTGTTCATCTGTGAATCCAGAGGAAAAAAAAGTATTACAGTTTACACACACACACACACACACAAAAAATTTTGTTTTCTACAATATTAAATGTTCCTTCAGCACTAAATCAGCATATTAAAATTATTTGAAAAATCTATTTGCAATCACAGGAGTAAATTGTTTTACATTTTAATTTATGTTAAAAAATATGTTAAAACAGTATGACAATATTAAACGTCTTAAAGCGTCTTTGCTATCGCTTTTTGAGAATTTAACACATCTTTGGTGAATAAAAGTATTAATTTCTTTCAAAAAAAGAAAGGATAAAGATGTTCTGACCACAAACTTTTAAAACGGTGGTTTATATTGTTACAGAAACATCTGTTTTAAATAAATGCTGTTCTTTTTAACTTTTTATTTATTAAAGAACAACATATCAGGCATCACAACTGTTTTCAAAATAGAAAATAAATCAGCATATTAGAATGATTTCTAAAGGATCGTGTGACGGCGAAGACTGGATTAATGATGCTGAAAATTCAGCTTTGCATCACAGGAATAAATTGCATTTTAAAATATATTCACATAGGAAATGGTTGTTTTACATTGAAATAATATTTTACAATATTACAGTTTTTTCTGGATTTTTCATCAAATAAATGCAACTTTGATGAGCAGACATTTAAAATCGTACTGATCCCAAACTTTTGAACAGAAAAAGAGACTTCTTGCAAAAATACTAAACAGCAATGTTAACATATCAGTGTTGTGAGTATCTAATATTTCTGTGTTGTATCTGCACTGCAAAAAATGCTTTTCTTACTTAGATTTTTTGTCTTGTTTCCAGCCAAAATATCTAAAAATTCTTAAATCAAGAAGGATTTTCTAGACATGTTTATCTTGTTTTTAGAAAAAAGAAGTCAAAATGAAGTGAGTTTTTGCTTGAAACAAGCAAAATAATCTGCCAATGGGGTGAGAAAAATAATCTTATTTCAAGCAGAAGACTAGATTATTTTTCTTACCCCATTGGCAGATTATTTTGCTTGTTTCAAGCAAAAACTCACTTAATTTGAACATATTTTGTCTGAAAACAAGATACTAATTTTTACTTGTCTAGAAAATCCTTCCTGATTTAAGAATTTTTAGATATTTTAGCTGGAAACAAGACAAAAAATCTAAGTAAGAAAAGCATTTTTTGCAGTGTGTGGATGTATCCGTGGGAGTTGTTTCTTTCTAAACGGTGTTTAGAGTTAAGCAGTGAATTATGCTCACTTCATTCCTGATCTATAGGGGGCTCTGGTTCATCTTCCTTACACCAGCATGAATAATCTCTATGTCTGGTTTTTTAATTACCTAGTGTCTTTCCTTCCTCTCACCAAGTACCAAAAATATCATGATTAATCACGGTGTCCTATGAAGCTATTAGTGTTGAATTTAGCCCTGTGCTTCTGGAGGATATATAGAATCTGTGAGTGGTCTGCTATCCATCACCAGGAGCGTGAATGTGAGCGTGTGTCTGACAGCAAGGTAATGTGAATAGAAGATCTTTAGGAAGTGTTCGAAAGGCTAATGTGGGACACGTTTGATTGAGATGCTGAGAAGGAGAAGAAGTCTCGTTTTCAGGTCGTTACTTTAAAATCCTGTTGTTAAAGGCCTCTTGCTGTTTTGCTGATGGTTCTGGAAGCGCATGATTAAGGAAAAACACGCACACCGACAGGAATCTGTATGTTCGGTCATTTATAAGACATCCGTATAGTGGCTCGAGACTCGTTCTCATGGTTAGTGGAGGAGTGCTAAAATCTAGGGGTGATTCTCGAATTTTTCTACAGTGATTTGAGTGCAACATATCCCGGCTATGGAGTTTTTGCCTCTGTAGTGGACATTATATTTTAGTGAATTTCTCAGAGACCTCACATGTCATAGTTGTCCTGTACAGAGTACATTCAGGGCTTTTCAAAGATACCAAATGTTTGGACGTTTGACCATGATCACACCCTCTCCTTGGTCTTTAAAAATGGCTAAAAATAATTTAGTGACAAATTGTACATCCTTATGGAAATATGATTACATTTTGTAACTTGCATTTAAATCTGAATCATTTTCTAATTGTTTATCATAAAGCAACATCTCAGGAAAATTGTATGAGTTTTCAAATCCAAATATAACTTTCTGTTATGAAACAGGACGCCATTTCATACATGTCCACTGTAGAGGACACCAGGACTAAAAGCATGTTTATTATGCATTTTGTGAGACATAACAATTGAATAGGAAAAAAAAATATATATATATATATATATATATTAGTGCTGTCAAATGATTAATCGTGATTAATCGCATCCATAATAAAAGTTTATGTTTACATACTATATGTGTGTTTACTTTGTATATTTATTATGTACATATAAATACACACACATACATGTATATATTAAAACTAAATATTTATATGTATATATATTTATACCTGTATACAATTTAGACTATAAATAAATATAAATATTTATGACATAAATCTAAAATATTTTTCCTTAATATATACATGCATGTGTTTGTATTTATATATACATAATAAATATACACAGTACACAAATATATAGTATGTAAACATAAACTTTTATTTTGGATGTGATTAATCGCGATTAATCATTTGACAGCACTAATATATATATATATCAAAATTCTTATGAAATATTAGATATTACTACAAAAATCTGACCAATTAATACTCCCATTATGACAATTATTTTTCAACATGCTTGTCCAACAGCAACACATTAATATTCAAATTAGACACATGTATAGATATACTGTATTTAAGAGGAAAACCAGTTTATGGAATTTTTTACACACATACTGCAATAAAAAAATGGCATATCAAATATTTTTTTTAATGTATTTTACAACATAGGTGAGAATCATCCTTACACAAAGTCTGGTATAAAAAATCCTGATTTAAAAAAAACTTCCATTGTTTTTCCTTTTTGATGTCTATTTATACCATTATATTTTTAGAAAAACTTAGACCTAGTGTCCTCTACAGAGGACACTGAATAAAATATGAATAAGATGTAATTTTTCAAAAGTGCCAATTTTGATTTTTTTCCTTATGCTCTAAACAGTGTAACAACATGAAAAAGATACTAAATTCACAACATTTTTTTCGGGGGGTCTCAGGAGGATATAATCATTACTGTTAACATTGTACAAATTGTACAAACTTTAATTTAACAAACTTTAACAAACTTTAATTATTGTACAAACTTTAATTTAGCAAAACTTTATTGTACAAACTTTAACAAACTTTAATTATTGTACAAACTTTAATTTAACAAACTTTATTGTACAAACTTTAATTTAACAAACTTTAATAATTGTACAAATTTAATTTACAACAATTTAATTTGCTGTAAAGCTGCTTTGAAATGATATGTTTCGTGAAAAGCTATACAAAAAAACTTGACTTGATTCTATTCTGGTTAATAAAACAGTACATCAAACAAAAAATAATTTTTAAATATATTAATCCAACATATTTTATTAACTTTTATTTGACTGAGATACTACTATTTGAAAATCTGGAATCTCAGGGTGCAAAAAATTCTAAATACTGAGAAAATCACGTTTAAAGTTGTCCAAATTAAGTTCTTAGCAATGCATATCACTAATCGAAAATTAAGCTTTGATATATTTTACAGAATATCTTAACGGAACATGATCTTTACTTAATATCCTAATGATTTTTGTCATAAAAGAAAAATTGATAATTTTGACCCATACAATGTATTTTTGGCTATTGCTACAAATATACCCCAGCGACTTAAGGTTTTGTGCTCCAGGGTCACATTTATTAATATTTTTATTATTTAATCCATGCTCATAATGATTGGTTCCAGATTTTAAAAAGTACTTTTACAAAATCTGCTTTGTAAGCTCAGTTTGCAGTTAGCTTTGTCCTCAGATGGTATGGACAGTGTATATACTGGTTTAATTGAATGATAAAGCAGACATCTGGTCCATGAAGTGGTAAGCAGCATTCGGAATGACAGGGATAAGATAGACGGATAGAGGCTAATGGTCCTGCGGTTAGCTAAGGGCTATTGCAATATGATACTGCACTAGGCTAATGGAGGAGGCTGGTCTGCTGGGGCTATGTGTTGCCTTTTGATGGTTTAGTAGAGTAAGGGGGAATGTGCCTTTTTAAATATGCATCTAATTTATTGAACAAGATGCAAGTGGGACTGAGCTGCTACCTTTTTTGTTCTAAATCTAGATAATGATTCTCTTTACACTGAGCTTTCTGATGCAACCTTTATAATTGCATAGTATTTTGGTTACAAAATGCTTTGTCCGTTAGATGTCCAGTGTGAACAGTGGCTCTCCGGATTTCATAGTTGTTGGGCTGTTTCATGGCTTTCTTAGCCTCTTGTTTTGTGGAGAAGGCAACAAATGCATAGCCTCGATTGTTGCCATTAAAGTCCATCATCATCCGAACTTCGTACGTTTTGCCAAACTGCAAAGACAAGTGAAACAGTTTTAAAGCTATACCCCGACTAAAGTATTAAAATTTCCAGATAATTTCCTCAGCCCTTTCTCATCCACGTTGTTCATGTCTTTCTTTCTTCAGTCAAAAAGAAAGTAAACATTCTAGAAAACATTCCAGATTTTTTCTCCATATAGTGGACTTCAATAGGAATCAACGGGTCGAAGGTCCAAATTGCAGTTTTAATGCAGCTTCAAAGAGTTTAAGCTGAAAAAATCTAAATAATGATTCTCTTTGCAACCTTTATAATGTATCTTCTTGTGGTACTGTATGCATGTTGACTGATGAAGGGCTTGAGGTTTTATGGGCACATGCATTTTTAAATGTGTTTTTCATTAGTTAATGGAGTTTATAAAATATATATATTTTTCTTATTATAATATTAGCGCCCCTTAATCTGCAAGTTTCCATCCATGGGTCCGCTATTGTGTTTCCGAAAAGCGACAACGGTGTACCATTTTAAATGCCATGGAAAATGTTTGAGCAAAGCGTGCTACCTGTTTTGTCTTTAGCTGCACAGACGAGCTCAGAACACTTTTTAGAGTCCAACCTTCAGAGGAGACAAGAGAGCAGTGGATTTATTGATTTATTTACTGTATATTACACTTCTGCCACACAGATCTAATATAAACATGCAGTTTCTTTCCCAGCTGTTTACCTTCATGGACATAACGGACTGTTTTTGTAACTCATGTGTGTTTTAAACATAGAATTGTGTGTTTTTGACAGTTTAAGCGCAATAAGACATGAAAGAGAACTTAGTTTAGTTTAGTTTAGCTAAAGACCCTATATCAGAAGAATGGTTTAAAACTCATGATTTCAGCATGATAGACATGAAAACAGATGTTTTTTACGAGCCGTAAAGGCACAGCATTATTCTAAAAAAAGGATGCGAGGAGCTGCAGCACGTTTGCTTTTAAAGAGACACATGCAGATTCCACTCAAAATAGGCATTTACAAAATGATGTAATAAATGATCTCTGGGGTATTTTAAGCTGAAACTTCACAGACACTTTCTTGGGACACCTGAGACTTGTATTATATCTTGTAAAAAGGGGGCATAATAGGTCTCCGTTAAATGTACAGTTCATAGAGATATGAAAATTTGTTCATTTACCTTCAAAACACAAATAAAGATATTTTTAATAAAGAGATTTCTGATATTTCTGTCCCTCCATTAAAAGTCCATTCCACCAAAATTTGATATCAATGTTCATGAAGCGATCATAAACATAATCCATATGAACTGAGAAGTTTAATTCAAGTCTTTTGAAAAGACACAAGTGCTTCATGAATGGATTTATGTTAAGCTTTTGTTCATATATAAACATTGTTCAATGCACAGTCATAGAGATAATGGTTGCTTGAGGCATCGGAACAAACTTATTGGTTCTTGCTCATCAAGTTATTTTTTGGGTGTGTGACACGAATATTTATTATCATTTACTCATATTCACAGTGTTCCAGATCTCTACCTGTATGTTTTGTTTTTTCTGCTCTGGAACACAAAATGAGATATTTAGCAAGTTGTCCAAGTTTGACTAAACATTTGCACTTATTAAAAGTGGAATGTCAAGTTTGAAGAAGGACAAAAAGCACAATAAGTGTAGTCCATAAAACTTTATATCTGTATATTAGCATTGTTTGAAAAACAAGATACAGTTGAGGTCAAAAGTTTACATACACCTTGCAGAATCTACAAAAATGTTAATTATTTTACTAAAATAAGAGGAATCATAAACAATGCATGTGATTTTTTTTTTTAGTAGTGACCTGAATAAAATATTTCACATAAAAGACATTTGCATATAGTCCACAAGAGAAAATAATAGTTGATACCAAAAGTTCAAAGTTTACATACACTTGATTCTTAATACTTATTATCTGATTGATCCACAGCTGTTTTTTTTTTGTATTTAGTGATAGTTTTTCATGAGCTCCTTGTTTGTCCTTACCAGTTAAACTACCTGCTGTTCTTTATAAAAATCCTTCAGATCCCACAATTCGTTCGCATCTTGTGTATTACAGAAGGTTCAAACGCTCACTGATGCTTCAGATGGAAAAATAATGCATTAAGAGCCAGGGGTGTAAACTTTTTTCCCTTATTTTGCCTAAACATCATATTTTTTTCCATTTAGTACTACCTTTCAGAAGCTACAAAAGATGCATGTTTCCCAGAAGACAAAATAAGTAACATTTACCCTGATCTTCAAATTCAAACGTTTTTCACCTCAGCTCTTAATGCCTCGTATTTACTATTATTAGTTTTTTGGTGGTATAATAATAGTTAACATTTTGCAGATTCTGCAGTGTGTATGTAAACTTTTGACCTTAACTGTAGTTTGTAGTCTTTTTCTTTTGCATTTCAAAAAGGGAAGTCAGTCTTAGTAGTTTTTTTCGTATTGTAATATTAGCGCCCTTTAATCTGCACTTTTCCACCTATGGGTCCGCTATTGTGTTTTTGAAAGTGACAATGGTGTACCATTTCTAACGCCACGGAAAACGTTTGAGCAAACTGGCTGTTTTTGTAACTCGTGTGTTTTTAACATAGAATTGTGTGTATTTGACCGTTTAAGCGCAATAAGACGTGAAAGAGAACGTTTAGTTTAGTTTAGCTAAAGACCCTATATCAGAAGAATGGTTTGAAACTCATGATTTCAGCACCATAGACATGATAATCAAAACCCAGTCATACAGGTTTTAGAACAATATGAAGGTGAGTAAATGATTATCATGAATTATCATTTTTGGCTGAACTGTTTTGCCCTCCATCCAAACAAAAACTGGAACTGCCATGTTTCTAAAAAAGGATGCATAAAATTACTGACATTTTCTGAAAACTCTACATTGATACAAGCCTAAAAGTAGTGAGGCATGAACACAAATATACACTGTTGTAAACAAAGAGAAAGCATCTGAATTGATGACTAGATGAGGTGAAGGTGAGTCTCTAGGGAGAGCTCTAATGGTATATTTGCCGTATATCTCATCTCCCTGTTCACATCTTTACAAGGGACGTTCCCTGACAGCTCTTTAACCTCCGTGGGCTGAGAGAGAGACAGATGCACAGAAAGAAAAGGAAAGAGAATACCTCTGCTTCGTTCCTAATGCAAAATCACATCAGTTTATATTTCAGTAACTAAATCTCTAAACAGTCACACATCCTCATTTTGTTAAGCATAAACATGCCACTACTGCGCTAGTGCTTTTCAGGGACAGCAAGTTATCATTCATTCTTAAAGAGCAATTGTGCAGGCTAACGTCGGCCGTCTCCTCTCTAATTAGGTCTCCTCTCTACAGAGTCCAGGCAGAAAAGCAGTATATATGTATCAAATCAGTGGCTTCTCTCCAGAGATCAATATGCTTCCCCCTCTCTTCGTCATTTTCTCATTTCTAATAGAGCTCTGATAGGCTCCAATCAGTGCAGAGCTCATTTGCAAGAGTAGCCAGAGAAATAATATCTCTGGAATATTCAACTCAGACATGCAGATATTTTTAGAGCATGTGCAATAAATTTTTCAGAAGTCTCTGGTTATTTCATAACCACTTATGCTAATTTCACACATTACTGTTTTAGACCGAGAATAAAATTAGACTCTTGACTGTAAAATAAATAAATAAAAGATCTTAACCCCCTAATTGTCACCCGTCCCACCTGTTTCTTCACCATTTTTCAAATAAATTCTAATTTAATCATGTCAAACTATATATGGTTGGAAAGGTCTAAGACTCCTAAATAGATATTTTACTATTTTTTGTGTTACAAATTATGTAGGAAAAGATTAGATTAATTTATGACAAGAGTGCACCTCAAAAATCTACTTTATAACAGGAGTTCTGACCTTTGTCACAAAAAGACTTTCTTCGTTGCCTTTTCGCTTTAGAAATCATAAGAAATTATGTGTCAGTAGAAAGCTTAAAATCTCAAAATTCATTCTTTGAAAACCATTTTAAAATCAGACATTGCACTAATGAAAAATGTAGATCACTATCATATTACAAAATGTTTTCATTCATGAATTATAAAAATGTAAGTTTGGATCTATTTTAAAAAGGCAGTGGCAGTTAAAGGTTTAAGCAATAGTTGAATTAAATAAAACTACCCAAAAGGTTGGGTTAAACATTTTTTTAACCCAACTTTTCTTTAGAGTGTACTAATTATATAACAATGTAAATTATAACTTATAAAAAAAAATAATCATTTTTAACCCCAGTAGCAGGACACCTATGTTTACTTAACTATTTTACAAATAAATCCTAATCTAATCAGGACAAACTATATATTGCTTGACAGGTCTAAGACTCCTAAATAGCTATTTAAACCCCTGAATTGTGTTGCAAATTATGTAGGAACAGTAATAGATTAATTTATGACAAGAGTGCACCTCAAATCTACATCAAACCAGGAGTTCTGACTTTCTTCACGCTTTAGAAATCATAAGAAATTTTGTGTCAGTAGAAAACTTAAAATCTCAAAATTCATCCTTTGAAAGCCATTTTAAAATCAGACATTGCACTATGATGGGTAATATATATCAAAACGTATTACAAAATGTTTTTGTTCATGAAATATAAAAAATTACGTTTAAATACTGCGTTTTCATGTCTATGTTCAAAAACGGAAAATATTGCAGACTAATATTTCATGCTGCAAACTCAGATGTTTGTGAGTCTGGTCCCAAGTTGGAATCCAAGCACAGTCAGGTTTTTTTTCTGGTTTAACCAGACACTTTTTGACTTTGTTTGTGTGACATTGTGTTATTTATGTCAGAGTTTGTCTGTAGCACTCTAAACAGTAGCGTCTACCAGGTGGCCATGTGACGCTGTACAGTCACTCAGCTGACAGGGAGATCTGTGTGGTGTATGGTGACCATGTTCCCTGGCATTCAGCATTGTTAGTACCATAGACCTATTGATCAATCTGCTGTTAAATGTTTAAAAATAGCCCCACTGGGAACAAAGATGGATCACGTTAGGGTCCACAGGAGCGCGCCAAGTGCTGTCTGGTCTTGTGGTTTATTGGAGGAACATTCACCTATAAAATAAACCCCTTCATTCATACTGCACTCAGTCTCTGAGTACGAGGTTGAGAGTGAAATTAATTTAGTTTTTGTAGTGCTTTGTGGATTTATGTAGATTGCATTATTTAATAAGCCACAATTTTGGACAATTTAGGAAAATAGACATTTTGCATTCAGCAGTGTTACGTTCTCACTCCCAAATCGTCACATATTGACGCTTTGTCATCACTTCTAGCGTTTTTTTTCGATGTGCAGGGTCTCCAGTGCTTTAAATAAGAAACCCTTTGTGTCAATGTGCTGATGCGAAAGGCGCTGGGTATTGTATCGTCATTATTTAAATTATATATCGGGTAATATATTGCTATTATTGCATATATGTGACTCTGGACCACAAAACCAGTCATAAGTGTCAATTTTTCAAAATTCTTCTGAAAGTTGAATAAATAAGCTTTCCATTGATGTATGGTTTGTTAGGATCGGACAATATTTGGCTGAGATCTGTAATCTGAGGGTGCAAAAAAATCAAAATATTGAGAAAATCACCTTTAAAGTTGTCCAAATTAAGTTCTTAGCAATGCATATTACTTATCAAAAACTAAGTTTTGATACATTAACGGTACAAAATTCGCAAAATATCTTAATGGAACATGATTTTTACTTAATATCCTAATGATTGTTGGCATAAATTTTTTTTTTGATAATTTTGACCCATGCAATGTATTTTTGGCTATTGCTACAAATATACCCCAGCAATTTAAGACTGGTTTTGTGCTCCAGGGTCACATATGTAATTTTTTTTCAGTGCAAACAGTCACAACATTTATTTATTTACACCATTTACACATGCAACCCAACCCCTGCCCTTAAACCTAACCATTTGTAAATAAAACGGGCAGATATAATAGGCAGATACAATTATATTCATAATTTATTCAAAAGTATGAATATTCCACGGGTTACAAGGCAAAACGATTGATCTGTGAGAAGAATAGACGCGATCGCGGTCTGCGCGCAAATTCAAAAAATGCCACCAGAAGAAGCAAGCCTTGGTTGTGAAATGCCTTTGGTTCTTGTGTGTCTTGTGACCGATTGTGTCATGCTAATGGGAGTATCTTTTTGAATGAGATGAGCGTGTTGACGGAGCGGGATCGTTTTCAGCCATTAAAAACTTAAAAGAGCGTATGGCTTCAGAAGACTCGGGATGCAACATGACACATGACCAGATCCAGTGGTTAAAGTGTGTGGTTAAATCTTTTCGACACAGAGGACCCGGGTTCAATTCCACCTTATGGCCTTTTTTTCATTCTTTTTAAACCTCATATAATATCGGAAAAAGCATTGATTTTCAATAAAAATTAAGGAAATAATCTAAAAATGTAAAATAAAGTATCGGTTAGGGTTAGGGTTAGGTGTAGTTAGGGCTTATTGTCCCACTAAGGCTGCATCCATTTAATAAATTGAATTAAAACGATAATTTACACTCAATGCAAAATTACTGAATACTGTTTTAATATAATACAATAGTAATTATATTGCATCTGTTTGCAATAAGTTTTATAAATAGCAGAAAATCCTTTAGTGTAAATAGAACCCATTGCTATTTGCACTTAATGTAAATAGTATCTATCGCTATTTACACTTACTTTTCCCTCAGCCGTAGGCTTATTCACTTCACTATTAAAAACAAACAAGCCCTGCCCAGATTTAAAAAGTAATGCAAAAGTAATGTAACGCATTACTTTCCATAAAACGTAAAAAGTAACTAAGCGACGTAATTAGTTGCTTTTTAGGGAGCGACGCAATATTGTAACGCACTACTTTCCATAAAAAGTAACTAAGCGACGTAATTAATTGCTTTTTAGGGAGCGACGCAATATTGTAACGCACTACTTTCCATAAAAAGTAACTAAGCGACGTAATTAATTGCTTTTTAGGGAGCGACGCAATATTGTAACGCATTACTTTCCGTAAAAAGTAACTAAGCGACGTAATTAATTACTTTTTAGGGAGCGACGCAATATTGTAACGCACTACTTTCCGTAAAAAGTAACTAAGCGACGTAATTAATTACTTTTTAGGGAGCGACGCAATATTGTAACGCACTACTTTCCGTAAAAAGTAACTAAGCGACGTAATTAATTACTTTTTAGGGAGCGACGCAATATTGTAACGCACTACTTTCCGTAAAAAGTAACTAAGCGACGTAATTAATTACTTTTTAGGGAGCGACGCAATATTGTAACGCACTACTTTCCATAAAAAGTAACTAAGTAACATAATTAGTTACTTTTTAAGGGAGTAACGCAATATTGTAACGCATTGCTTTTAAAAGTAACTTTCCCCAACACTGGTGTTCAGACAGAATGTAGATGACCACTGGATGGCTGTTTCTCTGTGTCTCTTCTCCTGTAAGTGTTCTTCTGCATGGCCTTTCGGTCCTCTGGGGTCCTTGATGAGAGGTCTAATGGCAGATGAATGTTCCAA
Organism: Cirrhinus molitorella; assembly: GCA_033026305.1. Taxonomy (NCBI): domain Eukaryota; kingdom Metazoa; phylum Chordata; class Actinopteri; order Cypriniformes; family Cyprinidae; genus Cirrhinus; species Cirrhinus molitorella. The sequence continues at coordinate 49,331,445 of CM065119.1, forward strand.
GATCTCACCATCCAGACCTTGGCTCTCATAGAGATAATCTGATTATCCCGGACACTAGAACTTTACGTCAGTGGAAAATTAGAAGCTAGTATCCGTCCTTCCTCATCCTCTGTCTGCGCTCTCCAACTCTCAATTACATTTTTTGTCTTCAAACACTCAGTAGTAACAATAGAACAACTGTAGGAAAAATGTTCCTGAGATTCTACATCTTTCAAGCAAAAAGTACATTCATTAGTGTCCAAATTAAATCTCATTCTAAGAAAATCATTGATATAGCACTTGTTTGTCATTTCTACAATCACAAATGCAGACATGGTTTTATGTTTGCACAACACAATGTGTAAAAATACAGTGTAAGTCATTATAATCAGTAATTATGTTTAATGAATGCAACAAATGCCTCATTTATAATGGGTTTTGTTGTTTTTGTCTTGTCTCGCCAGTACATGGCATCACAACATGGTAATGGGCATTATATTTACATCACACGCTTGTGGTATTTGACCAATCACAATGCACCGAATATCTGGCTAAACAGAGCACACCTCACTTTTCAGAGCTTCGTAAAAATTACCGCGTTTCAGAAAGGCACGGCAAAGAGAAGCAACAATAATGTGTCCATTCTTGTGGTTTTATTTCCACATAAATGTCTGGAAAAGTGTGTAAAGGCTAGAAGAGCCACAGTATTAGCTACCAGCCATTTTGCAGTTGTGTTTCATAATTCGTGAGGTGAACAGTGCTGTGATTTTTCCACATGACAAATAATTGAAGATGTCAACAAACACAACAGCAGCAGCAGCAGCATAAATGCAGGCAGCAAAACAATAAATAGTAACATAGCTTTATTTATTCATGCCCCAGTGCATTGCTGAGAACTCGATTACCACATTTATCACAGCATTATTATCCACACCTTCCACATCTCGCTTAGATATGCTGACATTTCACAGAAATCATGATTTTTTTTTTTGTGTGTGCTTCTAGTTTGTGTGCAGTGCCTGTTTACATGTGATTTGCTCAGACTGCATTAGGTCACCATACATTTTTCATGTATATTAAAATATTTGTTCTCTGTATGACTAATTTGCTGTTAAAAACTCCTCATGCAAATGTCTACACGTGTAATTAAGTTTGCAAGAATATTTGAAAAAAAATGATCACTGAATGAGGCTTGAAAGAGTAGGCACAACCTCTGTTGTGTTGCCAGATCCAGCTATTTTAAGCGTCTTTGGACTTGTCTTTTCCACTTAAACTGACACATTAGAAAGTTAAGAAAGTGAGAAATTGCAGTTTAGGGTTTGCAATGATTTCCGTTTATTTATTTATTTATTTATTTATTTATTTATTGCAATATCTGGCAACATTGCATCACCACTTAAAATGAAAAGTAATCAAAAAAGCATTTTTAAAACCTCACTTTAATTGAGAAAGTATATTGGAGTTACAATATATGCTGCACACCTATTGGCTGCTTTTCCTTTACGATGTGTGAAAGAAATAGAGGTTTTTGTGTGAACTTTCCCTTAAGATCAGAATCAGAATGAGCTTTATTGAAAGGTATGTTTGCACATACTAGGAATTTGTTTTAGTGACAGAAAAAAGATAAGATTTGTGTTTTAAGATATGTGAAAATCCAAAAAAAAATCTAAATGTTGAGAAAATTGCCTTTAAAGTTGTTCAAATGAAATTCTTAGCAATGCATATTACTTATCAAAAATTAAGTTTTGATATATTTATGGTAAAAGATAAGATTTGTGTTTTAAGATATGTGACCCTGGACCACAAAACCAGTCATAAGGGTCAAATTCTGAAAGCTGAATCTGAATAAATAAGCTTTTAATTGATGCATGGTTTGTTAGGATAGGACAATATTTGGCCGAGATACAGCTATTTGAGAATCTGGAATCTGAGGGTGCAAAAAAATCTAAATATGTGGCTAAAGCTGGCTAAACAGAGCATGCCTTGCTTTTCAGAGCAATGAGCTTTGTAAAAATTACCGCGTTTCAGAAAGGCAAGACAAAGAGGAGCGACAACAATGTGTCCATTCTTGTAATTTTATTTCCACATAAATGTCTGGAAAAATGTGTAAAGGCTAGAAGAGCCACAATATTAGCTACTCGCCATTTTGCAGTTGTGTTTCATAATTTGTGAGGTGAACAGTGCTGTGATTTTTCCACATGACAATTGACTCATAAATTGAGTGAAAGCTGAAAGCTGAAGCTGAGTAAATAAGCTTTTAATTGATGCATGGTTTGTTAGGATCGGACAATATTTGGCCGAGATACAACTATTTGAAAATCTGAAATCTGAGGGTGCAAAAAAATAAAAATGTTGAGAAAATTGCCTTTAAAGTTGTTCAGATGAAATTCTTAGCAATGCATATTACTTATCAAAAATTACGTTTTGATATATTTATGGTGGGAAATTTACAAAATATCTTCATGGAACATGATCTTTGCTTAATATCCTAATAATTAAAAGAAAAATCAATCATTGTGACCCATACAATGTATTTTTGGCTATTGCTACAAATATACCCCAGCGACTTATGACTGGTTTTGTGCTCCAGGGTCACATATATGTTGCCTGTATATGGAGTTTGTATATTATATTGACATATAAAAGGTGGTAAGGAAGCTGGAATGGAGGCACTTGATAATTAGTCCAGGTTACACTGCTAAATTATTATATTGTCTCTTATTTTTGGTTAGCAGATGCTCTTGTCATACTTTGGTAATCTGATAAAGTCTGTATTCAGCATTCCTCCAGTCTTTATATCAATCGAGGGAATGCAAACCTGTGATGCAAGGGCTGGAGAAAACACCCAACCCTCCAGATCACTAAGACAATGTCATGCATTTTGGCTTCTGAGCACATATTCATTTAGTACGTCAAGACAATTTTCAGGCTTTAGAGGAAGTGTAGGCTTCCTCCGAATCAGATGAAACCCTTTCAGTGCCATGTCTTTTTCTCCTGATGTCAGATGGCGTTCATCCGGCTTTAAAAGATGAATCACTACAATTGCTTTCAGACCACAAGGATGGCAATATCTGGCAACCTACCTTGCACCGATCTCGGCTGTTCGTTTTGAAACAAGAACGTACCATTGTGCTGTCGTCTTTCATTCAAATGCACCGAACGGTAACCGATACAGACTTCAACGGCGATAAATAAATTATAATTAAGAAGAAGTCAGACAGACAAATTCCCTACAGTGCCGTCATAAATGTAATACTCAGAGGAGTGGAGATGCAGCAGTGGAATTTGGCTCCGACTGCTTTCCTGCTCTTGCCAAAAATGCAATTTTAAAGCTAAAGCGAGAGAGATAAAGGGACAGAGGTAGGCACGACGAGCCGGTTGCCTTAGAAACAGCTGTGTAAGAGAGAAGAGGATCTGCATGTGTGTGCTGAATCAGCATTCTCCATGATCCCCGAGCAATTACGCTAAATATGCTAGAGCAATTTGCCAATAAATGGCCGCTAGGAGAAATCTTTTCTTTGCATGCTTCATAAACACTTGCATCAAACACAAACTCATGTTCTTTTTCACCCCTTGCAAAGACCATGGGATCTCACCGAAAAGCAATTACTTGGACAATAAGATGCAGATATGTATGTGTTATGGTGAAATGTGTTAAAGAGGTTATTACAGTGAAGGATAGGGAGGTTTCAGGGCTCTGAGAAGCCTGTGGAGATTTGATCTGCTGCAGGTTCTTCTGATGTTTAATTCTCTCTGTACCTTTGCTCCTTCTCAGTTTCTGCTCTCATTACTTCTGTCTCATTGCAGGCCAACGATGCCTCGGGGAACACCTGGAACTGGCTCTACTTCATCCCTCTCATCATCATCGGCTCTTTCTTCATGCTCAACTTGGTTCTGGGGGTGCTGTCGGGGTAAGACTGAAATCAGACTCATCAAATTAGTCCTAACTGCAGGGGGATTTTATGAAACTCTATGTTATACACATGCTTACATGCAATCTTATTCAGGATTCTTTTAAAAAGTAACGCAATATTGTAACGCATTACTTTCCATAAAAAGTAACTAAGTAACGTAATTAGTCACTTTTTTAGGGAGTAACGCAACATTGTAACGCATTACTTTCCATAAAAAGTAACTAAGTAACGTAATTAGTCACTTTTTTAGGGAGTAACGCAACATTGTAACGCATTACTTTCCATAAAAAGTAACTAAGTAACGTAATTAGTCACTTTTTTAGGGAGTAACGCAACATTGTAACGCATTACTTTCCATAAAAAGTAACTAAGTAACGTAATTAGTCACTTTTTTAGGGAGTAACGCATTACTTTCCATAAAAAGTAACTAAGTAACGTAATTAGTCACTTTTTTAGGGAGTAACGCAACATTGTAACGCATTACTTTCCATAAAAAGTAACTAAGTAACGTAATTAGTCACTTTTTTAGGGAGTAACGCAACATTGTAACGCATTACTTTCCATAAAAAGTAACTAAGTAACGTAATTAGTCACTTTTTTAGGGAGTAACGCAACATTGTAACGCATTACTTTCCATAAAAAGTAACTAAGTAACGTAATTAGTCACTTTTTAAGGGAGTAACGCAATATTTTGTGATTTTATGAAACTCTATGTTATACACATGCTTACATGCAATCTTATTCAGGATTCTTTAAAAAAAAAAATCATAAAATGCACCTATTTCTTGAAAGTAAATTTCTGTCTGGGGTAAATAATGGTAAATGGTAAAATGGGTGATAAGTTTGTTTGTTTGCGTATTTATTTTCAGAAATGTCATTTGAATTCATATATTCACAGTTAGAGGGTGTGTTCGAATTTGAATTTTGTTTGAATTTAATTAAATTAATATGTTTCATGTTTTTGTAAAAATGCTTCTTCTGCTTATCAAGGCTGCATTTACTTCAGAATACAGAAAAAAATAATATTGTGAAATGTTATTATAGTTTAAAATAATGGTTTTCTATTTTAATATGTTTAAAAAAAAATTTGTCAGCAGTGACATTAGAAATCATTCTAATATGCTGATTTATTACTTTTATTATCAATATTGCGAACAGTTGTGCTGTTTAATATACTTTTTCAGGATTCTTTGATGCATAAAAAGTTCAAAAGAGCAGCATTCATTCAAAATAAAATTATTTTTTAACAATATGTGTCTTTGCTCTCACTTTTTAAACTTTGGTGAGTAAAAGTATTAATTTCTTTAAAAAAAGAAGAAAACAAACTTTTAAATGGTTATTTATATATATATTTTTTTAAATTATGTTCTTTTTAAATTTTTATTTATTAAAGATTCCTGAAAACAAGTATCACAGGTTCCAACAAAATATTAAGCAGCTCAACTGTTTTCAACACTGATAATAAATCAGTATATTAGAATAATTTCTGAAAGATGTTGTGTCGCTGAAGACTCAAAAAAATTCAGCTTGCATCATAGGAATAAATTACAGTTTTAAAAATGTTCACATAGAAAACTCTTTAAATTTTACATTTAAATATTATTGTACAATATATATTTTTTCTGGATTTTTAATCAAATAAAAAGCCTTGTGAGCATAAGAAACGTTTAAAAACATTACAAATTTTACTAATCCCAAACTTTTGAACCTTTAACATATAATTAATTTTCATTCAGTTACCTATAAACATATTATCATATAACATATGGGTTATTTCTAAAGACATTAGTTTAAATCTTTAAAAATAACAATCAGAATTAATTTAAATTAATAATTAAAAAAATAATGAAATTCTTTTGTTACTTTGAATTTCTTGCAGTTAGTTCAGTATTCTTTCTATCATTCACACTTGGTCTGTATAATTCACATTTCACTTCACGAGTTAAAAGCAACCCTGGCTCATCAATAAAAAGAGATCCAATCTGAACTGAACTCACAATTTATGAATTTGCTTGGTCGCAAACATAAACTGAACAATTTGGAGCCAATACAAAGCATATACTAACCGTTTCAAGCTTATATGGGAAGCAAACAAACAGTCTTATTCAAGGACTGCATCTTATAGCTATTTGCAATAAATGGGCTTTCCTAAACCATCAAAAGCCCCATAAAATAATTTGTGTCCTGCAGGTTGGAATCTATTCACCTACAGCTTTATGCATATCCAGAGAAAAAGCAACGTTAAGTGCAGTAGAGCCCTGTTCTCAATTCGATTAGGCCGCTCTATTTTGCCAATGCAGCGTTGGTCACAATTAGGTTTTTCCTCCATCAATTGTGATTGAGCCAAGAGCCACATACACTCCCTATAAAACAAATAACACACCCGCACACTAAAGCATCTCACGCTTTACCTCGCTTACTCTCTCTCTCCCTCTCTATTTGCCTTTTCTCACACACACAAACACTGTTTTAATGGAAAGTCTCTGGATGAATGCTTTGTGGTGAACTCTGGCTGCTGGTGGGATTCCAGTTTATGATTTCCTGGAAATCCTCAATCTAATGCTCACTCTATTTCACTCAATGGCTCTTCACGCCTGTGTCGCTGTTGTGTGGCATTCAATATTTATTGTTGCTCCTTCAGAGGGACTCTAAAGTCCTTTGACATCTCTGCTTTCAAGGCTTTAGTCGACAAAGATTCATTCTCACGCGGTGATGCTGGCTTCTCTTTCTCTGAGGAGTACAGTAATCCAGAACGAAATGCTTTATCTTTGGCCGTTTCATCAAAACATGAGTGTCATGTTATCCTGATGCAACCAAAATTCCTCTGTAAGTGATTTTAAAACATGAGACAGTACACAGATTTGAAGACTACAATAAGATTCCACTTCTGCTTTTAATGAAATGTTGGTAGGCTACTATGAGATGGACATAATTTAGGTGGGTTGCCCATTATTTTTATGGTATATCAAAAAGTGTAATTTTTTTAATGATTGTTGGTGCATTTTGCCAGTATTTACCATCATTTCAAAACATAAACCTAAAAAGGAAAAATATGCAATATGAAAATAATGTAAGAAAAAGATTTGGTTTTCAGTAAGCCTTTTTCCAAAAGTTCATTTTGTAAAAAGGTAGGTTGTATTCACTGCAAAAAAAATTTTTCTTACGTCTTGTTTCCAGCCAAAATATCTAAAAATTCTTAAATCAAGAAGGAATTTCTAGACAAGTAAACATTATTGTCTTGTTTTCAGAAAAAAGAAGTCAAAATGAAGTGAGTTTTTGCTTGAAACAAGCAAAATAATCTGCCAATGGGGTGAGAAAAATAATCTTATTTCAAGCAGAAGACTAGATTATTTTGCTTACCCCATTGGCAGATCATTTTGCTTGTTTCAAGCAAAAATCACTTAATTTGAACATATTTTGTCTGAAAACAAGATACACATTTTTACTTGTCTAGAAAATCCTTCTTGATTTAAGAATTTTTAGATATTTTAGCTGGAAACAAGACAAAAAATCTAAGTAAGAAAAGCATTTTTTGCAGTGTTATAGGGGTGTGACTACCAGTGGAAAGTTACTTTTAAAAGTAATGCGTTACAATATTGTGTTACTTCTTTAAAAAAGTCACTAATTACGTTACTTAGTTACTTTTTATGGAAAGTAATGCGTTACAATACTTTTGCGTTACTTTCAAATCTGGACAGGGCTTGTTTTTTTTGGTTTGTTTTTAATATAAAAAGTTTGATTTTAAAAGCCCTTTCACACCAAAATGAAATGAAGTGAATAAGCCTGAAGGAAAATTAAATTGTCGTCTGTACAGTAGAACTGTAGGAAAAGAAAGTTCAACACTCTTCAGCAATGAGAAAAAAAAAGCACAAATGTTAAAGTAAGTTTAACTTATTATTACACTGCAAAAAATGCTTAGATTTGTTGTCTTGTTTCCATCTGAAATATCTAAAAATTCATAAATCAAGAAGGATTTTCTAGACAAGCAAAAAAATTTTTTTTTCTGAAAACAAGTCAAAATTAAGTGTGTTTTTGCTTGAAACAAGTAAAATAATCTTGTTTTCTGTTTTAAGTAAGATTTTGTTTGCTTACCCCATTCACAGATTATTTTTCTTGATTTAAGTTTTATATATATATATATTATTGGCTAGAAACAAGACAACAAATTTAAGTCAGAAAAGTATTTTTGCAGTGTACGCTTGAATTGGATCAACAAATTCAGCAGCAGTCATTGGTTAATAAAATGGGATTAAATACATAAAGGAAACAAAAAGTAACTGGTGTTAGTTTTTTGAAAAATTAACTCCGATATTTTCTTGTAAATGAAAAAGTAATGCGTTACTTTACTAGTTACTTAAAAGTAATATTATTACGTAACTTGTGAGAAACTTTATCCCACGAGACTGGGTTAACGAGAATGAGATGAGACAAAATTTGTAAACTTTTTTTTAAAGAAATCCTTAATAATTAAATGTATAGGGAATTTTTTTTTATTATTTTATTCAACTAAAAAACTAAAAATATAGGTGCATTTTGAAATGAACGTGTACTTTATGAAATTAAACTTCTATTTTAATTAATTATATGTAGTCATAAAGATGTAATCTTATGCTACATGATTCTGGATAAATAATATATATATATATTTTTTTTAAATGAGTTTTCTCTCGATTCTGTAGATAAAAAAGATTAGAAATCTAAACAAAATAACAATTTACTAGTGATTCTGACACAACATTCATTGCTTAATTCTTTTTTTAAAAATCTATTCGATCAAATTAATTAATAAAGACTTAATTTACTATTGGAATCTCCTGAATGAATGATTCATTGATAAATGCGTTTTTAAACGCGCAGTTGTCGCCACCTCCTGGCGGAAGATAAACATTACAATACATAAAGATACTTTGGTTTTGATCGCTATTAAAGACATTAAGCATTTATCCCCATTATCCCCAACTTTTATTCTAGTACTTCTGATATTTAAATGTCTGTAACACGGAAATAATGATCATTATGTGATTGAAAGACAGAAATAAGATTAGCGTTCGAACAGAGATTGCAATCTTTTTAGGATTAATCCTGCAGCTCTAATGTAAACATTGCACATACTATCATGAGATCTAGTGCCACGAGATCTAGTCACATCCCTATTGTCTTATAACCAGGGTCAGCTTATATTCAGGCTAATACAGTAATAAGAAGTGTTTTATAAGCAGCAAATGTCACTCCTGTAATTAATCAAAGTCTGTGTGTAAAAAATACTGATGAACTTGCCGCTGTGTCCCTTTACACTCATTCAGTCCCCCATTCTCTCTGCCATTCCCTTTTAATTTCCATGCTCTCTCATCGTCCTTCAAGCAATGTTATCATCTCCACTCTCCCGGTGTGAAATATATTCATTTAAAGCTGTTTTTAGCTTTAAAGGTGAAACAGGCCCTCAAAGACACATTCTTGAGAGGATTTGCATACTACGGATACTACTTGCAGAGCACATTCAAGGACGTGTGTGGAATTATCATAGAATATTTGTGCAGTTTGTAACATGCAGGGACTCTGTTTTTATGTGTGCTTTATCTTTCCTCATGGTATCCTAGTTTAATAGTTGTGTGCATTCAAGATTGCTGTGCAACCCTCAAATGATCACGCTTGCAAAGCTTTCTACAATCTCCTTCTGAAGTGTGAAATGTCTACACACCACGGGCCGCAAAGGATGACGGGAGTTCAGATCTAATTAGGCTAAAATAAAGTGTTACATAAAGGCATGGAACAGGCTTCTCTAGCTGTGTCCTTCTCCTTGTGCGAAAGTGAAGCTTTTGAAAGATTTTAGAGAAATTATGCACATTACTACCAGTCAAACGTTTTTGAACAGTAATATGTTTAAAACCTCTTCTGATGTACTGAAAAATGAGAAAACTCCCTCAATTTAAAAATGTTGTGTAATCTTGTAAAATAATTCATTCCAGTGGAATTTTTGACGTTTATTACATTCGTCCACTGATGTATTTCAGCCTATTTGGACTGCGTTTCTCTCACCTTGGATGATTGCTTGTATTTCTTTTGAGAATTGTTGTTCTGGTTTAAAACAAGTAGCCTGTGCCTGTGAATGTCTATATATATTTCGCCTGTATCTCTCATTTTCGTTTTATTATTTTAGGTATTTATTTAGTCTTCCTGTTTATTGTGTTTATTTATTGTCTGCCTGAGCTACCCTTTTTTTGTGTCTCTTTCTTTTTCTCTCTTCCATTTCTGTTCTGTTGGAATGTTTTTTCAAAAACCTCAATTTAAAAAAAAAAATGTATTTATTTGATCCAAAGTACAGCAAAAACAGTAAAACTTAAAACTTAAAGGAAAAATATTTTACTACTATTATTTTACATCCATGTGGGTGGGGTGGGTAAGGGTTCTGAGGGTATTTGACTGTTCATGTTCACACAATTAATTAATTTATTTATTTATTTATCTTATTTGTCTTTTTATTTCTATTTAAAATTATTTAGTTGCTTTGACAATTCATGCTGATTTTAAGGTTTTTAATTGATATATATGTATATATATATATATATATATATATATTAGGGCTGTCAAACGATTAATCGTGATTAATCGCATCCAAAATAAAAGTTTATGTTTACATACTATAAGTGTGTTTACTTTGTATATTTATTATGTACATATGTACACACACACATAGATGTATATATTAAAACAAAATATTTATATGTATATATATATTTATACCTGCATACAATTTAGATTCTAAATAAATATAAATATTTTTGATATAAATCTAAAATATTTTTCCTTAATATATACATGCATGTGTGTGTATTTATATATCCATAATAAATATACACAGTACACAAATATATAGTATGTAAACATAAACTTTTATTTTGGATGCGATTAATCGCGATTAATCGTTTGACAGCACTAATATATATATATATATATATATATAATTTATTTATTTATTTTAATATTTTTATTCTCCTCCATGTGGATGGGGTTGAGTAAGAGTTCTGAGGGTATTTGACTGTTCATGTTCACACTTCACCAAGCCTGCATTTATTTGATCCAAAGTGCAGCAAAAACAGTAAAAATTTTGAAATATTTTTTACTATTTAAAATAACTGTTTTCTATTTGAATATATTATAAAATATAATTTATTCCTGTGATCAAAGCTACATTTTCAGCATCATTACTCCAGTCACATGATCCTTCAGAAATCATTCTAATATTCTGATTTGCAGTTTAAGAAACATTTGATGTTGTTATTATTATTATTATTATTATTATTATTATTATTATCAGTATTCAAACAGCTGAGGACATTTTTCAGGATTCTTCGATGAATAAAAAGACCCAAAGATCAGCATTTATCTGAAATACTCTACTATGCACTACTATGCCATTCAGAAGCTTGGAGTCTGTATAAAGGCGTCTTTAGAGTGTTTGAAATGTTGGTTTTCGTTGGAGAACCTTTAGTCCTCGGTGGATGCACTGGTTGCCATGGTGCATGCTGTGTCTCTGAAGGTTGTGTGGGTTAGTTCACCTGTCTGACCATGCTGCCTTCAAAGCAAAAGGCCATTGTGAGGCCTCATGGAGAGACGAGAGGACTGCCCCTGGTGGGGGTTTGGAGAAGAGGTGGGCATCTGTGTCATCTTCTCAGTGGGTCGTAGGGCAGCAGGGATCCTGCTAGAAGCCAATTCATAGCCATTTCATCTTGATCTCTCACCCCCACGATGGCCTTCTGACCCTGACTGCATGAGCAGCCCTATTAGGGATTATACCAGTGATGTTTACTTTAAGAGCAGACATGAAGCACAGCTTCACCTGTAGTAAAGGCCTCCTGTAGTGAATCAATGCGTTTTTGTAAGAACAATATCAGTATTTAACCCTCTGGGGTCTGAGGGTGTTTTTGGGCCCTGAAGAAGTTTTGACATGCCCTGACATTTGTGCATTTTTCAGTATCTTAAAAACATATTCATGGCTAAAGTCAGATTACATTGTAATCAGCACAAACTGGGCTACAATAATATGCAAGCAACATGAACGTACATGTTTGTGTTTTTGAGAAAACAACGTTTATGCGTGGTTTGTGAAAAACTAAAAAATAAAAGTCACTTAAAAACAGCAATGAAACACGGACAGAATATTTGTTCACAAGGCTTTTGATAACTGGATGTGGTAGGCTAGAGTTTTTTTTACACAATGATGTGAAAATCATCTCATTCACTCGTTCAAAGAAAACAATATATTGATGTAAATTTACCAAAACATGTTTTGTGATGGAAAGACAATATGCAAGAGATTGACAATGGTCATGAATATTTAGTGATTCACACCTGAGACACACACAAAGCCCTCCCTAATGGCCCATCAAGGACACTGTGACTCTCAGGTAAAAAACAATGTGAGAAGATTCAGAAAATGGAGTTTTAGATTAGTTGTATTTTATTTAACACAGTATGATCAAAACATAATGAAGGTAAAGACACATTATTGAGCACTCTGATCTACAGATATGAACAGACTTTGTGTCATTTGCGTTTTTTCCTGAATTCTGTTCAACAAGTGAAACAAGTTTAAGTGACGCGTTTCAAAATGAAGAGCACAGAGACCAACGCGGCACAGAGCACTCCCTGTATATTTTCTTTATTTGTCAAAAAACTCACCGTTTCATTGTTATTATGTGTCTGTGCAAATAAAAGTAGACCATTTACAGATTCGATTGATGTATTTATCTTACCTGTACGATCAAAACTGACGAAGTAATTTAAGTTTATATAGAGGGCTTTTAAAAAAAACGCACCAAAACGCGCCGGCGCGGTCTTCGACCCCAGAGGGTTAAAACGTAAGAATTGCTTTTCTGTAGCTTGTGCTAAATAGCTGTTCCAGGCGGATGATGTAGGACGCAACGTTTGTTTACAGGAATAAATGAAGTGAAGCTTTCTTAAAGCAAAGGAAAACCAGTCTCTTGGCTAATATCGAAATCCTCAGACATTTTTCTTTAAAAAATCCTTCTTTTATACTTCGGTAAAACTTTAGAATAGGAAACACTTATTGACCATTAACTACGACTTTTCCCTTAATAAATTCCTAATTTGCTGCTTATTAATGGTTAGTAAGGTAGTTGTTAAGTTTAGGTATTGGGATGTAGAATAAGGCTTTAATATGTGCTTAATTAGTACTAATAAATGGCTAATATTCTAGTAACATACATGCTAATAAGCAACTAATTAAGAAACCGTAAAATAAAGTGTTACCATGCAGACCTTGAGCCAAAAACTCATCACCAAACACCAATGACTTGTGCATAGACTATATGGACAAAACGTATTGGGACACCCCCTTCTTTAGAACAGAAAAAGGCACTTCCAAAACTGTAGCAACAAAGATGTGTTAGTCTTTTTTTTTTTTTTTTTAAGAAAACAAGTTGTAAATGAATACAATGAATACAATCCATTTCAGGGGCTGCCAAAGTTAGATTTTAAAACTAGTCAGAGCTATCGAAATGAATCTTAATATTTACAAGTAAATCTCCATATAATGCGTATAGGCTACTTTCTATCCAAACCTCCCTACATCTAGTTTTGACGTCCATCAGGCCTTCTTCAAGCCCGTAATTGGCGCCCTGCCTACAATGCCTTGAGGGTGAGTAAATAATGGGCTAATTTTCATTTTTGCGTGAACTAACCCTTTAAAACTGCAGTGTGCCAAGGACAGACTCAGTCACAGAAACACAAAACACAAACCGTCACATTTCTTCCTAAGGATATTGATTTTTGCGGTTATCTGTCTGAGATGGCAAATGGGAACATGGTTGTGTAACATTAGCAACACATTACTAGGACTAATTTGCATATTCATGATTCAGTGCATACTAAATGAGGTAAGAGTGTAGAGTTATATTCAAGCCATATAGCCATATATTCAACCAAATCCACTTTAATTTTATGAATAATAATAATAATAATAATAATAATAATAATAATAATAATATGTTTTTGTGTCAGGGAGAGTAATTTTAAGAGTGTTTTTGACTGACAGCAAAATCTCATCACATTATATTTGATGTCAATTTAATGCTGTATATCAGAGCGCTGCCTTTGTACTTTTGACTGGATTATCTAGCAACTTTTTTAAATGAGGTAAGAGTGTAGAGTTATATTCAAGCCATATATCCATATACAGTATATAGCCATATATTCAACCAAATCCACTTTCATTTTATGAATAATAATAATAATAATAATAATAATAACGTCGCTTCAGAATTATAGGGTTCTATCTGACATTTTTGTCAAAATTGAGTATTATTCACATATTCGTATTCTGTGACAATTTATTTACATAATGTGATGTTTCTTTTTTAGAAAACAAAAATGGTTCTATCTACAGATGTCTATGGGACGCAAAAACTTTGAAGCTCAATATCTCAAAAGTGCTCAGAATGCAGATGGTGACGATATGTTTTTGTGTCAGGGAGTGTAATTTTAAGAGTGTTTTAGTTGAGAATGCACTTGTTTAGTCTTCAAATATGAATTTTGTTAATAAAGATAATGTTTATTTGAAAATGTACTTCGTTGTTTCCAGAGATGTGAGCTCCAGGGCATCAGCAGTTGTATTTTCTGTGGCTCTGATGTCTCTAAACATGAGATATAATTCGTTTTAGGTAAATCTAACAACTGAGCAAAACCTCATCACATTATATTTGATGTCAGTTTAATGCTGTATATCAGAGCGCTGCCTTTGTACTTTTGACTGTATTGTCTAGCAACCTTTTTAAATGAGGTAAGAGTGTAGAGTTATATTCAAGCCATATATCTATATATATAGCCATATATTCAACCAAATCCACTTTCATTTTATGAATAATAATAATAGTTATTATTGCCTATTGTTTGCTCAGTTGGGGACAACAATTAAATTGGAGAAAACTAAATTGGGGACAAACAATTTATTAATTTGGAACTATTGATTAATTTCCTCAAATTAAAATTGTTTAAAGTTTCTTTTTGAATTATTGATATATTACTTTCCCATTTGATACTGTAAAGTTGCTTTGACACAATTTGTATTGTAAAAAGCACTATATAAATAAAGCTGACTTGACTTGAATAGTAATAATAATAATAATAATACGTTTTTGTGTCAGAGAGTGTAATTTTAATGTTTTAGTTGAGAATGCACTTGTTTAGTCTTCAAATATGAATTTTGTTAATAAAGATAGTGTTTATTTGAAAATGTACTTTGTTGTTTCCAGAGATGTGAGCTCCAGGGCATCAGCAGTTGTTTTTTCTGTGGCTCTGATGTCTCTAAACATGAGATATAATTTGTTTTAGGTAAATCTAACAACTGAGCAAATAGTTTTGACTGACAGCAAAACCTCATCACATTATATTTGATGTCAATTTAATGCTGTATATCAGAGCGCTGCCTTTGTACTTTTGACTGGATTGTCTAGCAACAATACAGTGTAGAGTGTAGAGTTATATTCAAGCCATATATCCATATACAGTATATAGCCATATATTCAACCAAATCCACTTTCATTTTATGAATAATAATAATAATAATAATAATAATAACGTCGCTTCAGAATTATAGGGTTCTATCTGACATTTTTGTCAAAATTGAGTATTATTCACATATTCGTATTCTGTGACAATTTATTTACATAATGTGATGTTTCTTTTTTAGAAAACAAAAATGGTTCTATCTACAGATGTCTATGGGACGCAAAAACTTTGAAGCTCAATATCTCAAAAGTGCTCAGAATGCAGATGGTGACGATATGTTTTTGTGTCAGGGAGTGTAATTTTAAGAGTGTTTTAGTTGAGAATGCACTTGTTTAGTCTTCAAATATGAATTTTGTTAATAAAGATAATGTTTATTTGAAAATGTACTTCGTTGTTTCCAGAGATGTGAGCTCCAGGGCATCAGCAGTTGTATTTTCTGTGGCTCTGATGTCTCTAAACATGAGATATAATTCGTTTTAGGTAAATCTAACAACTGAGCAAAACCTCATCACATTATATTTGATGTCAGTTTAATGCTGTATATCAGAGCGCTGCCTTTGTACTTTTGACTGTATTGTCTAGCAACCTTTTTAAATGAGGTAAGAGTGTAGAGTTATATTCAAGCCATATATCTATATATATAGCCATATATTCAACCAAATCCACTTTCATTTTATGAATAATAATAATAGTTATTATTGCCTATTGTTTGCTCAGTTGGGGACAACAATTAAATTGGAGAAAACTAAATTGGGGACAAACAATTTATTAATTTGGAACTATTGATTAATTTCCTCAAATTAAAATTGTTTAAAGTTTCTTTTTGAATTATTGATATATTACTTTCCCATTTGATACTGTAAAGTTGCTTTGACACAATTTGTATTGTAAAAAGCACTATATAAATAAAGCTGACTTGACTTGAATAGTAATAATAATAATAATAATACGTTTTTGTGTCAGAGAGTGTAATTTTAATGTTTTAGTTGAGAATGCACTTGTTTAGTCTTCAAATATGAAGGTTGTTAATAAAAATAATGTTAATTTGAAAATGTACTCCGTTGTTTCCAGAGATGTGAGCTCCAGGGCATCAGCAGTTGTTTTTTCTGTGGCTCTGATGTCTCTAAACATGAGATATAATTTGTTTTAGGTAAATCTAACAACTGAGCAAATAGTTTTGACTGACAGCAAAACCTCATCACATTATATTTGATGTCAATTTAATGCTGTATATCAGAGCGCTGCCTTTGTACTTTTGACTGTATTGTCTAGCAACCTTTTTAAATGAGGTAAGAGTGTAGAGTTGTATTCAAGCCATTTTAAGGCATAAAGTCAGTCATTTGGATGATCAAAGATGAGTTTTAAGGGATAAAATTAGTGACTTTATCAGTTTGTGAAGAAATGGTTCACCCAAAAATTAAAATTCTGTCACGATTTGAGTCAGAGAGCGCAAGAGGGAGAAAGTGTAAGTGTTCCCCTTCGTCTGTCACACATTCACGGACAAATATACACACACTCACTGTCACCGTCACACTGCCACTGCAATGCAGGGAGGAAAAAAGAGGATTTTCCCCACACTGTCCAATGGGAATCCTGCTGAAAAACAGCGCATCATGTTCTCAAATGAATAGCTCACCAAAAATGGACATTGTGTTGTTATTTACTCATCCGTTTGATGTTGTTCCAAACCTGTAGGATCTTCTTTCTTCGGTGAAACACAAAATGTAAAGAAAAGAAGTGTATTTTCTGTCCATACAATAAGAGTCAATGGGTCCAGTCGGATGTTGCTTTTGGATGCCATTGACTTTTATTGTATGGACTAATATACAATGAAACTTTTATTCTAAATAGACATATTTGTGTTTCAAAGATTCAGATTCCTTTAACACCACTGTAAAAAGTCAAACTTGTAAATAATGCAAAGATTATTAGAGTACATTTTATGAGAAAATTATATTTCAGTACTTCTATGATACAATTTCACATTTTATTTTTTTATTGCATAATTGCATTTTAGGATCAGAATCAGAAAGAGCTTTTTTCCAAATGTGCTTGTGCATACAAGGAATTTGTTTTTGTGACATTAGCTTCCAGAATACAGAGACAACAACAACACAGAGACATTAAAAATAAAATGAGAATTAAAAAAAAAAAAAAACACACATGTAAATATAAATAGACAAATATATAGAAATAAGTGGTATGTACAGTTGTGCTATAGATGATAGAATAGAATAGAATAGAATAGAATAGAATAGAATAGAATAGAATAGTGAAATTTAACAGCAATTAATTAATAGGTAAAAATTGTTTCTACAATGTATGTACAGTCAAGCCAAAATGTATTCAGACACCTTCAACATTTCTCATATTATCACAGTTTATTCAGTGTAGTTTAGAGAATGGTAATGAAATATGAACTCAGAGTCAAAGTCATCTTGATGAATTACAAATGAATTACAGTCAAATCAACATTTATTCAGACACCTTCAAAATTTCCTCACATTATCACAGTTAACTTAAGAGTTAAACTGTGTCAGAACAAATTCTTCTTGATAATGTCAGATAACTTTAATTAAAAAAAGGTATGAAACAAAACATGGTCAGGTCAAGGTGTCTGAATAATTTTTGGTCCCAAATTTGCATCAGTTTTACTGGTAGACCAACATTTTTAGGTATAATATGTTGCAGTTTACTTTATTTAGCTATCCTCACTTACATAAATGAACTACAATGTCCTGCATCCACTAGTAAAAAAATATCTGGTGTGTAAATTTTTGGTTTGAATGTATGAATATATATGTTTATCAGTGCAGTGAGTTTACACTGCAAAAAATGCTTTTCTTTTTTTTTTTTTTACTTAGATTTGTTATCTTGTTTCCAGGCAGAATATCTATAAATTCTTACATCAAAAAGGATTTTCTAGAATTATTAAAAATTATTGTCTTGTTTTTAAAAAATAAATAAATAAATAAATAAATATTTACAATTAAGAGAGTTTTTGCTTGAAACAAGCAAAATAATCTGCCAGTGGATTACGCAAAATAATCTAGTTTTCTGCTTGAAATAATATTATTTTGTTTGTTTTAAGTAAAAACTTTCGTAACTGAAAACAAGACAATAATTTTTGCTTCTTGATTTAAGAATTTTTAGATATTTTGGCTGGAAACAAGACAAAAAAATCTAAGTAACAAAAGCATTTTTTGCAGTGTTTAGCTGTATGGTTATGCAAAACCACTAGCTATACCAGCAAAAAACAGCATTAGCCAGCTTATTTAATTGTTTATTTTTTTCAGTTATTCTCATACAGCATTGACTCACTTTTCTGTCTCGTACTGCTTTCCTATTTTATTTTCTCCTTTAGTTTTTTTTTTCCCCTTCCTGCAAATAACTTTTTCATTCCAGGAACATCACATCCCTTGCATTCTGTCCACCCTACTTTTGTTTTCTTCTTTTCTTTGTTCTTCACATGTATAGCTCTTTTTTCGCCTCTTTCTGTACACATCTGCGCACCTGTAAAAGAGTAATGGTGGTCAATCATCACGCTGTCCTCTAATTGGCATGATAACAGATGGCAGGTTGTGAGGGGCCGCAAACAGTGCATTTTTTTCCCTTGGTGCGCCTACATAATCATGTTGCAGAGAAAGCTTTAATGCTTATGAAAATGAATGGGACTCATTTAAAAACTAAGGCAGGGTAAAATATGCCTCTTACCGGCAATGCATGGCTGTTTGTCAAGTAAACGCCGCTTTTTTTGACCTATGAGCTAAATATCTAATCAAGGTATCACTGCACAGTTTTGTCATTCTGTGGGGTGAAAATGAGAGCGATTAGATGAGAGAAGCTGTCTAGCCCTGTGGGTGCATTACTGAGAATAATGGATTGACCTCTGTTTCTTATGAGGCTGTGCTGTCTCTTGAGGAAGGAAATCAACTGTTTTGCATTAGTCACTTTAACTATTTTGTGTCCTTAAAGCTGAAGTGCACCATTACCATCAATCAGAATTGCAGAAATAATGTATGTTTTCAACAGGTTTCATAAAATCACATCATTTTCACTGGTGATGATGATGGTTATTATTATAATTTATACAACATTTGTTCTTTCTGGTCCTCGAATCTGATTGGCTTCACCGTTTGCATCACTCCTCTTGCGGTATTTTTCACAGCAAGTTTAATGGCATACGACCAGTGTTGGGGAAAGTTACTTTTAAAAGTAATGCGTTACAATATTGCGTTACTCCCTAAAAAAGTCACTAATTACGTTACTTAGTTACTTTTTATGGAAAGTAATGCGTTATGTTACTTTTGTGTTACTTTTTAAATCTGGGCAGGGCTTTCTTTTCTTTTTTTTTTAACATAAGATTTATTCTTACCTAATGTAAAAGTGAAAAATGAAATGAAGTGAATAAGACTAAGGCTAAAGGAAAATTAAATTGACGTCTGTACAGTGGAACTGTAGGAAAAGGAAGTTCAACACTCTTCAGCAATGAAAAAAAAACACAAATGTTAGATCATCTAAAGTAAGTTTTGCTTAAAAAATGCAAAAAAAAAATGCTTTTCTTTTTTTTTGTCTTGTTTCTGGCCAAAATATCTCCTAATAATATATTTATAGTATATATTTCTTAAATCAAGAAAGTTTTTCTAGAAAAGTAAAAATTCCTCAAAATTTAAGTGTTCTTGTTTGAAACAAGCAAAATAATCTCCCAAATGGGGAAAGCTAAATTATCTTGTTTTCTGTTTGAAATAAGATGTTTTGCTTACCCCTTTGGCAGATTATTTTGCTTGTTCTAAGCAAAAAGTCACTTATTTTGATTTTTTTTTTCCTGAAAACAAAAAGATAATTATTTACTTAATTTAAGATTTTTTAATATATATTTTGGCTGTAAACAAGACAAAAAATCTAAGTAAGAACAGTATTTTTGCAGTGTACTGATGTATTGGATCAAAGGTCAGCAGCAGTCATTGGTTAATAAAATGGGATTAAATACATAAAGAAAACAAAAAGTAACTCAGATATTTTCTTGGAAATGAAAAAGTAATGCGTTACTTTACTAGTTAGCCCCAACCCTGCATACGACCAAATAATAATAATAATAATAATATGTTTTTGTGTCAGGGACTGTAATTTTAAGAGTGTTTTAGTTGAGAATGTACTTGTTTAGTCTTCAAATGTGAGGTTTGTTAATAAAGATAATGTTTATTTGAAAATGTACTTCATTGTTTCCGGAGATGTCATCTCCAGGGCATCAGAAGCCATTTAGCACTCATGAACCCATCTTACCTCAGCCAGATCTTCTGGAGCTGATAGCAAAATCTCATCACATTATATTTGATGTCAATTTAATGCTGTATTATCAGAGCGCTGCCTTTGTACTTTTGACTGTATTATCTAGCAACTTTTATGATGGCTGTTGTTTATTAAAGATTATTATTCAATAAATAATATTTTATATATATACATAATAGTGCTTAGTATTGGGAAACAGTGTGTGTGTCTGTGTGCATGTGATGGTGATTTCAGTTACATTATTGCGCCATTAGATGGCGACAAGAGTTGTTTTTATGAGTGACTCCGCATAAACACTTTTATATTGAAAGGGACTGTAACAGGGTTGTAAACAAGGATGCTATTTTTACATTATAGGGCACAGCCAACAAATGCACTGAGCACACTGTAAAAAAAACAAAAAACACACTGTTGAGTCAACTTAAAATAATTTGTTACCAGGGGTGGTTAGCATTTCACATGATCAGTGGCAGACTTTGCTAAGTGTTAGGGCAACAATTCAATACAAAATAAGCTATTATTAAGTCATTTAAATCTTAGAGAAAATCACTGCAGTGCAAAGCTTCTCTGCACTGCAGTGATTCGGTACTGAATAAATTTTTTTGAACGTGTTTTTTACTAAATGATTCACTGAACAATTCATAAAAAGTTTCTTTTTCATTTTTGATTGAATAAATGACAGCTGTCAGTCATTAAGACAGTGGCTTACTGCCACCTACTGGCAATTTTAGTCTCACATTTAAAAGTGTCATTCTATTTTTTCTATCATTTCATATTTCTAAATGTTATATTTAAAACATTAATCGTATAATATTATTTATGCAATTTGTAAATGCTGTGTAAATGCATGCAGGAGCTCCTTAAAAATATGTGTCTATAGAGCCCTGTGTGTTTAAGTTGTTCAGTGACAGCTTGGATATTTGAGTTGACTAAACTAAAAAATTGTTTGTTAAACTTAACAGTTGTTTGTTACTCATCTGCCTTAAAATTTTAAGATGAATAATCTCAAACATCTAAGTTGTCACCTAGTGAAACGTAACATTTCAAGTTGACTAAACTGTTTTTGAGTTGAGTGAACTTCAAATTTTAAGGCAGACAGGTAACAAATTATTTTAAGTTGACTCAACAAATTGTTTTTTAGACAGCAATGCTGTGATTGGAAATCACCAGTAACAGATGAAAGGATACTACGACAAAGATATCCTCAATTTCTTCAGCGAACATTCAAAGTAATATTTTATTGTGAATATGAGATTGAGCTGAAGAATGAATGCTGTATCAGATCTCTCTCTCATAATACTCTACATAATACAGTTAGCTTTTAATGCAGTAATACAATAATAAATAATTTACTGCACACAATTTTTTTTGGTGTAAGAAACACATTAATTTAAATAATATTTCACAATATATTTTTTTATTCATGAGTATTAGGGACTTCTTTCATAAACAAGTACTAACTATACTATAATATGTAATATATATTTTTGTATGATTTTAAGTCATATTGAAATTGTTTTATTGCTTTGCATTTTTGCAGTTTCATACTTTATGCCGTTAATGCATAACATGATTAATGGGTCTTTTTTTAAGATCTATCGAAGTCTACAAACCTATAGATCTAGATCTATCTTTTTAGACTTTAATAGTCTACTTAATGCATTTATATTTGACAATTAATGTAAAGTTAATGTAAGATCAGCTTATCTGGCTTTGTTTAATAAGTTGGGATAGAAGAAAGAATTTTAACAATTAAAAAGAAATTGCACACTTCAGCTTTAAGTGAGGCATGAACTGTAGACATTTAGCTGTTGTTTTCTATTGATTCTGAAACATTGATTTTTCTCCAGCTCTTGCAAATGTGGATGCCACACCTTGTACTTGCTTTTTTCTCTAAAGGTTCATTTTGGTGCATTCATCTCATTCACATTTGTTTTTCAACCATGTACCTCGTGTTCTCATCATCAATGGGGGTATTTGTTTTTGTGCATGCAGCACTATGTTATATTATATTACACACATGACCTGTTCTGTAGGTTGCCTCTGTGCAGTACAGTGTGCATAGATGTGTATTTACATTTACATTTTTTTTTTGTTGTTGTTTAAACAGTTGAGAAGAGACTTTGATCGTGGAAGTGCATATGAAATAATTATTTACTGATTTGTTTTTTTGTTTTTTTAATCTACTTTTAAATATAATCTTTATCAAACTGCAAAATTAATATCAATTTTTGCATACAAAAAAAATAAAAATAATAAAAAATAAATTTATAATATAATATAATTATATATTAATAAATACATTTATTTTACATTTTTTTGTATGTTTTTTTTTAATGAAATTATTTCTTTAATTTCATATTTTAATTATTTTATGAATTATTGCCATTTCATATATCCACAAACCTCCAGGGGTTTGTGAACTCTGCGCTAAAAAAGTACACCTAACAGTGTAATTAAATTATTGTTATTATTTTGTTGGTAACACTTTCGATAACAGCCTATTTTAAATACTTTAAATACTAAATGTTAATTTCACTCTCTTTTACTATATATAATGTTTATATTCCTAAATTTACTTGTTGCATTTTTAAAAAATAAGCCTTTTTAGCCTTTTATTTTTCGTGTATTTAAAATAGCAGACATTAACCTGAAAAAAATTAGCAGTTTATTCTTATAGCCAGATTTTTAATATCAGTGCATCACTTATGTTGATGAAAGAATGCAGTTAGTGTCAATAATTTCTGTGCATTTGTCCAAACAGGGAGTTTGCGAAGGAGCGAGAGCGTGTGGAGAAAAGGCAGGAGTTCCTGAAGCTTCGCAGACAACAGCAGATCGAACGGGAGCTGACCGGCTACCTGAATTGGATCTGCAAAGCAGGTCTGTCTCTCAAGTGAACAATCTCTAGAAATATCTCCACAGAGCCTGTTTTCAAATGCGTGCGTGCTTGAGAATGATCTAGATTGCAGCTAGCAGAAGGCCTCTGCGGTTGTTCCCGAGAGAGCGTTCTGACTGTTTATCTCACTCGCTTCCCGCATCTCTCCTCGGCCGCGATGGGAGCTGATGTATCTGTGCCTGTCTGTTGCTCAGCACTTCCTCTCTCCATGGCAACCACACAGCCTTCCACCAGCTGCCTCATACCCTCATCCTTCCCATGTCTGCCTATAGCAGCTCTGCCATCAGCCGGATTCAGTCAATGTGTTGGAGCTTTCTGTGGCTGTGGATTTGCCACTTTAGTAAAAGTCTTCTCAGGTTTTTCACTGGATTTACATCCGTTTTACACATTCTGAATGTAGGGATAGTGGTGCCAAAGTCATTAGACTGCAGTATTTCTACTGTGTGAACAGCAAATTTGAACAGAATTTCCAAACATTTTATTTTTAAGCTAAAATCAACAGAAAATACATTGCGCTATAAATGGTTAGGTTTATATTGTTTTTGAAAAAAAGCTCATCAGGGCTCCATTTATTAGTACGTATTGTCAAATATTTGTGCTAGTTATACTTTGGATCAAATAAATGCAGACTTGGTGAGCAAAAGATTAAAAATCAAACATTAAAAATCAGTAGTATTATTGCAATTTAAAATAACTGTCTTCAGTGTCAGACGATATGTTGATATTCTAGAAACTATTCTTATTATCAGTGTTGAAAATGTATTCTGCTTAATATTTTAGTAAAAAAAAAAAAATATATATATATATATATAGATAGACAGATAGATAGATAGATAGATAGATAGATAAAGATATATACACTACCAGATTTATTTATTTTTTTTAAGAATTCTCTTCTGCTCATCAAGCCTGCATTTATTTGATCCAAAATACAGTAAATATTGTCAAATATTTGTACTATTTATACTTTGGATCAAATAAATGCAGACTTGGTGAGCAAAAGATTAAAAATCAAACATTAAAAATCAGTAGTATTATTGCAATTTAAAATAACTGTCTTCAGTGTCAGATGATCTTTCAGAAATCATTCTAATATGTTGATATTCTAGAAATAAGATAATTCTTATTATCAGTGTTGAAAACTTATTCTGCTTAATATTTTAGTAAAAAAAACAAAAAAACAAAAAAAAAACAAAAAAAAAAAAAAATATATATATAGATAAAGATATATACACTACCAGATTATTATTTTATATTTTTTAAAGAATTCTCTTCTGCTCATCAAGCCTGCATTTATTTGATCCAAAATACAGTAAATATTGTCAAATATTTGTACTATTTATACTTTGGATCAAATAAATGAAGACTTGGTGAGCAAAAGATTAAAAATCAAACATTAAAAATCAGTAGTGTATTGATTCCTGGTTCTCTGATGAATATAAATTCATAAGAACTTCATTTATTGGCAATTTTATTTTATTGTGTTTTTTATTCAAAAAGTACTGTAAAGACAGAAATATTGTGAAATATTATTGCAATTTAAAACAACTGTGTTCAGTGTCAGATGATCATTCAGAAATCATTCTAATATATTGATATTCTAGAAAAATTCTTATTATCAGGGTTGAAAACAGTTATTCTGCTTAATACTTTAGTTAAAAAAAAATCTGATATATACACTACCAGATTATTATTTTTTTTTAAAGAATTTTCTTCTGCTCATCAAGCCTGCATTTATTTGATCCAAAATACAGTAAATATTGTCAAATATTTGTACTATTTATACTTTGGATCAAATAAATGCAGACTTGGTGAGCAAAAGATTAAAAATCAGACAGTAGTGTATTTTTTCCTGGTTTTTTGATGAATATAAATTCATAAGAACTTCATTTATTGGCAATTTTATTTTATTGTGTTTTTTTTTTTTTAGATCAAAAGTACTGTAAAGACAGAAATATTGTGAAATATTATTGCAATTTAAAACAATCAGTGTCAGATGATCATTCAGAAATCATTCTAATACGTTGATATTCTAGAAACAATTCTTATTATTAGGGTTGAAATCAGTTATTTTACTTAATATTTTAGTAAAAAAAAAAATCTGATATATACACTACCAGATTTTTTTTTTTTTTTTTAAAGAATTCTCTTCTGCTCATCAAGCCTGCATTTATTTGATCCAAAATACAGTAAATATTGTCAAATATTTGTACTATTTATACTTTGGATCAAATAAATGCAAAAAATCAAACATTAAAAATCAGACGGTAGTGTATTTTTCAGGGTTCTTTAAATAGAAATCAATAAGAACTGCATCTATTGACAATTTCATTTAATTTATTAAATTATTTATAAATTATTTTTCAATTTAATGCAGTTTATCAGTTTCAAGAAATGAATAAATTGTTACATTAATAAAAAGTGACATAATAGATTTACATTGCTAGAAAAGATTTCTAGTTTGAATAAATGTTGCTCTTGAAAGAAAAAAAATACAGGTTAAAAAAAAAACAACAAAAAAAAAAAAACATTGGTGGCACAACTGTTTCCAAAACTGATAATTCTACTAATAATTGAGAATATCAGAATGATTTCTGAGAGATCATGTGACGCCTGGGAAACAGCTGATGAAAAATCAGCATTGCATCACAGGAATAAATTATATTTGAAAGTATATGAAAATAAAAACCATTATTTTCTATTGTAATAACATTTTGGAATATTACAGTTTATTTTCTGTATTTTT
Organism: Cirrhinus molitorella; assembly: GCA_033026305.1. Classification (NCBI taxonomy): domain Eukaryota; kingdom Metazoa; phylum Chordata; class Actinopteri; order Cypriniformes; family Cyprinidae; genus Cirrhinus; species Cirrhinus molitorella. The sequence goes on from CM065119.1 coordinate 49,357,795, forward strand.
GATCAAATAAATGCAGCTTTGACTTCATTAAAAAAAAAAATGCAAGTCTTGACTCCAAACTTTTGAACGGTTGTGTATGTTTGGGTAGTTTAATGAGCATTCGGATGTAAATGTGACGTGTGATGTCCATCCTCATGTAAATTCGATTTCATAAGGACGTAATGTAATAACTCTCAGTGGCACACTTCCAATAACCATTTTACAATTAATGGCTATTATTAATGGAAATAACCAATGAGCAAAGCCAGAAATCCCTTGATTTTCCAAGCAGATGCACATGCAGGATGTGTGAAACCATAGCATATTAAATGGCTTTAATGTCTTTAAATGTTGATGCTGTTGGTCTGCCTCTCAGTTTCTTGTAAAACTGTTCCTCCTTGAGCACAGGGGTTAATTAGCTCTGTCACAGCAGGTAGTATCCTCCGTTTTGCTTCCCAGAAGCCCGCTAAGGCTCTTCCATGGGGATTTATTTGTCTTAGAGAGGTGATTTCCCAAACTCCTCCATGGTGGCCCGGCTTTGATGTTTTAACACCATCAAATCGTGATGGATTTAACTGCTTGCAGGTGCTTTGACTTCTTCCTGTATCTTGCCACAGCCATTAGAGTCAGTTAGATATCCACTTAATGTGTTGGCGATACACTGCTCTCTGCTGTTCCTGCCTCCTGCTGGATGTTTCTCAGATCTGCAGCGACAGCAGTGATTACTGTGCGTGGCATCAGGTTACAGTACGCCTTATAGTGCTTGCTTTTGTCTTTCTCCCCTCCTGTGCAAATACCCAGGAGCCCCTAGCAACCGCATACAGTAGCAATGCAATAACAACCACTTAGAACAGCTTAGCAACCGTACTCTGTCAATGCACTGGCAAACAACCTCAAAAGAGCAAAACAATTGTTTTGAATGTCAAAACAAGACGTTCGCTGTGCAAGTAGTGAAATATGCGTTTGTTTCAGAGGAAGTAATGCTTGCTGAAGAAGATAAAAATGCGGAGGAGAAGGAGGATGGTGCCTGGTACAAGAGGAAATGCAACAACCCAGGTAATCGTTGACAAAAACACTCTTAAAAATACAGATTGTTTGCACAGTGATGCCATAGAAGAACCTTTTTTGGTTAGCTAAAGAACCCTTTAAGTGAACAGCTCCTAAAAAACATTATAATAAAAATCTTTATAGTCTAGTCAAAACCTTTTCTGCATTTAAATGTTCAAGGCTCTTCATAAAACCATTGACAGCAAAAAAAAAAAAAAAAAAAAAATTATTTTTAACCCTCTGGCTCTTCGTTTAAAATCACACTTACCTTCTTCGCAGTCAAAAGTGACCAAAGCCTTTCTTTTTTTTTTTCTTATTCTTTTTTTTTTTCAAGAAAATCAATGCAATACATTTTGTATTATTATTATTTAGAATTTTAAGGAGATTTTATGATGCCAATATATTTTAATAAGCTATTTTTCCATTGGAATTAATATATATTTTTGTATTTAATTATTTTATAATAATTTTATTATTATAAATTTCTTATTATTTTATAATAATTATATCTAAATTATTTTTCAATAAATGCAAAATAGAGTAAAAGCATTTCAAACCCTTTTTTTTTTTGGGAACTGAGAATTGTGCCGTTGGTAGCATTAAAAAATTAAACTCAGTATGTATATACATATATACTGAGGCTTTTGGATTCACCTTTTTTAGACAGTTTCTTCATTTTATTAGGTTTTGCATTTAGCAATATATTTAGACCTTCTAAAAAGCTACTTTTTTAAATTTGTAGATATTTTTGGTTACATAAATATGAAGTTTTGTATTATGATTACAACCAGAAACCAGGCCTGCTGCAGCCTTAGCAGTTCATCTCTCTCTCTCTCTCTCTCTCTCATTCGTTTCCTATGTTGGTTATTTTTGACCATGAGGAAGTCAAGTCTGACTATTTTTTAAACCCTTTAAAATAACCTAATCATGTCCATGATTATTTTTTGTTTTCACATTGCTAATGTGACGAAAGTCACCAAGTGTCATCTCATTCCCATGAAGCTATGATTTTTAATATTTTAAAATAAAAAAAATGTTGACCGAAGAGGGCCAGAGGTTTAAGAGTGTATATTCTTTATGTGAGTTTGTTATTATAATTTATGCTACTACTGTTTAATTACAATTCACTTTGCAACATGTTTTAGTATTAAAGAGAGCCAAGAAGAGCAAAAATGACCTCATCAATGCAGAGGAAGGAGAAGACCACTTCACTGACATCTCATCAGTCGGTAAGATACAGACCCAAAGGCTGTGACTTTTCAACTCGCGGTGGATTTTCTACCAAAATCAGAACAGAAACTATAAAAGTAGATAAAAAACTGAGGTGTCGTAAACTGGTTTTGGGGATATATATATATATATATATATATATATATATTTTTTTTTTTTTTTCATGAAACATGACAAAAATAAAAGAGGAGATTAGTAGCAGTGTTAATTTCGTTGACGAATAATTTTCATCATTAACTTCATCAACAGCATTTTTTTCAAAGACAGAAATGAAACGATAACGAACTAAAATTCTTCTTGAATGACAAAAACTATGACAAAAATTTGGCAGATAACTGGCATTTTCATCAGCGAATAAAAACAAACAAAAATAAGAAGGAGGGATGATTTGGAAAGAGATTCATTCAGAAAAATCTGTTGCGTAGCAGGAGGTTAGATGCGTACAAACCGGCGGGACACAAGCTTAAATGCACTTGCTGCACGTCTAATAAAACACTCACAAATGTGAATATGTGGCAGAAGTGCAGACATATGGATAAATTTGACGACGCAAGAGAGAACTCAATTGGGTCTTGTTTTCTGAGCGCAGACACTGAAGCAAACACACAGAAAACACACCTCTCACTCTTTCACTTTGCATGAACTGAGAAATACACACAAAATGATCTGGAATTGTCCGTTTTGATGAGTATTCACATAAACACAGCCGATTACGTCTTAAATGAACGTAAACAGTAGAGAGAAAGTGCATCAGTGCATTGCATTGGGTTTTAAAGGGACAGCAGCCGCATTTAGTGTCTATTGTCCGAGTCACTGATGTTCATCAAGAAACAAAAGAAAGACAGAAAACCACTCACTGCTCTCGACTGAATCACTTACGTAGCCCTAAAGATGAATCTAAATTAATTTATAGAAATAAACATGTCTGTTTGAAAGAATGAAGAATATTGTAAACAAGTGACTATAAAGAATGCATCATTAGCCGATATAACCATTGGGATTTCATTCAAAAGAAGACCATGTTCTTTATGAGAAGTGGTTTTATTTCATTTTAATATTAAGTAAATTGTGTTTATCATGATTAAACCTTAATATCAAACCTATAGAATGAGTTTGGAAATTTTAGAGAAATTCTTAATAAATGCATTGCACTGTAACTAAACCCCAACTAAATGTATTGTAGATTTCGTCGACTAAAACTAGACTAAACCTAAAAACAATTCAGATTGACTAAAATATGACTAAAACTAAATGGCATTTTAGTCAAAAGACTATGACTCAAACTAAATCAAAATTTGCTGTCAAAATTAACACTGCTTAGAAGAGATGGATAAAGAAGATGTTAACAAATCAGAATGTGTGTTGGATCCCTCTTCTCTCCATCATCCTTGAGCTGTTGTGAACATTTGAAACAGTCTCTCCGTCTCTCTTTTCGCAGCTCCCCAGGGCTCTCCATTCACCCGCACAAGCGTGAAGAGCAGCAAGAACGAGAGCTTGTCATACTTCCGCAGAAAAGAGAAGAGGTTTCGCTTCTTCATCCGCCGAATGGTGAAGGCCCAGAGCTTCTACTGGACTGTTCTGTGTATCGTGGGGCTGAACACACTGTGTGTGGCTATAGTTCACTACGACCAGCCCGAATGGCTCACATATGCGCTGTGTAAGTGAACGCATCTTTAAAACACCACTACAGCTCTCTGGAGGATCACAGGTTTATGTGAACTATATTTGAACATGGCTAGGGTGCACTGGGAGTCATTTCAAAATCAATGCAAAGCAAGTACTTGTATTTGCATTATTAATTGTACAACTTTTTCTTGCGGTTTGACTTAAAGTCAAGCTTTATTTGCTAAATTGCTAAGTTAAGCTTAAATTGATACAAATTTGATCAAAAATTTTATTTAACATTTTGACCTGACCTATCAAAGTTATCTGACATTATCAAAATGAATTTTGAGCTTTTGCGTATTTTATTATCATTTTCTAAACTATATCAATAAACTGTGATAATGTGAGAAATGTTGAAGGTGTCTGAATATCATGGTTTGACTGTGTTTAAGGAAGGATGCATTAAATTAAGCCAAAGCAACTGTAAAGACTGTTACAAAAGACTTCTTTTCATGAAAGAATCATGAAAAATCTATCACAGGTTTATGTGAATTATATTTGAACATGGCTAGGGTGCACTGGGAGTCATTTCAAAATCAATGCAAAGCAAGTACTTGTATTTTCATTATTAAATGCAACTTTTTCTTGCGGTTTGACTCAAAGTCAAGCTTTAGTTCCTGCTTCTGGATTCTAGTTTTACTAAAGCCTCTGTTGTCGTGACTGCTATGCTTCATAAGTTTAAAAGGAGAATCGTTAGATTTAAAATGTAATTTAAATTAATTAAATGATACACTGTTTGGATAATGAAGTACAAATACGGTCAAACCAAAAATGATTCAGGCAACAGATATAATTATTTATATTTTTTTACTAGTAAGTGCAGGACACTCTAGTTCATTTATGTAAGTGAGGATAGCAAAATAAAGTAAACTGTCACATTATACCCAAAAATTACCAGTAAAATTGATACAAATTTGGGACCAAAAATTTTATTTAACATTTTGACCTGACCTATCAAAGTTATCTGACATTATCAAAATGAATTTTGAGCTTTTGCGTATTTTATTATCATTTTCTAAACTATATCAATAAACTGTGATAATGTGAGAAATGTTGAAGGTGTCTGAATATCATGGTTTGACTGTGTTTAAGAAAGAATGCATTAAATTAAGCCAAAGCAACTGTAAAGACTGTTACAAAAGACTTCTTTTCATGAAAGAATCATGAAAAATCTATCACAGGTTTATGTGTATTATATTTGAACATGGCTAGGGTGCACTGGGAGTCATTTCAAAATCAATGCGAAGCAAGTACTTGTATTTTCATTATTAAATGTACAACTTTTTCTTGCGGTTTGACTTAAAGTCAAGCTTTAGTTTCTAGCTTCTGGATTCTAGTTTTACTAAAGCCTCTGTTGTCGTGACTGCTATGCTTCATAAGTTTAAAAGGAGAATCGTTAGATTTAAAATGTAATTTAAATTAATTAAATTATACACTGTTTGGATAATGAAGTACAAATACGGTCAAACCAAAAATGATTCAGGCAACAGATATAATTATTTATATTTTTTTACTAGTAAGTGCAGGACACTCTAGTTCATTTATGTAAGTGAGGATAGCAAAATAAAGTAAACTGTCACATTATACCCAAAAATTACCAGTAAAATTGATACAAATTTGACCAAAAATTTTATTTAACATTTTGACCTGACCTATCAAAGTTATCTGACATTATCAAGATGAATTATGAACTTTTGCATATTTTATTATCATTTTCTAAACTATATCAATAGCCTGTGATAATGTGAGAAATGTTGAAGGTGTCTGAATATCATGGTTTGACTGTGTTTAAGAAAGAATGCATTAAATTAAGCCAAAGCAACTGTAAAGACTGTTACAAAAGACTTCTTTTCATGAAAGAATCATGAAAAATCTATCACAGGTTTATGTGAATTATATTTGAACATGGCTAGGGTGCACTGGGAGTCATTTCAAAATCAACGCAAAACAAGTACTTTAAAAAACTGTGCTTCTTGTATTTGCATTATTAATTGTACAACTTTTTCTTGCGGTTTGACTCAAAGTCAAGCTTTAGTTTCTAGCTTCTGGATTCTAGTTTTACTAAAGCCTCTGTTGTCGTGACTGCTATGCTTCATAAGTTTAAAAGGAGAATCGTTAGATTTAAAATGTAATTTAAATTAATTAAATGATACACTGTTTGGATAATGAAGTACAAATACGGTCAAACCAAAAATGATTCAGGCAACAGATATAATTATTTATATTTTTTTACTAGTAAGTGCAAAACACTCTAGTTCATTTATGTAAGTGAGGATAGCAAAATAAAGTAAACTGTCACATTATACCCAAAAATTACCAGTAAAATTAATACAAATTTGGGACCAAAAATTTTATTTAACATTTTGACCTGACCTATCAAAGTTATCTGACATTATCAAAATGAATTTTGAGCTTTTGCGTATTTTATTATCATTTTCTAAACTATATCAATAGCCTGTGATAATGTGAGAAATGTTGAAGGTGTCTGAATATCATGGTTTGACTGTGTTTAAGAAAGAATGCATTAAATTAAGCCAAAGCAACTGTAAAGACTGTTACAAAAGACTTCTTTTCATGAAAGAATCATGAAAAATCTATCACAGGTTTATGTGAATTATATTTGAACATGGCTAGGGTGCACTGGGAGTCATTTCAAAATCAATGCAAAACAAGTACTTGTATTTTCATTATTAAATGTACAACTTTTTCTTGCGGTTTGACTTAAAGTCAAGCTTTAGTTTCTAGCTTCTGGATTCTAGTTTCACTAAAGCCTCTGTTGTCGTGACTGCTATGCTTCATAAGTTTAAAAGGAGAATCGTTAGATTTAAAATGTAATTTAAATTAATTAAATGATACACTGTTTGGATAATGAAGTACAAATACGGTCACACCAAAAATGATTCAGGCAACAGATATAATTATTTATATTTTTTTACTAGTAAGTGCAGGACACTCTAGTTCATTTATGTAAGTGAGGATAGCAAAATAAAGTAAAATGTCACATTATACCCAAAAATTACCAGTAAAATTGATACAAATTTGATCAAAAATTTGATTTAACATTTTGACCTGACCTATCAAAGTTATCTGACATTATCAAGATGAATTCTGAACTTTTGCATATTTTGTTATCATTTTCTAAACTATATCAATAAACTGTGATAATGTGAGAAATGTTGAAGGTGTCTGAATATCATGGTTTGACTGTGTTTAAGAAAGGATGCATTAAATTAAGCTAAAGTAACTGTAAAGACTTTGTTACAAAAGACTTTTTTTTATGAAAGAATCATGAAAAATCTATGACAGGTTTATGTGTATTATATTTGAACATGGCTAGGGTGCACTGGGAGTCATTTCAAAATCAATGCAAAGCAAGTACTTGTATTTTCATTATTAAATGTACAACTTTTTCTTGCGGTTTGACTCAAAGTCAAGCTTTAGTTTCTAGCTTCTGGATTTTAGTTTTACTAAAGCCTCTGTTGTCGTGACTGCTATGCTTCATAAGTTTAAAAGGAGAATCGTTAGATTTAAAATGTAATTTAATTTAATTAAATGATACACTGTTTGGATAATGAAGTACAAATACGGTCACACCAAAAATGATTCAGGCAACAGATATAATTATTTATATTTTTTTACTAGTGGGTGCAAAACACTCTAGTTCATTTATGTAAGTGAGGATAGCAAAATAAAGTAAACTGTCACATTATACCCAAAAATTACCAGTAAAATTGATACAAATTTGGACCAAAAATTTTATTTAACGCTTTGACCTGACCTATCAAAGTTATCTGACATTATCAAGATGAATTCTGAACTTTTGCATATTTTGTTATCATTTTCTAAACTATATCAATAGCCTGTGATAATGTGAGAAATGTTGAAGGTGTCTGAATATCATGGAAAATCAGACAAACCAAACCAGCTAGGACGAGTTTGAAAAAGCCAATTATGAACAATTAAAAATAGCAAAAAAACATGATTTCTACATTTTGGTGTCCATTTGATTCGGCGTGACCCGAGGAATGAGCCTTATGGTTCAAAAGTTATTGCCATAAAAAAGTGAAACTTTGGAAAAGTGGTGGCGCTAGAGAGTTTGAGTTAGAGACTCCAAACTTGCTGTGGTTAATGCTGAGACTGTCCTCTATCAGTTTGCCAAATTACACAACTTTCCCGCAAGCGCTTCTGTGGGCTGCTATAGACTCAAGAGCGGAATCTTATGGCCATCTTTTTTTTAATCCTTTTTAAACCTCATATAATATCGGAAAAGGCACTGATTTTCAATAAAAATGAAGGAAATAGTCAAAAATTGTAAAATAGAGTATCGTTTAGGGTTAGGGTTAGGTGTAGGGAGGGCTTATTGTCCCAGTAAGGCTGCATCCATTGAATAAATTGAATTAAAACAATAATTTACACTCAATGCATAATTACCGAATGCTGTTTTAATATAGTGCAATAATAATAACTGCATCTATTTGCAATAAGTATTATAAATAGCAGAAAATGCTTAAGTGTAAAGAGAACCTATTGCTATTTGCACTTAGTGTGAAAATATTCTATTTACACTTTTTTTTATTTTTTTTTATTTTTGGGTGAACTGTGCCTTTAAGGGTCTTTTTCAAATTCACAATGTGATGAAATCTTTTCGGTTACCTATGAGGCCACGCCACTCTGCTTTGGCACAGTCAGACCATCATGATGTCCTGGATGATTATACTTCAGCTCTATTAAATGTTATTTTACGCTGAAAGCTATTACAGAAGCAGCAGAGTATGAGGATAATTCTGTCAGTGGGTTATTACATCTTTCATCTTTGCTGGCATGACTGCCTGGATTTATAAAAATGATAGGTGATCTGACTGACAAAGTCCATTGATGTTTTTTTTTTTGGTGTTTACAGATTTGGCGGAGTTTGTGTTCCTTGGTCTGTTTCTAATAGAGATGAGTCTGAAGATGTATGGCCTCGGGCCCAGGACCTACTTTCACTCCTCATTTAACTGCTTTGACTTTGGGGTGAGTAACAAACGATGTTCGGGACCCTAACAGCAGTACATCTTCCTTTTTCAGTTAATGCCAGAAGTTCTGCCTTATAAGATCATATAATTGGTCATTTAACCAATGATACGATTACAGCTATAATTTTCAAAATGATTGCTTAAGTGCTGGAAATGAGCTTTGTTTTCAGATGTAAATTGTGCCTAGTGTATTTGTGCTTCTATGTGTCTTTTTTGTATCTTATTGTGTCTTTTCTGTGTTTAGGTGATCGTGGGTAGCATTTTCGAGGTGATTTGGGCTGCAGTAAAACCAGGAGCCTCTTTTGGGATCAGTGTGCTGCGAGCACTGCGTTTGCTGAGGATATTTAAGGTTACCAAGTAAGAGATCAAAATGGCCTGTTTATCTAGATCGTTGTCCTAAATCGTGACATATTTAAACCCCTAATTGTCACCCGTCCAAGTTTCTTCACCATTTGACAAACTATATATTGTTGGAAAGGTCTAAGACTCCTAAATAGATTTCTTACAATTTTTTTGTTACAAATTATGTAGGAAAATTAATAGATTAATTTATGACAAGAGTGCACCGCAAAAATCTACTTCATAACAGGAGTTCAGACCTTTGTCACAAAAAGACTTTCTTCGTTGCCTTTTTCTCCATCACGCTTTAGAAATCATAAGAAAACTTAAAATCTCAAAATACATCAGACATTGCATGATGGAAAATGTACATCAAAATCGTATTACAAAATGTTTTTGTTCATGAATTATAAAAATTAAGTTTAAATTCTGCATTTACACGTATTTGTTCAAAAATGGGAGTGATAGTTAAAGGTTAAATGACTCTGATTTGAGTGTTTCAAATGATGTTTCAAAAGAGACTAGACAAGAAATCGGATAACAGTACAAGAAAATAGTGATATGTGACCCTGGACCACAAACCCAGTCTTAAGTCGCTGGGGTATATTTGTGGCAATAGCTGAAAATTGCATTGCATGGGTCAAAATTATAGATTTTTCTTTTATGCCAAAAATCATTAGATATTAAGTAAAGATCATGTCCCGTCAAGACACTGTGTACATTTTCTACTGTAAATATATCAAAACTTAAATTTTGATTAGTAATATGCATTGCTAAGAGCTTCATTTGCACAACTTTAAAGGCGATTTTCTCACTATTTAGATTTTTTTTTGCACCCTCAGATTACAGATTTCCAAATAGTTGTATCTCGACCAAATGTTATTCTATACTAACAAACCATACATCAATGGAAAGCTTATTTATTCAGCAATATGCAATATGTCAAAATTAAATGAGTTTTTGCTTGAAACAAGCAAAATAATCTGCCAATGGGGTAAGAAAAATAATCTATCTTTCATCTTGAAATAAGATTATTTTTCTTACCCCATTGGCAGATTATTTTGCTTGTTTCAAGCAAAAACTCACTTAATTTTGACATATTTTGTCTGAAAACAAGACAATAAGTTTTATTTGTCTAGAAAATCCTTCTTGATTTAAGAATTTTTAGATATTTTAGCTGGAAACAAGACACAAAATCTAAGTAAGAAAAGCATTTTTTGCAGTGTGTATACATCTCAATTTAGAAAAATTGACACTTATGACTGTTTTTGTCATCTGTGGTCACATATTTGATATTAGTAGTATAATTGACTCTTGATCACTGAATTGCGATCGAATAAAAAAAGCATATTTAATAGACCCGAGGTGTAACAAGTACGGCCCTATGATTTCCGCAATGCGACCAAAACGTGGAATACAGTCATTAAAATGAAATTTACTGCTTAAAGTCATGGAAGTTGACAGATTTTGGATGAGTAAATAAAAGTAGGTCAGTACACTTAAATCAAAACACTATATGGACTGGTGTCTGTAAATATATCTTATAAATAAATATATAATATATTGTAAATATATATATGTAAATATATATTTAATATATAATTTCTATTAAATGTAAATATAGTGACACAAAAATAAGTAAGGAGTAAGGATAGCAAAATAAAGTAGCCTTCATACAGTATAATTGCTAAAAAATTTGGGACCGAAACTTATTCAGACACTTTGACCTGACCATGTTTTTTCTATAATTGCTAATGCAAACTTTTATCACCACAGACTGAAGAAAATTAAGCATTGCTTAATTGGTCAACAAAGTTTTGATAGTTGTATACTAACAGTTGTCTGATTTTTTGGTTGATTGTAATGCATTACATACCTTTCTATCAACGTTATCTGACTTTATCAAGATGAATTTGTTCTGACACAGTTTAACTTGTCGTATTTTATTACCATTTTCTAAAGTATAGCCAATAAACTGTGATCATGTGAAAAAATGTTGAAGGTGTCTGAATAAATGTTGATTTGGCTGTATAGACATCATTTCTAGAACTACTCTGAGAGTCACTTCATGAGAATTTTTCGGTTTCTTTTAAAGAAAACTATCCAGAAAACTTTAGGTCTTCACAGCAACCTGTCAAAAAAAAGTTAGGTTTAACTTGAAGAAACTGTAACAGATAAAAAAAAAATAAAAAAAAAACAAAACATTTTTTTTGAAAAAATAAATAAATAAATAAATAAATATATATATATATATATTTTTATATATATATATATATATATATATATATATACAGGGCTGTCAAACGATTAATCACAATTAATCGCATCCAAAATAAAAGTTTATGTTAGATACTATATGTGTGTTTACTTTGTATATTTATTATGTACATATAAATACACACACATACATGTATATATTAAAACAAAATATTTATATGTATATATATTTATACCTGTATACAATTTAGATTATAAATAAATATAAATATTTTACATATAAATCTAATATATTTTCCCTTAATATATACATGTATGTGTGTGTATTTATATATACATAATAAATATACACAGTACGATTAATCGTTTGATAGCACTAGTAATATTATTATTATTATTATTATTATTATTAAATCAATTAATTAGAGATGTTTTAAATTATTAAAATTTAATGGAACCGTTAAAATGGAATACAGAAAACTAATGGAAAACAGAATTTGTTTAAAAAATTTATTTCATAGGGCCTTAAAAAAATATTTTTTTGTTAAATTGTGAAACTGTGTAAGTTTCATGATTTCAATTCATTAGACATGCTTTTTGTTTAATATTTTTTAATGTAACCATTAGATTAATCAGGGAAATTAAATTAAATTAATCAGGGAAAAAATACAGAATCCAGAAAATTTGAAAAAAAAAAAAAACAACAACAACAACAAAAAAAAATAAAACAAATTTCATAGGGTCCTGTCAGATTTCAAGTGCTCCAATTCATGGCATGGCTCTATTAACACACTTGATGCATGTATTAATTCCCATCAGCTCAACAATCTGTCTTTACGTTATTCCTTTCCCTAAAGCATCATGTAATTCTTCGCAGGTATTGGAACTCCTTACGGAATCTAGTGGTGTCTCTGCTCAACTCAATGAAGTCCATCATCAGTCTCCTGTTCCTGCTGTTCCTCTTCATCGTAGTGTTTGCTCTGCTGGGAATGCAGCTCTTTGGAGGACAGTAAGTACCAGGATGAAGGTTTCACTCACATCTCCTCCATGTTCGTGTCCATGCACAGTCTCAAAATTGCTTATCATGCAAAAGTAAACAAAAAAGTCCCTAATATTAAACAATGGACTTTATGAACATAACACTAAACTATATGACGATTAGTGCTCAGATAACAAGGGTTTGTTTTGAATTTTTTAATTGATTTCATCCTCTGAGCAGCCAATAATTTATTGTGCGAACAAACTAACCATTGGTTGTCAGTGAATGTGTGTTTAATGACTATTCAAAGTCTGGCTTCTACCAAGAGACAAATGTATTTGTGCCAAAACGCTGTCAATGAAAGATATAGGAAGCATTTCTCTTCCTTAAATAAGTCCATTTCATTTGTTGCCCTAACTACACTGCAAAAAATGTTTTTCTAGCTTAGATTTTTTGTCTTGTTTCCAGCCGAAATTTCTAAAAATGTATAAATCAAGAATTATTTTCGACAAGTACATGTTAATGTCTTGTTTTCAGAAAAAAGTAGTTCAAATTAAGTGAGTTTTTGCTTGAAACAAGCAAAATAATCTGCCAATGGGGTAAGAAAAATAATCTTATTTTCTTTTTGAAGCTAGATTATTTTTCTTACCCCATTGGCAGATTATTTAGCTTGTTTCAAGCAAAAACTCACTTAATTTTGACTTCTTTTTTCTGAAAACAAGACAATAATTTTTACTTGTCTAGAAAATCCTTCTTGATCTAAGAATTTTTAGATATTTTGTCTAGAAACAAGACAAAAAATCTAAGCTAGAAAAGCATTTTTTTGCAGTGAAGTACTTCAATAGGTTAGTACATTTCAAATATATCAGTTAATGAAATTACGGTATCTACTTGTAAATTTAACTGAAAACCTTTAACTGTAAAACGTTGCTACCGTATTTTTACTGTGAAATTCTGGCAACCACAGCTGCCAGTTTTCTACCGTAAATTGCACAGATTTTTTTTTACAGTGTTCACTGCAAAAAATGCTTTTCTAGCTTAGATTTTTTGTCTTGTTTCCAGCTGAAATATCTAAAAATTCTTAAATCAAGAATTATTTTCAACAAGTACACGTTAATGTCTTGTTTTCAGAAAAAAGAAGTTCAAATTAAGTGAGTTTTTGCTTGAAACAAGCAAAATAATCTGCCAATGGGGTAAGAAAAATAATCTAGTCTTCTGCTTGAAATAAGATTATTTTGCTTGTTTCAAGCAAAAACTTTTTTCTGAAAACGAGACAATAATTTTTACTTGTCTAGAAAATCCTTCTTGATCTAAGAATTTTTAGATATTTTGTCTAGAAACAAGACAAAAAATCGTAGCTAGAAAAGCATTTTTTGCAGTGAAGTACTTTAATAGGTTAGTACATTTCAAATATATCAGTTATCACATTATCTACTTGTAAATTTAACTGAAAACCGTTAACTGTAAAACGTTGCTACCGTATTTTTACTGTGAAATTCTGGCAACCACAGCTGCCAGTTTTCTACCGTAAATTGCACAGATTTTTTTTTTTTTACAGTGTTCACTGCAAAAACTGCTTTTCTAGCTTAGATTTTTTGTCTTGTTTCCAGCCGAAATATCTAAAAATGTATAAATCAAGAATTATTTTCGACAAGTACACGTTAATGTCTTATTTTCAGAAAAAAGAAGTTCAAATTAAGTGAGTTTTTGCTTGAAACAAGCAAAATAATCTGCCAATGGGGTAAGAAAAATAATCTAGTCTTCTGCTTGAAATAAGATTATTTTGCTTGTTTCAAGCAAAAACTTTTTTCTGAAAACGAGACAATAATTTTTACTTGTCTAGAAAATCCTTCTTGATCTAAGAATTTTTAGATATTTTGTCTAGAAACAAGACAAAAAATCGTAGCTAGAAAAGCATTTTTTGCAGTGAAGTACTTTAATAGGTTAGTACATTTCAAATATATCAGTTATCACATTATCTACTTGTAAATTTAACTGAAAACCGTTAACTGTAAAACGTTGCTACCGTATTTTTACTGTGAAATTCTGGCAACCACAGCTGCCAGTTTTCTACCGTAAATTGCACAGATTTTTTTTTTTTTACAGTGTTCACTGCAAAAACTGCTTTTCTAGCTTAGATTTTTTGTCTTGTTTCCAGCCGAAATATCTAAAAATGTATAAATCAAGAATTATTTTCGACAAGTACACGTTAATGTCTTATTTTCAGAAAAAAGAAGTTCAAATTAAGTGAGTTTTTGCTTGAAACAAGCAAAATAATCTGCCAATGGGGTAAGAAAAATAATCTAGTCTTCTGCTTGAAATAAGATTATTTTGCTTGTTTCAAGCAAAAACTTTTTTCTGAAAACGAGACAATAATTTTTACTTGTCTAGAAAATCCTTCTTGATCTAAGAATTTTTAGATATTTTGTCTAGAAACAAGACAAAAAATCGTAGCTAGAAAAGCATTTTTTGCAGTGAAGTACTTTAATAGGTTAGTACATTTCAAATATATCAGTTATCACATTATCTACTTGTAAATTTAACTGAAAACCGTTAACTGTAAAACGTTGCTACCGTATTTTTACTGTGAAATTCTGGCAACCACAGCTGCCAGTTTTCTACCGTAAATTGCACAGATTTTTTTTTTTTTACAGTGTTCACTGCAAAAACTGCTTTTCTAGCTTAGATTTTTTGTCTTGTTTCCAGCCGAAATATCTAAAAATGTATAAATCAAGAATTATTTTCGACAAGTACACGTTAATGTCTTATTTTCAGAAAAAAGAAGTTCAAATTAAGTGAGTTTTTGCTTGAAACAAGCAAAATAATCTGCCAATGGGGTAAGAAAAATAATCTAGTCTTCTGCTTGAAATAAGATTATTTTGCTTGTTTCAAGCAAAAACTTTTTTCTGAAAACGAGACAATAATTTTTACTTGTCTAGAAAATCCTTCTTGATCTAAGAATTTTTAGATATTTTGTCTAGAAACAAGACAAAAAATCGTAGCTAGAAAAGCATTTTTTGCAGTGAAGTACTTTAATAGGTTAGTACATTTCAAATATATCAGTTATCACATTATCTACTTGTAAATTTAACTGAAAACCGTTAACTGTAAAACGTTGCTACCGTATTTTTACTGTGAAATTCTGGCAACCACAGCTGCCAGTTTTCTACCGTAAATTGCACAGATTTTTTTTTTTTTACAGTGTTCACTGCAAAAACTGCTTTTCTAGCTTAGATTTTTTGTCTTGTTTCCAGCCGAAATATCTAAAAATGTATAAATCAAGAATTATTTTCGACAAGTACACGTTAATGTCTTATTTTCAGAAAAAAGAAGTTCAAATTAAGTGAGTTTTTGCTTGAAACAAGCAAAATAATCTGCCAATGGGGTAAGCAAAATAATCTAGTCTTCTGCTTGAAATAAGATTATTTTTCTCACCCCATTGGCAGATTATTTTGCTTGTTTCAAGCAAAAACTCACTTAATTTTGACTTCTTTTTTCTGAAAACAAGACAATAATTTTGACTTGTCTAGAAAATCCTTCCTGATTTAAGAATTTTTAGATATTTTGGCTGGAAACAAGACAAAAAATCTAAGTAAGAAAGGCATTTTTTGCAGTGTATGGTTAGTTGAACTTTATTACGTTCAGAACAAGCCTGAAACCTACTTTTGGATTTCGACCCAGCAGTTGAGAGCCACTTATGTGGTCCCTTTATTTTTGCATTTGACTGAAAATGCATAAATCACCCGTCGACGTGGAAAATCGTTTACGTTCCTCTCCGCATAAGCAGTCGTGACTCTTCCAAGTCCTGTCTTTTCATTTACCCCTCAGCCACATGTTAACAAACATGACTGAGCCGATCCAGACGGGCACAAGTTTTCATTTCTGCGTTCTATGAATTATTAATCGCACGCCGCAACAGAGGAATTGCCTCCACACGCGCTTCCCACGAGGAAAATATCAGCTTAGACGCGCAAACACGCCGTCATGTAATAAGAAGAGTGCCAGATAAACAAATAGTCGTCGCAAAATGAGAAAATGTTATTGAAACATAACAATGTGGGGATGGCTGCAGGAGAGACCTATTCCCTTCCGATGGAAGTCTTTCCAGATCTGTGCTTAGTGAAATGAGAAATTGCTTCTCTGCTACTGGATTTCAGCTCCATGGCACATTAATATTTAAGACTGTAGATGGACATGATAAACTGACTGTCGGATCCATGCGGTCGTTTTCTGGGTTGGATGAGAGAGAGACGGTTGTGAAGTACATCAGAGAGCAGAGCTGCTGAAAACAATGAGACCAGATAAAACATTCTCGCTCAGAGTCTTTAATATATGAACTTGGTGGAGCCCTGATTTTTTGTCCTTATTTTACATTAAAATGCTGCACAATGAAACTGTTGAAGCTGATCAAAACATTTGATAATTAATTTGCAGCTTCATGGATTTTGTACCAATGAGATTTCATTGTTGCTGGTTTCTAGCACGTCATATTTTTATCATTCCTATGAAAGTTATCAAATATGAAAGTACAAATATGTAACCCTGGAAGACAAAACCAGGGGTATATTTGTAGCAATGGCCAGAAATACATTGCATGAGTCAAAATTGTTGATTTTTATTTTATGCCAAAAATCATTAGGATATTAAGTAAATGTTCCATGAAGATATTTTATAAATTTCCTACTGTAAATATATCAAAACTTAATTTTTGATTAGTAATATGCATCGCTAAGAACTTCATTTGAACAACTTTAAAAGCAATTTTCTCAATATTTTAACTTTTTGCACCCTAAGATTCCAGATCTTCAAATAGTTGTATCTCGGCCAAATAGTAGCCTATTTATTCAACTTTCAGATGATGTATAAATCTCAATTTTGCAAAATTGGCAATTATGATTGTCAATTTTGGTTTTGTGGCCCAGGGTTACATATTATGTGAAATCATGAGCATTTTAGATATAAATGTACTGTACACTACCAGTCAAGTTTTTGAACACTACGATTTTAAATGTTTTTTTCTTTTTCTTTAGGTCACCAAGCCTACATTTATTTGATTCAAAAGCAGTAATATTGTGAAATATTTTTACTATTTCAAATAACTGCCATCTATTTGAATATATTTTAAAATGTAATTTATTCCTGTGATCAAATCTACATTTTCAGCTATTATTACTCCAGTCTTCAGTGTCACATGATCCCTCATGCATTTCTAATATGCTGTTTTGCTATTTAGGAAACATTTATTGTAAATACTATTAGTAGTATTATCAATAAAAATTGCTTCAACATTCAAAAGCAGTATAATTTCAGAGTCAGTGTCATTTTCTGTTGGGGGAATTAATACTTTTATTTAGCAAGGATGTTTTAAATTGATCAAAAGTCATGATGTGACATTTATAATGATAAAAAATAGGTCTATTTCAGATAAATGCTGTTCTTCAGAACTTTCTATTCACCAAAGAAACCTAAAAAAAATATACTCAGCTGTTTTTAACATAATAATAATAATAATACATGTTTTTTGAGCAGCAAATCTGAATATTAAAATGATTTCTGAAGGATCATGGGACTAGAGTAATGATGCTGAAAATGTAGCTTTAAAACCACAGGAATAAATACATTTTTAAAATATATTAAAATAGCAAAAATATTTAAAAATGTAGCTGTTTATGCTGTACTTTGGATCAAATAAATGCAGGCAAACTTCTTTAAAGACTTCTGCCTGATAGTGTAGAGCAACATTTCACTTGTGTATAATCCTCATTAACTTCAGTCTTCTCTCATTATGTTGTTTTTGAGCTATTTTCTTCTAATAAAATGAGTACGCCGCAAAAATGCCTTTCTTACTTAGATTTTTTGTCTTGTTTCCAGCCAAAATATCTAACAATTCTTAAATCAGGAAGGATTTTCTAGACAAGCAAAAATTATATCTTGTTTTCAGACAAAATATGTTCAAATTAAGAGAGTTTTTGCTTGAAACAAGCAAAATTATCTGCCAATGGGGTAAGAAAAAGAATCTAGTCTTCTGCTTGAAACAAGATTATTTTCTTACCCCATTGGCAGATTATTTTGCTTGTTTTGAGCAAAAACTCACTTAATTTTGACTTATTTTTTCTGAAAACCAGACAAATATTTAGACATGTCTAGAAAATCCTTCTTGGTTTAATTTTTAGATATTTTGGCTGGAAACAAGACTAAAAAACTAAGTAAGAAAAGCATTTTTTGCAGTGTAACGGTGGTTGAGCAAAGAAAGGAATCACTTTTACTTTTCAGAATAATGTAAACAATCCCTTAGTTTTCAGATGTTTCTTCTCTTATTTTAAGCATTCTCTGCATTATCCAGTAATGAGGCCCTTGCAAAGCCCCTGAGAGTGCACATGGAATAAGAAAGCATATTCATTATGTTTTTGTTATTAGATCTAGAGATGCAGAGAGGAGGACTGTGCTCAGCTTTTATATGCAGATGAAGAGACACATTATTATCGTAACATATCAGAATCGCTTTTGCCCTCTTTGCGAGCAAACAGTCTAAAGAAATTAGAGCAAATCTGGCTCCTAAGGATGCACACGAGACTCGTCCAAGAAAATGATTCACAGCTCATCATCTCTCTTCTAGGTTTAATTTTGAAGATGAGACCCCGACGACCAACTTTGACACATTCCCAGCTGCTATCCTCACCGTGTTTCAGGTATTGACCATCTGCTGATGTGCGTCTGAATGCTCTCGCTTGATATTTGCAAGATTTCCATAACGCTTTTTTTTTTATTTATCTGATAAGATCCTGACAGGAGAGGACTGGAACGCTGTGATGTATCATGGGATTGAATCCCAGGGAGGAGTGCACCGGGGAATGTTCTGCTCTGTGTACTTCATTGTGCTCACACTGTTTGGAAACTGTATCCTTTGTATATAACATAGGACTGTCATGCTTTTAATGACCTCATTTTTCAAGTGAAGGGAAGAAAATAACATGCACAGATGTTGGGTTCACTTATGACACTCAATGTAAAATATAAAGCCATGCATATTGTGTGCATAAACCAAAGACGCCAGACAGAGATGGATTTTGTTTAGACAGATGTTCTTCACTAATGCTGCAAGAAACATATCATCTATATTTCAGAATTAAATTAAATAAGTTAATAAATAAAAAAGAACTATATGCAATTATATTTTATGGTATAATATTAACATTATATTATGGTTAGCAAGAAGCTTTGTTTAAAGCGGTAACCGCAGAAACATTGTATTACTGCTGTTCCAAAAGCGCCACCTGCTGTGAGACAGTGAAGTGCATTCTCGTTCAGCCCATATGCTGTTTCTGTTTTGTGCAGATATGTTTTATATGGAAACTCATTTCCTCCACTAAATAAAAAAAATGAAAAAGTAATTGCAACTTTTTATCTCACAAAGACTTTTTTCTTGCAATTGCGAGTTTGCATTTTGCAATTTGGACTTTTTTTCTCAGAATTACGTGATACGAACTCATAATACTGACTTTTTTCCTCAAAATTGTGAGATATAAACTTGCAATTGTAAGTTTGAAAGTCAGAATTGTGAGATATGAATTTGAGAACATATCAGTCTTTTTTCCCCCTCAAAATGGGACTTTATAACTCGCTATTGTGAGTTTATATTATGGTTAGCAAGAAGCTTTGTTTAAAGCGGTAACCGCAGAAACATTGTATTACTGCTGTTCCAAAAGCGCCACCTGCTGTGAGACAGTGAAGTGCATTCTCGTTCAGCCCATATGCTGTTTCTGTTTTGTGCAGATATATTTTATATGGAAGCCTGTTTCTGGCACTGAATAAAAAAAAAAAGGTAAAAAAATAAGTGTGACTTTTTATCTCACAATTCTGACTTTTTTTCTTGGAATTGCAAGTTTACATCTTGCAGTTTGGACTTTTTTTCTCAGAATTGCATGATTCAAACTCATAATACTGACTTTTTTTCATCAGAATTGTGAGATATAAACTCGCAATTGTAAGTATTAAAGTCATAGAGAACATATCAGTCGTTTCCACCTCAAAATGGGACTTTATAACTCACTATTGCAAGTTTATATCTCACAATTCTGAGAAAAAAAAAGTCAGAATTGCGAAATACAGACTTATTATTTCTCACAGTTGTTTATATCATGCAATGCATTTGCAATTCTGAATTTATAACTTGCAACTGTCAGTTTATATCACACAATTCTGAGAAAAAAGTCTGATTAGTGAGTTTGTATCACGCAATTCTGAATTTATAACTTGCAATTGAATTTCTATCACGCATTTTTTAGAAAAAGTCAAAATTGTGAATTTATATCTTGCAATTTTAAATTTATAACTCACAGTTGCAAGTTTGTATCATGCAATTCTTAGAAAAGGTCAAAATTGTGAATTTATATCTTCAAATTTTAAATTTGCAACTCGCAATTGCAAGTTTATATAAAGCAATTCTGAGAAAAAAAGTCAGAACTGCGAGTTTATATTTTGCAATACTGAATTTATAACTTGCAAATGCAAGTTTGTATCATGCAATTGTTAGAAAAAGTCAAAAATCTGAATATATATCTTGAAATGTTTAAATTTACAACTTGCAATTGCAAGTTTATATCAAGCAATTCTGAGGAAAAAAAAGTCAGAACTGTGAGATTAAAAAAAGTCGCAATAACCTTTTGCATTTTTTAATCAGTGGTGGAAGTAAGTTTCCATAGTGTTATGTAGCATCATTTCACAAAGCTAAGGTCAGAACATTCTGTTTTTTGCTTTAATTTTTTGGTTCGTGATTAAAATGCAGTGGTTCTGCAACTGTTTCAAGCAACCTGATTCATATAAAGGCACAGTCAGGGAAATCCCGTGATAAACCTTGACAACTTTGACAACCTGACTTTTTATTAGATGACTGCTTTCACCCAAATTCCTTAAAGCACATTTGATCAGACACTCTCCTCAATGTCTTTTTGGCCATCGCTGTTGATAATCTTGCCAATGCACAAGAACTCACAAAGGTTGGTTGGGCATGATAAAGCCGGACATATGGCAAAAGATATGAAGATATGAAAGTCCTTTTAATGCAAAAAAATATTTATTGACTGCATAGATTGAGTTAACAAAACATGACAGACAAAAAAGAAATATAAATGTCATCTATCCATTGAAAAGTGCTTTTTCACTGAAGATTATCATTTAAAGAGACAACAGAATACTAAAGTGAGTCTAACATGTTGTGTTTAGTAAATGTATGATCCTATGTCCATCAGTGTTAATTTTGACAACAAATTTTGATTTAGTTGTAGTCATAGTCTTTTGACTAAAATGTCATTTAGTTTTAGTCATATTTTAGTCATCTGAATTGTTTTTAGTTTTAGTCTAGTTTTAGTCGACGAAATATCATACGATTTTAGTCGACTAAATCTACAATAAATTTATTCGGCTAAAACTCAGTGGGTTTACTTACATGCAATGCATTTATTAAGCATTTCTCTACAATTTCCAAACTCATTATATAGGTTTGATATTAAGGTTTATTCATGATAAACACAATTTAACTGCAGTGAACATGCCTTAATATTAAAATTTAATAAAACCACTTCTCATAAAGAACATGGTCTTCTTTTGAATGAAATCTCAATGGTTATATCGGCTAATGATGCATTCTTTATAGTCACTTGTTTACCATATTCTTCATTCTTTCAAACAGACATGTTTATTTCTATAAATGGTTTTCTGTCTTTCTTTTGTTGCTTAGTTAACATCTATCTGTGACTCGGACAATAGACACTAAATGCGGCTGCTGTCCTTTAAAACCCAATGCAATGGATGCAATGCACTGATACACTTTCTCTCTACTGTTTATGTTCATTTAAGACCTAATCGGCTGTGTTTATGTGAATACTCATCAAAACAGACAATTCAAGATCATTTTGTGTGTATTTCTCAGTTTATGCAACACAAAAGAGTGTGAGGCGTGTTTTCTGTGTGTTTGCTTCAAGACCGAAATTGAGTTCTCTCTTGCTTCGTCAAATTTATCCATATGTCTGCACTTCTCCCACATATTGACATTTTTGAGTGTTTTATTAGACGTGCAGCAAGTGTATTTTAGCTTGTGTCCCGCCGGTTTGTACGCATCTAACCTCCTACTGCGCAACAGATTTTTCTGAAAGAATCTCTTGTTGTCTTGTTTTTATTAGTTGATTTTTGTCATAGTTTTTGTCATTCAAGAAGAATTTTAGTCATTATCGTTTCGTTTTCGTCTGTGTCAACGAAATTAACACTGATGTCCATGCACTGCACTGCAAAAAATGCTTTTCTTACTTAGATTTTTAGTCTTGTTTCCAGCTAAAATATCTAAAAATTCTTAAGTCAAGAAGGATTTTCTAGACAAGTAACAATTATTGTCTTGTTTTCAGACAAAATATGTTCAAATTAAGTGAGTTTTTGCTTAAAACAAGCTAAATTATCTGCCAATGGGGTAAGAAAAATAATCTAGCTTTCATCTTGAAATAAGATTATTTTTCTCACCCCATTGGCAGATTATTTTGCCTGTTTTTAAGCAAAAACTCACTTAATTTTGACTTATTTTGTCTGAAAACAAGACAATAATTGCTACTTGTCTAGAAAATCCTTCTTGACTTAAGAATTTTTAGATATTTTAGCTGGAAACAAGACAAAAAATCTAAGTAAGAAAAGCATTTTTTGCAGTGTGACAGCTTTTATTAGTTTCATAAGACGGTCTGCAAGGGCTCTTTTGATTTGACTGATGTTTGCTCTGGTCAATAACTCAAGGTAATGAAGCTTTCAGCCCCGTTGTGTTATTTACAGCCTTATGTGAAGACGGCACCAGCGGTATAGGACCGTAAGGCTCTTGATTTGTAGAAGCTAGATGTGCTTTCCATTGGATGCAATGTTAATTTACGCTTGTCTGTCGTTCTTTGTTTCTCTGTGTTACTCCTCTCTCAGGATGAGGAGGAGCAGGAAGAGGCCATCAATAAGAAACTGGCTCTGCAGAAAGCCAAGGAGGTAAAGGAGGTCAGCCCCATGTCGGCCGCTAACATTTCCATCACAGCGTAAGTCAGGGGGCAAATAAACCTGAAGTCAGGCTACTGCCCTCCCCTTTCACTAACCCCACGAAAACACCTGTTCGTCACCCCATCATGTCCTCTCATTGCTTTTTTATGTCTCTCAAGAAACATATTTGTGTTTGTCTCTGTAAGCATATTTCTGGGTGTTTTGTTGTTTTACTGTTGCCACTTTTGTTTGGTCCTCAGTATACTTTTATGTTCTTTTTACAGTTGTCTTGCACCCATAATTGGTTGTCTTCGCTCTAAAATTACACTTGATTTAGCCAGGCTGTGGAAAATATACAAATTGTTTATGCTTTTCCTGAGGCTCACTGAAAAATCAGTCTGTGTTTGATTAGATTTGTACTTAATGCACAGTAGAAAATATATTTAGCAAATGAATGAATAAATAAATGAATTTATTTCTTTGCATTTTAACATATATTGGTTGCTAAACTGTTGCTAAAGACAGTTATTGTGGCAATCCAATGAGTTAAATCCAATTAAGAATTTTTTTAAGACTTTTTTTTTCCTTAGGATATTTTAGAAATGCTGAAGGATTTTTGTAATGTTTGCATTGAGTTAACATTATTATTATTATTATTATTATTATTATTATTATTTTATTTTATTTTATTTTATTTTATAAATTTTTTTTTATATATATATATATATATAATTTTTCATTATGAAAGACATTTTTTTTCCAGTGTCCAAAAGTTATTAATTTTTTTATTAATTATTTAAATTATTTACAGGGTTCCCACAGCTCATGGAATTTTAAAAAGTCTATTCCAGACATTGAAAGTCAGGGAAATTTATTTTTATTTTGTCCAAGTCATGGAATATCAGGAACGTTATTTTTTTGCTTTACGTTTTTTTCTTTTCATATTGTTTCATTGCATTGTTTCACGCATTTGCCTATTGTTATGGTTAGGTTATGGTTCTGAAAGCATAAAAAACATAAATTAATTATAGTACAGTAATAATGGTACAGAAAAATACCAAGTGCATTTAACAGGTAAAATAAAAATAAAAAACAGGGTTCCCACGGCTCATGGAATTTCTGGAATATCATGGAATTTTAAAAAGTCTATTCCAGACATTAAAAGTCAGGGAATTTTATATTTATTTTGTCCAAGTCATGGAATATCAGGGATTTTTGTTTGCTGCTTTCAATTTTTGTTTACATTTATCAAAATGTAAATTTTGTATACTGTATTTGGTTTCGTGTTATTTCACGCATTTTGCCTATTGTTATGGTTATGAAAACATAAAAATACATTTAAAATAAATAATTTTTTGTAGAAATAGTACAGAAAAATACAGTTCATTTCAAGCGTAAAAAAACAAACAAACAAAAGAAGTAGTGTAAATGTGTGTTTTGTACTAAAAAACATCGGTGATTAAGTAAATAAAGCTTGCAAATGGATGGATCTGTTTATTATAGGTCATGGAAATTCAGCTTATTAGTCAGTTAAAGTCAGGGAATTTGGCTTGGAGTGGGAACCCTGAAAAAAGTAGTGTATTTGTGGGTTTTGTACTAAAAGCGTCTGTAAAGAAACTGTGCATGAAAATTCAGCTTTTTAATCAGTGAAAGTCAGGGAATTTGATATTTGGCTTAGAGCGGGAACCCTGTATTTAATATAAGAAATCAAAGACTAATTTAGTGTAATATAACTGGATTGCTTAATTGAATGTTGATGCACCTGGGGTTTGAATGTCTTTCCTAATACTGTGATGCCTTCTCGCCTGTTTGCTTTAAATTCTGTTTTGTCACACTATTGTTGATATGTACTTCCCATTGAGTTGGGTGGAGTTAGAGTCAGAGTGATTGACAGCTGCAGTCCCTGCCACTGACTCCGCCCCCACCGAACTATTTCTTTCCCCTCTCATGGTTTTTGTTTTTGGCATATGCAGTTTTATAAGGCCAAATCCTGGTGCTCTTTCATGCAGCTCCTCCAACTCCAGCTCTCATTCACCGTGAGTTCATTTACTCTCTGTTCAAATCTCCTCTCCTCCTCTGTCCCAGCACACACTGCTCTTGCATGACGCCAGACAGAAAAACTAGACTTGCAGACCAGAGTCCTTCACTGTGAATCTCACAGCTTTAACAGGTCAAATATTATGCATGGGCCACAAGAGCAAGGGTAACATTTCCAATGGCTTTCATAACATTTTTTAATGATTCCGTAACAATAGATGCTTTGCAGACCATTAGTTAACATAACAAAACATTTGTGACCCTGGACCACAAAACCAATCATAAGGGTCAGTTTTTCGAAACTGAGATTTATGCATCATCTGAAAGCTGAATAAATAAGCTTTTTTATGATAGGACAATATTTGGCTGAGATACAACTATTTGAAAATCTGAGGGTGCAAAAAATAAAAATATTGAGAAAATCGCCTTTAAAGTTGTGCAAATGAAGTTCTTAGCAATGCATATTACTAATCAAAAATTAAGTTTTGATATATTTACAGTAGGAAATTTACAAAATGTCTTCATGGAACATGATCTTTACTTAATATCCCAATGATTTTTTGCATAAAATAAAAATCAATAATTTTGACCCATACACTGTATTTTTGACCATTGCTACAAATATACCCCAGCGACTTAAGGCTGGTTTTGTGCTCCAGGGTCACATTTTTGGATTAAATATACCTCAAGCTATAGTTTAAAATGAATTAGAAATATTTATAAAAGTAAATGTTCCAAATATATTCTTCAAATCAACTTTTCATTCAAATTGTTATGTTGATAATGTCATTTGTAGTGGAAATACATAAGAGGTTATCAATTTTTTTTTCTCAGAATTAAAGGATTAATTCACTCCAGTATTGAAATTTCCTGATAATTTACTCACCCCTATGTCATCCAAGATGTTCATTTCTTTCTTTCTTCAGTCGAAAAGAAATTAAGGTTTTTGAGGTAAACATTACAGGATTTTTCTCCATATACACACTAAAAACCAATTTGTTGAGTTCACTTAAGTTCAATCAACTCAAAGAAGTTTAATCAACTTGAAATGTTAAGTTGTACAAAGTGACAGCTTAGATATTTGAATTGGTTCAATGTTAAATTTTAAGGCAGCCGGGTAGCAAATTATTTTAAGTTGACTCAACAAATTGTGTGTTTTTTACAGTGTAGTGGACTTCAGTGGGGATCAGCATTTTGAAGGTGCTTTTCTTCAACAACATCTTAATAAAATTCTTGATAATTTTCTACTACAGCCGTGCAATAAAATTAACTTCAAAGATTCACTTTTCATTCATAAAGGCGACATGGGAAAAAAAATATTTTTACAGAAAACGACTTTTTAAGATGACATGAATGACATGAAATTACCCTTATAATCAGAAGATGGCAGCAGAGGATCATTTATTGGCTGCAGCTGCTTTTTAAACTCCCTAGTATTCTCCCTAGTCTTGCTTTTCAATTTATTACAATTTTTAGTACTTTTACTAAACTTACTATAGCAAGTGCAGAAAGTCACTCTCAGTCAAATAAAATAATAAGCTCAAACACAAACAGCCTATAAGGGTTATTTAAATACTTATATAGCCTATAGTTCACTATAATTTAAATAAGTTCAATATGGTATACACTGCAAAAAATGTTTTTCTTACTTAGATTTTTTGTCTTGTTTCCAGCCAAAATATCCAAAAAATCTTAAATCAAAGAGGATTTTCTAGACAAGCACAAATTATTGTCTTGTTTTCAAAAAAAAAAAAAAAAAAAAAGTCAGAATTAAGTGAGTTTTTGCTTAAAACAAGCAAAATAATCTGCCAATGGGATAAGCAAAAAATCTTATTTCAAGCAGAAAACTAGATTATTTTGCTTACCCCATTGGCAGATTATTTAGCTTGTTTCAAGCATAAACTCTCTTAATTTTAATGTATTTTTTCTGAAAACAAGACAACATTTTTACTTGTCTAGAAAATCCTTCTTGGTTTAAGAATTTGTAGATATTTTGGCTGAAAACAAGACAAAAAATCTAAGTAAGAAAAGCATTTTTTGCAGTGTAAGAATTAAATAATGCATGAATAAAGATAAATTTGAAATATTTTAGATTTAATTTAATAACTACATCTTTTAAGTTTTTTCATGAACCATAAAAGCAATTAAATGGCCTATATTCATCCAACACAAACTTGTTCCTGCTGTATTTTTGTTACTCTGAATTTAGTCTGAATCATTAAATACACAGCTGTATTTTTGACATGGGCTTGTCAGATGTTGTATTCGGTTATGAATGTCAATCATAGCAATGACTCGCGCATATTTAGCGGATTTACTCGCATAATTTTTGTCATTCATGAAACAGTACATACACTGCAAAAAATGCCTTTCTTACTTAGATTTTTTGTCTTGTTTCCAGCCAAAATATCTAAAAAATCTTAAATCAAGAAGGATTTTCTAGACAAGTAAAAATTTGTATCTTGTTTTCAGACAAAATATGTTCAAATTAAGTGATTTTTTGCTTAAAACAAGCAAAATAATCTGCCAATGGGGTAAGCAAAATAATCTAGTCTTCTGCTTGAAATAAGATTATTTATTTTACCCCATTGGCAGATTATTTTGCTTGTTTTAAGCAAAAACTCACTTCATTTTGACTTCTTTTTTCTGAAAACAAGACAAAAATGTTTACTTGTCTAGAAAATCCTTCTTGATTTAAGAATTTTTTAGATATTTTGGCTGGAAACAAGACTAAAAATCTAAGTAAGAAAAGCATTTTTTGCAGTGTGGACTTTGGTCCTCTTAGACAAACAAAACTTTTCTTCAATTGTGAATGGATCATGTAGAGAAAACGAGCAAAACTTCATTTTTTTTTGACTGAAGAAAGAAAGACATGATGAGTAAGTTATCAGGAAATTTTAGGAGTAAACTAATTCTTTAATAACGAAAGCTACTGCAAGGTGCTGCTGAGGTGTAAGTGTAGACTAAAATCTAAACCTTCAGTACACTGCAAAAAATGCTTTTCTTACTTAGATTTTTAGTCTTGTTTCCAGCCAAAATATCTAAACATTCTTAAATCAAGAAGGATTTTCTAGACAAGTACAAATGTTTGTCTTGTTTTCAGAAAAAAGAAGTCAAAATTAAGTGAGTTTTTGCTTAAAACAAGCAAAATAATCTGCCAATGGGGTAAGAAAAATAATTTTATTTCAAGCAGAAGACTAGATTATTTTGCTTACCCCGTTGGCAGATAATTTTGCTTGTTTCAAGGAAAAACTCACTTAATTTGAACATATTTTGTCTGAAAACAAGATACTAATTTTTACTTGTCTAGAAAATCCTTCCTGATTTAAGAATTTTTAGATATTTTAGCTGGAAACAAGACAAAAAATCTAAGTAAGAAAGGCATTTTTTGCAGTGTATTAATCTGCTTCAGTGTAACGCAGCTGCATCAGTGGATTACATACTTAATGTGCTTTCTTTTCTAATGTCTAATGTTTAGCTAGCGGGTCAGACGAGTTTCTGGATACTCTAGATGAACTGTTCGCTGGGCTCATTGGCTGCCGCTGGCATTGAGCCGTGTTTTGTGAATCGGCCGTCTGTTTCCCAGCGAGCATCACTACTAGAGCTTCTGCTACTGTTAGTGTCTAATGAGTCAGCAGTCCTGTCAGACGAGCCTATTGCCAGAGCACACACACACACACACACACACACTTATATATATATATATATATATATACACTAGCAGTCAAGAGTTTGGACACAGCCTCTCATTTATTGTTTTTAAAGAAGTTTCTTATGCTTATCAAGGCTGTTTTGCACTTGATCAAAAATACAGAAAAAAAATAATATTGTGAAATATTATTAGGATGTAAATCAAAGTTTTTCTATATTAATATACATTAAAATTTAATTTATAACTGTAATTAAAGTTGAATTTCCAGAATCATTACTCCACACTGCAAAAAATGCTTTTCTTACTTAGATTTTTTGTCTTGTTTCCAGCCAAAATATCTAAAAATTCTTAAATCAAGGAGGATTTTCTAGACAAGTAAAAATTATTGTCTTGTTTTCGGAAAAAAAAGTCAAAATTAAGTGTTTTTGCTTAAAACAAGCAAAATAATCTGCCAGTAGGGTGAGAAAAATAATCTTATTTCAAGATGAAAGCTAGATTATTTTTCTTACCCCATTGGGAGATAATTTTGCTTGTTTCAAGCAAAAACTCACTTAATTTGAACATATTTTGTCTGAAAACAAGACAATAATTGTTACTTGTCTAGAAAATCCTTCTTGACTTAAGAATTTTTAGATATTTTAGCTGGAAACAAGACAAAAAATCTAAGTAAGAAAAGCATTTTTTGCAGTGCAGTCTTCAGTGTCACGTGATCCTTCAAAAATCAATCTAATATACTGATTTATTATCAGTGCTGGAAACAGTTTTTTTTGGAACCTTTGATACTTTTTTCAGGATTTTTTTATCAATAAAAGGTTAAAAAAGAACAACATTTATTTGAAATAGAAAGGTTTTCTAACAATATACACTACTGTTCAAAAGTTTGGGGTCAGTACATTTTTATTCTTTCTTTTTTTGAAAGAAATGAATACTTTTATTCACCAAGGATGTGATCCATTTTTAAAAATAGATTGCATAGATTTACATTGTTAGAAAATATTTATATTTTGAATAAATGCTCTTCTTTTTAACTTCTTATTCATCAAAGAATCCTGAAAAAACAATCACAGGTGGCAAAAAAATATTTGATAACTCTAATAATAAATCAGCATATTAGAATGATTTCTGAAGGATCATGTGACACTTAAGACTGGAGTAACAGCTGATGAAAATTCAGTTTTGCATCACAGGAATAAATTATATTGTAAAGTATATTCAAATAAAAACCGTAATTTTATATTGTAATAACATTTTACAATATTACTGTTTTTTTTCTGTATTTTTGATCAAATAAATGCAGCCTTGATGAGCAGAAGAGACTTCTTTAAAAACATTAAATGAGAGGCTGTGTCCAAACTTTTGTCTGCTAGTGTATATATATTCTCTCTTACACATACAGCCAGGTGAACTCAGAAAGTCAGTACTATATTCTTAATTAAACAGAACAGATAGATTTAGAGACAGAACTTGGCTTGTTTTCAAGCTTTTGAGAAACTAAAGGTTAAAGGATATTTGTGTTCAAGCTAGTGATTGATTTTTTTAAATTAGTTTTTGGTGATGTAAAGAAGCTGTTTACACCAAAATAAAAGTTCTTCATCATTTACTGACTGTCATATAATCCCAAACCTGTCCTTTTTAATGGAATTTTTGAATGATCACATAATAAAAGTCAATGAGGACTGAGGCTATTAAAAAAGCATTGGTAATGTGAAGTCATACAATCAGTGGACCAAAACTAAAGTGTATTTCAATGTTTTACACTGCAAAAAATGCTTTTCTAGCTAAGATTTTTTGTCTTGTTTCCAGCCAAAATATCTAAAAATTCTTAAATCAAGAAGGATTTTCTAGACAAGTAAAAATTATACTCTTGTTTTCAGAAACAAAATAAGTCAAAATTAAGTGAGTTTTTGCTTGAAACAAGCAAAATAATCTGCCAATGGAGTGAGAAAAATAATCTTATTTACTAGATTATTTTGCTTACCCCATTGGCAGATTATTTTGCTTGTTTCAAGCAAAAACTCACTTAATTTTGACTTATTTTGTTTCTGAAAACAAGACATTAACGTGTACTTGTCTATAAAATAATTCTTGATTTAAGGATTTTTAAATATTTTGGCTGGAAAGTGTACAAATTGTTATAATTATTAAAATGACACATTTCTCTTCACAAGAACTGTTAACTGCAAAATTGTTTGTTTTGAAAACTAAATAAGTGCAATCTGTGAGTGAATCATTCTTCTGAGTCAAATCTTTTCAGTCAATTGAAGTCTGAATGATTCATTCACAAATTACTACGTAAGTCTCTGATGAACTCTAATGAACTAATAAAAGCCTATCTGTGTTACACACAAAGCTGTTTTATGGCTTCAGAAGATTTGAAATATAGCACATAAAGCATATGGAATACTTTTATTGTACTTTTATGGTTCATTTTGGGACTTTAGTGTTTAGCTTCAGTCCTCATTGATTTGAATTATATTTAAAAGTGTGACTAGGATATTACACTGCAAAAATGCTTTTCTAGATTAGATTTTTTTGTCTTGTTTCCAGCCGAAATATCTAAAAATTCTTAAATCAAGAATTATTTTCGACAAGTACACGTTAATGTCTTATTTTCAGAAAAAAGAAGTTCAAATTAAGTGAGTTTTTGCTTGAAACAAGCAAAATAATCTGCCAATGGGGTAAGAAAAATAATCTAGTCTTCTGCTTGAAATAAGATTATTTAGCTTGTTTCAAGCAAAAACTCACTTAATTTTGACTTCTTTTTTTCTGAAAACAAGACGATAATTTTTACTTGTCTAGAAAATCCTTCTTGATTTAAGAATTTTTAGATATTTTGTCTAGAAACAAGACAAAAAAACCTTAGCTAGAAAAGCAGTTTAGTCGTATGGCTTTGGAACTAAATGAGGGTGAGTGAATGATGACAGAATTAACTTTTTTAAAACCATTGCTGTAATACTTTTTTGATTTTAGGGTTGTAGATATTCTGGATAAGTCTGCCATCCTCTCATCTCCCTTCACTCTACATTTTTAGTTGTTTTTTTGTTTTTTGTTTTTTCCACCATTCGTTTTCCATTGTGTGTCTTTTATACATATTTATTCCATACTGATTTTCTTGTCAAATGTCTGTCCTCTAACCTGTTTTCTGTGGGGGCTCTTAGCGTGTCCGTGTGTATCTGTGTATTTCAATGTGTGCTGTATGTGTTTTAGGAGTTATGTCTGCTCCCCTGCACATCACTACTTGAGGTAATAGCACTATGTAGGGCATGACTATTGATTCTGTACATGAATGGACGTATATTAATCATCTGTGCCACAAAAGACAAACACACATCCTTGACGCACCTCATAGTGTTTGAAAATGTGGACTATAGTGGACATTTCACAATCTTGCCGCTCATTCAAACATACTATATCAACATTAACCCATTAAAAAAAAAACATTCATCAATTACATTTCACTACTGGAAGCAAGTTTTAGTCAATACCATGCTTAAAATTCAGAGTTTGATGAAGAAATTTGGCTAAGCCAATACTGCTAATACTGTTTGGAGCACTTTAAAGCATGCTGACAACATCCCAGTCTTTATTTTTACTAAGTATGTTAATATTTAATAGAAAATGGGAAATATTGGAGCTGTAAGAAAGATTTTTAACTGCACACGTGCTTAACACTGCAAAAAAATGCTTTTCTTACTAAGATTTTTTGTCTTGTTTCCAGCCAAAATATCTAAAAAATCTTAAATCAAGGAGGATTTTCTAGACAAGTAATAATTATTGTCTTGTTTTCAGAAAAAAAAAAAAAGAAGTCAAAATTAAGTGAGTTTTTGCTTAAAACAAGCAAAATAATCTGCCAATGGAGTGAGAAAAATAATCTTATTTCAAGCAGAAGACTAGATTATTTTTCTTACCCCATTGGCAGATTATTTTGTTGTTCTAAGCAAAAACTCACTTAATTTTGACTTGTTTTTCTGAAAACAAGAAAATAATTATTTACTTGTCTAGAAAATCCTTTTTTGATTTAAGAATTTTTTGATATTTTGTCTGTAAACAAGACTAAAAATGTAAGTAAGAACAGTATTTTTGCAGTGTACGGTTGAATTGGATCAAAGGTCAGCATCAAAGTCATTGGTTAATAAAATGGGATTAAATACATAAAGGAAACAAAAAGTAACTGGCGTTACTTTTTTTTGAAAAAGTAACTCAGATATTTTCTTGAAAATTAAAAAGTAATGCGTTACTTTACTAGTTACTTGAAAAAAGTAATATTATTACGTAACTTGCGTTACCCCCAGCACTGATTATTGACATGGCTAAAAATCAAATAAACAGAAAAGGTAAATGAAGATCACACCTTGAGGTCTTGTCATACAGTAAAATTTAGAGAGTCTGCACCTCGTCCTACTTGAGTTTCAGTCTGACCTCAGGGCTGTTTCACACCACAAGGCTCTGTTAGTGCTTTAGCAGCAAACAGTGTCTGGAAATCAGTCTCTCAGCTCTCTCCCAGCCTCAGAGAGTGTTCTCATTCCCATCAGCTGTCTACACTCTGCTGTAGTTCACTCATCACTCCCTGAAACATGATCTGCCTGCTAAAGGTGTGCCCAGAATAAAGTGTAGATGTGTTACTTTTCCTCATGCAGCTGAATCTTTTCCGAACATTATAGCGCACCTCAATGAATCGCAATAAGCTTTGTGCTTTTTTACTTTTGATATGAAGCAAAGTCTCAGATTTCAAGTTCTGTCCATTTTATTGCAATATTCAAACAATAAATAGACTTCTGTTTTGTTGCTGTTTAATGTGGAGTGACAGATCGCTGTAGTGCCTCAGTTCAAGAGAAGCGCCAGAATAAACAAAATAAACATGAATTAATTTTAACCTTCAATATTACAGTAACGTAATTCCAACTGATATTTTACAGCATTAGTTGAGAGATCGTTTTTGGCATGTACTTTACCTGATATACACTACCGTTCAAAAGTTTGGGGTCGGTAAATTTTTATTCTTTCTTTTTTTTTATTAATACTTTTATTCACCAAGGATATGTTAAATTAATAAAAAATCAAAAAATGATAGCATAGATTTACATTGTTGTATTTTGAATAAATGCTTTTAAACTTGTTATTCTTCAGACAATCCTGAAAAAAAGAATCACAAATAAATATTTGGCAGCACAACATTGATAACAATAATAATAAATCAGCATATTAGAATGATTTCTGAAGGATCATGTGATGCTTAAGACTGGAGTAACAGCTGATGAAAATTCAGCTTTGCATCAAAGGAATAAATTATATTTTGAAGTATATTGAAGTAAAAAACATTATTTTATATTGTAATAACATTTTGCAATATTACTGTTTTTTTCTGTATTTTTGATCAAATAAATGCAGCCTTGATGAGCAGAAGAGACTTCTTTAAAAACCATTAAAAATCTTACCGATCCCAAACTTTTGAACAGCAGTGTATATATCCAAAATAATCAATATCGAATTGGAAATCGAATCACAAGCTTGTGAATCAGAATCATAACAAATCATGAATTTTGTGTCAAAACCCAGCCCTATCTCCAGGAAGAGACATGACAGAACGTGCTTGAACTATTATTCATAAGGGGCAATAGATATGAGATCATTAGACTTGACAAAGCCCTCTAAATGTCCTACACTTAGTGTACAGGATGCATGGTTAAACTTCATGACCGAAACCATTGATCACAAATGTTTGCAGGATGAGTAAAGCATGCCCATAACTAATCTGTGTAATCTGGCATCCATAAAGACCTTCTTTTTATTTATGCAATGGTTAGTTCCAGTCCTTAAATCTGCTTAAGCTAACACCAAAAGCACTGACATTTAGTCCAGTAGCACTGGGACTTTTCACGCTTTGTATTTCTCCACTGTGTTTAGTGTTAGACAAATCCAGCTTTGGCTTTGTTTACAAAAGCAGACAAAATAGCTGGCCATATTACGTTTAAAATGTGTGTTATTTAATAAGTTGTAGTCAAGATCAGAGTCGAGCCTGAGTTCATATGCTCTAGAGTCCATGACAAGATCAGGGTTTCGGTCTTAGTTCTCATGTCCAGGGGCCGGTTGCATAAAAGGTTAAGACTAGTCTTAAAAAGTTAGTTTCTTTACGACTGGTCATATATTTTTTAAATGCAGTTACAGAAAAATGAAGTTGAATCTAAAAATTAAGACTACCCTTTGGATAACTAATAGTTGGTCAAACTAGTACTTAAGACACTGTCTTAACATACAGGTGCTGGTCATATAATTAGAATATCATCAAAAAGTTGATTTATTTCACTAATTCCATTCAAAAAGTGAAACTTGTATATTATATTCATTCATTACACACAGACTAATATATTTCAAATGTTTATTTCTTTTAATTTTGATGATTATAACTGACAACTAATGAAAACCCCAAATTCAGTATCTCAGAAAATTTGAATATTGTGAAAAGGTTCAATATTGAAGACACCTGGTGCCACACTCTAATCAGCTAATTAACTCAAAACACCTGCAAAGGCCTTTAAATGGTCTCTCAGTCTAGTTCTGTAGGCTACACAATCATGGGGAAGACTGCTGTCTTGACAGTTGTCCAAAAGACAACCATTGACGCCTTGCACAAGGAGGGCAAGACACAAAAGGTCATTGCAAAAGAGACTGGCTGTTCACAGAGCTCTGTGTCCAAGCACATTAATAGAGAGGCGAAGGGAAGGAAAAGATGTGGTAGAAAAAAGTGCACAAGCAATAGGGATAACCGCACCCTGGAGAGGACTGTGAAACAAAACCCATTCAAAAATGTGGGGGAGATTCACAAAGAGTCTGTGCTTCAAGAGCCACTTCTTACTGTCGCATTCCTTGTGTCAAGCCACTCTTGAACAACAGACGGCGTCAGAAGCGTCTCGCCTGGGCTAAAGACAAAAAGGACTGGACTGCTGCTGAGTGGCCCAAAGTTATGTTCTCTGATGAAAGTCAATTTTGCATTTCCTTTGGAAATCAGGGTCCCAGAGTCTGGAGAGGCACAGAATCCACGTTGCTTGAGGTCCAGTGTAAAGTTTCCACAGTCAGTGATGGTTTGGGGTGCCATGTCATCGGCTGGTGTTGGTCCACTGTGTTTTCTGAGGTCCAAGAAAGTTTTAGAGCACTTCATGGTTCCTGCTGCTGACCAACTTTATGGAGATGCAGATTTCATTTTCCAACAGGACTTGGCACCTGCACACAGTGCCAAAGCTAGCAGTACCTGGTTTAAGGACCATGGTATCCCTGTTCTTCATTTGCCAGCAAACTCGCCTGACCTTAACACCATAGAAAATATATGGGGTATTGTGAAGAGGAAGATGCAATATGCCAGACCCAACAATGCAGAGGAGCTGAAGGCCACTATCAGAGCAACCTGGGCTCTCATAACACCTGAGCAGAGCCACAGACTGATCCACTCCATGCCACGCCGCATTGCTGCAGGAATTCAGGCAAAAGTAGCCCCAACTAATTATTTGAGTGCTGTACATGCTCATACTTTTCAGTTGGCCAAGATTTCTAAAAAAATCCTTTCTTTGTATTGGTCTTAAGTAATATTCAAATTTTCTGAGATACTGAATTTGGGGTTTTCATTAGTTGTCAGTTATAATCATCAAAATGAAAGAAATAAACATTTGAAATATATCAGTCTGTGTGTAATGAATGAATATAATATACAAGTTTCACTTTTTGAATGGAATTATTGAAATAAATCAACTTTTTGATGATACTCTAATTATATGACCAGCACCTGTAGAGGCTAAGTTTATGCAACTGGCCCCAATTTGTTGAGTCAACTTAAAATAATTTGTTACCTGGCTGCCTTAACATGTTAAGTTCAGTCAACTCAAAGAAGTTTAGTCAACTTGAAATGTTAAGTTGTACTAAGTGACAACTTAGATATTTGAGTTGATTCCATTTAAAATTTTAAGGCAGCCAAGTAACAAATTATTTTAAGTTGACTCATTGTGTGTTTTATTTTTTACAGTGAGGGTCTTAGTCTTGTCATGTGTACTCAGTCTTGACTTGGGTTTCTTTAGGTCTCAGTCTTGACTTAAACTCAAACCTTTAATTTGGCTTCCAAAATCAAGCTCAGTTTTCAAATAATCATCGTGAAAGGGGGTCTCGACATGGATGGAGACTAACGTCGACACCATGCCTGATTGTTTTATTATTATTGCTGAAATACTCTGAGCCTCACACATTTGTTTGCTTGAATCTTCTCTCCGCTAGTAAAGAACAGCAGCGGTCTCTAAAGATGATGTCTGTGTGGGAGCAGCGCACAACGCAGATTCGGAAGCACATGCTGGCCAGCAGCGAGGCTTTGTTTCCAGAGGAGCTCAACCCCCGGCTGACCTCCAACCTTCACCTCCGGCCGGACATGAAAACACACCTGGACCGGCCTCTGGTGGTGGAACCTCCTTGCGATGGTCCCCACAGAGGCTGGGACAAACCCCAGGATCTGCAAGAGGAGCGAGTCCCGCCTCGCAAGCATCACCGCCACAGGGAGCGTCCCTCTAACGAAACCAATGAAAACGGAGACACGGGTCACGGCAAAGAAGGCCGGCATCACGTCCATCACAGCCGCAGCAAGGAGCACGACGGGACGCGGTGCAAGGAGGGGAAGAGCGACAGGAGCCGGAGCAGAGAAGGGGCCCGCAGGCATCACCACCAGAGCTCTGTGGATGAAGGTGTGGGAGGCGGAGAGAGAGAGCATCGTCATCATCACTCCCACAGACACAACAGGGAGGGCAATGGAGTGGTCAGCGCTGGGGGGAAGAGCGAACGGCGGTCCAGG
Organism: Cirrhinus molitorella; assembly: GCA_033026305.1. Lineage (NCBI taxonomy): Eukaryota > Metazoa > Chordata > Actinopteri > Cypriniformes > Cyprinidae > Cirrhinus > Cirrhinus molitorella. The sequence goes on from CM065119.1 coordinate 49,395,771, forward strand.
CAGAAGGACGGCTCACGTTCGGGAACAAGGGAAGGCGAGAGGTGCTCCAGGGGTGAAAATGGGGCTAATGGAGGGAGGAGGAGGCACAGGCCTCGCAGCAGTAAAGCTCAGTCCACGCTGGAAGGAGAGGAGCAACCAGCGAATGGAGAGCAGGACGAGGGCAAGCCACAGAGCCACAGGTAAAACTATTTGCGAGAAGATTTCATTTTTAAAAATTATATAGCTCAAGTCACGTCAGCTTTATTTATAAAGCCTTTTTTACAATGCAAATTGTGTCAAAGCAATTTTACAGTATCAAACAGGAAAATAAATTATCAATAATGCAAAAAGAAACCGAAAGCGATTTTAGTTCCAAATTAATAAATTGATTGTCCCCAATTTAGTTGTCCCCAACTGAGCAAGCCATAGGTTTAGAGTTCTCTAAAAATATAGGTGACCATGGACCACAAAACCAGTCGTAAGGGTCATTATTCGAAATTGAGATTTATACAGCATCTGAAAGCTGAGTAAATAAGCTTTTCATTGATGTAGGTTTGTTAGGATAGGACAATATTTAGCCGATATGCAACTATTTGAAAATCTGCAATCTGAGGGTGCAAAAAATACAAATATTGAGAAAATCACCTTTAAGGTTGTCCAAATCAAGTTTTTAGCAATGCATATTACTTTTCAAAAATTAAGTTTTGACATATTTATGGTAATAAGTTTACAAAATATCTTCATGGAACATGATCTTTACTTAATATCCTATTATATTATTTTGGCATAAAAGAAAAATCAATCATTTTGACCCATACAGTGTATTGATGGCTATTGCTACAAATATACCCCAGCAACTTATGACTGGTTTACAACTTTAAAGGCAATTTTCTCAATATTTTAATTTTTTTGCACCCTCAGATTATTTATTCAACTTCCAGATCTCAATTGAAAAAAAAAAATACACTTATGACTGGTTTTGTGGTCCAGGGTCACATATGAGCAGTGGTGGAGATTCTGATTCATCCCAAATGACTCACTTAAATCAGTTCAGCAGGGATTCATTCATTGGTTCAATCAGTGACTTCCTTTTTTCTAGATCATTATACTGCAGTCTGTAGTGACCTTTGTGTACTATAAGCAAATTTATGAACTCAACAGATCTGTTTGGAAACAAATCTACGGCTGAAAAAAGAGTGTGTCAGTGAGCGGATCCCCATTCATCAACAAGATGCTTTCTTTGTTTAGTATGTGTCCCAGTTTGTTTCTACACTGCAAAAAATGCTTTTCTTACTTAGATTTTTTGTCTTGTTTCCAGCCAAAATATCAAAAAAAACTTAAATCAAGAAGGATTTTCTAGACAAGTAAAAATTAGTATCTTGTTTTCAGACAAAATATGTTCAAATTAAGTGATTTTTGCTTGAAACAAGATTATTTTGCTTACCCCATTGGCAGGTTATTTTGCTTGTTTTAAGCAAAAACTCACTTAATTTTGACTTCTTTTTTCTGAAAACAAGACAGTTTTTACTTGTCTAGAAAATCCTTCTTGATTTAAGAATTTGTAGATATTTTGGCTGGAAACAAGACTAAAAATCTAAGAAAGAAAAGCATTTTTTGCAGTGTAGAAACAAATCTACGGCTGAAAAAAGAGTGTGTCAGTGAGCGGATCCCCATTCATCAACAAGACGCTTTGTTTGTTTAGTTTGTGTCCCAGCTTGTTTCTAAGTCTCTGTGATTCACAGGGTCTGCTTATTCAGTAGGTCCAACCGATAATGTGCTCTGAAACATGAATGAACTCAAAAACACAAAGACGTTCATGACCAAACCACCAAGTGTAACCTCGTCTTGACTCTCTGCTGCAGGCACATGGATATAGGAGGAGACTCATTGGCTGTAAACCCCCATCAGCCTTCAGCTGGGAACCGATGGTGTCTTGAGAAAACAGAAGAGTCGGACAATAAACTAAACATTGGAGGAATGGGCACACACATCCCTGTGACCGTCACATCTCCCCCTGGAGAAACAACCCTTATTCCCAGTTAGTATTTCTCATTCAGCCATATCAGGTCACTCTGACTTATTTTTCACTTATTTTATACTCGCATTGTGTGACACCTTTTCAAGGGTGTTACATTGCCGCTGTCAACAAGCTAGCGTTGGTCTAACAAAAGCTTACGAATAAATTCACACCTGACATCTGTTTGTCTTCTCAGTGAACAGTATAGACAGTGAGACGATGCCCATGACTGAGAAGAATCTGGAGGATCTGAACCAGAGCATCCCTCGCCCCATCCTCCCCTTCAGCTCCATGTTCGTCTTCGGCCCATCCAATCCGTAAGTGCTTTCAAAACCATGTGCATTTGAACATTCATCCCAGTGAAATGTACACCTGCATTGAAGCAGAGGCATTCCTTCAACATTTTTTGTCAGCTCAACAATAGCTCACATTCAAAAAGGCTTTCCAGAAATAAGCTAAACATATCTAGTAGGGGAGAGTGGGGTAAGATGAGCCATTTTTTTACTCATGTGATCCTCAAGATAAAGCAAAATGAGGCCGTATCTAGTCATTTCAGGATGCTTCCTGACATTTTAAGTTATCAGCATGCATCTATGACAAAGGGTTCTAAAATTATGGCTTCTTATAAAAAAAGCGTTCCTGTGGCTCAATTTGCCCCAGGTTAGGGGTAAGTTGAGCCAAGTCAGTGGGTAAGACCCATCTGACCGAATCTGATTCAAACCCATGTGAATTTTTTAAAGATAATTTATCTTTTAAAAACTAACGTAATAATCAAATTTCATTTTATAAACAGTCTTATTTCTTATCGTAAAGCTAACTTGGCATAAAACCAATTAGATCTTTAATTGTTTGCATTTCTGAAACAATACCTAGAACACCTACACTGCAAAAAATGCTTTTCTTGCTTAGATTTTTTGTCTTGTTTCCAGCTAAAATATCTAAAAATTCTTAAATCAAGAAGGATTTTCTAGACAAGTAAAACTTATTGTCTTGTTTTCAGACAAAATATGTCAAAATTAAGTGAGTTTTTGCTTGAAACAAGCAAAATTATCTGCCAATGGGGTAAGAAAAATTATCTATCTTTCATCTTGAAATAAGATTATTTTTCTCACCCCATTGGCAGATTATTTTGCTCGTTTTAAGCAAAAACTCACTTAATTTTTACATATTTTTTCTGAAAACAAGACAAACATTTTTACTTGTCTAGAAAATCCTCCTTGATTTAAGAATTTTTAGATATTTTGGCTGGAAACAAGACAAAAAATCTAAGTAAAAAAAGCATTTTTTGCAGTGTAGAACAATTGTTAACCTTCCCTAAAACAGAGTTTGTTGAGTAAAATTAGATAAAAACTTCATTAAAAATGAAAGAATAACTGTTGCTGAAACTAATAAACATTTTTGTCATACGATTCTTGGCATGGCAGCTTTTTTGCAATATCCAACAGACCATTAGGGACTATAGGAGGAAAGATATATTTGATTATAATGTGATGAAAAGCATCTTCTGGTTCTCAGAGAAGGACACTGTCCCTATCAAATAAACTACAAATAATAAACTAATATCACATTAAAATATCATTTTGTACTTCAGAGATTTAACTTAACTTCAGTGCCTTATGGTGGAGTGTAAGTTAAAGTGTTGGCTCAACTTACCCCACAGCATTTGTCTCACTTTGCCCCATAGCTGGCATTTTGGAAATAATATTTATCTAAATGATTTGCACGGTTTTATATGTTGCTAAATCACCTATGTGCATCAGAAATATTTTTTGACCTGGATAAATTTGCTTTGATGGAACATCTGTTATGCAAAAATTTTACTTTGACATCAAAAAACATTTTTTAAAGTAAACAGGTGCCTTCCACACCTCCTTTTCAGAATCTGGCAGAAATTATGTGAGATTCCAAAATAAATGCTCACATGACAGTAAAAGCGGACATTAGCCAAGATACAGGGGGTGGCTCAACTTACCCCACTCTCGCCTACACCTTATTGTAATATTCCTGCTTTCAAGTAGGGTTTAGTTAGTTCCTTATCGACAGTAATTTTAAAAATGGCTCGCAATAAAACAGAAGCAGTGATAGATCTTTTCCGTAATGTGACATTAATTTAAAATAGCTTCCACACTAGTGAGTTTGGTTTTGAACATTCACATACAGCATTCGTAGATACACTGCAAAAAATGCTTTTCTTACTTAGATTTTTTGTCTTGTTTCCAGCCAAAATATCTAAAAAATCTTAAATCAAGGAGGATTTTCTAGACAAGTAAAAATGATTGCCTTGTTTTCAGAAAAAAAAAGTCAAAATTAAGTGACTATATAATTAAGTAAAATAATCTGCCAATGGGGTGAGAAAAATAATCTTATTTCAAGATGAAAGATAGATAATTTTTCTACCCCATTGGCAGATAATTTTCCTTGTTTCAAGCAAAAACTCACTTAATTTTGACATATTTTGTCTGAAAACAAGACAATAAGTTTTACTTGTCTAGAAAATCCTTCTTGATTTAAGAATTTTTAGATATTTTGGCTGGAAACACGACAAAAAATCTAAGTAAGAAAAGCATTTGTTGCAGTGTAGTGATTGGCAAACCACCAACGCTGTTATATCTGCAATCGCTTGTGCTTATTACTTGTCTCAGTCGTCGCTAGGAATGGTTGTAAAGTTTGATTGTGTGTGTTTAAGGTAAACGCTTTAAGATCCTTAAGACTAAAAGCCATCCAATCCCATAAACCTCCATATAAACCAGTGTATTAATGGGCAATTGCCGAATGCAGCTGTCTGTCATGGCAGTGTTCGTGCAACAATAGAGGAGCACTTTTATTTGACTCTATACTAATGCCACATGGGTGTTTGCCTAACAGACATATGCACTAAAATCTACACTATTACTGAATTAATCATTGAACTATTAGACCTTGCCTATGGCCTGCATGGAAATATTAATTATCAGTGGTTAATTAAATGTATCTGTCTGTAGATTTAACGTAATGTTTAGGTATCAGAATTAATTATGCAATTGCCTTCAGCCTTACTCTCATTGTGTTTTTGTGTGTGTGTGTGTGTGTGTGTGTGTGTGCAGGGTGAGGCGTCTGTGCCACTATATTGTAAGTCTGCGCTACTTTGAGATGTGTATCCTGGTGGTGATTGCAATGAGCAGTATAGCCCTGGCTGCAGAAGACCCAGTCCAAGCCGATGCCCCTCGTAACAATGTAAGTCAATGAGGTCAAAAGTTTACATACACCATGCAGAATCTACAAAATATTATTGATTTTAACAAAATAAGAGGGATCATAGAAAATGCATGCAATTTTTATTTAGTACTCACCTGAATAAGAGACATTTACATATATTCCACAAGAGAAAAGAATAGTTGAATTTGTAAAAATTACCCTTTTCAAAAGTTTACATATGCTTGATTCTTAATACTTGATCCACAGCTGTATTATTTTTTTTTTTTTTTTTTTTTTAATAATAATTGATCATGATTGTTTGTCCTGAAAAGTTAAACGCTTGCTGTCTTCAGAAAAAATCCTTCAGGTTCTGCAAATTCTTTGTTTTTTCTGCATTTTTGTGTATTTGAACCCTTTCTAACAAATAAATGTATGATTTTGAGATCTATCTTTTTACACTTGGGCAACTGAGGGACTCATATGCAGTGTTGGGGGTAACGCATTACAAGTAACGCAAGTTACGTAATAATATTACTTTTTTCAAGTAACTAGTAAAGTAACGCATTACTTTTTAATTTCCAAGAAAATATCAAAAAAAGTAACGCCAGTTATTTTTTGTTTCCTTTATGTATTTAATCTATTAAATACTTCTGTTAAAAGTCACTTTGGATAAAAGCATCTGCTAAATGACTAAAAGTAAATATAATCCCATTTTATTAACCAGTGACTTTGCTGCTGACCTTTGTTGATCCAATTCAACCATACACTGCAAAAATACTGTTCTTACTTATATTTTTTGTCTTGTTTCCAGCCAAAATATAAAAGAATTCTTAAATCAAGAAGGATTTTCTAGACAAGTAAATAATTATTTTCTTGTTTTCAGAAAAAAAAGTCAAAATTAAGTGAGTTTTTGCTTAAAACAAGCAAAATAATCTGCCAGTGGGGTAAGAAATAAAATCTTATTTCAAACAGAAAACAAGATCATTTTTCTTACCCCTTTGGGAGATTATTTTGCTTGTTTCAAGCAAAAACACACTTAATTTTGACTTGTTTTCAGAATAAACAAGACAATTTTTTTTACTTGTCTAGAAAATCCTTCTTCAAGAATTTTTAGATATTTTGGCTGGAAACAAGACAAAAAATCTAAGTAAGAAAAGCATTTTTTGCAGTGTACTAATAAACAAAACTTACTTTAGATGAACTAACATTTGTGCATTTTTTTCTCATTGCTGAAGAGTGTTGAACTTTCTTTTTCTACAGTTCCACTGTACAGATGTGAAATAAATTTTCCATTAACCTTAGCCTTATTCACTTCATTTTATTTTGGTGTGAAAGGGCTTTTACTTTTGCTAAGAATCAAACTTTTTTATATTAAAACAAACAAGCAAGCCCTGCCCAGATTTAAAAAGCAACGCAAAAGTAATGTAACGCATTACTTTCCATAAAAAGTAACTAAGTAACGTAATTAGTTACTTTTTTAGGGAGTAACGCAATATTGTAACGCATTACTTTCCATAAAAAGTAACTAAGTAACGTAATTAGTTGCTTTTTTAGGGAGTAACGCATTATTGTAACGCATTACTTTCCATAAAAAGTAACTAAGTAACGTAATTAGTTACTTTTTTAGGGAGTAACGCAATATTGTAACGCATTACTTTCCATAAAAAGTAACTAAGTAACGTAATTAGTTACTTTTTTAGGGAGTAACGCAATATTGTAACGCATTACTTTCCATAAAAAGTAACTAAGTAACGTAATTAGTTGCTTTTTTAGGGAGTAACGCATTATTGTAACGCATTACTTTTAAAAGTAACTTTCCCCGACACTGCTCATATGCGACAGAAGGTTATTTGTTCAGGACAAACAAGGGACTCATCAATAACTATCACTAAACAAAACAAACAAAAAAAAACCAACTGTGGATCATTTAGCTTATATCTGTACATTAGTCATTGAACAGGGAAATTTTGATAAGTTCAACTATTATTTTCTCTTGTGCTCTATATGTGAAGTATCTTATTCAGGTAAGTACCAAATAAAATAATAATAATAATGCATTTTGTATGATCCCTCTTATTTTGGTATAATAATTAACATTTTGAAGATTCTAAACTTTTGACTTCAGCTTTATGTTTATTCTTTGCCAGTCAGATGTTGATATGTTTGACCTCATTGTCCCAAAAGTCTGATGACCCTTTTACTTTTCACTTCATAGGTCCTGAAGTATTTGGACTATGTCTTCACTGGTGTTTTCACATTTGAGATGGTCATTAAGGTAATTTTGTGGTCAATTACACCGTTTAATTGGATATCTGATAGAAGAAGTGATCCAGAATTTCTCTCATGACCTCAGATGAGGCTATTTTGTGACGGTCTCTCTGTTTGAAGCCCACTGACCCATATTAATATCCGAGACGTGCACGACTATCTATTTTCTTAAACGACTAGTCAGTGGTTTGTCTGAACATCTAGTGAACTAGTTGGTGTAATATTAGTTTACTTCCAGAATAACAAATTCCTGAACCTTACTCATCCAAGATGTTCATGTCTTTCTGTCTTCAGTCGAAAAAAAGAAATTAATGTTTTTAAGGAAGACATTCCAGGATTTTTCTCCATATAGTGGACTTCAACGGTGGCCAGTGGGTTGAAGGTCCAAATTGCAGTTTCAATGCAGCTTCTAACGATTCCAGCCGATGAATACGGGTTTTATCTAGCAAAACAATCTGTCACACTGCAAAAAATGCTTTTCTTACTTAGATTTTTTGTCTTGTTTCCAGCCAAAATATCTAAAAAATCTTAAATCAAGGAGGATTTTCTAGACAAGTAAAAATGATTGTCTTGTTTTCAGAAAAAACAAGTCAAAATTCAGTGAGTTTTTGCTTAAAATGAGCAAAATAATCTGCCAATGGGGTAAGCAAAATAATCTTATTTCAAGATGAAAGATAGATAATTTCTCTTACCTCACTGGCGAATAATTTTACTTGTTTCAAGCAAAAACTCACTTAATTTTGACATATTTTGTCTGAAAACAAGACAATAAGTTTTACTTGTCTAGAAAATCCTTCTTGATTTAAGAATTTTTTGATATTTTGGCTGGAAACAAGACAAAAAATCTAAGTAAGAAAAGCATTTTTTGCAGTGCATTAAGTAAGTAAGTAAGTCAATTTTATTTATATAGCACATTTAAACATAGCGAAGCTATCCAAAGTGCTGAACAAAGTGAAAATAACATAAAACAATTAAACATACAGATACAATAAAAGTAATTTCAAAATGCCAGAGAGTAAAAATCAGTTTTCAGTTTCAAAAAGTCAATAATCCAAGTGTGATGTAATAAAAGCATGGATAACCGTCTCCAAATCTTGAAATTAAAAAAAAAATGATTTAACCCTTGTGCAACCTTATGGACATTTTTGTCCGTTTCAGTTTTGTTTTTGTCATAAGTGTACCTGTGTTAATGCCAACTGCATAGATTTTGGCACAGGGGTGTATTTTTATTGGAAGTTTAATATTTCACCCTCATTTCCTTCAAAAAAAAAAACAGTTTTGCCCTCCGTACAAAAAATACTCACACTCAGGGCCTTAAGGACAAAAATATCCACATTGAATACCATTAAAACTGCAATTTTTTAACCCAGGGCCATTTGACTATAAAATAATGCAATATTTGCTAATAGGCATTCATTCTATCAGCAAGGCCTCAGATTTTACATTTTTACCATTTTTTACTAGATTGTGCCATTTTTTCAAATTTGGCATATAAAAGAAATACTCGCTTTATTTGTGATTTCTCCTTATGCACATTACAGATGCTGGTTAAAAAACCAACATCAGCGAAAGCGGAAAAAAAAATATGAATAAATCATATTTTTATGACAGTTTTTGGCCATGGACATTTTTGTCCATTTTGCACCTATGTGTAACTTTTTGTTTTTTTTGAATGCAATTGGTAAAAACTAGTCTTAACAGCAGAATCTGTTTGGATAAACATAAATCTGAGTCCAAAATAACACCAAGGTTCCTGACCTGGGAGGAAACTGAAGGGAAACGGTTACCCAGCTCATTAATAAGACCACTCCTCAGTTTTGGGGGACCAAGAACAATTATTTCTGTTTTATCTTCATTCAGCTGTAGAAAGTTATTTGATAGCCATTCCCTAATGTCACAGACATTTTCTACAAAAAAATACAATTGAAATATTATTTAGGCCTAAATGCTCCTCTTGCAGTAGCTCTGCGATGTGCATACAGTTGTCAGACAGTGTTGTTTTACCTTTTTTGTAAAGGGTGTTTGACATTCCCTCATATTTGCTGTGCAAGTATATAATTTTTTTTTGAAAATGACTGATCATTTCGCTAGATAATACCCTTATTCCTCGGCTGGGATTGTGGGAGTCCTTTAAAGCTGCATTGAAACCGCAATTTGGACCTTCAACCCATCCACTATATGTGATGCTGGGCCACAAAACCAGTCTTAAGTCGCTGGGGTTTATTTGTAGCAATAGCCAAAAATACATGATATGGGTCAAAATTATGAATTTTCCTTTTATGCCAAAAATCATTCGGATATTCATTAAAGATCATGTTCCATGAAGATATTTTGTACATTTTGTACTGTAAATGTATCAAAACTTAATTTTTGATTAGTAATATGCATTCCTAGAACTTCATTTGGACAACTTTAAAAGCGATTTTCTCAATATTTAGATTTTTATTGTCCTATCCTAACAAACCATACATCAATGGAAAGCGTATTTATTCAGCTTTCAGATGATGTATACATCTCAATTTCCAAAAATGGACCCTTATGACTGGTTTGTGATCCACATATGGAGAAAAATCCTGGAATGTTTTCCTCAAAAAACCTAATTTCTTTTCAGCTGAAGAAAGACAGACATGTCTTGGAAGACACTGGGGTGAATAAATCATATTTTTATATATATACAGTATATATGATCTTGTGTTCATCAATAGTTACAGTACAGTAACCGACAGTTTCTCAACAAATAAATCATAATAAAAGGCTCCTGTATAATAATAGGGACATTGCTCACAGCGAATGACATAAAGTCTGCCAGTGATTGTCTTGAAATGTATTGTAAAGGCAGTGAATTTGTAACGGAAATGGTGCTTTATTGGCTGTAGTGATGGTGTCAAGGTTTCAACCTCAATAATGCCTCATATTTATGCTTTTCCTTTGAAAAGATGGTGGATTTAGGTTTATTGCTGCATCCTGGTTCCTACTTCAGAGATCTCTGGAACATTCTGGACTTCATTGTGGTCAGTGGTGCACTGGTGGCATTCGCTTTCACGTAAGTCGCCTTTAATTTACAAACACCTGACTAGAGACGTTTACTTCAGCGTGTCTGAAGTTTATCACTGCTCTCGACTGCAAACTACAGAGTAATTTGAAACACCTTTTAGTCCAAGTTCTTGCCCGTATCCTCTTATTCTTGTTCGAAAGGGTTTACTTCGTTCCCACAGCATAACAAGAGTGTCTTTGTCTGTCTTTGTTGGACACAATCAAAGCTGCAAACTCCCACTGATCTGTTATTTCCTTCCTGTCCTTCTCTCAGAGCTGTGGGTCAGTTGGCATCACTTTATTGCACTTTTGAGAAGGCAGTCTCTAAAAGCATGAGTGTGAAGGAGCTAATAAAGGAGTTGTCTGATACGATCAGCTGTCCGCTCATCTCCTGTGGTGTAATGGATTGGCTGGTGCAACACTTTAGTTTTGAGAAAACGCTGTTAGCTGCTGTTAGAAACACAGCAGAAAACAGAAATAGAATTATTTTTCAATAACCCAAATAAAATTGCAACTGCACATCTATATATTATATTCGTGTACATATACACTAGCAGTCAAAAGTTTGGACACCCTCTCATTTAATGTTTTTTTTAAAGAAGAAGTCTCTTCTGCTCATCAAGGCTGCATTTATTTGATTAAAAATACAGAAAAAAACAGTAATATTGCAAAACTTTATTACAATATAAAATAATGTTTTTTATTTTAATATACTTTACAATATAATTGATTCCTGTGATGCAAAGCTGAATTTTCAGCATCAGCGACAATGTCTTTCAGAAATCATTCTAATATGCTGATTTATTATTAGATTTATCAATGTTGGAAATATTTTTTTGCAACCTGTGATTGTTTTTTCAGGATTCTTTGAAAAATAACAAGTTAAAAAGAACAGCATTTATAAAAATAAAAAAAAAAACTCTAATAATGTAAATCTATGCTATCACTTTTTATTAATTTAACACATCCTTGGTGAATAAAAGTATTTGTTTTCTTTCAAAAAAAGAAAGAATAAAAATGTACTGACCCCAAACTTTTGAACAGTAGTGTATATTGTTAGAAAACCTTTCTATTTCAAATAAATGTTGTTTTTTTTTTTAACCTTTTATTGATCAAAAAATCCTAAAAAAGTATCACAGGTTCCAAATTTTTTTTTGCAGCAATAGAATGATTTTTGAAGGATCATGTGACACTGAAGACTGGAGTAATAATTCTGGAAATTCAACTTTGATTACAGATATAAATTCAATTTTAATGCATATTAATATAGAAAACATTGATTTACATCCTAATAATATTTCACAATATTATGTTTTTTTTCTGTATTTTGGATCAAGTGAAAACAATCTTGATAAGCATAAGAAACTTCATTTAAAATCATTAAATATTGATAGTGTATATTTGAGTCTGGGGTGCATTTAATTTTGAGATTTGATTACCTTTTGAGGACCTTATGAGAGCGGTGTTGCCGTCTCTAGCGTGTTTTGGATGCAGATTCTTGTGTTCTGGTGTCACCGTTAGGCTTCTTAATTAATTTAACTAAGCTTTACCTGAAAGATCATTGCGGAGGAGATCAGTATGACGAAGTGAACAGAGAGTAGGTGCTTTGCCTTGGAATAACAGGGGTAGTACTCTTTCAGCTGTACTGACTAATCTGTCCTACTTCCTGTTTGTTTGTATGTTTGTTGCTGTGTTGTCATGTCAAAGACGTGTTCAATGTGAGCGTATTGATGTGCTGCCACTGACTTTCCTCTCTTCCTCTGTTTCTCTCTGCTTGGAATCGCTTGAAGGAGCTTCATGGGGTAACGCCTTAAGTCTCTCTGTGTCCTTGTCTCTGTCTCTGTCTCTCTTTCTCGTGTCTTCTTGCCTGTCTCTGTGCGAGTCGAATAACGCTTAGCCCATAGGCGAGCGTTGAAGCATGGGATCTTCTGCGGTGTTTTCAGCCATAATCCATCATTTAGCATCACTCACACATTTGCAGCCAGTGGGCTTGATCTTCTTCTCCATGCCATTTCACTCTCTATTGTCATGGAGGGCAGACGCTATTGATCCGTTTCATTTCCTCGAAGCATTCTTACCATTCTCAGTAGGTCTTTGCTGCTTACTGAATATGGAGCATCCTGGACGATGTCCACATTGGTGTCAGTCAGGATGATCAGTGCATGTGTCATATCAAAGATGACCTGTTCAGTTGTGTTGAAGTGGTGTGTCAGGGAATGTCTGGCTTTTTGCCAACGGTTGCACCATGGTTCACTTTAAACATTGCATCCGAGAACACGAATGTATTTGCTGTACATCTCATCTGCATGCTTTCTGACTCATGTACTGCAAATGATCTTTAAAAGTGCTCTTTAAAGGATAATAGATGGTTAAAGCTAGGGATGCACTGATATTAAAATTCTATAATGGCTAAATAAATTAAGGCAGCGGCTATTTGCACTGTGTAAATAGCGATAGAGGCTTTTCTGCTATTTATAATACTTATTGCAAACAGATGCAATTATTACTATTGTATTATATTAAATAAGTATTCAGTAATTATGCTTTTAGTGTAAAATATTGTTTTAATTCAATTTATTAAATGGATGCAACCTTATTGGGACAATAAGCCCTCTCTACACCTACCCTAACCCTAACTGAAACTCTATTTTACAATTTTTGATTATTTCCTTCATTTTTATTGAAAATCAATGCTATTATATGAGGTTTAAAAAGGATGAAAAAAAAGATCGCCATAAGGTGGAATTTTGAGATTTTAAGCATAATGTTACACTTTTTAGTCTTGTTTCCAGCCAAAATATCTAAACATTCTTAAATCAAGAAGGATTTTCTAGACAAGTAAAAATGTTTGTCTTGTTTTCAGAAAAAAGAAGTCAAAATTAAGTGAGTTTTTGCTTGAAACAAGCAAAATAATCTGCCAATGGGGTGAGAAAAATAATCTTATTTCAAGCAGAAGACTAGATTATTTTGCTTACCCCATTGGCAGATGATTTTGCTTGTTTCAAGCAAAAACTCACTTAATTTGAACATATTTTGTCTGAAAACAAGATACAAATTTTTACTTGTCTAGAAAATCCTTCCTGATTTAAGAATTTTTAGATATTTTAGCTGGAAACAAGACAAAAAATCTAAGTAAGAAAGGCATTTTTTGCAGTGTAGTATCTTTTTAAGCTCACTTTCATTTAGCTTGAAGGGATACCCAAAGTTTACCCAAAAATGACCCAAAAAACATTCTGTCTTTCACTCATTCACTCGTTCCAAACCCATAAGACCTTCGCTTATTTTTGAAACGCAAAATAAGATATTTTTGATTAAATCTGAGAGCTTTCTGACCCTACCACATTAAATGCCTAGAAAGGTAATAAGGACATTGATAAAAAATGAAAATTTTCCTATATGTTTTTTCGTATTCTTTAAAATTTGTTACACACAGAACCTCAAGATGTCAAAACACCTCTCAAAATGCAATGATGCAGAAAATGTAACCAGCTCTGAAAGTTTCGGAGGCGGTGTGAAAACATAATTGATACGACAATTTAATGTGCAAACATTTCAGACGAGTGTGCAATGACCTTAAGGATTAGCTTGATTGTTTGATGAAGGAAAAGGTATTCTAAATATCAGGATTATATATCCAATATCAACTCAACTAGAGCACTTTCAAAAACCAAAGTGCTGTACATAAAAGTAATCACACACATAAAGCCAAAAAGCAACAAAAATACAGTACATACAATTTACAATAAATTATTAGCTAAAGAAAATAAATGTGTTTTTAAAGACTTTTTTAAAGATTTTTTAGGAGAACGGAAGCTTGTTCCAGATTTTAGGAACTTTACATTTCAGGTGCAATCAGAGAACCATCAGGCACAGATGATAATTTAAGGAAGGAGATCTCAAAGGTTGATATAACCTGTATATTAGCTGATATATGTGACCCTGGGCCACAAACCAGTCATAAGGGTCAATTTTTCAAAATTTAGCTGAATAAATAAGCTTTTAATTGGTGCAAAAACTTAAAAACACTGAGAAAATCACCTTTAAAGTTGTGCAAATGAAGTTCTTAGCCATGCATATTGCTTTTCAGAAATTAGGTTTAGATATATTTACGGTAGAAAATATCTTCATGGAACATTACTTAATATCCTAATGATTTTTGGCATAAAAGAAAAATCGATAATTTTTACGAGACCCATGCAATGTATTTTTGTCTATTGCTACAAATATACCCCACACTGCAAAAAATGCTTTTCTTACTTAGATTTTTAGTCTTGTTTCCAGCCAGAATATCTAAAAATTCTTAAATCAAGAAGGATTTTCTAGACAAGTAAAAATTATTGTCTTGTTTTCAGAAAAAAGAAGTCAAAATTAAGTGAGTTTTTGCTTGAAACAAGCAAAATAATCTGCCAATGGGGTGAGAAAAATAATCTTATTTCAAGCAGAAGACTAGATTATTTTGCTTGTTTCAAGCAAAAACTCACTTAATTTGAACATATTTTGTCTGAAAACAAAATACAAATTTTTACTTGTCTAGAAAATCCTTCCTGATTTAAGAATTTTTAGATATTTTAGCTGGAAACAAGACCAAAAATCTAAATAAGAAAGGCATTTTTTGCAGTGCAGCGACTTATAGCTGTTTTTGTGGTCCAGGGTCACATATATATGCTTTATCTACTGATCCATTAAAAGAAATGTGCCTATGAGTGTATAAACGATATGTCATGCATCCCTAGATACATTTTGCAATAAAGCATAACAGTAATACTATACCTTTTAGGCTTCTAGCCATTTGCTGGCATCTTCCAACCATGCTCAGGATTCATAAGTGTGATATGAATCAGATCAGCACTGATCTACGGCTCCAGCTTCTCTTTTCTAGATTGGCATGTCTTGGTTTTGGCTCCAGATCTTGATTGTGCTGGTTTTCAGATCCGCCCTCAGATGTTCCTCCTCTCTGTCAAGTGTACCCTTCATCTCTCCTACAGCTGTCTCTGCAGACTCCAGCAAAAGAAGCTGTCATTCTCTTACATCTATAAAAGAAATGAACGAGTTGGAAGTGTCTGTTTCGCCCACCGCACAAAGCCTCTTCCTCCTTTTTGTCGGTTTCCAAAACATTCGGCTAAAAAAAAAACGTCCCACAGTTTCTCCTGCATACAGTCATCAAAGTCATTACGCCTCGTGCCTCGCTGCTCATAAAAGTCTCTTTCGTTCTCATTGAAATGTTATGTGCAATGTTCTGAAAGGATTTACTGTTAGTGGAGAGGTACTTTCTGTTCTCAGCATGTCATAATGTTTTGCCTTTTGCTTTGTGTTCTTCTCATTCATTAGATCACATCAAAGCGTAAACAGGTGGGGAACCCCCGATATTCTTTCTTCTCCTTGATAAATCGTCTCTATTCCTCATTGTCCTGGGCTTCCCGGGATAATGCCCTTTACTGTCACTACATTTTAGTGGAGTGAGAGTATCTGTACAGGGTTGGAGCCTCTACAATAACACTGATGGCTTTCATCAGAACCTCGAAATGATTTTTGATTGAGGATGTATTGATGCAGAACTGTATTTCTCAACCATAATTTTTATTGGGGTCAGTGTTGGGGTAACGCATTACAAGTAATTTACGTAATAATATGACTTTTTTCAAGTGACTATAGTAAAGTAACGCATTACTTTTTAAATTCCAAGAAAATATCTGAGTTACTTTTTAAAAAAATCTAACGGCAGTTACTTTTTGTTTCCTTTATGCATTTAATCCCATTTTATTAATCAATGACTTTTGTTGATCCAATTCAACCGTACACTGCAAAAAACTTTTCTTACTTACATTTATTTGTCTTGTTTTCAGCCAAAATGTCAAAAAAAAACTTCAATCAAGAAGGATTTTCTAGACAAGTAAATAATTATTTTCTTGTTTTCAGAAAAAAAAGTCAAAATTAAGTGAGTTTTTGCTTAGAACAAGCAAAATAATCTGCCAATGGGGTGAGCAAAAAAATCTTATTTCAAACAGAAAACAAGATTATTTTGCTTACCCCATTGGCAGATTATTTTGCTTGTTTCAAGCAAAAACACGCTTAATTTTGATTTAGACAATCATTTTTACTTGTCTAGAAAAAAATCCTTCTTGATTTAAGAATTTTTAGATATTTTGGCTGGAAACAAGACAAAAAATCTCAGTAAGAAAAACATTTTTTGCAGTGTACTAATAAGCAAAACGTACTTTAGGTAACACTTTAGAATAATGGTCCATTAGTTAACATTAGTTAATATATTAATTAACATGAATGAATAATGAACAAAACATTAATTACAGTATTTATTAATCTTTGTTAATGTTAGTTAATGAAAACACAGTTGTTCATTGTTAGTTCATGTTAGTTCACATTGCATTAACTAATATTATCAAGCAGAACTTCTGATTTTAATGATGCATTAGTAAATGTTAAAATTAACATGAACTAATATCAATAAATGCTGTAGAAGTATGGTTCATTCTTAGTTCATGTTAACTAATGGACCATTATTCTAAAGTGTTACCTTACTTTAGATTAACTAGCATTTGTGCTTTTTTTTCTCGTTGCTGAAGAGTGTTGAACTTTCTTTTTCTACAGTTCTACTGTACAGACGTCAATTTAATTTTCCTTTAACCTTAGGCTTATTCACTTCATTTCGTTTTGGTGTGAAAGGGCTTTTACATTTGATAAGAATTTAATGCTTTTACATTAAAAACAAACAAGCAAGCCCTGCCCAGATTTAAAAAGTAACGCAAAAGTAACTAAACGTAAATAGTTACTTTTTTAGGGAGTAACGCAATATTGTAACGCATTACTTTCACTAAAAGTAACTAAGTAACGCAATTAGTGACTCTTTTAGGGAGTAACGCAATATTGTAACGCATTACTTTCCATAAAATAACTAAGTAACGTAAATAGTTACTCTTTTAGGGAATAACGCAATATTCTAACGCACTACTTTCCATAAAAAGTAACTAAGTAGCGTAATTAGTTACTTTTTATGGAGTAACGCAATATTGTAACGCATTACTTTCCATAAAAAGTAACTAAGTAACGTAAATAGTTACTCTTTTAGGGAGTAACGCAATATTGTAACGCATTACTTTCCATAAAAAGTAACTAAGTAACGCAATTAGTGACTCTTTTAGGGAGTAACGCAATATTGTAACGCATTACTTCCATAAAAAGTAACTAAGTAACGCAATTAGTGACTCTTTTAGGGAGTAACGCAACATTGTAACGCATTACTTTCACTAAAAAGTAACTAAGTAACGTAAATAGTTACTCTTTTAGGGAGTAACTCAACATTGTAACGCATTACTTTCACTAAAAAGTAACTAAGTAACGTAAATAGTTACTCTTTTAGGGAGTAACGCAATATTCTAACGCACTACTTTCCATAAAAAGTAACTAAGTAATGTAATTAGTTACTTTTTATGGAGTAACGCAATATTGTAACGCATTACTTTCCATAAAAAGTAACTAAGTAACGTAAATAGTTACTCTTTTAGGGAGTAACGCAATATTGTAACGCATTACTTTCCATAAAAAGTAACTAAGTAACGTAATTAGTTACTTTTTATGGAGTAACGCAATATTGTAACGCATTACTTTCCATAAAAAGTAACTAAGTAACGTAAATAGTTACTCTTTTAGGGAGTAACGCAATATTCTAACGCACTACTTTCCATAAAAAGTAACTAAGTAACGTAATTAGTTACTTTTTATGGAGTAACGCAATATTGTAACGCATTACTTTCCATAAAAAGTAACTAAGTAACGTAAATAGTTACTCTTTTAGGGAGTAACGCAATATTGTAACGCATTACTTTCCATAAAAAGTAACTAAGTAACGTAAATAGTTACTCTTTTAGGGAGTAACGCAATATTGTAACGCATTACTTTCACTAAAAAGTAACTAAGTAACGTAATTAGTGACTCTTTTAGGGAGTAACGCAATATTGTAACGCATTACTTTCACTAAAAAGTAACTAAGTAACGTAATTAGTGACTCTTTTAGGGAGTAACGCAATATTGTAATGCATTACTTTCACTAAAAAGTAACTAAGTAACGCAATTAGTGACTCTTTTAGGGAGTAACGCAATATTGTAACGCATTACTTTCCATAAAAAGTAACTAAGTAACGTAAATAGTGACTCTTTTAGGGAGTAACGCAATATTGTAACGCATTACTTTCACTAAAAAGTAACTAAGTAACGTAATTAGTGACTCTTTTAGGGAGTAACGCAATATTGTAACGCATTACTTTCACTAAAAAGTAACTAAGTAACGTAATTAGTGACTCTTTTAGGGAGTAACGCAATATTGTAACGCATTACGTTTCATAAAAAGTAACTAAGTAACGTAATTAGTTACTTTTTATGGAGTAACGCAATATTGTAACGCATTACTTTCCATAAAAAGTAACTAAGTAACGCAATTAGTGACTCTTTTAGGGAGTAACGCAATATTGTAACGCATTACGTTTCATAAAAAGTAACTAAGTAACGTAATTAGTTACTTTTTATGGAGTAACGCAATATTGTAACGCATTACTTTCCATAAAAAGTAACTAAGTAACGCAATTAGTGACTCTTTTAGGGAGTAACGCAATATTCTAACGCATTACTTTCCATAAAAAGTAACTAAGTAACGTAAATAGTTACTCTTTTAGGGAGTAACGCAATATTGTAATGCATTACTTTTAAAAGTAAGTTTCCCCAACACTGTCTGGGGTCCTGTGAAAGTTAGCAGGGTGTCCAGTGGGACGTTATTGAGGCTCTTCATAGTTCGTAGTGGGTTTGGTGGATAAACATCAGGCCCTGTACAGTAAATGCATGCTAGACTAATGTGCATCAGGGGGCATGGGTGGAGTTGCATGACCTTTTCGAGCCCTGCGATTGGGCCAGAGGAGTAACTTCACCATGCTGATTGGTGACCATGCTGTTAGATTGGTGTTCATTGGATTTCTAGATTAATGTATGAACTGTGCATGTGTGAGTAGACGTTGGCACTTTCTAGGGGTGAGCCTTTGCGCCTTTGCTTATTGCAAATGCCGTAAATCTACTAGCACTTGCTCTCGCACATGGAAAGGTCTGTTGTAGTTGTAGGACATTTCTTTTGAAATATGTCTGTGTGCAATGGAGGGGAATCACTGCTTGGGGATTTTTCTATCGTAAGCATTTTCACGATAAGTTCTTGAACTTACTTTCTGCTGATTCATCTGTCAGCACCAATCATACACCTGCCAAAGCCTTGTTTCGAAGTAAGAAACCGTGAATAAATGAGATGCGATATGACCTCTCAGATATTCTGTTGTTCTCTCTTCCATTGCTGCGCTGGAAGAACTAAACGGTACCTGCAAACTAATACTAATGATAATGACCGGCTTACTGTGCGTTATCCCGCTTATTACACGGCTGCTCTTCAAACAAATAAGCGCATGAAAGATTTATTTGAGCTGAAATGATTTGACCTGTATATTATCATCTTTTTCAAACCTTCTCTGAGAGAAACAATGAATCCATTACCATGTACAAAAAAAAACAGTTGCGCAACGAGACAAACATTTTATACACTGCAAAAAATGCTTTTCTTACTTCGATTTTTTGTCTTGTTTTCAGCCAAAATATCTAAAAATTCTTAAACCAAGAAGGATTTTCTAGACAAGTAAAAAATATTGTCTTGTTTTCAGAAAAAATACATTCAAATTAAGAGAGTTTTTGCTTAAAACAAGCAAAATAATCTGCCAATGGGGTAAGCAAAATAATCTAGTTTTCATCTTGAAATAAGATTATTTTTCTCACCCCATTGGCAGATTATTTTGCTTGTTTTAAGCAAAAACTCACTTAATTCTGACTTATTTTTTCTGAAAACAAGACAATAATTTGTGCTTTTCTAGAAAATCCTCTTTGATTTAAGATTTTTTTTAGATATTTTGGCTGGAAACAAGACTAAAAATCTAAGTAAGAAAAACATTTTTTGCAGTGTAATATTTATACGGAACAGTATTTTTACTGCAGTCAATAACTGAGAATAAAGAGATTTTATCAGATTTATGAACCAATCAGAATGAAATATTCCAGAGAGCCGTGTAATAATTAGTTGTAATGTAACATAAGATAACTGAGAGAATGAATTATTACAGAAATTTGAGCAAACATCCAACAAAACAGGGGCGCAGTGAAGTTATTTGAATGAATGTGATGTTGCACAAACAACACTGCAAAAACTGCTTTTCTAGCTTAGATTTTTTGTCTTGTTTCCAGCTGAAATATCTAAAAATTCTTAAATCAACAATTATTTTCTAGACAAGTACACGTTAATGTCTTGTTTTCCGAAAAAATAAGTTCAAATTAAGTGAGTTTTTGCTTGAAACAAGCAAAATAATCTCCCAATGGGGTAAGAAAAATAATCTAGTCTTCTGCTTGAAATAAGATTATTTTTCTCACCCCATTGGCAGATTATTTTGCTTGTTTCAAGCAAAAACTCACTTCATTTTGACTTCTTTTTTCTGAAAACAAGACAATATTTTTTTCTTGTCTAGAAAATCCTTCTTGATCTAAGAATTTGTAGATATTTTGTCTAGAAACAAGACAAAAACTCTTAGCTAGAAAAGCATTTTTTGCAGTGAATATGATTCTGTTCTGCTCTTTGCCTGCATTAGATATAATGCGAAGGGCTTCAGTTATTTCATATGACCATGGAGTACTTTCTCATGATTCAGTTATTGACTGTGCTTCATTAAGTGACATTGTAAGCTTGGCGGTTATGATTTGAGCATTTAGGAGCTGAAGCATGACTGATTTTCTCTTTTCTTTAGGGTGAACTAACTTGAGTTACATTTTGTTCAGCCGTCCTTTTGCTTTCCTTGCTGTTAGCTCTGCGTTTTATGAATACATGCACTGTATTCAAATCTATGCAGTTCAGTTCATCAAGGTGACGCATGTCAGCTTGATAAAGACTTCCAAACAAAACAGCATTGGTTCCTGAAAAGAAACAATGCCCTTTAATGGGGCGGGTTTCTTTGTTGTCATTGGTGGCGTGTTGTTGTTTTAGAATCTGATGCACAGCAGCGTTTGGGTTGAATTCATGTCGCCTTTGTTATTTTATGCATGAATAGTGCTAATACTGAAGTATCATTCAATAACACTGATAGAACTCATTAATGCATAGATATTTACTGTTTCACTTGCATGCAATATCGATATCTGTACAGTATTTCATACTCTCATCAAAGCATGTGCTTTTGTAAAATAACACCACTCCATTGTTGGAGCAACTTGACATTAAAAGAAGCTCATTTATTGGAGAATTAGCTGTTGGTGTTTATTCCGTTTGTCTGTAACAAGGTGAGTATGTTTAGTCTAACGTCTCAGTGTTGACATTTTAACCCGATAGAGACATTTACATCATGTTTACTCACATTCTCATGTGTTTTGTCTGGATATGTGTATGGAATCCTTTGATGAAGGCTGTCTGCAGCATGTTTGATCCTGAATTTATTGACCCTTTACGTATTTTGACTTGTGTAGAGGAACCAAGGGCAAAGACATCAGCACTATCAAGTCCCTGAGGGTGCTGCGAGTCTTGCGGCCACTGAAGACCATTAAACGTCTGCCGAAACTGAAGGTATGTTTTGTTGCAGTCCAGTGCAATACGTTTAAAATCAGTGTTGGGGAAAGTTACTTTTAAAACTAATGCGTTACAATGTTGCGTTACTCCCTAAAAAAGTCACTAATTACGTTACTTAGCTACTTTTTATGAAACGTAATGCGTTACAATGTTGCGTTACTCCCTAAAAAAGTCACTAATTACGTTACTTAGCTACTTTTTATGGAAAGCAATGCGTTACAATGTTGCGTTACTCCCTAAAAAAGTCACTAATTACGTTACTTAGCTACTTTTTATGGAAAGCAATGCGTTACAATGTTGCGTTACTCCCTAAAAAAGTCACTAATTACGTTACTTAGTTACTTTTTATGGAAAGCAATGCGTTACAATATTGCGTTACTCCCTAAAAAAGTCACTAATTACGTTACTTAGTTACTTTTTATGGAAAGCAATGCGTTACAATATTGCGTTACTCCCTAAAAAAGTCACTAATTACGTTACTTAGTTACTTTTTATGGAAAGCAATGCGTTACAATGTTGAGTTACTCCCTAAAAAAGTCACTAATTACGTTACTTAGCTACTTTTTATGGAAAGCAATGCGTTACAATGTTGCGTTACTCCCTAAAAAAGTCACTAATTACGTTACTTAGCTACTTTTTATGGAAAGCAATGCGTTACAATGTTGCGTTACTCCCTAAAAAAGTCACTAATTACGTTACTTAGCTACTTTTTATGGAAAGCAATGCGTTACAATGTTGCGTTACTCCCTAAAAAAGTCACTAATTACGTTACTTAGCTACTTTTTATGAAACGTAATGCGTTACAATGTTGCGTTACTCCCTAAAAAAGTCACTAATTACGTTACTTAGCTACTTTTTATGGAAAGCAATGCGTTACAATGTTGCGTTACTCCCTAAAAAAGTCACTAATTACGTTACTTAGCTACTTTTTATGGAAAGCAATGCGTTACAATGTTGCGTTACTCCCTAAAAAAGTCACTAATTACGTTACTTAGCTACTTTTTATGGAAAGCAATGCGTTACAATGTTGCGTTACTCCCTAAAAAAGTCACTAATTACGTTACTTAGCTACTTTTTATGGAAAGCAATGCGTTACAATGTTGCGTTACTCCCTAAAAAAGTCACTAATTACGTTACTTAGCTACTTTTTATGAAACGTAATGCGTTACAATGTTGCGTTACTCCCTAAAAAAGTCACTAATTACGTTACTTAGCTACTTTTTATGGAAAGCAATGCGTTACAATGTTGTGTTACTCCCTAAAAAAGTCACTAATTACGTTACTTAGCTACTTTTTATGAAACGTAATGCGTTACAATATTGAGTTACTCCCTAAAAAAGTCACTAATTACGTTACTTAGTTACTTTTTATGGAAAGCAATGCGTTACAATATTGCGTTACTCCCTAAAAAAGTCACTAATTACGTTACTTAGTTACTTTTTATGGAAAGTAATGCGTTACGTTACTTTTGCGTTACTTTTTAAATCTGGGCAGGGCTTGCTTGTTTGTTTTTAATATAAAAAGATTTATTCTTAGCAAATGTAAAAGCCCTTTCACACCAAAATGAAATGAAGTGAATAAGGCTAAGGCTAAAGGAAAAATAAATTCCCGTCTTTACAGTGGAACTGTAGGAAAAGAAAGTTCAACACTCTTCAGCAATGAGAAAAAAAAACACAAATGTTAGTTCATCTAAAGTAAGTTTTGCTTATTGGTACACTGCAAAAAATGCTTTTCTTTTTTTAGATTTTTTGTCTTGTTTCTAGCCAAAATATCTCTTAATAATATATTTATAATATATATTTCTTAAATCAAGAAGGTTTTTCTAGAGAAGTAAAGATTCTTGTCAAAATGTAAGTGTTTTTGCTTGAAACAAGCAAAATAATCTGCCAAATGGGGTAAGATAAATTATCTTGTTTTCTGTTTGAAATAAGATTTTTTGCTTACCCCTTTGGCAGATTATTTTGCTTGTTCTAAGCAAAAAGTCACTTATTTTGACTTGTTTTTTCTGAAAAAAAAAATAAAAATTATTTACTTCATTTAAGATTTTTTTGTTGTTGATATTTTGGCTGTAAACAAGACAAAAAAATCTAAGTAAGAACAGTATTTTTGCAGTGTACGGTTGAATTGGATCAAAGGTCAGCAGCAAAGTCATTGATTAATAAAATGGGATTAAATACATAAAGGAAACAAAAAGTAATTGGCGTTACTATTTTTGAAAAAGTAACTCAGATATTTTCTTGGAAATGAAAAAGTAATGCGTTACTTTACTAGTTACTTGAAAAAAAGTAATATTATTACGTAACTTGAGTTACCCCCAGCACTGTTTATAAGACATTTCCTATTAGATGTCAAATAGACATTTATTGGATGCCTTTAAGATGTTTATGATTTAAAATGTATGTAAAACTGACATCTTAAAACTGACATGTTTTCACACAGCAGATGCTTTCCAGAGCAGTCTTTAACAGACATCTTGCAGATGTGCATGTGCTATCTGGGCTATTTTATGTGAAATTAGCCAGGTTTATTAATTTTTTTACATTTTATTCTCAGAAATTGCAAAACCTTTCCATTCAGTAGCAATATCAATTGTTAAAACATGTTGGCACTGAATGTAAACAATGCCACTAAGCCAAATTAAAATTGGATATTTTGCTAATTATTGCTGCTGAAAATGGTCAATTATTGTCATGTTTTGGGCTGTAATAATTGGTTGGACTGGGAAAAGCATTTGCCTCTGGTTTCACAGACAAGGCTTAAGCCTAGTTCTAGACTAAAATGTAAGTCTGAGCTGTTTCAAATGAAAGAAACGTGCACTGACTGATCTTAAATTATATCAGTGCCTTTGTTAAGTCTCAAGATGCACACCAGTAATGTTTTC
The DNA here is from genome assembly GCA_033026305.1 of Cirrhinus molitorella. NCBI lineage: Eukaryota > Metazoa > Chordata > Actinopteri > Cypriniformes > Cyprinidae > Cirrhinus > Cirrhinus molitorella. The sequence goes on from CM065119.1 coordinate 49,420,767, forward strand.
TTCTAAGGCACGTTTTTAAAAATACTTAAATGTCCTAATTGAACTATGGCCTAATCCTTGTTTAGGCTAAGCCCTAATCTGTGAAACCAGGCCTTGGAGTACTACACTGCAAAAAATGCTTTTCTTACTTAGATTTTTAGTCTTGTTTCCAGCCAAAATATCTAAAAATTCTTAAATCAAGAAGGATTTTCTAGACAAGTAAAAATGTTTGTCTTGTTTTCAGAAAAAAGAAGTCAAAATTAAGTGAGTTTTTGCTTAAAACAAGCAAAAAGAAAAATAATCTTTTTTCAAGCAGAAAGCTAGATTATTTTGCTTACCCCTTTGGCAGATAATTTTGCTTGTTTCAAGCAAAAACTCACTTAAGTTGAACATATTTTGTCTGAAAACAAGATACAAATTTTTACTTGTCTAGAAAATCCTTCTTGATTTAAGAATTTTTAGATATTTTAGCTGGAAACAAGACAAAAGTTTGCAGTGTAGACGCCTGCTGTGTTTCCCACAGTGAGAGCTACAGCTTCCCAAACACCTGTGAGTCTTACAGGTGTGGATAATTAGGAACTAATGACTCTCAGTTGTGACAGACTGAGTGCAGACTGGTATCTGTTGATTCTGGAGAGCTGTGAAATGCATTCAGCTTTATGACTGTAGTTGATCGTTAATGAACCGGAGCGTGTTTGTATGTGTCTGCTCTCTCTCTCAGGCCGTGTTCGACTGTGTGGTGAACTCCCTGAAGAACGTGTTGAATATCCTCATCGTCTACATCCTGTTCATGTTCATCTTCGCCGTCATTGCCGTGCAGCTCTTCAAGGGCAAGTTTTTCTACTGCACAGACGAGTCCAAAGGCCTGGAGAAAGACTGCAGGTAGAGTGGGATTAATCCAGGAGCACAGAGTAGAGGCTGATTAGCTCCCCCTGCAGGCACTCTGCAAATCTGCATTTTTCTAATTACGTTCAGCTCTGAAATACTTTCACTTCTGCTTAGGGTGACCACCCGTCCTGCTTTACGTTGTACCGCATATTGGGCCTCATTTATCAATCTAACGAGCGTAAATTCGAGCGTACAAATCAACTTATGACCAGTGTTGGGGGTAACGCATTACAAGTAACTCAAGTATTACTTTTTTCCAGTAACAAGTAAAGTAATGCATTACTTTTTACACTGCAAAAAATGCTTTTCTTACTTAGATTTTTAGTCTTGTTTCTAGCCAAAATATCTAAAAATTCTTAAATCAAGAAGGATTTTCTAGACAAGTAAAAATGTTTGTCTTGTTTTCAGAAAAAATAAGTCAAAATGAAGTGAGTTTTTGCTTAAAACAAGCAAAATAATCTGCCAATGGGGTGAGAAAAATAATCTTATTTCAAGCAGAAGACTAGATTATTTTGTTTACCCCATTGGCAGATTATTTTGCTTGTTTCAAGCAAAAACTCACTTAATTTTAACATATTTTGTCTGAAAACAAGATACTAATTTTTACTTGCCTAGAAAATCCTTCTTGATTTAAGATTTTTTAGATATTTTGGCTGGAAACAAGACTAAAAATCTAAGTAAGAAAAGCATATTTTGCAGTGTAATTTCCAAGAAAATATCGGAGTTACTTTTTCAAAAAAGTAACGCCAGTTACTTTTTGTTTCCTTTATGTATTTAATCCCATTTTATTAATCAATGACTTTGCTGCTGACCTTTGATCCAATTCAAGTACACTGCAAAAATACTGTTCTTACTTAGATGTTTTTGTCTCGTTTCCAGCCAAAATATCAAAAGATTCTTAAATCAAGAATTATTCTCTAGACAAGTAAATAATTATTTTCTTGTTTTCAGAAAAAACAAGTCAAAATTAAGTGAGTTTTTGCTTACACTGCAAAAAATGCTTTTCTTCCTTAGATTTTTTGTCTTGTTTCCAGCCAAAATATCTAAAAAATCTTAAACCAAGAAGGATTTTCTAGACAAGCAAAAATTTGTATCTTGTTTTCAGACAAAAATGTTCAAATTAAGTGATTTTTGCTTGAAACAAGAAAAATTATCTGCCAATGGGGTAAGCAAAATAATCTAGCTTTCTGCTTGAAATAAGATTATTTTGCTTACCCCATTGGCAGATTATTTTGCTCGTTTCAAGCAAAAACTCACTTCATTTTGACTTCTTTTTTCTGAAAACAACAATTTTTGCTTGTCTAGAAAATCCCTCTTGATTTAAGAATGTTTAGATATTTTGGCTGGAAACAAGACTAAAAATCTAAGTAAGAAAAGCATTTTTGCAGTGTAGAACTTCATTTGGACAACTTTAAATGCAATTTTCTCAATATTTTTATTTTTTTGCACCCTCAGATTCCAGATTTTCCAATAGTTGTGTCTCGGCCAAATATTGTCTTATCATAACAAACCATACATCGATGGAAAGCGTATTTATTCAGCTTATATAAATCTCAATTTCCTAAAATGTATCCTTATGACTGGTTTTGTGGTCCAGGGTCACATCTTGTAATGTGAGGGTGCACTGTTCTGAAAATGGGTTGTTTTTTATTAATCTTTCTGCTGTTGTTTGTGTACTTTTTAGAGGGGAGTTCTTGTATTATGATAAGGATGAAGTGGCTGCTCAGCCCAGGGAGTGGAGGAAGTATGAGTTTCATTACGACAATGTGCTGTGGGCGTTTCTCACTCTCTTCACCGTTTCCACTGGAGAAGGCTGGCCAACGTAAGTCACCAGACATTTTAAAATGCTCCCCAACAGTCAGGGTTGCCAGGTTTTCACAACAAAACCCACCCAATTGCTACTCAAAACTAGCCCAATGGCATTTCGAGGAGGTCACCCTGTTAAAAATCGCATTCTGGGGGATAAAATACACACTTTTTGCCAGGATTCTTCTGGTAAATTCACATTTCAGGGGCTATACCTTTGTTGATCCAATTCAACCGTACACTGCAAAAATACTTTTCTTACTTACATTTTTTTGTCTTGTTTTCAGCCAAAATATAAAAAAAAAATAACAATAAAAAATTTCTAGACAAGTAATGATTATTGTTTTGTTTTTAGAAAAAAGAAGTCAATAGTTAGTTAGAAAAGTATTTTTTTAGAAAAGATAGAAAGATAGAAAAGATAATGACAAAAAATAATAGAGTAGAGATTTAAAAAATAAATTGAAATAGAATAGAGAGTGCTAGATTTAGAGGGTCAAATAAAGACGAAAAAGATGTTTTCAAAAAACTAACGCCAGTTACTTTTTGTTTCCTTTATGTATTTAATCCCATTTTATGAACCAAAGACTTTGCTGTGGACCTTTGTTGATCCAATTCAACCGTACACTGCAAAAATACTTTTCTTACTTACATTTTTTGTCTTGTTTTCAGCCAAAATATTAAAAAAAAAAAAATAATCTTAAATCAAGAAGGATTTTCTAGACAAGTAATAATTATTGTTTTGTTTTTAGAAAAAAAGAAGTCAATAGTTAGAAAGTTAGAAAAGTCTTTTTTTTTTTTAGAAAAGATAGAAAGATAGAAAAGATAGATGACAAAAAATAATAGAGTAGAGATTAAAAAAAAATAGAAATAGAATAGAGAGTGCTAGATTTAGAGGGTCAAATAAAGACGAAAAAGATGTGTTTTTAGCCGATTCTTGAAGATGGGTAGGTCATTCCACCAAGAGGGAACATTTAAGGAAAAAGTCCAGTTGCATTTATATCACAGATATTTTGCTTTATAAACAGTACACTGTTTGCTATTCAGCATGTTTTTGTAGGGATTTGAAATCCAAAGCTTCTGTCCCCTTCAAACACTTCTCATGTGTCATCTTTTTTCAAGTAACTAGCAAAGTATTGCATTACTTTATCATTTACAAGAAAATATCTGAGTTACTTTTTGTTTCCTTTATGTATTTAATCCCATTTTATTAACCAATGACTGCTGCTGACCTTTGATCCAATTCAGCCGTACACTGCAAAAATACTGTTCTTACTTACATTTTTTTGTCTTGTTTTCAGCCAAAATATCAACAAAAAAAAAAAATTCTAGACAAGTAATAATTATTGTTTTGTTTTTAGAAAAAAGAAGTCAATAGTTAGTTAGAAAAGTATTTTTTTTAGAAAAGATAGAAAGATAGAAAAGATAATAAAAAATAAAGTATCGCATTACTTTATCATTTACAAGAAAATATCTGAGTTACTTTTTCAAAAAAGTCATGCCAGTTACTTTTTGTTTCCTTTATGTATTTAATCCCATTTTATTAACCAAAGACTTTGCTGTGGACCTTTGTTGATCCAATTCAACCGTACACTGCAAAAATACTTTTCTTACTTACATTTTTTGTCTTGTTTTCAGCCAAAATATCAAAAAAAAAAAAAATTCTAGACAAGTAATAATTATTGTTTTGTTTTTAGAAAAAAAGAAGTCAATAGTTAGAAAGTTAGAAAAGTCTTTTTTTTAGAGAAATTAATGACAAAAAATAATAGAGATTTAAAAAAAAAATTAAATAGAAATAGAATAGAGAGTGCTAGATTTAGAGGATCAAATAAAGACGAAAAAGATGAGTTTTTAGCCGATTCTTGAAGATTGCTAAGGACTGCTCATTCCACCAAGAGGGAACATTTAAGGAAAAAGTCCAGTTGCATTTATATCACAGATATTTTGCTTTATAAACAGTACACTGTTTGTTATTCAGTGTGTTTTTGTAGGGATTTGAAATCCAAAGCTTCTGTCCCCTTCAAACACTTCTCATGTGTCATCTTTTTTCAAGTAACTAGCAAAGTATTGCATTACTTTATCATTTACAAGAAAATATCTGAGTTACTTTTTGTTTCCTTTATGTATTCAATCCCATTTTATTAACCAATGACTGCTGCTGACCTTTGATCCAATTCAGCCGTACACTGCAAAAATACTGTTCTTACTTACATTTTTTGTCTTGTTTTCAGCCAAAATATCAAAAAAAAAAAAAATTCTAGACAAGTAATAATTATTGTTTTGTTTTTAGAAAAAAGAAGTCAATAGTTAGAAAGTTAGAAAAGTCTTTTTTTTAGAAAAGATAGAAAAAATAGATGACAAAAAATAATAGAGTAGAAATTAAAAAAAAAAAGAAATAGAATAGAGAGTGCTAGATTTAGAGGGTCAAATAAAGACGAAAAAGATGAGTTTTTAGCCGATTCTTGAAGATTGCTAAGGACTGCTCATTCCACCAAGAGGGAACATTTAAGGAAAAGTCCAGTTGCATTTATATCACAGATATTTTGCTTTATAAACAGTATACTGTTTGCTATTCAGCATGTTTTTGTAGGGATTTGAAATCCAAAGCTTCTGTCCCCTTCAAACACTTCTCATGTGTCATCTGACCCCGCAGTGGCCTTTTATTCTCCCGCTTTAAAGGCAGTAATCAGTTTGAAGTGGTGCTCTTTGATTCTGGTAGAGCACTGCTCTCAGGAGACGGATGTTCATGGATCAGCATCAGCCCAAACACATGAATGCACTGGAAAAGCCATTGTAATTGTCTTATTTATTTAGTTGTTGACAAGCTTATTGGGGTCAGTGTTTTGCATATGCTTTGTGATTCAGAATCAGTGTTTAATCGTTTAGTCAAATGATTGTGTTGTATTTTGTAATTGACCAATGCATGATATATAAAAATCCTTCAGGTTTCCCACAAGGCGCTTTATTATCTGTAACTGTATGGGGTGTAATGGTATAATGTTTTGTGTGCATAGGGTTTTGAAGCACTCAGTAGATGCCACATTCGAGGACCAGGGTCCCAGTCCGGGCTACCGCATGGAGATGTCCATCTTCTATGTGGTCTACTTTGTGGTCTTCCCCTTCTTCTTCGTCAACATTTTCGTGGCCTTGATAATCATCACATTCCAGGAGCAGGGTGATAAGGCCTTGTCAGAGTGCAGTCTGGAGAAGAATGAGGTATAACTGAAGTATTTCTACAGAGTGGGCGAAACATAACTAGGCAAAATTTAGTGGCTTTAGAACTAAATAGCCATTTCAGTAATTATAATAGTTCATAATTTAATAATAATTTATACCAGATTTTTATATGAATACACAATAGAATATTTTTTTTATTATGAATAATTATATTTTTAACAAAATATAAAAGTAGTATTTTTATTATATATGTACACACTGCCAGTCAAACGTTTTTGAGCAGTAAGATTGTTTTTTAAAACCTGCATTTATTTGATCTAAATTATAGCAAAAACAGTAAAAATGTTAAATATTTTTACTATTTAAAATAACTGTTGTCTATTTGAATATATTTTAAAATGTAATTTATTCCTGTGATTTCAAAGCTGAATTTTTAGCATCATTACTCCAGTCACATGATCATTCAGAAATCATTCTGATATTCTGTTTTGCTGCTCAAAAACATTTATTAGTATTATGTTGAAAACAGCTGAGTAAATTTTTTTTCAGGTTTCTTTGATGAATAGAAAGCTTTTATCTGAAATAGAAATCTTTTGTAACATTATAAATGTATTTATCATCACCTTTGATCAATTTAAAACATCCTTGCTAAATAAAAGTATACATTTCTATAACTTCTTTGCAAAATATATCTATCTATCTATCTATCTATATATATATATACCACTCAAATGCTCAGTATAATATATATATATATATATATATATATATATATATATTATACTGAGCATTTGAGTGGTATAGTGTATAATGTCACAAAAGCTTTTTATTTCAGATAAATGCTCATCTTTGGATCTTTCTATTCATCTAAATATTGATAATAATAACAATAAAAATGTTTCTTGAGCAGCAAATCAGCAAATGATTTCAATGTTGCTCTGCAAAAAAAATGCTTTTCTTGCTTAGATTAGTCTGCTTTCTGGCCAAAATATCTATAAAATCCTAAATCAAGAAGCATTTTCTAGACAAGTCAAAATTTTTGTTTTGTTTCCAGAAAAAATAAGTCAAAATTAAGTGAGTATTTGCTTAGAACAAGATGGGAACCAGTGGGAAAATAAGATTATTTTGCTTACCCCATTGGCAGATTTTTATTTAGCTTGTTCTAAGCAAAAACTCACTTAATTTTGACTTATTTTTTTCTGAAAACAAGAAAATATTTTTTACTTTTCTAGATTTAAGAATTTTTAGATATTTTGGATAAAAAGAAGGCAAAAATCTAAGTAAGAAAAGCATTTTTGCAGTGTATCGGTTTTAATTTTAAAACAATGCAAAATGCAGTTTAGACAGGTGTGGTAACAAATCTTTAGAAACAAAATCTCAACAAAACGACTGCCACTTTCAGACTGACATTAAGAGATAAAGAGACAGACATTAATCCTCCTCTGTCCAGGAAGGGAATAGTGACAGGATTAATGCATGTTCCTGTGGCGGACCACACACACACACCTAAATACGCTCTCAGAAACGGGTATAGATTCATACACTGACACACAGTGACTAAAGACACACACAGAGTCTGCCAGCCCCACAGAAGAGCAGTCAGCGAGATGTTCCTGTCCCATTTCCTCTGAGGCTCCATTAGACGGGCCAGTCGTCTGCAGAGCCTGCTCTGTTTCGCTCTCTCCCTCTCCGGATGCCAGCCGAACATGACTCACAAACTGTGGTAAAAACCCAGACCTCAGGAGAAGTCATTTATCATCAACATTCACAGCAGCGCAGCCAAAAAATATCAGCGCCATTAGAGGTCTATTTTCTTGTTCCTCCACAGGTTATAGACTGTCTTCCACAGTTGCCACTGCTCTTTATACGATTCGTTTTGATTATGAGAAAGAGAATGTGACTGCAGAATGTCTGTTCTTAAAGATAAAGATGGATAACAGTAGTTATGCGTATGTGTTACTTTTTTCAAGTAACTAGTAAAGTAACACATTACTTTTTCATTTACAAGAAAATATCTGAGTTACTTTTTCAAAAAAACTAACGCCAGTTACTTTTTGTTTTCTTTATGTATTTAATCCAATTTTATTAACCAATGACTTTGCTGTTGATCCAATTCAACCGTACACTGCAAAAATACTTTTATTGCTTAGATTTTTTGTCTTGTTTTCAGCCAAAATATCACAAAAAAAATCTTAAATCAAGAAGGATTTTCTAGACGAATAAAAAATTATTTTCTTGGTTTCAGAAAAAACAAGTCAAGATTAAGTGAGGTTTTGCTTAGAACAAGCAAAATATAATATAAAAATAATCTGTATCTGTAAATAATAATCTGTAAATCTGTAAATATAATCTGTCATATCTGCCAATGGGGTTGGCAATTTATTTTTTTTATTTCAAACAGAAAACAAGATTATTTAGCTTATCCCATTGGGAGATTATTTTGCTTGTTTCAAGTAAAAACACACAATTTTTTTAGAAAAAACAAGACTAAGTAACGTAATTAGTTACTTTTTTAGCGAGTTACGCAATATTGTAACGCATTACTTTCCATAAAAAGTATCTAAGTAACGTAATTGGTGACTTTTTTTTAGGGAGTAACGCAATATTGTAACGCACTACTTTCCATAAAAAGTAACTAAGTAACGTAATTGGTGACTTTTTTTTAGGGAGTAATGCAATATTGTAACACATTACTTTCCATAAAAAGTATCTAAGTAACGTAATTGGTGACTTTTTTTTAGGGAGTAACGCAATATTGTAACACATTACTTTCCATAAAAAGTATCTAAGTAACGTAATTGGTGACTTTTTTTTAGGGAGTAACGCAATATTGTAACGCACTACTTTCCATAAAAAGTAACTAAGTAACGTAATTGGTGACTTTTTTTTAGGGAGTACCGCAATATTGTAACACATTACTTTCCATAAAAAGTAACAAAGTAACGTAATTAGTGACTTTTTTAGGGAGTAACGCAATATTGCAATGCATTACTTTTAAAGGTAGCTTTCCCCAACGCTGGTGTGTTATGTGAATGAATTCCTCTTTTGCTGTTTTTCCTTTCAGAGAGCCTGCATCGACTTTGCTATCAATGCCAAACCGCTGACCCGCTATATGCCACAGAACCAGCAGTCCTTTCAGTACCGCTTGTGGAAGTTTGTGGTCTCTCCACCATTTGAGTACTCCATCATGATCATGATTGCTCTCAACACTGTGGTGCTCATGATGAAGGTCAGTCGAACATTTTTCTTTTAGTAGCAGTAGAGTTCACCGAGCGTCGCGTCATTAATTTCATTAATTCACTTTCAAATAAATGCTGTTTTTTAAACTTTACGTTCTTCAAAGAATTGTGAAGAAAGTGTCACTTTTTCCACAAAAATATTTTGTGAACACTGATAGTAGTAAGAAATGTTTCTTGAGCACTAAATCAGCATATTAGATTTCTGAAAACACTGAATTCTGGTGTAAGGGCAGATCTGGGTAGATTACCTACAAATTGTAATTCATTACTGATTGAAAATTACATGACAATAATTGTATGTAGTAACAGAATCCTTTTTTCCCACATTTTCTTACTTCGATTTTGTCTTGTTTCCAGCCAAAATATTTAAAAATGTTAAAAAATCGTGATTCTCAATTTATCCAGAATCATGCATCTTTAGTTTACATGTTTATTTCTGCATGTAATTCATTAAAATAGAAATAAAATTTCAGAAAGTACAAGTTGGTAACAAAATGCACCTACATTTTTTATTTATTTATTTATTTTATTTTTTTATTTATTGTTTTTTTTGCATATTGTGTTTTTCAGTTGAATAAAATACTATTTCCCCCTATATATTTCATCATTGAGGATTTTTTACAAAAGTTTTTTGAAAAGATATTTTGGGTGAAACCGGGAGCTTTGTGGCTGTCCCATTGACTGCCAAGTAAATAACACTGTCAAAGCCCAGAAAAGTCATCGTCAAAATAGTCCATCTGCCATCAGTGGTTCAACCATAATTTTGCCAAGCTATGAGGATACTTTTTGTACGCAAAAAAAAAATATATTTTTATATATAAATGATAAAATAAAACACAAATTATAATGGCATTCGTTATAAACAACATTAGTCTAACCAAAACTAATTTATTTAAGAAGCAGACCAATTATAATGGGAAAGAAACAGACAAATTGCAAAATAAGACCCACATTGTAATGGCATTTGTTATAAACAACATACAAAGGTCAAACCAAAATGAATTTAAAGAGAAACTGAAACGCACTGATCTCTCATTCGGCACGAATACAAATATTTCCCACGATCGCTTAGAATTGATTTCCTTATAGTAACAGAAACAACTTAAAATACTATGTCATTTTTGGTCATATAGATAAGAATAAGACATTATTCGGAACTGTAAAAGGTTCAGAGCGCGCAGATGAAGCGCGGTCGTGTTTTCTTATGTTCAGAGTCTGCTGTTTGACGACGCAGATCTGGGAGCTAATTATAAAGAAGCACTTCGAGGAGACTTTGCTCAAGCATTTTAGAATGACAAAACTAGCATTTCAGATGCTGTGCAAAGAGATCGGTTCGTTAGTTAGTCCAGGTATGCTGTCCCATCGCAGTCACATGTATTTTTTAATGCGCATTAAGGTGTTCCCATTGTAGTTCATGCGCAGGTTTTCCAACTGGATAAGAATTTAAACTATTTGAGCGCATACATTTTTAGAATTTATGCTCATCTTGCTTTTTTATGCAATATTCCATAATGTGCATAAAAATAGGTATGGAAACACTGCGTTATTAGCTTCATATTGTAGAGATTTTTTTTAGCTGATTGATTTGCTTAGCAATATCTAATGCTAGATCAGAACAAATTAATGTTTTTTGTTCTCAATAATAAATTCACTCGTGATCATGTGCGCAATGCCTGTGTCAAAGGATCCAGTAAACCAATGAGTTCAAATAGTAAGTTCAAAATGTCTTGCTTGAAACAAGCAAAATAATCTGCCAATGGGGTAAGCAAAATAATCTAGTCTTCTGCTTGAAATAAGATTATTTTTCTTACCCCATTGGCAGATTATTTTGCTTGTTTTAAGCAAAAACTCACTTAATTTTGACTAATTTTTTCTGAAAACAAGACAATCATTTTTACTTGTCTAGAAAATCCTTCTTGATTTAAGAATTTTTTGATATTTTGGCTGGAAACAAGACTAAAAATCTAAGTAAGAAAAGCATTTTTTGCAGTGTGGTACCCAAAATACCCATAAAAAGACTCTTAACAGTCTTCTGTCAGCCAAGAAGTTGACTGAGGGAAAACAGGAGATGAAGTAATGATGTAAAAAGGAGCAGAGTTTATTGAATAGTCTTAGTTGCGTATGTCTCAATACAAAGAACACACAAAAAGTATTGTTGTACCAAACTGCTTCACAACAACATCCCATAAATCTCGGGTTTCATAAACATTCCCTTGAATCTTTTATTCATGAAGACAAACAGCACTCGAAACCACACAGCCATAAGACTAAACAACAATGGAAAATATATATAAAAAACAACAATAATAGAACATAACATTATTGAATCAATGAAATGGATATATAAATGATTATTATATATGATTGTATGATTAAATGTGACCGTGGATGACAAAACCAGTCATAAGTGTGAATTTTTCACCTGAAAAATGAATAAATAAGCTTTTCATTGTTATGATAGGACAATATTTGGCTGAGATACAACTATTTGAAAATCTGAGGGTGCAAAAAAAATTAAATAGTGAGAAAATCACCTTTAAAGTTGTCCAAATTAAATTCTTAATGCATATTACTTATCAAAAAAATAATTAAATATTAAAAAAATATTACTTATCGTAAAAATTTTGATATATTTACGGTAGGAAATTAACTAAATACCTTCATGGAACATGATCTTTACTTAATATCCTAATGATTTTTGGCATAAAAGAAAAAACAATCATTTTGACCCATACAATGTATTGTTGGCTATTGCTACAAATATACCCCAGCGACTTAAGACTGGTTTTGTGCTCCAGGCTCACAAATGATAAATGATTATAAATGAATCAAGGAATGAAGAATAAAATGAAGAAAATTAAAAAGAGAGTAAAACACAACACAGTTGTATGGTTGCTCTTGTGAAGCAAAACACACACAGTTTGCATTTGGGGATCCTCAGATGTTCTCTGTCAGCTGTGTCATGCGAATATGCTGTTTTTGTTCGAATCAAAGCATAAATAAATATAGAGAACATGTCCGTGTGCTGCGGCTGACAGAGGATGCAGTGGATACTCTCCAAAATGGCACTACAGTGATTCAGAGAAGATGAATTGTTGAATAAAGTCGTACTTCTTGCGTGCAAAAAGTATTCTTGTAGCTTCGTAAAATTATAGTTGAACCACTGATGGCAGATGGACTACACTGACAACATCTTTCAGACTTTTGTGAGCCTTGACAACTTTTACGGGTGATTCATGACAAAATGTTGACGTTTTTAATTGCTCTTTGTAAAAATGACATCATTTGACGCTCAAATAAATAACATATTTTCCCGTTGTCTTCTTATACCTGCAGTTCTACGGAGCGCCACTCTTATATGAAGTGATGCTCAGGAATCTCAACATCGTTTTCACTGCTCTCTTTTCAATGGAGTGTATCCTCAAGATCATTGCTTTTGGCCCCTTGGTGAGTATCAACAACAGAAATGCATCTTGGTGCAAGCTGCACTTAAAAGCCATCTTAAAGGGGCAGTTCACCCAAAAATGAAACTTCTGTCCAAATACAGCTTTTGAGGAATAGGAGTCAAGTCAAGTTTATTTGTATAGCGCTTTTCACAAAACATATAATTTCAAAATTAGAGTTTGTATAATAATTAAAGTTTGTTAAATTAGAGTTTGTACAATAATTAAAGGTTGTTAAATTAAAATTTGTACAATAATTAAAGGTTGTTAAATTAAAGTTTGTACAATAATTAAAGTTTGTTAAATTAAAGTTTGTACAATAATTAAAGTTTGTTAAATTAGAGTTTGTACAATAATTAAAGTTTGTTAAATTAAAATTTGTACAATAATTAAAGGTTGTTAAATTAAAGTTTGTACAATAATTAAAGTTTGTTAAATTAAAGTTTGTACAATAATTAAAGTTTGTTAAATTAGAGTTTGTACAATAATTAAAGTTTGTTAAATTAAAGTTTGTACAATAATTAAAGGTTGTTAAATTAAAGTTTGTACAATAATTAAAATTTGTTAAATTAAAGTTTGTACAATAATTAAAGTTTGTTAAATTAAAGTTTGTACAATAATTAAAGTTTGTTAAATTAAAGTTTGTACAATAATTAAAGTTTGTTAAATTAGAGTTTGTACAATAATTAAAGTTTGTTAAATTAGAGTTTGTACAATAATTAAAGTTTGTTAAATTAAAGTTTGTACAATAATTAAAGTTTGTTAAAGTAGAGTTTGTACAATAATTAAAGTTTGTTAAATTAGAGTTTGTACAATAATTAAAGTTTGTTAAATTAAAGTTTGTACAATAATTAAAGTTTGTTAAATTAGAGTTTGTACAATAATTAAAGTTTGTTAAATTAGAGTTTGTACAATAATTAAAGTTTGTTAAATTAAAGTTTGTACAATAATTAAAGTTTGTTAAAGTAGAGTTTGTACAATAATTAAAGGTTGTTAAATTAAAGTTTGTACAATAATTAAAGTTTGTTAAATTAAAGTTTGTACAATAATTAAAGTTTGTTAAATTAGAGTTTGTACAATAATTAAAGTTTGTTAAATTAAAATTTGTACAATAATTAAAGTTTGTTAAATTAAAGTTTGTTAAAGTAGAGTTTGTACAATAATTAAAGGTTGTTAAATTAAAGTTTGTACAATAATTAAAGTTTGTTAAATTAAAGTTTGTTAAAGTAGAGTTTGTACAATAATTAAAGTTTGTTAAATTAAAGTTTGTTAAATTAGAGTTTGTACAATAATTAAAGTTTGTTAAATTAAAGTTTGTACAATAATTAAAGTTTGTTAAAGTAGAGTTTGTACAATAATTAAAGTTTGTTAAATTAAAGTTTGTACAATAATTAAAGTTTGTTAAATTAAAGTTTGTTAAAGTAGAGTTTGTACAATAATTAAAGTTTGTTAAATTAAAGTTTGTTAAATTAGAGTTTGTACAATAATTAAAGTTTGTTAAATTAAAGTTTGTACAATAATTAAAGTTTGTTAAATTAGAGTTTGTACAATAATTAAAGTTTGTTAAATTAGTTTGTACAATAATTAAAGTTTGTTAAATTAGAGTTTGTACAATAATTAAAGTTTGTTAAATTAAAGTTTGTACAATAATTAAAGTTTGTTAAAGTAGAGTTTGTACAATAATTAAAGTTTGTTAAAGTAGAGTTTGTACAATAATTAAAGTTTGTTAAATTAAAGTTTGTACAGTTTGTACAATGTTAACAGTAATGATTATATGTTGCAATCAAATCACTGTAGTAAAAAAAAGGAGCATTTTTATAGCTGTGGAAAAGAGCAGCAAAGAGACATTCTGCCAAACGCCTCTTTTTGTGTTCCACAAAAGGTCACGGGTCTGGAAGAACATGAAGGCGAGTAAATGATGACAGAATATTCATTCTCGGGTGAACTAATCCTTTAATGCACAGTAAAAAGTTCCTATGTTGGTGTGAAATCGTAAGCCTCTCTAGCCTGTCCCTGAGTTTTCTCTCTAATTCCTTTCTTCTCAGAATTACCTGAAAGACGCCTGGAACGTGTTTGACTTCGTGACTGTGCTGGGCAGCATCACTGACATCTTAGTCACTGAGATTAACGTAAGTGAGCGCCGCTGAGCCCTGTGTTTGAGCTCTATTAGACGAGTAGCAGACAGCAGAGATAGGCTGAGAAGAAAAGCCCAGACATGAATGATGATGAGCTGGATACCCATCACAGCTTTGTCTGTGGCTCAGAAACAGAAGAGCTGTGTGTTGTTTTCCAGATTAAATGACAGTAACTTTGACCAAATCACTAGTTTGTAGTTGGCTCTGATTTGTGCTTTATGATGTTCACAAGTTTGATGTTGTACTATGCCGTATGTCTTGACGTCCATGTCATTGTCAAAGCTACTGATGGTAATTGTGTTTGTTCTGTAACTATATTTGTGTGTGATGGCTGTTCTTGTTCTCCTGTGCTCCTTAAATGTCTTCACTCAAATCTTGGCTTGTTCCTGCCACGATTTAACATCTTCATGTATAGACTACGGTGAGTTGCTCTCTTGCCTTTGAACTTATGTCTGTTCCATATGGCAAGCCGTTTTGACGTTTATTCATTCGCAGGATGTGAATTCTTGATATCAACAATTCAGTTTTCACTAGTTAAAATTATAATTCTTGATATCAGAAATTAGATTTTTACTAGTAACAATGGCAATTGTTGATATCAGGAATTACATTTTCACTAGTAAAAAGACTATTGATATCAAGAATTTAATTTCAACTAGTAAAAACTATAATCGTTGATATCAAGAATTGTATTTTCACTAGTTAAATGTCACCATAGACTCCCATTCAAATTTAATTGTTGATATGAAGAATTGATTTCTTACTAGTTAAAATGTCAATTTCACATATCAGAAATAATTCTCACTAGTAAAAACCTTTATTTTTTACATCAATAATTATGTGGTTACTAGTGCAAATGTCCATTCTTGATACCAACAATTCAATTGCTACTAGTATGGCAAGCCATTTTGACTTTTATTCATTCGCAGGATATGAATTCTGGATATCAACAATAAAATTTTCACTAGTTAAAATTATAATTCTTGATATCAGAAGTTAGATTTTTACTAGTAACAATGGCAATTGTTGATATCAGGAATTACATTTCCACTAGTAAAAAGATTACTGATATCAACAATTGAATTTCAACTAGTAAAAACTATAATTATTGATATCAAGAATTGTATTTTCACTCGTTAAATGTCATTGACTCCCATTCAAATTTAACTGTTGATGTCAAGAATTGATTTCTTACTAGTTAAAATGCCAATTCTTGATATCAACAATTCAATTGTTACTAGTGACAATGTTTATTTTTGATATCTGAAAATGTATTTCTGTTATAAATAATTAGGAGAGTAATGTCAGAGATCTAAAATGCATTCTTACTAGTAACAATTGAATTGTTGATATCAAGAATTGACATTTTGAACTAGTAAGAAATCAATTCTTGACATCAACAGTTAAATTTGAATGGGAGTCTATGACATTTAACTAGTGGAAATACAATTCTTCATATCAACAATTATAGTTTTTACTAGTGGAAATTAAATTGTTGATATCAATAATCTTTTTACTAGTGGAAATGTAATTCCTGATATCAAAAATGGCCATTGTTACTAGTAAAAATCCAATTTCTGATAAGAATTATCATTTTAACTAGTGAAAATTGAATTGTTGATATCAAGAATTCACATACTGCGAATGAATAAACGTCAAAACGGCTTGCCATAGTTCCACCCTGCTGGCAATGAAAGAACCTCCTATTGCAGAAAAGCAAGAAGGTTCTTTACTAAGATAATGCAGCATTATTTTCAGTCACCCCATGTTTTTATTTGACTAGGTAGCAAATAGTAGGTCTGGCTAAAAATACAGATTCATGTTTCATTTTTTTTTATGAAACAATACAGATTTTTAAATCACAAGAATCTATTAGTTTTCAGTTAAAGAATGGAACACTGTAGCTCCGCCTCAATCGCAATAAGCTTTGTGCCTTGTTACTTTTGATATGAAACAAAGTCCATGTCCATTTTATTGTGGTATTCAAAAATGTGGAGTGACAGATCATTGTAGCGCCTCAGTTCAAGAGAAACAGCATGCAAACTGATCTCTGCTTTAATACCAGTTTTAGCACAATATAAACATGTATAGACATCCAATGGTATGTTAAAAGAAAGAGTACAGTTTACTCAAATCTGCATCCTGTTTTAATGTAATCGCTCAGTCAGTGTTTCAAATGCACAAAGGTGTCAAAATAAAACATTTTCGGTGACTATAAATGCATTAGTCAGCTAGAGTGCTAAATATATGCAACACATAACATATCAACTAATTATTTTTTACTGTTCTTCAGTGTTTCATTTATGTTTGAATAAATTCGTCATCCGTTTTTATGATGGCAAACATTTAAATGTTTATATTTCAAAAAAAGGAATTGAAGTATAAATATAATGATGTAATTGTAACTTTATTATTATAAAAACTTCACTGAGTGTAGCTTAGGTGTGTGATTATTATACAAATCAGCTTATCTTAATCTTCAATGTTATAGTAATGTGGTACCAACCAACCCTCATTATTATACAGCATTAGCTGAGAAATTATTTTTCCTTGGCATGTTTTTTACCTGATATATTTCTAAAATAAACAATATCGAATCTGAAATCCAACTGCAAGCTTGTGAATCAGAATCGAATTGAATCATGCAATTTGTGTCAAACCCAGCTTTAGTAAATAGGTCTAGTTTGAAGTCATTATCCTTTAGTAATTCTTGTTATGGATCCACATCCGTATTGGTCCAACCAGTGATATCGTCTGGATTGTCAGCATTGTTGTTCCAGATACTGATTCGAGAGTGCATCCTACTTGACCATGTTTACACAAAGAATTTTTTGCACTAAATCCAATTCCAGAATTTTCTGGAAAAGTCTGGATGTCTTAATGCAGAGGTTCCCAAACTTTTTTGTCCGTCATATCTCTTTGACCTAAAATATTTACTTTAAAGAGATAGTTTGCCCAAAAGTTTGCCGCCCAGGGCATCCAAGATGTGAGTGACTTTGTTTTTTCAGTGGAACACAAACAAAGATTTTCAACTCAAATCGTTGCAGTCTGTCAGTCATATGGCAGTCAATGGGACCCACGGCTTTGAGAGTCAAAAACACAAACATAGACAAAACCAAATTAAGATTGCTTCCACACATAAGCCTACTATGCCAGATACTATGCCATGTTGATGTGTCAGGACAGTTGGAAATTGAGGTGGATCAGAGGTCCTATTATATATATATATATACAGGGTGCGATTTGCTGGGGGGATGGTGGGGATTTCCCCCCCTCTGGCCTATGCATCCCTGCCTCTGCTGAATTATTATTATCCCCGGCAGGGATAAAAACATCCCGCGAACCCGCTCCTAAGTTCGGTTCTGAATCAAATGATTCAAAATCAAAAGTCCCTTTTTGAGTCAAATGATTCGCCATACGCACTTTAAAGTCCCTTTTTGAGTAAAAATGATTCGCCATACGCGCTTTGAAGTCCCCTTTTGAGCTAAATGATTCGGGATACGCACTTTGAAGTCCGGTTCTGAATCAAATGATCCGGGATACGCGCTTTGAAGTCCCTTTTTGAGTCAAATTATTCAGGATACGCGCTTTGAAGTCCGGTTCTGAATCAAATGATTTGCCATATGTGCTTTGAAGTCCCTTTTTGAGTCAAATGATTCGCGATATGTGCTTTAAAGTCCAGTTCTGAATCAAATGATTCGCCATACGCGCTTTGAAGTCCCTTTTTGAGTCAAAATGATTCGCCATACACGCTTTGAAGTCCCCTTTTGAGTCAAATGATTCAGGATACGCGCTTTGAAGTCCGGTTCTGAATCAAATGATTTGCCATATGTGCTTTGAAGTCCCTTTTTGAGTCAAATGATTCGCGATATGTGCTTTAAAGTCCAGTTCTGAATCAAATGATTCGCCATACGCGCTTTGAAGTCCCTTTTTGAGTCAAAATGATTCGCCATACGCGCTTTGAAGTCCCTTTTTGAGTCAAAATAATTCGCCATACGCGCTTTGAAGTCCCCTTTTGAGCTAAATGATTCGGGATACGCGCTTTGAAGTCCGGTTCTGAATCAAATGATCCGGGATACGCGCTTTGAAGTCCCTTTTTGAGTCAAATTATTCAGGATACGCGCTTTGAAGTCCGGTTCTGAATCAAATGATTTGCCATATGTGCTTTGAAGTCCCTTTTTGAGTCAAATGATTCGCGATATGTGCTTTAAAGTCCAGTTCTGAATCAAATGATTCGCCATACGCGCTTTGAAGTCCCTTTTTGAGTAAAAATGATTCGCCATACGCGCTTTGAAGTCCCCTTTTGAGCTAAATGATTCGGGATACGCGCTTTGAAGTCCGGTTCTGAATCAAATGATCCGGGATACGCGCTTTGAAGTCCCTTTTTGAGTCAAATTATTCAGGATACGCGCTTTGAAGTCCGGTTCTGAATCAAATGATTTGCCATATGTGCTTTGAAGTCCCTTTTTGAGTCAAATGATTCGCGATATGTGCTTTAAAGTCCAGTTCTGAATCAAATGATTCGCCATACGCGCTTTGAAGTCCCTTTTTGAGTCAAAATGATTCGCCATACACGCTTTGAAGTCCCCTTTTGAGTCAAATGATTCGGGATACGCGCTTTGAAGTCCGGTTCTGAATCAAATGATCCGGGATACGCGCTTTGAAGTCCCTTTTTGAGTAAAAATGATTCGCCATACGCGCTTTGAAGTCCCCTTTTTGAGTAAAAATGATTCGCCATACGCGCTTTGAAGTCCCCTTTTGAGCTAAATGATTCGGGATACGCGCTT